>OW121748.1:19969205-24769205 GCA_933228765.1 Miltochrista miniata
GTCAAAGTTAGAAAAGTTCCTCTTTATATTTTTTCCTTTTTTTTTTTTATGGCAAATTCGTAATTGCTTGAGGATACTTCTATGTTGCCGTTCTATTTGTTCGTCTATTTTGTTGAGGCCATCAATAAATAGTAGGTACTTTTGATCCAACAACAACGATATATTTACTTACCCATAGTTAAATTTTAATGAATTATTGTTGTTACGAGTGCATAACAGTTACATATACTTACTTTTCTTAAAAAGAATGATTAATATTTATAAATACAAATGGTGAAGCCGATTCATAAGCTGTAAGTTTATAAACAGGTGGCTTTCTAAAAGTAAAATGTACATGTGGGTAGATACACAGTATAATTTTTTATAACCATTATAGTTAAGATAATTTTCATAGTTTTCTATTCGCGTGTCCATTTAACTGGACCATCGCTTTTGTCAGTTTTCCAACCAGAAAATGTCCATTTACCTGGACCGGATCTTGGTTAGGTTTAGTCGCGTGTCCATTTAACTGGACCATCGCTTTTGTCAGTTCTCCAACCAGAAAATGTCCATTTACCTGGACCGGATCTTGGTTAGGTTTAGTCGCGTGTCCATTTAACTGGACCATCGCTTTTGTCAGTTCTCCAACCAGAAAATGTCCATTTACCTGGACCGGATCTTGGTTAGGTTTTCTCGCGTGTCCATTTAACTGGACCGTCGCTTTGCATAAGAGACAGTGTGTCCATTGATTACTGGACCGTCACTTTTTCTCTTGCGTGTCCATTTAACTGGACCGTCGCTTTGCATAAGAAACAGTGTGTCCATTGATGACTGGACCGTCACTCTTTTTCTCGCGTGTCCATTTAACTGGACCCTCGCTTTGCATAAGAAACAGTGTGTCCATTGATGACTGGACCGTCACTCTTTTTCTTATCTTATTCTGTGCAAATATAAACTTAATATAATTTAACAGTGTGTCCATTGACTACTGGACCTTCACTCATTTGCTATTTTATTCTGTGCAAATATAAACTTAATATAACAGTGTGTCCATTGACGACTGGACCTTCACTCATTTGCTTATTTTATTATCAATATCAATATATCAACATCAATATCAACACATAATAAAATCGCAACTGTCTGCCTGTCTGAACGCCTGCGCACGCCAATCTCAGCAACCGCTCAACCGACCGCAATGCAGTCCTCTCCACTGCGTTGCGGTCTACTCCACCTAACATCCAGTGGCCGCTTCCTGTCAATCGGTTCACAAACAAAAAGTTATATAAATCTAAATAATCACATATAAAATGCAGCGTACGAAGTCGCAGGCAACAGCTAGTATGCAATATAACTATATAATTGTACTATGGTATAACCTTACTATAACAAGAACTAATACCCCTGGACTTATTTGTTCATTAAAACACTTTATGCGAAAAATGTTTAAGCAATCCTTTGGGTACAATTCAAGAATAAATATCCCTGAAATTATTTGTTCATCAAAACACTTTATGCGAAAAATGTTTTAGCAATCCAGTGGGTACTATTTAAGAATAAATATCTCTGAAATTATTTGTTCATCAAAACATTTTATACAAAAAATGTTTTATCAATCCTGTGGGTACTATTCAAGAATTAATATACCTGAAATTATTGGTTCATTTGAACACTATATACGTTTAATAATTTAGCGACCCCTGTGGGTACTCACGAATTTCACCTCGTCGCCACTGAAGTAAACAGCTAACTCACTGCACAATCACTTTACTAATAATAACACTTTGTACTAAGTGAACAACTAACTCACTGCATATCACTTTACTATTACCTACACTTTGTACTCGTTAGACAAGTGTTGTCTTCTAGGCGTCCGGTGCAAGACTGACCTTGCCTCGCCCTACCTAGCTGACGTTGACAGCTCATTCGACTATGTACTTAGCGGAAATGACGTAGCCCTACTTTGGAATTATTCTAATAAAATTCATATCTAAATACTACACCTCGCATGTAAAAAAAGTGTGTGCGTGTAACCTTTACTGCGCGATTGAAGTAAAACTTCTTTGCCATTGACGGCATCAAATGATATAGGTAATATCATTCATTCGAATTTTATTATATATGCCAAAATCCGTCAAGCCGTTCAGGCTGTAGGGCGTGACAAAGAATTGGACATACATACCTACATAGTCACGAAAAACATTGCCCTCCTTTCTTCGGCAGTTCGGGTAAAAAGAGACGACATACGAGTACCATCCGTTATTGCAAAGGTAAAGAGAAGCAAACGTGTGACAAAATAGGTTTGTCAATGAGTGTGATCTCCATCGGGGGCGGTACATCACACGTCAGCAGACCCGACACACTGGTATAGATTTCCATCTATCTACAGCTACGTTCGGTATTCACTGATACAAAACATCTGATATAAAACAGCACATCTCTGTAACATGTAATTTATTTATAAATCATAATTTAAAATTATAATGTAACGAATCACAAAAGCTACGTGTTACAAAAAAAAAACTAACGTCCACAAAGTACCCAATAAGTAAATCCACTGTGACTTAACGCATTGCAAATAATGATCTTTGACTAATGTTATAGGAGGAAATATACCTACGAGTATTTTTTTAGGGTCGGCAGCGCGAGTGTTTCGCCTCCGGTGTTGCAAGCGTCCATAGGCAGCGGTGACCACCAGGACATCTGGTGGGCCGTATGCTTGTCTGCCACCTTAGTGGTATAAAAAAGGGTATTTTTGAAGTTATGAAGGGATTCCTTAATCACTGCACGATTCAAGTAAATCCATCTGATTGAATACCCAATGCAATTCGTCTGCCACCTTAGTGGTATATAAAAAAAAAATTACATGTCATAACCCCATTAAAAAATCTAACGTTGTTAGATCTGTGGATCTCCGCGGCTATCTTATTTGTCCCGATCCAGGGACGAAAGTCTTCATTGCGATCACCGGCGATGCCAGCTTTTCATTTCACATCAAATGTTTAAATACATGGTCTTCCTTTCATTTTTGATACTATGTTACTTTACTTTACTAAATAATAGTAAATATTTCATAAAGATGATTACCTACATATAACCATTTCGCATAAGTAATTATTTATCGTTCATCACGAACTAAAATTGTTTATGTTTACCTGCGATCTAATGAAGATTTGGCAAAGAGAAAACTCTTGAGTCATCAAACTAAATGTACGAATTATTTTTTAATTTTTAGTGCGTGCTAAAAGCGTGTTTTTTAGTTTTTTAAACTATTATTTTTATTTTATACTTATTGGTCTTCTTATTATTCAAACTTAATTTACTACTTACTAATTTAAAATATCAATAGGTATTTAAAGATATTTATTATATTTTTTTCGTATCCCATTCAGCAAACCCTTTCATTTAATATCATTTCATGGGGGTGCATTTCAAATAGCCGATCCGCCATCTTGGATATCCGACATGTTGGATTTAAGTCACGTGACAATTTTTTTCGTATTTCTGACAGCAAATCCTTTCATTTGATACCCATATCATGGAGGTGCATTTCAAGAGCCTGTCCGTCATCTTGGACGTCCGCCATATTGGATTTAAGTCACGTGACTATTTTTTTCGTATTCCTGACAGCAAACCCTTTCATTCGATATCTATATCATGGGGGTGCATTTCAAACAGCCAGTCCGCCATTTTGGGGAGGCCGCCATATTGGATTTGTAATGACGTTTTTAGCTAGTCATATATTGTCATCAGAACTCAGAGCGTGTGCAAAATTTCAGCTTGATCGAAGGACGGAAAGTGGGTCAAATTAACATTCCAAGATTTTCTTACATACATAGTTACAAGTGAAGCGCTAATAGAAGCGTGTTAAAAAGCGTGTTAAAAAGCGTGTTAAAAATAATCCTTATGATGAAGCATTTCGATCGGTATGATAAAGTTACGAGGTAATTATTTTTTCTCGTGTAGCGGGTTCGATTCCCGATTAAAATAATGTCTTCTTTCAGTAAATTGTTCCATCTACAATATTTAAGGTACTTTTCCTCCATGTGGCATAGCCGTGGGACGCCCTGTATAAGTATAATATTATGTAGTAGAATAAAAGGAATGTGGGATAATCCAAAACAAATCTTTAAGACATTTATGTAAAAAAAGTAGGTAAGTACCCCGATATAACAGTGTGTATGTATGGATGGATGAAGTATGCAAATAACTACAGCCATTACATACTCTACGAGTATCTATTCAAAACTATATACTTAACTTTCAATATTGCGAAAGGAGTTGGTATTACATAACATTCTGTATACCACTAGCGGTGTAGAGTAACAGCGTAATATGACGAGTCACAACGAGACAGACAGCGCCTTACGCTGTTTACCCCCGGAAAGTAAATGTCAATAAAGTTCAAGAGCTACCTCTAGGGGAAAAGTGTCCGCGTATTGAGGGCCCCTTCTTTCAGCGGAGAAAGCGAATAATGTAAAATATATGTTCGGTTTATTCCGACTTTTGGGGTATGTGTATAACCTTTTTAGTTTACCGTACTAAATTTAAGTAAACTAGATTTGTAGGGTCAGAGTATCACTGAATAAAAATTATATTATTGGTAATCTGATTTCCTTCTAGGTTTTGTAAATGATATTCTTAAATTGGGTACTTTGTTGACCTTAGATTTTAATTGTATCTTGAAAGTATCAGCAAGCATCTTTAAATGTTTGTAAAGCCGGGGCCACATTAAAGAAAACGTCAATGCCCATCATCGCGATAAATATTGCGCTAATTATGGCGTTAATTCTTAACGTCACCATTTGAGTAGTGTGGCCGCTTCAACGTATTATTCTCGCGTGAATGCCCATTCTTGGTGTTAAAATTGACGTTAAGTGTGACCGAATTAAATTTTACAAAAATACCTTAGCTCCTTAAAAATATACTGAAATGTATCTATATATAATACTGGCACAGAGAAAATATACCGATAAAAATAACGATTATCAAAACGTGTTTATTCTTTAATTTACTACCTTATTTTTATAAAAGCAGAACTTAGAATTTACATTTAACATTATATTTGAAGGATTGAATTCAACGTCCTTCACCTGCAGCACGCTTCGTAAAAAAAAATACCGAATGTTATTGCAACAAACCCTACAAAGAAAAAAATCATTGCGATGAGGAACTGGGTTTTTATTTTTTCAGGTCCTTAGCGAGCTCCGGGGGAACCTCCCATCTTGCTCCCCCGAGGAGAGCCGCCGAACGGTTCTCGACGGGAATAATCTTTGGAAATTCTTTGGCTTTCGGCCGAAAGACAAAGAATTTTCCCGGTTTTCCGGATTCCCGGCTATAGGGAGGAGGAATACCACCAGGTTTAATGGGTAGGACGGCCCCGTTCCGGGACCGGGAGCCCCACACCCAGCTGTTTTACATGATAATTTTGCAATCCAATATGGCCGCCGCGCCACTATCACAAAATTTCATGATGGGTATCGTTTAAGGGGTTTTTTGGTATGCTGAGTACGAATTTCGGGTTAATTTAGAGATCCAATATGGCCGCCGCGCCGAATTCACAAAATTTCATGATGGGTATCGTTAAAGGGGTTTTTTGGTATGCTGAGTACGAATTTCGGGTTAATTTAGAGATCCAATATGGCCGCCGCGCCGTTATCACAAAATTTCATGATGGGCATCGTTTAAGGGGGTTTTTGGTATGCTGAGTACGAATTTCGGGTAATTTAGAGATCCAATATGGCCGCCGCGCCGTTATCAATAAATTTCATGATGGGTATCGTTTAAGGGGTGTTTTGGTATGCTGAGTACGAATTTTAGGTTAATTTGAAGATTCAAATATGGCCGCCGCGCCGTTATCACAAAATTTCATAATGGGTATCGTTTAAGGGGATTTTTGGTATGCTGAGTACGAATCTTAGGTCAATTTTGCAATCCAAAATACAACAAGACACCTTTGTAAAATTTCATGCTGTATATCGTATGAGGGGTTTTTTGGTATGCTGAGTACGAATTTCAGGTTAACGTTTGCCATCCAAAATGGCCGCCGTGCCACTGTTGTGAAATTTCATGTTGTATATAGTTTATGGGGTTTTTTGGTATGCCAAATACGAATTTCAGGTAAATTTTGCAATCCAATATGGCTGCCTCGCCACCGTTGTAAAATTTCATGTAGCATATCGTATAAATGGAATTTTAATATGCTGAGTACGAATTTAGGGTTAATTTTGCAAAATTATCTTGAAATTCGTACTCAGCATACCAAAAAACCCCTTTAACGATACCCATCATGAAATTTTGTGATTTCGGCTCGGCGGCCATATTGGATTGCAAAAATTATCATAAAATTCGTACTCAGCATACCGAAGAACCCCTTAAACGATACCCATCATGAAATTTTGTGATAATGGCGCGGCGGCCATATTGGATCTCTAAATTGACCCGAAATTCGTACTCAGCATATCAAAAAACCCCTTAAACGATACCCATCATGAAATTTTGTGATAACGGCGCGGCGGCCATATTGGATCCCTAAATTAACCCGAAATTCGTATTCAGCATACTAAAAAACCCCTTAAACGATACCCATCATGAAATTTTGTGATAACGGCGCGGCGGCCATATTGGATCTCTAAATTAACCCGAAATTCGTACTCAGCATACCAAAAAACCCCTTAAACGATACCCATCATGAATTTTTGTGAATTCGGCGCGGCGGCCATATTGGATCTCTAAATTAACCCGAAATTCGTACTCAGCATACCAAAAACCCCCTTAAACGATGACCATCATGAAATTTTGTGATTTTGGCGGCGGCCATATTGGATTGCAAAATTATCATGTAATCACCTACAGAGATGGATTATAGTCTGAAATGATACAAGTTTTATCCCGGGAATAAGTTCCCATGAGACGCGGAGAAGAGAACAAAATTTCACGCAGGCGAAGCTGCGGGCATCAGCTAGTCTATAATAAATGTTACATTACACGCGAATGCTCGTGTCGGTCAGGGAGGTAGCATCGTAATGTAATGCTCGAGTTGAATCTATAAATGTTACATTACACGCGAATGCTTGAGTCAGTCAGGGAGGTAGCATCGTAACGTAATGCTCGAGTCGAATCTAAAAATGTTACATTACATGCGAACGCTCGTCGGTCAGGGAACTCAGGGAGGCCGGCCGTAATGTAATGCTCAAAGTCGAATCTAATTTGTTACATTACAGGCGAATGCTCCCGGTGAGGGAGCACCTTTACCCTAACCTTTATTCAAAATATACCCAAAAATACTGACTTTTACCAATATACCCATTAATATACTGATATCGAAAAAAGTCAATAAAATATACCTAAAAAGTATTAAAATACTGAAAACGGTCACACTCTCACGGTGCGCACTGACACACGTAGTGTGGCCGCTTCAACGTAATAATTCTCTTTGATGTGCCGCCACTTGAGCTATCGCCTAACGTCAAACGGCAATGTGAATGCCGTTGTCGAATTATCGCGATAATTCGGTGGCTACACTAACGTTTAACGTCCATCAACGCCATTATTAATGGCATTTCCCCTTAGTGTGGCCCGAACATAATTAACAGATATCATCGCACAATGCACAGACGCACATATTATAGGTTAGGTAACACTATTCAACAAAATCATTGATATACCTACCTACCTAAGTCCATGAGATTTTTAGATTTGAAATAAAAGCTCATTTGAAATAGCTTGAAATCTATCAAACTCTACTCGGCATCTTCCTGCTGTTCAATATGTTCAAGTTTTAAATCAGAATCTTTTAATTTACAATTTGCACCCCTAAGTTCTTCAAATTCAAAGACAGAAAAATTTATATCAAACAAATTTTGTTGTAAGTACATAATATTTGGTTTCCTATTTCAGCAAAGTTATTGTTGCCGGCTTGTAAAATATAACGAGGGCTTCCACTCTTTAGCATTGATGACCAGAATTTTATGACGTAGTTTTGTAAGGAAAGTGTTGAGTACTCATACATGTCGCCATGTATAATGATACTGTGTAGCTATGTGCATTTTTGTAGTGTAAAAAAGGCGTGTTTTCAAAACTTGAATTTCTGACATTTATTAGGGTCACCCTTTCTCTGAAACGCACTGACTTAACTTCTGGATAATCATGCGGCTCGACAGAGACTAGGCGGAACTCCATGATGGTTTTATGGGTAGCCCGGTCCTCTTCCGGGTTGAAAATCCCACAAACAGCCGTCCTGCTAAACCCACCCGTAGCAGGTTAGTAAAATTTTCAAATTTATTCCAAATTTATATAAAAACCCTCGACGTTTCAAATCATTTTCAAAAGCCTGCCATTTTGACTTTTTTAAAAAAATTGTATATCAGTCACTCACACAATTACGACAAATCAAATGACACCTCGCATGTCAAAATCCATCAAGCCGTTCAGGCTGTAGGACGTGACAAAGAATTGGACATACATACATACATAGTCTCGAAAAACATTATCCTCCTTTCTTCGGAAGTTTGGGTAAAAAGCCATGGTTTGAGAGTAGTAGGAAACAAACCCCAGACTCCGAAGTCAGGGGGGTAAATACGAACGGGATTAACGCTTGCACGGCAAAGAATTGTCTTAAATGGAAGGCTGAGACAGCATCCGACAGTTCTTACTTAACTACCAGTGCAATATCAGTTATAATAAATAAAATGTCCATTTTATTGTGACCTCACCAATCGTCTGATTAATAAAATTGTTGGCTGAAAAGAAATGTAGGGATCTAGATAGAATGGTTTGTTTACGGAACAACTAAATGACCTGGAAAAGGATAAGGAAAAGACGCGGGAAGAATATGGGGAAGGTTAAGTGTAGGCTATGAAATCAGTGTCGTTTTATTGTTATAGCTAATGTTATGAGCAGGATAGACCAAGTCTAATGAAGATTTTAATCAAAAGTATATTAATAACTTATTATTTCTAAGGCCACAAACAACCAGTCTCTTCTCATCTTAGCGTTGACCTGACATACAAAGTCTATCTCGCGGCCTGTCACCAGTTTCAATCTACAATTCAAGGGGTATTTTAGATTTTACTTTTTTTAAGCTGCTTATTGCTCACCATTCCAGTAATAACTATCACCGAAGGTCTAATGAATATTTGTACTAAAATTCTTCGAAACTATTCGAAGCAGGCGTGAAAACTAGAAAACAAAGTTAAGTAGGTAGATTTTTAAACTGAATAAATCAGCGAAAAATGGTAATATAATGCAGTAGTATGTAAAAATAACAGGTGGAGGAACACTCATATATTTTTGCCAATTTAATTAACTGACGAAACCCACAAATACTTGGTCAGTTGAACAGATCTATCTAAGCTTTAGATAAAGGACACAGAATAATGAAGCAAATAATTAGTCTGTGACGTCGCGTTGTGTTACAGATATAGTAGAACACTTAAGTTTTAATGTGAACAGTTAAATACACGCTAAGAAGTTTTCTGAATACTTTGGCGACGGGGTTTTTCCAACTTAATTAGCTGTTTTAAACTCCTCCATAGCGACACGCTTTTCATTTCTTTTAACACAAAAGGACGGTTTAAAAATCCATTTGGTTTTAATACGAATACTGAGTGCAGTACTGCTGGGTTTTTTTTATGAGAATGGGCGGGAGTTCGTAAACTTTGATATCTTATTGAAATTGACAAATGAAATTCAATTGAACTGTTTAATAACTATGTAGTTCCTTTAGGTTTCACTTATATACAGTCTCTATAAATATTGAAATAAAGCGCTGGACAGCTCGTGTGGAAATAGAAAATAAAACGTTGCATCCTTTACTGATTCAAAAATAAATTCTAATCTGAAATTTACTAGTAAGTACCTAATAATAATTTTATTTTATTCTGCCTGTTATAACATTGCACCTGGTATGTAACATTCTATAAATGCCATCTCACAAAATTTTAATATTAAGTATGAAAGTCCTACCTTTGTAATATGTTAAAAAAAACAAATAACATAAAAAGCAAATAAAATAACATAATATGATAAAGCAATTCCTGTAATAAAATAATCTGTCGTAATATATTAACAGGTTGAAAGAAATAAATTACAGTACCAAGTCAAAACTCATTCAATTCGCCCATTTCATTGGGGACATAAATCATCGTCAGACACACCTGACGGTGAAGACAGGGTGAAAAATATCAAAACGTTCAAACCGGCATGTGGCATCAACAAGTTCTTATACCGTGGATATTTTCTTAGTAGGTATTGGAATAAAAATATTTGGTAGCCAGCAGGATAAAAATAGAACTATTATAAATTGACTGAAAATATATAGTTATCTAGGAATGTCGATTATGGTGGTTTAAAATATATACATAATATACTTATACAATCAAGTCTATATCCATATGGGAATAAGCAGAGGTGGATTACACTCTTACATTTTGACAGAAGTTTTGTTGGTCCTACGTAGTACTACTACTACTGTAGTACTACGTATTATAGTAGTTATTATGTGGTAATAGGGGGCAATCTTACTGTAGTTACCGGGTGACTACAATAACATCATCCATTTTCTAATGCGAAATAAAATTTAAAAAAAGAAGGACCAATATATCAACATCACATCCACAAAAACAAACTCTGGAGTCTGGAAACCTTAGTTTGTAGTTATAGTTCGATGAAATACAACTTATAAAATACCTACATTTTGTATTATTATTAAAATAAATTGCAGACACAGAAAGCAGACACTAAAGACTTGTAATAAAGTTTTCTAAAAAAATACTGTCATGTAACAAAACGCATAATAATATCTAACAAAGCCTCCTTGTGCTATTTAGCGTGAAGTGTATCTACTTAAAAAAATTCTGTCCCTAAAATCGATATACTTAGGTACTTACTTAATTTTATTTAATAGTTATAGGTAAGTATAAAATATACATAGTGTAGCAATACACGCAAGTGAGTTATATTAACATTTGGTTGGCGCTATAAATATATTATTTATTAGGCTTGTAGCTATAGATAAATAGTTAGATGGGCGGTCATTTATTGTGTCGAAGTAGGGGTAGTTGATGGAGGAAGATTATGGAGGGAGTTAAGCTATATATATAAGCGTGCGCAATAGTAGAAAGAAAAAGATCAGGAACTAACTAAAATTATTTTGCATCATACTGTCATACTGTCGAAGAAATTTTACATTAAAATAATTTTATTCCTTAAATTATTTCCATTGAAATACCAGTGGGTGGCGTACATAGCCCAAGTATTTAAACAAATTTATATATTTGAAAACGGAAGCTCTGAATGAGCTTCCAAGTTTTGGGTTAAGAACCCCTGCTTATACCCGTAAGCAACTATTTGCTGTAAATATAGGCGTAGAGCCATATTACTTAGTTTAAATATCCTGGAGGAAGGAAGTCCCATCCCAGAATCCGAATGAGTACCTAGTTCTTAAGTTAGATATAAGTTTTAATATTGTGGTAGTAAAATAAAAGTAAATAAAAATAGGTAAAAAAACTTTTTAAGTTAAACGGTTTTATGTTAAACATACATTGCAATGTTTAAGATAAATGTACTAAAAACCAAAAAATAATAAAATAGATACAGTCGTGGGAATTATAAACATATGCATAGTAGACCAGACTAAAATAAAACCGTGGGGCACGTCAATTGTTGTAGACAATTGACGTGCCCCACGGTTTTATTTTAGTCTAGTCTTTCCCTTTTTCAAATTTGATTTTTTTATGATATAACATTACAATAACTAAGAAGTTTTAATACCTTCATTTAAGGAGTATTACATTGTCTATTAAATACAATTTATTGCATTAACCTATCATTTTTAGTTTCCGAGATTTTTAACATTCTTTAAGTGACCCGGATTCATTGCTCTCGAGTGTAGTTGAAACATTTCTTTTATTTACATGGAGTGTATAACTATTGGAATTTCCATGAGCAAGAAAATAGTGAGTAATTTCCTCACCGTCTGCGGGCCAACTGCCTAACGACGAATTAAACGATTCTTCTGTCGATAATTTGTAGACAATTGACGTGCCCCACGGTTTTATTTTAGTCTAGTCTACTATGCATATGTTTATAATTCCCACGACTGTATCTATTTTATTATTTTTTGGTTTTTAGTACATTTATCTTAAACATTGCAATGTATGTTTAACATAAAACCGTTTAACTTAAAAAGTTTTTTTACCTATTTTTATTTTCTAGTTTTTAGTTTTTATTTCGCATTCTGTTTAATTCATTTAGTGCTTCATTATTGCAAGGTTTCTTGCCCGTTAGTTTATTGCAGTCCAACTTCTCTATACGTAGTCCCTGCAAAGATCTTACTCTACTAAGAGCCACGTAGGCTTGACCTTCTTCAAACAGTTTCGCACCTAAGTGACATACGACTGCGTGATCCACAGTGCTGCCCTGCATTTTATGTATTGTAGTACATACATACATTTGATCACGCCTTTATCCCCGAAGGGGTAGGCAGAGGCATATTATATGCCCACATTTCACCTTTGTATAATTTGTCCCACGTAATAGGTGGTGAGCCGTATTGCCGTGTTTAAATGGACAGGCGCAGGTTGTGACTGCCTGCTGTTGAAATAAAGCCTTCAACTTAGCTTAACGACTGCCATTTTACTGGCAACCGGGACCAACGGCTTAACGTGCCTTCCGAAGCACGGAAACGCTCAAATAAATGTCACAAAGTGATCACATGGATGGTCACCCATCCAAGGACCAGCCATAGTGAAAGTTGCTTACTGCAGTGATCGTTTACAGAACACTGAGTCCGCGGGGCCACGAGCGCTTGTATTGTAGAAGCCCATGATAGTATTAAAGGCAACATTCTTCTTTCAGCCGTCCCGTAATTGTAGATACTTAGCTGGAAACTGTATAGCTTTCGGGTGTATAAGATGGACTCCGTCTCTTGCGAAATCAATTCGGATGGAAGGTACATCTGTTGCATACATCTGAGTTCGACGAAATTGAGGCCAAACGATTTCGTTGATGTAGCCTATAGCGCCATTTACTAATCCCTTTGAAACGTCAATATTGGACCGTAGCATGACTTTTGCCCCCACAAATATTTCCAGTTCCGCTGGTAAACCCCCAGTTTTGTTGATATCAGCTGGTATTATAGTAGCTATATCCATATTGTCTGCATGTCGTGTAGCGTGTACTAGCTGATCCTGCGCTTTTATTTTGTAAATGCGAGCACCATTATTTCTGTACAAATTCAATACAGCGGAGTTGTGGTCGTTAACTTGTTGATTTGTGGGGTATACCCTTAACGCTTTGTCTATTGCAAACTCATCACTTGTGTCTTGAAGAAGTCTTCCCATTAAAATACTAAAATGTTGGGTTGTTAGCTCACCGACTCTCAAAGCATTCAAAATATCAATAAAAGTCTGGTCACCTTGCTGACGCATATTTTCAGTTAATTCACACAGCGTGAATAAACGCCAGAGATATTATCCACCATATATTTTTTATTATTATATTATCCACCCTAATATAATATAATAATAATAATATTCTTTATTTCAAGTAATAAAACTCATTTACAAATTCACTATTGTCACATTTTAAATTATAAACATATCAAAATATCTATCCAATAAGTACCTAAAATGTTATTCAATTATAAATGTTATCTATTTCTCATACTTCAATGTCATAAAAATAATAATAAATTTTCAAATAAAATAAATAAGTACATAGATGTCAAATATCATAAAAATAGATTAAAATTGTCAGTTAATTTTGAACATTATAATGCCTAGAACCATAATTTTGAGTAAACAATTAATAAAGAAACATTGACTAGTCATGTTAGTAACAATTATTGTATTCTTTACTAGCAATGCCATTTCACAATCGGTAAGTATTATTTGCAAAAGAGGTAAATAAAACAGAAAAAATAAATAAACAAAAATAAACTTAACATTCTTACACCTTTACAGTTTTAGCACAGATGTAGATAGACTGCAGCAGTGATTGATATATTCACAGTCAAGTCTATTGGCTATACACTCCAGGATGCTGTTGGGGCTGTCCCGCACACGGCGCACCAGAGAGGCACAGCGCTTTCGCATTAACGTGTAAAAGCAATCAACACGTGCCTCTGCGAACATGCCTGATGCGCTGCAATATCGAGGCAGCCCCATCAACACCCGGAACGAGTCATTGTACTGGACTCGAAGGGCGCTGTACGACTTTTTGGTATAACCCACCCACAGATTGCACGTGTAGAATGATGTGCAATACGCCCGGAATAGGCTAATTTTAACGTCAGTAGAGCAACGTGCAAATCTACGAGCAATCATGTTTGCCCTTACTGACAGCGCCCTTCGCTCCCTTTCAATGTCATCATTATCCATAAATGCCATACAATTAATGCCATACAGTTCTCGGCGCGTTTTAACCTTTCACCTTAACTTGGGTGGTGTACCGCTAACGACGTATCATTTTTAGCCACCCTAACGAAACACAGTCCTCAACACGATACAAAATCTTGACTTGGGTGGTGGATTCAGGCTGGATTAATCAGATACCTAAATTACAGATTCAATTTCTAAATTTAAATCTTATTATTATTCGCCATTTAGTGGCTGCGCCCATCTTAAATATTGAGTTTGTATGGTGCATTGTATTCTTCTTGTCAAGCCCTTTTATTTGATACCCATATCGGTGGGATTGTTAAAAAATTGTTATCAGCCATTTGGTAGCGGCAGCCATCTTAGATTTCAATTTTGCATAGTAAATTGTATTCTACTTGTTGAGACCTTTCATTTGATACCCATGTTGGTGGGATTGATAAAACCTAAGTTATCCGCCATTTTTTAGAGGCCGCCATCTTGGATTACAATTTTTTATAGTATATTGTATTCTGCTTGTTGAGACCTTTCATTTGATACCCATATTGATAAAACCTACGTTAGCCGCCATTTTGTAGCGGCCGCCATCTTGGATTTCAATTTTTATAGTATATTGTATTCTGCTTGTTGAGCCCTTTCATTTGATACCCATATTGATAAATTATCCGCCATTTTGTAGCGGCGGCCATCTTGAATTTATAAAGATAATGAATAAACATAATTGTATTGTCATCAAAATCCAAAATATATACAAAATTTCAGATTAATCGGTTGACAGGAAGAGGGTGAAATTTGAATTACTAAATTTGACCCAAGAATAAATAATAAAACAAACGGGGTGAGCTAAATAAAACCGTTTAAAAATACTCTGTAGTACTTGCTTTATTGACTCCAGGACGAATTATATTACCTTACATAAAACTACTGAACCGCCTGGAAACTCCAGGGAACACTCCGGACTTCCCAGAAGCGTGTCATGGCGCCCGAACAGGGACTTCCTTCCTCCAGGATATTTAAACTAAGTAATATGGCTCTACGCCTATATTTACAGCAAATAGTTGCTTACGGGTATAAGCAGGGGTTCTTAACCCAAAACTTGGAAGCTCATTCAGAGCTTCCGTTTTCAAATATATAAATTTATTTAAATACTTGGGCTATGTACGCTACCCACTGGTATTTCAATGGAAATAATTTAAGGAATAAAATTATTTTAATGTAAAATTTCTTCGACAGTATGACAGTATGATGCAAAATAATTTTAGTTAGTTCCTGATCTTTTTCTTTCTACTATTGCGCACGCTTATATATATAGCTTAACTCCCTCCATAATCTCCCTCCATCAACTACCCCTACTTTGACACAATAAATGACCGCCCATCTAACTATCTATCTATAGCTACAAGCCTAATCTATACTTATAATAAATCTGTAGAAGTGAAAATTCTGTACATTCAAAATATCAAAAAAATAAATAGCAGGGGGTGTTACTAGACCGACACCGAACCCAAAAATGTGATTAAAAAAATTTTTGTCTGTCTGTCTGTCTGTCTGTCTGTCTGTCTGTTTGTTCAGGCATCACGCAAAAACTACCGGTTAGATTACGATGAAACTTGGTATAATTATTCTTTTATAGCCTGGGCACCACACTGGGTACTTTTTATCCCGGAAAAGTATATAGAATTCAAACCAAACTTAATTTTGCGGTTCAATCCCTAGACCCAAAGTTATTATCAATTATTGCTTAAACGGTTAATGGTACGATGATGAAATTCAGCATGAGCGTTGTTTGTTACAATTTGAAAAAAGTAATTTTACCATTTTTGCAAATTCCACCTCCAAAGGTATCAAAAAGGAGGGTCAAGTTTGTATGGGACAACGCGATTCCTTGGTCCGATTTGTTTAAAATTTGACATATAGCATTATTAACATAATTGATGGAAGACGTGTTCCTTATTTTATTAAAATTTATGCATTATCGACCTAAAAAGGGAATGTAAATTATTTTGAAGCTGATTTTCTCCGGAGTTGATATCAATACTCCTTAAATAATCTTATTTTTGATTTAAATTACTTTTTATTTTGACACATTTGTGGAAGTTTAATCCGAATGACATTGTCATTTTCATGATTTAAGTACTATTAGAAATATAGTTGTTAATGTTTTTAAATTTTGTATAACAAAAAATAAATATGTGAAAGAAAAAGAAAATTCGAAGATGGCTAGCCAGGAATAATGAATGACCACGCTTCGGGTAGTGTCCACTGCGCATTAGAATGAAAGGTTATCAACAGCCCTAAGCGACTGGTCATGGAAGGTATGAACTTTATTCTATAGTGCTGGCTGCATTCGGTGCACACAGACTCACTAAGTCTTTGTTAAATACGGGAATGGCCTCTACGAAGATCACATTTGACAAGTAAAAAGAGCCATTAAAATGAACATGAACCCCTAGCAGATGAAATTTACATGGTTATTAAGTTAACAGGTCGGTTGGACCATCTGTATTAAGAGGACGAAGTTGTAGTTCGGTTTTCCCATACGTCGTAGGCTTACAGTATGACTGGGACTACCTGAAGAAGGAACTAAGTTACGATGTCAATTGCATAGAAGAGAAGTTGAGTCAAGTAGTAAGTCTAGCCAATGAATTAAGAAATGTATTTAATAAATAAATTTACAAAACTCATAATATGTATTATGAATTTGTTAATCAGAAATCTATGTATCTAACTACTATTACGAATACGAATGTTTGTGAGCGTGGATGTTTGTTACTCTTTCACGCTGTAACGGCTGAACGGATCTGGCTGAAATTTGGTACCTACAGAGATAGGTTAGAGACAGTGTAGGAACTAAATTTCACGCAGGCGAAGCTGCGGGCATCAGCTAGTAAATAATATATTTATAGCGCCTACCAAATGTTAATATAACTCACTTGCGTGTATTGCTACAATAGGTAGGTACTATTTAATTGATCATTATTTTCCAGTATAACAGCACAGTTTAAACAGAAAATATATGATCTGTAGGCTGTGATAATAGTGAGCAACAAATTCTTAATAGCCTAGAGTTTCAATTTTGATACCAATCTTTCAAACCAAATGTTCACATTACTATTAGTTTTTTTATAGGTTGGCTGTACGTATTTTACTGTTGTATAATATTCTTACCAACGAAATTTAAAAAAAAATACATGTCATTATTGTTTTATTTTATCTACCTACGACATATTACCTACTTGCGCGGCAAAGTGAACAAAAAGTGAACAAGTAAACACATTTTACTAGAAGTTTTGTTGAATACAAATTTGATGTATTTTCTTTTTCTGTAGAATATAAATACTTTTGAGGTAAGTTAATATCTTATTTTTGCTAAGATATAATTATTTTTTGCGAGTACATGTTTTACTTGAAGAAACTAGTGCTATTTTTGTGAGTATCAATTTTGATACTTCAGGCATTCAGTAAATTAGGCTATTAAGGGTAATGATAATGCAGAAAAAATATACTAAGTACCTACATTGAAGACAGTCAATAGATTAGGTTCAACCATGACAATCCTCTTTATACTTTACTCAAATCTTCACGTATAAAGGTTATTATACTACCTACTACACTAATCCCCGGTACAAAGAAGTCTCACAGGTGCGAGTAGTGAGTTTCTCGTGTGTACTTACAGGTGGGAGCAGGCACTAAGAACACCGTTCGCGCGACAAATCCGCATCTCCAAGCATTTTGTCCCAGACACGTATCACGTCTAGACACGCTCTTATAACCTCGTTATATACGTATTTGGTAAGTCTTTCTTCCCCATCTGATAAGGTTTCTTTTCAATCTGAGCCAGAAAATTACATTACACAAAATAAAAAAAGCTTCCTTAAGAATTTATTGAGTAAAAGTGTAAATTACATATCGTAATGTAATAAATATGAAACCATATCTTTGAACCGTTCCGATCCGAAAATCTAATTTCAGGGTTGCAAAATAACATGCCTATGTTACATTACGTAAGTCTCACAAATCTTGCTCATATAATATTCCCACGTAGAAGATTGACTGAAGTTGCGGTGACTAATACAAAATTTAATATACCTAATAGGTACCTACTAACCAGAAAAGTCAAACAGGGATTGAATTTTTAACTGCAACTAGCCGGGACCTGCAGCTCTACCTGTAAATATGAAGATTACCCTTTAGCCCCCCACCCCCATCCATAAATGGAAACCTTGTGGAAATCTGTGGGGAAGCTTTTAGTTTATAATATTCAGATAGGCTGAAGCGGCGTCCTCGCCGGCTGCCCAAACACACTTAATATTTAACATCAATCGAATGAACAGATCACAAATTCATATAGATCGCAGCAGGTGCTAAAGAGGCCTCCCCTAACTACCTGTATCATATATTTTTCTCTTGACCTGAATACTTGAACGAATCTACCTCGTGATGCCGGGGGTTATTTTGTAGGTAAGTATGTCAAAAATTTTATAGATTTACTGAGAATATTCCGAACACTAGTTACCTAGAAAAAGCTCTTGCGTCTTGATATAGCTAGAGAGCTTTCTCAGCTTACTCTCGACTCTTTCTCAGTGGCCCTACACAATGGCACTAATGTTGATTTTTAGCATTTTTTGGCATTTCAAGTCACTTTGTCTTCCTCTCTCTTTCTGATTCAAATACTCGTAGCGCGGATCATAAGAAGAGAGAAAACATAAGAACCAGGCAGGCAAGTCCACGACTTCTGAAGCCTTTAGGAATGGCAACTGTGGATCTATGTCAAACACAGAGCAACGCGAGCCTTTTAGACAGTTCGCGTTGCTCTATGATGTCAAATCACGATTTCAAATCCGATTAAACATTATTTTACCGGCACATACTAATGGTCGCAAGGCTACTTCTCACAATTGCTAACTCTCTTCTCTAACAACCAAACTTCACACAAAGACAAATCTTTAATCAATTTGATTTCAATACTCTCAGTCAGTCCTACGATAAAATAATCCTATCCTGAATACTTGCTCTATAAAGCAGACCACACGTGTTTAAAGATCGTGTTAGCTTCACCAGTCAGCGCTACATACAGCGTAATTAAAGCGATACGGTAAACATACTGTTGTCGTATCAGCTTTCAAAATGCTTAGCAAACACGCTGTGCAAAGGCTTCCTGATGAGGGAAACAGCGCTTGAAGCTCGAAGACGTTAATTCGTTATCTAATTAGACGAATTGCTTTCGGCCGGTGCACTGTTAGCTCAATCAATCAATCAATGAATAAATAGCTCTGAATATTATTATGTAGTTATGTTAAACAGGGCTTGTTATGTGAACATTTTGATTGTCTTCACAATAATACACCTTTGTTTAGTTGATAAATTGGATGAGAGAATATTCATAATGATATCCCTGGTACTGAACTGTAGCTCTCTGAAAGTAGATGTGATACATCACACTCCCAGAAGGTGGTCGCCACGTAAAGATGTCTGACCTGGCCTGTCAGGATCAGGATATTTCTAATAGTAGCCACGGTGAAAGTAAATAAGAAAGACGATAATGTTATTGAAGTAACTCCTATAATACCTACTATATTTAATTCGAAAGGGTTTAACCTATTTGAAGGTTCAATCAACCCTGCAATCGGTCCTTTCCAGTGTTCATTTACGCCGAAGCACCCGTTCCACCGACCACTCTCATATATTTAGATCGTCAATTCGCGGATTATGCGTACCATAATATTGAATGAGCTATTTGTACATCGACCTTTTCCAATTCTGTCTAAATAACAATGATACTGCTTTTATATAGGTTGCATGATTTTTATATAGGTATACTCCTAATTTATTAAGTTGTTCGGGTGTTCGTTGTAAACTGAAAAAGAACCTTAGACATAATAAAACTATTATATTTGAAAGGTAATTTTTTGAGTGTAATCGTGACAATTGCAATATTCCTACCTCCCTACTACACCAAAACTTTGCGTCGAGGGTTGAACCAAACCAAATAAAACAACACATGGAATGACATTGATAGTATAGTTACATATATTATATCTAGGTTCTTCCTTCGAACTTCTCACCGTGATTGTGGTGCACAAGGATCTCATCTCTCTCTGTTTCATATTAGTATACACACATACCTACTTAACATATACTTACGTACACCGGTCGGACAGAGATCTTAATAGGACCTCAATAATCGAACCTGGTACCTACCACAATAACTCTTATACCTGTACGTACCGCCCATCCCACGGCCTCGTATAGGTAATACAATCAAATCTTTTATGCCATTTACACAAAAATACAGTACCTGAGTATCAAAAACATAAAAAAAATTGTATCAAAACATACATTTTTAAATTATAAAGGTGGAAATAGTAGTGGATGCTGTCGGGAAATTAGCTACGTAATCTGTTTAGCACATAATTTCCTCTCTAGAACGCCGAGCGGTGATATAAATACGATTTCCTTCGTGTTTATAATGTGTTGTATAAACCTGGTGCAATCTACCTTTAAAAATAAATTGGTGTTATATTTTTATTCTCAGTTGTGTAAATAACAAAAAAAGTAGTAATTATAAGTGTTGTAATGTTCAAAATAGAAGATGCAAACAAGTTGCTAAAACATTTAAATTCCTAGAACTTCCAACATTTCAGAATGTTGTTAACTCCCGACGAACGATAATATACGTTAAGAATACCCAATACTATTACAGAAGATTAAAAAATAAGCATTTCTATGCCCATTCTGTACTGATAATCACATAATATGTTAATATATTATTTATACAGTTATGAGACTTAAAGTTGTCCACCTCTTCGGCTTAGATAGGGGCGCTCAGAAGTACTATGACGCGACGCGGAAAGTCTTTATCTTAGGGAGCTCATAGGTCAGTCTTATCTGGCCCTCTTGAAAATATTGTAACAGATTCCGGGGTCACCCTTTACCCAATGACAACCTCTGGCTTACCTTGCAACCTAGTTAAGACGAAGCCCACAACAAGCCGCCCAGTTGTCACTGCAATGGAATAGTGAATTGCGTAAAAGCATTCCATGCGTTAACAAAAACAAATGTGGTTTGGAATATCATACTTAAGGTAGTAAATACGAGTAGTAAGAATTTCAAATAACATAATAGTTTCGCGATACTATGTGTCTGTGTAACGTCACAAAGATTCCAAGCAACGTCGAAATTTCTCACCCTTAGCATCCCTTCAGCGATACCATTGAAGAACTCTTTGACATCGAATTTCCTATGTCTTTGATAAATATTCAGAATTTAGTGAAAATTTATGCGATGCGATTTGTCGCAAAATTCCTAAGTTAGTGGCAAGGTTTACCATTAATGTAAAATATATTATTTATCAAAGTAACGTTTAGTGAGTCCTAGTGTAGGTATGGATATGCGAAGTTTCGTGAGGCATTTCCTCAGTTAGACCTGCATTGATGAATTTTATTCCTAAACAAAACTAAAAATCACTTTGAAATGAGGTGAAAAGTCCTCTCTTTACTCAAAATCTATGCACATACTTTATCTGTCTCCGGGGAGATAAAATCTACTCATTTAGTATAGAAGCATACAATCAAATGTACGGGAGCCTGTGGTTTGACCGAAAAGACATACATAAAAGACCCCAAATGAACATATTTGAAATATCAAACTTCGGGCGTACCTAAGATAAAAATTCTTTACCTATACGATATCGCAACGATGCCAACAAAACCACAGAACAAACAACATAATCTAAACTGAGAAAAAACATCATATAAAGACCTTAAAACGTCCAATCAAAGTTAAGCAGCGCACACGCCCAGTCGTTCAAATTAAGGGAACGACTCGGCTATTTTCCCCGAAGATTAAACTCACGGAAGTCGCGAGTCAATCTGCTCGTTACGCTGCATCCACTTTCAACGAAGACTTGTAAACGAGCCAGCGCTTTTGAGCAAATGCAGTCGAAACGTTTTGCCCAGGAGACAATAATTACAGTTACCAATGTACCACTCGCTTTGGTGAAAACTATTGCATAGCTCCAACTGATGCTAATTTAATTCTATGCCATTCCCTGTTAGCCTGTTTTGTTTGTTACCTTTAGCACAAAATAACTAGCGTTCTGTGTCAAGGATAGTGAAGATAATCCCTTAATAAGTGATTAATTGCATTTTCTGCTGACGTGTACGTGCTTCGAAGGTTTAGGCATAAAAGTAATTGTAGGGTATTTTAAATAGGGGATCAATGTTTTTATTGGATTACACAATGTGCTTGACAGAATCAATTTAAATTTAATTAGTTATTAGGACTTGCCGATAAAATTGGTAGAACTTCCATTATAGCAGACGGCTAGTGCCAAAAAAGACTGAAAGAAACAGTGGCCATCTAATTACAAATACCTTTTCAATACGACCAATAAGTGGTTTCAATTAACTAATTGAATAGGTGGTATGAATATGAAATGACGAACTCGTCATTTCATATTCATACCACCTATTCTGTTCATGGTGGTCTTTTGAAGTAATTGTATAAAATCTTTGGATGGTCTAAGTATAAAATAGTCACCTAAAAGTAATAAAAGATGAATCTGTTTGGCGATAAACATGTGTTAATGAATCCTCATTACAACATGTTCAATTATCCCGAAGTATGTAATGAAATAGTTAGGAATGGAAACAGGTGGAGCTGGGAGTAACTTTGAGATGTGTTCACACGCGTCGACGCCAACTTTGTCCTGATAGAGTGTAGCGACGTGTTTACGCTGAGGTTTTGTTTAATCACGATTCAAGCTGATTCTATCTTTACAGATTAACTTTGTGTATACAGTATTTGCATCATGATATAGGATGTTGGAAAGAGGCTAGAGCTCTTTGAACAGAACTAGCGTACATTTATTTTATACATAAGGACACATAGATCTGTAGGTATTATGTCTAGTATAGATATTGTCCTCATAAAATGTCAGAAAGATTTAAATAAAACATAATAATGACAGAGGCACATAACCCAAATAAAGATAAGTTGCCCTTTAGCGATACTAAAGCTAAGACTTCAGTGTCGAATTAAAGATATAAAATCTAATATGGACGATTCTTCATGTGCAAACGGCCACGTATGCAAAATTCCCTGCAGAATTGGAAACAAATGTTCGTTGTCACGTACCGAGCCAAACTAATGGTATTCGAGCGTATGGTGCCGCTGCAAGCTTTGAATGGAATGAAAAAATTGATTTAAAGTTTGTGGGTGAGTTTTGATTTTTTCAATGTTTCCATTTTGTGTGGGATTTGGCGTTCATTGAATTAATTTAAATAGTTTTAGTGCCATAGTTAAACATATTTAACCTGTGGGATATAAGCATACAATAATTTTGACTACAATCTTAAGCTAGCGTGTATATTTGACTATATTACTATGTACCGTACAAATAGGACCTAATCAGATCTATGCGTGATTGATAGACATTATTATACGTTCATAAGCTTTCAAGTTTACAGCACAAATGGAAGACTCACATTCTGTGTAAACGATCTTACTTAGGAATAAGCTGTAAATTTTGTGTTTAAACACGAATTTCCAAACAACATTATACCTATTATGTTTTAATTTGTTCATACACGTCAACCACGCTGTGTAAACTTTGTGAGACAATGCAAGACAAAAGTACCTTTAGATAGGTTTATTCATCCATACTAAAGGAAGGTCCTGGTGGGCGTAGTTTATTACAAGGGTCGCAGAATAAATCTTCTGAAGACCTCTACCAGAATCCTCGCAAAGGAAGTACCCTCTAATGCTTCTAAAACAATTTCACGATAGAGATGAATGTGGATTTTACGCACCTTACTTAAAGTATGTTACGTGTCATTTATTTTTAGAATTTTGTGTAGACACAAGCCTAATTAAAATAATTGAAAAGATTTCTCTAGCCGCATTATTTAGTATTTCACATAAGTACAAACTTATTAGCAGAGTATTCCAAAACACAGAAACGCTCATACATATAATATGGAAATACCACACACTTTCACCTAGGTACCTCGTCAGGTCTAATAGCAGCGGAACATGCATAAGCATTCAACTCAGCAGCTGCAGTGATCGATTACACAACACTGAGCTAGCGGGACCACGCGCGCTTTTTGGAGTTATTAGAACCTAAATATTTATCAACGTTCATCCTGATACTTATAAAGTAATCTGTTCCTGAATCAATGAAAAGCTCAGTTGTTTCAATTACAAAAGTCATAAATCACCCTACCGCTCACAACGGCTTCCTTCAATTCAATTACAATTAGCTTTAAAATGGATACTCCCGTACTATAACAACTAACTTAGCAATGAAAACTTTCACTCTCGAACACAAAGATACTAACATTCTAGATGTACTTACTACTTCTTTTCTCTATAGCAAAATTTTTGTTACAAAAATAAAACCGACTTCAAACAAAAACTGAAAAATAACCGTGGAGAAATGGAAGGTACGACTTGAGCAACCAAAGGGGGATTCGCCACAATCGCAGCCGTCAGACCGGTCATGGTCTAGTGGCTGGAGAGGAGACACGGTGCTCTCTCCTACCGGTTGACACAGATGCTTGCTGGGCACGGTAGCTTCGGTAGGTATCCGTGGCGAAAACACCGGGAAACCACGGCCGAGTGTCAGCACTGCGAGGACCGCAGCGATGATGAAAGAGACGGCGGGGCGGGAATGGGAGAGAACTCTCCCACCCGAGTTCCGCAGTCGGCGGCCTGGGCGCCGTCGACGTGTCTTCGCCGAGGACTATCGCTCTCCATGACCGGTGGCCTGTGGACGGTGAGAGGGCGGCTCACCGTCCTTACAGAAGCAGGCCCATGACGGCAGCGTGACATGAGAAATTCACGCACGCCCCCCTAGAAGCGAGATCACACCCGAAACCCCCCAAAGACGCGGGATACCACCCGAACCACCACCTGGGCGAGGCCGCAGTGGCGGCCGTGGGTCTGTTGGGAGCCCTAGGACATCCTTCCGAGGGCTTACCCGGGGCTCCCAACCATAGGCTGTTGGGCGTTACGTGAGGTTTTGTTTCAGTCGGTAGGAGTCCGGCATAACATCCATGAGGATTTTCAATCACTTTAAACAAAAAAAAAAAAAAAAAGGTAACTGATGTAAATTGTTAATATTTTTAATTACAACAATTTACCCTTTCTAAGAAAGGTGACATGCAACTTGCATGTGAAATTGTAAAAATTATGGTTTACCGACAGAGCAACCAAATAAAAAAACCGGCCAAGTGCGAGTCGGACTCGCCCATAAAGGGTTCCGGGCCAGCAAGTAACATTATATAAAAGTTCTTGTAGGTCGTTGTAACTTTCATTGATGATTTAACACGTTCGCGTAGTAGTGATTTTCCTAGGCGAAAATCGCGGTATATGACGTATTGAAAAAAACTACCAACTCGATCTCGTTCAAACAAATTTTCGTTGGTAGATTTTATGGCAATGTACATCATATATTTTTTTTAGATTTATCACTCTCTTAGTTTAGAAGTTAGAGGGGGGGGACACACATTTTTCCTCTTTGGAAGTGTCTCCTGCGCAAACTATTCACATTTGAAGAAAATTATGTTAGAAACCTCAATAGCATTTTTGAAGACCTATCTATAAATACCCCACACGTTTGGCTTTGATAAAAAAAAAATTTTTGAGTTTCAGTTCTGAGTATGGGGACCCCCAAAATTAGCTGCTTCTTTTCTAGTTTTATATAAAAATCTTGATGCGGTTCACAGAATACATCTACTAACCAAGTTTCAACAGCTTAGGCCTTATAGTTTCAGAGAAAAGTGGCTGTGACACACGGACGGACAGACAGACAGACATGACGAATCTATAAGGGTCCCGTTTTTGCCATTTGACTTCGGAACCCTAAAAAACCGACTTCAAAGAAAACTAAGAGTTGAAAAATAAAATTAACTTAGCACAAAGTTAGTATATTCTGATTTATCAGATATCATGAAATATAATATTGAAATCGGTGCCCAGTAAAACTATGTAGTTTTAGGCATTATCTCTCTCGTAGTCATATTAGCACTGACTCCAGTTTTATATTCAATGAAATCTGATAAATCAGAATATACTAACTGGTTTTGTTTGAAGTCGGTTTTTTTTGTCAATTTTTATTTATTATTTTTAGTGACGTGTAGACTGAAAATCTACCTATCTATCTAGGTGTAAAGTTCACGACAGTACAAATTAATCAAGCCAAAGCCAAACACAAGGAAACTGCTGTATATCGGTTGGGAATTCTCTCTACTGTCTTTCGTCTCCATCATCAGATCGACTCCAGACCCTCATTAAAATGTAATACTTCAAAGCCCTGAATAAAAAGAAAATTACAAAAGCTCGAAAATTGTAGAGGCATCTTACCTCTACAATTTTCAAAAGTTACCTTAGATTTCTCTAGGATGCCATCATTAGATCCTGACTTAAATTGTTTATCTTTAAGAAAGATGTATGTAACTTCAATGCCAGATATCCTAATAATATTGTTCTCCCTCCAATAAAGACTAATATATATGTAGTAGAAATAGCTATGCGATGGCAGCACGCATCTACAATCATTTGCCCAAAGATGCTCGTGACTTACCTTTGAATAAATTTAAAAATAAATATATAAATGGCTTTTTGATAGATGTTTTTACTCAGTGGATGAATATTTGGACTCTAAATTGCACTAGATAAACTATAGATCTTAGGTAGTTTTGTTATAATGACTTAAATTGGTATTGGTTTAATTTTGAGACCATAAATTATAACCAATTTTGACTAGATTAATATTATTAAAATGAATGAACTGTATTAATAAATGGACTGATGTACCTATATAATGACGAATTTTTGGATGACATTAAATTTGCATGAACATGAAAAGATACTGATATTTAATGTAGCTTGTAATAGGTAATTGTTAATTGTAACTCTAAATTGTAACTTTGCATGCTATACTATGTAGCTAATTGGGCCTGTGCTATGTAAAAAAACTGTATACCATTTTTTATGTACCCCATTTAAAGCAAATAAATGATATGATATGATATGATAAAATGGGACCATCTTGGGAGTATCTATTTTTCAACGAAAAAATCGGTTCATAAACGACGGAGTTCTGCGTAAACACTTTTTGAAGTCGGTTAAAAACACTTGTAAAATATTGTTAAATAATTCACTGTTTATAAGAATTTATAATACGACCTATTTAAGAAAACCTACTCAAGAACTTATATTATATTTTCCTTTGAGAGTTACATCTTTCATACATCAAGATGATTCAAGAACATACTTATACAAGTTCTTCTATTTATTAGGAGATGCGAGGTATTACCACTGACTCATAAAAAGTATCGCTTAAAATAAATTTTATGTTTGCCTAATTGAAGGGCTATATTCGTGAAGTGCCAGTTGTATTTTACGATAAATACATCGAAATAAAGTTAATGTTAAGGCGAAGTGCAATTGTGTCTCAAGCGATTCGGAGGGGGTGAAGCAGACGCAAGATGTTCGGGACGCTCCGTGCGTCGGAAACGTTTTCGCGCGTTATCCCGTTCACTACGCAATTGACATCATTGACAGAAGTACAAGTTTACATAACAATTTTTTTCGCCCTGTTTAGATAAACCTCTTTAGATCTTCTACTCGTGAGCAAATACGTAATTGATTTTGATGCAATTTTTATCACTAACATGTAATGAAATTTATTTTCATAATAAGAATAGAACATAATATATTTAAGAAGTACTTCAATTTATTTTTTTACCTGTGACGATTTTTGCCAGGTTTATTGAAAAAGTAAGAATCTGCTGCCCCTATCCTTTGTTTATATTTTTTGGTACTTCCTTAAAAGGAAAAAGGAGGGTTCTGTACAAAAAAGACTGAAAAATATACCTGTATGGGAGCCCTCCTTAATTTATTTTTCTGTTCTTAGGATTCGTAAATTTCAAATGCCTAGCTATCGCAGTGGTGCATAAGATGACAGATAGATAGTCTCAGTAATAGGGTCGCGTTATTACAGATTATTTATACTCTTGGCACTTGGTGGAACCTGCAGCGCATATTGAATAACCACCACTTGTACTGTTTTACAGCATTTATTTACTCTACACCTGACCGCTTTTGCCTCTTAGCATTTTCAAAAGGCAATACTTTCTCCTCGTTCCATTTTTACCCTTTGGATACGGAACTGTAAAAACGGCCGAGGTTCAAGTTGGACTGGCACACTGATGAGGATTTCGTAACAAAAAAAAACGCCAGAAGATTACGTTGTATGGGAGTAACCTTATTTTTTCTTTATCTAGTGTTATTATACATAGTTGTTACAGCGGTAGCAGAAACACATCTTTGAAATGTATTACTGCCTAGTTCATGAGATACAGATGAACAAACGGACTTCGAAGTCTCAGTAATAGGGTCCCGTTTGGCTAAGAAAACGAAGAATGTACAAAAACGAATATTGCTATTTGCATATATGCAAGGGTGTAAAGGAATAAATTTCGATACTAGTTTTTTAAACTAGACTAGGCTTTAGTCCTGTCCAAATGATTACCATTTCCTAAATTAAACATTCTACGTTTCACTTCGCATAGCTATTGCCCGCAGCTTCAGCTGTGTAGAATTCTGTTTGCGTTCCCTTCTACCATTGGGTCATATCCAGGGATAAAATAGCCTTTATACTATTTTCTAAATTATCTTACCTTACTTAATATTATAAATGCGAAAGTTTGTGAGTGTAGATGCTTGTTACTCTTTTACACTCTGACGGCTAAACGGATCTAGCTGAAATTTAGTACAGGGGTAGATATAGGCCTGGAATAACACATTATATTAAAATATTAATAACAAATAGGCCACTTTTCATCCCGGCAATCAGTTCCCACGGAAAGCGGAAACGGGAACAAAACTAGACGCGGGCAGAGCTGCGGGCGTCAGCTAGTGTATAATATGTCCAAGAATACATTGCAGTCTGGAAAAGCATAAAATAATTATAATAGGCCATCAATTTCAGCCAGATCTGCTCAACCGTTGGAACGTGATTTTGTCACTAATATCTTCACAGACTTTCATATATCATAATTAATAATTCGTAAGTCATATTAAATCATCAGGCCTTTTCAGTAACATATATTCACAAAATCATCTTCTAGCGGTTAACATGTAGGTACCACTATCCATTGAACATTGTATTACTATTTTACATTATGGCTTAAAAACAAAGTTAGGGTTGTATTGACTGTATCGGGTTGTATGTAAGCTGTTTATTTTCAGTTCACTGTTGGTTAAAATTCAAACTGAGGTGACGGGAGGCCTCGAACCGTTTTGGCGCAGCGAAGAACCATAGCGTCCTTGGCTGCCTTCTATCGAATGTATCACGGCGAATGTTCTGAAGAGCTCTTCAACCTGATCCCACCCTCTTGTTTCCGATTCCGAACAACACGTGCCGGGCAAAGATGACACTCACACACAGTGGAGAGAATCTTCGCCAGAACTGAACGTTTCAAAAGATCGTTCCTCTGTCGAACTATAAAAACATGGAACGACCTGCCCGCACTCTTGTTTCCCTCATCTTACAATCCCGGGTTCTTCAAGAGGAGCGTGAAGAGGCACATCACAGGGCCGCCAACTTGAGGACCACTGTCAGAAGTGGCCCCCAATCGCTAGATGCGCCACGGCTTATATCAGGCTGGTGGCGACGTCAATTTGGCGAGCTAAATATAAAAAAAAAGAAACTCATACTTACAACTTCAAATTCAATACCTACCTACATCAACTACGACACACGAGTAGTAAAGTAAGACTACGAGAATATCAACAATACGCAATACGTGCCTTGAAAGCTGTAATTTTGGATAGAAGAATACCAATTTTTTGAGTTTAATTTATTATATACTCAATTAATGTTTATTCCTACTGTTATATTGTAAATTTAGGAGAATTGGCCCACTGATTTATCAGTCATTAGTATTATACTCGTTATGACATTGATTTTACTTAAATATTAATTTAAATAATGTACATGTTATACGCTCGGTCAGGGCGTCACATACATGAGCGCATTTATAGGTGAATCTTCTGGCATTCATCTATTATGTGGCATCAGTCAAACTTTGTATTGGAAAGTATGAAAACGTTACTATAACTTATATAATACACCAAAGAAACTTCCCCAAACAGATGCGATACTTTTACGCTCTTGAGCTAAGCCTTGAATACTTCCTTTTTTTTATTACCTATTTTCGTTACTACGGCAGCGAATTACGTCAGCGGGCGTGACAAAGTTGTATACGGGTGTCCTCAACGAAGCCTGTCGGCTGACTGAGCGAGCTCTGTGAGGTGGCTGATAGCGGCAAAATGCACTCCCGCTCAACAAAACGTTTTTTTTTATTAAAACAATATGATTTTAATTAATAAATAACTGCATAGGACCTCGAGGTAACTTATTAGGGACATGGAAAAAAAAAATTAGTGTGGTACATTATATAACTACTGAATGAAATTGATTATAGTCAAGGCGGTCACAGGTAAATTTACAGATTCGAGGGAACTTTGGGATTATTTTCTATCGAGCCGAATTTACTCAATCGTGTTTTGGAGAACTGACATCCCTAGTCAATATACTTAATAATAATTATCCATTTAAAAAATTGTGAAATCTTTGTTAACACCGTTGCAAAATTGGTTCGAAATATGTCAAAATTATGTATTTTGAGTCCCACTTCACCTTAATGGCTTTTACGGCGCCATGTTAACAACATTTAAGTGATCGTAAGTATCGATACGCTTTTACTTATCATCGTGACTCTGTGTGTTTTATTTTCGAGTTGTGTATTGTAGAAGCGCTCGTGGCCCCGCGAACTCAGTGTTCTGTAAACGATCACTGCAGTAAGCAACTTTCACTGTGGCCGGTCCATGGATGGGTGACCATCCATGTGATCACTTTGTGACATTTATTTGAGCGTTTCCGTGCTTCGGAAGGCACGTTAAGCCGTTGGTCCCGGTTGCCAGTAAAATGGCAGTCGTTAAGCTAAGTTGAAGGCTTTATTTCAACAGCAGGCAGTCACAACCTGCGCCTGTCCATTTAAACACGGCAATACGGCTCACCACCTATTACGTGGGACAAATTATACAAAGGTGAAATGTGGGCATATGATATGCCTCTGCCTACCCCTTCGGGGATAAAGGCGTGACCATATGTATGTATGTATGTGTATGTACTTATTTAAGTTATTGTTACCAAAAGAGCTCTGCCGTATTGCGTAATATTAGATTTGTAAAGGCTTTTTTGGTACCTACGTGGTAGAAATGCAATGCATTTAGGCACTTAGCTACGTGCTCAGTGCAAGGCTGTTTTGTGTGGAACTACTAGCTCTACAAAATCCAGTTATAAAGTGGGTAGTATGGAAAACGCTTAAGAGCTGGGAGTTCCTCAAAGCCACCCCGCTGTCCCCGCATCTGTGGAAAACAGATCAAATACGAAATGTATTTGATCTGTTTTCATTACGTAAAAAAAGCACCGGTACCTTTTATTTGTTTGGGAAATTATGTAATAGGTTTACTTTCGTTGATATTACACGCCTGAGGTAAAATAAATATTCCCTACTTGTTTATTAAACAAGTCAAAGCTACCAAGAATCCAATAAAACCGCCGGAAATAAGCTTAGTTGCGTCCGGTTACTCCTATTGGAATCGGTAAAATAGGTTCCATAATTCAATTTCCTGTTAAATTCGACGACATCTTCAGAAAATACCTATAAAGCTATACTAATATTAATGTTGCTTTTTTTTAAATAAACGTCTGCTAGATGTTAAAATGTATTAGTAAGTAAGTACCGATTCCATGCAATCTCGGTTCATGTACTTAAGGAAAACAGTTTGACGAGGGTGGTTAGCCATTGCATTGTAAACTTCAGTGGACAACCGCTACCCACAACTGCCCTTTCTTGCACGTTTTTTTTTAGTAATAATACCTTTAACACTTAAACACGGAACTGTGTCTACCAATTAATCGTTTCCTATAAATTTAGAAAGGACATGTGATGTATATATCCAATGGATCCAACGTTCATGCATCAGTCACCTTGGGACCGCAACAGATGATTTGATTCGATGATTAAAAATGTAGGAACTAGGAATTCGTTCTGCCGCGCCGCCCCCGTTTGGGTCATACGACGTAAAAGAATTTTACAATGTATTACATTCATAAAAGATACATGCAAAACAACCTTCTCCTTGCAGTACATTTTTCTTAAACTGGTCATATATGAGCGTTCATAAAATGTATGACAAAGTTTACTTGCATAAGTAGGTACTCAATATTCTCAAAAGACACAGTTTAAAGCACCTTCAACTATTTCTTTTATAAAAAATTCTGGAGCTGTTTTATAGATTAGAGCCATAACTGCATAAAAAATATGCTTACAACAAAACAGAATTAATAAAACAGCAATTATACTAAGACCCTCACAAAAATCTGCCCCATAATTTAACTAATATGATGACATTGCAAAACATTAATACTGCCCTGTAGGGCATAGATAACGCAAAACTACAAGCACCCCTCTGACTGTGCATTTAATATTAAAGATTTTGCAAATATCATAGCCAGACCACAATGTTCATTTACTCCCCCTTCTTATAAAGCAATGTACACATTGTACACGCCACTTATGTATACTCAAGTACCCGAGCTATCGACCTGACATACCACATTGTGCTATCTTGTCTCCGAAATAACCGCAGGCGTAAAGTATCTGTGACATCGTAACTCTGAGAAATATGATTGCGCCTCTGGTGTGTTCCTGCCTTATTGCCCCGCCCTTGTGGAGTGCAGCCACAAATAACGATGGTAGGGCCGCATAATGTTTTATGATACCCATTTTATAACCGCAAGAAGTGTGTAATCTCCTTTATTTTTTGGAGAGAGTGCAAGTGAAATGGATTATTATGGAAGAAGTGAGAAAGTTAATGATTACAGTTTTTTGTTTGGCTTTGACTTCTTTTTTGGGAATTGATTTTATCAGTCTGTAGAATCACCTCAAATACCATATAGTCAAGAAATATTTAACTCAATAATTTGTAACCGACTTGAATAAGGAATATCTCAATTCCCACATGACTGTTGTTCGTAAACGTACCATTATATGTATCAATCCATTAGTAAACAAAATTTCAACATTCTACTGAGATGCTATTTGGCGTAGTTCACACTCCGCTGCCAGTCAAAAGATCATTGTTTTTAGCGTCACAATCTCAAACTCAACACCCCTTAGAAAGGCCGTAAGCTGTACAATACAATACTCCAACAATGTACGAAGCCACTTTTTGTGCAGTAAAGAAGGAGTTAAACAGCCTTCTTAGACTTGTCAAGTGCTTGAAAATTACACTGGCGTTTTATCAAGTGCGAATAAAAGAGTATGAAATATTCTTCCTTTGGAAAATCTTACAGCATTTCTAGTATTAGGTTCTTTGAGGTTATTAAAACAGGACATCGCTTCTATTGATGACAGAATTTTGATTAATTAGGATTTCACCTCAAAATAAATGAGGAAATTAGAAAATATTCTGCTTCTTTGAACACAGTTTACCGGATAGGCACATTTTCATACGAGTAAATAAATTAGTGTTTATCATTCGAGTTATGTTCGAGTTTTATAGTATATTTTTAAAGTTTAGTCAAATCACACATTTTAATAAAAGCTTAATACGTACCGAGTGGTTGATTTTGGAACTCTCTTGGATATTATGTAACGTATTATTTATTTGCCGTGAATAAATAAACATTACTGTCTAGTTCTCATACGAATTATTGTACTCACCTAGAAGTATTGTCAGGCACCGTCTTTCTCCTAATCTTTGCTCAACATTGGTACTATTTGATACTCTGTACAGTAGTGGAATATTGGGCATTCTGTCCCACTTTAAGTTCGCATCGTCGCTATCGCTCCTTGCTCACGTGGGACAGATCGCCCAATATTCCACATTTTAAAAATGTAACCTAACCTAACATTTTTATAAAAAATAATTTAAAAAATAAAAATTGCTGAAGCTCCCTCCATGTTCATTACTTACCATTTATAACCCACAACGTTTTCTGTATCCAGTTGGGTTCGACTACTTGTAGTTATAAATATTTATGTTATAAATTCATCTTTTCATTATGAGTCCATCAGTATTGCATAGCAAACATGAAATTCGTTAAACAAAGACAATCGTTACAGGTCAATACAATCTGTGACGATTTGACAAAAAACAAATTACGTCATGGAGAATTATTACCGAATACTGTACGTTGCATCATTTGTGGACCATCAAATTGTGGAAAAACTAATTTATTAATTGGTCTTCTATTGCATGAAAATGGCTTGACATTTAAAAATGTTTATGTATACTCTAAAACTCTACATCAACCAAAGTACATCTTTTTAGAAAAGGTTTTACAACGAGTACCAGGTATCACTCTTCATAAATATCAGACAAATGATGACGTTTTAAAAGTTTCAGATGCAAAACCAAATTCTGTGATTATTTTTGATGATGTAGCATGTGAAAATCAAAGTAATATACGTGATTATTTTGCCATGGGAAGACATAAATTGATTGATAGTTTTTATTTAAATCAAACTTATACCAAAATACCTAAACAACTTGTAAGAGATAATGCTAACCTAATTGTGCTTTTTAAGCAAGATGAAGTTAATTTGAAACATGTTTATGAAGAACATGTTAACACCGATATGACATGGTTGAAATTTCGAGAAATGTGTTCCTTAAGATGGAAAGAACCTTTTGATTATGTGGTAATTAATAAAGATTGTTCTAAAAACAATGGTTGCTATAGAAAAACGTTTGACACATTTGTATTATTAGATGAAATTTGAATATTTAAGTAGACTGCAGTCTGTTTATTGTTATTCTTTAATTGATTCTTATTCGATTACCACCTATTTTACATAATGGATAAATCATTGAAAAAACAAATTGTTGATGCGACACAAGCTGTCAAGAAAAAAATACGTAAAATGAAGGATTTTGAAGATAATAATAAGCATGCTCTTGATACAGTTTTTAAACCTGTCACAGAATCTCTCAATTTAATAGCCAACACTAATAACCACTTAGCTCTAACAAAAAAGGAGGAAAAAGTAGAACCCAATGAACCGCAAGACCAAGATATGAAAGAAACAGATGATAGCAGTATTGCTAGTAACGAATCGGAACCCTCATCGGACTCTTCATTTCAGTCATTAGTCGGTACTAATCCAGATGCATCATCTTGGTCGTTATCTTCACAAGTACTATCAGATGTTCCATTTGGTATAAGAAATGAACGTGGAAAGCTAATGTTGGGTTCCTCTAACATAACTATTGGGGATAAAGTTATTACTGTAGCCGGACACAAATACGAAAGTACACCTGGGTTGCGAGAGTTACTGTTAAAAAAAGACATTGATCTGAGCTTGGTTAATGACTGTGACAAGCAAAATTATAAGACAATGTTACTTGTAACGAATGCACATCGTCGTGATTTCGATTCAAAAAAACCAATTAAAAGTAATAAAGGACAAAAATATTTGCAAGTTATTAAACCACTTTTCGATCAAGAAAGTAGAAGTCCAAGTTGTAGACAGAAAGTAGGAAAAGGATTACCTTCAACAAAAATGTGGAAAAAAAACACAGATTTTGTATATTGGGATGATCCCAATGAATTGGTTGATAGATTAAAGTTATTAATTGCTTCTCGAGATGCTGGGAACACAGGACTAGACAATGAAATAATATCTATCATTGAAGAACTACGTGAAAGCAAAATCATTAAATAAATAGATCTACTAATGTTATATGTGTGTCATTTTACTATATACCGTTCAACATAATACACCTTTAATATGAATGTAGACAAATTTGGACATTATATTCATAAGCGAATGCGGATATCAGAAATACTTGATTTTAATGATAACGCATTAATAAAATCTGATTATGGAGATTATGACTTGAAGACATCGAGGCTAAAAGGTGTTAAACCTCCTCAAGACGCAGATGATGCAGTAAATAAAGCATATGTAGATGAATTGAAAGGTGTACTAATCCGTGACTTACGAAAATTGCAAAGTTCTATTCCAAATAGTGTTCAAAACCACATAGAGAAAGCTTTAAAAACAATAATGTCTGAGATAGACACTCATTTGGAAAGCAAATTTTACACAAGAAAAGCAGTTGATAAACTAGTTCAAGACGCAATTCAATCTATATTAAAAGATCGAAAAACATATAGTCCCAGAGCCAGGTGAAAATTTGGTTAATTATTTCCTCTCGAGAGATAATTGGTGATACGCATCAGACAATAGTATCATGAAGCCTTGTGACCGTCAGCTGCGGCACGGTGGGGGGGAGGAGCAGTTATAACCTCCCACGCTCGAAGAAAAAAAAAATACATTCACTCATTTCCTCTCGGCTAAAAATTTATCAAATTATAGCTAACCCAATATCTCAACAAAAAAAAATAATCAGCTGGCTATAACATAGTGTATTGTACGTCAGCTGATGTCTCGATCATGGAAAAAAAAAACTTCACTTTCAGTCATATCCTCTCATATAAAAATTTACCTGATGATAGCTTATATGTAACTATTGATAAATATATACGTCAGCTGGCTGTATCTCGGTGGAAAAATCGTCAGCTGATACTTTGAAGGTCGTTACGTAGAAGTTAGCCAGAAGCATTTACTGACAATTTAAATGCATCAGCTGACTAGGTTTCCCTCGACTTACTGCTAGCTGATTTTTTTTATTTATCACAGAAACATATTTAAAATCAGCTCACAAATTTTCATGTGGGAGGAAATGACGTCTCTTTAATTATTCTTCTTATTTTTAAAGATTCAAACAATACACGCTAGCATAGCATAGACAGTATTAAGGTACGCTTGAAGGGGGCTAGTTGTACGCATGCTCGGGGTACCCTTTTGTTGAGGTCACTGGAAAACATGTTTAGAAGTAGAAAAGAAGGGGACTATAGTCGCCTCGCTGTAACAAGGTGCGTATGACAGTTGGCAGTATGACGTTGAAAGCTATCAGTACCACTTGACAAGGGATGTGTCGTTATGCCATTCATTTTTATCGCCTACGATAAATTACGTTCTGTTTATTATTGTTATGAAAAATATTGTTATATTTATTTTTAAATTAACTAAACAGTTCAAAAAAACGGCCAATTGCGCGGAGGTCTCCATACCGAAAACCGACAAAAAATACGTTTAAATGTATGGGAGTTTTGGTTTTTATAGAAATAGAACAGGCAACAGAAACACAATCTGTGAAAATTTCATCTCTCTAGCTATCACCGTTCATGAGGTATAGCCTCGTGACGGACAGACAGACAGACAGACAGACGGACGGACGGCGAATTCTCATGAATAGGGCCCGTTTTTAATGTTCCGTAGCCAAATGGCAAAAACTGTCTATCCGTCCGTATGTCACAGCCACTTTTCGCCCTAACTATAAGGCCTATGCTGTTGAAACTTGGTAAGTAGACGTATTCTGTAAACCGCATTAAGATTAAACCAGAGCTTTACACTCGGGGGTGGAACTGTCATTTTCTAGGGCATAACCGGCGACGCATCGCTCGACACCCCTAGCCGCTGACATCGGTGTTGCCCTCTGTCGCCTTACAGGTCTATTTGCCTAGGTGCATTATCTGCAGTGGGGGTCCTATTTCCTACATTAAAAATCTCAAATGCCTTATGTTGCTTGCTTGTTGGACGATTTATGCTCTCATGTAAGCCTATCAACAGACCGGGTATCTTCGCAAGAAAAAAAGAAGGTAACCGAGAAGAGACAAAACAATAATAATAATAACTCAATATACTTTTTAACAATAAAAGTTGGAACTACGCACAATATAAGTTTTGTTTTATCAAAGTATCGACTATCCATCGTAGCTGTATGTCCCATCACTAAAGACATCTTTGGTGTTACGTTATACTCAACAATTTGTTTAATTTTTCTTCCAATTTCATTTTATTTGTAGACTCGAATATTCTCGTTGAGTTTAATTTGATTTACTACAGTGATTTAACATTTCACCTCAACACTCATATTGGAGTGCTATGCCGAATAATTAAAGAGACGTCATTTCCTCCCACATGAAAATTTGTGAGCTGATTTTAAATATGTTTCTGTGATAAATAAAAAAAATCAGCTAGCAGTAAGTCGAGGGAAACCTTGTCAGCTGATGCATTTAAATAGTCAGTAAATGCTTCTGGCTAACTTCTACGTAACGACCTTCAAAGTATCAGCTGACGATTTTTCCACCGAGATACAGCCAGCTGACGTATATATTTATCAATAGTTACATATAAGCTATCATCAGGTAAATTTTTATATGAGAGGATATGACTGAAAGTGAAAATTTTTTTTTCCATGATCGAGACATCAGCTGACGTACAATACACTATGTTATAGCCAGCTGATTATTTTTGTTTGTTGAGATATTGGGTTAGCTATAATTTGATAAATTTTTAGCCGAGAGGAAATGAGTGAATGTATTTTTTTTTCTTCGAGCGTGGGAGGTTATAACTGCTCCTCCCCCCCACCGAGCCGCAGCTGACGTTCAGGAGACTTCATGGTTCGATTTTCTGATGTATTTTACTAATTATCACTTGAGAGGAACTTGGTCATATATATCTGTTACTGGCTCTCGGACTAATAGCCCTTAAAGTTTGTTAAAATGACGAAACAACAAATCGTCAATGAAATACATAAAGCAGCACGAAAAAATTTTCCTCGACGATCTGTAATTTTAAAAGGTATTGATGATTTGTGGCAAGCAGATTTAGCTGATATGCAAAACCTAAAAACCTTTAATAAAGGATATAACTATATTTTAATAGTTATCGACTGCTTCTCCAAGTACGTTTGGGTGGAACCATTAAAAACTAAATCCAAACATGATGTCTCTCTTGCATTTGAAAAAATACTTTCTTCTAATCACAGGATACCAAATCATCTGCAAACTGATATGGGTACTGAGTTCTATAATTCTACATTTCAAAAGCTTTTACAGAACTATAATATTAATCACTACTCTACATTTTCAACCAAAAAGGCTTCAATTGTAGAACGAGTTATTAAAACTATTAAAAATAAATTGTACAAATACTTTAGCTTGAACGGACACTATAAGTGGATAGATGGTGGCTTGAACGGTATTGTGAAGACATATAATAACACAAAACATCGTACTATTAAATTTGCACCTGTTAATGTCAATAAGTTTAATGAAACTAACATTAAAAATAATATTACGAATTCCATGATAAAGGTAGTCCAAAAATGTCGTCCAAAGTTTAAAATTGGTGACAAAGTTCGAATTAGCAAGTACAAACATATATTCGAGAAAGGATACACTCCTAACTGGTCAACAGAATTATTTACTATAAAAAAGATAAATAACACTATACCAATAACATATCGCATCGAAGATAATCAAAAACAAGTCATATTAGGAACTTTTTACGAACAAGAGCTTCAAAAGTCGTCCTGTCCTGGTGTCTATTTGATAGAAAAGGTATTAAAAAAGAAAGGAAACAAACTGTTTGTAAAATGGTTGGGTTTGAATAACAAAGAGAATAGTTGGATTGATAATACTGCAATAGTGGAATGAGTTAATTATATAAGTGATATGTAATTTTAAAGTATATTCATTATTCTTTGGACGATGCAAGGTGGTGGACTAATAAACAATATCATTAATCATTTACCATTCGAACTACACATACCTGGTTATAACTATTGTGGACCAGGAACAAAGCTTTCGAAACGATTACTACGTGGTGATAAAGGTGTAAATAAGTTAGACGAAGCTTGTATGCATCACGATATTGCATACGCAAACTACACAGACTTGCCTAACCGTCAAAAAGCCGACTTACGTCTTTTAGATATGGCTAAGCAAAGACTTAAAGCAAAAGATGCTCGAACAGGGGAAAAGATTAGTTCGTGGATAGTAAACAAAGTTATGAAAGCTAAATTGAAGTCTGGTGCTGGTGTTAAGACCTTTTATAACTTTGTTAAAAAAATAAAAAGAAAAATCAAAAAACTCTCACCTAAAGATGATAAGTCATTAATAAATATGGCTTATATGGTTGCCCGAAAATTAGTTCCATGCATTCCAAAAGTTCGAGTACCTCGAATGATACCTATACCAAAAACTGGAGGCATTCTACCTTTAATCCCAATTTTTGCTGGTTTATCTGCTTTAGGAGCATTAGCTGGTGGTGCAGCTGGTATTGCAAAAACTGTGAATGATTATAAACACGGTCAGAAAAAATTACAAGAAGCTGAACGTCATAATAAAACTATGGAGGCTATAGCAATAGGTAAAGGTCTATACATTAAACCGCATAAGCAAGGTCAGGGATTGTTTATAAATCCATCAAAAAACTAATTGATCAGCTACCTAATCGCGCTTTAACTAATATCGATATTCAGAAGTATGGTCATTGTATTCCACATTTTCGAGGAGTTTATATGAAGGATCAGTTACCAAAAACACCTAAACGAATTGAATGTGCTATAGTTAACCTAGATAATTCGAGAAATGATGGAACGCATTGGGTAGCTTATGTTAAAATAAACAATTATTGTGAATATTTTGATAGCTATGGTGATTTAAAACCGCCAAGAGAGTTAATGCTATATTTTAAGAACTGTGATGTTCATTATAACTATGATAGATATCAACAATTTAACACAATAGTTTGTGGACATATGTGTTTAAGTTATTTGCAAACTTTTTGGATTAAATACTATAAATCTTTATTATAATTATAATACTTTAAATAAAAATACTATAAATCTTATACCACTCTTTCATTTCCATCATTTGCAAGATGTCACTCACCTTATCGATAACTGGAAACTCATCGGTATTATCTACCTATTATCCAGACACGTTGCCATTAGCTGAGGAGTATGAATGTGCATTATTACATTTCTCTACATATAATTCTATTCCAAATTTTGATAATACAAACAATAAATTATACTATGGTTCTAAAAATGTTATTGAGATACCTGAAGGAACCTATGAATTACAAGATATTAGTGACTATTTAAAAACTGAGATAAAAGATGCATCTATAACACTCAATTGTAATAACAACACCTTAAAAACTGTGTTATTTTGTACATCAACTATAGATTTTACTAAAGAAGATACATTTGGAAGTTTATTGGGATTTAAAAAGCAGATCTTAGAAGCAAATAAATATCATGTATCAGAGTTTCCAGTAAACATTTTGCCAACGACTGTCATAAGGATTGAATGTGACATAGTTAGCGGTTCCTATATAAACGGTCAATCCAGTCACATCTTACACGAATTTGCGCTTAATGTTCCACCTGGATACAGGATTATAGAAATTCCGAAAAACGCAATCTACTTTCCAATAAATCAAACCAATATAAGCTGCATACAGATAAGGTTGTTGGATATAAATAATAACTTAATAAATTTGCGAGGTGAAGAAGTGCAGTTGTATCTACATATCAGAAGAAAACAATGATAGATTATAATAAATATGTGGTACATCCAACTAAAAATAACAGTTCTACTAAAACTATCAAACCAATAAGAGCTCGGTCCAAAAGGGTTATAAAATTGAATAACAATAATAAAGCATTTCTTAAAGCGATCGGTTTGTTGAAATGAATATACTAGATGTTTTGTCCACTCCTGCATACAACAACGCTGTGGAAGGAATTGAATTTCACTCTTACAAGCCTTACGTAACAAGTTTCAATAGAAGCGATGAAATCAGGATACCTATTAATCAACAAGACTTGTATATATTACCATCAGCAAGCACTTTGTTTTTGGAAGGAACTGTTGTTGTAAACAAGGGTGGAAATTCGAAGGAAAGAGTCAGTAACGTTCATTTCACAAACAATAGTCTACTTTATTTGTTTCAAGATATAAGGTATGAGATAAATGGAGTGGAAATAGATAAAATAAAAAACGCTGGTATAACTACCACAATGAAATCATTAATATCAATGAACGAAAACGAGGCTAAAGCATCTAATGCTTGGGGATGGAATATCGAAGGCATAAATAGTGCAAATGGGGGAAGCTTTTCTGCTTCTATACCCCTCTGTAACATTCTTGGTTTTGCAGAAGATTTCAAGAAAGTAGTGATAAACAGCAAACATGAATTAATATTGTTACGAAGTAATACTAATCTGAACGCCCTAAAACTTAACGATGGTGAAACTGTAGAAGATATTATTATAAATAAAATAATATGGCGTGTACCACATGTCAAAGTGTCCGATAGGGAAAAAATAAATATGTTAAAACTGTTAGAAAAAGATCGACCACTCCAGATGATATTTAGGAATTGGGATTTATATGAATATCCGGCTTTACCAAAAACTACTAAGCATACTTGGTCCATAAAAACATCGTCGCAAATAGAGAAACCAAGATTTGTTATTATTGGTCTGCAAACAAATAGAAAAAATAATTCTAAATTGGATATGTCTAAGTTTGATCACTGTGATGTTCGTGATGTTAGAGTATACCTAAATTCAACCTACTTCCCTTATGAAAATTTGAATTCAAGTTTCTCGAATAATCGAATTGCTTTAATATATGAACAATATACTAGATTTCAACAGTCGTATTATGGACGTCGCGCCGAGCCATTATTAAATGAGAAACAATTTAAAAATATTGCTCCGTTATTTGTAGTAGATTGTTCTAGACAACCAGATAATCTTAAATCAGGTCCTGTTGTGGATGTTAGAGTGGAAATTGAAAGTGATATTGATATACCAGATCAAACTTCCGCATATTGTCTTATATTGAACGACTGTATAATCGAGTATAAGCCATTAAGTAGCGTCGTCAGAAAGATATCATGAACAAAAATACTATTATAGTAGATGTTCAGGGTTTTAAAGATCGTTATAATAACTTTATAGTCAAAGAATTAGCTGTAGCTACGTTGGAACATACTCATATATTCTTAATAAAACCTCCTTACCCGTTATCCTCGCTAACTGATGAAGAAAGAAGACACATTTGGTGGATTGAAAGGAATAGAGGTTACCGCTGGAGCGAAGGATATATAGACTACAGAGAATTTTCTAGAATAATCAAACCCTATTTGAAGGAAAAAAAGGTTCTTGTTAAAGGTAGTGAGAAAATTAATTGGGTTCAAGAGCTATGTGGTCATAATAATGTTTCCGACATATGTAAAAATAAAAGTATTCCTAACTTAAAGACTCTTAGTGATCTTTACTGTAAAGACCTATTTTTGTATAATTGTTTTGCTCATAAGAACTATTGTGCTTTAAGGAATGTATTGTGTATTAAACAATGGTGTTTAGAAAATAATATTTGTATTTCATAAGTTTAATAAACCGAATAAATGTTTTATTACTATACTGTGTTTGTTTTTCATACTATTTCCTACCCAAGTCGAAATTGAAATGAAAAAAAAAATTAATCATAATACCATTTATTTAATGTCTCAAAAAATTACATTGATCTTAAACCTAACACAATGATAAAAAATGACGCGTACAAAATGTTGAAGCGTCAGCAGTACATCTCTAAGTATTAAGGTGATGTATAACTTACTTAAAACTAAAAACACATTAGTTAAAATGATAAGCTATCACCATGAATTTTCTTAGATATTTTCTTAATAATACCTTCAGCCATGTCCATGATTTCATCAACTGTATCATGAACTACGTATTGAGCACTAAGTATCACACTGTCACTATCTTCACAAAACGGCAACGAAGGTTTGTCTTTGTCGTTGGTGATGTCCAAGATCTTTATCTGAATTAGCTTGACTCCTTTTGGTTGGTTGCTGATTACAAAAGATTTATGAGCTGTCTTTTTAGATTTTCTACAAATAGTTGGTTTTCTTCTTTTTGGTTCAACTTGCGTAGGAGAAAGAGGTAAAATATGTGAGAAGTCAAAGGGGTCTTGAGCGTATTGAACAATACCGTCACCATATGCATCTGCCATTATTTATAATGTATTAATGTTGAGGTATATCTGGTTGGCCTCGTCCTCCTCTGCCACGATCTTCTAACGTTTTAAATATTTGGCTCAGTAATTTCTCTGTTTTATAATATATTTCATCCCACTGATCGTAAACAATATATTGGGTTTTCACTCTTGTATGTATTTCTACTTCGTTATCTGATGTATCTTCAGCTTCTAATACATCTATTTTAATTACGTATTTTGGAATCCTCCTATTCCTTGTAGCAAAGTAACTGGTTTGAGGTTCAGAGATGCACTGCTGTTGCTTCAACATTATTAATTAAAAGACTGCTTTGTGTGAATGTAAAGAGAACAAGTATGAAACTGAATGTAATTATGAGTAATAGGTGAATTAAATAGAAACATGACCCGCTAGTGACACATACACTGTACTACGTATTAATTCAAGTTCTGACCTGTTGATTTAGTTTATTTTGCAATAAGTTGTAACGAGATACTCCCTACAAGTTTGCAAGTGTCATCGTTCACTATGACGAACATGTTCAAACATGTCTTAAGAATGATGTAATGCACATTGTTATGTACTTACTTAAGTTGCGAAATTTTTATGAATTGTAAACGTGTTGTAACGTGAATGATGATGCATATCATCAGGTGTTATGAGGTTGTGACTGTCGCTACCAAGGTCCCAGGTTTTGAAGATTTTTTTCAGAATGTCCAATAGTCCACTACTACTAACCATAGATATCCTATTTCACATTTCTAAGAAATTTTACTTCGAAGTATGTAACTTAAGACATCATAACATACATACATATACATATTTTCACACCTGTTTCCCATCAGGGTAGGCAGAGACTAAGGATTTCCACTTACTACGATCCTGACATACAAGTTTCATGGCGGGCATAGCCAGCGCGACAGCGGTTTCCCGCGACCGCGAAAATCTCTCATGGTACATGATAGTAGGTATTGCAAATGTATTAGGAAATTAAAGAAAAAACAGAATACTATATTTATAATAATGCATTTATTCCAAATTTCTCAGTTTTACTTAGTTTAATTTCTTAAGATTAGGTACTTATAATAATACAAAACAGCATATAAATTTTACAGTTTTAGTTAGTTTAGTTGATTACAATAATTATAATTTGTGAATACTATGTAAAGACAGGATAGCACACAATAAAAAATATCGGTATGACCCCATGCTCTTACTTGGTTTAATTTCTTAAGATTAGGTACTTATAATAATACAAAACTGCATATAAATTTTACAATTTTAGTTAGTTTAGTTGATTACAATAATTATAATTTGCGAATACTATGTGAAGACAGGATAGCACACCTAATTTTTGTTAAAAATTAAAAATATCGGTATGACCCCATGCTCGAGTTGAAATCTTATCTTTTGCAATAACTCGTTTATCATCATCACCAGACAGCGCAATTTTTGTTACAGCACATGTAAATAGCTCATGTTTTATTGACTTAAATAAAACATTTGTTTTATGAACAATTTCATTGTTGTAAAGTGTTTTTTTGTAATCGAAAACGTTAATGTCACGTACAACATTCTTTTTAATACCCTTGGCTTTTTTAATAGTGCTATCAATGGTTTTGATACAATATAACTTTGATCTCAACCCAACGAATTCGCTTATTATTTTACCACCCATTTCATCTTTAAATAAGCCTGGTATTTTTTTGTTCTGTATGGGTAAATTATACACATTATTTTTACAAAAATTGCTGGTGTCGAAGTAAGATAAAAAGTTATTTTTTATGTCTTCATAGAAATCATGGGTTTGTATATGATAAACAAAACTATCTGTGTCCGTGTAACACATCCGTATCCTATCCTTGTAAAAAGGTTGCATGACTGAATAGTGAAAGTCATACATATGACTTTTTGATAATTCTAGAACAGCAAATCCAATATATATTGGTTTGTTCAAAACTATTTGTTCAGGATTTAACTGCACCGCTACTAGATTTTTTGTGAAAACCGTTGCACTATGGAAATTTGGACGAGCAATAAGGTTTTGAGCGCATTTTCTTCGTTTAGTTATGTTTTCGATATCTTGCCACTGAGAAACTAAATGGACATTAACCCTGTTTTCAGTATTTTCTAAAGTTTTTCCAAATACACTATTATTCAAGAGCTTAAAAAAGTCTTGTTCAAAAGTGGAAGAACTTTTTTGTCTCAGTTTGGTGTTTAAATCAATATATTGTTTTAAATATGGGCTTTGTAGAAAACTGATTATTCTATGAATCTTCTTCAATATCAACCCATGTTTCATACAAGTTTGTAAATGCACGTAATGTATGACATAATTAAATTTATCATATAAATTAGGTATTAGCTTAGAACTCTTTCCCCCGGGGGGTATAAATTTTTCGGAACAAAATGGTAAATCGTTGTGCAAGTTATGCAAATGCTTAGGGTATGCTATATCCACTTCCAAAATATAACCATAATCAGCATCAATTGCAATTTTAGTTATATCTAAATTATCAATTTCTTGTTGAGTGAGAAATTTGAAATTAGATAATGGTAAGTATTGACACATACTGTACCCATACAAATTATTACAATCTATATAAGAGATATAGGAATCAGGTTCCGAAGATTTGTAATTAGCTAAGTATGTGTTATTTGCTTTAGCATGCCTGTGAGAGCAGAGGCACACTCCTCCTCTTATACCACTTTGTAACATGCGTATCATAGACAAGTCATTAATTAGTTCCAATTCAACACCTGTTTTTAATAACATAGCGTCGAAAGATAAACTGGGTGCAGTTAAATAAAAAGATGGATCTAAGTGATAATGTTGTTTGCATGTCTTTCTAAAATTTTCAAAAATATCTGCTAATAAAAGCACATCAGTTTTTAGATATAAATCCGTATATTCACCTAAACTAGTAATTCTAAATTTTGACCAAACTAAATTTGCATACCGGTAATCATCTTCAGAAACATTTTCATCATTAAGGGAACTATAAAAGTATTTCTTTGGAGGTAAAAAATTTTCATCATACCGTTTCCACGAATCCATATATTCATATGGATAAATACCTTTGCGAGTAAGTAGTTGGAATTCATCAGGAACAGGGAAGTGATTTTGTAAATGTTTAAACATTTCTGGTGTTAAAGTTTTACTTAATTTGTCTAAACTTGTACCCAAAAATTTAAATGAATCAAGAAAACGCATTTGAAAAAACTTATTATTTGAAACTGATACAAATTTCGTAAATGAGATATAGTTTTCTTTATTTTTAGGTATTATTTTTATTTCACCAGGGACGTCACCCAACGCTTTAATAAATAAATGACAATCATAACCAGCTAAGTTATGAAAAAAAATGGGGACAAATGCGGGCATTTTATATTGCAAATTACAGAACGAATGCGCAGCTCCTCGATAACGACCGGTAAGATGACAATGATCGCGGACTTTGTCACAAAAAATAAAGTTTTGGCAGATATGACAACGTGTTGCATTTTCAAAATCACACCTGTCCTCCGAGGAAAATATCATTGCAGCAGGCGACTTAATTATATCATAAATTTTTTGTACGTCTTTAGTTATATAGTCAACAAAGCGCTTATCACAGTCTCTACCTCGATATGACACGTAACGATTATAACGAGGATCATCAGAGCATACAATATAATAACCAAAAGCAACCGGCACGTGTTGGTGGAATATATTCGTATTTTTACTAGAACAATTATTATTAGGCTCAGTATTTTTTTGTAACATCGATTCAAAATCTGCGTAAATACAAAAAGGCATAGTTTGTTTGCGTTCATAGTTTTTAAATTTAATTACTGAACCTTTATTTGGGAGGAGAGTTATTATACCTCCACATAAATGGTTGTTAAGTTCGTCAGCGGTATTGAAAAATATTAAACATAAATCACAAAGATGTAATCTGTTGTGATGAGATGTGACTTGACTTCTAAAAAGTCTAGAACAGTCTTTGATCAAACAATAATGAGAAGAGCTGTTATTTTCAAGAAACAGTAAATGAATAATTTTTCCTTTGTACTTTTTATCGATTTCAGATTTATACAAAGGACCTACAAAGGTTTTATGATTTTTTAAACCATAAATTATAAACTTAATACATGGATTGTTTCTTTCAAATGTTTTAATATCATTAAAGGTCACGGGAAAAGACATTCCCTTTAAATTAAATAATTCTCGAAAATTAGGATAAGAATGCGTTCTTTCAGGGTGTTTTTTAGTTGGATATAAAGCCGCTGTTACACACCATAAAAAACAATATCGATCTTTATTCATAATATTCAAACACGCTTTTTTAGCCTGAATTGATTTGGGTAAACTGATGAAACTCGACCCACCAAGTGGTTGGTATTTATTGAGATTCATCTCAACATACAAATGGTTTATAAATGTCCAACCACTATCACGACCTTCAAACTCTTCAATATTTGTTTTTAAATAATTAACTGTTTCAATATAAAATTTTTCGAAATCAAAATTAGAATACAATATTTTATTTTTGGTTCCAAAAGATTTCACTTCTTGGGAATTATCTTTGAATTTTAAAAATGTACCAAAATACTCAAAGTTTACCTTAACACAATTATGCTTAGCAAGAAATTCGATTAGAAGAGATTTTAATTGGTTACGAATATTTAAAAAAAAAGATTCTACTGACGCTCCCTGAAGTTCATCGCAAGACAATATTTTATATGTTAATATACGATTGCGAAACGCTGAGTTTACGATTTCTACTCCATCACTATGTTTTATTGTATGAGTACTTTTCCTATGCAAACTACTTCGTAAATGTCCTATCCATGATTTACTGGGTACGGATGTGTTACACGCAGTACAAAAAGGCATTATTATTATTATTATATATAACCCAATTTATAAACCGAATACATACGAAACTTTTTCAGTCTATAGCTCAATTTATAAAAAATAGAGAATAAAACTACTTTATAAAAATCTTATCAGAATAATGCACTGGTTCAGTGTCTTGAAATTCTTTAAATGCGAGTCCTAGAAACTCTTGAAGTGACTCCCAAGATAGTAAGGACTCGTCACACTGTAGTTTTACAGTCACCACAGATATGTAGTCGTTAGTTTTATACAGTTTAAAATCAATCACATACCCTCCTCGGATGTGTTACACGTAGTACAAAAAGGCGTTATTATTATTATTATTATTATATATAACCCAATTTATAAACCGAATACATACGAAACTTTTTCAGTCTATAGCTTAATTTATAAAAAATAGAGAATAAAACTACTTTATAAAAATCTTATCAGAATAATGCACTGGTTCAGTGTCTTGAAATTCTTTAAATGCGACTCCTAGAAACTCTTGAAGTGACTCCCAAGATAGTGAGGACTCGTCACACTGTAGTTTTACAGTCACAAGGGCAGTCCTATAGCGCACATCAGCGGCGTGTGATATGTAGTCATTAGTTTTATACAGTTTAAAATCAATCACATACCCTCCTCCCGTCTTCTTGGAGCGACGGGACGTTCCCGTTGCAACACGGCTCGAGAAACTGGAAGTTAGTTCACGTCGTTCTGGTTCACTGCAACTGGCTTCTTCGGACCGCAAAATATTCAGGAAGTTTGGTTTATTTTTTCTGTAAAAGAAACAAAGTGTTAATTATAAACGTACTGAATCAAAGTGACTAAGAACTTGGGATCAAAGTATACTAAGTATGAATGTTAACAATCAAAACACAAACTTAGTTGAAAAAAGTTGAAGTTTTGAAGCGCTCGTGGCCCCGCGGTCTCAGTGTTCTGTACACGATCACTGTGGTTAGCAAGTTTCGCTGTGGCTGGTCCTCGATGGGTGAGCAATTTGTATCAATTCTTTGTGCGAGCGTTTCCGTACTCCGGAAGGCACGTTAAGCCGTTGGTCCCGGTTGTCAGTAAAATGGCAGTCGTTAAGCCATGTTGAATGCTTTTCTGAGCGCCTTGAAAATTTTCAATAGCAGGTAGTCACAACCTGCGCCTATCCATTTCAACATGGCAATACGGCGTTCAGAGTCGGCAGCGTGGGTGTAGCGCCTCCGGTGTTACAATCATCTATAAGCTGCGGTGAGCACTTACCATCAGGTGGGTCGTAAGCTTGTCTGTCACCTTAGTAGTATAAAAAAAGAACATAGTGAAACCTACCTCTGTGTGGTTTTAAGGTCAGATGAATTTCTTTTTCGTCGAACGCTGTCTGACTCCAACGGAGGTGAAGTGAGGATCTTCGATTGTTTTTGCTTTTTCTCCACCGGCTTACGTTTCTTTGGTGCAACAGACTCCACTACAGAACACGTTTCAAACTCCGAATCAGACCTGTTAAGATACAATCAAATCATAAATAAAATATTCTCAGATTTTCAGTACATCAGGAATAGATAGGACATGAAAGTTAACACAGCCGACAGACAAAAACCGGGTTCGTAACTGAACAACATCATGAGGAATAGATAGGATATGAAAATGGGTGCATGAGGTCCAAGCGTCCTCACCTTTAAGCGGTGCACCTGTTGACTAACGGATGAGGGAACGATAAAGGCATTCCTAGGGGGTTGGGATGTTAGACAGCAATCGCTACCATCAATGTTGAAAATCAAAAGTCAAACAATAGCTGCTCTAGCAACCAAATAAAACTGGACCCCAGGCTCCAAATCCCAGTAGGGTTTGGTAGCTACTGAGAATGCACTAAGATGAAGAGAAGATGAAAATGAACACAGCTAGCAGACAAAAACTAGGTCCATAGCTGAGCATTTCTACTATTAAAAGAAGAACTTACTCACATGATAGAAATCTGGTTATTTCTTGTCACTTGTCACTTGTCACTTGTGAGATACTGGTTCGAATGTGATTTTTCATTCAAAAATTCCGAGTTTTATACAAATAAAATCTCGATTCAGCAATAATTTACCTCACTACAAATTGAACCTTAATAAAATATATTTGCAAGTGTATCATTATATTTATGTTGCTTACGCCCGATTGATCATGAATCATATTTTAAACAAACCTAATCAATTTAAGTCTTTTATAACTGGTACTAGTGGGCGTCCGTGGCTGATATTTTACCGGTGAAATATATTCTCAGGATAAAAGTAGTCTAATATTATACATTATTACACCAACTATCTGTCAACCAAAGTCATGGTTTCGAATCCAGAAATTTGTTTGAGATCTTAGCGATGAATTCAGCACCTATTATGTTGGTTGGTATGCCTGTGCCTACCTCTTCGAGGAATTTTAGATGCTTCGTTTCCACTTGTTGAAACGATTACTCCCCTGACCGATAGATGACGTTAGCTGTCTTGTTAATTTGAAAACACATGTAAGCATTTGTAACATATATTTATTCTTACACGTTTAGTCAAAAGCTGTTGTTTAAAATGTACACACACACTTTTATTTTATTTATATGTAATATTTTAGACGCTGAAAAACAATTAAAATTATTTTTGAGATTGAGCACAGCGCCATCTAACGAATATTGGACACACTTGTTAAAACGCTTACTCCCCTGACCGATAGATGACGTTAGCTGTCTTGTTAATTTGAAAACACATGTAAGCATTTGTATCATATATTTATTCTTACACGTTTAGTCAAAAGCTGTTGTTTAAAATGAAGTACACACACACTTTTATTTTATTTATATGTAATATTTTAGACGCTGAAAAACAATTAAAATTATTTTTGAGATTGAGCACAGCGCCATCTAACGAATATTGGACACACTTGTTGAAACGCTTACTCCCCTGACCGATAGATGACGTTAGCTGTCTTGTTAATTTGAAAACACATGTAAGCATTTGTATCATATATTTATTCTTACACGTTTAGTCAAAAGCTGTTGTTTAAAATGAAGTACACACACACTTTTATTTTATTTATATGTAATATTTTAGACGCTGAAAAACAATTAAAATTATTTTTGAGATTGAGCACAGCGCCATCTAACGAATATTGGACACACTTGTTAAAACGCTTACTCCCCTGACCGATAGATGACGTTAGCTGTCTTGTTAATTTGAAAACACATGTAAGCATTTGTATCATATATTTATTCTTACACGTTTAGTCAAAAGCTGTTGTTTAAAATGAAGTACACACACACTTTTATTTTATTTATATGTAATATTTTAGACGCTGAAAAACAATTAAAATTATTTTTGAGATTGAGCACAGCGCCATCTAACGAATATTGGACACACTTGTTAAAACGCTTACTCCCCTGACCGATAGATGACGTTAGCTGTCTTGTTAATTTGAAAACACATGTAAGCATTTGTATCATATATTTATTCTTACACGTTTAGTCAAAAGCTGTTGTTTAAAATTAAGTACACACACACACACACACACACACACACACACTTTTATTTTATTTATATGTAATATTTTAGACGCTGAAAAACAATTAAAATTATTTTTGAGATTGAGCACAGCGCCATCTAACGAATATTGGACACACTTGTTAAAACGCTTACTCCCCTGACCGATAGATGACGTTAGCTGTCTTGTTAATTTGAAAACACATGTAAGCATTTGTATCATATATTTATTCTTACACGTTTAGTCAAAAGCTGTTATTTGAAATATCAGCAGTTGCATTTTTTATACTAGGTATGTTGAAAATTATTTATTATGAATGTAACATTATATGCAATTCAAACAGGAAAAGAGTCCGATAACATTATATCCAATTTAAACAGGAAAAGAATTCGATCACATAAAATTAATTAGACATAAAATATGATGAATGGATGATTTCACAAAAATCTTGTTGTTGAAATGTTTAAGCGGAAACGGAAAGTAATATAATATTCAACAATTAAATTAACTAAAACTGAGAAATTTGATATGAGTGATGTGTTTACGTTTGACGTATGTTGAAACATAAAAGATACCTATTTGCTTCAGCCTCAGTGTCTTAAAACAAAGGTGTACAACCAATGTGTATTACCCGTGATGACTTATGGTTCTGAGATGTGGTGCATCACAAAAGGTCTTTTCAGACGGCTCAAAGTCGCGCAGCGAACTATGGAGAGGGCTATGCTTAGCATTTCTCTACGTGATCGAATCAGGAATGAGGACATCCGTAGAAGAACTAATGTTGCTAACATAGCTCGCAGGATTAGTTAGCTGAAGTGGCAATGGGCCAGCCACATAGCGCGAAGATCGGACGGTCGATGGGGCAAAAAGATCCTTGTCCACTCAAGCCGCGCACCGGCAGGCGCGGTGTGGGACGGTCACCTACCAGCTGGACCAACGACCTGGTGAAAATTGCTGGGTCTCATTGGATGCAGGTGGCAATGAACCGGTCTGGCTGGAAATCATTTAAAGAGGTCTATGTTCAGCAGTGGACAGCGATAGGTTGAGATGGTGATTTGCTTCAGCAAGTTTTATTTTATAAATTATTTTTTATAAAAATGTTTGGTTAGGTTACATTTTTAAAATGTGGAATATTGGGCGATCTGTCCCACGTGAGCAAGGAGCGATAGCGACGATGCGAACTTAAAGTGGGACAGAATGCCCAATATTCCACTACTCTGTACAACAAAAAAATATATTGGAAGGTATCTCAATAAATTTTGGTTTTTGTCCAAATGGTACATTTGTATCGAGCGCAATGTGTCGTCGCCGGCCCCACAGTCAGCGTAGTATTTATGTTATAAATGCAAACCTACCATAAATATGCGCATAAAGGGATCTAATTTGATTTCGTTAAAAAAGCTTGTTTACAAGTGGAAGGCCCATCTTGTTTTGATATGTAACGTTTTGGGTTTATTTATATTTGTTATGTTATATCTGTTTACTTTTCCAATCGCAGCTGATAAAAAGCCTACACATGGCATTAATTTGCAACCCATACGCAACAAACAAAACAGAAAAAAAGAACTTATAAAACAATTTCCCCCAAAACAGTTCAAGCGGAGCTTCTAAGCAGCCAATCACTCAACAGTGTACGTTCTTTTAGATGACACAGTTTCTACGAAGGGGAAATGTATATTGGGCTGTTTCCGAATTAAGACAAATCGGCTTTGCGGTGACGGATGCGACCGCTTCTGACCAAATACCAAAACTGAATTTGCAAAGTTCGCTCGAATAGTAAAATGAAGACTCGCACAGATTCACTGGAAGAAGGGCCATAAATCTGTGACTAAAGTGTCTACTGAAATGGTATATACTGAATCAGATGATTTGAGGAGAGGGGAAATGGTGATTAGCAATTTATGTTTTCAGTTTACTGTGGTATTTAAATACTTAAGGACGCAAACGCAAAGTGAATACTTATATTGAATTTTTAAGCGATTTATATGTATGTAAGTTTAACAGGATTTATGTGTGTTACGAGACATTATTAACAAAATGAGTGAAATAAAGCGTTATAAATTTTATCGAACAAATGGTTCCTCGTTCCTCGAGTATCAAGAGTTTTTAGTTATTCGTGACAAGTAAAACTTGAAAGTAAGAAAGTAATTACCTACTTACTCATATTTTCATGAAAGCATTCCCTAACTAATTATTCTAAAGTGAATAATGTTAACCGCTACGATGAACATTTCCATAAACGATGATTTTAAGTACCGCGATAAACGAAAAGTTTTGCAAACCTGAAAGAAAAAAAAACGGCTTTCGTCTCGGAGTAAATTTTTCAGATGAACGCCCTTTCTCTCCAAATTTAAGTCAGTCTTAGCTTTTAATACTTCCTGTCTACGTACTTTCTCTACTGTTCTCTATGTGTACCTACCTGAAATAAAGTATTCATTTAGTAGCTACTGACAATCTCAAAAGGTATTTTAGTAAAAGGTAAAAAAGAGATCTACGTTAAATAGTTATTATATTTGAGGTAAGTAATTTTCCTTGGACCTTTTTAGTTCAAACATGCTTTCGAATTACGATCGCAAAGAGAATTAAATTCCAAAACGAGTTTTGGCACACAACTATAATAATATATAATAATACATTTAAGTTTTAGAGGTCACACAGTAGTCACTCACTTCTACTTCAAAGTATGAGGGACTATAGTAACTGGGACTAGCCAGTTACTCATATAAAGAAGTACATTTAAATGAATCGCGAATACCCATGAGAATAACTTGGAAATACAGCAGCCATCATCTGAATTTAAACTGTGATCAATCTGGTGTATACGGGCAACGTTGTTGACCGCAGTGATTAACGATGTACGCAGCCATAACTAAATTATAAGCCTCTGGCCACCGTCCAATGATATTCATGATAGCAACTCATTTCCATGGAGCTTTCAGAAAGTTTGGAACGTTATTGGTTTAAATGAATATTTGTATGAATAGAAAAAGAATATTGATGATTTTATTCCAACAATACGGTGGCTTGTGAAAGCGTGGGTAGGATAATATAAACATGAATGCTGTATGGATATCTTTGAGCGTATTTTATATTAAAGAGTTTGCTTACGCTGCGCTGTAATACACACCAAGGCCACAAGACGCCGACATAACCCCGCCAACCTCGACCACCTTTGAATTTATGAAAATTATCATGCCAGCAATATTCGTTCGCGCGTATTGAACTTTGGCATATAAACATACTCCTGTCGTCCCTTTCTCATCCAAGGGGTAGGCATGCTATATGTCCATGTCCATATGTCGCTATTAGCATTTTGTACTAAGCAAGTTGCAGTGTTGAAATGTTAAATGGACAGACGCAAGTAGTGATGTGTATTTTTCAGTTTGGCTTAATAACGACTACCATGTACACTGACCGGGACCAACTGTTTAATGTGCTATGAATACCAGCCATAGCATAAAATGTCCAGAAAAAAGGCAAGGAGCGCTTTTTTGCTCTTTTTTTTTGACCAGTGTGAATGTGGTGGAACTTTCCAAAAACAACCACATTTCCATCCTTTCGACGAACCGGGGCTCTCGGCCGTAGACAGTGGCAGGGCACCCAGTGTTTTTAGTCGGTTAGAGACCGGCATAGCATCCATAAGGATTTGCCACATAAATAACGGGGAAATATACCTATAATATGCTAAGCAGGTATAAAAAACTTTCATGTATTTAGGCACCTGAGTTAACAACACAGTCGCGTAAAACGGTGGCGTAAAAAACAATGTAAACGTTAACGCTTATAGTAGGTACTGCCTAAAATAAAACAACCTACCCGCCCGACTTTTATTGCGACAGAAAGGGTCTGCGGTGAAACTTTGTTTAATAAATGGAGTCCCAAAAGGACAGTGAGAGGAAGACAATGAAAGTTCCACGTCAATCTGGAAAACCGAGATAGGATTGTGGGAAATTTAAAGAATACTTTTTAAAGGTTTAATTTCATAAAATACAAATTTTATCAATTAAAATAAAATTGTCTTTTAGGGTTTCGTAGCTAAATGGCAAAAACGGAACCCTTATAGATTCGTCATGTCTGTCTGTCTGTCTGTCCGTCTGTCTGTCTGTCTGTCCGTCCGTGTGTCACAGTCACTTTTCTCCGAAACTACAAGGCCTATGCTATTGAAACTTGGTAACTAGATGTATTCTGTAAACCGCATTAAGATTCTTATATAAAACTAGTAAAAAAGCAGTAAATTTAGGGGGGTCCCTATACTCAGAACTGAAACTCAAAATTTTTTTTCATCAAACCTATAAGTGTTGGGAAGTATCTATAGATAGGTCTTCAAAAATACTATTGAGGTTCCTAAAATCATTTTTTTCTATAGTGAATAGTTTGCGCAAGAGACACTTCCAAAGTGGAAAAATGCCCCCCCCCCCCCCCTCTAACTTCTAAACTAAGAGAATGATATATCTAAAAAGAATATATGATGTACATTGCCATAAAAACTACCAACGAAAATTAGTTTGAACGAGATAGAGCTGGTAGTTTTTTTTAATACGTCATAAATCGCAATTTTCGGTTAGAAAAATCACTACCACTGCGAACGTGTTAAAACATCAATCAAAGTTACAACGAACTATTAGAACTTTTATATTATGTTACTTGCTGCTACAAAACCCTTCATGGCCGAGTCCAACTCGCACTTGGCCGGTTTTTTTTAACGTGAGGGAAAATCCTCATGGATGCCATGCCGGAGTTCCTACCGACAACCTCACGTTACACCCAACAGCCAATGGTTATGAGTCCCGGGTAAGCCCTCGGAAGGATGTCCCAGGACAATTGTCTTTGGCTGTTCAGTTGACAGAACCCATACAAAATATATATAACACCTCGACCTTATTTTCAATATGAAACGAAATGACCATAAGGGATTAATGAGTTCGCCAAATTTTCAACTTACGCCATAAACGATGTCATAGTTGAAGTAACCAGTAAGTAAAGCTTGCTCTGCTGAAGATACTTACTGTCATTTTTAATCAATTGCAAAACCACATACCAACAATCATTTTACAGTTTGCTATGTCAGTGATAGATGTGAGAAAAGTCTAAGCATGTTAAAATTGAACTACCCAAAAAAAATTGCGAGCCTCTTGTGTTGAGTTTTGATACTACATTATAATTGTAGATAGATTACATTTCTAACGCTACGTCACACTCGCTGTCAATAATAAATCCCAGCTTTCAAATAAAATAATAAACCATCCGATATTTCTTAAAAGTTGTAAAATGGTGTCTTTTAAAAATAATACGCAGCACAAATGACACCAGCAAAATCCATCCTTTCAACCGTCTCGACAACCAAACAGTTAAACTTCAGAAAATCAACAACGCTGTTACCGGAACACAAAAGGGTATAAAGCAACCCTTCCAATATAACAGTAAATACACGGAACCCTCGGCGGAGTTCCCTCACCACCTCGTCCCATTACAACTAAGTGCCACTTGTCAAATTGAACGCAACCTGAAGTTAATTGAGAGAAAATTGAAACCAGATATTTGCCGAGTAACGTCTCATATTCTTCGAAAAATATTAGATAATTGTTTAGCGAATGTTGAAATGTAAGAGATATATCTAAACGTCAGTTATATGGTGTTGAAAGTTATCCGCATCTTTGAGGGTCCGTGTCAAAACTATTTTGCAATCTTTAACTTTCTTTTGTACCGATATTTCATCTATGTCGGCAACAAAAAAATCAATAAGTACCTTGTCTGCTGAAGCTTTAAAGATAGCAAAGTTATAAAGTGAGTTTTATTCAATTTAAAAACTACATGATTATCTAAACTACTTATTTTGTTAATGGTCTATAGATATTAAAATCGAATTTAATTTACTTTTAATTTTATATTACCAACACTCATTCTTAATTACACTTAATTATTAATTTTACAATTTACACATTCTTGAGAAATAGAACGCTGAATGTCAGACAAGAAAATGATTTTAGAAATGTAGTTATATACTTAATACTAACACAAAAAAACCGGCCAAGTGCGAGTTGGACTCGCCCATGAAGGGTTTCGGAGCAGCAAGTAACATAATATAAAAGTTCTTATAGTCCGTTGTAACTTTGATTGATGTTCTAACACGTTCGCAGAGGTAGTAATTTTTCTAACCGAAAATTGCGGTTTATGACGTATTAAAAAAAAACTAACAGCTCTATCTCGTTCAAACCAATTTTCGTTGGTAGCTTTTATGGCAATGTACATCATATATTTCTTTTAGATTTATCATTCTCTTAGTTTAGAAGTTAGAGGGGGGGGGGGGACACATTTTTCCACTTTGGAAGTGTCTCTTGCGCAAACTTAAGAAAAAAATGATCGAATGATGAATTTCGGAACCTCAATAGCATTTTTGAAGACCTATCTATAGATACCCCACACGTATGGGCTTGATGAAAAAAAATTTTTTGAGTTTCAGTTCTGAGTATATAAGAATTTTATATAAGAGTTTTATATAAGAATCTTAATGCGGTTCACAGAATACGTCTAGTTATTAAATTTCAATAGCATAGGCCTTATAGTTTCGGAGAAAAGTGGCTGTGACACACGAAATGACAGACAGACAGACAGACAGACAGACAGACAGACAGACATGAAGAATCTATAAGGGTTACGTTTTTGCCATTTGGCTACGAAACCCTAAAAACGGTTATGAAAAATTTTATTGTATAGAAAACAGTTAATTTATACATATACAGATTGTAGGTATATTGTATGTACCATTAGCTTTTAAAATAAAATCTCTTGAAGATAAGAACACAATAATTTTAATTCTACAAAAGGAACTTAGATGTTCAGCTTAAAGGGACGGACGGGAGAAAAAGAAGTCAATTTAATTTAAACGCTAAATACTCTGGAACCGATCCAAGAACTTCGTATTACAAACGTGGGTTGTAGGTATAATTTGTCCGAATTAGCAACTAAAATGCCGAAATGGTAGCCAAATATTGGTATTAAACGTTCCTAAAGGTCGCTATTATCTCTTATTTCGCTTAATGAGATGCTTGGCCGATCTGCCTGGTGTCTTCGTTCAGAATTTCATTAATAAACATTGCACGACCGAACGGACGTGTACCTATACAGAATTACAAATTCTGAAAATGTTTTTGAGAGTACCTAGTTTTAGTTTATTTTGTGTTGTAAAACGCTTTTTATATTGATGTCATTTTTACGACCCGTTATTTTGTAAATTCATGATAATCTTTATCGTTTGAGTAGTTTAATCTGAATCATTGTTTGGAAGGCCCAGGCTTAACGTTTTCAATCAATCAATCATTGACTATTTTATTCAGTTAATGCCATTGTATTGAAAAATACTACATCAAAACATGAATAGGTATCGGGTAAAAATGTATTTCAGTGTCGTCACTGCATTCAGTTTGATATTCCCGACACACAAACTCATTATAAAATCCACTAAGCCGAGTGTTATTTAACCCCGCTATCCTCTTAAAAGATAATGAGGCCGGTGTGCTTCAATAAAATCGAATTTGTTCTGAAACTTGTTAGAATAAAGACTTTGATATTTTTTTTTATAGAAGTTGGTACCTATGTGGTATCGTGACATAGTTAGCCATAGACTGGATGTTTATCCTCATAAATTTGCGTAGGAACCGCGCTTGTTTACAGTAAGGTCCGATAGAGGCTTTCTTCCGCCCACTCTTGGATGTAGAATGAACGCCCTGCCAGGATTTTTCCGAATGTCTATTCTATAGAATGCGTCAAAACGGATCTTAGATGTGTCGGCGGGGCGAGCGTAGCACATCTCGATGAAAACATCCATAGGCTACGATGACTAGTTTCCATTACGTGCAGGCCGTATGTTCGTATAAAAAAAATTCTAGGTGTATTTTCCACATAGAGCAAATATGAATACGTTTGATTCAGATGTTAAAGAGCGTGTATTTCCGAGCTAATTGAGTTGCCATTGCACCGTAACCTCTACTCGTTCCGTTTTCCCTATCCGACAAAGCAGACCAATTACCTCTGCTTTTCAATTCTCTTTGCGAATTTCACGTATTTTACTGTGGCTATTCAACTACGTATGCGTACCTGCAACCAATGCATTAACACAGATTAAGAGAATTGTTTCGAAGTTTGTGTTTTTTTTATCATAGTGGAATGCATGGGGAAGGCTTTTTTGGGACTCCTGACCATGGAAAGTTGCCAGACTACCCACGAAACAATGACTGTGCTCTCGCTTGCTCTTTTCCTTACTTCACTGCAAATATTTTGGTTGGTTGCTCGCCGTTCTCACAGAAGCAGGCTAAGACAGCAGCGTATATAAGAATTTATGAAATTATATACTTCGAGGTGGGATAACCTAGGTCCTAGTAAATGTATATAATTTGTAAGGTTAAGGTCCAAAGGCACATACAAATATCACGTCCATACTATGAGGTGGTCACTTTCTATGAGACTTGCCTGCCACTTTATTGTATAATAAAAATACTAACTTATGTTTTGATGAACCTCACAACGTTAACAACCCAGTCATATTAAACGTACAAAGTGCAGTGAGTTCCCGGTTGTAATTAAGAATACAACATCCCATTACATCCCTAGGGTGTCGTAGCACACGAATTAGAGATATATTGTACGATTTGGCTCAGAATAATCAGTAATTCCTTAAATGTTAACACCTTCCACAGAAAGGACGGTCAAGGTAATTCTTTTTATTGTTGCATAAAACTTTTGTGTATATTCCTGTTGGTTTTCCACGTTGTATTCTGGAGGCTTTTAGACCAGTTTTAGACACGTTTCTACACACTACACAGAAGCTTCAAGTAATTAAAAAGTTGCAATTTGACTTTAAATTTGTCAGTTTCCCTTGTACCTTTATAACAAGGGAAAGAGAAAATAGCAGGCAAGGTTATATGAAACACACAGAGATTCAGTTTTATTTTACCTTGTGAGAATGGTGAAATATTTTTTTCTTCAAACACTTGTCACAAAAGAATCTGAAGCAATATATTTCATTGTATAATGTTGTTTATGTTCATTCCTGTTTATACATACCATCGATTTTGCAATATTCACATCGCTGAATATTGGTTTACTAAAATTCAAGGCAGGTTTTGTTTCAAGAATCCTATTTAATTGTAGAAACATAACTTAATAAACCAATAAGTTTAGTATACAAATAAAATTAGAACCTCTGCCAAGTTAGAGAACACCTGGTTTTCTTTTAGCTTTGGTAGATAGGTACTTGAGTTTCTTTATCTTAACTCAAAGTCTCGTCGTAACTTTCCTGCTATATTATGATGGTAAAATAAATGAACAACGTATCTATGTACAAACCATCACCTCTATTCAAACATCTTCATTTACTTAACAGTAGATTTCAGTTTATAAATTTTGTAACCAAGACAGATTAAAACACCCATTACAGGTCCCACTTTTACTTTTAACAGTTAGTAAAGAAATAAATAAATAATTGTGGACATTCATACACAACATCATCTAGCCTAAATTAAGCTAATTTTAGCTTGTGCTATGGGATCTAGACGACTGATAGGTATACATACTTATATATTTCTAAATACAGACATACTCCGAAACAAACATTTGTGGATCACACAAATATTTGGATCGACACAGAAATCGAACCCAGGACCTCCAGCGCCGCAGGCGGTATCGCTACCGGATACGCCACAGAGGCAGTCAATAGTACCAATTTTCAATCAGCTTTCTTCGTTTTAAAACATCCTTAAACTTATATGAGGCAAATACATACGAGTATCATATTCAACAAATGATTGCATTTGAGAAAACTTAAGAGTACTGCGTCAAACCTCATACGAGTATACCTATTGAAATTTAATTTGTTTTTTAGTAAGCAGTCAGAGATTGAAGTTATATTCCATAGAAAATTTTAATACTGAATCATCCATGACTCAATGCAGTTATAATACGCCTATTACTCCAATTATAGAAGTAATTAGTATTAAATAGCCATAGCTCGTTTTTCTTCATTGCTTCATAATTATTTAACCATTTATATGACGTTATCATTACTTTGTGGAAGGCATTAGGGTCCGATCGTGACAATAGTCAGAAATCGTGTTTAGTATCAGTTAGACATTGTAAGAGTCTGAACATTCCCGCCAATTATGAAGAGGATTTTTTCTACATGTTACTTTGCAGTAACATTAGTCACTGTGGTCGTTTCTGAGGGTAACTTTTTTTCTCTGCTATATAACCAAGTGTCCTCGAATACATTTAACTCCTTGTTGAACAAAATTTTCAAAAGTGACGAATAATAATTTTCATTTCCAAATAAAGGATCGTTCATAATATACCTACTCGTATGTTGTTTTCAGTTTGTGATAAGTGTGTCAAGAAAGAAAAGTGTCCGCCGTTTGGAAAACTAAATCAAGAAGCTCAGGATGCTTGGCAAATTAAGTTTCCCTGTTCAGGACCAGAAGAAAAAGAACGGAGTGAGGTGTTAGGATTCGCAGCAACCGCCAAAGGAGACTATGTAAGTACAAATTTATGTCTTAACTAGCGGACGTCACGCGGTTTCACCCGCATAGTTCCCTTTCCCGTGGGAATACGGTAATAAAATATAGCCTATGTTCACTGCAAAGAGTGCAGCTTCCCAACAGTTAAAGATTTTTTTAAATCTGTCCAGTAGTTTCGGAACCTATTCGATGCAAACAATCAAATCTTTCCTCTTTATGTATAATATTAGTATATACTGGGTGTTTCTTTTAGGGTGTTAAGCCGCCACTAGCTGGTAGCAGGGTTCCATACCTATCGATTTAACCCCATGTATGTTCTACGATTTTTTGTAGTTTTCGAGATAATAATATAATGTTCTGCATAATTCCCTATTTTTTTATTATCGATTAAAATTTTTACATCTTGTATCAAAGTTAGGAAGGAGATTATTTTGTCCATAATACTGCAATCAATAGGCATTATAATAATAAAAAAATATCCAAGAAAAGTCGAACCAAAAAGAAGAAAGCCACGTGGACACGTAATTATAAAAAATAACGAAAAAAAATTATATCTCGAAAACTACAAAAAATCGTAGAACATACATGGGGGTTAAATCGATAGGTAGATATGGAACCCTGCTACCAGCTAGTGGCGGCTTGACACCCTAAAAGAAAAACCGAGTATATGTAATAACCTGCTGTGTAGATGGGACATCGTAAAATTGTCCTATTAATTACAACGTACCTATTTATCAAATCACTAGTTTCAGTTCAAATGAAATTCGACAATTTAATTTTTGTGTTGTTTCAATACTTTACTAATATGGGCATTGACTCCATTCATATTATTCCCTCTATTCATAATAAATTAATTTCATTGAACACTGCAATATAACTGCGTGTTTAATAAAATGATTAAAGGTATTCAAAATATCATGAACGAGTCGAACTCAGTTTTTTTATAAAAAATAGGGATTTAAAAATACTTTAAGTTAGGTTCTCTACCAATCTGCCATAGAAACTTACTAGACTGGTTTACATTGTAATACATTTTTTGATTATCCTAAATTATACAACGCACAATATTAAGTAAGGTAGGTACTGTCGTTACCTACCCCTAGGGTTAAACAAAATATACACAAAGAATTTCTTTGAAAACTATGAATGAACCTGTGAAGCTGTTTATATTAACAAAGAAATGCTTGTGAGGCTTATAATTTTCAAAGGAATGCTTTGTATCATATTTTATTTGATCGTAAGCTTAGATACCCACGAGGCACATCAGTACCGAACAAAGTTTCAGACAGAAAGTATCCATCCTTTCAGTTAAATTTTCAGATCATGTCATATACCTACAACAGAGTAGGTACCTACGTAGTTAGCATGTTCATACTTAATCAGTAACATGTTTGTCATGATAATTATCCATTTCTCAGGTTTGCTGTTCAAATGCTATTTGGGGTACAACTGGACTCACCAACACTAATGATGAAAGTCCCGACCAGGTACCCTCCATAAATGGAAGACATGCCGATTATAATAATTATGGTAACCCCAATTATGATGATCAAAACGCCGGCTATGACTACCCAAGCTCAAGAACATCACGAGGCATCTACGATTATAATAACGATGGACGTAATAATGGATGGGGATCTAATCAGTATCCTAATAACGGGGATTATTATAACAACAATAATAATAATAATCAGAACAACTATCCTTACAATGCTAATAGAGGGAATCCACCAAGAAATTACTTTGGCTCACACAACAGTCCGTACGTAACACGAAATCCATTTTTCCCTGTAAATAAACCTGATTATAATGGTAATGGCAACCAAGGCGAGCAGTGCGCTGTAACAAGCTTTCCACCGGCCCCTGAAACAGGATGTTGTGGACGCGAGGCGACTGACTCTGACAGGATTATCGGTAAGGAACACCCTATAGTAACATTTTACCTTTAACATGAAACAAAGCACGTTGTTTACAAAACGAATAAAAAGACTAGTTGAAAATTCATCAGAGTTAATTAATATTCTTGTTGGTGTATTTAGTTTACATCTTTTCTTTCTCTATACATAGTACTAAACATTTTAGTTATTTGTGAATGCATTCGTTACTTAGAAGTTAGATCTATTTAATTGAAATTCTTCGAAACCGAAGAAATCTAAGAATGATGGAAAATTCCTTTGTTTTTAGAACTTCAGCATGCAATTAATTACTTTCTTCCTATTTTCATTTGCACACTTTTGTACAACTTCATATCATTGCACAGGGCACCAACCTCAACCAAATTCACCTACCACCTCACCTGATTATAATAACAACATTTGGACTACAAGCACGACTACTACCCAATATCCTCATGCTGGATACGGATCCTGGCCTTATGGAGGAGGTGGTTATTGGCCTAACTCTAGAGTTGGTCGTTCAGTAGATGATGAAGTTACTGTTACCATTGATGACCGCATAGCAGGTAAGTTCTAAAATGTCACACTGCTAGTACTGCACAATAATTCGCAACTACGGTGACGGTATCCTTGATACATGTGGCTTAGATTGACTTTTGATTCTTTAGATGACAGGGTGAATCTCGAAGGCCTAATTTTTATTTCCAAACGGCTTTAATATTAACCCTAGATAAACATGTTCTTCTTTTAAATTTAATGGAGACAGGCGCCAGGATAAGGGTTCACATCGCTGGTTTAAAATGTTATCGACAGAAAACTATACTGTATATAGAATCCTATCTAATAACAATTAAAACATATATCATCAAGAAATATCGAAAATAAAGTAAGCGTCCCTAAAGATGCGAATATAATCAGGATTTTAATACACGTAATTCGAGCCCCACAGGCCACAACCCATTTCGCAAAAAAAAACCCACATGGTAATAAAAATATTAGGCATGTAAACCATGCCATGTCGTCTCTGATAAAAACAAAATGTAATAGACATTCTAATTTGTATATAATATGTAAAGCGTAATTATTAGAAGGCCGGAAGGAATGTTACTTGAAACTTGATCAAAGAGTCTTCAGTAATTAATATATTCCAAGTATTTCCAAGCAATATGGCTTGGAAATACTTACTACGTTACATTTGTTACTCTGCATTTGATGTCGAAATTTTTTTATTCCGAAATCAAATACATTTGTGAAGACGTACAAATATCATATTTCCCAACCACTAATTAACGGGAACGTGTAATAGACATTTTAATTAACAGAAGTATTAAATTCAGTGATATTTCCAGTTCTAAATGTGTTTCGATATCGATTCGTGTATGGTTTTTCCATTGTCATTTAACTAATTTCAGTAATAACTGATAATCCGTTTTGTAAATTATAATGATGATGAGAGTTAATGTTATCACCTATGTATTTGAAAACAAACTCTAACTATCATCCGTAGAACACACGATCGATATTTTAGCACTTATTAAAAAGCTCTTTTTATCTCAATTTGTTACACCAAGCAAGAAAAAGAATTTCGATAATCTTTTAATGAAGTCCTGTAAGCCTGACCAAATTGACAGCAACCGCCTTAATTCAATCTGTGGTCAATGCTACTTGACCAGTCTGCAAAAATGTAGGTAGCTTCAAGTATGCGTGCTTTCTTTGCACGTGTGTGTGTATCGATGAGCATGTACATATGAGACTAGTCAAATCGCATTGATCGTCTTCGGAGCCCATTAGAGAATGTACTCTCAACTTCCGCCACTTTATTTACAATTGTAATATTTTTACATAGGTGGTCGTGAAACGGAACTGGAACAATTCCCTTGGACAGTACTTCTGAAAGTGAACTTCGACTACGGCGATAAGAGGGCAGCATTCAACTGCGGTGGTTCTCTCATCAGTTCCAGATACGTACTGAGCGCTGGACATTGTGTGTACGAAGAAGGAGCGACAGTAACTGAGTAAGTTTTTGATGAAATACCTATAAAGCTGACCGTTTTCTTTGTTGGCAGATACTGTTTCTTGGTTCACAAAATAAACTAGTAACTCTTCGCTTATTCATCTGACTGTCTGTACTCTTCAGAATTCTTAGTACCAGAAAGCTGTAATTCGTCATAAATGTCTCAAATATTTATCAGAGTCCAGTGTTTACCTCCCAAACAGTCAAACGAATGATTTTTGATCGTATTATGAAAAAAGGTACAGTGGTGGGAGATAATAAAAGTTAAAGAAAAGCTATCACAGATTTTTCGGCTTTAGGTACATGTTTATCATGAAAAAGTTGACTGAGAATTATGTAAATAAAATTCGAAGCTAAAAGCTTTTTTAAGGAAAAATTGCAAACAACTTTACGCAGTTAGACGCTTATGAAAGTTTAAGAGAGCTTAGACATAATCTAGTAATAAAAAGGAACTCGAGATTTTTTTTTCAAAAATGTTATCTTTTTCAGTGTCGACATATATCTTGCGGAATACGACAAACGTACATTCCCGAAGGATTGTAAAAATATTCTAGGCCGAGGACAAAAGTGTGTAGAGAATATTGTGATCAAATCTGAAGAAGTTATACTACATCCGCAGTACGAGGACTCGCAGCTCAAGAATGACGTCTCCTTGATAAGATTGCGAGAAGTTGCGCCGTATACAGGTAAGGTTTATGTGCCTATCGTGTGAACTGAATTTCCTGAAATCTTGTCGTATGAATATTGCGTAGGTAGTGTGTAGGTAGGTAAAATATTGGGTTAAGTAGATGCTAGTTGGTAAAAAGTACAACTGGTAAATAAGGGGCGCATAGTATGCTTCTGTCTACCTCTTCGAAGAAAATAGCAATATGTTCAACAGAATTTTTAAATTACCACTTAGTCTCGATAAGGCCCCGAAAATTCGCTATACTCGTACAATTACAAATCGTGGTATTTTCATTCACGCATTGCAAGCAACTGTAAAACCTGACATGTAATAATCAACCACCTTACATTCAAAATCTCTTTTCCAGACTTTATAAGACCGATATGTCTGCCTTCAATAGACATCGACACCCCTGACTTCTCGAACCTTCGCCTCGCTGTGGCAGGTTGGGGGAGAAACGGCAAATACAGATCCGATATAAAACAATCTACGATAGTCAATTTAGTTCCTCAAGAAAAATGCAGCGAATCGTACCCTGGGCTTTCAAGACGGAACCTTTGTGCTGCGGGATACACAGGCCAAGATACGTGCAAAGGGGACTCGGGGGGTCCTCTCATGACTGTTTACGGAGGGAAGTATCAAGTGGTTGGTGTAGTAAGTGGAAAGCGAGCGGATTCACCCTGTGGGACTTCTGTGCCATCGTTGTATACAAATGTATACCACTACTTAGATTGGATCCGAAATACCATTAAAAACTAATTAGTACACTTTTTGATTAATTTTTAATCACACCTAGTTATACTATATTGAATATGTTATTATAGAAATTGTTACCATTTGAAAGTAAAATAGTTATTAAGCTATAGAAACTGCGTTTTAATTTTCTGCGCTTATAAAATTGATTCTCTAGCAATTTCATTTCAACGTGGGCTTGACAGGATAATGATTAGAAGTGATTGACAAAGCAAGACAACACAACACAAATTAAGTCTTACAAACAAGTACCTACATATAAATATGGAAGTGCCTAGAATAGTATGCGTTCCAGAAGTGGAACAAATGAACCTAATTGTACAGCGGGGCGACTTTATTCCGCTGGGTGACGGCACCTAACCAACTAGGTAGCTAGGCACGCCCCACTGTACTGGTGAAATGCGTGTGACCCAGATCCACACTTTCCTTGACTGGGGTTGGTGGTGGACCACACCAGGTGGGTTACACAGGATGCCGGGTTAGCGGCACAAAACACAAACACAAATAAAAGTCACTAGGAAAGTTCTTTCCGGTCACTAGGTCGGAGGTTTATTACTATTACTGTACTATAAAACAATACTGTTCCTAATCCTATCCTATTCTTCCTGGCTATCCTTTTCTTCCAAGTATTCTTGCTGTTTCTTCCTGTTTTCCTGGTTTCCTTTTCTTCTTGTTGTTCCTGTAGTGCTGGACTGTGGACTGAATTTCGGTACAAAAGTGGCGTCTGTATTTATACTTTTTTGGCCTAAACTGTGATTTGCTATTAATATACGTCCAATCACAGTTCCTACTTAATAGCCTATCAAAAATACGAAATTATACAATTTTAGCGCAAAATTTTTAAGGCACATCCCGCAAACATTACCGTAACGTGAGCCGTTATGCAACTATGAGCTTTATTGACAAAATTTCCATACATTTTGTTCTATACAAATCAAAGTTTAATATTATGTTATGGAAATTCAAATCTACATATTTACAAATTATTATTACTATTAAGAAAAGATCAAAAAATACTATAAAAATCATTCAAAAATGGAATAAAAACCCTAATAATCGAATGTTACTATGCTATAAGACCTATACTATTCTATTTACATGGTTCGATGTGCAGTCGCCGCTGTGACCCGAAGTGTTGTCCCGTACACTAATCTTGTATTTATGATCAAAGACGAATGACTCCTGCTGCATGAACATTGAACAGGGATAGACTTTTCCCAAAGATCGACGTTGTTGACACACAATCAATAATTGGGAAGTATTCTGCCAATACTACCCAATAACAGCACAGCAGCTGGAAATCTCAAACACGACTGTCGATTTCAACACGGCAATAGGCTCTCCACCTACCTACTTATTGCGTGGGTTTAAAATAAATGGATAAATGTGGACGTATTGATACGAGTTGTATGACTTTGCTTGCCCTTAACCTTTGGATATAAAATGGTGTGACTATATTATGTCAGGCTATAACTCAATTTTGCCAACAATAGGTATGTAGAATAACGTAAAAATACGACGACTAGATCTACATTTTCATAATTTAAGTTTCTAAAGAAAGAACCATTGTTACACGTTATATATATACCAGAGAAGATTATATATAGCTATTTTATTGTGGCAAAATTGTAAGGAGCCCGAGCATGGAATTTAAAAGCGCTAGATTTTGCATACTATCAACTTCAAATAAACTTTTATGAACTGAAAAATATAGCGGCATTCAAAAGTGATATTTTGTAGCTGTTTTGGCGTGGCAATGGCAGGAACGTTGGCGAGTAAATTGCCTCTGTAGTCAACGGGGATTGCAGAATTGTGCATTGAGGAGTAAATTTTGTATTATAGAAAAAGGAAAAAGATTTTTGGAATGGTTTCATTTAAAATGATGGAGAGTCTCTCATAAAGTCATAATATATCGTTAAAAGTATGACTACGTAGTACTATTAGTTATTCTGTTGTAGGACTACTACTATGCCATCTAGGATGATGAAAAACATCAAGTTCAGTTTTAGTTCGAGTATTTACCTATAAATTGTATAGATAAAATTATATTTAAAATACTCCATTTATCACTTAGTCTGTACATAAATTCAATAATAAACTTATTTGAACAAATATTTTAACGAATACCTACCTACGCACAAAATGGCTTAATTATTATTCTATACATTTAGGCCGAACACAACCCAGCTGCCTCTGATGAATGATGATGGATTGTATCAAATTATCTCAAAGCTTACAAAAATCTATGCACATAGACATTATAACTCGTAATGGATTAAATCTTGTGTAATATAATAAGTACTCGCAATTTTATGAGAATAATCTAGTCTCGCGCGGTTTGCGGAAAGACGCAGGTTCGAATCCTGCTCAAAAGTTAGCATACTAATTGCTATTCAAAATTATTTTTAATATTAAATTTATTATATTTTTGGCATGAAGAAAAGTAACATTGTAAACTCAACAACAAATCACATTTCATAGCTACTTCTCTACTACCCGATATATAAGAGGTAGGAGATAGGTACTTTCTTATCGCATAAATCCATCTCTATTACAATAACTAAACTAGTCTTTCAGTATTGAAGATGAGGTACTTCACTTCCGTGCCCCATGCTATTAACCGATGTGGAACACAATCCGCTAAAAGAACACTTAAATGAGCAAACACTATTATCAGGACTATGCTGAGGGCGAACAGATTTCCCAAGAGTGCCCTTCTCCTTAAAAGTGCCGACTGTATAACCGCTATTCACTACACGACTGGTGGATATTTTTTTAGTAACAAAAAGTTGCCGACTAAAGTTGAAGATGTTGTTGTAGACTGACGAAGAAAGGAAGTTTTTGTTGCTACTATTTGACACTCGTTTATTTATTTTGAAACACCTCTCTCGTGTTACAGTTTCTTGTGTGTATGTCTAACCTACCTAATATGAAATAGATGCCATAAATAACATAAATGCAAAATAAGAACCAAGTTCATGATTCAAACTAATAAAAGTACGATGTGTCATGTTCTGTGAAGAAAATCATAAAATTTTAGTAACAATTTTACATAGGTATTTTTAAGCTATTGCATAGCTTCTATCGCGGGCCTTGAGCGTGGAAACCGAATCCAGAAATTCCGTCACGAAAAAGCGTAACACTCGGCTATTCTCGGCCACGCTCGGTCACGCTCGTACATCTCGCACTTCATAATTCAAAAAGTGACGCTTGTACCCAAAATCGATCTTGCACCTTCTGCGTACCGATCCGCGTTTTAACGACTCGACCAAAGTTGAATTGAGAGTACTGGTCGAATTTAGAGTTCTTAATGTGAAAACAATTTCGATGCTCCGATTGAAATGTGTCATAGATAAGAATATTGACAGCACTTTGCAAATCACCCACTAACTTTTAATTCACAATTTTTCACAACGGACACGGTAAAATAACGACACGAATCTATAAGGGTTCCGTTTTTTGCCATTCGGCTACGGAACCCTAAAAATGCTATGCAATAGCTTTACCGCGGCAGTCCCCGAGTGCAACACGTCTTTTTTTTTTCTTTCTTAATAGTACTTAATAGGTCAAAATTTAAAGGAAAATTATTTACAAAATGCAATTATTTTATCTAGATAAATTCAAGCCCCAGAATTGACTTTTGAAAATGAGATTTAAGTAGATAGTTTTTGAGCTGTGAAGAGGTTATTATAACCTCATGAAATGTTCATATCAGCACGGCTGTGATATTAGTAATATTATCAGAGTTTAATATTTCTACTATGATATTATAGACGGCTACTGCGCCGCCAGTTAATTGTGTTTTGAACATGGCTGACACGCGGCCGCGTGTCTAGATTTTTTTGATATTTGATACAAAGTAAGTACAACTTGCAATAAAATAAACATAAACAACAGGATTTGCGTGGATCGTGTGAAGAATGGAGGACGCTCGTTGTAAATCACAGGTCTGCAATGGTTTTCCTCTTTGAAATCTGAGTAACATTTTCTATAGTTTCTGATGTGCTGATTACGAGAAAAATAATAAAAAAAATCCATCACGTCAGGATTTTTTGATATTGAATATTTAAGATTTAGCTCCAAAATGTCTGAGCGTCTACCTTTAGAAATTTATAAAACGTCATTAAAATACTTCAGCTTAATTTTTATTGCATTTAATTCGTGTAAGGGGACATAGAAATTAATGCAAATCAGTAATTTGATGATTACTACATAAAAAGTACAAGTAATCCGCATTAACCATGTTGAAAACGGGTAATTTTGACTTAATTTAGTAATAAAATAATAAAAAATATTACCTAGTAGTAATATTACCTAATTGTTGTAAATATTATTAAAAAAGGGTGTAATAAAGATAATCCAAAAGGCTTTTTTTATTAACTACCCGCACTTATTTAGAAAATTAACATTTGAAGTGCGCATCTTGCAACATGAACTTTAAAATGTCATCGCGAAGATGTTTAAATTCTCCAAATTGTTTTTGTAATATTTGCGGGAATTTTATGGTGATAAAACAACGAAACAGCATTACTGACTTTGTAAAAAATATTTACAAAAGTTATTATGGAGACGTTTTAATTAACCAAAGTCAAAACTTGGACACCTCATAAACTTTGTACGACTTGTTTATTAGAACTTCGCCAGTGGTCAAAAGGACAGAAAAATAGATTCACAATCGTTTCGCCTATGCTACGAAGAGAGGATAACAACCATGATAAAGATTGCTACTGTTGTTGTTGTGACATAACTGGATACAATTTTAATAATAAAAGGGACATAAACGAGCACTAAACTTCATTTCCTAAATTCGCACATTGATTACTTCCCAGAAAATCTAGGAGCCGTTGGCGAAGAACAAGGCGAAAGATTTTACCGAGATTTGAAAGAGCTTGAAGTCTGGTATCAAGGAACATGGAATACTAGCATGATGGCGGACTATTGTTGGTTATTGAAGCGCGACGATCCAAACTGGAATTTTAGCCAAAAATCGCACAACCGAAGGTTCCAGGAAAAAAGGACCAGGTTCAACAAATAAAATTTACATGTAATTTAGACTAGTAACAAGTTGTTATTATATTTTAGTCGTTTTTAAAGTCAAAAGTAATGTACTTTTTTAAATATATATTTTTTATGAGAAAACTTGGTTCTTTTTTTCTATTTTCTTTCTGTACCATTTTTGAAAAATCTGGAGGTGATGCAGAAAAACTAAGTACATATTCGTAATCAGCGCACCAAAATACCCTAGAATCAGCTATCAAATTCCAGAGAGGAAGTTATGACCCTCATTTTGCAGGCCTGTGTTATTTATTTATTAGTGTTTTAATCTGGTGTTATGTGTGCCTAAAATGGTAGAATAATTATACACTCGAGAGCAATGAATCCGGGTCACTTAAAGAATGTTAAAAATCTCGGAAACTAAAAATGATAGGTTAATGCAATAAATTGTATTTAATAGACAATGTAATACTCCTTAAATGAAAGTAAAAAAAATATGAGTCACCATACATTTTATTAACACAAAATTACATAAAGAAAAAACTGCCGATCTCTCCTTAAAACAAAAATAGGAAACATGAAATTTTTGAACTTTATTACGATTTTCTTGAATTTTAATACTTCGTATTGCCTCCTCGTGCTTCCATTACTGCGTTTACGCGGTTTGGCATGCTGTACACCAAGTTCCTTATACGATTTTGGGGAATATTCTCCCATTCCTCTGTGAGAGCAATTTTGAGCTCACGAAGCGTGATTGGGGGAGGGTTTCGTTGTTTTACGCATCTGCCTAGCTCGTCCCAAGCATGCTCGATCGGGTTGATATCCGGGCTGCGCGCTGGCCACTCCATACGAGTAATGTTCATCTCTTGAAGGTAGTCATTCACAATCCTACCTGTATGAGGTCGGGCATTGTCATGCATAAATATAGCATCCTCACCTAAATTGACCATAAATGGACCAACGTGATCATTGAGGATTTCTTCCACATATCTTACGCTAGTTAAAGAGCCGTTTTCTATGATCACCAGCTCTGTGCGACTTTCAGAAGAAATTCCGGCCCACACAAGTACAGACCCACCACCGTAGGCTACTTTTTCTTCGATGCATGCTTGCTTGAATCTTTCCCCTGGTCTTCGATACACTCTGTGTCTTCCATCGTGCTTGTAGAGCATAAATTTTGATTCGTCGGAGAACATAACTTTTGACCAATCTTCAATACTCCAATTTACGTGGCTCTGGGCATACCTTAGTCTCGAAATACGATGCCCACGCTCCAGTTTAGGGCCGTTTGCAGGTCTAAGGGGTTTTAAGTTAGATTCAGCAAGCCGACGTCTTACTGTCCATGCACTTGGGTTACTTCCTCCGAGGCGTCGAAACTGATTGGTGAGTTCAGTTCCTGTGAGAAAGCGATTTCGAAGCATGGTGTTCACCAAGTATCGGTCTTCTCGTGCTGTGGTACACCTGGTTCTGCCCGTTCCTGGTCTGCGTAGGTTAGAACCAGTTTCTTCGTAACGTCGGAGAACTCTTTGTACTGTTGACAGCGACACACCGACAGTCCTGGCTGTATCGCGCTGACTCCGGCCGGTTTCCAGCATTGTAAGTATTCTGGTGCATTCTTCAGGCGTAAGCGACATAATTTCAGCTTGATTAATGAATATAGAGCACTATCAACATGGTTTATGTACCCACATAAATGACAGATTACAAACAAAAGCAACACCAAATGCTGTAATTTCGTAGTTCCATCTTCGAAAGTGGCCCTTTTTCAAATTTGATTTTTTTATGATATAACTTTACAATAACTAAGAAGTTTTAATACCTTCATTTAAGGAGTATTACATTGTCTATTAAATACAATTTATTGCATTAACCTAGCATTTTTAGTTTCCGAGATTTTTAGGATTCTTTAAGTGACCCGGATTCATTGCTCTCGAGTGTATATAATAGCCTGCTGTGGTAATGTGCAATAGTGTCAGTCAGGGATATATCGCAGTGAAATACGATTTCTAATGTACCGCATAAACTCCACTGGAAGCTTCAGTAACGGTTTCATCACTGACTGTGACTTACGACGACTGTAAGTACTTGACTGAGACTTTATGTAGATATGCGTCTGAAAGATTTTGCATCTATGGTAAAAAATATTACAAATAAAAAGGATTTTTAATACAGTTGCTCAAAAAGTGGCGTATTACAGGGACGTATAGCGTTCGGGATGTGGGCTATTACACACTCGTGCTTTTTCTTTACCATTCCCGCACTCGTGCGTTTTCTTTCCCAATTGTCAAAATAATGTCTGTGATTCATGCAAATATTTCTAAAAAAAAAAGATACTAACTTGTTTCAATATCAGATTAAAAGTAATTTTAATTAAAATTTAGGCGTAAATTAATATAAGTATCGGCCAAATTAAATTTATAAATATAAAAAAGAGTTGGCTGTATGAAGTGCACTGCCATAGTCTCTGCTTAGGAAGGTATATATTCTTTTACGGTTGGCGCCATTTTGGATATTCAGGTGTATTGTGTTTTTATTATTTTATAAAATTGCTTAATTTTTTCGCAACTGTATTAAAAATAGTTGTTCAATACAACGTGTGGGACTGTTATTTAAACTCGTTCCGACTGTGTACCCTCGCCTTCGGCTCGGGTCAACACCTGTCGTAACTCGTTGTAATAACAGCAATCCCACACTTGTATCGAAAACTACTATAAACAAAGACGTATCATACTTATACTATAGACACGTTATACACGAACATTGCGGCTTTCAATTCTTTCAAAAACAGCTAAACTTTTATAAATTTGAAAAATGAATTCTATTAATTATCTGTGATAGCATGCATGAAGTCAATATCAGAGTAATGTGGGGAAAAGGGGAAACTTGAATTTCACTTACTGAGACATAATTATGGTTAATGCGTTTACGGGTAAAGTACGTAATAATTAAATTTATAAAATGTTAATGTAGTTTATCGGATTAGTAATTATTAACGTAATTTAAGTCATAAAATAAAAATATAACAATATCATACAGAAACATTTATTTAATAATTTAGTACCTAGCAAGTAATCCAAATATTTGTAATTTAAATTATTTTAATAATCTATAGACCTATATTATTATTGCTTCATTATTTTTTTAAAGAAATATAATTACCTAAATATAAAAAATATTCAAATAGCAAAATAAAACATTAGAACAAACTCTCCCCGACATCCTCTTACGGGTCGCGGGCGCCAAACCACAGACTATAGAGTACATTTTACTTGTGCATTCATTAGGCTTGCCGCCATTTTATCGATCCGAGAAAATGAAATAATATTGTTATTTCTATTGTACTTACGCATTAAATGACACGTTTTTATATTGAACAGCTGCTGTATAGCTTGTGCATCATCTGAAGATACATGAAGGTATGTTTTTTTCGAGTTTTCTTTACTAACAGAATTTAAAACAGTGCTAATAGAACTTTCGCTAACCCTACAGCCGCGTCACAGATTTTCAGGTAATTACCTACTTTACTTGTTGTCATTTTCAAGTGTCTATAACGTATCTATAGTTTTTATATCATTGACTATATACCATTGTTTCTACTATTTTCTTTCTGGCAACCACGTCGGGATGCAGCGAATCGCCAGTGACCGAGATGTGGGTAGGTACGTACCTTAATAAAATTATAGCCTACCCAAACTGTAAAAGTTGGCACTAACACTAGTTATTGTTTATTTTGATAGTGTATAGAATATGTTCGGAATAATACTCTCCTGCCTGCACGACTGTAGCCGAAGCGTAGTAAACAGTAATGTAAAGTGGTTTAACAGAGTGTGTGCATGAATTTTCAAACTACAGGTAGGTAGGTATAGAATTCCTCAAAACATTCCAATAGCCTCTTGTTTTTGATTAGCTGTCTGACGTTCAATAGTATTCTGAGTGGCAAGTGCGAGTTTTTGCGTGAGCCTGTCGACATTCACGGAGCGCTAATTGGTATGGAATCGAGACCCCGCCACCTAGCTGTAAACGCGATAACTTGTCTCGATTCCATACAATTCGGCGATAACGTGCTCACCCGTGAATATCGACAGGCGCACGCCGAAACTCGCACTTTCCACTCTGTAGTAGTCTTCGATATTATTTCACTTCGCTAACATTTATGCTAGATTTATGCATACCTTTACTCTTTTGAGACTTTATATAAGCTACACGTCTCTACTAATATTATAGCGAGAAATCTATAATCTCTAAAACTAGTGATCTTAAAAACTCTTTCGCCATTAAAAAGTCAAGCTATTCTGAAATATCACAGGCTTTGCTATGTATGATTTGATCATCTTACTATCCATTTTGACATTTATTATCACTGGTCCATCACCAGTGATAATAAATGTCAAAATTTCAGAAACATACCTTGTTATAAATACGGGCTTATATGGGTTAAATTGGTGCTATGGAATTCTTAGCTACGACCAAGTAATAGTATAGACGGGCCCACGTCATACATTACGAACTCTAAAAGTGAGACTAGTTCACACGCAAAGATATTGCAGCAACGACACGACCTGCACACATACATTCTTTTTCGAATGTAGGGTAGTGTTTTTACACTTCGGGAACGCACAAGAAGGCATCTTGCGTAAAATCTTATCTTGCCACACGTGTTTCACCTTCGAAAATATAACACCGACTGCGACTAAATGAGCGCACGCGCTCACTTTAACGTCTTCAAAACTAATGTATGGATGGGCACGTCTATACTACTACTTGGTCGAAGATTCGCAGTACATCACAGGTGTAGCCCACAGAGCACCGGCACAACTAGTAATCTCTATTTTATAGATAGGTTAACATTGAATACATTTACAAGATGTTTTGATTTAACTGAATTTCTTAGAGATACAAATGAAAATAACAAACACTTTGATAAAGAGTACCTACACCAATAAAAATAGATCGTTTTATCGCGTTTACCCGTCGGAGAGATTAGACCTATTGAACGGAAACAATCTTTGTCTTTCTGCTCGAGTTAGTTCGGGATCAGATCTGACAGACGTGTTGATTCGTATACCACAAATAATATTAAACATGTCCTTCAGCTGTTAAAAATTTTTATTTCAGTATATTATACTTATATAGTTTTATTTCTTTCCAAAATGTATCCACGAAAATGTAAGTGGACTTAATATTTAGACAAGCCATCATTACTTCCGTAATGATATAAATTCTAAATGGCTTTACAATTGAACCACTGAACGCTGATGAAATTTGGCACAGAGATGGAATAGAACTTTTGAAAAAAAAAACATATTTATTATCCCAGGAACATGTTTTTGTGGTTCACCATCACCACACTGCATTAAATAGCTGTCTATACTTTCTGTATACGAGCATTTAAAAATAAAACACAAAAAATTCCGAAAACCGTTCAATCACAGAAGCTGCAAAATATAAAAATAGAGGTATTAAGGCCGCGTGGGTCAGATTTTGAGTTTTTTGAAACAATCCTACTCAAAAAGTAAAGGGTTTATAATTCTGATAAATATATATATAATAGTTAAGGATATAAGCTAAACATATTCCGAGCCCGACACACGATCCAATAAATTTCACTAGATAGAAAAAAATCCCAAAGTTGACTCTCTCAGAAAAGTTTTTTCAAAACTGTGGCTAAACTATTAACATTTTATATATTTTTTTTGCACTCAATTAAAGGTATTAAGTTTTTATACACATTTTCCGAGCGTTTTTCTATAAACAACTATTTACATAGTTATCATGTACGAATATCTACCAAACGCAATAGAATTGCGCCGCTGACGGCCGATCAGTCTCGCCCTGGCGCTTGTGGAGGCAGAACCTGTGTCAGTTTTTTTCGCAACTATTTCGTAATTATTATGCCAAATTACGTTGAAATCGCGCCACAGTATAAGAATATCAGTAATGGGCAAAATGTAATTAGATTAACCGTTACAAATACATACGCGACTTATGGTAAAAATGTGGTGATCTTTTACTTTTTAAGTGTTTTCACGACATGGTAACCAGCTACCTAATGCATTAAAATGTCTACGAATTACATGATAATTTCGCAATCCAACATGGCGGCTACACCGTAATCACAAAATTTCATGATGGGTATCGTTTAAGGGGTTTTTTGGTATGCTGAGTACGAAGTACGTAATAATTTTGCAATCCAATATGGCCGCCGCGCCGTAATCACAAAATTTCGTGATGGGTATCGTTTAAGGGGTTTGTTCGTATGCTGAGTACGAATCACGTGATAATTTTGCAATCGAATATAGCCACCGCGCCGTAATCACAAAATTTCATGATGGGTATCGTTTAAGGGGTTTTTAGGTATGCTGAGTACGAATCGCGTACTAATTTTGCAATACAAGATGGCCGCCGCGCCGTAATCACAAAATTTCATGATGGGTATCGTTTAAGGGGTTTTTTGCTATGTTGAGTACGAATCACGTGATAATTTTGCAATTCAAAATGGCCGCCACGCCGTAATCACAAAATTTCATGATGGGTATCGTTTAAGGGGTTTTTTGCTATGCTGAGTACGAATCACGTGATAATTTTGCAATCCAATATGGCCACCGCGCCGTAATCACAAAATTTCATGATGGGTATAGTTCATGGGGTTTTTTGGTATGCTGAGTACGAATTACGTGATAATTTTGCAATTCAAAATGGCCGCCACGCCGTAATCACAAAATTTCATGATGGGTATCGTTTAAGGGGTTTTTTAGTATGCTGAGTACGAATCACGTGATAATTTTGCAATCCAATATGGCCGCCGCGCCGTAATCACAAAATTTCATGATGGGTATAGTTTAAGGGGTTTTTGGTATGCTGAGTACGAATTACGTGATAATTCTGCAATCCAATATGGCCGCCGCGGCGTAATCACAAAATTTCATGATGGGTATCGTTTAAGGAGTTTTTTGCTATGCTGAGTACGAATCACGTGATAATTTTGCAATTCAAAATGGCCGCCACGCCGTAATCACAAAATTTCATAATGGGTATCGTTTAAGGGGTTTTTTAGTATGCTGAGTACGAATCACGTGATAATTTTGCAATCCAATATGGCCGCCGTGCCGTAATCACAAAATTCTATGATGGATATCGTTTAAGGGGTTTTTGGAATGCTGAGTACGAATCATGTGATAATTTCGCAATCCAATATGGCCACCGCGCCGTAATCACAAAATTTCATGATGGGTATCGATTAAGGGATTCTTTCGTATGCTAGGTAGCAATTTAATGTAATTGGCCTTAATTTTACAATAAAAACCTTTTGTCATAGTATTTTCGCATTGCTAGGCCTAAACTTAATAAGCAAATCTTTTTAGTTTACTACTGTTAATAGCTTAGGCGGCCAAATTGAATACCAAAATTATCATGTTATTCGTGCTCAGCATTCGATAAAACCCATTAAACGATATCCATCACGAAATTATGTGATTACAGCGCAGTGGCCATTTTGGATATCAAAATTATCATGTGATTCGTACTCAGCATACCAAAAAACCCCTTAAACGATAAGTATCATGGATTTTTGCGATTAAGGCGCGATGGCCATATTTGATTGCAAAATTAGTACGTGATTCGTACTCAGCATACCAAAAAACCCTATAAACGATACACATCATGAAATTTTGTGATTACACCGTGGCGGCCATTTTGGATTGCAAAATTATCACGTAATTCGTACTCAGCATACCAAGAAACCCCTTAAACGATACCCATCATGAAATTTTGTGATTACGGCGCGGCGCTCATATTGGATTGCAAAATTAGTACGTGATTCGTACTCAGCATACCAAAAACCCCTTAAACGATACCCATCATGAAATTTTGTGATTACGGTGCGGCGGCCATATTGGATTGCAGAATTATCACGTAATTCGTACTCAGCATACCAAAAAACCCCTTAAACTATACCCATCATGAAATTTTGTGATTACGGCGCGGCGGCCATATTGGATTGCAAAATTATCACGTGATTCGTACTCAGCATACTAAAAAAAACCCCTTAAACGATACCCATCATGAAATTTTGTGATTACGGCGCGGCGCCCATATTGGATTGCAAAATTAGTACGTGATTCGTACTCAGCATACCAAAAAACCCCTTAAACGATAACCATCATGGATTTTTGCGATTTCGGCGCGGCGGCCATATTGGATTGCAAAATTAGTACGTGATTCGTACTCAGCATACCAAAAAACCCTTAAAACGATACCCATCATGAAATTTTGTGATTACACCGCGGCGGCCATTTTGGATTGCAAAATTATCACGTGATTCGTACTCAGCATACCAAGAAACCCCTTAAACGATACCCATCATGAAATTTTGTGATTACGGCGCGGCGCCCATATTGGATTGCAAAATTTTCACGTGATTCGTACTCAGCATACCAAGAAACCCCTTAAACGAAACCCATCATGAAATTTTGTAATTACGGCGCGGCGCTCATGTTGGATTGCAAAATTAGTACGTGATTCGTACTCAGCATACCAAGAAACCCCTTAAACGATACCCATCATGAAATTTTGTGATTACGGCGCGGCGCCCATATTGGATTGCAAAATTTTCACGTGATTCGTACTCAGCATACCAAGAAACCCCTTAAACGAAACCCATCATGAAATTTTGTAATTACGGCGCGGCGCTCATGTTGGATTGCAAAATTATTACGTGATTCGTACTTAGCATACCAAAAAACCCTTTAAATGATACCCATCATGAAATTTTGTGATTACACCGCGGCGGCCATTTTGGATTGCAAAATGATCACGTGATTCATACTTAGCATACCAACATTAGAAAACTTTAGAATTTTTTATGACCAGTTATAATGTAATTTACATTTTTTACGCAACTGTAACCATCTAGCAAACTTACGCAACGGAAACTCTCAAAAGAAATGAAATATCCTAGTTTTCGAAAAATGTTTCGTTGCTGCTCAGCTCTTATTCGCCTTAGCGTGATGTTATATATTTTGGTATTTTTCAAACATGGACATTCTGTTAAGGAACTTTTGAAATTCAACTAGCAGTCTCTTAGACTCTAGAGTTCAAACAACTAAACAAACAAACAAACTCTTTAGCTTAAAAATAATAGTATAATAAATATAATTAACTAATTTATTTAGGAAACTCGAATAAATCACTACACGTAATAAAGTTAGATGCATTTACTACGTCAAACAAAGTTAGCATGCTGTTTCTTTCTACTCTACCGTATACTGTGGCATGAGAGTTCACTGCCGCTGCAGGCGCGCGGTGTGTCTTGCGCCCGGGGCAAGGGGAGCGCCAAATGCCTACTTGTGCGCTATAACCGCCCCTTAATCGGGTTTTGATCGACGTACGGTGGAATGGGATGTCAATAGATTGGCTAACAACAAAAGGTGTCCAGCCCAGCGGGACGCGCGCTAATTGTCTCGCGGTGCACGATATTATTATTTACCGTTCTTTATTGTGCTCGCGGCTTCGCCCGCGTGAAATTCGGTACCCGTTCCCGCTTCCCGGTGGTATTCCAGACTATAAGCTATTTCGGTACCAAATTTCAGCCCAATCCGTTCAGCCGTTAGAGCGTGATTGAGTAACAAACATCCAAACATTTAAACATCCAAACATCTTCACAAACTTTCACATTTATAATATTAGTAGGATAATAGGATCCCCGACAGAAAACCGAGGTGTTATAAGTTTAATTTAAATAATCTGTCTATTATGTCATCATAACCCCTGAACGGTTGGATCAACTTGATTGGAAATTTAGATTTTTTTGTTCGAATCGTAGGCCGATGTGATACATGGTTTTTAGCTACGGATAAAGTTCATCAGTTCACTTCCTAGGTGACGAACGGATTCATTGATTGACTTAGATTTGTGGTCAAATTATTTTATCATGCCAAATTGAAAAATAATGACAGTGTGCTTGTAGATACCTAGATAATGCTCTCCTAGCATTACATTAACTTAAACATGCTTAAACAGTTAACTACGAGTACTTCACACGGTTTTCTGTATAGCTAATGAAATTGGAGATACCTACTTATAAATGATTTATTTATACTATTTCAGGGGAGATACCGTTACATAGCGAGGCCACATCACTATAGGCTATATAATAATTTGAAATTCACACTTCATCTATCTTGTTTAAAACCGTTGACCGTAACAGTGGAAAATGAGATTCATTGTAAATATGCAACGATACCCGAAACCCATTTCATATGCAACGACTCTGTCGAAGATCGTATTACGGACATCATTCTTCCTCTAGCTTTGATCTCGTTTGGACTACCTGTGCAGTACTATCTGTGGATAAATAGCAAGGATGTCAGTAACTCGTGTTATAGCCATAACTGGCTGTGATAGTGGCCTTGGTTGGGCAATCGCAGCAAGAGCAGCACGTGAAGGCATTGTCACAATTGCTGGAATGTACCAAGGAACTGATACAATGGCAGCCGAGAGTTTGAGGAAACTATGTGTACATCCCTGTTCCTTGGATGTGACGAACCCTAAGAGCGTCACTGACTTTCGGGATTACGTGAAATGTTTGTTGACAGACAATCCTAATTATAGTAAGTGCTTTTTTTGTTTTCCTGCCTACATTTACTAATGTGATTGTTTCTCATAATGTATCAATTGGGGTTTGTTGCTGACGTGTTTTCTTTTATTCCAAAGAGGTAATAAATTGCTTCTATCTATATACAAAACTGAACACTACTTTTTTACCCGACTCTCGAAGAAAGGAGGGTAATGTTTTTTTATAAATACATTCATGAACGATACAGGACTGCATGCCGTGGTAAACAATTCTGGAGTGATGACAATTGGTGACTACGAGTGGCAATCTCCAGCAATAATTGACAGCATGATTGACGTGAATGTATCTGGTGCCATGAGGATAGTTTCTGCGTTTCTGCCAGACCTGAGAAGTTCTGCTTTGGAGGTAAATACTTCTTTAACCATTATTTTTATTAGTTGAGTAGCACTTGTGATGGTAAATAAGTTTATAATGATATTCTGGTATACATATATTATGTAGGATAGAAGGCTCTTTTGGAACAATATCATCATGGTTAATTATAAATTTACTTTCAATCTATGCGCGTTGTTCACGTGACACAGTTATTTCTGCATATCTTTTTCTTCTGACTCTTAGGACACGTCCACGTCCTTACCATACGGCACGAAGTCCTTCTTTGATCCAGTCGATACAAGTTACATTTATTTTAAAATTTCCTCCTTGGCCTTATGAAGTAGACACGCCACGAGTCCGCCCCGATTTCGATCAATAAATAGATACTGATGGTATTGTTGATCGAATGCCCCCAACAAAACCCCTTATCGCTGTCATGTGAAATCAAAAATTTTGTTTTTTTTTCTTTAACTGTAATTCCAGGGTCTTATCAATAGGTACAAATATAGTGTGATCCTACCCAACACGACCACGGATGATAACCTTAATTTTAATGCGGTACTTATTCATGAAATAAAGTGTACTTAATTGTACTTATGAGTTTAAAATTTGTACTCACATATTTTCGCTGTTATAACATACAGGTCGTGGTCGTGCTAGGTAGTATCTTCTTGGCACGACCACTATAAATTTTAGGTATTTTTGTAAACTTTAAGATGGAGAATAATGTAAATAAATTGTACTCCATTTTATAGATAATTTTGAGCAGTCTTTATACCGTTTTAAACGTTTTGTTTCTACGGTACATCAATCGGCACAATGTTACGCTATTTCTATTTCTAAGTACGCAAAATCAAATAACATTACATTTCATAACACATAGGTAATTCGAAAGAAGGGATATAAATTTGGTTGAGAATATACATAAATATATGATCGTAATATATATACAGGGCAGTGATGGGCGTAATTAATTACAAAAGTAATTCAATTAATAATTGAATTACAATGTAATTAAGTTACAATGTAATCTAATTACTCAGTAATTAATTACTTTGTAATTTAAATACTTTGGATGTTCCGGTTAATTAGTTACTAAGTAACTAATTGCAAAGTAATTAGATTACTTTATAACTAGTTACTTTGTAATTCATTACTTTGTAATTATCATACATTCAAGCAAATCAATACCACAGCCGGCAATCCAATATGGCCGCTGCGCCGCCGTTGTAAAAGTTCATGTTGGGTATCGTATAAGGGGTATTTTGGTATGCTGAGTACGAATTTCGGGTTAATTTAGCAATCCAATATGGCCGCCGCGCCATCGTTGTAAAAGTTCATGTTGGGTATCGTATAAGGGGTATTTTGGTATGCTGAGAACGAATTTCGGGTTAATTTTGCAATCCAATATGGTCACTGCGCCGCCGTTATAAAATTTCAAGTTGGGTATCGTATATGGGGTATTTTGGTACGCTGAGTACGAATTTCGCGTTAATTTAGCAATCCAATATGGCCGTCGCGCCACTGTTGTAAAAGTTCATGTTGGGTATCGTATAAGGGGTATTTTGGTATGCTGAGTACGAATTTCGGTTTAATTTAGCAATCCAATATGGCCGCCGCGCCGCCGTTGTAAAAGTTCATGTTGGGTATCGTATAAGGGGTATTTTGGTATGCTGAGTACGAATTTCGGGTTAATTTAGCAATCCAATATGGCCGCCGCGCCATCGTTGTAAAAGTTCATGTTGGGAATCGTATAAGGGGTATTTTGGTATGCTGAGTACGAATTTCGGGTTAATTTAGCAATCCAATATGGCCGCCGTGCCATCGTTGTAAAAGTTCATGTTGGGTATCGTATAAGGGGTATTTTGGTATGCTGAGTACGAATTTCGGGTTAATTTTGCAATCCAATATGGTCACCGCGCCGCCGTTATAAAATTTCATGTTGGGTATCGTATAAGGGGTATTTTGGTATGCTGAGTACGAATTTCGGGTTAATTTAGCAATCCAATATGGCCGCCGCGCCATCGTTGTAAAAGTTCATGTTGGGTATTGTATAAGGGGTATTTTGGTATGCTGAGTACGAATTTCGGGTTAATTTTGCAATCCAATATGGTCACCGCGCCGCCGTTATAAAATTTCAAGTTGGGTATCGTATATGGGGTATTTTGGTACGCTGAGTACGAATTTCGCGTTAATTTAGCAATCCAATATGGCCGCCGCGCCACTATTGTAAAAGTTCATATTGGGTATCGTATAAGGGGTATTTTGGTATGCTGAGTACGAATTTCGGGTTAATTTAGCAATCCAATATGGCCGCCGTTGTAAAAGTTCATGTTGGGTATCGTATAAGGGGTATTTTGGTATGCTGAGTACGAATTTCGGGTTAATTTAGCAATCCAATATGGCCGCCGCGCCATCGTTGTAAAAGTTCATGTTGGGTATCGTATAAGGGGTATTTTGGTATGCTGAGTACGAATTTCGGGTTAATTTAGCAATCCAATATGGCCGCCGCGCCGCCGTTGTAAAAGTTCATGTTGGGTATCGTATAAGGGGTATTTTGGTATGCTGAGTACGAATTTCGGGTTAATTTTGCAATCCAATATGGTCACCGCGCCGCCGTTATAAAATTTCATGTTGGGTATCGTATAAGGGGTATTTTGGTATGCTGAGTACGAATTTCGGGTTAATTTAGCAATCCAATATGGCCGCCGCGCCATCGTTGTAAAAGTTCATGTTGGGTATTGTATAAGGGGTATTTTGGTATGCTGAGTACGAATTTCGGGTTAATTTTGCAATCCATTAAGGTCACCGCGCCGCCGTTATAAAATTTCAAGTTGGGTATCGTATATGGGGTATTTTGGTACGCTGAGTACGAATTTCGCGTTAATTTAGCAATCCAATATGGCCGCCGCGCCACTGTTGTAAAAGTTCATATTGGGTATCGTATAAGGGGTATTTTGGTATGCTGAGTACGAATTTCGGGTAAATTTAGCAATCCAATATGGCCGCCGCGCCGCCGTTGTAAAAGTTCATGTTGGGTATCGTATATGGGGTATTTTGGTACGCTGAGTACGAATTTCGCGTTAATTTAGCAATCCAATATGGCCGCCGCGCCACTGTTGTAAAAGTTCATATTGGGTATCGTATAAGGGGTATTTTGGTATGCTGAGTACGAATTTCGGGTAAATTTAGCAATCCAATATGGCCGCCGCGCCGCCGTTGTAAAAGTTCATGTTGGGTATCGTATAAGGGGTATTTTGGTATGCTGAGTACGAATTTTGGGTTAATTTAGCAATCCAATATGGCCGCCGCGCCATCGTTGTAAAAGTTCATGTTGGGTATCGTATAAGGGGTATTTTGGTATGCTGAGTACAAATTTCGGGTTAATTTTGCAATCCAATATGGTCACCGCGCCGCCGTTATAAAATTTCAAGTTGGGTATCGTATATGGGGTATTTTGGTACGCTGAGTATGAATTTCGGTTTAATTTGGCAATCCAATAAGGCCGCCGCACCGCCGTTGTAAAAGTTCATGTTGGGTATCGTATAAGGGGTATTTTGGTATGCTGAATGGTACGAAACCCCTAAAAGCCTATTATAGCCCCGATCCTAGTTCTAACAAGCCCAAAAATCTTAATATATCCTGTAATTTAACTGAGGATGTAGGTTTCCTACTCGATACTTATTACTGTTTCTGAAATAGTCTTGTGACCGACAGACAGACATACGGACGATAAATTCTCATACATAGGGTCCCGTTTTTACCCTTTGGATACGGAACCCTAAAAATCTAATGAAAACCTCGATTCTGTGACTTTTCACAACAACATGTAATTTCCTGAAGAGTTGGTATCCCGCAGACATTTTGATGCAGTAGGCACCAGGTTACCATGTCGTGAAAATTCCTTAAAAGAATACCACATTCATCATGAATCTCGCATGGGAATTTTAAAAGCCCTTGATCACTCAGGAATTAAGATGGTCTTCAAAATTTATAGCTAAGTACATCCTGGACACATTCATCAAAATCGGTCAATACCTTGGGCTTGGACCGCAATGCATTCACTATACCGATCAAGAAATTTTGTGATTATGACGCGGCTGCCATTTTGGATTGCAAATTTATCATGTGATTCGTACTCAGCGTATCAAAACACCCCATAAAGGATACCCGTCATGAAATTTTGTGATAACGGCGCGGCGGCCATATTGGATTGAAAAATTATCATGTGATTCGTACTCAGCATACCAAAAAACCCCTTGAACGATACCCATCATGAAATTCTGTGATTACAGGGCGGGGGCCACATTGGATTGCAAAATTATCATGTGATTCGTACTCAGCACATCGAAAAACCCCTGAAACGATACCCATCATGAAATTTTGTGATTACGGCGCGGCGGCCATATTGGATTGCAAAATTATCATGTGATTCGTAGTCAGCATACCAAAAAACCCCTTAAACGATACCCATCATGAAATTTTGTGATTACGGCGCGGCGGGCATATTGGATTGCAAAATTATCATGTGATTCGTACTCAGCACATCGAAAAACCCCTTAAACGATACCTATCATGAAATTCTGTGATTACAGGGCGGGGGCCACATTGGATTGCAAAATTATCATGTGATTCGTACTCAGCACATCGAAAAACCCCTTAAACGATACCCATCATGAAATTCTGTGATTACAGGGCGGGGGCCACATTGGATTGCAAAATTATCATGTGATTCGTACTCAGCACATCGAAAAACCCCATAAACGATACCCATCATGAAATTTTGTGACTACGGCGCGGCGGCCATATTGGATTGCAAAATTATCATGTGATTCGTACTCAGCATACCAAAAAACCCCTTAAACTAAACCCATCATGAAATTCTGTAATTACGGCGCGGCGGCCATATTGGATTGCAAAATTATCATGTGATTCGTACTCAGCACATCGAAAAACCCCTTAAACGATACCCATCATAAAATTCTGTGATTACAGGGCGGCGGCCATATTGGATTGCAAAATTATCATGTGATTCGTACTCAGCACATCGAAAAACCCCTTAAACGATACCCATCATGAAATTTTGTGACTACAGCGCGGCGGCCATATTGGATTGCAAAATTATCATGTGATTCGCACTCAGCATACCAAAAAACCCCTTTAACGATACCCATCATGAAATTTTGTGACTACGGCGCGGCGGCCATATTGGATTGCAAAATTATCATGTGATTCGCACTCAGCATACCAAAAAACCCCTTAAACGATACCCATCATGAAATTTTGTGACTACGGCGCGGCGGCCATATTGGATTGCAAAATTATCATGTGATTCGCACTCAGCATACCAAAAAACCTCTTAAACGATACCCATCATGAAATTTTGTGACTACAGCGCGGCGGCCATATTGGATTGCAAAATTATCATGTGATTCGCACTCAGCATACCAAAAAACCCCTTAAACGATACCCATCATGAAATTCTGTAATTACGGCGCGGCGGCCATATTGGATTGCAAAATTATCATGTGATTCGTACTCAGCACATCGAAAAACCCCTTAAAAGATACCCATCATAAAATTCTGTGATTACAGGGCGGCGGCCATATTGGATTGCAAAATTATCATGTGATTCGTACTCAGCACATCGAAAAACCCCATAAACGATACCCATCATGAAATTTTGTGACTACGGCGCGGCGGCCATATTGGATTGCAAAATTATCATGTGATTCGTACTCAGCACATCGAAAAACCCCATAAACGATACCCATCATGAAATTTTGTGACTACGGCGCGGCGGCCATATTGGATTGCAAAATTATCATGTGATTCGTACTCAGCACATCGAAAAACCCCTTAAACGATACCCATCATAAAATTCTGTGATTACAGGGCGGCGGCCATATTGGATTGCAAAATTATCATGTGATTCGTACTCAGCACATCGAAAAACCCCTTAAACGATACCCATCATGAAATTTTGTGACTACAGCGCGGCGGCCATATTGGATTGCAAAATTATCATGTGATTCGCACTCAGCATACCAAAAAACCCCTTTAACGATACCCATCATGAAATTTTGTGACTACGGCGCGGCGGCCATATTGGATTGCAAAATTATCATGTGATTCGCACTCAGCATACCAAAAAACCCCTTAAACGATACCCATCATGAAATTTTGTGACTACGGCGCGGCGGCCATATTGGATTGCAAAATTATCATGTGATTCGCACTCAGCATACCAAAAAACCTCTTAAACGATACCCATCATGAAATTTTGTGACTACAGCGCGGCGGCCATATAGGATTGCAAAATTATCATGTGATTCGCACTCAGCATACCAAAAAACCCCTTAAACGATACCCATCATGAAATTTTGTGATTAGCGTATGGGAATTTCAGTGAAATTCCTTCGTCACTCAGGAATTGAGCTGATGGTCTTCAAATTTTATAGCTGAGTACCAACCTGGACACATTGACTTACATCAAAAAACCGCAGCACAGGACAGAGTTGGTAATTATGAGTGTTGGTTAATTGAATTAATGAGTAACTAGTTGCAATGTAATTAGATTAACGTGTAATTCCATTACTCAGTAATTAGTTACTGCTAGTACTCATAGTAATTAATTACTCAAGTAATCTGTTACTGAGTAATTGAATTAAGCATTACAAAGTAATTATAATTTGTAACGGTTAATCTAATTACATTTTGCACATCACTGATACAGGGTGGTATTTAAAGACGGTAGTTGGAGGGAAAAAAATAACATCCTGTGTTTTATGATACCAACCGAAAGAGTCTTTAATAAGGAACAATTTCTTTTAAGTAACATACTATCTTAAATTAAAGGAACACCAAGTAAATATGTTTTATTGTAAAGCTTACACACTATCTTTTTTTTTTCATATATCCCAGGTTCGATTCCCGGCTCAAGCAGGTGATTTTTCAAAAATCTTTAAATGCAGTTTTACTTACTTTTCAAAATAAAGGAATGTTTCCTTTTAGCAAAACTTGCCATTATCAATATTAAGGGTATTTTTCCTCCAACTACAGTCTTTAAATTCCACCCTGTATATATATTACGATCATATATTTATGTATATTCTCAACCAAATTTATATCCCTTCTTTCGAATTAGGTACCTATGTGTTACGAAATGTAATGTTATTTGATTTTGCGTACTTAGAAATAGAAATAGCGTAACATTGTGCCGATTGATGTACCGTAGAAACAAAACGTTTAAAACGGTATAAAGACTGCTCAAAATTATCTATAAAATGGAGTACAATTCAGTACAATTTATTTACATTATCCTCCATCTTAAAGTTTACAAAAATACCTAAAATTTATAGTGGTCGTGCCAAGAAGGTACTACCTAGCACGACCATGACCTATATGTTATAACAGCGAAAATATGTGAGTACAAATTTTAAACTCATAAGTACAATTAAGTACACTTTATTTCATGAATAAGTACCGCATTAAAATTAAGGTTATCATCCGTGGTCGTGTTGGGTAGGATCACACCAAATATACCCCCTATCGTTGTCTTGCGAACTCAAAATTCTTTATTTCTCTCTTAAAATTCTATTGGTATTATTAGCGCTTCTCGAAAGCGAGTAACCTAATAACAATAGCAGGAAATTTGATACTACAGAAAATAATCGAGTAATTTGGACGTAAATAGAGAAATAGGATACCTACCTACTTCAATTGAAATTGACTTTAGTAGGTATTTTGTTATAGACAGGGTTGCTAGGAAACATTCGTTCAGCTCCAGAAAAAATAAATTCTTATCATCATACAGGAAAACCATTTGTTGGTAGGTTTTTATACCTATAATGTATCTAATTAAAAACGTGGACCCAGATTATGTTCAGGGTTACTTTTGTCGTGATTTGATAATACTACAATATGATTTGTTTTCTGTGATAATACCTACAAATGCCTAGTTTGATCTAGTTACGATCGGGTAGTGAAAGAGACAATACTCAAAAACTATGGATTAATGTCAACAATCGAGGCCCGTAGGTATTGCGGATAGGAAAGCAATCATGAATCCTATGACTATGACGATGGAAACCTCGTGTGTGTACTTTTTTTTCACACCTACCCTCTGCTAGCGCCTGACCTCGTGTCTGTGAATGAGTTGTCTATGTGTGCGTAGTGTCTGTGAATGGGTTTTCTATGTGTGCGTAACCTCAGCGAATTTAGTATGTAGCTTTCCATCTGTACTATCTCTAATTTGTGCTATGACTGTCTGTTCGGCTGGCAACCCCAGCGGTGAAAACAGTGTTCAAGATCGGTACTTTATAAAATTAAATAACATACCGTAATAGTGCATAATTTCAGCTGGAAAGCGATTATTATTGAAGTACATAACCTCGGAAAGGAACATACAATACATCTACCATCAGTTGAAGCAAGTGAGTGATCTAATACTTAAAATAACATCTCGTAATAATGGAGACTTTGTTGAAACATTTGAAATCCACTTTCACTTTCAAGTTTCACTTTTAACCGGTAATTCAAAGAATTATTGATATTGCTTGTGGCATCGACATTGTTTATCAAGAATGACAGACATGACAGCTAAGTAAACTGATAGACAGACATCTGACAAATGACAGATGCGTTTAGTTCTTTTTTTTTTTTTCTTCTTCTTGTTCTTGGACTTTCTCGGTTTGAGAGTATGCCAAAGTCAAGTAAATTTCATTGTGAAAATATAAATCATTTTCATATTATGATTCTTCCTAAGAGCAGCGTATTCATGTATGTCCAAGTTTGGACTTAGTTCTACTCTAGTAAGGCGGTGGTACCTTACTAGGGCTTGCTGTGGAATTCGTCGACAAACCTAAAAACTCGCGTTTCACTGCGCTTTATCACTTTCCAACACTTTTGCACGTTGTCGAACCTTTATGTTTAATAATCCACCATAAATTACACATAAACACTCGAAATTACAATAGTTTTGAAAAATTATTAAATCACAATGTGATGCTTGTCTGAAAGTTTCCCGCCGAATCATGCGTTTAGTTGTCGCATCGTAAATACTAAAGGGTGCGCCACAAACACGCAAAACGTTAGTATTGTTTACAGAAAATTGCTGCACATATTTTACATAATAATATTATTGCATTGAATTAATCAAGATGGAAAATGTGACCATAAGAAATAAAATAACAAGGGCACAATCAGAGTCAAATTTATTATCTGTCAGTAGTAAAAATTTATTAAACTCGACAATGCTGGATTCCAGCATCATGAGTAATATGAGTATGAAGAGTGTTATGAGTTTGTCGACTAACGATCAATCTATAATAGTGGATTTAAAACGAGAAATCGTGGAAACTAAAAAACAATTAAAAGTAGCTGACCAAGAAATTGAAAACTTGAATTACGAAAACTCTCAGTTAAAACAAGATATTCAAGCGCAGCAAAGGCAAATAGAATTACTAAAAAAGGTAAACTTCAATACCCCTCAACGTAAAAGCGATTCCTCTCCTACTGCGAATAGATTACTGGATATGAAAATACATACTTCTCGTCACTCGCCTATTCATCTTAGTCAAAGCATATGCTTCAATGATAAGATATCAAAGCCCCCTCTTAATGTACAAAAGACCAAAAACAGTATGACTGAGTGCCTTACAAATAATGAACCACTGACAACTACGGGGAATAACGTGCTGAAAAAACTTAATCTTGAACATAAACATAATGAAGATTTTGAACATTTACCCACTGTTACACGTAAAAAAAAGAGCAAGATAATCATACTAAGCGATGGGCAGGGACGTGGTCTACGTAAGCCGCTTCAGGACTTACTTGGACTAGAGTATACGGTTTTCTCATATATAAAACCAGGCGCTGCACTAAATGAGGTCTTACAAAACAACAGGAATGAAATAAGTACCTACCCTCTCAAAAAATGATTGTGTCATTGTATTGGCTGGATGCTGCGATCAGAATCCACATGATCTCGGTGTAAGTCTGCACAACTGGCTGACAACGGCTACTCATACGAACGTCATCATATGCGAGGTACCCCGGAATAAATATCTTAATGAATGTAAACTGAATTATGAGCTCAAATTTATTAGTCAGAAATTCAAAAATGTGCTTTTTGTAAATATGAACTATTCAAGGAGAATTCCATTAAGACATAATTTTGTTTTAAATTTGGCAAGATCGTTGCTAAAAGAAATATTATGTTTGGGTTATCACTCCCAATTGTTGCAATATGAGCAATCTCTTAAGCCGCCAAATAAATGTAAAACTTTTGTTGATAAATCTACTTAAGTAAATTTTGATGTTGATCAAATTGAAGTTACAAAAAACAACCTTCCTGTGATTGACCATAAAGACAGCCCCAATGAGCTCATGCAGAATAAATGTAGAAGTAATAGTTTATTTCGTCTATAATCATATAACTATAATGCATCAGAACATTGCTGGGCTGTCCAATAAATCTGACATGCTCTCTGTCTGTATTGATGAGTTAGCCACGCAAAACATTTTTATTGACATAATATGTATTACTGAACACAACATGAAAGATGGTGATGATGTCTATATTACTTTGCCAAATTATCGGATAGCTACCTGTTACATGAGAAAGACTAGACACGGAGGTTCGTGTATATTGGTAAGGAATCATTTAAGATTTACTCCACTAACTGAACTCTCGAAGCTTTCGATTGAGAACATTTTGGAGTGTTCTGCAGTTGAAATTCTAGAGCACCAAATAATTCTTCTTCGTATTTATAGATCACCGGACAATGCTATAGGTTCTTTGAATGGGTTCTTCACAACATTTAGAAAAGTCTTAAGTAAATTACCAGTAAAGGGCAAAAAAACAGTTGTATGTGGAGACTTTAATATTGACACACTAAAACAAACAAAGGCCTCTACTGAATTCATTGAATTATTAAGTACGTTCAATTTGAGGTTAGAGTTCAAGGAGATCACTAGATTTATTACTAAGACTTGTTTAGACAACATAGCCCATAACTTCAGGACATGTCGAGGTATTACTAGGGAACTAGCACTGTCAGACCATAATTCCCAAATTATAAAAATTCCTGTAAAAAAGACCTCCACTTTTAAGTATTGGTACCAGATGAGAAGGGACTACTCTAAGGAAAACAAAGCAATATTTATGAAATATCTAAATCAGTTAACAAACAACGATGTTTATGAATGTACAGATGGAAACAATGCCTTTAATAAATTTCATGACAATTTCATTATGCTTTACAATTTATGCTTTCCTTCAGTAAAAATAAGGATAAACAATAAAACAAGACCTATGTGGATCTCGCGCGGTATGAAAATATGTAGCAAGCGAAAGCGACATCTGCTGTGGCAATTTAGAAAGCAACCAAATGAAAACAATAAAAATACTTTGAAATCTTATGCTAAGCGTTATAAAACTATTATCAAACTAACGAAAAAGTCTCAGAACTGTTATTTCATTAAATCTGCGAGTAATAAATGCAAAGCTACATGGAAGGTGATAAATGAGACAAAGAGTAAATATCCGACTGAAACTATTGACCAACTAATTTATAATGACGTAATAATCAATAACCCTAACGACATCGCCACATCATTTAATGACTTTTTTCTTGGTATTAATAATTTTAGCATACCTTCTGACTCACATAATAATTTATTAAACAGTATGACATTTAACTCCAATTCAGTATTTATGAGGCCAACTATGCCCTATGACATATACAAAATAATATTAAGTTTGAAAAATACAAATAGCACTGGGTTTGATGAAGTTACTACAGATGTTATTAGGAATGTAGCTCATATTATATCACAACCTATTAGCCATATTGTTAACCTGTGCATAGAGCAAGGCGTTTTCCCGGATAAACTTAAGATATCTGTAATAAAGTCTATATTTAAAAAAGGGGACAAGACAAACAGAAACAATTATAGGCCTATCGCACTCATATCTATTTTTAAAAAATTTTTGAGAAGATAATACATAAATGCATATATAACTTCTTAGAAACTTATAACTTATTAACAACCTGTCAATACGGTTTCAGAAACGGCAAATCGATCAATATAGCAATATATAATTTCTTATTCAATGTATTAACAAATTTGGACAAAGGGCTGCCTGCTGTGGCTTTATATATGGACATGTCAAAGGCATTTGATCGCGTTGACCATAATATTTTATTGGGTAAATTGTATGCATGTGGTATACGGGGTAATGTGTACAACCTAGTAAAATCATATCTCTCAGACAGACAACAGTACACTCAAGTGAAATGGTTCAACTCCGTAACAAAACTGGAAGAAATGTGTAGCTCTGAGCCAGGAATAGCGAAATACGGTGTTCCACAAGGGAGTATATTAGGACCTCTATTCTTCTTGATATATATAAATGACATGCCTTCTGTGACACATCATGACATGACGTTGTTTGCTGATGACAGCACTATTCTGTTTACGAATGATGATATTAATAACATAGAATCGGACATTAATCAATCGTTAGGACATATTATTGACTGGCTTAGAAAGAATAATTTAACAATTAATTTCACGAAAACTAAAATAATGAACTTTAGAATAAGAACTCCACGGGTTCCTACTCTGAGAATTCGTTATCTGGATGATGATATTGAAGAAACCGCAATAACAAAATTTTTAGGGTTATACATTGATGAAAAACTAAACTGGAAGCATCATATTGATCATGTATGTGGTAAGCTGGCACAGTTTACATATGCACTGAGGAAACTAAGTAAGGTAGCAAATACACAGACTCTATTGACAGCGTACCACGGATATGTCAGCTCAACTCTTAGGTATGGTGTAATTTTTTGGGGAAATTGTACAGACAGACACCGTGTTTTTGTTGCCCAGAAACGCTGTATTAGGGCCATGTTTAACTTTTATGAACCAGACTCATGTGTGCCATATTTCAAGAAAATGAACCTCTTGACATTTCCATGTGTTTTTATTTTTGAGACTGCGATGTTTGTGAAGAGATACTCTGATCTGTTCAGTTATAGAACGCGTGTAAGACACAGACATAAATTGCATATGGTTCCCAGCAAAACAAAAATAAAGCATGAAAGTATCTTCTGCTTGGCCCCACGCATATTCAATGGGATTCCTGAACATATTCGGACTATACCGGTGCTAGAAACGTTTAAAAGGAAACTGCATGACTTACTAGTGAGTAAATGTTATTACTCATTGCAGGACTTCCTATCAGATAGCTCACTTTTGCACTAGGGTCATTATCCGTCAGTTCTGTTGTGGTCTGTAAGCGTATTAAATACAACTTCTTCTGACATAATATTTGATTATTGTGACTAAGTATTTTAATTATTTACATATTATGACATCTTGACAATTATATAATTATAAATTAACTGACATTTCATAATAAATTTGTATTATTCTCTATAAAATTCTAAATTATTATTCAAATCCTACTCTGTTATTGTGTAAGTGCTATTATGTGTATCATACTTATTTGTGTATCAGTCTATTGTACAAATACCTATAACATGTGTTTTGTAGGTCCAGACATTGGAATGATTCTATTCAGGCATTGTAGTATTTTTGATGGGAGAATAAATTGCATGTAAATTAATGTAAATTGTTCAAAGATTTCGTATGCCTCAAGGCGGGCGAAACATAGCAGATCTTGTGCATATTATTTAACATCTGTATAACCTATGTTTTTACGAAATAAAATTGTTTGTTTGTTTGTTTGTTTTGTTTGTTTGTCTGACTGTCACTGTGACCTTCCAACAAGAGAGAACTTGATGATTTTAAAGTGTGTTGTCATTACTATACAAATTACCATTTATGAGAGATATTGCCATGTTTTAGAGGCTCTGAAACATACCTCCGACAGACGTTTCTCTGATGGATGAGCCGCCGACAGAACGTTTCGATTATGAGTTGTTAACCGACAGAACCTGTCAACTACGAACGTTTCAAAAACTCTTAATAAAAACGTTCTGCCGGTGGCTTATCCGGCAGAGAAACGTCTGTCGGAGGTATGTTACAGAATCTGTTTTAGAAGGGTTGAACAAAGTTGACTGCAGCTGTGGGAGCTTAGGTACATAGGCCAGATCAAGAAAATTATCTTGTATCTACCGAATAAAAGATCACATCAGATCTGTGAAAAACTTTATAATAGATATTTAAACGTGATATTTTTTCGGCTCAGTGCATAAATCAGAATAGAACAGATAAAATCTTGAAGAAAGAGAATGGATTTCAACAGTCGAGCGTCTGGTATTCAGTGCTCTACTATTTCGCAGATAATTATGAACCAGCTTTGAAAATATAGTATGTAGGTACTATATTGACACTGTAAAAATTGTGTGTCGATATTGTAATCGTGTTCGAGACCTTAAACGTAAACGATGTTAGTGTGGTAATATGCGTAATAAACGTGCCAGAAAGAGGGTAAATCGCTATGGTCTACTAACAAATCAAATTGGTATTGATTGGTAATTAACAAGGTATCAAATTGGTTGCGTAATAATTTGCTAACTCTGAATGCGGCTAAAACCAGCTATGTCACATTTGCAATTAAAACTTCATTACACCCTATCACTCCGTGCTCGATTGTTGCGCACTCATGTCCCTAGCCTCATAATAGTACCTGCTCCTGCGTACACTTGCACAAAGCCGACACAGTAAAATACCTAGGGGTACTAGTGGACAGTTGCCTCCGATTTCACGATCACATACACACTCTTGGTGGCAGAATGCGTAAGCTGATATACGTCTTTAAGACCCTAAGATCAGTAGCTGATGATGGATTAAGGACGTCTGTATACTTTGCCCTAGCACAGTCTCTGCTTACTTACTGCATCACATCCTGGGGTGGAGCACCACGCACCACTCTCATTGAACTAGAGAGGGCACAGAGAGCAGTATTGAAAGTGTCCATGGGCTTACCATTCTTATACTCAACTACCCTTTTATACAATAAGGCAAAAGTTCTAACAGTGCGCCAGTTATTTATCCAGCAGACAATCTTGATGCAGCATGGCCTCCTGAAATACGATCCTGCAATAGTCCGCGGCAGAAGACGGTATAACCCTGTAAATAGGAGTCAGCAGCGGCTCAAAACAAAATACTCTAAGCATTACTTCTGTCACTTGGGTCCTTATTTATACAAGAAAATTAACAGAATACTTCCTATTTACGAACTCACAAAAATCAAATGCAAAATGAAAGTAACAAGTTGGCTTAAGGCGTTTAGTTACGATGATACTGAAAATATATTGGCTATATTAACTTAGATATCACACACACACACACACACACACACACACACACACACACACACACACACACACACACACACACACACACACACACACACACACACACACACACACACACACACACACACACGCACACACACACACACATACACACACACACTCGCGCACACACTATACACATACATACTAACCATTAATAAAATAAAATAGATTATAATTATTATAGAATGTAGAATTATCTGATCATCATCACAATTCATAGTAAAGCTGAGTGCACAAACTTGAATACAATAGCATGTCAAAGGTGGAGACCTGGTGACCTGAAATACAGGTCTTGAACCTAGCTTAGGCACCAGTCTCCCACAATATATTTAATTTGAATAATGTTCAAAAATGTACTACTTATAAAACTTGTATTGTGGCGAGAAAATAAACGATATATTATTATATTATTATTATAAATAACTAACTTGCAGCTCTTCAGCACAACCGTGAATACGGCACTTGCAACAATGCCCAAATATTGAAAACTCGCCAAAATAACAATAAGTACATTGTAAATATCCCGTAAATAGTCACAACCTGTACCTATGTCAAATTAATGTTACAAATTTAAAAAAATGTAACATTGTCAACAGTATAGATAACATGTAAAGAAACAAATAAAGTTCTATAATCTACCTTATTTCCAGAACAAAGGCATGTCTAAACCTCGTATAATCAACGTGGCTAGTCACTGCGGCTTGCATCCGTTGCCAGGATTTGCAGCGTACAGTGCCAGCAAGGCTGCCGTACTGGCCTGGACAAAGGCTTTGAGGATGGAACACATGAGACATGGCCTAAGTGCTGTAGCATTCGTACCGGGTATGAACTGATTGTAATTTTTGTGCATGCTTACCTATACAGTTATTCAATATTCAAGTAAAATATCATGGGTAGATACCTACTTACATTTTTAAAGCAGAATCTTACCCACACGTTTCAAAGAAATTGTTAGAGCTATTATATAGTCCTACAAGCTTCGATCAAGTAATAGTAGGTATGGACGGGCCCACATCATACATTACGAATAGTTCACACACAAAGATATTGCAGCAACGAGACAACAAGCCCATATACTACTCCACCAAGCGAAGTTGACGATTTAATTGTTACGAAAAATCTCTTTAATCGTTAGAGTTTTTTTTGTCCTGAACTAAATTTACAAAAACGGATAGGTACATGAGCGTGGTCTGCATCCTTGCGGACGGTACTAAGGTGATTCCGGTACTGCTCGTTCGCTCTAACTTTGCCGCTCGGCTCCATACTAAAGTCGAATTTTTAATTAGACGAAGTAAATTGACAGCAACTAATGTCACTTCTTCATACAATTTTGCGTATTTTCTATGACGAAGTGACATTAGCTACTGTCAATTTACTTCATCTAATTAACAATTCGGGTATACGCCTCTACGCCAGCGGCAAAGTAAGAGCGAACGGGTAGTAACTGAAGTAGGTGCAGGCAGTAAGGGATCATTCCACGCGTTCGTCAAGAACGCTTGGTCGAGTAGTACGTACTTTTTTCCAATTTAGGGTAGCGGTAGCGTCTTTACACCTCGGGAACACACAGGAAGGCATCTTGCGTAAAATCTTCTCTTTCCACACGTGCTTCACCTTCAGAACAATAACACCGACTACGACCGAGTGAGCGTATGCGCTTTCTTTAACGTCTTCAAAACTAATGTATGGATGGGCCCGTCTATACTATTACTTGGTCGTCTCCTACAATAACATTTTCTATTCACCAATTTTTCACATCATATACCTACGTAACATCATAATCGCACATATTCTGTACAATTTCTTAGTAAAACCACAGATTATATAATATATTCTGTAAAACATAGGTATGTGCCTACTTGATTGAATTTCTATTAGATACTCACATTAGAAACCTGATTTTATTTTTAGGAGGTTTTGTCACGTCTAGCAATATAATTGCGAACCAAGGAGCTAAGGGACTTATGATGCTAGAACATTTGAATGAAGAACAAAATTCCTTTTATGGGCAAAGGATCAAATCCCTCACTAATTATCTCGAAACCGCAGCGGCAGCTCGTGATGTAAGATACGACTCATTGAAAGATGAAAACATCATAGAAACATTCGTCAAAGCTTTGACTGAAGATAATCCCAAAGAACTGTACAAAGTGGAATCGTGGAGATACATGTTTTACTATAATCTATTTAAGTTACCGCTCCCTGAAGAATTTCATCACTGGCTTGTTAAAAAGTTCCTCAATTTTCCTGAGTGAATATTAGATATTATACTTAGTATTGACTTATCTTTTATGATTAATTGACTACCTGCTATAATCGCAGTTACAGTGTAGATAGTATAATTAGTAATTAAAAATTAATGTAATGAACTGTAAAACGTTATGCTTTTGTTTGCTTCCATTTTTCCTTTACCTAAGTTACTAAGGTAATGGAAAAATGGTACTACTAGGTACCTACTGTAGGTACCTAGTACCTACCTAATTCACTTGTCCGTCTATACCTATACTGTGCCATCAATCATTTATGATCGGGGGCCTTTTTTCTTTTTAACATGAGTATAATCCTACATGGATGCGATGCTATGCCCGACTCCTACCGTATAAAAACCACACGTATCCCACCTAACAGCCTACTGTTGGGAACCCCGGGTAAGCCCTCGAAAGGATACCTACCCCAGGACTCCCAACAGATCTACGGCTACCACTGCGGCCTCACCTACGGGGGGGGGGGGGGAGTTTGGATGATATTCCGCGTCTCTGGAGGGTTTTTCGAGTGTTTTCCCGCTTCTTTAGGGGGTGAGGGTGGCAGAAATGCATTATTGAGTAGGCACTTACTTAGGTATATGAGGCAAGTTGAAAATACCCCAACACGGAACCGCAGACCTGGCTGATGAAGAACGGGCGAAATCAAGCACAAGATTTTTTTAAAATACAATATTTTAGTTCAAATGTTCAAATAAATAATGTAAATATTCAATTCGTATAATATTGTAGTTCAGTGTTTACAGAATTTAGAAGTTAACTAGCTGATGCCCGCAGCTTCGCTCGCGATGGCGCTGTATGTGAAATTTTGCTGAATTTTCTTTGCTATAAACCTCACGGAACCCGAGACCTTTCCAACGAATGCAAAACCGTGGAAATCGGTTCTTGCGTTCTGGAGTTATAGCGTCAGGAAGGAAAACCCGACTTATTTTTATATAATAGATAAAGTAAGTCAAGACGATTTTTCTGTCTTAAATCCGAATAAAATAAACGAAGCGCCTGCCAATATCAATGGAATACCTATTATTAGATTGCTCAAACTATTTATATGGGAGTTCTTCTAAAGGTAGATATTATATGTCAGGCTTATATGTCGTAATTACCAGTACTTCTGTTAACAGAACTACTCAACAGAACAGGTGGGAGTAGACGTTAAAATCGCCACAGTCAATTTTCCACTACTATAAAAAAAACAAATTTGGCTGTTAGTTACAATAAATTATCTCAAAAAAATCCAGCCAGTGCAAGTCGTACTCGTGCAAAAAATTTGCCTTTAGTAGATATTTTTTGTTAGAACGGCAACAGAAATAACATCATTTGTGAAAATTTCAGCTCTCTAGCTATCACTGTTCCTGAGAGAAGATTGATTTTAAATTATGTAGGGTCAAGTGTTCAACAATGAAACAGTGGTACACAATAAAACATAGTAATATTTCCAAAACGCGTCGTTGGCAGTTAGTGCAATATATCGCGTAAGGACACTCAATAGATACCACCGGCGTATCCCAGTTTGCGGCGGCACCGCGTGAGAAAAGACGCGTCTGCGGCTCATTTTTACTATTTTCGTCAAAAATTGAAGTATTTCTGGCTATCTTTAAAGATTTTTCATTATTTAATGGTTAGGAATATTATATTTTTTATGATTATCCTGCATTCTACATGTTTTGTAGATTATTTTGGCATATATCATTTGTTTCAAAGTTACAATTTTGTGAACATAAATTAAATAGTAGTTAGATAAACCCTAGGTAGTCAACAATGAAACAGTTTAACAATGGACACAATGAAACACTGTTTTATTGTGTACCATCATAAGATATCTATATAAATCTAGATTTTTATTGGTTGATATTGTGTAACCTTATCTATTAAAATTTGTTTTTATTTTAAGATGGCGCGTAACAAAGCTGTAAAAAGGACGAGGGGCGTATTGCTTACCAAATGGCAAAAATTAACAATATTCGATATTCTGTTATCTGGGAAAATGGCTGGAATCGAATGTTTACGGTCTTATAAATCAGGGCATGCAAAACTGTCATTAAAAAAGCCTGAAACATGCAGCATGGCACGTCGTGCCACTGCATTTAACGTAGAAACGGACTGCTCTTTCTTTAATAACTACCTACATTAAACAAAATTTGAATTAGGCACAGTTTATTTATGGTGTTTCATTGTTGAATATATGGTGTTTCATTGTGTACGCCTATATGGACACAATGACACAAATCCCATTTCTTAGTTTTTATGTCTTTGTCGATTGAAATCACTTTATTTAAAAAAATCTATAAATGACATTCGATACCCAATCATATTGACTACATGCCTGTAAAATTATAGACTTCTATCAGCAAAAACATAAGATGTACGAGGTTATGAACTTTTAGTGTTTCATTGTTGAACACTTGACCCTATATTAATCCGATGACATTGATAGGTAGGTACAATTTTGGTGACCCGTGGTCTCGTCTAAGCCCTGAATAGAGCAATTTAGCGAAATAAAAATCTTCAATAAATTACTTTCAAAATTTGTTTTCAGAAAACTTAGGTAAGAACCTAGAATTACTTTATTTATTGAAACTGTAGATAGTATCTACTTTAAACCGTAATAAATAGGTATTTAACCCTAGAACCGTACCCATCATAGACTTTAAATAACAGTACCCAGGGGTTCAAGTGTACCCCGTTACAGAAAACATTTTTTTAATTTTTTTTTTTTATATATATTTAGCTTGCCAAATTGACGTTCGCCACCAGCCTGATGGAAAGCCGTGGCGCATCTAGCGATTGGGGGCCACCTCTGACAGTGGTCCTCAAGTTTTCGGCCTTGTGATGTGCCTCTTCACGTTCCGCTTGAAGAACCCGGGATTGTAAGAGGAGGGAAACACATGCGCTGGCAGGTCGTTCCAGGTTTTTATGATTCGATAGAGTAACGATCTTTTGAATCGTTCAGTTCTAGCGAAGATTCTCTCCACTGTGTGAGAGTGGTTGCACCTCTGTCCAGCACGCGTTGTTCGGGATTGGAAAGGAGAGGGCGGTATTAGGTTAAAGAGCTCTTCAGAACACTCACCGTGATAGATACGGTAGAATGCAGCCAAGACGCAATGGTTCTTCGCTCCGCCAACGGCTCTAGACTATCCATAACCTCCTGGCAGTTGATAATGCGAATAGCTCGCCGTTGCATAGAGTCCAGCCTTAGATCATCTAACCACAGGATGCGCCTTACTTAAGCATTGTTTTCTGCCAAGCCAATAGACCATTTGGTCTTTTGGCTTTATAAAAAAGCACTGTACATCAGTACATCATTTTATATGATTAAACTAGTAGGTACATTTCATTGTAGTTGACTGTACAATAAAAATTAACACACAACAGCCATTACGCGTTTGTCGATTAATACATTTTTAAATATAATGAAATTTTATATGTCTTTGTGTTTCCCCCTTCACCCGCTATGAAAACTAGCAGAATATTTTTGTATGCGGTGGTTCGCAAAGGCTAGTCCCGTGATATAATATGGTCTAAGAGTCCAGCGCGTCAAGCAAGTACCTCGCGGAGTCGTCCCATAGGTGAGAACAGTATTCCACGCAAGGACGTATCTGCGTCTTGTATAGCAGACACCTCTGGTTCGGCATAAAGAACCGCTTCACCCTGTTTAGGACTCCCTAGTTTTCTTGAGGCTCGCCCAATACATCGCTCAATATAATACTTGTAATTGAGCTCGGGCCGGGCGTCTATGCCAAGGATGTCCAGATTGTCCCCAAGTGATATCGTTGTAGTTATTCTGAAGAGAGGGTAAGGGTAGGAACGGGGATTTTTTTGCTGTAAACGCACTCGCCTGTGTTTTACGGGCATTGAACTCTACTAGGTTCGAGGATCCCCATTGGGAAATGCGGTCCAGGACCCTGTCAAGATCAGCCACAAGTTGCCGTCTCTTCTCCTCAACGTCGGCTCTCCCTGCCGCTGTCTGTCGTCTGCATAGCAATGAATCCTCCCGAGGGAAAGCATGTCATTGATATGCAGAAGAAAGAGGGTTGGGGACAACACATATACCTGTGGTACCCCGGCATTAACCTGCATAAAACAGGAAGCCTGGCCGTCACAGAGGACCCGTATTTGTCGTCCGTACAGGAAGCTGGCCATCCAGCTGCACAATTGGGGCGGTAGTCCATATGCCGGAAGCTTGGAAAGCAGCGACGCGTGCCATACTCTATCAAAGGCTTTCGCGATGTCGAGGCTTATAGCCAACGACTCGCCGTGCCTTTCCATAGCCTCACCCCAAAGATGCGTCACGTACGCTAAGAGGTCACCCGTAGACCGTTTATTAATAAATAAATAAACAAACCTAGACTTTTATGGCTCTTATTTTAGTCTTACGTTACCTACATAATGAAACAAACAATTAACCAACTTTTAGGTTAACAGTTTTGGCAAATCTTCTATTGGTGCTCTTTACATTTTTCACATCGAGTGCGTGATTTACGGTCTTTTGACCTGGGACAAAAGGAACATCTAGCAATTTTGTATCTGAAGAGGATGGAGCACTAGAAAGTCGTGTTTTTTTTAACGTTCATACAATGATGATAGCGCTGTTAGTTTTTATAATACCGTACTGTTCCAAATTGCCAATGGCATTCCAAAAATGCTTCCTTTCCTCTATGTTTAAGCCACGAAGCAATTTTTTATTTATTACGTAGGATTTTGAAATGTCTTTCGTTGAAAGTTATGTAAGAATATTTATATATAGTAGATACCTATCAAAAAAGAACATGATTAGGAATTGGCGTTTGGTTAAACAAACAACCGGGATCTTTTGGTGGGAACTTGAAGGAAGCATGTTGCCTTGTTGTATAAATTTTCAAAATTAGTGTAGGTACTTTCGATTGTTTTATGTGTATCAATGGTGGATTCTTATACCTACACAAAAGTTCGACAACGTGCACTAGTGTTGGGAAGTGATAAAACGCAATGAATCGCGACTACAACAACCGGAAGTGGGTATTGATTTTTTCCGTTATTTGTAGTTTTTGACTGCCTCTGTGGCGCAGTCGGTAGTGATACCGCCTGCGGCGCTGGAGGTCGTGGGTTCGATTCCCACCGGAGACAAATATTTGTGTGACCCATAAATGTTTGTCTCAAGAGTCTGGGTGTTTCTATGTATAATATGTATGTATTTAAAAAAGTATATAAGTATTAATATCCGTGGTCTGATACCCATAACTCAAGCCGGTTATTCCTAGCTTACTTTGGGATCAGATAGCGTTGTGTGAAATGTCCGTGAATATTTATAATTTATTTATTTTTATTTTATAAGTTTTGGCTTTTACACCGTCAGCAAATAAATCTATGTATCTATCTTAAGAATTTAAGTTTAAATATTTTTCTTTACCTACTCCTAGTCTTTTAAATTCTTGTTAATAATAGTTTATTCATGTCCGGGTTTGGTCAACGTTGTACTCCGGTAAACCGATGAATCTTTACTAGAACTACCTGTGGAGCTTAGCCAAACTTTGAAGCCTAGGACCTCAAAGTAACGCTGCCAATATGTAGTACCAGTTGCATTGATCTGTGACTATAAAAGAAATAAAAAAATAAATACTGGAAAGCGATGGATTTAAAGTCATAGCTCCAAATATTTTACAAAAAAAACTTCATACGTCACTGTGACAATGTAGTTGTGACAGATGTCTGTCAACTGTCATGTCAACTCCCTGGGAACGACAGATTCGTTTTTGCTTGCAATTTTCATAATTTACTGTTTCTCTAATAAATTCATCATAATATCTGCTATTATCGTGTATTATATTATTCGCAGCCCCATATTAATAATAGATTTTGTTATTAAACATCAACATGGAGAGTTCCTATGGACCGAACTCTTCAGATGAGCCGGTAAGTAAAGCGATCGTTTGGAATAAATATTGTTTATTTATAACTCTAATGTATAATTCTTTATAAATTTTGTATATGAAATCTCAAAATTTATTTAACAGAGTCTTCTGTATAATCTACAACGCAAAGTCAAAGTGTTTAATGCAAATAACCCACTTCCTCATAGAGGGTACAACCTAGTGACAAGCAGCAGCAAGTATGGGCTTGTTTTTATTGGCACTCCAGATGGAATTATGACTGGTATGTGTTAAACTTACAATTAAAATCTAATTACAGCAATACACGGTGATTCTTTTAGGGTGTCAAGCCACCACTAGCTGGTAGCAGGGTTCCATACCTATCGATTTAACCCTCATGTATGTTCTAGGATTTTTTGTAGTTTTCGAGATATAATGTTCTGCATAATTCCCTATTTTTTTATTATCGATTAAAATTTTTACATATTGTATCAAAGTTAGGAAGGAGATTATTTTGTCCATAATACTGCAATCAATAGGCATTATAATAATAAAAAAATATCCAAGAAAAGTCGAACCAAAAAGAAGTTATCTATACTAATATTATAAAGAGGTAAAGTTTGTGTGTTTGTTAAATTGTAAGGGGTAATCTCGGGATCTACTGAACCGATTTTAAAAATTCTTTCACCAATAGAAAGCTACGTTATTGTGGAGTGTCATAGGCTATATAGCATCACGCTACAACAAATAGGAGCAGAGCAGTAATAGTAAATGTTTCAAAAACGGGGGAAATATTAACGACGAGACGCTACGGGAGTAAACGCAACGCGACGGGAGTAAATGCGACGGGAACAGGTAATACTCTCTCTCAAGTGGCGCAAACGAAGTTGCGCGGGTCAGCTAGTAATTAATAATTATATTTCATAAAAAATAATTATATCTCGAAAACTACAAAAAATCGTAGAACATACATGGGGGTTAAATCGATAGGTATGGAACCCTGCTACCAGCTAGTGGCGGCTTGACACCCTAAAAGAAACACCCAGTATATCTGCTTTAGGAATGTTTCAATCAGGTACATTAGTTGATATAAAATGTATAGATATCTCTTGTATAATGCAACCTTAATAATGTCAGTAGCTATGATATTATAGGCTCTGGAGACGGTCGATGTGACTTGACAAGTCAGTTGAAATGTGAATGAAATTATCTTAAGTGTATGTGCTTTCTTAACACTTGTATGCATGGACGTAAAAGTACACATGAGACTTGTAAAGACACTTGATTGCCTCTGCATCTTATCCACTGATTTGTTACTGTATTTTGTTCACTAGCTCTAACCAACCTGTTCAAGGGAACATTGTAGCAATTAATATATTGTGATATTTTATATCGATATTCTGTATCACTTCAAATGCCAGCTACTTCTAATATATGCATTTATTTGTTTAAGTATATCACTTGAAAGATCTTATTGACAAGGAATGTGATCCGCAACATATCACTGTGAACCTTAAGGAAAGACCAACTCATATTGCTGTAAGCTGTGACCAAGAATTGTTAGCAGTTACTGGAGGACAATTACTTTCAGTTTATAATATCTCAAACTTTAGAAACCCGGTAAGTAACTCACACAGTAAATTGTGCTGCTGTACCGCATGGCCTGTAAGAAGTAAATTCTGATGCATGCCCTATCTCTTTTTGTCCTGATTATAATGAGAAAAATAGTGAGTGTCTGGACGCTCAGTATCTTTCTCTTTTGTTGGGTGACAATAAGAAGTAGAAAAATAATAAATATGAAACTAGATGAACAGTAAATACCTACTCAATTTTCATAAATTGACCAGGCAGAGGTGTGGGTCAATTTATCAAAGGTACGGGTTTAGGCATACTGATAAGTCAGAATGTTTAATGACAACTGTACAAAATGATTTAAATATTATATGCACAATACAATTTCTGCAAAGAAAATTAATTTGAATTGAAATTCATTTTCATTGCTCAATTTTTATTGTGGGACATTCGACTTTGGTCAGTGAAGTAAGAATGGAATTTGAGTAGTAATAGAAGTGGAAGGTTATGTAGGTACATAATTCTTATTTATTTTGTAGAATCCACCATCCATTGACATCAGGCTTGACAAGACTTCAACCTTTGTCTCAGGATTACAATGGAATCCATGTGTACCTGATAATCTTGCCATGGTATTCTTTGATGGGTCGTTACTTGTAGCAAATATTAGTGCAGCTCCTCAATTGAAGATGGTTCAGACAAAGGCTAGGTAAGTGTTTCGCTTGGAAGTACCAAAAAAAAGCTTCAAAGAACCAAAAAATGAAATGATTTACTAATAAACTTATAGATGTTTGTGCTGGAGTCCTAAAGGAAAACAAATTGTCACTGGAAATAGCGATGGAACTCTTACTCAGTACAAACCAGATCTTACTCCGGCTAAAAATATTCCTGCTCCAAACCTGTTTGGTGGAGCTGCAATCGAAGCACTTGCCGTGTATTGGATATCCACTTTCATGTTTGCTGTGGTGTTTAAAAATGCAACAGACAATAGTCGCCCAGGTATGGTATTATTTGGTTTTACTCCTAATATTCTATTGTCCTTTTTTTCCCGTTTTCCCTGGTAATAAAATAGAGCCTATGTTACTCAGAGTAAATTTAGCATTCTAATGGTGAAAACGGCACAGTAGTTTGTAGATATTACTTGTTTTGGACAGCTTATACCATGATTGTAGAAATCTAAATAACATGTCAATCAAAGTGGCATCGCACTAGTGCGTAGATATGCACCAGAATTTATATGGCTCGGAATAAGCGACTTTTCACGCCACACGTTTTAGTACCTCGCCTTTTCTAATTCAAATAAAGTATTGAGCTTCTTGCTATACCACAAAAAACAATGTTCTGTATTATGTGTGACTGTTATTTTGTGTTTGTGATCTCGTCGTAATACGGAAGCATGGATAGTTTGAGCAGCTCATGCCACTTTCAGTGACTTGATGCTAAGATTTCTATGGTCGTATTGGAGATCAGTATGAAGCTTGAAAGAAAGATAATATAGCTATATTCATATCGCATGAAGATTTCCTGACCAACCGTCTTTTTACTGTCTGGTTTTTGTCTTGAACTATCATACTGAAAGTGGAGGAAATTAGCCTTAAAGATACTTTGGCTTTATTAAATGTTCTATTCCAGTTGTAACCATTGTAAATACTCCAAAGGGTAGTCCTCCACACTGCCTCAACTATGAGGATATTTGCTACAGTATGGGATCCTACAGACCATGGTATTACTACTTGCAAGCAATTCCACAATGGTGAGTATGCAAGTATTTTTAATTTTAATTAATTTTAATTAAAAATTGATTTTAAAGTCACAGGGTTTTCCATTTCATCCCGTAACCAATTTTTTCGAGTGACACGAAATTGCACTACAGGCTTAGATAATAACAAACTAGTGGTGGGTAGATACATCACGTCATAACTAATCTTCACCTGAAGGTGAGCCTCGCAAGTGTCCTTACTTGTGGCACATCAACATCATCGTGAAAATCTACCTCGCTCGAGGCTAAGTTGAATTGTGTCATTGCCGTCTCATTTTTGCGGACCCCGCTCTGAGGGCGAGTCACATAATGTACCTACCGCTAGTATGTTTTCATCTAAGACAGCAAGTGATGCATCTAACCCAGCAAGTGATGAATAAATAAAATGAATACTATCACTCGCATCTCCATATGTCTTGCATCAAAATGAGAAATGCCTTGCTCCTCTCTCTCCAAGAACAACTTCTCACACAGATAAATACAATGAACTGCAATATTTTTTTCAGGTCTATCATAATGGCATCGTCGTCTAATAGCATGGAAATAGCCACTTTAGGGTCGAAAAAGGAAGGAGAGAATTGGACTCAATGGTGTCAGGTGAAATTTTAATATTTAATACAAGTTATAACTATGAGCTCTATTTTCAACGTGTTAAGATAAATAATTTAAAATTATGATTGTAGAGTGACGAAGCACGACCCGAACTACCATTAACGGACAAGAAGATTGAGAATTTTCCCATAGGAATATGGATTGACACTTGTGCCATCCACCAACTGCCGTGGGGTAAGTTAAGTTGTTATATTTATGTACTATGTAGTAGGTACATAGTATTCCTATACCTACTACATTAAGCTGCTTTTGGGCAGCGCGTACATTGGTACAATTGTACGCGAAGTCGGTTACGCATGTCCTGAAACGGTAAATTGCCTCTGCAAGTGTCTACATGACCTTTCAGACGAGTAAGAGCGCAGCTTCACAAAATTCACTTAGAGCTTCTAGTAACCGTAAGAAAGTTATACAAAGAGGAGAAAGATTGACTCCTTTACATATTTAAGTGTTTGTACAATTATACGAATTGCACAATTAATGATACAATATTTCCTTCACATTTAAAATGTTAGTTCTGTATTATAAATATGAAAGTTTCTGATAATGGATGGGTGGAGGCTTTTTGCTCTGTCCCGCAAAATCTAGGGAGTGGTTGTTAGTAAAATCTTTTACATCAGGCTAACAGAACATTTTATAAAGGTTTTGTGGAAATGTACAGTCAGCCTCATAAGTAAATAAACACTATTGAAATTTACGAAATAGATTAATGAATGAAAACTTACTCGTAGTACTTGAATTTTTTTTTTCTATAAGTATAAACTCTATTTAGGTATAACAGTATTGTTCCAAACAAGTACTGAGTGTAATTTTTCATTCATGAATCTAGATCGTAAATTTCAATTGTGTTTATCTACTGAGGCTGACTATACAAAAATTGTCTAATTAATTTGATGAAATTCTAGAATCTACAAGAAATTTTGACGCGCCCTTCAATAACAGCAGGTTCTTTATTTAAATGCGTGTCTGGATGTCTGGAAAGCGTAGTAGAATTACAATAAATTAATATATTTTTTCAGGTGAGAACTCAGCCCTTCCTCCCATGCCGCTACTACATGTTCTATCACACAATGGATTACTGACAATATTTAACGTGATCAATTTGAATAAGGACATGCCTCAAATCTGTGCACCCCCACAACAAATTGTATTGCCTGCAGCTGCCATGACCAGGTAAATTTCTTTTTTATTCGTTGATGTGGCAGACAAGCATACAACCCACGCTATTTGAAATCGGTCGCAGTAGCCTATAAATGTTAGCAATTCAAGAGGTGCCAAAGTTGCACTACTGACCCAGCAAAATCCTAAGGCCTGCAGATCTGTTGACGTTTGGGAAAATTAAGGGGTCATTTAGGCAAGCTAAATAAGGGGGTAATTTAGGCGTGTAAAATGAAAACTCGTAACAAAACCCTGTTCCAACCAGTCTTACCACAGTGGTACACTAACCCTCCTAACATGATAGGCAACAAAAAATATTTAAAACCATTTTTATTTTTCAGTGTCATTCCTGGAGAACCGCCTGCACCACCTCAACCAACCCGTGCCCAGGGTCCAACGCCCACTACAGCGCCACCCATTCAAGCGCCAACACCCATTCAAGCACCAACGCCTATTCAAGCGCCAACGCCAATACAAGCACCAACGCCAATACAAGCACCAACACCAATACCAACATCAATTCAAGCGCCAATACCAATACAGCCAAAAGTAAAAATAAAATTCAAAATGTTACAACTTATTTTAATCTTGTATGATACAACAAGTCATACTTTTATCACCGATTTGGTAGGCAGAGATATACTGTACGTTCACATTTATTTCATCACTTCTATTTCGTCTCACGTCTTAGGCGTGAGTATTTGTTGCCGTGTTGACTCAACAAGGCAACAAATACTCACGCAAACAACAACAACGACAAAAACAAATCGCGACATCAACAACTAATAAATAAATAGAATAAATTTTATTTATTTATTAGTTAAAGACCTACGGTAACCTACTTGTTACTTAAAGTACACTTGAGGTCGGTTTTCGCCTTATTAAATACTAGCTGGTCCCCGCGGCTTCGACCGCGTAGAAGTCGTTACATCGTAATATCATAACCCTCCTTTTGCGCAGTCGGTGAAAAAGTAGCCTATGTCCCTCGCAGGGCTTCGAACTATCCCTATACCAAATTTTATCTCAATCGCTCCAGCCGTTCTGGCGTGAAAGCGTAACAGACAGACAGAAAGAGTACCATTGATTTTTTTTTAAACTGTCATTGGAATCGAGCTATATTTTACAGCATTGCGTTCGGCGATTAAAATTTTGTAATAAAATCTCATTCCAGCCACAAATGCCACCGGCCCATTTAGCGCCAACCGCGCAAGCCCCAACAGCGATACCACCTCCGCAATACAGCGCCAGTGTCCTCAACATACCGAAAATTCCCATCTTTACCCAGTCGCAGATAAATCAGGCATTTGGCTCTCGTAAGTATTATCAAAGATAATATAATATTATTACATACAGATAGGCAACTCCCTGACTCCCACAGAGTAAGCTTCCCCACCACCGCCACAGATGTCTTTATAGTTGGCGGGTGTTTTGAGGTAACATTTGCTTAGCCTTATTGGTACACACATTCAAGCTATGTACGAACATAGCGTGTTTTAGTGTAGGTGACAAAATTGAAAACGATTCATTTGTATGGAGTTTTCGCCCTGTGGTATACTAAAATTTGCTTCTTACATTATGCTTAAAAATTGTTTTTATACTCTGTTAAAATTAGGATGATAATTTTGACAGCTCACGCCTATGAAGTATCGGATTTGTTTATGTCAAGTATACTTCAAAAAATTAACGTAGCACATAGGCGAGTACCGCCCACTTATCGTAGTGAAGCGTCTTCCAACAATACCGCAGAAGCGATCATAGACAAATAATTCGAATAAATCGAAATTAAGTATATTCATTTAAATGCAAGTAAAGTTAATAAGTAGGTATCTACAATATTTATTTGTAATATGATTAGTTAAGTACCTATAATACAAACAATAATAATGCAATTATATTTACCTAATTACCTAAAATAATAAAAACGGCTTTTTTGTAACTATCGATTTAAAATTTTACGCAATCGATAATCGAATAGATTCATTAACGATTGGACACTATGGGGTGACCTACTAAGAGCTGTCAAAATTATCATCCTAATTTTAACAGAGTATAATGCAAAGGACAAGCCGCTTTTGTTTTTCAATTTCAATCTTTAGGGCTAAGCCAACCTCACCTGCAAGTAGTGTACTTGCTAACTAACTGACGAGATCATGGTGAAAAGAAGGAATACGCTAAATAAAACCTTGTACTCCGCCACACCGCCTTCCCAAAATGTTTGCACATCAGTCAGATAGTTAATAAAAGTAGGTAATTAAATTTGAAAAGACTATATAAAAACGGGCCAAGTGCGAATCGGACTCGCGTACAGAGGGTTTCGTTCCGTACCAAAAAACTGCAAGTAATCTGGTTTGTTGTACACGAGCCCCCTTTCCCTCCATTTTTCTGATTTCAGTATTTGTTATCATAGCGGCAACAGAAATACATCATCTGTGAAAATTTCAGCTCTTTAGCTATCACGGTTCCTGAGATACAGCCTCGTGACGGACAGACAGACAGACGGACGGCGAAGTCTCATGAATAGGGTTCCGTTTTGCCCTTTGAGTACGACTGCCTCTGTGGCGCAGTCGGTAGTGATACCGTTTGCGGCGCTGGAGGTCGTGGGTTCGATTCCCACCGGAGACAAATATTTGTGTGACCCATAAATGTTTGTCTCAAGAGTCTGGGTGTTTCTATGTATAACTAGCTGATGCCCGCAGCTTCGCCCGCGATGGCGCTGTATGTGAAATTTTGCTGAATTTTCTTTGCTATAAACCTCACGGAGCCCGAGACCTATCCAACGAATGCAAAACCGTGGAATTCGGTTCGTGCGTTCTGGAGTTATAGCGTCAGGAAGGAAAACCCGACTTATTTTTATATAATAGATATGTATGTATGGAAAAGTATATAAGTATTAATATCCGTGGTCTGATACCCATTTTTTTTTTATACCACTAGAGTGGCAGACAAGCATACGGCCCCACCAGATGTACCGGTGGTCACCGCAGCCTATGGACGTTTGCAACACCAGAGGCGCCACAATCGCGCTGCCGACTCTTTAAAAACCTTCTAAGTCCCCTTTTGAAGAACCCCATACTGTAGGCGTTTGGGAAAACCGAAGCAGGGAGGTCATTCCACAACCTAAGCGTACGCGGAAGAAAGCCTCTATTAGATCTCACCGTGCTCGAGCGCTCAGGACGCAACGTGTGAGGATGAACACCCTGTCTATGGCGAGCGGTGCGATGATAGAATGTAGCCGTAGGCATCATATCAAACAATTCTTCAGAGCACAAACCGTTGTACAGGCGGTAGAACACACACAGAGAAGCAAAGTCTCTCCTGTCACTAAAAGGTTCCACACCACCTGCAAGTATGGGATCGCTGACAACTCTCATAGCTCGCCTTTGCACCGAGTCAAATGGACGAAGCTGGTATTCGGGTGCCCCAGCCCAGAGGTGACAGCAGTACTCCATATGCGGACGCACTTGCGACTTGTAGAGAAGCAGTGCTTGCGCCGCAGTAAAGTATCGCCGCGCCCTTCTGAGCACTCCGAGCTTCCTGGACGCCAGCTTGGCCTTGCCTTCCAAGTGACTGCGGAACTGCACATCACTGGAGATGTCAACACCAAGGATCCCTATACTTTCAGAGATGGTAAGAGATGTGCCCTGAAATTGTGGCGCCACAGTGAATGGGGTCTTTTTTGTGGTGAAAACACAAACTTGTGTCTTGGTAGGGTTGAATTGGACAAGATAACACAAGCAGGTTATTCCTAGCTTACTTTGGGATCAGATAGCGTTGTGTAAAATGTCCGTGAATATTTATAGCGACTACAGGAATACTTACCTACCTATCTAAAAATATCGGTGGCCTAGCTCTCATTAATGAGATACACCATCGAAACGGATAGACAAAAAGCGGGGTCTCAGTACGGAACTTTAAAAATGAACTCCGAAAGTAACTCCTATTTTCGTAGTATTTTGCAATTTATGTATTATTCCAAATAAAAAAATAGGATAGTTTTATGTACCTACTTAAGCTATTTTTTTATAAATTAAATAGCGGAACAAAGTTTGCCGAATCGGATTTATATTTTCGTTTCGTTTTTTCAGCACCAGTCCAAGAACAAAAACAAGTTTCGGAAATAAAGCCGACACCAATAGCGCCAACTAAAGCAGCTGTAACTCCTACGGTAATTCCTTCTTACTCACCCTTTTTTATACCTCTAAGGTGGCAGACAAGCATAGGGCCTACCAGTCGTACTGGTAATCACCGTAGCCTATGGACATTGGACGTTTGCAACACCAGAGGCGCAACACTCGCGCTACCGACACTGTAAATACCTCCTAAGACCCCTTAATCTCTCTTACTGCTCTCGGTAACTGATTACCGTGCCTTCCAAAGCACAGAAGTGGTCGTAATAATAAGCATTGCCACAAACGGTCACCTACCTTGAGGCTGACCATCTCAAAAGATGCTTAACGCAGTGATCGCTTAAAGAACACTGAGCCGGCGGGACCACGAGCGCTTCAACTTGCCTGCAGATGTAATGATTACACTCTGCAGCTAAACTTACCACATCTGGAACAGTATAGTGACCATATTTGGTTTTAGGCTAGCTGTACACATTCGGTTTTTCTGATTACGAATTCAGATTCGGAATTTAGCATAACTGGCGCAAACTTTTTTTTGTATCGAATCGAACTAGGGAATTTGTTACGTTCGAATATAATTCTCTATGTACACGAAGCATTTACATTTCCGAATCTGAATTCCTGATCAGAAAAACGGTTCTTGTGCGTTCAGACTTTAGAAAACTGTAACACTTTTTTAATGCCTTTTTATGTGTCTTGATAGCCACAAGTTGTTCAACCCGTGGCACCAAAACCACAAACAGCGCAACAAATACAACAGAATGCTGCACTTAAGGCGGAACAGGAACGGATCAGCGAAATGAAAGCCAACCAAGAACTGAAGAATATGCTTGTGAAAGAAGTCAATGATTTCCAAAAGGAATTGTACAAGTTTATGGTTAAGACGAGAGAAACGCAAGCTAAGGTGAGTCAGTCTGTTTGCTTTGCTAGTTTGCAGTTCAGAATGTCATATAATGTACTTTAAGCGTTCCATTCAGTCTTCCTTGCTGGCTTATGATCCATCCATACCATCTTCATCAGAGATCCGAATTCAATCACAAGTGTCATTGCAAAAAAAAAAAAACATTTTGAGAGATTACATACATACACGCCTTGAGTTAAAAAATAAAAAATACAATAAAACAAAAAATAATTTGTCCCACGTAATAGGTTGTGAGCTTATTACCGTGAAAAGAGACTCGTTAAAAACTGAACAAGTGCGGTTCTCAAATGCACTCATCGCAAGGAAACCTCGTTGTTGAATATCTACTATAACTCCGAAAGTTCTTTGTGTACGTACATGCGTACATATAGTCACGCGTTTATCCCGAAGGAGTAAGCAGAGGCATAGTATACGCCCACATTTCACCGCATAGTTTTTTGTCTCACGTGTGCCTGTCCTATTAGGTGGTGAACCTTTGCCGTGTTGAAATGGACAGACGCAGGCTGTGACGACTCACAGTTGAAAGTTTTCAAACCGCCCATAAGGCCTTCAACTTAGCTTGACGATTGTCATTTTACTGACAACCGGGTTTCATTTCGAGTTTTCCTTATACGCATTCTCCTAACGAGAGTTTAAACATAATGAATCCCCCTAATCTGAAGCGGCCTTTCTTTTTAACGTGAGGGAAAATCCTCAAGGATGTTATGCCGGACTCCTACCGACTAAAAAACAACAGCCTATGGTTGGGAGCCCCGGGTAAGCCCTCGGAAAGATGTCCCAGATCTGAAGCGGCCTTAGTTAAATCATGTAAACAATTTGTGACCTTTTTCAGTTACAACGCGACATTGACTCGATCAGTGCAAATTTCAATGGTTGTGCCATAGACAGTGAACAGCTCAAAAAGGAATGTTCCTTGGATGATTTGCGCACGAATATAGTGCAGTTGAAGTTAGAATTGGTACGTGCCTGCGCTGTCGTTGCTGAAGCGAGATCCCACGCTGAGTAAGTAATGCCAGAATTATGACTTACTAGATGATGCCAACTGCTTTGCCCGCGTAAAATTTGGTTACCGTTCCCGCCGGCAATAAATTGCCATGGGAATGGCAATTTGTTGCCGAGATGAAAAGTAGCCTACATATTTATTCCAGACTATAATTTATCCTTTTTTTTAACGTGAGGGAAAATTCATCATGGATGCCATGCCGGACTCCTACCGACTAAAAAACTTCATGTAACGTCCACCAGCCTGTGGTTGGGAGCCCCGACTAAGCCCTCGGAAGGATGTCCCAGGACACTATAATAGCTTGACTGCCTCTGAGGCGCGGTCGGTAGTGATACCCACCGGAGACAAATATTTGTGTGACTCATAAATGTTTGTTTCAAAAGTCTGGGTGTTTCTATGTATAATATGTATGTATTTAAAAGTATATAAGTATTAATATCCGTGGTCTGATAGCCATAACACAAGCAGGTTATTCCTAGCTTACTTTGGAATCAGATAGCGTTGTGTGAAATGTCCGTGAATATTTATTTATTTTTTATTTATATCCTATAAGTGCCAAATTTTAGCCAGATCCGATCAGCCGTGAGCCAGAGCGTGAAAGAGTGACAAACTTTCGCATTTATAATTTAATAAGTATTGGTAAGATTTTAGAGAGAAGCGCTCGTGGCCCCGCGGACTCAGTGTTCTGTAAACAATCACTGCAGTAAGCAACTTTCACTATGGCCGGTCCATGGATGGGTGACCATCCATGTGATCACTTTGTGACATTTATTTTCCGTGCTTCGGAAGGCACGTTAAGCCGTTGGTCCCGGTTGCCAGTAAAATGGCAGTCGTTAAGCTAAGTTGAAGGCTTTATTTCAACAGCAGGCAGTCACAACCTGCGCCTGTCCATTTAAACACGGCAATACGGCTCACCACCTATAACGTGGGACAAATTATACAAAGGTGAAATGTGGGCATATAATATGCCTCTGCCTACCCCTTCGGGGATAAAGGCGTGACCATTTGTATGTATGTGTATGTAAGATTTTAGATACTACTTCTCACGTAGTCATAGCGTACATACATACATACTTATAATCACGCCTTTATCCCTGAAGGGTAGGCAAAAGCATTTTCGTTTTTGTCCTACGTAATAGGTAGTGAGCTTATTGCCGTGTTCAAACGAACAGTCGATCTGTTGGACGAAAACAGTTTAACACAAATGTGGTTTATCGATTCTTAGATTTGTTTACATTTAAAGCCACACTCACCTCTATTTACTTTTCTTTTTTTAAATTGAGGAAAATCTTTCATGCTATGCCGAACTCCTACCCCCTAAAAACCACACGTTCCCTCCCTACCTACTGCCTACGGTGAGGAGAGCCCTTGGAAGGATGATCCCAGAATTCTCAACAGACCTTGGCTACCACTGCGACCTCACCTAACACTCACCTCTATAATAGTAAGTGTATTTATTACATACGTGATATAAGAGGTATAATAAATCATAACTTTCAGAGCCAAGGATTGCCATCAATGGACTCAAACGGATCCTCTTACAACGAAACGTGTGGCTTCGGTCAAGAAACTGGCGTACTATGTACAAAATCAACTAGTACAAGCGCAAAAAGAATTGGACTATAAATGGAGTGAAGGTCTCGCAAAGGACACACAATTTAACAAGTTAGTAAATTAAATCTAGATTTTGATAACCCGTTATTTAAATCTGTAGACTACAAATGTTTGATAATTATATTATGTACATAAATATCAAATAGAAACTCGAATGAAACTATTGTTAAAGTTCCATTATTGGCTTGTCCAGTGGAGCCTTGTTATGGTTCCGTACCACAGATTAAATAATAGTTACTACGTAACAGATACATCACTCCCATACTTAACCTCAAAAATATTCGCTATAACATATCGCTACAGTGGAAAACATGTTCTACGACGTATTTCGAGAGTCGAGATTCGTGCGCACACCGTATGATTGCGTCATCGAGTGACAACTATTGACAACATTAGGGTTGTAAGCACGTAACAAAAATACATATAACTACAAAAAACAATAAACACAGTGTCTGAAAAAAACTTAATAATATTTTATAACTTCTTCTTCTTTACATAAGAATTTATATTATAACTAGCTGATGCTCGCAGCTTAGCCCGTAAAAGTTTGTTCCTTTTCCCGCTTTCAATGGGAACTTATTCCCGGGATAAAAAGTAACCTATGTGTTATTCCAGACTAGAATCTATCCCTGTATCAAATATCAGCCAGATCCGTTAGCCGTTAGAGCGTGAAAGAGTAACAAACATTCACACATCTACAAATTCGCACTCAAACACTTACGCATTTAATTTTAGAATATTAGTAAGAAGTAAGATGAAAAAAAAAGCAAGACTAAATAAAGCGAAATATTATTTTACGCGGGAAATGTACATTGGTTGTGCGCACTTCGCTCGGTCTGGCGTGTGGCAGCCCTCTGCCGGTCGGCCACGTTAGTTCTGCGTCATAATACTTAGGAGTAGGTGCTTATAAAACGTCTTGTAGCGAGTGACGGAGGCCTGTCCGTACCTCGAAAGGAAATAACGTACTTTAGTTTATAAGATCACTTTATTGTCCGTCTGTCCGTTCGTTCGTCCGCCTTCCGTTTGTAAATCAAAACTCTTTATCTCGTTAATTTGTGGTGGTATCCAGTTGAAATTTACACCTCAAGTCCACTGTCTCAGACAATGCGATGCCCATTTCGGTTTTACTTGCATATTGTACCTATTTACGCTACCTTTTTCCAGTAATAGCCAAGCACTATCTTTTTCCAAGATCACCAATAAACAGCAAAAATCTTTCTTTTAAGCAAGAACGAATTCCTTATACCAAAATAATCATAACTTTTCCCTTTCAGACCCGGACAGCACATGATACGGCCAATATTGGACGACGTGTACCAACCTTTGGTAAAACAACAAGAGATACTGAGTCGCCAACAAGCCGTGCTGCGTACATTGAGAAACACGCTCAAAGAGTGTGACGTCACGCCTAGCTTCAAGTCCACCTCACTGTTGAGGAGCACGCCGTTTAGGAACAAGTTAGTACCATAAATCATACGTCCGTGCTGAAACTTCGATCCGTTATCATCTAAGAGTTGTTCCCGGTTGTATTTGAAACGGTTTCTGCTAGACTTATCTTGGGTCCACTTAGCCGCTGTGTTCTTTCCATTTTATTTACCAGACTTTGACCCCATTTCCTTGTGAATTACCGTATTACTCTTTTTTCATACTACTAAGGTGGTAAACCCATGGCTGACCTAATTGATCGCCTGCTCGCACAGGTGTAACCTTTTCACGTCATTTAAACATAAACTAATACGGGTTTAGCTACATTGTTTAATAATGTAGCTTTCCATATCATCTTTTTCTATAGTATTTAAAATGAAACCATGAAAATCTGCTATTAAACGGAGCTTAAACTGCTCAAGAAATTTGGAATAAATTTCACATAGGTAGATAGTTGTAAATGTGTGAAAGGTATCTCCAATTTACAAGTATCTAATCGTCAATATTCGCCAATTTGAAAGTAATTCATATTTCAATATATGAATAAGAATATTTTCTTTCATGCAGATAAATCATAAAGAGAAACAAAGCAATTGTATCTTTTGAAGATAGTTACCTATTAATCTTAAGAGTGCTAGAAATATTTTTTCAAACGAAGCTGTCCATTTGATTACGGTAAATATTTAAAGATCTAATACTCAAATTTTTAGGACACGTCCCTACACATACTAATCGCAAATCTAACATTTTAAATAGCCATACATAATTGTGAGTTGTGAGACACATTTCAGACCACCATTTCTAGCCCAAATTAAGTTAAATGATTCAATCTAGACAACTTATATAAACATTCATGTAAATAAAGAACGCCGCAAAACATTTGTGAATCACAGAAGCATTTGTTCTAACCGGATTCGCATCCGGGACGACAGTCGCATATTCTTATCACTGCACCACCGAGGCCGTCAAGAATAAGGGCAGGTTGTGACAACCAACTGATGATATTGTTCAAACTGCCTATAAGGCCTTTTTTTTAACGTGAGGGAAAATCCTTCATGGATGCTATGCCGGTCTCCTACTGACTTAAAAACCTCACGTAACGCTCAACAGCCTACGGTTGTGAGCCCCGGGTAAGCCCTCGGAAGGATGTCCCAAGACTCCCAGCAGACCTACGGCTACCACTGCGGCCTCGCCTAGGGGTCTATAAGGCCTTTCATTTCACTTAGTGACTACCATTTTAGCATGACTAGTTAGTCAGTCTACTAAAATTATCAATATGTTTGTTTCAGAGATCCACTCTCCAAACTAACAAAAAACATACTCAACATGAGCATTGACCCTGAAAAGACAAAGCAACCGTTACTATCCGCCCAAAAACTATATGCCTTGAGAGATATGCTCTCCAATCATAAAACCGTCAAAATAAAGCCCGTCAATGTCGAGATGAGACATCACTTGGATACTATGAAGATGAACTATGAAAAGAGTTTAAAAGAAAAAGCACAAGCTGCTGCTATCAAAAGCTCTCCAGATGTGAAGCCGCCAGCGAACTTCGGTGAGTTTTATAATAAAATTATGCAATATATGGCAGAAATTGATCGTGTCGTACGAAAATAAAAACCAAAACACGATAACCCATTTTTTTTCGGGATAAAGCATAGCTTATAGTGAAACATAGCGCTCTATAGACCTCCATAACTTTGACACTGACTTTGACGTGAAAGGACAGAAACAATTAAGCATACTTTCAATTAATCAAATATACGTATAATATTGTAGGAAGGCCGTTTTAATGATTTTTCGCTCAGTACGTGGTACGGCAAGATACTTTGAGTCCCTAATATTATCTGCCGATAAGTATATAAATGTATTTACTAAGAAGTAAAGATGTTATACTTCCCGTTCGATCGCATGTAAATTTATATACGGTTAACATGTTATTTAGGAACCTATTAAATTTCATAAAAATTTTTATGAAAATAAATGAAGTGTAATAAAATAATAATTAATTAAGTTGCAGCACCATTTGCACAACAAGTTGCAGTGAAAATTGAACCGAAACAAGAGCCATCGCCTATCAAAATTCCGTCATTCAGTCCTGTGGTTGGCATGAAGCCTACACTACCAGGCTTGAATAACGTCACTAGAACTCTTTTTGCTGACGGTAAGTTTTCTTTACGTCTTACTAGCTTTTAATATCGTATGCGTCATAATAACTACCCCTTCCAACCAAACCTGTTTATAAGCGCTACGGTTACCACTTTCGATTCAGTGGGCCACTAGCTTATCATTTACATTAGTAGTCTAAAAACGAGAATCCAATCGTGTCCCCTTCAAAGATCTAAGTCCCTACAATACGTGTTTCGTTACTGTTATTTAACTTTTATTTTCGTGATAATTGAGGCAACTACTAATACAACAGTACCACAGCCTTTGTCAGTCAGTAGGTACTTGCCATTTGGGCGGCTTGATAATGTGTGTCGTCACAACCTGCGCCTGTCCATTTCAACATGGCAATAGGCTCACTACCATACCCACGTGAGACATAAAGCTATAAGGTGAAATGTGGACGTATACTATGCCTCTGCCTAGGCCTTTTTTTTCCTCTTAGCTGTATTTAGTCAGGAAACCTGGTGTACCCTCGAAAGGAAATCCCAGGGATAAAGGAAATCCGAGGGATTGCCTCTGCCTAGGCCTTCGGGGATAAAAGCGTGACTATATGTATGTATGTATGAAGAGAAAATGTAGATTCAAGTTTAAAAAAATATATATTCATAAGTTAATTCGCCGATAGGCACCGATTGCTTTTGACACACGAATAATCTATGATCACGGCTTGACAAGCGTTTTGAAAACCCACAACAGCGGTTGAAATACGATTCTCGACGGAAGTTAGACAGTCATGTCAACTGACATGATGATCAAATTAAACGATTTGACAGTGCTTCTAGCAACCCAATTGCTACTTGACAAGAGATTTAACAGCTGATTAGTTAATTTTAGCGTTGCTCAGCCTTTCGTTAACTAGGGGTGAATGTCTCTATTCTGTTTCTGACATTTTTTTATTATATTTTCTAGAATCAAAATCAGCGCTGCCAGTGCCAAAACAGATATCTCAACAGCCTCAACCTAAGCCGATACCATCAGCTTTCGTCCCCCAATATTCCCCTGTGACACCAGTAACTCCACCACCAACCTCCTCAGTTGATGCACGTAAGGCACTCAAAGACCTCATACAGAACAAACAAGCGAACCTTGAGGCAAAGAATAATGAATCTAAAAATGATGCTAATACATTTATGGGACAGAAAATTTGTTCCCCATCGATTCCATGTAAGTATTTTAAATTTTACTATATGGAAATTGTTTTCATAGGATAAAAGAGAATTTAGAAACACTGTACTTGGTAACACGATACTAAGGCTACAACGTTACTACATTATTATATATGAAATTTTATTATGCGCCGATAGACGATTATCCCATCGGATGATCTGAAATTCTCTTGCTCTCGTATCGTTAACTATTGCTCAAGTACCACCTATACATGATCGAGTAACTCTTTGCGAATTTTAAGTCCTAGTTAGTGGTTTTTTGCATGATGTGAGCTCAACAATATGAAACTCACCACTCAGTAAGTAATAAATGTAAACGAACAATACTTTAAATACAAGGAAATAGCTAAGATGGCATGTATTTAGGTCTCTGTGCTGAATTGCACATAATCTGGTGCAATTCAAGGCACCACTTTGGGTCCTCGGGAGTTCGCGTTGTTTGTCAATGATCTGCCAACTGTCGTAAGCAATGCATGTCTGCTATTTGCTTAAGACTTATTGTTAGACATAGCCATCGGTAATTAGAATTAATTAACTCTACTTAAAATGACATATTGTTTCAGTTTCATCAACACCAGTTCCTTCATTCGCTACGACTACTACTAAAACTCCTGCTTTCGCACCGAAATCAATGCCAGAAATTAGTATATTCAATAAATACCCGACCCAATCATTTGTACCCGAATCTAAACCAGTGCTTGAATCAAAACCAACGCCGGTGGCAGAGTCTAAGCCACAAGCAGTGCTACCTAAGCCGCAACCCTTCGCACCACAGCCAAAACCGTCTCTACCTCAAGAACCTAAACAAATTCCAGCATTAGCAAAACCCAAACCCACTTCCCCTGAATCTGGTGAAGTTGAAACGACTGTTACTAAAACTATTACATTGAAACCGAAACCAACACAACCGATCACAAATCTCTTTGGAATGAAAGCATCCACTCCTGTCGTTCCTGATGTTTTGAAAACCACCCAAGAGTTCACTAAATCCGAATCTAAAACAGTCACTAAACCAGAAGAAAAAGAAAATGTACCGAAGAAGTCAGAATCAAAATCAGTAGGTGAAGAGGAAGAAGGTAGCAAAGCATTAAACCTACAAATGAACAAAACTTCCATATTTGGAGCAATACCACAGACTAGTAGTAGTTCTTCAATTAGTTCAAGTAAGTCCCAAACGTAATATCTTTTAGGTGTTCGGGAAAAGTTCCTTACTTCGGCATACAAGGCTCTGTCCTTAAAAAGATTATAAAAGAGCAATGTGGTATCTTAGTCAGTTCCGAGTTTCGACATGTTCATCTCATTGTTGGATCTAGCGACGGGAAATCGCAGAAAACCTGTCTTAGAACATATCACAGCCCGATGATCTTTTACTGTCATGTTATCTTCATTATCATATTCATACACATACTTCTCGAGCATTGATCGCAATAACCTACATAACCTATAAACTGTAAATTAATTTATCTAGTCTGATACTATAATACAAAGATTATAAAATTGAAATCAAAACTCTTATGACAAACATTACGCACAGGCCGAAAAAAAAGTTTTATTACGACACAGGTCTTGTATGGACACCTGTATCATTAAAAAACTTTTTAATTATAACGATACACCTATACAACCTCCAGCTAGACCAAGAAGGTTGAACCTCTACTTTAAAAAAAGGTAGTGCCTCCGCAGCCGCTGCCGGCCGGTCAATTCGGAAGGGAAAAAAAAAGAAACACGCATGCGCAATCGATGTTTGCGAAATCAGGTATTATAGTATGGGAGTAGATAAAGTAGTGTATGACACTGTACATAACTTGGTCTTATAACACTCGTGTGATACTGTAAAAAAACTCGCATACGCCTCGTTTTTTTAAAACACACTCTTGTTATAAGAACCCTTTTTATGCAACAGTAACATGAACTACTATATTCGAGTAGTACATAATGTAATTCATCGAAAACGTCGTTGTCCCAGAATCGGAGACATAATATCCATATTATTTTTTTTACCACAAGTGCTAAAAACTATTATAAGTACCTACGCATTATGTCCAGTAATTATATTGATATTTTACGTAACTATTGCTTTTTAGGTGAAACAACGCCGACCGAAACAAAGTCTGAGCCCAAACTAGAACTGGAAAAAGTAATAGAGAAGCCTGTTGCTGTAGCTTCAAGTGCATCATCAATATTCGCTACTGGCAACGCTGCAGTGCCTCTAGGTATTTGTTTTATACTTATTTCATTATTAAATACTGTATTTCATTTATCAGTCAATGCTCCAGTTTTAATGAGTGCTTACTGAGATTTCTAGAAATTCGATATAGTTATTATTACTATTAGAAAAGTTATTAATTAACAAACTTAATCAAAATTAAATAAAAATATTATAGTTGTCAAAAGATTATCATTATCTAAGTCATCTTTATTTTCAGCTAAACCAGTACCACTGACTATCAAACCTGATACATCAAAACCGGAACCTGTTACACCAGCTTTGACACCAGTTGAAACTACTCCATCAGCTTCTCTATTTTCTTTAAAATCCAGTCCATTCACTTTATCTGCTTTTGAAGCTTCATTTGCTGCACAGTCAAATAACACGCCAGTGGCCACTTCTATTTTTGCCTCGACTGCCACATCCTCACCAATCATCGGATCCTCATCCCAGGGGTCCATATTTAGTTCTTCTAAGACGTCTGTTGATGGTAGCGACTCATCTCAATCAGTCGATACAACTAAAGCATCAGATTCCACAACTCCAACATCCGTTTTTGGAGTACCCGCAACAACAACAACACAATCAGTATCAATATTTGGGACTTCAGTATTTGCAACTTCAACTGCTCCGTCAACAACACCACTCTTTGGCTCATCAACGACTTCATCCACAACATCGGTCTTCGGAACGTCACCAACTTCAGTATTTGCAACAGCCACAACGAAAGAATCCGTATTGGAAACCACTTCAACAGCAGCACCGTCAGTTTTTAGTCAAAATGCTACAACTACCAATGCGTCTATATTTAGCTCTGTGCCAGCCACGTCTGCCTCTACCACAATAACCGCAGTTGCTACTGAAACGCCTGCTTTAGACACGAGTACAGTGACGACTCAATCGTCTATTTTCGGCACTTCGGGTGGCAGTATTTTTGCTTCTGCTAAACCTAGTGCTAATCAAACATCAATATTTGGAGGTCAACCATCTGTAACACAATCTTCTTCAATATTTGGTACACCTACAGCTAGTCCGCAAACTTCAGGTAATTTTGTTTTGTATTTTTTTATTTATGTTTAAAAGTTCTTCATTTTAACAGATATCCTCGCACATGAAATTGCTGTAGTAGTTATTTTGATCAATACCCATAAAATTACTTACCTTTTTCAGCATTTGGTGCAACAAGCACCACAACGCAGGCTTCTATATTTGGTACACCAACCGCAACAACACAGACGTCAATATTTGGTTCTCCAACCTCTACTACTAGGGCGTCTATCTTTGGTACACCGACTGCATCTACTCAGGCATCGGCATTCGGTACACCGACTGCATCAACTCAAGCATCAGTGTTTGGTACTCCAACTGCTTCGACTCAGCCATCAGTATTCGGTACACCGACTGCATCAACTCAATCATCAGTGTTCGGTACACCGACTGCATCAACTCAATCGTCTATATTTGGCACACCGACTGCAACAACTCAGACTTCAGTATTTGGCACACCTACTGCTACAACTCAAACTTCAATATTTGGTTCACCAACCGCAACAACTCAGACTTCGGTCTTTGGAAATACTTCAAATCAAACATCCATATTTGGTGCCGCGCCAGATGTAGCGGCAAAAAGTGGTTCCTTGTTCGGAGGTGCAGAGTCTAACCTATTTGCAGCAGCAAGTATATCTACTACCAGCGCGCCTTCACAGAGGTAAAGGTTTACCTTATTTTACTATAATTATTTAGCTAGTCAAAATGACCCGATAAAAATTCCTAAAAGAAATATAACCTGAAATGTATGCTCCTATTGAAGAATGTCGGTTCTTAGAGGAGGAAAACATGTGTGTTGGGTCGTGATTTCTATTCCAAGTTTTTATGGTACAACAGAAAATAGTATTTTCCATATAGTTCTTGAATATTTCGTATTTGCACTCGTCCATTTTGGGTTTGAATTGCATTTCCTCTGAAGCCGTGTAGTCTTTCTTCTTCTCTAGGTTATTTAGGGGGTTTCATTGTCATGCAGTTTCTCATGCGTGTGCAGTTATGGACAGGATACTCAGTGGTTTTAGATGGAATCTGTGGAGCGTGCTAATACACGCATGCGGTGTAGAACCACAGTTGTTGTCCACAACCGCATGCAGGTGAGAAACCGCCCTTACTTTTGTGTTTTTTTTTGTATTCAACGATAGCATATATTTCACAGTACACCCGGGTCAGTATTTGGCAGCAGCAATACCAACGTTTTTGGTAACAAGGCTGCCTTTGGTCAATCCAACCCTACGTCAGCGTCGATATTTGGTGGCGGTGGTGCGACTTCGTTTGGACAAAAGCCACCTAGCAACTTCTGGTCAATGAGTAGCGGCAACACTGAAGGTGGATTTGGATCTCCTGCTGGTGGAGCATTTGGTAAAGATTTGATTTATAGTGGGAACATTATACTTACTTTATTAATATAATGACACCTACATTTTTTTTATAAAACGTAAGTATTATGTATCCATTACAACATTACTATTCCAAAATTGTTATTTTACTACATATTTATACTATCGAGGGTCTAATGTTTAAAATAGGTCAACAACCCACTACCCAAGCTTCGTCTATCTTCGGGGGTACTACTGGTGGTTCATTCAGTACTCCATCGCCCGCCGGTCAAGCGTTCGGCAGTCCGCAACCAGGTACGTTATTTAACCCTTTCAAAATTCATTTTCGCAAAAAGAAAACAAAAATCTGTTTCAAAATTAGTGGTACCTTAGATGGCTCTTTAAGCCGCTTGCTTAAACAATGTTGAAAGCCTATGGGACTTGAAATGTTTAACAGCTGGTGGCCGCACTCTTGTCTCAGTCGTTTTAATACGGCAATAAGCTCCTCACCCATTATGCATGATGAAATCCATACAGAATGGTCACTCAATATGAGCACCTAATCCAAATTTCTGTAAAACTAAATGTATGATGCATATAATCAGGCTTTTACTTCCGAAGGTGTAGGCAAAGGCATACTAACTGTCCACGTTTCACCATATTTTTCTGAAACGTAATTGGTGGTGAATTTATTACCTTGTTGAAGCGAACCAGCGCAGGTTCTAACCAAAACATTTTAATAATATACAATTTCTTCTTACAGCTTCCGCCTTTGGTGGTTCCCCTGTATTCGGTGGTAACCAACAAGCGTTCGGATCGTCTGCATCGTTTAGTTCTCCGTCCGGTGGGTTCGGTTCGCCATTTGGCGGGGGGTTCAGCAAAAGCCCTTCAAGTGGGTTCGGTGCACCGGCTGCGTTTGGTGGGGGAGCGACGTTTGGAGGGGGGGCTGCGTTCGGTAGTACCTCGCCAGGGAAAGTCTTTGGAGGAGCTGCACCCGGTTGGTATAATTTATTTTTAAGAGTAATGGCTAATTTATCTCCATTGTGACCAGATAAAACATTTGAGAGATACTGCAAACGCGGTCAGGCTTTATTACATAGTACATTAAACTATGTTTATCAGTCCCTAGAAATAACTCATTCAATGAGGAAACAATAACAGTTTTTAAAGTGAAACTTCTATTGCCTCTGTGTGTCTTAGATTTTATGAAACGCAAAAGTGTAAGGTAAAAGAGACAACTATACATATAGCCTATTAGAGAATGAGACAGAATACGTGTATACAGCAAAAGAAAGATACAACCTTTTTGAAAATTCTATAATTCTACCTTTGTTTGCAGTGCCAGCAGCCTTTAGTTCAAATCAGTCGAACGCTACATTTGAGAACCTAGCTACTACACAAAACACACTGACCTTCGGGAACCTCGCTCAGCAGTCAGGACCGCCTCAGCAGGCACCCAGCTTCAACACGTATGCCAATCCTTACTTATAATAAAAATGCGAATGTTTGTGGGTGTGGTGTTTGTTTGTTACTCTTTTACACTCTAACGAATCTGGCTGGCCGTTTCGGTATCGAAACCATAGTTTGGAATAACAGATAGGCTAATTTTGTCCATAGACTTACTTATACTTACAAAGTTCGGTATTCTACTTATATCATAAACTGGCACGTGTCTTCGCCCGAGTAAAATTCAGTTCTTGATTCCGCGTCTCATAGGACCGTAGTCTATGGACAAAATTAGCCTATCTGTTATTGCAAACTAGTTTAGAATAACAGATAGGCTAATTTTGTAAATATGGGTCGATATATCTTACTCTTTCACGCTCTAACCGCTGAACTGTCTAATCTAATTGAAATTTGGTACTAGGATAAGATTATAGTTTGGAATAACACGTAGGGTTTGAATTTGTATCCACAGAGTAAGTTCCCATGGGTTGCGGGAACGTGAACAGTATTCCTCACGGGTGGAGCCGCTGACGTAATCTAGTTCATACTAATATTATTAAGAGGAAGATTTGATTTTTTGTTTGTTGGTTTGCATCGAATAGGCTCCGAAACTATTTATAAAAATTCTTTCACTTTTGGAAGCTACACTCTTCCCGGTGAACATACCAAAGACTTCTATATAAACTGAGGTAGACGCGCCGTACTCTAACAAACGAGATTTCAAAAGCAATCCTCAAATACACATATTAATAAGACCACACTCACTTATAAATATTTTTTACGTAATTGTCACCACGCACAATAGCAATATACGAATAGAAAAAGAGTAAAAGAGAAGGCGTATGGACTCCGATTGCAAGTCGAGCACCTACTTTCGAAGTTTTGACTCACAACAGTGCGAGCAACGCTGCTAATTAGCTCAGTTTATAGGTTTCAAAAATCGGTGCGTAGGGCATGTCTACCTCAGTTTATATAGAAGTCTGGAACATACGCTATATTTTGTTCCCATATTCCATCGGGAACGGAAGCTACGCGGGTGAAACCGCGTGACATCCGCTACTTTTTAATAAATGGAAAAATAGATTAGATTGGATTTTGACACTGACATCAGGAGTGATGTTATGTTACACTGTAAATTCATTATTCATTTCGTTTGCAGGTCTCCATCATTCACCGGGTGGCGAGGCTGATGACTACATTTCAAAGATCGTGCAATTCGTGCGAAACAAAAACGTTAAACTATTTCCAGTGTATTGAAACTGGTGTATTTAAAGTGAAATCGACATTGATCTTGTAATGTAATGAATTGTTATACTCGTATAAATAATGTAACCATGTGCCTAAATATTAAGTTCTTTTAATAAACTTACCTTTATAATACCAATATATAATATAAATTTATAATAATCTGTCACTGACCATAGAAGGAACCGTATATCTCAAGAACCGGTTAAGTGCGACTCGGACTCGCCCGTCGAGAGTTCCGTACATCCGTCCAGGTAATGGTCCGTTCGCCGGCCCGTCCGTCTGTCTGTCAAGACCCTTCGTCTTGAGAATGCATGAATGTATCGAGTTAAAAAAAATATAAAAACGGACAACCCCCCAAAGACGCGGGATAGCTCCTGAACTGAAATTTTCTCTGCAACTGACCGTGCGTACCTCCCCACTTTAAACACCGTTTTTTTATGGTTTCGTCACAAAAGTACAGTCTTTACTTCCTATATTTGTGGTATAACAGTAGGATTACTTTTCTCTTCTCATATTCTTTTCTTTTCTTAAGAACTGTATACTGTTCAACCCTTCTACACCTACCTATCTCAAGGGAAGATTTGTATACCTTCATGACACTCACTTTGCCCTCTGAGATACAGGCCTCCGCCTAGTTGAGGGTACCTATATAGAGTGAATTATTGCAAATTTTCCTCTACCGTCACAAGTACCTACTCATGTCACGGGACATCCTTCCTGAGGGCTTACCCGGGGCTCTCAACCATAGGCCGTTAGGCGTGGCGTTAGGTTTTTTAGTCGGTAAGAGTCCGGCATAACATCCTATGAGGATTTTCCCTCACGTTAAACAAAAAAAAAAAAAGTACCTACTCATTGCATAAAACTGTATTTCTTAGCTAAATCTAAGCACTTTTAGAAGACTGTTAAAAAATTGTGATGGGAAATAAATAATAATAAACATGCCTAAACTCACTCGAAGTGCTTAAGATCATCAGAAAACTTTAGATTAAAAATGCCGTCACATACCACAACGTTCTTTGGGAAATCATTTACAGTTCTGGCAGTACGACTCTGGAATGCGTTGCCATTAACTAAGTATACGAAATGCGAAGTCCTTGGCAATTTTCAGAGACAGAGTTAAATATCACTATCTGTCCTTCTGACCAAATATTTATATGCTTTTTTCTGTAAATCGTGTGAAACTGTGAAATATTAACTGTTTCCGTGATAAGATTTCTGTTTTATGTAATGTAAGTAGGTAGTTGTAAGTTATATAAATGCGCCATCAATTGCCATTTATTTCCTGATTTTCTCTCTCCATGCCTAGGTTGTCTGGAAGAGATCGCTGTTAGCGATAACACGGCCCATTGTACTCTTCATTCATCGTTATTAAATTCTGATTGAAATACTGTATGAAGCGGTGTACAATTCAGCGACAGGTCCTCGTAGTGGGTCTGGGCGTGGACACTCTCTCGCTTGAGGCCATGGTGCGAGCCATGCTCTCCGGCGGGAGTAAGTGGGACTGCGCCGCCTCTTTCTGCGAGCAGGTCATGCTCGCGAAGGAGGCGGCGGGCCGGGTGCGGGAGAGAACTCTCCCACCCGAGTTCCGCAGTCGGCGCCCTGGGCGCCGCCGACGTGTCTTCGCCGAGGACTATCGGCCTCCATGACCGGGGGTCTGAGGACGGTGAGAGGGCCGCTCACCGTCCTTACAGAAGCAGGCCCATGACGGCAGCGTGACGTGAGCAATCACGAACGCACCCCCTTAGAAGCGGGGTCACACCCGAAATCCCCCATAGACGCGGGATTGCACCCGAACCACCCCCTGGGCGAGGCCGCATTGGCGGCCGTAGGTCTGTTGGGAGTCACGGGACATCCTTCCTGAGGGCTTACCCGGGGCTCTCAACCATAGGCTGTTGGGCGTTACGTGAGGTTTTTTTTAGTCGGTAAGAGTCCGGCATAGCATCCTACGAGGATTTTCCCTCACGTTAAAAAAAAAAAAAAAAAAAAAAGCGGTGTACAATTAATCATTATCTATCCTTCTACTTGCCAAATTTCATGGTTCTAGGTTAACAGGAAGCAGGTGTCTAGTTCATCATCGTTCATCATCACGCCTTTTATCCCCGAAGGGGTAGGCAGAGGCATATTATATACCCACATTTCATGATGATTCCCTTGAGAGTGTCGAAATACCCGTTATTGACGATATGAGCGGGCGTTAACTTGGAGGGTTGATTTTAAAAGATTTTTTTAAGACGGATTTATCTAAGGAAGCTGTCGAATGGCTATAGAGCCATTCGATTAAGGAATCAACTTCCTGTTGAGATTAGACGAGCGCAGACTACCTATAGGTATCTAGTCACAGTTCCATCTATGTACCGTGCTCATTATAAAAAGTAGGGCATCGATAAGTTACTGAAAAGGCGAAGTTTAAAACTTTTCTTGGATCCATTATACATTCAGATAACTCACTAACAAACCGTACATCGCATCGCACACTTCATCGGAGTTACACTAACGAATCAAGTTTGGCTCGGAATTATGAACTAAAAGATAACTAAAGTAGATTTAACTATATTATGCATGCATGATATGTAGGAATCTACATATCGAGGTATACCGCAAATACTGGGTGTTTCTTTTAGGGTGTCAAGCCGCCACTAGCTGGTAGCAGGGTTCCATACCTATCGATTTAACCCCCATGTATGTTCTACGATTTTTTGTAGTTTTCGAGATATAATTTTTTTTCGTTATTTTTCCACGTGGCTTTAAATAATTACAACTTTTTGGTTCGACTTTTCTTGGATATTTTTTTATTATTATAATGCCTATTGATTGCAGTATTATGGACAAAATAATCTCCTTCCTAACTTTGATACAAGATGTAAAAATTTTAATCGATAATAAAAAAATAGGGAATTATGCAGAACATTATATCTCGAAAACTACAAAAAATCGTAGAACATACATGGGGGTTAAATCGATAGGTATGGAACCCTGCTATCAGCTAGTGGCGGCTTGACACCCTAAAAGAAACACCGTGTATAGGAGAAAATCAGAGGCCAAAGGTGGCCATTTTAAATAGTTTTTACGTAGGTATAGTTTGTACGTATCCAAAGTGTAAAAACGGGCACTTTTTTACCGATTTTTGGTACGGAACCCCCCGTGAGCGAGTCCGAATCGCATTTGGCCGGTCATTTAATAATTTTTACTGAAACTAATAAATATAGGTACCTATAGGAAGGTACCTGCATAGGTACACTACCTAAGTTTAAGCATATAAAATTAGGTAGGTACTCTATTCCTACTAATGTTATAAAAACGAAAGTAACTCGGTCTGTCTGTCTGTTACGTTTTCACGCCTAAACCTCTGAACCGATTTTGATGAAATTAAGTACCTATAGGGACAGTTTGAGTTCAAGGGAAAGACTTAGGATACTTTTTAACTGACTGCGTAAAAGTAGGGTAATGATTTTACGCGATAACGACTTCTACGCGGACGAAGCCGCGGGGAACAGCTAGGCAGATAGTAAATAATAATTGCAATTCCTTTTGTAACAGATATGGCCGGGCTAGGTAGGTACCTACTCGTACCTACCTAAATACCGAATAGATATTATAGATAGTCGACAAGTAACTGTTTTGATAAGTAAGTAGGTACCTACTTGTAAAGCTGAAATTAAGTATCTATGTACCTAGCTCTTTTCTATCCCGATATTTCCCAATACCTACTTTTTGCACCACTTCGACAAGCTCAATTATTAATAAGGGTGTTGAAATATAAAAGTTAGGTACAAAATGTGAAGAGCTCGTGTGAACACTCAATCAACACGAGTGGGCGGGCGGCGTGTCGGGTGCGCGGCTCAATTTTACGAATGAAATTGTTTTAAAATAATTTGAAGTGTAGTCCCTTCCTCCCAGTCCTCATCCATCTTGTGAAGTAGCTGCCGGCACTAATTTATTTTGTACTAGCGGACGTCACGCGGTTTTACCCGCGTAGTTCCCGTTCCCGTGTCTATGTTCACCGTGAATAGTGTAGGTAAGTACCTTGTTAATAATGAAAGAATTTTTCAAATCGGTTCAATAGTTTCGGAGAGCCTATGCAAACAAACAAACAAACAATCAGCAATCAAATCTTTCCTCTTTATAATATTTGGTAGGTATAGACCCGCTGCTTCTCGTGCCTGGTTATTAAATGGAAATGAAATACTTAGGTATAGGTACTTAATTAATAAAAAACCAGTCATGTAAGAGTGGACTCACGCACGGAGTGTTTCGTAGCAAAAACGAAAAAAATGTCACGTTTGTTGTTGGTCTGGGAGGCCCCCTTAAATGTAGGTACCTGCTTACGTAGGTATAATATATTTTAAGTAGGTAGGTAGGTAGGTACCTACTTATCTATATCTATACTAATATTTTAAAGAGGTAAAGTTTGTGTGTTTGTATATTTGTTAAATTGTAAGGGGTAGGTAATCTCGGGATCTACTGAACCGATTTTATAAATTCTTTCACCAATAGAAAGCTATGTTATTGTGGAGTGTCATAGGCTATATAGCATCACGCTACATCGAATAGGAACGGAGCAGTATCTAATAGTAAATGTTTCAAAAACGGGGGAAAAGTTATTCCTTTTGAGAGCTTCGTTGCGTGTGCTGCGTAAATATTTATAGTTAGATATGTAAAAAATATGTAGATACTACAACATTGTTTCTCTTGGAAAAGATCTAAAAAAATTGCGCGATAGCATGTATCTATCTTTGGGTTGGTGCGCAATAACCATTTTAATGGCAATCATTTTTTTTTACAATAAGGTCACGAGATACCTCTTTCATAAACGAAATTGTTCTTAAAAATAATGTGACGGGAATACACGCGACGAGAAACCTTTCTCTCTCTCTCTCTCACACGTAGTATTGAATATTAACGACGAGACGCTACGGGAGTAAACGCAACGCGACGGGAACAGGTAATACCTACTCTCTCTTATGTGGCGCAAACGAAGTTGCGCGGGTCAGCTAGTTTACTATAAATAAGTGTCTAGCTACCATGGTTCATGAGAATCATGAGATACTTACGCCAGATGACAGACGACTTAGATTTTTCTGTCTCTATGGTGAGATGTCGTGAGATTTTATTCAACCCCCTCCCCCATCCCCCAATCCTTAGATCATCTAACCACAGGATGCGCCTTACTGCATTGTTTTCTGCCATTGCACATGACCATTTGGTCTTTTGGCTTTATAAAAAGCACTGTAGATCAGTACATCATTTTATATGATTAAACTAGTACATTTCATTGTAGTTGACTGTACAATACAAATTAACACACAACAGCCATTACGCATTTGTCGATTAATACATTTGAAATTTTATATGTCTTTGTGTTTCCCCCTTCACTTGTATGAAAACTGGCAGAATATTTTTGTATGCGGTGGTTCGCAAAGGCTAGTCCCGTGATATATGGTCTAAGCCCCAATCTCACGTAGGGGAAGGTGGGGACGCTTCGTACGGTTTCCACATTTTATTTATTATCTATTATTTTTATTTTTCTCTACTCTCAACCGTAATTGAATCGTTTATTTCAGAAACCACCTAAGCGACAAAAATTCCGAAAATGTTGTTTTGTTGGTACTGTTCACTTCGGAGGTGAATACATCGTTTAGTGCAGAAATAACTTATATTCCATATCACCGATGCTATTTGGCAGGCTAGAAAAGAATCCGTTTATTTCAGAAAGAACCCAAGCGCCGTCGCATAGGTTCTTTCTGCGGTATATTTCACTCGCGACGTGTTCCGACGAGTTCCGTGGCTCGCTGTTTTGTTTCTAGTTTATATCGAAGGTTACCGACATTCAAACACTGAGTGAATAATATTATTTTTCGTGCGTTTTCGGTGAAAACTAAGGTGTTATTTTATGGTTTATCATACATTAAGCCATGTCTGATACTCTCTGGCTCTGGCCATTCATTTTTCCCATGTAACAGAGATTTTGGAAGTATAAAGCGTCTCTTGAGAAAGACGGAAAGGATTTATACTCCTGATGAATATGCAGAGCTCATGCTAAAAGCTAGTAAGTGTGGCCGATTTACTGTACCTATATCACCTCACATCATACGATGTTCTCAGTTTCAAAAAGTGGTGGCCCAAATCATATAAGAAAATTACAAATTCGGATGAAACTTCAGGTAGAAACGTACCCAAAGATAATAAGCAGCCATTGGCAGCCATTCAAAGTGTCCAAGAACAAGCAGTTTCTCTACAACAAGAATACTCCGGGAAAATTGGTCGCAAACGAATACATTGGAGGAATAGCAACATCTACCTTTACATTTCTAAAAACTGCCAACCATCCGGAACTACCAGCAGAGAAAGCTTATCCTATGGGGAAGGTATGTTTACTTTTATTTTACCAAGGTCATTTAAAACATTTCTATTTTTACTTTTAGCTAAACATTTTTGTAGGACATACCTACCTAACAAATTTTAAAATTTATCGGGTTTTGCACAGTTAGATTTTTGTTTTTAGGTCCCAATCCCAATCAACCAAAAAAGATTGATGATATTAAAAAGTTGATGGAGATACACTGTTGGATATGAAGCTTTCTACGACACCATTATCCAATGGCCAACAACTAACCACAAGTTGCCAGAAGACATGCCAGAAGCTGAATAGACCAGATCTTTTGTATAATATAGACATACTGTAGCGTGTAGTCTACTTGTACGAGTATTTTCCGTTTAATGCCTAATAAAACAATCTTGTTTATGCTAAAGTGTGTCTGTTACTTACCTTTGATACCAAAACAGGTAAAAATTAATCGTTTGACTTAATTTCAATATTAATTTCTAAAAAATTACTTTGGATTACACTAATTTATTGCAGAAACCACCTAAGTGAAAAATTTTCAAAAATTTATGTCTCAAAATATTGAAGGAAAAAAAAATTGAAGAAAATATATTGTACCAACAGCATGTTCTTGATTTGGTTAAAAAATATTTGAAGGAGACTAGACCTATACTTAAGCTGCAAAACAGTTTTTTTTAGTTTTCCGAAAGTTGAAAAAAGCGCACTTAGGTGGTTTCTGAAATAAACGATTCAATTATGATTTAAACTAGATCTGGAATATGTACTACCTACTCTGGAAAATGAAAATATCTGTTTGTCAATATACCTACCTACTTAACTTTAGTAAAAACGTGGATGGCAGCATAAAAAAATAAGTTTCGACTTTAAGGTAAATATAGGTACATGGGAAAAACAAAAACTTAGTGGTAACACGAAAATCAATCAAGCCAACATCAGCGCTAGAGGTAAATTAACTATGAACGGACTATAAAGTGACCGCTGATCTGTAATATACAGTGACGTATTACGATATTATAATTTTTATTTATCTATTTTATACAACAACTGTTACTAGCTGACCCGCGCAACTTCGTTTGCATCACATGAGAGTGAGAAGGAGAGAGGTGTTAAAGTGATGTAGGATGTTTCCCGTCGCTTTTACTTCCGCCCATCTGTTTTTTGGTATGGAACTCATCGTGTGCGAGTCCGACTCGCACTTGGCCGGTTTTTATCATTCTGTTGACTGGCTACCACTGCAGACCACGTTTACTCCCATCGCGTCGCTCATACTTTAAAGAGGGTTATTGTAAGTGAACCTTAAAAGATAGGCATTTGCTGTTGAGGACTTTTTTTGTAACTTTTTAAGAGGAACAAATTTGTAATACACTATTTTTACGTAACTTTAACCATTTATGCAGCGTACGCAATGGAACCTCTCAAAAGAAAGAAAATTTCCCCGTTCTCGAAACATTACTCATGGCTGCTTCGCTCCTATTCGTCTTAGTGTGATGTTAAATCACTATTGGCCACCCTCAATAAATGGACTAATAAACTGTATAACAATTTTGAAATCCAATCAGTAGTTTCTGAGATCCTAGCACAAACAAACTCTTCAGTTTTATAATATCGTGAGCGAACCTTAAGAGATAGACAAATTAGGTTATTGTGAGCGAACCTTAAAAGGTAGACATATGCTGTCGCGGACTTTTTTTTAGAACTTTCTAAAAGAAATAATTTAGTAATACGCAATTTTTACGTAACTTTAACCATTTACGCAGCGTACGCCTTGGAAGCTCTGAGACGGTAAAAAATATTCCCCGTTTTCAAAACATTATTGATTGCTGATCCGCTCCTATTCGTCTTAGCGTGATGTTATATAGCCTACAGCCATCCTCGATAAATGGACTATGAAACTGAAAAAGAATTTTCGAAATCCAACCAGTAGTTTCTGAGATCCTAGCGTTCAAACAAACAAACAAACTCTTCAGCAGCAGCTTTATAATATTAGTATGGATATGGATAGCGGATGTCACGCGGTTTGACCGGTGTTCATCAGCTCCCGTTCCCGAGGGAATACGGGAATAAAATATAGCCTATGTTACTGAGGGTGAATGTAGCTTTCCAATGGTGAACGAATTTTTCAAATCGGCACAGTAGGTAGTTTTTAAGCTTATTCATTACAAAAGTACAATTTTTTTCCTCTTTGTATTACGAGTCGTGATACAAAGAGGAAAAGCCTCACAATTATAAGGTACTAGCTGACCCGTGCAACTTCGTTTGCGGCACATGAGAATTAGAAAGAGAGAGGTATGGTATTAATATTTTGAGTAATATAATGTTTCTCGTCGCATTTACTGTCGTCGCACTCGTCGCGCCTAGTCCCGTCGCGTCGCTTATATATCTACATTAGAGCTGACAAGCACAACTTCGTTTGCGTCACATGAGCGAGAAAGAGAGAGGTTTAGTATTAATATTCAAGGTGATATAATGTTTCCCTTCGCATTTACTCCCGTCGCGTCGCTTATATTCATTAGAGCTGAACCGCACAACTTCGTTAGTATCACATGAGAGTGAGAAGGAGAGAGGTGTGGTAGTAATAGGTAAAGCGATATAATGTTTCCCGTTGCATTTACTTCCACCCGTCCTTTTTTTGGTACGGAACTCATGTGTGTCCGACTCGCACTTGGCCGGTTTTTATTGTTCAGTTGATTGGCTACCACTGCAGACCACGTTTACTCCCGTCGCGTCGCTCATACTTCAAAACTTATTAAAAGGGGTTATTGTAAGTGAACCTTAAAAGATAGGCATATGCTGTTGACGACATTTTTTGTAACCTTTAAAAGGGAACATTTTTGTCTTACAAAATTTTCACGTAATTTTAACCATTTACGCAACGTACGCAGTGGAAGCTCTCAAAAGAAAGAAATTTTCCCCGTTCTCGAAACATTACTTAATAGCTGCTTCGCTCCTATTCGCATTAGCGTGATTTTATATCGCCATTAGCCATCCTCAATAAATGGACTACTGTAAAGTAATTTTCGAAATGCAACCAATATTTTCTGAGATCCTAGGACAAACAAACTCTTCAGTTTTATAATATTGTGAGGGAACCTTAAAAAACAGACAAATTAGGTTATTGTGAGCGAACCTTAAAAGATAGACATATGCTACTACGGATTTTTTTTTAGAACTTTTTAAGAAAAACAATATACACAATCTTTACGTATCTTTAACTATTTATGCAGCGTACGCCTCTGAAGCTCTCAGACGGTAAAAAATATTCCCCGTTTTCGAAACATTATTGAATGCTGCTTCGCCCTTATTTGTCTTAGCGTGATGATATATAGCCTATAGCCATCCTCAGTAAATGGACTATTAAACTGTAAAAGAATTTTTTAAATACAACCAGTAGTTCCTGAGATCTTAGCATTCAACCAAACAAACTCTTTAGCTTTAAAATATTAGTATAGATAATACCTAGTGTAGATTGATTACTTAGGCCTCACAGACTTACCTATATTGTAAGTCTGTGGTAGGCCTTAATTTAAAGGGCAGCACAGTGTAGTACATACTTACATAAAATTAGCTTTAAGGCGAAGTGCAATTGTGTCTCCAGCGATTCGGAGGGGGTGAAGCAGACGCAAGATGTTCGGGACGCTCCGTGCGTCGGAAACGTTTTCGCGCGTTAGCCCGTTCACTACGCATACGCAATTGAAATCATTGACTGAAGTACAAGTTTACATAACTATTTTTTTCGCACTGTTTAGATAAACCTCTTAGATTTTCTACTCGTGAGCAACTACGTAATTGATTTTGATGCAGTTTTTATCACTAACATGTAATGAAATTCATTTTCATAATAATAGTTCAGTCAAAATAGACATTCCAGTTTGCATTAATTCCCAACAAGCTGGTTTTTCGTGCAGGCCTTGAATACGTCATTACAAATGACATGTCAAAAGTATAAGAATAGAACATAATATATTTGAGAAGTACTCCAATTTATTTTTTTACCTGTGACGATTTTTGCCAGGTTGAATGAAAAAGTAAGAATCTGCTGACCCTCTCCTTCATAGTTTTTATTTTTTGGTAATTTACTGTACTGTTTACTGTACTGTGTAATGGTACGGTACTGTACAAAAAAGGCTGAAAAATATACCTGTATGGGAGCCCTCCTTAATTTTTTTTCTGTTTTTAGTATTCGTAAATTTCAAATGCCTAGCGATTGCAGTGGTGCATGAGATGACAGGTAGACGGACGGCGTAGTCTCTGTAATAGGGTCGCGTTATTACAGATTATTTTTACTGTTGGTTGATGGCACTTGGTGGAACCTGCAGCTCATATTGAATACCCACCACTTGTAGGTACTGTTCCACAGCAGCTTTCGCCTCTTCGCATTTTCAAAAGGCAAATCTAACTTCATGTCATCAAGTTACTCTCTCCTCGTCTCATTTTATCCTTTGGATACGGAACTGTAAAAAACGGCCAAGTTGAAGTAGGACTGGCACACTGATGAGGATTTCCCAACAAGAAAAACGCCAAAAGATTACGTTGTAGGTATGGGAGTAACCTTATTCATTCTTTATCTAGTACTAGCGGATGTCACGCGGTTTCACCCGCGTAGTTCCCGTTCCCGTGGGAATACGGGAATAAAATATAGCCTATGTTCACCGCAAAGAGTGTAGCTTTCCAACAGAGAAAGAATTTTTCAAATCGGTCCAGTAGTTCCGGAGCCTATTCGTTACAAACAAACAAAAAAACAAATCTTTCCTCTTTATAATATTAGTATAGACTAGCGGACGTCACGCGGTTTTACCCGAGTAGTTCCCGTTCCCGTGTGAATACGGGAATAAAATATAGCCTATGTTCACTGCAAAGAGTGTAGCTTCCCAACAGTGAAATAATTTTTCAAATCGGTCCAGTAGTTCCGGAGCCTATTCGTTACAAACAAACAAACAAACAAAAAAAACAAATCTATCCTCTTTATAATATTAGTATAGATTTAGATTATTATAGTTGTTACAGCGGTAGTAGAAACACATCTTTGAAATGTATAACTAACTAGTTCATGAGATACAAATGGACAAACGGACTTCGAAGTCTCAGTAATAGGGTCCCGTTTGGATACGAAACCGAAGAATATACAAAAACGAATTATTATGCATATATGCAAGGGTGTATAAAGGAATAAATTTCGATACTAGTTATTTAGACTAGACAAGGCTTTATTCCTGTCCAAACTATGGGTTATTCCGATCTGTCCCCCCGGTCTGTCCCCTCGGGGGGACAGATAGGACAAAAAAGTTCGATCTGTCCCCCTTTGAGCAAGGAGGGGACAGCTCGAACCTTATTCACTAATCAACGGTTTCATCTGTCCCCCTATTAGCGGAAGGGGGACAGATGAAACTACTTTTTTCCTGTTTGTCCCCAATAAAATAAAATAAAGTAATTTTTAAGTTTTGCCACCCATTAAGTATAGGTATTGCTGTTAGCGATAAGGCCGCCCATTGTACATTAGTTGATACTTAATGACTGTAATTTGATGATTAATGGTGTACAATAAAGTATTCATTATTATTATTATTAAATACTGATTCGGGTTTATAATCATTTGATTACTTCTAAATAAATCTTCAACATACTAATGTAATTGTTCTGTACGTATGTTTGTCACCTTACTCCACCCAAACGGCTGAATAATTAGAATATTTTTTATGTATATTTCGATGGATTTCTGAATAGATTGAAAACAAAATATGTATTATTTCAGACTATAATCTATTCTCATAATCATAATCATTCATTTATTTGTGAAACATAGGTACTTCACAGGTCTTAAAAATAATTGTTAAGTTCTCTATGTCCTACCACACAGCGTGGTGTACAAATAGTGCAATTAAACACAGTTATACAAAATAATATTATTACAGACAGTTGTCAACAACGTAAAATGTCAATTACTACATAGGCATTTTAAAACAAAATTATACAAAATACATACATAGAATCGCTAATCATTTAAATTCATTAGCATTAAATACAATCATTTCATATATCCAGCCAACACAATCTGCAAGATATCAATATTAAAAGAAAAAGTCTGAAAATCACAAGTCAGAACTAGTCACCATCACAGACAGTTGTCAATAATTAAAAATCTCAAAAGGTCAAAAAACAAAAATTAAAATATAAGAATTATGTTATCAATGGTTTAAGATGTCAATAAGTTATGTTATTTTATCCACTAAATATTCTTCAACAGAGTAATAGGCCTTACTTAATAAGAACAATTTAAGTTTATTTTTAAATATTTCATAACTTTTCAGAGACTTAATATCTTTCGGCAGCTTGTTTTATAGTTTAGGAGCCATTGCAAATATACTCTTGCGTAGCAGGGCTGTTTTAGCTGTGAGCAGGTATAGGTTATCAGCTCTACGACTGCTCGTTACTACTGAGAATTTATCCCAGTTTTGCCTTACAAACGTTACTGTCTCCAATATATACATGCATAGTACAGGAAGTATTCCCAATGTTATAAAATACGGCTTACAAGAAACTGTGCTGGCGATATTACAGATGGAGCGAATGCAACGTTTTTGTGCTTTAAGAACAGAATCCCTGCCAGTTGCATTTCCCCAAAATATAATTCCACATATATGTAAGTGGATGCAACCAGCGCGTGATATGCTGTGATAGTTTCCCTATTGACAGTTTTACCCAACATGTACAGATTGTACAGGGCATATGCATACTGGTTTACCCTGTTACACACCAACTCAATTTGATGATTCCATTGTAATGTACTCTCAATCTGAAGACCCAAAAACTTCTCGTGAGACATATTTAATTTCTTTGTCATTATGCTTCAATTCAAATTTCTTTGTGCTTCCCCTTTGACAGAAGATCATCATATTTGTTTTTTCTAAATTTACATTAAGATTATGTGCCTGCAGTCATACAATCAGAGAGGTAATAGTATTGTTAATAGTGTTGATGTCAAAATGATTATTATTAAATACCACAGTGCTGTCATCAGCATACATAATCATGGGAAATTTGGTAGCTGATGGGAAGTCGTTAATGTAAATGATGAATAAGAGTTGACCAAGTATGCTTCCCTGGGGTACGCCGAACTTTATCGTTCTGGTGTCAGACTTGTACAAAACTTCTGTATTTGTTCTATTGCATATTTGATTAATTACTGTGATTTGTTTGCAATTTGTAAGGTATGACTCTAGTAATTTCGAAAGATTACCTCTAACACCATAGGCATAAAGTTTATTATTAGTTTATTAGTAAGTATTATAAATTTTATTATTAGTAGTTTATTATTAAGTTTATTAATAAGTATTAGTAGTTTTTTAATAAGTATAGTTCTAGAACCTTGTTTTGCTGATAGAGATAATATTGTTATTGTTTGTATTTTTACGTCTCTAAAATGGCAAGAATGGCTGTACATAGGAAAGTGCTTGTCCCTACACTTATGCATGGTAATGAAAGTTGGGTGTGGCAGGAGAAGCATGAAAGTAAAATTAATGCAGTGGAAATGAGAAGTTTGCGAAGTATAGCTGGAGTGACATTGATGGATAAAGTAAAGAATAGTGTGATAAGAGAACATTGCGGCATGACAGAAGATGTAGTAACTAAGATAGAGAAAGGGATGCTCAGATGGTTTGGACATGTGGAGAGAATGGATGGAAATAGGCTGACGAAACAGATTTATGAGGCGAGAGTGAATGAGCAAACTGGTAGGGGTCGACCTCGGCATACTCATGTCGATCAAATCGATAATCTTCTGAGAAAAGGCCAGGTCAAGAGTACCTACCCTTAACCGAAGAGCATGTATGAAGACACTTATGAAAGTTAAAGCGAAAGTTGTTTGCCAGAATCGTAGCAAGTGGAAAGTCATAGTCGTCTCTGCCTACCCTGTTGGGAGACAGGCGTGATGTTATGTATGTATGTATGTTATATTTTTAGGAATTATGACAAAATAGAAGACTGGTTGTTATTATATTAACACCTACTGTAATTTATGTGAATGTGACTATACTAATAGATGCTAAATTAATAGTTAATTTAAATACAGATGATTAGTCATGTCTTTATCCTCGAAGGGGTAGGCAGAGGCATAGTATACGCCCACATTTCACCTTATAGGTTTATCACACACGTAATAGATGGTGAGCCTGTTTCCTCCGGAGCAGAATGTACAAAACGCAAAATGAGCACCACACGCACAATTGCCGTGTTGAAATGGACAGGCGCAGGTCACCGCGACCCGCAGTTAAGATTTTTCAAGCTGCCTATAAGGCCTTCACCCTCGCTTAACGATTATCATTTTGCTGACAACCGGGTTTCATTTCGAGTTTTCCTTCTCTACGCAATGGATCTTTTTGAAAAAAATTCCCTTAGTCGCCTCTTACGACACCCTCGGGATGTATTGGGGTCATGACATTTTGACTAACCCGTTGCAACACGGGATGCCGTCGCCAAACGGGGCCTTTAATTTAATATAATGTTTAACTTCTTTTAATAAATAATTATATTTTATATGGGGACAAACTGGACACAAAGAGTTTGATCTGTCCCCATATTAGTGGCAGGGGGACAGATGAAACCGCTGAGGAGTGCATAGAGTTTGATCTGTCCCCTTCTTAGTAAAATGGGGACAGATCGAACTAATTTTTCCTATCTGTCACCCTGGGGGGACAGATCGGGGGGACAGATCGGAATAACCCAAATTAAGGGTTATTCCGATCTGTCCCCCCGGTCTGTCCCCTCGGGGGGACAGATAGGACAAAAAAGTTCGATCTGTCCCCCTTTGAGCAAGGAGGGGACAGCTCGAACCTTATTCACTAATCAACGGTTTCATCTGTCCCCCTATTAGCGGAAGGGGGACAGATGAAACTACTTTTTTCCTGTTTGTCCCCAATAAAATAAAATAAAGTAATTTTTAAGTTTTGCCACCCATTAAGTATAGGTATTGCTGTTAGCGATAAGGCCGCCCATTGTACATTAGTTGATACTTAATGACTGTAATTTGATGATTAATGGTGTACAATAAAGTATTCATTATTATTATTATTAAATACTGATTCGGGTTTATAATCATTTGATTACTTCTAAATAAATCTTCAACATACTAATGTAATTGTTCTGTACGTATGTTTGTCACCTTACTCCACCCAAACGGCTGAATAATTAGAATATTTTTTATGTATATTTCGATGGATTTCTGAATAGATTGAAAACAAAATATGTATTATTTCAGACTATAATCTATTCTCATAATCATAATCATTCATTTATTTGTGAAACATAGGTACTTCACAGGTCTTAAAAATAATTGTTAAGTTCTCTATGTCCTACCACACAGCGTGGTGTACAAATAGTGCAATTAAACACAGTTATACAAAATAATATTATTACAGACAGTTGTCAACAACGTAAAATGTCAATTACTACATAGGCATTTTAAAACAAAATTATACAAAATACATACATAGAATCGCTAATCATTTAAATTCATTAGCATTAAATACAATCATTTCATATATCCAGCCAACACAATCTGCAAGATATCAATATTAAAAGAAAAAGTCTGAAAATCACAAGTCAGAACTAGTCACCATCACAGACAGTTGTCAATAATTAAAAATCTCAAAAGGTCAAAAAACAAAAATTAAAATATAAGAATTATGTTATCAATGGTTTAAGATGTCAATAAGTTATGTTATTTTATCCACTAAATATTCTTCAACAGAGTAATAGGCCTTACTTAATAAGAACAATTTAAGTTTATTTTTAAATATTTCATAACTTTTCAGAGACTTAATATCTTTCGGCAGCTTGTTTTATAGTTTAGGAGCCATTGCAAATATACTCTTGCGTAGCAGGGCTGTTTTAGCTGTGAGCAGGTATAGGTTATCAGCTCTACGACTGCTCGTTACTACTGAGAATTTATCCCAGTTTTGCCTTACAAACGTTACTGTCTCCAATATATACATGCATAGTACAGGAAGTATTCCCAATGTTATAAAATACGGCTTACAAGAAACTGTGCTGGCGATATTACAGATGGAGCGAATGCAACGTTTTTGTGCTTTAAGAACAGAATCCCTGCCAGTTGCATTTCCCCAAAATATAATTCCACATATATGTAAGTGGATGCAACCAGCGCGTGATATGCTGTGATAGTTTCCCTATTGACAGTTTTACCCAACATGTACAGATTGTACAGGGCATATGCATACTGGTTTACCCTGTTACACACCAACTCAATTTGATGATTCCATTGTAATGTACTCTCAATCTGAAGACCCAAAAACTTCTCGTGAGACATATTTAATTTCTTTGTCATTATGCTTCAATTCAAATTTCTTTGTGCTTCCCCTTTGACAGAAGATCATCATATTTGTTTTTTCTAAATTTACATTAAGATTATGTGCCTGCAGTCATACAATCAGAGAGGTAATAGTATTGTTAATAGTGTTGATGTCAAAATGATTATTATTAAATACCACAGTGCTGTCATCAGCATACATAATCATGGGAAATTTGGTAGCTGATGGGAAGTCGTTAATGTAAATGATGAATAAGAGTTGACCAAGTATGCTTCCCTGGGGTACGCCGAACTTTATCGTTCTGGTGTCAGACTTGTACAAAACTTCTGTATTTGTTCTATTGCATATTTGATTAATTACTGTGATTTGTTTGCAATTTGTAAGGTATGACTCTAGTAATTTCGAAAGATTACCTCTAACACCATAGGCATAAAGTTTATTATTAGTTTATTAGTAAGTATTATAAATTTTATTATTAGTAGTTTATTATTAAGTTTATTAATAAGTATTAGTAGTTTTTTAATAAGTATAGTTCTAGAACCTTGTTTTGCTGATAGAGATAATATTGTTATTGTTTGTATTTTTACGTCTCTAAAATGGCAAGAATGGCTGTACATAGGAAAGTGCTTGTCCCTACACTTATGCATGGTAATGAAAGTTGGGTGTGGCAGGAGAAGCATGAAAGTAAAATTAATGCAGTGGAAATGAGAAGTTTGCGAAGTATAGCTGGAGTGACATTGATGGATAAAGTAAAGAATAGTGTGATAAGAGAACATTGCGGCATGACAGAAGATGTAGTAACTAAGATAGAGAAAGGGATGCTCAGATGGTTTGGACATGTGGAGAGAATGAATGGAAATAGGCTGACGAAACAGATTTATGAGGCGAGAGTGAATGAGCAAACTGGTAGGGGTCGACCTCGGCATACTCATGTCGATCAAATCGATAATCTTCTGAGAAAAGGCCAGGTCAAGAGTACCTACCCTTAACCGAAGAGCATGTATGAAGACACTTATGAAAGTTAAAGCGAAAGTTGTTTGCCAGAATCGTAGCAAGTGGAAAGTCATAGTCGTCTCTGCCTACCCTGTTGGGAGACAGGCGTGATGTTATGTATGTATGTATGTTATATTTTTAGGAATTATGACAAAATAGAAGACTGGTTGTTATTATATTAACACCTACTGTAATTTATGTGAATGTGACTATACTAATAGATGCTAAATTAATAGTTAATTTAAATACAGATGATTAGTCATGTCTTTATCCTCGAAGGGGTAGGCAGAGGCATAGTATACGCCCACATTTCACCTTATAGGTTTATCACACACGTAATAGATGGTGAGCCTGTTTCCTCCGGAGCAGAATGTACAAAACGCAAAATGAGCACCACACGCACAATTGCCGTGTTGAAATGGACAGGCGCAGGTCACCGCGACCCGCAGTTAAGATTTTTCAAGCTGCCTATAAGGCCTTCACCCTCGCTTAACGATTATCATTTTGCTGACAACCGGGTTTCATTTCGAGTTTTCCTTCTCTACGCAATAGATCTTTTTGAAAAAAATTCCCTTAGTCGCCTCTTACGACACCCTCGGGATGTATTGGGGTCATGACATTTTGACTAACCCGTTGCAACACGGGATGCCGTCGCCAAACGGGGCCTTTAATTTAATATAATGTTTAACTTCTTTTAATAAATAATTATATTTTATATGGGGACAAACTGGACACAAAGAGTTTGATCTGTCCCCATATTAGTGGCAGGGGGACAGATGAAACCGCTGAGGAGTGCATAGAGTTTGATCTGTCCCCTTCTTAGTAAAATGGGGACAGATCGAACTAATTTTTCCTATCTGTCACCCTGGGGGGACAGATCGGGGGGACAGATCGGAATAACCCAAATTAAACCTTCTACGTTTTATTTCGCATAGCTCTTGCCCGCAGCTTCAGCTGTGTAGAATTCTGTTCACGTTCCTATCATATCCAGGGATAAAATAGTCTTTATGCTATTTTCTAAATTATATATAATATATCCAGGAATATATTGCAGTCTGGAAAAGCATAAAATAATTATAATAGGCCACCAATTACAGCCAGATCTGCTCAACCGTTGGAACGTGATTTTGTCGCAAACATCTTCACAGACTTCAATTATATCATAATTAAATAATTCGTAAATTATATTAAATCATCAGGCACTTCTGAATATTTTGCTTTTCCGTGCTTCTGAGCCGTTGGTCCCGGTTTTCGGTAACAAATATTCACAAAATCATCTTCTAGCGCTTAACATATAGGTACCACTATCCATTGAACGTTGTATTACTGTTTACATTATAGCTTAAAAACAAAGTTAGGGTTGTATTGACTGTATCGGGTTATAAGCTATATACCAACAGTGAACTGAAAATAAACATTTTCAGTTCACTGTTGGTTAAAATTCAAACTCATACTTACAACTTTCAAATTCAATACCTATCTACATCAACTACGACGTACTAGTAGTAAAGTAAGACTACCAGAATATCGACAATACGCAATACGTACATTGAAAACTGTAATTTTGGATAGGAGAATACCAATTTTTTGAGTTTGAATTTATTATAGACAATTAAGGTTTATACCTACTGTTATATTGTAAATTTAGGAGAGTTGGCCCACTGATTCGTCAGTCATTAGTATTATACTCGTAATAACATTGATTTTACTTAAATATTAATATAAATAATGTACATGTTATAAGCTCGGTCAGGGCGTCACATACATGAGCGCATTTATAGGTGAATCTTCTGGACTTATCTATTATGTGGCATCAGGCGATCTTTGTATTGGAAAGTATGAAAACGTTACTATAACTTATATAATACACCAAAGAAATTTACCCAAACAGATGCGATATTTTTACGCTCTTGGGCGCGACAAAGTTGTATACGGGTGTCCTCAACGAAGCCTGTCGGCTGACTGAGCAGGCGCTGTGAGGTGGCTGATAGCGGCAAAATGCACTCCCGCTCAACAAAACGTATTTTATACTCAAACAATATGATTTTAATAAATAAATAACAGCATAGGGCCTCGAGGTAACTTATTAGGGACATGGAAATAAAAAAAAATAGTGTGGTACATTATATAACTACTGAATAAAATTGGTTATAGTCAAGGCGGTCACAGGTAAATTTACAGATTCGAGGCAACTTTGGGATAAATTTCTATCGAGCCGAATTTACTCAATCGTGTTTTGGAGAGCTGACAACCCTAGTCAATATACTTAATAATAATTATTCATTTAAAAAATTGTAAAATCCTTGGTAACACCATTGCAAAATTGGTTCGAAATATGTCAAAATATGTATTTTGAGTCCCACTTCACCTTAATAATGAGTAAACAGAACTCAAAAATAACGATATTTCTTTAAATTTTAGCAAAGTTACAATTAACGGACGTATTTTTAAAAATAGTTCGTTTTTTTAAATCTGGGTTAAATTGTAGTATGATAAAGTTGGGCACCAGCCTGTGTTGGTATCACATCCTGACCATTATTTAAGCCACAACAGCCACATTTTTTATAATATTGTTAATAATTAGGCAGTAGGCAGCATGGTGTCTGAGCTTACGGTTGTATTTGGAAGAGTCAAACAAAGTTAATTATGTCCATGTCATGATTGTCAAAACATGATAAGTCTATTATGTCAATAATGTCAGTCTAAAAGTCAGTTTTAGTGGTTTAATTTGTTTTTGTCAAAGAAATACTGTATTTACTTTTACATGCATACTTCATTCAATGTAAATTAATTATTTACGGAATTGAATAAACTTGATTTTGTCTTTCTAGTGTTAAAATATATCTCTATGTTTATAAACACAAACTAAAGATCAAATAATGAATACGCGTAAAAAGATTTAACTTATCTCTTACGAGTTTACCACGGTCAAAAAGTAATAATGTATCCAATTGTTTTTGTGCAAATATGTTTTTTATCTTTCTTCTCTGGAATCGAAGCCTCCAATGAGTTTAAAGATGATAAACCACTGGACGTGGACTGTAACACATTACGACTTGGACAATATATTTGTCCACATCCTGATTTAGATCAAATCGATCCTGACACTCAGCAGTTTGTAGGATGTGTAAAAGGGAAGGAAATTCCATCAGAAGGAGAAGCACCTGGTATGGTTTTATTACCTTTGTAACACATTTTACGCGGGTGTACGTACGTAACGTAACATCTAATACAGGAAATTTTCTTGATTGCAGTACTATGTTTAGCTGCAGAAGGCCTTAGATGCAATGAAACAGGAAATTCAACGTTTACAAGACGATTACCATGTAAATGGACGTGAGTGTGTACTTTGACTACCTTGGTGGCGCTTTCAGTAGTGCAACCGCCTGCCGCGCAGAGGCCCCCTTTTTTTTTAACGTGAAGGAAAATCCTCGTAGGATGCTGTGCCGGACTCTTACCGACTAAAAAACCTCACGTAACGCCCAACAGCCTATGTTTGAGAGCCCCGGGTAAGCCCTCAGGAAGGATGTCCCGTGACCCAGCGCTGAGGCCCCTACTGATAAAGTAACACTGTCCTACAATTGCATAAGTCTACATTTATCACTTAAAGGCCTTATAGCAATCAGAAGGCATAATTGCAGTGGCTTACTATTGTTACACAATTTAAATTATACCTAATTATTTATTTGTCAATTAGCATGCTTAAAATTATAATTTTTATAACTTGAATGCATAATAATTCTGATTACTATGGGTATTAGGATTCTAAATTAATTAATATGGTTTTTATTACATTGCAGAAATGGTTACTCACTGGAAATAGCTCTACTTTTGTCAGTATTTTTGGGTATGTTTGGACTAGATCGGTTCTACCTCGGATATCCTGGTATTGGTCTTGCAAAACTATGCACTTTAGGATTCATGTTTCTTGGACAGTTATTGGATATAATACTCATTGCTGCACAGGTAAAATAATAAGCTATGTGTTCTTTTTAGTATGATGGTTATAATAGATAGCTGATAGATTTTATACTTTTTCATTTTATCATCATCCCAATGGCCTCATCATTATAGACAAAATACTTAGAAGCAATCAGTCAGGCCCACTTTTTTGACTGCTATTAGCACAGCACTGCTATAATTTGGCTGTTTCTTTTAGGCACTGTTGGGAGTGGCAGTTGTCTGACTTCAAATTCCTTTATAGATGTCTGCACCGGTCTCATTTGTTGGTTAGCTGGAGAAAATCTTGCAGGGGTTTGGGCTCTGAATATCTAAGTCTCATTACACCTGATATTACTATCAATCTTAATCTCCTCAACTAAATACTGCTACAAACAGCTGACTATAGAAAATTATTATTTGTAATAATATTGTCCCTGCTGTCCGGGTTGAAATTCTCTCATCATCATCCATTAAATTCTCCTTGCACTAGGTTGGGAGTGTTTATTCTTGCCACATACAACACAAGTTACATTCTTTTTACTTTACTGATAGAACTGTTATTTGTTACTGTAATCTCCAGTCTTTAGTTTTCATTATTAAAAAAAATGCAGTTACACTTATTTCCGAAAAATAAGTATGTAGGTATCTATAATTTTTTTTCAATATGTTCTTCATATTGAAGAGAATACAAAGTTACCCTTATTCATTCTACTAATAAGGCTAACTTTATATTCTTATAGGATACTCACTTATTGAAAATGTATTGCAATAAAATGGTGTATAAGAGATATTTATTTCAAATTATGAAAGATATTTTTCTTGTTTAGGTTGTGGGACCTTCAGATGGCTCGGCATATGTCATACCTTACTATGGAGCTGGTATCACTGTAATAAGAAGCAGCAATGAAACATACCTACTGCCGCAGTCAGACTGGCACAATATCACCTGACAGTGGGGCACAATATCATTTGAGGAAGATGAGGATTATGAATGGACATAAGAGTGACATGTTTACTGATCTCAGTGGGTCATGAGTCATGTGTGATATTTAATGTAAATGATATGTGTACATTGTAAGAATGCAATCATGAACTTTGAACTTTATACAATTAGTGACTATGTAGGAAATGGTTAATAGGAAAAATATATGTTGAGATTCATACATAATTTATGAGTTTATCAGAATGTCATTGGTTTGCAATGTTATGGAGTATATGTATACAACAAGCAAGCTATAGAGGGTGCCTAATGTACATGAACCATAGGAACAGTATGTGATTCACATATAGGTATGATGCTTTATACTATGGTACTAAATTCCTAACACTTTCCACAAAGTGCAATGACACAACAATCTATGACTTGCTTGGAATATACTCTTCAGGTTAGAAATGATTTAAATGTTATGTCAATAGCTATACTTTTCAAGCATCATACAAAGACTGCTGTTACCCTCTCTTCTGTGTATAAATTATGTGAATGATGAAAATATAGCTTGTTGAAACCATTTAGTCTAAAATGTTCTTTAGAAAAGTTTATATATAGACAATATTTTTACCTCTCCAAAATGAGGTTGCCCGCTTCCAGATGGAAAGCTACGGCGACATAATAGCGAGGGCCACTCTGTCCTCAAGAATATTGGCAGTGGCTCTAAAGTTGACAGCCTGTTCACTAACAGTGTTAGTGGTATGCTTTTTTATAGTATTAAGCATAATCTAGGTGCCTCATGTCAGCCTATGTGAACAACAGAATCTCGAAGAAATTTGGTATTCTACAAAGTATCCGAGAAAGGATAGGCAACTCCTAATTTAATTTCTAGTCGTGAGCTGAGGCCTTATCAGTGATTGGAACCAAGTTCAGGTATCTTTATTTCCCTACTAAGATACCCGGTCTTTTGGTAGGTGTAGGGCCATTAGAAAATGGAATAATGTAATAGGAACTTGTACTGCAAACAATCTACTTCCGCTAGTTCTCATTTTAACAGAGCTCTGCTTCAGGTTGGTTGGTGTTGCGTGTGCAATAAAACAGATAGAACTTAAGAACAAAACAACTTTACTACATATTAGTCTACATCATAAATACATCATTATTTACATTGAGAGTTCATGTTTCTTCACTTTTACTATTTTCTTTAACTACCGGCTGTGTTTCTTCTATGGTTATATAACTAGGAGGAGCAGTGAGTGTAAATATGACTGGTATGCTTGATAATACAGGGTTGCCATGCTTCTCCAGCAATCTGATCCAAGATAGTAGGGAATCTCTTGATGACGACCCTGAAATGAAGAATGGTTTTCATGATTTTGTGATTTAATCTTGTGTTCTATATTTATTTCTTATGAATACAGACAAAGGCCATGCTTTTATCCCCGTAGGGGTAGGCAGAGGCATCCAGTTATACTCTCTCACTTATCCTTTAGTTCTTGTCTCACATTGAAAATTTTCTAGCTGCCCATAAGGCCATTAACTTGGTTTAAATATTGCAATTTTGGTGGTAGCCGGGACCAATATCGTAACGGGCCTAGCATGGAAATGCTCTCTTCTGGCAAAGATTCTCTCCAGTGAGAGTTAGTGGTATTGTGGCACTCTGCCCAGCAAGCATTGTTTAGTATTGAAAAGGGGATTACATTGAAAGCTCTTGAGAACACATGCAGCCAAAGACGCAATAGTTCTTTACTGCACCAACGGTTCTAGGCTTATTTGTTCTAGTGTGATTTTCGGCAAAACTAGATTTTGATGAAATAAAATAATAGCCAGTCTTGTTGAAAATGATATTAGTCATACCTGTAGCACAAACTGATAATATGGTGCCATCATCCTGTTCATGAACTGTTGTGTATTTTACAGTGGGTAGCTTAGTAGAGCCAATAAATCCAGGTATTCCTGGAGGCTTCTCTATATTTGACACATCTGGAAAAATGAGTAAATTGGTCAATTAGTAAAAAGAAGTATGTATTTATGGAATTGGAGTACCAAGAAACTGGTGTACATGGTAAAGAGAATGAAGATAAGTTTGACAAGGTATACAAGATCACTTGCTTAAAAAATAAATCCAAATCACTTCTGCCAAAGCAAATTTAAAACCAAGGTTCAGTTGTGTATTATACAAAAATTTCATTAAAATCCATTGAGTAATTTATAAGATGTAAGGAAACTTTATACCTATGTAAAGAAATGATGTTTCTTACCGTCTGGGTCTGTATTATCTGTGGGTTCAGGTCTCGTCTTCCCCAGGAGCATAAAGTAGCTAACAACTTGATCTCTCAGGTAGACATCAAATGGTCCTTTTACAGTCAAAGGTTCTTCTAGAGGCTGCTCAGCTAATAACACCTTTTGTGCCTCACTCTGTGCACTAACTACCCAGGTTTTGTCCAAAGATGCTTCTATTTCTTCTGTCTAACAAAATTTACAAGTCAAAAGACATTGATAATTCTTCCAGTATTATAAATGTTATGATTGTTACCATTACATTCAGAGTGTATTTAAGCATAGATAACTATATGAGGCAATGAATAATAATGGGCTTTTCTTAAATCGAAAATCTTGATAATTTTACACATCATACTTTACAAATATACAGAGAAAAGCTAATGCACTCACCTGCCAAATGTCAACTTTAGTATCGGGATCCACCGATGTTATCCTCTGAATAGCTAACATGGCCAATTCCAAAGTATCACCAGGCAGAGAGTCGGGCAAATGCCAGGGACTAAGATTCTTGAACTTTGGCATCCAATACATCATGCGCCAGAATTTGCGAAGTGGTATGCCTCGAGTGCCAAACACATTGAGAAGCATTTGCTCCATTTCCGAATCAGGAATGACTTCTGTACTTTCAAAGAAAGAAATTTGGTTAGTGTACTGTGACTATAGTTATTTAAATAATAATAAAAAATAAAACGATAAGTACTGTTATCTTCCATTTGTTCTAGTAAGTCAACAGCGCATTGCTGTTGCTTGGGATAGTGCATAAATTCTGCCTGAAATATGTTCGTTGGTATAAATTTGCCTTTAGGTAATACATCGATTAAAGCTTTGTACGCCTCTAGATCATTCTGGACTCCAAACTCTTTCATCCTAGCCAGAGCCGCATAAATAAATTCAACATGACCGCGACGTCTATTGTCACGTCCTTCAAACACTTTTATAACCTTCAAGTAGGTATTTTTATCCTTTTTGGGTAAAGTATCAAATGGATCAAACACTGCAACTCGTTTTTCTGAACTTTGCCACCGTTTAAGTAGAACCACCGACGGCATTTTTCTTATTAAATTCCTGAGAATGTTATTGACCATAGCCATCGTTTTACAGGTTATACCGTGCTCTGTAACTTCATTTGTCAGTAATAACAATTAATTATGATAAATCGTGGGCGTTTGATTTATACAAAGCGGTTTTAACTTATATAGTTGTATTATATTAGCAAATCTGAAAAATGTCTCAAACAAAAATATGAATTACGAATTCCAACAACCTAAAAAGTTGAGTTGACTGATTTAAGATTTTATTTTATTGACAATTGAGACATTTGACAGAGAGTCCAGTCCAGAGAGAGGCAGGCAGTGCACAGTGACACAGTTGACAGTTCTGTCTCATATGACATTTAATCGAGTGAACGATAGTTGCTTTTTTTCTTAGACAAAGAACACTACTTTTTTATGCGTAATAAATAATAATGCGTAGTTTTGGCATCAGTCTCAGGCACTGATCTGTATTATTAAATAATACAGATCAGTGGTCTCAGGTTTCTGTCTACGGTCTACCGAATATCGTACAGAGTAGCAGAACCACGGCTTTAGTAAAGTTAAGTAGGTGCCTATAATGACCAATGGATATTTACTTAACAAAAATTTACCCTAAGTGCTACAGCTTACATCTTATAATCTCCATTAATATGTGGTATATTGTCTTAAACTGGCACTCAAAGCGTGACTACTGCAATACTATGACACAAAAAACTATGTCAGAGGTAAAATACCTGCGAAAGGACTGTATCTGAGGAAAATACAAAGTGAAATTATATCTCACACAGACTACACTACACTACACAGACTACAGCTTAGTAAAATAGAGTACAAACGCAACCCACAAGAAAGTACCTATTGTACAGACCTATTTGGGTAAATTACAACAAGTGGTGATTTTTTTATAATATCGGTGCTCTTAAATTTTGCCGCCGATATTTTAAAACTTGAAAAAATCAGTACTTGAAACCACCGATGACACCGATGTTATAAAACACACACTTTTTCGAAAATTACAAAATATCCAATTATTATATAGAATTATGTCGGTACATTATTCTACACAAATTATATTATTTACAACTTATATTATAATTTATTTACAATTATTATAATAAAATATCTACAAAATGCTAAAACAAACAATTTAAAAAAGAACTAAGAATTTTATTATACATACCTACATACATGCGTCGTAGTATTCCTCCACATCATCGTTCACTGGAGACGTTCCCAGAAGACTAGCAGCATTGCCACGTTGAATGGCAATGCTTATCCTTTGTGCAAGGAAATAGCCAGCCTTCTGGTCCCGTGAAGCGTCGACTAACCGCTTTGCCAAATCTTTATACAAAAAGCGGGCACTTGGACCCCAAGGCCCCAACATTTCAACCCCAAACGGCTCAAACATATAATTACCTATTAAATTACAGTATTTGCGCCGTTTGAGGTTTTCCGCAGAAGCAGCAGCAGCACCTGCACAACCTGCTGTGCTTGGAAGATGTGACGGCGCAAGGGTGTCAACGCATGTGGCGTCATATTTTTTATAAAAAGCTCTGCAGTGATACCTAAAAATTAGAGAAAGAAATGAGATGAACTTATTTTTATTTGTAACGTTTGTAATGGAAATTAATAAACTATATTATTTTTTAATAGCTCATGTATTTAACTTTAATATACCTAGAGAAAAATGAAATCAAAATAGCGATTTCCCTTTAAACTACAGTCAATCTTACAAAAAGACAGTATTTTTAAAAAAAGTTCTTTTTTTTTAAATGGGTATATCTGGGTGAAATTGTAGTATGATATACTGGGAACTTGTTCTATCACACCTTGACGGTTGGACCACTATTTACGCCACACCTTGTGTAACCTAACAACGAGCTAATTTATTTAGTGATTTAATCAGGATGATTTGACTTTTCTTGTACTATAAACAGTTAGAAAAGTGTTCAATTATGTCGAACACTAGGTTGGTGGCTATCTGGCATGTGAAGTTAGAAGTCGTTTGGCAGACATGAATATTGACATGCTATGTTTTATGCGCTGTTACTTTCAAAATAATGCCTTATCTGTTTCAAATAATTTGAATTATTTTATTATTAATATGTGCTTATTTTTATTAATAGGTAATGTTGAATAATTTATTTTCGTTTCATTTTCAGTTCTAGACGCATGTATGATACTGAATTTTATTCTTTTCGCAATGACTTTCAGAAATATGCAGAATTTCTCGTAAATACCGGGATTAAAATATCTTTGCGGGATTGCATTCCCTAGTGTATACAAATTGGGGAGGCTGTCGGACTCATCTGTGTAAAGGTATGTCAATATTACTTTTGGGCACCGATTTTAGAACATTTCGTGTGAGAAGTACGCTGGAGCCTCCCAGCAAAAATAATGAATAGATAAAAGATAAAAAATGCTATTTATTACATTAACAACTAATACCGTATGAATTCGAATAGATTTAAAACTTAATTTACTTATTCTTTTCCGCGTATAAGCTTTTTTGTTTGTGAAAAAAATAGAGGGACAGCACTAGTGATGTAAAGCGGTAATATTACTTTCGCGAAATTCGGTAAAATACGATATCTTAAGTAAAATAACGGTAAATTACGGTAACATTAAGTAAAAAATGAATTAAATTACTACTAAGAAAAGTTCCACTGCTTGCAACGGATGGAGCCACTAGTCAGTCACTCATTGCAACCGGCCATCTCCACCGACCTAGGTTGATCAGATTGGTTCGGGATTGGGCGAAGTTATTCTGGTATTGGTACAATTTGTGCAACCCATATTTTTTTTTTTAGATAAAGCTAGCTCACTCGCGCAACTTCGTATGCGTCACATAAGAGAGTAAATCACCCGTTCCCGTCGCATTTACTCCCGTCAGAATAATTTTGATAACGATAGATGTTTCCCGTCGCATTATTGTAGAAATTGCGCATATTCATGCATAGGACGTTTACTACCGGTGTACGTCGTCGCCAGCAGAATAGTGAATCGACCAAAAAAGCGAAAAAAAAAGTGAGGTCAAACGGGATAAAAAGTATCCTATCCGTCCGTCTCCTGGTTCTAAGCTACCTCCCCACCAATTTTCAGCCAAATCGGTACGGCCGTTCTTGAGTTATAAATGTCGTTACAAACCCATATTTGTTTTATATATTAGAGATAGAGTATTTTAAAGAGAAACAAGTATTGTAAAATCAGTCTTTTAATTTACTTTTGAAACGAAATAAGGTATTAAAATAATTAACATAACATATATATTAATTATTAAAATTTGGCAATGATCAACGATAATTAATTTGACATTATATTTTAACAATAAAATATTATTCAATGTAAGTATCGAGATATTTAACCAGGCATTATATTGACTAGTTAGATATACAACAAATAATCATAAAAGTTTCATTGTGTCATTTTCCATGTTTGTAATCTTAAATAAAAACATTAACTCCATTTTATAATATCGGTGCTGTCACAGCACCGATATTATAAAATGGAGTTTATCTTTAAATAAATTGCTACTCAAATAATATTTTTGCCTCAACCCAATACCTACAATTGTATCTATTGATCTCTTGATTGATCTATTGATCAATTGTATCTATTGATTATTAAAAAAAAATCCAAAAGCAATAATTCTTCAAATCAAATACGAATTTCAACGAAGACAAAAAAAAGTCGCATGGGAAATTATTCCATTTATAAATTTATTCTGTGAACTGCATTAAGATTTTTATATAAAACTAGAAAAAAAAGCAGTTCATTTTGGGGGCTCCCATATTCAGAACAGATAAAAAAAAAATTTTTTTATCAAACGATACGTGTATCTATTGATAGGTCTTCAAAAATGCTATTGAGGTTCCTAACATTATTTTTTCTAAAGGCGCAAGAGACACTTCCAAAGTGGAAATAAAATAAAATAAATAAAATAAAATAAAATTTATTCCCTTTGAAATTTTTAAAAAATTATTTAGGTTTGTCAAAATTTTTGTGACTCTACCGGGGGTTCGGAAATGCTACAGACTGAGAAGAACACCCCAAGAAACTCAGTCCGGTCCCTATTAATTCATCTTAGTATCTAATACAGTTTTTTTTTAAATGTAGAAAGGAGCAATTCGTGTCACTGCCAGGCAGCCTTGTCTTCTAGAAAGTCTTTAATGCTATAATAAGCTTTCTGGCACAATTTAAGTTTTATTAGTTTTTTAAATTTATTAACTGACAAACCTGTTACGGCTGTCGGCAATGTATTGTACATTCGAATACAATTGCCCGCAAAAGAATTGCTTATTTTATTAAGCCTAAATCTAGGTACAGCCAATTTATTCTTATTTCTTAAGTTTAGGTTATGGATATCACTATTTTTAATAAATTTACTATTATTTTTATGAGTATATAATAAGTTTTCATATATGTACTGTGAATACACAGTAAGGATGTTGATATCCTTAAACTTTTCTCTTAATGACTCCCGAAACCCCATACCATAGATAGCCCGGACAGCCCTTTTCTGCAACACAAAGATACATTCGATGTCGGCAGCGTTACCCCATAATAGTATGCCATAGGTCATGACACTGTGGAAATAGCTAAAGTAGACAAGACGCGCTGTTCTAATGTCTGTCAGTTGTCGGATCTTTTTAACGGCATAGGCTGCAGAGCTCAGTCTGCCCGAGACTTTCTCGATATGAGGCCCCCACTGCAAGTTGGAGTCTAACTTTATGCCCAGAAAGACAGTTTCATCGACCAATTCTACTTGATCATCCCTAATCCTAATACTGGTGTTAACGAGCCTAACATTTGGCAAGGTGAATCTAATACATTTTGTTTTAGTTTCATTTAACAATAAATTATTTGCGTTAAACCAGTGGACTACCCTAGAGAGGGCATTGTTTACTTCGTCAAGATTGCGTTGTCCACGTTCAACTTTAAATATTAAAGATGTGTCATCAGCAAACAAAACTACCTCGTGATCGTCTCTTATAAGGTGAGGGAGATCATTTATGTACACTAAAAATAGAAAAGGTCCCAGAATTGAACCCTGAGGCACCCCCATTGTTACGGCAGACCCATGTGACTGTTTACCATTTATAACTACTCTCTGTACTCTATCTCTTAGGTAAGAACTAATTAAATCCAAGGCCGTCCCCTGGATCCCATAATGATCAAGTTTTTGAATTAAAGTCTGATGCTGGACGCAATCAAAGGCCTTAGATAAGTCGCAGAATACACCATAAGCATCATACGACTCCTCCCAGGCCTCATATATACACTCTAATAATTTAATTCCAGCATCCGTGGTAGACCGACCGCGCGTGAAACCGAATTGTTTAGTATGGAATAGTTTATTTGTATTAAAATGATTTTGCATTTGATTAAGCATTACCTTTTCAAAGATTTTACTAAACGTGGGTAGTACAGAAATAGGACGAAAATTGGACGGATCCGAGGTGCTACCCGATTTAAACAGAGGAGTTATTTTACTAAACTTCATTAAGTCAGGAAACACACCACTATCAACACAATTATTAAATATTATTGATAATTCAGGGGCAACCATTTCAATTAACGAATTAACTAAATGTACAGAAATTCCCCAGAGGTCAGCCGTTTTCTTAATATTTAAAGATTTAAAAGTTTTTATGATAGTGTGTATACTAATTTTACTGAATTTGAATATTTCATTACAGCAAGGAACATTTGCTTTTAACAAGGATTCTGCTATTGGGGTAGAAGAACCTAGGCCTCTGGTCAAATCTACTGGTATTCGAGAGAAAAAATGTTCAAATTTGTTAGCGACTTCGGCATCTGTTGTAATGATGTTACCATTTACTTTAAGTTTAAAATTATTATCATTTGATTTTGCTTGGCCTCTTTCTGCGTTAATTATTTTCCAAGTAGATTTAACTTTGTCTACACTATTGATAATTTTATTACTTATATACTTTCTTTTGGCCGCTAAGCAGTCTGCTTTAAACTTTTTTGAATAAGTTTTAACATAATTTAGAAATTCATCTGTTCTATTAAGCTGTCTTTCTGAGTATAGTTCATACAGTTTTTGTCTACTTTTATGTATATCCTCAGTGGCCCATTCACTGAAGGCTGGCCTGTCTCCGATTGTGACTTCCTTAGACTTGAATATGGAGTTGAACTCATTGTAAAAGGAATCAAAAAATAACTTATACATTACATTTGAATCTAAGCCAGTGTCTAAAAATGGAAGTTTATTGCAAAGTCCAACTCGCATACGTTCCAAGCGGTCACTAGTTACTGGTCTACATAATATTTTACGTCTTTTAACTTTTTCTCTTGTGATCTTGAAAGATGCTATTTGCCCAGTATGATCTGATTTTATCTTATTGATAATACTCTTACTTTCTGGCAACATATCACTGTATATATTGTCCAGACAAGTAGCTGTTGTATCACAATATCTAGTAGGCTCTAAAAATAAGTTAGTGAGATTGTGTGATTTAAATAAATTTAAGATATCATTGGTCTGATGTGTATTTACAAGTATATTAACATTAAAATCACCGCACACTATTAGGTGTTTATTAGTTTTTCCAAGTTTAAATAGCACTTTATCCATTACTTCCTCAAACTCACAAAAGGGTGAGACTCCAGGTTTATATACGCATACTACTATGAATTGCTCCAATTCTACGCACGATATTTCAACTGTACACTCTACAGAGAGGGACACAACATCTTTCCGTTCCTTATACTTTAACTTCTTATTTAATAAAATCAACGAACCCCCCCGTGTTGTGTTGACCCTGCAGAACGCACTACCAACCCGGTGACTACTGAAGCTGAACATGAGCTCATACTCCTTACGCATATGTTCTGTAAGACAAACTATTTCAATATTTTCTGAGCTCATGAACAGCTCCAATTCAAACTCTTTGACCTGCGTTAATGTTGCTATATTATAATGCACCAGGCTGATATAATTTACATTTTTTAAATTAGTTTTGTTCGGAGGACAGTTTCCGATATAGTTATGATTTGCAATTAAATTCAACTCTATCAATTTACAATTTTGGCTAGAGGGTAAATCCTCTGTTGTCCCAGAAGTTAATTTAAATTACTTGGAACCGATTCCAAAGTCCTAAATCTACTCTGCTCAAATAAAGCAGTTTTGTCAGCCAAGTTTTTGGCTATAGAGTAAAAATAATTGAATAGCAAACTTGCTATTTGTCTTTTATAGTATTTGGGTAGACAATACCTACCCTTGTGATTATTATAGACTTTATACTTGCTATGTGACAAATTTGTGTCAAATACAGAATTAAAGTCAATTACATTGAATTTATTATTATACTGACTTATTAAGTTTAAACGTAAATTCATCTTATATCTAAATGAATTTTCCGAGTCTGGCACACCTTTTATAAATGGAAGTGTGAACATTACAACTTGTATGACATTTAAGTTTAAGATGTAATTCATGTATAGGGACAAATCATCATTGCTAATTTTGCCCCTGTTTGCACAGAAAATTATTATTTTACTGTTAGCTTCAAATTTATATTCTAATATCTTTTGCATAATATCACTTAATGAAGCACCCGGATAGCAATTATTAATAACCGAGTAATAACTTGAATTTAAGTTTTGTTTTAAAAATGAACTTAGATTGGTACCAATATCATCACTAAATACAATTAATTTAGTACAACGATTACTATTATTTACACTGTCACACAATATATCCACTGATGTACTGGGCGGGCACGTAGTAATGGGAGCTAAGGGCTCAGCGGTAACCGGTTCACCCTGAGCCTCCACCGGCTCAATTGCTTTAGGGCAGTTAATATTGCATAAGTGGTCATTTAGGAAACAATTAAGGCGCTCAGTGTTATCATTTGATGTTTTGAGTACCTTATCTATGGTTACAGAACATTTAGTAAAGTCCTTAAGGGACCATTCATATTTTTTAGTCATATATTGTAGCTCAAATTGCAAACTTTGTATTTTTGATTCTAATTTTTGTGTGTCAGTGCAATATTTTAAATGACTTTGTTCCAGCTCTAACATTGACAATTTAGCTTGTTCTCTAAATTTTAAACCAGAACCTATATTTTTACACTTCTTGATTAACATTTTATGAAATTTTAATTGCTTTTTTGATTTCTGTATGAACTTTTTAATTTTAAGATATTTTTTTAGTTTATTTCTGCTGCAAAACAAAACCGACTTGTCCCGTTGATATGGACTGTCACCTGTAAGATCTATAGTAGTCAAGTCCAGGTTTTGAGAATTTGCAGAAGGAATAAACTGCGGGATACCACTCATTAACTCACTATAAAGATTATCAGTTTTTTGAGCAGTAACTTTCTCAGCAGCTTCTTCCAGGTGTGAGATTTGTCCCTGGGCATCCCTTAGCTCGTGGTAGTGGAAAAATGTGTCCCCTCCCCCCCTCTAACTTATAAACTAAGAGAATGATAAATCTAAAAAAAATAAATGATGTACATACATTGCCATAAAAAGTACCAACAAAAATTTTAAAAGCATTCTTTCATTCAATTACGTTTCCCGCCATGATATTATTATCATTCATTCTTCGAAATCATTGTGAAGTTGTAGACAAGCACTAGCGTAGCACGATACGACCGCAACACAAAAGTAGACTCACTCACTCATGTAGACAAGTACAAGTAGTTAAATTTGTGTTGCCGTGGAGGTTAGACGTTCTGTGTTGAAAATTCGCAACTACGTATTTAAGTACGAAACCTTGCGTTACGCCGCGATCAAATCAGAAATGAAGTTTTTATTTTTAAGGTTTATGTCTTGAACTAGTTATAGTGCCAAAATAACGTTCTTAAGTTTAATTTAATACCGTTTTTAATTTTTGAAAAGAAGTGTGTTACTATAATTTTTAAGATGTACAGCATAATTAAGATAAGCTGTTTAATAATTGTTTCCCTGGGTGCATCAGGTAAGATATCCTGTTATTATTATTTTTAATAATTGTTTCCTTGGGTGCATCAGGTAAGACCAGTTGTTTTTATTTTTATCGTGATAGTTGTGAAAGTACAGTTGTTGCAGAGCAAACATCAAATTAAATAAATTTAAATATTTTGTAAGAATCCAAAAAATATGTAGATTATAAGTAATACATACCTATCTCTTTTTTGTAGGTACCTAAATAGTAGGTTTTAATACTTTGAATAATTTTAGGATTATCAATTGTTTAAAAACTCAGTACCTTCCTCTTCCTATCAGAAAAATATTAAAAGAGTTTATGTACCTACATAAGAAGGTGCCGATTTCATTTCGCATAAATTAGGTATACCTATCATGTACGAATAATATGCTAATTCTATCGACACCACTGCATATTGACAATATTTACTATGTAGGTAGGTACCACTTTTTACTATCGGCATAGCACCTATCTATTATTTAAATAATAATTTCATTTACTTAATAGATGCAACCTAGCTATACCTAGGTAGGTACTTACTTATATCAGTCTACTCTACTTTTTATTGACTGTACTCGACTGATGACGAAACGAGAGGACGAACCTCAACAGAATACCAGTCCTTATAAAGAATCCATACCTACATCTTACAGGATTCAAGAAGCGTAGGAGGCAATAATCTTTGTAAAAGAATAAAGCAGATTCAATATCATTGAAATATTAGGTTTTTTTTATACCACTTAGGTGGCAGACAAGCACACGGCCCACCAGAAGGGTCGGTGGTCACCGCAGCCTATGAACGTTTGCAACATCAGAGGTGCCACACTCGCGCTGCCGACCCTAAAATCCAATAAAGGTAGCCAATCTTTTGAAATTCAAATAGGTACCTACATTTAATAAATATGTTAGAGCTGTATTGCTATTAAATAAAATGCATCAAATAAAATAAATAAAATATCTAGAGAGTCACACTTAACCCCTTTAATTGAAAACTATTTTTTTTCTGTTTATTTACAAAACAATATAATTATAATTGTGGAAAAGCGGAAACGATTGTGTAACAATCGTTTCCGCTTTTCCAACACAATTTGTGTTCCCCATCTAACGCACTGAGTCCTTAACAGTAAGTTTTATAAAAGGCATGTATTTAAATTGGGTTCAGGTTCATCATCACGCCTTTATCCCCGAAGGGGTAGGCAGAGGCATATTATATACCCACATTTCACCTTTTTATAATTTATCCCACGTAATACGTTGTGAGCCGTATTGCCGTGTTTAAATGGACAGGCGCAGGTTGTGACTGCCTGCTGTTGAAATAAAGCCTTCAACTTGGCTTAACGACTGCCATTTTACTGGCAACCGGGACCAACGGCTTAACGTGCCTTCCGAAGCACGGAAACGCTCAAATAAATGTCACAAAGTGATCACATGGATGGTCACCCATCCATGGACCGGCCATAGTGAAAGTTGCTTACTGCAGTGATCGTTTACAGAACACTGAGTCCGCGGGGCCACGAGCGCTTCAAATTGATATTATTTTTTTATTTTTTTTATTGATGAAATTGATATTATTTTATTATATTTAAATTGATATCTGTATATTCCCTTTTTCCGAACTATATATTTCAAAGTTAAACCAAAAATACTGATTTGCATACTAATTATGCACACTAAATAAATCCAATTCATTATACTTTTAATGGTATTTGCAGAACTGTTTTACTGAACGAATAACTATTATCAAAATAGTGTCTATTTCTAAAAATGCCTTAGTTCAACAAATATATTAAAACTTTTTTAAGGAAACCATCGTCTAATTTTCTTTTAGGAACATCGTTTATTCTACCTATTCCTAAATAACCTATTCTGTTATATGATTGTACAATTTAGAGTGCATGTTAGTATTTGGATATACAATTCGTATTTTTGTTTAACAAATTATATTTTCGAACCACATTTTTGGTGTGAATTCGATAAAAAAGGTTAGGTATCTCGTTTCGAGTAAAATTTTAGTTTTTTAAGTAGTACCTACATGTTTAGTTAATCAATTGGTTTTTTTGCAGAGCATTTCATTTTCTGGTTTGCATTCAGTAAATTAGTGGCGTTACCTAGTGTGCATAAAAATTAAACAGATGAGCATTTAAAATATCCCTTTATAAAATTATATTATAATATTAATATTGTTTTACATTAATTTCGAATATGAGTAGCCAATTTTATGGTACCTACTTACCTATTACATAAAATGTGATAAGAGCATTAGCACCACGTGTATTGTAGAACTAAAGAAGAAGATTGTCTACTACGTACAATAATACTACGTGTGCGAATTCATTCTCAGCCAATTTCAAAATTTAATAATATAGTTTAATGTGCTCCGTTCACGCAAGAGGGGCGTTTCTGGAAGTGGTCCAAGAATTGATATTTACGTATCTACTCTGTATGAAAATTTTATTTTGTTGTTTTGATTGTCATCGACGTAAGCAAGTTAAATTATATTACTCATACAGTCATTTCTAACCCACTGCTTTCGTTGCTTCCACTTTATGGTGCAAAAACAATTTCAGCTCTCTGAAGTAATCTATTTGAATATTTATTTAAAAACTGAAAGTGTAGTAGAACGTAGTTGAAAGTAGTTATGACTAAGTAGTGTTTTGAATACTTAATTCCTGAAGACTTGTTAAATTGATTTCGATAGCTTTTTTGTAATGTGAACTAGAATTAAAAAAAAATAGGCTTAGTTTGATAATCAATGAAGGTCTTAATGACCTTAGAACCCCTTTGTGACATCAATCACCCAAAAATATGAATAAATTTGTCTGCAATTTAGTCCATACTTTATTAGGGAAAAAATGTGTTGTAGAGTTATTTTTATCTAATAGGCATTTGCGTTATTACCTCATACGCTTCATGAAGCATTCCATTTTCGTAATCAGCTTTTTTTTTCATGATAACCAGTTTATTGAAACTATAACCAACGTGTTGTCAGGATTGTTTTTCTTTTTTTAGTTGTTTATAGTTGAGGTGCTAGGCGTGGCAGCAACTATAGTTTTCCGGGCGCTAGTCCAAACGCCTACGATTGGTGACGTTGTATTTGTTTTCGTTACAATTTATATTTAGATCTTCAAATAAAATTATAAATACGAGTGGGTACATAATATTTTGTATGTGATGGATGTTCGTCTCTGTATGTGGCTAGTTGCGCCTGTAAGGAGATGGACAGCACTACCTATGTAATGACAGTTTATTTAGTTTTAAAAATACTATGAATTTTCTCTATAATTTGTTTTATGAAAAAAAAAATGTAATAGAATATTATTAATGTCCTCTATTCGATTGAGAAATACTGAAATAATGACATTACTTAATTTTACGTAATGACAGTCTTCTAAAAAGATTTTAAATATTATTGAAAGACATTTTTAAATTTTGCTTAGGTACCTAATTAATTGATTATAAATTTTATTAGTTCGTTGAATTATACCTATCGCGTGTAGGTAACCTACCTAGACCTACCATTGTTGTACACGTGAAAAGGCTTGTTACGGAAGAAACTTATCTACACTTATGTTATAAACAAGAAAAAAATTTATGTTTGTAATGAATAAACTCAAAAACTACTATGCCCATTTCAAAAATTCTTTCACCATTGGAAAGCTACATTCACCCCAAGGCCGCGAGGTTATATTTTATTCCCATGTTCCCACAAAAACGGGAGCGTAATACTATATAATAAATAAACCGCGTGGCGTTCGCTAGTTTATTATAAATTTATAACAACTCTATATGCGTATATGCGTATGCCTGTGGTAAACAATAAATAAATAAATTGAAATTGAACTAAAGGAATTAGGTAGGCTATATGGAACAATAGGTTCCTACCATAACAAGAAGCCGTGAGACGGTCTCACCCGACTGCCCCTGTAACATTTATTGTGAAAGTGAATGTTCAAGCCGATTGACGTTGTCATTTTTGTTTTATTTCAAACTTTAAACAGATGATCCACGTGACCTAGTGACGTAATTTAATGCAACAGAGTCACAGACTACAGACACAAGTCTTGCCTTAAGCCCCTCTGCAATCTATTTTATACAGAGGGGCTAAAATTCTAAATAACATGTCTTGGGGTGTCTAATACTCCATTGCGGCTTTTCCGCGTCCAAAGGTTGGTAATATTTAACCTTCTAACCCCTGGCGTACCTACCCGCTCAATCCCGCCGGTGGCGTGGTCACGCCGGCGTATCCATAGGCGGTGCTCACGCCACCGGCGGGAACGGCGGCTGCACGCCGGACGTCACACAATATATCCTTATTTCTTTTACAGGAGTCGTACTACATAAATACTTACTGTTTCATCATGCTGGATAACTGACGAAAATAACTACACTAAATCCGAGAACACCCCATGTGTAATGCATTTATGATATTTGGCCGAAAATTAGGATGGGGAAAATGAAGGAGTACTCTCAGATTTTACCATGTAATTCAAAATAAAAAGCAGTTTTCTGACATAAATTATTTTATTTACAAAATATACACACATCAACAATTCACTTTCACCAAAAAAATAATAATCTAATTCAAATTCAAATTCAAAAAAACATTTATTTCGCATAATCCTAATACATAGGCACTTGCGACACGTCAATGAATACAATGCAAATAGTACCACCAGTTCGGAACGCGGCCCGCTTGAGAAGAACTGGCAAGAAACTCGGCGGGTTATTCTTTTTGTGCACTACATATTTACAATAAGTAGATACTATAAACTAAAACTCCATCAGTAGAGCAAGCAGATCACTACCAGGCTTCCCCATCAATCAAATAATCGTCAATTGTATAGTAGCCCCTGCAGCACAATTTACTTTTTATACACTTTTTAAACTTAATTAGGGGCATGCTTTTAATTTCGCTTGGAAGCCTGTTGTAAAAACGTATACAGTTACCCAGGAAAGAATTACTGACTTTGTTCAGTCTACAATGATAAACGGCAAGGTTGTTTTTATGTCTGGTGTTTACATTGTGTCTATCGCTTAACTTAGTAAAACTAGATAAATTTTTCTGAACATACATAAGATTTTCAAAAATATATTGAGATGCCACAGTCAGAATATTTATGTATTTCTTTAAATTTTTCTCGCAGAGAGACCTTTGGACCTAATCTATATATGGCTCTTATGGCCCGTTTTTGTAAAACAAAAATTGTATTTATATCTGCGGCATTGCCCCATAGTAGCATACCGTACGACATTACACTGTGGAAGTAACTGAAGTACACTATTCGCGCTGTTTCTACATCTGTCAAATGCCTAATCTTTTGGACAGCAAAAGCTGCTGAACTTAATCTGCCAGACAGTTTTTCAATATGTGGGCCCCACTGCAATCCAGAATCGATCGTCAACCCTAAGAACGCAGTAGATTTCACAAGTTCCAACTCTTGGTCATTAAGTCAAATCTGTAGATATAAAATCTCCGAAAATAAAATAAAATATTACTGTCTATTTATTTGTTTATTTTTTTGTTTATTTTGGGGATATCGAGGCTATGTAATCTTAAATTATTAAAAAAAAACCCCCCCATTTTTATTATTGATTTTCACATAAATTATTCATATGTTAAATGTTAAATGGTATTTTGACAAAAGATTATAGTTTGTATTGAGAAAATCTCAACAAATATCGGTTAAATACGAGCACTGCACAACAAAAACAACAACAAAAAATAATGGTGACCTTCGCGTGTTATTTTATCAAATTTTACAAATTTAACTTCGAATTACACTGAATAAAAATATTTATCACAGCTGTTAAACAACACGACAGGATACTTTTAAATGCAAAACAACAATATTTGAAACAGAATAAACGAAAATATTCAAAAATTAATCGTATTAATACTTTCTAGGAACGGCGCCAAACAAACAATAATTTAATGACAGCGATCAAATCGTGATTTCGACTTTTTTTGTCATTACATTCACTCGGCAAGCTATCTCATTCAGTACCATAACCAATTCTACACATTAATTTATACAGAAAGACTTAGACCCGCGACCATACAGCCATAGATATCGAAAAATGTGCGAGGAGAACCAAACGGTAAAAGTTGGCCGCCATGGTTGCCAAAGCAATCGACTGTTCGGGAGATTGGCAACTCGGGTTTCATGCGGCATTCAACGGCTATATAGTACATCAAAAGTAAAAAAAAACGGACGAGATAGCTAATTAAAAAATTGCAATTTTTTTTCTGCTATAGCATGGTATGTGAAAGTCTCTTTAAAAAAAAAATACTACCACCTTCACCAGATTGACAAATTTCTTTTAAGAAAAACTTAACGCAGGTGTACGCTTCTTAGTTTGAAACATAGTAAGTAATTCAAATTGATTCATTCTTCAGGATAATATTTTTAAATTGCAATGTGTTGCCTATTTGATTATGATAATATTTACGATTTACTCTGATAATATTTACGATATATTTTGGTTTTGGTTTCAATAGTTTTTTCACTACAAGCTCAAATATTTTTATGTCCTACATATAGTACAACAGGGGTCAAGTAACTGTTTTTTAACTATTTCGATGTAATGCATAATACATCAGGTGCCAATGGTGTGATTGATGTTCATATTTTTTAGCTTAATTTTGACAATATTAGACGAATCCGAGCATAATTTTTCAGAAGATTCTGACGATGACCCTACATATCAAGAGTACCTATAATATTTCTAGTTCATTGTCATTATCAGATGTCGAAGAAAATATTGAATCAGCTCCTCCGTCACCAGTACCAGTCCCTTCGCCTTCATGGTCTCCTAAGCTATTTTACAGAAACGTTGGCACCTAGCCATTTTAATGTTATGGTAGATATTTCTTTATTAGAAAACTGCTTGATGAATTACATATTAAATTAAATTGCGTGACGTGAGGAATTCACGCTCGCCACACATTATCATGAAAAGTCAAATAGTGTTATTGTGCTAACATTACTTTGAAGAGTCTGATTATTAAGAAATTATTTCCGTAAATTTTTGTTTATAGTTTTATTCTTTTTTGTATTTTTTGAAGTTTTCAACTTATTCTATAGCAATATACAAGCATTTTCTTTCTTTTTTTTACACTATTTCACAACTTAAGTACTACAGATAGAACACACACAGTACATCAAGAAAACCCACTTTTCCAAGCTTACGATTTTTTTCAATAATTTCCAATGGCTTTCATACCATACCTAACATCTACATAAAATTCGGAAAGATTTTATACCTTCAGGGGTTAGGAGGTTAAGTTAATTCATTATAATGAGATTTCTACTGTCCTCTAGGATCTACTTAAGCTTTAAATAAAACCGGCCAAGTGCGAGTTGGACTCGCCCATGAAGGGTTTCGTAGCAGCAAGTAACATAATATAAAAGTTCTTATAGTTCGTTGTAACTTTGATTGATGTTTTAACACGTTCGCAGTGGTAGTGATTTTTCTAACCGAAAATTGCGGTTTATTATTAAAAAAAAACTACCAGCTCTATCTTGTTCAAACTAATTTTCGTTGGTAGTTTTTATAGCAATGTACATCATATATTCTTTTTAGATTTATCATTCTCTTAGTTTAGAAGTTAGAGGGGGGGGGGGGGGCACTCATTTTTCCACTTTGAAAGTGACTCTTGCGCAAACTAAGTGAATTTAGAAAAAAATGATGTTAAGAACCTCAATAGCATTTTTAAAGACTTATCTATAGATACCCCACACATATGGGTTTGATGAAGAAAAAAAATTGAGTTTCAGTTCTGAGTATGGGGACCCCCAAAATTTACTGCTTTTTTTCTAGTTTTATATAAGAATCTTAATGCGGTTCACAGAATACATCTAGTTACCAAGTTTCAATAGCATAGGCCTTATAGTTTCGGAGAAAAGTGGCTGTGACACACGGACGGACAGACAGACGGACAGACAGACAGACAGACATGAAGATATCTATAAGGGTTCCGTTTTTGCCATTTGGCTACGAAACCCTAAAAAGTGGTGTAAGCTCTACAGCGGTAAGTTCACCATCAACAGGACTATAGATATGGCAGTCACGAGGTCGAATGATAGTCGCTAATCGCTTACTCCTCTATTATGAAATCACTGCATAATTATTTTCAAAAACTGAAGCAGTCATTTCGACTAATAAAAATCATGGGTTCTGAACATAATAATATATACAACCCTAGACATTTAGTAGTAGTAGTTTAGATTATCATGATAAATCATCTCTCCAAGTGAAATTATCAAACATGCGTAGGAAATTATTTGCGGTCTGTCTTATTGACTGTTATGTATGAGTCAGTACTTGTCTAGACTTATGTAATTGAATATTAACATAATACCCATAGACTTATAACACATAGACTGAGAGTCGCTCAATTATACGTACGCTCCCGCGAAGCCGAACCAATATTAATGTAGGTGTAAACTACTCGTCTTTATACTCGGTGACACTCACACAAGCTTACAGAAAATGTTGCCAGGAAATAAAATTTACCCTATAAATGGGAAAAAAATAAAATTGTTTGTATACATTTAATTTAACATTTAACTCTATTTATCTATATGCTATACTCTTCGCGGGGTAACCAGAATGGTCTCCCATATTTTATTAATATGTAGTTTAAAAAAAAGCTAAATTAAACACTAACCCCCATATTCATAATCGTTTATTAAACCTATTTTAGTTAAAACACACTTTAAGTCTATTGCTGTCTTTAACCATACTCTGTCATTGGTTAGAGATAGCAATATACTTAAAGTGTGTTTTAACTAAAATAGGTTTAATAAACGATTATGAATAAGGGGGTAAGTGTAAAACGACTTACCTAATAACCAGTATAATAAACAGTTTAAGTTTTTACTAGTAGGCATACCTATAGTATATACTTCTAGAGTTCCGTAGCCAAAAGGTAAATAAGGAACCATATTTATGAGGTTCAGCCGTCCGTCTCGCTGTCTGTCTGTCTATTTCGAGGTTCCATCTCAGAAACCGTAATAGCCATAGAGCTGAAATTTTCCGAGATGATGTATTTCTGCTGCCACTATACCAATAAATTCTAAAATCAGTAATAATTTGTATTTCAAACTGTTGTAGTAAGTAATATATTATTACTACCGGCCTCCCTGACCGAAGGCCTGAGAAGGACGAGTTGGCTACTCGACGTTTTTCCAGAAGCATTCATGGTGGTGGAATAGTAACTAACTCTACCCCCTTCCCCAAGTGGCGGGATAGCACCCGAACGCTCTAAGCGAGGCCAAGGTGGTTGCCTAAGTCTGCCGGGAGCCCTGGGACATCCTTCCGAAGGCTTACCTTACTTATTAAATTAATAAACTTGTTTTAATTACAATATTTTACTTAATTATGTGGTACCCACCCACAAAATTTTGCAAATAAAATTATTTAAGTAGATATGAAGAGCTTGTGGCCCCGCGTACTCAGTGATCTATAAACGATCTGATCTGTAAACGATCACTGCAGTAAGCAACTTTCACTATGGCCAGTCCTTGGATGGGTGACCATCCATGTGACCACTTTGTGACATTTATTTGAGCGTTTCTGTGCTTCAGAAGGCCGTTAAGCTGTTGTTTCCGGTTTCCAGTAAAATGGCAGTCATGAAGCAAAGTTGAAGGCCTTTTGAGGCGGCTTGAAAAATTTCAACAGCAGGCAGTCACAACCTGCATCATCTCAACATGGCATTACGGCTCAGCCCCTATTACGTGGAACAAATTCTAAAAAGGTGAAATGTGGGCGTATACAATGCCTCTGCCTACCCCTTCGGGAGTAAAGGCGTAAGCATATGTATGTATGTGATAAGAGTATTTTTATAACAATAACAGTTCCTAAAACCGATATTGAAGCAAATAAGAGAAAATGTGGGAAAATTTTATTCTCATTGCTTGCAACATCGTCTATGAAAATGACGTCACTAAAATGTACGATTTTTGTTTCTTTAAATGAGGTGTTTTTAACGAAAATGTAACATATTTTGCAGTACTAACCTATGCAATGTGATCTTTAGGCGTTTGGAACAATTTTCAGATGAATTGTGGCATCCTTTCACTGCAGAATACGTCATTTTTAGACGAAAATTACGCGAGCTCTTTGCACTGACACTAGATGTCCGGTACTAAAGCGCCGATTGATGTAGGCAGCTGGTATCAGCTGCCTTGAAATGGCTTCACGCGCTCGCGCGTATTGGGTTTCTTTGCGTTATAATTCTATGATAATACCTAGGTACTCAATTCGAATAGAACGAACTTCATTGTATACGAACTTACCTACTTACAAAATAATTTAGTTACCTATTTAGTAACTTTGCGCTTTCATCAAATAAACATTCCTTCTTACAAACAAACTCAAACTAGACATAAACAAATAAGTATGGGTACCTAATTGTCATTAGGTAGGTACCTAATTTGGGTGTACCTAGAGAGAAAAATCCAATTGATTTTTTTTCCCACGAAAAGGCAGTTTGAGATAACCTTTTATAGCATAGTTTTATAGTATACCACTAAGGCAACTAAGGTAACAAAACCTAATGACTATTACGAACGTGTGAAATTGAGGGTGGACCGTAAATCGGTCTTTGAAATAAGTTGGGGTGCCGGGATTAATAAGGTGAACTGGGAGACACTTGAGCAAGTTGCGGTATTCCGATACATGATCATAATTGTGCAAACCAAATATAAGTTACTAGCTGACCCGCGCAACTTCGTTTGCGCCACATAAGAGAGAGTATTACCTGTTTTCGTCGTCCCCCGTTTTTGAAACATTTACTATTACTGCTACGCTCCTATTAGTTGTAGCATGATGATATGTAGCCTATGACACTCCACAATAACGTAGCTTTCTATTGGTGAAAGAATTTTTAGAATCGGTTTAGTAGATCCCGAGATTACCCCTTACAATTTAACAAGCACACAAACTTTACTTCTTTATAATATTATATTAGTATAGATAATAGCTATAGCTTCACACGTAAATACTTATTATTAAGTTGCTCTAAACTAAAGCGATATTAAGATACCTATAGTACAAACCTAGTTATGATATTATTAGAGTAACAAAAGGAACCCTTGCTTTTCAGTGACCTTTGGCATAAAATTTCAGGTTCATTTACATTCAAGATCGAGTCTTCTTATCTTTAAAATGTTTGACGTCCGGAGCTAAGAAAGAAAAATGTTCTAGACGTTATTATCCACTAATCTGCTTAGATTAATTCTACTCATTGAACTTTACTGAATACATTTTTATTTATTTCCATAATCTGTTGGAAAAATACTATTTTTCTGTATTACGTTGGCGAAAAGGCTTTGAAATACCTATAAGATGGCTGCCTTGAAATATTTGCTTTTAATTTGAATAGCAAACTCAAATTAATATTTTCGTTTCATATTTAGATTTATGTGTCAGCTAAATCTAAATATCAAATGAAAATATTTTATATATATACTTATCTAATTCTATAATGAAATTGAAATGCCACTCGAAACCAGCTTGTAAATTATAATCTTGAGCCTTACGGCGTAAAAGGACTCCACCAATTTATGATTAATGAATTAGAATTCAATAGCTGAAAACGAAAACTAAGATGGGACGAGGACCGAGGCATTTGAAATGGCTTGAATTGGAAAACAAATTAATGGTTATATTGAATTTGTAAATACTTGTCCAGTCCTTCGCACTGATTCGTACAAATTGTTTTCTATCCACTACACAATGTACACCAATTAACGATAATTTAACAAGCACTTGCGTCACAAATTCACAATATAGCTGCGCAGTACAACTATAATCATCGGCATGGTTCGTTGACTATGCTGATGACTACACGAAAAGTAGTCATTTGGAATTCAGAAATTTGCAGGTAATTGTTTATTCATATTTTCCGTATAAAAGAAATGGAAACGTTACACGGCAGGAATGCGAACCCGGACTCTTCGTATTCCACCGGGCTAGCCAAATTGACGCCGCCCGCCTGATGGAAAGCCGAGATCATCTAGCGATTGGGAGCCACTCTCACAATCCAAAAGAGACTGTGATCCCCAATTTGGGTGCCTTTCACGCTTCGCTTGAAGAACCAGGGGTCGTATGAGTAGGGAAATACGTGCGTGGGCAGGTCGTTCTAAATTTTTACGGTTGCACCTCCGACCAGAAGCAGAAGTGGCACCTCTACCCCGGCACACGCTCCATCTATCTACCTGGGATAGTCTACTTTTTGAAACCCCTAGCTACAAATTCGAAGGAGCTTATTGACACCTGAAACGTTTCAAGCGATTATCCAAAATAAAATGACATTTACTAATCGGATTTCCTTAATTAAATTCTATTGTTAGGTATCTGATCTACATTTTGTACAACATCACAATTTGTTACCAAGGTTGTAACGTAATAAACAGATTAAGATATTTACAGAAATCAATAGAAGATTTGTAATTTCTAAAGTGACATTACCCCTTTTGTCGTGTGTGTAAAATAATTGTAAATAACAATCAAACACAGAACAACTCTATTGTCTCATCAGCTCTAACTAGACCTTCAAATAACCATTAACAAAATTAATATTCAAAATATTGCAACTACCTTATCTCATTTCCTTGAAACATTTTTCCACGTTTCCTTGAAAAATTTTTCCACGTTTCCTTGAAACATTTTCTGATGGCCTCGTTGGTTATAGAAGTTGAAATGTGCGACTGCGGATCACGAGGTTGTGGGTTTGATTCCCACTGGAGACAAACATTTCTGTGATTCAAAAACGTTTGTCTCGAGAGTCTGGACGTTTCTATGTATTAACATACCCATAACACAAGCAGGTTATTTCTAGCTTACTTTGGGATTAGATAGCGTTGTGCGAAAATGTCTGTAAATATTTATTTCTTTATTTTATCAGCGCACCGGAGATACGAGTGGACGAGATTAGTTAGAACCTGGTTGATGTTGCTGTTATAGATTATTACAAAGCTACAGCACCTAGTAATCGTGATCAGAAAATCGAAGGTTTGTTTTTTCCAAAACAATTGAGAGTTTAAACCCAATAGTTTGTAATGTTACTATGAAAAATAAAGTGTTTTTTATAAAAACTGGTTCTTTTGCTAATTTTGTTATCACTATTTCATTCATTTTTTAATTTATTTAATTTTCAGTAAGCTACCCATTATTTACTTTTAGCTTAAGATTACCCACATACCTATCATATTATATATTTGTGATAAGCAAATATAAATTTGCATTGCATTTATAGAAACAATACATTCTCCATTGTTATTTAAGAATTTAAATTTAAAGGTTCTTCAAAAGGGGACTTAGAACGGTGACCACCAGTACATCTGGTGGGGCCATATGCTTGTCTGCCACTCTAGTGGTATATAAAAAAAAGAATAGGATTCATACTTAATTAACTTTTAAAAATAATTTACTTAACATTAAGTAGTTTTTCCTCGACTGTACTATGGTAATGCCCGCAGTTAAATATGGTCTATTCAGTTCAACAGTTGTGTTATGAATGTTGATGAAGACCTATTTGAAAAGCAAGTTTTATTCCGTCCTGTAATCCCAAGAGTGAATAAAATACTTTTTCTGTTTTCAACTATAATAAATTATGTAAATGACCTCTAGTTTAATTCTATATTTTAAACTATAAAAATAAATTCCTTATTGAAATTTGTGGCACATAGGAATAATTTCAGCGAATTGGCGTAAAAATATTTTTAAACAATGTCACGCATCGCGATTCAGCTAAGTTATGCATGTAGTCAAGGTTTGGTAGGTACGGAACCCTCAGTGCGCGAATCCAACTCGCACTTGGCCGGTTTATTAGTCACGAGAGAGACTGACTTGATGACCAATCTATTTATAAGCCCCGCACGTTGATATTGCGCTTGGCGGCCATCTTGGTGACAAGTTGGTGACGTATGTCCGTCGAGCCGTCAGTACTAAAAAAATACCGTACGCAGCTTCGCGAAGCCAGCCCGCGCTCGCGTTACGTCACGATGACGTCACCTAGCTGTCATTATGACAAGGTTCCAGCGCAATACCAACTTGCGGGGCTTATATATGTCGACTGAATGTTATACGTAGAAGGCCTCCATGACCTTCACAAAATAATTGTCTTTACCGGAGCTAACGGTGAGGTAAAATCATGCGAACCCATAGTTCTTTCAATCTAATTTTTATGTACTTAGCTGTTATACATATATGTGTTATTTTTCCAGAAAGTAAATATTCATGAAGGAAGACGAAATAAATACTGTGTAGGTAGACACGATTAGTTTTTTATTTTACTTAGGTATATTAAAAATTTCAGTATCGTCGTTTAGTCGTTTTGTGTTTTCAACAGTTTTCGGTTTGGGTATCTCTGTATGTAATGAAAGAGAGTTAAAGACGTAATGTGTCGTCAAAGACATGGCATGAAACAAACATAAGATTGAAAGATGTGTGTTCTATTTATCTTGTCTAGTAATCTATAGATTTACCTACTCATCAAATTTATTGCTATCTGATAGGAATACCTTTTGATGAGTTTGATGAATGCAGTGTTTCTGAACAAAATTTTTAAAGGATTAGAACCTTAATAATTATAATATCAATATATAAGTTACTATAGGACCAGGACACGCGTTGCTGAAGCTAACATTTTTACATTTTTATTACCCGGCACCCCCGGTCGTAGCCTGTATGTAGGCTTTCCACAATAAAAAAGAAAAACCATCCTATCTCTCAGTTACATCCAACTGCAAACGGTATGCAAATTTGGTTAAAATCGGTTAAGTACTTTAGGAGTTCATCGCGGACAAACAATGTGATAAGTTAATTTATCTATACTATAATAATAATAATATAAAGAGGAAAGATTTGTTTTTTGTTTTTTTGTTCGTTTGTTTGTAACGAATAGGCTCCGGAACTACTGGTCCGATTTGGAATTTTTTTTCACTGTTGGGAAGCTACACTCTTTGCGAGTAACATAGGCTATATTTTATTCCCGTATTCCCACGGGAACGGGAACTACGCGGGTGAAACCGCGTGACGTCCGCTAGTATATAATAAGAAGACGATAACATAGTAATCAAGTCTTATTTCAAATATCTTTAACATAGAAATATAACTTTTGTAAAGTAACTTTTGTGTTTCAACACAAAGGTATACCTAATATTTTGTACAAAGTTTAATTTGGCATGTCAGAATCATCCATAAAGTGAAACACTCCTGTAACAGATGATCCCGTTCCTCCAGGCTCTATATCCGTCATCGTTATGGTACCCGATAAATTCCCTCAGGCTTCGTGTACTTATCTCAGATCTAAATAAAATATGATTATTACCAAAGTATTCTTTCCTTGTTTTGTTTACACGTGCAATAATTTATATCTTAAGCCGTAATATGATTCTGTTTTAGTTATGATTAATCGGAAAGAAAGTAGTTGTTGAAGGCAAGTTAAAGCACTTGTATCTTTCTGCTGGTTCAGGATCAGGAAGTCCTCTAATGTCAGTACTTAAAACATATAATTTGTCGAAATTCTGATCCTAAAATCATATTCTTCAGATAGGTAGTATTGTTATTCCGAGTATTTCGAACACCTACCAGTTATCTTCCCTCATAGACTTATAACACCTCTATGTCTTCCTTCATACACAAATAAATCACAATAGTTCATTATTATAAAAGTTAGTTAAAACTTGAAAAGGTAAAAAATAAAATAGATATTTTATTAATTACATTTATTAGGTACTTATTATATTTTTTCTTTAATCTTTTCAAGTTTGTAAATACATTCTGCTTGCATCCTGCTTACACAGAAACAAGTAGGTACTCAATAATTAGTTACCTACCTACCTACATTTAATTTTTACGAGTTATTGTTTTCACTTTGCGTCGATAATTTTCAATCATTATCAAAGAATGTGTAATATAATTCAATTGTTATTATTCTGTAACACAGTACCTACTTTTTGATGCGATTTTTTCTATAATTTACGCCAATGCCCGTCCTTCGTAAGTAAGAATCCCCTTGAAATTAAAAAAGAAATTTAAAAAAATCAGAAATTAAAAAAAATCTTAAAATGAATACAAATACTTTTAGCGTTGATCAATGACACATTCGCAAAGAATTCATGATCGCATATTAAAAGTCTTAGAACAGGCGTTCTAATATTTAAATCGGGTATGTTTATGCTCGAATCAAGTATCTACCTATTAAGGTCTTGTAATTTTTATTTTCGCAATCTTTGGTTTCGAACTTTCTATTAGTAGGTGCATATTTACTTAATTTTATTTCTTAAACATGTTCACACTAATGCTTATGTAGGTGATAATAATAATAATTTGTACAGCTACTTGCAGACACATTCTTTATACAACTATGAATACAACCATACCTACGGCAGAAAATAATGTTTGTTCATAATAATAAATTAATGATAGCAATTTCGATACTTTTTTGTGCGCAAATGAGACGATTAGCGGAAAGAATGAGGCGCATTAGTGTCAGGATGTGATAATAAGTAACATTTTCTTTTGAAAGTTGCGATGAAGTCAGCGGTCTGAACAAAATGTTACTCCGTGCGAGCGCTATGACAAATGACCGGTGCGGCGTTGAGGCATCAGTGAGACGGACGATTTGCTTTGCTATCATTCGTTCTTTTATTCGCCATGACATTGATATGTTTCCATAATAACAGCTTTTTATGGATTTCTCCACTTCCATTATCTCCAGTAATTTTGCTGTAAATATTAGGTGATAATTAAGATGAGGTAGCTTTAGATGAGATACTTTGTAGCTAATGATATTAAACAACAACAGATTAATGCAAGTCATGTCCGCCTAAACTTTCAGCAATATTTTGACTGATAGACATTCAGGGCATGTAAATATTTCAACTACAACCGTATTCAATCGAATCAAATGGAAACTATACCATCCATCAGTACGTTCAGTAGTTTCAACTATAGATAGATCTATTAAGGCTTTATTAATGTCGCTATTCAATGAACATTGACGACAATAATTACCAGTACTTCAGATATAGGTCAATGTCAAGCAGCATCACGTGTTTAATGCGGAGTCGACATTGCAAATAGATTTGTTAAAATGTTATCGGATCACACAATCGAATATCTAACCATATCAGCTCTCAAATCAAATTGCTATCTTTAGCGTGTCTACAACTAAAAATATTGACAAGCTTATCGTGTTTGCAAATATCAATGTTTGAGAATTTTAATGCAGATCGATTACTAAGGAAATACTCCCAAAAAAAAAACAGAAAGCATTGCCAATATTCATGTCCATGTTATTCTTTCTGTGATAAGTTTTTTTTTCTTTTTATGTGTAAATCCCTTACGGATGTTATGCTGAACTCTTACCAACTAAAACCACACGGTGTACTACGAAGTCCTCGGAAGGACGACCCAGGATTTCCAACAGTAGTACCTAATGGTTTTTAGTTTTACTACCTAATTTTTATTAATTTAAAGTGAAATGATTCTTACAAGAGGAAGTAAAGTTGGTAGAAGGTCAAATAAATAGTTATTACAGTAAAAACAATACATATGAAAATACTTAATTTATATCTGTTACGTGTTTGACGTGGCATACCGGTAGTAGTTAAATATTTTACGCTTAATTATGTTTCAGTACTAAAATATAAGAAGTTATAGGGTTGAGAGCGCGAGTGCGGCGCACGTAGGAGTATTTTCGTGTAAAATCCGGTCAAAAGTCAAATTTTAAGATCAAATAAAGGTCTACTAATTTCACATATTTTTGCAGCTTATTAGCCGGTCTATCGCCTAGCACACAAATTTATAACGTAACTAGTAGTGCCTTCTCGTACAATTAGTCGGAACCCAGTCGTTATCTAAGGCGTAAAACAGACGACGGGGCGGGCCGGGCCGGTCAATTTCGCCGCGAACGATAGCGCTAAAGGAATCCTATACTACCAACGCACACGAAGGGCAAAAAGACCGCGCCGCCGCTGTCCGCCGGGCACTGGCGGCGCGGCATGTCCGTGGCTCGCCGCCATGAATCACACAAACCAGTTTGTATGAAGTAACGCAGACGGGGCGGCGCGGGGCGGCGCGGGCCGGCCAGGCTCAGTCCTCGCCGCACGTTTTCTAGTGATGGACGCCTTCGACGTCGAAAATTTAATTTCTCAAGTCGAAAAAAGATCGCCGATTTATAATACGGCATTAAAAGAATATCACGATGTAAATGAAAAGATGAAGCTATGGAACCAAATATGCCAGGCAATATATATACGCCTGCAGTATGGGATGAGTTGTCATCGAGTACCCAGTAGGTACTCCCTATTAGTCCATTGAAATGTTAAAATTTTAGGACCGAATATTGCATTTGTTAGAGGACGCAATTTTATTTTTGGGACATGTGTGGGGGGTCAATAGAAGCTTAACCTCAAGTTTGTGGGGTTGCCACCCTTGTCCCCCGGCCGCAATCTTAAAAAGGGGTGAAAACACTTTTTCCTCAATATCTCGGAAACTATGAGTCTTACAAAAAAATTGTGAAAACTTAATTTGTAGCAAATTGTTTTGCCTACAAATATGTCAGACAAATTTTTGTCCTAAATTAAAAATTATAAACAAAAAATTGAAAATAAAATTATAAAAATTTTCTTTTTTGCTCTGTGGCATTTTTTTTTTAAATTTCTCTTTAAAGATCATCTACAAGATTAGTCTGAGGTATTATTTTTGTAAAATGTATAAAAAAAGTTAAAGAGCAAAAAAGAAAATTTTTATAAAAAAATTCAAAATTTTTTGTTAAGTTATATACACATTTGTAGGCAACACAATATGCTACAAATTATGCTTCTACAATTTTTTTTGTAAGACTCATAGTTTCCGACATGTTGCGAAAAAAGTGTTTTTTCCCCACTCTTTTCAAGATGGCGGCCGGGGGACAAGGGTGGCGACCCCACAAACTTGAGGTTAAGCTTCTATTGACCCCCCACATATGTCCCGAAAATAAAATTGCGTTCTCTAATAAATGCAAAGCTCATGTAACATTTCAATGGACTAAATTACGATTGCGTCTCTTTCTTTTTTTGTACATTAAATAAGCAACTACTCGAATTCTCTGGGTATCCATTTTCACTGACGCGCTCTTCACTAGAACGAACGTAGTGAACTATAACTGCCCGCCCGTCGCCGTCGTGTGCGTTGCGTTCGCGGGGCGGGCAGTCGCGGATATCGGCGGACAGACGCGGTCTTTATTACGTCGCGGGCAAAAAGCCCGGCCCGCCCCGTCGTCTGTCCAGCGCCTATAAACCGCATGACTTAATTCTCGACGTTCGTAATTTTTAACCGTATTTGAGTTGTAAACTACACTTTTGTGTGATTTACTATGGAAAAACAACAGTGCTAATATGGAAGTACAAGGTGTGTAGATTATTTCAATATAAAAATTAATAACTTAATGTTTCGTGTTAATATTTAAAAAATATTAGAAAGGTAAACAGAATATGTGAAATAAATTTCATAAAATGTATTTTTTTAAAACGTGTTTTTGTTTATTTGTCGGGCCTTGTCGCACTTTTATTTTACGATTAATATATTGCCTAGGGTTTGTTTTAATAAACACAATTAGATTTTGCTTCACTTATGTTCACCATTTTTGTTTTCAATGATTTGAAGATGGCATTGTGAAATATGGATATTATATTTGACTTGAATGTTGTTTTCATTTTTATTTTCAGATTTTATAGAATCTAATGTTATTTTCATCAGAAGAGCTTAGTTTGACATTATGCGTAACTGCAAAAGTAATAAAATCGAAGAAAATGTGAAAAAAAATAGAAATAAAATTAATTGAAATCAGTGAATGCCCTTCACGTGCTCTCAGGTATTTTAAGATCGAATTTAAACAAAGCCATGGCAAAAAGGAGCGTTTTCTGCGTGATAACAGTAAATGGCAAACATCATCCATCCATTTACTGAATATTAGTAGGTACAGAGCTAACATCAAATTTGTTTGGTCAGCAAAAACACCTGAAAGCTTAATTAAGCGTTGTAAGCGACGAATTGTGGAGGCAAATATCCGCTGACGAACTTACATAATATATGTAGATAGCGTCAGGCAACGCATTAATGGAAACACTGATACTTCAGTAATCATAAAAGCAATAGTGGCAACGTCAACAAGAGCTAGGCCCAAACCACAATTACGGAAAGATTCTCGAAAGAGGCGCATGATCTGATGGTCGCAATTGAGCCACCATCAACGGTTTTTTACCATCTTTACCACTAACATCAACAACAAAATATAAACAGCTACGAAAACACAGAGGAAGACGGTGCGAAAGAAAAAAAAAAGTGAAAAATATACATGTTTTGTACATTTTACTATTATTAAACATAACAGTATATAATATTACCATGTTTTATTATTAAATAAGCCATTAAATAATTTTGACCGGATTTTACATGAAAATACTCCTATGTGCGGCGCCTCTAGTCTAGTCTATCGCGAGAGAGATCTAGCAATTGGTGTATTATAAAACTAAGGCAAGCTAGAGGACACTTCTTAGCTCTCACAGATTGTACAAAACCACGTACTACTATTTATTGATTAATACAGTTTTAAATTCTACTTTTGAACACATACACCGACATGATACACCGACACTCGTGATTGATCAACATTACGATTGCTACGAGTTTTTTTATGTTGATTCTTGAAAGTGAAACTGATATTTATAATTATTTCATAAAACATAAATGTAGGTACCTATATCACGTTTAATTTTTATCTTCTTTCGATTTTATTTCCTTCCTATACACTTACTCTGTTATAATATAATATCTATACAACGTAAACTAATAAAAGGTGTCTGTTTGTAATCATCAATCAATCAATCAATACATATAATAAAATCGTAACGGGTCGCTGTCTGTACATGGAAGATAAATAAGAAAAAATATTATAGGGGGCTTTATGAACGCAATAGAACCCAAAACAATGATTTTTAGAATTTTTGTCTGTTTGTCTGTTTGTCTGTATGTCTGTATGTCTGTATATCTGTTTGTCTGTACGGTTGTGCACGCTAATCTCAGTAACCGCTCAACCGATTGCAATGCGGTTTTTTTTATTGTGTTGAGGTTTGCTCCAGTTAACATTTAGCGTTTGTTTTATGTAAATCGGTTTAGAAATAAAAGAGTTATAACACTTTTTAGAATCAGAAATTTTGAAAATTTTAATTGTAGGGGTTTCATTGAATGTGAGTGAACCAAAACTGACGTGTTGGCTTAATCATAAAAGAGCTTAATGATTAAGACTATTTTTAAACAATTCAGTCCGCGCCGAAAACAGGGCAGTTTCAGACGCTGCTTGATGACTCTGATGAAGAAATACCTTTCCTTTCATACACCTTATGTGACGTAAACGAAGTTGCGGGCTCAGCTAGTGTTTAAATATTAACGTTTTACCATGCCATGACAATAGATGAAAGGTACTAATGCCAAAGAAGCAATTAATATTTTTTTTTGTAACTGTACTTATGCCTGTTTTTTGACGGGACTTTCACCAATGATGTTATAGTATAACGATGTTAATTTAGACTATATATATTTTAGAAACATTATTTAGACAGATCTATTAGATCACGCGTTTGATGACAGTCGATTTAGCTTTATAATCAAAATTATAAGCTTTGTTTTAGTTTACTTTTTTATCACTTATTGATATAAATTTTGTAATAAATGAAAATATGTTGTGTAATAATTCATACAAATTTTGGGTCTATTTAAGTCAATGAAACAATAGACACTTAGACCGTTTCTTTGTAAGATTTTTACACTTCTATTCTGATTATCTTTTACGTTTACTGAGTCTAGACTTGTCATTACTATTTTATTCACCTTGGTCTGAGGCGTCAACAAAATCTAATGATGAAAGGCAAGTTAAAGTAACGTTTCTCACCTTCAAAATCTTTAGTGAGGTTTTGTACTCTTTTCGAATAACCAGTGACCTTGGAAAAGAACTAATTTGAATTGTTAACGAATAATGTCTTCATTATGTGGGAATGACAGTTTGGTTTTTGTTGGCAAGATCAAATGTATAGCGATTGCGTGGTTGTAGTAAACACGAATGATACTAATTACAGTATTTTACACAAGCAACAGTATTATTACTTCATATTCTGCATTCTCATGTCTCGCCATCATTTGTAGTGATCTCACCAGGAGTTTTTACATAGTGCACTTTATTAACGTGAGAATCAATACACGAATTGCTGTTGACACTGACAATAACATATGGCAGTGATATTAATGGTGATATGATAGAAATAGTGTTGATTTCTAATATAATTTGACGTTTGTAGCTTTATAAAAACAGTTGTCATAGCTTTTTCAATTAAAAATGATTCATTTTGATATCTGCAAGTAGATAGACAGTTAATATCATCTGCGTTAACGAAAACAGTTATAACATTTGACAGTAGAATGATCACGCCACAAAAACATAATGATAGTTTACTTCATATGTCAAATAAATATTTGTGAATACTAGATAACCCTGGATCAGGCGACAGTAAGTGTAATGTTGCTGAGTGAAACAACATGATACGTGATAAAAGCGATTGGTTGGACATTATATAATATATCTGGGGCATCAATTTCTAGAGAGGTGATTATATTATGTAAGTATTAAGTAATGAAGCCCGTGACTATCAGTACAACAAGAATAAGTGCAATAATCAATAAATGCAAGATGGGTTATCCGGAAGGTCACTTCCAAGTGAAGATAGACATTTATCTGAGTAAACAAAATCCGCACTGCAAAATGAAGCTACTACTACCCTTTGCAGGGTAGGCAGAAAGAACCGAGCGCCACACGGCACTGTCCATACACACATCACTTGCTTCTTCAACTTTCATTTTTAAAAAAAGCTGCCATTATTAATCCAATACTGTACCTATGTATGTATTAAATTCAGTATTCAAATCATTTCTAACTTTTCACAGGCCTTATCTAGCCATTGGTTCATCTACTCCAAAACCTTCAATAAAAAGTGATATTTCTTCAGTTCAATTTTGAGCTTGTCTGGTAAAGATCAATGAAACGACTGTCCTTTCTCTCATAAATTATTATAATAATAATATATCATTAACAATATTGCTGTTTGTGGTGATGAACAAATAGAAAGCGCCTTGTTGCCCCAGTGTTTTCAATTTATCAAAGGTGAGCGCGAATTATAAAGAAGAGAGAAAAATACACTGAAGATAAAACAATTATACTCAGTGCTATAATTATGTATTTCAATAAGTACACATGTACGTAGATAAATTTCTTAACGAATGGTGAGGAGCCGACAAAACGTGTTTTGGTCACCACATACCTATTATTATATTTGGGCGTGTCGTACTCACGTACCTACGTATAATTGACTAGACACAATTGTTTGCTTTTGTTATCAATGTCATTATCACATCGTGACTGAATTTTGTCGCAGTAAATGCCTCCATTAAAATTCTCCTCGACGTATTATAAGTTATTAAAATTGATAACAGCTATCAAAATTTTCCTTTATGGCCCCGTATTTTCTTACTCGCTTATGACTAATTTTACAAGCTTTGGATAAGTTTACCTGCCAAGACGTCGTTAATCTTAAAACAAGAGTTTGACGTAGACATTTTTGCTATGTTTGAGATTAAAGACGAAATAATATACACGAAAGGTGCTTTGAGCCAAGAATTGTTTGTTAACTGTTCTAATTAATCGATATTTCTTAAATCTTAATATGAAATTATAGCAAGGCAGGTAATAAATAATTGGTAACCTTAATTACGTCGGCGATTTGCTTTACTTCACTGAACATTGGAGTAGAAAATTAATGTACATATGAACCTACATAATATGCTGCTTTTCTTAAAAAGAAAATTTTATCCAAACTTCTATCGTTTCCGTTTATTTTTGAGTACCAGTTGGATTGGTTACAGTATTAATTTCTTTTGCTAATGGTGCAACAGATCCCAGAATAATGTGATCAATAGTGTCGTTGTCTGGTGTCTGGCGATAACAAATCAGGATTGAGTATTGATTTTTGATGTCGGAATTAGAATTATTAGTTGTTATTAGATACGATAAATACAATTAAAAATGGTATTGCGACTTACCTACATGTATTAAAAATACACAAATGGTTTCTCTGATTTTAAATATTGCAATATTATGCTTTCTGACATAAAACTTTGTATTTTATCTGTAATTAATTTTACGGAATCCAGCATTCGAGATGTAATTTAATTATCGATTTAATATTATCGAGTACTGGCGCCAGTACCTACCTACTACCCCGTTTTCCAGCCCGTTATTTCTATGATAATTTGCATGTTACTTAGCGAATATAAAGTTCAAATTGTGAAGTTAGATTTACATTCTAAAATGTGGCTTGGCGTCCCTGCTTTCGTAATTTGCTATTCATATTTATAATTTCATTTGGGATGCATGAAATTCCGATAGGGTCCATCCTTTTGAGAAAACTCTTTGAGAAAAAACAACCGTTGGGATCAAGCAAACTGTGGTTATAAAGACGAGAGAAAAATACATTGAAGATAAAACAATGTACCAACCTACCAGACTCAGTGCTATATTTATATTTTTATAAGTACGCATGTATGATGTAGGTGGTAAATAAGTAGGTACATTGTCTTCAGCTAGCAGCGGGGTTGACTGACTGAATATCAAGGCAATAGTAAATGAACAGATTGTTCAGTTATTATTTCATAAATTGGAATGTTATCTTTTTGGGATACGCTGGCCACTTCTTTGGGAGAAATATACGAGTAATTCTACTTAGTCTTATACTTCTTATTTTCAATGTCAGTGTTGGGGGAAAATTATAAGTAATCCAAGTATACGCAGTAAATATTCTTACTCAGAATTTATGATAGTCGGAACGTAGAATATTGTTGTACATTATATGAGTCTTAACGTAAATGTTGCATAAATGTTATAAATGGAAGTGTGCCCATCAAATTCATTTAAAATGTAAATGTGCTATGATTCTGAACACAAATGATAGGTAAGTATATGACGTAAATGATTACTATACTCAAAGATTCGTCAAGGCTAAGGTACAGGCTAATATAATACGTAATATGTTAGTGTTAGACATCTAATATTATGTTTTTAGCGCTATAAATACAGAGTTATATTATCATTATGGAACATTTTTCTAGGTCTTCCGATTTTGAAATCAATTCATAATTTAATCATTATGATGACAGATAGCTCATTTCATCAGATGAAGTCACAGATGGTCCTTCATTTAATGCAATGATACTGTATGACTTACCGCTTCACAGAAGGCACTCAGTTTTTCGCTTGTTCGCATAGGCACCGCTTCTTTTATCTCATTGATTACGTACTGATCAAGTAGAGTACATACAATCGTTGTTCTAGAAGGTTTTCAACATTATGTCCTTGACAGTTTACGTTAAAGTATAATGTTTTTCATCTAGTGCGTGAAAATACTTTGCTAACGTGTTCAAATACCTATAGTACTTGCTGATATCGGTCCACCTGTAAACACGTAGGTACATAACATAGGAAGCTACCGTGTGAACATTCAAACAATGTTATCTGAATCAACTACATCGGCATAAACATTACGAAAAGGCTTAGTATGCAGAACATTGTAAGACTAACAATGAATCAAAGTAAATAGAGCGACTTCCTACGTCATCGTGTCAAGCCAACAATAAGAGACTTCCTATGGCATCTCAGAGTAATTTCATCAGACGCCATGCGCTAGTCGTATGCTTCTTAAATTGGTCCCCGATTATGCTTCGATTGAGTGAGTTATAGTGTGCGAGAATAATGAATACATACACTGAACACACACATGCAAAAACATCGTACGATATCTGAGAGCCAATGACAGAGAGCGGCGTGGTGGGCTCGGCTCCCCACTATACCATCGGAATGCATACTGCCAAGAACGGTACTGGTATAAAATTATAAATAACTACTTGTTTGACAGGATGTCAGGTGACGTTTGAGGCCACTGCTAATAAAATAAGAATATTACATATTGTATCCTTTCTTATGACTAGAACTTTATTATAGCTACTGATGTATTTGCTGTACCTACTTACTTATTTATTATTGAAGCTAGTTTATTAAATTATGTGGATTATACTGCTCATTGATAAGGAATTATCTCTTTACGTTAAATACGCGTAATCAAAAGTTACCGCACTTATTAACTTACAAAGCTATAGTCCAGATATTACTACAAAATTTCCAGACACGCCTTGAGTCACAAGTGAGTAAACAGCTGATTGCGTGTACGCCACGTGAAACATGATCGGATAGGCGTGGGTGACGAACACATGCGCATAATGAATTTTAAATGGAAAGATACGATATGAATTGAATACGATGAATGTATTCCATGTGTTATTACTTATTACGTAATTAATTTTATTCTTCCTGTTCCATATTTTACTCTTATGTACCTATGCGAGTACCTATGTACATAGTTTGTGCCATATTTTAAGACTACCCAGAAAAGATAATTTATCACTTCCCAGATAAGCAAATTTTACAAGTTGATTGTAGTTCGCATTTTGGTCACGTTTGCGCTTTCTTTTCTATTTAATTTTGATAATACTTTCAATACAGTAAATTCAGCCTACAAAGACATCAAAATCAATTCAGTAATTCTGCGTAGTCTCCAAGGCCTTTTTGTGATCTTGAAAGGAGCAATATTGTAATTTGATTCTGTTTTTTAATTAATCGTTGCGAGGAGTGAGGACACGTTGTTTTCTAGTTTTGATAACCTTGGCATTATAATTATGTGGGTGGTCTAGATACAAACTAAAATAGAAAATATGAATGGGAATGTGAAACCGTTTACCTAGTTATTTATTTGGTCCAAAGCCGTGAATTTAGACGACAGTAAAAATGTCTAGTCTGACAAAATTTATTAGACAAAACGTATGTTTATTATGTCTAGAGTTCGCAAGTTTTAGTGACATAATATGGATTATTTTAGTTACAAAATGTACGTGAGTGAATTGTTTTTATTTAATTATTGTTGTACATTGTTAACAGTAAAACAAAAAAATAATTGAATAAGATGTATCGGAATCTATCCAGTTATATCTATTATCTCAATCTACTGTTTGTTGCCCAACACTTCTTATAACTGGAGCGCGGATAGTCGAATTTTGTGAACTTTGATTAGTTGAATTTGTCTCCACTAGGAATAGCAAAATAAACGAGAAAAATGGCGATAGGAACTTTGCTGGACCCACTAGTGTTGCCAAATAAATGTAAAAATAGTTGTGCCTACCTATATAAATTTTAACTAACTTAAAAAAAATTGTAACGCTTTATTTGAAGCGCGAAAAACGTATTACTACTACGTAAGTACCCTTCTGTAAAGGTGTTCTTGTTTGGACCATAACCGAAATGATTGGTGGTACCTAATTCAAAATAACCTCGACACCAATCTTTGACAATAACGGGTTATCCTTCGTTGATGTAGCTCAAGACTTGGGATAGAGAGGGAAATGAGCCTTCGAAACACCTGGATACGTATTTGCTTGTAATTAATTATATGAGCTTAATATACAGGGTGTGGCGTAAATAGTGGTCCAACGTAAAGGGTGTGACATAACAGGTAGTCAACTACAACATACTACAATTTTGTCCGGTTTTGCCCAAGGGTTGCAGAAAAAAAGAACTTTTTATGAAATTCACCCCATTTTTTATAAATTTGGCTGTAGTTTGAAGAAAAATCGTTAGTTTTGAATTTTGATTTCTGTTTATTAAAGCCTAATACATTAGCTAACAAACAATAATATAGTTTGTTTATTTCCAGTTCAAACTTGGAAAAAAAAGATAAATTTATCTCAATTTTACCTCAAGTTTTAAAGTATCACTAAAATACAAATGCATTTTTTAAAAAATAAATGTACTGCACTGTTGCTACCCATTATTTCAAAAATATGCCCGTCTAATACTGATTTCGAAATGGTATCACACTAACAAATATTATTTTTTAAAAGCTGGATATTTCATTTTCATTACAAACTGAAATTTTAATTTCATAGTAGGGAATCAAACTGTTTATAACCACATGGTCTCTACTTATCCGTCTATTGTCAGGCGCCTCGGAAAACTACTCGGAAGGATGTTACAGGATTCCTGACAGACTTTGGTCAACACCTTGGTCCCACTAAGGGTCTGCGGTGTCCTTCCGATTCTTTTTTTTTTTTCTGCAACCCTTGGGCAAAACCGGACAAAATTGTAGTATGTTGTAGTTGACTACCTGTTATGTCACACCCTTTACGTTCGACCACTATTTACGCCACACCCTGTATACATACTCATAGAAACTGTTTTTAATAATATGGTCTTCGCGCCAGAGTTGTTCCCTTGCTTCACTCCTTCTTCCGATAAAAAATATTGTATTTGCAGCCTCCTAAGCTCCTGTTTAAACGAAACTTGAAGTAAATGAATTGAAATTGGATAACATGTCAAGTTTAGCGATGTACCATGAGAGGTTTCCTCACAACAAACACGTTATAAAGTATGATGCTTTATCGTCTTTCGCCTATTGTCTTTGACATGTATGTTTATTTATAGATATGATGACGATTCCAATACTAATTTATTTGAAGGTGTAAAGAATTGATTTAAATTACAGCAAAATAGCGAAGCAAAATACATTATTATCAAAAAAAAATGTAGTATTAGTAAGTAATTGATATTAGCAAAATCAATAGTGAAAACATTAAAAGCCTTGCCAGTATTATAAAACTTTGGGGTCCTAAGAGATTAAAGAAAGCTAATTTAAACGTTCACCTAATAACTAAGTGACCGATTTATTTTATAAGAGCTGAAGACTAATCCTCGGTTAGCCTAAATCTGAACCCATTTAATTTCACATTATGATGGTGCCTATGACTATGTCTTGAGAGCTCATAGCTTGATCTTAACCACAATGCGACACATTGATATTCAAAAAATATTTTTGTTTATCTTTGTGTCAAAGAAAAAATGTAATTTTCCCACGGAAACAGTGCACAAATTCTTAGCATTGTAGTCAGGTCATTTGCTTACTCATCTTAACACACTTTTTTATTTTATTTTTCGAAAATTTTAATACGATTAGGTACTTACTCTGCATAAAAATATTACTTACTAAAAAGTTTAATAATAAAGAAGGAGGCCCATTCCTTTTACATATGTGATATGGAAGAAAATATAAGTTCTTCTAATGTAGGTATATCTACTATTGTGGTTCTATATCCATAAACACGATGTCTGGCTTTTCTTGTAAAAACGTTATTTTTGAAACAGTTTTATTTTTGTCCACAGGAGCGCTCAAATCACATTGCGACCGGAATGAGGATCTACTTCAAAGATGTTCAATGGCTTTACCTGTGCTCAGCTCACCAGAAATATCTTTTGCACTCACTAGGGAAGAACTGGATAAGAGTTGTATGTAAGTATCTGTAAGATTTAAAGTTACTGCTAAAATTTCTACACGTGTACCTACGCGTGACCCAAGGCCTGTTATTTTCGACACGTGTGTTGTGAAGTACTTAGGTACAAGTTTCTGATTGTGGAAGCCACAGGCCCGACAGCGTATTGTCTGCCGTGTAAACATTCTAATTGGCTATCAATCGTATAAGTAACACATTTAAAGTTCTAAACTACGTAAGACTTTGGTTACGCTGAATAATTCAATAAAGACCGCCGCAACCAAGATCAAATTATTCAGTCTGAATAAAATCTTGTAGACGGGATCTCTTCGAGACACGTCAACAGACTCAGCAAAGTTTGTAGTCATAAAATGCCCAACTTTAAATGTTCAATTACGTTATACGACTGGAGTTCTTCTCACGCTTTTCTCACTTAAGCCGTATCGTAGTGCAGCAATCTCTCATTTACGCGCACCAACTAAGCGAAAGTGAGTAAGTTTAGTTAAAGACTTCGCTGCGTTGAGGAGTAACTTTAGCGAAATGGCTCGGTCGGCACACGGTTAGCTCATCTTAATTTAGTGCTCTTGTTTGCGGTAAATAGCAATTTGAAACTAGTTGTCCGAGTTCACTCAGTGCTTGATACAGAAACAGAATAGTCAATGAGGCAGAATACTGTGGTCGAGTCAGTAAACATTACAATTACGCGATATTAGCTAACAGCAGCCGATGATGTTTTGATTCAAAATAAATAAATGTACATGTGAAGATGTTTCTTTATTAGTTTTGGCATTCATCCAGCTTTATTGCACGCTGGTTACTGAGGCGATTATAATCATTAATAGCTAAAAGATTATGTTGTTATTATTCGCGGCCAAATGGTCTTCGGAAAATCGGAATACTTCAAGGAGGTAATATTTCAGGGACACGGCTATTACTCATCGTAAACAATGTATTTACTTAATATTATTTACGTTCACAGATTTTAGTCAAATTTCTTTTACTAATATTAGATTAGGAACTACCTACTGTTGCTCTAGCTGTTATTAACTATCCAGCATTCTATTATCATTATGACATTTTTTTTTTAATTAGTAGATGGGAAACAAAAGATTAAACTAGCTGTTCTGGAAAAGAAAAGCAGGTATAAAGTAAGAAGTTCTAATAGTAGCATATTCTGAATCTGACCTACTAATATTATTAATGCGGAAGTTTGTGCTAGAAAGTTTACTGATATCTATACAAATCTGTACGAAGTACTTAAGGGTTTAGGTGAATGTCACACGCAAATAAAGCCACGATTTCTATAGAATATAAGATAAGAATTACAAATTCCAGATTATTCATTCAGTCACAAACTCGTCATGTGCTATCTTTATTTCAAGGTTATGTATTGTTTGTTGCATAAGTATCGATTAACATTATGTAGGATATGAAACGTGCAACGATTAAAATATACAATGAAGAAGGGATAATTCGTTAAAAAATACACATCGTGTGTAGTTTTTAACGATAACTATGCACTAAAAATGATGAAAATTCTTAACCTGATAAGCTTAATAATAGTCTACTATTGACCATGGCGATTACAATATAGCCGAAAAGTAAAACGAAGTTGAAAAATGTTAACATGTTAAAGTATTAAACAAATCTTTTCTTTTTAACTCCATCTAGCGCCGGAAATAATGCCCCAAGACAGTTATTATAAAACTACGCTAAAAAGTCAATAAATTAAAATTAAAATGAACGACATTATAGTTAGAGCGACAAAATGCAAAATACATCTATTTAATCACTTGTCGTTCCATTGTAACAATCCTCGTATTTAATAATTTCAAATCAAATCAAATTAAATTCGCATTGGTTAAATTTTATTATACCTAAACACCAGACTGCTTTATTTAATACGTTTATTTATTTCAGGAAATGAATAAGTGAAATTATAAATTCCGTAATGTGGAAGTGATAGGATATCCTTCAATTTATATTTTTTTAGACGCAAGTTCATGTATGAGCCATTACTGTCGAGTTTTAATTTAACACTCACAATATTGTTACAGAGAACTTCGACAGGGTATCAAATGCATCGACAATTACACGAATACTTGTATGGAGAAACAAGATCAGCTTCTGTTCCGCAAAGTTTACTCTAGTATAATCGATGTTGTCCATGAACTTTGTACCCGAGGGAAGTATCAGGATGAATACTTGAAACACGCGAGTTGTGTGAAGAAAGTGAGATCCGACTATGAGACATGCAGTAAGAACTATGAAGTGACTCTTATGACATTGAGCCATCATCAGCCAGGAGATCATTATCAAACCGATCAAACAGAGATTGCTACAAGCAAAGAAGATCATCTTAGAGCTGTTTGTTGGTAAGCATTTTAAGTTTTTATCGTATTGGATTATATTTATACCTTAACAATCATCTCTAATAACCTTAGACCATATATCACGGGACTAGCCTTTGCGAACCAACCGCATACAAAAATATTCTGCTAGTTTTTATAGCGGGTGAAGGGGGAAACACAAAGACATATATAAAATTTCATTATATTTAAAAATGTATTAATCGACAAACGCGTAATGGCTGTTGTGGGTTAATTTTTATTGTACAGTCAACTACAATGAAATGTACTAGTTTAATCATATTAAATGATGTACTGATGTACAGTGCTCTTTATAAAGCCAAAAGACCAAATGGTCTATTGGCTTGGCAGAAAACAATGCTTAAGTAAGGCGCATCCTGTGGTTAGATGATCTAAGCTAATAACAGATGGAATACGAGTAAAATTTTAAACCCAGACAGTAGAATTCTATTGTACATTATTTTATGGTATTTACGAGCGCCTGGCGGAAAGTTAGGTATATATTGACTCTGAGAAGTTGTGTAGGTTCCATTTTTTGAGCTGAAAATGCTATTGGCAGTGGTCCACAAGTTGAATGTCCTAAGACATTCACACCTTCATGCTTCGCTTGGAGCAACCGGTGCTGTAGGAAAAAGAAATATGTGAAAACAGAGAGTTCCAGTTTATATTTTAATATAAACTACAGAATTGTTTATTCGTCCGGTTCTTGAGGCGATTCTGCCTAGCATCTAGGCATATCCTGCACATTCATAGTAATCTCTTAATACATTTTGTCTCTTTATCCAGATTTTTAAATAGATAGTTATTTTGTGATTCTAGTTTGACCTCATGTTGGTTTTAAAAGCTACCTATTTCTAGATTCATATGGAGAATTAATGATAAAGATTCAGTTGCAGTCAGAACACTCTTTTTGGAAAGATTATCCATTAAATTAATGGTCAGATTCCACGTCCATCTGCCTGTCTCAGTTTGATGTAGATATGACGCTGTGTTGTTTTATTGGATATGGTCAATGCAGATTATAATTATTACTCCGCCACAGTAGGGATTCTGCCCACCACTGTCTAAGGTTTCTTCAAAACAGTCACTTGGCTTTTGAATTCACAAGAAATATTCGTAGAACTCAGTATGGAAGTTTGTCAGATTTGATCAATAAAAAGTTAACCTTTTTGTTATTTAGCCATGTTGTATCGTGTAATACTTTTGCTTTTATTATTGTACATACCATAGCTGTATTGTTCTTTTTTAAAGTTTAATCCTTACTTTTTAACTTTGTGAAGGCGAGTGTTTTAACAGTCGGGAAATCGTTTGTTAGCTTTGCACTTTGTTTTTACTTTGAAATGATGACCGTGTTAAACACGGTCATCATTTCAAAGTAAAAACAAAGTGCTACGGCGTACTTTTAAATGTAGATTAAATATTACTATCTACTTATCGGGCTACATAAACAAATATTCAGTTTCCATTATCAATTCATCGTTTAACATGCAATGCAAAATTGTCTAACGTATACGAGTACTCCCTAGCTACGATAATAGAATAGCCACGCCCATCTCTTTGACTTTCCAACAACTTGGGCTTCTATTTGACTTGAGCCACTTAGTGTAAAATCCATACTGATAAGTGCACGTTTCTACTCGTAACTGCTGAAATTGTTGCCCATTTAAACGAACTACATTCTGAATAATGTCGTGGAATTCGGGATAGAGCAATTAATTATAACCGCACCAGTAACAAAGCGTTAGTGCTTGTTAATTATAGTTTCCTCCAAAAGGCTTTACAGTTTCTCCACCTCATGTCGTTTATAATTTAACTTTATTAACAAACTGTTTTTGACATCCTCTAATAATTCTTGTCAGGACTTCATGGTTCTCTTTCCAGTTGGGACACAATCTACCCTTCTTCATAGTTAGGGGTTTGACATACAAACACTAGTAGACCCATCTGAATGATATATTTTGATAGCAGTTGTTCCCTTAATGTTGTTCTTACTGTATACGATAACCCTAAACGAGTCCAGGTTTGGCAAAGTCGTTACTAATATAGTTGGTATGCCATATATTTGCGTAGTTCGCATATCTTTATAAAAACTGTGAAATGCTGTACTTGTTACAGGGTTGTACTCTAAATAACGACCATTTCATGTTTCAATCAAAAGCTATCTAATCTAAATATCCGCACTAAAATTAACTCCTACTTGTTGGCCATCGAAATTCGATAATAATTTATTTGAAAAATAGCTTTACCTATCAAATTCCACTTCTTTTCTAATCAAATTTCACATTCTTAATTCTTTTGAAAATCGTGCGAACGGTGTATAAGATTTTCGCTTCATTATCGATTTGGTTGTAGTAATAGATAATTTGTAAGCGTATCTCCTTTTCTGTGATAATTTTCAATGGTCTGAAGACGTCACCCAATTTCGTTCGCATAATTAAACTGCCGTAGAAGTTATCAAGAGAAGTCCTAGAGTGGCGGTACTTCAAAGAGTCGGGTGGGAGTCCTGAATATTGAATAGTCCGCGTTACTAAAATATTCAACAAATGAAACTTGTTCACTCAACCCTCGCCAACTAATTACTTGTCTGAGGCGTGATTTCCACAGATAATAATACTTATCTTCACCAATTTACATGTAAATGACAACGACCGTCCAAATTGCCGCCCCGTCAATTTTGTGATATAATTTTTTGATTTAGATTTTACAAGTTCATTTAAAGCGAATATATTACAATATACGGTGTTAAAAGTCAAGCCTGCTACAGTTTTTTTTTATCTCATATTAGGTATCTGCATAAATAATCTCTCATTCGTTTGTTTTATCGGATTCCGGTAATCTGCGTCGCAAATATATTCAATCAATTGAGATTTTCCTGCGCCATCTGATTAAAATACTGTTTGTATTACATAGTGTAATTAAGAATTTAAGTATTTCAATATTTAATCCTATCTTTCACTCATCGTTTTTCATTCTACTATTTTATGTACTGACTGACCCGACATACTTCGGAACACCTCAAAACCAATTTGACTTGTCAGAAATTTTCACAAATATTTCAAACCCAAAAATACCTATCTACAACGCTCCAACCATTCTCATGTTTAGTGAGACTAAGAAACGTTAATTTATTTTTAATTTATCTACTTTGAGGGGTGCAATATCTTTTTAATTTTCTAGTTAAAATATTCGCATTGTATCAGAGGATTCACGCGTCGCTGCTCATGCACTGACCAAATAGAGAAATAAACACACTGCATATCCCCCATCGAAATAAAAACGCAACTACCATGAACTGTGCCGACCGAGATTCCAACAGAATTAAAGCTGCAAAATTTTATTTCCGTGCTAATGTTTACGTTGTTTTAAACGAAACGGGAGTTGTATTGATGCAAACAATACAATCAGCGTTTTTCAATTATATCAATAACGAGTTTCCAATCCTCTGTTTATTTAAGTAGGTAAGACACTGATGTCAATCAAAATGACAAAACGTTAATTTTTCAAAGAGATGGAAATCTTCATAATCTTCTACTACCAAACAGATCTCCCCTAGATCCGGGGCTGGCTGCATTACCTAATTTTTATTCGGCTCTTATTTCGCGTCTTCTTAAAATAGAAAATTTGCTCACCTTTCGACATGACTTTATAGTTGAATAGAGTTGACATTAAGTTTACTGATTCTTTTTTTTAAACTTTGTCAGATGAGGAGCTCCTTTGATTTTTCAGTGATCATCTTTGCTTCGTTTAATTTTTATAACAGGGTGACATCAGATCGTTTTTTGCAGCTTTAATTCCTTCTAGTGAGATTCGCATTCGCAATAGCTTTAGGAATATTCCTTGAACGTATCTAGTTTCGTTCCATTTGTGACTTTATCTGGTATTTTACGTGTTGAGAATTCTTCGTATCATCTGATTTTAAAAATGTTGAATTCATTTTCAAATACATTTTGGCGGCTGCCGTAATTTATTTCCATAGCGTTGTAAAATAATATTCCTTATGGTATCCAATTTATCGTTGCGTTTGTGTTTTAAGCAAAATTACATTACCTATATTAACAGGTAGCTCATAACTAGTTAGTATTATTGCTGGGAATAAAATTCTGGATTCGATTTCAAATTGGTCGTCAGACCTAATGATCGGTAAAAGGGTTATTTGGTTTTATGTGGGGATAGTTCAGATTTGCAATTATTTGTCTATTTGATCCCAAAAGACATGTAGGCTACTGTAATATTAATAAAAATCTACGATCGAAATAACAGAGCAAGAAACGATCTAAATAGGGCTGAATAAAAATATAGCTGATGTGTGGACTGATTTTATGTATTTGTGAAGAATCCTGTATGAAGAATCATACTATTTTATAAATGTGAAGGTTTGTAAAGATATTTGTTAGCTGAAGGGATCTGGCTAAAATTTGGTGAGGGACTTTTTTTACGTGTAGAAAATCCGTCATGGATGGATGCTATCCGAACTCTTACCGACTAAAAACCAACACTTTCCCTACCTACTGCCTACGGTTTGGAGCCCCGGGTAATCCCTCAGAAACATATCTCCAGGATTCCCAACAGACTTTGGCTACCACTCCGGTCTCACGTGAAGAGTTCGGGTGCTATCCCGCGTCTTTTAGGGGTTATTCGGGTGTTCTTGGGGCGTGTGGCGTGCGTGAAACTATCTCTTCACGCTGTGGTCATAGGCCGGCTTCTATTAGGACGGTGAGCAGCCTACTCACCGTCCTCAGGCCCCCGGTCATGGAGGCCGATAGTCTTGGCCGCAGACAAGTCTTCGGCACCCAGGCTGCAGGTGGGAGAGTTCTCTCCCGCTTCCTCCCCGCCGACTCTTTCACGAGCATGACCTACTCGCGGAAAGACGCAGCGGTGTCCCACTTACTCCCACTGTTGGTGCAGGGTTCTAGTCTACAATATCCTAATACGCTACTCTTTATGCCTGGAATATGTTCTCATGGGATGCGTAAACTGGACAGGGTTCCGCTAAGTCGATCAGCTAGTGGGACTAACTAAATCTACATGTGGTAATTAAATATCCGAGAGTTTCGATAAGCTTTATGTGTGTTCCGTGAACTATAACCATGTTACCTACCCATAATTAAGGTCTATAATATGTAAATCCCATTCGATTTGCACCTGCGTAAAGTTTCAAAAGGGGTATACGAGGTCAATGTAAAATTCTCTTTGTGCATAAGAAAGCTTCCGTGAGACAGTATTTTGACTTACGTTATCATGAATTTAAATTCGTTGATGATGATAAATGAATGTACATTTATGTGTATAGATATAATAGGTAAATCAATACATATAATAAAATCGTAACAGGTCGCTGTCTGTACATGGAAGATAAATAAGAAAAAATATTATAGGGGGGCTTTATGAACGCAATAGAACCCAAAACAATGATTTTTAGAATTTTTGTCTGTTTGTCTGTATGTCTGTATGTCTGTATATCTGTTTGTCTGTACGGTTGTGCACGCTAATCTCAGTAACCGCTCAACCGATTGCAATGCGGTTTTTTTTATTGTGTTGAGGTTTGCTCCAGTTAACATTTAGCGTTTGTTTTATGTAAATCGGTTTAGAAATAAAAGAGTTATAACACTTTTAAGAATCTGATATTTTGAAAATTTTAATTGTAGGGGTTTCTTTGAATGTGAGTGAACCTAAACTGGCGTGTTGGCTCAATTCAGTCCACGCCTTCGGCGCGGACTGAATTGTTTAAAAATAGTCTTAATCATTAAGCTCTTTTATGATTAAGCAAACAGGGCAGTTTCAGACGCTGCTTGCTGATGAAGAAATACCTTTCCTTTCATACACCTTGTGTGACGTAAACGTAGTTGCGGGCTCAGCTAGTAATACCTAAAATCGCATATTTTACATGCTTTATATTCCGAACAATAGTACAAAAACACACAAAAGCTAAAATAGATGAAAATGAATTGAAAGTATAGATATTTTATTATACATACATACATACATATACTCACGCCTTTATCCCCGAAGGGGTAGGCAGAGGCCTATACCGGCCCACATTTCACCGTGTACAATTCGGTCCCACGTAACAGGTGGTGATAGCGATCGAAAAAGCTTGAACCTTTTAGCCCTTTTTTAAGACTCGCCGCTTTATAGCGATGGCTAGAAGGCTAAAAGGCTAAATAACTCTTAAGCTCTCGAGGCTTTTTTAAAGGCGGACTCATAAAACAGAAATTCTAAAATTGCTCACTAAAAAAAGGTTTTTTAGTCATAGGTTTTTTTTAAAGCTTAAGCCTTTTTTGAAGACTGGCGTCGTAATTAGAGTTCTAGCCTTTTAGCTTAAAAAACTATTAAGCCTATTTTGAGGATCAGGTTAATAGAAACGTAATGAATTATAAATTAAAGTTTTCTTATGTTGTTACAGTTTAATATAATTTTAAATCAATTAATGAAATAAAAAAGCATAGGTAAAACATAGTTAGGTACGTGAAAATTAATCACCAAAAACGTTTAGCCAGGATGAAAGGCACATTGATGATTGTATGCTTTTATTACTCAAATGATTCCTTTTCTTATTAATTACATTTCCAGCTTTGAAAATGACTGTTCACTGGGAACGCTTATACATAAAATATAAAAAGAATCTTTTGTAAGCGTGGTAAGTTCAATCGGCAGGGATAAATATTTTTTCAGCTCATTATTATTAAGTCTTTTTTTTATAAATTAAAGAAAAAATATTGTTATTGACTCCAGATGCACCGGAACACTCCCATAGATCGGATTGCTGTTCAGCTGTTTGATTTCCAAGATTGTATCAGGTATTAAAAAGTAATGTCATAGAAGTGAGGGGATTGGGGATTTGGTATCATTGTAATTTTCAGAGTAATAATCATTTTTTAATCTTGGATCCAGTATAATAGAAAACATAGCATACTCAGGGCGGAGCAAAGGAAAATATTCTTGAAATTTTTTGGGCATGGCTCCAAAAACCTTTTTCTTAAGTTCATTGTCCATCTCCTCGACATTAGAAAGTCGATTCATTAGGACGTCTACTATGGGTACTACATAGTAAATACTTGATATCTTGATTTTGATGGCAAAAGTGTAGCATCGTTAAACGGCTTTAACAAGTCAATCAATAAGTTAACATCAGCCCACATGAATTCTTCAATATTGTAACTTCGAAATCCTGTATCATTCTGACAAAGATAATTGAGAACTGCTTTGATTTTATATGCACGCTCAAGCATATGAGGTAGGTCGAATTCCACGTGATGTTAATTTCTTTTAGTAAAGCTAAGCGGCATATCTAATTCTGCACACTTTTCATAATAGGTCTGCTTTATTTTTGCGGAAAAATTTATTAAGTTAACAAGTTTACTCTCAGCTGAAATAGGCTCTTCAACTTCTTATAGTCCTTTCTTTACTACCAAATTTAAAATGTGTGCCAAACATCTAGTGTCAATCACATCATCATAATCATCATGAAATAAAGTCGGTAATTGTACGCATTTCACATTTACTTTCTCGTTATCTGTAGTAATGGACATAACTTTTTATTTAAAGCATATAAATTCAAGATTTCTACGATTTTATGTAATATTTGTTCAGCTTTATGTGGGCATGGTATTATATTGAAGATTGTAAAAAAATTAAATATTCACGTATAAAATTAATAAAATACAGTGTCACATTTAAAACAAGTCTATATTTAATATTGTAGCTATCGCTAAAAAGCGGCGAGTCTTAAAAAAAGGCTATAAGGCTCGAGCCTCAAGAGAGGCTTAAGAGTTTTTTAAAGCTAGAACTTTAATTACGACGCCAGTCTCTAAAAAACCTTAGGCCCTGCTCAGTGACCGGCAGTACGGTTTCCGTCACGGTCGCTCGACGGGCGATCTTCTTGTGTACCTCACACACCGCTGGGCGGCGGCTATCGAGAGTAAAGGTGAGGCTCTAGCAGTGAGCCTCGACATCTCGAAAGCCTTTGACCGAGTCTGGCACCGTGGTCTTCTTACGAAATTGCCCTGCTATGGACTGCCCGAGAGTTTATGCGGATGGGTGTCCAGCTTTTTGGCCGGTAGAAGCATCAGGGCCGTCGTTGACGGCAGCTGTTCTGACTGTATGGCCATAAACGCTGGAGTACCACAAGGCTCAGTGTTGTCCCCTACTTTGTTTCTGCTGCATATCAATGACATGTTGTCTATTGACGGCATTCATTGTTATGCGGACGACAGTACGGGCGACACGTATTACACGGGCCGCCCCGGTATCTCTCGGGTTGCAATGGAAGAAAGTCGTGAACAACTTGTGTCTGAAGTCGAGGCTACTCTCAATAGGGTGTCCGATTGGGGTCGACAAAATCTTGTCCAATTCAACCCTTCCAAGACACAAGTTTGTGTTTTCACCGCAAAAAAGACCCCATTCACTGTGGCGCCACAATTTCAGAGCACATCTCTCACCATCTCTGAAAGTATAGGGATCCTTGGTGTTGACATCTCCAGTGATGTGCAGTTCCGCAGTCACTTGGAGGGCAAGGCCAAGCTGGCGTCCAGGAAGCTCGGAGTGCTCAGAAGGGCGCGGCGATACTTTACTGCGGCGCAAGCGCTGCTTCTCTATAAGTCGCAAGTGCGTCCGCATATGGAGTACTGCTGTCACCTCTGGGCGGGGGCACCCGAATACCAGCTTCGTCCATTTGACTCGGTGCAAAGGCGAGCTATGAGAGTTGTCAGCGATCCCATACTTGCAGGTGGTGTGGAACCTCTTAGTGACAGGAGAGACTTTGCTTCTCTGTGTGTGTTCTACCGCCTGTACAACGGTTTGTGCTCTGAAGAATTGTTTGATATGATGCCTACGGCTACATTCTATCATCGCACCGCTCGCCATAGACAGGGTGTTCATCCTCACACGTTGCGTCCTGAGCGCTCGAGCACGGTGAGATCTAATAGAGGCTTTCTTCCACGTACGCTTAGGTTGTGGAATGATCTCCCTGCTTCGGTTTTCCCAAACACCTACAGTATGGGGTTCTTCAAAAGGGGACTTAGAAGGTTTTTAAAGAGTCGGCAGCGCGATTGTGGCGCCTCTGGTGTTGCAAACGTCCATAGGCTGCGGTGACCACCGGTACATCTGGTGGGGCCGTATGCTTGTCTGCCACTCTAGTGGTATAAAAAAAAAAAAAAAAAAAAAAAAAAAAAAACCTTAGGCCCAAAAAAAGCCTCAAGCCCTTTTTTAGTGAGCAATTTTAGAACTATTGTTTTGTGAGTCTGCCTTTAAAAAAGACTCGTAAGCTTTAAATTTAGGGCTAAAAGGCTCGAGCCTTTTCGACCGGGTGAGCCCATCGCCGTGTTGAAATGGACCGCCACCGTCAGAGCTTCGTCCGTTGTTCAGCAGGTGCATGAGTTTGCACGTGAGGTTGACTTGGGCCCCGAAGGTGTTGGTAGGGCCCCACTACACCCTATTTTATTATAGTCGTAAATAATTATATTATGTATGATTTGTTTGTAAATTATGAATATATTGGCCATAATATTGATAAGAAGATGAATTAAGTAAAATAATAAAATAAAAAATTAGCATATTCTTAACAATCGAAAACCTGTTTTATTCGGGAAATAGATGAAAATGAATGTAAAATAACATAAATGTTTTATTTTCAGTTCGTTCCACGAGTACCTGTTATGCTCTGAGCAGACAGTGCTCAGTTCCTGCGGTGAGGAAGCAGCCGTGTTCACTAGCAGTTTCCTCAAGCGAATGGCTTCTAACATTATAAAGGTTAGTTGAGAAATATATTTTTGGAATGTGAAAGAGCAGAAAAATTGATATTTGGAGATAATGTCGAGACTTCTATCATTTAATTAACTGCTGATAACGAGAAGAGTAGGTATAAGAAACTTCTTCGTGAGCATAATTGTGTGATAACATAATCACAAAGAAGCTTTAGGAAGTACTAGCTGACCCACGCAACTTCGTTTGCGCCACATAAGAGAGAGTATTATCTGTTCCCGTCGCATTTACTCCCGTCGCGTTGCGTTTACTCCCATAGCGTCTTGTCGTTAATATTCAATACTACGTGAGAGAGAGAGAAAGGTTTCTCGTCGCGTGTATTCCCGTCGCATTATTTTTTAGAACAATTTCGTTTATGAAAGAGGATACCCGTGGCATTAATGTAGAAAATAATGATTGCCATTAAAATGGTTATTGTGCACCAACCCAAAGATAGACACCTGCTATCGCGCAATTTTTTTAGAACTTTTTTAAGAGAAACAATTTTGTACTACATATATGTACCTATATTACATAACTATAAATATTTACGCAGCACACGCAACGAAGCTCTCAAAAGGAATAACTTTTCGCCCGTTTTTGAAACATTTACTGTTACTGCTCCGCTCCTATTCGTTATGCTATATAGCCTATGATACTCCACAATAACGTAGCTTTCTATTGGTGAAAGAATTTTTAAAATCGGTTTAGTAGATCCCGAGATTACCCCTTACAATTTAACAAACACACAAACTTGACCTCTTTATAATATTATTATTAGTATTAGTATTGGTATTAGTATAGATGAAGAAACATAATGTAAAGACGCAGATTAAATTGTCCATTGCCATGGGCGCAATAGTATTTATTTTACATTTGATGCTGTAAGTAGATAGAAAGATATCTAATATAATTTGCAGGGTCAATTGTATCAACTGCTGAAATGTGTTTGTACTATATGTGGGTGTTGTCTCGTGGCCCCCCTGGGGGAGACATCAGGACTTTCCTAGTTCTGTTGTCTCTCCTAGCTAGGGGAGATACCAGAACAAGGTTTTAGTTTTATTACTCGTGGCGCCCCTGGTCACACCCTGAGGGAAATATCAGGACTAACCCGGTCCTGGTGTCCCCCCGTGCTGGGGAGCTATCAGTATAAAGTTTTTATATTTAACAAAACCTATCAATACCTATGGCATATGTGTAAAGACTAAGTTACTTTACACGTATGCCTATGGTACATAGAATAAGTACTCGTATACCTATATCAAACACTTATCACATTTTGTCCCGAAAATTGCCAACACTTTATGTTTCATTATTACTACTACTTATCTTAATCTGTGCATTTAAAATAAACGATTCTTTTTGCGTAAACTTAGTCCGATTTTATTTTACTGGAGATCACATTATCTCAAAGTTTAGATTTCTCTAGCCACCCCTTCGTGAATGTAGGTGTTTAATATGTAGGTATGAAGTGTAATAAATATATGCAAAGTATGTGTATATACACAGCAATATGCAAGTATTTTAAACTGTTTTTCATGACGTACTAAATATTCTGTTTTGTTCCAGAATTTCTGCCTCGATTATAGAGGGTTAGAGTGCGGATCACCAGGAAAGGGTACCCATATTTCCCATAACATCCTTCTCATAAGTGTTGCAAGCCTCGCAAGTCTCGCGAATATAGCGTTTTACGCGTTTGGCAATTTAGTGCCGACGTAATTTTTAAAAGAATACAAAAGGAACTTTGTAGAATTTAAATTTAAAACGTTGCGCTGTGCGCAATTGCCAGTAACTATTGACTGAATGACTGTTGAATTGTGCAATGAACTGCGAGCAATGATTGCGGGCGAATGTTACCGTTTGAGGGGTAAAAAGTATAAACTATTTATTCTATCTATAGTTCGTAATCTCATTGTTTTAAGCCATTTTTGTCGTCCATTGTTAACTATGTAGTTAGTATTAAATATTATAAACAGCACTAAGTGTTTAATGTAATACAATTCCACAGCATTGTTGCCAAATAACTTTAGGAATTCATGTTTTTGAAACGGATTATTTTTCTATTAATGTTATTTTGAATTTAAATTGCTCAAATATTATTTGAAATTCATGATTGGTGTACATAAAATAATGAAATTGTTAACAGGTTATGTTATTGTATATAAAAAGTGTATTATAGTTTGTAGTAAATATATGTAAAAGAGGATGTTAGTCTTTATTCTAAGGCTTTAAACCTAGAACATCTTGTGATAATTATATTTACAAGGATTAGGTAAGTATACCTGTACTACAAACAAAATATTACTACTAAGTGTAGCGTTAAAAATATTAAATCAAACCCTGTAAATGACAGCACAACAAGTAAATAACAGTCAATTATGTTCAGCGCCACCTACCGATTACCAAACAAACTAGGTATTTCCAATTTAATTAATTTTATTTGAAACTAGAGGACGTCACGCGGTTTCACCCGCGTAGTTCCCGTTCCCGTGGGAATACAATATTTTTTCTTCCAAGAACCTCCTGACAATACCTTACACAACAAAAAAAGAATTAGTGAATTCGGTCCACCCGTTCTGAAGTTATGCGGTTACCAACACATTTTACGATTCATTTTTATATATAAGATTCTGTGTCACTGACTCGATGCAGTCTTGCTTATCGATCACAATAAACTGAAGGCAAGTGATATTCAATATGTTTAAATAGCGATGAGCGCCATCTAGCGAATGTCAAACAAACTATTTAAACAATACAAAAGGAACTTTGTAGAATTTAAATTTAAAAGGTGCGTTGCGCGAGAGTCTAATGCTAAAGTCAGCATATTATGCAAGGTATTACAGTTACGGCCACATATGGCTTGGACCTAGGGCACCGTTGTTAGCGATATGTTAAAACAGTGTAATATGAACTCGTAGAGTCACTTAGACAGCAAAAGATCAATTTTGTATCCCGTACACTATTCTAAGAAATGTGAATCTAAGCCATAGATAATCACTGTTGTAATTTATATGATAACCGCTTACTCTCGATTCACTGCGTGAGTTACATAATGTCATCACAATTGTTTATAATAAGTAATAAGTAATGAATTTGAGACTAACATAAACCATCAATCACCTCAGCACTTTTTGTCGCCACTAACCTCACAAAAAATTACGCCGCCTTTTTAGGGTTAAATAAAAGCTTCATAATGATACCAATTCCATTGTCACTGGAACTTAGAAATCTATTATAGTTAGTATTAAAGCTAACGGGATTTTTACGACGGAACTTGTTTGACAGGACTAATATGTAAATGGTTATTGTTTAACAAAATATTTGACAACATAACCTACTATATCAAATCAAGGTACAAAAGAAATGTACATGAGATAGGTATGTCCACACCTAAATAATACTTGCAAATAGCTACAAAAAGTAAACATTGAAACTATAGAAAATTTGGGTGATAACAATAAATAAGGTGTGACATTCTGATAGCGAAGTATACTTACCTACCTACTTTAGGAAAATGGAAAATACACTTGTTACATATTGATAGATAATATTTTCTAAGCTGGTGGTAATCAAAGCGATTGGTATTGAATGTAATTTGTATATGTATAAAGTAACTGGGTATGTAAATACATGCAGAACAAAAGATCTGATAGGTCTTGGGAGGTCATGTCCATGTTTTAATTCACTAAAAAGTTTTATCATACTACGTATTAAGAAATACCTATTCTTCTAATACCAAAGCTAATAGGAAACATAACAATTGAATCAGGCACCTAATTATATTTATGTAAATTGTTGTAAAAGGAACCGAATATTGTTCAAGTAGCATATTATGATGTCCTGGGACACCCTTCCAAAGGCTTACCCGGGGCTCCCAACCATAGGCTGTTGGGCGTTACGTGAGGTTTTTTAGTCGGCAGGAGTCCAGCATAGCATCCATGAGGATTTGCCCTCACGTTAAAAAAAAAGCATATTATGATTAAAATGATTGGCATTATTTACTTTGCATATGGACATTCTTTCACTAATCTATAGCATAAACCCAATAAATCATAAGATAGAAAACTACTTCAATGTTGTTAGGTACCCAAAATTACCAAAGTTTTACATTTTTTGTAAAAACAATGTACAGTAAATTCATCACCGAGTTACTTCTTGTGAATATAATTCTTCAAATGTTATTGATGACAGTAAAATGAAGCACGTTACCTACAGAGATATTGGAAAATAAATTTATTAACAAGGTTCAGTCAGAAGTGTATGAAGCATTTTCAATAATTTGTTTTCATGATTTATTACCTTCGGCTATTCATTTGTTATTATTTGGTTGCTCATTTGATTTTGAAGATATTAATTTTACTGACGATAATTAATAATGTTTAAAATCAGATACGTGGATAATTAGAGATGTTCGAAAATATGCTTTATAACGCTTATGTGGATCAGGAGAGGTTGAAGGGTAAGTCAACGTATTTTGTACCCTCAAAGTGAATTGAGAATTTGATCAACTGCTGAGCTGAACTGATATGAGTTCGATTGTTCTGTAAAACATGAGAAATAAGGTGTTTGAAGATTTCTGTCAACTCTTTTGAAAATAGGTGTGGTTACCAGCCTGGAAATCGATTATAAATTGATAACTGACGGCTATTGTAAGGATTTTTTTTTGCACTAACCTTTTTTATCACACAGTAGGTCGTAGGTCCCACCCACGCATCATACACAGACCTTAAACCTGTAATATAATAAGAGTACCAATAGGTTACCTATAGCATTGTAATGATTCCTACATAGGTTATAGTACTACCAGATAAAGTTTGTATATCGGAAACAATGGCATCGTACTTGTAATATCAACTTTATCTCAATGCAATAAATTTCTGTATCATATGTAAGAAAAGTAAATATTCGGATGCACAAACTTTATCGAATGTAACCTTATTGGTAATGTACAATATGTACATGTTTTATTATTCCTATATGTTATAGATAGAGATACACCAGTTTGAATATATAAATGTAAATATATTTTAACTGTTGCCTATACTTACAACATTCGAATTGTCTAGTAGTTTTGTTGTACATGTTTTAATTATGAACAGTCGTATACACGTATACCACAATAAATAGCTACATATCATTATAACAGTTTATAATACTTGTATGGTTTTGTTGATATTCTTTTTTAATAATGCAGTATGTATGTATGTTAAAAGGGGTAAAATAGGTGTAAAGAGTACCTACAAAAGTAATTGTCTATTGGCTGTTTTATGTTGCGGTTTCAGGTTAAAATTGATTGCATTCATACTTACATTTTTTTTATTAATTCTCGAATACTTTCCATTCAATTCGAACCATTCAAGTCGAATCATTCAAGTCAATTGCAATAACGACCTAAAAAAGCCGCAGGGTGTGACTTGATGCGGAGGGCGCAGAACCGTGTGTTGTGACTTGTGACGTCATTTGATATAGGCCTAGGTCCAGCAGTGGTCTGTCATAGGCTGATTTGATTTGATGATTAAATATTTACTTACTTGCTTATTATCTTCAGTAAGTTTTCATTTAGTTTTGTACCTACATAATATAATATTATTTCATTCATTTTACTGTCAATAGATGATTGCTTTAACAAAATTAACAAAATTGTATTGAAAATTGTAATATATTGCGTATATTCCTATAACCTATAGATGTTAACATACAAAAGACACAGTCTTAGAGATTATATTAATCTTTGAAAATAAATGAGTTGAGAGTTTTACATTTGATTTTATTTTAGTTACGTTGGTATAATCCGATTGGGAAAATTTTCGGCCACAGTACCAAAATAGCTACCCAGTTTCCGCAATTATGTTGAGTTGCAGAAAGCTAGACGACCCGACGTCTATTCAGTTATTATTAGGTACCTAATTGGCTTTAATATTAGATGAATCAACTAAAATATCTGAGAGCTTTGAATAATGTCAATATGTCGATAAATATGAAATGAAATCAACTACGGGTTAAAGTTGTTTGATTAGACACTGTCTATAGCAATTAATGCAGTTGAAATACGTAATGGTCATTTTAAAATCAAAATTGTAGTTTCCAACGTGAATCCACTAATATTTAACTAATGAAAGTTTCAGACAAAAGCACATTACTTTTGGCGCATCGAGTAGGTATCGTAAAAAGTGAGAATAAAAAGGTACTTTGTCGACAGAATGTGCATCAAATACCAGATAAAACGAAAAAGTCGCACAGTGCCGACCAAAAAGTTCCAACTTTAGGGTTTATTTGCAAATAAATCCCGAGGAGCGCTTCTGGTTTAGTCTTTGTGTCTTTATTCGTTTTGGTGACCTTTTGCCGAACAAACTTTGTATAATACAGAGTTACATTAAGGAAAACGTTCGGAATCTGAGACTACAAGCGTGACGGATATCTTCCTGCTAAGAGAGATCTTTTGAAGTCAAAGTGAGCACATAAAGTAAGTAGAGGTACTTTCTAATGTTAACAAAAAGCTGTTTAGTAACTGCTGCTGCTGCTGAGGGCAAAATAATGTCATAAAACTACGAAATTGTTGACCTGTTTATACATTTTTGCAACGTGCTTCCCAAGCTCTTTATTTGAATATATAACTCTATGATTTGAATAGGCCAAACACGTTAGGTACATTAAAAAATATTGCCTTAACAGCATTGAAATGTTGATCTGTTCAGCCATTAGAGCGTGATAGAGTTACAAACATCCATCCTTACTGACATACTTTCGCCTATAACAAATAAGAAAGAAAATTGATTTGAATTGGTCTGCCCCTATTACCAAAAACACAAATATTTCAAATAATTTTTGCAACTACTTGCTGGCACAAAAACTTTGCACAGGATAATTTTAATACAATCTAATACATTACTGTTTAACCAATTCCAAATATCAGGATGTCTCGATGGGCTAATTGCCCAACGAGACATCTTGATATTTCGAATTGATTACCGTACCACTTTTTCCTTTTGCCATCTGTGCGTTAAATGGCTAATCTCCGAGAGACGGCTTTGAAATAGACGTCTTTTTCTAAAAGGACGCCACCCGCCTGTGAATTATACTGGATGGGAAATGTAGATGAACGCATTTACCGAATTGAAATTTAAAGAGATCAAAAGTAAAGAAGCATTTTAGATACATTTTATTATTTTGGTATTTCTATGCATCTACATTCTCTCTGCATACCAAGCCTGATACGTTTTATACTTACCTACATAAAAACATACATAATAGATGTAATACCTTATTCGAGGATATAGGTGCGACTACCTAAATGTCCATATGCCTCAGGCATTATGTATCTACTATACGCGCACATTTTACTATTGTGTTCGTTTACTCACCACGTAATAAGTGCGCCTATCAATTTCACCACGGCAATAGCAGAGATAGGCTCCCTTATTGCAGTGCTGAAATGGACAGGCGAGGATTGTGACTACCTATTGACTATTAAAAATTTTGAATACCGGAGCTTTAACATAGTTTAACGTGTCTCACGAACCCAAGCACGAATTTCATTTCTATTTAGCTGAGAGCGTTCTCATAGCGTAAGTGATATTTTACCTACAGAACATTGAGTCAGTGGGGGCTGCGAGTGTTTCTTTGTGTTTTGAGACAAATCCTATTTATGACTGATGGTGTTACGAGTCTGGACGGAGGTTCAATAAATAAAGAGTACCTAACTTAGTCTTTACACTTAGCTGTTTCTTTCAATTACTTTTTACCTACGTGTAGAAACCCTCATGGATGCTATGCCTTCTACCAGCTTAAACCACTCTGTGTCCTACAACTGCCTACCGGCCAACTGTGTACTAATATCTTTGAATTTATTTAAGCAATTGATTCAATCAGTTATATACTGCAGGGCTTTACAAAATTTTTGCCTCAATTAGGATTGCGTCTTCCGCTATCCTTGTCTGCGATGTTTTCTAGTCACAGTCACAGTCGGCAATGGTTCATCTGTTCGGAGCATCTTACCTTACAGGTTTCGAGAAACGGTCTTGATATCAACCTTGTCCAGAAATTAAAGCAGAAACTATCCATCTCACCGTAAAATATACTTAGGTATCCATTATTTAAAAAAGATTAAACTTTTTTGCATGAACACAAAGTAATTTTAAAATATCTGAGGCAAAGCCGTGCAGTATAGTGTTTGTGCTTAAATAAAACGCACACAAGCTTTTTGTATTTTATATTCTGGCTTGACCATGTTTAATTATGTCATGAGCACGACGTTGACTCCAGATTACTTACTCAGATTTTCTAAACACATTTACACTTTTGCCATCTTACAAAAGCTTTATTTTACCAAGTTAATGAATAAATGAAGAAAAAATGTTATTTTAAATCGATATTTCCATCGATTAGAAACATATTAATTTAACCAATAAAGGCTTAAATATAGGTGCCTATTATGAATACCCATTTACCTTATTATGAGGCCTTTTTGTGTCATGAGTTAATTTCAACTAAACACAAAATATAATAAGGTTTCTTGTATTATTTTCCAATTAAACATATTTTGTTATTATCTATGCATAATAATAGATTAAAACTGTAGAAGGTCCAAAATCTACACATGGAAGATATTATAAAAGAAATAATTGTACTTGATGGCATTCTAATCGATACTGAATCCAAAAAAGTAATTTTTAAAATGTTTGTCTGACTGTCTGTACCTATCCCGAATAAGTGTCACGCTGCCGCCGAAACTACTAAATAATAGATTAAGTAGTTTCGGCGTGACACTTGTTCGGGTGAATGATACTTGGCACGATTTGAGCTTATGATCCGAGGAAGGATTAAGAATACTTTTAATCCCGATATTTTGTGGAGTTCCTTTGGGAGAGGGGATGAAATACAAAATGATTTTTCAGCTGTAATTTCGCAACGCGCGGTCCGGTTTCAAATATTTTGTAGTGTTTGAAAGGGAGAACTCATGGATTGTTCTACACAAGTTTCAATATTGAGTGTTTTGTAGTTCAGAAATTAGAGACATCTCAACTTTCGCTAAGTCTAGAGTTCAAGGGTTCCTTTGATTGTGTCATAAAAGAGTATAATGATTTAGAGTATCGTAAAATGATTCAGTCCACAGCGGAGACGTGGGCTCTACAGCGGAGACGTGGGCTGCATTGTTTTAGAATAGACTTTAAACTCTTTTATGATTAAGCAAACAGGGGAGTTTCACACGCTCCTAGGAATCAGATGAAGTAATAACTCTCTTTTCATAGACCATATGTAACGTAAACAAAGTTGCGAAGGTCATCTAGTTACATTATAGGTACTTTTAAGCGCCTGCCCGTTCGGCCGCCCTACTACTATTCCTCTGCTTTGAAAGGGGTGACGGAGAGTATACTGTGCCATAGGCAAGGTCTCAGCTCCGGGGGCTGCTTTGCCAAGTCACAATGAATCAACCTAAAGCCTATCCTGCAACCCAGTTACAACAAGGCAGAATGAATACCATGGTGGTTAATAAATGATCCGCACGCCTGGGGCTGGAAATCGCCCAGCTGGATCCCTAGCAGTAAGCCAAGTGCGTAAAAGCATTCTATACAAAATAAAATGTCATGATCGGTATGAGTAAAATAATATTGTTGCAATGTAACCACATGTATTATTTTATTACGACAAAACAGGCGTTGTATGGATATACTCATGGAGCAAATCCATGGATATACTAGTTCCAAGAGACTGAAGGCTCAGTTATGCTATGAATATAGAACAAAACGTCAGAGAGTTGATACAAATATTCGTCGTCATTAAGAGAGAACATGGACTGCGATGAATTTGTAAGAAACGGTATTTCAATTTAGTTATTACCGTCGCTTTGCAGCCGGACAACTCCGTACAGCAGGACAAGGATAAGGAGGCCTTCAGACCGATTTTATTCGATCAAAATTGATTTTTCGTATTCACCTGTTTTTTACTTGAAAACGGAGCTAATTAAAATCACAAAATAAAAGGACCTATGTCCTAATACTTTATAGTTGATAGATTTAATAAAATGACAAAGATTCTTTCAGAGAAAAAACTAGGGGTACGTTTGTTTGGAAAACTTCTTATGTTAAAATGTCAATTGTAGAGATATATAATATAGAACCTATTTTAATCATGCTGTACATAATAGGTACTATATTTTCTATGGTAGAACTTTTATATTATACCTACCTAGTATAATAATTTGGTAGGTTAGAGCATTTCAATTTCTTCTATTCATTTTGCGCCACATCTGAATCTACTTGTCACTGGATCAATGTACACTAATAGGTGTTTTTGTAAATGTTAGGGATAAATTCATAAACTACTAGACCGATTGATAAACAATATACATAATTCAGGCTTTACTTTATCCCCGTATTTCCACACATTGCTTGTTTGTATTGAACTGGCTCAAATCTTCTTATACATATAATAAAACTGTTGAGGGTCGCGAGTCTGTACATGGAAGATATTTGGAAAATTTTAATTGGAGGACGTTCTCTAATCGATACTGAAGCCGAAAATGTAATTTAGAATTTTCATGTCTGTCTGTCTGTCTGTCTGTCTGTCTGTATCCCGAATAAGTATCACGCCGAAACTACTGAATCGATTTGATTGAAACTTGGTACAATCAGAGCTTATAATCCGAGGAAAGTCCTAGGATACTTTTGATCCCGATATTTTGCGCGGTTCCTTTGGGAGAGAGGATGAAAGGCAAAACAATTTTTTAGTTGTAACTTCTGAATGCGTGGTCCAATTCCAATTTTTTTTTCAGTGTTATAAAGGGAGTATTTTAAGGATTGTTTCACACAAGTTTCAATGTTGAGGATTTTGTAGTTCAGGAATTAGAGACATCTCAACTTTCGCAAAACCTAAGAACTCAAGGGTTCCTTTGAATGTGAGAACTCTAAACGGTCGTGTTGGCTTAATCATAAGTTGGCCGAAGGCGGGGACTGAATTGTTTTAGAGACTTAATATTTAAGCTCTTTTATGAATAAGCAAACAGGGCCGTTTCACACACTGCTTCATGAGTCTGATGAAGAAGTACCTCTCCTTTTGAAAACCTTATGTGACGGAAACGAAGTTGCGAGGGTCAGCTAGTCCCTACTAATATTATAAATGCGAAAGTAACTCTGTCTGTCTGTTACGCTTTCACGCCTAAACGGCTGGAGCGATTGAGATGCAATTTGGTATAGGGATAGTTCGAGACCCTATGAAGGACATAGGCTACTTTTAAACCGACTGCGCAAAAGGAGGGATATGATTTATGACTTCTGCGCGGTCGAAGCCGCGGGGAACAGCTAGTCATATATACGTGAGAATATCAACAGCAATTGATGTAAAACATAAATAGTGTAGATAATACAGTTTAGTTACTATCACCATGTGAACGGATTCACAACTCCAATAGCAACGTAATTAAAAGTTTTACTGAAATCTTAATAAGGTTGGTAATAATTGGATGGAATAAATGAGAACATTTATGTAATTATTTTTCAAATAATTTATTATTAAGTAAGTGTTGTGTAACCTATTTCAAAACTATTGTTCTTACAAAAAAATCTTAAAGTGGTAGTAAATATTTGATAGCCATTATGTAACATATTTTTATTGAGCTCTTTTAACGGTTGACAATATTTTTTATTTTTTTGAGGTTTTTTTTTAATACCTACTGCTAAGTAGCAGACAAGCATACGGTCTACCAGATGTACCGGCGGTCACATCTTGTAAGGCCTTCTTTCATACAATACTCGAAAAAACCGAGACTGGGAGCTCATTCCACAATCTAAGCTTGCGCGGAAGAAAGCCTCTATTGGATCTTACCGTGCTCGAGCGCTCCGGACGCAACGTGTGAGGATGAACACCTTGTCTATGACGAGCGGTGCGATAATAGAAAATAAATTATCATAAAAATCATACATTAAAAACTAAAACATTATACATAACATCATAAATGATAAAAATAAGTAAAAGCAATTTCGAAGGCCGGAATAAATATTTGTTAACCTATTGGAAGAATTTATTGAATTTTGAATAAATTTATATCTGTAGATTGCTTACAAGCGTAGTTTGATATCAAAGAGTAAAAAATAATAGGTACTGTATGGCAGAACATTATTTAGGGTACATTGCCGGCTACATTATCGAATTTGTTTTCGGTATAATACACTTAAACAGCTGGGGGATAATTTGCCGTCCTGACAGAAGGCCCAAGACGGCGGTGTGACGTGATAGTTTCACGCACTCTTCCACTCGAAGAAGCGGGATAACAACCAAAGCAACCCCCAAAAACGATGAGGCAGTGGTAAGGCACCATTGGTTTAGTCGCTAAGTGTCCAGTATAGCAAATATGAAGGATTTCCATACGTGAAAAAAAAGGTACCGTAATACGCTTAAAAATTTTCCTAAATTTAAAAAGTAAAAAATTTACAGAAATATTACATTCATATCTAGTACTATTATTTACTCTGTGCCCATGTTTACTTTGAAGTGAACTTGGTTGACATTTCTTGTAAACTTTTATAGGTACGTCAGCGTCAGGCTTAACGCAAATTTAATTATAATAACTAAGTTAGTAAATGGTTCCGTACCAGCTTTTATAAGGTAGCGGCTTATACACCCTTCTTAGTAATATTTGTGGTACACATCCACACAACACTGACGGTCATAATCTCTAAGGAGACCCGGAGGCCTTATTACGCTGAGTAAGTTTTTGAGCCCTCGATAATAGCATTGTGAGAAACTTCCACCATACCCTACGAATAAGGAATAATTTTAAACTTCATAGAGACCTTTCGAGAAACATTTTGTTACACATACCTGCTAAAAGCTTCTGTAACTTACTACAAACTTTTCGGATTTTGTCTATTGATTATAAAGGGCTAAGTAGTTTCTAGCTAGCCTAGCTCACTTATACACACAATAGTTTTAACCATTTCGAAACAGGATTCATGCAATACCCACGTTCACTTGATCAAAATTCAACAAATAAATATACTACATTTTTAATGTTCTATCCTACAAAAAACAATTTTTACTTATTACTGAAGAAACTTCATTATGCACTCGTACTAATTAGATCTTTTTTAATACGCTTTTATTAGGTCGTCGTGTATGTAACTAACAATGTAATGGAATTTAAGGAAACTAATTTAACCATCTTCCAAGGATCGTAGCGTTATGAAAATTGGCAGATGTATGTAGTTCTGATGACAATACAATAATATGGTACTGTCAAACTGATATGATGATGGAGCCGCAAGATATGAACTGAAAACAAGTGGAATCTAAGGTAGCTAATTTAACCAGCTTCCAAGGATCGTAGGGTCATGAAAATTGGCAGCTGTATGTAGTTCTGATGACAATACAATAATATGGTACTGTCGAACTGATCTGATGATAGAGCCGTAAGATATGTACTGGAACTTCATGATGGAAAGCCGTATCATAGCTTTGTTTGGATTTGTTAGAAAAGTCGTGTAATGAACTTTGACCACGATTAGGGATTAAGATTATAACAAACCTGTTATATATTGAAGTTAATATTGAGTGTAAATATTGACATAGATACCTGCATAAAATGTATATGTATTAGAGTAATAATGAAATATTTTCACATTAGTCGAACTCAGACAAAACACCATGTAATACAGAAATCCCTACTAATATTATAAATGCGAAAGTAACTCTGTCTGTTTTCACGCCTAAACCACTGAACCGATTTTGATGAAACTTGTTATAAAGATAGTTTGAGTTTAAGGGAAGGACATAGGCTCACTTTTTAACTGACTGCGCGCAAGAAGGGTAATGATTTTATGCGATAACGACTTCTACGCGGATGAAGCCGCAGGGAACAGCTAGTAAAGGTATAAATGTTGTGACTAAAAAGTATAAAATAAATCAATGGTCTAAAAAAACCCTACAAAAATACGCTTTTATAATGCACGAAAATACCAAAAATAAGTTATGGATCGTTCAAGTTGCCTCTATTACTTGGCTGAAGTGAAAACTACGTGCTTTTAGTTATAATATTTGATTGTAAAAGCGTGGGGCGCTAGAACAAGAAATACTTTTTTGTAAGTAAATTCCTATTAATACTAATCCTTATATAATAAAAATCCTGGCGAAAGCTACATGAGGTCGCACAAGAGCATAACGTTTATGCTGCCAAAGGGAACGCCTCTTCTTTCAGGTAATTAAGTGGATAAATGAGGGGAATACAGTAACAGTGGCAAAATGTAGAGTTCTTGTTCGTGAACGAGATATCTTTGGTTACCGTTAAAAACCCGCTTGGGGATATATGCGTTTGTATTTTTATTACATGATTACTAAATATTGTACTAAATATCTCGGAATGCCGAAACTTTAAGGACCTACCTATGAATTATCTAATAGAGATCCGTAACGGTAATAGGTTTGCTCTTATTACGCAGGCGTCACGAAAAACTGGCAAAAGTGGGTGTTGAAAATGCGTAGGCGTGATTAACTACTTTACTTTTCAACTAAGTATATTATGCATTTATTGTTAATACATTTCCGAAATTTAAAATGATACTAATAATAGTAAAAGTCACAATATATATATATATATATATATAAAAGCGTGACAGTGTGAATTAATAGTTTAAAAACACGAGAAAAACACGCTTTTATAAATGTGACCTTATCCTTAATCTGACAAGACATCATGCAGCTTCCGCCAGGAAAGTCTTTCCTGTTCCAGCGCCCAACGCTTTTGCAATCAAATATTATAACTAAAAGCACATAGTTTTCACTTCAGCCAAGAAATAGAGGCAACTTGAACGATCCATAATTTATTTTTGTTTTTTCGTGCAATCTAAAAGCGTATTTTTCTAGGGTTTTTTTAGACCATTGATTTATTGTATACTATAACATACAATGTACAGTATGTTTAATTAAAGGCTTTAACTTGGTCCCTTAAGACAATAAAATTATTTACCAAAAATATAATTCACTAGCTGACCCGCGCAACTTCGTTTGCGTCACATGAGAGTGAGTTAATATTTCGAGTATTATAATGTTTCCCGTTGCATTTACCCCCGTCGCGCTTATTCTCGTCGCGTCGCGTCGCATGTATTCATTAGAGCTGAACCGCTTATCTTCGTTTGCGTCACATGAGAGTGAGAAGGAAGAGATATTAAAGTGATATAATGTTTCCCGTCGCTTTTATTTCCACCCATCGGTTTTTCGGTATGGAACTCATCGTGTGCAAGTCCGACTTGCACTTGGCCGGTTTTTATCGTTCAGTTGACTCGCTGCCACTGCAGACCAAGTTTACTCCCGTCACGTCGCTCATACTTTAAAACTTAATAAAAGGATTATTGTAAGTGAACCTTAAAAGATAGGCATATGCTGTTAAGGACTTTTTTATAACTTTTTAAGAACCTACCATCACTATGTAACCTCATTTAAAGCAAATAAAGAGTTTGTATTTGTATTTGTATAAGAGAAACAATTTTTACGTAACTTTAACTATTTATGCAGCGTTAGCAATGAAAGCTCTCAAAAGAAAGAAATAATCCCCGTTCTCGAAACATTATTCATGGCTGCTCCACTCCTAGTCGTCTTAGCGTGATGTTATACCGCCATTAGCCAGCCTCAATAAATGGACTATTAAACTGTAAAATGATTTTTGAAATGCAACCAGTAGTTTCTGAGATCCTAGCACAAACAAACTCTTCAGTTTCATTGTATCGTGAGCGAACCTTAAGAGATAGACAAATTATTTTATTGTGAGCGAACCTTATAAAATAGACATACGCGGACTTTTTTTTAGAACTTTTTAAGAGAAACAATTTTGTAATACACAATTTTTACCTAACTGTAACCATTTACGCAGCGTACGCCTCGGAAGCTCTCAGACGGTGGAAAATATTCCCCGTTTTCAAAACATTCTTGATTGCTGCTCCGCTCCTATTCGTCTTAGCGTGATGTTATATAGCCTATAGCTATCCTCGATAAACGGACCACGACGGGTAGTTCCTGAGATCCTAGCGTTCAAACAAACAAACAAACAAACAAACAAACTCTTCAGCTTTATAATATTAGTATGGATACGCGTCATGAAAGTTTTCCGCATAGCAGTTTTATCCTCATTATGGTACAGTGCTCAGAAGGCTGACAGCGAATTACCACGTCGTATGCCAATGCTTTACCTTTGCACGAAAATGAAACCAGCCTCATGGTTGCGAAAATAGATTTGCAATCATTCTTAAGAAAAATAAATACTAAGAATAAAATGTATGTACGTATAACTGTTTTATATGAAACAGAATTACTCATTACATTTTGTTTCAAATTCGATGTGGAGAAAATTTGCGTCCATTGTTAGGTATTATAATGGAAAAGGGGTGAAAAGTCAAGCGCAAATGAAACTTGCCACAAGTTTGAAGAGTTCTCGAGTTTGGAGAGAGGAAGGTGATTTTTTACATGGAACCTACATACAGGGTGTGGCGTAAATAGTGGTCCAACCGTCAGGGTGTGATAGACCAGGTGCCCCACTATAACATACTACAATATCATCCAAATTTACCCAAGGGTCTCAGAAAAAAAATAACTTTTTTTGAAAAATCGACCCTTTTTTGTAAAGTTGCCTGTAGATTATAGGAAAACCGCTATTTCTGATTTCTGTTTTTTCTCTCTTAAAGCTAAATACATAAGCTATCAAAAAATAATATTGTTAATAGAATTCCACAACAAACGTTTGAAATAAATATAAGTTCATCTCAATTTTCTCTCTAATTTTCAGGTATCATGAAAATTGTTCAACGTTTTTTATAAAAAATATGTACTACACTGATGCTATCCAAACGTTTAAAAATATGCTTATGTAATATTGATTTCAAAATGATACCATGAAAGGATTTCGCATAAACAGAAACTAGTAATTTTTACTGTTAAAGTTCAAAACGGGTTAAGAAAAATGACCAAAATCAACTTACATACATCACACTTATAACGTTTTTTTCATAGTAATAGTTCATAGTCGACATTATTATTATTTATTTAAAATCTTATAACCTAGATAGCGCCCGCGGCTCCACCTGCGTGGGATTTTGTAACTATTCTCGCTTTTATGATCCCACCGGAAGTGGGAATAGTAACAAAATTCATCGCGGGTGAAACCGCAGGCAACATCAAGGTCGCGGTTGAACGCCCGAAACGTCGGTGAATGTAAGTAAATAGTATTTCGCGTGAAGTGTTAAAAACTGCGATAGTTTAAAAAAATCATAACCGTGATGGCGCCCGCAGTTCCACGCGCTAGGAATTTATCATGGAATGGGAACAGAATTTCAGATAGAAAATAAATAAAAGCGAGAATAGTTACAAAATCCCACGCGGGTGGAGCCGCGGGCGCTATCTAGGTTATAAGATTTTAAATAAATAATAATAATGTCGACTATGAACTATTACTATGAAAAAAACATTATAAGTGTGATGTATGTAAGTTGATTTTGGTAATTTTTCTTAACCCGTTTTGAACTTTAACAGTAAAAATTACTAGTTTCTGTTTATGCGAAATCCTTACATGGTATCATTTTGAAATCAGTATTACATAAGCATATTTTTAAACGTTTGGGTAGCATCAGTGTAGTACATATTTTTTATAAAAAACGTTGAACAATTTTCATGATACCTGAAAATTAGAGAGAAAATTGAGATGAACTTATATTTATTTCAAACGTTTGTTGTGGAATTCTATTAACAATATTATTTTTTGATAGCTTATGTATTTAGCTTTAAGAGAGAAAAAACAGAAATCAGAAATAGCGGTTTTCCTATAATCTACAGGCAACTTTACAAAAAAGGGACGATTTTTCAAAAAAAGTTATTTTTTTCTGAGACCCTTGCGTAAATTTGGATGATATTGTAGTATGTTATAGTGGGGCACCTGGTCTATCACACCCTGACGGTTGGACCACTATTTACGCCACACCCTGTATATACTCTGAAGTGGTTAAGTATAATTGTTTCTTTTTAGACCCCTTAGGTAGCAGGCAATCGTTCGAAAGTAGTTACCTAAGCCTAAACGTTAGCAGTACGAGTGGTGCTACACTTGCGCTGCATCTGCATAGAGAGAGAGAGAGAGAGAGAGAGAGAGATAAAAAGAGCTGAACCTAGAATGATGAAATTAATAGAGTCTGTAATTTTCCACATGATCGAATTTTACTTTCTTTGTGACTTTGACTACAGGTGTCATTTTACAACCGATTTTCATGAATTCTGGCTATTTATTAATTTTAAAAATTGCTTTAAACATTAATGCTTTAAACAATGGTGCTGAAAATAGTTAGGGTTAAACTGATTTTTTTAACTTGTATAATAAGTAACAAGTGTTAATTTGAAAATTAAAACAACCCCCGATCCCGAAACCTTTCTATTAAGCCCAAACATGGTATATAATATAGGTATGCTGTGATTTTCTGAAGTAGTGGATATCCCCGCAGACTACGTACTTAATGTATCATCTAGTTACAGGTGTCATGGAAATATCAACCAAGTAACTGTATACAATATTCCCAATGAATAAAACCTGTAAATTAATAAAATCTCTACATCACTTAGGAATTGAGCTAATGATCTTCAAAATTTATAGCTAAGAACCATCGAACAAAAAAAAACAGCATCAAAATTAGTCCATCCGTTGGGTCGCTTCGATGCCACAGACTCCCACGCACACATACAAAAGTCAAACTTATAACACCCCTCGTAACACATACACCTATACAAGCTATGGTTTGATTATTCTGTAGGGAATTTCCTAATATTATCTGAAATTATTATTATTATATCTTCAAACACGGTGTGCGTGATTTCATATTTCTAACGTTAAAAATAATGTAATTAACCGGCCAAGTGCGAGTTGGACTCGCGCACTTAGGGTTTCGTATCAAAAATCATGTTTGTTGTATGGTAGCCCCCTTTAAATATTATTATTCTGATTTTAGTATTTCTTGTTACAGCGGCCACAGAAATACATCATCTGTGAAAATTTCAGCTCGCTAGCTATCACGGTTCTTGTGATACAGCGTCGTGACGGACAGACAGACAGACAGACATGCGGATGTCGAAGTCTCATGAATAGGGTCCCGTTTTTACCCTTTGGATACGGGACCTTAGAACAACGCGCCATTTCTATCTTTTTTTCTTTGAGCTTTTAAAACTGCAATATTTATTTTTTTTTTAAATTCATTGAGCAACCATGGATTCTGAGGTTGTGCAAATTTTACGTCTTACAACACTCCACTAACAGTTACATTTATATTGGGAGGCAAATGTAAGACAAAATGTATTTTTAGTTTTGTTATTTCTCAGTGCAATTGTCCCATGGATATAAGTTTCAATATTGAGGATATTGTACATCGGATTAGAAACATCTCCACCTTCGCTATAGCCTAAATCAAGGATTTCTTTGAATGTAAGGATCATTCTAAGCTGGTGTGTTTGCTTTATCATCAAATAGCTTAAAGATTAAGCCTATCGTGAAGGAAGTAAAGTAATAGTTACTGAATTATTTTATAAGAGACTACTAAGAGTAGGTATATTCACTTACAAGCTGGGGTTCAAGTGCGAATACGATAGGTATAAATGTTTCTGCCATTTACAAATCTGTTAAAAAAGATTAAAACCGATGCTATTAAAAAAAATAAATAAAAATTTAATTCAATTCAAACATCACTCAGAAACGGTATGTTCAATACAAAGTGCTATTAACCAATGTAAGTGGAATGAAAACCATGATCACTAGAGTGGTACAGAACGCCTAATGTTTGGATAACCACATAGCCTCATCAACCTGTGGTCAATATTTTTGGTAGGTAGTTAGCACAGGCAGTAAAATTTAACTGAGCAAAAAGGCCTAACTAATATAATCAAAAAACATTAACTGAACAAACTTTTATCATAGGAAGAATTGAAAAGTAGGTACTTAAGTAAGTAAAGGTAATTTTATTGGGCCTAAAAACCTTAGGCTCGACTTTTTCCGGTGTTTTTTGTTGAATTCTGATCTACATTGTATTTTTTGTTGAGTTTTGAACTACCTATGATGATGAAGCATAGTGTTTTAAAACTACCAAACATACCAAATATTTACTTCGATGTTTTATGAGATATTGTCATTTTTGAGCAAAAATGTCCCTTGCACGGTCAATGCTTTAAAACGTCGTAAGACAAGCTTCCTAAGCGTAATGGTGTTTATTATTTTGTGGACTGATTATACTAAATATGTTATTGAACATCTAATAATGAGACTCTAATAATGTTTGAATTACCTACAGCTGACAGAACATCAAATATAACGACGTAGTATTTAGTTTAAGTATAAGCAACTTTTCATGTTGTTCGAAGTGTACTTTTTTGTTAGTTTATCTCTTCACTGAAGCCAAATTTCCGCCCGTTTGTGTAGACAAGTTGCAACTTATATTTTGTTGCTTGTGAAAGTATACAAATGAACCTGTATTCGCACAAACAGCGATAAGCTGGTTGTTGATGCCTAGCGTTTTCGACGTATCACTATTTTATGTATTTTTAGACTCAAAAAACATAAGGAGAAGTGATATCTTCAAAGCACCGACTACGTACTTCAAAGGCATAGCGAAAAATTTCTTCTTGTTTCAGTACGGTCCTGGGGCTCAGTTGACTAGATATTCCCTGGGTTAGACTAATGTCACGGGCTCTAGTCCTGACTGAAATTAGTTGTATTATTTCACTTTTAAAATAAAATTAAGAAAATATTACCAGATGCTTTAAATACTAACCAGCATGTATAGAATACAATATTAAATGTACTTTGTTTATGAACAGAAGTCTGAATTGAACTTTTAAAATTACTTTTTCAATTTATTATTTCAACAAACTATAAAGTACTAGGTAAGTATTCATACTTCCAATAAAATGTTATTAAATTGCAAGAAAAGCATTACCTAAATCGTTTATACGTGACTAATTTATTCAAAGCGTTTCTTGTTTTCGAACGATCGGTATGGAAAGACACTTTAATATTAATTTTCCCATTCCAGTGTGAAAAGCGACGAAAGTTAACACATTACCACTACCCAACTCGGAAACAGCTTTTCACACGACATGCTCCTCGCGTGCCACCGGTTACTCTTATCTACTAATGTAGATGTCTAACTATTTTAGGGTTCCATAGGTTAAAAACGGAACGGAACAGGCTCCGCTCTACGTCTATCTGTCACAGGCTGTTTAACACGATCCGTGATAGCTAGAAAGTTAAAATTTTCATGTATTATGTATTTCTGTTACTGCTATAACAGAATAAAGCCGGCCAAGTGCGAGTTGGACTCGCCCATGAAGGGTTTCGTAGCAGCAAGTAACATAATATAAAAGTTCTTATAGTTCGTTGTAACTTTGATTAATGTTTAACACGTTCGCAGTGGTAGTGACTTTTCTAACCGAAAATTGCGGTTTACGACGTATTAAAAAAGAAACTACCAGCTCTATCTCGTTCAAACTAATTTTTGTTGGTGGTTTTTATGGCAATGTACATCATTATATTCTTTTTAGATTTATCATTCTCTTAGTTTAGAAGTTAGAGGGGGGGGGGGGGGGGACACACATTTTTCCTCTTTGTAAGTGTCTCTTGCTCAAACTATTCACTTTAGAAAAATATGATGTTAGAAACCTCAATAGCATTTTTGAAGACCTATCTATAGAACACGTATGGGTTTGATGAAAAAAAAAATTTTGAGTTTCAGTTCTGAGTATGGGGACCTCCAAAATTTACTGCGTTTTTCCTAGTTTTGTACAAGAATCTTAATGCGGTTCACAGAATACATCTAGTTACCAAGTTTCAATAGCATAGGCCTTATAGTTTCGGAGAAAAGTGGCTGTGACACACGGACGGACAGACAGACAGACAGACATGACGAATCTATAAGGGTTCCGTTTTTGCCATTTGGCTACGAAACCCTAAAAATGTATTTAAGGGGTGCTCCCATACAACAAACGCGATTTTTTTTTCCGTTTTTGATACGGAACCCACCGTGCACGAGTTCAACTGGCACTTGGTGTTTTTATAGCAGTTACATGCATTAAACGAGCAAGTTTTCTTCGAAAAGTCTAAAGAACTAGGCGAAACTATTGAAGAAGGCCAACAAGTATACATTTTAAAACTGAAAACTTGCTGATTACAAAAGTCTAACGATAATCCTTTTAAGTCAGTTTTGCTACAAATCGTTGCATTGGAGCATAGGGTCCATAGAAACTCAACTTAAGTACCTATCTAAATTTATAATACACTAGCTGACCCGCGCAACTTCGTTTGCGTCACATGGGAGTGAGAAAGAGAGAAGTGTAGTATAAATATTTAGTGATATAATATTTCCCGTCGCATTTACTCCGTCACTTATGTTCATTAGAGCTGACCCACACAACTTCGCTTGCGGCACATGAGAGTGAGAAGGAGAGAGGCGTGGTATTAATATGTAAAGTGATATGATGTTTTCCGTCGCATCTACTTCCGCCCGTCCTTTTATGGTACGGATCCGACTCGCTCTTGACCAGTTTTTATCGTTCACTTGACTGGCTACCACTGCAGACCACGATTACTGCCGTCGTCGCATCGCTCATATTTTAAAACTTACTAAGAGGGTTATTGTAAGCGAACCGTAAAAGATAGGCATATGCGGTCAAGGCCTTTTTTTTAACTTTTTAAGAGGAACAATTTTATAGTACACTATTTTTACGTAACTTTAATCATTTCCACATGGAAGCTCTGAAAAGAAATAAATTTTCCCCGTTCTCAAAACATTATTCATGGCTGCTCCGCCCCTATTCGTCTTAGCTTGATGTAATACTGTCATTAACCATCTATACTTATAATAAAACTGTGTAACGTTGTGAAACAACGGGTGCAGATATTGATTAATATTAGGTGATTAGAATTAAAATTTAGGTCAACATATGAAAGCGCCATCTACCGAGTAAGTGTCGCAACGACGGAAGCCATAGTCATAGATGCGGTCTTGACGATTGAGTAGTTTCGAGTGGTGCCACTAGAGGCGCTATTCATTAATATATAAAGCGTTGCCTCAATGCAAGAAGACCGCCAGATTAATATTTAAAATAGCTCACGGACGTATAAGTGTCGTTGGAAATTGTGAGAAAAACACAAGTTTAAAAATCATCGTTTATAAAAATATTTGTCAAGTATAAGGAGCAAATAGCTCTAGACAGAAGACCCCATCATTGGGTGAGTTAAATTATTTATAATGTAATCTAGATTTTAAAACAGTGAAAATTAACGGCTGTTGGTCAACCCTGTTGTAGGAGGGTAGATTACAGGGGTGTGAAAAAATGTCTCTGTGAAATTAGAATACAAGCAAACATTGTAAGGCACCCGACTCCTGAAATGGTTGACAGGGATCGGCTGTCTTAGCAATGGGCGGGAAAAAGGGTTCCAGCTAACCCGTCATCTGGAACATTCCAGGGTCCACCCTACGGGTTGTCAAGATCCACCCTTCGTGTTCCAAGAAGGAACGTCCACCCTCCGGGTTCTACAAAGAAGCGTGCACCCTACGGGTTACGGAAGTTTAGAAGAATTATTTACCCTCCCAGTTCAGCAATACCGTGCAGTTCGACGAGTGGACGGCACGGAGACGTCGCTGACTGGATCACTACAAGAAGGACAGGAATCCCAAGATAAGTCGGAACCCTGCGAAGGCCTTCGGAAGTCGCACTTTCTGCCTGAAAATACCACGACCCCGAGCACTTTCCTTTTTTTTAATAAATTGTTATTTTAAATTTTAAACGTCACCTCTTCTCATTTCTCTCTTCTTCTTCCTGAAAGCCTTCAGCTTTTCAGTGGCGCCCATATCGTGGTTTCGGGTAGCGAGAAAGCGATTTCCGACGGGAGTTATCGGGTCGGATAACGGGTCATAATTATAAGACATTTTAATTTGTGTAAAATAGTCATAATAGTGCCCGTTAGCGGGGTAGTTTCCCTCAAAATTAACATAACTACCCAGGAATTTGGATCTCCTGACCTCTGCTGCCAACTTGTTCTTTCCGGCCTATTTTGTGCAATTTTTATTGGTTTTAGACAGATTTCGGCAAAAACAAGAACAAGGCAAAATTTGAATTTTTCTCAACGTAAATATTGTAATTTTTCCAAATTTTAACGGTCCCCAATTTATTTTTCACACCCTCAAGCATTTATTTTATGGTGGAAATTTTTTAATGAAATTTAAAGTAAAAGTTTTTTTTTTCAATTTTAAATAGTACTTTGTTAAAGTCTGAAGTAAAACTTCTAATTTGAAACGCTTACATTAATTTTCGTAAGTGAGTTGTATAGCATATATTCATCGTAAAAAGTAGGCAAAGGATATCACCACCACAATTTTTATTTTTTTACGGCGTCAAACCGCCTCAATTTGTGTATTATTTTGTTGTATTTCCTATATGTGAATTTACAGCGAGACCAACAGCCGATAATCACACTTCTGGGTAACAATCCCTATTGAAATTTCACTTTAGTAAAACGGTAGAACAAATATTTTACGAATTTCACTTCACGTAAATAATAAAAGAATTATAATTATTTCACTTTTCGAATTACGTTGAATTCTGACACACTGAAATAAAACTGTAAGAAAAAACATTCCAAACGTAGATCACGCAGTAAAAACATTCTTGCCAAAAACAATTTTAAACTAATAACTTTGATTCGTGTTCTGAATAAACAACGGCAGATGTTGCTTTCATAACGTTTACGAGTAAGTTGATTTACTAGCTCGATAGTAGAGGAAATTTTTTTTTTCCATATAAACTGTGGGTGGAAGTGAATAAAATACACTCCGGACACCAACAGTCTGATACAAAATATTTCCAGAAGCGTCCAAGTACGAATCGGTTTTTCAAACAATTCGAAATATTCAAGGGTTCCGTAGTGGTAAGGAACAATTTACATAGAAGGTTAGTCACTACTATATAGTTTATTTCAAGAACCGTCCAAGTGCGAATCGTCTTTGACACAGTTCGTAATAATTAAGGGTTCCGTAGCAGTAAGGAACGAAAAAAAAAAAAAAAAAAAAAATTAGTTGGTACAAGTTAATATACAATTAACTCTTAGTACGTTCGTGGGAATAGTTACATTTTAATAAAAATAATATTAACGTCAAAAATTGCATTAATCGATTAAAACGGTCAAACATTTAGCTAACTTCATCAACTCATCATCATACACCTCACTTTCACTACTTACTGCTTCGGATTAGATTACATTTAAACACAGACAGACAGACAGACAAGTAATATCTAGAAGGGTCCAATTTATTATTTGAGTGAAGGAACCCTAAAAGGTAATATTTCATACCTTAGGTATTTCCTAAAGCAAATACTAAGTTTAACAAAGGTTCAATTTATAATTCGGTTGAACGAACCCTAAAAAGAAGAAATTATTTTTCGTTATTCTGCGGGTGGGTCGAAAAATATTCACATTCCTCAATGTTACAAAGACGAATGCAGATAACGGTAAAGGCCGTAACACACTGCATTAAGATGCGTCTGCGAATAGCGTATCTAGTACATCAGTACAGTTACACAATAGTGTTTTTGATAATTATTTTTGGAAAATATAAGGGGGTTAGCACACCGTCATATAATATTGATACTTAGGTGGCACATAAGGTACCACATTTCTTCACATTGTACAACTAGGTACATTTTGATACGGAAGTTTTACAATTACACTTACATACTACTTAGGTAGCAGATAGTCATCCACATTCATCATAATCATCATCACTCACAATTACCAACACTTAATAAACATTTTTTTTTTGTATTTACATAGTGACGCATTGCATTTTATGTTGTGTGACTCCCGAAGGCGGAAGGAGGGGGCAAACTAGCTACAGGCGAGTCACATTCGTTGATTATAGAAGGTGACTCAAATGTCCTAAGTTTTGTTCCCGACCAAAGCTGACGGGTTAGCATAGCATGGAATGTGGTGTGACACTGGCCTTAGATGCAACGATAAATAACAGGTTTACATCAACATGATTACGTCAACATCTTACGCGCAATCAAAACAGAACTTACACAAGGGAAATTTCATACGTACATACATACATATTATTCATTTAAGCACGCACATACATTTTACACTACTATGGCGACACACAAGGGTCCCATTTTTTTTATATAATTGGCGTTATAGCCAAATATTATTTACGGTCGTCATTTTTAGGGTTAACATAATAGTCATAGTCAACATTCCACTGCTAAGATTGCGAATAAGCACTTAGTTTCTGTTATTACCGCTAAGATTGCCAATAAGCACTTAGTTTTTTTTTATTTTATTTGGTTAAAGGGCTAAATAGCCTAGTAATTAGTTAGGGACACTACACATTACACACGACTTTCAAATAGCTACACATGACAACGTGACAAACACATGCCGTGTTCGTCATGGGGACATAGGGGTTAATTAGCATCACGGAGGATTCTGCGAGTAAATTATTTCTATCACTTTTCTGTTTCTTGGTTTAGTTGGGAGTTTCTGTTAGTTGGAAGCATGAGTCTATCCCTAACAGAGTTCGTCGTTAACTGTTAGTTGGCAGCATGGTCGTGCCCTAACAGAATTAGGTGTAGGTTGTTACTGTTACGAGGAAGCATGAGTCTTACCCGAACAGATATATGGTGTACTGTTATTTGGCAGCATTTGTCTTGTCATATGGCTACTCCTACCACTCGGAAGCTAGAGGCTTGCCCTGGGGGATAGTCCATCCTATGATTCGGAAGTGCTACACTAGCCCTAGTAGGATGTTCTTCTCTGGGACGGTTGTATAAATCCCAGCCTTCAGCAAAAAGCCTTATTATACATACCCCACTTTCAGGCGGTGCGTATTACCTGAACCTTCAACCCAAAGCCTCAAATACGTCTTTTCTCTTTCTGTCCCACAAGATCTTTCAGAATCACCTAAATACATCCTGCGAGTTGGTTTCATTAAGGTTGAGGCCGACTCTTCGCTATACCCAGCATCACCTCATTCACACAGCACACTAACATACACACACACATAAACGAGTAGTAGGTCTTAAGTTAGGGGCGTTCGAGGACGAACGCAGCATTTGACGTGTTATCGTACGTCAAACGCTCACCGGGGAGGGGGAGTATGTAACGTTGTGAAACAACGGGTGCAGATATTGATTAATATTGGGTGATTAGAATTAAAATTTAGGTCAACATATGAAAGCGCCATCTACCGAGTAAGTGTCGCAACGACGGAAGCCATAGTCATAGATGCGGTCTTGACGATTGAGTAGTTTCGAGTGGTGCCACTAGAGGCGCTATTCATTAATATATAAAGCGTTGCCTCAATGCAAGAAGACCGCCAGATTAATATTTAAAATAGCTCACGGACGTATAAGTGTCGTTGGAAATTGTGAGAAAAACACAAGTTTAAAAATCATCGTTTATAAAAATATTTGTCAAGTATAAGGAGCAAATAGCTCTAGACAGAAGACCCCATCATTGGGTGAGTTAAATTATTTATAATGTAATCTAGATTTTAAAACAGTGAAAATTAACGGCTGTTGGTCAACCCTGTTGTAGGAGGGTAGATTACAGGGGTGTGAAAAAATGTCTCTGTGAAATTAGAATACAAGCAAACATTGTAAGGCACCCGACTCCTGAAATGGTTGACAGGGATCGGCTGTCTTAGCAATGGGCGGGAAAAAGGGTTCCAGCTAACCCGTCATCTGGAACATTCCAGGGTCCACCCTACGGGTTGTCAAGATCCACCCTTCGTGTTCCAAGAAGGAACGTCCACCCTCCGGGTTCTACAAAGAAGCGTGCACCCTACGGGTTACGGAAGTTTAGAAGAATTATTTACCCTCCCAGTTCAGCAATACCGTGCAGTTCGACGAGTGGACGGCACGGAGACGTCGCTGACTGGATCACTACAAGAAGGACAGGAATCCCAAGATAAGTCGGAACCCTGCGAAGGCCTTCGGAAGTCGCACTTTCTGCCTGAAAATACCACGACCCCGAGCTCTTTCCTTTTTTTTAATAAATTGTTATTTTAAATTTTAAATGTCACCTCTTCTCATTTCTCTCTTCTTCTTCCTGAAAGCCTTCAGCTTTTCAACTGTTGAGGGTCGAGAGTCTGTACATGGAAGATATTTTGAAAATTTTAATTGGAGGGTGTTCTCTAATCGATACAGAAGCCGAAAATGTAATTTAAAATTTTCATGTCTGTCTGTCTGTCTGTATCCCGAATAAGTATCACGCCGAAACTACTGAACCGAATTGAATAATACTTGGTACATTCCGAACTTATAGTCTGAGGAAGGTTTTAGGATACTTTTGATCCCGATATTTTGCGTGGTTCCTGCGGGAGAGGGGATGAAAGACAAAATTATTTTTCAGTCGTAATTTCTCAATGCGTGGCCCGATTTCAAATATTGTTTTAATGTTGGAAAGGGAGTAGGTACTTAAAGGATCATTCCACACAAGTTTCGATATTGAGGGTTATGTAGTTCAGAAATTAGAGACATTTCAACTTTTGCTAAACCTATAATTCAAGGGTTTCTTTGAATGTAAGGGTCATTCTAAACTGGCGTGTTGGCTTAATCATAAAAGAGCTTAATGATTGTAAAATAATTCAGTCCGCGCCGAAGGCGTAGACTGAAATGTTTTAGAATGGACTTAATCTTTAAGCTCTTTTATGATTAAGCAAACAGGGCAGTTTCATACGCTTCCATGAGTTTGTTGAAAAAATACCTGACCTTTTAAACACCTTTTATGGCGTAAACGAAGTTGCGCGAGTCAGCTAGTCCTCAATAAATTGACTATGAAACTGTAAAATAATTTTTGAAATGCAACCAGTAGTTTCTGAGATCGTAGCACAAACAAACTCTTCGGTTTTAAAATATTGTGAGCGGACCTTAAGAGATAGACAAATTAGGTTATTGTGGGCGAACCTTAAAAGATAGACATATGCTATCGCGGACTTTCTTTTAGAACTTTTTAAGAGAAACAATTTTGTAATACATAATTTTTACGTAACTTTAACCATTTACGCAGCGTACGCTTCGGAAGCTCTCAGACGGTAAAAAATATTCCCCCTTTTCGAAACATTCTTGATAGCTGCTCCGCTCCTATTTGCCTTAGCGTGATGTTATATAGCCTATAGCCATCCTCAATAGATGGACTATCAAATTGTAAAAGAATTTCCGAAATCCAACCAGTAGTTCCTGAGATCCTAGCGTTCAAACAAACAAACAAACAAACAAACAAACAAACAAACAAACTCTTCAGCTTTATAATATTAGTATGGATTCATTTTCATTTTTTGTCCGCAACGAATTTCTAAATAACTGAACCGTGTTTAACCAAATTTTGCAAACTGTGAGTAGTAGATCCATTAAAAGCCTAGTGTTTGATGGGCACATAGATTTCATATATAGGAATAAAATATAATGCAAAAAGGAATAGGAAGACACCAGGAATGTAACATTTTATTGCATGTCTATGTGTAATACTTGTATCCCTTATTTTTTTCTGCAACTCACAATGAACTGCTTAACCTTTCGCTGTAAGCGAGGACTTGTCATTGGCTTTCTGTTTTAATGTGATCTCCAATCTTAAATGTAAGCTGCAAGTCCTCCATAAGCTAAATAAATAAATAAATAAAAGAGATAGGAAAGCGTTTTTGACACAAACGGAGTTGCACGGTTTAATTAGTATGTATGTAAACTGCATAACTGTGTCAAAAGCTTTCGGTTAATAATAAAATTGGAATAAAACATAATAATTTCATGAATCTTGACATTTATTTCAGCAGTTTTGTAGCACACTGTGCATAGCGTAGCACTTTGCTACACTTTATGCTACGAATATTTATATATCTATGGAAAATATATTTTCATTCAAAGTTTTATATTGTACTGGGCATTTTATTAAACTTTCATGCCCTTTGATTTAAGGTCATGTCAGTCTTCAATACCCTTACAATCAATCAATTGTCTTATCACAGTACACTGATAGACGTAGACATCCTTCAATTTTAGATGTAGATCTGCTTCAATTTTAGCCTTAGTAGAATGATTGGTCCACGCTGGCCAAACGGATTGGTACAGGGGTTATCAGGCGACGTTTGTTTAGTTTTTGAAGACCTCGGGAGGACTCCATTTTCGTATTTAACAATAGTTAAAATAGCAAATGCCTCAGATTTCTTCTACTGAGTAAGACAGTTATTCAAAGAAAGCTGTGAAGTCAGAAAGTAAAGTTGAGACGTATATGTTATAGGCAATGTGTATAATGCAGGCATTCTATACAATACCTAGGCATTGTATAGAATGATGGGGTCGTTCCGACAATGTATGAAATGATATTAAATGTTTAAACTATTTTACACTTTGCCTAGGAAATGTATAGAATACCTAGACATTGTATAGAATGCCGGTCGAAGCATAGGTAATGTGTGTAATCTATTTTTCTTCTCTATGATTTTGTACTAATCTTTTGAGAGCTACTCCTAATTTCAACTTCCAACAGCAGACAGTGCTGATAAGACATGTGTTCTATTGGTTGGTACGCCTTAGAATGTTTCTTACAAAGCAGTCCTTTCCAAGAAATTGCTGCCGAAAGTCGGCCTGTTCATTTATTACCACTTAGGAAGCAAAAACGGGAACAGAATTTTACACTAGCACCCCGACTCGGATAGGTTAGGTTAGAACGGAGCGAAGCGGAGCGGAGCTCCCGCCTTAGCCTTCGTAGTTATTTTTTTTGTTTTGTCGACTAGTTCTTATTTGGTTAACGATTCTGTCGTCGAATCTGTCCATTCATTATACACATTGCCTGATGCGCTTCGGGCATTTCATACAATACCTAGTCAATGTATGAAATAAATCGTATTATACACATTGCCTGAACGTTTTAGGCAATGTATATAATGCCTAGGCATTGTATACAATGCCGGATTATACACATTGCCCATAACATATACATAACATGAACCCTATTTAAATATGAGCACTTCACAATTTTAACCAGCTTTCAGTTCACTGTTCACTAATTAAAAGTAATACCGATTGAATTATTCAAGCAAGCCTAATTAAATTTGAATTAACACCTTCAACCACTGTATTAAGGCGTCTGCACATGAATTCTTGAGCCAGTTTTTGAAGTCTCTGCACCTGGAAATTATGTAAAGTTCATTAGCTATCGAAAATCATTAATGTCCCGAAAAGTTTCTGTCGGATATAATTAAGAGATTACAGCTAAGCCGTTGCAAAGCTCATTTTGTCCCGTGTGTTTCCTGTAAGCGTGTATAACCTGATAATCTGTGGGGAGTTGTTTAGTTTCCCTTGGTCTGAGTACTTTACTGACTATTAATTTAAAGTGGATTTCTCTAGAAGTAAAATGCGATGTGATTTGTAAAAGAGCAACTGCAATGTTCTAGAAATCTAATACTCAGTCAGAGCCACTACTTTCTGAGTTCTTTACTTCCAATGAATATGTTACATGGAGTAGGTAAGTATATTTGTGTGGAATCAGTATTCATACCGGATTATCGTCTTGCATCCTTCCCTTCCATTCAGTGTTGACCTCTTTTCTTAATCACCCATTCACTCCTAAATGTTGCCACCTATGCTATTGAGAGGCATCTAGATTAACTGAAATTAAAAGAGTTTATAAAAATCAAGTTTAAAACACAGTTTTGCGTGAAACTAAACTGTTTCAAATGAAATCATATTGTTCTGATTACAACTACGGTTACAAGTGTATATTCAATTGGGCTATAAAGCTCAAAATGTGCAACTCGATGCAACTTTGATGAAAGCTTTTAGTTTTTACTAAACCAAATACTAATTATTAAAACACTGTATACTGTTATGATTTTTTTTCAAATTGATAAATAATAAATAAATGAATATTCCCGGACATCTCACACAACGCTATCTGATCCCAAAGTAAGCTAGGAATAACCTGCTTGTGTTATGGGTATCAGACCACGTATATTAATACTTAGGTATATACTTGTAAATTCATACATATATACATATTATACATACAAACACCCAGACTCTTGAGACAAACATAAATGGGTCGCACAAATATTTGTCTCCGGGGGGAATCGAACCTACGACCTCCAGCGCCGCAGACGGTATCACTACCGACTTCGCCACAGAGGCAGTCAAAAGAGTGATTTACGTAATAAAGCACCAAGCGGGGCAAAAACAAAAAGGTGAAACGTGGGCATATAATATACTTAGTTAAAGCCTTGAAATATATGTAGATACAATCCTGCTAATGAAAGTTATAAATATAATAATAATGTGAAAGTTTGTGATGAAATTTGTTATTCAATCACGCTCTATCGGCTGAAGAAATTGGGCTGAAATTTGGTACAGGCAGATTATAGTCTTCATCCTACGAGAACGTTAAACAGGAATAACCTATATGTAGGTTATTCCTGATTTACGTTCTTTCTCTCGTTCTCGAAAATTCACAATTCATTACACAAGTAAAATTTTACCGAACCACGTAGGTGGAGTATTAATTAACCATGATGACAACATTGCGAGTTACGATCAAAATATCCCAAAGATAATATTAAGTTATGAATTTGTGTATCAAAGTTTGAAACGGACCAGACGTCTAAACAAATACTTCGAGTCCTCAACCTTGCAAGTGTTCCGTTTATTAATTTTAGCGGTTGAAATAGAATTGAAAATTGAACAAACAGAATATGTGTTTACACTGATAAACACAATGCTCATATTATTTAAATAGACAAAATTATATCACAGTCACAGTTTCAGATGTAATAGTAAAGTTATAGATCTTTGACCGAGAATGTTAGTTATTATAAAATAATACTAATATTTAAAGACTAGCTGCCCCGACAGACGTTGTCCTGCCATAACTATGAATATGGAGATTGGTATCAATTATATCAATTTTCTAATTTTTCACGCAACTCTCTCAATTTTTCTCCATAAAAACCATCTCCTACGAATAACAAACACAACAAAAAAAGAATTGGTGAAATCGATTCAGCCGTTCACGCATGATGCCGTGACCAAGGAAATAGGAATTCATTTTTATATAATAGAAGACAGAGAGAAGAAGATTATTATACAACTAAAGGCAGACAGACGACATTTACCGAACAAAAATGACAAAGTATTTATTTGCTGCTGCCTAGGCCTCAGTACATTAGGTTTTTTCTATATACTGTGTGATTTCGAGTATATTAATCAAAATGCCTCTCTCTCTTTTCTATATCAAAAACCTCTTTATTAGGTCAGTAATTGGTTCAATTTATGTATAAACGTAAATTGAACCATTTACTCACCAATTTTTGAATGACAAGAATGTATAAATTGTTATTGCCCACTAAGTATTTTCCAGACCTTTAGAATTCATAGAATCAACAAGTAAACACGAGTTCAGAACCTCAAAGTACTCTAGAGCACTCGTATAGAGCAAACTGCGTAATTTAAAATGTATGAGTTACACAAGTAAGAGTAATTTGTTTGATGTTGAGTCAATATACCACAATCGAGAGTTTGGTTTTATGTTGTGTTACATTATTTATTTACGACGTGGCTCGTTTTAATTTGACCTTCTATAATTAATTAGCGTTAATTATGTACCTTTATAAGTTCGGCTAGTATGATCGTTTTATACTTTCTATATAATATTTTATGTTGATAGCAGATCTCAACATTATCGAAAAAATCGGATCGGATTTCTATTAATCTCGAAGAAAGGTGATCTCTAGTGATAACTCTGTATAATTATACGGTACTGTTGATCGAAGAGTATAATTCGGGCCTTCAAGCAAAATACTATTTACTTACATGAGCCGACGATTTATTAGCGTAAAAGACCGCGATAGTTTTAAAATAACTTAGTACAGAGTCTATTCAAAGATTTCTGTACTAGAATATTGTGGTAATATTTGGAGGAGGTCCATATTCAGCAGTGGATGACAATCTTGTAGAATAATGAGTTATTTATACTACGTTTTTAAGAAAGTCATCAATGGGCAGGACACTTTTAGTAAATGACTATTTGGTACACGTGACTGCAGACTAGGTATCAATGAATTGCGTTTAATAGACGTTCGTTCCCTGAAATGAAGTGAGTACAAAAATCCATTTTGGTTATCAAAATCGTGAAATTCATAGTTATAAAACTTTCAGTAGAATTTCAAGGTAAGGAGCTAGAGCGAGAATTTATGCGTCGACAAAAATATTGGTGCAATATAAACTACTAAACACATTTGGAAGTCAGTGCTTATTTATGGTTCCAAATTGAGTTGCCGACTCAACAACGTGCAAAGCTCCAATCAACACGAACTATATTATTAATGCTTCTTACATATTTATTGCAGATTGAGGTGAAAAAGGTCGAAACAAAAGTAACAATGCCTTACATTTTTTATATGTGGCCGTAAAGTATCAGTAACTGTAAGCATTTTTACTGAAGAAGTAAAATTTGTTATTTTTATTGTCCTCGTCGATTCGATATATCGAATAGATTTTCGTAAGATTTTAGATGGTGTGGTGTGTTATGGTTAATGGAAGTGTGTCTTATTATCAAAGTATTTAAAAAAATAAAACCTTACCCCTGAAAAGAAACTCGTTTGTATCAGTTTTAAAGAAAAATAACCTATATTAATCAGCCTATCCGTATCAGTCAACGGGTTTTCATTGTTATTAATATTCAAGCCTGATCATAGACAGACGGACAGCGGAGTCTCTACGATAGAATCCCGTTTTACGGTTTGGATATGGATCCCTAAAATATTCCAACTAAAAAGGAGTGTTGGAAATTTTATTTTTGTTACATTTGTTACAAATTATGTCGAAATAAGAATCATTATTAAATACAATGATGCATATTAGTCTGCCTCTGTGGCGCAGTCGGTAGTGATACCGCCTGCGGTGCTGGAGGTCGTGGGTTCGATTCCCACCGGAGACAAATATTCGTGTGACACATAAATGTTTGTCTCAAGAGACTGGGTGTTTCTATGTATAATATGTATGTATTTAAAAGTATATAAGTATAAATATCCGTGGTCTGATACCCATAACACAAGCTGGTTATTCCTAGCTTACTTTGGGATCAGATAGCGTTGTGTGAAATGTCCGTGAATATTTATTTATTATTTATTTATTTAAATAGTTATTTAGTCCTAGAGCCAATCTAGAACTACTCATAAATTACCATTTACAATCAAAAGTAAATTTCAAATGCAAATAATAAATGGACGATTTATTATTCTCCCTGAGAAAATAGCAACGGATTTAAATTTCCTGCGGCAAATGAAGTTGCTTCGGTTTCCTCTCTTGCGAATGACTCGACCGAGTGTTTTCAGGTAGTGGCTCATACCTATATTAAGTTTGCACGTATTTATTAGTTCTCTCTGTATTGGTAAGGTACGCTATGACTTTACTTGACTATTTATCATGATACCCATGTGACGTGCAATATAATGTACTCTGATTAAATTCCCCAGATTAGCCTGAGTACACTAACATCAAAGTTATTTCTAAACATCAAAGTCATTCTATAAGCACATAATTATGAGTATATAAACGGAGATTAGTCTCTGTTCCGTTGATATGCTCTTAAGCTACAGGTAAAGCTATTACATTCATTCAAGTTAAAAAATCCTAAAAAATAAAACCCCATACGTATAATTTGTCACATCACACCAACCTCGTATCCACCAACACAAAAAACTTAGAAGAAGTAGTCGTTGACCGTATTAAGTAACATCTATTAAATACTTTTAACGAAACTAATAAAAGTATTTGCAGTTCACTACTTCCAAAGCCATGTAGTGCAACAAAACATTATCTACAGAGATATCCCGGTAAATTCGCACGGAAGAGCTAAATCTTCGAGCTGAAAGAAATGTTGCCGATCTAGTGCACCGAATCACACGTAAACAAGCAAAAAAGTATTTTAATGAAGGACGTTGCATTCGATACTAACTGTGCAGTTTACCTTTTTAGTTTATACTATTTATTTTTATTTACTCTGAGATATGCCGGGGGGCTGAAATTTATCACTTGGTGACATTAATGTTAATGGTATTCGTGTTTTGTAAGTACCTGTCTAGAGTTTGGATCCCGGGCCCTAAAGAGAAAAGAATAGGGACGAATATTATTTTAATAATATTAATTTCTGATTTTTCTCTCAGAAATAACAAATCTTCTTGGTAGTTGGAAACCTTAAATAACAATAGTTACTGAGGGCACTGACTTTAGTCCCTATCCCTAATAATATTAGTAATGCGAAAGTAACTCTGTCTGTCTGTCTGTCTGTCGCCTAAATGGCTGGAGCGATTGAGATGAAATTTAGTATAGGGATAGTTCGGAGCCCTGGAAATCACATAGGTTACTTTTTAAACGACTGTGCAAAAGGAGGGTTATGAATTTACGCGATAGGACTTCTGCGCGGTCGAAGCCGCGAGGAACAGCTAGTCTATTATATAACAATGAATCCTTATTTCCTTGGTCACGACATCACGCGTGAACGGCTGGACCAATTTCGCTAATTCTTTTTTTTGTTGTGTTTGTTATTGTCAGGAGATGGTTCTTATGAAAATAAACATATCAAGAAAGTAGAGTGAAAAATTTGAAAATTTTCGAAAACTGTCACTGGCTCGAACTGTTCAAAGGAATCGTTTCAGAACTCAGGGTACCGATTTCCATATTCATAGTTATGGCAGGACAACGTCTGTTGGCTCAGACTGTAACTGGCTCGAACTGTTTAAAAAATGGTTTCTATTGCGATTTTGGATCGGGTCTTGGAACTCGAAGCACCAAAATGGGAACCGGGAACAGAAAGACGGACTGGGAAATGAAAACCAGGAACAGGGAACCCGGAACCCGAAACCGGGAACAGGGATCGGGAAACCAAGAACGGGAACATGGGACCGGGAACTCAGAACTCGGGATACCGATTTCCATATTCATAGTTATGATAGGACAACGTCTGTCGGGTCAGCTAGTACTAAATAAGCTCAGGTCGGAAAGCGGTAAGAATCCGTGAACACTCCTGACTTTCTGCCATTAGCAGATGGTTAGCAATTACACCCACTTGGAAGTGGCCAAGAACCCCTCTCAGACATGTCCCAACAATATTACATTTCTTTATCAGCATTGCAAGGATCCTCCGAGCCGTTTGGCAGATACAATGGCGCGACCAAATTGTAAGGACACACGAACGTACGCACCTTGTAATATAGTATTCTACAGAAATGCGAAAAAGACCAAGGTTGTATTCATCGACAGTAATTGAAGGTACGAACCCTAAGGCAGAGTTCTTAACAGAGGTAACTCAAAGTAACTGATCTTAACCATGTTATTGAGTGGGATGGAGCTAAATTAAGTTTAACAATATTACTTACATAGTCGTGTCTTTTACGAGAGTATTAAAAACATTACAATAGGAAAAGTGTGCTATGTTTTGGAACTTGTTTGTTAATATGCACCTAAGTATGTGGTTTAGTAATATTAGGTAGTATGAAAATATTTCAATGATAGTCATTAGTTTAGGAATAATTTATTTTATATAAGGATTATAAGTTATGTTTGGACCAGAGTCAGGAACGAGACTAACCTGGGCAAATAAATGGTGTGTCGACGAGTCTAAAGTGATAATAAGTACCTTTTAGACTTTTTATATTTCTTCATTAAATTCAAAAAAGCCATACTCTTGAACTATTATTCACTAAAGAACTAAAGTGAACTTTATGTGAACGAACAAGTGGATTTACCGTTTGTTATTATTGCACAAGTTCCTACGAGTCCGCATAGCTTTAACAACTGCGGACTAAAGTGAAAATTATAATGGGGCATACAACTGTTTTATATATTGCTGTAGTTTGATCCGCTAAGCACGATAGCTTAAAACTTTTCTGTTATAAGAAACTACCGCTAGTTTCATTTCGAGTTTATTGCCTTATGTAACATAATTATTCATGAGAACTCTTGGTGCAGTTTTATAATGAACCATAGATAAAAACAGAACGCGTTTACTACATAACTCTTACTAATACTACTAATCGTCGAATGATGGCTGATTCATTATTTTTAATGAAAATATTTAAAAACGACATATTCTGCTTTGACCCTCTCGAAAAAATTAACCCTTATGTGTGCCAAGAGCATCAACCAACTATCGCCAGAGTAGTTATATTGTGCGTGTGAGCAGGGCGTTTAATGAATTTTGTAAACAAAATAATTCAGAAAAATATCCGTTTGCGATAAGTGTCTCAGGGGTGGGGCTTAACTTATTTAAGAATAATGTAAATAAGGAAAAAGAAGACACTAGGAATGTAACATTTAATTGCAATTTACTGCTTGAGAGTCGGTATGACGCCAAATAGACTATTACCTTGATCTAGATCTCAAGACTCATGATGTTTAATGAATTAAAATTTGAACACAGACAACTTCAGTTCATGAACTAAAAAAGCTCTAGGCTAGAAACACGATTGCTGATAAAATCCTCGATAGATTTTTGTGTTGAAAATACCTCGATTTCTTGAAATTTTAATCTAGATCTCATAAGTTTTAAGCTTTTTTTTTTAAATATAAAATATTTATTAGAAAGACAATAGTAAAATCTTCATTTGCACTAGACCACTTTTTTAATATTGGTTAAAGTTTTTTTTATAATTAATTTATTTCGTTAAAAACGCACAAAAACCGATCGCATCTCTCAAAATTTGGCGTTTGGTAGGCTCTTAACCTATCGCTACAAGCGAGGACTTGTCATTGGCTTTCTGTTTTTGTGTGATCTGCAATCTTAAATGTAAGCTGTAAGTCCTCCGTAAGTTAAATAAGTAAATAACAAGTTTTTAAGCATAGTCAGGCCCAGCGCAATATCAGGTTAATTTAGCAATTTGTCAGAAATTTTGGCATACAAAAATATTTTTTTCACTCAGTTAGTTAACTACTATTCTTAAACTCATGAAGGTAACTTGTAGTTACATATTACAACTTTAATTTATATACATGGTCTATTACGATCATTCCAGAAGTAACTCTTAATTTGACTTTTATCTAAATTAGCACTTTGAAGTTAAATATTGTTTCACAAAATATGATAATATCAAACAAAAGCATCACCATACCATAATATAAAAGGTCACATTACCGCAATTATGATAACACGTTAAGTAGGGTGTTATTGGGGATTCTAGAATCATTTCGTCCTCGCTTTCGCTCGAACTGCATGATTCCAGAATCCCCAATAATTTTTAGCGACCTTTACTATCATGATAATTTGTGTGATCTGATGCAGTTAGCAATATTTTCGAACTGCATGATTCCAGAATCCCCAATAATTTTTAGCGACCTTTACTATTATGATAATTTGTGTGATCTGATGCAGTTAGCAATATTTTCGAACTGCATGATTCCAGACTCCCCAATATTTTTTATCGATCTTTTACTATCATGATTTATGTGATCTGATAAAGTAAACGTAGCCTCTGTTATATAAAAGCATTAAAGTCATTCCAGCTTTTTTAGATGAAATTAATTTCATTCTGCTGAAGCCGTTTCAATTTTCAAGAACGATTCACATGTTGTTACCTCAGGAGAATATAAGCTCTCTATTACCACTTTTATATGTTTTTATTGAAGTGAAACTTCTTTATCGGCGTTGGAAAAAAATTTGCGTCACGTCACGTCACGTCACGTCACGATTTTTGGTTACGCGCCATCTTTGTTCTGTTCCCCACCACGGTGGATTCGAATTAAGAGTACTTTATCCAGGGATAGCATGTCATTTAAGGGTTTTTGGACTTTTGGACTTTTGGGCTTTTGGACTTTTGGACTTTTGGATGGGACATTGGTACTTTGGGTCTTTGGGACTTTGGAACTTTGAGACTTTGGGACTTTTGAACTTTTGAACTTTTGAACTTTTGGACTTTTGGACTTTTGGATGGGACCTTGGTACTTTGGGTCTTTGGGACTTTGGAACTTTGGGACTTTGGGACTTTGGGACTTTGGGACTTTGGGACTTTGGGACTTTGGGACTTTGGGACTTTGGGACTTTGGGACTTTGGGACTTTTGGACTTTTGGACTTTTGGACTTTTGGACTTTTGGACTTTTGGACTTTTGGACTTTTGGACTTTTGGACTTTTGGACTTTTGGACTTTGGGACTTTGGGACTTTGGGACTTTGGGACTTTTTGACTTTGGGACTTTGGGACTTTGGGGCTTTGGGGCTTTGGGGCTTTGGGGCTTTGGGGCTTTGGGGCTTTGGGGCTTTGGGGCTTTGGGGCTTTGGGACTTCGGAACTTTGGGACTTTGGGACTTTGGGACTTTGGGACTTTGGGACTTTGGGACTTTGGGACTTTGGGACTTTGGGACTTTGGGACTTTGGGACTTTGGGACTTTGGGACTTTGGGACTTTGGGACTTTGGGACTTTGGGACTTTGGGACTTTGGGACTTTGGGACTTTGGGACTTTGGGACTTTGGGACTTTGGGACTTTGGGACTTTGGGACTTTGGGACTTTGGGACTTTGGGACTTTGGGACTTTGGGACTTTGGGACTTTGAGACTTTGGGACTTTGGGACTTTGGGACTTTGGGACTTTGGGACTTTGGGACTTTGGGACTTTGGGACTTTGGGACTTTGGGACTTTGGGACTTTGGGACTTTGGGACTTTGGGACTTTGGGACTTTGGGACTTTGGGACTTTGGGACTTTGGGACTTTGGGACTTTGGGACTTTGGGACTTTGGGACTTTGGGACTTTGGGACTTTGGGACTTTGGGACTTTGGGACTTTGGGACTTTGGGACTTTGGGACTTTGGGACTTTGGGACTTTGGGACTTTGGGACTTTTGGACTTTTGGCCTTTGGGACTTTTGGACTTTTGGCCTTTGGGACTTTTGGACTTTTAGATGGGACCTTGGTACTTTGGGTCTTTGGGACTTTGGAACTTTGGGACTTTGGGACTTTGGGACTTTGGGACTTTGGGACTTTGGGACTTTGGGACTTTGGGACTTTTGGACTTTTGGCCTTTGGGACTTTGGGACTTTGGGACTTTGGGACTTTGGGACTTTGGGACTTTGGACTTTGGGACTTTGGGACTTTGGGACTTTGGGACTTTGGGACTTTGGGACTTTGGGACCTTGAGACCTTGGGACTTTGGGACTTTGGGACTTTTGGACTTTTGGCCTTTTGGACTTTTGGACTTTGGACTTTGGACTTAGGACTTTGGACTTTGGACTTTTGGACTTTTGGACTTTTGGACTTTTGGACTTTTGGACTTTTGGACTTTTGGACTTTTTGACTTAATTTAAGGTGAGGTGAAAATTAAGTTTATGAAGAAGTTTCACTTCTTACGTGTGTACACTAAGTATACGCAATTTTTTACCACCTCTGACTATTCAGATTTTGTGTGATATGATACAGTTAGTAATATTTTATGATTCAGTACTTACAATCAGTATACTTGAGGGTATTCATTCAGTTTAGCAAATAAAACACTTTGTTCACAAAAATATTTTATTGTATAAAGTGAATTTCATTATAAATATAAAGTTTATTATCTGTACACCATTTATTTAAACATATAACATTTTTTAAAGCACAAACGAAATCATGATAAATACAACTATACAAATCAAGGGAGTGTTTGTATTTGTCATGTAAGCTTATCAAACTAGGGCAACCTTTATCTTCTAAATTGTTTATGTCATCACTATTTAATATGTTTTTTTAACCACAACACTTTTTCAACTCCTTTGGCGTAAATACATTTATGTCTTAGAATATCCTGAATCAAATTCTGATGATTTGAATAAGGTATAATTCCCTCGCGCCAGTATATTTTATGATTACGCTCAATCCAACTTACTTGCTTTCGTTCTTCTTTCGTTAAGTCGTAAAATGGAAATGGTGATTTTATTAAAAAACCTGCATTTTTTTATTACATAGTATAGCTATTTCCTTTATTATAAATTCATTTGCTTCTGTTTTAAAACCTTGAACATCTACGATGGCAATCATGATAACCGACGTACTATGTTGCTTAAGGGCTTGTATTCCACAAGTCGATCGTTGATAATTAAACAATATGCACTTGTGTCATCAGGTATTAATGTTGAACACTCAAACTCCAGCCGCACGTCTACAGGTCCAGTTTTTAAGCTATCGTTCTGCCTTGAACAATCTAAGATGAAGAGTGGTGCTTTGTCTTTAAAATCTTTTAAACTGAGCAAGGGATCTGTAGGACAGTTGTAATATGACTGACGAAATTTCACATACATATCGTATAATATACTGTACTTATCATCGGAGAATTTTAAGCCAAGAGGTTCATATGGATAATATTGGGAGTTTAGAAATAATGTTACGTTTGTGACATCACAATGATCAAATAGCGAACTATCCTTTAATTTGTTACATTTTCTATTAGTTTGCAAACAGAAAATGACATATCTAGGTTTTTCCAATTGCGATGCAGTTTTGACGGACCAAGAATGTTTCGTAGTCTTAGGTAATAAAGGATACTCGTACAAATCCCAATTTCTAAATGCTATTTGAATAGGTTTATCCCTTTCTAATTGTTTTAAGAGTACCAATCGTTCTCGATCAGAAACTTTAATATGAGGTACTCTCCATTGTACTCTCTGTATTTCTATTTGAAAATGTATCACATCATCCGAAAGTATGACACTATTTAAGTTAGAGTTACTTCTGTTCAATACAAGCTCGTGTTTACAATTAATTAAAATTTTATTGTAATCTTCAGCAAACCCAAGAATTTTGTTTAACGGTATAACAGCACTAAAACTACCATCACATCTAAACGGCTTAAAGTTCCACCCCCATAAGGCAGCAACTCTATTTTCTCCTTCATTTAATGAAATGTATGATTTAATCGTTGAAGTTATTCCAGAATTTTTAGTTCGATCAATTTCAATACCATTCATTTCGTACCTAATGTCTTGAAATAATGACAAAATGTAGTTATTAGTGAAAGTAACATTAGCTTTTTTAATCGGATTTCCATCTTTACCGAAGGGGATAGCTTGACCTTCTATATAAATTGAACTGGCTGATGGTAAAACATATATGTCTTGCTGATGTATAGGGATGCGGATTTCATCGTTTTCTCGGAAGCTGTTATTATAGGGGTTATATGAATGAATTTCATAGCTTTCGATCGATGTATCAAATTGTGGTAACTCGTTAACCCGAAGTATGCTCATATTTTGAATCCTAGAGCTTTAAGAAATTCCTTATTTAACTTAGTCAAATTCTTTACTTTCTTCTTACGTCGTTGGCCCTTCACAGACTCTGAACAAATACTACGTCTCACAGTAGCGGGCGAGCTTTTATAATATGCAATCATTTTATTTTTCTTAAATGCAAGCGAAGTTCAATATGCTCGTTGCTGAAATTAATTAAGTGACCAAATTGATCCACAATTCTAATAGATATCGAAGAAATAGTTTCTTTATTAATCGGAAAATAGATGATGTTTTGTGGTGTTTCTATACAACATTTTTTTCTATCAGCATTTGGAAAAAAATCATGAATGACATGAGTTTGTATTCCGTTGGAATACGAATCATAAACAAGATCACATTCAATTCTGATTACAGGCAAAATGTTAGAGTCAATATTATTAATTAGATTAAACACTGAAAAGTATAACAAGCCACACTCGTACTGATCTGATAAATTCAATGATGGTTGAAAGTATGAAACCAATTCGGATTTATTTCCCGAGATGGTGACTGTTATAGACATTCCTGTAAACTGAATGTATTTGACTGAGTTTGTTTATTTTAAGCTTGACTTTTCCAAAATTTTTTTAAAAATTTTAAACAGAGATGGCCACAGTTGTATGGGTGATCGCGTTGTATGTTTTCATAATTATAATTAATTCTATAACCTAAATATTTTATGAATTCTTTCGGTGGCTTAAGATTGCCGTAACTATCGAAATATTCTACATAATCATTACACTTAGCATAGGCTACCCAATGAGTACCAAGATTTTGAGAGCTATCTAAATTAATTACACCACATTCTTTGTAAAGAGGTTTTTTCGGTAGCTCATCCCTCATATAGACTCCGCGAAAATAGGGAATACTGTTCCCATATTTCAATATGTCTAAATTATTCAACGCTCGTTTAGGTAGCCGATAATCTACGAATAATGTATTCTATAGAAGTGTAATTCGGCTCAAAAAATGGCTCCACCAAATGGGGACCGCGGAAGGTGGGGCTTAAAAAGGGGACCGCGCGACACAGTTAGTCCGCGCTGTCATGCGTAACGTACGGTTGTGTCGCTGGAACCAATCAGTCAGTGATATTAATTGTGTTTTCGCGTTAAATATATCCCAAAAATGCCTTCGTGTGTTGTGAAGTGGTGCAGAAGCCATACGGATATGAAAAACGCTGGAATCACCTTCCATAGGTTAGTAAATATTCATTTTAAAAACACGTACTTGAGGAAGTTGAAAAGTGTTATGCAACATGAACGCAATTCCAAAATTAAATTATTTTTATGCAGTGTTCATAGTATGTTAAGCGCTGAGGTATTATTGTTAGTAAGATATTATATTACTAGGATGATATTATGCATAGAAATTAAATTATAATTTTTGTTTGTTTCGGAGTTTGGGTGTTCTATGTATGTATTTAGAAATATACCATTGTCCGCCATAAATTAATTAAAACTAATTATTTTTAGATGTACATAATTGTGAAAAAAAACAACGTATTTTAATTTGTATATACGCATACAAAGTAGTTCAATGAATAGAAAAATAATAACAATCCAGTTATTACCTTTGTGTTGATTAAACTTTGATTGAACTTATTCAATAAAAAATAAACACATAAACAAGCTTTCTTATTATTGCATAAAACCATCCACGCTTATCACGTTCGCCGCTTCGGGTGGGGCGCCGAGCCGGCATGACCTTGGCGTGACCAATCGCATGCAAGTATTCAACGATGGATGTGTGAGTGTTATGTTTTATTGCTGTTTTTTAGTATGCGTAAGTTACTCCAAGATTTCGGCGGTAACTTTATAGGTGTTACATTTCTATAGAATACATTATTCGTAGCCGATAATTCAGTTTTTTTCTTTTGATACAAAAATGCCGAGCCCATTTTTATGTGGTTTTAAGTGTAGCCCTTTGCCTATACAAAGAGCTTCCATTTTTTCATTATGCCTTTTCAATTCAGCAAAACGTTTTTTAGCCATTTTGAATTCCGTTATAGTTTTAGCTATTCCAGCTGTACCACCTGCTAAAGCACCCATAGCTGATAATCCTGCAAATATAGGTATTAAAGGCAATACTCCCCCTGTTTTAGATACAGAAATGATACGAGGAAGTTTCATAGATGGATTATTTGCTAAGTCTCTAGCAGCCGCCATCGCTAATTCGATTGCCATTTTCTTACATTTTGGTCTCATTTTTTGTAAGTGTTTTTTTGTTTTGGTAATAATATTTACAATTCCCTTTTTACAACCAGCTCCGGTAGCTCTCTTTTTTATTATAGGTTTTTTATGCCCAGCCCCAGTCTTAACTTTTGCAGACATAGCTTTGCTTACCAATTTTGCTGCAATCTTCTCTTTTAAACTCGCATCAGAAGCAACAGCACGCTCTTTAGCCATTTTCAACAAAACTAAATCTGCTTTATGCCTATCGCTTAATTTTGATGAATTATGATATGCAATATCGTGTTCTTTACAATACTCGTCTAGTTTATTAACTCCTTTATCACCACGTGAAAGTCTTTTAATTAAATTTGTTCCAGGACCGCAATAATTGTATCCAGATAAATGCAATTCAAATGGTAAATGATTTATAAACCAATTAAGAAGACTTCCTTCTTTAATCCAATTCATCATCAGACTGAGATAATTTTAGCATGTTCTCTTAATAAATATGCTAATCTCTGTTATATTTATCATTTTATTATATTCGCTTTATCTATCCAGCTATTTTCAGTAGAAGGTAAACCTAACCACTTTACTAAAACTTTTGTTTGATTCTTTCTGAGAATTTTTTCAACCAAATATATATTAGGATAATTAGTTTTCTGAAGCTCCTGAGCATAAAACGCTCCCAATATAGGCTGACCTCTGAGTGTATCTTCAATCAAATAGGTCGTAGGAGTAGTATTTTGCACTTTTCGAATTTTAAATATTTCGGTTGACCAGTTCGGTGTATATCCTTTTTCAAATATACCTTTGTACTTACTGATTCGTACCCAATCATTCACTTTTAACTTGATTTTCCGATTACTTTTTTTTACTAAACATGCATATCTTTGTAATATCTGATTTTTATTATTATCATTTACATTGGCTGGAATATCATTTATTGTTCTATGATGAGTATGGTTGTATTTATAAATAACATTATTGAGAGTATTATCTATCCAGACATAGTATCCTTTCAAACTAAACTCTTTATACAATTTGGATTTTAATGTTCTTATAAAACGTTCAACTATTGATGCTTTCTTTGTTGAGAATGTTGAATAATGGTTAATGCTATAACATTTCATAAGAGTTCTAAACGATGTGTTATAGAATTCTTTACCATTATCTGTTTGCAAGTTTTTAGGAATACGTTTCTTAGCAAATAAAGTTTTAAACGCATTACATACGATATCTTTGCTCTTACTTTTTAAGGGAAAAGCCCAAGCGTATTTAGAAAATGTATCGATAACAGCAAGAATAAACCTAAAATTTTTGTTATTCTTGGATACTGATTGCATGTCAATTAAATCAGCTTGCCATAGGTCATCTATATCTCTCATTATTACGTTTCTACGAGGGAAATTCACTCGAGCATTTTTATGTATTTCATTAACTATATCAACTTTACTCATATTAAAAAATATTTAAGAATATATGTATTTTCAATTGAATCTGTGAGCATCCAGAAATTACTAGCATCGCTGATACCGTTAAACTGAGGCAGATGGTAAAAGAGTAATGGTATTTATTCTTTAATTATGTTAGCTTCCTTTAATTCCTCAATTATTGATAAAATTTCATTATCGTGATTAGTATTGCCAGCATCTCTAGAAGCAACTAGCAATTTTAGTCTTTCAACAAGCTCATTAGGATCATCCCAATATACTAAATCAGTGCAACTTTTATATTTCTTAAGTTTTGGTAAACTGAGGTGCTTAAGTAAGTCGCCTTCATATTTTGTCTCAATTTTATCCCTTTTAACATCAGAAAATAAAGGTCTTATAATTTCACGATATTTTAAACCTTTGTCTCCCCTAATCTGGCCTTTAGGATTATAATCTCTCTTATGAGCGCTTGTATAATGTAATATATCTCTGTAGATAAGTTTATCATCTTTAGAGATAGACATTAAATCAGGTTTTTTTCGAAGTAAAAGTTCTTTTAGTCCATTTGTTAGTTTATAAGTGTTGTCCCCAATTTTCATCATCAAGACATTACTACTATCGAGTTTAGAAAATGATACTATTGAGTTACCCATCATTAAAGTGTTATTTTCTTTTCTAATTCCAAATGGAATATTTATGGTACCGTAAATACCAAATACATCTTCACCTTCCAGACTGTCTTTTATTTCATTTTTAGTAGATTCATAATCAGCATCGTAAAATTCATCTAGCTTGGTAGAAGAATTTTGACTGCTTTCCGATTCGTTTCCATCAGTCATATCAGAAATGTTATTCACAGCATTAGTATATTCAGGTAACTTTGAATTAACCAAAGTTTTAAGTGGTTCTATTACAGGTTTTAATATTTTATCAGAAGATAATTGAATTTCATGTTCATGTTTTCTCATGTTTTAGTTTACTCTTTATGGAATCAACCGATTTCATTAAAGCTTTTTTAATATTTTTCTCCATGTTATTCTGACAACCTTCCTCATCAAAATAACCAATAAAACTAAAATAATTATATATGAAAGTCATTTATAACTTCTACCTTAATCAAGGTCAGCAAGAACTCAATTATTCTTTCAATTATCTCATTAACATCTTTACTCAAAATAGAAAAAAAACATCAAAATTTTTTCTATACCTTCCACTGTTCAATGGTGAATCTTTATTAATGCAGACAAAATTATATGGATTGCTCCAAACTATGTTGCAAACATTTTTAAATCGACTCCATGACATATCAGTACCAACATGTTCTTCGTAAATATGTTTTAAATTTACATCATCTTGTTTAAATAGTATAAGGAAATTAGCATTATCACGTAACAATTGTTTCGGAATTTTTGAATAAGTTTGAGATAAATACAATACAATACAATACAAATGCTCTTTATTTTCTCTCTCACACAGCAATAATTACAAAGTACAGCTTATGGTAGGTTACACTTTACTAGATTTCATTCTGCGTGAGAGACTGGTATCTGTAGTAGGTAACGAAAACCTGTGTGACAGATTACCAGCCTCTCCTAATCTGGACAGTTGGCGTAGGTAAGTATCAGTGATAACCATAATAGATAACTCATTGATTTTGTGTGCGTGAATCTGTGTGTGTGTGTGTGTGTGTGTGTGTGTGTGTGTGTGTGTGTGTGTGTGTGTGTGTGTGTGTGTGTGTGTGTGTGGTGTGTGTGTGAGTGCGTGTGTGCGCGCCGTCTACGAGGGAATATGTAGTAAGTTTTCAGTTTCCTCATAGCTGAATGACATGAGCCAGCGGGTAACCACTGCTTTGCAGCTATACTTTGTTAACTGGTAAATATTGAGTTTCTCATTTACTTTATTGTATAAATAAACTCCCAAAAAACCAAAGAATCTGCGAGAGAATGCCGTCGTCCACCTATTTTCAACTTGACAAACCTTGTGTTTCCTTCTTTTCTGCAAAACAATGTTGGAGGGGCTGTACGGGAGCAGCGAGTGTTGCCTTAGAATAATATTTCCTATGAACAGTTGGCGCACTGTTAGGACATCCGAGACCTGATAGAGATCCCTAGTAGGATACAGAAAAGGCAGGAAGAAGCTTACCTTGAGAACAGCCCTCTGAGCTCTTTCCACATTTAATAAACTGCTCTTGCACGCACCTCCCCATACCGAAATGCAATATGATAAGATGGGTTGGCATAGAGACATGTAAACCATTTTGATGACTCTTCTGTTGGCGCAATGTCTGAGGTTTTTAAATATGCAAATGAGCTTGCGAGTTCTGGACGAAAGTGCTTCTAAGTGGTAATTGAAGCACAGAGTACTGTCCATCACAACACCCAGATATTTTGTATGAGTGGTTCTCTCCAACAGGGTACAATCGCAGGACTGGCAAGATAAACAAGAATGGGCTGTGATATTGAAGTTATCAAGGACCTCTTCCGGTATGCTCTTTAGAGCGAACGGTATAAATTTAGTTATATCAACATTAAGTGTAAGTCCATTATTCCTAAGCCACGTAGATACCGTGTCAAAACCCACCTGTGCGGAAGCATAAGCAGCGTCCCACGTGTCCCCATCAAAAACTAACGCTGTGTCATCAGCGAAAGTCACAATTTTGGCGTTTGCGAGCTTGAGGTCACACAAGTCATTTATGTAAGTTAGGAAAAGCGTGGGACCCAGAACGCTACCCTGTGGTACACCAAAATCACATGGTAGGTCATCGCTAGTGAACTTGCCGACTCTTACTCTCTGGCATCTACCCGTAAGATAGTCCGTAAATAACTTGTGCTGTATTCCGCGTACTCCCAGTCTTTCTAGTTTCTCGAGCAGAAGTGGCACAGAAACAGTGTCGAAAGCTTTTGCTAGATCCAGGAATATTGCAATAACTTTTTTCCTTTTATCCAATTTTTCGACAATGTGATCTGTTAACTCATGCACAGCATCATTTGTTGAGGTACCAGCCCTAAAGCCAAATTGGGACTTCGATAGAAGTTTTTGTGACTCCAGGTAGTCAATCAGACGTTTATTTAAAAGCTTTTCTACCAATTTGGATATTGTGGGTAGAATAGAGATCGGTCTGTAATTATTGATACTAGATCGGTTTCCACTCTTATAGATCGGTATGACTTCCGCACGTTTAAAGTCCTTCGGGAAAACACCGCTGGAAAACATAAGGTTAAAGATATGCGTTAAGGGAGGCACTAGGATGTGATGATAGCGTTTCAGGAAAGCTCCAGATATATTATCTCGTCCAGTTGTATTTACCTTTCTTAAACCCATTATAGTAAGTTCAACTCATCTGTGCGCGCGGCCCTATGTGTGGGTAAACCTCGTATAAACACAGTGACTTCGTGTGCGTGACAAGAGGTACAGTGAAGTACAAAATACAAAAACACTTGTTTAACTAAAATAAAAAATTAAGGGGTGAAATGTATGTTAAACATATTAATATGTATCGCTGCTAACAGAATAAAATTGAGGAGTTTTAGGATTCGCTGCTCTCTACAAGGTTAATTATAAATTCAGATTCCATATCAAAATGTCCATAGTATTCTTCTATTTACTTTGTATTACGCCACATCTCTTCATCAATTTGACCTAAAGGCTGGAGCAGACCAAATGCGTATGCGTAGACGTAAGCGTAAACGTGCGCGTACCACTGAGTTGAATGTATGGAACTGGGGCTACGCATCACGTCCACGTGCACGTCTACGTTACGCAAGCGGTGTGTCCTGTCTTATACAGTTCCATACATTACAACTCAGTGGTACGCGCACGTTTACGCTTACGTCTACGCATACGCATTTGGTCTGCTCCAGCCTTAAACGTTCGTTTATTAATTTCATTATTCCCACCACATTTTGTTTGATGTTATGCGAAGTATTTTTTTTTTCAATTCCCCCTACATTTTCGATTGGGTTTAGTTCAGAATGATACGGTGGTAACCGAAGAACTTTTAAGCCACATGGCTGAAGTATGGCATAAATCTTATAACAAACTAGCTGACCCTTGCAACTTCGTTTACGTCACATAAGGTGTACGAAAGGAGAGATATTTTTTCATCAGACTCATCAAGCAGCGTGTAAAACTGCCCTGCCCTCTGACAAAGGAACCGCGCAAAATATTGGGATCAAAAGTATCCCAGTACCTTATTCGGATCATAAGCTCAGATTGTACCAAGCTGCATTTAAATCAATTCAGTAGTTTCAGCGTGATACTTATTCGGAATACAGACAGACAGATATGAAAATTTTTAATTACATTTTCGGCTTCAGTATCGATTAGAGAACGCCCTACAATTAAATTTTTCAAATTATCTTCCATGTACAGACTCTCGACCCTCAACAGTTTTTTGAAGTAAAACTTCTTTAGGCGCGACCTAGGGAGTATCTCAGATATTTTTTCTGACGGAAGTAACTCGAAATTCAAATGAATGATATTAATATAATTATAACATTTGATGCCATCAATGGCAAAGAAGTTTTACTTCAATCACGCGTAAAGGTTACACACACGTACTTTTTTTAGATGTAAAGAGTATGGTCTTGTTACTTTTTAAATTAAGTCATACAGTAAAATTTTTGTCATATTTGCTGTATACGTAATGTTTTCTTCTGTCGACCATCTCTGCATTTCTATTTTTTTTTTGCATTAGAAATTGGGCTCTATCATTTTCTAAATATTCTGTAGGCCTTTAAAAGTTACACTATTCTACCATACATTATTTTGTTATGCCTCGAAGGGTTTAGGCAGCGTTTTCGATAAAAGCTCCCAGACACCTAATTTTTTTTCGACATCTCCAACTAATATCGTTATATTTTAGTCAATGTCAAACAAACTCAACAAATTATATACGCAAACCGTTCTCAACAATCATTGGTGATCTCAGCATGAAAATCAATGCAGTAGTTTTAAAGTTTATCGTGAACAGACAGACGCGGAGGGGACTTTGTTTTATAATAATATTTATGTAAGTAGTGATAAAAAGTATTAATTATATCGAATTGACACATCAAAAATATTTATCTGACTTCTTAAACATTTTCTCCGTGAAGAACTAGACATTTTCTCTAACGACTGTACCCATGGTATTATCACTTAGAACACTGTGTAATGAATTATAATGTAACCAACTTACACAGGATGTCAACGTTGCAGTTACGTTGAGACTTGTCATGATATTTAATTTAGTTTCCTTATAACGTAAGAGTTGCCTTCAAAACGTGGTAGATGACGCTGTATGCTTTTTGTTTATATTGCGCGGCCACGCAGAGAGTTTCTTGCAAAGACTGCTTGGCACCGCTGGTGTCGTCAATAAGTCGAGTTACGTCTCTATCTCATAATATACAAATGTACTCTGTGAAGACGGCCGCGTCACTGCCACACAAATGAAAGCAGTATAATTACTAGCGCACGCACACATAGCGCCGCGCGCACTGATGAGTTGAACTATCTATATGTATTTCTGGACCTCGGTCTCTGAGGTCGGAGCCACTACAAAAGACGAAGAGTGGGAGACCAAGTTAGACACCCCGGGTGAGTGTCCGCCCTGAACTTTCTCTGCTAAGTTCCTACCAATTGTCGCAAAATAATTGTTTATATTATTGACTGAGGATGTTGGGTCGGCAGCTAGTAGCACGTCCGTGGGTAAGCAAGATTTTTTGAAGTGAAACTTCTTTATCGGCGTTGGAAAAAAATTTGCGTCACGTCACGTCACGTCACGTCACGATTTTTGGTTACGCGCCATCTTTGTTCTGTTCCCCACCACGGTGGATTCGAATTAAGAGTACTTTATCCAGGGATAGCATGTCATTTAAGGGTTTTTGGACTTTTGGACTTTTGGGCTTTTGGACTTTTGGACTTTTGGATGGGACATTGGTACTTTGGGTCTTTGGGACTTTGGGACTTTGGGACTTTGGGACTTTGGGACTTTGGGACTTTGGGACTTTGGGACCTTGGGACTTTGGGACTTTGGGACTTTTGGCCTTTGGGACTTTGGGACTTTGGGACTTTGGGACTTTGGGACTTTGGGACTTTGGGACTTTGGGACTTTGGGACTTTGGGACTTTGGGACTTTGGGACTTTGGGACTTTGGGACTTTGGGACTTTGGGACTTTGGGACTTTGGGACTTTGGGACTTTGGGACTTTGGGACTTTGGGACTTTGGGACTTTGGGACTTTGGGACTTTGGGACTTTGGGACTTTGGGACTTTGGGACTTTGGGACTTTGGGACTTTGGGACTTTGGGACTTTGGGACTTTGGGACTTTGGGACTTTGGGACTTTGGGACTTTGGGACTTTGGGACTTTGGGACTTTGGGACTTTGGGACTTTGGGACTTTGGGACTTTGGGACTTTGGGACTTTGGGACTTTGGGACTTTGAGACTTTGGGACTTTGGGACTTTGGGACTTTGGGACTTTGGGACTTTGGGACTTTGGGACTTTGGGACTTTGGGACTTTGGGACTTTGGGACTTTGGGACTTTGGGACTTTGGGACTTTGGGACTTTGGGACTTTGGGACTTTGGGACTTTGGGACTTTGGGACTTTGGGACTTTGGGACTTTGGGACTTTGGGACTTTGGGACTTTGGGACTTTGGGACTTTGGGACTTTGGGACTTTGGGACTTTGGGACTTTTGGCCTTTGGGACTTTTGGACTTTTAGATGGGATCTTGGTACTTTGGGACTTTGGAACTTTGGAACTTTGGGACTTTGGGACTTTGGGACTCTGGGACTTTGGGACTTTGGGACTTTGGGACTTTGGGACTTTGGGACTTTGGGACTTTGGGACTTTGGGACTTTGGGACTTTGGGACTTTTGGACTTTTGGCCTTTGGGACTTTGGGACTTTGGGACTTTGGGACTTTGGGACTTTGGGACTTTGGGACTTTGGGACTTTGGGACTTTGGGACTTTGGGACTTTGGGACTTTGGGACTTTGGGACTTTGGGACTTTGGGACTTTGGGACTTTGGGACTTTGGGACTTTGGGACTTTGAGACTTTGGGACTTTGGGACTTTGGGACTTTGGGACTTTGGGACTTTGGGACTTTGGGACTTTGGGACTTTGGGACTTTGGGACTTTGGGACTTTGGGACTTTGGGACTTTGGGACTTTGGGACTTTGGGACTTTGGGACTTTGGGACTTTGGGACTTTGGGACTTTGGGACTTTGGGACTTTGGGACTTTGGGACTTTGGGACTTTGGGACTTTGGGACTTTGGGACTTTGGGACTTTGGGACCTTGAGACCTTGGGACTTTGGGACTTTGGGACTTTTGGACTTTTGGCCTTTTGGACTTTTGGACTTTGGACTTTTGGACTTTTGGACTTTTGGACTTTTGGACTTTTGGACTTTTGGACTTTTTGGACTTTTGGACTTTTGGACTTTGGACTTTGGACTTTTGGACTTTTGGACTTTTGGACTTTTGGACTTTTGGACTTTTGGACTTTTGGACTTTTGGACTTTGGGACTTTTGGACTTTTGGACTTTTGGACTTTTGGACTTTTGGACTTTTGGACTTTTGGACTTTTGGACTTTTGGACTTTTGGACTTTTGGACTTTTGGACTTTTGGACTTTTGGACTTTTGGACTTTTGGACTTTTGGACTTTTGGACTTTTGGACTTTTGGACTTTTGGACTTTTGGACTTTTGGACTTTTGGACTTTTGGACTTTTGGACTTTTGGACTTTTGGACTTTTGGACTTTTGGACTTTTGGACTTTTGGACTTTTGGACTTTTGGACTTTTGGACTTTTGGACTTTTGGACTTTTGTACTTTTTGTCTTAATTTAAGGTGAGGTGAAAATTAAGTTTATGAAGAAGTTTCACTTCTTACGTGTGTACACTAAGTACACGCAATTTTTTTTTGTTATATTGAGTTACTTTTTTAACAGTGTCCCACAAGGTTTTATTATTAGTTTTAGCGGCATCATCTATTAATTTACTTTCATAATCACGCTTTAAGTTTTTCAAAAGCTTATTGCAAAACATTTTATATCGTAGATAGGAGATCTTAAAAATTTCATTATCCGGGTGTTTTTTAAATTTTATATATAATTTATCCCTATTCCTCATACATCTCAATAGACCTGGGGTCAGCCAAGGCTTTTTGATTCTTTTGCGGTTAGACACAACTATGGTTTTGGTATTAGATTCTATTAAAGAACTAAGTTTTGAGATCAGAAAGGAAGTGGCTTCATTAGCGTCGAAAGTGTCATAAATATGGTCAAATGATATATTTTCCAGTTCAAATAAAAACAATCAATTTGTTTATGCCTACCCATAGAAAAATAATTGCGGATATTTATTTGATTTTCACAAACAACATCATCAAAAATAAATACAGAGTTAGATAAAGCCTCACTTGGAGCAATAACATCTTTATTATCATTGAACTCATTAAACTTTACATTCGGCACTCGTCTCAAGACTTCTCGCAAAAAACAATATTTCGGTTGAAGGTTAGTCTTTGAGTACAAATAGAGATTTTGAAATTTGAGTCCATTTTTATGTAGCAACAAGGTAATTACAACATTTGTTTTACCACAATTTGAGGGACCGCATATAATACATCGAATTGAATTAGGTAATAAAATACTATGTCTGATCTGGCGAGCAGAATTGTCAAGTTTTAAATTGCTTACATTTAGGGATGTGGACTGCTTAATCAGCTTCATGTTTTATTAAAATTTTATTAAGTACCTAATTTAAGTTGCTGCGTCAACTTCATTTTGTAAATTACATGATCGAATGAGTTACTTATATATTTAAATGCATTTATTTAGGTACAATAAAACGTTCAGATAGATTTACGTCAGATATCATGTTACGGAATTCCATTGAAATACTACAAAATTATAGTTACACGTTACTACTTGTTGCATCTTGCATCGCCGAATTAGTGTTTGCTTTGGTGTATACGTAAAGCGTAACCTGATAACTATCATAACAAATGTATTGTGCCTAGTTCATTTCTCATCCGCAGCTCCTCGAGGTAAGTACTTACATTTTAATAAATAAACAAGTAATATTATAAACCTAGTCTAATTAAATAATGTATTGGTTTTTTTTTTTACAGAATAATATCGCTCACTCCATCATACAGCCCTGTGGTGAATATTTTTTCATCTATTCATTACCTCAGAATCTTGACTTATTATAAAATATTGAATTAATTACAATTTTCTTTACAGGAACCCTGTGTTCAGGATTACGCTCTTGCAAATCCATTTCTTTTTGCACAAGATAATGAAAGATACTATACTGAAGTAGCTAATCAGTCACGACAGGAGTACTTGGAGAAAAAGAAAAAGAAATCGATACTCAAGAAGGCTGTGAAAAAAACGATGCATTCTTCATCATATGTTATTCGGAAGGAGATAGAGAAACCGAGCAAGCTGATTAAAATACATATTTATGATGGTGATAAATGTGAAAATGTGAATGAATGCGGTGATAGCTGCAACATAAGCATTCAATATTTTGTGAAGGATGATTATGATGATATTTTAAAAGAAACTGAATATATCATAGCTAAAATTGTAAAAAAAACTAGTAATGTATAATAAATTGTATTAGTTATAAATTATTTAATATATTGCCTACATTGTATGTACTTGTTTGCGCATTGTAATACTGTAATTGTAATATAAATAATTATAATAAATAATTGTGTACCTAGCAACTTATTCATAAGATACAATAAATGAAAGTATCAGTATAACAATAGCACTATTGTGGATAAACAAAAAATAAAATATATTAATATTTTATACCTATACTTATAATTTGTTTCATTTTCTCATCTTAGCGCTCGTGGCCCCGCGGACTCAGTATTCTATAAACGATCACTGCAGTAAGCAACTTTCACTATGGCTGGTCCATGGATGGGTGACCATCCATGTGATCACTTTGTGACATTTATTTGAGCGTTTCCGTGCTTCGGAAGGCACGTTAAGCCGTTGGTCCCGGTTGCCAGTAAAATGGCAGTCGTTAAGCTAAGTTGAAGGCTTTATTTCAACAGCAGGCAGTCACAACCTGCGCCTGTCCATTTAAACACGGCAATACGGCTCACCATCTATTACGTGGGACAAATTATACAAAGGTGAAATGTGGGGCATATAATATGCCTCTGCCTACCCCTTCGGGGATAAAGGCGTGACCATATGTATGTTCTCATCTTACCGTTGTCTCGGTTGCATCCAAAGTCTCTACTTAGGACTCTGGAGTCCGCTTTTATTCCCAGAGAGAGGCGGTGACTGCTGTCTGGTGGAGGATGGAGGTAATACCCTGCTGCCTCATCTATTGATCAGCATGTACACATACATATTTGCTCTGACCTGGGACTCGAACCCAAGACTTCAGTACAACAGTCCAATACACTAAGACTACACCATCGAAGCAGTCAAATAGTCAAGGCAGTTATGGTTTGGGAAAAAAGTATTATTTTCTTCTTTTCTACTAAAAAGAAAAACTAGGTGAATATTACTGTATTTATCACATACTTACTCGTATTAAATTAGTATGGGTATGGTTTATGCTGACATAAACCTTTCATTTTTCAGTAGGGAACATAATTAAACAAAATAGCTGCATACAATATATTTATTTCGTTATGAAAAAACATAATAGTCTTAATTTATAATTCTTACTAGAAAAATAATATGATACAATGAATATAGTAATAACATCTTCAGATTATAATATTGTGCTATAATGACCCCATGGTAACGTAGAAGCATTGTTTGTTTTGATTTGACGTTTATCATCATTTCCATCAAGCACTACTTTATTGATTCTTTGAGTATACAGTTTATGATGTTTAGACCTTATAACAAACATAGGGTATCGAAAATTGGTATTACAATTTAATGCTCTTTTATATTTATGTACAGTAATTTTTTTTGAAACAGATTTTTTTACACCTTTAGCTTTTTTAATTATATCACTCAGAGTATTAATACAATACAACTTAGCTCTCAAACCAATAAACTCTGATATAACATCTCCACCCATTTCATCCTTAAAGAAACCAGGTATCTGTTTATTAGAATGTGGGATGCCATAAATATTATTAATTTTAAAATTACTTGTGTCAAAATATTGAATATTATTTTTCATATCTTCATGGAAATCTTTGGTTTGTATATAATATAACAAACTATCTGTATCAGTATAGCATAATTGTATTTTATTTTGGAATATTCCTTTCATTACCGAATAGTGAAAAATATATAAATGACTCTTTGCTAGTTCTAATATCGTAAAACCCATGTATATCGGTCGGTCCAAAACTACTTTTGCCGGTTGTAATTGTACGGCAACAAGATTTTCGGAAATTACAGCAAGGTTTTTAAAATTTGGAGCGCTTATATATTTTTCAGCACCATCAATCTTCTTAGTTTTATTTACCTCATCTTTCCATACATTAACTAACTTAACATCGACTTGCTTTCTTTTATTTTCGATAGTTTTCCAAAATATTGAATTATTTTGTTTTTTAAAGAAATCTTTTTCAAAATCAGATGTAGCTTTCTGTCTAAGAGAAGTATTTAATGATATATATGGTTCCAAAATCTGTTTTTGTGTAAACGAAAGAATACTATGAATTTTTAAAATTATAATACCATTTTTCAAACACTCTTGCAAATGAATATAATGTATAACATATTTATACTTATCATAAAGATTAGCAATTAATTTACTAGTTTTATTGCAACATGTCATAGGAGGAATTATTTTTTCCGCTGCAAATGGTAGATCAGAATGCTCATCATGTATAGCGGAAGGATAATCAATATCTACTTCAAGTAGTATAACCTTCATTACTATAAGATGAAATAGTGTTTATATCAAATTTTGTTATTTCATTATCGGTTCCGACTGGTAATCTTTGCATCATAGCATAACCATATAAATTAACACAATCTAAGTAGACTAAAAAAGTATCTGGTTGTTGATCATTATAGTTAGGCAGATATTTGATGTTAGCTTTGGCATATCTTAATGAGCATTGAGCTAAACCTCCTCTGATACCACTTTCAATCATTTCATACATTTCTATATCAGATAATAAATCCAATTCAACTTTGGTAACTAATAACATAGCATCCCAACTTAATGATGGAGATGAAACATAGTGACAGGGATCTTTTACTCTACTACTTCTACTATCTTGCTTTAAACTCATAGATCTAAATTTTTCGAAAATATCACATAGTAACAACACATCACATTTTAGGTATAAATCAGTATATTCTCCTAGATTATTTATATCAAATTTATTCCAAACAGTTAATGCATGCTTATAATCTTCTATCGACACGGTTTCTGATGTAAGTCTACTATAAAATTTATTTCGATCTGGTAATTGTGTTTCATCATATTTTTTCCGAGAATCTATATATTCATAGCAGTATATCCCTTTTTTTAGGCATAGTGTAAATAAATCTTCATCCGTGAAAAATGATTTCAAATGCTTAAAGTCTGCTACATTCAATGTTTTTGCAAGATTATCCAAACTAGAACTTAAAAAATTAAAAGAGTCAATAAATTTTAACTGTACTGTATTTCTGGAATCCAGCTGTACAAATTTACTAAAAGATATATATTTTTCTTTGTTTTTTGGAATCAAATTAATGTAACCACATACTGAGGAAATTTCATTAATAAATAAATGGCAATCATATCCAGAAAGATTATGAAATATTACTGGAATAAATTAACACATTTGAAATTCTAAATTACATTTGTTATGAGCTGGCCCTCGATATTTACCAGTGAAATGATCATGATCACGAACAATATGATCACCGAGGACAAATTCTTTTCTACAGATATGACATTTCTCTGCAGTCTTAAAAGAAATATATTCTTCAGGAGTTAATGGTAACATATTTCTATGCATTATCAAAATTTGATATAACCTTCGGCAATCATTTATAATTGACTCAACAAATTTTTGAAGTGAAACTTCTTTATCGGCGTTGGAAAAAAATTTGCGTCACGTCACGTCACGTCACGTCACGATTTTTGGTTACGGGCCATCTTTGTTCTGTTCCTCACCACGGTGGATTCGAATTAAGAGTACTTTATCCAGGGATAGCATGTCATTTAAGGGTTTTTGGACTTTTTGACTTTTGGGCTTTTGGACTTTTGGACTTTTGGATGGGACCTTGGTACTTTGGGTCTTTGGGACTTTGGAACTTTGGGACTTTGGGACTTTGGGACTTTGGGACTTTGGGACTTTGGGACTTTGGGACTTTGGGACTTTGGGACTTTGGGACTTTGGGACTTTGGGACTTTGGGACTTTGGGACTTTTGGACTTTTGGACTTTTGGATGGGACCTTGGTACTTTGGGTCTTTGGGGCTTTGGGACTTTGGGACTTTTGGACTTTTGGACTTTTGGACTTTTGGACTTTTGGACTTTTGGACTTTTGGACTTTTGGACTTTTGGACTTTTGGACTTTTGGACTTTTGGACTTTTGGCCTTTGGGACTTTGGGACTTTTGGACTTTTGGATGGGATCTTGGTACTTTGGGTCTTTGGGACTTTGGAACTTTGGGACTTTGGGACTTTGGGACTTTGGGACTTTGGGACTTTGGGACTTTGGGACTTTTCGACTTTGGGACTTTGGGACTTTGGGACTTTGGGACTTTGGGACTTTGGGACTTTGGGACTTTGGGACTTTGGGACTTTTGGACTTTTAGGCTTTTGGACTTTTGGATGGGACCTTGGTACTTTGGGTCTTTGGGACTTTTGGATGGGACCTTGGTACTTTGGGTCTTTGGGACTTTTGGACTTTTGAACTTTGGGACTTCGGGACTTTGGGACTTTGGGACTTTGGGACTTTGGGACTTTGAGACTTTGAGACTTTGGGACTTTGGGACTTTGGGACTTTGGGACTTTGGGACTTTGGGACTTTGGGACTTTGGGACTTTGGGACTTTGGGACTTTGGGACTTTGGGACTTTGGGACTTTGGGACTTTGGGACTTTGGGACTTTGGGACTTTGGGACTTTGGGACTTTGGGACTTTGGGACTTTGGGACTTTGGGACTTTGGGACTTTGGGACTTTGGGACTTTGGGACTTTGGGACTTTGGGACTTTGGGACTTTGGGACTTTGGGACTTTGGGACTTTGGGACTTTGGGACTTTGGGAATTTGGGACTTTGGGACTTTGGGACTTTGGGACTTTGGGACTTTGGGACTTTGGGACTTTGGGACTTTGGGACTTTGGGACTTTGGGACTTTGGGACTTTGGGAATTTGGGACTTTGGGACTTTGGGACTTTGGGACTTTGGGACTTTGGGACTTTGGGACTTTGGGACTTTGGGACTTTGGGACTTTGGGACTTTGGGACTTTGGGACTTTGGGACTTTGGGACTTTGGGACTTTGGGACTTTGGGACTTTGGGACTTTGGGACTTTGGGACTTTGGGACTTTGGGACTTTGGGACTTTGGGACTTTGGGACTTTGGGACTTTGGGACTTTGGGACTTTGGGACTTTGGGACTTTGGGACTTTGGGACTTTGGGACTTTGGGACTTTGGGACTTTGGGACTTTGGGACTTTGGGACTTTGGGACTTTGGGACTTTGGGACTTTGGGACTTTGGAACTTTGTGACTTTTGGACTTTTGGCCTTTGGGACTTTTGGACTTTTAGATGGGACCTTGGTACTTTGGGTCTTTGGGACTTTGGAACTTTGGGACTTTGGGACTTTGGGACTTTTCGACTTTTGGCCTTTGGGACTTTGGGACTTTGGGACTTTGGGATTTTGGGACCTTGAGACCTTGGGACTTTGGGACTTTTGGACTTTTGGCCTTTTGGACTTTTGGACTTTGGACTTTGGACTTTTGGACTTTTGGACTTTTGGACTTTTGGACTTTTGGACTTTTGGACTTTTGGACTTTTGGACTTTTGGACTTTTGGACTTTTGGACTTTTGGACTTTTGGACTTTTGGACTTTTGGACTTTTGGACTTTTGGACTTTTGGACTTTTGGACTTTTGGACTTTTGGACTTTTGTACTTTTTGACTTAATTTAAGGTGAGGTGAAAATTAATGCTCGGACATATGCTCGGACTGCAGAGATATAATGTGGGTAACAACTGTCCTGGCTGCTTGATTTTTTGTGGAATGATTTACAGAAGGCTTTGAATTTACCTTATCCCCGTCCTTTTCCTACCTCGACCCTTTCCTAACCACCAATCCTATTCCTACCTCATCTTCTTCCCATCCTTTCTCCGCCAAGCCAACGTTGCCGTGCGTATGTGCTGCGTGACTAGGGGCGAGCCTAGTATTAGCGTGCCAATTGCCCTGGGGCCGGGCGACCCCAGAAGAAGGCTAGCCTTACTTAGACATGCGGGGCTCTGTCTGGGTGGACTTTATTTTCCCTTGCTTTTCGTGGGAACGCAATGGACAAAACCAAAAACAAAATTCGAAATGGCGGCGATGTGGTTCGCAACCCATCACGTCTCGTTTCCCATCGAGGCGAAAAGTGGACTTGGGATAGCCACTTTGCTACGTTAAATGTAAGAGGAGGTATGATAGACAAAATTGAGGAAGTATGCAAGATGATGAAAGAGAGACGACTCGATATTCTGTGCGTGAATGAGACAAAGAGGAAAGGATGTGACACCACCACACATGGACCCTACGCTGCCTACTGGTCGGGTGTGCCTAAAACCAGTAAAGCGTGTCAGGGCGTTGGTGTAGTACTGTCTGCGAGAATGAATGAATGTGTCACAGAATATGAATGTGTAAGCCCAAGACTCCTTTGGTTGAGGCTGAAGGTTGGACTTACCCGCATCTTTGTTTTAGGAGTATATGCTCCACAAGATGCGCGGTGGTGCCGATCTTTACGAGACCAAAGTGAGAGGCAGGCATTTTGGGAGAGCATGAGTGATGTTTTGAGTAAGTGCAAACAAAATGAGAGGATAGTAATGTTAGGCGATTTTAATGGGTGGGTTGGAGTCAAGCGTGATGGGTATGAAAGAGTATTGGGAAAGTTTGGTGATGAGCGAGTGAATAAAAATGGAGAAAGTTTGCTTGAAGTATGTTTGGAGAAGAATCTTGTGGTGACTAACACCATGTTTCACCACAAAGATATCCACTTGATTACGAGACAAGAAGGAAGTAAGAGGAGCATGATTGACTTTGTGATTGTTGACGCAAGGATGAGAAAGAAAGTACTAGACACTCGAGCCTACCGCGGTGCTGGGATTGACACAGACCACTTCTTGGTTGTCAGCCGAGTAAGAGGTCTGTTTCAGCGGTGGAGGCACCGTGTGCGTGAACCTGTTAGTGTACTAGAACGCATAAAAGTTGAGAATTTGCAAGAGATAGGTATAAAAGAGGAATTTGTGAGCAAACTAAGCAAAAAGTTTGATAATTTAGATGAAGTATGTGAGATTGAAGAATTATGGAAGCCGATTAAGGAAGGACTCGTGGAAGTTGCGATTGAAGTGTGTGGTGTGAGCAAGAGAAGCCAAGGATGTAAGTTAAAAAGAATGACCGCGGAAGTTCTGAAAGCGTTGTCTGAGAAGAAGAAAGCATGGTTGGACTGGCTGGCCACAAAGGCCAATCAAAGAATGCAGAAGGCAACGGATGAGGATGTACGAATGGCCAACGATGAGTATAAAAGGTATAAGCGTGTGGCAAAAGAGGTGTTAGTAAGAAAGAAGGAGAATGATAGAGATGAATTTGATAAAAGGTTATCTGGTGACTTCCAACAGAACATAAAATTCTTTTGGAAGTCCATAAAAGCGGTGAGGAGTCCACAGACCACATCACCGCTTAATAAGATCAGAAACCAGGATGGAAGTTTTGTGGGAGGAGAAGAGTGTGTGCTAAAAATATGGAAGGAGTATTTTGAAAGTCTATTTGATAAAGAGGATACGCAAGTGCAAACTCATTTTTGTGAAATGAATGAAATTGGCAATGAAAACGACATTAGTATGGAAGAAATAATGGAAGCATTAAATAGTATGAAACTAGGCAAGGCTGCTGGGATTGATAGGGTTTCCGTTGAGATGCTGAAAGCAGGACGTGGCGTGGTGATTGACCAGCTGTACCGCCTTTTTAATCTGTGCTGGAGGAGTGGCAGCGTACCAAAAGAATGGTCCAAAGCCGTCATTGTGCCGCTGTACAAAGGAAAAGGGTCGCAGCAAGAGTGCAAAAATTACCGCGGCATAAGCCTGCTCAGCATCGTCGGTAAACTGTATGCGAAAGTGTTGATAAAAAGAGTGATGAATGAAAGTGAAGGAAAAATGTGGGATGTTCAAGCAGGATTTATGAAAGGAAGGGGATGCACGGATCAGGTCTTTTCCTTACGACGCATAGCAGAAAAAGTTTTGGCGAAAAGCCAAAAGGTATATTGCGTATTCGTAGATCTGGAGAAGGCCTATGACAAAGTGGTGAGGAATGAACTATGGTCAACATTGTCTTTGTACGGGGTGAGCAGCAGCTTGATACGAGCACTGAAATCTCTTTATGAGGGCTCGAGTGCTTGTGTCAGGATCAACGGAGCTTGCACGGACTTCTTTAACATAGAAAGGGGTGTGAGACAGGGTTGTGTAGCGTCACCGTGGCTGTTTAACCTGTACATGGACAGTTGTTTGAAAGAATTGCAAGAGAGTGCGTGTGGTATAAAACTGAACGAGCTGTCCATCAAATGCCTCCTATATGCTGACGATCAGGTGATCTTAGCTGCATCGGCGGAGGAGTTGCAGTTGATGGTTAATATTATGCATGAGGCGCTGAAAGGTAGAGGAATGAAAGTGAATGTAAGTAAGACTAAAGTAATGGTTTTTGAAAGAGAGAAATGTATGACGAATTGCCCTATTATTATCGAAGGGCAAAGAGTGGAACAGGTGAAAGAATTTGTATACCTGGGTTCAAAATTTACGAGGGATGGAAAGTGTGACCAGGATATTGAGAGAAGAGTTTTGGCAGGAAATCAAGTGAATGGGGCGATGCATACCTTTATGAGCAGTCAAAACGTGTCTAAGAAGGCAAGAGTGGCTGTGCATAGGGGTGTGCTTATCCCCACACTTATGTATGGTAGTGAAAGTTGGGTGTGGCAGAAGAAGCATGAAAGTAAAATTAATGCAGTGGAAATGAGAAGTCTGCGAAGTATAGCTGGAGTGAAATTGATGGACAAAGTAAGAAATAGCGTGATTAGAAAACAATGTGGTATAACTGAAGATGTAGTGACAAAGATAGAAAAAGGGATGCTTAGATGGTTTGGACATGTTGAGAGGATGGATGAAAATAGACTGACTAAACAGATCTATAAGGCGAGAATGAATGGGCAAGCTGGTAGGGGTCATCCTCGGCGTACGCATGGTAACCAAATTGATGACCTGCTGGAAAAAGGCCAGGTCAAGAGCACCCTTAACCGGCGAGCGTGTATGAAAGCACTTATGAAAGTAGAAGAAGCGAAAGTGGTATGCCAGGATCGTAGCAAGTGGAAAGCCATAGTCTCTGCCTACCCCGATGGGAAACAGGCGTGATGATATGTATGTATGTATGTATGAAAATTAAGTTTATGAAGAAGTTTCACTTCTTACGTGTGTACACTAAGTACACGCAATTTTTTTGAACAATTTGGACCTCGGTATGATATTAAATTATTTAATTCAGGGTTAGATTCACAACATATGTAATAAGCAAAGCAAGTGGCTTCATGGATTTGAATGTTTTCACTGTATTGACTTTTGCTTTTATCAGAATATTCTCTTAATAAGCTTTCAACGTCTCCGTAAATGACTATTGGGACTCTTTGTGTTTTTTTATAATTTGAGAATTTAAGTTTACTGTTTTCTGGGGGAAGTATAGTTTGCAATCTACCGCATTTATGATTGTTTAGTTTTTCCAACGTATTAAAATACAAAAAACATTCTTCACACAGATGAATCTTAGATTTATGTTTTGTCAGTTGACTTCGAACAACTTTTTCAAGGTTTTTAATCAAGCAGAAATGATTCTTATTATCCTTAGTAATAAATAGTAAGTTCACATGGGTTAACTTTCGAACTTTAGTTTTATATAACGGACCAGTAATAGTATTGTTTTTTTCTAAGCCGTAAATATTGATACTTATGTTACAATTCTGTTTTTCAAAACGTTTTATATCTTCAAACGTTGGAGGAAATGACATGCCATTAGTATTCAAAATTTTTGAATAATGTGGATATGATGAAATTCTATTGGGATTATTTTTAGCTGGATACATATGAGCAATGATACACCAAAGAAAGCAATGATTGTCCATATTGTGAATATTAAGACAAGCCTTTATTTTATTAATTCTTGAGGGTAAAGCAATGTAGCTTCCGGCTCTTAAAGGATTATATTTAGCAATGTTCATCTCCAAATGACTAATTTTATCTATGGTCCAACCAGAATCTGATAATTCAAACTCTAAACATTTAGATACTAATCGTTCAATGCATTGTTTATAAATTGTTATAATTTCTGTACTCTGATTTAATATACAGTATTTAGTATTAAAAGACTTCAGAGACAGTTCATCATTTTTTGGCAATAAATATAACACAAAAAGTTCAAAGTTTATCTTCATAGATTTATGTTTTTGTAATAATGGTGTCAATAAATTAAAAATAGTGGTGAATATGCTAGATAAAAAAAATTCAGGTGTTATGATATCAGTAGTTCGTGGATTTATTTTGTAACTAGCTATTCTGTCTTTAAAAGCACTGGCTATCAACAGTACATTTTCAAATTCAGTATGAAGTAAGCAATTTGTTTTATGTTTGTTACTTTTCTTATGTGATGAATACTTTGACTTTGAGACATATAGCTGACAATCATGGCAGAATCTCATTTTCGTAATATCAAAATATGTTTTTATTGCAGGTCTATAATTTAAAATCAGTTAAATAAAAATTGTAAATTCAATTCGAGTTTTCAGAGTTCTTGGTATATATAATCAATCTGAAAGGTAATACTTAATTTTTAAGCATAGAATTATTCATAATTTATGTAATATTCAAATAGGAATGAAATGAAAAGCAATAAATCATTAAATTAAAATTATTACTATAAATATTCAGTATTTCAATATTTGAATTTCAGAGTTTATAAATTTTTGGTATCACCTGTAAGGCAAGGTTTACCACCGTATATCATAAAGTAGAAAAATAGTAGTATTTAATTAAATTAATATCATATGAAATAATAAATAATGAAAAGCCAAATATTTAATAAGTATATCTAGAATTCAAGCAATGTTAGAATGTCAGTTTTTATTTTTTTTGGTATAGAACCTGTATGACAGAAAAATGTTATAAAGTAAAAACAAATGATCAAATGAAACTTAATTCTGAATACTGAGATTATATAAGAAAACAAAATAAAATAATCAGTAAATATTCAACATTTAGATTAAATACTTTCTTGATTTTGAGTAATATTAGATTTTTATTATTAAAAATAATGTGACAATATCAAAGTTTCATCATTTTTGGTTAACTAGGTATTTCTATAAATATTTTCAAATATTAGAATTTCAGAGTTTATAGAATATTCGAATTTTTGGCATGTCCTGTAAGGAATGAAAACACCATAATATATTAATATATTAAAAATAGGTAGTCAATCTAAATCTAGAGCACATTTATAATTGTTAATTATAAAATATTAAATCTTTAAATCAAATACTTTCTTGATTTTGAGTAATATTAGATTTTTGAAGTGAAACTTCTTTATCGGCGTTGGAAAAAAATTTGCGTCACGTCACGTCACGATTTTTGGTTACGCGCCATCTTTGTATTAGATTTATATTTGGGCTACGCAAATATGATCATGTAACACAATTTCGTCAAGAGCTCAACTGGCTCCCTATTCGTCTTCGTCGAAACACTCATATTCTGTCTTTGCTTTACAGCACTCTTTTCAATCCCCATACTCCAAATTATTGAAAAGAACGTTTTACGTTCCTGAATGACACACATTTGAGATCTCTAAGGTCATCAGAGTCACTGCAATTAGAAATTCCTAGGCATTCCACAAATTTTTACGACAAATCCTTCGCTGTACAAGCAGTTCGGCTGTGGAATGCACTACCTTTAAACATTAGGCGTGCGCAATCTTTAAATACCTTCAAAAGACTGGTTAAGGAGCACTACTTAGCTTCATAGTATTTGTAAATGTAAATAATGATATATCTGTGTGTATAATTAATTAGTATGTATGTATATAACATCTAACTATGTATATATTTATGTATTTACTTATGTATGTATTTATTGGTACTTATGTACCTTCTTATATTTATGTTGACTTGAGACGTATAGCAGACTTAGTATATTTCTATATTACACCAATGACTACCCCTTTTACAACGTGATTCATGACGGTATATTTCCATCCAAAGGTTGCCTGTAAAAGATTGCTTTTTAGCGATAAGGCCGCCCTCTGTACATTTAAGTAAGGTAATATCTGTATAAGAAATTTTAACATTGGTGTGCAATAAAGTTTATTCTTATTCTTATTCTTATTCTTTGTTCTGTTCCCCACCACGGTGGATTCGAATTAAGAGTACTTTATCCAGGGATAGCATGTCATTTAAGGGTTTTTGGACTTTTGGACTTTTGGGCTTTTGGACTTTTGGACTTTTGGATGGGACATTGGTACTTTGGGTCTTTGGGACTTTGGAACTTTGAGACTTTGGGACTTTTGAACTTTTGGATTTTTGGACTTTTGGACTTTGGACTTTTGGATGGGACCTTGGGACTTTGGGTCTTTTGGAACTTTGGAACTTTGGGACTTTGGGACTTTGGGACTTTTGGACTTTTGGACTTTTGGACTTTTGGATGGGACCTTGGTACTTTGGGTCTTTGGGACTTTGGGACTTTTGGACTTTTGGACTTTTGGACTTTTGGACTTTTGGACTTTTGGACTTTTGGACTTTTGGACTTTTGGACTTTTGGACTTTTGGACTTTTGGACTTTTGGACTTTTGGACTTTTGGACTTTTGGACTTTTGGACTTTTGGACTTTTGGACTTTTGGACTTTTGGACTTTTGGACTTTTGGACTTTTGGACTTTTGGACTTTTGGACTTTTGGACTTTTTGGACTTTTAGACTTTTAGACTTTGGGACTTTGGGACTTTGGAACTTTGGGACTTTGGGACTTTGGGACTTTGGGACTTTGGGACTTTGGGACTTTGGGACTTTGGGACTTTGGGACTTTGGGACTTTGGGACTTTGGGACTTTGGGACTTTGGGACTTTGGGACTTTGGGACTTTGGGACTTTGGGACTTTGGGACTTTGGGACTTTGGGACTTTGGGACTTTGGGACTTTGGGACTTTGGGACTTTGGGACTTTGGGACTTTGGGACTTTGGGACTTTGGGACTTTGGGACTTTGGGACTTTGGGACTTTGGGACTTTGGGACTTTGGGACTTTGGGACTTTGGGACTTTGGGACTTTGGGACTTTGGGACTTTGGGACTTTGGGACTTTGGGACTTTGGGACTTTGGGACTTTGGGACTTTGGGACTTTGGGACTTTGGGACTTTGGGACTTTGGGACTTTGGGACTTTAGGACTTTGGGACTTTGGGACTTTGGGACTTTGGGACTTGGGGACTTTGGGACTTTGGGACTTTGGGACTTTTGGACTTTTAGATGGGACCTTGGTACTTTGGGTCTTTGGTACTTTGGAACTTTGGGACTTTGGGACTTTGGGACTTTGGGACTTTTGGACTTTTGGCCTTTGGGACTTTGGGACTTTGGGACTTTGGGACTTTGGAACTTTGGAACTTTGGGACTTTGGGACCTTGAGACCTTGAGACTTTGGAACTTTGGGACTTTTGGACTTTTGGACTTTTGGACTTTTGGACTTTTGGACTTTTGGACTTTTGGACTTTTTGGACTTTTAGACTTTGGGACTTTGGGACTTTGGGACTTTGGGACTTTGGGACTTTGGGACTTTGGAACTTTGGGACTTTGGGACCTTGAGACCTTGAGACTTTGGGACTTTTGGACTTTTGGCCTTTTGGACTTTTGGACTTTGGACTTTGGACTTTTGGACTTTGGGACGTTTGGACTTTTGGACTTTTGGACTTTTGGACTTTTGGACTTTTGGACTTTTGGACTTTTGGACTTTTGGACTTTTGGACTTTTGGACTTTTGGACTTTTGGACTTTTGGACTTTTGGACTTTTGGACTTTTGGACTTTTGTACTTTTTGACTTAATTTAAGGTGAGGTGAAAATTAAGTTTATGAAGAAGTTTCACTTCTTACGTGTGTACACTAAGTACACGCAATTTTTTTATTATTAAAAATAATGTGACAATATCAAAGTTTCATCATTTTTGGTTAACTAGGTATTTCTATAAATATTTTCAAATATTTGAATTTCAGAGTTTATAGAATATTCGAATTTTTGGCATGTCCTGTAAGGAATGAAAACACCTTAATATATTAATATATTAAAAATAGGTAGTCAATCTAAATCTAGAACACATTTATAATTGTTAATTATAAAATATTAAAAAAACTATTGAAAAAATATTTGAGGGATATAAAATGGGGTTTACTTTTGAATATTCCTGTTTAGCAGCGCTCAATATACTAAAAATATGTTATGTTATTCTAATCTAGAGCACATTTAAAATTATGTAATACCTAGAAATGAGGTTCAAAATTATAAATTATTAAATAATATCAAATTGTTAAAAAATATTAGATGGATATAAAATTGGCTTAATTTTTGCGTATTCTTGTTTAGCAGCGCTCACTAAACCAGTGAGAGCCTTCCACACTGGGTCATTGTCATTGTGTGACGAGCGGAGTGTGAAAAGCGCTCGCTTCCACCGATCAGCAGCAAGCGTCTCTGCTTCTTTACTATTGTATACACGCAGCTCTATATAAAATTTACCGTTCCGCGTTGAGTCCCGCTGTAGAGTGTACCCAGAACCGACTCGCCTCGCCAGATAACTTCTTAGGGCAGCTGCTCTCACAGGTGGCTCTTCGTCACCCTGCAAAATGCAAATTTATTGATTTAGCAAATTGTACATAACATAGCATCATCTTTTTTTACCTAAATCAGTTTCTTACTGTTCATGAAGTCTAGGGCATATTACTGTGGTATAAAACTAACATAAACAAAACACTACACATTATTATGTTGCTAGTTTATAAGTCTGTCTAACTCTATTAAACAATAAACTTTCGGTAAGTAAATATCAAAAGTAAAATCAGATGGTTGTTAAGAATTTCATGTTCAAATGAGATAATATAGGTAATATGAAAGCCAAATTAGTATTATATGATTACTTGACTAGATCATGCTATTACACTAGTACAAAATCAGTAAGTTTGCTTTATAGATTTTGTGAATACCGTTACAATTGTATGAAATATTTATCTAGATTGACACAATTCAATCGTAAATAAAATAATAATAATAAACAAGGACTTACTATGTTAAAAATCTTTGTGAAACTGTAAAAAGTGAGAGTGATATATTTATGTCTTACCTCAGAATCTGAAAATACGGTGTGCTTTTTTCGAGCAGTTACTGGTGCTGGTTCAGTTTCCGAATCATCAGATACATCATCACGAATTGGCACTTTTTTTTATCGGGTTAGGCTTTTGAAGGCTGGTGCGGGATTTTCTTTTTATTGCTTTTGATTTATTGTGAGTGCTGGTGCTTGGTTGCACAGCAAGCTCTGCGTCAGAGTCAAAAGGATTGTGAAGTGACCTGTAATTTTAATATTTATTTGGTTAGAATTATAGTTACTTATGTAAACTGCTAAATGTACTCTGAAATAAAGACTTTTATTAGGGGAAACAGTACAGTTATTGGTCAGTATCAAAAGTCTAGATCCCATAGCACAAACGTATTAGCTTAGTATGGGCTAGATGATTCTGTGTAAGAAAAGAAGTCCTGTAATAACTCGCATATTCTATTTTTTAATTTTTTAAAATAAATTATTATATATTAATAAATAATAATCACATAAAAAAAAGGAAATACATACATACTTATTGCCCAGGATCTTAACTCTCAAACACAAATATTTCACTTAACACTTCGTCGATGTCACTTAGTTTCTGGATGCACTCCTCAATCAACAATCAATTAAATACTGTCATAAATTAAGGTAGCGATTACATTAAATAGCACAAAGTCAGATGTAGACGCTTCGTTGAAGATACATTGAAATTTCGATCTTAAGTACTAATAAAATATATATGTTATTAAATCACTATTGTATGAGTCATGTATATTACTGTGAACACAGGCTTAGATTCCATATTTGGCTAGCGGCGCCACGATTCTGTGGATACCTGAGACGAAATTCTAAAAAGGAAATCGCATGTACTTTACTGATCTATTGCACATCTTTTGAGTGTCATGTTTATGTAGTCTCTTTAGATTCTCAAAGCAAAAACCAATATAAATTGAACTTTATAATTTTCTATACTTAAAGTCCCCAAAATCTCTGCTATTATTATTCAGCATTTGCCGTAATCCAATTTGGGTAATGAATTAATCCAACACCATTATTAAGTAGCAATATTACTTAGTAAAATAATAATTGTAAATATTAAAAACATTTTGCTAAGTGACCATCTCATAATAATACGTTCATTAAATAATATAATATATGAGACCTATGAACAGAAGTGGGTGTCAACCCGCCGAGGTGATGATGATGATGATCCATTTGGAAAATACATAATATTAAAAAAATTATAAATAAAATCAGTCACACAACTCATTAATGCAGGAGCGTGACAGGTAGTCTTTTTATGTATTTATCTTACATGGTATCAGTTTGATAATACAATTTTACTACTACATAGTAGATAGATACATAAATAAAAAATTGGTACCATGACATTGAATATGGGAGATAGAGTACAAATCATAATAGTAGAAAAACGATTATGCGGTCTTCATATTGTAAAAATAATATGTCATGACCAATATAATGCAATCTTAATACCTAATTATAGTGAAAATAATAATTTCTTTAGAATTGGTTATAAAGGGCTTAAGCTATGGGCCCGAGTAATTAGAATCTACAACAACCTGGTAGACGTAATTGAAGAAAATTAATAGGAATGTTATTAAACTAGTATTTTTATATTGTGTATAAATTAATATTATAATTAGATATTATATGCTGAGACAAAAGTAAAATTCATTAAAAAAGTGAAGTCATGACTGCCTCCTGCGCCGCTGCGGCGCTGGAGATCGTGGGTTCGATTCCCGCCGGAGTCAAATATTGGTGTGACCCATAAATGTTTGTCTCAAGAGTCTGGGTGTTTCTATGTATAAAATGTATGTATTTATAAGTATATAAGTATTTATATCCGTGGTCTGATACCCATAACACAAGCAAGTTATTCCTAGATTACTTTGGGATCAGATAGCGTTGTGTAAAATGTCCGTGAATATTTATTAACTTTTTATTTATTTTGCTAAATAAGGAAGGACATTGCTAGTTATTGAATATCTCTCTGTATACTCTAACTCTCTCATAAAATGTTGCTAACTGCATCAGATCACACAAATCATGATAGTAAAGGTAGCTAAAAAATTTTTGGGGATTCTGGAATCATGCAGTTCGAGCGAAAGCGAGGACGAAATGATTCCAGAATCCCCAAAAACACCCTACTACGTTACCTACATAAAAAATGAATACGGTACTCTACGCTAAGCCCAATAGGGCTTTGTAACACCAAGAGTCGGGTACAGAGGGTAATTAAATAATTCCATGTAACAAAAAGCTTTGCAGGTCGTGCACTCCACATCGTGTTAAAATTTCATACCATTTTTAACACAGCCTTGCGTGGAAAATCCGGGAACGTTAAATAGGTGCATTTTATAGTAACAGTATCATAAAATATTATTCAAGTTGGTGAGAAACTAGGGTATCAAAGATTCACTGCGTTGCTGCCGTTCTTGTTTTACCAAGGATAAATTAATATAAAAGTATGTATTACATAGTTTAACAATGGTGTCCTATTTAAAAAAGTTAACATTTGACTGACTCCGTGGCGCAGCCTGCCGCGCTGGAGGACCTGGGTCGGTGCAAATATTTGTGTGATCCACAAATGTTTGTTTCGGAGCTTGGGTGTTTTCTATGTATAATATGTATGTATTTACAAATAGTATATAGGTATGTCTATCAGTCGTCTAGATCCCATAGCACAAGCTTATATTAGCTTAATTTGGGCTAGATGAGGTTGTGTAAGAATGTCCACAAATATTCATTTATTACAATATTTATTTTCTTAGGATTCTTCAATTCGTCTATGTAACTGGTTTTTATGAAGGTTTTTTCATTCTACTATGTAACTGGTTTTTAAGGTTTTATTAATACCTACTGCTCTGAAGTGCTAACACAAACTCTTTGGTAGGTCTGGCCACTTATTACTTTACATGATTAAAAAAAAAACAAATAAAAGAGATGTTATCATCGGTAAAACAAATGAAGATCGAGTGGATTTAGTCGGCGAATATGCAATGTACCAGTTCCTTCCTATGAACCTGTATCGCGATTAGTTTTTCTTCGGGACCGACTGACTTTCACCTTTTTCAGTTATTCATCAATAATGAACATTTATTAGAAAGTTTGTTCGAAACCTACTGACGCCGCAAATGAATACGAAAAATTGAACTGCCCAACTTTTGTACACAGGTGAGACTTTTTACACTATTCAAACATTTCCATCCGTTATTAATCCTGGTATTTGTGCCGTTTTTATTTTTTATGAAAAGTATTGTAGGATTTTACTACTTCTCTCATTGTGCGTGTTAATAGACACCACATTTGTTTTCAGTAGCTACCTACTAATATCCTATTCTCTTCAATTCAATTCTATAACAGCATTAGGCACTGCCGTATGTGTCCTGTCCCTTCCGCATTCAGTTCCAGCGACCTTTTCTAGGTAGTCTTTCCATCTGGAGGGTGAACATCCTACCCTATGTTTGCCGAGTCGCGGTCTCCACTCCAGAACTCGTTTGCTTAATTAGCCACCGGTTCTTCCGCAGATGTGACCACCCCACAGTCACTTTAATGTGCTTATTCTGCGAGCTATGTCAACCACTCTGGTTCTGCCGGATAACTTTATTTCGGACCCGTCTACCCATGATATACCTATTATTAATACGGAAATTGTTTTAAATTACTTTTCATAAATAAAGCTGAGAGTTCTATTCAGTCATATCGAAATTTAGACACAATTCATAACAATAGCGGTCAGAGTAAAGAGGTTAAAATTTTAATTACCATACAATACACAAGCATAGGTACTGAAATAACAAACCTTCTTAAAAATAATAAACCTTATCTTTTATTTTGTAGCCTATATTTTAACGAGAGCAGACCCTTAGGCGTTTGGATAGAACACTTGTAATTTGTATTTTATGTAAAGTCATGACCAAAAGGAATCAAATCTCAGCCTTATCTTTCAAAATTTTATGTAAAACAAAATCAAAAGATTTATGAATAGGTATTTTTTTGGTACGGTTCTATGGAGCACGAAATTTAGTCTTTGTAGTTGTAATAACAAGCTATTATCCAACATTAACTGTTCACGAGGAAAATTGTATTAAATGAAATAAACTTTTAAAAGACAGTGAATCTCAAAGTTCAGTAGTTGCTAATTTTGGAGTAAAAACAAATCTCTACTCTATTAATCGTTGCTACGCAGAATGACTAATACCTACCTAATCTTTTTCATAATAATTTATTCATTATTCATATAAGTACTAGGGGAGAACGACATCAATCAATGAGATCGACAAAGATTATTGAAAGCCATTTTCACGGAACACACAGTATTGTGAAGTAATGTTGTTCTCTTAAAGTACGACAAGTACGAAAGGCACGACACCGGACCACCTGATCTCTCTGAAATGTGGACAACATTAAACAGAGGCGAGGATGCTGCTTGCCTGTTTTTCATTGGCAAAATTATTTATAGGTTATTGAAAAGTGGTTTTTCAATCGTAAAATATTGCATGAAATGTGAAAAGATTGAGAAAAAATTCGGATGCAAATGTGAGATGTTTACCTTTTTAGTTTTGCTTTGGAGCCTCGTAGGTTGCTTTAAGGTTCTCATTTTATGATATATGTGTTGTTGTTCTCAATCATTACTTTTTGAGTAGACAGAGTTTACATTACACTTATTAGATGATGAGTCTATTTCCGACAGGGGTTCGTTGTGGTTACGAGTAACTGTTGTACCTAATAATGTTAGGTAATTTTCTTTCAAAGCCGTCTTTACATCTCTTCGATTTGCCTTATTGATTATTATGTTACTGGTAAATGAAAATGTCACGAACGGTCACGCTTCTCAGGACTGTCTATCTATATAATAATATATAAAAATGTTGTGTTCGTTTAAGTACTTATTAAAAACTCAAAATTTACTGAATCGACTGAGCTTAAAATTGGACACGATATACAATAAGATTCAGAGATGGTTTAATGCCTTTATACACTTTTATCATAACAGCAATAAGAATAAAACAGCTTTAAAAAGTGATTTTACCAATAGATGGCGCTGGTCGTTTTTTTAAAATTATATTCTGCCAGCTTCAGAACAAAATATTATAACCACCTATTTAGAAGGTACCTCCAAGATTGCTGGTTTTTAAGAGAAGTTTGATTGCGTCCTCCTTGCATTCAGAATAATAAAAGAGAGTACTTACCTAATAAAGAGGTCAAATATGTTTTGCATGATATTTTTGAAGTTAGAGTTTTGGCGCGTTAGGGAAATATTATTAGTGTGAATTTATTTTTTTGAAGAGTGCGCACGATGTTTTAAAAACTGAACATTGATCACAGAATAGATTTTTTTTTCAAGTGAAGCTCCTATTGATTTGGATGTTAATTGGATTTTCAAAGAGATTTATAATTTTGGTTACGGCTCAAAATTTTTTTTTGTAATGTACCCATCCTTTTTTCATTTCTCATAGGCACATAAAACCAGATAAGTTTAATTGTAGAAATGCAATAAATGTGAATATTGTGAATTCGTTGTGTTGTTAACTCCAGGACAAATTCTTCCTTTACCTAAAACTACTGAACCGCCTGGGAACTCCTGGGAACATTCAGGACTTCCCAAAAGCGTGTCATTAAAAACTCACAACAAAACCAGACTGCGACTTTTATACTAACGACTACACGTTGAATTGGTCTTCAAGTAAAATCTGAATTTTTCCTACTCCAAAATCCACTTCTAGATCAAAACCTAAAACTCGTTAGAATTCCGTATCAATATTTCCGAAAAATATGAAACTGCATCTGCCAGAGTTCTGATTTAAATGCAAAGCCTTGGAATGGAATTGCGTCACTGGCAATCTGATATCATTTATCGTTCCTCTGCCATTGTTGTGCATTCACTGTATTTGCTTATGAAATATCACAAGAGAAAGAGATAATGGCATTTGATGACAAAAAAACTTCTTACTCAGACTATTATTTTTAGGAAATTGGTAACATACTAACATGTATAATTTTATTTTTATGAGGACCACGTGTACAGATACTCCTTGGTACCCAAGGATATTAGTGCCTGCTCGAATACTGGTCTCACCTTTGGGACGACTCTGCGAGATACTTGCTGGATGTTATGGCAGAGGTGGTGCTATTTGCACTACCGATTGTCCTGAAGTAACAGGAAGTTTAGAACCAGAGTACAATCGTTGACGCAGCAAAGAACTATTGGCTGCAATCAATCACGGTACTCACCGTGATGTGTGAAAGCAATTCCCAAGGGCTCTTCAATCTAATTCTTCCCTCTTCTTGACTTTCTATCAGGTAGGCAGCATCATTTTGGGGAGTGAAATAATAAAAAAAACACTTACTACCTGCCTACCTACTACTGTTCGAAGAAGTTTTCTTTTATATGTTTTCTTATTGTTGTTGAGATAATAATTTCATTTTAAACTGTACGTCTTATAAATACGATGAGTGCATTCATTACATAACCGTTATCAAAATAACAAACTGCACTAACTATGATTAATGCTTCAGTATAAATTCCAATAATTCCATTACATACATACCCACAGTTGTAAACTTTCAATTAATATATTAATTTAACCCGTACCTACGTATGTAGCTCTGGCGTCTGCCAAAATCCATGAATAACGCTATTAACCGAACATAATACGCGCAGAATAATGATAATTTATGATAGTTAACACATTGAGGTATATATTACAATTAAAATATATATGATAGACAATCATTTTATCAGCAACAGATTGGTCCGAGCATGGAATTAACTTCCAGGGATTGTGGTATCTGCAGAAAATACCAATCAAATTAAGAATAGATTCGACAAGTATCATACACAGAGAGAAAACTGAAAAAATAAATGGCTAGATTTATTGTACAGGCTTCATCAGTTGTTTGAACTGCCTGCCTGATAAATAAATAATAATAATAAAAATCGAAGAGTCGACTACGGCAAAGTTTTAGTCATAAAAGTCGCTACTGATTTTACCCAAAACTAGATAAGGATATCCACTATAGTGCTGCATAATCATGACCACGATCCTTGTGGGATAGACCTATCAATCAATCAATCAATCAATCATTTATTTATTGCTGAACATAACATTGGTATTTTACATCTAAGGTGTTATAGGATGCAGAGGAAATTATATTCGGCCAATTATGGCATGCAAATTAATTCTAAAGTGGTACAATTAGATAATGGAATGTCACATAGATTATAATACTACATAATAGAATTTTTACATGTCAATAAAATTAATAAAACTACAAATAAATCAAATTAATAAAAAATAGATTATAAATTTATGTCCTCGTTGACAACGAATTTTATGACTATTTCGCACACTGTTTAGAGAATCATATAAGTGAAAATTGTTCTTTACAAACATAACTATCTCATATACAGACAAGGCAATGATAGGATGCGAAGATTTTGGAAATATGGTTTACAACAATGTTAGGATGCGAAGATTTTGGAAATATGGTTTACAACTATCAGTGGGTTTTATACCACATATCGCCCGAACACATCTCTTTTGAGCTATAAATAAGGTTTCTGTGTTTGTTGAGTTACCCCAATATATCACACCATATCGTAATATGGATGTGACGGAGGCATGGTACGCCGTAAGGGCGGTTTCCCGATTTACAATTTTTGCTAAATTGAACAACGCATAGGAACATTGATTTAGGCGTTTGCATAACCGGGTGATTTGTGTTTGCCAAGTCATTTCCCTGTCTACTCCTATGCCTAAGAAAACTGTAGAGTCCGTTTCTTCAATTCTTTTCCCACCATATCTTATCACAGGTCTTTTGTGATTAGTTTTTTGCTCGAAAGTCATTATTTTTGTTTTTTCAAAGTTCAATTTTAAATTATTTGCTTCTAACCAACCGATTAATTTTCCCAAACATTCATTTATATCTGTATCCAGCACCAGATTACCGTTTCTGGCACTAAATAGTACAGTGCAATCATCTGCAAATAAGACCATTGGGTGTTTTGTAACTTTAGGCATGTCGTTTATATAGGCAAGAAACAGTAACGGGCCCAAAATGCTGCCCTGAGGCACGCCATATTTGCTTATCCTTTGTTCTGAAACATAATATTTTTCCATTTTTGAACTAGGACAAATTTTAGTAATTGACGTGACTTGTTGCCTTTTTTTTTTTTTTTTTTTTTTTTTTTATACCACTAAGGTGGCAGACAAGCATACGGCCCACCAGGAGGACTGGTGGTCACCGCAGCCTATGAACGTTTGCAACACCAGAGGCGCCACACTCGCGCTGCCGACCCTGTAAACCTTCTTAGACCCCTTTTGAAGAACCCCATACTGTAGGCGTTTGGGAAAACCGAGGCAGGAAGATCATTCCACAACCTAAGCGTGCGCGGAAGAAATCCCCTATCGGATCTAACCGTGCTCGAACGCTCCGGACGTAGGGTGTGAGGATGAAATCCCAGTCTATGGCGAGCGGTGCGATGATAGAACGTAGCCGTGGGCATCATGTCAAACAATTCCTCAGAGCAGATACCATTGTACAGGCGGTAGAACACGCATAAGGAGGCAAAGTCTCTCCTGTCGCAAAGAGGTTCAACACCACCTGTCAGTAAAGGATCGTTGACAACTCTCACAGCTCGCCTCTGCACCGAGTCAAATGGACGAAGCTGATATTCAGGTGCCCCCGCCCAGAGGTGACAGCAGTACTCCATGTGTGGCCGCACTTGCGACTTATAGAGAAGCAGTGTTTGCGCCGCAGTAAAGTACCGCCGCGCCCTGTTGAGCACACCGAGCTTCTTGGACGCTAGCTTGGCCTTGTCCTCCAAATGACTGCGGAACTGAACGTCACTGGAGATATCAACACCAAGGATCCCTATACATTTAGAGATGGAAAGACAAATATGATTTTATGAGCTCATGAGCATTACCCCTAATTCCGTATCTTTCCAATTTTTTTAAGAGCCTTGTATGGTCTACATAGTCGAATGCGCGGGTCATATCCATGAACATGGCTGCAACAGGGTTCTTACAATCTATATTGGTAATATTTTTTTCATTAAGCTTATAAATGGCCATGTTTATATTTTTATGTCGTCTAAACCCATATTGTTCGCTTGCTAGAATGTTATTTTTCTCCAAGTATGAATATAAGGAGTTATACAGAACCTTTTAAAAATTTTTTGAAAATACTGGCAGCAAGGCTATTGGTCTGTAATTTTTAGGGCTGTCCTTGGTACCCTTTTTATATAGAGGTTTGATAACTGACAGTTTTAGTCTCTCTGGGAATTCACCAGATTCCATGCATGTGTTAATAATGTGGCTAATTAATGGTGCAATAGAAGTGGACACAGATTTGATTATGTTAGTAGTAATATCATCATACCCTGCACTGCGAGTATTATTCAATGAATTAATTATGTCAACAATGTCATTTGGAACTGTCGGTATTAAAAATAAAGAGTCACGTTTGATGTCAAAATTAAGATAGTCATTATTGTCATTCTTATTACTATTCATTTCTATTTCGTCGTTAAAATAATCATTAAATTTTTGGGCAATACATTTTGGATCAGATAAGATATTCCCATCAAATATAATTCTATTTATTCCTTCTTTAGGTCTGTTATGTTTATTTCTATTTATTATTTGCCAGGTTGCTTTGCTTTTGAACTAGAACTATGAATACCAATTACTAGGTTCTAGGTTACACAGGCTGATTTCCGCAACTCGACGTCTTTGATTGCGCCTATTTTGCGTGGGGTACCAATTACTAACTTAATAACCATAATTTTTTGGCCAGTTTTTTAAATGTATAAGAAACTAGCGGACGTCACGTGGTTGCACCCGCATAGTTCCCGTTCCCGTGGGAATACGGGAATAAAATACAGCTTTTGTTCACCGCAAAGAGTGTAGCTTCCCAACAGTGAAAGAATGTTTAAATCGGTCCAGTAGTTTCGGAGCCTATTCGATGCAAACAAACAATCAAAACTGAAAAAAAAAAAACTTTATAATATTAGCATAGCAAAAGTATAGATGAGCGCTAAAGAAATACAAACAACCAAGCAAAAATAAATTTATTTTACATAGACATATAACATAGGCACTTGTTAAATGTCAAGAATTATAAAACAAACATCACCAGTTCACAACGCGGCCCAATGAAGATTCATCGTTACCTAATCCATGTCTATTTTAAACTTCGTAATCCGAAGCTTAGTCGACCAGACAATAAGCAATAAACACAGCCTTTGGCAAAGTTAAGTACAAAAGGTATCAATCAATCACTGAATTACAAAGAAATACAAGTTTCAATTGGAAATTTGATACTTGATGGAGGTAACGCTCGCAAATAAATGAAGGGAAGAGGGAAAGCTATTATTTAAGGCCACGTTTTGTTTGTAATCGGATAGGCATTGTTAGTAGGTAATAGGTACTCGTAATCAGTTTAGACATCAATATACGTGAAGCGTCAACTTTGTAACATTGCACTATTTTTTTTTTTTTTTTTTACGTGAGGGAAAATCCTCATGGATGTTATGCCGGACTCCTACCGACTAAAAAACCTCACGCAACGCCCAACAGCCTATGGTTGTGAGCCCCGGGTAAGCCCTCGGAAGGATGTCCCAGGACTCCCAACAGACCTACAGCCGCCTCTGCAGCCTCGCCCAGGGGGTGGTTCGGGTGCTAATCCGCGTCTTTGGGGGTGGGTTTCGGGTGTGATCCCGCTTCTAAGGTGGGTTGTGCGTGAGTTCCTCACGTCACGCCGCCGTCATGGGCCTGCTTCTGTAAGGACGGTGAGCGACCCTCTCACCGTCGTCAGACCCCCGGTCATGGAGGCCGATAGTCCTCGGCGAAGACACGTCGGCGGCGCCCAGGCCGCCGACTGCGGAACTCGGGGGGGAGAGTTCTCTCCCGTACCCGCCCCGCCGCCTCTTTCACGAGCATGACCTGCTCGCAGAAAGAGGCAGCGCAGTCCCACTTACTCCCGCTGGAGAGCATGGCTTGCACCATGGTCTCGAGCGAGAGAGTGTCCACGTCCAGACCCACTACGAGGACCTGGCGCTGTTGCGCCCATGCTGTGCACTCCACCAGCGTATGGAGCGCTGTGTCATCGCTGCGGTCCTCGCAGTGCTGACACTCGGCCGTGGTTTCCCGGTGTCTTCGCCACAGATACCTACCGAAGCTACCGTGCCCGGTTAGTATCTGTGACAGCCGGTATTGTAACATTGCACTAAAGCATGAGTATAGACATAGTGTCCTTTCTAAGTATTTTTAGGTCTAACGGCGATTATGTTAATACCTAAACAAGAGTCACTTTGTATTGTAATATTAGTTGTAGAACAACAATCAAAACAGTAAGTTTATAACGCGACCAAGTTTTAATAAAGTGAAACAGCTAATTTGAACTAAAGCCACAACGTCCCAACGTATATTCAGATCTTACGTTACATTTGCTGCCTACAAACGTACGATATTAAACGGCCCTAGTCCTGAAATGTTAATTAAGCCAACAAAAGAGGTAACCGTCTCATAAACAAAGATTCACATCATCATATCGTGCTTAGCATCTTCGGAACTGTACGTCCAGAGGCGTAGAACGGCTTGATTGCGGGTGAAATTATGTATACATTCAGTAATAATAGACTTTGAAGATATAATATATGTTTAAAGTATTATACTGAAGTTTGGTATATTATAACACGGTTTGTGTAGGGTATAGTTTATACAAAACTTGCTCCATAGTATATTGAACCCCTATGAAGGTATAATACAACTCAATAGCTAACATACTAATCCTATGTTTAGTTTGTTACCCATAAAGATTATTTATTTTACTGACTTTAAAATAGCGATGCCCTACCTAACATGATTAAGATGCCTTAAGGCCATAATTCTATCAGGCAGTGATAATAAATAAATGTTTTGAGACGTTTTCTGCTCAGAGCCATCCATTGTTATAAGCTTTAGCTACGGGTTCTAGATAAATGAAAATCAGACTTACATAATATTTCATAAAACATACTTGTAAAAACACTCTGACTCGGAAATAAACATTTACGAAACCCTTGAGTAGTAGCATGGGTAATAATGAAACATAGCCTACTACAGATTAATTAATTTTAATCGCGAACGTTTTTTTTAAACGGTAAATCGATTACTAAAAAATATTCTTTATAATTTTAGCATGGATACTAATACTACAAGTTCCCAAATTCATACGAAAGTGGTTGGCAGCTAAGTCTTTGTATCATATGCTTCTTGTGGCCCGATCCTATTTATAGAGTTTACAAACTTTGATGATTAAGCGACGCCGCCCAGAATTTGGCGCAAATACGTCTGCAAGTTGTGTAAAGGGCAGATAATGTAGACACTTGCTCTCATGAGCCGTTCCGTGGTGGTCCTAAGGAGGCAAGTTCTACTTCCTCGCTAGCATAAGCTTGTGCGTTTAATTAAAGCCACCTACTTTAGAGTCTACACAAGTTGTGACTTTTTACATATTTACATATATTTTCAGACACATTTACATATATTTTCTTGAAAAAATTTTTTACTTTAGATTTTGGAACGAAGTTCCTTATCGCGCGTTGTGAAAGGGGGCTAGACGGAAAAAATTCTCACGAAAACTTGTAACGACACTTTTTTGGAACGAAGTTCCTTATAGCTATAGTATGGAGGGTAGAGGTACCGACCTAGAGGGGGGAAGGGGGGGGGGGGTAATAAAATGGGGGTTAATAACAAAAAAAAAATATTATTAAAAAAAAAAAATATTACAATTCCTTCGCTAATTAATCGAAAGGAACTTCGTTCCATCCGGGTGTCCCTTGACACCTCTCAAGTTCTTTTTTTTTAAGAAAAGAACTCTTCGTGTTTTTTAATAGTCTTTGCAAGTAATCCTCTGTATATTCTAAAAACAATTATCTATACCAAACGATCGAAATGGAGGCAAACTCCTGGTGCTGGTTAAGGCTCTAAGAATTTTCGAAGATGGTACATATTAAGTACTGTGATTTGTCGATAATATCCTCAAGTTCAGAGAACTTCCTTAAAAACAACTATAACTGTTATGCTCTAGTTATTCAAAGGTCAAACATTGAAATTGTCTAAATAGGGCAATAATTTAAACTAATGTACCTGAAGCTAGTAGAAGGAGATAGCGCAAATTTAGATTTGTATCATGTGGTTGCAGCATCATGGTTCCAGTTTCTGAGCTTAAATATTACAAAGATCGATTGCAATAAATTTTCAAACAGTAGATACTCGTAGGTACTTACTTTGAATACTAATAATATCATTTAATACTATTTTTAGAATTATAATAATAGTATCCTCATAGAATGATAAAGTATTTTTGTAGTATAATAATTGTATGGTTAGATAAGTTGTTTGGCGTATGGCATTCGGCGTTTTACTGTCGACGTTCATTGTTCGAAAGTCAACGTTCGGTTTTCGGCATTCGGTGGTCAGCGTTCGGTGGTCAGCGTTCGGTGGTCGGCGTTCGGTGGGCAGCGTTCGGTGGTTGGCGTTCGGTGGGCAGCGTTCGATGGTCGGCATTCGGTGGTTGGCGGTCAACGTTCGGTGTTTAACGATTAACGTTCGGCATTTGAAGTTGACATTCGACTTTCGATATTCAATAAGTACTCGATATTTAGCGTTTGGCGTCCGACGTTAGACGGTAGACATTCAACGTTCGACAGTCGTCGTTTGACGTTCGGCGTTTGCCGTATATATGTCGAACGATTACGTAACAACACACAGTCGTACGACTCCCACATACAGTCCCTGCTGCGACATGTTTTTCTAGGTAGCCGCCGGTAAATTACATTTATTAAACTTAAATAAGACCTAATTGGAGGATTTCTTAAAATATCAAGTTCTGGTTTTCATACATCAAATTACTATTATATGATTATGAAATGACTGTTTTCCTTAGAAGATAGAACAATAATTGTCTGTAATTGTGTACCTCGTGATTATTCAGGAACACTTGGCAGTAAGTAATTTACTCACCCGCGGGAAACACTTGAGTCACTTGGACACTAAACGTTTAATGCGCCTTAAATTAAGTTTACTGTAATTAAGAGTACAATTAAACTGTAAGACAGTTTGTACAAATTAATAGCAGATTAAATCATTGTAAACTGTGTTTTATAAATCAGGTGAGTGCGTTCAAAGGTATTCTAAGAGAGGAGTTTATAATTTCTTATAAGAATACAAACACGAATAGTATCGATAATTTTAACATTTATGTACACATATAATAAAACGATAGAAATCACAAAACTGTACATTGGAAATATTTAAAAAAAAATACTCATTGGGTGTTCAACATAAGATACCGAAGCCGAAAATATAGTTAGAAAATGTTTTGTCTGTTTGTCTGTTTGCTTTTGCTTTGTCCGGAAGGATCTCGAAAAGTACTCAACAGATTTGATTCAAATTTTGCTCAAATATTAACTAGGGGTAGGGTCTTCAAATAGGCTATATAATATCACGCTACATATCCTAGGGGCTAAGCAGAGAGCAATCAAATTGGCATTATAACATAATTTTCACGCGTACATAGTCGCGGGCAACAGCTAGTCAATAATAATTTAACAAAAAGTAAAATGAATGCAGGCATTTATTTCATCAAAATAATGTTTCCATTAACAAAGAAGTAGATAGTAAACCTGTCCAGCTGAATTATTATATTTAGAGTAAAGCTACTTGAAACAAATTAAATTTGGAAATTTGGTGTACCAACCTAAACATTGGACATGTCAGCTGTGTACCACAAATTAGTTGCGGTTTTAAATGCACAAGATACGTGTAATGGGATATGCCTTGGCTTTTATGGTATACAAGGAGACACACATTAAAGTTAATATGGCTGCAGTCGGAGGCTTCCACCTACAATTATGGTTACTATGCGATAGATAGCGGCACAAAAAGCTTTAAATGGCGACGTATGAGCTTTTGAGTGTCTGAATCCGTTCGAGAAGAACTGACTCAGTTTTCTGTAAGCGATTACTGCTGTAAGCAATTTTCGCTGTGGCTGGTCGTCGTAAAGGTGTGACATTTCAATTTAAGAGCGCTTCCGTGCTATGGAAGGTACAATAAGCAATTGGTCCCGGTTGCAGGTAACAAGCGAGTTTATAAGCCAAGTAGAGGGCTTTATTTTTGTTTACGTCAATTATAAACTCTGCAGTCGTTATATATTAAGTCAAATAATCCAAAAACTGATTGCTTGTACCCAGTATCGATCTTGCATCTTCTGCGTACCGATCCGCGTCTTAACCACTCGACCAAAGTTGAATTAAGAGTACCGGTCGAATTTTAGAGTTCTTAATGTGTAAACAATTTCGATGCTCCGATTGAAATGCGTCATAGATAAGAATATTGACAGCACTTTGCAAAATACCCACTAACTTTTAATTCACAATTTTTCACAACGGACACGGTAATGTTTATGTAAAATAACGACGAATTTCGTCGTTATTAAAATTATCGATACTATTCGTGTTTGTATTCTTATAAGAAATTATAAACTCCTCTCTTAGAATACCTTTGAACGCACTCACCTGATTTATAAAACACAGTTTACAATGATTTAATCTGCTATTAATTTGTACAAACTGTCTTACAGTTTATTATTATTTTTTTTTTTTTTTATACCACTAAGGTGGCAGACAAGCATACGGCCCACCAGAAGGATCGGTGGTCACCGCAGCCTATGAACGTTTGCAACACCAGAGGCGCCGCACTCGCGCTGCCGACCCTGTAAAAACCTTCTAAGACCCCTTTTGAAGAACCCCATACTGTAGGCGTTTGGGAAAACCGAGGCAGGGAGATCATTCCACAACCTAAGCGTGCGCGGAAGAAAACCCCTATCGGATCTAACCGTGCTGGAACGCTCCGGACGCAGAGTGTGAGGATGAACTCTCTGTCTGTGGCGAGCGGTGCGGTGATAGAACGTAGCCGTGGGCATAATATCAAACAATTCCTCAGAGCACACACCATTGTACAGTCGGTAGAACACGCATAAGGAGGCAAAGTCTCTCCTGTCGCGAAGAGGTTCCACACCACTTGTAAGTATAGGATCGTTGACAACTCTTATAGCACGTCTTTGCACCGAATCAAATGGACGAAGCTGATATTCAGGTGCCCCCGCCCAGAGGTGACAGCAGTACTCCATGTGCGGCCGCACTTGCGACTTATATAGAAGCAGTGTTTGCGCAGCAGTGAAGTACCGCCGCGCCCTGTTGAGCACACCTAGCTTCTTGGACGCCAGCTTAGCCTTGTCCTCCAAATGACTACGGAACTGAACGTCACTGGAGATGTCAACGCCAAGGATCCCTATACTTTTGGAGATGGAAAGAGATGTGCCCTGAAATTGCGGCGCTACAGTAATTGGGGTTTGCTTAGCGGTGAAAAAACACGCTTGTGTCTTGGAAGGGTTGAACTGGACAAGATTTTGTCCACCCCAATCGGACACTCTAGTAAGAGTAGCCTCGATTTCAGACACAAGCTGTTCACGATTTTCCTTCACTGTGTCCCGAGAGATACCGGGGCGGCCCGTGTAACAAGTGTCCCCCGTACTGTCGTCCGCATAACAATGAATGCCGTCAATAGACAACATGTCATTGATATGCAGCAGAAACAGAGTAGGGGACAACACGGAGCCTTGCGGTACTCCAGCGTTTATGGCCATGCAGTCTGAACAGCTGCCGTCAACGACGGCCTTGATGCTTCTACCGGCCAGGAAGCTAGACACCCATCCGCATAATCTCTCGGGCAGTCCATATGAGGGCAATTTCGTAAGAAGACCACGGTGCCAGACCCGGTCAAAGGCCTTAGAGATGTCAAGGCTTACTGCTAGAGCCTCGCCCTTACTCTCGATAGCCGTCGCCCATCGGTGTGTGAGGCACACCAGAAGATCGCCCGTCGAGCGACCGTGACGGAAACCGTACTGCCGGTCACTGAGAAGGTCGTGTTCCTCTAGGTACCTCAGGAGCTGTGTATTAATTACACGCTCCATCACCTTAGATAAAAGGGAGGTGACGGCTGTTGTTATTGTATCAAAACCCATGTACTTAAACTACTTAAAAAAAAATTAATGTATTAGGTTGTCTGTCTATGGCAAATAAAGTTACTTCTCGTTTCCCTTTGAACCCGTGAGTTTCATTTTAGGTTATGGGCTATTTTCTATGTCCAAATAATAATCGCGAAGTTTTTTGTGACGATTTACAACTAATTCGCAGTAGGATTAAAAGAAATTTGCAATAAGCAAAAACTATTTGTGGATAATAGTGTAACGGGCGAATATTCAAGTACCGGTGTGGTGTACCTACATGTTGAGAGCGTCTATTCAACATGGCAGCAAATTACATCGTGAATGTTCCTAAGCTGAAGGGAAGATGCAATTACGACGAGTGGCTCTTCGCGGCTGAAAACTTCTTAGTTCTAGAAGGGATGATAGATTGCATCAAACCAGAAAAAGAAGTTGTCGCAGAGAACGATGCTAAAACAAAAGCGAAATTGATTTTAACCATAGATCCCTCTTTGTATGTTCATATAAGAAATGTTGAAACTACAAAAGAATTATGGCAAAAACTGAAATCGCTTTTTGATGATTCAGGATTCACAAGAAGAATTGGCTTACTACGTAATTTGATTTCAGTACGACTCGAGAAATGCAGTTCCATGATCTCGTACGTCACCCAAATTATCGAAACGGGACAAAGATTGCAAGGAACAGGATTTGGCATTAGTGACGAGTGGATCGGATCATTACTTTTGGCTGGATTACCAGAAAAATATGCTCCTATGATCATGGCTATCGAGCATTCTGGAATCCAAGTTACAACAGACGCCATTAAAAGTAAGCTTCTTGACATGGAGACCGGATTGACCGAAACCGGAAATGAGTTGACAGAAATTAGTCAAGTTGACTCGGCATTCGCGGCATCGAAGCACTGGAAAGGCCGGAAGTCTATGATCGGCGGAGGCAAAGATGGCGGGTGTAAGCCAAACGTCAAGAATGTCACTGTCAGATGCTACAAATGTAAACAAACAGGACACTATAAATCGCAATGCCCAGATATTATTTCAAAGTCGAATAAAAATGAAAGAAAGCAGACTAACGCCTTTTCTGCTGTATTTCTGAGTACTGGTTTTAGCAAACATGACTGGTATGTCGACTCGGGCGCGAGTGTTCATTTGACTACGAACGAAAATTGGATAATGAATCGTTCTGAAGAAATCAATCAAGAGATTGTAATTGCAAACAAAACGAAAGTTCCAGTAATATGTTCTGGTGATGTGCAAATAGTGACTTTAGCCAATAATTGCGAATATGATGTGAAGGTTGAGGGAGTGTTTTGTGTAAACAACCTTACAACAAATTTACTCTCCGTAAGCCAGCTGATAAGTAAAGGCAACAAAGTGAATTTCAAAGAAAAGGGCTGTGATATATACAACAGGAATGGTGAGTTAGTGGCAACAGCTATACTTACAGATGGTGTTTATAAATTGAATTTGCCTTTTAAACCAATGGATAGGTTTTCAGCGGTGGCTGTGGCAAGCGGAGAGATATGGCATCGTAGGCTAGGTCATTTGAACAGCAATTATTTAAATCAAATGAAAAACGCAGTTAATGGATTAGAGCTGGAAGATAAGGTGTCAATTTGCAAATCAAATTGTAGTGTTTGTTGTGAAGGCAAGCAGTCAAGGCTACCTTTTACTCACACAAGTACAAGAAGTGATGAATTACTTAAATTGATTCATACAGACCTTTGTGGACCAATGGACACAGCATCTTTAGGAGGTTCCAGATATTTCATATTATTCATTGACGACTGCAGTAGAATGACATACATTTATTTCTTAAAAAATAAGAATGATGCCTTTAAGTTTTTTCAACAATTTAAGATAATGGTTGAGAACCAGACAGGGAGGAAAATAAAATCCATAAGAAGTGATAATGGATTGGAGTTTTGTAACAAGGAATTTGACAACTACCTTGATGCAAATGGAATTATACATCAGAAAATAAACCCCTATACTCCTCAACAAAATGGTTTATGTGAGCGTATGAATAGAACTGTGGTGGAGAAAGCGAGATGCTTACTCTTTGATGCCAAGCTTGAAAAAAAGTTTTGGGCAGAGGCCACAAGTACAGCTGTATACCTACACAATCGTACCATTTCTTCTGGATTAGATGGCAAAACACCGTATGAGGTATGGAGTGGTGTGAAACCTGATTTAAGCCATTTAAGGATATTTGGAAGTATCGTAATGGTACACGTTGCGAAAGAAAAGAGGACAAAGTGGAACAAAAAACCACATCAATGTATTCTAGTTGGTTTTCCTGAAAATGTCAAAGGTTATAGAGTATATGATCCGAAAACTAGGAGCATTACAACAAGTAGAGATGCCATTGTTGTAGAAAAAGAAAATTCATATGCTACCATGGAAGTTGTCGAAAAAGAAACACAGATTCCCGAATGCGAAGATCAACTCAAGCAAGATCTGCATTCAGTGGGGAATGATGATGAAAAATTATCATTGAATTCATCCTTAAGTGAGTATGAGGATGTGGAGGAGCCTCAAGATAAGGTAGATAGTGAAACTGAAAACAAAGAAATTCACACAAGGCCACAGAGAACCAGAAATAAGCCATAGAGATATTGTGAGAGCGCCAGTATGGCTGCAAGAGTGATTGATGACACAACAGGGTTATCCTTGAAGGAAGCTTTACAGGGTCCTGAACGCAACCTTTGGTTACAAGCAGTGAGTGACGAACTTAAGTGCTTTGAAGAAAACAGTGCGTGGGAGCTTGTAGATGCTCCTAGTAGTGGTTCAATTGTACAATGCAAGTGGGTACTCAAAAAGAAATATGAACTTGACAATAAAGTGCGCTACCGTGCTCGTTTAGTGGCTAAGGGTTTCACCCAAGTACAAGGTGTGGACTATGATGAGACATTTCTCCAGTAGTTAAGCACACCACATTAAGAATACTTTTTGCTTTATCTGTTAAATTTAAATATGATATCACACATTTGGATGTAACAACCGCCTTCTTGAACGGTAATCTTGAGGAAGTCATTTTCATGGAAATATCTGAATGTTTTGATTGTAATGATAAGCATGAAAAAGTTTTGAAATTAAATAAAGCCATATACGGCTTAAAACAGTCCTCAAGGATGTGGTACAAAAGGGTGGATGATTTTTTGACAAAGTGTGGTTATGTAAGGTCCAAATTAGAACCATGTTTGTACAGCAAGGGTACTAATGATTGTAAAACAATTATTGCCTTGTATGTGGATGATTTTTTTATTTTTTCAAACAACAGTAAAGAATCTGATGAGTTAATTAGTTTGTTGAAATCCCAATTTAAGATTAAAAATTTAGGTCAGTTAAGACAATGTCTAGGTGTTCAAGTTAATTATGATAAAAACAAAGGTGTATTGACATTGAGTCAAAAGAGCTATATTGAAAAATTATTGCATAAATTTAATATGTATGATTGTAAAACTGTAGATACTCCTATGGAGAGCAAGTTAAGTTTAGGTAAAGATCAGAATTGTAACATACACGCACGCGTAGATCCGAGTGTGACCCCCGTGATCCAAGCGTGCCCATATCGTAGACAGGTCCCTGTCTTCAAGGCTTGAAAGACGACGACAGCAGACATCATCCCGGACGTACATACATACCCCAGCTTTCTGCCTAAAGTGGTACTCAAGCTTGTAGCCAGGGTACATTAAGCAAGATGTATCGCCCGGACGTAAGATCTGCGTCTCCGTTAAGAAAAAAAGGGTCGGCTTCGCAGTTTCAAGATGGTGGTGGACTACGTTGATGTTCGTGCGCATACCTCTGATGTTGCAAAAGTCCACTTGAAGTGTGGACGACGATGCCGCTGTGGAAACCTTTTTCTTTCTCTTTGATTTAGCCATAGTTCTTAAAAATATGGGGAATTAAGAAGGTGAAGGGGGCGCTTTTGTGCCGGTGGCGCAGGAGACTAGGCGAGGCTCGAACTCACCGAAGGCAGACAGAGGTAGTGCGGTAGATTGGCACGGCGTACGGAAGGGCCCCCGGTCCCCCCCCGATGCAGTAGCCGCGTCCACTCCGGTATCCTCCTCCGGCACGACCACAGCACCAGGGACTTTACACAGGCTGCTGGTTCAGCCTCCTGGGGCGGAGATTAAGTAATCCCCAGGTTCGGGTCCCGTACAGCCTGCGGGCGGTCAGCGGTCAACCGTTTCACCGGGTCTCCCTGATCGCCGTACCAATATTCCGCGCCTCGATCTGCCAATGGAGACAGATAAGCCTCTGGTCTCACCGTCACCGGCACAATGTCACCCCAATGAGCTCTGGATCCCTGCTAACCGACGGAGAACATATCCCGACCGGAGTCAGGTTACTATTACCGCGGTCTTCTGCAGGGCGGAGGTACTGCCCCGGGCGGGCTGCTCAACGAACGGAGTACCGTTAGGCCCTTCCTCCTAATGTGGGCTTTTTCGTTAATCCCTAAGATATTGGATCTTAGGGATCTGATTGAAGAAGCCACTACTGTACCCTCAGGGTGTAACGTTAACTCCATGAGAAGTAACGCATGTCCCCGAAACCCCGAGGGGTAATAGTTTAATTGTACTCTTAATTACAGTAAACTTAATTTAAGGCGCATTAAACGTTTAGTGTCCAAGTGACTCAAGTTACTTACTGCCAAGTGTTCCTGAATAATCACGAGGTACACAATTACAGACAATTATTGTTCTATATTCTATGAGGATACTATTATTATAATTCTAAAAATAGTATTAAATGATATTATTAGTATTCAAAGTAAGTACCTACGAGTATCTACTGTTTGAAAATTTATTGCAATCGATCTTTGTAATATTTAAGCTCAGAAACTGGAACCATGATGCTGCAACCACATGATACAAATCTAAATTTGCGCTATCTCCTTCTACTAGCTACAGGTACATTAGTTTAAATTATTGCCCTATTTAGACAATTTCAATGTTTGACCTTTGAATAACTAGAGCATAACAGTTATAGTTGTTTTTAAGGAAGTTCTCTGAACTTGAGGATATTATCGACAAGTCACAGTACTTAATATGTACCATCTTCGAAAATTCTTAGAGCCTTAACCAGCACCAGGAGTTTGCCTCCATTTCGATCGTTTGGTATAGATAATTGTTTTTAGAATATACAGAGGATTACTTGCAAAGACTATTAAAAAACACGAAGAGTTCTTTTCTTAAAAAAAAATCTAAAGTAAAAAATTTTTTCAAGAAAATATATGTAAATGTGTCTGAAAATATATGTAAATATGTAAAAAGTCACAACTTGTGTAGACTCTAAAGTAGGTGGCTTTAATTAAACGCACAAGCTTATGCTAGCGAGGAAGTAGAACTTGCCTCCTTAGGACCACCACGGAACGGCTCATGAGAGCAAGTGTCTACATTATCTGCCCTTTACACAACTTGCAGACGTATTTGCGCCAAATTCTGGGCGGCGTCGCTTAATCATCAAAGTTTGTAAACTCTATAAATAGGATCGGGCCACAAGAAGCATATGATACAAAGACTTAGCTGCCAACCACTTTCGTATGAATTTGGGAACTTGTAGTATTAGTATCCATGCTAAAATTATAAAGAATATTTTTTAGTAATCGATTTACCGTTTAAAAAAAACGTTTGCGATTAAAATTAATTAATCTGTAGTAGGCTATGTTTCATTATTACCCATGCTACTACTCAAGGGTTTCGTAAATGTTTATTTCCGAGTCAGAGTGTTTTTATTACAAGTATGTTTTATGAAATATTATGTAAGTCTGATTTTCATTTATCTAGAACCCGTAGCTAAAGCTTATAACAATGGATGGCTCTGAGCAGAAAATACCTGTCTTAAAATAAATTATTATCAAAAAAAAAAAACCAAAAATTTAGCCGCTTCGAAGTTTGAAAGCATAAGTCCTATTAGTTATTTACACAGGAAGATGTGAACCCGACCCAAACTTTAGTGTGGTCATAAAGTTCAGTGACTGACTGCTGACTCCTATATTAAAGTACAAACCACAATCAGACAACATGAAGGCATTCTAGACTTTCTAAAAGACATTGGTATTTATTTCTTAAATAAAAGATCCTTTGAATTCCCATTAAAATTAATATGTCCATTGTTCAAATTACTATATAGTTCTTAAATTTTTGCGATGTATTTTAACACATCTATACAATATAGGTACTACAAATAAATATAATTGGAGCGTCTGTTTGTAATATTAAAATAACCGCTTTCTACTACATACATGCATATGAATGTAACGGTACACATACCAAAATATATATTTTTAAAATATTTGTCTGTCTGTCTGTCTGTTTGTTTCGGCTAATCTCTGGAACAGCTGGACCGATTTGGACGGAACTATCACTGGCCGATAGCTTATGTAATAAGGAGTAACTTAGGCTACTTTTATTTTAGAAAAAATCTTTTATTTAAGAAATAAATACCAAAAACAAAAAAAAAAGACGTGCGCAACTCGGGGACTGCCGCGGTAAAGCTATTGCATAGCATTTTTATGGTTCCGTAGCTGAATGGCAAAAAATGGAACCCTTAGAGATTCGTCATGTCTGTCTGTCTGTCCGTTAGTATGTCATAGCCATTTTTCTCTGAAACTTTAAGGCCTATGCTGTTCAAACTTGGTAAGTAGATGTAGAGAATGATAAGTTAAAAAAAATATATGATGTACATTGTCATAAAAACTACCAACGAAAATTGGTTTGAACGAGATCGATTTGGTAGTTTTTTTTTATACGTCATATACCGCAATTTTCGCCTAGAAAAATTGTGATTTTTACGATGGACGGACGGACAGACAGACATGACGAATCTCTTTCCACTTGCTACGATCCTGACATACAACTTTCGCTTCTTCTACTTTCATAACTGTTTTCGTACACGCTCGCCGGTTAAGGGTACTCTTGACCTTGCCTTTTTCCAGAACGTCTCTGATTTGATCGGCATGCGTACGCCGAGGTTTACCTCTACCAGTTTGCCCATTCATTCTCGCCTCATAAATCTGCTTTGTCAGTCTATTCTCATCCATTCTCTCCACGTGTCCAAACCATCTAAGCATCCCTTTTTCGATCTTAGTCACTACATCTTCTGTTATACCACATTTTTCCCTAATCACGCTATTTCTTTTTTTGTCCATTAAAGTCACTCCAGCTATACTTCGCAGACTTCTCATTTCCACTGCATTAATTTTGCTTTCATGCTTCTTCTGCCATACCCAACTTTCACTACCATACATAAGTGTAGGGATGAGCACTCCCCTATGTACAGCCAACCTGGCCTTCTCAGACACATTTTGACTGCTCATAAAGGTGTACATAGCCCCATTCACTTGATTTCCTGCCAAAACTCTTCGCTCAATATCCTGGTCACACTTTCCATCCCTTACAAATTTGGAACCCAAGTATACAAATTCTTTCACCTGTTCCACTCTTTGCCCTTCAATGAAGATTGAGCAATTCGTCATACTTTCTTCTCTTTCAAAAACCATAACTTTCGTCTTGTTTACATTAACTTTCATTCCTCTACTTTTTAGAGCCTCATTCATACTATTAACCATCAGCTGCAATTCCTCCGCTGATGATGCTAATATCACCTGATCATCAGCGTATAGGAGGCATTTGACGGTCAGTTCATTCATTTTTAAGCCATACATACTCTCTTGCAGTTCTTTCAGACAACTATCTATGTATAGATTAAACAGCCACGGAGACGCTACACATCCCTGTCTCACACCCTTTTCAATGTGAAAGAAGTCCGTGCAGGCCCCTTTGATCCTGACACAAGCACTAGAACCCTCATAGAGAGACCTCAGTGCCCGTATCAAGTTGCTGTTCACTCCATACATGGACAATATTGACCACAGTTCATTCCTCACCACTCTGTCATAGGCCTTTTCCAAGTCCACGAATATGCAATAGACCTTTTGACTTTTAGCCAAAACTTTCTCAGCTACGCATCGTAAGGAAAAGACCTGATCCGTACATCCCCTTCCTTTCATAAATCCTGCTGCACATCCCACATTTTTCCTTCAGTTTCATTCATCACTCTTTTTATCAACACTTTTGCATACAATTTGCCAACGATGCTGAGCAAGCTTATGCCGCGGTAGTTTTTGCACTCTTGCTGCGACCCTTTTCCTTTGTAAAGCGGCACAATGACAGCTTTACACCATTCTGCTGGTACTCTGCCACTTCGCCAACAAAAGTTAAAAAGGCGGTACAGCTGGCAAGCTACCACGCCACGTCCAGCTTTCAGCATTTCGACAGAAATCCGATCTATTCCAGCAGCCTTTCCTACTTTCATACAATTCAACGCTTCCACTATTTCTCCCATACTTAACTCGCTTTCATCGCCAAATTCATTCAGTTCTAAAACACGCGTATCGCCTTGTATATCTTCTTTTTCGAATAAACTCTCAAAATATTCCTTCCATCTCTTTAGCACACATTCTTCTCCTCTTACAAAACTTCCATCATGGTTTCTGATGTGATTGAGCGGCGACATTGTTTGCTGACTCCTCACTGTTCTTATGGACTTCCAAAAAAATTTAATATTCCGTTGGAAGTCTTCAGATAACCTTTTATCAATTTTTTCTCTATCATTCTCTTTCTTTCTCATCATCGTCTCTTTTGCAACACGTTTATACTTTTTATATTCATCCTTTGCCATTTTTACATCCTCATCCGTTGCCTTTTGCATTCTTTGATTGGCCTTTGTAGCCAACCAGTCCAACCATGCTTTCTTCTTGCCAGTCAACGCATTAAGAACTTCCGCACTCATTCCCTTTGCCATACATCCTTGTCGTCTTTTGCTAACCCCACACACTTCAATCGCAACTTCCACAAGTCCTTCCTTATACGGCTTCCATAATTCTTCAATCTCACATATTTCATCTAGGTTTTCAAATTTTTCACTCAGTTTACTCACAAATGCCTCTTTTATGCCTAACTCTTGTAAATTCTCAACTTTTATTCGCTCTAGTACACTAACGGGTTCATGCACACGATGTCGCCACCGCTGAAACAGACCCCTTACCCGGCTAATTACCAAGAAGTGATCTGTGTCGATCCCGGTGCCACGGTACGCCCGAGTGTCTAGCACTTTCTTTCTCAGTCTTGCGTTTACTATCACAAAGTCAATCATGCTTCTCTGATCTCTCTCCTCTCTTGTATACAAGTGGATATCCTTGTGGTTGAATATGGTATTAGTTACCACAAGATTCCTTTCCAAACATACTTCTAGCAAGCTTTCTCCATTTACATTCACTCGTTCATCACCAAACTTTCCTAATACACTTTCGTATCCATCGCGCTTCACTCCCACCCAACCATTAAAATCACCTAACATCACTATTCTCTCGTTTCGTTTACATTTATCCAGAATATCACTCATACTCTCCCAAAATGCCTGCCTCTCGCTTTGGTCTTTTGAAGACCGGTGCCACCGCGCATCCTGCGGAGCATACACTCCCAAAACAAAGATGCGGGTAAGTCCAACCTTCAGTCTTAGCCAAAGGAGTCTTGGGCTCACACATTCATACTCTGTCACACACTCATTCATTCTCGCGGAAAGTAGTACACCGACCCCCTGGCATGCTGTGCTGGTTGTGGCTACACCTGACCAATAGGCCGTATAGGCTCCGTGTGTCGTGGTGTCACATCCTTTCCGCTTTGTCTCATTCACACACAAAATATCAAGATGCCTCTCTTGCATCATCTTACATACCTCCTCAATTTTATCTTTCATTCCTCCTCTCACATTTAATGTAGCAAAGTGGCTAACCCTAGTCCACTTTGAGTGGACATCTTCCTGTGTAAATAACTAATAGGACTTATGCTTTCAAACTTCGAAGCGGCTAAATTTTTGGTTTTTTTTTTGATAATAATTTATTTTAAGACAGGTATTTACCCATAAAAGTTACAACAGTGAATCATCTAATAACAATATTAAAACCGACACAAAAAATAATAATAATTCAATTAAAAATTAAAATTACAATGTAATGAAATTAAAATAATAATAATTATATCATATAAAATAATATTAATAAAAAAAAAATCTAGCTTTTGATTATGTTATCAGACGTACTTTTACAGAAAATTAACATTAAGAGTTTTCACTAAATACACGTTTATGTCGGTCACTCAAAAAAAGAAAACAGATAGCCACGGGCAAAAAGGGATGCCATATTAACTATTACCGATATAAATCTATATATATAAAAACAAGAACTGACTGACTGACGATCAACGCACAGCTTAAGCCACTGGGTCTAAAAGCATGAAATTTTGCACAAAAGCTCCTTATGTGACGTAGGCGAGCAATAAGAAGGGATTTTTGAAAATTCAAATCCTAAGGGGGTAAACAAGGGTTGCAAAGTTTGTATGGGACTACATGATTCCTTGGTCCGATCTTCTTCAAATTTGGCATAAAACATCTTTAACCGACTGGGTTGCACCAGCCGTGGTCACAAGCAGACTGAAGAGGCGGTGTCACTCCGATTGCGAGGTAGAATCGTTCAAATCTACCCTCGCATTGTCCATCCACGCACTAGTACACACTACGCTGACAGTGTCCCTATTCTGGAAGCCGTCCGTATTCCGATCACTACCCGACTGTGCAAAAGAGCGAGATTGCGTGATGTTGATAACTGGATTCCACGTCGCAGATAATTTGTAACCGTCCTCTCTATTGAAATTAAGATGTTTTTTAATTTCGATTGCTTCACGCACTGTTCTTGAATAGAAATGGCGGTCAGTGGAGAGGACTTGAGGACGGTGAAATTCAATCCAGTGGTTAGTGCCTGATTGTAATATGTGCTCTGCAATCGCCGATTTGTTGGTCTGTCGGTTCTTTACAGCGGCGATATGTTCCCTGACCCTTTCAGCTATAGTCCGCTTAGTTTGGCCTATGTAGGAACTCCCGCAGCTGCAGTTTATTTTATAAACGCCCGGTGTTTGTAAGAACAGTACATCCTTCGGTGTTCCAACCATGCTGTTTAATTTGGCCCCCGGTGTGTATACAGTTCGAATGGAATAATTTCGCAACACCGTTCCGATCTTATCTGTTACTCCTTTCACATAGGGCAAATATGCAGGTTGTCTGCTTACGTCTGGATGTCTACCGCGTCTTGCCGGCTTCTGTCGTAATCGCTTCACTTTATATCCGTTACGATTAAGTACCTCCTGAACATGGTTGAGCTCTCCCTCTAAATGTTCAGGGTCACAAAGATCATGGGCTCTGTTTATCAATGATGTCATAACGGATTGTAAGTGACGCGGATGGTGGTGCGACGTAGCGTGTAGGTATCTGTCTGTATGCGTAGGCTTCCGGTAAACACAGTGTGATAAGGACCCGTCTGTTCTCACGGTCAAACTGACATCCAAGAATGACAACGAGCGGTCCGTTTCTATTTCATATGTGAACCTCATCTTGGGGTGTATGGAGTTAAGATAGACTATATATTGATCTACTTCCTGCTTACTTCCCGAGACGATGCTGAAGATATCGTCGACATACCTTTTCCATAGTTTGATAACTTTTGGCCCATCTCTCAGCGCTCTCTCCTCAAAATGTTCCATCCAGAGATTAGCTAGTACAGGGGCTACCGGACTCCCCATTGCGACACCATCTAGCTGGAGGTAATGCTGACCTTGGAAAAGGAAAAAGTTACCTTCTAAGCAGTGCTTCAGGAGATCAATATAGTTCAACGCCATCTCGTTGTCAATCAATTTGTCCCTTATGACGTCCAGACACTCCTCAACCAGCCGAAACGTCAAGCCTCAAATATAAGGTATGATCGCGTTAATTCCCGTTTCATATAGTTTCATAATATCATGCAACGCGAAAGTTTAAAAGTTAGTATCTTTAACCGAATTGATGGGAGACGTGTATTTTATTTAATTGAAATTCATTTTATAACATGGTTAAAATGGGGTATAAAAATATTTTGGGGGGATTTGCCTCATGATTCATATTAATACTCCTTAGTCGGTACTTTTTAATTTTTTTTGACACATGTTTGACAGCTCAATACGATTTTTTTAAAAATGGTCTCAATTTATATTGGATTCTCTTTGTCAATTTACAATAAATGTCAAAAAAATCAAATAATAATTTTATTAATACTGCTAAATTTATTGATTTTTGTCCTTCAATAAGCGGAATTGCCTTCATATTTTGTATGTCAAAAATACTTTTGTGAGAAGGAAAACTTGTACATGACTGGCTAGGAATTATTAAAGAACAAGTTCTAGGTAAGGTGTACCTACACGGTTCATCCGAATAAAACAGAGTATTTATTACCATCTTCGCTTACTTTCATAATTTATATAGGGATAATCAATGATATAAAAACTATAGATACGTTATAGACACTGGAAAATGGCAACACGTAAAGAAGGTAATTACCTGAAAATCTGTGACGCGGCTGTAGGGTTGGCGAAAGTTCTATTAGCACTGTTTTAAATTCTGTTAGATAAGAAATCTCGAAAAAAACATGCTTTCATGTATCTTCAGAGGATGTTCAAACTACACAGCAACTGTTCAATATAAAAACGTGTCGTTTCATTCGTAAGTACAACAGAAATAATAAAATTATTTTATTTTCTCGCGCCTAAAATGGCGCCTAGCATAATGCACAAGGCAAATGTACTCTGTAGTCTGTGGTTTGGCGCGACGCATAAGGGGATGTTGGGAAGTATTTGTACTAATGTTTCATTTTGCCATTACATTTTTTTATTTATGTAATAATATTTTTATAAAAATTAAATAAAACAAAATAATAATATATTAAGATTATAAAGTAAGAGAAGCTCGCCTACGTACATTGTGCATGAAGTTTAAATAAATAATAAAACTGTTGAGGCTCGAAAATCTGTACCTATGTAGAAGATATTTTGAAAATTTTAATTGTTGTTTTATAATTTATTTAATAAATTTGTTATATGACTTAAATTACGATAATAATAACTAATTCGATAAACTGCATTAATATTTTGTAAATTAAATATTACTTACTTTACCCGTAAATAATTTAATCATATATTATGTCCTAGTAAGGGAAATTCAAGTGTCCTTTTTTCCCCACATTCCTTTGATAGTGACTTCATGCATGATACCACAGATAATTTATGAAATTCTTTTTTCAAATTTGTAAAAGTTTAGCTGTTTTTGAAAGCCGTAATGTTCGAGTATAACGTGTCTATATATGATACGTCTTTGGGGATAATACGATCAGAGGCGTTATAGATTAACATTAGCAGATGAAATCTACAGTAAATGCCTGGTCACAATAGGAGAAACTGTATTAGTAAGTACGGGTTGCCTCAGCGTCAAAAGTCTGAAGACCTACACAATGCAGAAATACTAGAAAGAAAGAAATTAAGATAATCAACTCCTTATCAAAAGCAGAGAATGTTTTGTAAACCAATTAACAAAGACATAAGGTATTAATTTTTACAAAAATATAGATTTACTCTCAAAGTTATACGTAACGTATTTTGATTTGACGACAGACGATGGCAGATGGAGCAAACGAGTTCCAAAGCGGGCATCGCGACTTGGTCCACGCGCCAGATGGACCGAGGACCTAGAAGAGGTCGCAGGCTGATTGCAAAAGGCGCAGGACGTAAATTAAGAGGCCTACGTCCAGGAGCGTACATGCTGATTTGATTGATATAAAAACAAAAACTGACTTAAATGCTGATCGAGTTCTAGAACCTTGAAATTAGATTAATGGCATAGATGCGCACAAAGAAACTGAACACAAAGAAAGATTTTTAGGGTTCGTACCCCAAACAGGGTCCCGATTAATGAGACTTCACTGTCCGTCTGTCTGTCTATCTGTCCGTCATGAGGCTGTATCTCAGGAATCGTGATAGCTAGAGAGCTGAAATTTTTAGATGATATATTTCTGTAGCCACGATGACAACAAATACTAACGTCAGAAAGGCGGGGGAGGGGTCAAGGGGGGCTTCCATTCAAGAAACGTGATGTTTTGCTGTTTTTTTGGTACGGAACCCTCTGTGCGTGAATCCGCTTCGCACTTGGCCGATTTTAATACTACTAAGATGGCAGAGAAGCTTACGGTCCACCTGATAGTTGGTTACTGTAGCGGACTAATTCGCATAATGAACGTTTGCAACACCAGTGGCGCTGCTGCATTTCAACCCATATTTCCCTTGGCACTACCGCTTGGCACCCAGTCACGGAGTTCCGAGTCACGTAAAGTAAAATACTCCGTAACCCTACTAATAGTGGTTCGTTTACAATAACCATTTTAATGAAAATCCAATTATGTAGTGCCAAAATAATACAACGGGAGTATGCACACGCGACAGAAAACCACGCGAAAAAAATAGAAGCGACAGGGAACCTTTCTATTTCTCTCTCTCTTACGCAAACGAAGTTGCGCGGGTCAGCTAGTTTATGTAAATTTATACACTTGACACAACTGTGTCGATTGGAACAGATTATCAGATTACTTGCTTTCAGTCTTTGTTTCAAATAAATTTAATTTCACCGATGATGAAGTTATCGATTTAATCTGATAACGAGTTATTTTGTTTACATTTTGATATATTCTGTGTGTGGTGCAAACAATTGCTGCTCTTGATAATTCGATTCATTCATTGTAGGTAACAAAAAAGAAAAATGAATGTTTCTTTTTACATACATACATATGGTCACGCCTTTATCCCCGAAGGGGTAGGCAGAGGCATATTATATGCCCACATTTCACCTTTTTAGAATTCGTTCCACGTAATAGGTGGTGAGCTGTATTGCCGTGTTGAAATGGACAGGCGCAGGTTGTGACTGCCTGCTGTTGAAATTTTTCCAGCCGTCTATAAGGGGCTTCAACATGGCTTAACGAATGACATTTTACTGACAACCGGGACCAACGGCTTAACGTACCTTCTGAAGCACGAAAACGCGCAAATAAATGTAACAAAGTGGTCACATGGATGGTCACCCATCCAAGGACCAGCATAGTGAAAGTTGCTTACTGCATTGATCGTTTACAGAACACTGAGTCCGCGGGGCCACGAGAACTTCAAATCTTTGAGAAATGACTCAACAGCTAATTTATACCGAGTTCCAATTTCCTCTCAGATAAAAATCGCGTAGGTACAACAAAAAATACTATGAAATATATATAGTCCACAGTATATTCGTTCTTAAAGCAAAACTTACCCCATCTGGAAATCAAGACTCCCAATAACTACGTTCTTCTCCGAAGATGCAAATCCCTTGAATTCTATTTCTCTCAAAATTGTAATTACAATATCAAACTGTGTTTGTATGAACAGTTAATAAATAAATAGTGCCTTCAAACTTAGTTCTAAACACACGGTAAACAGAAACACCCGAACAACAGCGGTCAAACTACTACAAATTGATCGATAATGCTGGCGCCCTCCCTCTCTAAAATAGGTGTATGTGGCTGTGACACACAATACCAATCTGTATGTGGAACTATTAATACCCATAATTCAGAGCTTGCCGATATTTATAGCCCAGTCGTGAGGTTTTACATATCGTAAATTTACCAATATCACAATATTTCGAAAATAGGTACTTTCAATTACGTTTGGTCTTTTTTCGAGGTGATTATTACCGAACTATGGTAATAGTGAACCGTGAACTTTCATTCACAGGGGTTGAAGCACTGGGTTACGTACTAAATAAAACCAAGTGATTCTGATCTGAACTAATAGTTTTGTACTAGGCTGTACTGATAGCCGAACTGATTACTCAACTGATAGCTCACATTTAATAATAAAAATCTACATTTTATGACACTCGAGGTAACCAAACCATACCGCGATTCAGGAAATAAGAACAACGCCATCTATCGAGAGTTACCTCAAACTTTGACACATATATTTTTATGGTCGGTTCTAAACACGAGGTAATGTCTATAGCTAGAAAGAAAAATTTATTCTTTAGAATACACTAATTAACAATAAGCCATTAAAATACAAATGAAGATAATTTTGTAAAATAAAATAAAAAGAAACAACTTTGTTTAAAACAAATTTCACACGTATATCTTAAATACGACAAAGACATTTATTGCAGAAATTGTGTTAAAATGTTTCTACAATGGGCTTAATAACAACAGTCTACCCAATCGGGTATTTTGCAATGTGGCTTAATGGTCACTTAATGAGAAATACAATTGGAAATTCACCGCTTCCCAATCTAAGCTGACATATATTTTAAGATTAGCTTACCATCGTAACTTCGTTTACGTCACATATAAGGTGTATGAAAGGAGAGGTATTTCTTCATCAGACTCATCAAGCAGCGTGTGTAACTGCCCTGTTTGATTAAACTTAAAAGAGCTTAAATATTAAGTCTTTTTTTACGATTAAGCCAACACGCCAATTTAGACTTACCTTCAAATTTACAGATTTACATTCAAACGAACCCTTGAATTCTAGGTTTAGCTGAAGTTGAGATGTCTCTAATTCTGAACCGCGTGGAACAATGCTTAAAGTACTCCTTTACTTACATCAAAAAAATATTCGACATCGGTCCTCGTGATGAGAAATTACAACTTGAAAATCATTTTGTATTTCAACCCCTCTCCCACTGGAACTCAGATTGTGGCAAGTATCATTGAAATCGATGTATAGTAGTTTCGGCGTGTTACTTATTCGGGATACAGACAGACAGGACAGACATGAAAAATTTTAATTACATTTTCGACAATATCTTCCATGTACAGAATCTCGACCCTCTTCAGTTTTATTAAATGTATAGATATAGATATATTGTATTTTAAGTTAGGTTGTTTGTTTGGCTATGCATCGTCATGCCGCTATGGAGCGGAGCAGTAATAATAAATGTCGGAAAATATGCCATGTTTTTAAACAATTGGTAAAAATGACCAAATGTGGGTGAAATGGACGGAGTTAGTAGTATGTCACTGGGTAAAATAAGCTAATTAACTTGGGTATAATTATTTTTATTACGTCATCATATTTTGGGCGGCTCAAATGACCGCTATAAGCCTAGTGCAATGGTTCACTTTTGAATACGGAACCGTCAAAAATACGAATATATGTACATGACATTTTTATTTAAATGTCATGGGAACATAATTAGAAGGGAATGCAAGTTAATGATATGCCTGTACAAAATAAAGCTTTGTACATGCATAAATAATTAGAAGGGAATGCAAGTTAATGATATGCATGTACAAAATAAAGTTTTGTACATGCATATGATTAACTTGCATTCCCTTCTAATTATGTTCCCATGACATTTAAACAAACATGTCATGTACATATATTCGTATTTTTGACGGTTCCGTATTCAATTTTGAACTGTTGCACTGATCTCATTCATAGACAAGTGCGAGACACTGAAACTGGTGAATAATATCAATGTTCTTCTGAAAGAACTTTGCAGGTACTGCGATGCATTATGTCATTTTACATACATACAATATAGTCACGCTTTTGTCCCCGAAGGAAGCAGCAGAAGAGGCATAGTATACACCCACATTTTACCTGATAGCTTCATGTCCTACGTTATAGGTGGTGAGCCAACTGCCGTGTTGAAATGGACAAGCGCAGGTCATGACGATACACAATTGAAATTTTTCAAGCCGCCCATAAGGCCTTCAACTTGATAACGACGGTCATTTTACTGACAACAGGGCTTCATTTCGGGTTTTACTCCTCAACACAAAGGATCGTTTTGCGAAAGTGTTCCCTTAGTCGCCTCTTACGACACCCTCAAGATGAATTGGGGTAGCGACATTTTGTACTCTTTCCCGTTGCTGCATGGGACCCCGTCGCGTCGCCACACGTTTATACTTCATTTTAGAAGACTAATATTGGATCTTTATTCTCCTATTTAAAATAACGTTAAATCTTCATAAGACCGCTTTCTAATATTTTAATAGATTCTACTGTTGGCCTTCCAGGTCATAAATACTCTAGCACCTACCAATCATGTACTGGGATCACGTAGCTTGATGCCCGACAAAAAGCATAATCCAATCAATTATTACGTACGTGCTCCAATTGTGCACTAAATGCAACGGAAAAAAGTTTAAACATAGTAAAATTTTGACTGTTTTATCACTCTGAATAAAATTCAAGTTCTATTTTGTTTTGTCTCATGTATCTTTTTCCTTGTAGTTTGAGGCAGGATCCATTAATAGTTACGAACTCGTATTTAAGCTTAATTGGCGCATAATCTGAAATGGACCAATTAATTTGTAACTTGGCCAAGCTTGTTTGGTAACATTAATACATAACTTATTCGTTCATTAAAGAGGGTGAGACGATAAAGGTACGTACCAGACGTACCTACTAGCATGAATTATTTAAAACGCCGTATTACCAGTTCCTTCGTGATCATGGCGTTTGAAATAGTGCCGGTTTCTGTGAAATCGCTACGACAGCGCCGTGTAAATTTAAAGGTCTCATTACTTTGTACTGTAAGGTAATGAGTAGTTAAGAATTTTCATCATTTTTTGGAACAGAACAAAAATTTTCTTGACATTATGCCGAAAATAAATAGAAGTGACTATTTGTTTTATTTATTAGGCACTTTATGGGTATTGAAGTTCAGGTGTTGTAGTGTCGGCGGGCACAATCGCTCGTGAATTTGGGAAATATTTGTGCAAAATAGCTATTTATATCATTGTATGAAGACAATTTTTACGAATATGTTGATAACAACTTAATTGTTAAGTTTATAATTTTTTTTTATAAAATGTGAGTAGTTTATTAACAGTAATGAAAAAAAAACAAATCAGAAATGGGTAACTTCTTGAAGTTCATTAGATCTTGTAATTGAAGACGAATTTGACTTACTATATCCTTAACTAATAATATGTATCATTCTTTGATCAAAAGTTCTTTCTTTATAGACTCGGATTGTTATAAAAAAAACTCGATAGTGCACCCACACCCCCATTACTCTAATATATAACAACGTAGGACGACATAAAATGCTAGCCAGAGTAGACTCTTTCATTTGGGCTTTAATCAATCAATACATACATACATACATACATACATACATACATACATAATATAATAAAATCGTAACAGGTCGCTGTCTGTACATGGAAGATAAATAAGAAAAAATATTATAGGGGGGCTTTATGAACGCAATAGAACCCAAAACAATGATTTTTAGAATTTTTGTCTGTTTGTCTGTATGTCTGTATGTCTGTATATCTGTTTGTCTGTACGGTTGTGCACGCTAATCTCAGTAACCGCTCAATCGATTGCAATGCGGTTTTTTTATTGTGTTGAGGTTTGCTCCAGTTAACATTTAGCGTTTGTTTTATGTAAATCGGTTTAGAAATAAAAGAGTTATAACACTTTTAAGAATCAGATATTTTAAAAATTTTAAATGTAGGGGTTTCTTTGAATGTAAGTGAACCTAAACTGGCGTGTTGGCTTAATCATAAAAGAGCTTAATGATTAAGATTATTTTAATTTAAACAATTCAGTCCGCGCCGAAGGCGTGGACTGAATTGTTTTAAAATAGACTTAATCATTAAGCTCTTTTATGATTAAGCAAACAGGGCAGTTTCAGACGCTGCTTGATGACTCTGATGAAGAAATACCTTTCCTTTCATACACCTTATGTGACGTAAACGAAGTTGCGGGCTCAGCTAGTAACCTAAATAAAGGCGTACTCCTGACAATGACATTGAAATATGTCACAATCATACATATAGTCACGCCTTTATCCCCGAAGGGGTAAGCAGAGGCATAGTATTGGCCTACATTTCACTTTATAATTTTATGTCCCACGTAATAGGTGGTGAGTTTATTACCGTGAAAAGGACAGGCGCAGGTTTTTTTTTGTTTTTTTTAAAAAAAAGGAAAATCCTCATGGATGCTGTGCCGGGCTCCTACCGACTAAAAAACCTCACGTAACGCCCAAACGGCCGCAGAGGGAAGACACACAGTTAATTTTTTTTCTTTGCTTAACGATTGTCATATATGTGACAACTGGGTTTCATTTCAAGTTTTCTATCTCCACGCAACGGATCGTTTTGCGAAAGTATTCCTTTAATCACCTGAAAAGCTTTGCTTTCAGGAAAGGAGAGAGAAATAACAAGATAGAATTTAACACATGAAAAATTAATAATTTATTTAAATTAAGCACTTGGGGGTCGTGGGTTGTGGCAATATCGGGCAGCAAGGGTTTTCGCGATTTCCGATAGTCCTTCAGGGTTCGACTTATCTTGGTGACTCCAGGATGTTGATGCAGTCCGCCAGGTAGCCGTGCCGTCCACAAGTTCGGCTGGCACGGTGTTTTCAAACCGTAGGGTGGATGATCGCTCGTAGAATCGAAGGGTACGTCTTCACCTTCGTGGCACCCGAAGGGTGGATCTTCCCAATCCGTAGGGTAGATAGTTTCTTCGAACCCGTAGGGTGAACCCTGGAATGTTCCAGAAGACGGGTTAGCTGGAACCCTTTTTCCCGCCCATTGCTAAGACAGCCGACCCCCGTTAAACCATTTGGGAGTCGGTTGCCTTACAATGTTTGGTTAACTACTAATTTTACAGAGACCTTTTTTTCACACCCCTGTAATCTACCCTCCCATAACAGGGTTGACCAACAGCCGTTAATTTTCACTGTTTTAAAAATCTAGATTCGTTATAATTAATTTGACTCACCCAATGATGGGGTTATTGACGCTCGCAGCTAAATCGCTGATCACTTTGGGAGTACTTGGCTCCTTACTATATTTCTTCACTTTAAATAAACTTAAACTCTGATGCACCTGCGCCTTCGCGACTCGTATATTTAGATTATTTTAGTAATGCTCTTTGAAATTCGCGCGCGGTTGTTTATATATGTTTGTACAGCGCCTCTAGTGGCACCACTCGAAACTACTCAATCGTCAAGACCGCTTTTTTTAATACGAATAAGGCTTCCGCCGTTTCGACACTTACTCGGTAGATGGCGCTTTCATATGTTGATCTAATTTTCGATTCTAAACCCCTAATATTAATCAATATTTGCCCCCGTTGTTTCACAACGTTACATACTCCCCCTCCCCGGTGAGCGTTTGACGTACCTTAACGCGTCAAACGCTGCGTTCGTCCTCGAACGCCCCTAACATAATACCTACTACTCGTCTATACCTTCTACTAACTAACATAATACCTACTGCTCGTCTATGTGTGTGTGTATGTTAGTGTGCTGTGTGAATGAGGTGATGCTGGGTATAGCGAAGAGTCGGCCTTAACCTTAATGAAACCAACTCGCAGGATGTATTTGGGTGATTCTGAAGGATTTTATAGGACAGAAAGAGAAAAGACGTATTTGAGGCTTTGGGCTGAAGGTTCAGGTAATACGCACCGCCTGAAAGTGGGGTGTGTATAATAAGGCTTTTTGCTGAAGGCTGGGATTTATACAACCGTCCCAGAGAAGAACATCCTACTAGGGCTCGTGTAACACTTCCGACTCATAGGATGGACTATCCCCCAGGGCAAGCCTCTAGCTTCCGAGTGGTAGGAGTAGCCATATGACGAAATTAAAGATAACGGTGATCTACACCTACGACTGTTAGGGCAAGACAAATGCTGCCAAATAACAGTCCACCATAATTCTGTTCGGGTAAGCCTCATGCTTCCTCGTAACAGTACTAAACCTACACCATAAATCTGTTCGGGTAAGACTCATGCTTCCTCGAAACAGTAATAAACCTACACCATTAATCTGTTAGGGCACGACCATGCTGACAACTAACAGTTAACGACGAACTCTGTTAGGGATAGACTCATGCTTCCAACTAACAGAACCTCCCAACTAAACCAAGAAACAGAAAAGTGATAGAAATAATTTACTCGCAGAATCCTCCGTGATGCTAATTAACCCCTATGTTCCCATGACGAACACGGCATGTGTTTGTCACGTTGTTATGTGTACTTATTTGAAAGTCGTGTGTAGTGTGTAGTGTGTAGTGTGTAGTGTCCCTAACTAATTACTAGGCTATTTTAGCCCTTTAACAAAATAAAATAAAAAAACGAGTGCTTATTCGCAATCTTAGTAGCAATCACAAAGCTAAGTGCTTGTTCGCAACTTTAGTAGAAGAATGTTGACTATGACTATTATGTCCACCCTAATAAATAGCGAAGATAAACGCTCTCTGGCCATTATGCCAAATCTCCAAAAAAATATGGTACCCTTGTATGCCACCATGGCAGTGTAAAATGTGTGTGCGTGCTTAAATAAATAATATGCATGTATGTACGTATGAAATCTCCCCTGTGCAAGTTTTGTTTTGTTTGCGCGTAAGCTGCTGACGTAATCGTGTTGATGTAAACGTGTTATTTATCTTTGCATCTAAGGCCAGTGTCACACTACCTTCCATGCTATATAATAACCCGTCAGCTTTGGTCGGGAACCAAAACGTGGGACCTTTGAGTCACTTTCTCTAATCTACGAAAGTGACTCGCCTGTAACCAGTTTGACTCCTACTTCCGCCTTTGGGAGTCACACAACATGAAGTTCAAGTGTCACTATGTATACAAACAAACAAAAAAAAAAAACTGCTTATGAAGTGTTTGGAATTGTGTGTGAAGATAATTGTGATGAATATGTGATGACCATCTACTACCTAATTATTATGTAAGTGTAATTGTGAATCTTCCGTATGATAACATGTATGCGTGTAACATGACATGAATTGTGGTACCTATATGTGCCACCTAAGTACTAAAATTATATGACGGTGTGCTAACACCCTTATATTTTCCCAAAAATATATTATCAATTTTTCGGGCTTGTTTGAAATCTTCCACCCGTTCGATGAAAGAGTGTACCTGCGAATTACCGTCGTATTTAAATTTGGACAGCTCCGTAAGAGAGCATCGCTCATATATTACGGGCTGATTTAGAAAGTGACTTTCTCTCAGGTTGTTGCTATTTGCTTTCTCTTTCATCTCCGCGAGGGTTTCTGCCTCCTGCGGTTCATTGGTAGGGGCAGCAATGCTCTCGTCCGCATCATCAAATTCGCTGGTGTTTGATGCATGCGAATAACTTTCGGATCTGGCTTTCAATCTCTTGTATGTAGTTTTGAAAGTGAGTTGAAAGTCATCGTATCTTTCCTTTAGATCTGATTCCTCTGGGGGAATGATTCTAGCGAACCTAGACTCCATGTGAGCACATAAGGCTTTGGAGCTAGCCAATAATGACAGTTTGTACTTGTCCTGAAGGGACGCCACGTTCTTCTCCAACACGGCCAGCGAGGAGTACAACCCTACTAAGTCTTCCTCCAAATCCAAAGGGGAGACCTGTAAGTCCTCTTCGTCCGTGGTTATCTTTAGTTTTTTAATTTGTTGCCTGAGGGCTGCCACCGTTGAACCAGGTTCCTCTCCCCGGATCTTAACTTCATATGCAAGTTCCGCCTTTGGAAGTGATGTGAAATTTGATTTGAATGCCATTGTACTGACTATTTCAATTACTATTGCCGGGAATCTTTAGTGATGATGATTATTTACCAATGTATGGTGTATTTATCTGCTACTTATTTTATATGAAAAGTTAATTTCATGTAAACAACGAATGTTCGCTATATTCGCTAACGAATTCTGTTGTAGTGAACGACGGCCCTTATCGTTGTCTGTTTACGTTCTTGAATGTTAAGGAATGTGAATATTTTTCGATACACCCGCAGAATAACGAAAAAATAATTTCTGCTTTTTAGGGTTCGTTGAACTAAATTTTAAATTGAACCTTTATAAAACTTAGTATTTGCTTTAGGAAATCTTAAGTTTGGAAATATTACCTTTTAGTGTTCCTTCACTCAAATAACAATTTGGACCCTACTAGATATTCTTGTCTGTCTGTCTGTCTGTGTTTGAATGTAATCTAATCCGAAGCAGTAAGTAGTGAAAGTGAGGTGTATGATGATGGGTTGATGAAGTTAGCTAAATGTTTGACCGTAATCGATTAATATAATTTTTGACGTTAATAATATTTTTATTAAAATGTAACTATTCCCACGAACGTACTAAGAGTTAGTTGTATTGTAACTCGTACCACTAATTTTTTCTTTAATCGTTCCTTACTACTACGGAACCCTTAATTATTATGAATTGTGTCAAAGACGATACGCACTTGGACGGTTCTTGAAATAAACTATATAGTAGTAACCAACCTTTTATGTAAATTGTTCCTCACCACTACGGAACCCTTGAATATTTCGAATTGTTTGAAAAACCGATTCGTACTTGGACGCTTCTGGAAATATATTGTATGAGACTGTAGGTGTCCGGAGTGTATTTTATTCACTTCCACCCACAGTTTATATGGAAAAAAAAAATTTTCTTCTACTATCGAGCTAGTAATTCAACTTACTCGTAAACGTTATGAAAGCAACATCTGCCGTTGTTTATTCAGAACCCGAATCAAAGTTATAAGTTTACTATTGTTATGGCAAGACTGTTTTCACTGCGTGATCCACGTTTGGAATGTTTTTTCTTACAGTTTTATTTCAGTGTATCAGAATTCTACGTAATTCGAAAAGTGAAACAATTATAAATCTTTTATAATTTACGTGAAGTGAAATTCGTAAAATCTTTCGTTTTACTAAAGTGAAATTTCAATAGGGATTGTTACCCAGAAGTGTGATTATCGGCTGTTGGTCTCGCTGTAAATTCACATATAGGAAATACAACAAAATAATACACAAATTGAGGCGGTTTGACGCCGTAAAAATAAAATTTGTGGTGGTGATTTACTGTGACTACTTTTTACGATGAATATAGGCAATACAATTCACTTACGAAAATTAATGTAAGCGTTTCAAATTAGAAGTTTTACTTCAGACTTTGACAAAGTACTATTTCAAATTGAAAAAAAAAACTTTTACTTTAAATTTCATTAAAAATTTTCCACCATAAAATAAATACCTATAGAGGGTGTGAAAAATAAATTTGGGGACCGTTAAAATTTGGAAAAATTACAATTTACGTTGAGAAAAAATTCAAATTTTGCCTTGTTCTTGAGTTTGCCGAAATCTGTCTAAAATAACTAAAAAACACACAAAATAAGCCGGAAAGAACAAGTTGGCAGCAGAGGTCAGGAGAGCCAAATTCCTGGGTAGTTGTAATAATTTGGAGGGAAACTACCCCGCTAACGGGCACTCTTAAGACTATTTTACACAGATTAAAATATCTTATAATTATGACTTCCCGACTCCCGTCGGAAATCGCTTTCTCGCTACCCGAAACCACGATATGGGCGCCACTGAAAAGCTTTGCTTTCAGGAAAGGAGAGAGAAATAACAAGATAGAATTTAACACATGAAAAATTAATAATTTATTTAAATTAAGCACTTGGGGGTCGTGGGTTGTGGCAATATCGGGCAGCAAGGGTTTTCGCGATTTCCGATAGTCCTTCAGGGTTCGACTTATCTTGGTGACTCCAGGATGTTGATGCAGTCCGCCAGGTAGCCGTGCCGTCCACAAGTTCGGCTGGCACGGTGTTTTCAAACCGTAGGGTGGATGATCGCTCGTAGAATCGAAGGGTACGTCTTCACCTTCGTGGCACCCGAAGGGTGGATCTTCCCAATCCGTAGGGTAGATAGTTTCTTCGAACCCGTAGGGTGAACCCTGGAATGTTCCAGAAGACGGGTTAGCTGGAACCCTTTTTCCCGCCCATTGCTAAGACAGCCGACCCCCGTTAAACCATTTGGGAGTCGGTTGCCTTACAATGTTTGGTTAACTACTAATTTTACAGAGACCTTTTTTTCACACCCCTGTAATCTACCCTCCCATAACAGGGTTGACCAACAGCCGTTAATTTTCACTGTTTTAAAAATCTAGATTCGTTATAATTAATTTGACTCACCCAATGATGGGGTTATTGACGCTCGCAGCTAAATCGCTGATCACTTTGGGAGTACTTGGCTCCTTACTATATTTCTTCACTTTAAATAAACTTAAACTCTGATGCACCTGCGCCTTCGCGACTCGTATATTTAGATTATTTTAGTAATTCTGTTTTAATGCTGAACTGCGTTGTTTTCATAAACCTCCCTTCGATTAAGTTTCACCCCATTTCTCAGAGGGAATTCTGGTAATAGGTCCGAATAAACAAAAACCAAACACATTAATCAAACTACATTCCATTCAGATTCCACGAACGGAAACATTACCATAACCATTGATATATGAACGATTTATTCAAAGCGCTTTTTGTTTACAAATGGTATGAATAAAAATATAGTTAATACCTATTCATAGTACCTACTATTTATTATTTATTCGAAGCCTAAGTAATAAAGAATCATACAGTAGGTATCCCTTTGTAAGACGAAAACAACTTGTTATCGTATTGTGTCTCACGTTTCACCAGTTATTTATACTAATATGGGTTGGGAACATTTTTATAGCACTCGAGTGCTACTTAATATCTCTGTATGTTACCTTCTGTAGAACTATTAATACAATAATTGAACTGACTACACATCCAGTATAGATGAATACAAAATGAACCGTTTATTTCAACGCATCCACCCTTTCTTCGACTTAGGAGAATCGTCAGTCTCGCATAATTATTATCATATGGATATTTGCAACACCAGAACAGTTCAAAAATAATCGAGGTGGTCGAAAGTTCTTTCCACAATCCATTTATGTGCGTAAGAAAGCACCTATGGGACATTACCGTATGCGAGCTTCTCGGACGCAAAATGTGAGGATATTCCCTGTTTGTGTCTAGTAGTGCGATGGTAAAATGAAGACGTCAGTCACCACACTGAAGTTATTTTATAAGAACCATTTGAAAGGGTAAACTCGCTTGGTACGTAATGTCTACAAACTTATGTAAGAACATTTGGTCACATATCTTAGCACTGTGGTATACAAGAAGGTAATAAACTGACAAGGACAACTGTACGAGATGTTCACAAACGATACTTCTAAAATTAAAGTAATAATTTCGGGCAAAGTGCAAATTTATCTCCCTCTACGTAGTTTGTAGCAACAGTGTAGCTCGTAGCGGTGTAGCACTACTGTATTATCATTTTAATTTTAAAATGAATAAACAAAAGAGTCACACTCAAAATAGTGTTTCATAGCTGTCGATTTCTGCTAAATTATTGCATTCAGAAAATGACTTGGTTTTTGTTTTGTTAGTTTATCCGTCAAAGCTTTCTCTTAAATTTTGTTATACATACTTTGTACTTCTGTTTACTGACTTTCATAAACACGACTTTCACAATATTAATAGGCCATTATTTTACAAAAAGATGGACTGCGACAGCGGTCCGTTCTTTACTACGGTGCCCTAAGGAATATTAGGGGCGGTAAAACCTACCTATTGAGTCAGTGAATGCTTGACTAGATGCAATATGCACTATGTAGGTACATAATGCAGTAGTGCATGGGTGTGTTTCCTTTAATCATGTATAATCGTTATTTGCTATATTGGGTGTCCCAAAATTGACTGACCAAATTTCATGAGATGACTTGGCATCGGAAATCAAATACAAATATTTAATAAAAAAGGGGGGTACAATTTTTATTTTTAATAAAATATTTTTGTTGCACATTAAGCATTCGTTTGTTAACATGGTCAGCGCGGCAAAACAAACCACGGAGCATCCGCCTGGCTGTCATTGTCGCTCTCGGCTGCCGCTCAGTAGGGATAGGGAGGGTGATAATGAAAATTTACAGGATCCTTGAAACGGATTTACATTCAAAGTATTCATGGATTTTTTTATTCTAATTTTTGTAATTTTTCTGACTAATGCCACGTCACGTGACGAAATTTGGACAGATAGTTTTGGGACAATTCATAAATATATTTGGTTTCGTTTCCTTCATTTTGACGGTAATGGTCTAAGTCTAACTTAATTTAACTTTGTCATTGTTTCAAAGTTTTCGATAACACGATTAGCGACTTCAAAGGCATTTTAAACAAAATCACATCAAAAGCTGAACATTTTCTGATTACATCTAAACTTACTATACCTACTAGCTTGCTAAAAATAATCAGAATATTCAAAACAGAATTACAAACTTTCGCATAGTGAGTAGTCCAAAATCTCACTCAATTATAGACATTACTAGCTGATGCCCGCAGCTTCGCCCGCGATGGCGCTGTATGTGAAATTTTGCTGAATTTTCTTTGCTATAAACCTCACGGAGCCCGAGACCTTTCCAACGAATGCAAAACCGTGGAAATCTGTTCGTGCGTTCTGGAGTTATAGCGTCAGGAAGGAAAACCCGACTTATTTTTATATAATAGATTAGGGAATACTAAAACCTAAGGAGTACTTACATTGTATACTGTCTCTATTTGCATCATTTTCTATACATGTAAAGGTGTCGCTGTTAGCGGTAAGGATGGCTATTTAATCCTGGGAATGTCCTTCCGAGTGCTGACCTGGGGCTCCTAACCGTAGGTATTAGGTAGGGAACGTGTGGTTTTTAGTCGGTAGAGTCCGGCATAGCATCCATGATGGATTTTCCTCACGTTAAAAAAAAGGATGCCTATTTGGATAAAAATGTTTTAGACTATTTTTACACCTGTGGAAATAATGCCTATTTTACGGCGAAAAATAATGAACGTTTATTACACACATAGTACACACATGGTAATGGTAATGGTAATTATAAATCACCATTACCATTACCATCTTCACGCCAAATCCCTTGCGGGGCAGGCCGAAAAAACTGAGCGCCACACGGCACGGTCCATACACACCTCACTTGCTTCTTCAACTTTCATTTTTCTTTATATGCATTCACGTCGGTTCCTCCGGCTCTTGGCACCACCTTCTGCAATCACACGATTAATTTGGTCGTGGTAGGTGTGTTGTGGCCTTCCCTGACTCCTACATCCATCCACTTTCGCGTTGTATATCTGTTATGCCATTCTTTCATCTCCGATTTGCTCCACATGCCCGAACCATCGTAGCATGCCCTTCCTAACTTTAACACCGACACTCTCTTCCAGACCAACTCTCTGTCTTACATCTTCATTCCGAACGCGATCTGCGTGCGTTACTCCGCAGATTTAGCGTAGCGCGCGCATCGCCACCGCGTTTAATCTACTTTCATGCGATTCCTGCCATACCCAACTCTCGCTTTCCTACGTTAGCGTAGGTATCAGCACCGCACTGTGTACTGCGAGCTGGGCCTTTTGGCTTAAGCTTTTGGTACCCAAATGTTTACCTAACGCTTCATTCACACTATTGTCCGCAGTTACCCTCCTTAACATACATACTGTATAGTAGTAGTCATACATATATACATAGTCCTTAGTTACATATATTATTATTATCATTATTATTTAATTGTAGACGAGCAGCTACAAGCTGATGTGTCTATATCACAGTGATGAAAAACTCACTACACTAAATTGTTTTTTTTAAAATTACACAGTTTATTTGTCCATAACCAGTGGTCTAGTTTATTTTTGAACCCGTTCACTGAGGCTACTGTTACGATGTCATCGAAACTCATTAAAGTCACGCCTTTATCCCCGAAGATGTAGATAGAGGCATGGAATACACATTTAACCTTTCTAGTTTTTCTCCCAAGTAACAGTTGGTGAGCCAATTGCCGTGTTGAAATGGACAGGCGCAGATTATGTGACGACGCGTATATAACATCGCATTGCACGCACAATAATTACAATTACAATCTACATCTGAATGCGAATTATTCGTAATATGCTCACGTAATGTAACGAAAATGTCACTTGTAATTTGATCTAACAATACTGTTGAAATATTGCAGTCCAGATGGGAATAAATTATTGCAGATTTGATTGAAATAAGTCTAAAACATTTTGGAAAACTACGAAAGAACTGAATTTTACTTTTATTAGTAGGATGAGTAGCGACTACTCCTAACAATAGATTGGTTTTTGTCCTTGGGGAAAGCAAGTTAAATGGATGAATTCATAGATTTAGATGAAAAGTAGCGCGCAATTCTCTGAACCTATAGGTCAAATCATATTTTTATTGTTGAATACAATTTTTTTATGATTATGTATTTGCTCTTAATTTTAACTCGATGAGTCCATTCATTCTTCAGAAATAGATTACCTTGGCATTACAGACAGACAGGCAGATGGAAATCTGAGTTTCCCTGTCAAGGCACGGAAGTCTGAAATTTTCCCATAAATTTGAAGTACGGGATACTTTTACTAAAACTCCGCTATTATGTTCGTCTGTCCATCTGTCTGTTTCCTGACTGTATCTCATGAACCAAATGCTGATAGATAGCTGCATTTGACAAGCTGTTACAGCTATGGCGAAAAATACGACACAGAAAAATATATTTAAGAGGGGCCTACACCACAAACGTGATTCTTTGTCACGGAGCCCTCAGTGCACGAATTTGACTTGGACTTGGCCAGTTTTCACTTATCCACTTCCCCAACGAATAAAAAAGTAAAAGTTAATATAGAAATCGCGTTTATAAATGCAGTGATGGTTAAGAACTTAACTAAACGTCAAAAAAAACGTATTTCAAATCTATAACACAAATTAGTTTGCCTGTGTGAGAACTCTATCTATGCGCCAAGAAAGTTAGAATAGCACACAAAGCGGTGCAGTGATAATGACTAAAACTTTACGTGTCCATTTCGATTGCTCGGCCAATATGTCGTAGAAAAAAGAAACTTATGTCAGCATTTCGAAGGAATTCGTAGAAAACGAACAGTGAAAACCGCAAATTCGAAGAGTCAATATTTAGAAAGTTATAAGGGTTTAACCGTGGCCGCGCAGTCCGCATGAATTCATCTGCGCGGCCACCAGTTCTCTTGAACGGAGCTTCGTACAAGTCTAATTCTTTTTGCTAATCACTGACACGATTTCGAAGAAAATGTAGATTATAAAAATAAAGCCCTACTATTTGAACTTCACAACATACGGCACTCCAAAGTTATGGCCGCGCATTACGCACAATGCGAACCGCGCGGCCACGGTTTTTCTTAAATGGAGCTTAAACGGAGCTTAGTAGAAGTCCCATTCTTTTTGCTAATTACAGATACCATTTCGAAGAATATGTAGACAGTATGAATAAAGCCTCAAATTAAGAACTAAATGACGTATAGAACTTAAAACCTATAATCGAAGGATAAAATAGGGTGACCAAGATTTATAGTGTGTGAATCCAGGCTTTTTACTATTTTAATATCATAATGTAAATATATTTAAATAGCAAGTAGCTTTTCTTGTAAAAAGAGCTACTGATTGTTTCAATTGAATTCCAATTCAATTCAATTGAGAATTAGTGATTCGAATTAGTCTTACGAAAATGTGCTTGTAAGCTTTTAAGTAAAATAGGTTTATTAAAAAGAAAACATAATATTTGCTGGCGATTGGCAATCATTCATTCTACATGGCGCTGTGTGAAATAGATAAAATAAATAAATAAAATAAAATAAAATTTATTCCCTTTGAAATTTTTAAAAAAATATTTAGGTTTGTCAAAATTTTTGTGACTACCGGGGGTTCGGAAATGCTACAAACTGAGAAGAACACCCCAAGAAACTCAGTCCGGTCCCTCTTATTCATCTGAGTATCTAATACAGTTTTTTTTTAATGTAGAAAGGAGCAATTCGTGTCACTGCCAGGCAGTCTTGTCTTCTAGAAAGTCTTTAATGCTATAATAAGCTTTCTGGCACAATTTAAGTTTTACTAGTTTTTTAAATTTATTAACTGACAAACCTGTTATGGCTGTCGGCAATGTATTGTACATTCGAATACAATTGCCCGCAAAAGAATTGCTTATTTTATTAAGCCTAAATCTAGGTACAGCCAATTTATTCTTATTTCTTAAGTTTAGGTTATGGATATCACTATTTTTAATAAATTTACTGTTATTTTTATGAGTATATAATAAGTTTTCATATATGTACTGTGAATACACAGTAAGGATGTTGATATCCTTAAACTTTTCTCTTAATGACTCCCGAAACCCCATATCATAGATAGCCCGGACAGCCCTTTTCTGCAACACAAAGATACATTCGATGTCGGCAGCGTTACCCCATAATAGTATGCCATAGGTCATGACACTGTGGAAATAGCTAAAGTAGACAAGACGCGCTGTTCTAATGTCTGTCAGTTGTCGGATCTTTTTAACGGCATAGGCTGCAGAGCTCAGTCTGCCCGAGACTTTCTCGATATGAGGCCCCCACTGCAAGTTGGAGTCTAACTTTATGCCCAGAAAGACAGTTTCATCGACCAATTCTACTTGATCATCCCTAATCCTAATACTGGTGTTAACGAGCCTAACATTTGGCAAGGTGAATCTAATACATTTTGTTTTAGTTTCGTTTAACAATAAATTATTAGCGTTAAACCAGTGGACTACCCTAGAGAGGGCATTGTTTACTTCGTCAAGATCGCGTTGTCCACGTTCAACTTTAAATATTAAAGATGTGTCATCAGCAAACAAAACTACCTCATGATCGTCTCTTATAAGGTGAGGGAGATCATTTATGTACACTAAAAATAGAAAAGGTCCCAGAATTGAACCCTGAGGCACCCCCATTGTTACAGCAGAACCATTTGACTGTTTACCATTTATAACTACTCTCTGTACTCTATCTCTAAGGTAAGAACTAATTAAATCCAAGGCCGTCCCCCGGATTCCATAATGATCAAGTTTTTTAATTAAAGTCTGATGCTGGACGCAATCGAAGGCCTTAGATAAGTCGCAGAATACACCATAAGCATCATACGACTCCTCCCAGGCCAGGCATATACACTCTAACAATTTGATTCCAGCATCCGTGGTAGACCGACCGCGCGTGAAACCGAATTGTTTAGTATGGAATAGTTTATTTGTATTAAAATGATTTTGCATTTGATTAAGCATTACCTTTTCAAAGATTTTACTAAACGTGGGTAGTACAGAAATAGGACGAAAATTGGACGGATCTGAGGTGCTACCCGATTTAAACAGAGGAGTTATTTTACTAAACTTCATTAAGTCAGGAAACACACCACTATCAACACAATTATTAAATATTATTGATAATTCAGGCAACCATTTCAATTAACGAATTAACTAAATGTACAGAAATTCCCCAGAGGTCAGCAGTTTTCTTAATATTTAAAGATTTAAAAGTTTTTATGACAGTGTGTATACTAATTTTACTGAATTTGAATATTTCATTACAGCAAGGAACATTTGCTTTTAACAAGGATTCTGCTATTGGGGTAGAAGAATCTAGGGCTCTGGTCAAATCTACTGGAATTCGAGAAAAAAATTGTTCAAATTCGTTAGCGACTTCGGCATCTGTTGTAATTATGTAACCATTTACTTTAAGTTTAAAATTATTATCATTCGATTTTGCTTGGCCTCTTTCTGCGTTAATTATTTTCCAAGTAGATTTAACTTTGTCTACACTATTGAGAATTTTATTACTTATATACTTTCTTTTGGCTGCTAAGCAGTCTGCTTTAAACTTTTTTGAATAAGTTTTAACATAATTTAGAAATTCATCTGTTCTATTAAGCTGTCTTTCTGAGTATAGTTCATACAGTTTTTGTCTACTTTTATGTATATCCTCAGTGGCCCATTCACTGAAGGCTGGCCTATCACCGATTGTGACTTCCTTAGACTTGAATACGGAGTTGAACTCATTGTAAAAGGAATCAAAAAATAACTTATACATTACATTTGGATCTAAGCCAGTGTCTAAAAATGGAAGTTTATTGCAAAGTCCAACTCGCATACGTTCCAAGCGGTCACTAGTTACTGGTCTACATAATATTTTACGTCTTTTAACTTTTTCTCTTGTGATCTTGAAAGATGCTATTTGCCCAGTATGATCTGATTTTATCTTATTTATAATACTCTTACTTTCTGGCAACATATCACTGTATATATTGTCCAGACAAGTAGCTATTGTATCACAATATCTAGTAGGCTCTAAAAATAAATTAGTGAGATTGTGTGATTTAAATAAATTTAAGATATCATTGGTCTGACGCGTATTTATAAGTATATTAACATTAAAATCACCGCACACTATTAGGTGTTTATTAGTTTTTCCAAGTTTAAATAGCACTTTATCCATTACTTCCTCAAACTCACTAAAGGGTGAGACTCCAGGTTTATATACGCATACTACTATGAATTGCTCCAATTCTACGCACGATATTTCAACTGTACACTCTACAGAGAGGGACACAACATCTTTCCGTTCCTTATATTTTAATTTCTTATTTAATAAAATCAACGAACCCCCCCGTGTTGCGTTGACCCTGCAGAACGCACTACCAACCCGGTGACTACTGAAACTGAACATGAGCTCATACTCCTTACGCATATGTTCTGTAAGACAAACAATTTCAATATTTTCTGAGCTCATGAAGAGCTCCAATTCAAACTCTTTGACCTGTGTTAATGTTGCAATATTATAATGCACCAGGCTGATGTAATTTACATTTTTTAATTTAGTTTTGTTCGGAGGACAGTTTCCGATAAAATTACGGTTTGCAATTAAATTTAACTCTATTAATTTACAATTTTGGCTAGAGGGTAATTCCTCTGTTGTCCCAGCAGTTAATTTAAATTACTTGGAACAGATTGCAAAGTCCTAAATCTACTCTGCTCAAATAAAGCAGTTTTGTCAGCCAAGTTTTTGGCTACAGAATAAAAATAATTAAATAGCAAACTTGCTATTTGTCTTTTATAATATTTGGGTAGATAGTACCTACCCTTGTGATTATTATAGACTATAAACTTGCTATTATGGTGCAGGATATTTTGGTGCAGGACCTCCTCGCTCCCACAGTTCAACAATCCCAACCACAGCAACCACCAAAAGGAAACAAACCTTAGCAAATCACCACGACGACAACGAACTGCCCAACCCAAAGAAGACAAATGGACGGGACGATAATTCGCCTGATGGCATTTGTAACTTTTTCTAAGATGAAGCGGTCCACAACTATTCTGAGCATTTTCCGTCCTTATTTATATAAGGTGTTATTTACTAACTAGAAGTATTCTTCTATAAATGTAGGTATTAAAATGTCGTTTATAAAAAAGGTAAAGTAAGTAGGTACATATAAGTAAAGTATTGACTTTCGATTACATTACATTAATAAAGTACTATACGTAAAAACACCATACAGTACCTCATTACCTACCAACTTAAATATTGGGTAAAAAATATTAGTATTGCGGAAATACCTTACTTGATATTGTTATTGTCCAGACTACCAACGTTATAGGTTAAACGCAAAGTTTATATTACTTGAATAGTGGTATTTAGATTCAATTTACGTAAAACTAAAGCATTTGAAATTAAATCAGAAATTAAAAATGGTCGAAAACAAGGACGTATCATAGCTATACACATCGACATCGCGACTTTAAAAAACAAATAAACTTTTACAAATTTGAATAAAGAATTCTATAAATTATCTGTAGTAGCATGCATGAAGTAAACATATTTGCTGGCGAAAGAAAAAGAGTCAATATCAGAGGAACGTGGAGTAAAAAGGAAACTTGAATTTCACTTACTGAGACATATGATTACCTACTTAATGTGTTTACGGGTAAAAAGTAATAATTAAATTTACAAAATGTTAGTGCTGTTTATCGGATTAGTAATTACTGGCGTAATTTAAGTCATAAAATCAAACTATAACAATACCATAAAGAAACATTTATTTAATAAGTAATAATTCAGTACATAATACGTAATCAAAATATTTTTAATTTCAATCATTTTAATAATCTTAATATATTATTATTTTGTTTTACTTTTTATTTATAGAAACATAATTAAATAAAATGAAATCTACTAGCAAAATAAAATATTAAGTAGTACAAAATCTCCCCAACATCCCCTTGTGGGTCGCGCCAAACCACCACAGAATACAGAGTACATTTTCCTTGCTAAACGCCATTTTAGCATTCCGGAAAATAAATAATAATAATTATTTCTGTTGTATTTACGCACGTTTCTATATTTGGCAATTACTGTGTAGTTTGTGCATCATCTGAAGATGCAAGAAGGTATGTTTTTTGCGAGTTTTCTTTAACAACAGAATTTAAAACATTGCTAATAGAACTTTTGCAAAGCCTACAGTCGCGTCACTGATTGGTCAGGTAATTCCTTCCTTAACCTTTACGTGTTGCCATTTTCCAGTGTTGATAACGTATCTTAAGGTTTTTTTTATAAATCACTAGCTGATGCTCGCGGCTTCGCCCGCGTGAATTTGGTACCCGTTCCCGCTTCCCATGAGAATATTTTCCCGAGATGTAACGTAGCCTATGTGTTATTCCAGACTATAAGCTATTAAAACATGAATGTGGGTTTATCACACGAAGCGAAGATGAGTGTGATAGATAATAGTATCACATGAGTGTTTTAATACCTAATTATACAATTGCATACAAGACTTTATCTACACCCATGATAAAACAATTTGCAAAAATAATATCGAAGAAAAATAGCGGGAATTCGAATTCGCTTTAATCTTTTTTTTTCGGCGCGCAGCCTCTGTGGTAGTGCAATGCAACGCGCGTGAATGACAGTTCTTTTTTTGAAACTCATACAGATTCCACGCGTCGAGCGGTAAGAATTTGGCTGTCTGATGAGTAACCCTTTGCGCGGAAGAGATTGAAAAAGCGAACGGAGTGTTATGTTATTATTAGGAAATTTCATATAACATAATAACAGCCGTCGGATGATATTATGGTTATTAGGACCGTACGTACCGAACGTAGTATTACGTACTCTGTGATTAGGATTTTGGATGTATTAATGTTGGCAATAAGCTAACTGTTGCAGAATCTTTTATAGAGGACTTTTTTTTTTAACGTGAGGGAAAATTCTCATAGGATGTTATGCTCTTACCGACTAAAAAACCTCACGTTACGCCCAACAGCCTATGGTTGGGAGCCCCGGGGAAGCCCTCAGAAGGATGTCCCAGGACTCCCAACAGACCTACGGCCGCCACTGCGGCCTCGCCCAGGGGGTGGTTCGGGTGCTATTCCGCGTCTTTGGGGGGGTTTCGGATGTGATCCCGCTTCTAAGGGGGGGGCGTGCGTGAGTTGCTCACGTCAGGCTGCCGTCATGGGCCTGCTTCTGTAAGAACGGTGAGCGACCCTCTCACCGTCCTCAGACCCCCGGTCATGGAGGCCGATAGTCCTCGGCGAAGACACGTCGGCGGCGCCCCGGCCGCCGACTGCGGAACTCGGGTGGGAGAGCTCTCTCCCGTACCCGGCCCGCCGCCTCCTTCACGAGCATGACTTGCTCGCAGAAAGAGGCGGCGCAGTCCCACTTACTCCCGCTGGAGAGCATGGCTCGCACCATGGTCTCGAGCGAGAGAGTGTCCACGTCCAGACCCACTACGAGGACCTGGCGCTGTTGCGCCCTTTATAGAGGACTTAAAGCTTGGGTGTAGATAAAACATACTTAACCTATTCCTTTCTGAATACCTATATACTGGGTGTAACAAAATTGACTCTCGAAATTTCATGAGATGACTTGGCATCGGAAATCAAATACAAATATTTAATAAAAAAGGGGGGTTAAATTTTACTTTTTTTTTTAATTTTTTTTGTCGCACATTAAGAAATCGTTTTTTACCGCGGCAATTCGAGGTAACATGGTCACCGTGGCAAAACAAACACGGAGCACCCGTCTGGCTGTCGTTGTCGCTTTCTACTGCCGCTCAGTAACGATAGAAAGGGTGATGATAAAAATTTATAGGACCTTTAAAACGGATTTACGGTTAAAGTATTCATGTGATTTTTTTTTCTTAATTTTTGTAATGTTTCTTGACTGATGCCCCGTCACGTGACGAAATTTCGAGAGTCAATTTTGTTACACCCAATATAGGTACCTATTCAGATGATGATGATAGATGATAGATGGATGTTATATATAACATTATCATAGAATCTATAGAAAGCATTTAAAACTTCTAAATACAAACATTTCTTTAATTATTATTTTAAATAACACAAAATGACAAACCACAATGGATAGTAGGTACCATAGAGCAACGTGACCAGTACCGGGGGGAGTAAATAACATGTTTGCTGTATATAATTTATCTCTGTTATATGTTGTATAGGGGGGGGGGGGGGGAGGTTGGGAATTATATTCGTCATTACAGGGTCATATTTCAGGATCTACTAAAGCTCTATCAATGAAATTTGATATACTGCCTTAGTACTAGTATATAATTATGTACATACAATCTTATTTCTGTACTTGCAATTGGCACAGGGGGGTCAAAAGTGGGTCGAAACGGTTCGTGTAAAAGTGTACGGCATGCGCGGTCTGTTGCTGGACTTGGCCTGCGCACTGCCGTGCGCTTAGATTAGAGATGACTGATTTAAGTTTTAGAAATTTTGTTGTTATCGTAAGTCAGATTTTGTTTTTAAGTTCTAATTGTAATTGTAATATTAAAACGAACTGTGATTGTTGAATTATGTGAAAAAGTATAGTTTAATTAAACTTCATGTTATATTAATGTTGTTGCTCTCGTAAATCTGGTGTAGTTTTATAATAAACTACTTTTTCTTAGCTTATTTAGTTTATGATCTTAATCGTTACAGCAACGTAAATAAGTAATATTTTTTTCATTTCTCCTACTCGGAAAGTAGTGTTTCCTTAATCTGATTATTGGGTGGAAAATGCTGTTTCACTCCCTAGGGAGGGAAAAACTCATACTTAACTACAAATTACTTCCCACCTAAGGGCCGGAATGAAACTTAAAATAGAACTGCTGTCAGGTCCGCTGTGAAGAGTTTTATGTAAAAAAAACTAATTTTAAAAAATGCTGCGGCCATGTGCAGTGTGAACTTAGCGCAAATTTCTTAGAGCGGAATAAGCTGCAACAATAAGCCCCCTTAAACACGGACCCCTGGCTGCCGGTCTTCCGCGGTGAGTTCCATATTTAAAATTTAAAAAGTCGACATGAATTGGCGGGATATTACACTCTGTTAAGACTAGTATGATAATTTTGACAACTCTAAATAGGGCACCCCATAGTGTCCAATCGTTAATGAATCTATTCGATTATCGATTGCGTAAAAATTAAATCGATAGTTACAAAAAAACGGTTTTTTATTATTTTGGGTAATTAGGTAAATATAATTGCATTATTATTGTTTGTATTATACTTAGCTAATCATATTACAAAAAAATACTGTGGATACCTACTTATTAACATTACTTGCATTTAAATAAATATACATGAATTCGATTTATCCGAATTATTTGTTTGTGATCGATTGTGCGGTATTGTTGGAATACGCTTCACTAGGATAAGTGGGCGGTACTCGTCTATGTGCTACGTTAATTTTTTGAAGTATACTTGACATAAACAAATCCGATACTTCATAGGCGTGAGCTGTTAAAATTATCATTCTAGTTTTAACAGAGTGTAATATTATTATCTGTTATTTATCTGTCTGTGACAGAATACATAAAAATAGGTAATAATCTTTTATGTTAAGATTTGAATATTATTACTTTTACTTTATTTTTCTCTTATTCGAAATGAAAAGTAGAGTGTTTAACACGGGCAAAAGAATCAATTCTGACTCGGACTATAGCCGGTCTAAATACCTCGGGAATTGATTCTTTCCACCCTGACCTCGGTTAAAAATCTACTATTTTATTTGTAATCTTACTATTACGAAAACGAATTGTGAATTTTAAAATATGTGATTTATAGTTTATAGTAAGTATTAATATGTTTTATCTATTTAAATATCATTTGTTTTATTGTAATAGTTGTGAAAGAAGCTTTATTTATCTGGCTTATATTTACATTTCCGGTATTATTAGCTATTTTTAACATTTAAGTAGGTAAATGTCGGTGCCAGAGCTGAGGTCAGTGATAAATCACCTTGCACTTTAACTCTTCATGTTTTTTTTTATATTCGGCTCGCCAAAATGATGCCGCCGTCCGATGGAAAGTCACAGCAACATCTAGCGATTGGGGGCCACCATCCCAGTCTGCAAGACTATAGAAAGCGGCCCCCAAGTTGGCGGCCCTATGATGTGCCTCTTCACGCTCCGCTTGAAGAACCCAGGATGGTAAGAGAAGGGAAACACGTGCGCTGGCAGGCCGTTCCAGTTTTTATGGTACGACAGAGAAACGATCTTTTGAGTCGTTCAGTTGTAGCGAAGTAAGAGTGGCACCTCTGTCCAGCAGGCGTTGTTCGGGACGGAGTGGGCGGGATTAGGTTGAAGAGTTCAGAACACTCACCGTGAAAGATACGGTAGAATGCAGCCAAAGACGCAATAGTTCTTCGCTGCGCTAACGGCCTTACCTTACCTTACCTTACCCATTATATAACAATATGTACCTATATTGTGATCATCACCATTTACTGAAATATAAATCAATCGATGAGTGTTTTTTTTTCTTATCTTCTTATCTTTGACTGCCTCTGTGGCACAGTCGGTAGAGGTACCGCCTGCGGCGCTGGAGGTCGTGGGTTCGATTCCCACCGGAGACAAATATTTGTGTGACCCATAAATGTTTGTCTCAAGAGCCTGGGTGTATCTATGTATAATATGTATGTATTTAAAAGTATATAAGTATTAATATCCGTGGTGGATCGTGGATACCCATAACACAAGCAGGTTATTCCTAACTTACTTTGAGATCAGATAGCGTTGTGTGAGATGTCCGTGAATATTTATTTATTTATATCCTAGAAGTAAACTTCTCTATTCAAATTCAAACCAAGGGACTACAACTATTTGCTTTTTACGATTAAAAGTATAGCAATATACGTGACATTAAAAAGTCTTATTAACCGACTTCAAAAAAGAGGAGATTCTCAATTCGTACGCTATGTTTTTTTTATGTATAAGTATTACGCGATAGCGGCGCCGATTTTGATTTTTTTTGTTTGAATGAGGTTACTTCTGAGGTGGTCCCATATCCAGGGTATCAAGATCTGATGCTGGGATCCAGGAGAAATCGAGGGCAACCACCGAAAATTGTTGGGACAACTAGTGCGTTTGCTAACTTTTTGATTAAGTGCTTTAATAAGTAAGTATACCTACTACAATTTAATAAAGGTCTGGAGTCGATATGATGATGGAACCGTAAGACAGTTGAGGGATTTTCTTAACGATTTACAGCAGTTACCTTGTGTTTCGGCTTGATTGATTTGTGTTGATGAGAACTTTACACCTAGATAGATATACTTATCGGTCTACCCGTCACTTAAAATAATAATAAAAAAATAATTAAACAATAGAACCGACTTCATACAAATCCTTAAAAATAAAATATACCTAGCACATAGTGATATGTATTTTGATTTATCAGATTTTATTCAATTTAATATGGAAGTTGTTGCCATTAATAATACGTGTCCATTTCGATTGCTCGGCCAATATGTCGTAGAAAAAAGAAACTTATGTCAGCATTTCGAAGGAATTCGTAGAAAACGAACAGTGAAAACAGCAAATTCGAAGAGTCAATATTTAGAAAGTTATAAGGGTTTAACCGTGGCCGCGCAGTCCGCATGAATTCAACTGCGCGGCCACCAGTTCTCTTGAACGGAGCTACGTACAAGTCTTATTCTTTTTGCTAATCACTGATACGATTTCGAAGAAAATGTAGATTATAAAAATAAAGCCCTACTATTTGAACTTCACGACATACGGCACTCCAAAGTTATGGCCGCACAGTCCGCATAAAGCGAACCGCGCGGCCACCAGTTCTCATTAACGGAGCATTGTAGAAGTCTAATTCTTTTTGCTAATCACTGATACGATTTCGAAGAAAAAGTAGATTTGAAAAATATAGCCCTAAAGTTTGAACTTCTCGTTCTACAGCACTTACGTAAGGGCGAACCGCGCGGCCACGTGTTTCTTAAAGTGGAGCTTAAACAGAATTTGGTAGAGGTCTCATTATTTTTGCTAATCATTAATACGATTTCGAAGAATATGTAGATATCATGAATGAAGTTCTAATGCTTGAAAATCACGAGTTACAGAACTTAAACCCTGTAACTCGAGTTAAAAGAAGGGTGACCATGATTTACGTTGCGTCGACGAGATATTCCCAAAAAAAAAATTGAACCGAATTCATACAAATCCTTTAAAATATTTACTCAGCACAAAGTTATTATTTTGATTTACCAGATTTTATTCAATATCATATTGAAGTCGGCGCCAAGTAAACCCATAGGTATAGGTAGGTAGGTATTATTAATGGCAACAACTTCCATATTAAATTGAATAAAATCTGATAAATCAAAATACATATCACTATGTGCTAGGTATATTTTATTTTTAAGGATTTTTATGAAGTCGGTTCTATTGTTTAATTATTTTTTTATTATTATTTTAAGTGACGGGTAGACCGATAAGTATATCTATCTAGGTGTAAAGTTCTCATCAACACAAATCAATCAAGCCGAAACACAAGGTAACTGCTGTAAATCGTTAAGAAATTCCCTCAACTGTCTTTCGGTTCCATTATCATATCGACTCCAGACCTTTATTAAATTGTAGTAGGTATACTTACTTATTAAAGCACTTAATCAAAAAGTTAGCAAACGCACTAGTCGTCCCAACAATTTTCGGTGGTTGCCCTCGATTTCTCCTGGATCTCAGCATCAGATCTTGATACCCTGGATATGGGACCACCTCAGAAGTAACCTCATTCAAACGAAAAAAATCAAAATCGGCGCCGCTATCGCGTAATACTTATACATAAAAATAACATAGCGTACGAATTGAGAACCTCCTCTTTTTTGAAGTCGGTTAATAAGACTTTTTAATGTCACGTATATATACTTTTAATCGTAAAAAGCAAATAGTTGTAGTCCCTTGGTTTGAATTTGAATAGAGAAGTTTACTTCTAGGATATAAATAAATAAATATTCACGGACATCTCACACAACGCTATCTGATCTCAAAGTAAGCTAGGTTAAATCCCACACAAGGATACCAGACAAGAAGAACGAGCATAGTGCATTGCTGGATCTCCTGCTGACAACGCGTCCGGACGGATACAGTGTTTCAGTGGATGCTCCACTCGGATCGTCGGACCACTGTGTCGTTCGGGCGCATGTGCCTCTCGCAAGGCCTGAACCACCTCGGCCCAAAGAGTGGCGACATGTATGGCACTATAAGTCAGCAGACTGGGATGGACTGCGAGAGTTTTTCGCGTCGTACCCATGGAGGCGGCTTTGTTTTGCCTCAGAGGATCTGGATTCTTGCGCTGCAGCAGTCGCTGCGGGGATCTTGGAGGGCATGGAATGTTACATTCCTAACCGTTGGATCCCTGTAGGAGCAAAAAAGCGACCGTGGTTCAATCGGCTCTGCAGAGAAACTTTGATGTTGAAAGAATCTGCTTACAGGGCTTGGACCACGGCTCGTGCAAATTCAGATCCAAACATCTCTGAGGTGAAACGCAAATTAAATGCCGCCTCGAGAGCCAGCAAAAGAGCAATTGTCAGGGCTAAGTTCGATTTCGTCGGCAGAATTGGTGAACGGCTAGCAGGCTACCCTTCAGGGAGTCGCGAATTCTGGTCGCTTGCCAAAGCTGCCGAGGGAAATTTCTGTCGGTCAGGTTTACCACCTTTACTTAAACCCGACGGTAATTTGGCCCAGAGCGCTAAGGAGAAAGCCGACCTTTTGGGTTTTCTCTTTGCCTCTAACTCGACCATGAGCGACGGGGGTGCTTTGCCGCCGGATATTCCGTGGTGTGGAACTTCCATGCCGGAAGTAAAATTTACACAGCGGAATGTCCGACGTGAGCTTCGATCCCTGGACGTTCATAAGTCGAGTGAGCCGGATGGTATACCCGCGGTGGTACTGAAGCAGTGTGGTCCAGAGTTGTGTCCGGTACTTACACGTCTTTTCACGCTTTCATATTCCAAGCAACAAGTCCCGGCGTCGTGGAAGATCGCGTATGTGCATCCTGTGCCCAAGAAGGGTGACAGGACCGACCCGGCCAACTATAGGCCTATAGCCGTCACCTCCCTTTTATCTAAGGTGATGGAGCGTGTAATGAATACACAGCTCCTGAGGTACCTAGAGGAACACGACCTGCTCAGTGACCGGCAGTACGGTTTCCGTCACGGTCGCTCGACGGGCGATCTTCTGGTGTGCCTCACACACCGATGGGCGACGGCTATCGACAGTAAGGGCGAGGCTCTAGCAGTAAGCCTTGACATCTCTAAGGCCTTTGACCGGGTCTGGCACCGTGGTCTTCTTACGAAATTGCCCTCATATGGACTGCCCGAGAGATTATGCGGATGGGTGTCTAGCTTCCTGGCCGGTAGAAGCCTCAAGGCCGTCGTTGACGGCAGCTGTTCAGACTGCATGGCCATAAACGCTGGAGTACCGCAAGGCTCAGTGTTGTCCCCTACTCTGTTTCTGCTGCATATCAATGACATGTTGTCTATTGACGGCATTCATTGTTATGCGGACGACAGTACGGGAGACACTTGTTACACGGGCCGCCCCGGTATCTCTCGGGACACAGTGAAGGAAAATCGTGAACAGCTTGTGTCTGAAATCGAGGCTACTCTTACTAGAGTGTCCGATTGGGGTGGACAAAATCTTGTCCAGTTCAACCCTTCCAAGACACAAGCGTGTTTTTTCACCGCTAAGCAAACCCCAATTACTGTAGCGCCGCAATTTCAGGGCACATCTCTTTCCATCTCCAAAAGTATAGGGATCCTTGGCGTTGACATCTCCAGTGACGTTCAGTTCCGTAGCCATTTGGAGGACAAGGCTAAGCTGGCGTCCAAGAAGCTAGGTGTGCTCAACAGGGCGCGGCGGTACTTCACTGCTGCGCAAACACTGCTTCTGTATAAGTCGCAAGTGCGGCCGCACATGGAGTACTGCTGTCACCTTTGGGCGGGGGCACCAGAATATCAGCTTCGTCCATTTGACTCGGTGCAAAGACGTGCTATAAGAGTTGTCAACGATCCTATACTTACAAGTGGTGTGGAACCTCTTCGCGACAGGAGAGACTTCGCCTCCTTATGCGTGTTCTACCGACTGTACAATGGTGTGTGCTCTGAGGAATTGTTTGATATGATGCCCACGGCTACGTTCTATCACCGCACCGCTCGCCACAGACAGGGAGTTCATCCTCACACTCTGCGTCCTGAGCGTTCCAGCACGGTTAGATCCGATAGGGGTTTTCTTCCGCGCACGCTTAGGTTGTGGAATGATCTCCCTGCGTCGGTTTTCTCAAACGCCTACAGTATGGGGTTCTTCAAAAGGGGTCTTAGAAGGTTTTTGCAGGGTCGGCAGCACGAGTGTGGCGCCTCTGGTGTTGCAAACGTCCATAGGCTGCGGTGACCACCGGTCCTTCTGGTGGGCCGTATGCTTGTCTGCCACCTTAGGAATATAAAAAAAAAAAAAAAAAAAAAAGAATAACCTGCTTGTGTTATGGGTATCCACGATACACCACGGATATTAATACTTATATACTTTTAAATACATACATATTATACATAGATACACCCAGACTCTTGAGACAAACATTTATGGGTCACACAAATATTTGTCTCCGGTGGGAATCGAACCCACGACCTCCAGCGCCGCAGGCGGTATCTCTACCGACTGTGCCACAGAGGCAGTCAAAGATAAGAAGATAAGAAAAAAAACACTCATCGATTGATTTATATTTCAGTAAATGGTGATGATCACAATATAGGTACATATTGTTATATAATGGGTAAGGTAAGGTAAGGCCGTTAGCGCAGCGAAGAACTATTGCGTCTTTGGCTGCATTCTACCGTATCTTTCACGGTGAGTGTTCTGAACTCTTCAACCTAATCCCGCCCACTCCTTCCCGAACAACGCCTGCTGGACAGAGGTGCCACTCTTACTTCGCTACAACTGAACGATTCAAAAGATCGTTTCTCTGTCGTACCATAAAAACTGGAATGGCCTGCCAGCGCACGTGTTTCCCTTCTCTTACCATCCTGGGTACTTCAAGCGGAGCGTGAAGAGGCACATCATAGGGCCGCCAACTTGGGGGCCGCTTTCTATAGTCTTGCAGACTGGGACGGTGGCCCCCAATCGCTAGATGTTGCTGTGACTTTCCATCGGACGGCGGCATCATTTTGGCGAGCCGAATATAAAAAAAAACATGAAGAGTTAAAGCGCAAGGTGATTTATCGCTGACCTCAGCTCTGGCACCGACATTTACCTACTTAAATGTTAAAAATAGCTAATAATACCGGAAATGTAAATATAAGCCAGATAAATAAAGCTTCTTTCACAACTATTACAATAAAACAAATGATATTTAAATAGATAAAACATATTAATACTTACTATAAACTATAAATCACATATTTTAAAATTCACAATTCGTTTTCGTAATAGTAAGATTACAAATAAAATAGTAGATTTTTAACCGAGGTCAGGGTGGAAAGAATCAATTCCCGAGGTATTTTTTTTTTCTACTTGTTCTTGGACTTTCTCGGTTTGAGAGTATGCCAAAGTCAAGTAAATTTCATTGTGAAAATATAAATCATTTTCATATTATGATTCTTCTTATGAGCAGCGTATTCATGTATGTCCAAGTTTGGACTAAGTTCTACTCTAGTAAGGCGGTGGTACCTTACTAGGGCTTGCTGTGGAATTCGTCGACAAACCTAAAAACTCGCGTTTCACTGCGCTTTATCACTTTCCAACACTTTTGCACGTTGTCGAACCTTTATGTTTAATAATCCACCATAAATTACATATAAACACTCGAAATTACACTAGTTTTGAAAAATTATTAAAACACAATGTAATGCTTGTCTGAAAGTTTCCCGCCGAATCCCCGAGGTATTTAGACCGGCTATAGTCCGAGTCGGAATTGATTCTTTTGCCCGTGTTAAACACTCTACTTTTCATTTCGAATAAGAGAAAAATAAAGTGAAAGTAATAATATTCAAATCTTAACATAAAAGATTATTATTTTTATGAATTCTGTCACAGACAGATAAATAACAGATAATAATAATACACTCTGTTAAAACTAGGATGATAATTTTGACAGCTCACTCCTATGAAGTATCGAATTTGTTTATGTCAAGTATACTTCAAAAAATTAACGTAGCACATAGACGAGTACCGCCCACTTATCCTAGTGAAGCGTATTCCAACAATACCGCACAATCGATCACAAACAAATAATTCGGATAAATCGAATTCATGTATATTTATTTAAATGCAAGTAATGTTAATAAGTAGGTATCCACAGTATTTTTTTGTAATATGATTAGCTAAGTATAATACAAACAATAATAATGCAATTATATTTACCTAATTACCCAAAATAATAAAAAACCGTTTTTTTGTAACTATCGATTTAATTTTTACGCAATCGATAATCGAATAGATTCATTAACGATTGGACACTATGGGGTGCCCTATTTAGAGTTGTCAAAATTATCATCCTAGTTTTAACAGAGTGTAATATCCCGCCAATTCATGTCGACTTTTTAAATTTTAAATATGGAACTCACCGCGGAAGACCGGCAGCCGGTCCGTGTTAAAGGGGGCTAATTGTTGCAGCCTATTCCGCTCTAAGAAATTTGCGCTAAGTTCACACTGCACACTGGCTGTTTGGAAAGTCGCATGGCCGCAGCATTTTTTTAAATTAGTATTTTAAGTTTCATTCCGGCCCTTAGGTGGGAAGTAATTTGTAGTTAAGTATGAGTTTTTCCCTCCCTAGGGAGTGAAACAGCATTTTCCACCCAATAATCAGATTAAGGAAACACTACTTTCCGAGTAGGAGAAATGAAAAAAATATTACTTATTTACGTTGCTGTAACGATTAAGATCATAAACTAAATAAGCTAAGAAAAAGTAGTTTATTATAAAACTACACCAGATTTACGAGAGCAACAACATTAATATAACATGAAGTTTAATTAAACTATACTTTTTCACATAATTCAACAATCACAGTTCGTTTTCATATTACAATTACAATTAGAACTTAAAAACAAAATCTGACTTACGATAACAACAAAATTTCTAAAACTTAAATCAGTCATCTCTAATCTAAGCGCACGGCAGTGCGCAGGCCAAGTCCAGCAACAGACCGCGCATGCCGTACACTTTTACACGAACCGTTTCGACCCACTTTTGACCCCCCTGTGCCAATTGCAAGTACAGAAATAAGATTGTATGTACATAATTATATACTAGTACTAAGGCAGTATATCAAATTTCATTGATAGAGCTTTAGTAGATCCTGAAATATGACCCTGTGAATATAAGCTATTATAATTTTAGCTATTTTTTTAAATTGGGCGTATGGTAAATTGAATTTCGGTCAGATGGACCGTTGACGTGACTACGGTGGCAGGTAGTGGCTGGATTCGGAGGGCGGAGGACTGGGTGTGGTGGCGAGTCTTGGGAATGGCAAATGTTTACCAGTGGATCAGGCTGTAGATGAAGATGATTATGATCGATTTTAAAGTGGCTAAACTTGGCATTGGATTGGATTTCAATCCTTTTTTAAGCGAACAATTAGCCGATAGGAACTTGGACCCTTCTTAACAGGGATGTTTTTGGTGTGATACAATTTACAACTACCAATTACAGTTAAATTTGTCATTGTACTTATAATTACAAATTAATCAACGAATTACTTAGCTACGTTGTTGTATCGATTAGAATCAAAATATTTTTATTACAAACAAATCAGTCTTACTATTATCTTATAGCAATACTTACTACGATTAAATCACAGCAAAAGATTCCTGTACCAATTAAATCACAGTCAGTTTCGATATTAGCCTTCTATTATCTATTATTATAAAGTTTATATAAAAAACCGGCCAAGTGCGAGTCGGACTCGCGCAAGAAGGGTTCCTTTCCAAAAAACGGCAAAAAATCACGTTTGTTGTATGGGACCTCCTTTTAAATGTCCATTTTCTTTTAATGTAATTATTAATATATAATGAATATACACACTATTCGATATTCTGTGAGTATTTCAAGCGTCTATTGGTTGCCCTTATTACATAGATCACTACATAATAAAAAACAAGTATTGCTCTGTGACACAGAGCAACGCGCGCCTTTACAAGGTTCGCGTTGCTCTGTGCTCTGTGGTGGTTGTAATGCTCCCTCCACATTACTCGCGAATTTTCCCTCACGTTAAAAAAAAAAGTCCTCTATAAAAGATTCTGCAACAGTTAGCTTATTGCCAACATTAATACATCCAAAATCCTAATCACAGAGTACTTAATACTACGTTCGGTACGTACGGTCCTAATAACCATAATATCATCCGACGGCTGTTATTATGTTTTATGAAATTTCATAATAATAACATAACACTCCGTTCGCTTTTTCAATCTCTTCCGCGCAAAGGGTTGCTCATCAGACAGCCAAATTCTTACCGCTCGACGCGTGGAATCTGTATGAGTTTCAAAAAAAGAACTGTCATTCACGCGCGTTGCATTGCACTACCACAGAGGCTGCGCGCCGAAAAAAAAAGATTAAAGCGAATTCGAATTCCCGCTATTTTTCTTCGATATTATTTTTGCAAATTGTTTTATCATGGGTGTAGATAAAGTCTTGTATGCAATTGTATAATTAGGTATTAAAACACTCATGTGATACTATTATCTATCACACTCATCTTCGCTTCGTGTGATAAACCCACATTCATGTTTTAATAGCTTATAGTCTGGAATAACACATAGGCTACGTTACATCTCGGGAAAATATTCTCATGGGAAGCGGGAACGGGTACCAAATTCACGCGGGCGAAGCCGCGAGCATCAGCCAGTGATTTATAAAAAAACCTTAAGATACGTTATCAACACTGGAAAATGGCAACACGTAAAGGTTAAGGAAGGAATTACCTGACCAATCAGTGACGCGACTGTAGGCTTTGCAAAAGTTCTATTAGCAATGTTTTAAATTCTGTTGTTAAAGAAAACTCGCAAAAAACATACCTTCTTGCATCTTCAGATGATGCACAAACTACACAGTAATTGCCAAATATAGAAACGTGCGTAAATACAACAGAAATAATTATTATTATTTATTTTCCGGAATGCTAAAATGGCGTTTAGCAAGGAAAATGTACTCTGTATTCTGTGGTGGTTTGGCGCGACCCACAAGGGGATGTTGGGGAGATTTTGTACTACTTAATAATTTATTTTGCTAGTAGATTTCATTTTATTTAATTATGTTTCTATAAATAAAAAGTAAAACAAAATAATAATATATTAAGATTATTAAAATGATTGAAATTAAAAATATTTTGATTACTTATTATGTACTGAATTATTACTTATTAAATAGATGTTTCTTTATGGTATTGTTATAGTTTGATTTTATGACTTAAATTACGCCAGTAATTACTAATCCGATAAACAGCACTAACATTTTATAAATTTAATTATTACTTTTTACCCGTAAACACATTAAGTAGGTAATCATATGTCTCAGTAAGTGAAATTCAAGTTTCCTTTTTACTCCACGTTCCTCTGATATTGACTTTTTTTCTTTCGCCAGCAAATATGTTTACTTCATGCATGCTACTACAGATAATTTATAGAATTCTTTTTTCAAATTTATAAAAGTTTATTTGTTTTTTAAAGTCGCGATGTCGATGTGTATAGCTATGATACGTCCTTGTTTTCGACCATTTTTAATTGCTGATTTAATTTCAAATGCTTTAGTTTTACGTAAATTGAATCTAAATACCACTATTCAAGTAATATAAACTTTGCGTTTAACCTATAACGTTGGTAGTCTGGACAATAACAATATCAAGTACCTAAGGTATTTTCGCAATACTAATATTTTTTACCCAATATTTAAGTTGGTAGGTAATGAGGTACTGTATGGTGTTTTTACGTATAGTACTTAATTAATGTAATGTAATCGAAAGTCAATACTTTACTTATATGTACCTACTTACTTTACTTTTTTTATAAACGACATTTTAATACTTACATTTATAAAAGAATACTTCTAGTTAGTAAATAACACCTTATATAAATAAGTACGGAAAATGCTCAGAATAGTTGTGGACCGCTTCATCTTAGAAAAAGTTACAAATGCCATCAGGCGAATTATCGTCCCGTCCATTTGTCTTCTTTGGGTTGGGCAGTTCGTTATCGTCGTGATGATTTGCTAAGGTTTGTTTCCTTTTGGTGGTTGCTGTGGTTGGGATTGTGGAACTGTGGGAGTGAGGAGGTCCTGCACCAAAAACCAATATTAAATGTAGTGGAATATCTATTTCACACAGCGCCATGTAGAATGAATGATTGCCAATCGCCAGCAAAAATGTTTTCTTTTTAATAAACATATTTTACTTAAAAGCTTACAAGCACATTTTTGTAAGACTAATTCGAATCACTAATTCTCAATTGAATTGAATTGGAATTCAATTGAAACAATCAGTAGCTCTTTTTACAAGAAAAGCTACTTGCTATATAAATATATTTCCACTATGATATTAAAATAGTAAAAAGCCTGGATTCACACACTATAAATCTTGGTCACCCTATTTTTTCCTTCGATTATAGGTTTTAAGTTCTATACGTCATTTAGTTCTTAATTTGAGGCTTTATTCATACTGTCTACATATTCTTCGAAATGGTATCTGTAATTAGCAAAAAGAATGGGACTTCTACTAAGCTCCGTTTAAGCTCCATTTAAGAAAAACCGTGGCCGCGCGGTTCGCATTGTGCGGACTGCGCGGCCATAACTTTGGAGTGCCGTATGTTGTGAAGTTCAAATAGTAGGGCTTTATTTTTATAATCTACATTTTCTTCGAAATCGTGTCAGTGATTAGCAAAAAGAATAAGACTTGTACGTAGCTCCGTTCAAGAGAACTGGTGGCCGCGCAGTTGAATTCATGCGGACTGCGCGGCCACGGTTAAACCCTTATAACTTTCTAAATATTGACTCTTCGAATTTGCGGTTTTCACTGTTCGTTTTCTACGAATTCCTTCGAAATGCTGACATAAGTTTCTTTTTTCTACGACATATTGGCCGAGCAATCGAAATGGACACAATAATAGCTACCTACCTATACCTATGGGTTTACTTGGCGCCGACTTCAATATGATATTGAATAAAATCTGGTAAATCAAAATAATAACTTTGTGCTAGGTAAATATTTTAAAGGATTTGTATGAATTCGGTTCAATTTTTTTTTTGGGAATATCTCGTCGACGCAACGTAAATCATGGTCACCCCTCTTTTAACTCGAGTTACAGGGTTTAAGTTCTGTAACTCGTGATTTTCAAGCATTAGAACTTCATTCATGATATCTACATATTCTTCGAAATCGTATCAATGATTAGCAAAAATAATGAGACCTCTACCAAATTCTGTTTAAGCTCCACTTTAAGAAACACGTGGCCGCGCGGTTCGCCCTTACGTAAGTGCTGTAGAACGAGAAGTTCAAACTTTAGGGCTATATTTTTCAAATCTACTTTTTCTTCGAAATCGTATCAGTGATTAGGAAAAAGAATTAGACTTCTACAATGCTCCGTTAATGAGAACTGGTGGCCGCGCGGTTCGCTTTATGCGGACTGCGCGGCCATAACTTTGGAGTGCCGTATGTCGTGAAGTTCAAATAGTAGGGCTTTATTTTTATAATCTACATTTTCTTCGAAATCGTATCAGTAATTAGCAAAAAGAATTAGACTTGTACGTAGCTCCGTTCAAGAGAACTGGTGGCCGCGCAGTTGAATTCATGCGGACTGCGCGGCCACGGTTAAACCCTTATAACTTTCTAAATATTGACTCTTCGAATTTGCGGTTTTCACTGTTCGTTTTCTACGAATTCCTTCGAAATGCTGACATAAGTTTCTTTTTTCTACGACATATTGGCCGAGCAATCGAAATGGACACAACTTTACCCAGTAAAGCACCTCTATGGGCCACGAACAATTTAGTTCAGGAGCAACCGAGCTTGGTCACTGGTTAAATTATATCACACTGCTTTAAAACAAAATATAAGAAACTAGCGGTACCCTGCCACGCTTCGCTGTGACTTTTAATGGTGGTCTTATGTACCTATGAGAAATAAGTAACAAACCAAAGGATGGGTACATTATAAAAAAAAAATATGTTGAGCCGTAACCAATATTATAAATCATTCTGAAAATCCAATTAACATCAAAATCAAAAGAAGCTTCACTTGAAAAAAAAATCTATTCTGTGATCAATGTTCAGTTTTTAAAACATCGTGCGCACGCTTCAAAAAAATAAATTCACTCTAATAATAATTCCTTAACGCGCCAAAACTTTATCTTCAAAAATAACATGCAAAACATATCTGACCTCTTTATTAGGTAAGTACTCTCTTTTATTATTCTGAACGCAAGAAGGCCGCAATCAAACTTCTCTTAAAAAACAGCAATCTGGTAGGTACCTTCTAAATAGGTTGTTCTGAAGCTGGCAGAATTTTTGAAGCGCTCGTGGCTCCGCGTACTCAGTGTTCTGTAAACGATCACTGCAGTAAGCAACATTTACTATGGCCGGATATGAATGGGTGACCACCACGTGGACCACTTTGTGACATTTATTTCCGAGCGTTTCCGTGCTTCGGAAGGCACGATAAGCCGTTGGTCCCGGTTGTCAGTAAAATGACAGTCGTTAAGCCAAGTTGAAGGCCTTATGGGCGGCTTGAAAAATTTCATCTGTGGGTCGTCACAACCTGCGCCCGGGTCGGCAGCGCGTGTGTAGCGCCTCTGGTGCTGCAAACGTCTATAGGCTACGGTTACCAACCTTCCGGTGGGCCGTAAGCTTGTCTGCCACCTAAGTAGTATTAAAAAAAATATATATATACTTAAAAAAAACGACCAGCGCCATCTATTGGTAAAATCACTTTTAAAAGCTGTTTTATTGTTATTGCTGTTATGATAAAGTGTTTAAAGTAGCCTAAAACCATCACTGAATCGTATTGTATATCGTGTCGAACTTTGAGCTCAGTCGATTCAGTTAATTTTGAGTTTTTAATAAGTACTTAAACGCACACAACATTTTTATATATTTAGATTATGACCACTTTTCAACACTCTTATTTATTAGTCTTTAGAGAAGAAATCTAATATCGAGAACCAAGCCCTGTGGAATTATTATAGAAGACGCCATTAAGTATACCTCTGCCTCTCCTTGTAGAGATAAAGACAGTATGGGGTTCTTCAAAAGGGTACTTAGAAGGTTTTTACAGTGTCGGCAGCGCGATTGTGGCGCCTCGAGTGTTGCAAACGTCCATAGGCTGCGGTGACCACCGGTACATCTGGTGGTGCCGTATGCTTGTCTGCCACTCTAGTGGTATAAAAAAAAAACAAAGACGTGGCAATTATACGTGTTTGTATGAATAATTAAAATTTGTCGAAAGCCCTGTAGGCTTGTTACCTTAGTATATAAGTTACCATGGTTGGTACTAAATAGTTAAATATTTTACTTTTAGATCCAATTCACATTTTACTGTTATGTTATGAAAAACAAATAAATTCGAAAAATTTACAATTATTATGTGCTACACCGCCACCGTCGTCATACATTTTGTCGAAACTTGCGTAACACTTATTTTTGAAAAACTATAGCTATTTATAAATCCGATAATGCCTGAATTGGTTGCAGTATAGACAAAAATACCTGCGCGCCATTAAACTACAAACATAAATATCTGGATGTCTGTGCTAATTGACCAAGTTGTCGATTGCAGCTCGACTCCCGCTCGGTATAGAGCGTCTGTCAATACGGCTTATATCCTTACATAATTGATTACACATTGAGACAATTTTAAATTTGGATTACAGAATAGATAGAGTTTTTTTTATATCACCGCAAAATTGTAAAATACCGCTAGATTGTTATCTATCTAGCGAGATTAAAAATTGTCGAGATATTGTAAGCCGAATAAGATAGAAACCTAAAAGATGGTTACGTTAGGTTGGAACAGTGACAGATGCCTTATTCTATTATTAGGTACCTAACTTTTATTTTCTGTAATTTTTCACTAGTTCAGAATCTAACGGAAAATAATCCTAAAGATTATAATCTTTTGACAGTTCACAATCTCGCTAGGTAGATTACAATTAGTGTCCGACCGAAACTGGTTTTCCAGCCGAAACCGAAACCGAAACCGAACTTTCGGCCCCAGGGTCAGTTTCGGCCGAAACCGAAACCGAAACCGAAACTCACGTGTTCATATTAAAAAAAAAAACAGCCAAGTGCGAGTCGGATTCCCGCACAGAGGGTGCCGTTACAAAAATTACGTTTGTTGTGTGGATGTTTCTTTCTGATTTTAGTAGGTATTTTTTGTTAAAGCGGCAACAGAACAGGGTGAGGTGGTGGTGACGGTGTCTTTTGACATCGCCAACGCTTTCAACACCTTGCCCTGGAGCTGCGCTTGGGAGGCGCTTATTTACCATGGAATGCCTCCAAACCTCCGTCGTATTGTCGGGGCCTATCTTTCCGAGAGGGCCATATCTTACCCGAGCTGGCTAGGGCAGGGACGGTGAAATGTGTCGTTCGGTGTTCCATGGGGATTGGTCTTAGGACCGCTTCTGTGGAACATCGGTTACGATTGGGTGCTGCGTGATCCGTTGCTCAGAGGTGTCAGCGTAACGTGTTACGACGACACCCTCATTACAGTGCCAGGAGCAACCCGAGACGCAGCCCTAAAGGCCACCTGCGGGATCCAGCTTACATATAGAGGGCGTCGGCATTAAGCTCTCGATGACGTATCTGGGGCTCGTACTCGATAGCTGGTGGAACTTCCGATACCACTTCCGAAGTTTGGTCCCATAGCTGAGGAAGGGGGGCATCAGCCGCACTCTCGCGGTTGTTGCCCAATATCAGGAGCCCCAACGCTCCCTGCAGGAGACTGTACCTTGAGATTGTGCGGAGCATGGCCCTAAACGGGGCCCCCGTATGGACTGAGATCCTGATAGCCAGCAATGCGGCTAGATTGCTTAGCCCGCAGAAGGCGACGGCTGTCAGGGTGATAAGGGGATACCGCACGATCTCAGTTGAGGCGGCATGTCTTCTAGCCGGGATCCCTCTATAGGACCGAGAAAGCGAGGGCCCTTGCGTCATTGTTTAAATGGCGCAAGGCGGCGCTGGAGCGCGGCCATAGGCCTCTTCCTGTGAGCAGGTCATGCTTGTGAAAGAGGCGGTGGGGAGGAAGCGAGAGAGAACTCTCCCACCCGAGTTTCACAGTCTGCGGTGGCGCCCCATACTATCAGCCTCCATGACCGGGGGCCTGAGGACGGTGACGGGGCTGCTCACTGTCCTTACAGAAGCAGGCCTTAGACGATAGCGTGACGTGAGAGATTCATGCACGTCCCCCTCGAGAAGCGGGAAAACAACTAAACAACCCCCCAAAGATGCGGCCGCAGTATGCATCATTTCAAGGGCATACTCGGAGCTCCCAACCATAGGCTGGTAGGTAGGATACGCGTGGTTTTTTGGTCGGTAGGACTACTGTACAGTGAAATTTTAGGCCTCTTTCTGGCACAGTTCCGGCGATATAACCTCGTGACTAACAGACAGACGGACGGCTAGACTGGTTTTGGTTACATTCTAGAAGTATTTCTTACATTCTAAAACTGGACAACAAGTGAGTCGGACTAGCGCACGAAACAGTAGTAGTACAAGAAAAGCGGCAAAACATCACGTATATTGTATGGGAGGCCCCTTGCCCCCTTTAATATTATTAATTTGTCTATTTCTATTATTTTTTGCTATAGCGGCAACAGAAATACATCATCTGTAAAAAAATTAACTGTCTAACTATCGCGGTGCATGAGTTACAGCCTGCTGACAGACAGGCAGACGACCAACTAAGTCAATGAAACCGACAACAAAGGGGTAATGGGTTATGTAGGTTATGTATATACCTATGACCTGGATCACCTTTTTAGGATTACGTAAAAATTGTATTATTAAAACTATTTATTGCAAGTCCATTGTAAATCTGTAAATCCTTGGTTAGTAACATATTTACTGGTTGGGCTGACCCCAACCACGTCACAAGTAGAGCCAGGCACTCAAAATTCATGAACACGTGAGTTTCGGCACGGCCGAAAGTTTCGGCCCATTTTGGCCGAAACCGAAACTGCGGCCGAAACTCGATTTTTTGGCCGAAACTGGCCGAAACCGAAACCGAAACCGAAACTTCGGTCGGTCACTAATTACAATTCAACAGTTTTTACAACTTTTTTACGGCGATAAAATTGCCCCGTAACTGCGTAAGACCAACAAGAGGAACAAGACTACTGGCAAAGTTGAGTGCAAGGCGTACTCGTTATTTAAAAAAAAAATCGAAGAGATTTTACCAAATGAAACCCTTTTGGTAACAACAATCACTCTTTATTACCTTATTTTCTTTCAAACTTCGTGAAGTTTTATTTAATGAATTATCGCGGCCGCGTATCATAATCCTCAAAGCTGCTCATGGGTGCCGCAAGGTAACTAAGAAATAGAGACTTTCTGTTAAAAATTTTTAAACACCGGAATTTCTTTCATAAGAAAATTCATGACGTAATTGAGGACGTTACAGCAGGCTTTGCAGTGAAAGTTGCGGATGCAAACCAGAAATAACGCTCAGAATGATGAAGAGGAGTACGAAATTATTAATCTTACTACTTCACAAACATGTAGTTGCAAAACTCTTAATTATTATTATCTCTGTTTTCCGCTACTTTTATCACATGGTCGCATCCTCATAAATAAGCTTAAAATGAATCGGTAATGAGTTGGCGCGGCCTAACCAACCGTGTGAATAAAAGGATTTAACGCCAGCGTTTTCATTCTAATTTATATGTTGCGATAACTATACGTTTGTGAAAGTACCGGTCGCTGGTTTTTAAGCTCTGAATACAGAAGTTTTGGCCTGATCCTCTTGTTATGGAAATGAGGTGGAATATAGGAAGCCAATTAACACGGGGAAATGGTATGGCTATTTAAAATTTACCCATCCGCTTTAAGCCGGCGCGGCATCGAGCGAAAAATGGCAAAACGATAGTTGCCATTTCGTTGATTCAAACAATTCTATATGCACAATTTGCATAAAAAATTAATATGTATGTCAGCAAGAACCAATGCATCATTACTGATACTCACAATCAGGATATAATTAATAGGTATTTAGAAAAATACGTTTAAAAATCACCAATATCTAAAAAATCTTATTCTACTGTTTAAGGTATTTAACAAAATTGGATGTATTTTACTATGTATATCTTTACTTTCAATAAACTACATTTCATAAACTACAATTAGTAATTCTAATATTTTACCTACGTTAAAATTTTAATTCATTAATACCTAAAAACAAAAGAGTTGCCCAAGTTTCTCATACATTTCTGCGAGCACGCAGCTTGCCGACTGACAAACCTTAGTGATCCGCAAGAGCTCAGAGCGAGTACACGTCTCGTTGCGTCGCAAAAAATAGAAATATTTACGTAAAGCATAGCGTGTACGCACACTTGGACGTGCAAACAAAAAAGAGGTAAGTACATTTTACACATTTTCAAGTTTTTTTACTTATGTACGCAATTGTAGTGGAAGATGAATAGAAATAGGTCTATAATATTTTTTTTTATATTAATAGGTTAACGACTAAAATAAATCGTATGTTTTATGTCTGATTTCCTTGCAATTATTGTAACTCAATTTAAGATGTTCTTTATAAACTATCGCGGTTTTTAGACCGAATGTCTGAGTTATCTGAAAATGTGTTATTTAACAAAAAATATTGTATTTCACAGAAAATGGGACGACGCAAGAAAAAGTATTATAAATAGAAAAGTGGGCGAGATTCCGCAAAAATAGGATATCTTACTACAAGTAGCACGATAAGTTATTTGTATTTTTTGGTGTTCCGTTCTCAAAGGGAAAAAATGGGACCCTATAACTGTGACTCAGTCTATCATCTGATTGGATCTCATAAACCATGATAGCTAAAAATTATAAATTGTCATTTGTTTGTATGTATTATGATGGTATTGTGGCTGAAGGCCACATTTTATTCTTCAAAATATTCGAATAATAGATATAAATTCACAAATAGGTTAAGGGTGTTTTGCAATGTAAATATTATCAAAATACACATTTGAGTCTATGAATATGATCTTTAATTGCCTCGCTGATCCATAGTATATAAGTAATAAGGTCGTCTATAATGATGTCAACTTATATCAGAAATTTACAACTCCATGTTACATGCACCACTTCTTTACAAACTTGCAGCATGTTGTGGGGGCGGCCAACGCAGGGGCGGCCACAGTAATTCATATTCTGATTTTTGCATCGTACGTCAACGGATAGCGTTATAAAGTTTCCTTTGATTATTTTCTTATTGTCTCTTAAAAATAAAAAAATGCTAGGTCATTTTTGCATACGAAAAAATTGAGGATTAGGCACTTTTGCGCTGACCTCAATCGTGCCGCTGGATGGCCAGTTTCTTGAACGGGTGACGTTTATCTACTGGTCCCCTCTGCTGGTCAGGTTCCTGCTTTCTGCAGTTCAAGAGTAGGTACCACAGGGATCTGTGTTGTCCAAAACTATTTCTTCGGCATATTATCCCTTGGGTGCACTCATTGTTATGCAGACGACAAGTACTCTGCAGGAGAGTTAATCTGCCCGTCCAACGGAGGGGCGGCCCGACCTGGAGGAAAAGAGGCGGCAGCTCGTAGCGTTTCTCGACCGGGTCTGACCGCATTTCCCAATGGGATTTAGAAAACATGGTAGATTTAAATGCCAGGAAATAATGGCGTGTGCCTTATAGTATAAATAGAAGGTACCTTAATTTATACTCTAAGGCGTGTGCGTTTACAGCTGAAAGATCTCCTTTCCGTTCCCTTTCTTCACATTGCGATAATTCCACCAAAGGAATATCTAGACATCCTCCAACCGTTCAGAGGGGGGCGGTCCGACGTAAAAGAAAAGAGGCGGCATCTCGTGGCGGATCTCGACCGGGCCTGACCGCATTTCCCAATTTTATTAAGAAAACCTAGTAGATTTAAATGCCAGGAAACACAGGAATGTGTGTTTACAGCTGAAAGATCCTATTTACTTCCGTACCTCTTCAGAAGGAGATAAGCAACGGCAACCTCTCCTACCTGCTGTCGCAGATGATTACTGGGCGCGGGATCTTCTGCGTGACATATACACCGTGAAACCCATAGATTTAGAATGTACAAGATGAACAGTGTCAAACTGAAGACGAGACCAAAAATGAAAGATCTATGTGTGGGTTAAATAGTGTTGTTGAATGGTCAAACCTATGTTATCGATAAAAGTATCTGTATAAATGGATGGAATGGAAATGAAACTTCTAAGCACACAAAGTGCTTAGAAGTTTCATCTCCAACTTCTTGTTTTGGGGAATAAATTGTTAATTTGAATGTAATCGACTATGAAAAAGTAAAAACGGGATTATATGGGGTAACTCGTAATATTAGAAATTCTGTAGTGATTTTACGAATTTTGATTCAGTGTGTGAATGTGAAAATACACTTTTAACATGTAATTTATGGCATCGTACATTGCATTGTTGCCGTACATATATATTTTGCCAATTGAATTTGAAATTTTACTAAAAATCCAACTCTTATCGTAATACGAAACCTAGAAACTCATTTATTATTGAACCCTAGTAACAATAAAAGATATTACTCGTAGATTTTTTTAAATATATTAACCTCGCCAAATTGACGTCGCCACTGATGGAAACTAATGGATAGACGTGGCGCATCTAGCGAATGGGGGCCATGCTTACAGCACACAAGACTTCTGACAGTAGTCCTCAAGTTGGCGACCCTATGATGTGCCTCTTCACGCTCCGCTTGTAGAACCCGGGATTGTAAAATGAGGGAAACACATTTGCGGGCAGGTCGTTCCAGGATTTTGTAGTTCGACAGAGGAACGATCTTTTGAAACGCTCAGTTCTGGCAAAGATTCTCTCCGCTATATATGAGTGGCACCTCTGCCCGACGTGTTGTTCGGAATCGGAAAAGAGATGGTGGGATCAGGTTGAAGAGCTCTTCAGAACATTCGCCGTGATACATTCAGTAGAAGGCAGCCAAGGACGCTATGGTTCTTTGTTGCGCTAACGGCTCGAGGCTTACCGTCATCTTAGGACAACCTATAATTGAAATCGGATAACACGTCTCTGCATAGCGCCAAGCGCGTCCAGTAAGTACCTCGCACAGTCATCCCAAAGGTGAGAACAGTATTCGACGCAGAGGCTAATCTGCGCCTTGCACAGCAAACATCCCGGTGTGGCGTGGAGTACCTTAAGTGAAGTAAAATTATAAAAATTCAACTCAAAATGGATCACAAATTTTGGAAATATTATATTAAAATAGGCACAAAACCCTAAAAAAAGGTTAAATAACACAGTTCGAGTAAAAATCAATCATATTTATAGTAAATTAAATCCAGATAAGTTTGTTTGTAGCAATGTCACTATAATGAACTATCGACATCCTTATCGATACCTACCCATGACTATTTTACTGTAAACAGCCCTTTCTATTTCTGCCTTATATATCCTCCAAAAATGCATTTACACATTAAATATTGTGTTATGTATGAAGGAAAATGCATAATCTACGTTATGAGTTGAACTTTCAGTGAAATTTTACATCCAATTTGGCAAAATATGTACGTCAAAAATGGAATGAACGAAGTCACAAATGACCTGTTAAACGAGTCTTTCTTGCGTTTTGTAATATCCTATTCACACACTAAACACGACAATATTGTTGAAAATATAATTTTTTTTATTTTAATCGTAAGATCACTACAGATTATTGGATATTATGAATAACATAGAGCCGCCATAGGATCCCAGCGGGCTCAGCGATTCAAAATACTGACATATGAGTACACAATTTGCTTTCTCTTTTCCTCTCGAGCTAAGTGCTATGGATAATGAGGTCTCGCTCGCACGCTTTGTATATCTATTGAGAGTAGCGAAAAATTCTAAATCTATGGTGAAACCACAGCTGAGTGACAGCACTGCGTGGAACGCAGCCAGGACACAGCGGTGCACACATTGGAGGAGTGCACAGTGTGAGCGCAACAGCGCCAAGTCCTATTAGCAGGTCTGGTCGTGGACATTCTCTCGCATTGTGGCCATGATCTCCAGTGTGAGTAAGTGGGATGTCGCCTCGACTTTCTGCGGGCAGTGCATGTTCGTGTGTGGCGTGGCGAGGAGTATTGGGAAGGAAGCGTGAAACTGAAGATAACTGTGGCGCCCGCGCCGCAGCCTTATCTTCGCCCAAGACTCTCAGTTTTCATGACCGGGGGCCTGAGGACGGCGAGGGCATGCTCATCTTCTTAACCGAAGTCCAAGCCCGGAACGCCCCAAGAAGCGGGATAACACCTTATCAACCCCCGAAGATGCGGAATAGGACCTTAACCCCCTAGGTAAGGTCGCAATTGTAGCCAAAGTCCTGAATCCTGGGACATCCTTCCGAGGGCTTAACCGGGGCCCCAGACCGTAGACAGTGGTAGGACTTGTGTGCTTTCAGTCGGTAAGAGTTCGGCATAGCATCCATGACGGTTTTCTATACGTACCTATCTAAAAACACCCTCTCTTCAGGATGCGATAATACTACTGAAGGACTATCTAGACATTCTCGACCTAGACTCCGAATTCAGCTCTCGCGGAACATAGGAGCTCTAAATATAAAAGGTGATGATTACGCCACCATAGAGGTGTCTGTTGAACCAGACGCAGAGTTGTACCTTCGCTAATACTGCTCTCAACTTTGAACTGAGGAACTTAAAAAAATAGGGGGGGGGGGGATTGTGGGGCGGCATTTTCACATTTTGCCCCGCTTAAAAAAATCTCTAGATCCGGGGCTGGAAGTACCTGCACCTGGAAATTATGTAAAGTTCATTAGCTATCGAAAATCATTAATATCCCAAAAAGTTTCTGTCGGATATAATTAAGAGATTATGGCTAAGCCGTAGCAAAGCTGATTTTGTGCCGTGTGTTTCCTGTAAGCGTGTAGAGCTGAAAATTCTCTGGGGAGTTGTTTAGTTTCCTTTAGTTTGAATACTTTACTGACTGTATATTCAAAGTTGATTTTTCTTGTAGTACTCGTATAATGCCGATGTGATTTGTAAAAGAGCAACTGCAATGTTCTAGAAATCTAATACTCAGTCAGAGCCACTACTTTCTGAGTTCTTTACTTCCAATGAATATGTTACATTGAGTAGGTACTCGTATGTATATTTGTGTGGGATCAGTATTAATACTGGATTATCGCCCTGCAACCCTACCTTTCATTCAATATCAACCTCCTTTCTTAATCACCCATTCACTCCTAAATGTTGCCACCTATGCTTTTGAGAGGCATGTAGATTAACTGAAATGACATGAGTTGATAAAAACTAAACTATTTCAAATGAAATCATATTGTTCTGATTACAACTACGGTTACAAGCGTATACTCTAGCGAAGCTTAATTGGGCTATAAAGCTAAAAATGTACAACGCGACGCAACTTTGATGAAAGCTTTTAGCTTTTAGTTTTTACTAAACCAAATACTAATTATTAACTGTATACTATTACGATTTTTTTTCAAATTGATTTACGTAATAAAGCACCATGTGGGGCAAAACCTAAAAGGTGAAACGTGGGCATATAATATACTTCTGCCTACCCCTTCGGGAACAACGGCGTGGACATAATGTATGTATGTTACTTAATAAAAAAACTGGACAAGAGCGAGTCCGACTCGCCCACCGAAGGTTCCGTAAATCTTTCCGTCCGTCTGTCTATCTTTCAAGACTCTTTATAGTGTGAATTCGGGGAGGTAACAACTTGAAATTAACACAATATTCAAATGTTTATTTATCCCCTAAAGTTCCGTAGCAAAAATGTTAACAAATCATGTTTAATGTATGGGAGCCCCCTTATTTTTTTTAGATTATTAGTAATTGTTGTTGTAATGACAATAATCAGGGAAAATTTCAAATGTCTTAAAGCCATCACGGTTCATTCGATACAGCCGGCCGACCAAATATTCCACTTTTCCCACCCAGGTGGGATTCCGGGTGGGATAGGTGGAACAGCCGGATACAAATTAGTGACGGGCGATGGACAGTCGAGTCTCAATAATAGGTTCCCTATTTGGGAACGAAACCTCGAAGAAGGTTTTCATAAGCGCCAAGCTCGATACATTTCATTTTAAAATTACAAATCTTCAAATTCCAATATTAATATTTCTGTGCGCATATAGGTAGGTACATTGATTGGTGAAACACATTGTTAGCGATGTAAACCTTCTTTATCAGCTGCATTGTGCGCGGCACGCGTCTTTTTACTTTTTATACTGACGTTTTGTATTGTTTTTTGTGTGTCACCTCAACTAAAGGAATAAACTGCTCTCATTTGCAAAAATAACCATTTTTCACTTAATGAGGAGTTCCTGACCCTTTCAAGTGGTCTTCGAGCCGAATGTTTACCACTCCGCCGCGAAAAATGGTGAGGACGCGCCAACAAACGGAAAAAGAAAATGAAACAGAGCAGCAAGAGGCCACCAGCACATTGCCTTCAACTATGCCTACATCATCTGCAGCAAGAAAATCGGGCGATGTACACATTATGGAAAAATCTTTCGATGAGGGTGTGAAGTCGGAACATATGGTCCCACTTAGACCGACTTCACAATTGTCCCAGCGAACTGTAAAGTCGAAGAGTCAGTCATCGTCGCGTTCCCTACAAGCTCAAAGAAAAAAGTTGGAGCTAGAAGCAGAAAAGGCAAAGGCACAAATAAAATTGAACTTAATAGAGAAACAATTAGCGGCGGATATTGCCGACCTAGAGGAAGATTACAGTCCACCATCAGAAGTCAGCCAGTCAAATCATGGCGCTGACGAAGATATTAAAAATTGGTTTGAGCGTAACCAACGGGAGCTGCAGCATGCCCCAAAGCCAGGTAACGAAAGGAGTGAGCCGAAAGCGTCGGGTCCGTCCGACACAGATGGTACGGCACAGCTGTTAGCCAAGGTATTTAAGGAGTTACTCACCTCTTCAGCAGCCCAGCAGAACTCAAACTTACTTAGTCGCCTTAGTACGCCAAAAGAACTACCAATATTCTATGGACATCCGAAAGACTGGCTATTGTTCAAGAAAGCGTATGAAGAGTCAACAGAGGTTTGTAAATTCACTGAAAGGGAAAACCTATGGCGACTGAGTAAGTGTTTACGTGGTGCCGCTCACGAAGCTGTTGCAGCACTTTTAATCAGTGCCACATCCCCGGAGATTGTGATGTCAACACTACAGCTGCAATTCGGAAACGCTGATGTCATCCTTTCCCGTATAATGTCAGATGTGAAGAGGATGGGCAACTTGCCGCCGGAATACCACCGTGAAATAGTATCATTTTCGGTCAAAATAAAGAATTATGTGGCAGCAGTAGAAGCTCTTGGTCGCAGTGAGTACTTACAGGGAATGGAAGTAGTTAATATAATATTGTCAAAGCTACCTACTACTCTTCTTTCTAAGTGGGCGGATTACAGCTACCCATTCATTACTGCTGAATCACCTAAACCTAGATTGAATTTAATGTCAGATTTTCTCACCGAAGAAGCCGTGAAAGTATCTACATGTAGTGCGATTTTACTACATTCGAAGATAGACGTTTTTAAACAGAAACAATATGAAAAAGTGAATAATGTACAAACTGTTTCGGTATTCGAAAAGCAATGCGATCAAAATTGTAGCTATTGTCGCACTAGTAGTCATAGACTGGACGAGTGTAAAAGGTTTAAAAAAGCGTTGCGTAAGGACAGATGGTTTCATGTAAAACGAAACCGTATTTGTTACAAGTGTTTAGTAGCACATCATCACAAGGAGGCGTGTCTAGCTTCTAACTGTAATATAGATAACTGTGGACAAGCACATCACCCTCTACTGCATTACGTACCGCGCCCAGACAATAATACGACCGCGTCAGTAAGTACAGCAGATACACACTCTACATCTACTACTAGGCTTGAACCCACTCAATCCGAAACAGTAACGAACATAAACATAAACAGCACTGCGTTATTAAAAGTTGTACCAATAAACATTCACACACCAACCGGAGTAGTTAGCGCAACAGCTTTGTTAGACGACGGTTCAACTGTTTCATTGATAAGCGCCCCACTCGCTGCTAAGGCAGGCCTTCACGGGCGTCGGCAGTCCCTACGTGTGCGTGGTGCATGGGACGACAGTGAGCTAGTATGTGATACTGAACTGACTACTATGACACTGTCCGGAAAGAATAACAAACGATTTACTATGAATGTTCGAGTAGTAAAAGAATTAAACATTCCTAATCAAACACTCACTACAATGAATTGTAATAATTTTAAGCATTTAGTTAATATTAGACATCATTTATGTACAGATTTACCTAAACCACAAGTTTTAATCGGTCAAGATAACTGCCACCTCCTCTTGCCTGAGGAAACGTTGACGGGGAGCCCTAACGAACCTTGTGCCACGCGGACCCCGCTGGGATGGTGTCTGCATGGAAGAATGCCTACACAGCAACCTGTACGTCACTCCGCACTGTTTGTTACCAGTGACATAATGGTAAGTGAATGCATTCTTCAAGAGATACAAGAAGATGTAAAAAAATGGTTCTCTGTTGAGTCTATGGGAGTAACGGTTAAGCCAAGGCAGAATTTCGAGGACTTGCGTGCTGAGAGTATCTTAGAACAGACTTCTACGTTGGTTGATCATCAATGGCACGTAGGTTTACCTTGGCGGGATGAAAACTGCTTATTACCCGATTCATTCCCAACTGCGATGTCAAGACTCAAGGGAGTTGAGCAGAAGATGAAGAAGAGTAAAGAGTATGCCTTTAGGTATAAGGAACGCGTACAACACCTGTTTGACAACGATTACGCTAAACAAATAACGTCAGAGAAAGCGTGTAGCGGTTACAATGCGCAGGACACTAGGAAAATTTGGTATCTACCTCACTTTGGGGTGGATAACCCCAACAAGAAAAAACTACGACTAGTGTTTGATGCTGCAGCCAAGACGCAAGGCTTTTGTCTCAACGACTATTTATTAAAAGGACCCGACCTATTGGCGTCACTATTCGGTATTATGTTACGATTTAGAGAGAATCGAGTAGCCGTAACCGGGGACATAAAAGATATGTTTTTGCGAATTAAAATTAGATCAGAAGATCAAGATGCGCTGCGTTTCATTTATAGGGAGGAACCTGAAGAGCCTATGAACACCTATGTGATGACTTCGTTAATTTTTGGTGCCAACTGCTCACCATTTATAGCCCAATTTATTAAAAATAAAAATGCTCGACGGTACCAATCATCGATGCCCGCTGCAGTCACCGCTACATGTACAAGTCACTATATGGACGATTACATTGACAGCTTACCTGATGAAAAAACTGCATCACAACTTGCTCATGACGTCATGAACATTCATAAAGAAGGTGGATTTGAAATGCGAAACTGGACCAGCAATAGCGCGCAAGTATTGGACAGTTTACCAAAAGATGCACTAGGGGAGGCAGCTGTCAGTTTCAAGATTGGGAAGCAATACGTCGGGGAGCGTACGCTAGGCTTGATTTGGTGTCCACATGACGATACATTCAGATTCGACGTATCTTTTAAACGGATTTCGCCAAACATTATGAATGGTACGAAACGGCCCACGAAGAGAGAAACATTGACAGTAGTCATGTCGATATTTGACGTCTACGGCTTTCTATCACCCTGCACAATCAACGGTAAGATTATTTTACAGGAGATATGGAAAATAAAAATTAACTGGGATGACGTTATTACCGACACAATATTCGAGAAATGGTTCAAATGGATTACACTGTTGCAATCATTACATAGTATTTGCCTACCTAGATATTATCTGAACGCGACAGCTAGTACGAACAAAAATGAAGAAAATTCAGTTTCCATAACGCAGTCCCCAGATGCACCGAACAATGCTCACGTAAGAGAGCAACCAGTTGCGCCATCGATATCCACATTAACCTCCGGATACACGAAAGCACAGTTGCATATATTTTGCGATGCATCGACGGTTGCCTATTGTGCCGTAGCGTACTGGCGATGGCTAGATAATGACTCGAATAAACGCGTTGCGTTCATTGCGAGTAAATGCCGAGTAGCGGGAAACAAACCTGCTACTATACCCCGCTTGGAGTTGCAAGCTGCCGTTCTAGCAGCTAGATTAGCAGATACAATCACTAAAGAGCATAGAATCAAGGCTGAAACAAGATATTTTTGGTGCGATTCTACTACAGTATTACGTTGGATACGTAACGATGCTCGCAATTACAAAATATACATCGCAAATCGTTTAGGAGAAATTGATGAGCTGACGAACATAAACGAATGGCGTTACGTACCTACTAAAGTGAATGTTGCAGACATCGCTACAAGGGAAAGCTATGACTGGACCCTTCTTCAAAAAGAGTGGTTACATGGGCCTACATTTTTATACCGGGATTGTCACGAGTGGCCGCTAGATGTCATCGAATCTAAAAGCGAAGAATTAACATTAGAATGTTTGACAATCACATCAGACATAGAAAATGAAAACTTACCTGTACCTGAACCTACAAGGTTTTCTTCGTGGCTGCGCCTACTTAGATCTGCCGCTCGAGTATTTACCTTCGTAGATTGCGTTAAAAAGGTGTTAAGTAGATCAAACAGGCATGAGTTATCTAGCTACAACGACGATGGAAGCACAATGGAGAGAGCAGAGCGTTTACTTCTTCGATATTCGCAGTCACAGGAATTTGGAGATGAGATCACGTGCCTGAAAAATTCGAAACCGATACGCACTACTAGTAAACTACTAACATTGTCACCTTACCTTGATGAATACGGAGTTCTGCGTGTAGGGGGCCGTATCGGAGCTGCCACTGATGTCTTACCTGTAACCAAGAGTCCAGTGATTCTAGATGGGAAAAATTATATAGCTCGTTTAATTGTGAAGTATTACCATTTCTATTTTGCTCACGGCAACCAGGAGACAGTAGTGAACGAAATAAAACAAAAATATTGGATCACAAGGCTTAGACCTGTTGTTAAAACTGTAACATCGAGATGTATGGCTTGCAGAATTAGGAAGTGTAAACCAGAAGTACCACGCATGGGGGATTTACCTGAAGCTCGCCTGGGGCATCACCAACGCCCATTTACTTATTGTGGCGTGGACCTTTTTGGCCCCATGGAGGTGACTGTGGGAAGGCGTCGAGAGAAGAGGTGGGGGTACTGTTTACATGTATGACTGTACGAGCAGTTCACGTAGAAGTCGTCGCATCTCTTACATCGGATTCACTCATCATGGCGTTGAGAAGAATGGCTGCAAGACGCGGATGGCCACAGCAACTGTTCTCTGATAATGGGACAAACTTAAGAGGAGCAGACACAGAATTAAAAAAATCAATTAAATGTCTTGACGAGGAAGTTCTGAAACGTGAAGCTGTAACACATGGAACCAAGTGGACATTCATACCGCCCATGAGCCCCCACAGGGGTGGGGCTTGGGAAAGATTAATTCGGAGTGTTAAGACTAGCCTAAAAATTGTGCTAAATGAACGCGCACCCAAAGAGGAAACATTGAATACATTGCTGGAGGAAGTGGAAAATATAGTCAACAGCCGACCACTGACCCATGTATCCGTAGATCCAGATACCAAAGAAACCTTAACTCCAAATCATTTTTTGCTGGGGTCATCATCTACCTTACCACATTTAGGAGTATTTGATGACACAGATCTTCAACTTAGAAAGCAGTGGCGAACTTCTCAAAGGCTAGCAGATATGTATTGGCGCAGATGGGTTAAAGAAATACTGCCAGATTTGCTACCGCGCTATAAATGGCAGGCAGAGCGGAGAAACGTACAGGTTGGAGACTTTGTAGTAGTAATAGATCCTGATGGGCCCCGCAACGTTTGGCTAAGAGGTTTGATAGAAGAGGTAATACCGGGCAGAGACGGCCGCGTTAGAACAGCTAAAATTAGAACAAAAGCAGGGCTTCTTACTAGGGCTATCACGCGCATCGCCAGAGTTCCTATAGAAAATGAGTGCTGCTGATTCAGCACTAGGGTGGGGAATGTTAGCGATGTAAACCTTCTTAATCAGCTGCATTATGCGCGGCACGCGTCTTTTTACTTTTTATACTGACGTTTTGTATTGTTTTTTGTGTGTCACCTCAACTAAAGGAATAAACTGCTCTCATTTGCAAAAATAACCATTTTTCACTTAATGAGGAGTTCCTGACCCTTTCACACATCTTACTAATATTTTGAATTTGAAAGTTTGTGAGTGTGGATGTTTGTTACTCTTTCACGCTCGAACGGCTGAACGGATCTGGCTGAAATTTGGCACAGGGATACATTATAGTCTAGAATAACACATAGGCTACTTTTTATTCATGGAATAAGTTCCCACGGGAACGGGAACAAATTATACAAGGGCGAAGCTGCGGACATCAGCTGGTACATTATAATTATTATTGCATTCAGCAACATAATTCCACCTGAATTCAAATGTGGCTGCTGTACATATTTGCAAACAATGAAATTAAACAAATTATTAATACCGTCAAAATTAGTGAAAATATGGGTATTAAATTAATGTTACTCAAACAAAGGAAATTATAAATGTACTAGATGTTCTAGCTCGCGGCTTCGCCCGCGTGGAATTCGGTATCCGTTCCGACTTTCTGTGGGAACATAATCGCGGGATGAAAATTAGCCTATGTGTTGTTTCAGACTATAAGCTATCTCTGTACCAAATTTTATCCCAATCAACCGTTAGAGCGTGATTGAGTAATAAACATCCAAACATCTTCACAAAGTTTCACATTTATAATATTAGTAGGATTTAAATACATATTATGTAGGTAGGTATTTGACACTTTTTGCTTTTAGTTAAAGCTAAAGCCTTGAAATATAGATATAATCCTACTAATAGATGATAGATAGATAGATATTGCTTTATTGTACACCATTACATAAAGTATTTTTAAAGATAACTTAATAACTAATGTCATAAATGTGAAAGTTTGTGATGAAATTTGTTACTCAATCACGGTCTAACGGCTGAAAAAATTGGGCTTAAATTTGGTACAGGCAGATTATAGTCTGCATCCTACGAGAACGTAAATCAGGAATAACCTATATGTAGGTTATTGCTGATTTACGTTCTTTCTCTCGTTCTCGAAAATTCACAATTCATTACACGAGTAAAATTTTACCGAACCACGTTGGTGGAGTATTAATTAACTATAATGACAACATTCGTATATATTCACCCATCATTGTTATATCCACATTGCGAGTTACGATCAAAATATCCCAATGATAATATTAAGTTATGAATTTGTATCAAAGTTTGAAACGGACCTGACGCCTAAACAAATACTTCCAGTCCTCAACCTTGCAAATGTTCCGTCATTAATTTCAGCGGTTGAAATAAGACTGAAAATTAAACAAACAGAATAAGTGTTTACACTGATAAACCATAATGCTCATTTTATTTAAAAAGGAAAATTATATCACAGTAGTTATAGATCTTTGGACGCCTTGCCTACTAGTTGTTATAAAATTATACTAATATTTACAGACTAGCGCCCCGACAGATGTTGTCCTGCCATAACTATGAATATTGAAATCGGTATCAATTTTCTAATTTTTCACTCAACTCTCTTAATTTTTTTTCCAGAAAAACCATTTCCTACGAATAACAAACACAATAAAAAATAATTGGCGAAATCGATCCAGCCGTTCACGCATGACATCGTGACCAAGGAAATATGGATTCATTTTTAATAATAGAAGATAGAGAGAAGAAGATTATTATACAATTAAAGGCAGTACATTTACCGAACAAAAATGACAGAGTATTTATTTGCTGCTGCCTAGGCCTCAGTACAATTAGGTTTTTTCTTTATACTGTGTGATTTCGAGTATATTATTCAAAATGCCTCTCTCTCTTTTGTATTTCAAAAACCTCTTTATTAGGTCAGTAATTGGTTCAGTATATGTATAAACGTAAATTGAACCAATTACCGACCAATTTCTGAATGACAAGATGGTATAAATTGTTATTACCCACTAAGTATTTTCCAATTCTAATTGGGGTGTAGTGGGGCCCTACCAACACCTTCGGGCCCTCACGTGCAAGCTCGTGCACCTGCTGAACAACGGACGAGGCTCTGACGGCGGCGGTCCATTTCAACACGGCGATGGGCTCACCACCTGTTACGTGGGACCGAATTGTACACGGTGAAATGTGGGCCGGTATAGGCCTCTGCCTACCCCTTCGGGGATAAAGGCGTGAGTATATGTATGTATGTATGTAAGTATTTTCCGGATTTGTTCGAAGTCGGTTGTATTTTTTATAGAATTTTTTTTTTCAATATTTTAAGTGACGGGTGAACCAAAAAATATATCTATCTAGGTGAAAGTTCTCATTAATACAAATCAATCAAGCCCCAACACAAGGTAGCTGCTCTGTAAATCGTCAAGGAATTCCCTCGACTGTCTTTTGGTTCCATCATCGGATTGACTCCAGACCTTCATTAACTGTAGTACATTAAAGCACTGAATTAAAAAGTTTACAAACGCACTAGTTCTCCCTATAATTATCGGTGGTTGCCCTCGATTTATCCAGGATCCCATAATCAGATCATAACCTGGTTAAAATGGGACCACCTCAGAAGTTAACCCTGTTCAACAAAAAAAAATATAAAACAGTCTATAATTGACGGAAATATCGGTGAACATACATAAAACATTGAGAACATTCTTTTTTTTAAGTCTGATCTATCAATCTAGGTGTAAAGTTCTCATCAATACAAATCAATCAAGCCCAAACACAAGATAACTGCTGTAAATTGTTAAGGAATGCCCTCGACTGTCTTTCGACTCTATCATCAGATCGACGCCAGACCTTCATTAAAATGTAGAACATTAAAGCACTTAATTAAAAAGTTAACATGCGCACTAGTCGTCCCTACAATTTTCCGTGGTTGCTCTCGATTTCTCCTGGGATCCAGGTCAGATCCTGACCTGGTGAAAATGGGACCACCTCAGAAGTAACCCCTTTTCAACAAAGAAAAAATTTTTGAAATCCGTCTATAATTGACGGAAATATCGCTTGACATACATAAAAAAAAATACATGCAGACGAATTGAGAACCTCCTCCTTTTTTTGAAGTCGGTTAAAAAGACCGCGATAGTTTTAAAATAACTTAGTACAGAGTCTATTCAAAGATTTCTGTACTAGAATATTGTGGCAATATTTGGAGGAGGTCCATATTCAGCAGTGGATGACAATCTAGTAGAATAATGAGTTATTTATACTACGTTTTTGAGAAAGTCATCAATGGGCAGGACACTTTTAGTAAATGACTATTTGGTACACGGGACTGCAGACTAGGTATCAATGAATTGCGTTTGATAGACGTTCGTTCCCTGAAATGAAGTGAGTACAAAAATCCATTTTGGTTATCAAAATCGTGAAATTCATATTTATAAATACTTTCAGTAGAATTTCAAGGTAAGGAAGCACTAGAGCGAGAATTTATGCGTCGACAAAAATATTGGTGCAATATAAACTACTAAACACATTTGGAAGTCAGTGCTTATTTATGGTTCCAAATTGAGTTGCCGACTCAACAACGTGCAAAGTTCCAATCAACACGAACTATATTATTAATGCTTCTTACATATTTATTTCAGATTGAGGTGAAAAAGGTCGAAACAAAAGTAACAATGCCTTACATTTTTTATATGTGGCCGTAAAGTATCAGTAACTGTATCAGTAACTTTTCTCTTTATACGTCTGTGAACTGTAAGCATTTTTACTGAAGAAGTAAAATTTGTTATTTTTATTTTCCTCGTCTCGCTTCGATTTTTCGAATAGATTTTCGTAAGATTTTAGTGTGTCTTATTATCAAAGTATTTAAAAAAATAAAACCTTACCCGAAATGAAACTCGTTTGTATCAGTTTTAAAGAAAAATAACCTTTTTTAATCAGCCTATCCGTATCAGTCAACAGGTTTTCATTGTTGTTAATATTCAAGCCTGATTATAAACAGACGGACAGCGGAGTCTCTTCAATAGAATCCCGTTTTAAGCTTTGGATATGGATTCCTAAAATATTCCAACTAAAAAGGAGTGTTGAAAAATTTAATTTATGTTACATTTGTTACATATTATGTCGAAATAAGAATCATTTTTTTTTCTTTTTTTTTTACGTGAGGGAAAATCCTCATGGATGTCATGCCGGACTCCTACCGACTAAAAAACCTCACGTAACGCCCAACAGCCTATGGTTGTAAGCCCCGGGTAAGCCCTCGCAAGGATGTCCCAGGACTCCCAACAGACCTAGGGCCGCCACCGCGGCCTCCCTAGGGGGTGGTTCGGGTGCTATCCCGCGTCTTTGGGGGGTTTCGGGTGTGATCCCGCTTCTTAGGGGGGGCGTACGTGAGTTCCTCACGTCACGCTGCCGTCATGGACCTCTTCTGTAAGGACGGTGAGCGGCCCTCTCATCGTCCTCAGACCCCCGGTCATTGAGGCCGATAGTCCTCGGCGAAGACACGTCGGCAGCGCCCAGGCCGCCGACTGCGGAACTCGGGTGGGAGAGTTCTCTCCCGTACTCGCCCCGCCGCCTCCTTCACGAGCATGACCTGCTCGCAGAAAGAGGCGGCGCAATCCCATTTACTCCCGCTGGAGATCATGGCTCGCACCATGGTCTCGAGCGAGAGAGTGTCCACGTCCAGACCCACTACGAGGACCTGTCGCTGTTGCGCCCATGCTGTGCACTCCACCAGCGTGTGGAACGCCGTGTCATCTTTGCGGTCCTCGCAGTGCTGACACTCGGCCGTGGTTTCCCGGTGTCTTCGCAACAGATACCTACCGAAGCTACGGTGCCCGGTTAGTATCTGTGACAGCCGGTAATAAGAATCATTATTAAATACAATGATGCAAATAGTTATTTAGTCCTAGAGACAATCTAGAACTACTCATAAATTACCTTTTACAATCAAAAGTAAGTAATTTTCAAATGCAAACAATAAATGGACGATTTATTATTCTCCCTAAGAAAATAGCAACGGATTTAAATTTCCTGCGGCAAATGAAGTTGCTTCGGTTTCCTCTCTTGCGAATGACTCGACCTAGTGTTTTCAGGTAGTAGTTCATACCTATATTTAGTTTGCACGTATTTATTAGTTCTCTCCTCTGTGTTGGTAAGGTTTGCTATGACTTTACTTGACTATTTATCACGATACCCATGTGACGTGCTGTATGTACTCTGATGAAATTCCCCGGCTTTGCCTGAGTACAATATTATAGTTGTTTTTTAAACTAAAATTCATTCTATAAGCACTTATTGAGTAAATAAACGGCTTAGTCTCTGTTCCGTTGATATGTTCTTATGCTATAGCTAAGAGACTCTTAGACTCGTTCAAGGTAAAATTCTAAAATAAAACCCCATACGTATAATTTGCCGTATAAAGTAACATTTACTAAGTAAATACTGTAAAGAAAACTAATGAAAGTATTTGCAGTTCACTACTTGCAAAGCCATGTAGTGCAACAAAACATTATCTACAGAGATATCCCGGTAAATCCGCACGGAAGAGCTAAATCTTCGAGCTGAAAGAAATGTTGCCGATCTAGTGCACCGAATCACACGTAAACAAGCAAAAAAGTATTTTAATGAACGACGCTGCATTCGATACTAACTGTGCAGTTTACCTTTTTAGTTTATACTATTTATTTTTATTTACTCTGAGATAAGCCTGGGGGTTGAAATTTATCACTTGGTGACATTAACGTTAGTGGTATTCGTGTTTTGTAAGTACCTGTCTAGAGTTTGGATCCCGTGCCCTAAAGAGAAAAGAATAGGGACGAATATTCTTTTAATAATATTAATTTCCGATTTTTCTCTCAGAAAGAACAAATCTTCTTGGTAGTTGGAAACCTTAAATAACGATACTTACTGAGGGCACTGACTTTAGTCCCTATCCCTGCTAATATTATTAATGCGAAAGTAACTCTATCTGTCTGTCCATCTGTTACGCTTTCACGCCTAAACGGCTGGAGTGATTGAGATGAAATTTGGTATAGGGATAGTTCGGGGCCCTGGGAAGGACATACGCTACTTTATAACCGACTGCGCAAAAGGAGGGTTATGATTTTCAGCGATAACGACTTCTACGCGGTCGAAGCCGCGAGGAACAGCTAGTCTATTATATAAAAATGAATCCCTATGTCCTTGGTCACGACATCACGCGTGAACGGCTGGACCGATTTCGCTAATTCTTTTTTCTTGTGTTTGTTCTTGTCAGGAGATGGTTCTTATGAAAAAAACATATCAAGAAAGTAGCGTGAAAAATTTGAAAATTTTCAATAACTGACACTGCCTCGAACTGTTCAAAGAAATCGTTTCAGAACTTAGGGTACCGATTTCCATATTCATAGTTATGGCAGGACAACGTCTGTTGAGTCAGACTGTAACTGGCTAGAACTGTTTAAAAAATGGTTTCTATTGCGATTTTGGATCGGGTCTTGGAACTTGAAGCACCAAAATGGGAACCGGGTACAGAAAGACGGACTGGGAAATGAAAACCAGGAACCGGGAACCCGGAACCCGAAACCGGGAACATGGATTGGGAAACCAAGAACGGGAACATGGGACCGGGAACTCAGAACTCGGGATACCGATTTCCATATTCATAGTTATGATAGGACAACGTCTGTCGGGTCAGCTAGTCGCTAACGAATGCAAACAATTTTTTTCTCGAATTCCAGTAGATTTGACCAGAACCCTAGGTTCTTCTACCCCAATAGCAGAATCCTTGTTAAAAGCAAATGTTCCTTGCTGTAATGAAATATTCAAATTCAGTAAAATTAGTATTCACACTATAATAAAAACTTTTAAATCTTTAAATATTAAGAAAACGGCTGACCTCTGGGGAATTTCTGTACATTTAGTTAATTCGTTAATTGAAATGGTTGCCCCTGAATTATCAATAATATTTAATAATTGTGTTGATAGTGGTGTGTTTCCTGACTTAATGAAGTTTAGTAAAATAACTCCTCTGTTTAAATCGGGTAGCACCTCAGATCCGTCCAATTTTCGTCCTTTTTCTGTACTACCCACGTTTAGTAAAATCTTTGAAAAGGTAATGCTTACTCAAATGCAAAATCATTTTAATACAAATAAACTATTCCATACTAAACAATTCGATTTCACGCGCGCTCGGTCTACCACGGATGATGGAATCAAATTGTTAGAGTGTATATATGAGGCCTGAGAGGAGTCGTATGATGCTTATGGTGTATTCTGCGACTTATCTAAGGCCTTCGATTGCGTCCAGCATCAGACTTTAATTCAAAAACTTGATCATTATGGAATCCGGGGGATGGCCTTGGATTTAATTAGTTCTTACCTTAGAGATAGAGTACAGAGAGTAGTTATAAATGGTAAACAGTCAAATGGTTCTGCTGTAACAATGGGGGTGCCTCAGGGTTCAATTCGTGGACCTTTTCTATTTTTAGTGTACATAAATGATCTCCCTCACCTTATAAGAGACAATCACGAGGTAGTTTTGTTTGCTGATGACACATCTTTAATATTTAAAGTTGAACGTGGACAACGCGATCTTTACGAAGTAAACAATACCCTCTCTAAGGTAGTCCACTGGTTTAACGCTAATAATTTATTGTTAAATGAACCTAAATAAAATGTATTAGATTCACCTTGCCAAATGTTAGGCTCGTTAACACCAGTATTAAGATTAGGGATGATCAAGTAGAATTGGTCGATGAAACTGTCTTTCTGGGCATAAAGTTAGACTCCAACTTGCAGTGGGGGCCTCATATCGAGAAAGTCTCGGGCAGACTGAGCTCTGCAGCCTATGCCGTTAAAAAGATCCGACAACTGACAGACATTAGAACAGCGCGTCTTGTCTACTTTAGCTATTTCCACAGTGTCATGACCTATGGCATACTATTATGGGGTAACGCTGCCGACATCGAATGTATCTTTGTGTTGCAGAAAAGGGCTGTCTGGGCTATCTATGGTATGGGGTTTCGGGAGTCATTAAGAGAAAAGTTTAAGGATATCAACATCCTTACTGTGTATTCACAGTACATATATGAAAACTTATTATATACTCATAAAAATAACAGTAAATTTATTAAAAATAGTGATATCCATAACCTAAACTTAAGAAATAAGAATAAATTGGCTGTACCTAGATTTAGGCTTAATAAAACAAACAATTCTTTTGCGGGCAATTGTATTCGAATGTACAATACATTGCCGACAGCCATAACAGGTTTGTCAGTTAATAAATTTAAAAAACAAGTAAAACTTAAATTGTGCCAGAAAGCTTATTATAGCATTAAAGACTTTCTAGAAGACAAGACTGCCTGGCAGTGACACGAATTGCTCCTTTCTACATTTATAAAAAAACTGTATTAGATACTAAGATGAATAAGAGGGACTGGACTGAGTTTCTTGGGGTGTTCTTCTCAGTCTGTAGCATTTCCGAACCCCCGGTAGAGTCACAAAAATTTGGACAAACCTAAATATTTTTTTAAAAATTTCAAAGGGAATAAATTTTTTATTTTATTTTAATAGTATTAAATAAGCTCGGGTCGGAAAACGGTAAGAATCCGTGAACACTCCTGACTTTCTGCCATTAGCAGATGGTTAGCAATTATTACACCCACTTGGAAGTGGCCAAGAACCCCTCTCAGACATGTCCCGACAATATAACATATCTTTATCAGCATTGCATGGATCCTCCAAGCCGTTTGGCAGATACAATGGCGCGACCAAATTGTAAGGACACACGAACGTACGCACCTTGTAATATACACTCGAGAGCAATGAATCCGGGTCACTTAAAGAATCCTAAAAATCTCGGAAACTAAAAATGCTAGGTTAATGCAATAAATTGTATTTAATAGACAATGTAATACTCCTTAAATGAAGGTATTAAAACTTCTTAGTTATTGTAAAGTTATATCATAAAAAAATCAAATTTGAAAAAGGGCCACTTTCGAAGATGGAACTACGAAATTACAGCATTTGGTGTTGCTTTTGTTTGTAATCTGTCATTTATGTGGGTACATAAACCATGTTGATAGTGCTCTATATTCATTAATCAAGCTGAAATTATGTCGCTTACGCCTGAAGAATGCACCAGAATACTTACAATGCTGGAAACCGGCCGGAGTCAGCGCGATATAGCCAGGACTGTCGGTGTGTCGCTGTCAACAGTACAAAGAGTTCTCCGACGTTACGAAGAAACTGGTTCTAACCTACGCAGACCAGGAACGGGCAGAACCAGGTGTACCACAGCACGAGAAGACCGATACTTGGTGAACACCATGCTTCGAAATCGCTTTCTCACAGGAACTGAACTCACCAATCAGTTTCGACGCCTCGGAGGAAGTAACCCAAGTGCATGGACAGTAAGACGTCGGCTTGCTGAAGCTAACTTAAAACCCCTTAGACCTGCAAACGGCCCTAAACTGGAGCGTGGGCATCGTATTTCGAGACTAAGGTATGCCCAGAGCCACGTAAATTGGAGTATTGAAGATTGGTCAAAAGTTATGTTCTCCGACGAATCAAAATTTATGCTCTACAAGCACGATGGAAGACACAGAGTGTATCGAAGACCAGGGGAAAGATTCAAGCAAGCATGCATCGAAGAAAAAGTAGCCTACGGTGGTGGGTCTGTACTTGTGTGGGCCGGAATTTCTTCTGAAAGTCGCACAGAGCTGGTGATCATAGAAAACGGCTCTTTAACTAGCGTAAGATATGTGGAAGAAATCCTCAATGATCACGTTGGTCCATTTATGGTCAATTTAGGTGAGGATGCTATATTTATGCATGACAATGCCCGACCTCATACAGGTAGGATTGTGAATGACTACCTTCAAGAGATGAACATTACTCGTATGGAGTGGCCAGCGCGCAGCCCGGATATCAACCCGATCGAGCATGCTTGGGACGAGCTAGGCAGATGCGTAAAACAACGAAACCCTCCCCCAATCACGCTTCGTGAGCTCAAAATTGCTCTCACAGAGGAATGGGAGAATATTCCCCAAAATCGTATAAGGAACTTGGTGTACAGCATGCCAAACCGCGTAAACGCAGTAATGGAAGCACGAGGAGGCAATACGAAGTATTAAAATTCAAGAAAATCGTAATAAAGTTCAAAAATTTCATGTTTCCTATTTTTGTTTTAAGGAGAGATCAGCAGTTTTTTCTTTATGTAATTTTGTGTTAATAAAATGTATGGTGACTCATATTTTTTTTACTTTCATTTAAGGAGTATTACATTGTCTATTAAATACAATTTATTGCATTAACCTATCATTTTTAGTTTCCGAGATTTTTAACATTCTTTAAGTGACCCGGATTCATTGCTCTCGAGTGTAGTATTCTACAGAAATGCGAAAAAGACCAAGGTTGTATTCATCGACAGTAATTGAAGGTACGAACCGTAAGGCAGAGTTCTTAACAGAGGTAACTCGTCAAAGTAACTGATCTTAACCATGTTATTGAGTGGGATGGAGCTAAATTAAGTTTAACAATATTACTTACATAGTCGTGTCTTCTACGAGAGTATTAAAAACATTACAATAGGAAAAGTGTGCTATGTTTTGGAACTTGTTTGTTAATATGCACCTAAGTATGTGGTTTAGTAATATTAGGTAGTATGAAAATATTTCAATGATAGCCATTAGTTTAGGAATAATTTATTTTATATAAGGATTATAAGTTATGTTTGGACCAGAGTCAGGAACGAGACTAACCTGGGAAAATAAATGGTGTGTCGACGAGTCTGAAGTGATAATAAGTACCTTTTAGACTTTTTATATTTCTTCATTAAATTCAAAAAAGCCATACTCTTGAACTATTATTCACTAAAGAACTAAAGTGAACTTTGTGTGAACGAACAAGTAGATTTACCGTTTGTTACTATTGCACAAGTTCCTACGAGTCCGCATAACTTTAACAACTGCGGACTAAAATGAAAATAATAATGGGGCATAGAATTGTTTTATATATTGCTGTAGTTTGATCCGCTAAGCACGATAGCTTAAAACTTTTCTGTTTTAAGAAACTGCCGCTAGTTTCATTTAGAGTTTATTGCCTTATGTAACATAATTATTCATGAGAACTCTTAGTGCAGTTTTATAATGAACCATCAATAAAAACAGAACGCGTTTACTACATGACTCTTACTAATCGTACTAATCGTCGAATGATGGCTGATTCATTATTTTTAATGAAAATATTTAAAACGACATATTCTGCTTTGAACCTCTCGAAAAAATTAACCCTTATGTGTGCCAAGACCATCAACCAACTATCGCCAGAGTAGTTAATTGTGCGTGTGAGCAGGGCGTTTAATGAATTTTGTTAACAAAATAGTTCAGAAAAATATCCGTTTGCGATAAGTGTCTGAGGGGTGGGGCTTAACTTATTTGGGAATAATGTAAATAAGGAAAAAGAAGACACTAGGAATGTAACATTTAATTGCAATTTACTGCTTAAGAGTCCGTATGACGCCAAATAGACTATTACCTTGATCTAGATCTTAAGACTCATGAGGTTTAATGAATTAAAATTTGAACACAGACAACTTCAGTTCATGAACTAAAGAAGCTCTAGGCTAGAAACACGAAATTTTAATCTAGATCTCATAACTTTTAAGCTTTTTTTTTAAATATATAATATTTATTAGAAAGACAATAGTAAAATCTTCATTTGCACTCGACCACTTTTTTAATATTGGTTATAGTTTTTTTATAATTAATTTATTTCGTTAAAAACGCACAAAAACCGATCGCATCTCTCTAAATTTGGCGTTTGGTAGGCTCTTAACCTATCGCTACAAGCGAGGACTTGTCATTGGCTTTCTGTTTTTATGTGATCTGCAATCTTAAATGTAAGCTGTTAGTCCTCCATAAGTTAAATAAATAAATAACAAGTTCCTCAGAAGGTTAAATCTAAGCATAGTCAGGCCCAGCGCAATATCAGGTTAATTTAGCAATTTGTCAGAAATTTTGGCATACAAAAATATTTTCTCACTCAGTTAGTTAACTACTATTCTTAAACTTAGAAGGTAACTTGTAGTTATTACAACTTTAATTTATATACATGGTCTATTACGATCATTCCAGAAGTAGATCTAAATTAGCACTTTGAAGTTAAATATTATTTCACAAAATATGATAAAAGGTCACATTACCGCAATTATGATAACACGTTACCTACATAAAAAATGAATACGGTACTCTACGCTAAGCCCAAAAGGGCTTTGTAACACCAAGAGTCGGGTACAGAGGGTAATTAAATAATTCCATGTAACAAAAAGCTTTGCAGGTCGTGCACTCTACATCGTGTTAAAATTTCATACCATTTTTAACACAGCCTTTCGTGGAAAATCCGGGAACGTTAAATAGGCGCATTTTATAGTAACAGTAAGTATCATAAAATATTATTCAAGTTGGTGAGAAACTAGGGTATCAAAGATTCACTGCGTTGCTGCCGTGCTTGTTTTACCAAAGATAAATTAATATAATAGTATGTACTCGTACTACGTAGTTAACAATGGTGTCCTATTTGAAAAACTTAACATTTGACTGCCTCCGTGGCCCAGTCTGCCGCGCTGGAGGTCCTGGGTCGGTGCAAATATTTGTGTGATCCAAAAATGTTTGTTTCGGAGTTTGGGTGTTTTCTATGTATAATATGTATGTAATTACAAATAGTATATTAGTATATCTATCAGTCGTCTAGATCTCATAGCACAAGCTTATATTAGTTTAATTTGGGCTAGATGACGTTGTGTAAGAATGTCCACAAATATTATTTTTTTAAAATATTTATTTTCTTAGGATTCTTCAATTTGTCTACGTAACTGGTTTTCATGAGGTGATTTCCAAGAAGATTTTATTTATACCTACTGCTCTGAAGTGCTAACGCAAACTCTTTGGTAGGTCTGGCTACTTATAACTTTACATGATTTAGGAAAAAAAAACAAATAAAAAAGAGATGTGAACATCGGTGAAACAAATGAAGATCGAGTGGATTTAGTCGGCGAATATGCAATGTACCAGTTCCTTCCTATGAACCTGTATCGCGATTAGTTTTTCTTCGGGACCGACTGACTTTCACACTTTTCAGTTATTCATGTATGCATTTATACATGTGCAAGCAATAATGAACATTTATTAGAAAGTTTGTTCGAAACCTACTGTCGCCGCAAGTGAATACGAAAAATTAAACTGCCCAACTTTTGTACACAGGTGAGACTTTTTGTACTATTCAAACATTACTATCCGTTATTAATCCTGGTCTTTGTGCCGTTTTTATTTTGTACAAAGAGTATTGTTAGTAGGATTTTACTACTTTACTCATTGTGCGTGTTAATATACACCACATTTGTTTTCAGTAGCTTCTAATATCCTATTCTCTTCAATTCAATTCTATGACAGCCTTAGGCACTGCCGCATGTGTCTTGTCCTCATTCAGTCCCAGCGACCTTTTTAAGGTAGTCTTTCCATCAGGAGGGTGAACATCCTACATCCTACCCTACGTTTGCCGACTCGCGGTCTCAACACCAGAACTCGTTTGCTCGATTAGCCACCGGTTCTTCTCCACATGTGACCACCCTACTGTAATGCGCCTTCACACTAGCGTAGGCGTTCGATGAACGTATGCGCGACGTCGATGCGACGTATACGCGACTTATACGCGGCGTATACGCCGCGCTAGCGTCACACAATTTCGTTGGCGTTTTGGTATCATCGTTAACAAATTAGATTCCGACTAGGAAACACTACTGATTGCTTTACTTTTAAAAAAGAAGATTAGTGCGAACTGCGAATAAAACTTTGGTCGTGGTTCGGGAAAAACTACCCTGGCGCCTCGGGACCGTATGCTATTATTTTTTTATATTGATTTCTTTCATTAATTACACAATAATTATAACGATAAGTAGCTTGTAAAAGATTGTACACGATCCCCCAGTAACGCGGCGTATGCGTCGCGTATACGTCGCGTTGCCGTCGCGTATCCGCCGCGCATACGTCCATCGTACGCTTACGCTGAAAAAACGCTAATGTGAAGGCGCACTAATGTGCTTATTCTGCGAGCTATGTGAACCACTCTGGTTCTGCCGGATAACTTTATTTCGGGCCCGTCTACCCATGATATATTATTAATACGGAAATTGTTTTAAATTACTTTTCATAAATAAGGTTGAGAGTTCTATTCAGTCATATCGAAATTTAGACACAATTCATAACAATAGCGGTCAGAGTAAAGAGGTAAAAAATTTAATTACCATACAATACACAAGCATAGGTACTGAAATAACAAACCTTCTTAAAAATAATAAACCTTATCTTTTATTTTGTAGCTAAATTTTAACGAGAGCAGACCCTTAGGCGTTTGGATAGAACACTTGTAATTTGTATTTTATGTAAAGCCATGACGAAAAAGGAATCAAATCTCAGCCTTATCTTTCAAAATTTTATGTAAAACCAAATCAAAAGATTTATGAAGAGGTATTTTTTTTGGTACGGTTCTATGGAGCACGAAATTTAGTCTTTGTAGTTGTAATAACAAGCTATTATCCAACATTAACTGTTCACGAGGAAAATTGTATTAAATGAAATAAAATTTTAAAAGACAGTGAATCTCTAAGTTAGGAGTTGCTAATTTTGGAGTGAAAACAAATCTCTTCTCTATTAATCGTTGCTACGCAGAATGACTAATACCTACCTAATCTTTTTCATAATAATTTATTCATTATTCATATAAGTACTAGGGGAGAACCAAATCAATCAATGAGATCGACAAAGATTAATGGAAGCTATTTTCATGGAACACACAGTATCGTGAAAGTAATGTTGTTCTCTTAAAGTACGAGTACACAACGTTTTTGTTGATGGCACGACATCGGACCACCTGATCTCTCTGAAATGTGGACAATATTAAACAGAGGCGAGGATGCTGCTTGCCTGTTTTTCATTGGCAAAATTATTTATAGGTTATTGAAAAGTGGTTTTTTCAATCGTAAAATATTGCATGAAATGTGAAAAGATTACGAAAAAATTCGGATGCAAATGTGAGATGATTAAACCTTTTGAGTTTTGCTTTGGAGCCTCGTAGGTTGCTTTAAGGTTCTCATTTTATGATATATGTGTTGTTATTCTCAATCATTACTTTTTGAGTAGACAGAGTTTACATTACACTTATTAGACGAGGAGTCTATTTCCGACAGGGGTTCGTTGTGGTTACGAGTAACTGTTGTACCTAATAATGTTAGGTAATTTTCTTTCAAAGCCGTCTTTACATCTCTTCGATTTGCCTTATTGATTATTATGTTATGGTCTAAGATCCCTTTAAGAACGACCTTCACCGAGTTGGTTATTGAATGAAAAGTGTTTTATATTCAACTAAATTTGTCAAAAATGAAAATGCAATAGGGTTGCCTAAAAAAATTCCGTCCAGAATATGATAAAATAAGATTTTTTTTAACGGTTTGCTTAATAGATACATTCCATACCAATTGAAAGTATAACGCACATAGAATATGCAAATGTTAGGATGTCGTTTTTTTTCTCGTCATAACTTTTATTACGCAGGTATAAACAGGTAAATCGATACAAGTAATTGCAATGCTCTGGTTAATGAATTTAAGTAAATAAAATATAAAATAAAATAACAGATTATTTCATTACGAACACGGTAGTACAGGATTGTGTGCGAAAATCAGTCCTGAATTTTTTTTTTTTTTTTTTTAGGATTGAACCTTCCCTTATTATAATATGACAGAAATTGACAGGGTTTTTGAATCTCTCAATATTTTCATCTGGTATTGACATGTGACAACGCATTAACCCATTTAATATAGTTGTAAAATTATACTGAACGGTATAAAGTTGACGCCTATTGGCGTCTGCTTTATTTCAATGTGAAAAATTTTATCGGCATTTTCCGATGAATGTGAATTGAATAAGCTTTTTACAGGGAATTGAAACCTTTTGGTCAGTTCTTTAAATTTTACAAATCGATGTCGGTACTTATAGGGTTCCGTACCCGTCCGTCTGTCTGTCCATCACAAGACTGGGATTGTTCGGTGGAGCTCTATGTCGCACCTATTTATTCATAGCTATATTTCACTTATAAAATCGACAACCGTAATTCAGGACTAATTTTTCGCAGACAAATTCGCGACATACAGTACGGTAGTATATTACCGTGTTTGTTATTAAATAATACCTATATTTTAGTTAACTTTAATTCATTAACCAGGGCGTTGCAATTACTAGTATCGATTTACCTGTTTATACCTGCCTAATAAAATTTGCGACGATAAAAAAATCGACAACCTAACATTTGCGTATTCTATGGGCGTTATACTTTTAATTGGTATAGAATGTATCTATAAAGCAAACCAGTAAATAGTACTTTTTTTTTTTAAATTCTTAAGTTATCATATTCTGAACTGAAAATTTTTAGGCAACCCTATGGCAAGTTAGTTAGTGACATTTAGTTTAAAATAAAACACTTTTCATCCAATAACCAGCTCGGTGAAGGTTGTTCTTAAAGGGATCCTAGGATATTACTGGTAAATGAAAATGTCACGAACGGTCACCCTTTACTGAATCGACTGTGCTCAAAATTGGACACGATATGCAATAGGATTCAGAGATGGTTTAACCCTAGAACCGTACCCTGGGGTACAACTGAAAAAAAAAATATAATATTGGCTATAACTTTTTTGTTTTAAAACGGATCTTTTCGCACCTCCGCGTATTCACGGGGGGCCGCGTATTCGTGTCGAAGCATCGGCCGGGCGCGAGTCCTGTTAGCGTACGATCGTGGCAAGCCTGAGTGGAGTACTACAGCACCCCTGGGTATGCATCTACAAAATGCATGCACAAATAAGTATTGGCGGTATTTTAAAAAAGCACGACCTTCTAGTGCTCCATCCTCTTCAGATTCAAAATCTGGTAGATGTTCCTTTTGTCCCAGGTCAAAAGACCGTAAATCAAGCACTCGATGTGAAAAATGTAAAAATTTTATATGTTTAGAGCACCAATAGAAGATTTGCCAAAACTGTTAATATAAGTTTGGTAATTTTTTGTTTAATTATGTGACGTGAGACTGAAATAAGTGCCATAAAAGTCTATGTATGTTGATTGTATTAATAAATGTTTATTTTTATGAAAAAAATGTTTTCTATAACGGGGTACACTAGTACCCCTGGGTACTGTTATTTGAAGTCTATGGTGGGTACGGTTCTAGGGTTAAGGCCGCGTGGGTCAGATTTTAAGTTTTTTGAAACAATCCTACTCAAAAAGTAAAGGGTTTATAATTCTGATAAATATATATATAATAGTTAAGGATATAAGCTAAACATATTCCAAGCCCGTTACACTATCCAATAAATTTCACTAGATGGAAAAAAATCCCAAAGTTGACTCTCTCAGAAAAGTTTTTTCAATACTGTGGCTAAACTATTAACATTTTTTTTTTGCACTCAATTAATGCTATTGAGTTTTTATACACATTTTCCGAACGTTTTTATATACACAAGTATTTACATAGTTATCATGTACGAATATCTACCAAACGCAATAGAATTGCGCCGCTGACGGCCGATCAGTCTCGCGCTAGCGCTTGTGGAGGCAGAACCTGTGTCAGTTTTTTCGCAACTATTTCGTAATTATTATGCCAAATTACGTTGAAATCGCGCCACAGTATAAAAATATCAGTAATGGGCAAAATGTATTTAGATTAACCGTTACAAATTACAATACTTTGTTATGCTTAATTCAATTTCTCTGTAACAGATTACTTGAGTAATTATTTACAATGAGTACTAGCAGTAACTAATTACTGAGTAATGGAATTACACGTTAATCTAATTACATTGTAACTAGTTACTCATTAATTCAATTAACGAACTCTCATGATTAACAACTCTGTCCTGTGAATTCGTCACGGCCCAAGGGGTGGATCGATTTTGATGCGGTTTTTTGATCGTAAGTCAATGTATCCATGATGGTACTTAGCTTATACATTTTGAAGACCATCAGCTTTATTCCTGAGTGATGAAGGGATTTCACTAAAATTCCCATACGCGACTTATGGTAAATGTAATGATCTTTTACTTTTTAAGTGTTTTCACGATATGGTAACCATCTACCTAATGCATTAAAATGTCTACGAATTACATGAAAATTCTGCAATCCAACATGGCGGCCACGCCGTAATCACAAAATTTCATGATGGGTATCGTTTAAGGGTTTTTTTGGTATGCTGAGTACGAATTACGTGATAATTCTGCAATCCAATATGGCCGCCGCACCGTAATCACAAAATTTCATGATGGGTATCGTTTAAGGGGTTTTTTGCTATGCTGAGTACGAATCACGTGATAATTTTGCCATTCAAAATGGCCGCCACGCCGTAATCACAAAATTTCATGATGGGTATCGTTTAAGGGGATTTTTCGTATGCTGAGTACGAATCACGTGATAATTTTACAATCACAAAATTTCATGATGGGTATCGTTTAAGGGGTTTTTTCGTATGCTGAGTACGAATCACGTGATAATTTTGCAATACAAGATGGCCGCCGCTCCGTAATCACAAAATTTCATGATGGGTATCGTTTAAGGGGTTTTTTGCTATGCTGAGTACGAATCACGTGATAATTTTGCAATTCAAAATGGCCGCCACGCCGTAATCACAAAATTTCATGATGGGTATCGTTTAAGGGGTTTTTTAGTATGCTGAGTACGAATCACGTGATAATTTTGCAATCCAATATGGCCGCCGCGCCGTAATCACAAAATTTCATGATGGGTATAGTTTAAGGGGTTTTTTGGTACGCTGAGTACGAATTACGTGATAATTCTGCAATCCAATATGGCCACCGCACCGTAATCACAAAATTTCATGATGGGTATCGTTTAAGGGGTTTTTTGCTATGCTGAGTACGAATCACGTGATAATTTTGCAATTCGAAATGGGCCGCCACGCCGTAATCACAAAATTTCATGATGGGTATTGAAAAGCTGAAGGCTTTCAGGAAAAGGAAGAGAGGAATAAAAAGTAAGATTAAAATGTAAAGATGGCAATTTATTGGAAGTTAAACTCGGGGTCTTGGGTGTTTTCAGATAGCAAGAGGTTTTGCGATTCCCGATGGTCTTCGCAGGGTTCCCGACTTATCTTGGGGTTTGGCCTTCTTGGTGAGTGATGCAGTCAGCGACGTCTCCATGCCGTCCACTCGTCGAACTGCACGGTATTGCTGAACCCGGATGGTGAACGTGTGTTAACCCGGAGGGTGAAATATTGCAACCCGGAGGGTGATCTTCTCTCAACCCGGAGGGTGAACGTTTGCTGTAGAACCCGGAGGGTGAATAATTCTTCGTAGAACCCGGAGGGTGAAATCTCGCATTCCGGAGGGTGAACCCCAAATATGGGGTCTTCTGTCTAGAGCTATTTGCTCCTTATACTTGACAAATATACTTTAATAACGACGACTTTTATACTTTTACTTTTCTCACTATTTCATTCGACACTTATACGTCCGTGAGCTAATTTAAATATTGATCTGGCGGTCCTCTTGCATTGATGCACCGCTTTATATACCAATAAATAGCGCCTCTGGTGGCATAACTCGATACTACTCAACGTCAAGACCGCAACTATGACTATGAACCAAACCTTTCGTCATTGCGACACCTACTCGGTAGATGGCGCTTTCATTTATATGACCTAAATTTCAATTCTAATTATCTACATTATGAAAATTCACTTGTACTATTCCACTTTTATTTTAATTTAAAATTTTGTTTTAATTTAAAATTTTACATTAAAATAATCAAATTTGGAGAGGTAATTTTGTTACACCCAGTATACTGGTTGAATTTATAGTCGTTCTGGACCCGAGAGGGGGTTACTCGGAATCAATAATGGAAACAATTCGGAGTGTCAAAACAGCTGTGCAGGTTATAATAAAAAAATGACTTCTATGTAATCTTTATCACTCGTTCGAGTTGAAACATTAGTAGCGCTTCGATTATTCATTGAACTTTTCAATGAATGAAACTCCGAAACCCATAGGTACCTACTACGCCGCGGCGCGTGTCTCCATGTGATCAGTTCATTGGCCGAATGCATCGTTTCGATAATAATAGGTACTTAGATAATAATAATAAAGGACTCCAATTTCTCCTTCATACTTTACGCGGGCTTAGGACCGGGGATACTTTAATATTGTTCTATTTTACGGTGAATTAATAAGGTTTATGTAATAATAATGAAAATAAACACGAACAAATAGGGAGTATTTCCGGCGTATTTAAAAAATTGGAGCTATTTACAAAATAATCAACTTAAATACCTAGACCTACCTATTCACAGTTTATTTACACTTCCCTGTACTTTAGCAACTGCTCAAAATGGAGTCCAGAACGTTCGATACACAAACGGGCACGTTTTAGGCTATTGTCTTTTAGTTTATTCAATGTGTCTCTGTCACTTTTCACTATTTCAAAGGCGTCCACTATCGCACTGCGTAATTCATCACGAGATTCGTACTCTCGAGTGTAAACTAATCGTTTTATTTCCGACCACAAATAAAAGTCGATCGCGACGACTATACTGCGCGCGAGTTATAGTCGAACTGCGCGCCGCGGTCGCCGGTCGGCGGCGCGGTCGGACGAGCGTATTTACCTACCTACAAGACGTAACTAGTCGAGTACCTACCGACGTTACTTGGCAACGAGTCCACGTGGACCGATGCGTTCATGCGTTGTGATTGGTCGAATTTTCCCGGTACGGGGACTCTTCGTACTGATTGAAACGTTAGACATTGAATGAAAAATTGTAGTAGAAAATCGTAGTAAACGTATTTCGTGAAATTTAAAGGAATAACCAGGTGTTCTCGTTTTGATTTTGGCAAACGATGTAGATTTTGACATTTTCGTAATTTTTTATTGTTGATTTTCAAATTGACAGTGCCGATCGGTTCTGTTATCGAAACTGGGCCTAAACCTTTCCGTTCCAAAACGACTATAAATTCAACCAGTATAATTAACTCATTTATTTAGGAAACTCGAATAAATCACTACACTTAATAAAGTTAGATGCATTTACTACGTCAAACAGTAACCTGTCAGGCACTCCAAACACAATGTGTGAGTGTGTGGCGTTCTCTAGTGCTGTGGGGGTTCCTGTGTGTGGTGCGGTTCTAGTCTTGGCGGGACTAAATATCTCCACAGAGGTGAAGAGTGTGTTGCACTGTATAAGTTATATTTTTTGGCTAATTATCCCTGTTAAATTGATAATACTATTGAGAATCTTGTATATGCCTCACTATGGATGCCTATTGGCCTGTAAAATATGCAAAATATGCAAGGTTATGTTACCTCACCTAACTTTGTTACATTATGTAAGACTAAAAGGCTTGTCTCGTGTATCTTATATGTGTCACAATAGGAATTACATTACGGAATCGCAGGTGTTTGCTTGGTCATGTAATTTGAAAGGAGCTGCTGAGTGCAACAAGTGCTTGACTGAGTGCTGGATGGATATGGTATTAACACTATATTATTTACAACTACACTCAAAATTGTGTGGATGTACTGGACAGACTCCACTATACCATGATTTTCAGTCTTCGGTCAGGCACACTCTTAACATGATATACTCATTTAGTTATTGCTGTATAATACAGACAAATGGAAGAAAATATCTGATATATTGGTACATGCAGATGTTTTTGAATGTTAGTAAATCTAACCAGAAACATTGCATAAGTAAACTGCTATTGTGCGGTGCTGCACTTCTTTTGTTTGAACAAAGACCTAAAACAATATACACTCCCTATTATTATTACATGGGGGCCATGAATGCTGCGTGTACATGGGTAGGAAACGGCAAAATTGTTTATTTGTGCATGTCTGGGAGTTTGCGTCTGTGCAGGTGTATGGGCAGAGTTGTCACTTTCACTGGGGTGGGGAGCGTGTTGTGTATTTTGTATTGTGTTGCTCGGCTGGTTATTCCCATCACCGTGGTGCTGGGAATATTAAACGGATCCCATGACAAAGGGTTGTCGTACTGCAATAGCTGTAGGGAAAGGTGGACTCAACCAATTTTTGTACATACTGCTCGTGCGCCGCGGGTTTGGGCGCTCATGGGAGGATACTATTCCCAAGCTCGACCCGGCCTGTCGCGGGCGAGTTGTACAAAATGCCTAAGAATCTTGCCTGTTGCTTGCTGTCGGTATCGCTGTATGAATCATAAGACACAGGTATTTACCTGCTCATGTGAATTAACGGAGCTCTCAGTGTATTGTGTGGTTATGCCTGGATGCGGGACTGCTGGCTGTGGCATGGTTAGGATACTTACACCACTTTCTACACAGAGCTACGCAGACACGTTCAGAAACCGTCATTGTGCTGTACACTGTCACACACTCATGGCACAATACTTGTCATATTCCTTAGGGACCTGTAAGGGGATACGGATAGAGGCCTTCGACACGGTTTCCCATGAAATTCTTGTTCAAAAGATGGAAAGAATAGGTATCAGAGACATTCAATTGTCCATATTTAAGGATTACTTGGCAAATAGATTACAAAAAGTTAGACTGAATGATTTTACTAGTGATGATATAAAAGTAACATATGGTGTTCCACAAGGAAGCGTGTTGGGCCCCACTTTATTTTTGATTTATATAAACGACTTGTGTAATATGTCTCTTAAAAATGCTAAAATCTTCACGTATGCAGATGACACAGCAATCTCTTTTACTGGTACAACATGGACTGAGGCCAAGGCTAACGCAGAGAGGGGTATGAGGACAGTTGCTACATGGCTTAAAAATAATCTCCTCACAATCAACACCAAAAAAACAAATTATATTTGCTTCAGTATATATAACACTACTCAACCTAAACACGATTTTAACATAAAAATCCACGAATGTACAGGAACAACGGATACGGACTGCACTTGCTCAGTGATTGAGAAATTAAATCATGTTAAATATCTAGGGGTAATGGTGGATCAAAATCTTTCCTGGTACCCACAAATTGAACATATAACTGCTAGAATTAGAAAATTCAACTGGTTATTCAAAACGTTGCGGCATATAATACCAGATAAAAAACTCCTAAATAGAGTGTATGCGTCGTTAGTGCAATCTGTTATAGCATATTGTATTTCCATCTGGGGGGGTACACACAAAACACGTTTCATTGAAGTGGAACGGGGTCAAAGATCATTACTAAAAATAATGTACTTTAAAAAAAGGACTTTCCCAACCAACACCCTATATGAGATCTCAAATTTGTTAACAGTCCGACAGTTATACGTCACACATATAGTTTTACGCAAGCATAAATCCATGCAATTTGATCCTAACATTGCCAACAGACGTAACAGACAGGCAGTTACTCATACACCTAGAGTGAGAACCGCATTTGCAAGATCCCAGTGCGAAAAGCGCTCTTCTTTTTTATATAACAAAATAAATAGACAAACATGTCTATACTCTAAGTCATTTTATGAGTGCAAAAGTATTCTGTCAAGATGGATAGTGAAGTTATCTTATGAAGAAATGGAGAGTCTTATCATGTGTGACACCTAAATTAAGGCCTAACTCTAGGCTCTAAGATTGCTCTAATTAGGATATACAAAAGCGAAATCTTAATGACAAAATATGTAATCTAGATGACATTTATGAGAATTCGTATACAAGATGTATTCTATTGCCGGAAGGTGGACCTAGTGGACATGTGCAAGCAATGATCCGAACCCAAGACGTAGTCGTAGGGCTAGGAATTCCATACTTCTTGTTTGGGTACATCCATAATGCTAGCTGTCACAATACTTATACTTAATGTTACAATATGTGCACGCGCATTCAATGCACACATGCACACATGCTCCCACACACACACTCACACCCACACACTCAAGGTACTTGTTAAAGGTGATATTTAAACATTGTTCCTATTTTAGTAATTTCCCTGTTTAAGTATCTAAACACTGTTCCTATTTTAGTAAGAGATTACCTTCTCTGTATCTACTTTGTCTTGTATGTATACAAACTTTTGTCTGGTGGGCACCTATAGTATTCACTCTGGTACGGGGATTGCTTGACCAATTAGGCCTAAGCTTTTTGGCCTAATTGGTCAAGCAAATACACCGAGACTGTTAAGCGTTTTGATGTATTGACATTACATTGTTCTTTATCTAGTAATTTCCTAGTTTATATAAAAATTTACCTGAGCTTAGTAAAAGATTACCTTCTCTATGAACCTTGTTCGTAAAGTATGTATATGGCACAGGCATTGCTGGGATTTTAGCCTGTATGCCGTGACCGTTAAAATTTTTGTGATGTAACTACTTTTACACATTGTACCTACCTATTTTGAAAATCCTGTTTGTGTAAATATTGTTCCTAATTTAGTAAGATGTTACCTTCTCTAAGTAGCTAGTTTGTCTAGTATGTATACAAGTTATTATCTCGTAATTTACTCTGGTACAGCCATTGCTGGGCCTATCATAGGACTAGAAATTCCATCTTTCTTGTTAGGGTACATCCATCATGCTGACTGTCACAATACTTATACTATATGTGAAAATACTTACACACACATTCAATGCACACACACACTCATACACACACACACATACACACGCACGATCACATCGACACACTCACTCACACTCACACAAACACACTCAAACTGCTTGTTAATGTGATAATTAAACATTGTTCCTATTTTAGTAATTTCCCTGTTTAAGTATCTAAACATTCCTATTTTAGTAAGAGATACCTTCCCTAAGTATCTACTTTATTTTGTATGTGTAGAAAGATAGAAAGATTTGAGCATAGTAAACGATTACCTTGTTCGTAAAGTATGTTTAATATTGTATACGGCACAGGCATTGCTGGGCTTCTAGCCTATATGCCGTGACAGTTAAAATTGTTCACGATGTAACTACTTTTACACATTGTACCTATTTTGAAAATCCTATTTGTGTAAACATTGTTCCTAATTTAGTAAGATATTACCTTCTCTAAGTGGCTAGTTTGTCTAGTATGTTGTACAAGTTATTAGCTAATAATTTACTCTGGTACAGCCATTGCTGGGCCTACCAAGCCTGAGCTTTCTTTCTGGTCTATTAAATAATTCCTGATGTTAACATAGTTTGTAGTATGTGGATGGAGCGACGTTTTCTATTACAGGCATTGTTATGCCTAAAAGAAGACGTCCATTGAACAACTCACTGTAAATTGTGATACAAATAAAACATTTTTTCATTTTTCATTTTTCATTTTTCATTTTCAAACAAAGTTAGCATGCTGTTTCTTTCTACTCTACTGTATACTGTGGCATGAGAGTTCACTGCCGCTGCCGGCGCGCGGTGTGTCTTGCGCCCGGGGCGAGGGGAGCGCCAAATGCCTACTTGTGCGCAATAACCGCCCCTTAATGCTACTTTATATACTTTTATCATAACCGCAATAAGAATAAAACAGCTTTAAAAAGTGATTTTACCAATAGATGGCGCTGGTCGTTTTTTTTAAATTATATTCTGCCAGCTTCAAAACAAAATATTATAAACAACCTATTTCGAAGGTACCAACCAGATTGCTGTTTTTAAGAGAAGTTTGATGGCGGCCTCCTTGCATTCAGAATAATAAAAGAGAGTACTTACCTAATCAAGAGGTCAAATATGTTTTGCATGTTATTTTTGAAGTTAGAGTTTTGGCGCGTTAGGGAAATATTATTAGAGTGAATTTATTTTTTTGAAGCGTGCGCACGATGTTTTAAAAACTGAACATTGATCACAGAATAGATTTTTTAATAAGCTTTTATTAGGTCGTCGTGTATGTAACTAACAATGTAATGGAATCTAAGTATACTAATTTAACCATCTTCCAAGGACCGTAGCGTCATGAAAATTGGCAGATGTATGTAGTTCTGATGACAATACAATAATATGGTACTGTCAAACTGATATGGTGATGGAGCCGGAAGATAGGCACAGAAAACAAGTGGAATCTAAGGTAGCTAATTTAACCAGCTTCCAAGGATCGTAGGGTCATGAAAATTGGCAGTTGTATGTAGTTCTGATGACAATACAATAATATGGTACTGTCAAACTGATATGATGATGGAGCCGGAAGATAGGCACTGAAACTTCGATGGAAAAAGTGGAATCTAAGGATACTAATTTAACCATCTTCCAAGGTTCGTAGCGTCATGAAAATTGGCAGATGTATGTAGTTCTGATGACAATACAATAATAAGGTACTGTAAAACTGATATGATGATGTAGCCGGAAGATAGGCACAGAAAACAAGTGGAATCTACGGTAGCTAATTTAACCAGCTTCCAAGGATCGTAGGGTCATGAAAATTGGCAGCTGTATGTAGTTCTGATGACAATACAATAATATGGTACTGTCAAACTGATATGATGATGGAGCCGGAAGATCGGCACAGAAAACAAGTGGAATCTAAGGTAGCTAATTTAACCAGCTTCCAAGGATTGTAGGGTCATGAAAATTGGCAGCTGTATGTAGTTCTGATGACAATACAATAATATGGTACTGTCGAACTGATCTGATGATGGAGCCGGAAGATATGCACTGGAACTTCATGATGGAATATCGTATTATATATGTTTTTGGATTCGTCAGAAAAGTCTTGTAATGAACTTTGACCAGGGTTAGGTTTCAAGGTTATAACAAACCTTTTTTTAATTGACTTGTAAAGCTATGCAATGGAATCTCAGGTAACTAATTTGAGCATCTTCCAAGGATCGTAGCGTCATGAAAAATGGCCGATGTTTGTAGTTCTGATAACAATACAATAATATGGTGCTGTCAATCTGATCTGATGATGGAGTCGTAAGATATGAACTGTAACTTCATGATTGAACATCGTATCATAGCTGTGTTTGGATTTGTTAGAAAAGTCGTGTAATGAGCTTATACCACGATTAGGGTTTAAGGTTATAACAAACCTGTTATATATTGAAGTTAATATTGAGTGTTAAATATTGAGTGTAAATATTGACATAGGTACCTGCAGAAAATGTATATGTATTAGAGAAACAATGAAATATTTTCACATTAGTCGAACTCAGACAAGACACCATGTAATACAGAAATCCCTACTAATATTATAAATGCGAAAGTAACTCTGTCTGTCTGTCTGTTACGTTTTCATGCCTAAACCACTAAACCGATTTTGATGAAATTTGTTATAAAGATAGTTTGAGTTTAAGAGAAGGACATAGGTTACTTTTTAACTGACTGCGCGAAAGGAGGGTAATGATTTTATGCGATAACGACTTCTACGCGGATGAAGCCGCAGGGAACAGCTAGTTAAGGTATAAATGTTGTGACTAAAAAGTATAAAATAAATAAATGGTTTAAAAACCCTAGAAAAATACGCTTTTATAATGCACGAAAAAACCCAAAAATAAATTATGGATCGTTCAAGTTGCCTCTATTTCTGGGCTGAAGTGTAAACTATGTGCTTTTAGTTATAATATTTGATTATAAAAGCGTGGGTGCTAGAACAGGAAAGAGTTTTTTGTAAGCATATTCCTATTAATACTAATCCTTATTTAATAAAAATCCTGGCGAAAGCTGCATGAGGTCGCACAAGAGCATAACGTTTATGCTGCCAAAGGGAACGCCTTTTCTTTCAGGCAATTAAGTAGATACATGAGGGGAATACGTTAACAGTGGCAAAATGTAGAGTTCTTGTTCGAGAACGAGATATCTTTGGTTACCGTTAAAAACCCGCTTGGGGATATATGCGTTTGTATTCCTATCTCGGAATGCCGAAACTTTAAGGACCTACCAATGAATTATCTAAAAGAAATCCGTAACGGTAATAGGTTTGCTCCTATTACGCGGGCGTCACGAAAAACGGCAAAAGTGGGTGTTGAAAATGCGTAGACGTGATTAACTACTTTACTTTTCAAGTAAGTATGTTATGTATTTCAATTAAAGCCTATCATCGTTAATACATTTCCGAAATTTAAAATGATATTAATAATAGTAAAAGTCACAATAGATATATTAAAGCGTGACAGTGTAATTAATAGTTTAAAAACACGAGAAAAACACGCTTTTGTAAATGTGACCTTATCCTGAATCTGACAAGACTTCATGCAGCTTCCGCCAGGAACGTCTTTCCTATTCCAGCGCCCCACGCTTTTGCAATCAAATATTATAACTAAAAGCACATAGTTTACACTTCAGCCCAGAAATAGAGGCAACTTGAACGATCCATAATTTTTTTTGGGTTTTTTCGTGCATTATAAAAGCGTATTTTTCTAGGGTTTTTTAAACCATTTATTTATTTTTAAGTGAATCTTCTATTGATTTGGATGTTAATTGGATTTTCAGAGAGATTTATAATTTTGGTTACGGCTCAACATTGTTTTTTTTTTGTAATGTTCCCATCCTTTTTAGTGTTCCGTACCCAAAGGGTAAAGAACGGGACCCTATTCATGAGACTTCGCTGTCCGTCTGTCTGTCTGTCTGTCTGTCCGTCGGTCAGGAGGCTGTATCTCATGAACGGTGATAGCTAGAGAGTTGAAATTTTCACAAATTATGTGTTTTTGTTGCCGCTATAACAACGAATACTATAAACAAAAACATAATAATATTTAAGGGGGCTTCCATACAACAAACGCGTTTTTAGCGATTTTGTCTTACCTATATATTCGGTAATAAGGTATCCTTCTCAATTTAAATACGTTAGTTAATTTGAACATGATTGTCATCAAGACCATTCATTCCCTTTACACCATGCAAATAAAACGAATACTTTAGGAGGCATAGCACAATCAAATGTTGCTCAATGAAATTAATTTCGTGTCGCAATGATTGAACATTAAACGGGTCACATACTAACTTATTTTTCGACTTTCATCGTAAATATTTTTTCTGTAAAAAAGTGAATAACGCTTTCAGCAGATTACTTTAGGTAGGTGTAATATTTCAAAGATAGCTATTTCATAGGAAATAGTAATTAAATAGTCTACATTTAAGATTTTTCTCCAGTATAAACAATTTACGTACAAACACACAATTTATGTTGTAGACGTAGATATCGTGTTTATAATGTCATCATTCAAATGTCATCAATATTCTGAAAAATAAATTAAACATAGAGTTCACAAACTCTTTTTGAAATATATACTGTACCTACCGTAGAGGATCTATACAAGGTTAGTTAAAACTATAAAAAAAACTCTGTTAAAATTAGGTTGATAATTTTGATAGCTCTGAATAGTGCACCCCATAGTGTATAATCGTTAATGAATCTATTCGATTATCGTTCCAGTAAAATTTGAAATCGATAGTAACAAAAACGTTTTTATTATCTATATATATAAAAACAAGAACTGACTGACTGACGACGTCCATATTAATTCAGGAGCCACCTTACACCTTTTAAATTAAATTCACGTAAGGACGTGACGTGAAATGAAAAAAAAAATAAAAGCCCTCTCACGACTACGATCTTGCGCATATTTTTTCGGTACCTAATGAACTTGTTCAGTAGAATATACGCAAGCCCCAAATCGTTGTTGAGGAAGAGCCTCTTTTTAAGTGTGGAATCTAACATGGATGCTATGGAATCCTAATTACTAAGACCACAGGATGCCTTACAACTGTCTCGGAAGGATGTCCAGGGGCTCCCGGCAGACTTTGGCGACCTCTTAGGCCTGCCTAGGGGGTTCAGGTGCTATCCCACGTCTGGGGAGCTATCTCGGTACTTGGGGAAGAGGAGGAGAGTTGGGTACTATCCGCCACTAAGAGGGGCAAAGAAACATGGCACCGTTTTGGCCTGATTCAGCAAGAACGGCGAGCAGCCAACTCGCCTTTCTCAGGCCGCCGAGTCGCCGACTGCGGAACTACGTAAGGATATTTCTCCCCGCTCCCTACCCGCTGCCGAGGAAGGGCCTTAGGTGAAATGAAACGAAAAATAAATCTAAATTACTATTTTAATTCTTTCAGGGGTGCACAACCTAAATCCTCATCCTCTTCATCACTACTCGAACCATCACCAAGGCAAATAATAAATTCTTGCTGTTCACAGATGTTATCAAAGTGAACATCGCGCTCCCTGTCCTTTTCAATATTTTTTTTCGTATGTTCTATGACTTTCCTCCAGTCCTCCGCAGTAACACTCCGCAGTAATTATAAGTCGCTGTCCTTTGCCTTCGGGTACTTTTAAAACAGACAGTGCTGTGTCATCGGTCCATGCTTTCGGCACGGTGTGATTGGCATTAAGCCACGTCTCATCGAGAAAAATAACAAAGTCCCAATTTGTAATTTTTTTAGCTTTTCTTAAAAAATCTATGCGTGCCAGCATAATATCTGTACGCTCCATAACAATCTTTCTTTTATTCTATTTTTTGAACGAAAATCCAATATTATGCATAATATGGCGCCTATAACATTTATATTATTTAATAACGTCCTTAATATTTAGGTTAATATTACAAAACATGCTTAATATTACAAAAAAAAACTAGTAGATTCCCACGTAATCATTTTACTTTCATTTAAAATAATATAGTTTAATTCGATTTATTCGATTAATTTGTCTATGGTCAATTGTGCGGTATTCTTGGAAGACGCTTCACTACGATAAGTGGGCGGTACTCGTCTATGTGCTACGGTATTTTTTTGAGGTATTCTTGACATAAACAAATACGGTACTTCATAGGCGTGAGCTATCAAAATTATCATCCTAGTTTTAACAGAGTATATAGAACAACGCGTTGTATAACACAATAGAGCAACGCGAACTTTCTAAAGACGCGCGTTGTATAGCACTATAGAGCAACGCGAACTGTCTAAGGCGCGCGTTGATCTGTGTTAATAGGTAATGAGGGCAATAGGTAATGAGGGCAAACAGTAGACGCTTGAAATACTCACAGAATATCGAGCAGTGTATTTTCATAGAAAAAAAATAATTAAAACAAAATGAACCTTTACTGGGACATGCTTTCGAGAGCTTACCCGGGCTCCCAACCGTAGGCTGTTGGCCGTTACTTGGGGATTTTTAGTCGGTAGGAGTCCGGTGGATATGATCCATTAAGGATTTTCCATCTCGTTAAATAAAAAGAAAAAAGAGGGGCTCCCATGCAACAAATAGGTACGACTTTTTGTTGTTCTATGGTATGGAACCCTCCGTGCGGGAGTCCGACTCGCACTTGGCCGGTTTTTATTTCATTTCTCATAGGTGCATAAAACCACCATAAAAAAGTCACAGCGAAGCGTGGCAGGGTACCGCTAGTAGTGTATATATTTAATACATATGAATAAAGAATACTGAACAAAGGGATTCAAGCGCTTCAGATCACTCTTTGTAAGTAGTTATAAGAATAAATAATGTTGTACTAATGTAACGTTGCACGTAGGCTTATTAGTATTATAATTTTGGTAGGCGCATTCTTAATTATAGGTCAATGTAGATAGATAAATTGTTTGTTAGGTTTCAGCCCCTAAATGGGCGGGGCCAAGTTTAACCTCTTCAGACCCTTGGTACACATTTGTGTACTTTAAATAAATACCTCTTTTACTACTAACGACATCTCTTATCTAGACGGAATACTTATTTATCCGTGCTCTTACCTTATTAGTTCAAAAAGAAACCGTAATTAAGTAGCAGCAGTGGTGACAATTTGCCGAATTTTGAATTTGAATTCAAAAGTGTACAGTTTTTTTCACGAACACCGCGCGGGAGCATTTTAATTGAGGTAAAATATTTCAGATTTATTAATTCACTGTTTTTTTTGTGAAATATGGTTAACGACATATTGTATTTTATTGTTCTAGTAAAATTTTATTCATAAAACTGTATTTTCGTAGAAAAAATGACTCTTCTTTTCAAAGTACACTTATGTGTACTTCAGTATGTAACAAGAGGCTTTATCCTAGTTTGCAAAAAGTTTGGAACTATTTATTTAGCTCGATAGATCATGGATGACTGATGTATTGATGAGGCACTTACTGCTAGAGATCGCGATTATTCGGGTGACGAAGATGAGCTCGATTACCTTCCTCAGGAAGACACTGAATCTTCATCGTCGGAGCCGGAAGAGGAGTCTCAAGATTCTCAAGAAGAAGTCATCTCGTGTCAATTCTGGCTGAGCAAAGATATGAATCTTAATGGTCCTAATATAGGTGATGATGGTACTTCTTAACCAAGGCGATTCAAGCACCAATGGTCTGTTTTAATTTTTTGAATATGTTGATTTCGAATTTTGGAATTGGCTGACCCAACAAATCTCTATTCTGCTCGGTCACGAGATCTGAGATCTGTTTGCACCAATTACATAGTAAATGATTAGATATACGGGCAATCAGGTCATCATGGAAACTCTTAAGTACCCACAGGCAAGGTTCTACTGAAGCAGGGAACTCTGCGTGCCCATAATAAAAGATACAATGACTTGGGGTCAGTTTTTCGAACTCAGAAACCATCTGCACTTAGTGGATAATACGGAACTACGAACTGCTGCCGATAAACTGTGGAAGATACGTCCCCTTCTCAATAATATCCTGCGTAAATGCCACAGTTTACCCCGTTCATTGCACATGTTTATCGATGACCAAATTATATTCTTTTCTGGTAGTTGTGAATATCGGCAGTACGTACCTTCAAAGCCCAACCCTTTTGGACTTAAAAAAATATTTTAGCTGCAAGAGACTGTTTAGTGTTAGACTTTGAGATTTACGTGGAATCAAACACAATACCTCAAGAATATATGGATATAGAGACTCAAGGACAGGCTAGGACTCTTGCAGTACAGGCTAGATATAGCCACTGCGATTATGAAATTTGAGGGTGGGACTGTTGAGAGAAATTTTGCATCTAGATCCAGTATTAGCAGGCGAGATGTTGAGCAACCGACTTCTTCAAATACTGTAGAAGAAGAACCACCGAAAAAGAAACATCAAGCAATAGTTCTACTGCCCAATATTGCAGTAAGGTTGGATGTGGTCAGTCATCTACCACGCTTCACAGAGGACAAAATTTGCATTGAAATGCCGCCATCTACAATGCTCCTCAAGATGCCGTACCATGTGCACAAAGTGCCAAGAATATTTTTGCGTTACTAAAAATAATTGTTTTGAAATATTTCACACCCAAAAATAGGGTCAATAACTATAATTAGTCCTAGGTAAGTCCTCAAGTGCACATATGTGTACCTGTTTTTTCTAAATAAATAGGTAAAAATTAGGATTTTTTTTTACCTTCACTTTTTATTTTACCCCTTACCGACCAGAAAATAACATCAAAAGAAAATTATTTTAAATTTATAAAGCTCAGGTCTGAAGAGGTTAATAAATAATAAATAAATAAAAATGTTTATTTCCAGTTTCTTATAAGTACATATTACAAAATGTTTGGAGATCTCCTTTTAAGCAAATTTATACTTGTATCAGGAGACCTCGCTCTTCTTACAGACCTTAACTATGTACCTACAGTACGTATGTTATCTTTCCGGAAATCTTAAAAATAAATAATAAAAAAAAAACAAGAGAAAAGAAAAATAAAAATAATCATTAATAATTGACCTAACCAGATCCATGACACGAATACCATGACATGTACCTAATAAAGTGTGTGTGTGTGTGTGTGTGTGTGTGTGTGTGTGTGTGTGTGTGTGTGTGTGTGTATGTGTGTGTGTGTGTGTTTGTGTGTGTGTGTGAGTGCGTATAAGTGTGTCTGTGTCCATAAAAAAAAAAAAAATTCGCGATGCAGTAACTAGGTAGTCTGTATTAAGTTTTCAACTTGCTCATAATCTAATGTTCTCAACCATTCTGTTAAAGTGCTTTTACATTGCCTTAGTCTTAGAGGATATATATTTAGCTCCTTATTGATTACATTATAAAGAAAAGATGACTGTCTCGGGTACTGTCGTGACGCAAATTTTGATTTGACTGCAACTGGTTGAGATACAATGTGTTTTCTTCTTCTTTTCTCTTTCGCAGAGTCATATGGAAGAGCTTTATGTTTTTTTAGTATAAGGAGAAGGAGATATAGCCTTCGCACTGATAAGACTCCAGCACTCTGGTACAGCTCCGCCGTAGGGAACCTATAAGGCTTAAATAAAATTACTTTAAGTAATGACCGTTGAGCTCTTTCCAGATCTAGAAACTTACATTTCGTTGCTCCACCCCAGGCTGGTAAACAGTAAGCTATGACGGATTTGGCTAGTGAGGAGTAAATTTGTAACAAAACTTCTCGGGAAGCTATGTGACGCATTATTTTAAATATCCAAATTAGTTTTCTAGTTCTGTTCATTATTAGCTCTATATGCAAGTGCCACGATAGGCGCTGATCCAGCATTACGCCAAGATATTTAGTGGACTCGACCTTGGATATTTCGTCGCATTCACAATCAGCATTTTGTGGGTTACAGTGATGAATTTTTATTTTAAATATTTTAGAAGGGTCGGCAATATTATATTTAGAAAAACAGATATAATTAGTTGCTTCGATTGTCTAGACTCTAGGAGAAGGATTACTCTTGGAAGGGATAGGTCGTTATATATAAGCAAGTGCGCATCATTAAAAGAAAAGAATTAAGATAAATTAAATTGCTAAAATATTATCTAACTAAATACTACAGTTATATAAAAATAGAAAATTGATCAAGCTTGGCGAATTAAATTATTTTGAAGATAATTTAAAGGATATTCTTAATTAATTGCAAACTGCAAACGGAGGCTCTAAATGAATCTCCATATTTGGGAATAAAAATCCCTTCATTTACCTTAATCTATACTTCTATACCTACTAATATTATAAAGAGGAAAGATTTGTTTTTTTGTTTGTTTGTAACGAATAGGCTCCGGAACTACTGGACCGATTTGAAAAAATCTTTCAATGTTGGAAAGCTACACTCTTTGCGGTGAACATAGGCTTTATTCCCGTATTCCCACGGGAACGGGAACTACGCGGATGAAACCGCGTGACATCCGCTAGTAGGTAATATAGGTGTGGACCTAATACACTCGAGAGCAATGAATCCGGGTCACTTAAAGAATGTTAAAAATCTCGGAAACTAAAAATGATAGGTTAATGCAATAAATTGTATTTAATAGACAATGTAATACTCCTTAAATGAAAGTAAAAAAAATATGAGTCACCATACATTTTATTAACACAAAATTACATAAAGAAAAAACTGCCGATCTCTCCTTATAACAAAAATAGGAAACATGAAATTTTTGAACTTTATTACGATTTTCTTGAATTTTAATACTTCGTATTGCCTCCTCGTGCTTCCATTACTGCGTTTACGCGGTTTGGCATGCTGTACACCAAGTTCCTTATACGATTTTGGGGAATATTCTCCCATTCCTCTGTGAGAGCAATTTTGAGCTCACGAAGCGTGATTGGGGGAGGGTTTCGTTGTTTTACGCATCTGCCTAGCTCGTCCCAAGCATGCTCGATCGGGTTGATATCCGGGCTGCGCGCTGGCCACTCCATACGAGTAATGTTCATCTCTTGAAGGTAGTCATTCACAATCCTACCTGTATGAGGTCGGGCATTGTCATGCATAAATATAGCATCCTCACCTAAATTGACCATAAATGGACCAACGTGATCATTGAGGATTTCTTCCACATATCTTACGCTAGTTAAAGAGCCGTTTTCTATGATCACCAGCTCTGTGCGACTTTCAGAAGAAATTCCGGCCCACACAAGTACAGACCCACCACCGTAGCCGCTCAATCCCGCCGGTGGCGTGGTCACGCCGGCGTATCCATAGGCGGTGCCCACGCCACCGGCGGGAACGGCGGCTGCACGCCGGACGTCACACAATATATCCTTATTACTTTTACAGGAGTCGTACTACATAAATACTTACTGTTTCATCATGCTGGATAACTGACGAAAATAACTACACTAAATCCGAGAACACCCCATGTGTAATGGATTTATGATATTTGGCCGAAAATTAGGATGGGAAAAATGAAGGAGTACTCTCAGATTTTACCATGTAATTCAAAATAAAAAGCAGTTTTCTGACATAAATTATTTTATTTACAAAATATACACATCAACAATTCACTTTCACAAAAAAAAAAAAAATCTGTAGATATAAAATCTCCGAAAACAAAATAAAATATTACTGCCTATTTATTTGTTTATTTTTTTGTTTATTTTGGGGATATCGAGGCTATGTAATCTTAAATTATTTAAAAAAAAACCCCCCCATTTTTATTATTGATTTTCACATAAATTATTCATATGTTAAATGTTAAATGGTATTTTGACAAAAGATTATAGTTTCTATTGAGAAAATCTCAACAAATATCGGTTAAATACGAGCACTGCACAACAAAAACAACAACAAAAAATAATGGTGACCTTCGCGTGTTATTTTATCAAATTTTACAAATTTAACTTCGAATAACACTGAAAATATTTATCACAGCTGTTAAACAACATGTCAGGATACTTTTAAATGAAAAACAACAATATTTGAAACAGAATAAACGAAAATATTCAAAAATTAATCGTATCAATACTTTCTAGGAACGGCGCCAAACAAACAATAATTAATGACAGCGATCAAATCGTGATTTCGACTTTTTTTTTCATTACATTCACTCGGCAAGCTATCTCATTCAGTACCATAACCAATTCTACACATTAATTCATACAGAAAGACTTAGACCCGCGACCATACAGCCATAGATATCGAAAAATGTGCGAGGAGAACCAAACGAAAAAAGTTGGCCGCCATGGTTGCCAAAGCAATCGACTGTTCGGGAGATTGGCAACTCGGGTTTCATGCGGCATTCAACGGGTAGGCTACTTTTTCTTCGATGCATGCTTGCTTGAATCTTTCCCCTGGTCTTCGATACACTCTGTGTCTTCCATCGTGCTTGTAGAGCATAAATTTTGATTCGTCGGAGAACATAACTTTTGACCAATCTTCAATACTCCAATTTACGTGGCTCTGGGCATACCTTAGTCTCGAAATACGATGCCCACGCTCCAGTTTAGGGCCGTTTGCAGGTCTAAGGGGTTTTAAGTTAGATTCAGCAAGCCGACGTCTTACTGTCCATGCACTTGGGTTACTTCCTCCGAGGCGTCGAAACTGATTGGTGAGTTCAGTTCCTGTGAGAAAGCGATTTCGAAGCATGGTGTTCACCAAGTATCGGTCTTCTCGTGCTGTGGTACACCTGGTTCTGCCCGTTCCTGGTCTGCGTAGGTTAGAACCAGTTTCTTCGTAACGTCGGAGAACTCTTTGTACTGTTGACAGCGACACACCGACAGTCCTGGCTGTATCGCGCTGACTCCGGCCGGTTTCCAGCATTGTAAGTATTCTGGTGCATTCTTCAGGCGTAAGCGACATAATTTCAGCTTGATTAATGAATATAGAGCACTATCAACATGGTTTATGTACCCACATAAATGACAGATTACAAACAAAAGCAACACCAAATGCTGTAATTTCGTAGTACCATCTTCGAAAGTGGCCCTTTTTCAAATTTGATTTTTTTATGATATAACTTTACAATAACTAAGAAGTTTTAATACCTTCATTTAAGGAGTATTACATTGTCTATTAAATACAATTTATTGCATTAACCTAGCATTTTTAGTTTCCGAGATTTTTAGGATTCTTTAAGTGACCCGGATTCATTGCTCTCGAGTGTATTATAGGTGTATTCCTGAAAGAAGCAAGTCCCATCATCAAGGATCTTGTTAAGTACCTAGTTTTAGTTAGATATAAGTTTGATTGTAGAAATGCAATAAATGTGAATATTGGAAATTCGTTGTGTTGTTAACTCCAGGACAAATACTTCCTTTACCTAAAACTACTGAACCGCCTGGGAACTCCTGGGAACATTCAGGACTTCCCAGAAGCGTGTCACTAAAAACTCACAATAAAACCAGACTGCGACTTTTATACTAACGACTACACGTTGAATTGGTCTTCAAGTAAAATCTGAATTTTTCCTATTCCAAAATCCACTTCTAGATCAAAACGTAATACTCGTTAGAATTCCGTATCAATATTTCCGAAAAATATGAAACTGCATCTGCCAAAGTTCTGATTTAAATGCAAAGCCTTGGAATGGAATTGCGTCCCTGGCAATCTGATATCATTTATCGTTCCCCTGCCATTGTTGTGCATTCACTGTATTTGCTTATGAAATATCACAAGAGAAAGAGATAATGGCATTTGATGACAAAAAACTTCTTACTCTGACTATTATTTTTAGGAAATTGGTCACATACTGATATGTATAATTTTATTTTTATGAGGACCACGTGTACAGATACTTCTTGATACCCAAGGATATTAGTGCCTGCTCGAATACTGGTCTAACCTTTGGGACGACTCTGCGAGATACTTGCTGGATGTTATGGCAGAGGCGGTGCTATTTGCACTACCGATTGTCCTGAAGTAACAGGAAGTTTAGTGCCAGAGTACAACCGTTGACGCAGCAAAGAACTAAAGAAAGAAAGAAAAGAAAGAAAAATTGTTTATTTAGGATCACAACGCACATAAAATAAAAAAACCCTAAAAGTATTACATAATAGACAGGATATCGAACTAAGTTAATAAAATTCTAAAGCAAAAAAAAAAAAAACGGAGAAGTAGAATCATACAAGTGCTCAAAACCACAACACCGGGCCAGAGCCCCGTTCCTCAACTCATGGGCTCAGGAGACGGTCAAGCGACCTGAGTGAATATTATGATGTACAATGTATACTTACATTGTACATACACGTCGCGTCGAGAATTCGAGATGTACTACATGCAAGTGTAAAGAATTCACGCACACCGAGCCACCCACACTCATACTTTAACGGACTTGTCAAGTGTTTATTGACCGTGTCAGGAGTCCATCATTTATATTATCTCTGGCCGCCGCCCGAGCAAACTGACATTATGCAATCTGTGGTTGAACTTGACATGTCAACTAATTGTCAACGTGTCACTATTACATTTTACGTGGCAAATGTCTTCACGCACGTGGTTAAAATATAAAAAGTTTTGTATTTACTCTACATTTAGTATGTCGATATTGTATTATTTTAATATGTACGCTGTGTCCGCAATAAGGGATGGACACTCAGCATACACTGAGTTGGGTGTAAACCTCCTCAGTACTGATTTTCAGTGTCACCCCTGAGTGCCACCTGACGCCTTCAGGCAAGATCGTTTTAGCGAAAAATTCTAAATATATGGTTTCTTATGAGTAATATTTACAACAAGAATCTCAAAAACTGCAAGAACAATGCTATCAACACGACAAAGTGGTAAGTTATTTCCAAAATAAGTATAATAAACTAGACATACCCAGATACTTAATAGTAAAGAAGTAAGCAATAACACAAAATTTAAACAAAACTAAACTCCATCGTTGGGTATTTTGTTTTTCTCTATAACATGAGTCTTTCACAACTAAATCTACCATTATTTCTCCCAGCACAGAATAGCACATTCACAAACCGACCGGACCGGATAAACCAAAGATCACCATGCTCAGAAACATCAAACAACAGGTGCCAACAACCTAGAGAAGCGAGTCTGGAATGATATGTAGCTGAGGGGCCAAACATTATGGTAAGTATATGGTGGATACATGTAAATTTAAAAAAATATAGCTCAAGGAGCACTCTTTTGTTGTAGTAAGAGCACAGCCTTATACTTTACTTTAAATCTGTATTTTGATTTTAGGTCCCTGATCGGCGGAGGCAGATCATTCCAGACTCGCATCGCCATATATTTAAGAGAACCTCGGAAAGCCATTGTTCTATGCTTTGGCACCAATATTGTACTGGTTGCAGACCTGACAAAGTAAGGATAGTGATCCTTCCTTAAACATATTTTTTCATATAAATAATTAGGTTTCTTACACTTCAATAAATCAAAAAGCAAAGTGGCAAAATGTAACCGTCTTCTGGCCTCCATCTTAAGTACATTATTATCATTAATATAAGGGGTTACATGGCGACGTTTTGGTATCTGAAAGCAGTATCGGGCACATGCATTTTGTATGCGTTGTATAAGATTTTTTGTTTTAGCGAGCAAGCATGGGCCATAAACTATGTCGCAATAATTAAATCTTGATAGTATGAGACTGTCCACCAGCTGCTTCTTCAACGATGTCCCTATAAAGTCATGAATATTGTAGAGAATTTTCAACCTATAAAAACAATTTCTTACAATTTTATTTATATATCCCTCAAACTGTAGCTGAGGATCCATCACAAGACCGAGGTTAGTGACCTCTTCGACCCTTGACACTCTCTGGCCATTTATAATTATGGCAGGATCATGAAGTAAGATAGATTGAATTTGCTTTTTACTACCGAGAATCATTAATTTTGACTTTAAGGGATTTAATATAAGTGAGTGTTCTTTCGACCACTGAAACACTCTTTCCAGGTCCTCATTCACCCTAGCCACTGCTGCAAGTGTGTCATCTGCATACAAATGGAACTTACAATTTTGAAAGGAACCTGTGATGTCTGCAGTATATATGATGAATAAAAGAGGGCCCAGAATTGATCCCTGTGGCACCCCTCTAGTCACCTCAAGAGAGGATGATGACACCACAGTGCCATCCTCCCTCTGTATTTCAACGTACTGTGATCGATTTGTAAGGTAACTACTAAACCACTTGACTGTGTCCGAAGAAAACCCATAGAAAGTTAATTTGGATAACAACAGTGAAATGTCCAGGGAATCAAAAGCACGGGAGTAGTCCAGTAGCACCAAAGCTGTTCCCTCCCCACGATCCCTCGCTTCCAAAATGTTGCCAACCACATCACACAAAGCCATAGCAGTACCCCGACCCTTTCTAAAACCTGACTGCTTATCAGGGAGAACACTATTTTGCTCAAGGTACTCCATGACCTGCATATGCACCACCCTTTCCAACACCTTCGACAAGCAAGGGAGTATACTGATGGGCCGGAAGTCCTTAACGGTGTTCGGGTGACTATTTTTTGGTATGGGCCGAACCACTGAGCACTTCCACAGATTCGGATACGTATGTGTAGTGATAGATGTGTTGATTATTCGTGTAATTGTGTTTAATGAGTTTGGGAGTGTGAGTGTCAACATCTGCGCACTAATTCTGTCAATACCCTGAGCCTGTGTCTTAATGGTATTCAGAATCTTTAGAATTGTAGATGAGTCAACAGGTTTCAGTTCAAAATTCACAGTGGGGTTATACCTATGATGTTCATAGTATGTTAATCTTGAAATAGTCACCACACACTCCCGCGGCACATCGAGGAAGGCTCTGTTGATGGTATATGGGTCTGTTAAGTGACCCGGCAAAAAGGAATCCCTATGAGAGTGAATTACCTGATCCCTCAAATTCCTCCACATAATCTTAGGATTATTAATGTGTTCACTTATATGTTTGGAAAAATAGACAGACTTCTCACTATGCAACGCTTCGACAGCTTGATGTTTTAGCTCCAAGTAATACTGTTTTCCTGACTCCAGTTTAGACCTTTGATAAGCTAACCTCGCTTTGTCACGCAATCGGAAAAGTAACTTAACATTGTCAGTTATCCATGGAGTATTCTTGGTCTTAAACAACTTTTGCTTCACAGGGGCATGCATGTCAAATAGATGGACAACCCAGGTGGACAAGGCCTCCACCATATCATCAACAGTTACCTGTGAATCCATGTGGCGCCAAGGAATCATTTCAATATCACTATCAAAAAGATCTGGCAAAATGTCTCCAAATGGTCTGTATGTCACCCACCTGGGTTTTTCTTTAACCTTTTTTAAGGTTGACTGACAAGTCACAACTGAATGTTTACCTACTTCTGGGACATGTGAAACTGTAACATTATGAACATTCATATCTGTACATATAATATCTATTAAAGTGCTCTTGCCATCAGTGAAATGCGTTGGAGCATTTACTACCTGACACATATCAGTGTACTGTAGGAACTGTTGAAGCTTTCTTGTATTGACTGCACACTGGATCAACATATTTATGTTGAAATCACCCAAAAGGATAATATGATCGTAGGGTGCCAATGCACAGATACTAGCAGTCAAACTGTCCAAGAACCGATCCTCACTCAGCCAGGGTGGTCTATATGCTGTACCTATCAGAACTTTTTTCCCCATACTAGTCAAGGACAGCCAATACTCCTCTACTTGTGGATCCACCGGGTGACTTCTGGTCCTCACACTGACACCATTTTTTATGTAGAATCCGACCCCCCCACCATGTCCATCCTTTATCACTGTAGGTCTTGGAGTATGCCTTAACTTGTAACCGGGTACTGAAGGAGCTCTCCCATCCTCCCCCAACTTTAACCAGGTCTCATTGATGGCCATGATGTCAACAGAATGGTGATTCATAGCAATCAAGAACTCATCCTGTTTAGTCCCTAGCGACCCCGCATTAAAAAGCCCAAACTTTAAATATTTCTTATTTTTGATCATTTTACATTTAACAATAAATAACAAAACAATGTATTCAATATTATTAAAAAGTTATCCCCATATAACATAAACATCCACAGTATGCAAGCGCAACTCAATGCCAGAAGGACCAATAAACCAAATATCCCTCTATTCTCATGGTATTGCATATTTATCTGTTTACTTAACCATATCTCAATACGCCGTCCAACATTCAAAATACCTACAACGAACACAAAACCAGGAAAGATTTCAACACTGTAAAGTGTACAACCCGGACAGTCGCATACTATCAGCCTCAACACTGCAATTTGTTGTCTGTCACAGATACAATAACAAAGATCACAGAACAAACCATGGCCCCGGCTGTCTGTACATAATACTAATATTGTGAATTTAGGACACTTCAAAACAAACCCTCTGCAAGCAGTACCATGCTCATGTACATAAACACTGTAAATATTATATGTAAACAACCCTGTGAATATAGTATATTCTGATGTGAAACAATTGTAAGTAGTACCATACATTTTAACTCTGTAAATACAACCTACAAATAACTTCATAACTTCTGCATACCTAGGGTATTCCAAAGCTAAATCATTACAAGTAGTAACATATATGAAAACTCTGTGAATGCAATACTCTGTTTGAGATTCCTGTTGCCCACAACAAATGCCAATAACACATATTATTACTATACAAATCCTGAAAATATTTTTCTGTATGTATTCTGTAACAGAACTATTCTCTGTGCCACCAATATTAACTAAATTAAATATTAAAGTATGAAAGTACCCAACTACATTATAACAAAACTTTAATGAAACAATGAGAAACAACTTAATCATTAACAGTATTGACAAGATTTTTGCCAAAAACACGCTCCAGGTCAGCTTCCGAACGGATGGCATGGGTACGCTTACCATCAGCTTCCTTTGTCAGTATTCTGCCCCGCCTTGTCCATGTATATTTCCAACTCAACTGTGTGGCAGTCTGTCGTGTGAGGAAAAACAGCTACTTGTTGGTCCTCGTCAGTCTCTCATTGAGGTAGAAGCGGCGCGGGGGCCCCTCGAAGCCATCCAGGTCAGCGGTGGTGGCGCCGCGCCTCACCCGCGCGCTCTTCAGCAGCTCGTCGCGCAGCCCGCGCCTCGCCAGCCGCACCACAATGCGCCTGCCCCTGGCCGCGCCCGCACCGTCCGCGCCCCGGGTCTGCTCTGTCCGGGGTCCCACTCGCTCAGCATACACTATGTCAGTTTTTTCCAGCATCACACCGATCTTCCTTGCCACCAGCTCGACCGTATGGACAACGTTTTCGCCAGCACACTCAGGAAGGTTTGAGATCTCCACATCAGAGAGCAGGAGATCTTGTTCTCTGTCGTTAATTTCGAGTCTTAAATTATTAACTGTTTGTTCCAGTTCGTGTACCGGCTGGGTGCTCTGACGGTTCTCGATCACAATAATGCGATTTTCCAGGGAGTCAACCATCTTCCTGCACGATGCCAGTGACTGCCGAAGACCCGCCACCTCAAGTCTGAACTCCCTCAGTTCCATTGTGAGATCATCCCTCATTGACCGGATCTCTGCCCTCAGGAGCTGCATTTGGTGTCCCACGTCCAGCTCAGGCGACGGACAGCTGGCCCGCTCCCTGACAGACACTCCCGAACCGCCCGCTGACACCGATGAGTCCAGATGACTGAGGGGCGTATCAACCCTACCATCACCCGTCACAGGGACCGCTCGGGCAATGTCTTTGTTGATTTTAGCCCCACTTCTGCATTTACAACATGCTGCGCCCTGCTTCGTGGAGAGAAATTTACCACATGCTGCACACTTTCCAGCCATATTTTTAAGAATCCTATGCCAGCCAATATATACAAAAACAGACCGGTAGTGCTTCCAGTTGACAACAGATGGCGGTTTTATCACTATTAAAAAAAGTCTGTTTCAGGCCGCACCATTCACAACTCCTGAAGACCTTACTGAAAATTATATTCTATAACCCTTAGTCCACGCACTGTGACAATAAAACAATAATATTGCTTTGATATTTCGTATTTAGTGTTTTTTTTATTTTACTATAGGGTAGGTTTTATTCACTGTCTATGTACATATTTTAATTGTTTGATTTATTAAGTTCACACAAAAGTATATCACTGGATAACACTGTTTGTCTTTTATTATACTTAAATACGCAATATTTCATTAGTTTAGCTTCAATTATACTATGGATTTTTTTAAAACAGAAAGTAAACAGATTACTAACTGCCAGCGACGTCAAGCGCCACCTACCGAACTATTGGCTGCATTCAATTACGGTACTCACCGTGATTGTAAGCAATTCGCAAGAGCTTTTCAATCTAATTCTTCCCTCTTCTTGTCTTTCTATCAGGTAGGCAGCATCATTTTGGCGAGTGAAATATTAAAAAAAGCCACTTACTACCTACCCACCTACCTACTACTGTTCGAAGAAGTTTTCTTTTATATGTTTTCTTATTGTTGTTGAGATAATAATTTCATTTTAAACTATACGTCTTATAAATACAATGAGTGCATTTATTACATAACCGTTATCAAAATAGCAAACTGCACTAATTATGATTAATGCTTTAGTATAAATTCCAATAATTCCATTACATACATACCCACAGTTGTAAACTTTTAATTAATGTATTAATTTAACCCGTACCTACGTATGTAGCTCTGGCGTCTGCCAAAATCCATGAATAACGCTATTAACCGAAAAGAATAATGATAATTTATCTACTCTGATACTATAATACAAAGATTATAAAATTGAAATCAATACTATTATGACAAACATTACGCACAGGCCAAAAAAAAAGTTTTATTACGATACAGGTCTTGTATGGACACCTGTATCATAATAAAACTTTTTAATCATTACGATACACCATAAACAATCTCCAGCTGAAAAAGAAGTTTGAACCTCTACTTTAAAAAAATTGTGTCTCCAGAGTAGCGAAAAATCCTAAATCTATGGTCTCCGCAGCCTAAAAAAAAAGAAACACGCATGCGCAATCGATGTTTGCGCCAACATTTTACATTTAAATTAAACAAAGTTTGGTTTTGTTTGTAAAATAAATTAGTTTTTGTGTAAAAACATGTCTTAAAGCGAGGATGGTGGTAATTGTACACCACCAGACATTCTGGAAACTGCGTCAAACATGACCATGAACCTGTTACCGGCGAAATCAAGGAGCAACTATATATCACAACAAAATGAAATCAGGTATTATAGTATGAGAGTAGATAAAGAAGTGTATGACACTGTACATAACTTAGTCTTATAACACTCGTGTTATAAGAACCCTTATTATGCAACAGTGTCATCAACTACTATTATGATAGTTAACACATTGAGGTATATATTTTATTACAATTAAAATATATATGATAGACAATCATTTTATCAACAACAGATTGGTCCGAGCATGGAATTAACTTCCAGGGATTGTGGTATCTGCAGAAAATACCAATCAGATTAAGAATAGATTCGACAAGTATCATACACAGAGAGAAAACTGAAAAAAAAAATGGCTGGATTTATCGTACAGGCTTCATCAGTTGTTTGAACTGCCTGCCTGATAAATAAATACTAATAATAAAAATCGAAGAGTCGACTACGGCAAAGTTTTAGTCATAAAAGTGTGTCCATTTCGATTGCTCGGCCAATATGTCGTAGAAAAAAAAAACTTATGTCAGCATTTCGAAGGAATTCGTAGAAAACGAACAGTGAAAACCGCAAATTCGAAGAGTCAATATTTAGAAAGTTATAAGGGTTTAACCGTGGCCGCGCAGTCCGCATGAATTCAACTGCGCGGCCACCAGTTCTCTTGAACAGAGCTACGTACAAGTCTAATTCTTTTTGCTAATCACTGATACGATTTCGAAGAAAATGTAGATTATAAAAATAAAGCCCTACTATTTGAACTTCACGACATACGGCACTCCAAAGTTATGGCCGCGCAGTCCGCATAAAGCGAACCGCGCGGCCAACAGTTCTCATTAACGGAGCATTGTAGAAGTCTAATTCTTTTTGCTAATCACTGATACGATTTCGAAGAAAAAGTAGATTTGAAAAATATAGCCCTAAAGTTTGAACTTCTCGTTCTACAGCACTTACGTAAGGGCGAACCGCGCGGCCACGTGTTTCTTAAAGTGGAGCTTAAACAAAATTTGGTAGAGGTCTCATTATTTTTGCTAATCATTGATACGATTTCGAAGAATATGTAGATATCATGAATGAAGTTCTAATGCTTGAAAATCACGAGTTACAGAACTTAAACCCTGTAACTCGAGTTAAAAGAAGGGTGACCATGATTTACGTTGCGTCGACGAGATATTCCCAAAAAAAAAATTGAACCGAATTCATACAATTCCTTTAAAATATTTACCTAGCACAAAGTTATTATTTTGATTTACCAGATTTTATTCAATATCATATTGAAGTCGGCGCCAAGTAAACCCATAGGTATAGGTAGGTAGGTATTATTAATGGCAACAACTTCCATATTAAATTGAATAAAATCTGATAAATCAAAATACATATCACTATGTGCTAGGTATATTTTATTTTTAAGGATTTGTATGAAGTCGGTTCTATTGTTTAATTATTTTTTTATTATTATTTTAAGTGACGGGTAGACCGATAAGTATATCTATCTAGGTGTAAAGTTCTCATCAACACAAATCAATCAAGCCGAAACACAAGGTAACTGCTGTAAATCGTTAAGAAATTCCCTCATCATATCGACTCCAGACCTTTATTAAATTGTAGTAGGTATACTTACTTATTAAAGCACTTAATCAAAAAGTTAGCAAACGCACTAGTTGTCCCAACAATTTTCGGTGGTTGCCCTCGATTTCTCCTGGATCCCAGCATCAGATCTTGATACCCTGGATATGGGACCACCTCAGAAGTAACCTCATTCAAACAAAAAAAAACAAAATCGGCGCCGCTATCGCGTAATACTTATACATAAAAAAAACATAGCGTACGAATTGAGAACCTCCTCTTTTTTGAAGTCGGTTAATAATACTTTTTAATGTCACGTATATTGCTATACTTTTAATCGTAAAAAGCAAATAGTTGTAGTCCCTTGGTTTGAATTTGAATAGAGAAGTTTACTTCTAGGATATAAATAAATAAATATTCACGGACATCTCACACAACGCTATCTGATCTCAAAGTAAGCTAGGAATAACCTGTTTGTGTTATGGGTATCCACGATCCACCACGGATATTAATACTTATATACTTTTAAATACATACATATTACACATAGATACACCCAGACTCTTGAGACAAACATTTATGGGTCACACAAATATTTGTCTCCGGTGGGAATCAAACCCACGACCTCCAGCGCCGCAGGCGGTATCTCTACCGACTGTGCCACAGAGGCAGTCAAAGATAAGAAGATAAGAAAAAAAACACTCATCGATTGATTTATATTTCAGTAAATGGTGATGATCACAATATAGGTACATATTGTTATATAATGGGTAAGGTAAGGTAAGGCCGTTAGCGCAGCGAAGAACTATTGCGTCTTTGGCTGCATTCTACCGTATCTTTCACGGTGAGTGTTCTGAACTCTTCAACCTAATCCCGCCCACTCCTTCCCGAACAACGCCTGCTGGACAGAGGTGCCACTCTTACTTCGCTACAACTGAACGATTCAAAAGATCGTTTCTCTGTCGTACCATAAAAACTGGAACGGCCTGCCAGCGCACGTGTTTCCCTTCTCTTACCATCATGGGTTCTTCAAGCTGAGCGTGAAGAGGCACATCATAGGGCCGCCAACTTGGGGGCCGCTTTCTATAGTCTTGCAGACTGGGACGGTGGCCCCCAATCGCTAGATGTTGCTGTGACTTTCCATCGGACGGCGGCATCATTTTGGCGAGCCGAATATAAAAAAAACATGAAGAGTTAAAGTGCAAGGTGATTAAAAACAAAATCTGACTTACGATAACAACAAAATTTCTAAAACTTAAATCAGTCATCTCTAATCTAAGCGCACGGCAGTGCGCAGGCCAAGTCCAGCAACAGACCGCGCATGCCGTACACTTTTACACGAACCGTTTCGACCCACTTTTGACCCCCCTGTGCCAATTGCAAGTACAGAAATAAGATTGTATGTACATAATTATATACTAGTACTAAGGCAGTATATCAAATTTCATTGATAGAGCTTTAGTAGATCCTGAAATATGACCCTGTGAATATAAGCTATTATAATTTTAGATATTTTTTTAAATTGGGCGTATGGTAAATTGAATTTCGGTCAGATGGACCGTTGACGTGACTACGGTGGCAGGTAGTGGCTGGATTCGGAGGGCGGAGGACTGGGTGTGGTGGCGAGTCTTGGGAATGGCAAATGTTTACCAGTGGATCAGGCTGTAGATGAAGATGATTATGATCGATTTTAAAGTGGCTAAACTTGGCATTGGATTGGATTTCAATCCTTTTTTAAGCGAACAATTAGCCGATAGGAACTTGGCCCCTTCTTAACAGGGATGTTTTTGGTGCGATACAATTTACAACTACCAATTACAGTTAAATTTGTCATTGTACTTATAATTACAAATTAATCAACGAATTACTTAGCTACGTTGTTGTATCGATTAGAATCAAAATATTTTTATTACAAACAAATCAGTCTTACTATTATCTTATAGCAATACTTACTACGATTAAATCACAGCAAAAGATTCCTGTACCAATTAAATCACAGTCAGTTTCGATATTAGCCTTCTATTATCTATTATTATAAAGTTTATAAGTAAACTTAATGTGTTTATAAGTAAACACATTAAGTAGGTAATCATATGTCTCAGTAAGTGAAATTCAAGTTTCCTTTTTACTCCACGTTCCTCTGATATTGACTTTTTTTCTTTCGCCAGCAAATGTTTACTTCATGCATGCTACTACAGATAATTTATAGAATTCTATTTTCAAATTTATAAAAGTTTATTTGTTTTTTAAAGTCGCGATGTCGATGTGTATAGCTATGATACGTCCTTGTTTTCGACCATTTTTAATTGCTAATTTAATTTCAAATGCTTTAGTTTTACGTAAATTGAATCTAAATACCACTATTCAAGTAATATAAACTTTGCGTTTAACCTATAACGTTGGTAGTCTGGACAATAACAATATCAAGTAAGGTATTTCCGCAATACTAATATTTTTTACCCAATATTTAAGTTGGTAGGTAATGAGGTACTGTATGGTGTTTTTACGTATAGTACTTAATTAATGTAATGTAATCGAAAGTCAATACTTTACTTATATGTACCTACTTACTTTACTTTTTTTATAAACGACATTTTAATACCTACATTTATAGAAGAATACTTCTAGTTAGTAAATAACACCTTATATAAATAAGTACGGAATAATGTACTGATCTCATTATGAACAAAAATCAAAATCATCTTTTCCCAAATTGACTGATTTTCTAAATGACTTTGTTTTAGAATGTCGGGAATACAACTGTCAAATTGATGTACAGTCAGTAACAATTGAATTGTCAAATTAAATGTAGTTAACTAATAATTATATAAAATTAAATTTAAATGTATGTGGGAGTAAAAACTCATAAGCGTCTAGATCTTATTAGTAGCATGCATATTATAGTCACGCCGATAACGGCAAAGGGGGATAACCCCAAAGGGGTAGGCAGAGGCATAGTATACGCCCACATTGGACCTTATAGTTTTACGTCTCACGTAATAGGTGGTGAGCCTAATGCCGTGTTGAAATTAATTTTTTTTTTCAGGCTAAGTTGACTTTCAACGATTGTCATTTTACTGACAACCAGGTTTCATTTCACTCTCCGGATCACGTACCGATCCATCCTGGGGTTAACCTTTTGAGGGCTTCCCCAGGGTTCCAATCATAGGCATAAGGCAGGAACCGTGTGGTTTTTTGTCGATAGGAGTCCGGCATTTCATCTTTGTAGGATTTTCCTAACGTAAAAAAAATCATGCTACTAAACTCTGGGAAGACTTTCGTTTTGCGAAAGTGTTCCCACGTGTTTCCCTCATCTTACAATCCCGGGTTCTACAAGTAAAGTGTGACGAGGTACATCACGAGGTCGCCAACTTGAGGGTCAGAAGTAGCCAGCCAAAGGTCATCGATCAAACTGCCATTATATTCAGTAACTGTTTGAAAATCAAATAATTGTCTCCCTGTTTCCTAGTGGCAAGGCAACCCTCTCTTCTGCTAGCTTTTTTTTTTCTTGCACGGATGCTATGCCGGATCCTACCGACTAAAAAACCTTACGTATCCTGCCTAACAGCTAACGGTTGGGAGCCCCGAGTAAGCCATCGGGAGGCTACCCCAGGACTCCCATCAGACTTACGGCTACCCACTTATTGTGAATCCCTCGCGTCACGCTGTCGTCTAGGGCCTGCTTCAGTAAGGACGGCGAGAGGCCTCCTCATCGACCTCAGGCCCCCGGTCATGTAGGCCGATAGTCTTAGCTTAGGCGAAGACATGTCGCCGGCGCTCCCGCCGCCAATTGCGGAAATCGGGTGGGAGAGATCTCTCCCGCCCCCTGCCCGCCGCCTCTTTCACGAGCATGTCCTGCTCGCAGAAAGAGGCAGCGCAGTCCCACTTACTCCCGCTGGAGATCATGGTCTCCAGCGAGAGAGTGCCCACGTCCAGAACCGCCACGAGGGCCTGGCGCTATTGCGCCCACGCCTTGCGCTCCACCAATGTGTGGAGCGCGATGTCCTCGATGCGCTCCCCGCAGTGCTGGCACTCGGCCGTCTTTTGCTAACTTTAGTACCAATGAAAGGCAATCTCAACATCTCTGTTTGTTTGTTTATTAATTTATCAACAATTTACATCATTTATGAATTCAATGACATAATAATACTTTAAAAGAACACAGTTCATCGGTAACAACAGTAATAACAGCTTGGTATTGATAGATGTGCGTGGTGTAACAATAACATCTGCATTGAAAGCTGTATAGGACCAGTCTCAAAGAAACTAGAAATCTTGAATAAGTTAAAAAGGCTGCCAATTTTTCGTCTCCTGTACATGGCGCAGATTCGTTATTAAGAATACTTACTGCTCTCAACTTTTGGATAACTCCCAGCAGTGGTTACACACCGTCTGTAGGTACATGCAGCGATGTGGTATTCACAATAAAGACTGTCCTGAGATAACTGACAGCCTTGAACCACTGGTGCAGTGTAGAACAATAGTTTTTTTTATATATTAAGCTCGCCAAATTGACGTCGCCACTGATGGAATGCCGTGGCACATATAGCGATTGGGGCCACTTTCACTGTCCGTAAGATTTAAATTCATTTCATAAACCGAATCTACCAAGGTGAGGTAAAGAGTTCTTTAACTTAACTCCACCCTCTCCTTTCGATTTTAAATAACACGGGCCCAGGTACCACTCGCATGCAGTGAAAAGACTCTTCGACAGAACTTAGCAATGCAAAAATCGTTACTCTTTCGAATTATAGCAATTTTTTCACAATATTTTAGGCCCAGCGGTTTAGGTTAGGAGTTTTGGAGTTTTGGAGTTTTGGAGTTTTGGAGTTTTGGAGTTTTGAGTTTTGGAGTTTTAGAGTTTTAGAGTTTTGGAGTTTTGGAGTTTTGGAGTTTTGGAGTTTTGGAGTTTTGGAGTTTTGGAGTTTTGGAGTTTGGACTTTCGGACTTTTGGACTTTTGCACTTTTGGACTTTTGGAGTTTTTGAGCTTTGGAGTTTTGGAGTTTTGGAGTTTTGGAGTTTTAGACTTTTAGACTTTGTAGTTTTGGACTTTTGGACTTTGGACTTTTGGACTTTTGGACTTTTGGACTATTGTTCACTTCTTACGTGTGTACAATTAAAATTACACGCACACATTTTTTTTAAAATGTACCCATCATTTAGTTTGTTACTCATTTCTCATAGGTACATAAAACCACCATAAAAAAGTCACAGCGAAGCGTGGCAGGGTACCGCTAGTTATCTGTATATATAAAAATCATTGCCTTTTTTCGTTGTAATTTTATAACTCAAGAATGGGCTCACCTATCCAAACCAAATGTTTAGGCGTTGTTCGGCCTATTTAGTAGATGGTTTGCACAAAATCGATGTAGCGGTTCTTCATTTATCACGCAAACGAAGTTGGGCGGGTCAGCTAGTTATGTATGTGTTAAAATTAAAATACATCGCAAAAATTTAACTTATTTACATTTAATATTTTAGTAGATTATCTTATATAATCGTCAATAACATCATTGTACAATACAAACGTCAAAAATTTTTAACTAAATAACCCGCCCCGGATTGTATCCGGTGCAAAGGTGCCCAAAACACTCGCCGCATTTCCACGCTGAATGGCAATAGCCAACCTTTGCACCAGGTACAAGCCGGACCGAGAGTCACCAGTTTTCTCCCCCATTCTTCTGCCTATGTCAGCCACTAATCTTTTGGCTTCCTTGCCCCAACTGCCCATTGTCTCGAACGCAGCCGGCAGCACAATGTAGCGCGACTCCAAAGCCGCGTACTTTTGATGCTTCCTGCTAGCCGCGTCTTCAGCCGCAGCAGCGGGGGAAAGAGCCGTTCGGCTCAAGTGACTCGCAGCCACGGTGCTCACGCAAGTCGCGTCCCAAACCAAGCACTTGCCCCTTTTCCACGGTACAAGAGTCAATCCATCCGGTCTCTTGCCATCTGACCTGGACAGACCAGGGGGCTCAAGAGTACAGGGCACATCTGCTGAAATCAGAGCTCTCCGTATTAAATCTTTGAGGGCATGATGACGCGGTAACCTACCTGCACTACGACGACAACTCAATGCGTGATGGCCGTCAGCCTCCACCATGGAACCGCAGGTGCATCTGTGGGGTTCACACACCCTACAGCCCAGGCGAAGAGCCACTGCCACACGCAAAGAGTCATCGTCCAATAAAGTACCCAGGTGAGGTGATGGCAATGCGTGCAGCCATGCCCCCGCCTCTGATTGTGTTATAGCGAGCAACCTAGCCCGATCTGTCCCAGATGCACTCTCCAACCGCCGCTCATGATCCAGTTTTACTCCAACTTCATCCCAAGCCCTCTGGGCACGAGGCTCCGCTGGGAGACGAGCACCACCTGTAAGCGCCAACCAAGACTCCACTGCCTCAGACGCAAAGGGTATACTAGCCATGCCGCCCTCAGAGTGAAGTATAATAGCGACAAGGCCCGCAACCCCATGCGCCGACGCAAGGAACGCCGGCAAGCCACCATCCTGTGCGCGCCGAATCCCAAGACCCCCGTACCTGATCGGTTGAGAAGCTAAGTTCCACTGGGACTCAGTAAAAGAAACGTTTAGTACCGACTCCAGGAGAGATTTCAAGGCGTTATCGAAGGACGCGACCTCTGCCGAGCACATCCAGGTGGGGGTTGTTCTCAGCAAATATGTTATTTTAGGTACCGCAAAGCACATCCGTAACAATGTCATAGCAATATGCGCTGACAAACCCTCGAGACGTCCCTGAGCATTTAGAAGAAGATTTTGGCGCTCCTTTATAACCTCGGGAAGAGCGTCAGGAAACATAGTAGACCCTAATAGATGAAAAGTGTCGCGGGAAAGTTCCCTAAGACCGGGCAAGATAGAACTAAAGGTAGGATAGTGTGTTCTAGCCGAGGCACTGCAAGGGAAATATTCGCACTTGCGCGTATTTATCTTAAGGCCTAGTTCACTGAATTTAGGAAGAAGAGTTATCAGATCACGATACACGTCTTCTGGTTTGCCGCCAATCGTTCCATCATCCAAATACCAGACGTTAAGCGGCGACTTAAGCTCTTTGATGACACTGTGAATCGCCAAACTAAACACAAGGGGTCCAAGCGGGTCCCCCTGCTGTGCCCCAGCCTGTGACAGAATCAGTTCATTATTATAATAGACATTTGAAGGCAAGCGATACACTTGATGAAGGAAGGGATAGATAGAGGGAACAAGGTCACAAGATTCGCGCAACAGGACGTCTCTTTCGAGAGTGTTGAAAGCGTTACAGATATCTAATTTTACAACCACACTGTCTGCATTTCCAGCACCCATAACAAATGCGCGTGTAGCGTGAATTGCCGCCTCACACCCCAAGCGTGTTCCGAACCCCAGCTGCTGCGGTAGCAAATGCTCAGCAACACTCCCCCTCATCGATCGACAGGCTAGCTTGCCCGCAAGCCGGCGGAACACACTGCCGATTGCGATTGGTCTTACACCCCCATCCTTCTTTGTCAGCGCTAAGAGTGATGCCCCATACAAGTATGGGCACACATCTGAGTTAATTCGACCACTTAGCATGAAGTTTAAGAGCCTAGTCAGACGACTGAGTAAACGCGGCCCATTTTCTCCGGCCGAGCAAGTGGTAAGCTCCTTGAGATGGCTTGGCCGAATGCCATCCAAGCCAGCAGCAGATCCGCTGTAGAAGGATGTCAGGGCTTGGGCCACCAAATCATCAGTAACAGTCAAAGCCATCGCAGACAAGTCAGGCGCTGATGGAAAGTGAAGCGGTCGCGATGGGCCCGGGTGCTTCGATTTAAGTGTTGCAAGCGTCTCCGGCCCCCGCTGTGAAAAAGTATCGTCTGAGACTAATAAACGCACCGCACCTCTCACATCACCCTCATGCACTTTTGACTCTATAGTCTTCCGTAAGGACCAGGAACCGGAGTTCGAATGCCTGTTACTAGGTTCATCATGAACTTGCATATTCTCTAAAGACGCTATGTTGGCCTTTACTTTAGTTGTCACGTTCCCAGGGAGGTCTCTGGACGGGACCCTAAAGGCGCCATACGCAAATGTTAGGAGGGCAGCCCAGTCCTCCAAACTATTAGAATCTACACACTTGTCAATTAATTCGCACATTCTGCCAGCCGCCTGGTTTCTTGCACCCTTAGGGATGTGGCGAAGTACTGGTGTGCTATCCCTCAAATAGGCCAAACTGTCCAATGGGCCTCGACTGAGGAGAGTACTGTGCGCCAGGTGCACCGGAGCGGAGTTGTTGGAAACTAAGGCAGTCTGTGTAGCAAGAGCCTGAACTTCCCTTAAACCCTTGTGTTTTCGTCCTATATGAACTTTGAGCCCATGTGTGCTAAATGTACGAACAGACCCTGGGCAGTGGGGGCAAGTCCATGTGGTACATGAATTGCTCATTTTGTAGTTTACTTTTACAGAATAAAATGGGAGAAACTTTTTACTAAAGTCACTACTTTCAAGTAGCTTGTTGTGAAATACCAAAATCCTATTGCACTTCAAAAAAACATTAAGTAGGTAATATCAAGTAAATCTACCACGTTTATGACTAGGTACCTATGACCAATCAAACAAAAATCAAATGTATCAATTGATAGACATAATAATCAAATTATCAACATTTTCATAATAATTATCAATACATATAAATACACATCAAACCGGTATCACAGATAGGCAACACAACATTATTCTTCAGATATTAATAGTAATAGAGACACATACACATTGTTCAGTTTCAGATATTTAAAGCAATGAAGAATATTAAAAAAAAAAAAAGAATTCTAGAATAGACACATTGTTCAGGATGAGATAGGTAGCTATATTCTATAACGATGAAAAATATACCCAGAATGTCACATTAATAAAATTTGAATGTCATAACAATAAAATATCAAAAATCGACAATAAGTACACAGGTTAAATAAAAAAAATGTATACAATAGTATTACAAACTTGAGAGTTTATACACATAACAAACATTGATACAAGATGTGCATTATATGGTAAAAAAATACCCAATATTAAAGTATGGAGTTATCTATATTACATAAATTTTATATGATTTTACATTAAAAAAATGAAATTTAGAATTTAAAATAATTGTAGGTATAATATTGAATAAAAAAAAATAAATAAATAAAAAGGTATATAACGTCAAGTAAGTATTTCCTAAAAGTATTTCCTAAGTATTTCCTAAAACTATCCGAAATCCGAACACCACGCAGTGCCGCCCTCTTCTGTGCAGGCACGTAGGTATGACAACAACCAATCGATCGCCGCTGTCGCCCGCCTGTGTTAAATCCTTTGATTTTGTGTACGCGATGAGAAGGGTTGATAAAACATGCAACCTGAGACTGCTGAGACTCGCCTCTTGTGAGTATGTGTACGAACGGCAACTCCCAAAGGCAGCAAAGGACTGGAAGGTTTGACTGAGACGACTTGATACGGGGCTCAGTACAGAGATGGCACCACTTGTGCCTTTAAGCCGGGGAAGTTTTAAGGAAAATTACAATTTCCCCCCATTCCTACAGGATTACAAACGAGCACTTCACAGACCACTCTTTTCTTCAACCCTCGGAAATGGGCTCACTTTGTTTTTGCTTATTGGTAGTAAAGGAACGGTCGTTCGTGGGCAGCCGTAGACGTCTCCACAATATCGCGGCCGATATATATTTTATAATGCTTGATAACAATAATCCAAGCGAGATATGCGTCAACTGGTGTCTTCAGTTGGTTTAAGCACAAAAATAAACGAGAAAAACGTTATTTACATTAAAAAGAACTATATAAGTAATTTGAACAATGGACATATTAATTTTAATGGGAATTCAAAAGACTAAGCATCCAATGTCTTTTAGAAAGTCTAGAATGCCTTCATGTTGTCTGATTGTGGTTTGTACTTTAGTATAGGAGTCAGCAGTCAGTCACTAAACTTTATGACCACTCTGAAGTTTGGGTCAGGTTCACATCTTCCTGTGTAAATAACTAATAGGACTTATGCTTTCAAACTTCGAAGCTAAATAATAATTTATTTAATGACAGGTATTTACCCATAAAAGTTACAACAGTGAATCATCTAATAACAATATTAAAACTGACTTAAAAATGAAAATAACAATGTTCAAGGTCAAAATAAAAAAAAATTGAATTTAATGAAAATATTAATAATTATGTCATATAAAATAATATTAATAAAAATAAAAAAAATCTCGCTTTTGATTATGTTATCGGACGTAGTTTTACAGAAAATTAACATTAAGAGTTTTCACTAAATAGACACATTTATGTCGGTCACTCAAAAAAAGAAAATAGATAGCCACGGGCTAAAAGGGATGCCATATTAACTATGATATAAAATGCATATTTATACAATTAACACAACTGCGTTGATTGGAACAGATTATCAGATTACTTGCTCTCAGTCTTCGTTTCAAATAAATTTAATTTCAACGGTGATGAAGATATCGATTTAATCTGATAACGAGTCAGTTTATTTACATTTTGATATATTCTGTGTCTGTGCTGCTCTTGATTATTCGATTCGTTCATTGTAACAAAAGAGAAAAATTAATGTTTCTTTTTACACACCTACATACATATGGTCACGCTTTTATCCCCGAAGGGATAGGCAGAGGCATATTATATGCCCACATTTCACCTTTTTAGAATTTGTTCCACGTAATAGGTGGTGAGCCGTATTGCCGTGTTGAAATGGACAGGCGTAGGTTGTGACTGCCTGCTGTTGAAATTTTTCCAGCCGTCTATAAGGGGCTTCAACATGGCTTAACGAATGCCATTTTACTGGCAACCGGGACCAACGGCTTAACGTACCTTCTGAAGCACGGAAACGCGCAAATAAATGTAACAAAGTGGTCACATGGATGGTCACCCATCCAAGGACCAGCATAGTGAAAGTTGCTTACTGCATTGATCGTTTACAGAACACTGAGTCCGTGGGGCCACGAGAACTTCAAATCTTTGAGAAATTACTCAACAGCAAATTTATACCGAGTTCCAATTTCATCTCAGATAAAAATCGCGTAGGTACAACAAAAAATACTATGAAATATAGTCTACAGTATATCCGTTCATAAAGCAAAACTTAGGCCATCTGGAAATTAAGACTCCCAATAACTACGTTCTTCTCCGAAGATGCAAATCCCTTGACTTCTATTTCTCTCAAAATTGTATACAATATCAAACTGTGTTTGTATGAACAGTAAATAAATAAATAGTGCCTTCAAACTTAGTTCTAAATACACGGTAAACAGAAAGACCCGAACAACCTCGGTCAAACTACTACAAATTGATCGATAATGCTGGCACCCTCCCTCTCTTAAATAGGTGTATGTGACTGTGACACACAATACCAATCTGTATGTGGAACTATACCCATAATTCAGAGCTTGCCGATATTTATAGCCCAGTTGTGAGGTTTTACATATCGTATATTTACCAATACCATTATATCGAAAATAGGTACTTTCAATTACGTTTGGTCTTTTTTCGAGCTATAGCTAGAAAGAAAAATTTATTCTTTAGAATACACTTATTAACAATAAGCCATTAAAATACAAATAAAGATAATTTTGTAAAATAAAATAAAAAGAAACAACTTTGTTTAAAACAAATTTCACACGTACTGATCTTAAATACTACAAAGACATTTATTGCAGAAATTATGTTAAAATGTTTCTACAATGGGCTTAATAACAACAGTCTACCCAATCGGGTATTTTGCAAGGTGGCTTAATGGTCATTTATTGAGAAATACAATTGGAAATTCACCGCTTCCCAAACTAAGCTTACATATATTTTAAGATTAGCTTACTGTTACGTATGTAGCTACAAGAGTATACGCGTTGTGTGACTGCGATCACCACTAGATGTACGTCAGTGCTATACAATAAAGCAGTGCGTTAATAACTACCGGTTGTTTCACTTGTGTCTCACGTGCATATCTAACAGTGGCGACGACGGAAAACAAATTATGTCTACCCTTTCATCACCTTTTGGATTGATTTCGAATTTCAATCATGAAATTCAAGACTGGGAGACGTACAAAAACAGATTAAAGCAATGGTTTATTGCAAATGACGTCTTAGAAACAACGGACAAAGCAGGTATAAAGCGACGTGCAATCCTGCTTAGCGCACTCTCGGAAAGTACCTATCGGCTGGCCACAAACCTAGCATTGCCGAAAAATCTCGAAGAAAAGAGCTTCGATGAAGTGGTTGAATTATTAGATGCACATTTTACGCCGAAAAGATGCAGTTTTGCGGAGCGGTCACGCTTTTACACAGCAGTTCAACAAGTCGGTGAAGGCCACGCGCAGTGGGCAGCCAGACTCAGGGGGCTTGCCGCTCACTGTAACTTCAAGAACTTGGAAGACTACCTTCTGGATAGATTCGTAATGGGTCTGCTGCCTGGTCCCGAGAGAGAAAAATTATTTTCGCGCGATGTAGATAATCTCACATTATCTAAAGCAGTGGAATTAGCTGATAGAATTCGTTGTTCTCGAGCTGGTGCAGCGTCTACAAGTTCTACATCAACAGAAGCATTGACGCAGGAGCAAGGGGTCTATAAAATAGCTAACGACTCCAGTTCTAAGCAACAGAATTGCACGGTCTGTGGACGATCCAACCACACCGCTGTCAAGTGCCGATTTTCTAAGTATCAGTGCAGGAAGTGTAAAAATAAGGGCCACTTGGCTAACATGTGTAAAACTATAAAATTTGTCGAGAATGAAGTCATGAGCGAAGGTGATAGTGACGATGGTAAGTTTTTAAATATTCGCTGCATAGGCGGGCAACCCATGGTTGAGACAGTACTTTTTGGTGATTTACCTTTAAAGTGTGAGATTGATAGCGGAGCCGCGGTAACTGCAATTTCGGAAAACATTTACAATAAATATTTTAGCGATTTGCCATTGTTAATGAACAAAAAGAAGCTTTTTGGTTATAATGGTGGTATGTTACACTGCATAGGCAAGCTAATAGTCTCGATTACATATGAGGGTAAATGTATTCCGATAGATGTATACGTTATACGAAGCGGTGGTCCTCCGCTGCTTGGTAGGGACTTCATCTGTAAATTCGGTCTCGAACTCGTTCCAATTAATTATAACCGAGCCTCAATTTCAGCTGATAGTGAATTAAAACAATTGATGCAAAGCTATCCGGAGGTATTCACAGACAAACTTGGTTGCTTCAACAAGTACAAAGTGGAATTACGTTTACGAGATAACGCTAAACCGGTTTTTATGAAGGCGCGCCCGGTGGCATTTGCGTTAAAAGACCGAGTTGCAGCTGAGTTACGACGCATGGTTAGTTTAGGAATAATCGAACCAGTAGAACACTCGGACTACGCATCGCCCATAGTGCCCGTTTTAAAAAAAAATGGTTCTATAAGAATATGCGCCGATTACTCTCGAACTATTAATAAGCAATTATTAGTAGATAGGTATCCGTTACCCACCGTCGAAGATTTGTTCGCGAAGTTACACGGGGGTGAGCAATTTACGAAATTGGACATGTCAATGGCATATAATCAGTTTTGTATTCGAGATCCTAACAAAATTACATGTATAAATACTAGTATAGGTTTATTTACCTATAAAAGATTAATTTTTGGATTATCCAGCTCAACTGGAATTTTTCAGCGTGCCTTAAGCAGCCTTTTCAGTGATTTAGATGGAGTGCTATGTTTTCTCGATGACATTCTAATTACAGGCAATAATAAAGTAGAACACTTGAGTAGACTGAATACCGTGTTACAAAGGCTGAGAGACTCGGGTTTGACGTTGCAAGTTGAAAAATGCGAGTTTTTTCAAAATGAAATTTGCTATTTAGGTCATTCAATTAACAAACAAGGCATTCGGAAATCACAATCTAAAGTAAAAGCTATTTTAGACTGCCCGGCGCCAAAAAATGTATCGGAGTTGCAGTCCTTTTTAGGCCTTGTGAATTATTACCGAAAATTCATCCCCAATGCCGCCTCCATACTGAACTCTCTTTATAATTTACTAAAGAAATGCACTAAATGGCGGTGGCTTACCGAACATGATACTGCTTTTACGACTGTGAAGAAGCATTTAGCTTCAGATCATATGTTAGCACATTATAATCCAAATACAAAATTAGTGTTAACCGTGGACGCTTCGCCTTACGGTTTAGGAGCTATTCTATCACAGACAGACACAGATGGAACCGAGCGCCCCATTGCATTTGCTTCGCGCACACTTAATGCCGCCGAAAAGCGGTACGCGCAAATTCAAAAAGAAGCGACTGCAATTATTTTCGGGGTACGTAAATTCCACCAGTACCTGTATGCAAGATCCGAACCGTTCACTCTCAGAACGGATCATAAGCCTCTGTTATCTATTTTCGGCCCGCAACGCGGTATCCCAGAGATAACAGCAAATCGCCTTCAGCGGTATGCAATGTTTTTATCCGCATACAACTATAACATTGAATACGTACGGAGTGAGAATAATATAGCCGACTTTCTGTCTCGTGCCGCGCTAAACGATGTTGGCAGTATAGATGCTATAGATAGGTATGGGTATAACAGAAAGATAACGGACGGGTCGTCTACAGAAAAGTAATTGACCAAACATCGTACATTCATTTTGTAACGGAGGGTTGTTTACCGATAACCATAAATGAATTACGAAAAGCCACGTTAGACGATTTTGTGTTAAAGCAGGTTATGTATTATGTTCAAAACGGGTGGCCTAGGAAAGTAATTGATGTTGCGATAAAACCTTTTTTCCAATGCCGGTTACAGCTGTCGATTGAAAATGAATGCTTAATGCGAGGGCATAAGGTAGTTATTCCGTTATCCTTACGCAATAAAATTTTAAATGAATTACATAGTTCGCACTTAGGCGTAGTAAAATGTAAGGCAGAGGCTAGGTCAAGGTTTTGGTTCCCCGGCATAGATGCAGCCATTGAGGACATGATAGGCAGATGCAACGTGTGCGTTCAGGTAAGACCGTCCCCACCGCGCGCCCCCCTCTCGCCTTGGAAGTACCCGAGTCGTAGTTTTGAGAGAATACATTTAGACTTCTTAGGTCCAATCAACTCACACATGTATTTAATAATCGTAGATGCATACAGCAAATGGGTTGAATGTTATGATTTTAATAATAACACGACCACATCTAAAATAATAGCTAAACTTTGCGAATTTTTTTCACGCTTTGGGGTTCCTCGGTTGATTGTTACAGACAATGGCACATCGTTTACATCAGCCGAATTCAATAATTTTTGTCGTCTTAATGCTATTCAGCACCTTACTTCAGCAGCTTATTGCCCATTTAGTAATGGGCAAATAGAAATTTGCGTAAAAATGATAAAGAAATGTATTCTACGTACAATTGCGACAAATAATTCGAATAAAAATTTAAATACTGTAATATTGAAATACTTATTTGATTATCGTAATTCTATTCACTCAACCACAGGCGTTTCGCCCGCTTATTTAGTGTTTGGGAAAAAATTGCATTCTCGTTTAGATTATTTAACACCACCGCGTCCTACACCTTCAGACAATGACCTTCTCTCACGGGTGCAACGCAAACAGTCCTTACAGTGTAAATATTTTGGCGGCACTGAAAGAAAAGCATTTATGGTTAACGAGGAAGTATTGTATAAGAAATATATAAATCAAAACAAAGTGAATTGGAAAAAAGGAAAGATTATACAGAAGATAGGACAATTATTATTTTTAATAGAAGACTTAGAAACAAAAATTACAAGTAAAAAACACATAAATCAAATGAAAAAAATCAAGGGACAATACTTGGCAGGCCAGACTCGGGAACCGCCCTCCAGCACCGGAGCACCGGAATTCCTGACTGTTCCTATTAAACTCTCGTCAGTACAGGGACAAATGGTAGCCACAGAACCGGCAAAGGAATTAGATCACTCCGTCGAAGATGGGTCGTCTGTAGAACGCGACAGCCGAAATAAAAGTCCTCTCAGAAACATTGCGCCTGACCAGGCACAAGATCTAAAGGAGATTTCCCCCCAAGTAGTCGAAGAATTACGTGACAATAACAGGGGTGGCGACTACAATAACTGTGCGGAACTTGAGAGGGAGAGAGTTGAGGAGAAAGACCAAGCTGCCTCGGACCCCTCGGGCCGCACTCGTAGGCCCCGCAAGCCGGTTAATTATAAATTGTATTTTTAGCCGTTTATTTATAAACTGTATTCTTAGATTTTAAGTTAATAAAGTTATTTAGGTGGTGGGAAATTTAAGGGGAAGGAGTGTTACGTATGTAGCTATAAGAGTATACGCGTTGTGTGACTGCGATCACCACTAGATGTACGTCAGTGCTATACAATAAAGCAGTGCGTTAATAACTACCGGTTGTTTCACTTGTGTCTCACGTGCATATCTAACACTTACCATCGTAACTTCGTTTACGTCACATATAAGGTGTATGAAAGGAGAGATATTTCTTCATCAGACTCATCAAGCAGCGTGTGTAACTGCCCTGTTTGCTTAAACTTAAAAGAGCTTAAATATTAAGTCTTCTTTTACTATTAAGCCAACACGCCAATTTAGATTTACCTTCAAATTTACAGATTTACATTCAAACGAACCTTTGAATTCTAGGTTTAGCTAAAGTTGAGATGTCTCTAATTTCTGAACCGCGTGGAACAATGCTTAAAGTACTCCTTTCCTTGCATCAAAAAAATATTCGACATCGGTCCTCGTGGTGAGAAATTACAACTTAATAATCATTTTGTATTTCAACCCCTCTCCCACTGGCACTCAGATTGTGGCAAGTATCATTCAAATCGATGTATAGTAGTTTCGGCGTGTTACGTATTCGGGATACAGACAGACATGAAAAAAATTAATTACATTTTCGACAATATCTTCCATGTACTGAATCTCGACCCTCTTCAGTTTTATTAAATGTATAGATATATTGTATTTAAAGTTAGATTGTTTGTGAATATTTTTTTGAATGAATAAAAAAACTGTGAGCGTCATCTAGATGCAGACGAATTCGTTACGAGTTAAAAGATACAACGCGGGTCTTCACCCGCGTTGTATCTTTTAACTCGTGTTACACAGAGCATATGCTAGTCTATACTCTACCTACATTTGAAAGGGGAAAGATAATTATGTTTATTTGTAATTAATAAACTCTGAAACTAAATTAACCGATTTTAAAATTACTATTCACATTAGAAATCCAAATCATACCTAACAGCCTACGGTTGGGAGCCCCGGGTAAGCCCTCGGAAGGATACTCGAATGGTAAGTAACATAGGCTATGCATCGTCATGCCGCTATGGAGCGGAGCAGTAAAAATAAATGTCGGAAAATATGGCATGTTTTCATACAATTGGTAAAAATGGGCAAATGTGGGTGAAATGGACGGAGTGAGTAGTATGTCACTGGGTAAAATAAGCTAATTAACAACAACATTAATGAGGTGTTGATTTATCTGATTTTTATTCAATATCATATTGAATTCGGCGCCAAGTAACTTCATAGGTTTGGGTAGGTATTATTCATGGCACCAACTTCAATATTATATTAAATAAAATCTGATAAATCAAAATAAATATTACTTTGTGCTTAGTAAATTTTATTTTTAGGATTTGTTTGAAGTTGGTTGTATTTTTTATTAAAAAAACATTTTTTAATATTTTAAGTGACGGGTGAACCGAAAAATAAATCTATGGAGGTGTAAGTTCTCATCAATACAAATCAATCAAGTCTCAACACAAGGTAGCTGCTGTAAATCGTTAAGTAATTCCCTCGACTGTCTTTCGGTTCCATTATCAGATCGACTCCAGACCTTCATTAATTGTAGTACATTAAAGCACTGAATTAAATATATAGTTAACAAACGCACTAGTTGGCGGTAGTTGATTTCTCCAGGATCCCATCATCAGATCCTAACCTGGTCAAAATGGGACCACCTATGAAGTAAACCCTATTCAACAAAAAAAAACTTGAGAGGTGTCAAGGGACACCCGGATGGAACGAAGTTCCTTTCGATTAAAGTGAAGGAATTGTAATAAAATTTTATTTTAGTTTTAAAATTTTATTGTAAGCACAAACAAAAACAGAAACAAAAACAAAAAGAAAACAAATATAAAAAAAAATGAGAGCGTGTAACCTTTACGCGCGACTGAAACTGAACAGAGCGAAACTCCTATTTGCTTTGGTGTTGCTCGTAGAGTTCATGTTCATCCCCTGGCTAGCACTAGCACTACCACTATCACTACCACTATCACTATCACTACCACTACCACTATCATTACTACTATTACTACCACTATCACTACCACTATCACTACCACTATCACTACCACTATAACTACCACTATCACTACCACTACCACTATCACTACCACTACCACTACCACTATCACTATCACTACCACTATCACTACCACTACCACTACCACTATCACTATCACTACCACTACCACTATCATTACTACTATTACTACCACTATCACTATCACTACCACTATCACTACCACTATCACTACCACTATTACTACCACTATCACTATCACTATCACTACCTCTATCACTACCACTATCACTACCACTATCACTACCACTATCACTACCACTACCACTATCACTACCACTATCACTACCACTATCACTACCACTATCACTACCACTATCACTACCACTATCACTACCACTATCACTACCACTATCACTACCACTATCACTACCACTATCACTACCACTATCACTATCACTACCACTATCACTACCACTATCACTACCACTATCACTATCACTACCACTATCACTACCACTATCACTACCACTATCACTACCACTATCACTACCACTATCACTACCACTATCACTACCACTTTCACTATCACTATCACTCCCACTATCACTACCACTACCACTATCACTACCACTACCACTACCACTATCACTACCACTATCTACCACTATCACTACCACTATCAGTACTAAACAAGGGGCCGTAGACTTGTCCTTGTCGAATACTATCGGCCTCCATGACCGGGGTCTTAAGGACGGCGGGGAGTTTAGCGCATGCCTAATGCCCCAAGAAGCGGGACAACACCTGAACAACACCTAAGAACGCGCGATTGTTTCCGAACCAGCACTCGCACCCGCACTTTTAGGCCGCAGTGGTAGCCAAGGTCTGTAGAGAATTTTGCAACATCCTTTCGAGGGCTTACCCGGGGCTTCCAGCCGTAGTCAGGGCAGGACAACGTGTGGTTTTAGTTGGTAAGAGTTCGGCATATCGATGAGGGATTTCTATAAGTTTAAATATATTTTGAGATCAAAAACCTATGCCACAAATAAATCAGTTTTGAAGCCTTTCAAGTTTATTTAGGAGCTCTTCAGAGGCCTTTAAGTATAAATGCAACCATTGGCTTAGTTAGTAATGGGCTGAATGAGAGTCTGGGACATCTTAGTTCTTAAGAATATTCTAATGGAATAAGTAAAGTGTAGAATAGTAATAGGTTTAAAAATCATATTGCGATAGAGAATTGCACTGGTACTTGTTATAGGATTCAGGAAAGCTACTAAAGAAAAGTACTAAAAAAGGTACATTCAGAAAATAAAGAAGAATTGAAAGGATCGTCCTCGAGCAAAATACTGTCATTGTTTCATTCAATTGTCATTGAGTCAGTGGGGGCTGCGAGTGTTTCTTTGTGTTTTGAGACATATCCTATTTATGACTGATGGTGTTACGAGTCTGGATCGAGGTTCAATAAATAAAGAGTACCTAACTTAGTCTTTACACTTAGCTGTTTCTTTCAATTACTTTTTACCTACGTGTAGAAACCTTCATGGATGCTATGCCTTCTACCAGCTAAAATCACTCTGTGTCCTACAACTGCCTACCGGCCAACTGTTTACTAATCTTTGAATTTATTCAACCAATTGATTCAATCAGTTATATACTGCAGGGCTTTACAAAATTTTTGCCTCAATTAGGATTGCGTCTTCCGCTATCCTTGCCTGCATTTTTTTCTAGTCACAGTCACAGTCGACGATGATTCATTTGTTCGGAGCATCTTACCTTACAGCTTTCGAGACCCGTCTGTTTTAATTCCACCTAGTCCAGAAATCATAGCAGGAACTATTCAGCTCATCGAAAAATATGCATAATAAATAAAATATCCTTACAGTTCTTGTATACATAATTTCAAGAAGATTAAACTTTATTGCATGAACACAAAGTAATTTTAAAATATCAGAGGAAAAGCCGTGCAGTATAGTGTTTGTGCATAAATAAAACGCACACAAGCTTTTTGTATTTTATATTCTGGCTTGACCATGTTTAATTACGTCATGAGCACGACGTTGACTCCAGATTACTCAGATTTTCTAAACACGTTTACACTTTGGCCATATTACAAAAGCTTTATTTTACCAAGTTAGTATTTACCAAGAAAAAATGTTATTTTAAATCGATATTTCGATCGATTAGAAACATATTAATTTAACCAATAAAGGCTTAAATATAGGTACCTATTTTGAATACCCATTTACCTTATTATGAGGCCTTTTTGTGTGTTCTGGGACCTTCCGAGGGCTTCCCCGGGGCTCCCAACCACAGGCTGTTGGGCGTGACGTGAGGTTTTTTAATCGGTAGGAGTCCGGCATAACATCCATGAGGATTTTCCCTCACGTTAAACTGTGCATAGGGGTGTGCTTATCCCCACAGTTATGTATGGTAGTGAAAGTTGGGTGTGGCAGAAGAAGCATGAAAGTAAAATTAATGCAGTGGAAATGAGAAGTCTGCGAAGTATAGCTGGAGTGAAATTGATGGACAAAGAAAGAAATAGCGTGATTAGAAAACAATGTTGTAAAACTGAAGATGTAGTGACAAAGATAGAAAAAGGGATGCTTAGATGGTTTGGACATGTTGAGAGGATGGATGAAAATAGACTGACTAAACAGATCTATAAGGCGAGAATGAATGGGCAAGCTGGTAGGGGTCATCCTCGGCGTACGCATGGTAACCAAATTGATGACCTGCTGGAAAAAGGCCAGGTCAAGAGTACCCTTAACCGGCGAGCGTGTATGAAAGCACTTATGAAAGTAGAAGAAGCGAAAGTGGTATGCCAGGATCGTAGCAAGTGGAAAGCCATAGTCTCTGCCTACCCCGATGGGAAACAGGGGTGATGATATGTATGTATGTATGTATTAAACAAAAAAAAAAGGCCTTTTGCGTCATGAGTTAATTTCAACTAAACACAAAATATAATAAGGTTTCTTGTATTATTTTCCAATTAAACATATTTTGTTATTATCTATGCATAATAATAGATTAAAACTGTAGAAGATCCAGAATCTACACGTGGAAGATATTATAAAAGAAACAATTGTACTTAAATCCAAAAAAGTAATTTTTAAAATGTTTGTCTCACTGTCTGTACCTGTCCCGAATAAGTGTCACGCCGAAACTACTAAATAATAGATTAAGTAGTTTCGGCGTGACACTTGTTCGGGTGAATGATATTTGGCACGATTTGAGCTTATGATCCGAGGAAGGACTAAGAATACTTTTTTATCCCGATATTTGGTGCAGTTCCTTTGGGAGAGGGGATGAAATACAAAATGATTTTTCCGTTGTAATTTCGCAAAGCGTGGTCCGGTTTCAAATATTTTGTAGTGTTAGAAAGGGAGAACTCATGGATTGTTCTACACGAGTTTCAATATTGAGTGTTATGTAGTTCAGAAATTAGAGACATCTCAACTTTCGCTAAGCCTAGAGTTCAAGGGTTCCTTTGATTGTGTCATAAAAGAGTATAATGATTTAGAGTATCGTAAAATGATTCAGTCCACAGCGGAGACGTGGGCTGCATTGTTTTAGAATAGACTTTAAGCAAACAGGGGAGTTTCACACGCTCCTAGGAATCAGATGAAGTAATAACTCTCTTTTCATAGACCATATGTAACGTAAACAAAGTTGCAAAGGTCATCTACTTACATTATAATTATAGGTACTTTTAAGCGCCTGCCCGTTCGGCCGCCCTATTACTATTCCTCTGCTTTGAAAGGGGTGACGGAGAGTATACTGCGCCACAGGCAAGGTCTCAGCTCCGGGGGCTGCTTTGCCAAGTCGCAATGAATCAATCTAAAGCCTATCCTGCAACCCAGTTACAACAAGGCAGAATGAATACCATGGTGGCTAATAAATGAGCCGCACGCCTGGGACTGGAAATCGCACAGCTGGATCTCTAGCAGTAAGCCGAGTGCATAAAAGCATTCAATAGAAAATAAAATTTCATGATCTGTATGAGTAAAATATTATTGTTGTAATGTAACCACTTGTATTATTTTATTACGGCAAAACAGGCGTGGTATGGATATACTAGTCCCCAGAGACTGAAGGCTCAGTTATGCTATGAATATAGAACAAAACGTAAGAGAGTTGATACAAATATTCCATGGGCTGTGATGAATTTGTAAGAAAGGTTATTTCAATTTAGTTATTACCGTCGCTTTGCAGCTGGACAACTCCGTAGAGCAGGACAAGGATAACTGCAGTTCAGACCGACCGTATTCACCTGTTTTTCCCTTGAAAACAGAGCTAATTAAAATCACAAAATAAAAGTACCTATGTCCTAAAACTTTTTAGTTGATAGATTTAATAAAATGACAAAGATTCTTTCAGAGAAAAAAATAGGAGTACGTTTGTTTGGAAAACTTCTTATGTTAAAATGTCAATTGTAGAGATATTTAATATATAAAATTCTCCTGTCACAGTTTTCGTTGCCATACTCCTCCGTAACGGCTTGACTGATTCTCATGAAATTTTGTGAGCATATTGAGTAGGTCTGAGAATCGGCCAACATCTATTTTTCATACCCCTAAGTGACCGGGAAGCGGGAATAACATTCCACGCGGGCGGAGCCGCGGGCATCAGCTAGTATAATATAGAATCTATTTTAATCATGTCATAATAGGATGATTTTCTATGGTAGAACTTTTATATCGTACCTAGGTAGGTTTAATAATTTGGTAGGTTAGAGCATTTCAATTTCTTCTATTCAGTTTGCGCCACATCTGAATCTACTTGTCACTGGATCAATGTACACTAATAGGTGTTTTTGTAAATGTTAGGAATAAATTCATAAACTACTAGACCGATTGATATACATTATAATTCAGGCTTTATTTTATCCCCGTATTTCCACACATTGCTTGTTTGTATTGAACCAGCTCAAATCCCTACTAATATTATAAATGCGAAAGTAACTCTGTCTGTCTGTTACGCTTTCACGCCTAAACGGCTGGAGCGATTGAGATGAAATTTGTCATAGGGATAGTTCAAGGCCCTGGGAAGGAAGGTAGGCTAGACCATAATATATCGATGGTCTAGAAGACAACATGCTAACTACAGATTTACACATTTTTCAGGAGGACTGTTTTAGTGAAATCAGAACTGTGGTTATAAATTGTGTATTTATTGCTTATGCTTAGTTAGGATATTTATTTTTCTACTATCTAGTTATAAATTTAAACATCAATATTTAAAATATTCCATGTAATTACGAAAATAGCAAAAAAGGGGACCACTTAGTTCGTTTGTGCACAAACTTTATATTATACTAGCTGACCCTCGCAACTTCGTTTACGCCACATAAAAGGACAGGTATTTTTTCAACAGACTTATGGGAGCGAATGAAACTTCCCTGTTTGCTTAATCATAAAAGAGCTTAAAGATTAAGTCTATTCTAAAACAATAATGCAGTCGGCGCTGAAAGCGTGGACTGAATTATTTTACAATAGCCTTAATCATTAAGCTCTTTTATGACTAAGCCAACACGCCAATTTAGATTTACCCTTACATTCAAAGGAATCCTTGAATTCTAGGTTTTGCGAAAGTTGAGATGTCTCTAATTCCTCTACTACAAAATCCTTAACATTAAAACTTGTGTGAAACACTACTTAAAGAACTCCCTTTATAACACTGCATTTTTTTTGGAATCGAACCACGCATTGAGAAGTTACAACTAAAAACTATTCTGTCTTTAATCCGCTCTCCCAAAGGAACCGCGCAAAAAATCGGGATAAAAAGTATCCTAGAACCTTCCTCAGATTATAAGCTCTGATTGTACCAAGTTTCATTCAAATCGATTCAGTAGTTTCGGCGTGATACTTATTCGGGATACAGACAGACAGACATGATTAATTTAAATTACATTTTCGGCTTCAGCATCAATTAGAGAACGCCCTACAATTAAAAATTTTAAAATATCTTTCATGTACGGACTCTCGACCCTCAACAGTTTTATTATATGTATAGACTAGCTGACCCTTGCAACTTCGTTTACGTCACGTAAGGCCTATGAAAGAAGAGGTATGTCTTCATCAGTCTCCTAAAGGGTTGTGAAACTGCCACGTTTGCTTAATCAGAAAAGAACTTAAAGATTCAGTCTATTCTAAAACAATTCAGTTCCCGCCTACGGCGTGGACTGAATTATTTTACAATACCCTTTAATCTTGAAGTTCTTTTGTGACTAAGCAAACACGCCACTTTAGAATGATTCTTGCATTTAAAGGAATCCTTGAATTATAGGTTTAGCAAAAGTTGAGCCGTCTCTAATTTCTGAACTACAAAACCCTTAATAATGAAACTTGTCTGGAACAATCCTTAAAGAACTCCCTTTCCAATACTAAAAAAATATTTGAAATTGGATTACGCGTTGAGAAATTACAGCTGAAAAACCATTTTATCTTTCATCCTCTCTCCGCAGGAACCGCGCAAAATATAGGGATTAAAAGTATCCTAGAACCTTCTTCGGACAATGAGCTCAAAATGCACCAAGTATAATTCAAATTGGTTCAGTAGTTTCGGCGTGATATAGATACTTATTCGGGATACAGACAGACAGACATGAAAAGTTTAAATTACATTTTCGGCTTCAGTATGGATTAGAGAAGCCCTACAATCTCTCGACCCTCTACAGTTTTATTATATGTATGTAGATTGTTCACTTAACATTATCGTGTATTGTATATTAATATACGGTTTATTGAAGAATTTAGTGCCGATGTCACATAAAAAGGGATAAGATAAGTATAAAGGTTTATAACTATCCTTATTTAAGTATTAAAACTAAATTTCTAAGGTCACACTTTAGTCTGAATAATCGTTAATTAAATTTCTTGGGAGTTCGTCCTACCCCAAGTGTACCTAAGTGGTCGCGGTCTCCACTCCAGAACTCGTTTGCTCCATTCGGCTAAACGGTTTTTCTACGAATGTGGATAGCCCACTGCCACTTCAAAACGCATTTTCTGCAAACTATGTAGAGCATGCTCATTTAATACATTCGACACAATAAAAACATTTTTAAAAATTTTGCACTTAGCACTTTGTCTTCTAGACCATCGATAAAAGAATATCAACAGCAATTGAAGTAAAACATAAATAGTGTAGATAATACAGTTTAGTTACTATCACCAAGTGAATTTCATACACAACAATAAGTTACTCCAATAGCAACATATATGTAATTAAAAGTTTTACTGAAATCTTAATAAGGTTGGGAATAATTGGATGGAGTAAATGAGAACGTTCATAACATATTATTATTTTTCAAATAATTTATTATTAAGTAAATGTTGTGTAACCTATTTCAAAACTAATGTTCTTACAAAATACTTTAAGTGGTAGTAAATATTTGATAGCTATTAACGTATTTTTATTGAGCTATTTTAGCGATTAACAATATTTTTTTATTACCGCAAAAGTGGCAGACAAGCATACGGCCACCAGATGCATCGGTGATATCCGTACCCTACACTCGCGCTGCCGACCCTGTAAAAACCTTCTAAGGCCTTCTTTCATACAGTACTCGAGAAAACCGAGACTGGGAGCTCATTCCACCATCTAAGCGTACGCAAAAGAAAGTCTATCGGATCTTACCGTGTTCGAGCGCTCCGGACGCAACGTGTGAGGAAGAACATCCTGTCTATGACGAGCGGTGCGATATTAAAACTTAAAACATTATATCTACAAAACATCTTAAATGATAAAAAAAAGTAAAAGCAATTTCGAAGGCTTAATAATTACAATACTGGAAGAATTTATTTAATTTTTGAGTAAATTTATGTTTGTAGGTTGCTTACAAGCTTAGCTTGATAACAAAGAGTAGAAAATTATAGGTACTGTATGGCAGTATATATTTAGATACATAGCCATCGACATTATCGAATTTGTTTCCGGTAAAATGTTCGTAAGGTACTTGCCGTCCTAACAGAAGCAAGCCCAAGACGGCGGCATGACGTGATAGTTTCACGTACTCTTTAAACTCTATCAACCCCCAAAGACGAGGAGGCAGTGGTCCAGGCAGTGGAGGCGTCCAGCATAGCGGGTGCCTGTCGTTTAACCGAAAAGATTTTGCCAAAATTTCACTACTGAAACAAATTTTGGCAACCTTTCATAATACCAATGCAATGTTTGGAATAATTTTAGTAGGTACGCATTTTTTCATTTCGTAAAATATTTATTTGGCAGAACATTACAATGGATAATATCATTATGGCATTTGATCTTTAACCAAATAGATTATTACTGCAAATAATCTTTAGATAATAAACATAGTCAATAACATAGTCATATGACTTGCTATGACAAAAAACTTAATTGGCTTACTTAATTTCCTATCCGATAAATTCCGTCCTCCTAAGGTGAGATGTAAAATCCTCTGGCAGCGCAATTTTAGGGGTATGAACCTTGATTATCTTCGTGAAGATGCTGCTAAAATTGATTGGAATTATTTACTTAGATCAGAGTCTATTGATGAAAAAATTAACATAATTAATACCAACATAGTACAACTTTTTGATACCCATGCTCCAATTAGAGCAGTTAAAATAAAACATCAGCTTACTCCTTGGCTCACTGATGCCATTAAGGATATAATGGCAAAGAAGGCTGCGGCAAATACAAGTGTCGACCTAGTCAAGCAATTTAGAAAGATATATCGCTTTACGTAATCACTACAATAAGGTGTGTAGAAATGCACAGCGCCATTATATTCATGCATCAATCGATAACGGTGATCCATCTATAGTATGGAAATTTCTAAGAAACATAGGAGTTGGAAGTCCCAAAGAAAATATCGTTCCAAAGACTATTGAACTCGAAGCACTTTATGTGCATTTTTCATCTTCGTCCAGCTTTGGAGGGACCATTAAGACAAATACACTGCAGTATCTTTCATCACTTCCAACTCCTAACTATCCGCGTATTTTCTTTGAATCATTTACCTACTGATAGTGATGTTAAGAGGAGCATAATGTCTATAACTTCAAACGCGGTTGGAAATGACTGTATAAGCCGCAACATACATAACGTTCCTATTATTGATAAGATCCTTCCTATCATGACACATATTTTAAATTCCTCTATTACAAGGAGTCTCTTTCCAACTGCTTGGAAAGAAGCTCAAATTATTCCATTGCCAAAAAAAGGTAACCCTTCATCCTGTTTCCACTATCGCCCTATATCAATACTACCCTTCCTCTCTAAAGTTCTAGAGCGTTTTGTTTATAACCAACTTAATACCTTCCTCTGTTCAAATTCCTTGCTAAATCCTTTTCAGTCTGGTTTCCGTCCTGGACATAATACTGTGACAGCCCTACTCAATGTTACGGACGACATCAGAACAGGAATGGAGAACGGCAGACTCACGGTGTTGTCCCTGCTTGATTTTAGTAATGCGTTAAAAAGATTTTGACATCCTAATAGGCATACTTTGCTCCATTAATATATCTCCTACAGTAATTGACTGGTTTCGAAGTTACCTGTTTGGCCGCCAGCAGCGTATACGCGTAGAAGACTCCCTTTCTTCTTGGTGTAATATTACAGCTGGTGTTCCGCAGGGTGGCGTTCTATCTCCTTTACTCTTTGCTATATTTATAAATTCAATGTCCCAAAAAATAGTTTCCTCCTACCACCTATACGCAGATGACTTACAAATTTACACACAAGCACCATTAACTCAATTACCGGAAGCAATCGCCACAGTGAATAAAGATTTAGAGCGTGTATGTGAATGGAGTCTTAATTATGGACTTCAAGTAAACCCGTCAAAGGTTATTATCGTAGGGAGCTCTTGGATGACATCGCGTATTGACTACACTCAGTTACACCAAGTAATTTTCAATGATACTCCTATTAATATATGTGACACAGTAAAAAACTTGGGAATACACATCGATAACACATTGTCCTGGGATCGTCAATTGCAGGAGGTCGGGCGCAAGGTGTTTGCATCTGCAGGATCGCTGCGCAGGTTGCGTAGTTTTCTCCCCACAGCCACTAAAATTGCGATTGCACAATCTCTTTTGCTTCCAATCCTTGATTATGCAGATGTCAGTTATCTTGATCTTACACGGGAGCAATTTGACAGGCTTGAGTGTCTTCAAAATGTTTGTGTTAGATTTATATTTGGCCTACGCAAATATGATCACGTATCTGAATTCAGAAAAAAGCTCGAGTGGCTCCCAATTCGCCTTCGACAGAATACTCACATATTAACTTTATTATACAGAATACTGTTCAATCCTTCTACTCCCCAATATCTCAAAGAACGGTTCACGTTCCTTCATGACACGGTTTTTAAGGTCATCGAAAAATTTTAGACTCGATATGCCAAGGCACTCCACAACGTTCATGAATAAATCCTTTACTGTACAAGCGGTTCGCCTGTGGAATGCTTTGCCTGTATCTATAAGACGAGCACAGACACTAGTATCATTTAAAAGGATGTTAAAGAATCACTTTCTGTCTAACTAAGTACCTATTGGGTAAATATAATGTATCTATTATGATGGTTGGATATTTAAACTGGTGCTTACGAAATTGTATATATTGATGTGTATTGTGTATTACATGTAGGTTTATAAGTTTATTTTTATCATTGGTTTATGTTTGTAACAATAGCTTGTACACTGCTTTTTTCAGTTCCATTATCTCTGTCCATCCAAAGGTTGCCTGGAAGAGATCGCTCTTAGCGATAAGGCCGCTCATTGGACATATAATCATTAAGATCTTCTTAGAATAATGATTTCATGGTGTATAAAGCATATTTATTATTATTATCAATTAAGAATTTTTGGGAATTAAGTAATGCAATTTTATGTAAAAATAATTATTTACTTAATTACTAATTTCGATGGTGTAGCTCCTAAGCGGTTTCAAGTCGAACATGTGCGCCCCGACTTGGATAGGTTAGGTTAGAAGGCTAGTGCGGGAGCGGAGCGGAGTGAAGCTCCCGCATTAGCCTTCGTGTTTTTTTTTTATAAACATTCAACATCAACATCAATTTCGATGGTGTGACTCCGAAACTTAATCATTTTGTCATTGGCTAACAATTGACTGAAAATAATAATAATTTTACATAAAGTATATTTTTCCAACTGAAACATTTGACTAAATAAAATTGTCAAAAGTACCTACTAGTTGGTAAATAAATTAATGTTTAAACGTTCACTACCAAAACATTACGATTGCGTTACAATTATTTGTGAAGACATTTTTTGCTAAGTAATAATTTGACAAATGAAATTATGCGAAACATTTTTTGGGAAGTGATAATTTGCCAATTTCTTTTTGGTCAAACATAATAGACCCCAGCATCCATGAAGGATTTCTACACGTGAAATAAAAGGTACGCTTAAACATTTTCCTAAATTAATAAAATAAAAAAATACCAGAAATATTTCATTATTTACTCTGTGCCAATATTCACTTTGAAATGAACTTAGTTGACATTTTTTGGAAACTTTTACAGGTACGTCAGCGTCAGGCTTAACGCTCACAAAATTTAATTATAATAACTAAGTTAGTAATATACACCCTTCGTAGTAATATTTGTTGTACACATCCACACAACACTGACGGTCATAATCTCTAAGGAGACCCGGAGGCCTTATTACGCTGAGTAAGTTCTTGAGCCCTCGATAATAGCATTGTGAGAAACTTCCACCATACCCTACGAATAGGGAATAATTTTAAACTTCATAGAGACCTTTCGAGAAACATTTTGTTACACATACCTGCTTAAAGCTTCTGTAACTTACTACAAACTTTTCGGATTTTGTCTATTGATTATAAAGGGCTAAGTAGTTTCTTGATTCCTAGCTCACCTATACACGCAAAAATTTTAACCATCTAGAAACAGGACTCATGGACTACATATGTTCACTTGATCAAAATTCAATAAATTAATGCTACTATAGAGAAGAAAGTGTGTGACGATGTTTGGATGTTTGTTACTCAATCACGCTCTAACGGCTAATTGGATCTGACTAAAATTTGGTACAATATATATATAGATAGAATATAGTCTGGAATAACACATAGCTAGGCTTTTTATCCCGGGAAAATGTTCCCACGGGAAGCGGGAACAGGAACCAGATTGCACGCGGGCGAAGCTGCGCGCATTAGCTAGTAATACTATATTTTTAATGTTCTATCCTACAAAAAAAAAATACTTATATTACGGAAGAAACTTCATTATGCACTCGTATTTATATAATCTTTATTGTACTATTACATACAACATACAGTAGGTATGTTTAATTAAAGACTTGATACTTTTTTTTTCTGTTTGGTCCCTTTTAGTCTACAAACATAACATGAAAAAAAAATCACAATTTGTACCTACGCATCATGTAAGTTCTCCGCATCGCACTCCTATGCTCAATATAGTAAAGTGTTCAGAAGGCTGACAGTGCATTACCACGTTGTGTGCTAATGATTTACCTTTGCACGAAAAAGAAACCGTCCTCTGGTCGTGAAAATCGATTTGCAATCTTTCTTAAGAACAATAAATAGTAAAAAAAAAAGTTTGTACATATAACTGTTTTATATGAAAGAGAACTACTATTACATTTTGTTTCAAACTCACCGTGAAGAAAATTTTTGTCCATTGTTAGGTATTATAATAGAAAAGGGGTGAAAAGTAAAGCGCAAAAGAAACTTGCCACAAGTTTGAAGAGTGCTCGAGTTTCGAGTGAGAAGAGCGTTTTTTTACATGGGATTAGGTCTCATATAGGGTCATATACTCTAAGTGGTTGAGTAAAATTGTTTCTCTTTTATATTCCTTATGCAGCAGACAATGTCAGCTTTCAGATTACTTCACCGAAACTTACCTTAGCCTAAATTTTTGCAATACGAGTGGTATTACACTCGCGCTGCATCTACATAAAGAGAGAAATAATAGAGCTCTTTTATTTATGACGAAATTCATAAAGTCTGTAATTTTCCACATGATCGAATATTATTATCTTAGTGTCTATGTTGCCCTCCAACCTGTTTACAACCGATTTTCGTGAATCCTGGCTGTTTGCCAATTTTAATGATTTCTTTGAACATCAATGATTAACAATTGTGTTGAAAATAGGGTGGTACAAGTGTTAATCTGAAAATTAAACGAACCCCCGATCCCGAGACTTTCGAATATTGTAACTTTTAGTAGTATTTAGCTTAAGCATGAGCAACTTCTCATTTTGTTTGAAGTGTACTTTTTTGTTAGTTCATCTCTTCACTGAAACAAAATTTCCGCCCGTTTGTGTAGACAAGTTGCAACTTGTATTTTGTTGCTTGTGAAAGTAAACAAGTGAACCTGTATTCGCACACACAGCGATAAGCTGATTGTTGATGCCTAGCGTTTTCGGCGTATCACTATTTTATGTATTTTTAGACTCAAAAAACATACGAAGTGATGTCTTCAAAGGCATAGCGAAAAATTTCTTCTTGTTTCAGTACGGTCCTGGGGCTCAGTTGACTAGGTATTCCCTGGGTTAGACTAATGTCACGGGCTCTAGTCCTGTCTGAAATTAGTCGTATTATTTCACTTTTAAAATAAAATTAAGAAAATATTACCAGATGCTTTAAATACTAACCAGCATGTATAGAATACAAATTTAAATGTACTTTGTTTATGAACAGAAGTCTGAATTGAACTTTTAAAATTATATTTTCAATTTATTATTGCAACAAACTATAAAATAGTAGGTAAGTATTCATACTTCCATTAAAATATTATTAAATTGTAAGAAAAGCATTACTTAAATCGTTTATACGTGACTAATTTATTCAAAGCGTTTCTTGTTTTCGAACGATCGGTATGGAAAGACACTTTAATATTATTTTCCCATTCCAGTGTGAAAAGCAACGACAGTTAACACATTACCACTACCCAACTCGGAAACAGCTTTTCATCACGACATGCTCCTCGCGTGCCACCGGTTACTCTTATCTACTAATGTAGATGTCTAACCATTTTAGGGTTCCATACCCAAAGGTTATAAACGGAACGGAACAGATAGACGGATTGTGGACTCAGTAATAACTGAGGCTCCGCTCTTCGTCTATCTGTCACAGGCTGTTTATCACGATCCGTGATAGGTAGAAAGTTAAAATTTTCATGTATTAAGTATTTCTGTTACTGCTATAACAGAAAAATATATTTAAGGGGTGCTCCCATACAACAAACTTGATTTTTTTACGTTTTTGATACGGAACCCACCGTGCACGAGTTCAACTCGCACTTGGTGTTTTTATAGCAATTACATGCATTAAACGAGCAAGTTTTCTTCGAAAAGTCTAAAGAACTAGGCGAAACTATTGAAGAAGACCAACAAGTATACATTTTAAAACTGAAAACTTGCACTTACACAAGTCTAACGATAATCCTTTGAAGTCAGTTTTGCTACAAATCGTTGCATTGGAGCACAGGGTCCAAAGAAACTTAACTTATGTACCTATCTAAATTTATAATACAATCATGTTACATTTTTTATCCGCAACGAATTTCTCTAATATAATCTAATATAATCTAAATAACTGAACCATGTTTAACCAAATTTTGCAAACTGTGAGTAGTAGATCCATTAAAATCCATTAAAAGCCTAGTGTTTGATGGGCACATAGATGTCATATATAGGAATAAAATATAATGCAAAAAGGAATAAGAAGACACCAGGAATGTAACATTTTATTGCATGTCTATGTGTAATACTTGTATCCCTTATTTTTTTCTGTAACTCGCAATGAACTGCTTAACCTATTGCTATAAGCGAGGACTTGTCATTGGCTTTCTGTTTTTATGTGATCTCCAATCTTAAATGTAAGCTGCAAGTCCTCAATAAGCTAAATAAATAAATAAATAAAAGAGATAGGAAAGCGTTTTTGACGCAAACGGAGTTGCGTGGTTTAATTAGTATGTATGTAAACTGCATAACTGTGTCAGAAGCTTTCAGTTAATACTATTGGAATAAAACAATAATTTCATGAATCTTGACATTTATTTCAGCAGTTTTGTAGTACACTGTGCATAGCGTAGCACTTTGCTACACTTTATGCTACGAATATTTATATTAGGTGCTTACACATCAAATTGGCGTTTTTCGTACTGGCCACTTTAATTACGATTTTCTCCTCTTTGGTAAGGAATTCCAAATTCAAATTTTCCCAGCTATTTACTCATGTATTTATCCTTCGATGACCGTCATTCATTTGTTTTTTTCTTCTGTTTTTTTCTGTTTGCGTCACTCATTTTACAAAATGGAAAACTTAAAATATCGCATTATTTACGAGTACGAGTTGCGCCGTGGCACTAGTGCTGCGAAAACGACTAGAAGGGTGAATGATGTGTATGGCGGTCATGTTGCAAAAGAAAACACAGTTCGTTTTTGGTTCCAACGTTTTCGTTCAGGAAATGTCGACCTGCAGAACAAGCCCCGTGGACGGCCTGAGACTCAAGTTGATAATGAAGTATTGAAGGCTATTGTGGAAGCGGATCCATCGCAAACCACGTCCGAGTTAGCTGCAGGCTGCGGTGTTAGTGATAAAACTGTTTTAATTCACTTGAAGCAAATTGGGAAGATTAAAAAGCTTGAAAGGTGGGTACCTCACGAATTGACTGAAGCAAACCGGCAAAAGCGCGTCGACTGCTGCGTTACATTACTGAACCGGCACAATAATGAAGGTATTTTAAACCGAATCATTACCTGTGACGAAAAATGGATTCTTTACGATAATCGAAAGCGCTCAGCGCAATGGTTGGATCCTGGCCAGCCAGCCAAATCCTGCCCCAAGCGAAAATTAACCCCAAAAAAGTTACTTGTAAGCGTTTGGTGGACTAGTGCCGGTATTGTTCATTACAGTTTTCTCAAATCTGGCCAGACTATTACGGCTGATGTCTATTGTCAGCAATTGCAAACCATGATGGAAAAGCTAGCGGCTAAACAACCTAGGCTGGTCAATCGCTCCACGCCACTGCTGCTTCACGACAACGCTAGACCACACACTGCACAACAGACGGCTACCAAATTAGAAGAGCTTTAATTGGAATGTCTAAAACATCCTCCGCACTCCCCGGATCTTGCTCCAACAGATTACCATTTTTTTCGAAATTTGGACAACTTCTTGCAAGGGAAAAAATTCAACTCTGATGGGGCAGTCCAAATCGCCTTCACAGATTTTATTGATTCCCGTCCGACTGGTTTTTTTAGTAAAGGGATCAATGAACTACCTATGAGATGGCAAAAATGCATAGAAAACAATGGTTCATACTTTGATTAATTAAATATATTATATTTAAAAATATTCGACTTTTTGTTCCTCCTATACAAAACGCCAATTTCATATGTAAGCACCTAATATATCTACCTATGGAAAATATTATTATATTTTCATTCAAAGTTTTATATTGTACTGGGTACTTTATAAAACTTTCATTCCCTTTGATTAAGGGTCATTCTCGTCTTCTCTCTGCGATGAACGCAAAACTACTTAACCGATTATGATGCGGTATTATGTGTTTGAAAGGTCTTAGTCAGACTTAAATTCTTACATTTGTTTGATTGCAATCGGTTGAGTAGCACCGGAAATATGATCAAAAATATAAAATAGTATACTACAGAAATGCGAAAAAGACCAGGGTTGTATTGACTTCTTAACAGAGGTAACTCAAAGTAACTGATCCTAACCATGTTATTGAGTGGGACGGAGCTACATTAAGTTTCACAATATTACTTACATAGTCGTGTCTTCTACGAGAGTATTAAAAAAATTACAATACGAAAAGTGTGCTGTGTTTTGGAACTTGTTTGTTAATATGCACCTAAGTATGTTGTTTAGTAATAATAGGTAGTATGAAAATATTTCAATGATAGTCATTAGTTTAGGAATAATTTATTTTATATTAGGAGTTTAAGTTATCTTTGGACCAGAGTCAGGAACGAGACTAACCTGGTCAAATAAATGGTGTGTCGACGAGTCTGAAGTGATAATAAGTACCTACCTTTTAGACTTTTTATATTTCTTCATTAAATTCAAAAAAGCCATACTCTTGAACTATTATTCACTAAAGAAGTAAAGTGAACTTTGTGTGAACGAACAAGTAGATTTACCGTTTGTAATTATTGCACAAGTTCTTACTAGTCCGCATAACTTTAACAACTACGGACTAAAATGAAAATTATAATGGGGCGTAGAATTGTTTTACATATTGCTGTAGTTTGATCCGCTAAGCACGATAGCTGAAAACTTTTCTGTTATAAGAAACTACCGCTAGTTTCATTTACAGTTTATTGCCGTATGTAACATAACTATTCATGAGAACTCTTGGTAAAGTTTTCTAATGAACCATAGATAAAAACAGAACGCGTTTACTACATGACTCTTACTAATCGTCGAATGATGGCTGATTCATTATTTTTAATGAAAATATTTAAAACGACATATTCTGCTTTGAACCTCTCGAAAAAATTAACCCTTATGTGTGCCAAGAGCATCAACCAACTATCGCCAGAGTAGTTATATTGTGCGTGTGAGCAGGGCGTTTAATGAATTTTGTTAACAAAATAGTTCAGAAAAATATCCGTTTGCGATAAGTGTCTGAGGGGTGGGGCTTAACTTATTTAAGAATAATGTAAATAAGGAAAAAGAAGACACTAGGAATGTAACATTTAATTGCAATTTACTGCTTAAGAGTCCGTATGACGCCAAATAGACTATTACCTTGATCTAGAATTCTAGATCTCAAGACTCATGAGGTTTAATGAATTGAAATTTGAACACAGACAACTTCAGTTCATGAACTAAAAAAGCTCTAGGCTTTTTTTTTACGAGAGGGAAAATCCTCAGAGGATGTTATGCCGGACTCTTACCGACTAAAAAACCTCACGTAACGCCCAACAGCCTGTGGTTGGAAGCCCCGGGTAAGCCGTCGGAAGGATGTCCCGGGACTAAAAGTTCTAGGCTAGAAACACGATTGCTGATAAAATCTTCGATAGATTTTTGAGTTGAAAATACCTCGATTTCTTGAAATTTTAATCTAGATCTCATAAGTTTTAAGATTTCTTCATAATATAAAATATTTATTAGAAAGACAATAGTAAAAACTTCATTTGCACTGAACCACTTTTTTCATATTGGTTATAGTTTGTTTATCATTAATTTATTTCGTTAAAAACGCACAAAAACCGATCGCATCTCTCTAAATTTGGCGTCTGGTAGCCTATCGCTACAAGCGAGGACTTGTCATTGAATTTCTGTTTTTATGTGATCTGCAATCTTAAATGTTAGCTGTGAGTCCTCCATAAGTTAAATAAATAAATAACAAGTTCCATAAAAGGTTAAAACCAAGCATAGTCAGGCCCAGCACAATATCAGGTTAATTTAGCAATTTGTCAGTTTTGGCATACAAAAATATTTTCTCACTCAGTTAGTTAACTACTATTCTTAAACTCATGAAGGTAACTTGTAGTTATTACAACTTTAATTTATATACATGGTCTATTACGATCATTCCAGAAGTAACTCTTAATTTGACTTTTATCTAAATTAGCACTTTGAAGTTAAATATTATTTCACAAAATATGATAACATCAAACAAAAGCATCACCATACTATAATATAAAAGGTCACATTACCGCAATTATGATAACACGTTACCTACATAAAAAATGAATACGGTACTCTACGCTAAGCCCAAAAGGGCTTTGTAACACCAAGAGTCGGGTACAGAGGGTAATTAAATAATTCCATGTAACAAAAAGCTTTGCAGGTCGTGCACTCTACATCGTGTTAAAATTTCATTCCATTTTTAACACAGTCTTTCGTGGAAAATCCGGGAATGTTAAATAGGTACATTTTATAGTAACGGTATCATAAAATATTATTCAAGTTGGTAAGAAACTAGGGTATCAAAGATTCTCTGCGTTGCTGCCGTGCGTGTTTTACCAAAGATAAATTAACAATATGTACTCTATTATATAATAGTATGTACTCGTACTACGTAGTTTAACAATGGTGTCCTATTTAAAAACTTAACATTTGACTGCCTCCGTGGCCCAGTCTGCCGCGCTGGAGGTCCTGGGTCGGTGCAAATATTTGTGTGATCCAAAAATGTTTGTTTCGGAGTTTGGGTGTTTTCTATGTATAATATGTATGTATTTACAAATAATATATAAGTATGTCTATCAGTCGTCTAGATCCTATAGCACAAGCTTATATTTGCTTAATTTGGGCTAGATGACGTTGTGTAAGAATGTCCACAATTTTTTTTTTTTAAATATTTATTTTCTTAGGATTCTTCAATTTGTCTACGTAACTGGTTTTAATGAGGTGGTTTCCAAGAAGATTTTATTTTTACCTACTGTTTTGAAGTGCTAACGCAAACTCTTTGGTAGGTCTGGCCACTTATAACTTTACATGATTTAGGATAAAAAAACTAATAAAAAAGAGATGTGAACATCGGTGAATCAAATGAAGATCAAGTGGATTTAGTCGGCGAATATGCAATGTACCAGTTCCTTCCTATAAACCTGTATCGCGATTAGTTTTTCCTTGGGACCGACTGACTTTCACACTTTTCAGTTATTCATGTATGCATTTATACATGTGCAAGCAATAATGAACATTTATTAGAAAGTTTGTTCGAAACCTACTGTCGCCGCAAGTGAATACGAAAAATTTAACTGCCCAACTTTTATACACAGGTGAGACTTTTTGTACTATTCAAATATTTCCATCCGTTATTAATCCTGGTCTTTGTGCCGTTTTTATTTTTATAAAGAGTATTGTTAGTAGGATTTTACTACTTTGCTCATTGTGCGTGTTAATAGACGCCACATTTGTTTTCAGTAGCTACTAATATCGTCTTGTAATTTGCATTTTATGTAAAGCCATGACCAAAAGGAATCAAATCTCAGCCTTATCTTTCAAAATTTTATGTATAATCAAATCAAAAGATTTATGAATTGGTATTTTTTTGGTACGGTTCTATGGAGCACGAAATTTAGTCTTTGTAGTTGTAATAACAAGCTATTATCCAACATTAACTGTTCACGAGGAAAATTGTATTAAATGAAATAAAATTTTGAAGACAGTGAATCTCTAAGTTCAGAAGTTGCTAATTTTGGAGTAAAAACAAATCTCTTCTCTATTAATCGTTGCTACGCAGAATGACTAATACCTACCTAATCTTTTTTATAATAATTTATTAATTATTCATATAAGTGCTATGGGAGAACGACATCAATCAATGAGATCGACAAAGATTAATGAAAGCCATTTTCATGGAACACACAGTATCGTGAAAGTAATGTTGTTCTCTTAAAGTACGAGTACCCAACGTTTTTGTTGATGGCACGACATCGGACCACCTGATCTCTCTGAAATGTGGACAACATTAAACAGAGGCGAGGATGCTGCTTGCCTGTTTTTCATTGGCAAAATTATTTATAGGTTATTGAAAAGTGGGTTTTCAATCGTAAAATATTGCATGAAATGTGAAAAGATCGAGAAAAAATTCGGATGCAAATGTTAGATGTTTAAACCTTTTGAGTTTTGCTTTGGAGCCTCGTAGGTTGCTTTAAGGTTCTCATTTTATGACATATGTGTTGTTTTTCTCAATCATTACTTTTTGAGTAGACAGAGTTTACATTACACTTATTAGACGATGAGTCTATTTCCGACAGGGGTTCGTTGTGGTTACGAGTAACTGTTGTACCTAATAATGTTAGGTAATTTTCTTTCAAAGCCGTCTTTACATCTCTTCGATTTGCCTTATTGATTATTATGTTACTGGTAAATGAAAATGTCACGAACGGTCACGCTTCTCAGGACTGTCTATCTATATAATAAAAATGTTGTGTGCGTTTAAGTACTTATTAAAAACTCAAAATTTACTTAATCGACTGAGCTTAAAATTGGACACGATATACAATAAGATTGACAGATGGTTTAATGCTACTTTATACACTATTATCATAACAGCAATAAGAATAAAACAGCTTTAAAAAGTGATTTTACCAATAGATGGCGCTGGTCGTTTTTTTAAATTATATTCCGCCAGCTTCAGAACAAAATATTATAAATAACCTATTTAGAAGGTACCTACCAGATTGCTGTTTTTTAAGATAAGTTTGATTGCGGCCTTCTTGCGTTCTGAATAACAAAAGAGAGTACTTACCTAATATAGAGGTCAAATATGTTTTGCATGTTATTTTTGAAGTTAGAGTTTTGGCGCGTTAGGGAAATATTATTAGAGTGAATTTATTTTTTTGAAGCGTGCGCACGATGTTTTAAAAACTGAATATTGATCACAAAATAGATTTTTTTTTCAAGTGAAGCTTCTATTGATTTGGATGTTAATTGGATTTTCAGAGAGATTTATAATTTTGGTTACGGCTCAACATTTTTTTTTTGTAATGTAGGTACCCATCCTTTTTTCATTTCTCATAGGCACATAAAACCACCATAAAAAGTCTCAGCGACGCGTGGCAGTGTACCGCTAGTAGTGTATATATTTAATACCTACATATAGATAAAGAATACTGAACAAAGGGATTTAAGCACTTCATACCACTCTTTGTAAGTAGTTATTAGAATAAATAATGTTGTACTAATGTAACGTTGCACGTAGGCTTATTAGTATTATAATTTTGGCAGGCGCATTCTTAATTATAGGTCAATGGAATAAAAACCCCTTCGTTTTCCTTTATAGGTAATATAGATGTAGACCTATATTATAGGTGCATTCCTGGAAGAAGCAAGTCCCATCCCCAAGGATCTTGTTAAGTATCTAGTTTTAAGTTAGATATAAGTTTAATTGTAGAAATGCAATAAATGTGAATATTGTGAATTCGTTGTGTTGTTAACTCCAGGACAAATACTTCCTTTACCTAAAACTACTGATCCGCCTGGGAACTCCTGGGAACATTCAGGACTTCCCAGAAGCGTGTCACTAAAAACTCACAACACAACCAGACTGCGACTTTTATACTAACGACTACACGTTGAATTGGTCTTCAAGTAAAATCTGAAGTTTTCCTATTCCAAAATCCACTTCTAGATCAAAACGTAATACTCGTTAGAATTCCGTATCAATATTTCCGAAAAATATGAAACTGCATCTGCCAGAGTTCTGATTTAAATGCAAAGCCTTGGAATGGAATTGCGTCCCTGGCAATCTGATATCATTTATCGTTCCCCTGCCATTGTTGTGCATTCACTGTATTTTCTTATGAAATATCACAAGAGAAAGAGATAATGGCATTTGATGACAAAAAACTTCTTACTCAGACTATTATTTTTAGGAAATTGGTAACATACTAATATGTATAATTTTATTTTTATGAGGACAACGTGTACAGATACTCTTTGATACCCAAGGATTTTAGTGCCTGCTCGAATACTGGTCTAACCTTTGGGACGACTCTGCGAGATACTTGCTGGATGTTATGGCAGAGGTGCACTACCGATTGTCCTGATGTAACAGGAAGTTTAGAGCCAGAGTACAACCGTTGACGCAGCAAAGAACTGGCTGCATTCAATCACGGTACTCACCGTGATGGAAAGCAATTTGCAAGAGCTCTTCAATCTAATTCTTCCCTCTTCTTAGCTTTCTATCAGGTAGGCAGCCATCATTTTGGCGAGTGAAATAATAAAAAAAAGCACTTACTACTTACCTACCTACTACTGTTCGAAGACGTTTTCTTGCCCATCATGGCGCTCACGTACACTATGATGATAAAAAAAGAACCGGTTCGGACGCCCACGGTCATTATGATCACCGTTTATTATCCGTTTATATCCGTTTTTATCCTCTTGCACAGTTAAGCCAATTTCTTGGGCATTATGTCTCACATCTTAAGGATACGTGTAAAAACTAATTTACACTTATCGATGCCTCACTTAGTGGGGCCCTACCAACACCTCCGGGCCCAAGTCAACCTCACGTGCAAGCTCGTGCACCTGCTGAACAACGGACGAGGCTCTGACGTCGGCGGTCCATTTCAACACGGCGATGGGCTCACCACCTGTTACGTGGGACCGAATTGTATACGGTGAAATGTGGGCCGGTATAGGCCTCTGCCTACCCCTTCGGGGATAAAGGCGTGAGTATATGTATGTATGTATGTATGTATGATGCCTCACTTTCTCAACCTCGTATCTTAGAAAATTGGGATTTTACTTTTTTCTAATCAATCGATTGCTCTCATTTTGCTCTATAACTGCAACCGACTCTTAACTGGAAATGCTGTGTCTATCCCATGAAAACGAACAAAAATCATTCTGGTATCTCTTTTACTCCTGTTTTGATAACTGTGTCAAACTCGTATCTTTAAAATACGTGGTTGTGAATGTTATTTCGAGGCTAAGTGTCTCGTTTAAGTTACCGTGTCCACGCGATACGAGGTTGTCACGCTTGTAGTATCAATGAATTTTAGTAAAAAAATTGCAATAGTTCCTTTATAGAATCTAATTTAATCCGTAGGGCGCAGGATATTGTCCGCTGGGTTATCTGCTTTGAAACATTTTTTGTGAAATTCATTAGTAATTAGTCATTTCTTGCATTGCTGTTGTGATTGAAGTTGTTTTACTTAGAGAAAATAAATTTAAATTTGACAACGATTCTATAGATACAGGTGTGTTAGTCTAGCTCTAGTTTGTAAGCTAATAAATGGCTACAAATAGTTCTTCTTCTTAGTCGTTTACTCTTGAAAGAGAAGTCGTAGTCGGGTTCTATAGATGCAGGTGTCTTAGTCTAGTTTGTGAGCTAATAACTAGCTACAATAGTTCTTCTTCTTAGTCGTTTACTCTTGTAATAAAAGTCGTATTTTGAATGGTTAAACAGCCCCCATGATCACTGGATCATGGGGGCTGTTTGTCAGAGTTCAAGGGACGCTGATGACTGCATCAGCGTCCCTTGAACTCTGACCGATTTATATAGGTTTGTTTTATTACTTTCACGATGCTTGTGCATCGCATTCGTATTTACACCTTCGATGATAATCTCTGCTTGAATTTTAGTTCCTACAAGAACAAGATGATAGTCCTAAATGCTGTCCAAGGGACATCAATTACTTTGCGTCGGTTTTGGGGTCAACCCAACCATCCACTACTAAACCAAATAGTTAAACCGCCGGCCTCTAGGTACGTAACTTTAGCCGGCTACGTAACTTTACCTATTGTATTACAAGGGTTTTCATTGAAATTCAGTATCACAAGTTTATGAAATAAACGACGCCGTCTTCCACCATCTAAAGATGGCACGGCTAGTTAAAATTCCTGATGTTACTCATCGAGACGCAAGTACGCCGTCTTGATTTTATCCTGTACCTGTGTACCTATATCATCGAGGAGCAATTTCGAGATAAAGCTGGGCTCGGGTGTGCGCGTTCATTAGGGAGGATGTTTGCTGTCACCGTTACCGGTGCCTTGAGGCCCCGTCTTTCTCCGTCTTTTGGCTACAAGTTGATCATGATTCCACGAACCAGACTACATACATGTTAGTCTACTGGTACTACAAAGGGAAAGCTGAGACAACCAGGCCGTTTCAAAACTTCAGCGAGAGAGCTGATGAGGTGGAGAGGACCGAACATTGACTTGATGTTTCTGAGGGACTTCAGAGGCCACTACACTAAGTCGCTGGTGTCCCTCAAGACCAATCTAGTGGAACGCGCCGCCCCCACCTTCGTTCTCCCAGGATCAGACCCAAGTGGTACGCGGAATCACACGGATGTCGCACAGGTCGGATCATGTGCTCGACCTACCTACGGCTGACTAGTTATTCTGCACAATATAGTGTGTTGGTGGATGACCCACTGGGTACCTCTGGGTAATATGACGCGGCGATTATGGGACAACATGTTAGCAGACTGGAATAGACCCTGCGATTACGGTGCGTCTGTCCAATGGAGTCAACATTGCTATGCCTAAGCCAACATACCTAAGGCTTCATCGGATAGCGCCTCAGCCATTGCTAGTGAATCCAGTGTCGTGTGAGTGAATCCAGTGAATCCATAATACTGATGTCGCCAACTTCCAAAAACTCACCAAAGGGGTGAGTTTTGAAGTTATTCAACAGAAATAACGCCTGGGTCAGGGGGGCTCGAGCGGTGCAGGGTACAAACGTGATCCCCTTCAAAGCAGCTTACAATAGGGCTAGCAAGAGCGCCTTTTTAAGGGGGATGCCCAGCTTCTTTTTTACCTTTTGGGGATAAAAGCGTGTGGACTTATTGATAAAGGCATGGCCAAGTCTATGTATGTATGTATGTGTTTGTGTGATTTAGTATGGATATTAATGCGACAAACAAGTAACTTAGACATCAAGTTACAAGAATGGAGTCAAATGACTATTCAGCAAACTCGTATCTTCTAAAATGCGTTTTATGCTAAAATTCCAAAAGATTTTTATTATTATTTCATCTATGCACATAGCTGTAATCTCTATCTAAATAACTGCATTTAAATTTTTACAAAATTTTCAAAGTATCAAAAGATAGACAGTTTTTTTGGTCTCCTGAAAAGTTGCATTTTTTTGAGATACGAGGTTGAGAAAGTAAGGCATCGTTATGTCTTAAGTATCCAGGCCGGAAAAAATGCAGGATGAGTTTATCTAATGATTACCATAGCCTGCAGAGCAACAATAAAAGAAAAAACATCAGAAACTTCGGGTTGATTGTGATAAATAAATTTTCTGTTGAGCCGCCATTAGCGTTCCAATTAGTTACGGGGTAAGTATTTAATATTTTAGTTTATTCTGCTTTTGTTTATGTTTTTATTTAATATATTGTATGATATATTATTTTATAATATATACTTATTTATTTCAGTGTATATTTATTCATTATTTTTTTTATTGGCCAATGAAAATACGCAAAAAATATTTTTTTTTGCGTATAATAACTTTTATTTTATTAATATTTTTGTTTATTTTGCTTCAATTATTCTTGTTTTGCATTTAAAAGTATCCTGATGATATGTTGTTTAACAGCTGTTATAAATATTTCCGTCCCAAATCGAAGTAAAATTAATTATAATAGCATGTGAACATGACAATTTTTGGCAATGAAAATACGCTAAAAATTGATAATTTTTAATTTATTATTATAATTAAATTAAATTCTTTTTTTTTGGGTAAAGTGTTTGTGTGTATATTTGGTAAATAAAAAAATATAAGACTGAAAACTGGTTTTATTTTGAATTACATGGTAAAACATAATAGAGGAAGATCCCAGAGCCCCCAGACGTCACTCATTTTCTGATGGACAAAATATGTACGAGTGATTAGTGGTGGGGTGTACTATGATCATATGACTAGTTGCTACCTTGGCCAGACGGCCAATTTTCTGGTACCAATTAATCAAGGTACATAAAAACACTGCTCATGTCACTTAAATTCTGATAGCTGATTTTAACATATATTTTACACAATATCGTTAAAAATCAGTATTCATTACTCCCAGACATATGCGGTCGGCGGTTTCACCTTACAGACGCTTCAAAGCTCTGAAAAAAAATTATTAAGGTCACTTATTTTCTGATGCTTGATTTTTATATAATATTTAAATATTACAAAGATGGATTGCAATAAATTTTCAAACTGTAGATACTCGTAGGTACTTACTTTGAATACTAATAATATCATTTAATACTATTTTTAGAATTATAATAATAGTATCGTCACAGCTAAGAAGTCCCCATTCCTACCCCTACCCTCTCTTCAGAGCATTACGGTTCCACTAAAAGACAACCTGGAGATCCTCGGTATAGACGTTCGGCGTGAGTTCAATAACAAAAACTACATAGAGAGTTGTATTGGGCTGGCCTCGCGGAAACTTGGAGTCCTAAATAAGGTGAGACGGTACTTCACGCCACATCAGAGATGTTTACTGTACAAGACGCAGATTCGTCCCTGCGTCGAGTACTGTTCTCACCTTTGCTTTGGGATGACTCCGCGAGGTACTTGATGGACGCGCTTGACGCCATGCAGAGACGTGCTATCCGATTAATTGGTTGTCCTGAGGTGACGGGAGGCCTCGAACCGTTGGCGCAGCGAAGAACCATAGCGTCCTTGGCTGCCTTCTACCGAATGTATCACGGCGAATGTTCTGAAGATCTCTTCAACTTGATCCCACCATCCCCTCTCCGATCGCGAACAACGCGTGCCGGGCAGAGATGCCACTCATACACAGTGGAGAGAATCTTCGCCAGAACCGAGCGTTTCAAAAAATCGTTTCTCTGTCGAACTATAAAAACTTGGAACACTGCCCGCACACGTGTTTCCCTTATCTTACAATCCCGGGTTCTTTAAGAGGAGCATGAAGAGGCACATCACAGGGCCGCCAACTTGAGGACCACCGTTAGAAGTGGCCCCCAATCGCGAGATGCGCCACGGTTTTCCATCAGGCTGGTGGCGACGTCAATTTGGCGAGCCGAATATATATAAAAAAAAAGAATGATAAAGTATTTTTGTAGTATAATAATTGTATGGTTACATAGGCTGTATGGCATTCGGCGTTTTACTGTCGACGTTCATTGTTCGAAAGTCAACGTTCGGTTTTCGGCATTCAATGGTCAGCGTTCGGTGGTCAGCGTTCGGTGGTCGGCGTTCGGTGGGCAGCGTTCGGTGGTTGGCGTTTGGTGGGCAGCGTTCGGTGGTCGGCGTTCGGTGGGCAGCGTTCAGTGGTTGGCGTTTGGTGGGCAGCGTTCGGTGGTCGGCGTTCGAAAGTCAACGTTCGGTTTTCGGCATTCAATGGTCAGCGTTCGGTGGTCAGCGTTCGGTGGTCGGCGTTCGGTGGGCAGCGTTCGGTGGTTGGCGTTTGGTGGGCAGCGTTCGGTGGTCGGCGTTCGGTGGGCAGCGTTCAGTGGTTGGCGTTTGGTGGGCAGCGTTCGGTGGTCGGCGTTCGGTGGGCAGCGTTCGGTGGTCGGCGTTCGGTGGGCAGCGTTCGGTGGTTGGCGTTTGGTGGGCAGCGTTCGGTGGTCGGCGTTCGGTGGTTGGCGGTCAACATTCGGTGTTCAACGATTAACGTTCGGCATTAGAAGTTGACATTCGACTTTCGATATTCAATAAGTACTCGATTTAGCGTTAGGCGTCCGACGTTAGACGGTACTTAGACATTCAACGTTCGACAGTCGTCGTTTGACATTAGGCGTTTGCCGTCATATGTCGAACGATTACGTAACAACACACAGTCGTACGACTCCTACATACAGTCCCTGCTGCGACATGTTTTTCTAGGTCGCCGCCGGTCAATTACATTTATTAAACTTAAATAAGACCTATTTGGAGGATTTCTTTAAATATCAAGTTCAGGTTTTCATACATCAAATTACTATTATATGATTATGAAATGACTGTTTCCCTTAGAAGATAGAACAATAATTGTCTGTAATTGTGTACCTCGTGATTATTCAGAAACACTTGGCAGTAAATAATTTACTCACCCTCGGGAAACACTTGAGTCACTTGGACACTAAACGTTTAATGCGCTTTTAATTAATTTCACTGTAATTAAGAGTACAATTAGACTGTAAGACAGTTTGTAGGTACAAATTAATAGCAGATTAAATCATTGTGTCTTGTAAACTGTGTATTATAAATCAGGTGAGTGCGTTCAAAGATATTCTAAGAGAGGTGTTTATAATTTCTTATAAGAATACAAACACGAATAGTATCGATAATTTTAACAATTATGTACATAAAAATTATTTGAAATATAAAAGTTAAAACAAATATTTACGAACACATTGCCAATAAATACGTTGAACACGTGCTCAACGGAGGCGCTGCCATGAAGACTTTTCCCGTTTTTCCTATGTCTATAGGTGTATACGATATCCTACATTTAAACAATAACTTTTATCTTAAGAACTAATATTACAAAGAGAAAACACTTGATTGTTTGTTTGCTACGAAACCACTGAACCGATTTGAAAAAATGTTTCATTATTGGAATGCTACTTTTATTCCAGTATTAGTTCGGGAACTACGCGGATGTGACCGCATGACGTACCTAATATATTTTTTATAAATTGTATTTTAAAATTTCTTAATTTGATCCTTTCGTTCAATACTTACTATACACATAGGTATAACAAAACGATAGAAAAGTCAAAACTGTACATTGGAAATGTTTAAAAAAAAATACTCATTGGGTGTTCAAAATAAGATACCGAAGCCGAAAATATAGTTAGAATTTTTTTTGTCTGTTTGCTTTTGCTTTGTTCGCAAGGATCTCGAAAAGTACTCAACAGATTTGATTCAAATTTTGCACAAATATTAACTAGGGGTAGGGGCTTCAAATAGGCTATATATTTTCACGCTACATATCTTAGGGGTTAAGCAGAGAGCAATCAAATTGGCATTATAACATAATTTTCACGCGTACGTAGTCGCGGGCAACAGCTAGTCAATAATAATTTAACAAAAAGTAAATTAATGCAGGCATTTATATTAACTTGTCCAGCTAAATATTATATTTGGAGTAAAGCTACTTGAAACAAATTAAATTTGGAAATTAGGTGTACCTCCCTAAACATTGGACATGTCAGCGGTGTACCACAAATTAGTTGCGGTTTTAAATGCACAAGATACGTGTAGTCCGATATGCCTTGGCATTTATGGTATACAAGGAGACACACATTAAAGTTAATATGGCTGCAGTCAGAGGCTTTCACCTACAATTATAGTTACTATGCAATAGATAGCGGCACAAAAAGCTTTAAATGGCGACGTATGAGCTTTTGAGTGTCTGAACCCGTTCGAGAAGAACTGACTCAGTTTTCTGTAAACGATTAGAATTAGAATTAGAATTAGAATAATCTTTATTGCACACCAATACAAAAACATTTATGTAGCGAGATTATAGGAGTAAAAATGTACAGAGGGCGGCCTTATCGCTAAAAAGCAATCTCTTATAGGCAACCTTTACTGCTGTAAGCAATTTTCACTGAGACTGGTCGTCGTAAAGGTGTGACGTTTCCATTTAAGAGCGCTTCCGTGCTACGGAAGGTACAATAAGCAGTTGGTCCTGGTTGCAGGTAACAAGCGAGTTTATGAGCCAAGTTGAAGGCTTTATGGGCGGCTTGAAAAAATTCAACCTACCCCTTTGTGGATAAAGGCGTGACTATAGAAATAATATTATTATGTACTAGCTGTGCCCGCGACTTCGTCCGCGTGGAACGTAATAAAAAAATTAGTTTTTTTTTGTTTTTGGCATTTTTTTCTCAAATAAAAGAATTTTTCTAAAATAAAAGTAGCCTAAGCTACTCCTTATTACATAACTATCGGCCAGTGAAAGTTCCGTCCAAATCGGTCCAGCTGTTCCAGAGATTAGCCGGAACAAACAGACAGACAGACAGACAAATATTTTAAAATATATATTTTGGTATGTGTACCGTATATACATTCATATGCATGTATGTAGTAGAAAGCGGTTATTTTAATATTACAAACAGACGCTCCAATTTTATTTATTTGTAGTACCTATATTGTATAGATGTGTTAAAATACATCGCAAAAATTTAAGAACTATACAGGGTGAATTTTTCAAAAGGGATTGGATGGCCAAATCCGAAACTATAAGGAATAGCGAAAAATGCTCAAAGGAGTCACGAGCCCGATTTTAATAAAACTTAAAACCTCATCATTAGATTTTTGAAAAATCAATAATCCTAGCTGGGAATCGAACCCATTGATTATGAAAAAAAAACACACCCTATATTATTACACTATACGATAGTGTTGCTATTAAGGATCTTATTCTGGGAAGTAATGACATACGGCAAACTAAAGGAAAGTGCTCATCTTTAACAAAATACAATTTATTTTGCTTACGTTAACTGATTAATTGTTCAAAATGTAGACCATTGTTAGCTGGATTCGAGACCTCAAGGATCGTACTGCAGTCAATATTATTGATTCCGTTCAGAATATTCTCTAAAGAATCATTCTGAGCATGATTTAAAACAGGGAATAGTTACGAACTATTCTGGGATTTCGAACGAAACAAATTATGATACAAATTTAGGTACATGAAATATGAATTCTATTAAAATTCCAAACTTTCCTTAAATTTGCCGTATGTCATTACTTCGCAGAATTTGATCCTAATCAGCGACACTATCGTATGGTGTAATAATAAAGGGTGTGTTTTTTTTTCAAAATCAGTTGGTTCGATTCCCAGCTAGGATTATTGTTTTTTCAAAAATCTAATGATGAGGTTTTAAGTTTTATCAAAATCGGGCTCGTGACTCCTTTGAGCATTTTTAGATATTCCTTATAGTTTCGGATTTGGCCATCCAAGCCCTTTTCAAAAATTCACCCTGTATAGTAATTTGAACAATGGACATATTAATTTTAATGGGAATTCAAAGGACTAAGCATCCAATGTCTTTTAGAAAGTCTAGAATGCCTTTATGTTGTCTGATTTTGGTTTGTACTTTAGTATAGGAGTCAGCAGTCAGTCACTAAACTTTATGACCACACTGCAGTTTGGGTCGGGTTCACATCTTCCTGTGTAAATAACTAATAGGACTTATGCTTTCAAACTTCGAAGCGGTTAAAATTTTGGCTTTTTAAGCTATTGCATAGCTTCTATCGTGGGCCTTGCGTGGAGACCGAATCCAGAAATTCTGTCACGAAAACGAATCACACTCTCGGCCACGTTCGTCTATCGAGCACTTCATATAGGTATAGTCATAGATTTAGAATTTTTCGCTACTCTCAATAGATATACAAAGCGTGCGAGCGAGACCTCATTATCAATAGCACTTAGCTCGAGAGGAAAAGAGAAAGCAAATTGTGTAGTCTTATGTCAGTATTTTGAATCGCTGAGCCCTCTGGGGTCCTATGGCGGCTTTATGTTATTCATAATATCCAATAATCTGTAGTGATCTTACGATTAAAATAGAAAATTTTATATTTTCAACAATAGTGTCGTGTTTAGTGTGTGAATAGGATATTACAAAACGCAATTATACGAAGAAAGACTCGTTTAACACGTCATTTGTGACTTCGTTCATTTCATTTTTGCCGTACATATTTTGCCAAATTGAATGTGAAATTTCACTGAAAGTCAAACTCATAACGTAGATTATGCATTTTCCTTCATACATAACACAATGTTTAATGTGTAAATGCATTTTTGGAGGATGTATAAGGCAGAAATAAAAAGGGCTGTTTACAGTAAAATAGTCATGGGTAGGTATCGATAAGGATGTCGATAGTTCATAGCATTGCTACAAACAAACTTATCTGGATTTTATTTATTATAAATATGATTGATTTTTACTCGAACTGTGTTATTTAACCTTTTTTTAGGGATTTGTGCCTATTTTAATATAATATTTCCAAAATTTGTGAACCATTTTGAGTTGAATTTTTATAATTTTACTTCACTTAAGGTACTCCACGCCACATCGGGATGTTTGCTGTGCAAGGCGCAGATTACCCTCTGCGTCGAATACTGTTCTCACCTTTGGGATGACTGTGCGAGGTACTTACTGAACGCGCTTGGCGCTATGCAGAGACGTGTTATCCAATTTGAATTATAGGTTGTCCTAAGATGAGGGTAAGCCTCGAGCCGTTAGCGCAGCAAAGAACCATAGCGTCCTTGACTGCCTTCTACCGAATGTATCACGGCGAATGTTCTGAAGAGCTCTTCAACCTGATCCCACCATCTCCTTTCCGATTCCGAACAACACGTCGGGCAGAGGTGCCACTCATATATAGCGGAGAGAATCTTCGCCAGAACTGAGCGTTTCAAAGATCGTTCCTCTGTCGAACTACGAAATCCTGGAACGACCTGCCCGCACATGTGTTTCCCTCATTTTACAATCCCGGGTTCTACAAGCAGAGCGTGAAGAGGCACATCATAAGGCCGCCAAGTTGAGGACTACTGTCAGAAGTCTTGTGTGCTGTAAGCATGGCCCCCATTCGCTAGATGCGCCACGGCTTTCCATCAGTGGCGACGTCAATTTGGCGGCAAAATCTACGAGTAATATCTTATATTGTTACTAGGATTCAATAATAAATGAGGTTCTAGGTTTAGTATTACGATAAGAGTTGGATTTTCAGTAAAATTTCAAATTCAATTGGCAAAATATATATGTACGGCAACAATGCAATGTACGATGCCATAAATTACCTGTTAAAATTGTATTTTCACATTCACACACTGAATCAAAATTCGTAAGATCACTACAGAATTTCAAATATTACGAGTTACCCCATATACATACATACATACATATACTCACGCCTTTATCCCCGAAGGGGTAGGCATGAGTATATGTTATTCATATTCGGTTACATTCAAATTAACAATTTATTCCCCAAAACAAGAAGTTGGAGATGAAACTTCTAAGCACTTTATGTGCTTAGAAGTTTCATTTCCATTCCTCCATTTATACAGATACTTTTATCGATAACATAGGTGTGACCATTCAACAACACTATTTAACTCACGCATAGATCTTTCATTTTTGGTCTCTTCTTCAGTTTGACACTGTTCATCTTGTACATTCTAAATCTATGGGTATAGTGGAATTCAACAGATTCAAACAATGTAGTTAACAAACAGATTGGATCTCGACTCTCCATAATTACTTACATTTAAATATCAATCCTGATCATATTCGTTTTAAGGAACCATAGTTAGATTTATGCGGCCATTTCGACACTAATTTACCTTTAGAATAAAGAATAATTTCATGAAAAATACTTCGATGATAAAAATTTAAACCTGTCATTCTTGCTTGTCATTAAATTATTTTTTCTCAGTTTTGTTTGTTTTTGGCATAGTGTTGTTTAACGGTTGTACTCGCTTATTGATTATGAAAAGAGGTTTAATCATAATTAGTTTGACAACAATTAGTTTAATAGTAGGTATAATAAATTATTTAAAAATGAACTTTAACTTTAAATAATTATAATCGGTAATCGTAAAACAGTACTGTGTGAGTGTGTATTGTTCTGAAGTTCTGCGAGGATTTTCTATTATCTCTAATTAGGTATATCAACGACTTTGCTTCAAGTACTTTGGCTTTTGGACATTTTCTTTGCGATCTAATTAAAACTTTTTTATACATACTCATATAATTTCTAAGTATGCATACGTACGGAGAATTTAAAACGGCAGTAACTGAGTGATTAAAACCAATGGAATATGAATCTGTGGAAGACCTTCTACAAGTTCTTTAAAATCAACTCACATAAACATACATGCAACACACACACACACACACACACCCACACACACACCCACACACACACTCACACACACACACACACTCAAAAATCAACTCACATAAACATACATGCAACACACACACACATACACCCACACACACACTCACACACACACACACCCTCAAAAATCAACTCACATAAACATACATGCAACAAACACACACACACACACACACACACACAGACACTCATACACACATACACACATACACACATACACACACACACACGCGCACGCACGAAAGCCTAAGCATGCTTTAAGATTTTGTACTGGTTTTGTTTCATATTTTATCGTTTTCTCTATGTAAAATTATTATAAGTTTATAAGTTAGTAGGAAACAATTTTAATATTTTAATAGTTCTGTGTAAACATACTGTCAAGTGTCAATATTTTGGGGGAGAACACTGACATATGCAACACAGTTTGTACTAGCGTAGGTATCAGGGAATTCCAATTTCATGTATGTACACAATTAATGGCAATAAAGAATTTATCTATTTATTTATACATATTATACTAAGAAAACATCAAATCTTCGAAACAAACATTGGTAGATCCCACGATTTTTTGGCCTGCCCGGGAATCGAACCCAGGACCCCAGCGCGACAGTCAGTTATATTACCGAATGTCACCGAGGCAGGCAAATAAGAATCTGGAGGGTACAGATATTTTTCTTCTCCTACATCCAAATTTCCTCCGATGAGGAGTTCGATTCGTCAATCCTATCCTGGTTATCCGTAACTGTTGTACGTTAGTATTGAAGAATCGAGGATGGATACCTCTGAAGAAAGCCGATTACACCAGGATATTTTAAAATTATTTTAAAGTTTTCAGGTATATTCAACAAAAAAACAAGCCTTGCCGTGTACCTGCGATACGTCTCGATGGCGCAGTACTGAAAAGTGTTGCAGAATTTAAGCAAAGACTTTTAAGACTTTTGGGTCTTTTGGGAGTTTTGGGACTTTTGGGAGTTTTTGGGACATTTGGGAGTTTTGGGACTTTTGGGTCTTTTGGGACTTTTGGGACTTTTGGGACTTTTGGGACTTTTGGGACTTTTGGGTCTTTTGGGACTTTTGGGACTTTTGGGACTTTTGGGACTTTTGGGACTTTTGGAACTTTTGGGACTATTGGGACTTTTGGTACGACTTTTAAGTCCAAAAAGGCCAAAAGTCCAAAAGTCCAAAAAACCAAAGTCCAAAAGTACAAAAATACAAAAGTCCAAAGTACAAAAGTCCAAAAGTCCAAAAGTACAAAAGTACAAAAGTACAAAAGTACAAAAGTACAAAAGTACAAAAGTCCAAAGTACAAAAGTCCAAAAGTCCAAAAGTCCAAAAGTCCAAAAGTCCAAAAGTCCAAAAGTCCAACAGTCCAAAAGTTCAACAGTCCAAAAGTCCAAAAGTCCTAAAGTCCAAAAGTCCAAAAGTCCAAAAGTCCAACAGTCCAAAAGTTCAACAGTCCAAAAGTCCAAAAGTCCTAAAGTCCTAAAGTCCTAAAGTCCTAAAGTCCTAAAGTCCAAAAGTCCAATAGTCCAATACTCCAAAAGTCCAAAAGTCCAACAGTCCAACAGTCCAACAGTCCAAAAGTCCAAAAGTCCAACAGTCCAACAGTCCAAAAGTCCAAAAGCCCAAATGTCGACAGTCAAGTAGGTACTTGGTACTTTACTTTGTTGTACATAGGCCTTAAAATCTTACTTATCTTACTAATATTATAAATGCGAAAGTTTGTGAGTGTGGATGTTTGTTACTCTTTCACGCTCAAACCGCTGAACGGATCTAGCTGAAATTTGGTGCAGAGATACATTATAGTCTGGAATAACACATAGGCTACTTTTTATCCCGGGAATAAGTTCCCGCGGGAATAAATTTTACGCGGGCGAAGCTGCGGGCATCAGCTCGTATATAATTATTATAAATGCGAAAGTTTGTAAGTGTGGATGTTTGTTACTCTTTCACGCTCAAACCGCTGAACGGATCGGGCTGAAATTTGGTACAGAGATACATTATAGTCTGGAATAACACATAGGCTACCTTTTATCCCGGGAATAACTTCCCGCGGGAACAAATATTACGCGGGCGAAGCTGCGGGCATCAGCTAGTATTCTTATTTAGAAATAATTATACTAGCATAGTTGATAAAAAAATGCTATGTAATAGCTTTACCGCGGCAGTCCCCGAGTGCCACACGTCTTTTTTTTTTAATAATAATTTATTTAATGACATGTATTTACCCATAAAAGTTACAACAGTGAATCATCTAATAACAACGTCACGGACGGCTCAAGACGTCATGCATTGACCATGTGTGGGTGCGTCTCGATAGTACAACTAGATGCAGCTCGGCGCATATATTGGTGTGCCAGCTGTCGGATCATAACATGACGGAAGTTCGTATTGAGTGCGTAAACAAAGCAGATACAAATGATAACAGCAAGGAGCGGCAAGTGTTAGATAATAAGTTAGTTAAGCAAAAATTGGATAGTGTTTTATGGCAGGAATTATTACAGTATTCTTGTTCTATAGTGATTTATAATGAATTGTGTATGATTTTTAGGCAAATATACTCAGAGTGCTTAGTTAAAGAACAGCAAAGTAGCAAAAGAATAACACAGCCATGGGTGACTCAAAGATTAATTAGTATGTTAAATGAAAGAAATAAATTAATGAGAATATATAGATCTAATGTAGCTGATATGAATAGTAGATTAAAATATACACGTTTTAGAAATAAAGTGAATAAAGCAATAAATTGTGCGAAAAATAAGTACCGAAAAGATCAAATAGAAAAATGTAATGGTGATTTTAGAAAAATATGGGCTAATATTAATCATTGGTTAGGAAGAAAAAAGACAAATATAGATAGCATAATAAAAATGTATTTGGGAAAAAGAGATGTCGTAGGAAATATTTGTACTACATTTTCTCATAGCTTTACACAAGAAATTGTAAAAATTAAGCATAATTGTCAGCATAAATTTTTAGATCGAAGTACCTATGTGAAACCAAGCCCTGTGTCATTTAGATTTGTAAAAGTTAGTGCAGAAAGTATTTCAAAAATAATTAGTAACATGAATAGCGCTAAAGCTCCGGGAATAGATCAAATTAGGGTTCAAGATCTAAAACACTGCAACGAAAATATTAGCCCCGTAATTGCAAAATTTATTAACCTATGTATTACAATGGGTCTATATCCGGATCCCTTAAACCAAGCTTTGATAAGACCATTATATAAGCAAGGGTCCCACTATGACTATAGTAATTATAGACCTATTGCTATTCTGTCAGTAATAAACAAAATTGTGGAAAAAGTAATAGTCAAACAGATTAGTGAGTTTTTAGAAAATCATGGCATATTAACGGACTGTCAGCATGGATTTAGAAAAAATAGGAGCACCAATACTGTACTGGTTAAATTTACGGACTACATTTACGAAAACCTTAACGAAAATAAGCAAATATTAGCATTATTTATTGATTTTAAAAAAGCTTTTGAAACTTTAGATTTTAGTCAGTTATTACAAGCTATGGATGAGTGCGGTATTGGTGGCCCTATGAATATTTTTTTTTAGTAATTATCTGTGTAATAGAACATTATGTACTACAGTAGACGGAGTAAAAGGGGAGGTAGCCTCGGTTACAATGGGAGTACCTACCGGTTCAGTTTATGGGCCGGTAGGGTATATTATGCATGTTAACTCGATGGTAAACGTTGTAAAGCATTGTAAGGTGTTCTGTTATGCTGACGATACATGTATTCTTGTAGCTGGCTCTCAAATAGAACAATTAGTTGTGAAAGTTCAGGAAGATTTCGACAGCATAACGAAATGGGCACACGATAATGGTATTCTCTTAAACATAAATAAAACAAAATGTATTCATATCTATTCACCTTATAATTTAATAGCGAAAAAAACATGTACAAAAAAATTAATAATTAAGGGACACACATATGATTGTTTACATGGTCAAGTATGTACATGTAGTGACTTAGAGTTTGTAAATAAAATTAGATATTTGGGTTTGGAAATAGACGACAGATTTAATTGGAAACAGCAGGTTACCACTGTGTGTGACCGGTTGAGAGCTGTCCTCAGTAAATTTTATCAGCTAAAAAGGGTTGTAAGTAGGGATGTATTATTTGTAGTTTACTATGCTTTGGCGGATTCAATAATAAATTATGGATTAAGCTGTTATGGGTTAACTTTTAAAACATATATAGATGAAATAAAAAAGGTGCAAGTCAGGATATTAAAACTGTTAGTGGATAAAAAAATAAAAAATAAGTATAGAGAAGACTATGATCAGCTGTTTAGAGCATGTAGCATAATACCTGTTCATGAAAAAGTACAATATTTAATAGCTTTAGAGACTTATTATAAAAAGGAGTTTAAAATGGAAAAAGAATATAAATATAGTGTACGAAGTAAAAAAATAGGGAAATTCAAAAAAATAAGGGCTAATAATTATTACGGCGAAAGAACTAGGAAATATATTGTACCTAGGTTATATAATAAATATGATTTATTGAGGGTTGATAATAAAATAAAGTGTAAAATGAGGCTGAAGTCAAAAGTTAAGGAACTGTTTGGAAATAGAAAAAGAATCATTTAAAATTATAGTATTAGGAATTATAGCAGGGCAATGTAACATAACCACTTACCACTTAGTTGTTATATTATTATATATTTAAGTAGATTAGATATATATTAGGTATTAATAAGTACTACATTTGAGTTACTTTATAAGAATTAAGAGCGAATCGCCTACAAACTGCTAAAGCCGTTTGGCGAGTTATATAAAATTTGTAGCTTGATTTGTAAATGGATAAATAAATTAAAAAAAAAAAAAAATATTAAAACTGACACAAAAAATAATAATAATTCAATTAAAAATTAAAATAACAATGTTCAAAATTGAAATAAAATAAAAACGTAATGAAATTAAAATAATAATAATTATGTCATGTAAAATAATATAAATAAAAAAAAATCTAGCTTTTGATTATGTTATCAGACGTACTTTTACAGAAAATTAACATTAAGAGTTTTCACTGAATACACGTTTATGTCGGTCACTCAAAAAAAGAAAATAGATAGCCACGGGCTAAAAGGGATGTCATATTAACTATTACCGATATAAAGTTATGTATTGTATACATTTGACACAACTGTGTCGATTGGAACAGATTATCAGATTACTTGCTTTCAGTCCTTGTTTCAAATAAATTTAACTTCACCGATGATGAAGTTATCGATTTAATCTGATAACGAGTTATTTTGTTTACATTTTGATATATTCTGTGTGTGGTGCAAACAATTGCTGCTCTTGATAATTCGATTCATTCATTGTAGGTAACAAAAAAGAAAAATGAATGTTTCTTTTTACTTACATACATATGGTCACGCCTTTATCCCCGAAGGGGTAGGCAGAGGCATATTATATGCCCACATTTCACCTTTTTAGAATTTTTTCCACGTAATAGGTGGTGAGCCGTATTGCCGTGTTGAAATGGACAGGCGCAGGTTGTGACTGCCTGCTGTTGAAATTTTTCCAGCCGTCTATAAAGGCCTACAACATGGCTTAACGACTGCCATTTTACTGGCAACCGGGACCAACGGCTTAACGTACCTTATGAAACACGGAAACGCTCAAATAAATGTAACAAAGTGGTCACATGGATGGTCACCCATCCAAGGACCAGCATAGTGAAAGTTGCTTACTGCATTGATCGTTTACAGAACACTGAGTCCGCGGGGCCACGAGAACTTCAAATCTTTGAGAAATTACTCAACAGCAAATTTATACCGAGTTCCAATTTCCTCTCAGATAAAAATCGCGTAGGTACAACAAAAAATACTATGAGATATAGTCTACAGTATATCCGTTCATAAAGCAAAACTTAGGCCATCTGGAAATTAAGACTCCCAATAACTACGTTCTTCTCCGAAGATGCAAATCCCTTGACTTCTATTTCTCTCAAAATTGTATACAATATCAAACTGTGTTTGTATGAACAGTAAATAAATAAATAGTGCCTTCAAACTTAGTTCTAAACACACGGTAAACAGAAAGACCCGAACAACCTCGGTCAAACTACTACAAATTGATCGATAATGCTGGCACCCTCCCTCTCTTAAATAGGTGTATGTGACTGTGACACACAATACCAATCTGTATGTGGAACTATACCCATAATTCAGAGCTTGCCGATATTTATAGCCCAGTCGTGAGGTTTTACATATCGTATATTTACCAATACCACAATTATATCGAAAATAGGTACTTTCAATTACGTTTGGTCTTCTTTCGAGCTATAGCTAGAAAGAAAAAAATATTCTTTAGAATACACTTATTAACAATAAGCCATTAAAATACAAATAAAGATAATTTTGTAAAATAAAATAAAAAGCAACAACTTTGTTTAAAACAAATTTCACACGTACTGATCTTAAATACGACAAAGACATTTATTGCAGAAATTGTGTTAAAATGTTTCTACAATGGGCTTAACAACAACAGTCTACCCAATCGGGTATTTTGCGAGGTGGGTCATTTATTGAGAAATACAATTGGAAATTCACCGCTTCCCAAACTAAGCTTACTTATATTTTAAGATTAGCTTACCATAGTAACTTCGTTTACGTCACATATAAGGTGTATGAAAGGAGAGGTATTTCTTCATCAGACTCATCAAGCAGCGTGTGTAACTGCCCTGTTTGCTTAAACTAAAAAGAGCTTAAATATTAAGTCTTCTTTTACTATTAAGCCAACACGCCAATTTAGATTTACCTTCAAATTTACAGATTTACATTCAAACGAACCCTTGAATTCTAGGTTTAGCTAAAGTTGAGATGTCTCTAATTTCTGAACCGCGTGGAACAATGCTTAAAGTACTCCTTTCCTTACATCAAAAAAATATTCGACATCGGTCCTCGTGGTGAGAAATTACAACCTAATAATCATTTTGTATTTCAACCCCTCTCCCACTGGCACTCAGATTGTGGCAAGTATCATTCAAATCGATGTATAGTAGTTTCGGCGTGTTACTTATTCGGGATACAGACAGACATGAAAAAAATTAATTACATTTTCGACAATATCTTCCATGTACTGAATCTCAACGTAGACGACGACGTGCGCTTTGTGCAAGGCGTACGTCGTTGCCCATGGCCGATAGTCCACCACGGAGGGGGCCGTAAAGGCCGCTTCGGGTTGCTCCGCCTACGCTCTGTTAAGCAAAGCGTACTGAGCGGAGAAACCACAGGGCGTGTAGGCCCTCTGCTCGCGCAGGAGCCTACAGGCATTCGTGCCAGCGTCGGAGTTGGGGAGGACCAGCCACCCTCCTCGCGTTCCGTAACTCCTAGGGTCATCGCAACCATCCAACTGGTGGCACCAGTTGGTACGCGGCGGGCCTAGGGGCCGGAGGGCTTGCCTTAATTGGTCGGCCCGCGACAAGGATAGTCTGTAAAACCCGAGAGCAAAGTCGTAAGGCCTGTAGGGCACCTGGAGCACCCTACAGCGTCACCCGGGGAGTGATTCCTTTCGTCTCCACTCGTGGGATCAGTTATGGAATTAAATGAAACCCAAAATTCGATCGATCTTTCTAACAACTCTGGCACACTCACAACGGATCTTGAGTCTACGATGACTAACCGTGAGGTTACATTAAACCTCGTCGAGACTGACGCGGAGTCAGTCTACAGCTTGGATGCTGAAACCGAGGGTCTCGGTATCCAGGCAAGAAGGAAGAGGCCGCGATCTGCTGGATCGGCCAATAGCCTGTTCCGAAAGCCGGGAGCAGTTTCGTCCAGCGAGGAGGATCTACCCGCCAAAATACCGGCTACCGCTGCGGGAAGGGGTCGAATATCCGACCAGTACATCCAGAATGGGGGGGCACAAAAATCACCCGTTCATATTCAACCTAGTGGGAAGGACAAAGATATTCCAGAGGCTCGGGAGCTCCTCACTGCCCTGACCCGGATAACTGACGCCATGAAGGGTGCCAAGAATATCGCGGGTAAAAAGAAGGTGGTAACGGAGTGGCGCTTAAGGAGCTACTCTCCAGAAGCGTCTCTGAGGAGGAGGCAAAGCTCCGGGACCGAGTAGCGAGTCTGGAGGCTGAGCTCGCTGACTCCCGGGAGCAAATTCGGGTCCTCCGAGAGGAGGTTAATAGGGTGGTGGTGGGACAAAGTGCGCAGATCCCCCAGAGGGCCCAAACGGCTCCTGGGTTGCAGGTCGCGCACTCTGGGGCTCCTGCGCCGCCTTCCAAGCCAGTCACTAAAGCAACGCCGAGTGTAGCCCAGGTGCTGGCGGCGATGGAGAGGCGCCTCGCCGTACTAGAGGAACGAGCGTACCGCCCACCACTAAAACAGGCGTCCTACTCGACTGCATCTGGGGGAACTCCAGGCCCCAGAGGAAAGACCACCGCTGCATCACTTCCAAGGAGAGCCGAGGTGAAGGCTAAAAGTAGTGCCGCCCCCCTCACTACTGCTACCGCTACCGCTCGAGCTTCACCTGACAATCCTTTCGGAGAAGACTGGCAGGTGGCGGGAGCCAAGAAAAAGGCGAAGGCCGCCAGGAAAGCGGCAAAGAAGGCGGCCAAAGACGCCGAGGTGAATGCGCCGAAAAAGCTCCGCGCCCCACGTTCCACAGCAGTCGTATTAACGGTGACGACGGAAGGAGCGGCGAAGGGCGTGGCGTACGCCGAGGTACTAAAACAAGTTAAAGCCTCGGTGGACCTCAAGGCCCTCGAAATTACGGGTGGGCTCCGGTGCAAGACAACTCGCACTGGAGCTCGACTCCTCGAGATCTCCGGCGCCTCCAGCGCCCCCAAGGCTGACGCCCTAGCGGCTAAGCTGCGAGAGGCGCTGAATTCAGCTGACGTTCACGTCACCAGGCCCAATAAATGCGCTAGCCTGCGCATATCGGGTCTGGATGATGCGGCTACGACGGAGGAAGTAGTCTCCGCTGTTGTCGAGGCGAGTGGCTGCCCCCGCGATTATGTAAAAGCTGGGGTAATCCGCTTTGGTCCCACTGGTCGCGGGTCAACTGTCGCAAGCTGCCCCATCGCGGTGGCACAAAAAATTGCAGAGAGACGGAGTCTCCTCATTGGGGGCTTCCTAAAGGCGCAGGTGCATCTCCTGCAGCCCCGCGAAACTAGGTGCTACAGGTGCCTGGTTGTAGGGCATGTGGGAGTGCAGTGCACAGCGGAAATAACCGTGGGGAACCGGTGCTTCCGCTGCAGTCAGCCCGGTCACAAGGCCAGTTCTTGTGATGCCCCGCCGCACTGCTTTAAATGCGTAGCAGAAGCGAAACCGGCGGACCACCGGGCAGACAGCAAGGCCTGCGCCGCTTCGAAACCGAGGCCCCGTCCGTCTGCACGGTGTAGTGAGGGGGATGCCGTACAGGAGCGGGCACATTCACGGCGGGATGCGGGAATGGACGTTCATTAATGGACCTACATATCCGCATCCTGCAAGTGAATTTGAACCACTGCAGCGCTGCTCAGGATCTTCTGTACCAGAGCATCGCGCAGTGGTCCATCAACGTTACCGTCGTCTCCGAACCGTACTGGGTCCACCCTGGAAGCCCGGTGGACCTGGACGGTAAGGCGACTATCTTTGGGGGGTCTACTGCGGACACATCGCGCCTTGCAGTAATTGCAAGGGGCCGAGGCTGCGTCGCAGCGGATTACGATGGAGTAGCTGTCGTGGCTGTTTACTTCTCGCCGAGCCTTGACCAGCATCAGTTCGAGCTTTGGCTCCCTGAGCTGGACGTCGTTCTTGCCGCATGCTCCCCTCGTCCTGTCTTGGTCCTGGGAGATTTCAACGCCTGGTCCCAGGCTTGGGGCTCCCGGGAAACCACTGGTAGGGGGAGAAGTTTGGAGGACTGGGTCACTACACGTGGCCTAGAAATCCTAAACCGGGGGAACATCGCAACCTGGGTGCGGGGCGAGCACAGTTCGGTCGTAGACGTATCGTTTGCGACCCCTGAGCTCGCGCGCCGGGTCCAGGGCTGGCGTGTGGTAGAGGAGGAAGAGTCGTCATCCGACCATAGGTATATCCGGTTTGATGTTTCCCCTCCACCTAACCTACCGCTGGCTATTGCGAATCCCCCGGAACCGCGTTGGGCGCTCAAACACCTGAATCGGGAGGCTCTCCTGGAGGCAGCTATCGTACAGGCCTGGGTTCCGGCAGCAGAGAGACCTGTCGATGTTGAGGAAGAGGCCAAGTGGTTCAGGAGAGCCATGTCGCAAATCTGTGATGCGGCGATGCCTAGAGCCAGACCCGGACCGGCAAGGAGCCAGGTGTATTGGTGGTCGCCGGAGATTGCACAGCTGCGTGCAGCATGCGTGACCGCGCGTCGCCAGTACACCAGATTCCGCCGGAGGCGTCGCCGCCCAGATAATGCGACCCGAGAGACGGAGCTGTACGAATCTTACAAGGGGGCCAAGAGGACTCTCCAGAAGGCAATAAAACTGTCTAAACAGCTCGGCCGTGAAGAGCTTTTGGAGACTCTGGAGCGAAACCCATGGGGGCGCCCGTACCTCATGGTCAGAGGCAAACTTCGCCCTAAGGCGCCCCCACTGACCCAGAGCCTTCAGCCGGAGCAGCTGGAGAGGGTTTTGGGCTCCCTGTTTCCATCAAGGGTGGAGGAACATATTGCTCCGTGTATGGCTCCGTCTCAGGCGCCTGGCGCGGATTGCGGCGAGAACGACGTGCCCGAAGTCACTGAGGGTGAGCTAGGGGCAGCTGTGCAGCGGCTTAAATCCCGCAAGAGCACTGCACCCGGACCCGATGGCATTCCAGGCCGAGCGTGGGTCCTGGCTCTCGAAGAACTTGGGCCCCGACTAAGAGGGCTCTTTAGCGCATGCCTCGAAAAAGGCCAGTTTCCTATGATATGGAAAACGGGGAAACTGGTCTTGATCCGAAAGGCGGGGCGGCCGGCAGACTCACCATCCGGGTACCGGCCGATCGTGTTGCTCGACGAGGTATGCAAGCTCTTTGAGCGTGTCATTGCAGAGCGCCTCGTCGGGCACCTCACACGCGTGGGGCCAGATCTGGCGGATAACCAGTTTGGTTTCCGTCGGGGACGCTCCACCGTGGACGCGATCATGCGTGTCAAGACCCTGACGTAGGAAGCGATATCACGGGGCGAGGTGGTGATGGCGGTGTCTCTCGACATCGCCAACGCCTTCAACACCTTACCCTGGAGTTGCGTTATGGAGGCGTTCAATTATCATGGAGTGCCTCCTTACCTCCGTCGCATTGTCGGGGCTTATTTGTCTGAGAGAGCCATAGCTTACCCGAGTTGGCTAGGGCCAGGGCGGCGAGAAGTATCGTGCGGTGTTCCACAGGGATCGGTTCTAGGACCGCTCCTGTGGAACATCGGCTACGATTGGGTGCTGCGCGGTCCGTTGCTCAGAGGAGTCGGCGTAACGTGCTACGCCGACGACACCCTCGTTACGGCGCGAGGCGCAACGCACCGGGATGCAGCCCTATAAGCCACGGCAGGTGTTGCTCAAGTCGTGGGTCGAATACGGCGGCTGGGCCTAGAGGTGGCCCTGCACAAATCCGAGGCTCTGTGCTTTCACGCACCTCGGAAGAGGCCGCCAACGGGAACTAGCATACAAGTAGGGGGCGTTAGCATCGGCATCGAGCCCTCGATGAAGTACCTAGGGCTGGTACTCGATAGCCGATGGAACTTCAGAGACCATTTCCGAAGCTTGGTTCCAAAACTGAGGGGGGCAACAGCTGCGCTTTCGCGATTGTTGCCCAACATAAGGGTACCCAACGCTCCCTGCAGAAGACTGTATCTCGGGATCGTGCGGAGTATGGCTCTGTATGGGGCTCCCATATGGGCGGAATCTCTGACGGTTCGCAACGTTGCAAGACTGCATAGCCCGCTGAAGGCAATGGCCGTCAGGGTGATAAGAGGATACCGTACGATCTCCGTCGAGGCGGCATGTCTCCTAGCCGGGACCCCTCCATGGGACTTGGAAGCGAGGGCCCTTGCGTCGCTGTACCAGTGGCACAAGGAGGCGCTGGAGCGGGATCAGAGGCCTGTGCCCCGAGAAATCGAGGCCCAGAGATCCTTACTCCACCAAGAGCTCATGGAGACATGGAAGGTGCGACTTGAGCAACCAAAGTGGGGACACACTACAATTGAGGCGGTGAAGCCGGTCATGGAGGAGTGGTTGGAGAGGCGCCATGGCAGCCTAATCTACCGAGTGCCACAGATGCTTACCGGGCACGGGTGCTTTGGAAAGTACCTGTGGCGCATACACCGGGAGGTAACACCTGAGTGCCAGCATTGCGGTGACTGCAGCGAGGATACGGTGCAGCACACACTGGCGGAGTGCTCAGCTTGGGCACTGCAGCGCCGGGACCTCGTTGCTGGCCTGGACGTGGGCATTCTCACGCTGGAGACCATGGTGAGGGCCATGGTCTCCAGCGGTGGAAAGTGGGACGCTGCTGCGTCTTTCTGCGAGCAAGTTATGCTCGAGAAAGAGGCAGCGGGGAGGGAGCGGGAGAGAAATCTCCCTCCCGAGTTTCGCAGTAGGCGACGGGGTCGTCGCCGGTTGCTGTTTGCCCAAGACTATCGGCCTCCATGACTAAGGGCCTGAGAACGGCGAGTCGGCTGCTCGTCGTTCTTACAGAAGCAGGCCAAGACAGTGGCATGTCTCTTCGCCCCTCATAGTAGTGGGATAGCACCCAACTATCCCCCCTTACCCAAGTAGCGGGGTAACACCCGAACAAACACCCCAGACGCGGGATTGTACCCGAACCATTTAGGCGAGGCCGCGGTGGTAGCCAAAGTCTGCCGGGAGCCCTGGGACATCCTTCCGAGGGCTTACCCGGGACTTCCGGCCATAGACTATTGTAAGGCATTGTGTGGTTTTAGTCGGTAGGAGTCCGGCATAGCATCCATGTAGGATTTCCACAAATAAAAAAAAAAAAAAAAATGTACTGAATCTCGACCCTCTTCAGTTTTATTAAATGTATAGATATATTGTATTTAAAGTTAGAATGTTTGTGAATATTTTTCTGAATGAATAAAAAAACTGTGAGCGTCATCTAGATGCAGACGAATTCGTTGTATTTAATCAGTAACTTAGCCTTTCACACGAGTTAAAAGATACAACGCGGGTCTTCACCCGCGTTGTATCTTTTAACTCGTGTTACACAGAGCATATGCTAGTCTATACTCTACCTACATTTGAAAGGGGAAAGATAATTATGTTTATTTGTAATTAATAAACTCTGAAACTAAATTAACCGATTTTAAAATTACTATTCACATTAGAAATCCAAATTATTCTTAAGTTATATATAATGCTTTTTTTTATTAACGTGAGGGATGCTATGACCGACTAAAAACCACACGTATCATACCTAACAGCCTACGGTTGGGAGCCCCGGGTAAGCCCTCGGAAGGATACTCGAATGGTAAGTAACATAGGCTATGCATCGTCATGCCGCTATGGAGCGGAGCAGTAATAATAAATGTCGGAAAATATGGCATGTTTTCATACAATTGGTAAAAATGGGCAAATGTGGGTGAAATGGACGGAGTGAGTAGTATGTCACTGGGTAAAATAAGCTAATTAACAACAACATTAATGAGGTGTTGATTTATCTGATTTTTATTCCATATCATATTGAATTCGGCGCCAAGTAACTTCATAGGTTTGGGTAGGTATTATTCATGGCACCAACTTCAGTATTATATTAAATAAAATCTGATAAATGAAAATAAATATTACTTTGTGCTAAGTAAATTTTATTTTTTAGGGTTTGTTTGAAGTTGGTTGTATTTTTTATTAAAAAGTTTTTTTCAATATTTTAAGTGACGGGTGAACCGAAAAATATATCTATGTAGGTGTAAGTTCTCATCAATACAAATCAATCAAGTCCCAACACAAGGTAGCTGCTGTAAATCGTTAAGTAATTCCCTTGACTGTCTTTCGGTTCCATTATCAGATCGACTCCAGGCCTTCATTAATTGTAGTACATTAAAGCACTGAATTAAAAAGTTAACAAACGCACTAGTTGTCCCTATAATTTTCGGTGGCTGCCCTCGATTTCTCCAGGATCCCATCATCAGATCCTAACCTGGTCAAAATGGGACCACCTAAGAAGTAAACCCTATTCAACAAAAAAAAATTGAAATCTGATGAATATCGGTGAACATACATAAAACATTGAGAACTCCCTTTTTTTTCAACGTCGTATCTATCAATCTAGGTGTAAAGTTCTCATCAATACAAATCAATCAAGCCCAAACACAAGATAACTGCTGTAAATTGTTAAGGAATGCCCTCGACTGTCTTTCGACTCTATCATCAGATCGACGCCAGACCTTCATTAAAGTGTAGAACATTAAAGCACTTAATTAAAGAGTTAACAAGCGCACTAGTTGTCCCTACAATTTTTGGTGGTTGCCCTCGTTTTCTCCTGGATCCCTTCATCAGATCCTGACCTGGTGGTAATGGGACCACCTCAGAAGTAACCCCTATTCAACAAAAAAACAATTTTTGAAATCCGTCTATAATTGACGAAAATATCGCTTAACATACAATAAAAAAACAAACAGACTAATTGAGAACCTCCTCCTTTTTTTGAAGTCGGTTAAAAACTCGAAAGTGCAACCACACCCCCATAAGGTGATTACTTTAATATATAATAACGTAGGACGACATAAAATGCTAGCCAGAGTAGACTCTTTCATTTGGGCTTTAATAACCTAAATAAATAAAACCGGCCAAGTGCGAGTTGGACTCGCCCATGAAGGGGTTCGTAGCAGCAAGTAACATAATATAAAAGTTCTTGTAGTTCGTTGTAACTTTGATTGATGTTTAACACTTCATATCCACCGTTCCTCTTTAGTCAACTAACTGCTTGTGATATTAAGAGGTGTATAATGTCTGTACATTCCAACGCTATTGGCAGTGATTCTTTGAGTCGCAATATGATCCAGCCTGTCATAGACGAGCTCCTTCCGGTGCTTTGTCATACCCTAAACTACTCTCTCACCAGTGGTATATTCCCGAACGCCTGGAAGGAAGCCCAGATTATCCCGCTACCTAAAAAAAATAACCCTACCTCGTTCTCCGAGTATCGTCCAATCTCCATTTTACCTTTTTTGTCTAAAGTTTTAGAACGTCTCATACATACTCAGTTAAGTTCTTTCCTTAATCGAAATATACTCCTCGATCCTTTCCAATCAGGCTTCCGACCAGGCCATAGCACGGTTACTGCTTTGATCAATGTTACGGATGACATAAGGCTTGGAATGGAGAATGGGAATCTTACTATCCTCTCCTTGCTTGATTTCAGCAATGCGTTTAATAAAGTGGATTTCCATGTCCTACTGGCAACATTGCGCTCTCTTAACATATCTCCAACAGTAGTTTATTGGTTTCGAAGTTACCTGTTTGGTCGTCGACAGCGTGTGCGCTACGATGAATCTTTCTCTTCTTGGTGTAATACATCAGTCGGCGTCCCACAGGGTGGCGTTCTTTCTCCTTTACTTTTTGCCATTTTTATTAATTCCATCTCAAAATCATTACTTTCATCTTACCACCTTTATGCAGACGATCTTCAAATATACATGCAGTCTCCAGTGCATGAGTTGAGCGAGGCTATTGCAATTATTAACAGTGACTTGTCCCAGATCTGCCAATGGAGTAAGAAATATGGTCTTGAAGTCAATCCCTATAAAACTCAAGTTATTGTTGTGGGTAGCCAACGGATGGTATCTCAGATATACTGGACACAACTTCCTAATATTGTATTTAATGGCATAGTACTGCCTATTAGTAGTTGTGTCAAAAATCTTGGTATAATGATTAATACTACACTATCATGGGCTCCCCAAATGCGAGAAGTTAGTCGCAAAATGTATGCATCGGTCGGGTCCTTGCGTAGATTACGCAATTTTCTGCCTACGGCTACCAAAATTGCGCTTGCACAATCTATTCTGCTTCCAATACTTGACTATGCCGACGTTAGTTATCTCGATGTCACTGAGGAGCAACTTGATAAACTTGAGCGCCTTCAAAATTTATGTATTAGATTTATATTTGGTTTACGCAAATATGATCATATATCTGAATATCGCAGTATGCTCAATTGGCTCCCAATTCGCCTTCGCCGGAATACTCATATTCTCTCAATGCTTTATAGCGTATTGTTTATTCCCTGCACCCCAACTTATTTAAAAGAACGGTTTATGTTCCTAAATGACACACATTCTAGATCCTTGAGGTCATCGGAGTCTTTGGCTTTAGCTGTCCCAGAGCATTCTACTAGGTTCTATGACAGGTCCTTCACTGTGCAAGCTGTGCGGTTGTGGAATGCTCTGCCAGTATCGATTAGGCGTGCCCAATCGCTGCCTGTATTCAAACGTATGCTCAAAGAACATTACTTAAGTGCTTAAATAGTTAGTTTTATTCATATAAAAATTATCTTATCACAGTATTTTCTACGATATTTATATGTTTGTATTATATTTACTATTATTATTTATATTATATTTATATGTATTTGGAAATTATGTATTAGTTTATTATAGATTGCTAGTTTATGTATTGTAAATTAGGTATACGTACCTACTGTGACTGTTAAACTAATTTTTCTTTCTACATACATAGTTATCTCTAAGTTTTCTTTCTGACACCAAATACTACCCATTTCTCATAATTTTGTCCTATCTACGGTTGCCTGTAAGATATTGCTCTTAGCGATAAGGCCGCCATTTGTACATTATATAAACTATATATATTTTTGTTGTCAATTTCATGTTTGGTGTACAATAAAGTTTTACTTACTTACTTACTTACTTAACACTGTTCGCAGTGGTAGTGATTTTTCTAACCGAAAATTGCGGTTTACGACGTATTTAAAAAAAACTACCAGCTCTATCTCTTTCAAACCAATTTTCGTTGGTAGTTTTCATTGCAATGTACATCATACATTCTTTTTATATGCATGGGCACACATATTTTTCCACTTTGGAAATGTCGCTTGCGCAAACCATTCACTTTAGAAAAAAATGATGTTAGAAACTTCAATAGCATTTTTGAAGACCTATATATAGATCCCACACGTATGGGTTTCATGAAAAAAAAAATTGAGTTTCAGTTCTGAGTATGGGGGATCCCCCCCCAAAATTTACTGCGTTTTTCCTAGTCTATATATATAAAAACAAGAACTGACTGACTGACGATCAACGCACAGCCTAAACCGCTGAGTCTAGAACCATGAAATTTCGCACAAATACTCCTCTATCACGTAGGCGAGCAATAAGGAGGGATTTTTGAAAATTCAACTCCTAAGGGGGTAAACAAGGGTTGCGAAGTTTGTATGGGACAACGTGATTCCTTGGTCCGATCTTCTTCAAACTTGGCATAAAATATCATTAACTGAATTGTTAGGGGACGTGTTTTGTATTTTATTGAAATTTTTCTTTTTACATGGTTAAAATGGGGTTGAAAAATATTTTAGGGGGATTTGCCTCATAGTTCATATTAATACTCCGTAGACGATACTTTTTTAAGTTTTTTTTGACACATGTCATGTTTGACGGCTCAATTCGATTTGAAAAAGATGGTCGCAATTTTTGATAAATGCCAAAAAAATGAATATTAATTATATTAAAACTGCATATTTTATTGATTTTTGCCCTTCAATATGCGGAATTGCCTTCATATTTTGTAAGTCAGAAATACATTTGTGAGAAGGAAAACCTGTACATGTCTATCTAGGAATTATGAAAGAATTCTATGTATAGGTACTAGGTATACACGGTTCCGCTTATCACAGAGTATTTATTACCATCTTCGCTTACTTTCTTATTTTATACAGGGATAATACAAACGATCAGAGGCGTTATAGATGAACATTTAGCAGATGAATCTACAGTAAATGTCTGGTCACAATAGGAAAAACTGTATTAATACGGGTTGCCTCAGCCTCAAAAGTCTGAAGACCTACACAATCCAAAAATACGAGAAAGAAAGAAGTTCAGATATCAATTCCTTAGCAAAAGCAGAGAATGCTCTCTAAACCAATTAACAAAGACATTAGATATCAATTTTTACAAAAATAAATAATTTAAAGTGCCGCGGGCTGGCCACAGAAGACGACAGACGACGGGAGATGGACCAAACGAGTTCCAAAGCGGGCATCGCGACTCTGTCCGCCTGCTAGATGTACCGAGGACCTAAAAGAGTTCGCAGACTGGATGCTAAAGGCGCAGGACGTAAATTAGGAGAGGCCTACGTCCAGGAGCGTACATGCTGATTTGATTGATAGAAAAATAAAAACTGACTTTGATACCTGATCCGAGATCTAGAACCTTGAAATTAGATTAATGGCATAGTTGCGCACAAAGAAACGATTTTTAGGGTTCGTGCCTTTAAACGGGACACTATTTATGAGACTTCGCTGTCCGTCTGTCTATCTGTCCGTCAGAATGAAGGAGTCAACTTATAGACGCTTTGTGACTTCACCTTACATCGATCTTCAATTGTTTTAACAATCTTCATTTATTTTGTCGATCTTCACTTATTTTAACGATCCTCATTTGTTTTGTCGATTTTCATTTGTTATACCGAATCTCATTTATTTCTTCCATTAGGATTAAAGTTCGAGTCCGAACTCGGCAGCAAGCAGCACGGCTCGTTAGCAGTGCTGCATTGCCGCTGCAGAGCCTCTGGTCCCCATATATTCTGTATAGGTTTATTTTAGAATACATTCCGGAACAATAATTATGGACGGATACCACCACGTCACAACCTGCCTCTGTCCATTTCAACACGGCAATACGGCTCACCAAGTATTCATCAACCTAGCCTATAGCAGTCCAGTGCTGGACGTAGGCCTCTCCCAATTCACGACACATTACATGGGACAAAATCTTAAAGGTGAAATGTGAGCATAAAATATATCTCTGCCTACCCCTTCGGGGCAAAAGGCGTGACTATAATTATGTATGTATGTATGTGCCACCACGTGCACTGTGACACTGCTGCTGTGCTCAGAATCAATGCGGCAGACAGCATTGCTGCGCAGCACCTCAGCGGCGGCACTGCAGCGACAGCAGTCATTTCAAGATTCCAGGAAGATTCCAGCAAGATTAATTTTATTAAGATTAATTTACCATTTACTTGCTTTAGTCATACAATAGAAGTTCTACCACTGATGATGATACTCTCCCCGAATGTTCGGTAAACAAACGGAAAATCCTTTATCCTCAAAATATGCGAAAATATATATTGATATACAAAATATATAGTAATATGCTAAAATATACGAAGCTATATCTGTCGACATATTTTGATGACGTCATAGAAATATATATTATAGCTGCGTGTGTAGTCCTTCGAAAATTTGTATCGAAAATATATCGTAATATGCCTTGCTATATTTCATATTAATATATATTATAGCTACGTTTGTGATGGCCTTTAGTGACAACTGGGTTTCATTTCAAGTTTTCTATCTCTACGAAATGGATCGTTTTCCAAAGTATTCCTTTAGTCACCTCCTACGACACCCAGGGTGACTTGGGGTGGCGATATTTTGTACTATTTACCGTCGCTACACGGAGTAAAACATGTCACACAGTAATAAATTGCAAAGTTTTGTGTACGAACGCCCAACTTGTGTTTTTGGCTGCCTTCCATATGAAGAGAGTTGATAAGTAGGCGTACCTACTCATGGTAGGCACAGAAACTGAACTACACTCATGGACAAAATTAGGGGAACGCAAAGAAATGTTCAGGTAGTAATAAAATAAACGATTTATTTATGTTTAATACAGTTTCATTTGAGTATTCTTAATTAATTTAACTTTTTAAAATACAGAAATGTACAATTTACTGTTAAAAATAGACAAATATTAAAGTTATCGCTTATTAACGAGAATGTTAAGGAAACAATGAAATTTAATCTTAACCCTTAACTGGTATCGGGGGTAAAAATTTACCCCAGTGCAACATATTTCTTATCATAACTTTGCAGTTTTATAACCTACAACCCGGTGCATCTAGCTAATCTCATTACGACGCGGGATGCGGCGGGCGTCGGACGTTGGTCGCTCTAACATTACTGGGAACAGAGGTACGTACACTGCTGGGGTCAAAAATTACCCCCGACACCAAGTATAGTTATTTGCATGGGCACTATAGTTAGAACGTTTTTTTTATTTTTCCAGCAAATAACCATAGTCATGTTCGGTTTTTAGATGAGGATTAAATTGCTCATTTATTGGAAGACGAGGACCACGAATCTGATCCAGAGACTCTTCGTGAAACAAAACAGCAGCAAACCAGCAGACCAGCAACAAAAAATACATACTGATGACTCTGAAAGAAACAACCGTAAAAGAGGAAGGTGTTACTTATGTGAGAGCAAAGAGGACGTAAAGTGTACCAAAAAATGTAGTATATGTTCTCTTTTCATATGCAAGGAACATACTGCAAAAACCATTACATGTACCAATGCTAAGCATTTTGTAGTGTCAAATTTTCTGGTTTCATAGTAATTTCGTTTATGTTGTCATTTTTTTATTATTTTATTGATCTCTTACAATATGCCTAGATTTTTTAAAACGATTATATAAGAAAATAGTATTAAGTGTTATTTTTTTAAAATTGTTAGATTTTTATAGAATTTTGGACTACTAAACTAGACTCTTAAAAAAATATTGTCAAAAAATGAGTGCTTATAAAATGTTTAAAAATAAGTTATATTTTTGTTTAAAAGTGTAACAAAAGGTTTTTGTTGCTTAGATTAAAAGTAGTTTTACAATATAAAAGTAGAATAATTAGCGAAAAAAAATAATTTATTCCTATTTTTAGAAGTAAATTCACATGGGGTCACATTTTACCCCCGACACCAAATATGTTGCCCTATTTTGCGAATCCGGTTAAGGGTTATCATGAAATTTATGGAATGTCTGGTTTCTTCTCTAGTAAAAGTTAACATGACCACTCGTAGGTACATCCAGTATTTGGTGTTACCTCCTCTTGCTGTTAAAACTGCCTCCAATCGTCAGGGCATAGGTACTTTTTATTAATTCGTCTATGAAATTTTGTGGCATTTGGTCCCATTCTTCTACCAACGCCGTTTTAAGTTGTCGTAAGTTGGTTATTGCTGGGATTCTTTTTTTTATTTGTCTTCCCAGTTTATCCCAGACATGTTCAATCGGGTTTAAGTCTGACTAGCGGGCTGGCCATTCCAAAACATCGATTTCGAACCCTTGAAGGTATCTTGAAACTACAGCGGCAGTGTGTGGCCGAGCATTATCATGCATCAGTAAAAAATATCACCTATGTATGGGACAAATTGTATCACAATTTCTTCTAAAATGTTAGTTACGTAGCGTGCTGCTGTCAGAGATCCATTTTCGAGATGTGGAGCTCCGTACGTCCTCCTAAGGAAATGCCGCTGCCGCCCCATACCATCACTGACCCTCCACCGTAAGGTTCTCTTCCGACAATGTTACACTGTGCATATCTTTCTCGTGGTCATCTCCACACTTTCACCCTTCCATCATCTGGCTTAAGGCAAAATCTGGACTCATCAGTGAATAATACTCTTCCCCAGTCATTGTCATTCCAGTGACGTTGAATGCGAGCAAAGTTACTCCGAGCTACACGATGACCTGTGGTAAGAAGAGGTCCTTTGGCAGGTATAAATGCCCCTATTCCGGCTGCTTTAAGTCTTCTTCGTATCGTTTTAGTGCTAACTGCCACATTTCGGACTTCTTGGAGCCTTGCTCTTACCTCAGAAGACGTCGAGGTACGATTTCTTAGCACACTGCTTACGATAAATCTATCGTCCCTACCTGTGGTCTTCTTTTTTCTCCCTTGTCCTCTGCATCTTGTGTACTCGCCTGTCTGCCGGTATCGTTTTACGTTGCGAAATATAACTGGTTTGGAAACTCGCAACATTTGAGCCACTTGATTGTAAGTGTAACCTTGTTCGATTAAAGTTACAGCTTTGGACACCTGTGCTACGTTGAGATCCGGCATTATTACTTCAGTATTTTAAAAAGTCTCTAAGTAACACTCTGACGAATAATTTTTGTAAAATAAAAGATTTACTAAAGTTTTCAAATACGAAAATAAACTCTTAAATTGTTCTCTTACGAAACTCTTCGTTCTCTTGCGTAACTTCGTAAGAGAACAATTTAAGACACACACATTTATTACATTACTATGTAGAGAAAAAAAACAAATGATATTCTGAAACAAAAGACGATAAAATGTCTTTCTTTAAATAATACAAATGCTGTTATAGGTGGCCAGTGTGTAAGTATAAAAAAATTAACGTAGTCGACCTTTTTTTTGCGTTCCTCTAAATTTGTCCCTGAGTGTATATCTCAAGAAATGCCACCTTGTGTAAATTGTGTATTGTTAGCAACAAAAGTAATTGAGCCGAACGAAATTTTATCGAATCTGATGCCGTCGCTAATGAACTTAGCGCTTGCTTTAGTAGTTCAGTTTAAACTATCTAGAAGTCGTGTGACTGAGGATAATTAGGTCGTGGGTGCAAATTCCACCACATTCCACACATTAAGGTAGAAAAACAAATATAAATCTGGGTGCTTCTCAGAATATTATAAGTATGTATTTACAATAAAAAGTTGTCGGATACCCATAACACTCTTGTTCCCTTTTCAAAGTATCCTTTCGTGATGAACGCGTAACGAGAAAATCGGAGAGGACTTGGAACACCATCAGCCGAGAAGGGTCCGGTTTCTCTTCTCAAATGGTAGACACTGCCCGTATTGACTGTCTATGGGATGAAAGATTTTCGTGTACCTCTCATAATAGAAAAAAAAATCGTTTGAAAAACAAATTTCCGAGCAGTCCGATTGTCATAATCAGTCTAACAGTTTGGAAAAAGAAAAGGAGTGTGATCATCGGACTAACAGTAAGACTGGTTGGAATAAATGGCATTCTACTGCCGGAAAATGTAACGTGGGTTGGTCTTGTAACATGAACTAAGCACCAACCCACATTTCATACTAAATAAAGGTATTATAAGTCAGTTAGATGCAGATGGCTCAAGGCCAAATTTTACTTTCGGGGAGGCTCGGCAGTGGCTATCAATAAGAGGGGATGGGAAAAATGATAACTTTTTATTATTTATCTAGTTCTAATTCTGTTTTAATGCCAAACTGCGTTGTGTTCACACACCTCCCTAATAACGATTAAGTATTTGTCTTTGATTTCACCCTATTTCTCAGAGGGACTTCTGGTAATAGGTCCGAACAAACAAAAACCAAATACATTAATCTAACTACATTCCATTCAGATTCCACGAACGAACGAAAACATTCCCATAACCGTTGATATATGAACGATTTATTCAAAGCGCTTTTTGTTTACAAACGGTATGAATAAAAATATAGTTAATACCTATTCATAGTACTATTTATTATTTATTCGAAGCCTAAGTAATAAAGAATCATAACACATTAGGTATCCCTTTGTAAGACGAAAACAACTTGTTATCGTATTGTGTCACACGTATCACCAGTTATTTATACTAATAGAGCAGATGCTGATCTTTTTTAACAGTCACAAATTATTTCATGAGAAACAATTTGGCTTCACTAAAGGACGTTCGACTACCGATGCTGGTGTAGAGTTATTGAAATGTATTTATGACGCCTGGGAGGATAAACAAGATGCAATTGGTGTGTTTTGTGATCTGTCTAAGGCATTTGATTGCGTCCAACATAAAACATTAATCAGGAAATTACACCATTATGGCATAAGAAACAAGGCTCTCTCGACCTTCTGACTTCATATTTGAACAATAGAATTCAGCGGGTCGATGTTAATGGTGCACGCTCAGAGGGATCTGTAGTTACTATGGGCGTCCCGCAGGGTTCAATACTCGGACCATTTTTATTCCTTATATATTTTAATGACTTACCCTTTTACGTGGGGGACAACAACAGGATTGTTTTGTTTGCAGATGATACTTCTTTGATTTTCAAAGTAAAAAGACAAATAGATAACTATGACGATGTCAACAACGCAATCTTGAAAGTGGTTCATTGGTTTAACACTAACAATCTTAAACTAAATGATAATAAAACTAAATGTATTAAATTTACCTTGCCTAATGTAGCACAGTCAGAAACCAATGTTCAACTTAATGGTCGAGAGTTGGAACTTGTGGAACAAACCACATTCCTAGGGTTAACGGTTGATGCTGGTTTACAATGGGGTCCACATATTGTAAAACTAGCTAGTAGATTAAGTTCAGCAGCATTTGCTGTACAAAAAATAAGGCACTTGACTGATGTAGATACGGCTAGAATAGTTTATTTCGGTTACTTTCACAGTATAATGTCTTATGGTATTCTAATGTGGGGCAATGCTGCAGATATAAATAAAATTTTTATTTTACAAAAGCGGGCCATAAGAGCTATATATAGACTAGGTCCAAGGGTCTCTCTGCGCGAAAAATTCAAAGAGGTTAATATTCTTACTGTAGCATCACAATATATTTTTGAAAACCTTATGTATGTACAAAGAAATCTACATAGTTTCGCTAAGTTAAGTGATAGACACAATGTCAACACTAGAAATAAAAATAACCTTGCTGTTTTTCATAGCAGATTGCACAAAACCAGCAATTCTTTCATGGGTAACTGTATACGCTTTTACAACAGGCTTCCAGACGAAATTAAAAGTATGTCCCTTAATAAGTTTAAAAGATCTGTTAAAAGTAAATTGAACTGCAGGGGCTACTATACAATCAATGATTATTTGTTGGATAAGGAAGCCTGGAAATGACCTGCTCTGCTGGATTCTCAAAAAAATTGTTAAAATGCCTAGTTTTTAGATTCTTTAAAATTGTAAATAGAGCAAAAAAAGAACAACCCGCTGAGTTTCTTGCCAGTTCTTCTCAGGTGGGTCGCGTTGTGAACTGGTGGTAGAGTTTTTGTTTTGTATTCTGGACGTTTTGCAAGCGCATCTGTATAATGCCTATGTGAAATAAATATATTTTTGATTTTGATTTTGATTTTGAAATATGGGTTGGGAATATTTTTATATATTTTTTTTTATACCACTAAGGTGGCAGACAAGCATACGGCCCACCAGAAGGACTGGTGGTCACCGCAGCCTATGAACGTTTGCAACACCAGAGGCGCCACACTCGCGCTGCCGACCCTGTGAAAACCTTCTTAGACCCCTTTTGAAGAACCCCATACTGTAGGCGTGTGGGAAAACCGAGGCAGGAAGATCATTCCACAACCTAAGCGTGCGCGGAAGAAAACCCCTACCGGATCTAACCGTGCTCGAACGCTTCGGACGTAGGGTGTGAGGATGAAATCCCTGTCTATGGCGAGCGGTGTGATGATAGAAGGTAGCCGTAGGCATCATGTCAAACAATTCCTCAGAGCACATACCATTGTACAGGCGGTAGAACACGCATATGGAGTCAAAGTCTCTCCTGTCGCGAAGAGGTTCCCCACCACCTGTCTGTATGTGTTATAGCACTCGAGTGCTACTTAACATCTCTGTATGTTACCTTCTGTAGAACTATTAATACAATAATTGAACTGACTACACATCCAGTACAGATGAATACAAAATGAACCGTTTATTTCAACGCATCCACCCTTTCTTCGACTTAGGAGAATATGCATAATTATTATCATATGGATATTTGCAACACCAGAACAGATCAAAAAGAATCGAAGTGGTCCAAAGTTCTTTCCACAATCCATGTATGTGCGTAAGAAAGCACCTATGGGACATTACCGTATGCGAGCTTCTCGGACGCAAAATGTGACGATATTTACCCTGTTTGTGTCTAGTAGTGCGATGGTAAAATGAAGACGTCACCACACTGAAGTTATTTTATAAGAACCATTTGAAAGGGTAAACTCGCTTGGTACGTAATGTCTACAAACTTATGTAAGAACATGTGGTCACATATCTTAGCACTGTGTATACAAGAAGGTAATAAACTGACAAGGACAACTTTACGAGATGTTTACAAACGATACTTCTGAAATTAAAGTACCTAATAATTTCGAGCAAAGTGCAAATTAATCTACCTCTACGCAGTTCGTAGCAACAGTGTAGCTCGTAGCGGTGTAGCACTACTGTATTATCATTTTGATTATAAAATGAACATACAAAAATGAACTTAGTCCACATCGTGCCACACTCAAAGTAGTGATGAGTGCGATGGTAAAATGAAGACGTCACCACACTGAAGTTATTTTATAAGAACCATTTGAAAGGGTAAACTCGCTTGGTACGTAATGTCTACAAACTTATGTAAGAACATGTGGTCACATATCTTAGCACTGTGTATACAAGAAGGTAATAAACTGACAAGGACAACTTTACAAGATGTTTGCAAACGATACTTCTGAAATTAAAGTACCTAATAATTTCGAGCAAAGTGCAAATTTATCTACCTCTACGCAGTTCGTAGCAACAATGTAGCTCGTAGCGGTGTAGCACTACTGTATTATCATTTTGATTATAAAATGAACATACAAAAATCAACTAAGTCCACATCGTGCCACACTCAAAGTAGTGATGAAACACTACTTTGAGTGTGGCACGATGTGGACTAAGTTGATTTTTGTATGTTCATTTTATAATCAAAAAGCTGCCGATTTCTGCGAAGTTATCGCATTCAGAAATTGATTACTTGGTTTTTGTTTTCTTGGTTTATTCGTTAAAGCTTTCTCTTAAATTTTGTTATAAGTACATACATTATAATATTGTTTCCTGATTTTCATAACCACGACTTTCACAATAATTGGCTATTATTTTACAAATAGACAGACAGTGACAGCTGTATAATTGGTGTTTGTTAATTCTATCGGTTTCGTTTCCCTCATTTTGACCTAACTTAATTTAACTTTTTTATTGTTTCAAAGACACGTTCAACTAAAAGTACGTTTTTGACAACACGCTTTGCGATTTCAAAGAGATTTTAAACAAAATCACATCAAAAGCTGAACAATTTGTGAGTATACCATCAAAACTTTTTAAACTAGCATGCCAAAAATAAACAAAATATTCAAAAAAGAATCACAAACTTTAGCATAAAAGTTTATCAAGTAGTCCAAAGTAATACTAAAACCTAAAGAGTACTTACATTGTTATAACTGTCTCTATTTGCATCATTGCTGTACATGCAAAGGTAGTGTTAGTGGTAAGGACGCCTATTTAATCCTGGGGATATCCTTCAGAGGATCTATCTTTTACCGGGATTGCCAATCGTAGTTATTGGTAGGGAACGTCTGCGTTTGAGTCGGTAAGAGTCCGGCATAGCATTGATGATTGATTTTCCTCAGGTTAATAAAAGGATAAAAATGTTTTAGACTATTATTACCAATAAAAATAATGCCTATTTTACGGCGAAAAATAAAGAATGTTTATTACACACATATTATTTTAATTATTATTTAATTATAGACGAGTAGTTACAAGCTGATGTGTCTATATCACAGTGTTAAAAAAAAAAATGACGGTGTCGTCCGTAGTTCACTTGATTGTTCCTCTTAAAAAAATGCTTAAGGCACGTTACGAAGTTTTCAATTAAATAATAAGTATAACACACTTGTTACTGATGTCATGTTACATGTCTCCCACATTTGATCTAAACACGATCCTTTGATATTCAACAACGTGTATCTCAAATGAAAGCGTTAAATACGACATTTATTTCACTCATGCCTGAGTGCCAACCCTCTCAATTTGATCACGTAATTAGACTACGACGAGTTTGTGTCTATTATATTAACTGCTCGGTATTAAGGCCATACCCAGGGCTAATGACCTTGAGCATATGAGCGATATGACTCGCCAACATAGAGTAGCGCAACTACAGAGACATCAGAGTAAAAGAACTACGGAAGAAAAAGAAAAATAGTAGCGGAAATACGTTCCTCGCTTCACCAAATAAACAAGAAGCTGTGAGACGGTCTCGCCCGACTGCCCCTCTCTAAAACGTTTAATGTGAGAGTTCAATCCGATTGGCGTTGTCATTTTTGTTTTATTTCAAACTTTGAACAGATGATCCACGTGACCTAGTGACGTAGTTTCATGGAACAGAGTCACAGACTACAGACAAAGTCTCGCCATAAGCCCCTCTGCACTCTATTTTATAGAGAGAGGCGAAAATAAATTAAAAAATAAAGGAACGTTTGTATTTTTTTTTGTAGTAAAAATACACGGCAAAAAATGTGATTGATTATTACGTAAAAATTAAATGTGACGAATTCACAAAGACGAATGTTCATATATTCATTGTTTTACTTAAATTATTACAAATCCAGACAAGAGGGGTCTTCCACTCGCTTAAAATTTTTGTTACTTTTGGAAAAAAATTCATTACATTTTATTATAACAAACAAAAATAGTCGTAAACGCAGTTGCGAGGGTCAGCTAGTTATGTATAAATAAGAAGCGCTCGTGGCACCGCGGACTCAGTGTTCTGTAAACGATCACTGTAGTAAGCTCATTCACTATGGCCACTCCTTGGATGGGTGACCATCCATGTGACCACTTTGTGACAGTTATTTGTTCGTGTCGTTTGTGTTTCGGAAGGCACGTTAAGCAACAGCTTAACGTGCCTTCCGACACTTACGGGCAACCAAGACCAACGGGTCTTGGTAAAATGGCAGTCATTAAGCCAAGTAGAAGGCCTTTTTGGCTGCTTGAATAATTTCAACAGCAGGCAGTCACAACCTGCGCCTGTCTATCTCAACACGGCAATACAGCTCACCACCTATTACGTGGGACAAATTCTAAAAAGGTGAAATGTGGGGACATAATAATATGCCTCTGCCTACCCCTTCGGGTTTATCCCCGAAGGGGTAGGCAGGTATGGCAGATACATACATAAATACATACATAAATATGTAAATTACGTATGTATGGTCACGCCTATAAAGGCGTGACCATATTTATGTAACTAGCTGACCCTCACAACTTCGTTTACGACGCTTAAGGTGTATGAAAGGGGAGGTATTTCTTCATCAGACTCAGCAAGTGGTGAGTGAAACTGCCCTGTTTGCTTTATCATAAAAAAACGTACACGTCGAGGGCGTGGACTGAATTGTTTTAGAATCTATTCTAAAATAATTTATATTAGTCGCCTTCGGCGCGGACGAAATATTTAACTTCGGACTTAATAATTAAGCTCTTCTATGATAAAGCCAACACGCCGGTTTAGATTTACACTCACATTCAAAGGAACTCTTGAATTCTAGGTTTTGAGAAGTTGAGATGTCTCTAACTCCTGAACTTCCTCGGATCAATTTTCATTCAAATCAGTAGTTTCGGCGAAATACGTATTCGGAATACAGACGGACATGAAAATTTTAAATTTCATTTTGGCTTAAGTAGGTATCGATAAGAGAACGCGTTCTTTTTTTTTTAAATAGATGGAAGCTATTTAAAAAAAAAAGAACGCGTTCAGACTCTCGACCCTCAACAGTTTCATTATTATGTATAGATATAGACTAGCAAGAAACTCGGCGCGCTATTCTTTTTAGTGCTCTGCTTACTGTAATATAAGACTTAAAAAATCATAACAAATTGTTTGAGAATCCAACAGAGCCAGCAGATCATTTCCAGACTTACTTGTCTAGCAAATAATTTAATACAATTTTTGGTCCCGAGCAGGATTCGAACCTGCGTCTTCTGGTTTGACGGACCAGACGGCCTCACCATTGGACCAACGAGACACTGCTCTCGACCGTCAATTCTTTCACTTTATTACCTTAACCAAGTTGCCGGTAGATGGTGCCTACGTCACCCCAAGACGTAATAAGCTGAAAAAATTGACGGTTAAAATAAATGAATAAATATATTCACGGACATTTCGCACAACGCTATCTAATCCCAAAGTAAGCTAGGAATGACCTGCCTGTGTTATGGGTATAAGACCACGGATAATAATACTTATATACTTTTTAAATACATATACGCGATGAATTTTGTTACTATTCCCACTTCCGGTGGGATCATAAAAGCGAGAATAGTTACAAAATCCCACGCGGGTGGAGCCGCGGGCGCTATCTAGGTTATAAGATTTTAAATAAATAATAATAATGTCGACTATGAACTATTACTATGAAAAAAACATTATAAGTGTGATGTATGTAAGTTGATTTTGGTAATTTTTCTTAACCCGTTTTGAACTTTAACAGTAAAAATTACTAGTTTCTGTTTATGCGAAATCCTTACATGGTATCATTTTGAAATCAGTATTACATAAGCGTTTGGGTAGCATCAGTGTAGTACATATTTTTTATAAAAAACGTTGAACAATTTTCATGATACCTGAAAATTAGAGAGAAAATTGAGATGAACTTATATTTATTTCAAACGTTTGTTGTGGAATTCTATTAACAATATTATTTTTTGATAGCTTATGTATTTAGCTTTAAGAGAGAAAAAACAGAAATCAGAAATAGCGGTTTTCCTATAATCTACAGGCAACTTTACAAAAAAGGGACGATTTTTCAAAAAAAGTTATTTTTTTTTGAGACCCTTGGGTAAATTTGGACGATATTGTAGTATGTTATAGTGGGGCACCTGGTCTATCACACCCTGACGGTTGGACCACTATTTACGCCACACCCTGTATATTATACATAGAGACACCCAGACTCTTGAGACAAACATTTATGGGTCACACAAATATTTGTCTCCGGTGGGAATCGAACTCACGACCTCCAGCGCCGCAGGCGGTATCACTTCCGACTGCACCACAGAGGCAGACAAGTTGAGAGCAGTGACTCAAAAAAAGCAGTGTGTTAATAATAACTGTAATATAAGTATTTTCATCAGTTGTCTATATCCCTTAGCACAAAGTCATAATAGCTTAAGTTGTGGAGGAGGAATAGGATAAATGAAGAAATATTCGAGGAGGACATTCCTCCTCGAATATTTCTTCATTTATTTATTTTGAAATGATAATAATAATAATAATAAAATAAGTTGAAATGCATTTTATTCTCATGTAATGCAGTATGCATTGTGTAACTCGGGCTCTCTCTGTTACACGCATTACTCTGTACATGAATGAAAATATAACATTTTACGAGATTATTTTGCAGACCAGAGCGACACACGTCCGTCTAGCAACACGACTCCCTCCGCACTAGATTTTCGGGCGAGCGCGGGGAAGCAAGCAATGTAATGTATTCTTTGAATACATTATTAGGTATAATTAGTTAAAACTTATACTAAATCAAAATTGAAGAAAACCATTTTAGAGGTCTATGTTTTGTTTAGTCTCTGATATAAATTTTATTATCATTCATTAATAAATAGATGTCATACAACGCCTTCTTCTAAAAAACTATGAGCTATTTCAATGATGTTTTACTAATTATTTATAATAAATACACAATTTCTGATAAAACCATCTTTTGACACACATCTTTTAGATTTCAAATCTACTTTTGGCTATAATTTTTCGTATAATACCGAGAAGGATGTCTTCATTTGCACCTCTTTTTCGCAAACTTTGTCAACTAGTCCCCTTAAGTGAAATGTACATGATACTGAAAATGGAGTCGATACTGCGCTGCTGTGTGTTAAAACGAATATCAGGGGCGGTGAACTATTGTAATATTCTGAATATGATTCTTTGAAGTCTTTGTAAGCTCTCCTACAAAGAATACTTTGGAAGTATAAAGAATTGTTTTATTTGGTATTTCAAAGATTGCATTACAATATACATCAAAGTTTCAGTAAGCAGTATCGAATTTCAGTGGATAATTCTCGCCTAAATTCATGACCAGGTGAGCTGTTTGGATTCCTCACAGATGTGGTAAATACAAACAAACAAAAACCAAGATAGCATTAATTGAGCCAAAAACAAAATATTTTTACTTTTATTTTAACTATTTATGTCAAATATAATTATATTTTTACATTATGTCTATCGGGTAAGATTTCCCTTACCATCTTCATGAATAAATAAAACAAGGAAAATACGACTATGTGAGGGGTTAAGTTCTAACTTTTACCACTGAATCTATTCAGTACGGAAATACTGGTTTACACCTGGTGCACCAGAATGTAGAAGGTCTGCTCGGCGGGAAGGAGTTGGAGTTGGAGCTGTGCATTGATTTGAATGGAATAGACATTTTTTGTGTAACAGAACATTGGTTAAAGCAGCATGAAGTAATGTTGAACTTTAAAAATCATCAGCTCTTTCTGTAGGATAAAATGTAAACGTGGAGGCTCATTAATTCTTATTAACAAGGCTATAAAATTTAAAGAACGTAAAGACATTGTAAGCCTCTCTGTTGAACGAGTCATTGAAATAGCTAATATTGAGTTCGAGCAGTTCATTGTGTTAAGCGTATACAGTCCCCCGGATGCTCCATACACACAGTTTGAGGAAATACTGGAAGATGCTTTGTTTAAATGCCAGAGCTCTAAAAAAGCAGTAGTCGTTTGTGGAGATTTCAATGTAGATATTTTAGATTCTTCGCTGGAACCTTCAAAGAGACGGAAAATGTTGAACTTATTGAAGTCCTTTGGTTTACATAATGTATTTTTAGAACCTACTCGTATAACTGGCACTAGTGCTACTTGTATTGATAACATTTTCACTAATACACACCCCATTACGAATTGTATAGTAGACTCTGTAAAATCTGATCATCGAGGACAATCTGTTCTGTATGCTAGAAATGTTTCCAGAAGTAAGAATGTAATCAGTTTTGTACCAGTAAACTCGAAACGCTTAGAACTTTCAAAGAAAATATAGCCAAAAAGATAACAGAATTGCCCGATTACACTACTGTAGATAAATCTTACGCTGATTTATTTAACTTAATACATGATGAGTTTGGAAAAATGTTTACACCAAAAACAGTATCGTTCGGAAGCAGGTCTGTTTTCAGTGACTGGGCTACACCTGGTATTTATAAAAGTCGTAAGAGGCTTTATGAACTTTATTCGGAAAAAGCATTTAACTTTAACCCTGAGTTTAAGGAATATGTTAAAAAATATTCAAAGACCTTTAGACAAGTTTGTTCCTTGGCAAAGTCAAATTTTTATTAGAAATAAAATTACAGCTTCGACAAATGTAATTAAAACTACTTGGAACATTGTAAATTCTGAATGCGGTAGGTCGAAAACGAGTGAACGAAGCTTTCATTTAAAGATAAACGGGCGCCGCGTCACAGGGGATCTGGAAGTAGCGACTGAGTTTGAAAAATTTTTCAGTAGTTAATATACCTATTCATATAACGAATACTCTTCGGTCGTCTTCCACTTCCGCTGAGCAAATATTGTCAGAATGTGTAGATAGCTGTCAACACGCGTTCGAATTCACGACTGTTGACTGCAACGACATTCTGAAAGCTTACAGGGCTATTAATGTTAAAAAAACCGCAGACCTTTGGGGGCTATCGGTAAAATCTGTATCTAGTGTCATTGATGTCATTGCCCCTTACTTGGCAGCTGTGTTTAACGATTGCGTTTCGAGTGGTGTGTTTCCTGATTTAATGAAACACAGTAAAGTTAAACCTTTGTTCAAGGCCGGCAGTGCTTCTGATCCAGGTAATTTCAGACCTGTCTCAGTGTTGCCGACTTTGAGCAAGATATTTGAAAAATTAATACTTGAGCAGATGCTGACCTATTTTAACAGTCACAAATTATTTCATAATAAACAATTTGGCTTCACTAAAGGACGTTCGACGACCGATGCTGGTGTAGATTTGTTGAAGAGTATTTATGAGGCCTGGGAAGATAAACATGATGCGCTTGGCGTGTTTTGCGATTTGTCTAAGGCTTTTGATTGCGTCCAACATTAGACATTGATCAGGAAACTACAGCACTACGGGATAAGGAACAAGGCTCTCGATCTTCTAACTTCAAATTTGAACAATAGAACTCAGAGGGTCGATGTCGGTGGCACACGTTAGGGGGGATCGGTGGTTACTATGGGCGTCCCGCAGGGTTCGATACTCGGACCATTTTTATTTTTAATTTATATTAATGACCTACCCTATTACGTAGGGGACACTAACGGGATTGTTTTGTTTGCAGATGACACTTCCTTAATTTTCAAAATTAAAAGACAACTAGATGACTATGACGATGTTAACAATGCAATCCTAAAAGTAGTACATTGGTTTAACACTAATAATCTTAGCCTGAATGAAAACAAAACTAAATGTATTAAATTTACCTTGCCCAATGTAACACAGGCAGAAACCAATGTGCAACTTAATGGCCAAGAGTTGGAACTTGTGAAATCTACTGCGTTCTTAGGGTTGACAATCGATTCTGGATTGCAGTGGGGCCCACATATTGAAAAACTGGCTGGCAGATTAAGTTCAGCAGCATTTGCTGTCTAAAAGATTAGGCATTTGACTGATGTAGAAACAGCGCGAATAGTGTACTTCAGTTACTTCCACAGTGTAATGTCGTACGGTATGCTACTATGGGGCAATGCCGCAGATATAAATACAATTTTTGTTTTACAAAAACGGGCCATAAGAGCCATATATAGATTAGGTCCAAAGGTCTCTCTGCGAGAAAAATTTAAAGAAATAAATATTCTGACTGTGGCATCTCAATATATTTTTGAAAATCTTATGTATGTTCAGAAAAATTTATCTAGTTTTACTAAGTTAAGCGATAGACACAATGTGAACACCAGACATAAAAACAACCTTGCCGTTTATCATTGTAGACTGAACAAAGTCAGTAGTTCTTTCCTGGGTAACTGTATACGTTTTTACAACAGGCTTCTAAGCGAAATTAAAAGCATGCCCCTAAGTAAGTTTAAAAAGTGTTTATAAAAAGTAAATTGTGCTGCAGGGGCTACTATACAATTGACGATTATTTGATTGATAAGGAGCCCTGAAAGTGATCTGCTTGCTCTACTGATGGAGTTTTAGTTTATAGTATCTACTTATTGTAAATATGTAGTACACAAAAAGAATAACCCGCCGAGTTTCTTGCCAGTTCTTCTCAAGCGGGCCGCGTTCCGAACTGGTGGTACTATTTGCATTGTATTCATTGACGTGTCGCAAGTGCCTATGTATTAGGATTATACGAAATAAAAAAAAAAAAAAAAGACGTGTGGCACTCGGGGACTGCCGCGGTAAAGCTATTACATAGCATTTTTTATCAACTATGCTAGTATATTTCTATATAAGAATACTAGCTGATGCCCGCAGCTTCGCCCGCGTAAAATTTGTTCCCGCGGGAAGTTATTCCCGGGATAGAAGGTAGCCTATGTGTTATTCCAGACTATGTGTCTCTGTACCAAATTTCAGCCCGATCCGTTCAGCGGTTTGAGCGTGAAAGAGTAACAAACATCCACACTCACAAACTTTCGCATTTATTAATAAGCTTTTATTAGGTCGTCGTGTATGTAACTAACAATGTAATGGAATCTAAGGATACTAATTTAACCATCTTTCAAGGATCGTAGCGTCATGAAAATTGGCAGATGTATGTAGTTCTGATGACAATACAATAATATGGTACTGTCAAACTGATATGATGATGGAGCCGGAAGATAAACACAGAAAACCAGTGGAATCTAAGGTAGCTAATTTAACCAGCTTCCAAGGATCGTAGGGTCATGAAAATTGGCAGTTGTATGTAGTTCTGATGACAATACAATAATATGGTACTGTCAAACCGATATGATGATGGAGCCGGAAGATAGGCACTGAAACTTCGACGGAAAAAGTGGAATCTGAGGATACTAATTTAACCATCTTCCAAGGATTGTAGCGTCATGAAAATTGGCAGATGTATGTAGTTCTGATGACAATACAATAATATGGTACTGTCAAACTGATATGATGATGGAGCCGGAAGATAGGCACAGAAAACAAGTGGAATCTAAGGTAGCTAATTTAACCAGCTTCCAAGGATCGTAGGGTCATGAAAATTGGCATCTGTATGTAGTTCTGATGACAATACAATAATATGGTACTGTCAAACTGATATGATGATGGAGCAGGAAGATATGCACTGGAACTTCATGATGCAATATCGTATTATATCTGTTTTTGGATTCGTCAGAAAAGTCTTGTAATGAACTTTGACCAGGCTTAAGTTTAAGGGTTATAACAAACCTTTTTTTAAATAGTCATTTAGGTAGATACATTACAAGTCTGTAAAACTATGCAATGGAATCTCAGGTAACTAATTTAACCATCTTCCAAGGATCGTAGCGTCATGAAAATTGGCAGATGTTTGTAGTTCTGATAACTATACAATAATATGGTGCTGTCAAACTGATCTGATGATGGAGTCGTAAGATATGAACTGTAACTTCACGATTGAACATCGTATCATAGCTGTGTTTGAATTTGTTAGAAAAGTCGTGTAATGAGCTTAGACCACGATTAGGGTTTAAGGTTATAACAAACCTGTTATATATTGAAGTTAATATTGAGTGTAAATTTTGACATAGGTACCTGCAGAAAATGTATTATGTATTAGAGTAATAATGAAATATTTTCACATTAGTCGAACTCAGACAAAACACCATGTAATACAGAAATCCCTACTAATATTATAAATGCGAAAGTAACTCTGTTTGTCTGTCTGTTACGTTTCCATGCCTAAACCGCTGAACCGATTTTGATGAAATTTTATATAAAGATAGTTTGAGTTTAAGAGAAGGACATAGGTTACTTTTTAACTGACTGCGCAAAAGGAGGGTAATGATTTTATGCGATAACGACTTCTACGCGAATGAAGCCGCAGGGAACAGCTAGTTAAGGTATAAATGTATAACACAGTGATGATCAGTGTTACTCACCAACTAGCGCGAGGTAGCTATGCAGAGAACTCTTTCCCAGGGCGCCTTACTACAGAGATTCCAGTGTGCGTGCAAGGGTAGGCCAGGGCTCTGACGAAAACAGTCAGGTAGGGTGTACACACATATATTTATATAACACAGAGATACACAGAGACACACAGAGAGCTTATTCACTGATAGACACAAATATCACAGGTACACAGAAGTATAGTCAGTGCTTAGGTACTTATGCTACTAAGCTACACATAAGTAGTGGATTTACTGGCCTGCAGAGTGAGCTGAGTGAGAGTGACTGCCTGTTGTTACTGCCAGGTGATGACGGCAGATACCTCTCACATGAGAAGCTCGTGTAGTCCGCACTTCCACGTTGTCGTACCACGTGCAGCCCACTAACTTATAGGTGCGGCACCAAATATCTCATCCGGCAACTAGCCCCGTAGTAAAAAACCCTGTCATGAAAGAAACGACAAATTAAGATCTTGGCTGCGCGACAGACGACAATCGACCCGCTTTGCAAAAGAAGAAGTGACTCACCAGTTTTCTGGGTAAAATGTAGCAAGATGCAATGCAGCAACCCAATCACAGCCCGTTAGGCCACGCGAGGTAACAAATAATCGCGCTTGAGCGAAAAACTGATTCGCGGCACAGTCTCAGAGCAAAAGCCAAAGGACCTCCAACTACCCCAAAGCAGGTCTCGGTCAAAAGTCCCGTCTTTCACGAAAAATCTTAACAAACCCCGTTCCTTTAAATGCGAAACGCTTCGTCACCGAACTTATGACATCCTGTCATTCTGACAGCAGAAATGTCACCACTGACAACCGATTAAAAAAAGATAACTCGATAAGGCTGCTTTCACATCCTAAATACTGCATCTATAGAAAATAAATGCTACAACCACCCCCCCTTTAATAGTATTTCCTGCGGATATGACACGCTGGAAATACACAATAAAGAAAACAGAAAAGTACTGACTAATAAACAAAGACAACCAGCTAGGTCCTTCAAACACCAGCTGACTACGACCATTACAATACCAAAGAAAGATCCTCCTATGTACCTAACTAGACACTGACTCGTGTACCGGTTAGGCTAAGTAACTAGAGTCTAATGCCCTTCATAGAAAACGAATGCTCCCTTTACTCACTGCCGATACCCTAACACTACCCAAGCTCTCAGGATAATGTAGAGTACTAAGAAGCGAATGAGAGAAAAACGCTCGGTGCGGTGCATAGAAGAAACTACAACGTGACAATTTAAAGTCACGTACACATATAGAAATACAAACAAAAGATTAAAATAGTCTTACATAATGATCACATAGCACTGGTTTAATAAACTAGAGAAACAGTGCTATGTAGTTACGTTAGGTATTGGAGACTGCTCCTCCTGATACTTCAGGATGTCCTTGATATGGTACTCCCCAAGATCCTTACCGTCCAGATCTGACAGCCTATATACTAAAGGGGATCGTTTAGCAGTCACCACACATTTAAGGAACTTAGGAGCTAGCTTAGCAGTAAAATTCTTGGCCTTGTTGGACAGGTAGAACGTGCGTTTGTAAACTATCTGTCCCACTTTCAGCTCTACATGCCTTTTTCTGAGGTTGTAATACTTTTCATTACGCTGGTGGGCAACGTTCAAATGTTTCCTCACCTGGTCGTAAATGCGTTGTATTTCTCTCAGCTTGACACCGAAGGCTGATGGATCGTCTACAGAGACTGAAGTAGGATGGCACGCGATATCTGTCTGCCTGTACAGCACTCCATCCCCAATAAATTCCCTACCATGTACCAAAAAGTAAGGGGTGAAACGAGTTGCTTCGTTAACAGCAGTGTTTAAAGCACACTGTATCTCAACCAAGAACTGATCCCAAGACTTGTGTTGTGACTTCACATAGCATGAGATCGCTTGAACCACATTGCGAATAGCTCGTTCCGCCTGATTAGTTTGGGCATGATACCTAGGGTTATAATATATATTAGGTACATTGTATTTAGCCAACAGATCCTTAAATGGCTTACTCACAAACTGAGGGCCATTATCCATGTAAATAGTCTTGCAGACTCCGTGCACGAGAAACACACTCTTCTCTATGAACCTCGCGACTACAGCGCCTGTGGCAACCCGAACAGGGCACAACATGACGTATTTGCTAAAGTAGTCGGAGACCACGATCAGGTGTACGTTTCTATTGCTCGAAGTGGGAAAGGGACCAAGCAGATCGACAGAGATAGCTTCGAATGGCTTCGAAACCCGCTTCGGGCTACCCATTAGGCCGGGACGAGACGTATTTACGGGTTTGTACTGCTTGCATGTTTCGCAATTCCCAACATATTCTTTGACGTCCTCGTACATCTTGGGCCAGTAATAATTTAGGGCTAACCTTTTATGCGTCTTCCAAACGCCACCATGGGCACTAAGTGTGTCATCGTGGTACTTAGAGAGCAGGGGCAAGCGATCCTCCTGAGGTACCACCAGCTTCCAGTCAAAGTCTGAAGTCAAAGAATATTTATTTTTAGTTAACCTATATAGAAGGTTGTCACGAATGTCATAATTTGGTGACTTCCTAGGGTTCTTCCGAACACTATTCATGGTGTGGTCATACCACGGGTCTTTAGTGGGTACTGCATCGAGGGAATCAATTTTGATACGAGACAGAGCATCAGGTACAACGTGGTCTTTACCTTTTCGATGCTCTATGTCAAAATCGAATTGACTGAGCCTCATGCTCCAACGTGCTAGACGACCCGTGGGATTTTTTAGCTTATGGAACCACAGAAGAGATGAATGATCCGTGACGACCGTACATTTTTGGCCTTCGACGTACTGTCGAAATTGTTCCAAGGCGAAAATCACGGCCAGAAGTTCTCGCTCAGTTGTGCTGTAGTTCACCTCGTTCTTGTTGAGAGAACGGCTACAGTAGGCGATAGGGTGCTCAACACCATCGTGAGTTTGTGTCAGTACAGCAGCAACTGAGTAAGCTGACGCGTCACTAATAATGCGGAAGGGCATCTCAAAGTTAGGCATTTTTAATATAGGGGCAGAAACCAAGGCTGACTTTAGCAGGTTAAAGGACTGTTCAGCCTCAGGGGTCCATTCGAACTTAAGGTTCGTAGAAGTGAGTTTGCACAGAGGTTTACTAATCTTCGAGAAGTTGTTAACAAAGCGACGATACCAGCCGGCCATTCCCAGAAATCTCTTAACCTCCTTAGGGTTAGAAGGGGTGGGATAGTTGAGGATAACCTCAACTTTACCCGGGTCTGTCCGTAAGCCATGTTTGTCCACATAATACCCCAGGTATTTGAGTTCACTCCGACAAAAGTGGGATTTTTTCATATTAATAGTTAGGCCAGCATCCTTGAGTTGCTGATAGACTCTATGTAAGAGCTCTACATGCTCCTCAAAGGTGCTGGACACACAGACTATGTCATCCTGAAACGCAAATACCTTGTTGTCGAACTCGGGACCAAACAGACGGTCCATGAGGCGTTGCATCGTGGCACTGGCACCGACAAGACCGAAGCACATGGAATTGTAATGGAACAATCCTCTCCGGGGAACCGTAAAAGCAGTCTTCTCAGCAGACTGGAGTGAGTCGAATGGAATCTGCCAGTAGGCCGCACTCAGATCTACAGAGGTTAAATACTTAGCATTATTAAGATGGTCTAAGATTTGATTGATATAGGGTAAGGGGTAGGCGTCACTCTTAGACACAGAGTTCAGCTTGCGAGAGTCCAAGCACAATCTGAGGTCGCCGTTCGCCTTCTCCACCATGACCACTGGAGAGTTCCAGGCGGACTGAGACGGGGACACTACTCCCATCTCCAGCATTCGGTCCAGCTCGGCTTCCAGGGCCTTCTGCTTAAGGGGAGAGAGCGGATAATAACGCTGCTTGATCGGCTTGCTGTCACCAGTGTCAATGACATGGTGCACAAGTGAGGTCCGACCTAAACCCACCTTATCAGTGTTCAACGAGTCGAACTTTTCAATGACCTCGTTGATTACACACCTTTGTTTAGTTGTCAGGTTGTCGTAATCCTCGAGGCCACCGTTAAGGGACACAGACTCTATAGGATTATTATCACTAAAGCTATCAAGACTAATATTTTGTAAAATTAACTTATCACTTAACTTAAATTGTTGCCAGAAATCCACTCCAAATATCATGGAGGTGGTTATACCTGGGACAACATAGAACTTGACAACTCGGATAACCGAATTGTACTCAATTGGCAAAGAGATACAACCCAGACATTGCAAGTGAGTGCTGTCTGCAGTTGTAATACGAAAAGTAGGATTGATACTCACAAGATCAAAACCCAGTTCCAAGAAGATGCGGTGCGCTCCCTTACCTAGTATAGAGCAGGAGGCACCGGAATCTAGAAGGCCTAAGACATTTAAATTTAAAACCTTAACAACTAGATACGGTCTAATGTCACTATCCCGTTTAGGAAACAGGACCTTATCAGAAATAGACTCAGATACAGAGTGATGCACAGAGTTCCTAATAAGGCCCTGGCCTACGCGTTTTTTGACTTGCTAGTACAGTGTGAGCAGTCTGGGGTCTTGACTCCTTTGAGACCACACCGGAAACACACCAGCTCCCTTGACTGTGTGCAGCTGTATGCAGTGTGACCGCCCCCGCCGCAACGAAAGCATTTGCGATCGTGGGGGGTAACCGGCGTCTCCACTGCAGACACCTGCTTAGCGGGCTTTTGTACACCTTTGTTCTTAAGCTGGTGTAAGTCAGATGTAATCTCAAACTTGTCAAGAGCAGGCTCATGGAAAGCGTCTGCCCTAGTACGCGCAAGCTCCAAGCGCTTACCCAAACGTCTCAAGTCATCTACAGAGTTGACATCATGCAAGGCCAGTTCCTTCATGTAGTCAGGTCTAATGTTGTGCATGAGAATGTCCAGCTGTTCCTCACTGGGCATCTTACATGACAACCTTGAGAACATGGCTTGCATTGTACATATATAGTTAACCAAGGACTCAGAGCGGTCTTGTGTACGCTGTCTTATCTCGTTCCTGAGGCGGTAATCATAATCAGGAATATCGAAGGTATCTCTAAGCTCACTAATAAGATCCTCATATGAGATGAAGTTAGCTTTGTTTGTACGGAACCAAGACAAAGCCGGTCCATCCAACAGGTCGGAGAAAGCCATAAGGAGTCTAGGCTTAGTAACCTCCCGAGCACATCTAAGTTCCTCTAATCTCTCTAAAAACACACGTACACAAGTAGAACCATCATATTTTAAGTTAAATGAACATAAGTTAAGGGGACGTTCTTTATACACTATGTTACATGTAGAACTATTCCTACTTGAACTAGCTCGCACCGAGCGGTCCTCTCTCACTACTGGTGAAGTATATTCCACCTGGTCACGACCCGAAGGATCATCACCATCATCATCCGAACCTTCGGATTCAGAATCACTACTGGGTTCAGCCCTAGCGATGATCTTCACTAGCCTACCACGAATATCCACCAGGTCGGGGCAATCCAGACCACAACGAGCTAACCTACTCAATAAGTAGTTGGCCCTGATGGACACCCTAAGACGAGAATTATTATTGGCCAAAAACTCACCTGACTGAAGAGCCTCCTCCAACTCGGAGACCTTCGGAAGGCAGGTCGAGAGCTCAGCCGATGCATCAGCGGGTACCGGAGCACTCGCTTTGATGCTACCTCGACGGACGAGTCGGTGTGCCGTTCTTAGCTCACTCCGAAGGCCAGACACTGTCGTTTCCGGTTCCACTGAAATACCCATGTGGGACAGCTCGTTAGCAAGTTCATCCTTTCTTAAATAATTTATATATTTTTTCATCTGTGCCATTATGTAAAAATTTACTTACAACAATTATAAAGATAAAATGGCACAGATAGGGATCAATTACAAAGTAAAAATGTAAATTGAGTTACAACAAAGTGTACTAAGTTAGGTAATTATGTTTCAAATTGACTTTTAGAATTTAACAAAGATTAAGGGTATATTAAGAGAGAAAAGTTTCTAAATTTTCTGATAACACAGTTCAGGTTAATAATTAAAATTACAAGGTATCAACATACCTTCAAAAAAAAATTTATAATTACACAGAGTGAAATTCACTAAGTTAACACAGAGGTGAAACTATAGAATAATATATGTAATATATTAATCTATGCTACTATAATATTACAATAAATATATGTGTGCACCATAAAAAGGAACATAACAAAGAAAAGAAACACAATAAGGAAAGAAGTGGGTATGCCAAATAAAATCAAAAAGTTTTTCCAAAATCACAGCTATTATAAATTTTTGAATTTAGAATTTTGTGTCTTTTCCAGCCAAAGATGTAGGGAGCTGGAAGAAGACGAAAGGGAAGGTTTTGTGCTTAGCTGCTAGCACCACCAATTAACGTCCTGGAGCGTCTCGGACGATTCACCAGGATGGTTTCGCCAGAGGTAACCACCTATGCACACACACTAGACTGAGGCTACCGCAGAGTAGACCCAGAGATTTGCCCCACGTTGGGCGCCAATTTTATAACACAGTGATGATCAGTGTTACTCACCAACTAGCGCGAGGTAGCTATGCAGAGAACTCTTTCCCAGGGCGCCTTACTACAGAGATTCCAGTGTGCGTGCAAGGGTAGGCCAGGGCTCTGACGAAAACAGTCAGGTAGGGTGTACACACATATATTTATATAACACAGAGATACACAGAGACACACAGAGAGCTTATTCACTGATAGACACAAATATCACAGGTACACAGAAGTATAGTCAGTGCTTAGGTACTTATGCTACTAAGCTACACATAAGTAGTGGATTTACTGGCCTGCAGAGTGAGCTGAGTGAGAGTGACTGCCTGTTGTTACTGCCAGGTGATGACGGCAGATACCTCTCACATGAGAAGCTCGTGTAGTCCGCACTTCCACGTTGTCGTACCACGTGCAGCCCACTAACTTATAGGTGCGGCACCAAATATCTCATCCGGCAACTAGCCCCGTAGTAAAAAACCCTGTCATGAAAGAAACGACAAATTAAGATCTTGGCTGCGCGACAGACGACAATCGACCCGCTTTGCAAAAGAAGAAGTGACTCACCAGTTTTCTGGGTAAAATGTAGCAAGATGCAATGCAGCAACCCAATCACAGCCCGTTAGGCCACGCGAGGTAACAAATAATCGCGCTTGAGCGAAAAACTGATTCGCGGCACAGTCTCAGAGCAAAAGCCAAAGGACCTCCAACTACCCCAAAGCAGGTCTCGGTCAAAAGTCCCGTCTTTCACGAAAAATCTTAACAAAACCCGTTCCTTTAAATGCGAAACGCTTCGTCACCGAACTTATGACATCCTGTCATTCTGACAGCAGAAATGTCACCACTGACAACCGATTAAAAAAAGATAACTCGATAAGGCTGCTTTCACATCCTAAATACTGCATCTATAGAAAATAAATGCTACAAATGTTGTGACTAAAAAGTATTAAATAAATAAATGGTTTAAAAAACCCTAGAAAAATACGCTTTTATAATGCACGAAAAACCCCAAAAATAAATTATGGATCGTTCAAGTTGCCTTTATTTCTGGGCTGAAGTGTAAACTATGTGCTTTTAGTTATAATATTTGATTATAAAAGCGTGGGGCGCTAGAACAAGAAATACTTTTTTGTAAGCATATTCCTGTTAATACTAATCCTTATATAATAAAAATCCTGGCGAAAGCTGCATGAGGTCGCATAAGAGCATAACGTTTATGCTGCCAGAGGGAACGCCTCTTCTTTCAGGCAATAAAGTAGATACATGAGGGGAATACGTTAACAGTGGCAAAATGTAGAGTTCTTGTTCGAGAACGAGATATCTTTGGTTACCGTTAAAAACCCGCTTGGGGATATATGCTTTTGTATTCCTATTACGTGATTACTACATATTGTAGATACTAAATATCTCGGAATGCCGAAACTTTAAGGACCTACCAATGAATTATCTAATAGAGACCCGTAACGGTAATACGTTTGCTCCTATTACGCGGGCGTCACGAAAAACTGGCAAAAGTGGGTGTTGAAAATGCGTAGGCGTGATTAACTACTTTACTTTTCAAGTAAGTATGTTATGTATTTCAATTAAAGCTATCATCGTTAATACATTTCCGAAATTTAAAATGATATTAATAATAATAAAAGTCACAATAGATATATAAAAGCGTGACAGTGTAAATTAATAGTTTAAAAACACGAGAAAAACACGCTTTTATAAATGTGACCTTATCCTTAATCGGACAAGACATCATGCAGCTTCCGCCAGGAAAGTCTTTCCTGTTCCAGCGCCCCACGCTTTTGCAATCAAATATTATAACTAAAAGCACATAGTTTACACTTCAGCCCAGAAATAAAGGCAACTTGAACGATCCATAATTTATTTTTGGGGTTTTTCGTGCATTATAAAAGCGTATTTTTCTAGGGTTTTTTAAACCATTTATTTATAATATTATTATATTACATAAACAATAATAATAATATATTGTATAAGTAAGATTTTAAGGCCTATGTTCAACAAAGTACCAAGTACCTACTTGACTGTCGACATTTGGGCTTTTGGACTTTTGGACTGTTGGACTGTTGGACTGTTGGACTTTTGGACTGTTGGACTGTTGGACTTTTGGACTTTTGGACTTTTGGACTTTTGGACTTTTGGACTTTTGGACTTTCGGACTTTCGGACTTTCGGACTTGGGACTTTTGGACTTTTGGAGTTTTGGACTATTGGACTTTCGGACTTTTGTACTTTGGACTTTTGTACTTTTGAACTTTTGGACTTTTGGACTTTTGGACTTTTGGACTTTTGGACTTTTGGACTTTTGAACTTTTGGACTTTTGGACTTTTGGACTTTTGGACTTTTGGACTTTTGGACTTTTGGTCTCTTGGACTTTTGGACTTTTGGACTTTTGGACTTTTGGACTTTTGGACTTTTGGACTTTTGGACTTTTGGACTTTTGGACTTTTGGACTTTTGGACTTTTGGACTTTTGGACTTTTGGACTTTTGGACTTTTGGACTTTGGACTTTAGAACTTTTGGACTTTTGGACTTTTGAACTTTTGGACTTTTGGACTTTTGGACTTTTGGATTTTTGGACTTTTGGACTTTTGGACTTTTGGACTTTTGGACTTTTGGACTTTTGGACTTTTGGACTATTGGACTTTTGGACTTTTGGACTTTTGGACTTTTGGACTTTTGGACTTTTGGACTTTTGTACTTTGGACTTTTGGACTTTTGGACTTACCAAAAGTCCCAATAGTCCCAAAAGTTCCAAAAGTCCCAAAAGTCCCAAAAGACCCAAAAGTCTTTGCTTAAATTCTGCAACACTTTTCAGTACTGCGCCATCGAGACGTATCGCAGGTACACGGCAAGGCTTGTTTTTTTTTGTTGAATATACCTAAAAACTTTAAAATAATTATAAAATATCCTGGTGTTATCGGCTTTCTCCAGAGGTACCCATCCTCGATTCTTCAATCCTAACGTACAACAGTTACGGATAACCAGGATAGGATTGACGAATCGAACTCCTCATCGGAGGAAATTTGGATGTAGGAGAAGAAAAATATCTGTACCCTCCAGATTCTTATTTGCCTGCCTCGGTGACATTCGGTAATATAACTGACTGTCGCGCTGGGGTCCTGGGTTCGATTCCCGGGCAGGCCAAAAAATCGTGGGATCTACCAATGTTTGTTTCGAAGATTTGATGTTTTCTTAGTATAATATGTATAAATAAATAGATAAATTCTTTATTGCCATTAATTGTGTACATACATGAAATTGGAATTCCCTGATACCTACGCTAGTACAAACTGTGTTGCATATGTCAGTGTTCTCCCCCAAAATATTGACACTTGACAGTATGTTTACACAAAACTATTAAAATATTAAAATTGTTTCCTACTAACTTATAAACTTATAATAATTTTACATAGAGAAAACGATAAAATATGAAACAAAACCAGTACAAAATCTTAAAGCATGCTTAGGCTTTCGTGCGTGCGCGTGTGTGTGTGTATGTGTGTATGTGTGTATGTGTGTATGAGTGTCTGTGTGTGTGTGTGTGTGTGTGTGTTTGTTGCATGTATGTTTATGTGAGTTGATTTTTGAGGGTGTGTGTGTGTGTGAGTGTGTGTGTGGGTGTATGTGTGTGTGTTGCATGTATGTTTATGTGAGTTGATTTTAAAGAACTTGTAGAAGGTCTTCCACAGATTCATATTCCATTGGTTTTAACCACTCAGTTACTGCCGTTTTAAATTCTCCGTATGTATGCATTCTTAGAAATTATATGAGTATGTATAAAAAAGTTTTAATTAGATGGCAAAGAAAATGTCCAAAAGCCAAAGTACTTGAAGCAAAGTCGTTGATATGCCTACCTAATTAGAGATAATAGAAAAACCTCGCAGAACTTCAGAACAATACACACTCACACAGTACTGTTTTACGATTACCGATTATAATTATTTAAAGTTAAAGTTCATTTTTAAATAATTTATTATACTATTAAACTAATTTTTGTCAAACTGATTATGATTAAACCTCTTTTCATAATCAATATGCGAGTACAACCGTTAAACAACACTATGCCAAAGACAAACAAGACTGAGAAAAAATAATTTAATGACAAGCAAGAATGACAGGTTTAAATTTTTATCATCGAAGTATTTTTCATGAAATTATTCTATATTCTAAAGGTAAATTAGTGTCGAAATGGCCGCATAAATCTAACTATGGTTCCTTAAAACGAATATGATCAGGATTGATATTTAAATGTAAGTAATTATGGAGAGTCGAGATCCAATCTGTTTGTTTACTACATTGTTTGAATCTGTTGAATTCCACTATATATGAGATACACGAACGTGGCCGAAGGTAGCCGAGAGTGTGATTCGTTTTCGTGACAGAATTTCTGGATTCGGTCTTCACGCAAGGCCCGCGATAGAAGCTATGCAATAGCTTAAAAAAAAACCACAAATAAATTACGCACAAATTTAACAACACTAGAAGGACCACAGAGAAAAAGTACTTAGTATGTATGTAATATAAAAGCATGGATTTATTGTCCAGAGTCAGCTGGGCCTACAACTATTTCGTCACAGTTTATTATTGCTTCTATGTACATTGGAAGAAGGAACAAACTTAAGTCATCGGCGTAGGTAAGTGAATTTATTTTCCTTCCCACAATATCACCATCTCCAGTTCCAGTTTGCTTTGATTATCACAGTTAAAATATCAATCAAAGTTACAACGAACTACAAGAACTTCTAAATTTTTAAAAATAGGTAACGTCAAGAAAGCATGGATATACGACAACTATTTAACATCACGTCTAAACTGGCCGTTTCTTGTGTACGATATGAGCCAAAACCTTCTCAGAAAATTGGATGCGAATGTTACGAAGACGTTGAAGTCGTGGCTAGGGCTAGCTCAATCGGCCGACCCGTCGGCATTATACAGAACCTCTAATAATTTCGGAATGACGTTTAAGAAGCCGTCGCAACTCTATAAACATCTAAGAGTTACTAAAATGCACGTCTTGGCAAAATCAAGAGACAAAATCGTTCAAACTCTTCCAAAGGATAAAAATATAGCAGAACTTGAGTCACGCCTCCAATTCCACAAGAAATTCATGTTGGGTTCGCAGACTGGTCGAGCGGGGTTGGGTAGTATCCGGAGACAAACAGATAAAGACATTACAGAATCTTTTCTGGAGCAGGATGATAGCGATGCCTATAAGGTGCACGCGATGAACCTGGAGATGCAGAATGAATGGCTTACTCTGGGCGAATTTTGTATTCCCATGGCCTTGCAGTGGCGTACCTTATTGTACGACTGGTCGCCGGCTTTGCTTAAGTTCTACCTGAACGCGTTTCAATTGACCCTCCCCGACCAAAGTAATCTGGTCAGGTGGGGGAAAGCCACAGATAAAACATGTAATGCATGTGGAGAAGCGATTGGAACTGCTAGGCACCTGCTGGTAGGTTGTAGGACGTTACTAGACCAGGGTCATTACTCACGCCGACACGATAGGGTATTGGAAATCATACGTGAGGCTGTCAGTTTGGCGGTAGCGAGAGCGAAAAAGGGATTAACCACAAACAAAAGAAATGACATTGCGTTTTTAAAGGAAGGCCGTTTAAAGAAAGTACCTCAAAAGCCATTCTCAATTTTGATGGCTGCCGCCGATTGGACTATACTCTCAGACACGTATGAAAAATACTACAAAATCCCGGAGGATGTATGTGCCTCGTCATCCAGACCGGCGTGCGGTGCTCGTGGAGCTGACGGTCCCGTGGGAGACCAACATACCGAAGGACCACGCCATGAAGACAAATAAATACTTTGACTTGACCAATGAGTTTACCAAAAATAGCTATGTGGTTAAACTCTATGCCGTAGAAGTAGGAGCAAGGGGAATTCCAGCTAAATCCCTGTATAATTTATTTAAGGACCTTGGATTGCCAAGAGCTTCAGTAAGCTCTTTACTAAAACGAGTATACAAAGCGGCATTGATAGGATCTTACCAAATCAGGTTGGGCAGAGGGGGGAAAATTGTTGACGGTGGAAGGTGATCGTTCATGCGCATAGTAAGGTGGCCACCCTAAACCTACTCAAATGGGTCGCAAGTCCCAGATGCCGACGCCGTCGGGGTGTTCCCCCCTGTGCCACGCTATGGACCCGGTGCCCGCACGGAGAATCCATGGAATGCTAAGAATACGGTCTCTAATGTTACTTGCGGCTACGGAACTCTTCATGGGCGAGTCCAACTCGCACTTGGCCGGTTTTTAGTTGATGGATTTAATAAAATGACCAAGATTCATTAAGAGGAAAAAAAGGGGCAAGTATACGTTTGTTTGGAAAACTTCTTATGGTAGAATGTAGATTGTAGAGGTAGGTATACAGAGTGAATTTTTCAAAAGGGATTGGATGGCCAAATCCGAAACTATAAGGATTAGCGAAAAATGCTCAAAGGAGTCACGAGCCCGATTTTGATGAAACTTAAAACCTTATCATTAGATTTTTGAATAACCAATAATCCTAGCTGGGAATCGAACCCACAGATTATGAAAAAAAAACACACCCTATATTATTTCACCATACCATAGTGTTGCTATTAAGGATCTTATTCTGGGAAGTAATGACATACGGCAAACTAAAGGAAAGTGCTCATCTTTAACAAAATACAATTTATTTTGCTTACGTTGACTGATTAATTGTTCAAAATGTTGACCATTGTTTTCAATACATAGCTGGATTCGAGACCTCAAAGATAGTACTGCATTCAATATTATTGATTCCGTTTAGAATATTCTCCAAATAATCATTCTGAGCATGATTTAAAACACGGTATAGTTACGATCTATTCTGGGATTTTGAACGAAACAAACTATGCTACAAAATTTAGGTACATGAAATATGAATTCTATTAAAATTCCAAATTTCCTTAAATTTGCCGTATATCATTACTTCGCAGAATTTGATCCTTATCGTATGGTGTAATAATAAAGGGTGTGTTTCTTTTTTTCAAAATCAATGGGTTCGATTCTCAGCTAGGATTATTGGTTTTTCAAAAATCTAATGATGAGGTTTTAAGTTTTATCAAAATCGGGCTCGTGACTCCTTTGAGCATTTTTAGGTATTCCTAATAGTTTCGGAGTTGGCCATCCAAGCCCTTTTCAAAAATTCACCTGTATAGTATCTATTATAATTATGTAGTACATAATAGGTACTATATTTTCTGTGTATCGTACCTAGTATAATATTTTAGTAGATTAGAGCATTCCAATTTCTTCTATTCATTTTGCGCCACTTCTGAATCTACTTATCACTAGATCAATGTACACTAATAGGCGTTTTCGTAAATGTAACGAATAAATTCATAAACTACTAGACCGATTGATAAACACGTTCAGGCTATATTTTATCCACGTATTTCCACACATTACTTGTTTGCATTGAACCGGCTCAAATCATATACACTCATGGACAAAATTAGGGGAACGCAAAGAAATGTTCAGGTAGTAATAAAATAAACGTTTTATTTATGTTTAATACAGTTTCATTTGAGTATTCTTAATTAATTTAACTTTTTAAAATACAGAAATGTACAATTTTCTGTTAAAAATAGACAAATATTGAAGTTATCGCTTATTAACGAGAATGTTAAGGAAACAATGAAATATAATCTTTTCATGAAATTTATGGAATGTCTGGTTTCTTCTCTAGTAAAAGTTAACATGACCACTCGTAGGTACATTCAGTATTTGGTGTTACCTCCTCTTGCTGTTAAAACTGCCTCCAATCGTCTGGGCATACTTTTTATTAATTCGTCTATGAAATTTTGTGGCATTTGGTCCCATTCTAAGTTAAGCAACGCCGTTTTAAGTTGTCGTAAGTTGGTTATTGCAGGGATTCTTTTTTTTATTTGACTTCCCAGTTTAGCCCAGACATGTTCAATCGGGTTTAAGTCTGGCGAGCGGGCTGGCCATTCCAAAACATCGGTTTCGAACCCTTGAAGGTATCTTGAAACTACAGCGGCAGTGTGTGGCCGAGCATTATCATGCATCAGTAGAAAATTATCACCTATTTATGGGACAAATGGTATCACAATTTCTTCTAAAATGTTAGTTACGTAGCGTGCTGCTGTCAGAGATCCATTTTCGAAGACGTGGAGCTCCGTACGTCCTCCTAAGGAAATGCCGCCCCATACCATCACTGACCCTCCACCGTAAGGTTCTCTTCCGCCAATGTTACACTGTGCATATCTTTCTCCTGGTCGTCTCCACACTTTCACCCTTCTATCATCTGGCTTAAGGCAAAATCTGGACTCATCAGTGAATAATACTCTTCCCCAGTCATTGTCATTCCAGTGACGGTGAATGCGAGCAAAGTTATTCCGAGCTACACGATGACCTGTGGTAAGAAGAGGTCCTTTGGCAGGTATAAATGCCCCTATTCCGGCTGCTTTAAGTCATCTTCGTATCGTTTTAGTGCTAACTGCCACATTTCGGACTTCTTGGAGCCTTGCTCTTACCTCAGAAGACGTCGAGGTACGATTTCTTAGCACACTGCTTACGATAAATCTATCGTCCCTAGCTGTGGTCTTCTTTTTTCTCCCTTGTCCTCTGCATCTTGTGTACTCGCCTGTCTGCCGGTATCGTTTTACGTTGCGAAAGATAACTGATTTGGAAACTCGCAACATTTGAGCCACTTGATTGTAAGTGTAACCTTGTTCGATTAAAGTTACAGCTTTGGACAACTGTGCTACGTTGAGATCCGGCATTATTACTTCAGTCTTTTTAAAAAGTCTCTAAGTAACACTCTGACGAATAATTTTTGTAAAAAAAAAGATTTACTAAAGTTTTCAAATACGAAAATAAACTCTTAAATTGTTCTCTTACGAAGTTACGACACACATTTATTACATTACTACGTAGAGAAAAAAAAACAAATGATATTCTGAAACAAAAGACGATAAAATGTCTTTCTTTAAATAATACAAATGCTGTTATAGGTGGCCAGTGTGTAAGTATAAAAAAAATTAACGTAGTCGACCTTTTTTTTGCGTTCCTCTAAATTTGTCCCTGAGTGTATAAGAATATCAACAGCAATAGATTTAGAACAAAAATAGTGTAGTTAATACAGTTTAGTTACTATCACCATGTGAACGGATTCACAACTCCAATAGCAACGTAATTAAAAGTTTTACTGAAATCTTAATAAGGTTGGTAATAATTGGATGGAGTAAATGAGAACATTTATATAATTATTTTTCAAATAATTTATTATTAAGTAAATGTTGTGTAACCTATTTCAAAATTATTGTTCTTACAAAAAAATCTTTAAGTGGTAGTAAATATTTGATAGCCATTATGTAACATATTTTTATTGAGCTCTTTTAACGGTTGACAATATTTTTTATTTCTTTGAGGTTTTTTTAATACCTACTGCTAAGTAGCAGACAAGCATACGGTCTACCAGATGTACCGGTGGTCACCGTAGCCTACACTCACGCTGCCGACCCTGTAAAAATCTTCTAAGGCCTTCTTTAATACAATACTCGAAAAAACCGAGTCTGGGAGCTCATTCCACAATCTAAGCTTACGCGGAAGAAAGCCTCTATTGGATCTTACCGTGCTCGAGCGCTCCGGACGCAACGTGTGAGGATGAACAAACACCCGGTCTATGACGAGCGGTGCGATAATAGATAATAAATTATCATAAAAATCATACATTAAAAATTAAAACATTATGCATAACATCATAAATGATAAAAATAAGTGAAAGCAATTTAATAAATAAATACTTAAATAAATATTTGTGATGTTAGGTACACTTAATTACAATACCTACTGGAAGAATTTATTGAATGTTTGAGTAAATTTATATCTGTAGATTGCTTACAAGCTTAGCTTGATAACAAAGAGTAAAAAATAATAGGTACTGTATGGCAGAACATTATTTAGGGTACATTGCCGGCGACATTATCGAATTTGTTTTCGGTATAATACACTTAAACAGCTGGGGGCTAATTTGCCGTCCTGACAGAAGGCCCAAGACGGCGGTGTGACATGATAGTTTCACGCACTCTTCCACTCGAAGAAGCGGGATAATAACCAAAGCAACCCCCAAAATCCATGAGGCAGTGGTAAGGCACCATTGGTTAAGTCGCTAAGTGTCCGGCATAGCAAATATGAAGGATTTCCATACGTGAAAATAAAAGGTACCTACGCTTAAAAATTTTCCTAAATTTAAAAAGTGAAAAATTTACAGAAATATTACATTCATATCTAGTACTATTATTTACTCTGTGCCCATGTTTACTTTGAAGTGAACTTGGTTGACATTTCTTGTAAACTTTTATAGGTACGTCAGCGTCAGGCTTATCGCTCACAAAATTTAATAATAATAACTAAGTTAGTAAATGGTTCCGTACCAGCTTTTATAAGGTAGCGGCTTATACACCCTTCGTAGTAATATTTGTGGTACTCATCCACACAACACTGACGGTCATAATCTCTAAGGAGACCCGGAGGCCTTATTACGCTGAGTAAGTTCTTGAGCCCTCGATAATAGCATTGTGAGAAACTTCCACCATACCCTACGAATAAGGAATAATTTTAAACTTCATAGAGCCCTTTCGAGAAACATTTTGTTACACATACCTGCTAAAAGCTTCTGTAACTTACTACAAACTTTTCGGATTTTGTCTATTGATTATAAAGGACCAAGTAGTTTCTTGTTTCCTAGCTCACTTATACACACAATAGTTTTAACCATTTAGAAACCGGATTCATGGAATACCTACGTTCACTTGATCAAAATTCAACAAATAAATGTATTACATTTTTAATGTTCTATCCCACAAAAAACATTTTTTACTTATTACGGAAGAAACTTTATTATGCACTCGTACTAATTAGATCTTTTTTAATACGCTTTTATTAGGTCGTCGTGTATGTAACTAACAATGTAATGGAATTTAAGGAAACTAATTTAACCATCTTCCCAGGATCGTAGCGTTATGAAAATGGCGAAGTCTCATGAATAGGGTCCCTTAGGTACCCTTTGGATACGGGACCTTAGAACAACGCGCCATTTCTATCTTTTTTTTTGAGCTTCTAAAACTGCAATACTAAGTTTTTTTTAAATTCATTAAGCAACCATGGATTCTGAGGTATTGCAAATTTTACGTCTACAGTACACTCCACTCACAGTTACATTTATATTGGGAGGGAAATGTAAGACAAAATGTATTTTCAGTTTTGTTATTTTTCAGTGCAATTGTCCCATGGATATAAGTTTCAATATTGAGGATATTGTACATCGGATTAGAAACATCTACACCTTCGCTATAGCCTAAATCAAGGATTTCTTTGAATGTAAGGATCATTCTAAGCTGGTGTGTACGCTTTATCATCTTTATCAGCTTAAAGATTAAGCCTATCGTGAAGGAAGTAAAGTAATAGTTACTGAATTATTTTACAAAAGACTACTAAGAGTAGGTATATTCACTTACGAGCGGGTGTTCAAGTGCGAATACGATATAAATGTTTCTGCCATTTACAAATCTGTTAAAAACTTAGACCATATAACACGGGACTAGCCTTTGCGAAACACCGCATACAAAAATATCCTGCCAGTTTTCATACAAATGAAGGGGGAAACACAAAGACATATAAAATTTCATTGCAATTAAAAATGTATTAATCGACAAACGCGTAATGGCTGTTGTGTGTTAATTGTTATTGTACAGTCAACTACAATGTAATGTACTAGTTTAATCATATAAAATGATGTACTGATGTACAGGCTTTTCATAAAGCCAAAAGACCAAATGGTCATGTGCAATGGCAGAAAACAATGCTTAAGTAATGCGCATCCTGTGGTTAGATGATCTAAGGTTAAAAAAGATTAAAACCGACGCTTTAAAAAAAAAAATTCAATTCAAACATCACTCAGAAACGGTATATTCAATACAATACAAAGTGCTATTAACCGATGTAAGTGGAATGAAAACCATGATCACTAGAGTGGTACAGAGCGCTTATGTTTGGATAACCACATAGCCTCATCAGCAGGCTGTGGTCAATATTTTAGGTAGTTAGTTAGCACAGGCAGTAAAATTTAACTTGGCAAAAATAACTAATATAATTTAAAAAATAAATAACTAAGCAAACTTTTATAAGAAGAATACAAAAGTAGGTACTTAAGTAAGTATAGGTAATTTTATTGGGCCTAAAAACCTTAGGCCGTCGCACAGTGCGGGAATCTCGCAATCTAGCGGGATTTAATTCCAGATAGAATTAAATAAAAGATATAGTTGAAAATTAATATACCAATGTATTTAAATAAACAAATACATTTAAATAGAGATAAAAAATGCAACAATATTAATTTATGTCAACAATTGTGTTAAAATAAATGCGATATAAATAAATATTGTTAGTTTAATCACCGATTCTTCTCTCAGCCTCATTTATGTTGGGTACAGGAAGCAATTTCAGGACCTCAGGGTCTAGAGGACTTTGTTTTCTCTTCATTATACACCCAAGACTGGATATGAAGGGGTCTAATGTTATAAGAAGCCTATTAAGTAGATCAGTATTAGTGTTTATTCGTGACGTTTTTCTAGTGAATTCCTGTACCTTGGCTTATTTTTGTTTCTAGTCTCTTGTGCCTATTCCGATAACTGTCCAATCTGCAAAATAAACGAAGATACATGGAATTTTTTACCGATTTTGAACTTTTTTGAAATATGATTTTTTAAATTATTTTTTTAAGCTATTGCATAGCTTCTATCGCGGGCCTTGCGTGGAGACCGAATCCAGAAATTGTGTCACGAAAACGAGTCACACTCTCGGCTACCTTCGGCCACGTTCGTGTATCTCGTCTCGCACTTCATAAATTTTTTGTTTACGTCAATTATGAACTCTGCAGTCGTTATATATTATTATATTGTGTCAAATAATCCAAAAATTGATGCTTGTACCCAGAATCGATCTTGCGCCTTCTGCGTACCGATCCGCGTCTTAACCACTCGACCAAAGTTGAATTAAGAGTGCTGGTCGAATTTAGAGTTCATAATGTGAAATGACAATTTCGATGCTGTCAATTACATTAGTTGCTGTCAATTTACTTCGTCTAAATAAAAATTCGACTATAGGTGTATAGGTATTCATCATCTATGTACAACAGTGAACTGTACTCGTATAATTTGTGTAAAAAGTGTTTTAAATATGAATAAACAAAGTGCAGTTATTAATGAAGAAAGTCACGAAAAATAGTGAAAGAAAATGAGTGAGTACCATGGAGCAAATATAAGAGGTGAGTACTCTATATACATACATTTTATTATTATTATCACCAATGCAGTATTATTTTTTGTTTTGTTAATATATATATAATACTGCTATAAAGATAACCAAACCCGGGAGTACGTTCCCATGGGAAGCGGGAAGAAAATTTCACGCTGACGTAGCCGCGAGCGCCATCTATCTCATACCTATGTACTTTAAACGTGTCATAAAAGTCACAACAATACCATACATGCATATTTCAAAGAATGTCTATTATTACCATAAAATTTGTAAAAATAGTTTTTAAGAAGAAACCTATTGTTTTATCTTTTAACTAGCTGACCCTCGCAACTTTGTTTACGTCACACAAGGTCTATGAAATTAGAGGTATTTATTAATCATACTCATCAAGTAGCGTGTGAATCTGCCCTGTTTGCTTAATCAAAATAGAGCTTAATGGTTAAAGCTATTCCTCAGTATAGAATTTTCCTCAGTATAAACAATTTACATACAAACACCGGCGTGTTAGAATTTTATTACATGTATCAATGTAGTAGACGTAACGTGTATAAAATGACATCAATCAAATGTCATCAATATTCTGAAAAAGAAATTAAAAATAGAGTTCACAAACTCTTTTGAAAATACGTACTGTACCTACCTTAGAGGATCGTTATGAAGATTACAGGATAGTTAACAACCATCCATAGAAAATAGATGGTATAATGCTGAATACCGCAAAGAACAATCGGCGCGGCATATGGGGCCTATACTGATATCCTGGAGGATTTAAATGATGCCGATGTCCTGTGCCTGCTGAGGCACACACACGCCGTCATGCATGTCTGCAGGACAACGTGCAGGACAACGAGCAGGATGAGGCAGCGAATGGCTGGACTGAAATTAAAATCGACAGACGCAAGAGATGTGGTGGAGGCACTAATTCACGTACCTCGGGAGTGTCGTGTCAGAAACTGATGGGATAGAAGAGTACCTTACATCATTTCGAGTCTCGCCAAGGCCAGAACAACCTTTACACAGCCGCGCCCCGTGGGCAGTTGCGAAAATGGACACGAAGAGTGAAACTCAAAACAAAGTAAACGTTAAAACTGTACTGCTAACTGCTATACGGATGCGAGACATGGAAGGTCACTAAAGACATTTCGCACCAGCTACCAGCTATAAGTCTTCGTCAAACGCTGCCTCCAATGAATCCTCGGTACATACGGGCCCGAGAACATCACGAACGTAAGACTATTGGAACGCTGCAGTGAGACCAACAGATCAAACGTCGGAAGTGTAGCTGCTGCGCTAGATTGGACACACGCTGCAAAGGGACCACGATCACATCATACCAAGGCAAGTCTTACTGAAACTACTGGTAGGGTTTCAAAAACTGTTCGATAGTAAGTAGGTACATTAATTGATAGTGGCTATAGGCTACATAACATAATGCTAAGATTCCTGCCTTTTGGCCTTTTGGACTTTAGTCCAAAAGTCCAAAAGTCCAAAAGACACGAAGAGTGAAACTCAAAACAAAGTAAACGTTAAAACTGTACTGCTAACTGCTATACGGATGCGAGACATGGAAGGTCACTAAAGACATTTCGCACCAGCTACCAGCTATAAGTCTTCGTCAAACGCTGCCTCCAATGGATCCTCGGTACATACGGGCCCGAGAACATCACGAACGTAAGACTATTGGAACGCTGCAGTGAGACCCCTATCCACCAACAGATCAAACGTCGGAAGTGTAGCTGCTGCGCTAGATTGGACACACGCTGCAAAGGGACCACGATCACATCATACCAAGGCAAGTCTTACTGAAACTACTGGTAGGGTTTCAAAAACTGTTCGATAGTAAGTAGGTACATTAATTGATAGTGGCTATAGGCTACATAACATAATGCTAAGATTCCTGCCTTTTGGCCTTTTGGACTTTAGTCCAAAAGTCCAAAAGTCCAAAAGTCCAAAAGTCCAAAAGTCCAAAAGTCCAAAAGTCCAAAAGTCCAAAAGTCCAAAAGTCCAAAAGTCCAAAAGTCCAAAAGTCCAAAAGTCCAAAAGTCCAAAAGTCCAAAAGTCCAAAAGTCCAAAAGTCCAAAAGTCCAAAAGTCCAAAAGTCCAAAAGTCCAATAGTACAAAAGTCCAATAGTACAAAAGTCCAAAAGTCCAAAAGGTCAAAAGTCCAAAAGTCCAAAAGTCCAAAAGTCCAAAAGGCCAATAGGCCAAAAGTCCAAAAGCCCAAATGTCCACAGTCAAGTAGGTACTTGGTACTTTACTTTGTTGAACATAGGCCTTAAAATCTTACTTCTTACTAATATTATAAATGCGAATGTTTGTGAGTGTGGATGTTTGTTACTCTTTCACGCTCAAACCGCTGAACGGATCGGGCTGAAATTTGGTAACAGAGATACATTATAGTCTGGAATAACACATAGGCTACCTTTTATCCCGGGAATAACTTCCCGCGGTAACAAATTTTACGCGGGCGAAGCTGCGGGCATCAGCTAGTATTCTTATATAGAAATAATTATACTAGCATAGTCGGTAAAAAATGCTATGTAATAGCTTTACCGCGGCAGTCCCCGAGTGCCACACGTCTTTTTTTATTTTTAACAAATTTACTTATTCTAAGTCGTATAATTTCATATTGATGTACTGATAAATCAGCAACTTCTATCATGCTCAATGCTTCATCAGCCGACACAGTGACTTGAACGCTTTCAGTAATTATTGTTTTACATACACTTTTCATGACGGAACCTCTCTTAGGTGAACTCATAGAAAGTTCTTTCGCGATCACTGCGGAGTCCCTATTACCTTCTTTTCGAAGGTTACACTCATGGGCTATTAGAATTTCTTCAGGGCTAGTTGACGATAAGAGATAGTGAACATTACGTTTTTTTTAGTTTTATTGCAACCTTCTACAAAACTTTTGTGAGGCCTAACCTATGTATGGCCAGATGTACCTACCTAGATGTTATTTCATCTAAAACACATTCTGGTAATTTTATGCACTCGTTCAACCAAGTTGAATTCGTTTTTAAAAAGCTTTCACGATTACTATTGCTTGCTGTCCATTTTTCGTTTAATTTGCCACATAGCCTCCATAAAAAGATCTTAATGTCTTTTTTAGCACCTTCTGTAATTGTACTTGAGGGTAATTACCTATTTTTTTTTTTTATTCTGAATAAACTTGTAGAATAGGGACTTTGACGCCTAGCGTATGTCAGTCCCATCGTACCCTAACCTCCAATATTCGTCTACATAATTATAATATATATAACAATTAAGTATACTTGTTTTCTATTACCTACTATTATTAGATACTTATCTAATTACACATCACGTATGCCATGAATTCAAACAGAGCAACTGCATATTCGCCATTAGGGTTTGATAGGATTTTATGGAAAATGCCTACATCAGTTCTGTTCAAATTCAAGGCCCTTAACAGACTATTTCTAATAGACTCATACCGGCCACACTTCACGAGTAAATGTTGCAGGTCTTCAACAATTCCACACTCCTCGCATAGGGGGAGTCTGTTATTTTCATGAGGAATGTAAATTGTTTACATGGAATGTGCCCTGATCTGAGTCTATGACCTGTTACAATAAGTCTCCTGCTCAGGTTACTGTTCATGCACCAGGGCACACGAAGAGGCTGACACTGTATGGTTTTATACCATATCCATAACAAATGTTTTTAAATTTAGGTAAAAATTCAAAGTAGTCTAATTTCAATGTAATATTCTTTCCATTTTTGCTGCCGTATTTCGCCATCATGTCAGCTATTTCGTTGCCCTGCAATCCAATATGAGATGGAACCCATTGCAATCCCTTTCTAATCAGTTCATCGATCTTGGACAGAATGGCATAAGCTATCGAGGCGCCTCTGTGGCCAGAGGTGAATCGAGCTATGTGTTGGAGATCACTCCTACTATCTGTGAAAATAACGCACTTTTTAGTATCACTATTTTCTAACAATATAAAATTCAGTGCCTCTGCGATTGCAATCAGCTCCAAAGTCATAATGGATGTTTGCTCACTTATCTTGAAGTAACCTGTTTGCATGTCCATATCGACACTAGGTACATAGTAGGCAGCACCATGACCCTCTAAACTCTTTGAACCGTCAGTGAATATAAGGAACCAGCCGAAATACTTTATATCGCACCTTGATTTCGAAACCGTTACTAAACGAAATTTTTACGAAATTGAGTTAATAACGCCATCTTTTTTAAATCGTCAGGAACTACCGAATGAATTTGACAGTTTATTTAATACCTCAATATTACGGTAGATAGCTCTAAACTAAAACGTTACTAAACGAAAATTTTAAACAAACGCTAATGACATAACCGTTATTAAACTAGTTGTCACCGGTCATTTGAGGAGTCGACGTACAAGTTTATAATAAAAGTGTAACTATTGATGTAAGAACGGTTGACTTTCTCGTTAAGCTATATTATTTACTTATTTTTATTCTATAAAGTGTTTTTTTGTTTAGTCACAGTTTTTAACTTAAAATGTGTATTTTATTTTTTTCAAATTTAAAACTAAAACCGTTACCTTTTGTATAATCCTTATAATAAAGATTCTAGATAAAAGTATGACATAAATATTTAGTTTCAAATTGTGATTATTGGTTTAGTATAGTTCTTGACTAACTTGATTCTCATGTTTACGGTTAGGATTATTACAATAAGTATATAAACAGTGGTAGTATTATTACAATAAGTATAAAACAAATACAAAAGATTTATAAATGACTGTTAAGTTTCATATTGTGTTATATTATTTTTACTTAGCTAGAGCCCCGGGTAAGCCCTCGGAAGGCCACCACTGCGGCCTCGCCCAAGGGGCGGTTCGAGTGCTATCCCGCGTCTTTGGGGGCTTTCGGGTGTGATCCCGCTTCTAAGGGGCAGTGTGCGGGAATCCCTCACGTCACGCTGCCGTCATGGGCCTGCTTCTGTTAGGACGGGGAGTAGCCCTCTCACCGTCCTCAGGCCCCAAGTCATGGAGGCCGATAGTCTTCGGTGAAGACACGACGACGGCGCCCAGGCCGCCGACTGCGGAACTCGAGTGGGAGAGTTCTCTCGCGTTCCCGCCCCGCCGCCTCTTTCACGAGCATGACCTGCTCGTAGAAAGAGGCGGCGCAATCCCACTTACTCCCGCTAAAGATCATGGCTCGCATTATGGTCTTGAGTGAGAGATTGTCCACGTCGAGACCCACTACGAGGACCTGGTGCTGTTGCGCCCACGCAGTGCACTCCACCAGCGTGTGGAGCGCTGTGTCATCGCTGCGATCCTCGCAGTGCTGACACTCGGCTGTGGTTTCCTGGTGTCTTCCCCACCGATACATACCGAAACTACCGTGCCCGGCAAGCATCTGCGACAACCAGTAGGAGTAGCAGTAGAGCACCGTGTGTCCTCTTTAGCCACTCTTCCATGATTGTCTGACGGCCGCAATTGTGGCGAATTCGCCCTTTGGTTGCTCAAGTCGCACCTTCCATGTCTCCACGGTTTCCTGGTGGAGCTGGGGCTTGGTTTCTCGAGTCGCTCCACTCCAGCGCCTCCTTGCGCCATCTAAATAGTGACGCAAGGGCTCTCGCTTCCAGGTCCCATGGAGGGGTTCCGGCTAGGAGACATGCCGCTTCACCGGAGATCGTGCGGTATCCCCTTATCACCCTGACGGCCATCGCCCTCTGCGGGCTCAGCAATCTAGCCACGTTGCTGACCGTCAGGGTCTCCGCCCATCCGGAGGCCCCTAGGGCCATACTTCGCACGATCCCCAGGTACAGTCTCCTTGTAGGGAGCGTAGGGTCCCCTGATGTTGGGCATCAATGCCCCCATCAGTTTTGGAACCAAACTTCGAAAGTGATGTCCGATTTTCCACCGGCCATCGAGTACGAGCCCCAGATACTTCAAAGAGGACTCGATGCTGATGCTGACGCCCCCTACCTGTAGGCTGGATCCCGCAGGTGGTCCCATCTGAATAGGAATTAGTTTTCTGTTGATATTATTATTTAAAATAAGTAAATACGGTGACTGTAAGCTTCAATTAAATGATAATTATTAAAAGAAGAATAAAGAGTTATTTGCCATTTATAATTGTACTTCATACGTTCGTTTACTAAATAGTGATTTTAACTATTACCTTTTATTTTATCCGTGTCTTTAAATATATTTTACACTCATTATTCTGTCATTTAAAATAGCTAGAATTTTATTTTTTACATAGTAACATTCAATTCATACTAACATTACAATATTCAATGATAATTGAACAAAAAGTTATTGCAAAAGTGTTACTATAAAAATTAAAATTATTATAAATCAGTAATTATTTAAATTATCTAATTATGTGCCTTCACATCTTGAAAAGGAACTAATAATTTAATAAGTAATCTAAGACATACCTCATAAAAGTTCATAAGTTTTTCATTATGAGGTATTTAATAGGCCAAAAATCTTAAATTGCTTCTCCTGTAAAATTTAGTTATTTTGTTTAGTAACGGTTTCGAAATGAAGGTGGGATATGTAGTTCTCTAATTATTTCACATCTTAATAAAGTGTGGTTATATGACTTTTTAGGATGTGTCACTGTATCTAAAGTTAACATAATTACTTCTTTGACATTTATATTGGTTACCCATGTTCTCATATTAAACATTAATAAAGGACTTGATGATGCTATTTGGATCTCTTTGAGTTCATTATTGATGAGTACAATCAATGGGAGGTTTTTATTTCTCCAGTAACTGTTTCCACCAAGAGCGTGGACCTTATTCAGAAGCAGATTCATTACGCTATCCTGTACTGATTTATTTTTTAAACAAAATTTATATGCTAAGTATCTACGCCTTAGGTACAGCGGAACCACACTAAGCTCGCTCTTCATAACATGAATTGGAGTCGTTTTGATAAATCCACCTATTATTCGTAGAGCTTTATTTTGAGTTTTATTCAACTTGTATAAGTGGCATTTCGCACTCGCATCGTACGAAAAGCAGCCATAGTCAATGCGACTTCTCATTAATGCAATATAAAGATGTTTCAAGGCCATACCCAGGGCTAACGACCTTGAGCATATGGGCGATATGACTCGCCAACATAGAGTAGCGCAACTACAGAGACATCAGAGTGAAAGAACTACGGAAGAAGAAGAAAGATAGTAGCGGAAATGCGTTCCTCGCTTCACCAAATAAACAAGAAGCTGTGAGACGGTCTCATCCGACTGCCCCTCTCTAAAACGTTTATTGTGAGAGTTCAATCCGATTGACGTTGTCATTTTTGTTTTATTTCAAACTTTGAACAGATGATCCACGTGACCAAGTGACGTAGTTTCATGCAACAGAGTCACAGACAACAGACAAAGTCTCGCCATAAGCCCCTCTGCACTCTATTTTATAGAGAGAGGCGAAAATAAATTAAAAAACAAAGGAACGTTTGTATTTCAATTTTCCTTTGTTTTTAAGTGTAGTAAAAATACACTGCAAAAAATGTGATTGATTATTTACGTAAAAATTAAATGTGACGAATTCACAAAGACGAATGTTCATATATTCATTGTTTTACTTAAATTATTACAAATCCAGACAAGAGGGGTCTTCCACTCGCTTAAAATTTTTGTTACCTACTTTTGGAACAAAATTTCATTTCATTTTATTATAACAAACAAAAATAGTCGTAAACGCAGTTGCGAGGGTTAGCTAGTCTATTATATAAAAATAAGTCGGGTTTTCCTTCCTGACGCTATAACTCCAGAACGCACGAACCGATTTCCACGGTTTTGCATTCGTTGGAAAGGTCTTGGGCTCCGTGAGGTTTATAGCAAAGAAAATTTAGGAAAATTTTCGACAGAAAAGCGGGAAAATCATTTTTCACATACAGCGCCATCGCGGGCGAAGCTGCGGGCATCAGCTAGTTATGTATAAATAAGAAGCGCTCGTGGCACCGCGGACTCAGTGTTCTGTAAACGATCACTGTAGTAAGCTTATTCACTATGGCCAGTGGATGGTCACCCATCCATGTGACCACTTTGTGACAGTTGTTTGTTCGTGTCGTTTCCGTGTTTCGGAAGGCACGTTAAGCAACGGATTACCGTGCCTTCCGAAACTTACGGGCAACCAAGACCAACGGGTCTTGGTTGCCCGTAAAATGGCAGTCATTAAGCCAAGTAGAAGGCCTTTTTGGCGGCTTGAATAATTTCAACAGCAGGCAGTCACAACCTGCGCCTGTCTATCTCAACACGGCAATACAGCTCACTACCTATTACGTGGGACAAATTCTAAAAAGGTGAAATGTGGGGACATAATAATATGCCTCTGCCTGCCCCTTCGGGGTTATCCCCGAAGGGGTAGGCAGATACATACATAAGTACATACATAAATATGTAAATTATGTATGTATGGTCACGCCTATAAAGGCGTGAACATATTTATGTATGTATGTAACTAGCTGACCCTCACAACTTCGTTTACGACGCTTAAGGTGTATGAAAGGGGAGGTATTTCTTCATCAGATTCAGCAAGTGGTGAGTGAAACTGCCCTGTTTGCTTTATCATAAAAGAACGTACACGTCGAGGGCGTGGACTGAATTGTTTTAGAATCTATTCTAAAATAATTTATTTTAGTCCACGCCTTTGGCGCGGACTAAATATTTAACTCTGGACTTAATCATTAAGCTCTTATATGATAAAGCCAACACGCCGGTTTAGATTTACACTCACATTCAAAGGAACTCTTGAATTCTAGGTTTTGAGAAGTTGAGATGTCTCTAACTCCTGAACTTCCTCGCATCAATTTTCATTTAAATCAGTAGTTTCGGCGTGATACGTATTCGGCATACAGACGGACATGAAAATTTAAAATTTCATTTTGGCTTAAGTAGGTATTGATTAGAGAACGCGTTCTTTTTTTAAATAGTTTCCATGTTCAGACTCTCGACCCTCAACAGTTTTATTATTATGTATAGATATAGACTAGCAAGAAACTCGGTGGGCTATTATTCTTTTTAGTGCTCTGCTTACTGTAATATAGACTTAAAAAATCATAACAAATTGTTTGAGAATCCAACAGAGCCAGCAGATCATTAGGTACTTGTCTAGCAAATAATTGAATACAATTTTTGGTCCCGAGCAGGATTCGAACCTGCATCTTCTGGTTTGCCGGACCAGACGGCCTCACCATTGGACCAACGAGACACTGCTCTCGACCGTCAATTCTTTCACTTTATTACCTTAACCAAGTTGCCGGTACATGGTGCCTACGTCATCCCAAGACGTAATAAGCTGAAAAAATTGACGGTTGAAATAAATAAATAAATATAAATAAATATATTGCTGATTCTGTCACAGGCTAGGAGGGCACAGCAGGGGGACCCGCTTGGACCTCTCGTGTTTAGTTTGGCGATTCACAAGGTCGTCAAAGAGTTGAAATCGCCGCTGAACGTTTGGTACTTGGACGATGGCACGATTGGTGGTAAACCAGAAGACGTTCACCGCGATCTGGTAACTCTTCTTTCTCGGTTCAAGGCCTTAAGGTGAACACGGACAAGTGCTTAGGATGCAAACCCCAAGAGGCACCAGCTAGTACCTTAAGAAGGTTCATAGTTTTTTGTACTTTCTCTACTGTCATGTTTACATGTTTACTCCATCGTAAAGACCTGTCTAACCATACACCTAAATATTTGTAAGTTTCAACTACCTCTAAGCTATAATTTTGTACTTTAAGTTCTACTTGTAATCTTTTAAAGCTTCTACTGAAAACACAAATCTTAGACTTGGTATAAGATATTTCCAATCCCATCCCATCCAAAGCACCAACAAATGTATTTAGCGCCACCTGGAGTTCGCTCTGACTTGCCTCAAGATCCTTAGAGGAAAAATATAGCACGAAGTCATCTGCATATTGACACATGGTTACATTTGTGATAATGTGGAAACATTTAATAGTTACTATATTAAAGAGGATAGGAGATATTGGGTCACCTTGAGCCAAACCTTGGTAACCATATCTCAAATAAAAATTGTTTGGATTAATTTCATCTCTAATCAAAATATGCCTTTCACTCAAAAAGTTCCACAAATACTGGCATATTCTCTTCCCTATACCCATTTCATCCAAAGTCTTACTTAGCACGTCTATTAAAACATTATTATAAGCATTTGTGATCTCAATAAAACAAGCTACCGTTGGTGTTTTGGTAGAAAATCCTAAGTAAATTTGGGTTACTAATTTACCTAAACTGTCCTGACATGACTGGCCCCTTCTGAAACCTGATGTATATGGAGATAATAATTTATTTTTTTCGATAAACCACTCAAATCTTTTTGTCACCATACTGTGGAAAATCTTACATAGACAGGAAATCAAAGATATATAGGCCTAAATTTTATATTATTATCGTGTCTGATTTTTGGTATTGGTGACACTAATATATCACGCCATTGTGATGGTATAAATCCGGTACAAAATATTTCATTGTATATATTTAGTAGATATCGCCTTGTATCTGGTGAAGTGTGATAAATAAGTGAATACGTTATACCATCATTACCAGGTGCAGTATCCTTTTTCTTAAAACAATTACACATCTCCTGTAAAGTGAAACCAGATTCTCGTGTCTCGTTCTTAGACCTAAACTGTATGGGTTTTGGGGTCACATAATCTGGGGCAAGACTGCTAAGCAATTCAAGGTTTTGTTCATTTGAAGCCCGAAAACCTGACGACCTACGACCCTTAACCCAGCCCATGCGCTTCCACATATCCGTACTAGACGTTTTTTCATTAATGTTACTACAGTAAGATTGCCAGTCCTTTAATCTCGCCAATCTAATGGCGTTCTTTGCAGCTTTAGTTTTGCATTCTAGAATATTTAAGTTTGTTGGTGTGGGATTCTTTCTAAATTGTTTTAAGGCTAATCTACGCTGCGCCACTAGAGTGTTGGATTCCAGTAGGGTTTCGGTCGAAAGTCATATTTAGAGGAATCACAGGGTCTTATAATAGGTATGTGCTCGTCCGCCGCTTTGTTTAGCTGTTTAATAAAATTATCATACAAATATTGAACACTATTACCATCAGCTGGCTGTAATAAATAATTTTCTAAAGACTTGCTATACTCTGACCATTTTGCTAATTTAAAGTTTCGCTTTTTAACTGTCAATTTAGAATTACTACTGCTGTTACAATTGTATAAAATTTTAATAAATACGTGATCACTGCCTAAGTTTTCATTCATAGTTTTCCAGTCGAAGAAAACCGGTAAATCAGAGGAAAGAAAAGTTAGGTGAGGAGTCGTCTTCTGTGAAATACCATTTACCAAAGAGATCCTAGTTATGCTACCATCATTGAGGTATATAAAACCTGCGTCTAGCGCTGCGTCGTGCCATCCTATCCTCTCTAATAATATTATAGCCACTTACATTTAGAGATGACTCCGGTTCCAACCAGGTTTCCGATATCAAAGCAATAATGTATTTTTTCTTGGGCGAGTAATAATTCAAATTCATTACGTTTAGGCAGCAAACTCCGTGCATTCCACTGTACCATGCGTAGTGAAAACCGGTTTCTATTGTAATTAGCCATTATTAAATATTGAAAAAAAATTTGTAATAATGTCATCCTTTTTCACAAATTTCACTATCCATTGACCAATTATTTCTAACATGAGTTTACCTAATTGCTGTATTTTATTACACCAATCATAACCTGAAAAACATACCTATATCCTTAACTTTTTGAAACATACTACAAAAAATGTCCAAATTAAAACTGTGTTTTTTTCTCTTGAATTCTGAAGCAGTTTCCTTTTGTAAGTCCCTTAATTCTGTCTCAACTGATTTTTCCCTGGAGTGGTTATTGTATTTGTGTAGGTGTGTTTTGTGTATTTACTCGTTTTATCTGCATTTTTTTGGATCGGTCTAAAATCTTTTTGTTTTTGAATATTTCTTAAATCTTTATCCTCCGTACGATGTACTATCGCCTCTGTCACAAGTATGTCTCTGTACAATGTTTTCTGAATTTCCTCTATACTCGGAGATAACTCACGTTCGCTATTGTCAGTGTTCATAGTACTCAAACCGCTCGTGTTTACGATATTTACTTCTTGAGTTAAATTCCGTTTAGAATACATTTCCGCTCCCTTCCGATACGTACAGTTATGTTCGGCCATAATGTTCCTAATTTCTTTTCCCTTTAAAAATATTGGGCACCTTTTATAAATTGCCATATGAGATCCCTTGCAGTTAACACATACGTATTTGTCAGTATTACAGCTGGTGTGCTCACCTCCACATTTTGGGCATATTATTTTTTTGTTTGGGCAAGACCTCGAAAGGTGGCCGAACTTCCAGCACCCCGAACACTGGGACACTGGGAATGTATAGGTATCTACTTTGAATCTACAGCCATAGCCAAATACATAGGGTGGCAAAGTGGAACTCTTAAAACCTACTCTTACTGCTTCGGAATTTATCCATATGCCATTCTCGGATATTCTTTTTAGTCTCTTAACAGATATAATATCGTACTCACATGAGATATTCTCAAGAATTTCCTCATCATCAGTATCTAGATCAATCTGGTGAAGTACTCCGTAACACAAGCTAATTTCATCGGTTCTTTGTACTCTGTATCCTAAATCAATAAACTTTTCACAGTTTGATAATCTAGATGCACTTTCACTGCTTTCAAAATAAATCAACACTCTAAAGGCACTTTTGTATTTCATCTTAATTGTATTTTGAATATTATGGGATCTTAATAGCTTGGCCAAACCAAATTGTTTTGGTAAGACTTCTTTTGAAGTCACACAAACAACAAAACTATTTTTATACTACCCTCCATTATTTTTCCTCCACGATTCTCCACAGCCAAAGTAGCAGAATTCTGCCTATTTAACCGTTTATTACCTCTGTTTACTTTGATAAATCCATCATCTTCAATTATTTCCTCGTCCTCCTGTCGTCCCCTCTTTTCAGCAAGTCATTTTTCTCCATTTTCCTGGTTCTCCACATTACGTATATTTATCTCCATATTTACTTGTTGATCACTTTCGATTTCTAGGTCTTGCTCCAAATTACTATCACCATCTGAGGTACACGAGTTGGTATCGTGTAATTCATCCATTTTGTATTAGTATAAACATAATATATCGCGTGAAAAAATATCACAAAAGAACTCGTAAAGATGTGCGGTCAAAGCGAGCGTTCGACTCGACGCGCGACGGCGCACTGGTAATTACCTATTAGAAAAGCAAAAATGGCTTCAGTTCGCACATTTTTGTCATTTCAGGTCCATAATATCAAATATTTGTTTTTTTTTGTAATTTGGGCGGTCATCCTAAAATCAGAGAAAAAGTGTATGAAGGCGCAGAAAAGCGCAAGTGCTATCAATTGTTCATAAAAGTCAAGACTATAAACCATAAATTAAAACATCAAAAACGCCGGGTTATTCGGATCAATTTTTTTTATACACCTTTGATTGTGCAAATCATCTAAAAAAAAAACACATTTTAACTCTGCTTTCAAATGATGTTTTTAGATAAATGTATACACTAATTTTCAAATGAAATACACTAACTTACCTTCAAATATATACACAATACAGTAATCAATCAATAACTAAGACTATATACTTTTATGTAATCAATAAACTCAAATGAAGTAACCACTTTAATGTTGTTATTTGTGTTGTGAGATACAACGATTATTATTTACCCAGTTTAACATTTTTTTATTATATTTTTAAACCTACCTACAAGATTTTTTGATATGTAGCTGTAACAGATAGGGTCTTATGTATATATAAATAATACAATAATACCAATTATTCAAAATTCATATTTTGGATTAAATCCCGCTAGATTGCGAGATTCCTGCACTGTGGGTCGGGCCTAAGGATCAGAATCCAACAAAAAAACATCGGAATAAGTCGTTTTTCCGATGTTTTTTTGTTGAATTCTGATCTACATTGTGCTTTTTGTTGAGTTCTAAGCTACTTATGACGATGGGGGATGCGGGGTCCTACTAACATCTTAAGGACCCCAATGGGTCGGATCCTCCTCGTGGTGCATCCTGGGCAACGGAGTAGCGACCACTCCCCTTCCTCTGGGGGAGTTGTGCTACTCTGGATAATTCCGGCCGAGGCGGGAGTAACCCACCTGTGGGTTGCTCGGTGGTGTGTGTTGCTGCCGGCCGTGCCGTTATTCACCGCCGACAGCAGCAATGCTGGATCGCCGTCGCTTCGCCACCTTTGCTGGCGAGACGATGGCGGCAAAGTGGGAGAGGCACTGCGTGGGGGGCGGGAGATTGGGTAAATGCTCCCGCCCTGCCATGCAGTTCGGGCTGCCGGCCGTGAGTAACGGCGCGACCGGCGGCAACAGTGCTGGGCCGCTATCACCTCGCCAGTTGACGAGGTGATGGCGGCAAATCGAGAGGTGCACTGTGCGGGGGAGCGGGAGTAACGATTAATGCTCCCGCTCTGCCGTGCAGTTCGGGGGCGCCGCGGTGAGGAGTCACTGCGCGCCTCCGAGTGTTTCTTGACCGTGGGCGTAAGGTCGGGGGACCCCGCCCACCAACGGTCACATGGCGGTGGGCACCTTTCCCGTGTTCCGGGGGTGCCCATTAACGCACGCCTGCGCCAGCCGCTCTCTGTCTCCTCTATTACAGAGGGGCGCTCGAGAGCGGTGCAGGCGTGGTCTTCAGCTCCTTAGGGAGCTTTGGGGAGCCGCCCATCTGGCTCCCCCGAATAAACGGGGCGCCCCTAGCCGGGTCGACGTGAATAATCTTTTGATATCCCTCGGCCCGGCTAAAGGGCGAGGAGGAACACCGCGGGGTTTAGTGGGTAGGACGGTCCATTCCGGTCCGGGCCGGGAGTCCCACACACCATCCCAGCTGCCCCCGCAGCTGGGATGAAGGCGCGTAAATGCGTTCCCCGCGTCAACAAAAAAAAACTTATGACGATGGAGAATAGTGTTTTAAAACTACTAAACACATACTCGTACCAAATAATTACTTCGATGTTTTATGTAAGATATTGACATTTTTGAGCAAAAATGTCACTTTGACGCTCAATGCTCAAAAATGTTGTAAAGCAACACTATAAAACATGCATTATCATTTTCTACTACATTAGAATAAGAATTCTTAATTGTCATGATGTTTATTATTTTGTGGAGTGATTATTCTAAATATGTTATTGATCATCTATCTAATGATTGAGAATCTAATAATGTTTGAATTACCTACAATTGACAGAAAAACAAATATAACGACGTAGTATTTAGCTGAAATATGAGCAACTTCTCATGTTGTTTGAAGTGTACTTTTTCGTTAGTTCATCTCTTCACTGAAGCCAAATTTCCGCCCGTTTGTGTAGACAAGTTGCAACTTGTATTTTGTTGCTTGAGAAAGTAAACAAGTGAACCAGTATTCGCACACACATCGATAAGTTGATTGTTGATGCCAAGCGTTTTCGGGGTATCGATATTTTATACCGATAATACGTAACTAATTTATTCAAATCGTTTCTTGTTTTCGAACGATCACTCTGGAAAGGCACTTTAGTATTAATTTTTCCCATCCCAATGTAAAAAGCAACGAAAGTTAACACATTACCACTAACCAACTCGGAAACAGCTCTCGCGTTCTACCAGTTACTCTTATCTTCTAATGTAGATGTCTAACAATTTTAGGGTTCACAAATTTTATAAATAACAATTTTTATTTGGAAACTGAAAACTTGCACATTACGTAAGTCTAACGAAAAACCCAAGTCATTTTCGCTACAAAGGTCAAAAAATAACCCAAATTATATTTCTAAATATATAAAAAAACATGTTACATTATTTGTCCGCAACGAATTTCTAAAGAACTAAACCAAGTTTAACCAAATTTTGCAAGTAGTAGATCCATTAAGAGATAGGATAGCGTTTTTGACGCAAACGGAGTTGCGCGGTTTAGTTAGTATGTATGTAAACTGCATAACTGTGTTAGAAGCTTTAGTTAATACTATTGGAATAAAACATAATAATTTCATGAAACTCGACATTTATTTATCCTTTAAGCAGTTTTGTAGCACACTGTGCACAGCGTAGCACTTTGCTACACTTTATGCTACGTGTATTAAATAAATAATAATAAATATAATAAATATTCACGGACATTTCACACAACGCTATCTGATCCCAAAGTAAGCTAGGAACAACCTGCTTGTGTTATGGGTATCAGACCACGGATATTAATACTTATATACTTTAAATACATACATATTATACATAGAAACACCCAGACTCTTGAGACAAACATTTATGGGTCACACAAATATTTGTCTCCGGTGGGAATCGAACCCACGACCACCAGCGCCGCAGGCGGTATCACTACCGACTGCGCCACAGAGGCAGTCAAATAATCACGCACAAAAATATTCACTTATGGAAAATATCTTTTCAATCCCAGTTTTACATTATACTGGGTACTTTATTAAACTTTCAAGCCCTTTGATTTAAGGTCATTGCCGTCTTCAATAACCTTTTAATCATTCAATTGTCTTATTGCAGTCCACTGATAGACGAAGACCTCCTCCAATTTCAAACGTAGATCTCTTTCAATTTTGGCACGCTGGCCAAACGGATCGGTACAGGGGTTATCAGGCCACGTTCGCTTGGTCTTTGAAGACCTCGGTAGGACTCCATCTTTATATTTAATTATAGTTAAAATAGCAAATGCATCCTGTTTCTTCTACTAAGAAAGACAGTTATTCAAAGAAAGCTGTGGAGTCAGAAAGTAAAGTAAGGACCTATACATAAAATGAACCCTATTTAAATACTGAGCTCGGCATAATTTAGCCAGCTTTCAATTCACTGTTTACTAATTAAACGTAATAGCGATTGAATTATTCAAGCAAGCCTAATTAAATTTGGATTAACACCTCCAACCACCGTATTAAAACGTCTGCACATGAATTCTTGAGCATGTTTTTGAAGTCTTTGCACCTGGAAATTGCGTTAAGTTCATTAGCTATCGAAAATCATTAATATCCCGAAAAGTTTCCGTCGGATATAATTAAGAGATTATAGCTAAGCCGTTGCAAAGCTAATTTTGTCCCGTGTGTTTCCTGTAAGCGTGTATAACTGATAATCCTCTGGGAAGTTGTTTAGGTTCTTTTAGTTTTTAATAATACTGGATTATTCCTCTAGTGGATTGCTGAGAATCACTGAATAACATCAAGGTATATAGGAACTGGAATATTTGCTAGACGTATAAAATTGTATTTATGTATATAATTAGGCAATGAGATATATATTTTATTAATGCTAGAGTTTATTTGATAATTTATTGTAGGTATAAAATTAAAAGTTAAAATATACCTACTTATACTTATTACGCCAACAACTACTAGTTAGATTCTACCAACATTGTTTATCCATCCGAAGGTTGCCTGGCAGAAATTGTTTTAAGTGATAAGGCCGCCCATTGTATTGCTATTCTGTTTTAAATTTCTATCCTTTAATACTATCTTGGCATACAATAAAGTATATAATAAATAATAAAAATAAAATAATATATTACATTAATTTGCTTTATTAAACATACAAAAATAATATAATAATTAAATTAAACTAAAAAATTACAGAATAAATGAAACTAATCTAATAATTAAAGATTAAGATAAACTAACATTAAGATTAATATAAAATAAAGGAAAACTAAGAAACTAAAATGCGTCATAAAATTTCTCCGCATCGCAATCCTCATGTGTGTCTTTTAGTTTGAGTACTTTACTGACTATTTATTCAAAGTTGATTTTTATTGTAGTACTCGTAAAATGCTGTGTGATTTGTAAAAGAGCAACTGTAATGTTCTAGAAATCTAATACTCAGTCAGAGACACTACTTTCTGAGTTCTTTACTTCCAATGAATATGTTACATTGAGTAGGTACTCGTATGTATATTTGTGTGGGATCAGTATTAATACCGGATAATCGCCCTGCATCCTTCCCTTCCATTCAATGTCAACCTCCTTTCTTAATCACCCATTCACTCCTAAATGTTGACACCTATGCTTTTGAGAGGCACGTAGATTAACTAAAATGCCATGAGTTGATAAAAATCAAGTTGTATAAGTAATTTTATTGGGCCTAAAAACCTTAGACTCGACTTTTTCCGGTGTTTTTTGTTGAATTCTGATCTACATTGTATTTTAAAACTACCCAATATTTACTTCGATGTTTTATGAGATATTGTCATTTTTGAGCAAAAATGTCCCTTGCACGGTCAATGCTTTAAAATGTCGTTAGACAAGCTTCCTAAGCGTAATGGTGTTTACTATTTTGTGGACTGATTATACAAAATATGTTATTGAACATCTAATAATGAGACTCTAATAATGTTTGAATTACCTACATCTGACAGAACATCAAATATAACGACGTAGTATTTAGCTTAAGTATGAGCAACTTCTCATGTTGGTTGAAGTGTACTTTTTTGTTAGTTCATCTCTTCACTGAAGCCAAATTTCCGCCCGTTTGTGTAGACAAGTTGCAACTTGTATTTTGTTGCTTATGAAAGTAAACAAGTGAACCAGTATTCGCACACGCTAAGTTTTCGGTGTATCTCTATTTTATGTATTTTAGGCACAATAAACATGAGGAGAAAGTGATGTTTTCAAAGGTATAGTGAAAGCTCTAGTCCTGTCTGAAATTAGCTGTATTATGTATTTCACTTTTAAAATAAACTTAAGAAAATATTAGCGTACCAGTTGCTTTTTAAATACTAACCACCATGTATACAAAACAAAATGAAATGTATTTTTTTTAACGTGAGGGAAAATCCTTAATGGATGCTATGCCGGACTCCTACCGACTAAAAAACCTCACGTAACGCCCAGCAGCCTACGGTCGTGAGCCCCGGGTAAGCCCTCAGAAGGATGTCCCAGTACTCCCCCAAAAGACCTACGGCTACCACTGCGGCCTCGCCCAGGGGATGGTTCAGGTGCTATCCCGCGTCTTTGGGGAATTTCGGATGTGATCTCGCTTCTTAGGAAGGGGGGGGAAGGGGGTGTAACGTTGTGAAACAACGGGTGCAAATAGGGGTTCAACGTTAGGGGTTTTAAAATGAAAACTTAGATTAATAAATGAAAGCGCCATCTACCGAGTTAGTGTCGCAACGACGGAAGCTATAGGCAGTGATACGGTCTTGACGATTGAGTAGTTTCGAGCGGTGCCACTAGAGGCGCTATTTCATTGATATATAAGGCATTGCGTCAATGCAGGAGGACCGCCAGATTAATATTTAAAATAGATCACGAACGTATCAGTGTAATTGGAAATTGTGAGAATCACATCAGTTTAAAAATAATCGTTTATATCATCGCAAATATCCTCGTAAATATTTGTCAAGGATAAGGAGCAAATAGCTATAAATAGAAGACCCCATCATTGGGTGAGTTAAATTAATTATTATGATTCTAGATTTTAAAATAGTGAAAATTAACGGCTGTTGGTCAACCCTGTTATGGGAGGGTAGATTATAGGGGTGTGAAAAAAAGGTCTCTATAAACTTAATATATAGACAAACATTGTAAGGCAACCGACTCCTAAATGGTTTAACCGGGGTCGGCTGTCTTAGCAATGGGCGGGAAAAAGGGTTCCAGCTAACCCGTCTTCTGGAACATTCCAGGGTCCACCCTACGGGTTATCAAGATCCACCCTACGGGTTTAAGAAGTCCACCCTTCAGGTTCCACGAAGGAACATTCACCCTACGGGTCCAAGAAACCGTCTACCCTACGGGTTGGTAAAATCCACCCTTCGAGTTCTACGAGCGAACATCCGCCCTGCGGGTTGGGAATACCGTGCCGGCCGAAATTGTGGAAGACACGGCTACCTGGCGGACTGCATCGACATCCTGGAGCCACAAGATAAGTCGAACCCTGCGAAGGCCTTCCGGAAACCGTACTTGCTGCCCGAAGTTGCCACACCCACGACCCCCAAGTGCTCAATTCTAATAAACTACTAATTATTTACATTTTAAATTCAATCTTTTCATTTCTCTCTCTCTTCCTGAAAGCCATCAGCTTTTCAGTGGCGCCCATATCGTGGTTTCGGGTAGCGAGAAAGCGATTTCCGACGGGAGTCGGGAGGTCATAATTATAAGATATTCAACTTGTGTAAAATAGTCTTAAGAGTGCCCGTTAGCGGGGTAGTTTCCCTCAAAATTAACATAACTACCCAGGAATTTGGCTCTCCTGACCTCTGCTGCCAACTTGTTCTTTCCGGATTATTTTGTGTGTTTTTTTTAGTGATTTTAGACAGATTTCGGCATAATCAAGAACAAGGCAAAATTTGAATTTTTTCTCAACATAAATTGTAATTTTTCCAAATTTTAACGGTCCCCAATTTATTTTTCACACCCTCAGATATTAATTTTATGGTGGAAAAATTTTAAGTAAATTTCAAGTAAAAGTTTTTTGTTTTGTTCCAATTTTAAATATTACTTTATTAAAGTCTGAAGTAAAACTTCACATTTGAAACGCTTACATTAATATTAGTAAGTGATTTGTATTGCCTATATTCATCGTAAAAAGTAGTCACAGGATATCACCACCACAATTTTTATTTTTGTACGGCGTCAAACCGCCTCAATTTGTGTATTATTTTGTTGTATTTCCCATATGTGAATTTACAGCGAGACCAACAGCCGATAATCACACTTCTGGGTAACAATCCCTATTGAAATTTCACGCTAGTAAAACGTTAGAACAAAGATTTTACGAATTTCACTTCACGTAAATTATAAAAGATTCATAATTGATTCACTTTTCGAATTACGTCGAATTCTGATACACTGAAATACAACTGTAAGAAAAAACATTCCAAACGTAGATTACGCAGCGAAAACATTCTTGCCAAAAAACAATAGTAAACTATTAACTTTGATTCGGGTTCTAAATAAACAACGGCAGATGTTGCTTTCATAACGTTTACGAGTAAGTTGATTTACTAGCTCGATATTAGAAAAAAATTTTTTTTTCCATATAAACTGTGGGTGGAAGTGAATAAAATACACTCCGGACACCAACAGTCTGATACAGAATATTTCCAGAATCGTCCAAGTACGAATCGGTTTTCAACCAATTCGAAATATTCAAGGGTTCCGTAGTGGTAAGGAACAATCTACATAAAAAAGTTAGTTACTACGATACAGATTATTTCCAGAACCATCCAAGTGCGAATCGTTTTAACACAGTTCGAAATATTTAAGGGTTCCGTAGTAGTAAATAACTATTAAAAAAAAAATAGTTGGTACGAGTCAATATACAATTAACTCTTACCACGTTCGTGAAAATAGTTACATTTCAATAAAAATAATAGCAGCGTAGAAAATTGCATTATTCGTGCAAAACTGAAAAACATTTAGTAAATTTCGTCAACCCATCATCACACACTTCACTTTCATTACTCACTGCGTCGGATTAGATTACATTAAACACACAGACAGACAGACAGACAATTAATTTCTAGAAGGGTCCAATCTATTAATTGAGTGAAGGAACCCTAAAAAGAAACACTTCCAAACTTAAGTAATTCCTAAAGCAAATACTAAGTTTTATAAAGGTTCAATTTATAATTCGGTTCAACGAACCCTAAAAAGTAGAATTTATTTTTCGTTATTCGGCGGGTGAATCGAAAAATATTCACATTCCTTAACATTCAACAATACGTAAACAGACAACGATAAGGGCCGTCGTTCACTACAACAGAATTCGTTAGCGAATATAGCGAACATTCGTTGTTTACATAAAATTAACACTTCATATAAAATAAGTAGCAGATAAATACACTAGATATTGGTAAATAATCATCATCACTAAAGATTCCCGGCAATAGCAATTGAAATAGTCAGTACAATGGCATTCAAATCAAATTTCACATCACTTCCAAAGGCGGAACTTGCATATGAAGTTAAGATCCGGGGAGAGGAACCTGGTTCAACGGTGGCAGCCCTCAGGCAACAAATTAAAAAATTAAAGTTAACCACGGACGAAGAGGACTTACAGGTCTCCCCTTTGGATTTGGAGGAAGACTTAGTAGGGTTGTATTCCTCGCTGGCCGTGTTGGAGAGGAACGTGGCGTCCCTTCAGGACAAGTACAAACTGTCATTATTGGCGAGCTCCAAAGCCTTATGTGCTCACATGGAGTCTAGGTTTGCTAGAATCATTCCCCCAGAGGAGTCTGATCTAAAAGAAAGATACGACGACTTTCATCTCACTTTCAAAACTACATACAAGAGATTGAAAGCCATATCCGAAAGTTATTCGCATGCATCAAACACCAGCGAATTTGATGATGCGGACGAGAGCATTGCTGCCCCTACCAATGAGGCGCAGGAGGCAGACACCCTCGCGGACATTAAAGAGAAAGCAAATAGTAACAACCGGAAAGAGAGTCACTTTTCAGGCTTTCCCGTAAAATATGAGCGATGCTCTCTTACGGAACTTTCCAAATTTAGATACGACGGTAATTCGCAGGTACACTCATTCATTGAACGGGTGGAAGACTTTAAACAAGCCAGAGAAATCGACGACAAGAGATTGTTAACAGCAGCCTCTGAATTATTCACCGGCAACGCTAGGCATTGGTACCGCAGTAATCGCGATAAATTTGCGTGTTGGCAAGATCTAACGAAGGCGCTAATACAGGATTTCGGAGTCAGTAACTACGAAAACCGGCTATGGCAGGAGATTCGACAACGCACTCAAGGAAACGGGGAAGGCATAGTAGTGTACCTGGCCATTATGGATGGAATGTTTGCTCGACTAAGCAACAAGGTGTCTGAAACGGAAAAGTTACACATTGTCTTAAACAATATCAGACCCGTCTACGACACCATCCTAGCAACCAATGGAAATATAGTCTCATTGGAACATTTAAAGAACATATGCAGAAAACATGAAGACATGGTGGCACGCAGAGCGTTCTTTACGGAGCCTCCAACAGCACTGAAGGGATGGTAGCAGCGGAATTCGCATTCACAAGCAGGAAGACTGCGAACAAGACCTCTACATCTACAGGGCAAAGTTACAACAACTTTAACAGAAACGGCCGTAACTTCCCAAACAGCAGAATGGCGAACAATACCTACGGGACCAGTAACGCTTACAGCACAGGTTACAGCCGCGACAGTCGTAACTTCAGATCGCAAAACACTGTGGCGGCGACAACATCGGACGACACACGGCCATGTTCAAAGTGCGGGTCCAGATACCACTCGACTATGGCATGTCGAAATAGTAAGGAACCATATTGTTACAAATGTGGAAGAAAAGGAGTAAGGGTTACAGAATGCACATCGTGTAATGTACAACCAGATCAAGCACACAGATACACATACCACAACAAAAACTTCACTCATAACTTCAATAAGTCAGCCACTCAAGGTCGCCGCAATAATTCGGAAAACTAAGAGGGAGATATGGAAGTCTGAATCAGCAAGACGGGGTCGCTGAGAAAGCCCTTCAAAATCAAGAAAACGAACTTACAGTTCAGAAGGAATCTTCTATACTCTCCCCATTACCTACAAATGACCCCAGGCCTTACGCCAAAATAACAATCATGTCAAACCCACAGTTAGAAGCATATGGATTGTTGGACACAGGAGCCGCAATCACAATTTTAGGTAACAACTCGCACAGAGTGTTACAAAATTTAGGATATAAGATAGAGGAAAACATAAGTACAACGGTTACAACGGCCGGCGGACACACAACCGTTGTACAAGGGAAGATAAAATTACCCATCAAATTCGAAGACAGAACTCACATAATTACGGCGTATATAGTGCCTAACATAACCACAAACCTAATTTTAGGTATAGATTTCTGGCTCAGATTTAACCTATGTCCCAAATACTTCGGACATATACCCATATTAGTGGACGATGACCCTAAATTGTCATTAATATCCGAAGAGCAAAACAAACTGTATGACTGGCGTAGTCTCACGAAACAACAACGCTTAATAGCAGAAAAAATGATATCCAGATGTGCCGAAATATCATATGAGAAAGTAGGGCTAGGCAGAACACATCTAATAGAACACACCATCGATACGGGAGACAGCAAGCCAATCAAACAACGAACCTATAGAATGTCCCCTTTCTTTGAAAAAATTCCCCCATTCCAAAAGTCCCCATTTGAAATTTGAAAAAACGCGAATAGTATCAGAACAAGTAGACGAGATGCTAAAGGCTGACGTCATCGTGCCTAGTCAGAGCCCTTGGTCAAGCCCCGTACTAATCGTGAATAAAAAAGACAGCAAGCCCCGTTTCTGCCTAGACAGTCGCAAGCTCAATGCAGTCACAAAAAAGGACGCATACAGCCTGCCATACATATCAGAGATATTAGACAACTTAAGAGAAGTGAAGTATCTAACAACACTGGATCTCTCCAAAGCCTTCTGGCAAATTCCTTTATCACCAAAAGACCGGGAAAAAACAGCCTTCTTCATCCCAGGACGAGGAGCATACCATTACAAGGTTTTACCATTTGGACTAAGCAACTCAAGCAGCTCACAACAAAGACTAATGGACAATCTATTTGGGCCACAGTTTCAAAACAAGGTGTTCTGCTACATAGATGACATAGTGATAGCGTCATCTACATTCGAAGAACAGGTGTCACTCATTTCAAGAGTTCAACAAATATTAAAAAGGGCAAATCTAACCATCAATCTGGAGAAATCTAACTTCTTCAAGGACAGGCTAAAGTTCCTGGGGTACATTGTGGATGGTCTGGGTCTCAGAACAGATCCGGAGAAAGTCAACTCAATCTTGAAATTCCCGGTACCAACAACAAAGAAGGACGTTAAGAGGTTCTTAGGCACTGCGTCATGGTACAGACGGTTTATACCCAACTTCAGTACGATTGCTGCACCTCTTAACAAACTCACTACAACAAAGAAAGGAGCCCGGCTTTTCATTGGAACACAGAGGCGGAAAGGGCGTTCATGGAATTAAAAGCACATTTAATAAAAAGCCCGGTACTCAAATGTCCAAAATACGACGAACCATTTCAGGTACATACAGACGCAAGCAACTTTGGCATTGGTGCCATGTTAACACAACTACACGAGGGAGTAGAACACCCAATAGCATACATGAGTCGGTCACTGAGCGGTCCGGAAAAGAATTATAGTGTAACAGAACGAGAATGCTTGGCGGTGATAGCCGCATTAGAACATTGGAGATGCTACCTAGACAATGGTCACAAATTCACGGTGTATACTGACCATTCGGCACTAAAATGGTTCATTTCTTTAAACAATCCAACCGGCCGGTTAGCTCGTTGGGGCATACGGCTTAGCTGCTTCAACTTCGAGTTAAAACACAGGAAGGGCAAAGACAACATAATACCAGACGCATTGTCACGAGCTGTACCAGTATCTACCATATCCACGAAACAATGCAAAGTCACCGACAGCAAGGACGAATGGTTCATTAAAATATGCAACGGCGTGACTAGCTTACCGCAGGCATACCCCAACTTCAAAATAGAGAACGACGTACTATACAGACGAACTGACATAAAGGACTTTGTAAACAATGAGTTCGAGTGGAAAACGGTAGTACCACCCGAAGCGAGAAACGCAGTATTTCGAGAAAACCATGACTCACCTACAGCCGGACACTTCGGTATTTTTAAAACATACCATAAAATAAAGTTACGGTATTACTGGCCGGGGCTATATAAGGACACGGTAAGCTATGTGTCATCTTGTGAAAAGTGCAAAGCACACAAACATGACACTCAAGCATCCATAGGTAAGATGGGCCGTCCCAAACAGTGCTCTCGCCCGTTTCAGACAATTTCGACTGATCTAGTAGGACCCTTACCGGTCTCTAAAAAACAACACGTATACATTCTCGTCGTCACGTGTTGTTTCTCTAAATATTGTTTAATCTTCCCACTACGCAGAGCTACCGCAGAACCAATAGCCAAAATACTAGAGGACAATGTTTTCATGGTGCATGGCATACCACAAACGGTATTAATGGATAACGGTGTCCAATTCATAAGCAAAGAGTTGAACACATTATTTACGAAATATAAAATTCCCAACATCAATTTCACACCTAAATACACACCCCAAGTAAATACCGTAGAACGGTACAATAAAACTATAATGACAGCCATATCAATATTTACCAATAATGACCATCGATCATGGGACATACATATCCCAAAAATCCAATTTGCGATCAACAACTCGATCAACGCGTCCACCGGTTACACACCAGCATATTTGATTCATGGTAGGGAATTGGTAACATGCGGGTCACATTACTTACAAAATGATGACCCAAGTGAACTTAACCTATTACCTAGAAACATATACGCGGAGAACCTAGGATATCTCGCAGAGGTGTTCAACACAGTACAAGAGAACCTCTGGCGTAGCCATCTAAAGTACGCACACCATTACAACACGAGACACCGACACGCACAATTCGAAGTAGGCGACATAGTGTGGAAAAAATGCTATTTCCAAAGTGATAAAGATGCATACTTTTCTAAAAAACTGGCCCCCAAATTTATCAAATGTAGGGTCAAGGAAAAGTTATCAAATTTGGTCTATATCCTGGAAGATATGACAGGAACAAACCTAGGAAGTTGGCACGTCAAAGACATAAAACAACATTCGGTATCGTCCATTGCATCGGTGAGACGAATAACATAAACATTCCTCAACTATGCGTGTACGAATGCAGATAACGGTAAAGGCCGTAACACACTGCGCTAAGATGCGTATGCGAATAGTTTATGGAGTACATCAGTACAGTTACACAATAGTGTTTTTGATAATTATTTTGGGAAAATATAAGGGGGTTAGCACACCGTCATAGAACATTAATACTTAGGGGGCACATATAGGTACCACATTTCATGTCATGTTACACGCATACATGTTATCATACGGAAGTTTCACAATTACACTTACATAATAATTAGGTAGTAGATGGTCATCACATATTCATCACAATTATCTTCACACACAATTCCAAACACTTCATAAGCAGTTTTTTTTTTTGTTTGTTTGTTTACATAGTGACACTTGAACTTCATGTTGTGTGACTCCCAAAGGCGGAAGTAGGAGTCAAACTGGTTACAAAGGTCTTAAGTTTTGGTTCCCGACCAAAGCTGACGGGTTATTATATAGCATGGAAGGTAGTGTGACACTGGCCTTAGATGCAACGATAAATAACACGTTTACATCAACACGATTACGTCAGCAGCTTACGCGCAAGCAAAACAAAACTTACACAAGGGAGATTTCATACGTACATACATACATATCATTTATTTAAACACGCAGATACATTTTACACTGACATGGTGGCAAACAAGGGCACCATATTTTTAGATATTTGGCATAATGGCCAAAGATCATTTATCTTAGTTATTTATTAGGGTTGACATAATAGTCATAGTCAACATTCTTCTGCTAAGATTGCGAATAAGCACTTAGCTTTTGTTATTGCTACTAAGATTGCAAATAAGCACTTAGTTTTTTTTATGTTATTTTGTTAAAGGGCTAAATAGCCTAGCAATTAGATAGGGACACTACACATTACACACGACTTTCAAGTAACTACACATGACAAAGTGACAAACACATGCCGTGTTCGTCATGGGGACATAGGGGTTAATTAGCATCACGGAGGATTCTGCGAGTAAATTATTTCTATCACTTTTCTGTTTCTTGGTTTAGTTGGGAGTTTTCTGTTAGTTGGAAGCATGGGTCTATCCCTAACAGAGTTCGTCGGTTACTGTTAGTTGGCAGCATGGTCTTGCCCTAACAGAATATGTGTAGGTTACTGTTACGAGGAAGCATGAAGCTTACCCGAACAGATTTATGGTGTAGGTTTAGTACTGTTACGAGGAAGCATGAGGCTTACCCGAACAGAATTATAGTGGACTGTTATTTGGCAGCATTTGTCTTGCCCTAACAGTCGTAGGTGTAGATCACCGTTATCTTTATTTTCGTCATATGGCTACTCCTACCACTCGGAAGCTAGAGGCTTGCCCTGGGGGATAGTCCACCCTATGAGTCGGAAGTGTTACACGAGCCCTAGTAGGATGTTCTTCTCTGGGACGGTTGTATAAATCCCAGCCTTCAGCAAAAAGCCTTATTATACACACCCAACTTTCAGGCGGTGCGTATTACCTGAACCTTCAACCCAAAGCCTCAAATACGTCTTTTCTCTTTCTGTCCTATAAGATCCTTCAGAATCACCTAAATACATCCTGCGAGTTGGTTTCATTAAAGTTAAGGCCGACTCTTCGCTACACCCAGCATCACCTCATTCACACAACACACTAACATACACACACACATAGACGAGTAGTAGGTATTATATTAGGGGCGTTCGAGGACGAACGCAGCGTTTGACGCGTTAGGGTACGTCAAACGCTCACTGGGGAGGGGGAGTATGTAACGTTGTGAAACAACGGGTGCAAATAGGGGTTCAACGTTAGGGGTTTTAAAATGAAAACTTAGATTAATAAATGAAGTTAATAAATAAATACCGAGTTAGTGTCGCAACGACGGAAGCTATAGGCAGTGATACGGTCTTGACGATTGAGTAGTTTCGAGCGGTGCCACTAGAGGCGCTATTTCATTGATATATAAGGCATTGCGTCAATGCAGGAGGACCGCCAGATTAATATTTAAAATAGATCACGAACGTATCAGTGTAATTGGAAATTGTGAGAATCACATCAGTTTAAAAATAATCGTTTATATCATCGCAAATATCCTCGTAAATATTTGTCAAGGATAAGGAGCAAATAGCTATAAATAGAAGACCCCATCATTGGGTGAGTTAAATTAATTATTATGATTCTAGATTTTAAAATAGTGAAAATTAACGGCTGTTGGTCAACCCTGTTATGGGAGGGTAGATTACAGGGGTGTGAAAAAAAGGTCTCTGTAAACTTAATATACAGGGTGAATTTTTGAAAAGGGCTTGGATGGCCAAATCCGAAACTATAAGGAATAGCTAAAAATGCTCAAAGGAGTCACGAGCCCGATTTTGATAAAACTTAAAACCTCATCATTAGATTTTTGGAAAACCAATAATCCTAGCTGGGAATCGAACCCATTGATTTTGAAAAAAAAAAACACACCCTGTATTATTACACCATACGTTAGTGTCGCTGATAAGGATCAAATTCTGCGAAGTAATGATATACAGCAAATTTAAGGAAAGTTTGAAATTTTAATAGAATTCATATTTCATGTACCCAAATTTTGTATCAAAATTTGTTTCGTTCAAAATGCCAGAATAGATCGTAACTTTTCCATGTTTTAAATCATGCTCAGAATGATTCTTTGGAGAATATTCTAAACGGAATCATAAATTTTGAATGCAATACGATCCTTTAGGTCTCGAATCTAGCTATGTATTGTAAACAATGAACAATTAATCAGTTAACATAAGAAAAATAAATTGTATTTTGTTAAAGATGAGCACTTTCCTTTAGTTTGCCGTATGTTATTACTTCCCAGAATAAAGTCCTGAATAGCAACACTATCGTATGGTGTAATAATATAGGATGTGTTTTTTTTTCGAAATCAATGGGTTCGATTTCCGGCTAGGATTATTGGTTTTTCAAAAATCTAATGATGAGGTTTTAAGTTTTATCAAAATCGGGCTCGTGACTCCTTTGAGCATTTTTCGCTATTCCTTATAGTTTCGGACTTGGCCATCCAATCCCTTTTGAAAAATTCACCCTGTATAGACAAACATTGTAAGGCAACCGACTCCTAAATGGTTTAACCGGGGTCGGCTGTCTTAGCAATGGGCGGGAAAAAGGGTTCCAGCTAACCCGTCTTCTGGAACATTCCAGGGTCCACCCTACGGGTTATCAAGATCCACCCTACGGGTTCAAGAAGTCCACCCTTCAGGTTCCACGAAGGAACATTCACCCTACGGGTCCAAGAAACCGTCTACCCTACGGGTTGGTAAAATCCACCCTTCGAGTTCTACGAGCGAACATCCGCCCTGCGGGTTGGGAATACCGTGCCGGCCGAAATTGTGGAAGACACGGCTACCTGGCGGACTGCATCGACATCCTGGAGCCACAAGATAAGTCGAACCCTGCGAAGGCCTTCGGAAACCGTACTTGCTGCCCGAAGTTGCCACACCCACGACCCCCAAGTGCTCAATTCTAATAAACTACTAATTATTTACATTTTAAATTCAATCTTTTCATTTCTCTCTCTCTTCCTGAAAGCCATCAGCTTTTCAGGGGCATGCTGCCGTTATGGGCCTACGACTGCCGAACTCAGTTGGGAGAGTTCTCTCCAGTTCCCGCCCGCCGCCTCTTTCACGAGCATGACCAGCTCGCAGAAAGAGGCGGCGCAGTCCCGCTTTCTTCCGCTGGAGACGATGGCTCGCACCATGATCTCGTGCGAGAGAGTGTCCACGTCCAGACTTACCACGAGGACCTGGCGCTATTGTGCCCAAATTAAATGTACTTTGTTCATGAATTGAAGTCTGAAGTGAACTTTTGAAATTAGTTTTTTAATTTTTGACGAAAGAATAATGCCTCTTTAAAGTAGTAGGTATAAGAAAAGCATTACCTCAAGCGATAATGCGTGACTAATTTATTCAGGAACACTTACTAGACCTAGTTGCCTTAATATATTACCAACTCTAGATAATCTACTTATGAGGTCCAAATGACCCCTTTTCCGTAAATACCTAAGGGTCCATTAAAAGTAAGCTGAAGTAAATATATGACTCGTTTTTTTGGGAATACCATCACTACATTGCACACTTGCAAAATCAGACGCGATTGAATTAATTTCATTTGCCACAAAGACTATCCTCACACTCATAATCACTGAAGTTACCCGGTAATGAAGTAACTAAGCTCTTATACATAGATTCAACCATAAAGACGATCACATATCTGGACTTGAACCACCATACTGCTTTATCAGAATAAAATATATTTAAGGGGTGCTCCCATACAACAAACTTGATTTTTTGCCGTTTTTGATACGGAACCCTCCGTGCACGAGTTCAACTTGCACTTGGGCTGTTTTTATAGCAATTAAATGCATTAAACAAGCAAGCTTTCTTCGAAAAGTATAAATAACTAGGCGAAACTATTGAAGAAGACCAACAAATAAAGATACATTTTAAAACTGAAAACTTGCACATTACACAAGCATTGGAGCACAGGGTCCAAAGAAACTCAACTTATGTAGGTACCTATCTAAATCTATACTTATAATAAATCTGTAGAAGTGAAAGTTCTGTACATTCAAAATATCAAAAAAATAAATAGCAGGGGGTGTTACTAGACCGACACCGAACCCAAAAATGTGATTAAAAAATTTTTTGTCTGTCTGTCTGTCTGTCTGTTTGTTCAGGCATCACGCAAAAACTACCAGTTCGATTACGATGAAACTTAGTATAATTATTCTTTAATAGCCTGGGCACCACACGGGGTACTTTTTATTCCGGAAAAGTATATAGAAGGTTCGATCCCTAGACCTAAAGTTATTATCAATTATTGCTTAAACGGTTAATGATACGATGATGAAACTACGCATGAGCGTTGTTTGTTACAATTTGAAAAAAGTAATTTTAACATTTTTGCAAATTCCACCTCCAAAGGTATAAAAAAGGAGGGTAAAGTTTGTATGGGACAGCGTGATTCCTTGGTCCGATCTACTTAAAATTTGGCATATAGCATTATTAACATAATTTATTAAAGACGTGTTTCGTATTTTATTGAAATTTATGCTATAACGAGCTAAGAACGGAATGTAAATTATTTTGGGGTCGGTTTTCTCCGGAGTTGATATCAATACTCCTTAAATACTCTTATTTTAAACTTAAATTACTTTTTATTTTGACACATAATTTGTGAAAGCGTTGTCATTTATGTTAGGGATATGGTTTTACTTCAGACTTCAAAGAGATGATTTTACTACAAAGCCATAAAGTTAAATAAAAAACGCTATTTTGGTATAATATTAAAACCAAATATGCTATACGGAAGTTTTGTGTGACAAAAATACATTTGTGAGAAGAAAAGCTAAGATGGCTTGCCAGAAAAAATGAAAGACCACGCTTCAGGTAGTATCCACTGGTCAATAAAATAACACCGCATGTTACCATCTGCGCTCAATCCTTACGACAAAATTGTCAGCAGACTGATCATGGAAGGTATGAACTTTATTCTACATATAGTGCTGATTGCATTCTGTCAAGAAACAGACTCACTAAGTCTTTGTAAAATACGGGAATGGCCTCTACGAAGACTACATTCGACAGGACTGAAAAGAGCCATTACAATGAACATGAACGCTCAGCTGATGAAATTTACATTGTTATTACGTTACCAGGTCTTGGTTGGACCATCTGTATTAGGAGGACAAAGCCTACAGTAGTTCGGTTTGTTTAAACGTCGTAGGCTGGGACTTCCTGAAGAAGCAACTAAGTTACGATGTCAATTGCTTAGAAGAGAAGTTGTGTCAAGTAGTAGTTTAGCCATTGAATTAAGAAATGTATTTAATAAATAAATTTACTTGGCTCATATTTTGAATTTGACGATGTATTTTTGTTGCCGGCATAACAACAAATCTATCTATATAAAAAACCATACCACTTTTCGTTGTAATTTTATAACTCAAGAACGAGCTCACCTATCCAAACCAAATGTCTAGGCTTTGTTTGGACTATTTAGTTGATCATTTATGTGAAGTTTGCACAAAATCGGTCGAGCGGTTCTTCATTCATCACGCAAACGAAGTAGCGCGGGTCAGCTAGAAAAATGAATTAAATCAATTAATCAATCTAAATTTATAATTAAATCAATGTTACATTTTTTGTCCGCAACAAATTTCTAAATTACTGAACCGTGTTTAACCAAATTTTGCAAACTGTGGGTAAGTAGATTCATCGAAAGAGATTAGAAAGCGTTTTTGACCCAAACGGAGTTGTGTGGTTTAGTAAGTATGTATGTAAATTGCATAACTATGTCAGAAGCTTTTAGTTAATGCTATTGGAATAAACCATAATAATTTCATGAAACTCAACATTTATTTATCCTTTAAGCAGTTTTGTAGCACACTGAGCACAGCGTAGCACTTTGCTCACTTTATGCTACGAAAATTGATATATCTACTTATGGAAAATATCTTTTCATTCAAAGTTTTATATCGTACTGGGTACTTTATTAAACTTTCAAGCCCTTTGATTTAAGCCTTTCGGTCCATTAGGTCCCATGTATCAAAATGTAAGGTCATTGCCCTCTTCAATACCTTTTCCATCAATCAATTGTCTTATCGCAGTCCACTGATAGACGTAGACCTCCTTCAATTTTAGACGTAGATCTCTTTCAATTTTAGCCTTAGTAGAATGATTGGCCTTATTGTACCACGCTGGCCAAACGGATTGGTGGATAGGGTTATCAGGCGACGTTCGCTTGGTCTTCGAAGACCTCGGTAGGACTCCATCTTCATATTTAACTATAGTTAAAATAGCAAATGCATCATATTTCTTCTACTAAGTAAGACAGTTATTCAAAGAAAGCTTTGGAGTCAGAAAGTAAAGTAAGGACCTATACATAAAATCAACCGTATTTAAATAGTGAGCTCGGCATAATTTTAGCCAGCTTTCAATTCACTGTTCACTAATTAAACGTAATAGCGATTGAATTATTCAAGCAAGCCTAATTAAATTTGGATTAACATCTACAACCACTGTATTAAGGCGTCTACACATGAATTCTTGAGCAAGTTTTTGAAGTACCTGCACCTGAAACAGCTGAAAATTATGTAAAGTTCATTAGCTATCGAAAATCATTAATATCCCGAAAAGTTTCCGTAGGATATAATTTAGAGATTATACCTAAGCCGTAGCAAAGCTGATTTTGTCCCGTGTGTTTCCTGTAAGCGTGTAGAGCTGATAATTCTCTGGGGAGTTATTTAGTTTCCTTTAGTTTGAATACTTTACTGACTATTTATTCAAAGTTGATTTCTCTTGTAGTACTCGTAAAATGCTGATGTGATTTGTAAAAGAGCAACTGCAATGTTCTAGAAATCTAATACTCAGTCAGAGCCACTACTTTCTGAGTTCTTTACTTCCAATGAATATGTTACATTGAGTAGGTACTCGTATGTATATTTGTGTGGGATCAGTATTAATACCGGATTATCGCCCTGCATCCTTCCCTTCCATTCAATATCAACCTCCTTTCTTAATCACCCATTCAATCCTAAATGTTGCCACCTATGTTTTTGAGAGGCACGTAGATTAACTAAAATGACAGGAGTTGATAAAAATCAAGTTTAAAACACAGTTTTGACTGAAACTAAACTGTTTCAAATGAAATCATATTGTTCTGATTACAACTACGGTTACAAGCGTATACTTAAGCGAAGCTTAATTGGGCTATAAAGCTCAAAATGTACAACGCGATGCAACTTTGATGAAAGCTTTTAGCTTTTAGTTTTTACTAAACCAAATACTAATTATTAACTGTATACTATTACGATTTTTTTTTTCAAATTGATTTACGTAATAAAGCACCATGTGTGGCGAAACCTAAAAAGTGAAACGTGGGCATATCATATACTTCTGCCTACTTCTTCGGGAACAACAGCGTGGACATAATGTATGTATGTTACTTAATAAAAAAACTGAACAAGAGCGAGTCCGACTCGCCCACCGAAGGTTCCGTAAATCTGTCCGTCCGTCTGTCTGTCTTTCAAGATTCTTTATAGTGTGAATTCAGGGAGGTAACAACTTGAAATTAAAGCAATATTTAAATGTTTATATAACCCCTAAAGTTCCGTAGCAAAAATGTTAAGAAATCATGTTTAATGTATGGGAGCCCCTTATTTTTTTTAGATTATTAGTAATTGTTGTTGTAATGACAATAATCAGGGCAAATTTCAAGCTATCACGGTTCATTCGATACAGCCGGCCGAACAAATATTCCACTTTTCCCACCCAGGTGGGATAGGTGGAACAACCGGATACAACTTAGTGACGGACGATGGACAGTCGAGTCTCAGTAATAGGAACCTATTTGGGAACGAAACCTCGAAGAAGATTTTTATAAGCGCTAAGCTCAATAGATTTCATTTAAAATTACAAATCTTCAAATTCCAATTCTAATATTTCTGTGCGCATATAGGTAGGTACATTGATTGGTGAAACACATCTTACTAATATTATGAATTTGAAAGTTTGTGAGTGTGAATGTTTGTAACTCTCTCACGCTCGAACGGCTGATTGGATCTGGCTGAAATTTGGTACAGGGATACATTATAGTCTGGAATAACACATAGGCTACTTTTTATTCAGGGAATAAGTTCCCACGGGAACGGGAACAAATTATACGCGGGCGAAGCTGCGGACATCACCTGGTACATTATAATTTATAATTGCATTCAGCAACATAATTCCACCTGAATTCAAATGTGGCTGCTGTACATAATTGCAAACAATGAAATTAAATAAATTATTAATACCGTCAAAATTAGTGAAAATATGGGTATTAAATTAATGTTACTCAAACAAAGAAAATTATAAATGTACTAGATGTTGCTCACGGCTTCGCCCGCGTGGAATTCGGTATCCGTTCCGACTTTCCGTGGGTACATAATCGCAAGATGAAAATTAGCCTATGTGTTGTTCCAGGTTATAAGCTATCTCTATACCAAATTTTATCCCAATCAACCGTTAGAGCGTGATTGAGTAATAAACATCCAAACATCTTCACAAAGTTTCACATTTATAATACAAGTAGGATTTAAATACATATTATGTAGGTAGGTAGGTATTTGACACTTTTTGCTTTTAGTTAAAGCTAAAGCCTTGAAATATAGATATAATCCTACTAATAGATGATAGATAGATAGATATTGCTTTATTGTACACCATTACATAAAGTATTTTTAAAGATAACTTAATAACCAATGTCATAAATGTGAAAGTTTGTTATGAAATTTGTTACTCAATCGCGCTCTAACGGCTGAAAAAATTGGGCTGAAATTTGGTACAGGCAGATTATAGTCTGCAGACTATAATCTGCCTGTACAATAAATGTATAAACATCTCATAGGATGCATCCTATGAGTAACTACGTAAATCAAGAATAACCTAATGTAGGTTATTCCTGATTTACGTTCTTTCTCTCGTTCTCGAAAATTCACAATTCATTACACGAGTAAAATTTTGCCGAACCACGTCGGTAGAGTATTAATTAACCATAATGACAACATTCGTATATTCACATCATTATTATATTCACATTGCGAGTTACGATCAAAATATCCCAATGATAATATTAAGTTATGAATTTGTAACAAAGTTTGAAACGGACCTGACGCCTAAACAAATACTTCGAGTCCTCAACCTTGCAAATGTTCCGTCATTAATTTCAGCGGTTGAAATAAGACTGAAAATTGAACAAACAGAATATGTGTTAACACTGATAAACCATAATGCTCATTTTATTTAAATAGGCTAAATTATATCACAGTAGTTAGGTATAGATCTTTGGACGCCTTGCCTACTAGTTGTTATAAAATAATACTAATATTTACAGACTAGCTGCCCCGACAGACGTTGTCCTGCCATAACTATGAATACGGAAATCGGTATCATTTTCGGTTTTTTTCCATAAAAAACCTTGTCTACGAATAACAAACACAATAAAAAAATAATTGGCGAAATCGATCCAGCCGTTCACGCATGATATCGTGACCAAGGATATATGGATTCATTTTTAAATAATAGAAGATAGAGGGAAGAAGATTATTATAGAACTAAAGGCAGACGACATTTACCGTACAAAATTGACAGAGTATTTATTTGCTACTGCATAGGACTCAGTTCAAGTAGGTTTTTTCTATATAGTTACTGTAAGTTTAAGTTTATATTAGCTTGATTTCGATTCAAAATGCCTCTCTCTCTCTTCTGTATATCAAAAAGCTCTTTATTAGGTCAGTAATTGGTTCAATTTATGTATAAAAGCAAATTGAACCAATTACCGACCAATTTCTGAATGACAAGAAGGTATAAATTGTTATCACCCACTAAGTATTTTCCAGACATTTAGAATTCATAGAATCAACAAGTAAACACGAGTTCAGGACCTCAAAGTACTCTAGAGCACTCTTATAGAGCAAACTGCGTAATTTAAAATGTATGAGTTACACGAGTAAGAGTAATTTGTTTGATGTTGAGTCAATATACCACAATCGAGAGTTTGGTTCCCCTTTAGAATATGTTGTGTTACATTATTTATTTACGACGTGGCTCGTTCTAATTTGACCTTCCATAATTAATTAGCGTTAATTATGTACCTTTATACCATAACACAAGCAGGTTATTCCTAGCTTACTTTGGGATCAGATAGCGTTGTGTGATATGTCCGTGAATATTTATTTATTATTATTATTATTTATAATTTTCGACTATTATGTTTTATTATTACGTTTTATACTTTCTATATAGGGTTTAACAATATTACCTCTCCAAATTTCGTGAGATGACTTGGCATCGGAAATCAAATACAAATCCTACTAATATTATAAATGTGAAAGTTTGTGAAGTTGTTTGGATATTTAGATGTTTGGATGTTTGTTACTCAATCACGCTTTAACGACTGAATGGATATGGCTGATATTTGGTACAGGGATAGAGTATAGTCTGGAATAACACATAGGCTACTTTTTATCCCGGGAAAATTTACCCACGGGAAGCGGGAACGGGTAACAAATTTCACGCGGGCGATGCCGCGCGCATCAGCTAGTATTTAATAAAAAAGGGGGGTAATTTTTTTCATTTTTTTTAAATTTTTCTTTGTCGCACATTAAGAATTCATTTTTTACCGCGGCAATTCGAGGTAACATGGTCGCCGTGGCAAAACAAACACAGAGCACCCATCTGGCTGTCGTTGTCGCTTTCTACTGCCGCTCAGTAGCGATAGAAAGGGTTAAGGCCATACCCAGGGCTAACGACCTTGAGCAAATGGGCGATATGACTCGCTAACATAGAGTAGCGCAACTGCAGAGACATCAGAGTAAAAGAACCACGGAAAAAGAAGAAATATAGTAGCGGAAATGCGTTCCTCGCATCACCAAAGAAACAAAAAGCTGTGAGACGGTCTCACCCGACTGCCCCTCTCTAAAACGTTTATTGTGAGAGTTCAATGCGATTGACGTTGTCATTTTTGTTTTATTTCAAACTTTGAACAGATGATCCACGTGACCTAGTGACGTAGTTTAATGTAACAGAGTCACAGACTACAGACAAAGTCTCGCCATAAGCCCCTCTGCACTCTATTTTATAGAGAGAGGCGAAAAGTAAATTAAAAACAAAGGAACGTTTGTATTTCAATTTTCCTTTGTTTTTAAGTGTAGTAAAATACACTGCAAAAAATGTGATTGATCATTACGTAAAACTTAAATGTGACGAATTCACAAAGACGATTGTTCATTTATTCCACAGACATATAAGAATAAGATATATTCATTGTTTTGTACTTAAATTATTTCAAATCCAGAAAGGGGGGTCTTCCACTCGCTTAAAATTTTTGTTACTTTTGGAACAAAATTTCATTTCATTTTATTATTAAAAAAAAAATAGACGTAAACGCAGTTGCGAGGGTCAGCTAGTTATGTATAAATAAGAAGCGCTCGCGGCACCGCGGACTTAGTGTTCTGTAAGCGATCACTGTAGTAAGCTCATTCACTATGGCCAGTCCTTGGATGGGTGACCATCCATGTGACCATCCATGTGACCACTTTGTGACAGTTATTTGAGCGTCGTTTCCGTGTTTCGGAAGGCACGTTAAGCCGTTGGTCCTGGTTGCCCGTAAAATGGCAGTCGTTAAGCCAAGTTGAAGGCCGTTTTGGCGGCTTGATTAATTTTAACAGCAGGCAGATACAACCTGCAGCTCTATCTCAACACGGCAATACAGCTCACCGCCTATTACGTGGGACAAATTCTAAAAAGGTGAAATGTGGGGACATAATAATATGCCTCTGCCTACCTCTCCGGGGATAAAGGTGTGACCATATCGCCGTCCCCGGAGAATAAAATGATAACTGCAAAAACACAACTTTTCAGGAAAAATAAAAAACATGTTTTCAACGATTACTCCGGAAATACTGGACATAGATGCGTGATTATTAGGTTTTTAAAAACGTAATTTTTTCTCTAGTTGAATCGTTTTGGTCAAATTTGTCTAACACCTGTCACAATTAAGATATTTAAAGAATAAAAAGTTAGTGTAAATGAAACATCATCTAAGTTGTATAATGTCAATTATCATTTTATTCTCCGTTCAGCGTGACCAGAAATAAATATGATACTTGTTACTTATCATTTTCTTCTACGAGTTTTTGGGATGGGAGTGATAATGATAATACTTTAATATCATCTTATTCTCATGAATGCTGCAAAACTTTTTTTCTATAAAGGATATAAATTTAGTTTTCCAATAAAACTCAATATGGTAATCATCAATATTAGCTTTATTCAAAAGTTTCAAAATAAAGTTTAAAAACACAACATCCTAGTAATAATTCTAAAATTAATAGACTAGGTCCGCACTATCGATTGATAAAATACTAAAAACTCTTATCCTTATCAGTATTAATAAAAACAATCAAAATAACAATGTCTGTGCCAAAAATACTTAGCGAAGCACTCGTGCCCGGTAAGCACCTGTGACACTTGGTAGGTGAGGCTGCCATGGCGTCTCTCTAGACACTCTCATGACCGGCTTCACCGCCTCTTTAGTGGTAAGTGTGTGAGAGAGAAAGAGACGAACCTTTTATGTCTCCTCGAAACAGGGATCGCTGGGCCTCCATTTTTCGAGGTACAGACCTATGTTCCCGCTCCTGCGCCTCCTTGCGACATTTATAAAATGACGCAGGGACCCTAACTGAAGACGGAACGATATTTGCTACAGCAATGAGTGACAAGGCGTAGAGGCAAGCTTCATCTATGACCGTGTGGTGAGACTGAGGCTGACGCGCCGGACGGAAGGGCCCACGTACCCCCCGAGTGTGGTCATAAAGGCATACGCATACGTTCATAAAGAGATCCCGGCTAGGAGACGTGCCGGTTCAATAATATAGTGCGGTACCTTCTTATCATTCTGGCGGCCATCGCCTTTATGCTATGCAGTCTAGCCACGTTGCAGGCCGTCCGGGCTTACGCCCATACAGGGATCTCATATAGGAGATGAAATTTACCAAGGACTCAATCTGTTTGCACCATAAAGGGAAATCTTTAATAGAAAACAACTCTGAGCACGAGCAGAGCTACTATCTGGGACGCCCAAACCCTAGATTGTTCTTTCTAATCTAGGCTAGCCGCTATTGACCGCGTGCAACTAGCCTCTTACGCCATTTGTGGAAGAGATCAGCGCTAGATTGTAGACACCAGTTACTATATTTTGGCGCACCTGAGTGCACCACAACTTAAGCCATTATTTGCGCTATGACTCGCTGGAAACATCAGATTTCAGAGTCATCTTCCGAAAAATTATTAGATCATGAGTGAGATACGTCATGCACCGGTTGACAAAGTAATGTCTTAGAGCTCTTCTGCAAATTCAGAGCCTCTGCAACTTGTCTTGTACTGTTCGTATACAGCAAGCATCCGCAACCTTTATTAGGTCATCTGTAAGCCTCAAGGGAGGCCTGGACTCTCTGTATTTTGCGGTAAATCGATACCACTCTAAGCTTTTGGTGACGTGGGTTTTATTTTCGGATATCCTACTTGCGAATTCGATAACATAAAAGCACCCAGAGCATGATTCTCTCCATTGCTCAGTAAGCAACAGCAAGCCTCTCAGTAGTGAACATTTTCAACGGTCACACCTCGAGAACATAATTATGTTATCACTGGCAACACATATTCGTCAAAGACCGCATTTTAGGCCGCGCATAATCCCGATGTGGTTCGTCGTGCCGAATCGTGACTGGACTGGGACCCGGCGACCACACTCGGGGGGTACGGGGGCCCTTCCGTCCGGCGGGTCAGCCTCAGTCTCACCACACGGTCATAGATGAAGCTAGCCTCTACGCCTTGTCACTCGTTGCTGTAGCAAATATCGTTCCGTCTTCACGTCTCCTCTCCAATTCCCAAATATCAAGGCAGCGCACAAAAGAAAAAGATGTATCACAGCGGCCGCTGCGAACAGTCCCGGAAACGTTCTGTTTGAGGTGGAGTTCGCTAACATCCGCGGATTCCATACCAATCTCAACGTAGTCCATCACCATCTAGAGACGGCACGGCCAGCTTTGATGTTCTTAACGGAGACGCAAATATGCCACCCTGCTGACCAGTCGTACTTATGTTACCCTGGCTATATCATCGAGGAACAATTTCAAGATAAAGCCGGGGTGTGCGCGTTCGTTAGGGCGGATGTTTGCTGTCGCCGGCTGCGCTGCTTTGAGAAACCTTCCTTCTCCGTCCTTTGGCTGCACGTAGATCACGGTTCCATGAGTCAGATCTACGTGTGTGTCTATCGCCCCCATACAGGAACATCTGAGATAACAAGGCTGTTTCGGCACCTCAGCGAGGGGGCTGACGACGCGCAGATGCAGTTCCCGAACGCTGAATTGGTTTTTCTGGGGAAATTCAACGATCACCACACTGAGTGGCTGGGGTCCCGCAGGATTGATCCTGCGGGACGGGCCGCCCACGCTGCTCTCTCCATTGGTCTGATCCAAGTGGTGTGCGGGATTACGCGCATACCGGACAGGTCAGACCATGAACCCGTCCTGTACAACTTATTGCTGAAGAGTTACCCAGCACAGTACAGTGTGTCGGTTAGCTCCTCACTGGGTCAATCCGACCACTGTGTTGTGCGTGCCCGCCTGCAGGTGTCATATACTGCAAGGGCAGTAGAGGTAACGCGGCGATTGTGGCACTACTCGTCAGCAGACTGGGATGGACTACGAGAATACTTTGCAGCCGTCCCGTGTCAGCGCTGCTTTGCGGGGAGGGCTTCATCGGAGAGCGTCTCTGCGGTTGCTGGTGAGATAACATTAGGTATGGAATACTATATTTCATACACTGATGTCTCCAGCATCCGCACATCCGCGCGACTTAACGCCTTTATACGAAGCGAGTGGACGGTTTTGAACGAGAATAAAAGGATAACATGCTCTTATCATATTAAGTCGAATATTTTTTTACGAGAATATAATAATATTACTATTTGTCATAATAACAAGTGAGGATACGTTTTGATAATATTATATTATCCATTTATTCCCGTTCTTTTAGGCCTGTCTTAAATCTTCGAATACTATGGTAATTTTTTGTAACTCTGTAAATAACTGTAAAAAAATTACAATAAAAATTCAGTACATGTATTAACAGTCAAAGATCTCAAAAATGACATAACATTAAAATCAAGATACTGGCAGTTATCATTTTATTCCCCGGGGACGGCGATATGTATGTATGTAACTAGCTGACCCTCACAACTTCGTTTACGACGCTTAAGGTGTATGAAACATGAGGTATTTCTTCATCAGTCTCATCAACCGGCGGGTGAAACTGCCCTGTTTGCTTAATCATAAACGAATTTAAAGATTAAGCATATTGTAAAACTAGCTGACCCTCGCAACTTCGTTTACGTCACATAAGGTTTGCAAAAAGAGAGGCACTTCTTCATCAGTCCCCGACTTCGGCGCGGACAGAATTATTTTACAACAGCCTTAATCATTAAGCTCTTTTATGATTCAGCCAACACGCCTGTTTAGATTTACCGTCACATTCCAAGGAACCCTTGAATTATAGGTTTTGAGAAAGTTGAGATATCTCTAATTCCTGAACTACAAAACCCTCAGCACTGAAACTTGTGTGAAGCAATCCTAGGTTGAATTCTAGGTTTAGAGAAGTTAAGATGTCTCTAACTCCTGAACTTCCTCGGATCAATTTTCATTCAAATCAGTAGTTTCGGCGTGATACGTATTCGGAATACAGACGGACATGAAAATTTTAAATTTCATTTTAGCTGAAGTAGGTATCGATTAGAGAACGCGTTCTTTTTTTTTTTAAATAGCTTCCATATTCAGACTCTCGACCCTCAACAGTTTTATTATTATGTATAGATCTAGACTAGCAAGAAACTCGGCGGGCACTCACTTTATTCACTTTTATACCTAAACCAATTTGCCGGTAGATGGTGCCTACTTGTGGCGACCCACAAGACGTAATAAGCTAAAAGAGTCAATTCTTTCAGCTTAGGTTGAGAGCAGTGTCTCAAAAAAGCAGTGTGTTAATAATAACTATAATATAAGTATTTTCATCAGTAGACAACTGATGAAAATACTTATATTATAGTATCCCTGAGCACAAGGTTATATTAGCTTAAGTTGTGTGCGAATGTCCACAAATATTTCTTCATTTATTTATATTGAAATGATTAAGTACCGCTTACAATATAAGCATGATTACCTTTCGAAGTAATTTAATAAAACAATACGAAAAATAAGTGGAAATGCATTATATTCTCATGTAATGCAGCATGCATTGTGTAACTCGGGCTCTGGCTCTGTTGCACGCATTACTCTGTACATGAATGAAAATATAACATTTTACGAGAATATTTTGCAGACCAGAGCGACACACGTCCGTCTGGCAACACGATTCCCCCCGCACTAGATTTTCGGGCGAGCGCGGGGAAGCAAGCAACGTGATGTATTCTTTGAATACATTATTAGTTATAATTAGTTAAAACTTATACTAATTCAAAATTGAAGAAAACCATTTTAGAGGTCTATGTTTTCTTTAGTCTCTGATATAAATTTTATTATCATTCATTAATAAATAGATGTCATACAACGACTTCTTCTAAAAAAATATGGGCTATTTCAGTGATGTTTTACTAGTTATTTATAATAAATACACAATTTCTGATGAAACCATTCTCTGGAACACATCTTGTAGATTTCAAATCTACTTTTGGCTGTCATTTTTCGTATACTAATACCGAGAAGAACGTCTTTATTTGCACCTCTTTTTCGCAAACTTTGTCAACCACTCCCCTTAAAAAGGGAATTTATAGGACCTTTAAAACGGCTTTACGGTTGAAGTAGGTATTCATGTGATGTTTTTTCTTCATTTTTGTAATGTTTCTTGACTGATGCCACGTCACGTGACGAAATTTGGAGAGGTAATTTTGTTACACCCAGTATAATATTTTATGTTTATACCAGATCTCAAAAATATTGAAAAAATCGGATCGGAATTCTATTAATCTCGAGGAAAGGTGGTCTCTATTGATAACTCTGTATAATTATACGGTATTGTTGATCGAAGAGTATAATTCGGGACTTCAAGCAAAATACTATTTACTTACATGAGCCAACGATTTATTTGTGCGATATAACCGCGATAGTTTAAAAAATACAATTTAAAGTACAGAGTCTATTCAAAGATTTCTGAACTAGAATATCGTGGCAATATTTGGAGGAGGCCCATATTCAGCAGTGGATGACAATCTTGTGGAGTAATAAGTTAATTATACCTACTACGTTTTTGATAAAGTTATCTATGGGCAAGACACTTTCAATAAATGACTATTTGGTACACGTGACTGTGCAGACTAGGTATCAATGAACTGCGTTTGATAGACGTTCGTTCCCTGAAATGAAGTGAGTACAAAAATCCATTTTGGTTATCAAAATCGTGAAATTCATACTTATAAATACTTTCAGTAGAATTTCAAGGTAAGGTGCTAGAGCGAGAATTTATGCGTCGACAAAAATATTGTTGCAATATAAACTACTAAACACATTTGGAAGTCAGTGCTTATTTATGGTTCCAAATTGAGTTGCCGACTCAACAACGTGCAAAGCTCCAATCAACACGAGCTATATTATTAATGCTTCTTACATATTTATTGCAGATTGAGGTGAAAAAGATCGAAACAAAAGTAACAATACCTTACATTTTTTATACGTGGCCGTAAAGTATCAGTAACTGTAAGCATTTTTACTGAAGAAGTAAAATTTGTTATTTTTATTTTCCTCGTCGATTCGATATTTCGAATAGATTTTCGTAAGATTTTAGATGGTGTGGTGTGTTATGTTAATGGAAGTGTGTCTTATTATCCCTGAAAAGAAACTCGTTTGTATCAGTTTTAAAGAAAAATAACCTTTATTTATTTATTTATTATTAAATAAGTACAACCACATTATATGTATTATGCAAATATTACACAATTCAGTTAAGGTAACGTCTCTGATACATATAACTATCACGGTGTACATAGCATTCGTGAATAACATCAGTACAGCATCAATTAATATTTAAAAAAGGTACCTACATACGGTCGGTACGGTGCCAGAAACAAAAAAACGCCACCGTTACCGCCAGCTAAAAGTTCAAAAAAATAAAATACCGCATATTAGCAGTCGGGTAAAAACATTCAATGATTTGACAAAAAAGGATATAAGTAGGTTCTAATTTAAATTTAAAAAAAAATACAATAACTAATACAAAACAGAAAGAAATAAAAATGATAAAGAACTATAATAATATTTATACACTCCTCCAAACCAATCTATTTATTTAATTATGTAAGCTACCACGAATAGGCAGTAACTTGGACTTCAACTTGTCTAACCGGACGTGAAAAATATCAAGATCGTCATTCTTGCTAACTCCGCGATTACAAGTGATGCAAATTCTACTCAAAGGCGATTGTAAGCCAAGGTTTGTTCGGCACACTGGCGTGTAAAAAAGTTTTGCTACAGGCTGCCTCGGATAACGATGAGGAACGGCTAACGAGATTCTGCCAAGCAGGTCGCTACACCTTGACTGGCCGTTTAATATCTTGTGCAGGAAGCAGATGTCTAGCATTCGTCTCCGGTCGTATAAGCTATCCATTTGAAACTGAGTAAGGCGACGTTCATAAGAGTTCCTGTGTGAAAACCCTGCGACCCCAAATGCTAGGTGTCTAGTAAATGCCCTTTGAATGCTCTCTATGCGCTGAGAGTGAATACTGTAGAAAGGGCTCCACACCACCGATGCAAACTCTAGTCGGCTGCGTACCAGGGCATTATAAAGAGTTACCCTGGTTTGGTACTGAATAAAGTCCACCGAATTTCTTTTGATGAACCCGAGCAATTTTGCCGCCTTTTTAACAGTTACATCAATATGAGTGTGGAACTTTAGCTGACTATCGAGTACCACACCAAGGTCACTGATTTCGTTAACCTCCGTTAATTGCACGCCGCCTATTTCATATGTAGTGACAAGTGGTTTTATTTTCCTGCAATATTTTATGTAGAAACACTTTTTTGCATTAAGAGTCATACGGTTGCCGCCACACCATGCTAAAATGCCATTCAAATCATTCTGAACCAGAACGGCATCCCTGTGATCAGTTACGGTTTTATAGATTTTCAAATCATCTGCATATAGAGAATACTTTGAATTCTTAATATAGCCAGTAATGTCGTTAACAAACATCAGGAATAGAACCGGACCCAAATGAGATCCTTGTGGGACTCCGGATTTGGCCAGGTAAATATCAGATGCATATCCACTTATTTCAACGACTTGCGGTCTATTAGTGAGATATGACTTGAACCACCCCAATAATATTCCACCTACTCCGAAGTTATTCAGCTTTTGCAAAAGTATCTCATGATCTACTCTGTCGAACGCGCTGCTAAAATCAGTATAAATAGCATCCACCTGATGGCCCTTATCCACTTCTCGACATAGGTCTGAGACGAAAGGGACAAGGTTTGTTTCAATCGAACGGCCGGCTCTAAAACCGTGCTGATGATCAGAGAGATATGGTTCAGCTAAATTAGACAATAGAGGGCATATGAGGGCCTCAAAAAGCTTCGAAAAACACGAAAGGATTGAAATCGGTCGATAATTCTGCACTTCAGCTTCGTTACCCTTCTTGTAGATCGGTAGGATACGTGCTTTTTTCCAGAGTTCAGGGAAATTTCCTTCAGCAAGTGAGCGATTGTACAGAAGCGTCAGAGGTGAGGCCAAAGCCAATCCACAGCGTTTCACGAAAAATGGTGGTATGCAATCAGGGCCTGCTCCCTTAGTACCGTCCAGTCTCCTGATGGCCCGGAGAACCTCGTTCTCAGTGAGATTTACCTTACCAATAAATGTACCACTCGTACCAATATTGTTAGGTATTTTGTCACTATGGGGTAATGTTTGTGAGTTATACACAGATGCAAAGTGAGCAGCAAACATATTAACAATACCAATCCCCGTTTCCGCTGTAGAATCACCTAGATACATCTTTGCTGGCATGGCAGGATGACCGCCTCTTTTAGTTCTAACAAAATTCCAGAATGATTTTGGGTTAGTTTTAATGCTAGACTCTATTGTATGCTTGTAATTTCTGTAACATTTATCATGTAATTTACGACAACGAGAACGGAGAAGTTTAAATTCAATTTCATCTCGAGGATTTTGGTATTTGCGCAACCTAATGCGAGCCTTACTTTTTTCAGCCAAAAGCTTTATTAGAGCCGGGGTGAACCATGAAGGATATCTAGACTTGAGCAACTTACGCTTTGGTACGAATTTGCTGATAATAATATGTAACATATCGTAAAATTTACAGACCATCTCGTTGACATTCTCCAGTCCGCATAGTTCACCCTGCCAGTTAATGTTTCCTAGTTCAGTTATAATTGTACCATATTCGGCTCTGTAAAAGTTACAATGAAGTGTCGGTGAGGGTTTTAAATATTTAACATCAAGATAAGAAACAGAAACCAACAGAGGTGGATGGTTGGAGTAGCACTTACTCAAAGTGTCACAGGCTTTAGTTACTTCAGTACGTTGGAGGTTCGATATAATTAGGTCCAAATACCGATCGTCATCATTACTAATTGGATTAAATTGCTGCAACTGGTTAGTGGTCATAAAATCAATCAATAAATTACCCAGAGAATTATTATAGTTAGATGGTATGAGGTCATTTTGATTTTCCTGAGTATTCCATTTTATGAAAGGCAAGTTAAAGTCTCCCACGAGCATGAAATCCTCGATATGGGGAAGGGCTGAATCAATGCTAGACAGCAGAAATGACAAAGATTGCAATTTAACTGGAGGAGGTAAGTAAGCCACACAAATGGTAACTTTTCTTATAGACTGCCCAATATTCAAATGCAGTGAAACCCACAAACTTTCCACGTCTGTCTCAAAATTTGCAATCCTGAAAGAGGGTATTTTACGGGAGACTGCAATCATCAGCCCCCCACCATCCTGTTTCGTACTTTTAGAACATATGCGGTCTCGCCGATACACAATATACCTATCGTCAATCAGTTCATTATTAGAAATATTAGAGTTTAACCATGTCTCCGTAAAAGCAATGACGTCATAATTTGCATTTAATGTGTTTTTCAGTAAATCGTTTGTTTTTGTTCTTAAGCCTTGCACGTTCTGATAGTAAATATCAAGCATTGTAAACAAAATAAAATCCAAGAAGATTACAAGTTACGAAGATACAAACAACCATTATTGCATTAGATTCAAACCTTCCATAGTTTTTATCAACAACGCCTGGCTTTCTTCATTTTTACGCACGTAGATGCGGCCATACCGCGACCAAACAAATTTGTAATTGAGCTGCTTAGCCTTTACCCGTGCCGCGGCGTGTAGTTTCTTGGCAGTCGGAGTCAGGTGCTCAGCCACAAATACTGGAACTCGAGATCCCGCCATTCCAAGATGACGAGAAGACAATTTATCGTCGCTGTGTGCCTTATTGAACTTTGAAACTGCAGCTAAGATAGTGTCGCGAAGACGTGGAGTGCGTAGTTTAGCTACAATAGCACGAGGCCTATCGCTATCTGGAGACAGCTTGGCCACCCTTGTCACGCACTGAATGTCCTCACAAGTCAAGGGGCTCTCGATTACCTGTGACAGCTGAATTACTGTGTTCGTTAATATTTCCGACCTATGCTCAGGTACTCCGTTGATTTCAATATTACATTCTCTCATATGCAGCTCGATAATATTTATTCGCGTTGAGAGGTCGTGAACCGATACTTTCAGTTGCTGATTTTCAGCAGTGAGCTCAGTGATAATGGCACTCTTATCATCAATTGTTCTCTTCATCGACTCAAACTGTTCATTGAAAAAAGTCATAGACTCACGAAAGGCGGACATTTCATCTCTTATACTCTTTAATTGATCAGTGACTAGGGTCTTAATCGTTGATGTCAGCGTAGATGACAGTTCCTCCTTAATAATATCTCGAAGTCTCTCCTCCGATGCCCATACGCCGTCCTGGGTGTTAAGAGGTGCTGAAGCAGTGGTAGGTGACTTGCTGATCTGCTTCTTCTTATGTGCAACATTTGAACCGCCGGCCTCGGCTGTGATAACTGTTCCTGTGATTGAGGGACGCACTGGTGTATTGGCATTTCCAGATTTAGGCTGCTTACAACAACACTCCGGGCAGTGCCAGTTACTCTTGAGGTGTGCATCCATTGCCATAAATCTCCTTGAGTCGATTCCTGCGCAATCTAGGTCATATTTCAATTTGCACAGTAAACAGGACAGGAACTCATTTCTTTTCGGAAAAGGATTTCGACACCCCGCACAAACATTTGTAGGAGCCATTGTAACGAAGGTTTACGTGATAAACGTTTTTCAACGAAAATAGTACAATCCACAACGTCCCGTTCCCGCTCGCTACTCTCTGCCACCGAAAGTCAAAAAAGTCCGAACCCCTTTGAAACAGCAATAGCAACAATAAAACTTTTGTGCCTTCCAAAATGAGTACAGCAAAAAACAGGAACCTTGGTTACGCCTGACAGTTCTTGCGAGCAATTACACTCAATCAGTTTTATTTGCCACTATAGATTTTCTAGTGTAATTTGGGGGTATAAAATAATAATAATTGAAATCACAACATTCACTGCATCAAACAAATGTTAAGTTTTATTCTAAATTTGGTTCACTATTGATATAACTACACTCTTAACAGTTCACTTTGTATCTGAGTTGTTCCATCACACCGAAAACTCAAACTTAAGTTCGATTTAACCACTAATATGTATTTTTCCACCGGAGTAAAAAATATATCAACCGTGCCGAACTGACGTACGTGACCGAATCACTGACGTACGTGACCGAAAGCTTTATTAATCAGCCTATCCGTATCAGTCAACAGGTTTTCATTGTTATTAATATTCAAGCCTGATCATAGACAGACGGACAGCGGAGTCTCTACGATAGAATCCCGTTTTACGGTTTGGATATGGATCCCTAAAATATTCCAACTAAAAAGGAGTGTTGGAAATTTTATTTTTGTTACATTTGTTACAAATTATGTCGAAATAAGAATCATTATTAAATACAATGATGCATATTAGTCTGCCTCTGTGGCGCAGTCGGTAGTGATACCGCCTGCGGTGCTGGAGGTCGTGGGTTCGATTCCCACCGGAGACAAATATTCGTGTGACACATAAATGTTTGTCTCAAGAGACTGGGTGTTTCTATGTATAATATGTATGTATTTAAAAGTATATAAGTATAAATATCCGTGGTCTGATACCCATAACACAAGCTGGTTATTCCTAGCTTACTTTGGGATCAGATAGCGTTGTGTGAAATGTCCGTGAATATTTATTTATTATTTATTTATTTAAATAGTTATTTAGTCCTAGAGACAATCTAGAACTACTCATAAATTACCATTTACAATCAAAAGTAAATTTCAAATGCAAATAATAAATGGACGATTTATTATTCTCCCTGAGAAAATAGCAACGGATTTAAATTTCCTGCGGCAAATGAAGTTGCTTCGGTTTCCTCTCTTGCGAATGACTCGACCGAGTGTTTTCAGGTAGTGGCTCATACCTATATTAAGTTTGCACGTATTTATTAGTTCTCTCTGTATTGGTAAGGTACGCTATGACTTTACTTGACTATTTATCATGATACCCATGTGACGTGCAATATAATGTACTCTGATTAAATTCCCCAGATTAGCCTGAGTACACTAACATCAAAGTTATTTCTAAACATCAAAGTCATTCTATAAGCACATAATTATGAGTATATAAACGGAGATTAGTCTCTGTTCCGTTGATATGCTCTTAAGCTACAGGTAAAGCTATTACATTCATTCAAGTTAAAAAATCCTAAAAAATAAAAAAGTATTTTAATGAAGGACGTTGCATTCGATACTAACTGTGCAGTTTACCTTTTTAGTTTATACTATTTATTTTTATTTACTCTGAGATATGCCGGGGGGCTGAAATTTATCACTTGGTGACATTAATGTTAATGGTATTCGTGTTTTGTAAGTACCTGTCTAGAGTTTGGATCCCGGGCCCTAAAGAGAAAAGAATAGGGACGAATATTATTTTAATAATATTAATTTCTGATTTTTCTCTCAGAAATAACAAATCTTCTTGGTAGTTGGAAACCTTAAATAACAATAGTTACTGAGGGCACTGACTTTAGTCCCTATCCCTAATAATATTAGTAATGCGAAAGTAACTCTGTCTGTCTGTCTGTCTGTCGCCTAAATGGCTGGAGCGATTGAGATGAAATTTAGTATAGGGATAGTTCGGGGCCCTGGAAATCACATAGGTTACTTTTTAAACGACTGTGCAAAAGGAGGGTTATGAATTTACGCGATAGGACTTCTGCGCGGTCGAAGCCGCGAGGAACAGCTAGTCTATTATATAACAATGAATCCTTATTTCCTTGGTCACGACATCACGCGTGAACGGCTGGACCAATTTCGCTAATTCTTTTTTTTGTTGTGTTTGTTATTGTCAGGAGATGGTTCTTATGAAAATAAACATATCAAGAAAGTAGAGTGAAAAATTTGAAAATTTTCGAAAACTGTCACTGGCTCGAACTGTTCAAAGGAATCGTTTCAGAACTCAGGGTACCGATTTCCATATTCATAGTTATGGCAGGACAACGTCTGTTGGCTCAGACTGTAACTGGCTCGAACTGTTTAAAAAATGGTTTCTATTGCGATTTTGGATCGGGTCTTGGAACTCGAAGCACCAAAATGGGAACCGGGAACAGAAAGACGGACTGGGAAATGAAAACCAGGAACAGGGAACCCGGAAGCCGAAACCGGGAACAGGGATCGGGAAACCAAGAACGGGAACATGGGACCGGGAACTCAGAACTCGGGATACCGATTTCCATATTCATAGTTATGATAGGACAACGTCTGTCGGGTCAGCTAGTACTAAATAAGCTCAGGTCGGAAAGCGGTAAGAATCCGTGAACACTCCTGACTTTCTGCCATTAGCAGATGGTTAGCAATTACACCCACTTGGAAGTGGCCAAGAACCCCTCTCAGACATGTCCCAACAATATTACATTTCTTTATCAGCATTGCAAGGATCCTCCGAGCCGTTTGGCAGATACAATGGCGCGACCAAATTGTAAGGACAGACGAACGTACGCACCTTGTAATATAGTATTCTACAGAAATGCGAAAAAGACCAAGGTTGTATTCATCGACAGTAATTGAAGGTACGAACCGTAAGGCAGAGTTCTTAACAGAGGTAACTCAAAGTAACTGATCTTAACCATGTTATTGAGTGGGATGGAGCTAAATTAAGTTTAACAATATTACTTACATAGTCGTGTCTTTTACGAGAGTATTAAAAACATTACAATAGGAAAAGTGTGCTATGTTTTGGAACTTGTTTGTTAATATGCACCTAAGTATGTGGTTTAGTAATATTAGGTAGTATGAAAATATTTCAATGATAGTCATTAGTTTAGGAATAATTTATTTTATATAAGGATTATAAGTTATGTTTGGACCAGAGTCAGGAACGAGACTAACCTGGGCAAATAAATGGTGTGTCGACGAGTCTAAAGTGATAATAAGTACCTTTTAGACTTTTTATATTTCTTCATTAAATTCAAAAAAGCCATACTCTTGAACTATTATTCACTAAAGAACTAAAGTGAACTTTATGTGAACGAACAAGTGGATTTACCGTTTGTTATTATTGCACAAGTTCCTACGAGTCCGCTTAGCTTTAACAACTGCGGACTAAAGTGAAAATTATAATGGGGCATACAACTGTTTTATATATTGATGTAGTTTGATCCGCTAAGCACGATAGCTTAAAACTTTTCTGTTATAAGAAACTACCGCTAGTTTCATTTCGAGTTTATTGCCTTATGTAACATAATTATTCATGAGAACTCTTGGTGCAGTTTTATAATGAACCATAGATAAAAACAGAACGCGTTTACTACATAACTCTTACTAATACTACTAATCGTCGAATGATGGCTGATTCATTATTTTTAATGAAAATATTTAAAAACGACATATTCTGCTTTGACCCTCTCGAAAAAATTAACCCTTATGTGTGCCAAGAGCATCAACCAACTATCGCCAGAGTAGTTATATTGTGCGTGTGAGCAGGGCGTTTAATGAATTTTGTAAACAAAATAATTCAGAAAAATATCCGTTTGCGATAAGTGTCTCAGGGGTGGGGCTTAACTTATTTAAGAATAATGTAAATAAGGAAAAAGAAGACACTAGGAATGTAACATTTAATTGCAATTTACTGCTTGAGAGTCGGTATGACGCCAAATAGACTATTACCTTGATCTAGATCTCAAGACTCATGATGTTTAATGAATTAAAATTTGAACACAGACAACTTCAGTTCATGAACTAAAAAAGCTCTAGGCTAGAAACACGATTGCTGATAAAATCCTCGATAGATTTTTGTGTTGAAAATACCTCGATTTCTTGAAATTTTAATCTAGATCTCATAAGTTTTAAGCTTTTTTTTTTAAATATAAAATATTTATTAGAAAGACAATAGTAAAATCTTCATTTGCACTAGACCACTTTTTTAATATTGGTTAAAGTTTTTTTTATAATTAATTTATTTCGTTAAAAACGCACAAAAACCGATCGCATCTCTCAAAATTTGGCGTTTGGTAGGCTCTTAACCTATCGCTACAAGCGAGGACTTGTCATTGGCTTTCTGTTTTTATGTGATCTGCAATCTTAAATGTAAGCTGTAAGTCCTCCGAAGTTAAATAAGTAAATAACAAGTTTTTAAGCATAGTCAGGCCCAGCGCAATATCAGGTTAATTTAGCAATTTGTCAGAAATTTTGGCATACAAAAATATTTTTTTCACTCAGTTAGTTAACTACTATTCTTAAACTCATGAAGGTAACTTGTAGTTACATATTACAACTTTAATTTATATACATGGTCTATTACGATCATTCCAGAAGTAACTCTTAATTTGACTTTTATCTAAATTAGCACTTTGAAGTTAAATATTATTTCACAAAATATGATAATATCAAACAAAAGCATCACCATACTATAATATAAAAGGTCACATTACCGCAATTATGATAACACGTTAAGTAGGGTGTTATTGGGGATTCTAGAATCATTTCGTCCTCGCTTTCGCTCGAACTGCATGATTCCAGAATCCCCAATAATTTTTAGCGACCTTTACTATCATGATAATTTGTGTGATCTGATGCAGTTAGCAATATTTTCGAACTGCATGATTCCAGAATCCCCAATAATTTTTAGCGACCTTTACTATTATGATAATTTGTGTGATCTGATGCAGTTAGCAATATTTTCGAACTGCATGATTCCAGACTCCCCAATATTTTTTATCGATCTTTTACTATCATGATTTATGTGATCTGATAAAGTAAACGTAGCCTCTGTTATTTAAAAGCATTAAAGTCATTCCAGCTTTTTTAGATGAAATTAATTTCATTCTGCTGAAGCCGTTTCAATTTTCAAGAACGATTCACATGTTGTTACCTCAGGAGAATATAAGCTCTCTATTACCACTTTTATATGTTTTTATTTACCACCTCTGACTATTCAGATTTTGTGTGATATGATACAGTTAGTAATATTTTATGATTCAGTACTTACAATCAGTATACTTGAGGGTATTCATTCAGTTTAGCAAATAAAACACTTTGTTCACAAAAATATTTTATTGTATAAAGTGAATTTCATTATAAATATAAAGTTTATTATCTGTACACCATTTATTTAAACATATAACATTTTTTAAAGCACAAACGGAATCATGATAAATACAACTATACAAATCAAGGGAGTGTTTGTATTTGTCATGTAAGCTTATCAAACTAGGGCAACCTTTATCTTCTAAATTGTTTATGTCATCACTATTTAATATGTTTTTTAACCACAACACTTTTTCAACTCCTTTGGCGTAAATACATTTATGTCTTAGAATATCCTGAATCAAATTCTGATGATTTGAATAAGGTATAATTCCCTCGCGCCAGTATATTTTATGATTACGCTCAATCCAACTTACTTGCTTTCGTTCTTCTTTCGTTAAGTCGTAAAATGGAAATGGTGATTTTATTAAAAAACCTGCATTTTTTTATTACATAGTATAGCTATTTCCTTTATTATAAATTCATTTGCTTCTGTTTTAAAACCTTGAACATCTACGATGGCAATCATGATAACCGACGTACTATGTTGCTTAAGGGCTTGTATTCCACAAGTCGATCGTTGATAATTAAACAATATGCACTTGTGTCATCAGGTATTAATGTTGAACACTCAAACTCCAGCCGCACGTCTACAGGTCCAGTTTTTAAGCTATCGTTCTGCCTTGAACAATCTAAGATGAAGAGTGGTGCTTTGTCTTTAAAATCTTTTAAACTGAGCAAGGGATCTGTAGGACAGTTGTAATATGACTGACGAAATTTCACATACATATCGTATAATATACTGTACTTATCATCGGAGAATTTTAAGCCAAGAGGTTCATATGGATAATATTGGGAGTTTAGAAATAATGTTACGTTTGTGACATCACAATGATCAAATAGCGAACTATCCTTTAATTTGTTACATTTTCTATTAGTTTGCAAACAGAAAATGACATATCTAGGTTTTTCCAATTGCGATGCAGTTTTGACGGACCAAGAATGTTTCGTAGTCTTAGGTAATAAAGGATACTCGTACAAATCCCAATTTCTAAATGCTATTTGAATAGGTTTATCCCTTTCTAATTGTTTTAAGAGTACCAATCGTTCTCGATCAGAAACTTTAATATGAGGTACTCTCCATTGTACTCTCTGTATTTCTATTTGAAAATGTATCACATCATCCGAAAGTATGACACTATTTAAGTTAGAGTTACTTCTGTTCAATACAAGCTCGTGTTTACAATTAATTAAAATTTTATTGTAATCTTCAGCAAACCCAAGAATTTTGTTTAACGGTATAACAGCACTAAAACTACCATCACATCTAAACGGCTTAAAGTTCCACCCCCATAAGGCAGCAACTCTATTTTCTCCTTCATTTAATGAAATGTATGATTTAATCGTTGAAGTTATTCCAGAATTTTTAGTTCGATCAATTTCAATACCATTCATTTCGTACCTAATGTCTTGAAATAATGACAAAATGTAGTTATTAGTGAAAGTAACATTAGCTTTTTTAATCGGATTTCCATCTTTACCGAAGGGGATAGCTTGACCTTCTATATAAATTGAACTGGCTGATGGTAAAACATATATGTCTTGCTGATGTATAGGGATGCGGATTTCATCGTTTTCTCGGAAGCTGTTATTATAGGGGTTATATGAATGAATTTCATAGCTTTCGATCGATGTATCAAATTGTGGTAACTCGTTAACCCGAAGTATGCTCATATTTTGAATCCTAGAGCTTTAAGAAATTCCTTATTTAACTTAGTCAAATTCTTTACTTTCTTCTTACGTCGTTGGCCCTTCACAGACTCTGAACAAATACTACGTCTCACAGTAGCGGGCGAGCTTTTATAATATGCAATCATTTTATTTTTCTTAAATGCAAGCGAAGTTCAATATGCTCGTTGCTGAAATTAATTAAGTGACCAAATTGATCCACAATTCTAATAGATATCGAAGAAATAGTTTCTTTATTAATCGGAAAATAGATGATGTTTTGTGGTGTTTCTATACAACATTTTTTTCTATCAGCATTTGGAAAAAATTCATGAATGACATGAGTTTGTATTCCGTTGGAATACGAATCATAAACAAGATCACATTCAATTCTGATTACAGGCAAAATGTTAGAGTCAATATTATTAATTAGATTAAACACTGAAAAGTATAACAAGCCACACTCGTACTGATCTGATAAATTCAATGATGGTTGAAAGTATGAAACCAATTCGGATTTATTTCCCGAGATGGTGACTGTTATAGACATTCCTGTAAACTGAATGTATTTGACTGAGTTTGTTTATTTTAAGTTTGACTTTTCCAAAATTTTTTTAAAAATTTTAAACAGAGATGGCCACAGTTGTATGGGTGATCGCGTTGTATGTTTTCATAATTATAATTAATTCTATAACCTAAATATTTTATGAATTCTTTCGGTGGCTTAAGATTGCCGTAACTATCGAAATATTCTACATAATCATTACACTTAGCATAGGCTACCCAATGAGTACCAAGATTTTGAGAGCTATCTAAATTAATTACACCACATTCTTTGTAAAGAGGTTTTTTCGGTAGCTCATCCCTCATATAGACTCCGCGAAAATAGGGAATACTGTTCCCATATTTCAATATGTCTAAATTATTCAACGCTCGTTTAGGTAGCCGATAATACACTCGAGAGCAATGAATCCGGGTCACTTAAGAATCCTAAAAATCTCGGAAACTAAAAATGCTAGGTTAATGCAATAAATTGTATTTAATAGACAATGTAATACTCCTTAAATGAAGGTATTAAAACTTCTTAGTTATTGTAAAGTTATATCATAAAAAAATCAAATTTGAAAAAGGGCCACTTTCGAAGATGGAACTACGAAATTACAGCATTTGGTGTTGCTTTTGTTTGTAATCTGTCATTTATGTGGGTACATAAACCATGTTGATAGTGCTCTATATTCATTAATCAAGCTGAAATTATGTCGCTTACGCCTGAAGAATGCACCAGAATACTTACAATGCTGGAAACCGGCCGGAGTCAGCGCGATACAGCCAGGACTGTCGGTGTGTCGCTGTCAACAGTACAAAGAGTTCTCCGACGTTACGAAGAAACTGGTTCTAACCTACGCAGACCAGGAACGGGCAGAACCAGGTGTACCACAGCACGAGAAGACCGATACTTGGTGAACACCATGCTTCGAAATCGCTTTCTCACAGGAACTGAACTCACCAATCAGTTTCGACGCCTCGGAGGAAGTAACCCAAGTGCATGGACAGTAAGACGTCGGCTTGCTGAATCTAACTTAAAACCCCTTAGACCTGCAAACGGCCCTAAACTGGAGCGTGGGCATCGTATTTCGAGACTAAGGTATGCCCAGAGCCACGTAAATTGGAGTATTGAAGATTGGTCAAAAGTTATGTTCTCCGACGAATCAAAATTTATGCTCTACAAGCACGATGGAAGACACAGAGTGTATCGAAGACCAGGGGAAAGATTCAAGCAAGCATGCATCGAAGAAAAAGTAGCCTACGGTGGTGGGTCTGTACTTGTGTGGGCCGGAATTTCTTCTGAAAGTCGCACAGAGCTGGTGATCATAGAAAACGGCTCTTTAACTAGCGTAAGATATGTGGAAGAAATCCTCAATGATCACGTTGGTCCATTTATGGTCAATTTAGGTGAGGATGCTATATTTATGCATGACAATGCCCGACCTCATACAGGTAGGATTGTGAATGACTACCTTCAAGAGATGAACATTACTCGTTGTAACGTTGTGAAACAACGGGTGCAAATAGGGGTTCAACGTTAGGGGTTTTAAAATGAAAACTTAGATCAATAAATGAAAGCGCCATCTACCGAGTTAGTGTCGCAACGACGGAAGCTATAGGCAGTGATACGGTCTTGACGATTGAGTAGTTTCGAGCGGTGCCACTAGAGGCGCTATTTCATTGATATATAAGGCATTGCGTCAATGCAGGAGGACCGCCAGATTAATATTTAAAATAGATCACGAACGTATCAGTGTAATTGGAAATTGTGAGAATCACATCAGTTTAAAAATAATCGTTTATATCATCGCAAATATCCTCGTAAATATTTGTCAAGGATAAGGAGCAAATAGCTATAAACAGAAGACCCCATCATTGGGTGAGTTAAATTAATTATTATGATTCTAGATTTTAAAATAGTGAAAATTAACGGCTGTTGGTCGACCCTGTTATGGGAGGGTAGATTACAGGGGTGTGAAAAAAAAGGTCTCTGTAAACTTAGGATAGAACCAACCATTGTAAGGCAACCGACTCCCAAAATGTTTAACAGTGGTCGGCTGTCTTAGCAATGGGCGGGAAAAAGGGTTCCAGCTAACCCGTCATATGGAACATTCCAGGGTCCACCCTACGGGTTCAAGAAGTCCACCCTTCAGGTTCCACGAAGGAACATTCACCCTACGGGTCCAAGAAACCGTCTACCCTACGGGTTGGTAAAATCCACCCTTCGAGTTCTACGAGCGAACATCCGCCCTGCGGGTTGGGAATACCGTGCCGGCCGAAATTGTGGAAGACACGGCTACCTGGCGGACTGCATCGACATCCTGGAGCCACAAGATAAGTCGAACCCTGCGAAGGCCTTCGGAAACCGTACTTGCTGCCCGAAGTTGCCACACCCACGACCCCCAAGTGCTCAATTCTAATAAACTACTAATTATTTACATTTTAAATTCAATCTTTTCATTTCTCTCTCTCTTCCTGAAAGCTATCAGCTTTTCAGTGGCGCCCATATCGTGGTTTCGGGTAGCGAGAAAGCGATTTCCGACGGGAGTCGGGAGGTCATAATTATAAGATATTCAACTTGTGTAAAATAGTCTTAAGAGTGCCCGTTAGCGGGGTAGTTTCCCTCAAAATTAATATAACTACCCAGGAATTTGGCTCTCCTGACCTCTGCTGCCAACTTGTTCTTTCCGGCTTATTTTGTGTGTTTTTTTAGTGATTTTAGACAGATTTCGGCATAAACAAGAACAAGGCAAAATTTGAATTTTTCTCAACGTAAATTGTAATTTTTCCAAATTTTAACGGTCCCCAAATTTATTTTTCACACCCTCAGATATTAATTTTATGGTGGAAAAATTTTTAATTAAATTTAAAGTAAAAGTTTTTTTTTTTTCAATTTTAAATAGTACTTTGTTAAAGTCTGAAGTAAAACTTCACATTTGAAACGCTTACATTAATATTAGTAAGTGATTTGTATTGCCTATATTCATCGTAAAAAGTAGTCACAGGATATCACCACCACAATTTTTATTTTTGTACGGCGTCAAACCGCCTCAATTTGTGTATTATTTTGTTGTATTTCCCATATGTGAATTTACAGCGAGACCAACAGCCGATAATCACACTTCTGGGTAACAATCCCTATTGAAATTTCACGCTAGTAAAACGTTAGAACAAAGATTTTACGAATTTCACTTCACGTAAATTATAAACGATTCATAATTGATTCACTTTTCGAATTACGTCGAATTCTGATACACTGAAATACAACTGTAAGAAAAAACATTCCAAACGTAGATTACGCAGCGAAAACATTCTTGCCAAAAAACAATAGTAAACTATTAACTTTGATTCGGGTTCTAAATAAACAACGGCAGATGTTGCTTTCATAACGTTTACGAGTAAGTTGATTTACTAGCTCGATATTAGAAGAAATTTTTTTTTTTCCATATAAACTGTGGGTGGAAGTGAATAAAATACACTCCGGACACCAACAGTCTGATACAGAATATTTCCAGAATCGTCCAAGTACGAATCGGTTTTCAACCAATTCGAAATATTCAAGGGTTCCGTAGTGGTAAGGAACAATCTACATAAAAAAGTTAGTTACTACGATACAGATTATTTCCAGAACCATCCAAGTGCGAATCGTTTTAACACAGTTCGAAATATTTAAGGGTTCCGTAGTAGTAAATAACTATTTAAAAAAAAAATAGTTGGTACGAGTCAGTATACAATTAACTCTTACCACGTTCGTGAAAATAGTTACATTTCAATAAAAATAATAGCAGCGTAGAAAATTGCATTATTCGTGCAAAACTGAAAAACATTTAGTAAATTTCGTCAACCCATCATCACACACTTCACTTTCATTACTCACTGCGTCGGATTAGATTACATTAAACACACAGACAGACAGACAGACAATTAATCTCTAGAAGGGTCCAATCTATTAATTGAGTGAAGGAACCCTAAAAGGAAACACTTCCAAACTTAAGTATTTCCTAAAGCAAATACTAAGTTTTATAAAGGTTCAATTTATAATTCGGTTCAACGAACCCTAAAAAGTAGAATTTATTTTTCGTTATTCGGCGGGTGAATCGAAAAATATTCACATTCCTTAACATTCAACAATACGTAAACAGACAACGATAAGGGCCGTCGTTCACTACAACAGAATTCGTTAGCGAATATAGCGAACATTCGTTGTTTACATAAAATTAACACTTCATATAAAATAAGTAGCAGATAAATACACTAGATATTGGTAAATAATCATCATCACTAAAGATTCCCGGCAATAGTAATTGAAATAGTCAGTACAATGGCATTCAAATCAAATTTCACATCACTTCCAAAGGCGGAACTGGCATATGAAGTTAAGATCCGGGGAGAGGAACCTGGTTAACGAACATAAACATTCCACAACTATGCGTGTACGAATGCAGATAACGGTAAAGGCCGTAACACACTGCGCTAAGACGTGTTTGCTAATAGTTTATATAGTACATCAGTACAGTTACACAATAGTGTTTTTGATAATTATTTTTTTGGAAAATATAAGGGTGTTAGCACACAGTAACATAATATTAATACTTAGGTGGCACATATAGGTACCACAATTCATGTCATGTTACACGCATACATGTTATCATACGGAAGTTTCACAATTACACTTACATAATAATTAGGTAGTAGATGGTCATCAAACATTCATCATAATCATCTTAACACACCATTCCTAACACTTAACAAGCAGTTTTTTTTGTTTGTTTGTTTACATAGTGACACTTGAACTTCATGTTGTGTGACTCCCAAAGGCGGAAGTAGGAGTCAAACTGGTTACAGGCGAGTCACTTTCGTAGATTAGAGAGAGTGATTAGAGAGATGGTCATCAAACATTCATCATAATCATCTTAACACACCATTCCTAACACTTAACAAGCAGTTTTTTTTGTTTGTTTGTTTACATAGTGACACTTGAACTTCATGTTGTGTGACTCCCAAAGGCGGAAGTAGGAGTCAAACTGGTTACAGGCGAGTCACTTTCGTAGATTAGAGAGAGTGACTCAAAGGTCCTAAGTTTTGGTTCCCGACCAAAGCTGACGGGTTATCATATGGCATGGAATGTAGTGTGAGACTGGCCTTAGATGCAACGATGAATAACACGTTTGCATCAACATGATTACGTCAACATTAGACGCGCAAGCAAAACAAAACTTACACAAGGGAGATTTCATACGTACATACATACATATCATTTATTGAAGCACGCACATACATTTTACACTGCCATGGTGGCATACAAGGGTACCATATTTTTTTGGAGATTTGGCATAATGGCCAGAGAACGTTTATCTTCGTTATTTATTAGGGTTGACATAATAGTCATAGTCAACATTCTTCTACTAAAGTTGCGAACAAGCACTTAGCTTGGTTATTGCTACTAAGATTGCGAATAAGCACTCGTTTTTTTTATTTTATTTTGTTAAAGGGCTAAAATAGCCTAGTAATTAGTTAGGGACACTACACACTACACACGACTTTCAAATAAGTACACATAACAACGTGACAAACACATGCCGTGTTCGTCATGGGGACATAGGGGTTAATTAGCATCACGGAGAATTCTGCGAGTAAATTATTTCTATTACTTTTCTGTTTCTTGGTTTGGTTGGGAGTTTTCTGTTAGTTGGAAGCATGGGTCTATCCCTAACAGAGTTCGTCGGTTACTGTTAGTTGGCAGCATGGTCGTGCCCTAACAGATTTATGGTGTAGGTTTATTACTGTTTCGAGGAAGCATGAGTCTTACCCGAACAGATTTATGGTGTAGGTTTAGTACTGTTACGAGGAAGCATGAGTCTTACCCGAACAGATATATGGTACTGTTATTTGGCAGCATTTGTCTTGCCCTAACAGTATTAGGTGTAAGTCACCTTTATGTTATGTTCAATTTCGTCATATGGCTACTCCTACCACTCGGAAGCTAGAGGCTTGCCCTGGGGGATAGTCCATCCTATGAGTCGGAAGTGTTACACGAGCCCTAGTAGGATGTTCTTCTCTGGGACGGTTGTATAAATCCCAGCCTTCAGCAAAAAGCCTTATTATACACACCCCACTTTCAGGCGGTGCGTATTACCTGAACCTTCAACCCAAAGCCTCAAATACGTCTTTTCTCTTTCTGTCCCATAAGATCCTTCAGAATCACCTAAATACATCCTGCGAGTTGGTTTCATTAAAGTTAAGGCCAACTCTTCGCTACACCCAGCATCACCTCATTCACACAACACACTAACATACACACACACATAGACGAGTAGTAGGTATTATATTAGGGGCGTTCGAGGACGAACGCAGCGTTTGACGCGTTAGGGTACGTCAAACGCTCACTGGGGAGGGGGAGTATGTAACGTTGTGAAACAACGGGTGCAAATAGGGGTTCAACGTTAGGGGTTTTAAAATGAAAACTTAGATCAATAAATGAAAGCGCCATCTACCGAGTTAGTGTCGCAACGACGGAAGCTATAGGCAGTGATACGGTCTTGACGATTGAGTAGTTTCGAGCGGTGCCACTAGAGGCGCTATTTCATTGATATATAAGGCATTGCGTCAATGCAGGAGGACCGCCAGATTAATATTTAAAATAGATCACGAACGTATCAGTGTAATTGGAAATTGTGAGAATCACATCAGTTTAAAAATAATCGTTTATATCATCGCAAATATCCTCGTAAATATTTGTCAAGGATAAGGAGCAAATAGCTATAAATAGAAGACCCCATCATTGGGTGAGTTAAATTAATTATTATGATTCTAGATTTTAAAATAGTGAAAATTAACGGCTGTTGGTCGACCCTGTTATGGGAGGGTAGATTACAGGGGTGTGAAAAAAAAGGTCTCTGTAAACTTAGGATAGAACCAACCATTGTAAGGCAACCGACTCCCAAAATGTTTAACAGTGGTCGGCTGTCTTAGCAATGGGCGGGAAAAAGGGTTCCAGCTAACCCGTCATATGGAACATTCCAGGGTCCACCCTACGGGTTCAAGAAGTCCACCCTTCAGGTTCCACGAAGGAACATTCACCCTACGGGTCCAAGAAACCGTCTACCCTACGGGTTGGTAAAATCCACCCTTCGAGTTCTACGAGCGAACATCCGCCCTGCGGGTTGGGAATACCGTGCCGGCCGAAATTGTGGAAGACACGGCTACCTGGCGGACTGCATCGACATCCTGGAGCCACAAGATAAGTCGAACCCTGCGAAGGCCTTCGGAAACCGTACTTGCTGCCCGAAGTTGCCACACCCACGACCCCCAAGTGCTCAATTCTAATAAACTACTAATTATTTACATTTTAAATTCAATCTTTTCATTTCTCTCTCTCTTCCTGAAAGCCATCAGCTTTTCATCGTATGGAGTGGCCAGCGCGCAGCCCGGATATCAACCCGATCGAGCATGCTTGGGACGAGCTAGGCAGATGCGTAAAACAACGAAACCCTCCCCCAATCACGCTTCGTGAGCTCAAAATTGCTCTCACAGAGGAATGGGAGAATATTCCCCAAAATCGTATAAGGAACTTGGTGTACAGCATGCCAAACCGCGTAAACGCAGTAATGGAAGCACGAGGAGGCAATACGAAGTATTAAAATTCAAGAAAATCGTTATAAAGTTCAAAAATTTCATGTTTCCTATTTTTGTTTTAAGGAGAGATCAGCAGTTTTTTCTTTATGTAATTTTGTGTTAATAAAATGTATGGTGACTCATATTTTTTTTACTTTCATTTAAGGAGTATTACATTGTCTATTAAATACAATTTATTGCATTAACCTATCATTTTTAGTTTCCGAGATTTTTAACATTCTTTAAGTGACCCGGATTCATTGCTCTCGAGTGTAATTCAGTTTTTTTCTTTCGATACAAAAATGCCGAGCCCATTTTTATGTGGTTTTAAGTGTAGCCCTTTGCCTATACAAAGAGCTTCCATTTTTTCATTATGCCTTTTCAATTCAGCAAAACGTTTTTTAGCCATTTTGAATTCCGTTATAGTTTTAGCTATTCCAGCTGTACCACCTGCTAAAGCACCCATAGCTGATAATCCTGCAAATATAGGTATTAAAGACAATACTCCCCCTGTTTTAGGTACAGAAATGATACGAGGAAGTTTCATAGATGGATTATTTATAGCTAAGTCTCTAGCAGCCGCCATCGCTAATTCGATTGCCATTTTCTTACATTTTGGTCTCATTTTTTGTAAGTGTTTTTTTGTTTTGGTAATAATATTTACAATTCCCTTTTTACAACCAGCTCCGGTAGCTCTCTTTTTTATTATAGGTTTTTTATGCCCAGCCCCAGTCTTAACTTTTGCAGACATAGCTTTGCTTACCAATTTTGCTGCAATCTTCTCTTTTAAACTCGCATCAGAAGCAACAGCACGCTCTTTAGCCATTTTCAACAAAACTAAATCTGCTTTATGCCTATCGCTTAATTTTGATGAATTATGATATTGTTAGCAATCACCAGGAATGTTAATAAAAAAATATACACTGTGATTAACAAAGCAGATTTCTATCACTTTATTTAACAAATTTTACTACACCCTGAACGTAATCATTACACAAGTAGCTAATCAGTAAGTAACTTAGAACATTCTTACAATCACGGCGACACTAATATCACATGGATCACACTGATCACCAGGGTGTGTAGTTCTTTACTCTGCAGCGGTCGACCGTCGAAAAGAGGGCGTCCACTACATTGCGCGCCTTTTTATATTGGAAATCTAGTCATAGACAAGTCGACTTCTACACGGCCTCTCCTGACCATGCATCGTCCTCGACTGCATATAAGATGTCTGAACCTCAACAGTCATCGGTTCAGATGGACTAGCTTCGGGATTGAACACGCTCATCGGCATGAGCTGCGATGCTTTCATCGAGGCGGCTTCTAAAATCAATTAGAAATAACATGTCATTACTATGTGCCAATGTAACACGAAGACCTAATTGTTGTATCCATCAACCTTTCAAGGCCTTCCAACGTACAGTCCAAAATACATTAGCTAAGATAAATAGCACACAGCTTATCACACATCACCACATTCATTTAATGTGATTACGTTCGCACATTAAAAGGCAAACTATATGAGGATTTCTGATTCATACGAGGTTTATGATTCATTCACACTTGGATTCAAGTATTTACCATTCATCATCACTCTACCAATTCATTGTAGGGCAAACATCCCACAGTCTGTTTGCCGAAAAAGGAACGTCCCGCAGTCCGTCCTCTAACTACATGGGAATTGGCATCCCACAGGCATACCAATAGGAACGTCCCGCAGTCCGTCCTGTACACCGACATTCATCTTTACACTACCACGTAGGGCAAATATCCCGCAGTCTATTTGCCAAAAGGAACGTCCCGCAGTCCGTCCTCTACATGGAGTTGGCATCCCGCAGTCTGCCAATAAGAACGTCCCGCAGTCCGTCCTATATACGAAACTAACACTTATACATAAAACTAGTACCCATATATGTACAAAAGTTGTACCCATACAGAACACTGGCACCCAGCATGTCAGCATGGAACATCCCGTATTCTGTTCCTTCACCAACACTGGCTGCGTTCAGATGACACGCACCCGTCAGGCACACGCCACTTAAGTCAACACCGACAACTCATACATACATACATATGGTCACGCCTTTTATCCTCTAAGGGGTAGGCAGAAGCACATTATATGCCCACATTTCACCTATAGATGTTGTACCACGTAATAGGTGCTGTGCTGAGTCATATTGCTGTGCTGATATGGACAGGCGCAGGTTGTGACTGCCCACTGTTAAAAAATTTTTAACTTTGCTTAATGATTGCCATTTTACTGGCAACCGGGACCAACAGCTTAATGTGCCTTCCGAAGCACGGAAACGCTCGCAAAATAACAAAGTGGTCACGTGGTGGTTACCCATACAAGAACCTGTCATAGTAAATGTTGTCAATATTACCGTCAACTCGCCACTCGAAGAATGCAGTGCAGGTATCAGGCCACCATTCGTCCTGCCATACCACCATAAACTGGGCCGCACGCAGCCCGTCATCCGCTCGGCGGCGCTCGCATGGACCACCATCTACCATACCAGGGTCCAACTTGCATTTTTACATTGAACCTGTGAAAACACAAATTGTTAACATTTAAACACGCGAGGTGAACCTCTATTACGATCCACGTGTGAACCTTACGGTACCTAGTTACTCTTCAGTAACCCGATCGTAGGGACTTCTGCACCTTTTTGATTTACAGTTTAGTTGCAAACCTCCCAATGGCACATCTCAGACTAGCGACCAAATCAGTGGGACGGTAGTTTAGTTTCTCTTTATGAGACCCAGGAAAAAATGAGACGTCCTCCGTTTAATAACGTAAAGGTCAGCTGCAACTTCCACAAAAATATTTAAACACAAATATTTAAACTGTTCATCAGCAATACCTCGATACTAAGACCGCTGCAACGAGCCCCATCTTGGTGCAAATGCTGCATCTCTCTGAGGATGCGGGCATTCCGCAGACTACCCATTAGAGCAGTAAGTTCGACGCTTCCATGTCGCTGAAATACCATTGAAACAACAGTACGCCAAATTTCAGATCGATCAGTTCTGCGAAGCTTAGGAGAAATTCCTTCATCACCTAGAAAGTGATGATGTTCAAAATGTATAGCTAAGACACATTAATCACCTCGGCTCTGAAATAAAAACAAATCGTATCCAAATTGGCCCATCCGTTAGGCAGCTGTGATGCCACAGACAAACACACAGGTTACACCCACAACAACACGTGTTTCCGTCGGGGGTTAATTAATTGACCTCGATTCAGATCATGTTGAGTACAGTTCAAGCGTAAGTGGACCTGTCTGTTTGCGTGGTGCATCTTTGGTGTAACGTAGTACCTAAATCTCTGGCCCCATTTCTTTCACGAATTTCACACAACCAGCAGACTAACCTTTGACAGTAAAATCAGCGTTGCTGTACAGAAAAGGAACACTACATTTGTCATTGTCCCAAACCGTTCGGCTACATCCTGTCTAGAATTCAATCCAATGCATGCATCCAAGTATAGGTATTACTGGAAACGGGGTTTTATGTTCTTAAAAAAAAACTCAAGAAGTACAAGTTTATGACTTCTCAATCAATCATCAATCAGCCTACAGCAGTCCACTGCTGGATGTAGACCTCTCCCAATTTACACGGTTCTACGCCTTTCGCATCCTTTCCTACGGCCTTGTCCAGGTCGTTGGTTCTACTATAGATGTGCCAGCCCATGGCCACTATGATGTACTTACTCTGCGAGCTACGTTGACTACTCTGGTTCTCTAATAGATAACATTGTTTCGGATGTTATCTCTCAGAGACACCCTAAGTGTAGCTCGCTCTGTTCTAAGTAAAACACATTTACGCAAGTTGATCGAAAAACTCGCTTTGGTACACTACTTCATGTGACAGAACCATGCCCTCCTCTGCAGTCTATTCTTTTTGTGTCCAGTTAAGAGGCCTTGATATTTTACTGACCTGACCGATATAATTTCGATTGAGATAATCAGCATGTGGCAGTACAACTCCTTTTCTTTGCTGGAAAGCGGAATCCTGTGTTCGTATCGACCATTGGGCGCCTCTCAGAAAAAAAGGAGCAGACCATTTTTATGTTTTGTCAATTTGAGAGTAACATAATAAAGTAATAACAAAAACGTTGAGGGTAACTTAACAAAGTTATAGCAAAAGTGTTATGAAGCCTTTACGACAGCTAACGTTTACTTTACCGAATGGAATATGCTACCACACGCTTCCCATCATCAGCATAGGTTAATACTAGATACTACCACAATACTACTAACTTGCGTCCGTGTGAACCTCCGTGGGAGGTTCTGATTCTGGGTTCACTGGTCACTCTCGTCAGACAATCGTATCAAGCCTTGTCTAATTTGTTATTGATGTGAACTCCAAATAAACTTTTCAGTCAAACCTTGTAGCACGATTCTGGATATGTCTACGAAAATATCCTACAAGATCTAGAATTTGTCGGATCTGTAAGAGTTTTAAGGGAATAGGTGAAAATTATAAGGCGTTTACCTTTTCGTAAGCTTGGCACTTCCTGACCGCAGCTGAGGGCGCGTGCGTGTAGCGTGCACCCGTGCGCATCGCGTAGACGCGCATAACGTGATCAATGCACGCGCGTGTAGCGCATATGAATGCGCGTCGCGCAGACCAGCGTGCAGCGCGTCGTGTGGACTAGCGCGTGCAGCTCACACCAACGCGCATCGCGTAGACTAGCGCGTGCAGCGCACACCAACGCGCATCGCGTAGACTAGCGCGTGCAGCGCACACCAACGCGCATCGCGTAGACTAGCGCGTGCAGCGCACACCAACGTGCATCGCGTAGACTAGCGCGTGCAGCGCACACCAACGCGCATCGCGTAGACTAGCGCTTGTAGCGCGCACCAACGCAAGTCGTGTAGACTAGCGCGTGCAGAGCACACCAACGCCCATCGCGTAGACTAGCGCTTGTAGCGCGCACCAACGCACGTCGTGTAGACTAGCGCGTGCAGCGCACACCAACGCCCATCGCGTAGACTAGCGCTTGTAGCGCGCACCAACGCACGTCGTGTAGACTAGCGCGTGCAGCGCACACCAACGCGCATCGCGAAGACTAGCGCTTGTAGCGGTCACCAATGCGCGTCGTGTAGGCTAGCGCGTAAAGCGCCCATCAGCGCACGTCGCGTAGACCAGCTTGCAGCGCGCGTCGTGTAGACTAGCGCGTGCAGCGCACACCAACGCGCATCGCGTCGACTAGTGCTTCTAGCGCTCAACAACGCCCCTCGCATTGATTTAGAACTCCCGGATCGGCGGACAGGAGGATTATCGCCGTTACTGTATAGGAGAGTGACAAAGGACAGTTTTTAGTCACTTCAACGATTGAATAACTGTGCACAAACATAATCGCACCACGCGTCAATACGTGAATTAACGGGTCAAAATTATAGTCATAAAATACTGCATTCTAAAGGGGTTGAACGCTTGAATCGCGTCCATAATCATTTGTAACGTTTGAAAAGTTCACGGGCACTTTCGGTACTAATTCGCTTCCTTTATGGCAAGTTGTAGAAACATCTCACTTTTAACGATACCGTACGTGTAACAACGAACGAGATTGGATCCGAGACCGCGATGGTGGTGTCTAGGATCGCGACAGCTACGAACGGTATTCCCCGTAATACCCTTCGTGACCAATTACACGACACGTGGCACTCACGATGGTCCACTCAAATCATCAATTCACTATGCAATTTACGGCTTGAATTATGCGTTTTAGGCATAATTACACGAGAAAACACAAACAAATTGCGTAAAACATACACAACTCACTAAAAGAGGGTACTTTGTAATGATTACGTTCCTTATGTTTCATAATACCTCTCGTTCGACTCGGTGAGTTGGCGATTAGGTAAGAATCACACTTCTGATGTTAGCAATCACCAGGAATGTTAATAAAAAAATATACACTGTGATTAACAAAGCAGATTTCTATCACTTTATTTAACAAATTTTACTACACCCTGAACGTAATCATTACACAAGTAGCTAATCAGTAAGTAACTTAGAACATTCTTACAATCACGGCGACACTAATATCACATGGATCACACTGATCACCAGGGTGTGTAGTTCTTTACTCTGCAGCGGTCGACCGTCGAAAAGAGGGCGTCCACTACATTGCGCGCCTTTTTATATTGGAAATCTAGTCATAGACAAGTCGACTTCTACAATATGCAATATCGTGTTCTTTACAATACTCGTCTAGTTTATTAACTCCTTTATCACCACGTGAAAGTCTTTTAATTAAATTTGTTCCAGGACCGCAATAATTGTATCCAGGTAAATGCAATTCAAATGGTAAATGATTTATAAACCAATTAAGAAGACTTCCTTCTTTACTCCAATTCATCATCAGACTGAGAAAATTTTAGCATGTTCTCTTAATAAATATGCTAATCTCTGTTATATTTATCATTTTATTATATTCGCTTTATCTATCCAGCTATTTTCAGTAGAAGGTAAACCTAACCACTTTACTAAAACTTTTGTTCGATTCTTTCTGAGAATTTTTTCAACCAAATATATATTAGGATAATTAGTTTTCTGAAGCTCCTGAGCATAAAACGCTCCCAATATAGGCTGACCTCTGAGTGTATCTTCAATCAAATAGGTCGTAGGAGTAGTATTTTGCACTTTTCGAATTTTAAATATTTCGGTTGACCAGTTCGGTGTATATCCTTTTTCAAATATACCTTTGTACTTACTGATTCGTTCCCAATCATTCACTTTTAACTTGATTTTCCGATTACTTTTTTTTACTAAACATGCATATCTTTGTAATATCTGATTTTTATTATTATCATTTACATTGGCTGGAATATCATTTATTGTTTGAAAAGCTGAAGGCTTTCAGAAAAGGAGAAGAGAGAAATAAAAAGATGGAATTAAAATTTCAATTGATGGTATATTATAATTTAAACTCGGGGTCGTGGTAATTTCGAGCAGCAAGTGCGATCTCCGAAGGCCTTCGCAGGGTTCCGACTTATCTTAGTGGTTCCCAAGGCTGATGCAGTCCGCGACGTAGCCGTGCCGTCCACAAATTCGGCTGGCACGGTGTTTTCGACCCGTAGGGTGGATGATCGCTCGTAGACTTGAGGGTGCGTCTTCACCTTCGTGGCACCCGAAAGGTGGACTTCTTTAGCCCGTAGGGTGGATGCTGACAACCCGTAGGGTGGACGTTCCTGCTTGGAACCCGCAGGGTGGACCCTGGAATGTTCCAGATGACGGGTTAGCTGGAACCCTTTTTCCCGCCCATTGCTAAGACAGCCGGTCCCTGTTAAACCTGTCAGGAGTCGGCTGCCTTACAATGTTTGGTTATATACTAACTTTACAGAGACCTTTTTTTCACACCCCTGTAATCTACCCTCCCATAACAGGGTTGACCAACAGCCGTTAATTTTCACTGTTTTAAAAATCTAGATTCATTATAATTAATTTGACTCACCCAATGATGGGGTTATTGACGCTCGCAGCTAAATCGCTGATCACTTTGGGAGTACTTGGCTCCCTATAATATTTTTTCACTTTGAAATTATACTCTGATGCACCTACGCACAGTGTCTTATATTTAGATTATTTGAGTAATGGGGGCTTCGAAATTCGCGCGCGGTTGTTTTTATATTTTTGTACAGCGCCTCTAGCGGCACCACTCGAAACTACTAAACGTCAAGACCGCTTTTTAAATACGAATGAGGCTTCCGCCGTTGCGACAATGACTCGGTAGATGGCGCTTTCATTTATTAATCTACGTTTTCATTTTAAAACCCCTAATGTTGAACCCCTAATTTGCACCCGTTGTTTCACAACGTTACATACTCCCCCTCCCCGGTGAGCGTTTGACGTACCCTAACGCGTCAAATGCTGCGTTCGTCCTCGAACGCCCCTAACATAATACCTAATACTCGTCTATGTGTGTGTGTATGTTAGTGTGTTGTGTGAATGAGATGATGCTGGGTGTAGCGAAGAGTCGGCCTTAACTTTAATGAAACCAACTCGCAGGATGTATTAAGGTGATTCTGAAGGATCTTATAGGACAGAAAGAGAAAAGACGTATTTGAGGCTTTGGGTTGAAGGTTCAGGTAATACGCACCGCCTGAAAGTGGGGTGTGTATAATAAGGCTTTTTGCTGAAGGCTGGGATTTATACAACCGTCCCAGAGAAGAACATCCTACTAGGGCTAGTGTAACACTTCCGACTCATAGGATGGACTATCCCCCAGGGCAAGCCTCTAGCTTCCGAGTGGTAGGATTAGCCATATGACGAAAATAAACATAACGGTGATCTACACCTACGACTGTTAGGGCAAGACAAATGCTGCCAAATAACAGTACCATAATTCTGTTCGGGTAAGCCTCATGCTTCCTCGTAACAGTAACAAACCTACACCATAATTCTGTTAGGGCAAGACCATGCTGCCAACTAACAGTAAACGACGAACTCTGTTAGGGATAGACTCATGCTTCCAACTAACAGAAAACTCCCAACCAAACCAAGAAACAGAAAAGTGATAGAAAATAATTTACTTGCAGAATCCTTCGTGTTGCTAATTAACCCTTATGTCCCCATGACGAACACGGCATGTGTTTGTCACGTTGTTCTGTGTACTTATTTGAAAGTCGTGTGTAGTGTGTAGTGTGTAGTGTCCCTAACTAATTACTAGGCTATTTAGCCCTTTAACCAAATAAAATAAAAAACCAAGTGCATATTCGCAATCTTAGTATCAATAACAAAAGACAAATGCTTATTCTCAACTTTAGTAGAAGAATGTTGACTATGACTATTATGTCAACCTTAATAAATGACGAAGATCATTGATCTTTGGCCATTCTGCCAAATATCTAAACAAAATATGGTGCCCTTGTTTGCCACCATGTCAGTGTAAAATGTATTTAAATAAATAATGTGTGTGTATGTACGTATGAAATCTCCCCTGTGCAAGTTTTATTTTTGTTTGCGCGTAAGGTGCTGACGTAATCGTGTTGATGCAAACGTGTTATCCATCGTTGCGTCTAAGGCCAGTGTCACACTACATTCCATGCCATATAACCACCCGTCAGCTTTGGTCGGGAACAAAACTTAGGACATTTGAGTCACTCTCTCTAATCTACGAAAGTGACTCGCCTGTAGCTAGTTTGCCCCCTACTTCCGCCTTTGGGGGTCACACACCATGAAATGTAAGTGTCACTATGTAAACAAACAAAAAAAAAACTGATTATGAAGTGCTTGGAATTGTGTGTGAAGACAAGTGTGATGAATATGTGATGATTATACACTAATTAATTATTATGTAAGTGTAATTGTGAACTTCCGTATGATAACATGTATGCGTGTAACATGACATGAAATGTGGCACCCATACGTGTGCCACCTAAGTATTAATATTCTATGACGGTGTGCTAACACCCTTACATTTTCCAAAATAATAATTATCAAAACCCATTGTGTAACTGTACTGATGTACTATATAACCTATTAGTAAATGCCTCTTAATGAAGTCTTAGTGTGGTACATTATGTGCCACCGTTGAACCAGGTTCCTCTCCCCGGATCTTAACTTCATATGCAAGTTCCGCTTTTGGAAGCGATGTGAAATTTGATTTGAATGCCATTGTACTGACTATTTCAATTACTATAGCCGGGAATCTTTAGTGATGATGATTATTTACCAATGTATAGTGTATTTATCTGCTACTTATTTTACATGAAAAGTTAATTTTATGTAAACAACGAATGTTCGCTATATTCGCTAACGAATTCTGTTGTAGTGAACGACGGCCCTTATCGTTGTCTGTTTACGTCTTGTTGAATGTTAAGGAATGTGAATATTTTTCGATCCACCCGCCGAATAACGAAAAATAAATTCTACTTTTTAGGGTTCGTTGAACCGAATTATAAATTGAACCTTTATAAAACTTAGTATTTGCTTTAGGAAATACTTAAGTTTGGAAATAGTACCTTTTAGGGTTCCTTCACTCAATTAATAGATTGGACCCTTCTAGAAATTAATTGTCTGTCTGTCTGTCTGTGTTTAAATGTAATCTAATCCTAAGCAGTGAGTAGTGAAAGTGAAGTGTGTGATGATGGGTTGATGAAATTAACTAAGTGTTTTACAGCTTTACTCGAATAATGCAATTTTCGACGCTGCTATTATTTTTATTGAAATGTAACTATTCACACGAACGTACTACGAGTTAATTGTATTTTAACTCGTATCACTAATTTTTTCTTTAAATCGTTCCTTACTACTACGGAACCCTTAATTATTCTGAACTGTGTCAAAGACGATTCGCACTTGGACGGTTCTTGAAATAAACTATATGGTAGTAACCAACCTTTTATGTAAATTGTTCCTCACCACTACGGAACCCTTGAATATTTCGAATTGTTTGAAAACCGATTCGTACTTGGACGATTCTGGAAATGTTTTGTATGAGACTGTTGGTGCCCGGAGTGTATTATATTCACTTCCACCCACAGTTTATATGGAAAAAAAAATTCTTCTACTATCGAGCTAGTAATTCAACTTACTCGTAAACGTTATGAAAGCAACATCTGCCGTTGTTTATTCGGAACACGAATCAAAGTTAATAGTTTATAATTGTTCTTTGGCAAGAATGTATTCACTGCGTGATCTACGTTTGGAATGTTTTTTCTTACAGTTGTACTTCAGTGTATCAGAATTCGACGTAATTCGAAAAGTGAAACAATTATGAATCTTTTAAAATTTACGTGAAGTGAAATTTGTAAAATCTTTGTTCTACCGTTTTACTAGAGTGAAATTTCAATAGGGATTGTCACCCAGAAGTGTGATTATCGGCTGTTGGTCTCGCTGTAAATTCACATATGGGAAATACAACAAAATAATACACAAATTGAGGCGGTTTGACGCCGTAAAAAAATAAAAATTGTGGTGGTGATATCCTTTGACTACTTTTTACTATGAATATAGGCAATACAAATCACTTACTAATATTAATGTAAGCGTTTCAAATGTGAAGTTTTACTTCAGACTTTAATAAAGTAATATTTAAAATTGGAACAAAACAAAAAAAACTGTTACTTTAAATTTAATTAAAATTTTTCCACCATAAAATAAATATTTGAGGGTGTGAAAAATAAATTGGGGACCGTTAAAATTTGGAAAAATTACAATTCACGTTGAGAAAAAATTCAAATTTTGCCTTGTTCTTGTTTATGCCGAAATCTGTCTAAAATCACTAAAAAACACACAAAATAAGCCGGAAAGAACAAGTTGGCAGCAGAGGTCAGGAGAGCCAAATTCCTGGGTAGTTGTGATAATTTGGAGGGAAACTACCCCGCTAACGGGCACTCTTAAGACTATTTTACACAAATTGAATAATCTTATAATTATGACCTCCGACTCCCGTCGGAAATCGCTTTCTCGCTACCCGAAACCACGATGTGGGCGCCACTGAAAAGCTGAAGGCTTTCAGAAAAGGAGAAGAGAGAAATAAAAAGATGGAATTAAAATTTCAATTGATGGTATATTATAATTTAAACTCGGGGTCGTGGTAATTTCGAGCAGCAAGTGCGATCTCCGAAGGCCTTCGCAGGGTTCCGACTTATCTTAGTGGTTCCCAAGGCTGATGCAGTCCGCGACGTAGCCGTGCCGTCCACAAATTCGGCTGGCACGGTGTTTTCGACCCGTAGGGTGGATGATCGCTCGTAGACTCGAGGGTGCGTCTTCACCTTCGTGGCACCCGAAAGGTGGACTTCTTTAGCCCGTAGGGTGGATGCTGACAACCCGTAGGGTGGACGTTCCTGCTTGGAACCCGCAGGGTGGACCCTGGAATGTTCCAGATGACGGGTTAGCTGGAACCCTTTTTCCCGCCCATTGCTAAGACAGCCGGTCCCTGTTAAACCTGTCAGGAGTCGGCTGCCTTACAATGTTTGGTTATATACTAACTTTACAGAGACCTTTTTTTCACACCCCTGTAATCTACCCTCCCATAACAGGGTTGACCAACAGCCGTTAATTTTCACTGTTTTAAAAATCTAGATTCATTATAATTAATTTGACTCACCCAATGATGGGGTTATTGACGCTCGCAGCTAAATCGCTGATCACTTTGGGAGTACTTGGCTCCCTATAATATTTTTTCACTTTGAAATTATACTCTGATGCACCTACGCACAGTGTCTTATATTTAGATTATTTGAGTAATGGGGGCTTCGAAATTCGCGCGCGGTTGTTTTTATATTTTTGTACAGCGCCTCTAGCGGCACCACTCGAAACTACTAAACGTCAAGACCGCTTTTTAAATACGAATGAGGCTTCCGCCGTTGCGACAATGACTCGGTAGATGGCGCTTTCATTTATTAATCTACGTTTTCATTTTAAAACCCCTAATGTTGAACCCCTAATTTGCACCCGTTGTTTCACAACGTTACATGTTCTATGATGAGTATGGTTGTATTTATAAATAACATTATTGAGAGTATTATCTATCCAGACATAGTATCCTTTCAAACTAAACTCTTTATACAATTTGGATTTTAATGTTCTTATAAAACGTTCAACTATTGATGCTTTCTTTGTTGAGAATGTTGAATAATGGTTAATGCTATAACATTTCATAAGAGTTCTAAACGATGTGTTATAGAATTCTTTACCATTATCTGTTTGCAAGTTTTTAGGAATACGTTTCTTAGCAAATAAAGTTTTAAACGCATTACATACGATATCTTTGCTCTTACTTTTTAAGGGAAAAGCCCAAGCGTATTTAGAAAATGTATCGATAACAGCAAGAATAAACCTAAAGTTTTTGTTATTCTTGGATACTGATTGCATGTCAATTAAATCAGCTTGCCATAGGTCATCTATATCTCTCATTATTACGTTTCTACGAGGGAAATTCACTCGAGCATTTTTATGTATTTCATTAACTATATCAACTTTACTCATATTAAAAAATATTTAAGAATATATGTATTTTCAATTGAATCTGTGAGCATCCAGAAATTACTAGCATCGCTGATACCGTTAAACTGAGGCAGATGGTAAAAGAGTAATGGTATTTATTCTATAATTATGTTAGCTTCCTTTAATTCCTCAATTATTGATAAAATTTCATTATCGTGATTAGTATTGCCAGCATCTCTAGAAGCAACTAGCAATTTTAGTCTTTCAACAAGCTCATTAGGATCATCCCAATATACTAAATCAGTGCAACTTTTATATTTCTTAAGTTTTGGTAAACTGAGGTGCTTAAGTAAGTCGCCTCCATATTTTGTCTCAATTTTATCCCTTTTAACATCAGAAAATAAAGGTCTTATAATTTCACGATATTTTAAACCTTTGTCTCCCCTAATTTGGCCTTTAGGATTATAATCTCTCTTATGAGCGCTTGTATAATGTAATATATCTCTGTAGATAAGTTTATCATCTTTAGAGATAGACATTAAATCAGGTTTTTTTCGAAGTAAAAGTTCTTTTAGTCCATTTGTTAGTTTATAAGTGTTGTCCCCAATTTTCATCATCAAGACATTACTACTATCGAGTTTAGAAAATGATACTATTGAGTTACCCATCATTAAAGTGTTATTTTCTTTTCTAATTCCAAATGGAATATTTATGGTACCGTAAATACCAAATACATCTTCACCTTCCAGACTGTCTTTTATTTCATTTTTAGTAGATTCATAATCAGCATCGTAAAATTCATCTAGCTTGGTAGAAGAATTTTGACTGCTTTCCGATTCGTTTCCATCAGTCATATCAGAAATGTTATTCACAGCATTAGTATATTCAGGTAACTTTGAATTAACCAAAGTTTTAAGTGGTTCTATTACAGGTTTTAATATTTTATCAGAAGATAATTGAATTTCATGTTCATGTTTTCTCATATGTTTTAGTTTACTCTTTATGGAATCAACCGATTTCATTAAAGCTTTTTTAATATTTTTCTCCATGTTATTCTGACAACCTTCCTCATCAAAATAACCAATAAAACTAAAATAATTATATATGAAAGTCATTTATAACTTCTACCTTAATCAAGGTCAGCAAGAACTCAATTATTCTTTCAATTATCTCATTAACATCTTTACTCAAAATAGAAAAAAAACATCAAATTTTTTTCTATACCTTCCACTGTTCAATGGTGAATCTTTATTAATGCAGACAAAATTATATGGATTGCTCCAAACTATGTTGCAAACATTTTTAAATCGACTCCATGACATATCAGTACCAACATGTTCTTCGTAAATATGTTTTAAATTTACATCATCTTGTTTAAATAGTATAAGGAAATTAGCATTATCACGTAACAATTGTTTCGGAATTTTTGAATAAGTTTGAGATAAATACAATACAATACAATACAAATGCTCTTTATTTTCTCTCTCACACAGCAATAATTACAAAGTACAGCTTATGGTAGGTTACACTTTACTAGATTTCATTCTGCGTGAGAGACTGGTATCTGTAGTAGGTAACGAAAACCTGTGTGACAGATTACCAGCCTCTCCTAATCTGGACAGTTGGCGTAGGTAAGTATCAGTGATAACCATAATAGATAACTCATTGATTTTGTGTGCGTGAATCTGTGTGTGTGCGTGTGTGTGTGTGTGTGTGTGTGTGTGTGTGTGTGTGTGTGTGTGTGTGTGTGTGTGTGTGTGTGTGTGTGTGTGTGTGATGTGTGTGTGAGTGCGTGTGTGCGCGCCGTCTACGAGGGAATATGTAGTAAGTTTTCAGTTTCCTCATAGCTGAATGACATGAGCCAGCGGGTAACCACTGCTTTGCAGCTATACTTTGTTAACTGGTAAATATTGAGTTTCTCATTTACTTTATTGTATAAATAAACTCCCAAAAAACCAAAGAATCTGCGAGAGAATGCCGTCGTCCACCTATTTTCAACTTGACAAACCTTGTGTTTCCTTCTTTTCTGCAAAACAATGTTGGAGGGGCTGTACGGGAGCAGCGAGTGTTGCCTTAGAATAATATTTCCTATGAACAGTTGGCGCACTGTTAGGACATCCGAGACCTGATAGAGATCCCTAGTAGGATACAGAAAAGGCAGGAAGAAGCTTACCTTGAGAACAGCCCTCTGAGCTCTTTCCACCTTTAATAAACTGCTCTTGCACGCACCTCCCCATACCGAAATGCAATATGATAAGATGGGTTGGCATAGAGACATGTAAACCATTTTGATGACTCTTCTGTTGGCGCAATGTCTGAGGTTTTTAAATATGCAAATGAGCTTGCGAGTTCTGGACGAAAGTGCTTCTAAGTGGTAATTGAAGCACAGAGTACTGTCCATCACAACACCCAGATATTTTGTATGAGTGGTTCTCTCCAACAGGGTACAATCGCAGGACTGGCAAGATAAACAAGAATGGGCTGTGATATTGAAGTTATCAAGGACCTCTTCCGGTATGCTCTTTAGAGCGAACGGTATAAATTTAGTTATATCAACATTAAGTGTAAGTCCATTATTCCTAAGCCACGTAGATACCGTGTCAAAACCCACCTGTGCGGAAGCATAAGCAGCGTCCCACGTGTCCCCATCAAAAACTAACGCTGTGTCATCAGCGAAAGTCACAATTTTGGCGTTTGCGAGCTTGAGGTCACACAAGTCATTTATGTAAGTTAGGAAAAGCGTGGGACCCAGAACGCTACCCTGTGGTACACCAAAATCACATGGTAGGTCATCGCTAGTGAACTTGCCGACTCTTACTCTCTGGCATCTACCCGTAAGATAGTCCGTAAATAACTTGTGCTGTATTCCGCGTACTCCCAGTCTTTCTAGTTTCTCGAGCAGAAGTGGCACAGAAACAGTGTCGAAAGCTTTTGCTAGATCCAGGAATATTGCAATAACTTTTTTCCTTTTATCCAATTTTTCGACAATGTGATCTGTTAACTCAGGCACAGCATCATTTGTTGAGGTACCAGCCCTAAAGCCAAATTGGGACTTCGATAGAAGTTTTTGTGACTCCAGGTAGTCAATCAGACGTTTATTTAAAAGCTTTTCTACCAATTTGGATATTGTGGGTAGAATAGAGATCGGTCTGTAATTATTGATACTAGATCGGTTTCCACTCTTATAGATCGGTATGACTTCCGCACGTTTAAAGTCCTTCGGGAAAACACCGCTGGAAAACATAAGGTTAAAGATATGCGTTAAGGGAGGCACTAGGATGTGATGATAGCGTTTCAGGAAAGCTCCAGATATATTATCTCGTCCAGTTGTATTTACCTTTCTTAAACCCATTATGTATTTCTGGACCTCGGTCTCTGAGGTCGGAGCCACTACAAAAGACGAAGAGTGGGAGACCAAGTTAGACACCCCGGGTGAGTGTCCGCCCTGAACTTTCTCTGCTAAGTTCCTACCAATTGTCGCAAAATAATTGTTTATATTATTGACTGAGGATGTTGGGTCGGCAGCTAGTAGCACGTCCGTGGGTAAGCAAGATTTTTCGTTATATTGAGTTACTTTTTTTACAGTGTCCCACAAGGTTTTATTATTAGTTTTAGCGGCATCATCTATTAATTTACTTTCATAATCACGCTTTAAGTTTTTCAAAAGCTTATTGCAAAACATTTTATATCTTAGATAGGAGATCTTAAAAATTTCATTATCCGGGTGTTTTTTAAATTTTATATATAATTTATCCCTATTCCTCATACATCTCAATAGACCTGGGGTCAGCCAAGGCTTTTTGATTCTTTTGCGGTTAGACACAACTATGGTTTTGGTATTAGATTCTATTAAAGAACTAAGTTTTGAGATCAGAAAGGAAGTGGCTTCATTAGCGTCGAAAGTGTCATAAATATGGTCAAATGATATATTTTCCAGTTCAAATAAAAACAATCAATTTGTTTATGCCTACCCATAGAAAAATAATTGCGGATATTTATTTGATTTTCACAAACAACATCATCAAAAATAAATACAGAGTTAGATAAAGCCTCACTTGGAGCAATAACATCTTTATTATCATTGAACTCATTAAACTTTACATTCGGCACTCGTCTCAAGACTTCTCGCAAAAAACAATATTTCGGTTGAAGGTTAGTCTTTGAGTACAAATAGAGATTTTGAAATTTGAGTCCATTTTTATGTAGCAACAAGGTAATTACAACATTTGTTTTACCACAATTTGAGGGACCGCATATAATACATCGAATTGAATTAGGTAATAAAATACTATGTCTGATCTGGCGAGCAGAATTGTCAAGTTTTAAATTGCTTACATTTAGGGATGTGGACTGCTTAATCAGCTTCATGTTTTATTAAAATTTTATTAAGTACCTAATTTAAGTTGCTGCGTCAACTTCATTTTGTAAATTACATGATCGAATGAGTTACTTATATATTTAAATGCATTTATTTAGGTACAATAAAACGTTCAGATAGATTTACGTCAGATATCATGTTACGGAATTCCATTGAAATACTACAAAATTATAGTTACACGTTACTACTTGTTGCATCTTGCATCGCCGAATTAGTGTTTGCTTTGGTGTATACGTAAAGCGTAACCTGATAACTATCATAACAAATGTATTGTGCCTAGTTCATTTCTCATCCGCAGCTCCTCGAGGTAAGTACTTACATTTTAATAAATAAACAAGTAATATTATAAACCTAGTCTAATTAAATAATGTATTGGTTTTTTTTTTTTCAGAATAATATCGCTCACTCCATCATACAGCCCTGTGGTGAATATTTTTTCATCTATTCATTACCTCAGAATCTTGACTTATTATAAAATATTGAATTAATTACAATTTTCTTTACAGGAACCCTGTGTTCAGGATTACGCTCTTGCAAATCCATTTCTTTTTGCACAAGATAATGAAAGATACTATACTGAAGTAGCTAATCAGTCACGACAGGAGTACTTGGAGAAAAATAAAAAGAAATCGATACTCAAGAAGGCTGTGAAAAAATCGATGCATTCTTCATCATATGTTATTCGGAAGGAGATAGAGAAACCGAGCAAGCTGATTAAAATACATATTTATGATGGTGATAAATGTGAAAATGTGAATGAATGCGGTGATAGCTGCAACATAAGCATTCAATATTTTGTGAAGGATGATTATGATGATATTTTAAAAGAAACTGAATATATCATAGCTAAAATTGTAAAAAAAACTAGTAATGTATAATAAATTGTATTAGTTATAAATTATTTAATATATTGCCTACATTGTATGTACTTGTTTGCGCATTGTAATACTGTAATTGTAATATAAATAATTATAATAAATAATTGTGTACCTAGCAACTTATTCATAAGATACAATAAATGAAAGTATCAGTATAACAATAGCACTATTGTGGATAAACAAAAATAAAATATATTAATATTTTATACCTATACTTATAATTTGTTTCATTTTCTCATCTTAGCGCTCGTGGCCCCGCGGACTCAGTATTCTATAAACGATCACTGCAGTAAGCAACTTTCACTATGGCTGGTCCATGGATGGGTGACCATCCATGTGATCACTTTGTGACATTTATTTGAGCGTTTCCGTGCTTCGGAAGGCACGTTAAGCCGTTGGTCCCGGTTGCCAGTAAAATGGCAGTCGTTAAGCTAAGTTGAAGGCTTTATTTCAACAGCAGGCAGTCACAACCTGCGCCTGTCCATTTAAACACGGCAATACGGCTCACCATCTATTACGTGGGACAAATTATACAAAGGTGAAATGTGGGGCATATAATATGCCTCTGCCTACCCCTTCGGGGATAAAGGCGTGACCATATGTATGTTCTCATCTTACCGTTGTCTCGGTTGCATCCAAAGTCTCTACTTAGGACTCTGGAGTCCGCTTTTATTCCCAGAGAGAGGCGGTGACTGCTGTCTGGTGGAGGATGGAGGTAATACCCTGCTGCCTCATCTATTGATCAGCATGTACACATACATATTTGCTCTGACCTGGGACTCGAACCCAAGACTTCAGTACAACAGTCCAATACACTAAGACTACACCATCGAAGCAGTCAAATAGTCAAGGCAGTTATGGTTTGGGAAAAAAGTATTATTTTCTTCTTTTCTACTAAAAAGAAAAACTAGGTGAATATTACTGTATTTATCACATACTTACTCGTATTAAATTAGTATGGGTATGGTTTATGCTGACATAAACCTTTCATTTTTCAGTAGGGAACATAATTAAACAAAATAGCTGCATACAATATATTTATTTCGTTATGAAAAAACATAATAGTCTTAATTTATAATTCTTACTAGAAAAATAATATGATACAATGAATATAGTAATAACATCTTCAGATTATAATATTGTGCTATAATGACCCCATGGTAACGTAGAAGCATTGTTTGTTTTGATTTGACGTTTATTATCATTTCCATCAAGCACTACTTTATTGATTCTTTGAGTATACAGTTTATGATGTTTAGACCTTATAACAAACATAGGGTATCGAAAATTGGCATTACAATTTAATGCTCTTTTATATTTATGTACAGTATTTTTTTTTGAAACAGATTTTTTTACACCTTTAGCTTTTTTAATTATATCACTCAGAGTATTAATACAATACAACTTAGCTCTCAAACCAATAAACTCTGATATAACATCTCCACCCATTTCATCCTTAAAGAAACCAGGTATCTGTTTATTAGAATGTGGGATGCCATAAATATTATTAATTTTAAAATTACTTGTGTCAAAATATTGAATATTATTTTTCATATCTTCATAGAAATCTTTGGTTTGTATATAATATAACAAACTATCTGTATCAGTATAGCATAATTGTATTTTATTTTGGAATATTCTTTTCATTACCGAATAGTGAAAATTATATAAATGACTCTTTGCTAGTTCTAATATCGTAAAACCCATGTATATCGGTCGGTCCAAAACTACTTTTGCCGGTTGTAATTGTACGGCAACAAGATTTTCGGAAATTACAGCAAGGTTTTTAAAATTTGGAGCGCTTACATATTTTTCAGCACCATCAATCTTCTTAGTTTTATTTACCTCATCTTTCCATACATTAACTAACTTAACATCGACTTGCTTTCTTTTATTTTCGATAGTTTTCCCAAATATTGAATTATTTTGTTTTTTAAAGAAATCTTTTTCAAAATCAGATGTAGCTTTCTGTCTAAGAGAAGTATTTAATGATATATATGTTTCCAAAATCTGTTTTTGTGTAAACGAAAGAATTCTATGAATTTTTAAAATTATAATACCATTTTTCAAACAATCTTGCAAATGAATATAATGTATAACATATTTATACTTATCATAAAGATTAGCAATTAATTTACTAGTTTTATTGCAACATGTCATAGGAGGAATTATTTTTTCCGCTGCAAATGGTAGATCAGAATACTCATCATGTATAGCGGAAGGATAATCAATATCTACTTCAAGTAGTATAACCTTCATTACTATAAGATGAAATAGTGTTTATATCAAATTTTCTTATTTCATTATCGGTTAAGAATCGAAAATTTCCGACTGGTAATCTTTGCATCATAGCATAACCATATAAATTAACACAATCTAAGTAGACTAAAAAAGTATCTGGTTGTTGATCATTATAGTTAGGCAGATATTTGTTGTTAGCTTTGGCATATCTTAATGAGCATTGAGCTAAACCTCCTCTGATACCACTTTCAATCATTTCATACATTTCTATATCATATAATAAATCCAATTCAACTTTGGTAACTAATAACATAGCATCCCAACTTAATGATGGAGATGAAACATAGTGACAGGGATCTAGTCCATAGTGCTTTAAACTCATAGATCTAAATTTTTCGAAAATATCACATAGTAACAACACATCACATTTTAGGTATAAATCAGTATATTCTCCTAGATTATTTATATCAAATTTATTCCAAACAGTTAATGCATGCTTATAATCTTCTATCGACACGGTTTCTGATGTAAGTCTACTATAAAATTTATTTCGATCTGGTAATTGTGTTTCATCATATTTTTTCCGAGAATCTATATATTCATAGCAGTATATCCCTTTTTTTAGGCATAGTGTAAATAAATCTTCATCCGTGAAAAATGATTTCAAATGCTTAAAGTCTGCTACATTCAATGTTTTTGCAAGATTATCCAAACTAGAACTTAAAAAATTAAAAGAGTCAATAAATTTTAACTGTACTGTATTTCTGGAATCCAGCTGTACAAATTTACTAAAAGATATATATTTTTCTTTGTTTTTTGGAATCAAATTAATGTAACCACATACTGAGGAAATTTCATTAATAAATAAATGGCAATCATATCCAGAAAGATTATGAAATATTACTGGAATAAATTTGCACATTTGAAATTCTAAATTACATTTGTTATGAGCTGGCCCTCGATATTTACCAGTGAAATGATCATGATCACGAACAATATGATCACCGAGGACAAATTCTTTTCTACAGATATGACATTTCTCTGCAGTCTTAAAAGAAATATATTCTTCAGGAGTTAATGGTAACATATTTCCATGCATTATCAAAATTTGATATAACCTTCGGCAATCATTTATAATTGACTCAACAAATTTTTTTGAACAATTTGGACCTCGGTATGATATTAAATTATTTAATTCAGGGTTAGATTCACAACATATGTAATAAGCAAAGCAAGTGGCTTCATGGATTTGAATGTTTTCACTGTATTGACTTTTGCTTTTATCAGAATATTCTCTTAATAAGCTTTCAACGTCTCCGTAAATGACTATTGGGACTCTTTGTGTTTTTTTATAATTTGAGAATTTAAGTTTACTGTTTTCTGGGGGAAGTATAGTTTGCAATCTACCGCATTTATGATTGTTTAGTTTTTCCAACGTATTAAAATACAAAAAACATTCTTCACACAGATGAATCTTAGATTTATGTTTTGTCAGTTGACTTCGAACAACTTTTTCAAGGTTTTTAATCAAGCAGAAATGATTCTTATTATCCTTAGTAATAAATAGTAAGTTCACATGGGTTAACTTTCGAACTTTAGTTTTATATAACGGACCAGTAATAGTATTGTTTTTTTCTAAGCCGTAAATATTGATACTTATGTTACAATTCTGTTTTTCAAAACGTTTTATATCTTCAAACGTTGGAGGAAATGACATGCCATTAGTATTCAAAATTTTTGAATAATGTGGATATGATGAAATTCTATTGGGATTATTTTTAGCTGGATACATATGAGCAATGATACACCAAAGAAAGCAATGATTGTCCATATTGTGAATATTAAGACAAGCCTTTATTTTATTAATTCTTGAGGGTAAAGCAATGTAGCTTCCGGCTCTTAAAGGATTATATTTAGCAATGTTCATCTCCAAATGACTAATTTTATCTATGGTCCAACCAGAATCTGATAATTCAAACTCTAAACATTTAGATACTAATCGTTCAATGCATTGTTTATAGACATAATAACAGATAAACTTTGATGATTAAGCGACGCCGCCCAGAATTTGGCGCAAATACGTCCACTTGCTCTCATGGGCCGTTCCGTGGTGGTCCTAAGGAGGCAAGTTCTACTTCCTCGCTAGCATAAGCTATGTGCGTTTAATTAAAGCCGCCTACTTTAGAGTCTACACAAGTTGTGACTTATGTACACATTTACCTGTATTCTCTTGAAAAGATTTTTAAATTAAAATCCTTATTTTTATTTTTTAATATATGACTTTAGACTTTTTAAAAAAAAAGTATTTGCAAGTAATCCTCTGTATATTTTAAAATAGAGTTATCCAAACCAAACGAACGAAAAGGAGGCACAGTCCTGGTGCTGGTAAAGGCTTAAAGAACTCTCTTAGACAAATTACAGTAATATGTTAGGTACATATTACTGTGATTTGTCTAAGAGAGTTCTTTGAGCCTTAACCAGCACCAGGACTATTACTGTGATTTGTCAATAATATCCCCGAGATCGGAGAGCTTCTTTATAAACAGCTATAACTATTATTACTGGGACATCTTTATCCCGGGACATCCTTATCCCGGGACATCCTTCCGGGGGTTTACCCGGGGCTCCCAACCACAGGCTGTTGGGCGTTACGTGAGGTTTTTTAGTCGGTAAGAGTCCGGCATAACATTCTTTGAGGATTTTCCCTCAGATAAAAAAAAAACCTACTACTATTCGAAGAGGTTTTCTTTTTATATTTTTTCTTATTGTTGTGATAATCATTTCGAACTATACCTACGTTTTATGAATACAATGAGTGTATTTATCTTATAACCGTTTTTTAAATAACAAACTACACTAATTATGATTAATGCTTTAGTATAAATTCCAATAATTCCATTACATACATACCCACAGTTGTAAACTTTAAATTAATATATTAATTTAACCCGTACCTACGTTTGTAGCTCTGGCGTCTGCCAAAATCGATGAATAACGCTATTTACTGAACATAATACGCGCAGAATAATGATAATTTATGATAGTTCACATATTGAGGTATATATTTTATTACAATTAAAATACATATCGAATAGTAGTAGGTAGGCAGTAAGTGGTTTTTTAATATTTCATTCGCTAAAATGATGCTGCCTACCTGATAGAAAGCCAAGAAAAGGGGAAGAATTAGATTGAAGAGCTCTTGGGACACTCACCGTAATCGAATGCAGCCAATTAAATAGTTCTTCGCTGCGTCAACGATTGTACTCTGGCGCTAGACTTTCTGTTACTTCGACAATCGGTAGTGCAAATAGCACCGCTCTGCCATAACGACCAGCAAGTTCCTCGCAGAGTCGTCCTAAAGGTGAGAGCAGTATTCTAGCAGGGTATCAAGGAGCATCTTAACACGTGGTCCTTTAAAAAATAAAATTATACGTATTATTATGTTACCAATTTCATAAAAATCATAGTCTTAGTAAGAAGTTATTTTGTCATCATTATGCCATTATATCCAGGGTGCTTTCTTTTGCGATATTTCATAAGCAAATACAGTGAATGCACAACAATGGCAGGGGAACGATAAATGATATCAGATTGCCAGGGACGCAATTCCATTCCAAGGCTTTGCATTTAAATCAGAACTCTGGCAGATGCAGTTTCATATTTTTCCGAAATATTGATACGAAATTCTAACGAGTATTACGTTTTGATCTAGAAGTGGATTTTGGAATAGGAAAAAATCTGATTTTACATGAAGTGAAGACCAATACAATGTGTAGTCATTAGTGTAGAAGTCACAGTCTGGTTTTGTTGTGAGTTTTTAGTACAACATTATTTGAGGCGCTGAGAGCATAAGTGGATCAACCTCAAAACAATAAATCTGAGATAGAGGGATCTAATGACTTTAACATTGAAACAAAGTTAAATAGCAAGAAATTGAGGAGGAAGGTTTGTATCTTTATTGTTGCATTTTGATGGAATTAAAGAACAGTTTCAAAGGGTTATCGTATATTTTCATATAAGTTATTATTTATATTTATTTTGTGGGTTGGACCACTTTTGCATTTATCTATTTAGTAGGTTGACCTTCTTTTCATGTGAATGTTATAGAGACATTTTCGTAAATAAAACTGTTTTTAATTAATAAAAAAAAATTTTTTGTTTGTGTATTTTATGTGTATGTTGCCTATGTTTTTTTTTATACCACCAAGGTGGCAGACAAGCATACCGCCCACCACATGTACCGGTGGTCACTGCTGCCTATGGACGTTTACAACCCTGTAAAAACCTTCTTAGACCCCTTTTGAAGAACCTTATACTGTGTAGGCGTTTGGGAAACCCGAGGCAGGGAGATCATTCCACAATCTAAGCGTACGCGGAGAAACCCACTACCGGATCTAACCGTGCTCAAACGCTCCGGACGCAAAGTATGAGGATGAACACCCTGTCTGTGGCGCGCGGTGCGGTGGTAGAACGTAGCCGTGGGCATTATATCAAACAATTCTTAAGAGCACAAACCATTGTACAGGCGGTAGAACACGCACAAGGAGGCAAAGTCTCTCCTGTCGCGAAGAGGTACCACACCACCTGCAAGCATAGGATCGTTGACCACTCTCATGGCTCGCCTTTGTATATATATCTATTAATAAACTAGCTGACCCGCGCAACTTCGTTTGCGGCACATGAGAGTTAGAAAAAGAGAGGTATGGTATTAATATTTTGAGTAATATAATGTTTCCCGTCGCATTTACTCTCGTCGCGCCTAGTCTCGTCGCGTCGCTTATATACATTAGAGCTGACCCGCACAACTTCGTTTGCGTCACATGAGCGAGAAAGAGAGAGGTGTAGTATTAATATTTAAGGTAATATAATGTTTCCCTTTGCATTTACTCCCGCCGCGCCGCATAGATTCTTTAGAGCTGACCCCCACAACTTCGTTTGCATCACATGAGATGAGAAGGAGGTGTGGTATTAATATGTAAAGTAATATAATGTTTCCCGTTGCATTTACTTCCACCCGTCCTTTTTTTGGTACGGAACTTATGTGTGTCCGACTCGCACTTGGCAGGTTTTTATCGTTCAGTTGATTGGCTACCACTGCAGACCACGTTTACCTACTTCCGTCGCGTCGCTCATCAAAACTTATTAAAGGGGTTATTGTAAGTGAACCTTAAAAGATAGGCATATGCTGTTGGCGACATTTTTTTGTAACTTTTATAGGGGAACATTTTTGTAATACAAAATTTTCACGTAACTTTAACCATTTACGCAACGTACGCAGTGGAAGCTCTCAAAAGAAAGACATTTTCCCCGTTCTCGAAACACTATTTATGGCTGCTCCGCTCCTATTCGCATTAGCGTGATTTTATATCGCCATTAGCCATCCTCAATAAATGGACTATTAAACTGTAAAATAATTTTCGAAATCCAACCAGTAGTTTCTGAGATCCTAGGACAAACAAACTCTTCAGTTTTATAATATTGTGAGCGAACCTTAAGAAACAGACAAATTATGTTACTGTGAGCGAACCTTAAGAGATAGACATATACCGCCGCGGACTTTTTTTTAGAACTTTTAAGAGAAACAATATTGTAATACTCAATTTTTACGTATCTTCAACTATTTACGCAGTGTACGCCTCGGAAGCTCTCTGACAGTAAAAAATATTCCCCGTTTTCGAAACATTATTGATTGCTGCTTCGCCCGTATTCGTCTTAGAGGGATGTTATATAGCCTATAGCCATCCTCAATAAATGGGCTATCAAACTGTAAAAGCATTTTTGAAATCCAACCAGTAGTTCCTGAGATCCGTTCAACCATACAAACAAACAAACAAACAAACAAACTCTTCAGCTTTATAATATTAGTATAGATATAATTAATAAATAAGTGTCTTTTAAGTATACATTTAAAGAAACTGTTAAAAACCAAATAATACTTTGAGGTTAGACCACTGCTTTGGCGCGCTTTCTACAAACTCATATTAGAAAAGTGGGCTAACCCTCTTGGCCCATTTTTCTTTTGTACAGATTTTGTACAGATTTTCAATGGTGCATAAATAGTTTGTAACAGTGCCATCTCTTAGAATAAGTGGGAAGGTTGGTTCATCCACTTTTCTCTTGAAGTAGGTAGATGCAATTTTGCACCCTTTACACAAGTAATCTAAATTATCGTTTTTTGTGGGTTGGCCCACTTATGTTCTCAAAGCCTGATTTATTCTTATAACTACTAAGAGAGAGTGGTCTGAAGCGCTTGAATCCCTTTGTTTAGTATTCTTTATTCATATGTACCTATTAAATATAATGCATTAAAATAATTGATTGCCATAAAAATGGTTATTGTGCACCAACCCAAAGATAGACACATGCAATCGCGCATTTTTTTTAGAATTTTTTTAAGAAAAACAATTTTGTAGTAGGTGCATATTTTTTACATAACTATAAATATTTAAGCAGCACACGCAACGAAGCTCTCAATAATCACATAAAAAAAAAGGAAATACATACATACTTATTGCCCAGGATCTTAACTCTCAAACACAAATATTTCACTTAACACTTCGTCGATGTCACTTAGTTTCTGGATGCACTCCTCAATCAACAATCAATTAAATACTGTCATAAATTAAGGTAGCGATTACATTAAATAGCACAAAGTCAGATGTAGACGCTTCGTTGAAGATACATTGAAATTTCGATCTTAAGTACTAATAAAATATATATGTTATTAAATCACTATTGTATGAGTCATGTATATTACTGTGAACACAGGCTTAGATTCCATATTTGGCTAGCGGCGCCACGATTCTGTGGATACCTGAGACGAAATTCTAAAAAGGAAATCGCATGTACTTTACTGATCTATTGCACATCTTTTGAGTGTCATGTTTATGTAGTCTCTTTAGATTCTCAAAGCAAAAACCAATATAAATTGAACTTTATAATTTTCTATACTTAAAGTCTCCAAAATCTCTGCTATTATTATTCAGCATTTGCCGTAATCCAATTTGGGTAATGAATTAATCCAACACCATTATTAAGTAGCAATATTACTTAGTAAAATAATAATTGTAAATATTAAAAACATTTTGCTAAGTGGCCATCTCATAATAATACGTTCATTAAATAATATAATATATGAGACCTATGAACAGAAGTGGGTGTCAACCCGCCGAGGTGATGATGATGATGATCCATTTGGAAAATACATAATATTAAAAAAATTATAAATAAAATCAGTCACACAACTCATTAATGCAGGAGCGTGACAGGTAGTCTTTTTATGTATTTATCTTACATGGTATCAGTTTGATAATACAATTTTACTACTACATAGTAGATAGATACATAAATAAAAAATTGGTACCATGACATTGAATATGGGAGATAGAGTACAAGTCATAATAGTAGAAAAACGATTATGCGGTCTTCATATTGTAAAAATAATATGTCATGACCAATATAATGCAATCTTAATACCTAATTATAGTGAAAATAATAATTTCTTTAGAATTGGTTATAAAGGGCTTAAGCTATGGGCCCGAGTAATTAGAATCTACAACAACCTGGTAGACGTAATTGAAGAAAATTAATAGGAATGTTATTAAACTAGTATTTTTATATTGTGTATAAATTAATATTATAATTAGATATTATATGCTGAGACAAAAGTAAAATTCATTAAAAAAGTAAAGTCATGACTGCCTCCTGCGCCGCTGCGGCGCTGGAGATCGTGGGTTCGATTCCCGCCGGAGTCAAATATTGGTGTGACCCATAAATGTTTGTCTCAAGAGTCTGGGTGTTTCTATGTATAAAATGTATGTATTTATAAGTATATAAGTATTTATATCCGTGGTCTGATACCCATAACACAAGCAAGTTATTCCTAGATTACTTTGGGATCAGATAGCGTTGTGTAAAATGTCCGTGAATATTTATTAACTTTTTATTTATTTTGCTAAATAAGGAAGGACATTGCTAGTTATTGAATATCTCTCTGTATACTCTAACTCTCTCATAAAATGTTGCTAACTGCATCAGATCACACAAATCATGATAGTAAAGGTAGCTAAAAAATTTTTGGGGATTCTGGAATCATGCAGTTCGAGCGAAAGCGAGGACGAAATGATTCCAGAATCCCCAAAAACACCCTACTACGTTACCTACATAAAAAATGAATACGGTACTCTACGCTAAGCCCAATAGGGCTTTGTAACACCAAGAGTCGGGTACAGAGGGTAATTAAATAATTCCATGTAACAAAAAGCTTTGCAGGTCGTGCACTCCACATCGTGTTAAAATTTCATACCATTTTTAACACAGCCTTGCGTGGAAAATCCGGGAACGTTAAATAGGTGCATTTTATAGTAACAGTATCATAAAATATTATTCAAGTTGGTGAGAAACTAGGGTATCAAAGATTCACTGCGTTGCTGCCGTTCTTGTTTTACCAAGGATAAATTAATATAAAAGTATGTATTACATAGTTTAACAATGGTGTCCTATTTAAAAAAGTTAACATTTGACTGACTCCGTGGCGCAGCCTGCCGCGCTGGAGGACCTGGGTCGGTGCAAATATTTGTGTGATCCACAAATGTTTGTTTCGGAGCTTGGGTGTTTTCTATGTATAATATGTATGTATTTACAAATAGTATATAGGTATGTCTATCAGTCGTCTAGATCCCATAGCACAAGCTTATATTAGCTTAATTTGGGCTAGATGACGTTGTGTAAGAATGTCCACAAATATTCATTTATTACAATATTTATGTTCTTAGGATTCTTTAATTCGTCTATGTAACTGGTTTTTATGAAGGTTTTTTCATTCTACTATGTAACTGGTTTTTAAGAAGGTTTTATTAATACCTACTGCTCTGAAGTGCTAACGCAAACTCTTTGGTAGGTCTGGCCACTTATTACTTTACATGATTAAAAAAAAAACAAATAAAAGAGATGTGAACATCGGTAAAACAAATGAAGATCGAGTGGATTTAGTCGCCGATTATGCAATGTACCAGTTCCTTCCTATGAACCTGTATCGCGATTAGTTTTTCTTCGGGACCGACTGACTTTCACCTTTTTCAGTTATTCATCAATAATAAACATTTATTAGAAAGTTTGTTCGAAACCTACTGACGTCGCAAATGAATACGAAAAATTGAACTACCCAACTTTTGTACACAGGTGAGACTTTTTACACTATTCAAACATTTCCATCCGTTATTAATCCTGGTCTTTGTGTCGTTTTTATTTTTAAGAAGAGTATTGTAGGATTTTACTACTTTACTCATTGTGCGTGTTAATAGACGCCACATTTGTTTTCAGTAGCTACTAATATCCTATTCTCTTCAATTCAATTCTTTAACAGCCTTAGGCACTGCCGTATGTGTCCTGTCCTCATTCAGTCCCAGCGACCTTTTTTAGGTAGTCTTTCCATCAGGAGGGTGAACATCCTACCCTACGTTTGCCGAGTCGCGGTCTCCACTCCAGAACTCGTTTGCTTAATTAGCCACCGGTTCTTCTGCAGATGTGACCACCCCACTGTCACTTTAATGTGCTTATTCTGCGAGCTATGTCAACCACTCTGGTTCTGCCGGATAACTTTATTTCGGACCCGTCTAGCCATTATATATTATTAATACGGAAATTGTTTTAAATTACTTTTCATAAATAAGGTTGAGAGTTCTATTCAGTCATATCGAAATTTAGACACAATTCATAACAATAGCGGTCAGAGTAAAGAGGTAAAAATTTTAATTACCTACCATACAATACACAAGCATAGGTACTGAAATAACAAACCTTCTTAAAAATAATAAACCATATCTTTTATTTTGTAGCCTAAATTTTAACGAGAGCAGACCCTTAGGCGTTTGGATAGAACAATTGTAATTTGCATTTTATGTAAAGCCATGACCAAAAAGGAATCAAATCTCAGCCTTATCTTTCAAAATTTTATGTAAAACCAAATCAAAAGATTTATGAATAGGTTTTTTTTGTTACGGTTCTATGGAGCACGAAATTAAATCTTTGTATTTGTAATAACAAGCTATTATCCAACAATAACTGTTCACGAGGAAAATTGTATTAAAATAAAATAAATATATATGTACCTATAATATTAGTAAAAATTTGAAAGACGAGTGAATCTCCAAGTTCAGAAGTTGTAATTATTGGAGTGAAGTGAAAACAAATTCCTTTCTCTTTTACTCGTTGCTACGCAGAATGACTAATAACTACCTAATCTTTTTCATAATAATTTATTCATTATTCATGTAAGTACTAGGAGAGAACTAAATCAATCAATGAGATCGACAAAGATTAATGGAAGCTATTTTCATCTAACACACAGTATCATGAAAGTAATGTTGTTCTCCTAAAGTACGAGTACCTAACGTGTTTGTTGATGGCACGACATCGGACCACCTGATCTCTATGAAATGTGGACAACATTAACCAGAGGCGAGGACGCTGCTTGCCTGTGTTTCATTGGCAAAATTATTTATAGGTTATTGAAAAGTGGTTATTTATTTGTAAAATATTGCATGAAATGTGAAAAGATTGAGAAAATATTCTGATGCAATTGTGAGATGTTTAAACCTTTTATGTTTTGCTTTGGAGTCTCGTAGGTTGCTTTAAGGGTCTCATATAATTATGATATATGACATGTGTTATTATTCTCAATCATAACTTTTTGAGTAGACAGAGCTTACAGTAGGTACACTTATGAGACGATGAACCTATTTTTATGCTAAAACGACAGGGGTTCGTTGTGGTTACGAGTAACTGTTGTACCTAATAATGTTAGGTAATTTTTTTTCTAAGCCGTCTTTACATCTCTTCAATTTGCCTTAACGATTATTATGTTACTGGTAACTGAAAATGTCACGAACGGTCACCCTTCTTAGGACTGTCTATTATCTGTCTGTCTTAGGACTGTCTATTATTGTCTGTCTATCACAATCATTTTATCAGCAACAGATTGGTCTTAGCATGGAATTAACTTCCAGCGATTGTGGTATCTGCAGAAAATATCCTAAATCCTTACTAATCAGATTTAGAATAGATTTGACAAGTAATTATCATACACAAAGAGAAAACTGAAAACATAAATGGCTGGATTTCTCGAACAGGCTTCATCAGTTGTTTGAACTGCCTGCCTGATAAATCTATACTAATATTATAAAGAATTAAAGTTTGTGTGTTTGTATATTTGTTAAATTGTAAGGGGTAATCTCGGAATCTACTTAAACCGATTTAAAAAATTATTTCACCAATAGAAAGCTACGTTATTGTGGAGTGTCATAGGCTATATAGCATCACGCTACAACGAATAGGAGCGGGGCAGTAATAGTAAATGTTTCAAAAACGGGGGAAAAGTTATTGCATTCATAAAAGTCGCTACTGATTTTACCCAAAACTTATAACACAGTGATGATCAGTGTTACTCACCAACTAGCGCGAGGTAGCTATGCAGAGAACTCTTTCCCAGGGCGCCTTACTACAGAGATTCCAGTGTGCGTGCAAGGGTAGGCCAGGGCTTTGACGAAAACAGCCAGGTAGGGTGTACACACATATATTTATTAAGTACACAGTACACTACAGAGACATAGGGAGAAGTTATTCACTTAGAGACATAAATATCACAGATATACAGAGGAGTAGTACTAATTACTGCACTAGTGTTACGGAGGCGGTCTACAGCTACTTGTTACTAAGTACTTAGGCAGTTACATAGCAAGGTGACAAAATAACGGGGTACTGGCCTGCAGTGCGAGCTGAGAACGACTCCGGACGTAATTACTGCCAGGTGATGACGGCAGGTTCCTCTCAAATGTGAAGCTAGTGCAGTCCGCGATACCACGTCGTCGTACCTCGTGCCGTCCACGAACTTGTAGATGTGGCACTGGTATCTACGACTAGCCACTCTAGCCCCGTAGTAAAAAACCCTGTCATGAAAGAAACCACAAATTAAGGCACTGACCGCGCAAAAGATGACAATAGACCCGCTTTGCAAACAGTTAATTGAAACTTACCAGAATCTGGGTATCGGTTATCACAGTCCAATTCCTTCCGAGGAGGATAGGTAAAACGCAGGAAATTCTCCTTAAGTCCTCAGGTTAGAACTTATAACCTCCAAAGCGAAACTGAGGTGTGCCACTCAAGAGTTGTTTCAAAATCACTGCTGCTTAGAGGATAGTAAAAGAGACTTGGAACTTCATAGCAGGGCTATTTATACCCTCACTATCGAATACTCTAGAAAAAACTTTCTCTCTAAACCAGTTTACTACGCAATTCCTCCGTCCATCACAAAAAACCCATAGACTAACGTCCGTTTCCTTGAGACAGCTGTTGCCACAGCAAAAAAACAATGAATCGATCATGACGCACTGACACGCTCAAATAATATTGTCCAGCCAGAGACCAGACATTGCTACCCCTACGCCCTTTGTACAATAGTGCTTGTACAATAGTACAATAGTGGTGTTTAATTTTGTAAATAGTTTTTAACGAGGTGTACAAATAAAGTTTTATTCTATTCTATTCTATTCTATTCTGCTACTCACAGAAAATAAATGCTACAAACTTGATAAGGATATCCACTATAGTGCTACATAATCATGACCACGATCTGGGCGAGACCGCAGTGGCGGCCGTGGGTCTGTTGGGAGTCCTGGGACATCCTTCCATGGGCTTACCCGGGGCTCACAACCATAGGCTGTTGGGCGTTACGTGAGGTTTTTTAGTCGGTAGGAGTCCGGCATAATATCCATGAGGATTTTCCCTTACGTAAAAAAATCATGACCACGATCCTTGTGGTATAGACCTAGAACTATAAATACCAATTACTAACTTAATAACCATAATTAGTAACCTTAGGATACTTGATAATGAGAAATGTCAAGAAAACCTAGTAAATTATGGTTTTAGAGCGGGAAAATCACCTTGAAAAGGTGTACTCGAAATTGCCAGTGTAACATAATGATATGGACTACGGTATTAGGTATTAATAAGCATTAGACAACTCGAAAGTTATGTAATGAATGGTTATTCACTACTACCAATTTAGGTACATACCGACCTATTGTCAATGTGACATCTACAATGAATAGTTTCGTCGCTAAGGGCGAGGCCGCACTTGCGGTTATCGCGGCGGTTTCTAACCTCAAAATGTCAAAACACTGACTTGATTTCATTGATTTTGACAGTTTGATGACACTTTGAGGTTAGAAACCGCCGCGGAAAAACGCAAGTGCGGCCTCGCACTTCGGGCAACTGCTTGGAGGAACAGTTTTCTGAATGTATAAGAAATTAGCGGACGTCACGTGGTTGCACCCGCATAGTTTCGATTCCCGTGGGAATACGGGATTAAAATACATACAGCCTATGTTCACCGCAAAGAGTGTAGCTTCCCAACAGTGAAAGAATGTTTAAATCAGTCCAGTAGTTTCTGAGCCTATTTGATGCAAACAAACAAACAAACAATCAAAACTTTCCTCTTAATAATATTATATATAGAAGAAGTATAGATGGGCGCTAAAGAAATACAAACAACCAAGCAAAAATAAATTTATTTCACATAGACACATATTACATAGGCACTTGTTAAATGTCAAGAATAATAAAACAAACATCACCAGTTCACAACGCGGCCCAATGAAGATTCATTGTTACCTAATCCATGTCTATTTTAAACTTTGTAATCCGTAACTTAGTCGACCAGACAATAAGCAAAAAACACAGCCTTTGGCAAAGTTAAGTACAAAAGGTATCAATCAATCACTGAATTACAAAGAAATACAAGTTTCTATTGGAAATTTGATACTTGATGGAGGTAACGCACGCAAATAAATGAAGGGAAGAGGGAAAGCTATTTAAGGTCACGTTTGGCTTGTAATCGGATAGACATTTTTAGTAGGTAATGCTCGTTATCAGTTTAGACATAAATATACGTGAAGTGACAACCTTTGTATCATTGCACTAACGCATGAGTATAGACATAGTGTCCTTTCTAAGTATTTTTGGGTCTAATGGCAATTAGAGTCACTTTGTATTGTAATATGAGTTGTAGAACAACAATCAAAACAGTAAGTTTATAACGCGACCAAGTTTTAATAAAGTGAAATAGCTAATTTGAACTAAAGCCACAACGTCCCAACGTATATTCAGCCCTAACGTTACATTTGCTGCCTACAAACATAGGATATTAAACGGTCCTAGTCCTGAAATGTTAATTAAGCCAACAAAAGAGGTCACCGTCTCTCTCATAAACAAAGATTCACATCATCATATCGTGCTTAGCATCTTCGGAACTGTACACCCTGAGGCGTAAAACGGCTTGATTGCGGGTGAAATTATGTGTACATTCAGTAACAATAGACTTTGAAGATATAATATGTTTAAAGTATTATACTGAAGTTTGGGATATGATAACACGGACTGTGTAGAATATAGTTTACACAAAACTTGCTCTATATTATATTAAACCCCTATGTAGGTATAATACAACTCAATAGCTAACAAACTAATCCTATGTTTAATTTGTTACCCATAAAGCTTATTTATTCTACTGACTTTAAAATAGCGATGCCCTATATAATATGATTAAGATGCCATAAGGCCATAATTCTTTCAGGCAGTGATAATAAATAAATGTTTCGAGACGTTTTCTGCTCAGAGCCATCCATTGTTATAAGCTTTAGCTACGGGTTCTAGATAAATGAAAATCAGAATTACATAATATTTCATAAAACATACTTGTAGAAAACACTCTGACTCGGAAACAAACATTTGCGAAACCCTTGAGTAGTAGCATGGGTATCAATGAAACATAGCCTACTTCAGAGTAATTAATTTTAATAGCAAACCTTTTTTTTAAACCGTTGAATAGTTTTTTAAACCGTTGAATAGTTTCAGTACCAAAAAATATTCTTTATAATCTTAGCATGAACTAATACTACAAGTTCCCAAATTTATATACAAAAGTGGTTGGCAGCTAAGGCTTTGTATCACATGCTTATTGTGGCTCGATCCTCTTTATAGACGTTCATAAGTCGAGTGAGCCAGACTGCATGCCCGCGGTGGTACTAAATCAGTGTGATCCTGGGTTGTGTCCGGTACTTACACGTCTTTTCACACTTTCATATTCCATGAAACAAGGCTTACCGGCTTAGTGGAGACTGCGCACGTGAATCCTGTACCCAAGTAGTTCGACTGGCGGTCTTTTTGTGTGCTCGCTCGGCTCGTGCACAGGGGGTCACAGTCACAGCTCTAACTTAACCTAACCTAATTGAATCTTTTTGTCCCGGCGGCGGGTAAGGACCATTGCAAGGCAGGTTAATTTTTTTGTTAGACGAATAAAATAAATAACAAAATTAGCCTGTTTAAGTAAGATTTTAGACATTGTACGCCTTTGACATTATGCGCTTTTGACAATGTGCGCTTTTGTCATTTTGCGCTTTTGACAATCTGCGCCTTTGAATATGTGCGCTTTTGAAAATTTGCAATCGTTTATCATTTTGTGCTTTTGACCGTATTTTCCTAAAGCAGTACGGGCGACACTTTTTACACAGGCCATCCCAAAAACCCTCGGTGCGTAGTGGAAGAAAGTCGTGAACAATTTGTGTCTGAAATCGAGACTACTCTCACACAAGTGTCCATATGGGGTGGAGTAACCTTACCGTACACCCAGCTACAACTACAACACTATTGTCATGAGTCATGGGCCTACATGCTGTCATGACTCATGACAATACTGATGACTTATCTTCATTGTTAGCTACAGCTTTAATTCTAGAAAATTGTGTGACATTCTAAAGGTATTATTCCTACAGCAGTGGGTCGTAATTTTGGCGGAACCCTGATGACTGGTCCACGGAACCCCTAGGTTCCGCGGAACCCACTTTGGGAACCGAGGCAATATACTATAAAAAATTGAAATCCAAGATGGCGGCCTCTAAAAAATGGCGGATAACTTAGGTTTTATCAATCCCATCAACATGGGTTTCAAATGAAAGGTCTCAACAAGTAGAATACAATTTACTATGCAAAATTGAAATCTAAGATGGCTGCCGCTACCAAATGGCTGATAACAATTTTTTAACAATCCCACCAATATGGGTATCAAATAAAAGGGCTTGACAAGAAGAATACAGTGCACCATACAACCTCAATATTTAAGATGGGCGCAGCCACTAAATGGCGTATAATAATAAGATTTAAATTTAGAAATTGAATCTGTAATTTAGGTATCTGATTAATCCAGCCTGAATCCACCACCCAAGTCAAGATTTTGTATCGTGTTGAGGACTGTGTTTCGTTAGGGTGGCTAAAAATGATACGTCGTTAGCGGTACACCACCCAAGTTAAGGTGAAAGGTTAAAACGCGCCGAGAACTGTATGGCATTAGGGTGGATAAAAATGATATGTCGTTAGCGTTTTCCCCTCAAGACTTAGGCGCATCTTGTTGTACATAGCCTTGCCCATTTATTGGACCTCTGGGGGGGTCGACCGTTTAAATGTTCATTACTCGTGGGAACAAAATGGTAAAAAAAATAATAATACGCTAGTTAAAAAATAAAACAATAGGTTTCTTCTTACCTACTTAGAAACTATTTTTACAATTTTTATGGTAATAATAGACATTCTTTGAAATGTGCATTTATGGTATTGTTGTGACTTTTATGACACGTATATAGTACCTATGTATGGGGTAGATGGCGCTCGCGGCTACGTAAAATAAAGTACAATTACGGGACGGCTGAAAGAAGAATGTTGCCTTTAATACTATCATGGGCTTCTACAATACATAAAATGCAGGGCAGCACTGTGGATCACGCAGTCGTATACTTAGGTGCGAAACTGTTTGAAGAAGGTCAAGCCTACGTGGCTCTTAGTAGAGTAAGATCTTTGCAGGGACTACGTATAGAGAAGTTGGACTGCAATAAACTAACGGGCAAGAAACCTTGCAATAATGAAGCACTAAATGAATTAAACAGAATGCGAAATAAAAACTAAAAACTAGAAAATAAAAATAGGTAAAAAAACTTTTTAAGTTAAACGGTTTTATGTTAAACATACATTGCAATGTTTAAGATAAATGTACTAAAAACCAAAAAATAATAAAATAGATACAGTCGTGGGAATTATAAACATATGCATAGACTAGACTAAAATAAAACCGTGGGGCACGTCAATTGTCTACAAATTATCGACTTAATGTGCGATAGAAGAATCGTTTAATTCGTCGTTAGGCAGTTGGCCCGCAGACGGTGAGGAAATTACTCACTATTTTCTTGCTCATGGAAATTCCAATAGTTATACACTCCATGTAAATAAAAGAAATGTTTCAACTAGTTTATCGTTGGACATTCACACTGCTGGCTGGCGAGGAATCGTTTCACTGCCCGTAGTTTGTCTTTAATCGACAAAAAATATGATAAAAGTACTACTCGCTCACCACTATGAAACCGCGAAAACTCGCTTATAATCGAGCTTGCTAGCTTGTTTCCACATTCTAGCCGTACTTATCACACGCCCATCGTTATCGGTTGAACAACTGCCTAATTATAGTGTAACATTACAAAATAAGCATTTTAATCAACGATTGTAGACAATTGACGTGCCCCACGGTTTTATTTTAGTCTAGTCTATGCATATGTTTATAATTCCCACGACTGTATCTATTTTATTATTTTTTGGTTTTTAGTACATTTATCTTAAACATTGCAATGTATGTTTAACATAAAACCGTTTAAATTAAAAAGTTTTTTTACCTATTTTTATTTTAAAACAATGATCACACGGAAACACAACCTTGATTATTTAGTTTTGTTCATAACTCCGCTTTTTTTCAACCGATTGCCATGAAACAAAGCTCAGATTTAAGTTTAACAAGATCTCTAATAAAAAAACGCATAATCTTTAAAAAAACAACAAGAGCGGCAAACAAATCGATATATCGATATACATATCGTTCGTGATTACCGATTTATTATATCGTTTATAAACATCAATGTTTTCAGTATTGATATTTTATTTTGATATATATCGATATTCCAAAATCGATATTTTTAATAAACGATATTGCATCGCTACTGACCATGAAAATTAAGTTGGCCTAAGCCGCACTGAGCGGCAACTGAACTGCACTGCAACTACACGGCGCGACACTTTTGGTGAGTTGATCAACTTTGTCGCGCAGTTCCGCTGCAGTCGGCTGAAGTGTAGTTCAGTTACCGCTTAGTGCGTGTTGCCTCATATAATTTCATATAAAGAATATTTTGTCGCGTCGTGTCGTGCAGTTGCGCTGCAGTGCAGTTCCGCTCAGTGCGGTCTTACCTTAAATCACATAAATGTCTACTACCATGTGTTCAAGAAGTCCTTTATAGGAAAATTAAAACAATTTTACCATACAACAATACCATAAAATGTAAATAACTTACACAATATGATACATAGCATCAGACCTAGGTATCATTAGACCTGGTCATTGTGGGGTATCTACCCTCTCATTAGTTAAAACCATTATACTGTAGGGACCGCGGCACTAGTCCGCCATCTTGTAACCAGTCGCATTTGGGTTGCACTAGCGTACAGACGTGAGTGACAATAAACGTACTTAGACATCTCTAATCGTTTGAATTAGCACCTCGTTAGTGTGTCCCCTAAACTGGTGACCCGCGACTCACGAACACGCAACTAAATAAACTTAGGAGTGCTGAACAATTTAGTCGTGAAAAAAAGTAACTGTGATATAGTGAAAAATGAACACGCAACAAATTACGCTCGCCAGCATCAAGCCCTCCTACGCAGCGAAAAACGAGGACGGCTTAGCTACCATTTCTATAGCGGCACGAATTCCACAGTTCTGGTCAAAATTACCCAGGCTGTGGTTTGCCCAATTCGAAGCGACGATAGCCCCTCAAAAGCAAGGCGAGGACTGCAAATTCCTGCTAGTGATTTCGAAACTCGGACGGGACGCGCTCCAACAGGTGTCGGACATAGTTTACAACCCCCCTGAAAACAACAAATACACAACCCTCAAGGCCAGACTACTTGAGGTATTCGAGGAATCCCCTGAACGACACTTCCACAAATTGGTAAGCGAACTAGATTTCGGGTCACAAAAGCCGTCACAGCTACTAAGGAAAATGAAAGAATTGGCTCGCAATTGCCAAGCTAGCGACGAAACGGTACAGAATATATGAACCTCACGATTGCCCCCAAGCGTTCGGGCAGTACTTGCGGCCAGTCAGGACCAAAAATTAGCAAACCTGGCACCCATAGCTGACAAAGTCATGGAGAGCATTCAGCATAGCCCCTTGACAACTGAGGCAGCGGCCGTAAGTACCACGCAATCTAGCAGCAATCCAGATATATGCTCACAGATGCAAAGTCTACTAACAGAGATAGCAGAATTACGCAAAGAAGTACGTAGTCGACCTAGAGACAAACCCTACGACAATGGGTACAGGTCCAGAGACAACTCCAGCAGCAGGGAAAGGCGTAATAGCAAGCAATGGATACCGCCACAACAAGGCACATTATGCTTCTCCCACTATCGTTTTGGACCAGCGGCAAAGAATTGTAAACAACCGTGCAAATGGAACCAGAACCAGGGAAACGAGTAACGGCGGGTTGCGAAGAGACACGCCAACCTGCGAACTATCGTCTCAGCCTACTAGACAGTAAGAATGCTTTACACTTTTTAATAGATACCGGAGCCAATATCTCCGTTGTTCCTATCTCTAAAGTACATAGTAGTTATAGAAAAAACAAAGTTGTTTATAAATTATACGCCGCTTATGGCTCAAACATCCAAACATTTGGTGTTATAAATTTAGAATTAAATAAAAATAGGTAAAAAAACTTTTTAAGTTAAACGGTTTTATGTTAAACATACATTGCAATGTTTAAGATAAATGTACTAAAAACCAAAAAATAATAAAATAAATACAGTCGTGGGAATTATAAACATATGCATAGACTAGACTAAAATAAAACCGTGGGGCACGTCAATTGTCTACAAATTATCGACTTAATGTGCGATAGAAGAATCGTTTAATTCGTCGTTTTTAATTTGTAGACAATTGGGCTTGACCTTCTTCAAACAGTTTCGCACCTAAGTATACGACTGCGTGATCCACAGTGCTGCCCTGCATTTTATGTATTGTAGAAGCCCATGATAGTATTAAAGGCAACATTCTTCTTTCAGCCGTCCCGTAATTGTACTTTATTTTACGTAGCCGCGAGCGCCATCTACCCCATACATAGGTACTATATACGTGTCATAAAAGTCACAACAATACCATAAATGCACATTTCAAAGAATGTCTATTATTACCATAAAAATTGTAAAAATAGTTTCTAAGTAGGTAAGAAGAAACCTATTGTTTTATTTTTTAACTAGCTTCAACAGATTCAATTTCTAAATTTAAATCTTATTATTATACGCCATTTAGTGGCTGCGCCCATCTTAAATATTGAGGTTGTATGGTGCACTGTATTCTTCTTGTCAAGCCCTTTTATTTGATACCCATATTGGTGGGATTGTTAAAAAATTGTTATCAGCCATTTGGTAGCGGCAGCCATCTTAGATTTCAATTTTGCATAGTAAATTGTATTCTACTTGTTGAGACCTTTCATTTGATACCCATGTTGATGGGATTGATAAAACCTAAGTTATCCACCATTTTTTAGAGGCCGCCATCTTGGATTTCAATTTTTTATAGTATATATATTGTATTCTGCTTGTTGAGACCTTTCATTTGATACCCATATTGATAAAACCTACGTTAGCCGCCATTTTGTAGCAGCCGCCATCTTGGATTTAAATTTTTTATAGTATATTGTACCTATTCTGCTTGTTGAGCCCTTTCATTTGATACCCATATTGATGTGATTAATAATAAATAAATTATCCGCCATTTTGTAGCGGCGGCCATCTTGAATTTATAAAGATAATGAATAAACATAATTGTATTGTCATCAAAATCCAAAGTGTATACAAAATTTCAGATTAATCGGTTGACAGGAAGAGGGTGAAATTTGAATTACTAAATTTGACCCAAGAATAAATAATAAATAAAACAAACGGGGTGAGCTAAATAAAACCGTTTAATATAAACCTAAGAAGAACTTTTAAGTGGGACTTCATAATAGCGGATGTGAGTCAACCTATCATAGGTGCTGATTTCCTAAATCACTATAAATTAATTGTAGATGTAAGCACTCAAAAATTGTTAGATAAGGTAACCAATCTTAAGGTTAATAGATACTTAGTAAACAGCATAGAATCTACACTAAGTACATTTGATACTAAAATTGATTGCTGTAACATTCTCTATAAATATCCTAACATAACAAAACCATTTAATTTTAAGGCCAGTCCTAAACATAATGTGTACCATTATATAGAAACTACGGGCCCACCGGTCCACGCCAAAGCCCGGCCATTACCTGCTCACCTGTACAACAAGGTAAAACAGGAATTTAAGTGCATGCAGGAAGCCGGCATCTACAGTCCCTCAAGCAGCGAGTGGGCAAGCCCCCTCCACGTCGTGCCCAAGAAAGACGGAAACATTCGTCCGTGTGGCGACTACAGGAGGCTAAATGCAATAACTAAGCCTGACAGGTACCCGATTCCTAGAATACGGGACTTCACGTTCGGCCTTGCAGGTAAGTCTATTTTTAGCAGAGTCTAATCGTGCCTTCCACAACATACCCATTCATCCTGACGATGTGGACAAAACAGCCATAATTACCCCATTCGGTTTATGGTCGTTCTCCGGGATGACCTTCGGGCTTTGTGGGGCCCCGCAGACGTATCAAAGGTTCATGGACAACGTGGTACTATAAGGCATAGAGCAATTATCATATACTATAAATAATAAGTTAGAAACTTCTCAAATATTTTGTTACCTAGATGACGTAATCATAGCGAGCACATGCTCAGAAATTAATTATAAGCACTTAGAATTATAATTAACAACGAAAGGAAAAGGCGGTAGGTGTGAATAAAGTGAACACATATCTTTACATTGAAAATTTTAATTAAATTAGAATAATTCAAGTTTCATAAAGTTTTGTTGTACTATCCTTCTGTGTACATGATAATAAGTGAGTACACACGTTTGTAGCAGTACATGTGAGTTACTTACAGCTTAAATACCACCTACCAGCATTCGTCACACTACACTAAACTATTTATCACTACCACTGAGTTGCTGTCCTGAATATCATGTCTCAGCTTGAGGAGGTACAGTCTGCGCAGAAGACCTTGGAGGAAAACTTTTTCCGGAAGATGGATGAGCTCCAAGTCCAGTTACAAGGTAGTACTGCGGCCAAAGACACTGTGGCTAAGGTAGCTGAAGAGTTCCGCACATTCAGGGAGCTAATATTTAATATCCTGGGCCTTCTTCGGAAACAGATTGCAGAATGTGCCAGGGCCACAGATGCAGTTGACAGTTGGCAGCGAAGGAAAGCCTTGGTGTTCAGCGGGATCACAGAGATAGACCGAGAAAACTGTAAAGACACTATTATGGAGTTGCTGCAAACTAAGATGGCTTTGAAGGATATTCCAGTTACATCTATTAAGACCTGCCATCGCCTCGGTGCTACTGGTACTGGTCATCATCGTCCCATCCTGGTAAGATTTTGTGATTTGAACATCAAGTCTACAGTCTGGAATGCGAAGTCTAGACTCAAAGGGTCCTCTATAGCAGTTAGGGAGTTCCTAACTAAGACCCGGCAGACGCTGTTTGTCAAGGCAAGACTTCATTTTGGAATGCGCTGTTGTTGGACACAGGATGGTAATATCTTGATTAAAGCGCCCGATGGACGTCGCCACAGGATATCTACTTCTGAAGAACTCTCCGCCATTGTCGAAAAGCATCCGAAAGCGGGGTCAGACGTGAGTGCTCGAAAGACATAAATGCCTTGAACTTCAAGATGTTTCTCAAATGACCTCTTGCATTACTTGTGATGGTGGTGTTTATCTGGACATTGGTTATTCAACTTGATTTATGTTTATATCTATATCTTTTATTTTTGTACAGGGGTGCCTACTGATGTGATAAAGATTCACTTTCTTTACTTAAACCGACTTGTATTGTATGTATTGGTTCACTTCACTTTCATTTTTATTCGTATCAAAATCAAGCATGACATGTCAATGTCAATGTCATAATTTTGACAAGTAGACATTAGGGTTTTAACACACTGGGCCGGTGGTATCTGGACATTAGCTATAGACATTTTATGAGGCAACGAAACAAAATGTCGAGATGGGTGCAGTGTATTCGTGCATTTTTCATATATAGTTGGTTTTGTTTTCCTTTAATTTGACACTGTACCTAATCATATTTAGTGGGCACCCATAACTGTTTATTGTTTGTTGGTGTGTGTTTGCTGGTGGGTGGTGCAGAGATATTGAGATTAGCTTAACTTACTTCTGCATAGCACAGGAATATTTTAGTATTGTATTGTATTGTATTGTCTGTATTTATTTATTTCATATTTTATAATATTTTATTTTATTAGTTTACTATTATGAGTAGCTCATCTGATGAGGACTTGTCCTATCATTCTGCATATGATGGGGATTTCGTATCTGACTCTGAAATTGGTACACTAGGTGAACAACTATGTACGCGTTTTGGAACTGAATCGGGCAGATCACTGAATGTTTGCCATATAAATGCTGAAAGCGTGCCCTATCACTACAGCGACCTCTTAGAAACGTTTTCAGATTCCCAGGCACATGCCATTTTGGTTTCAGAGAGTTTCTTTAAACCTAATCATCTTTCTACATGCTATGCACTCCCGGGTTTTATTCTGATAAGAAACGACAGAGAGGGTAGGGAGAGGGGTGGAGTTGCAATTTATCTCCGTAGTAACTTTCCTTATAAAATTGTAGCCTCATCTCCCCCGCAGTACGCTGCTACTGCGGAATTTCTCTTCCTCGAGGTGTGGGTTAGGGGGATAAAAGTCCTTCTTGGAGTTGTCTACTGCCCCCTACTGTTGACTACTTCACTGATTTCGAATCGGTTTTAGAATCCTTGGGGCCTGATTATGAGCATCACATCATCATGGGTGACCTTAACACTAATCTCCTCATTCCTAACTCTTCTCGAGCTATTAGGCTACGGCACATTGTTGAGTCGGCTTCGCTTTATATATTACCATTACAGGCCACACATCACAATGTGGATGTACCTGACACATTGCTCGACCTAATTATTACCTCTTCTTCTTCTTCAGTTCGCTCTCATGGACAGCTTCTTGCTCCTGCTTTCTCTCATCATGATCTCATTTACTTGTCCTATACTCTCAAGCTACCAAAATTGAAACCTAAAGTTCTGCACATGCGTTGTTTTGGACAGGTTGACGTCAATTCATTGCGGAACGATGCTTCTGAGATTGATTGGGAGCTACTGGTGGAAGCTCAAACTATTGATGATAAGATTCAAGAGTTTAACAAAGCTGTAATAGGTATCTACGATAAACATGCACCCATTAAGAGGGTTAAATTAAAGCGTCCACCGGCACAATGGATTACGGATGAGGTCCGTCTAGCAATGAAAGGTAGGGATCGGGCATTTCGTAAATTTAAAAATAACAGATCGGATGTTAACTGGGACCTATACAAAACTGCTAGGAATCGTTGCAATCAGGTTATACGTAACTCTAAACGCCGATATATCTTTGATAGTATTGCTTCGTCTTCATCCTCAGATATATGGAGATTTCTGGGTACACTGGGAATTGGTAGGAGTAGGCAGTTGGAGTTTCCAAAGACAATTGGGTTGGATGACATAAATAATCATTTCTCTACCTCCAACGCCATGGCTGATCCAGTTAAAAGTCAAACGGTAGACTCTCTGGCTGTCCTGCCGGTTCCCTGTTATGCTCCTTTTAAATTTTCTCCAGTCTCGGAGGATGAGATTAAAAAGATCATCATTTCGATACATTCCAAAGCAGTTGGCTGTGACAACATTAGTCGCCGCATGATTACCACCATCCTTGAACAGCTCCTCCCTGCTATATCTCATATCATTAACTTTTCCCTCGATTCTGGTCAATTCCCTAGTTTGTGGCGTAAAGCCTACGTACGTCCCTTACCCAAAATTACAAACCCTTCCCTGCCTAAACACTTTCGTCCAATATCCATACTTCATTTTCTGTCTAAGGTATTGGAAGCATGTGTGCACAGCCAACTGTCTAAATTTATTTTCCGTAATGCCATATTGAGCCCTTTTCAATCTGGTTTTAGAACAGGTCACAGCACCACTACTGCCCTTCTTAAGATAACTGGTGATATTAAGGAAGGTATGGAGAAGGGTATGGTTACAGTGTTGGTGTTAGTGGACTTCTCTAATGCTTTTAACAGCGTCAATCATGACATCTTATTGGCTGTTCTTGCTCACATAGGAATCTCATCTGACGAGTTGGAATGGTTCTCCTCTTATCTTCGGGACCGCCAGCAATCAGTTTCTGTTAATGACACTTCGTCACACTGGTGTAACCTAAATGCTGGGGTCCCACAAGGCGGTATACTCTCTCCTCTTCTATTTTCTATATTTATTAATTTCCTCATTGCTTATCTTCAGTGTGCGTATCATCTGTATGCTGATGACTTGCAGATGTATAGTCAAGCTAGGGTTGATGACATTGCGGAGGCTATTGACAGCTTGAACAGGGATTTAGACTCTTTAGGGAGGTGGTGTGACAGGTTCGGCCTATCAGTTAATCCGGAGAAATGTCAATGTATAATAATAGGTAGCTCCCGGATGATGAGCAGGCTGGAGGGTGTAAGTCTGCCACAATGTACATTTAGGGCTCAAACTATACCGGTTACCACTACTGTAAAGAACCTGGGATTGTATCTTGATTCCACTCTTGATTGGCGTGCTCAGGTTACTAATGTCAGCCAGAAGGTTACTGGAACACTACGGGCATTTTACAGACTTAAAAACTTTCTTCCTGTTAGTACCAAGATGACGCTTGTGCAGATGCTAATCTTTCCTATTATTGACTATGGTGATGTGTGCTATTTCGGCCTGAATGCAGATCTGCTCTGTAAACTTGACCGACTTCTCAATAATTGCATTCGATTTGTTTTCAATCTCCGAAAATATGATCACGTCTCGGCTTATCGGGATGAGCTGGGTTGGTTACCCATACGTCGCCGGCGTAGTTTACGTGCGGTGACTATGGTTTATTCAATTCTACACTCTCCTCATGCTCCTACTTACTTGACTCCTTATTTTCAACTGCTCTGTTCAAATCATAACAAAAACTTGCGCTCATCTAAAAACCTTCTTCTTCGCTGTCCCTCTCACTCCTCTGATTTTATACACTGCTCTTTCGTTGTTCAGTCCATTCTTTTCTGGAATGCTCTTCCTCTTGAAGTTCGGTTGGCTACTAGTAGGGAGTCCTTCAGGGAAAAAGTACGACTACTTTATAGTGTACCATGACTTAGAGAATCTTTGTGGTTTTGCTACAATCTTCGTTTCTGCTTGCTGCTTGTCAACATTTTTTTTTCTTTTTTTTTCTCTATTCCCCTTTATCTCTTTTCTGATTTTTTTTATTTTTTTATTTTTTTAGTTTGTTTATGTGGGTTTGTATTTTTTTTTATTTAAGTATGTATATGTATATGTGTGTATATGTATATGTATATGTGTGTATATGTGTATGTATATGTATATGTGTGTATATGTAGGTATGTGTATATGTATGTGTATTTATGTGTATATGTATGTATTTATATATGTATGTAATATCACATTGCGTTTTTTATGACCTCTTGCATTATTTATAAAACAGTTCTCAACATATCCCTGAGCACCTACTTTATCTTGTCTCTGCATCACCCTCAGGTAGACTGGTAGAGAATGCCTAAGGCATTAAGTCCGCCTTGTACTATGTGCTAAAGTTTAAAATAAATAAAAAATAAATATATTATTATTTCAGCGTTTTGACGAGTTCGGATTAACAATTAATCTAGCAAAATGCGAGTTTGGGCAGCCTAAAACCGAGTACCTAGGGTATGAGGTCACCGACAAGGTAAAAAAACTTTTTAAGTTAAACGGTTTTATGTTAAACATACATTGCAATGTTTAAGATAAATGTACTAAAAACCAAAAAATAATAAAATAGATACAGTCGTGGGAATTATAAACATATGCATAGACTAGACTAAAATAAAACCGTGGGGCACGTCAATTGTCTACAATCGTTGATTAAAATGCTTATTTTGTAATGTTACACTATAATTAGGCAGTTGTTCAACCGATAACGATGGGCGTGTGATAAGTACGGCTAGAATGTGGAAACAAGCTAGCAAGCTCGATTATAAGCGAGTTTTCGCGGTTTCATAGTGGTGAGCGAGTAGTACTTTTATCATATTTTTTGTCGATTAAAGACAAACTACGAGCAGTGAAACGATTCCTCGCCAGCCAGCAGTGTGAATGTCCAACGATAAACTAGTTGAAACATTTCTTTTATTTACATGGAGTGTATAACTATTGGAATTTCCATGAGCAAGAAAATAGTGAGTAATTTCCTCACCGTCTGCGGGCCAACTGCCTAGCGACGAATTAAACGATTCTTCTATCGCACATTAAGTCGATAATTTGTAGACAATTGACGTGCCCCACGGTTTTATTTTAGTCTAGTCTATGCATATGTTTATAATTCCCACGACTGTATCTATTTTATTATTTTTTGGTTTTTAGTACATTTATCTTAAACATTGCAATGTATGTTTAACATAAAACCGTTTAACTTAAAAAGTTTTTTTACCTATTTTTATTTTCTAGTTTTTAGTTTTTATTTCGCATTCTGTTTAATTCATTTAGTGCTTCATTATTGCAAGGTTTCTTGCCCGTTAGTTTATTGCAGTCCAACTTCTCTATACGTAGTCCCTGCAAAGATCTTACTCTACTAAGAGCCACGTAGGCTTGACCTTCTTCAAACAGTTTCGCACCTAAGTATACGACTGCGTGATCCACAGTGCTGCCCTGCATTTTATGTATTGTAGAAGCCCATGATAGTATTAAAGGCAACATTCTTCTTTCAGCCATCCCGTAATTGTACTTTATTTTACGTAGCCGCGAGCGCCATCTACCCCATACATAGGTACTATATACGTGTCATAAAAGTCACAACAATACCATAAATGCACATTTCAAAGAATGTCTATTATTACCATAAAAATTGTAAAAATAGTTTCTAAGTAGGTAAGAAGAAACCTATTGTTTTATTTTTTAACTAGCTCATTATTTATTTTTTTACCATTTTGTTCCTACGAGTAATGAACATTTAAACGGTCGACCCCCCCAGAGGTCCAATAAAGGGGCAAGGCTATGTACAACAAGATGCGCCTAAGTCTTGAGGGGAAAACGCTAACGACATATCATTTTTATCCACCCTAATGCCATACAGTTCTCGGCGCGTTTTAACCTTTCACCTTAACTTGGGTGGTGTACCGCTAACGACGTATCATTTTTAGCCACCCTAACGAAACACAGTCCTCAACACGATACAAAATCTTGACTTGGGTGGTGGATTCAGGCTGGATTAATCAGATACCTAAATTACAGATTCAATTTCTAAATTTAAATCTTATTATTATACGCCATTTAGTGGCTGCGCCCATCTTAAATATTGAGGTTGTATGGTGCACTGTATTCTTCTTGTCAAGCCCTTTTATTTGATACCCATATTGGTGGGATTGTTAAAAAATTGTTATCAGCCATTTGGTAGCGGCAGCCATCTTAGATTTCAATTTTGCATAGTAAATTGTATTCTACTTGTTGAGACCTTTCATTTGATACCCATGTTGATGGGATTGATAAAACCTAAGTTATCCACCATTTTTTAGAGGCCGCCATCTTGGATTTCAATTTTTTATAGTATATATATTGTATTCTGCTTGTTGAGACCTTTCATTTGATACCCATATTGATAAAACCTACGTTAGCCGCCATTTTGTAGCAGCCGCCATCTTGGATTTAAATTTTTTATAGTATATTGTACCTATTCTGCTTGTTGAGCCCTTTCATTTGATACCCATATTGATGTGATTAATAATAAATAAATTATCCGCCATTTTGTAGCGGCGGCCATCTTGAATTTATAAAGATAATGAATAAACATAATTGTATTGTCATCAAAATCCAAAGTGTATACAAAATTTCAGATTAATCGGTTGACAGGAAGAGGGTGAAATTTGAATTACTAAATTTGACCCAAGAATAAATAATAAATAAAACAAACGGGGTGAGCTAAATAAAACCGTTTAATATAAACCTAAGAAGAACTTTTAAGTGGGACTTCATAATAGCGGATGTGAGTCAACCTATCATAGGTGCTGATTTCCTAAATCACTATAAATTAATTGTAGATGTAAGCACTCAAAAATTGTTAGATAAGGTAACCAATCTTAAGGTTAATAGATACTTAGTAAACAGCATAGAATCTACACTAAAGTCGGATTATTAATCTCAGTCAGTAAAATGACAAGTGCAACTGTCACTGATACAAAAAAGGGTGACCCGCTACAATAGTGATGTTCGGCAATCAATAGACTTACACATTTTAGTCATTCTTTATTTTATTAGATAGGTGTGAAAGCGTTTTTTTATGATATTCTAAAAATTAATATTGTAAATATGTAATATAACATTCTATTAGGTACATATTCTATTATATATATTACGTCAGGTATTGCTGCATTTTGATTCCATACATAATTATTTGCATTGAGAACCATGTGTTTCTAAATAAAAAACAAATGGCGTTCGTTTGCGAGAGAGAGAGAGAGAGAGAGAGAGAGAGAGAGAAATAAAAAAGTTCCCTGTCGCTTCTATTCTTATCGCGTGGTTTCGTGTCGCGTGTATTCCCATTGCATTATTTAGGCACAAATTTGAAGATTGACAAGCCAAATGAAACTCTTTGTAACTTCTTGAATTCCAGTAGAAAAGGACGGAAATCGTTAGTAGTTACCCTACGTAATGCCTACTAAATGATTGACAGGAATGAGTACTTTTGAGATTTGAGTTGTGGTTATGTATTAAGCAAATTACCAAATGGTCGTAGAAAAAAATAATTTAAGGACCAGCAAAAATGACAGCTTTAAATTTTTTTCATTAAAGTATTTTTCATGAAATTATTCTCAAGCTAAATTGGTGTGAAACGTTTGTATAAAACAAACTATGATTCCTAGAAAAGTGATTAGATTACATATATTTAAATGTAAATAATTATAGAGCAATCGTGATCCAAATTGTTTGTTTACTGCATTATTTGAATGAGTTGAAATACGGTATACGTGGTTTTATGTAATATTTAATAACTGTTTGTTAGTCAATAAAAAAATATAATCTCGACTAACTTTTATTGTAAAACTCGATTCAACCACATCACTATTTCCGTGGCTGGCGTGAATAAGTTGACAAGTATAAAATGTCAATTTTAGAGGGCGGCCATTTGAAAGTTTGACCGTTTCTGGTAAATCGGTAAATTAGTTAAATTTAAGAGTATGTATTGTTTTCCATATTATTTTAGGCCAATTTTAAAACTATGATAGTAAATGAGACAAAATCCTTACAGTTTTGGCAATATTAGACTTGTCAAGTTGTTCACCGACGAGTTATCAAGTTAATCACCGAATTATCAACTTGTTCTCAGCAACTATAAAAGTGTTTACAGTAGTTATCAACTTAGGCACCATCAAAATAAGTATTGTTGGGCAAGCAATGTTTTTTATAATACATGATACCTAACTGACACAAACAAGGGAGGTAGGTACTTGCTATTTAAACATCATTATCAAAATTTAAAAAAAAAGAGGTAACTGTTTAAATATTAAAATCAAATGCTATATATTCTATTAGTTTCATATGGTAAAAGGAGTAGTCACTGTAGAATAATCAATTGCTTCGTCCAAATCTGGATCAGTGTTAGATGTCTTGGCTGTATGTTGCCAGGGTACCTGGCGCACCCTCGAAAGGAAGTCCCAGGGACCCTGACCAGCCCTGGTCGCCATTCACCGGCGACCCCTCCTCGTGGAGAGAGACCACACATTGCCTCTTCTGTCTAATTGAGGTGCGTGCCAGAATACGTCACGCGTCACCACCCTGGGCCTGTCTCTGCCAGGGCGACAGCCAGCCCTGAGTGTCGCCTCCGGGCTCACGCTTACGGGGGACGGAGATCGTTCTGAGATCTCCGATTCCCAGCGCGTCTTCTCCTGCGGCTCGGAAGATTACTGTTCCTCTCCCGTTCCTTCTCCGCCGCCTCTTTTGCAACCATCACCTCCTCACAAAACAAGGCGGCGGAGTTCCATAAACTTTCGCTGCTGACCATAGCCTGAACCATGGCCTGGAGCGTGATATTTATCACTCCTAAGGCCACATCGTTGATCCGTCCACTCTGGGCCATCTGCCAGAGTGTGGAGCACCGTATCCGGTAAGCAGCCAGAACAGTAGTGGCACTCTGGCGTTGGCTCCCGCCTTATCCGATGCAGGTACACACCGAAGCAACCATGCCCGGTGAGTAGCTGCCTCAGCCGATAGGAGAGGCAGCAATGACGCCTCTCCAGCCAGTCCTTCATTACAGGGCTTATCGCCTCAACTATATCATGCCCGGCTGTTGGTTGTCCAAGTCGCTCTTTCCACTCCTCCACGACTACCTGGCGGAGCTGAGACCCCTGTCCCTCGATTTCCTGTGAAGCAGGTCTCAGATCTGGCTCCCGTGCCTCTTTGCACCAGTCCAGGTCCCATGGAGGTGTACCGGCTAAAAGAGTTGCCGCTTCAAAAGAGACCGTGCGGTATCCTCTTATAATCCTGACGACCAGCAGCCGCAGTGGACGTCGCAGTATTGCCACGTTACTGGCCGTTAGATTCCCTGCCCATACCGGAGCCCCGTAAAGAGCCATGGATCGCACGGCCGCAGCATAGTCTTCTGCAAGAGGTGTCAGGCCCCCTTAAGTTAGGCAGTAGTCGTGATAACGACAACGCCACTCCCTTCAACTTGGGGGCCGCACGATCTCAGGTGAGGCGGAATGTCTCCTAGCCGGGACCCCTCCATGGGACCTGGAAGCGAGAGCCCTTGCGTCACTGTTTAGATGGCGCAAGGAGGCGCTGGGGCGAGGTCAAAGGCCTGCGTCTCGGGAAATCGAGGTCCAGCGGTCCCTGCTCCACCAGGAAACCGTGGAGACATGAAGGTGCGACTTGAGCAACCAAAGGGGGGATTCGCCACAATCGCGGCCATCAAACCGGTCATGGACGAGTGGCTGGAGAGGAGACACGGTGCTCTCTCCTACCGGTTGTCACAGATACTTACCGGGCACGGTAGCTTCGGTAGGTATTTGTGGCGAAGACACCGGGAAACCACGGCCGAGTGTCAGCACTGCGAGGACCGCAGCGATGACACAGCGCTCCACACGCTGGTGGAGTGCATGGCGTGGGCGCAACAGCGCCAGGTCCTCGTAGTGGGTCTGGACGTGGACACTTTCTCACTCGAGACCACGGTGCGAGCCATGATCTCCAGCGGAAGTAAGTGGGACTGCGCCGCCTCTTTCTGCGAGCTGGTCATGCTCGTGAAGAAGGCGGCGGGGTGGGTACGGGAGAGAACTCTCCCACCCGAGATCCGCAGTCGGCGGCTTGGGCGCCGCCGACGTGTCTTCGTCGAAGACTATCGGCCTCCATGACCGGGGGCCTGAGGACGGTGAGAGGGCTGCTCACCGTCCTTATAGAAGCAGGCCCATGACGGCAGCGTGACGTGAGGGATGCACGCACGCCCCCCCCCCCCCCCTTAGAATAACACCCTAAAACCCCTCAAAGACGCGGGATAGCACCCGAACCACCCCCTAGGCGAGGCCGTAGTGGCGGCCGTAGGTCTGTTGGGAGTCCTGGGACATCCTTCCGAGGGCTTACCCGGGGCTCCCAACCATAGGCTGTTGAGCGTTACATGAGGTTTTTAGTCGGTTGGAGTCCGGCATAGCATCCATGAGGATTTTCCGTCACGTTAAAAAAAAACTCTGTACATTTTTGCTAAATAACCGCTGTTCAACGCCTAAATATTTCTTCCCAGTCGACTTTCTACAATAATGGCTCTCATAGCTGGGAAATGTGGCCTTTAACAAGCTTTAAATCTTGAATTGATTTTTTATTTTTAGTTTGCGAGCTAGGAATGTGCGGCCATAACTGGACATCTCGATATGTCACGTATTGAACAGAAATATTCAACCTGTTCATAACTTGACATATTAACTTATCATGACTTAATTTGAGGAAGACGGCTGTCTATAACTTGATATCTCATTATGTCAGAATTCAGACAGATTATTCAGTTCGACATAACTTAATATATCAATTTGTCATTTTTAATCTCTCATTTTTTCAGACAGTCATAAGTGTGTAATTGGAGATATCCAGAAACCGACATTATCCTGGTAGCTAAGTATATCTTGATATAACCACATATCAATCTTCGTTCACAAAAAATAAATATTCGATAACTAGGCATGTAGATTTATCAAATTAGAGACTATAAAATGCGAGATGTCAACATACTACCAAGCGTGATTACAAAAAAAGTTATGTACATATTCAGTTGTAATTTTTTTATATATAGATTCATACTGTTGGGATCGTATTAAGCTAATAAAAAGAAAATCATACAAGTCGAGATGTCAAGTTGTTCACGCCAGCCACGGATTTATTTGTGACAAAAACCCCGCAACACTGAAAATGTCATTTTACTGACTCGAATTAAAAATCATAGTATAAGTACATTTGATACTAAAATTGATTGCTGTAACATTCTCTATAAATATCCTAACATAACAAAACCATTTAATTTTAAGGCCAGTCCTAAACATAATGTGTACCATTATATAGAAACTACGGGCCCACCGGTCCACGCCAAAGCCCGGCCATTACCTGCTCACCTGTACAACAAGGTAAAACAGGAATTTAAGTGCATGCAGGAAGCCGGCATCTACAGTCCCTCAAGCAGCGAGTGGGCAAGCCCCCTCCACGTCGTGCCCAAGAAAGACGGAAACATTCGTCCGTGTGGCGACTACAGGAGGCTAAATGCAATAACTAAGCCTGACAGGTACCCGATTCCTAGAATACGGGACTTCACGTTCGGCCTTGCAGGTAAGTCTATTTTTAGCAGAGTCTAATCGTGCCTTCCACAACATACCCATTCATCCTGACGATGTGGACAAAACAGCCATAATTACCCCATTCGGTTTATGGTCGTTCTCCGGGATGACCTTCGGGCTTTGTGGGGCCCCGCAGACGTATCAAAGGTTCATGGACAACGTGGTACTATAAGGCATAGAGCAATTATCATATACTATAAATAATAAGTTAGAAACTTCTCAAATATTTTGTTACCTAGATGACGTAATCATAGCGAGCACATGCTCAGAAATTAATTATAAGCACTTAGAATTATAATTAACAACGAAAGGAAAAGGCGGTAGGTGTGAATAAAGTGAACACATATCTTTACATTGAAAATTTTAATTAAATTAGAATAATTCAAGTTTCATAAAGTTTTGTTGTACTATCCTTCTGTGTACATGATAATAAGTGAGTACACACGTTTGTAGCAGTACATGTGAGTTACTTACAGCTTAAATACCACCTACCAGCATTCGTCACACTACACTAAACTATTTATCACTACCACTGAGTTGCTGTCCTGAATATCATGTCTCAGCTTGAGGAGGTACAGTCTGCGCAGAAGACCTTGGAGGAAAACTTTTTCCGGAAGATGGATGAGCTCCAAGTCCAGTTACAAGGTAGTACTGCGGCCAAAGACACTGTGGCTAAGGTAGCTGAAGAGTTCCGCACATTCAGGGAGCTAATATTTAATATCCTGGGCCTTCTTCGGAAACAGATTGCAGAATGTGCCAGGGCCACAGATGCAGTTGACAGTTGGCAGCGAAGGAAAGCCTTGGTGTTCAGCGGGATCACAGAGATAGACCGAGAAAACTGTAAAGACACTATTATGGAGTTGCTGCAAACTAAGATGGCTTTGAAGGATATTCCAGTTACATCTATTAAGACCTGCCATCGCCTCGGTGCTACTGGTACTGGTCATCATCGTCCCATCCTGGTAAGATTTTGTGATTTGAACATCAAGTCTACAGTCTGGAATGCGAAGTCTAGACTCAAAGGGTCCTCTATAGCAGTTAGGGAGTTCCTAACTAAGACCCGGCAGACGCTGTTTGTCAAGGCAAGACTTCATTTTGGAATGCGCTGTTGTTGGACACAGGATGGTAATATCTTGATTAAAGCGCCCGATGGACGTCGCCACAGGATATCTACTTCTGAAGAACTCTCCGCCATTGTCGAAAAGCATCCGAAAGCGGGGTCAGACGTGAGTGCTCGAAAGACATAAATGCCTTGAACTTCAAGATGTTTCTCAAATGACCTCTTGCATTACTTGTGATGGTGGTGTTTATCTGGACATTGGTTATTCAACTTGATTTATGTTTATATCTATATCTTTTATTTTTGTACAGGGGTGCCTACTGATGTGATAAAGATTCACTTTCTTTACTTAAACCGACTTGTATTGTATGTATTGGTTCACTTCACTTTCATTTTTATTCGTATCAAAATCAAGCATGACATGTCAATGTCAATGTCATAATTTTGACAAGTAGACATTAGGGTTTTAACACACTGGGCCGGTGGTATCTGGACATTAGCTATAGACATTTTATGAGGCAACGAAACAAAATGTCGAGATGGGTGCAGTGTATTCGTGCATTTTTCATATATAGTTGGTTTTGTTTTCCTTTAATTTGACACTGTACCTAATCATATTTAGTGGGCACCCATAACTGTTTATTGTTTGTTGGTGTGTGTTTGCTGGTGGGTGGTGCAGAGATATTGAGATTAGCTTAACTTACTTCTGCATAGCACAGGAATATTTTAGTATTGTATTGTATTGTATTGTCTGTATTTATTTATTTCATATTTTATAATATTTATTTTATTAGTTTACTATTATGAGTAGCTCATCTGATGAGGACTTGTCCTATCATTCTGCATATGATGGGGATTTCGTATCTGACTCTGAAATTGGTACACTAGGTGAACAACTATGTACGCGTTTTGGAACTGAATCGGGCAGATCACTGAATGTTTGCCATATAAATGCTGAAAGCGTGCCCTATCACTACAGCGACCTCTTAGAAACGTTTTCAGATTCCCAGGCACATGCCATTTTGGTTTCAGAGAGTTTCTTTAAACCTAATCATCTTTCTACATGCTATGCACTCCCGGGTTTTATTCTGATAAGAAACGACAGAGAGGGTAGGGAGAGGGGTGGAGTTGCAATTTATCTCCGTAGTAACTTTCCTTATAAAATTGTAGCCTCATCTTCCCCGCAGTACGCTGCTACTGCGGAATTTCTCTTCCTCGAGGTGTGGGTTAGGGGGATAAAAGTCCTTCTTGGAGTTGTCTACTGCCCCCCTACTGTTGACTACTTCACTGATTTCGAATCGGTTTTAGAATCCTTGGGGCCTGATTATGAGCATCACATCATCATGGGTGACCTTAACACTAATCTCCTCATTCCTAACTCTTCTCGAGCTATTAGGCTACGGCACATTGTTGAGTCGGCTTCGCTTTATATATTACCATTACAGGCCACACATCACAATGTGGATGTACCTGACACATTGCTCGACCTAATTATTACCTCTTCTTCTTCTTCAGTTCGCTCTCATGGACAGCTTCTTGCTCCTGCTTTCTCTCATCATGATCTCATTTACTTGTCCTATACTCTCAAGCTACCAAAATTGAAACCTAAAGTTCTGCACATGCGTTGTTTTGGACAGGTTGACGTCAATTCATTGCGGAACGATGCTTCTGAGATTGATTGGGAGCTACTGGTGGAAGCTCAAACTATTGATGATAAGATTCAAGAGTTTAACAAAGCTGTAATAGGTATCTACGATAAACATGCACCCATTAAGAGGGTTAAATTAAAGCGTCCACCGGCACAATGGATTACGGATGAGGTCCGTCTAGCAATGAAAGGTAGGGATCGGGCATTTCGTAAATTTAAAAATAACAGATCGGATGTTAACTGGGACCTATACAAAACTGCTAGGAATCGTTGCAATCAGGTTATACGTAACTCTAAACGCCGATATATCTTTGATAGTATTGCTTCGTCTTCATCCTCAGATATATGGAGATTTCTGGGTACACTGGGAATTGGTAGGAGTAGGCAGTTGGAGTTTCCAAAGACAATTGGGTTGGATGACATAAATAATCATTTCTCTACCTCCAACGCCATGGCTGATCCAGTTAAAAGTCAAACGGTAGACTCTCTGGCTGTCCTGCCGGTTCCCTGTTATGCTCCTTTTAAATTTTCTCCAGTCTCGGAGGATGAGATTAAAAAGATCATCATTTCGATACATTCCAAAGCAGTTGGCTGTGACAACATTAGTCGCCGCATGATTACCACCATCCTTGAACAGCTCCTCCCTGCTATATCTCATATCATTAACTTTTCCCTCGATTCTGGTCAATTCCCTAGTTTGTGGCGTAAAGCCTACGTACGTCCCTTACCCAAAATTACAAACCCTTCCCTGCCTAAACACTTTCGTCCAATATCCATACTTCATTTTCTGTCTAAGGTATTGGAAGCATGTGTGCACAGCCAACTGTCTAAATTTATTTTCCGTAATGCCATATTGAGCCCTTTTCAATCTGGTTTTAGACCAGGTCACAGCACCACTACTGCCCTTCTTAAGATAACTGGTGATATTAAGGAAGGTATGGAGAAGGGTATGGTTACAGTGTTGGTGTTAGTGGACTTCTCTAATGCTTTTAACAGCGTCAATCATGACATCTTATTGGCTGTTCTTGCTCACATAGGAATCTCATCTGACGAGTTGGAATGGTTCTCCTCTTATCTTCGGGACCGCCAGCAATCAGTTTCTGTTAATGACACTTCGTCACACTGGTGTAACCTAAATGCTGGGGTCCCACAAGGCGGTATACTCTCTCCTCTTCTATTTTCTATATTTATTAATTTCCTCATTGCTTATCTTCAGTGTGCGTATCATCTGTATGCTGATGACTTGCAGATGTATAGTCAAGCTAGGGTTGATGACATTGCGGAGGCTATTGACAGCTTGAACAGGGATTTAGACTCTTTAGGGAGGTGGTGTGACAGGTTCGGCCTATCAGTTAATCCGGAGAAATGTCAATGTATAATAATAGGTAGCTCCCGGATGATGAGCAGGCTGGAGGGTGTAAGTCTGCCACAATGTACATTTAGGGCTCAAACTATACCGGTTACCACTACTGTAAAGAACCTGGGATTGTATCTTGATTCCACTCTTGATTGGCGTGCTCAGGTTACTAATGTCAGCCAGAAGGTTACTGGAACACTACGGGCATTTTACAGACTTAAAAACTTTCTTCCTGTTAGTACCAAGATGACGCTTGTGCAGATGCTAATCTTTCCTATTATTGACTATGGTGATGTGTGCTATTTCGGCCTGAATGCAGATCTGCTCTGTAAACTTGACCGACTTCTCAATAATTGCATTCGATTTGTTTTCAATCTCCGAAAATATGATCACGTCTCGGCTTATCGGGATGAGCTGGGTTGGTTACCCATACGTCGCCGGCGTAGTTTACGTGCGGTGACTATGGTTTATTCAATTCTACACTCTCCTCATGCTCCTACTTACTTGACTCCTTATTTTCAACTGCTCTGTTCAAATCATAACAAAAACTTGCGCTCATCTAAAAACCTTCTTCTTCGCTGTCCCTCTCACTCCTCTGATTTTATACACTGCTCTTTCGTTGTTCAGTCCATTCTTTTCTGGAATGCTCTTCCTCTTGAAGTTCGGTTGGCTACTAGTAGGGAGTCCTTCAGGGAAAAAGTACGACTACTTTATAGTGTACCATGACTTAGAGAATCTTTGTGGTTTTGCTACAATCTTCGTTTCTGCTTGCTGCTTGTCAACATTTTTTTTTCTTTTTTTTTCTCTATTCCCCTTTATCTCTTTTCTGATTTTTTTTATTTTTTTATTTTTTTAGTTTATTTATGTGGGTTTGTATTTTTTTTTATTTAAGTATGTATATGTATATGTGTGTATATGTATATGTATATGTGTGTATATGTGTATGTATATGTATATGTGTGTATATGTAGGTATGTGTATATGTATGTGTATTTATGTGTATATGTATGTATTTATATATGTATGTAATATCACATTGCGTTTTTTATGACCTCTTGCATTATTTATAAAACAGTTCTCAACATATCCCTGAGCACCTACTTTATCTTGTCTCTGCATCACCCTCAGGTAGACTGGTAGAGAATGCCTAAGGCATTAAGTCCGCCTTGTACTATGTGCTAAAGTTTAAAATAAATAAAAAATAAATATATTATTATTTCAGCGTTTTGACGAGTTCGGATTAACAATTAATCTAGCAAAATGCGAGTTTGGGCAGCCTAAAACCGAGTACCTAGGGTATGAGGTCACCGACAAGGGCATAAAACCTTTAGCCGACAAGGTCAAAGCCATTATGAACTTCCCACGTCCCAAAACTTTGGAGCAACTGCGGAGATTCATAGGGATGTTGAATTTTTATAGGTTACACATACCTCACGCCATCGAACCACAAAAGGAGCTCAATAGGTACCTCGCTAAAGCTAAGAAAAAAGACAAGTCTGAGGTCCCATGGACCGACATAGAGATTGCAGCCTTCGAAAAATGCAAGGAAAGTCTCAAGGACGCAGCAACCCTAGCATATCCACTACTAGACGCGCCCCTAAGCCTCATGACGGACGCATCGGACTCGTGCGTTGGAGCCGTTCTTCAACAATTTACCAATAAGTCTTGGATACCATTAGGTTTTTATTCCAAACACTTATCATGTACCTAAGTAAAATATAGTACCTACGACAGGGAACTTTTAGCAATCTACTTGGCCGTGCAACACTTTAGAAATCACATAGAAGGTCGTCTTTTAACTATTTTTACTGACCATAAGCCGTTGACATTCGCATTCAGTAAAAATAATAGTGACAAAGAAATCCCTAGAAGAGTTAGACAGCTTTCTTATATAAGCGAATACTCTACAAACATACAACATATAACAGGGTGCAACAATGTTGTAGCCGACATGCTGTCGCGAGTCGAAGCAGTAGCCAGTCCTACGACGTTAGATTTCGCAGAAATAAGTGACGCGCAGGAACATGATACCTACATAGCAACTGTGTTGTCGGGACAAAGCGATAACAAGCTAAGTAATGTAACGCTAAAACGATGCGTAATACCGAACTCAAGTAAAACAATTTACTGTGAGGTATCTACTGCCAACATAAGGCCTTATTTACCCGAAAAATTTAGGAAACAGGCATTTGAGGCAATTCACAATATTAGCCATCCCAGAGTCCGACTATCGCGCCAGCTTGTGGCCAAAAAATATTTTTGGCCAAGCATTAATAAGAACGTAGGACAATGGGCAAAAATGTGCATTAACTGTCAGCGATCAAAGATATCGCGACATACCAGTTCAGAACTAGGCATTTTTCAACCAAGCGAACGTTTCGATCACGTTCACATAGACATAGTAGGACCTCTGCCTACCACCCAACAAGGGTATAGATATCTCATAACTATAATCGATAGGTTTACAAAATGGCCTGAAGCATTTCCGGTGTGTAACATTACAGCGGAAGAAGTCTCAAAAGTGATCTATGAAGGGTGGATCTGCCGCTTTGGCACCCCAAAAAAAATCTCTACAGACCAGGGCCGTCAATTTGAAAGTGATTTATTTAAGCATTTAATGACTGTATTAGGCATTAAGAAAACTAGAACCACGCCATACCATCCGCAATGTAACGGCATGATAGAGCGATGGCATCGTAGCATGAAGGCATCCCTCATGGCAATCTTAAACCATAGTGAGTGGTCAGAGGAGCTATATTCAGTTCTCTTAGGGCTTCGAGCAGCTATCCGCAGCGACACAGGTATCAGCGCAGCACAATTGGTGTATGGCCAAGGTATCCGCCTCCCGGGAGATTTCTATACAGACTCACCAGAGGTAAGCACCAACACGCATTGATTTACCTACAGCAACTACAGCGGGTGATCAAACAGCTACGGCCCACAACTAAGAGCCATTCGAATACTAGGTCAATATTCGTGCATCCTGACCTGGCCAAGTGCTCCCACGTATTCGTAAGAAACGATATGGTAAGCAGACCCCTCACGCCTCCGTACGAAGGGCCTTACAAAGTCGTTAGTAAGGACGATAAATGGTTTACAGTACAGTTACCTAACAGGCAAAGTCAAATCTCTATAGATAGATTAAAACCTGCATACTTAATGAATAGCACAGAACCCACTGTGCAACCAGTTATGCCAGCACCAACGCCGCCGGCGTCGGGTAGCACAAGCCAACCGGAAGATATCAATAACTCTTCCTCACAGAACACGGCGCAAGTTCCAAAGTTCTCCCGTGCTGGCAGACAAGTCAAACTTCCCGTCAGATTTAGGTAAGTTATAAAAAACACAATTCATACTTACTTACTCACCTACTCAGCTATGTACACACCTCGGACATTTGATCCCCGTCAGCAACTCGCATCCGGTACCAAGTACAATGCGCTATGTTTTAATATACTACAAATTCGTAAGTAATGATAGGGTGACCATGAGTCAACACGCTCAAATCAGTACAACCTTAGTTACACAAGTAACAATGTTTGATAGACTCACATCCGACTATTCATGAACAATACTTACATTATGCATTATGTAACTGAAACATTGTACTAATTATTATACAAGTATGAAAGGGCCATGCGAGTAGCGATTTAAGAATGAAAGGAATATCCGGCGCCGTCATGGCAACGCTGCCGATCACTACGGTGTTGTTAAATTAATTATTGCAGAGCGGGCGTCATGGCGGTCACCATTTATTACATATTATGAATGAGTATAGGTTAAGAAAAATGTCCCTACTTGTCCACGCAACGTGGACACTGTGTTATTGTGCAATCATGTTGCATCAAGTATTTAATTAAGAACAATGATTATTAGCTATTATTTGTCAGTGTATACAAGCGCTACAGCCACATAATGGGCAAAAATCAAAGCAAATCGCAAGAGGTTATTATCGCACAAAACGGAGCGAACTTTGCGACCACTAAAGAGATTGCCACAGAGCAAGGATTGGATTATTTAAATATGCTCTCAATCATAATCATTGTAAGTGTGGTACTATTTATATTCATATACTTTATACCAGCATTATAAGAAACATACTCAGAAAGTATTTCAAAAACAATTGGACACTACCGCAGCAGCGTTAAGCCAAGCTGCAAACAGTACCAATCGACGCCAATTTATGCAACAAGTGTAATAGAAATAAGGAAATTGTTGTTCGGTATAAAGAAAACACTGTATGTATATTATACAAATTTTATTTTTTTCTTTCAATTGTACCACTAGATTAAGACTGTTTGTTTTGTAACATTGTACTCTTAAACTTCCTTTTTACCATTATAAATGTGTCAAAATTATTAAAAAAGAGGGGATGAGTGTAGGGACCGCGGCACTAGTCCGCCATCTAGTAAGCAGTCGCATTTGGGTTGCACTAGCGTATAGACGTGTGTGACAATAAACGTACTTAGACATCTCTAATCGTTTGAATTAGCACCTCGTTAGTGTGTCCCCTAAAATACCAATAAATTCATAGACAAACATACGTCCCACCTGATCAAAAGTGGTCATTGTAGCCTATGAACGCTTGTAACACTTGATTCACACTGCTGACCCTGCGAAAACATGTCAAGATCCTATTTTAAAGAACCCGATACTATGAACGTTACTTTCGGTAAGACCCATGTAAGGAGTTTATTCCAGGCTCTATTTTCAGGCGTTTATGAAAAATTTTCTTTTGGACCTTACTACACACGAGCGCTCCGCACAAAGTGTGGGAGGAACACTCAGCCTGTGGCGAGCGGTGCGATAATAGAAGGTAACTGCGGCCACACAGTAAACAACCACTCGGACCGCAAACTAATGCACAGGCGGTAGAACACGCATAACGCATAAAGAGGCGAAAGACCTATTGCAAAGGGGCTCGACTCCGACTGTAATTATTGTCCGCCTGATAATGAATCGCTTTTGTAAAAATAACTGCAAGAAAGTACCGCCTGCCAGTTGAGCTTTCTGAGCTTCTTGGACTCCAGTTTGACCTTTTCTTCTCAATAATAAAGGAACTGAAAAGGTCACCAGATATTTCAACATCAAGGACTTGATGTTATATTGGGGATGAAGACAGATATGCCCTGAAATTACGGCGTTACAGTAAATGCGTTTTATTAGGATTGAATCTTATAATATTCAGTATAATCAAATCTTACACTCTTGCTAGAGAAGTCTTGATTTCACACACAAGAGTGGTACACGACTTTCTTTCACTGCGGTCTGGAGAATATTGGAGGTTTTGCATAAAATAGATGCCATCATTAAACAACATGTGCATAAATGATATCCAGCAAAATCAGGGTGGAGATTTCACCGAGTTTGGCATAAGTGGGATTAGCATTAATATGGCAATGAAGTCGGAACAGCTAGCATCAATCACGACTAAAATGCTTCAACAGACCGAAAAACTAGCAGATTTTGTCCGTAGGGAAGCAGCTGCATTGGTGCACTATCTTCATTTAGGGCTTCTACGGAGTCTTTAGTGACTTAATATCCGAATTTAAGGTTTTATTGGAAGGGAGGTGATGGTATCCGCGTATATTATTTTCTTCAATGCCAAGTTTAACATCGTAGGAGTAATTTTTCAGCCTCTTATTGAGTTTTGTCCACTTCTCATCATAAAGGTCATTAAAATCCTTAATTCTACTTGTGTACCAGTTGTACATGTTATTTTCTTTTGGTCCTGGAGTCCCGAGTATTACTATTTCAGACTCCAATACAAACAAATAACATTTAACATCGATTTGATAAATGATTTCTAAAGAATACAAGTGTACGAGTGCGTGATAAACTAAGTACTTTCTACTTAGTTTATCACGCACACGTACACTATCTATAGTACCCCATTCGACACTTGTAGTACTTATGACGTCCACGTACAATATTGAAAGTGCCCTTATAGATCCTTGTCAACTACACTTGGACATGGAACACTCTCGTATTCTACCATATTTCGATGTGTGGCGCGAGTGTCTACGAACAGTATCAAATTGTTCACTTTCGATGATGTTCGTTGCTCAAAGTGTGCAGTATCCATTGTGTTCGTGCTCTGCTTATCCTTCAGGTTATCACCTATTACTCTCTTAAACCGGCATTGTGAACTATTGTGTAAAATGACTATCTCAGTTGTGATATAGCCACAGGGCGGAAACTCGATACAAAATAATGTTACAAATCACATAGCACGGAATATCCGCGCGCCCCTACGCGTAGCGTACGTACTACGCAGCGGGCGCGCGGCGATTCCATGCTCTGTGTTACAAATACAAATACGTTTCTGTTTTTAGAATATTGATCATATTAAATCGTACACGCATCTTTGGGTAAATTTGAACTACGTTTATTTTATTACGTAGACATAAAATTATAAAATGCATAAAATATTATATTCGCGAAACTTGCGAGGCTTGCAATACTTATGAGAAGGATGTCATCGGATATATGGGTACCCTTTCCTGACGATCCACACTCTAACTCCGTATTGTCGAGGCAGAAAACCTGGAAAAAAAAATAACATTAAGTATTTCTTTAACCAGGGTTTAAAATTCTAGTTTAATAATATTGTCCACAGAGGGTCACTACATTAAATCCTTTCGTTAGCTCATCAAAAATTTTCTAAAATTCACTTGCGTCACCCGGGAATTGAACTAACTAAAAATGAAAAAAAAAAAATAGACCCAAGCTATTTATTTAATTACATGAATAGGTATAGTTTAATTAAAATGGACGTCGAGACGGTGTATCTGCCAACAATACCAGGATTTATAGGGTTCGTCTGGTGCAAACGGGACGATTGGACGATGGAATGCCTGAAGTCCCGATCTAATGCTTTTGGATTAGTTTTATGGGGCTATGTGTATTTAAATGAATTTATAGAATTATTATATATTACAATGTATAGATTCAGTCGCTCATTAGCTGTGGCTGACTTAGTACATTAAAAGGCAAAGTAGAATTTTAAGCACTTATTCTTTAAGCTTCTAATTTCATAATCATGTTCTCACAATATATTGTGTGACAAGGTGACAACACTCTCACAATATATTGTGTGAGAACATGATTATGTTCTTGTACAAAACTATTACGAAGAGATTTTATACAAAATCTCCAACAATATACTCTCATCACCATCATCCCTATAGTATGCTCATCTCGTTATGAACAATGTAATCATAAAAGTTACGACATTGTCAACCATTTAATTTTTTTTTCCAATTGCCAACTGGAATTTCTGGCCCTTTCCAAGCAATAATACACACATTAATATGTCGTCAATTAACCTTTAAACAGCCAGAATACATCTGCTTGTAATAGCCGCTGATGAACACGGCTGTTTCCTCGCCACAAGATCTGAGCGCTGTTTGCTTATAGCATGACAGGTACTCGTGGATGGAACTGAAACAAAACATGTTTTTATTATTCATTCATTTTCATCTATTTTCTAAATAAAACAGCTCTTTGATGGTTTTACTCCCCCCATGTGGCATCAGGACCCCGTGTGACAACGGGAAAGAGTAATAAATGTCGCCACTCCTATTCATCTCAAGGGATAAAAGGGCCACAAGGGAACACTTTCGCAAAACGATCTATTGCGTAGTGAAGGAAAACTCGAAATGTAACCTGGTTGTCAGTAAAATGACAATCGTTAAGCCAAGTTGAAGGCCTTAAGGACGGCTTAAAAATTTCAACTGCGAGTCATTACGACCTACGCCTGTCCATTTCAACACTGCAATAGGCTCACCACCTATTACGTGGGACATAAGAGTGTTTAAGAGCCTTCCATACGCCAAATTGTTAAAAGAAGATAGAAGATATACATTTTAGCGTGCATGAAAGAGAGAGATGCGATCGGTTTTCGTGCGCTTTAAACGAAATAAATTAATTATAAAAAAACTATAACCAATATGAAAAGAATACTCTAGTGCAAATGAAGATTTTACTATTGTCTTTCTTAAAAATATTTTATATTATAAAAACAACTTATAATATACGAGATCTAGCTTAAAATTTCACGAAATTGAGGCATTTTCAACACTAAAATCTATCGAGGATTTTATCAGTAATCGTGTTTCGAGCCTAGAGCGTTTTTATTTCATGAACTGAAGTTGTCTGTGTTCAAATTTTAATTCAGCAGACCTCACGAGTCCTGAGATCTAGATCAAAGTAATAGTCTATTTGGCGTCATATGGACTCTTAAGAAGAAGGTTCGTTCGCACTACCTCTCCAATATTCTGTGATCGTTGTGTTTAAATTTTAGTTAATCTTATTTTTGGTCATATAATCATTAAGATTGATAAGTTCAAAGGTACGATATGTATGTATGTGTCTTTATGTACCTATATAAGTATGTATATAATATACACTCATTTGCAAAAAAAACGGGCACCTAAGCAATGAACCATTTCAAATGTTAATATTGCTTTGTTTGATAATTATAGGTAGTTTTATCCTCACAATTTGGTAAATTAATAAGAAAATAATCGTTTTCATCAGTATTTTATAAAATTTTGTTACAATTTATGGGAAATAATGCTAAACCTCGCTAGTAGTGTATGTTCGCTAGTAGTGCATAATGCTCATGAAGTAAAAATAAAAAAGGTTTTTTGTTTGTTTTTCTTTAATAAAGTAAAAGCAGATAAATGTTTAGTATCGAGTGTGACCCCCTCTAGCTAAAATCACAGTTTGAATTCGTCTGGGCGTGCTAGCGAGTATATCCCGGATACTTGATTGCGGAATACGTTCCCACTCCGCAGTAATCACATTCTTCAGCTCTCTGATGGTCTGCGGAGCCGGGTGTACTGATCTCACACGCCGTTTTAGAACGTCCCAGACATGCTCTATGGGATTGAGGTCGGGACTTCGAGCTGGCCAGTCCAAACGACGAATGCCGACCTCTTGCACATACGCATTAACATCGCGGGATCGGTGGGCGCGAGCATTGTCGTCCATAAAAATCGAGTCTTAACCTAGAGCGGCCAATGCGGGTTGTGCATGAGGAATTAGAACTTCCGTTATGTATCGATGCCCAGTCAGAGAGCCGTTTTCAATGAAGACTAACTCTGTACGTTCCATTGAATTTATTTCTGCCCAAAACATAACAGAGCCCCCACCATAAGGTGTGATTTCTTCGAAACATGCCTCTGCAAAGCGTTCTCCTTGTCTTCTTAGCACTCGCCGACGTCGATCTTCACCGAACAGAGATATCCTGGCTTCATGAGAGAACAAAACCCTATTCCAATCGTCTTTAGTCCATGATTCACAATTTCTAGCGAACCTAAGCCTGTGAACTCTGTGCTCACGGAGTAATTTGGGGCCGCAGGCCGGGCGGTGATATGCACATTTCTTACTTCTTGGAGGTTGTTCTTAAGATCCACATACGAAGATTTGCGATTTCTCAATGCGCGACTCACAAGAAAACGATCATCCCGTGGTTGGGTACATGGTTTTCTTCCAGAACCAGGCCTTCTCTCGACGGAACCAGTCTACTCATATCGCTGCCAGGTCCTTTGGACCGTCGAGCGACTAACATTTAGCCTCCTAGCCACGAAACATTGGCTGCAACCCTCTCAAGCAGTGCGATAATTTTGGTAGCTTTTACCACTTTATCTACCATTTTTGATACAGCCAAACAGCAATAAATAAAGCTTTGACAGTCAAGGATATGAAATTAATCGATAAAAATTGAATAAAAGTTGTGAAAGTCGATGTTAACTTCTGGAACTTCGCGCCAAAAATGTAGGATAAAAAGGGGTTTTCTGTAAAAATGAGCATCAAATGAAAATTTGAATTTAGAACGTACTTTTTTAAATACCACGGCATTTTTAAAACCGGCCAGTAACGTGTACAAACGATTGAAACCTTTTTGGTATTGTATCTTTTTAAAGATGAATGAAAATCAAAACCGCCCGTTTTTTTTGCAAATGAGTGTATAATGATAATATAAGTTTGTGTGTGCACTTTTTTGTAAGCCTGATTTCTGTCACACTTGTCATATTTATTTTAATTTTCAACCTTTCCTCTCATCGGACTGCTGGAAGAAATTTCTGGTATAGAAATAGGCAGTACCATTGTACCTACTCTTCTTCTCTTTTAATGTAATTTCTTTTGTTGTTGTTGTATGTGTGCATAAATATTAAATAAATAAAACTATTAGGTGAAATGTGGGCGCTTACTATGCCTCTGCCTATCCCTTCGGTAATAAAGGCGTGACTATATGTAGGTATTTTTGTATATTAGGACAAATGCAAATTTTAGATTTTATTAACCGACTTTTAAAAAAGGAGGAGGTTACTCAATTCGACCGTATAGGTATATATTTTTTATTCTTTTTTATTTTTTTTATGTTTGTTCGCGCAGCACTCCATCGTTCATGGACCGATTTGAATTTTTTTTTTTCGTTCGGAAATAGATACTTCTAAGGTGGTCCCATTTTAAGGAAGTCAGGATCTGATGATGGCATCCTGGAAAAATCGAAGGTAACTTCTAAAAATTGTAGAGGCATCTGGGGCGTTTCTAAAATTTATCTTAAGGGCTTTAAAGTAGTACAACTTAATGAAGGTCTGGAGTCGATCTGATGAAGAAGACAAAAGACAGTGGAGAGAATTCCCTAACGATAAACAGCAGTTGCCTTGTGTTTGGGCTTGATTAATTTGTACTGTCGTGAACTTTACACCTAGGTAGATAGATTTCCAGTCTACACGTCACTAAAAATAGTGAAAAAAAAAATTTTAACAAAAAAGAAACCGACTTCAAAGAAAACTAAAAACTGAAAAACAAAATTTACTTAGCACAAAGTTAGTATATTCTGATTTATCAGATTTCATTAAATATAATACTGAAGTCGGTGCCAATATGACTATGAGAGAGCCTAATAATGCCTCCCTAAGCTTACATAGTTTTACTGGGCAGTACTGGGCACCGATTTCTGTATTATTTTTAATGAAATCTGATAAATCAGAATATACTAACTTTGTGCTAAGTAAATTTTATTTTTCAGTTTTTAGTTTTGTTTGAAGTCGGTTTCTTTTTTGTTAATTTTTTTTATTTTTAAACCCCGACGGAAACCCGAACGGGGTTACGGGCTCACCTAATCATAACCTAATCGTACGTCTGTCTCGCAAGATCCTAACTGTAGATGTTTTGCGCGTACTCGTTGAATATTTTTGAAGTTCCTTGAAATGCACAATTGTTTAGGTATAGAGCGGTCCCCCCGACGAGACAAACTGTTAGTTAAAAATATGAATACGTAAATAATATAGCTACCTATAATAATAATAAAGGTTCAATACTTAGGGTAGATAGGTCTTATTATAATAGTTTTTTTTTCTTTTTGCAGGTTTTTAATTGTTGTTTTTTGTGAGTCGGGGGTTTTTTAAATTTTTAAATTTTTTTTTTCCTTAAATACGTCTACATAAATAGGTAACACACATTTACGATTATGTAGGTACATAAGCGAAGGTGGTGTCAAGAGCCGAAGAAACCAACGTGCATGCATGAAAAGAAAAATGAAAGTTAAAGAAGCAAGTGAGGTTTCTATGGACCGTGCCGTGTGCAAAGACTTCTATTTAAACTGAGCGAGACTTTGTCTGTGTGACTCTGTCGCATAAAACTATATCACTAGGTCACGTGGATCATCTGTTCAAAGTTTGAAATAAAAAAATTTAAAAAATTAAAAAAAAAAAAAAAAAATTAAATTTAATTTAATTTCGTTTAAAAAATTTTTTATCCCAAACCTCAGTTTATATAGAAGTCTTTGGCCGTGTGAAAATTTTTATCCCAAACCTCAGTTTATATAGAAGTCTTTGGCCGTGTGGCGCTCGGTTCTTTCTGCCTAACCCGCAAGGGAGTTGGCGTGAAGATAGTATAGTATAGTATAGTACATAAGCGAAATCAGGTACTGTCTCGCGGAAGCTTATTTAGGCACAGGAAGAATTTTACATTGGCCTTGTATGCCCCCTCTTATACAGAGATTTTTATTATTATTAAAGTAACTTTTTTATATACCGCTAAGGTGTCAGACAAGCATACGGCCCACCAGATGTAGCGTTGGTTACTGTAGCCTATGGATGTTTCCAACACCAGAGGCGCTACACTCTTACGCTTACGTGTCTTTTGGGATAATAATAGATACGTTATTACAAATCTGCAATAAACCGACATAAAACTAAATAACCCATTTACCAGTCTTATCTACACATACATACCTACATAAAAATCAATGCCACTTTTCATTGTAAAAAAGAAGGGGTGGATCGATTTTGCTAATTCTTTTATTTTTGTGTTAGTTATAGCCCGGGCAAGGTTTCTATTCAAAAAAACCACAAAATATAAAAATTACAATATCGGGTCAGCGTGATATGGCACAACAAAGTTAGCCAGGTCAGTTAGTATAATACATAAATGTTACGATAAATTGAAAACCATGAGGAATTTAATAACTCGACCTCGACTGTCTTTCGACTCTATCATCAGATCGACTCCAACCCTTCATTAAATTGCAGTACATTAGCACTTATTTAAAAAGTTAACTCTAGTTGTCCCTATAATTTTTGGTGGCTGCCCTCGATTTCTCCTGGATTCCATCATCAGATCCTGACCTGGTAAAATGAGACCACCTCAAAAATTAACCCTATTCAATAAAAAAAATATGAAATTCGTCTATAATTGACAAAAATATCGGTAAACCTTCATAAAAAAAACATACAGACGAATTGAGTTGTCTCCTCCTTTTTTGAAGTGTGTTTAAAAGATGTCTTTAAAACTGTAGAAGAGACTCAGTTGCTGGACAGAATCCTCTCAAGAACCAGGATGAGATAAATGAATAACATTCTGTATTACTTGTATTTCATCTGACATAAAGAACAAGAAAGCCGTGAGATCGTTCTCACCAGACTGTCCCTCTCTAACACGTTTATTGTGAAAGTGAAAGTTCAATCCGATTGACGTTATCATTTTTTTTTATTTCAAACTTTGAACAGATGATCCACGTGACCTAGTGATATAGTTTTATGCGACAGAGTCACACAGACAAAGTCTCGCTATAAGCTCCTCTGCACTCTATTTTATAGAGAGGGGCTAAAATGAATAACATACATAAAACCGAACAATTTCAATAAATGCTTACCAACAAACGGCTCTGTTAATATCTGCTTGGCTTGTAGCAATCGCTGTTTGGCCAGTTTGATAATGATCTCCTGGCTGATGATGGCTCAATGGCGTGGGACTCATTTTAATGATCTTATCGCATGTCTCGAAGTCAGATATCGCTTTGTTCAAACAACTCGCATATTTTAAGTAATCATCCTGATACTTCCCTGGTGTACAAGTATCATAAACGGGATCGATCACACCCGAGTAAAGAAGCTGATCTTGTTTCTCCATACAAGTAGTGCATTTGACAAACTCTTGAAGTGCTCTGTAACAAGATTGTGAGGGTTAATATATGGCAGTAATTGTTTACATATACTTGTGTCTAAAATATGTTTTTATATACTACTGAGGTGGCAGACAAGCTTACGGCCATATAATTAAAATGAAAAAAGTTCAGCTAGCATTGTGTGAAAATGTCCGTGAATATTATTTATTTATTTAATTAATTAAAAACCGTGGTCCTCCTTTCGAGTTATTATCCACGGAATCTACCCCTGCTAAGGCGTTGAATAAAATTAACAACTTTTTGTGGATATGGGTAGAAACCTTCCAGAAAAATCCGTTACACTTAATAACCCGTCCCCTAGGGTTGAGCCTAGACCAAAGGTCGCTATCCTAAATCCATTGGTATTGCTAAATATGGAAATAGACGAAGTAACTATTAACTATTACTAGTGGCCTAAAATACTTATGCGCTGTCGAACCTCCATTAACGCACGTTTAACAACTATTTTGGCACACAGGTACTGTCCCTAGATTGCTTAAAAAGTCATGATTACTCTTATATTAAAATCTGCAATCTCAATTTAATCGCGTTTATCCAAAAAATTAGAAATACGCTGCCGGGCCTCTCGCTTCCCCAATCAGAAACTTGTACAACTTTACACATCACACGTATCGAAAATAAACATTAATATACGCGTAGCTACCTACATGAGCAGAAATTTTAGCAGTAACTTTAAATATCATAGATACTAACAAGCAACTCTTATCCAATTCTTCCCTAGTAGACTCAAAAAGTGTTTCATTTGAGTCGAGCAAAGTTAGACATTTTTCGGAGTAATTCACGTCTTGGTCGCAATATGATGGAAACGCATCTGTGGACAAAAATAAAACTGTTTAAAAATTCATAATTTACAAGAAACGACATAGCTTCTAAGGAACCACAGTAGCATCATTTTGTACATTTCCCTCAATATCACAGGAAATGTTCGTCCTCTTTAGGCTCCTTTTAACCGACTGCGCAAAAGGATACCTTCTACGCAGGTAAAACCGCAAAAACAGCTAGTAAAAAATTAATAAAACTTGTCCAAATTGTCCAGTCATGACACTAATATAATATCAGAGACGCCCTTTTATCCGAGTTTCGGGAGCAAATTCCTTCTCTCTATCCCTGCTTGTATCAGTTCTACTATTCTCCGTCTAGTCTTTCCTTTGGTGACAGTCTCATTTCGTCTCAGGTGGGAGCGCAGCAGGGGGATCCGTTGGGCCCTCTAGTCTTTAGTTTAGCGATCCACAAAGTCATCTCAGGCCTTAATCTGCCATGAACCTGTGGTATTTAGACGACGGAACCCTTGGTGGTACACCGCAAAATGTCTATCAGGACCTCGAGACTCTTATTCTTTGTCTTAAGGCCCTAGGTCTAGAGGTGAATCCTGCGAAATGCGAGTTTTTCCCCTGTAGTGCGGAGGCCGTACACACTTTGGGCTTTTCAATTCTCTTTTACCTGAAATCAAAGATCTTTCCCATACCTCTTTCTTCCTCTTGGGTTCGCCTATTTTTCCTGATGGGGTGCCCGTAAGGACCTCCTGTTGGCAGCTCAAGAACAACTAAAAGATCTTTCAGCTCATGTGGCGATTGTTCTACTTCGCATCTGTTTTGCCTTTCCTCGGCTAACATACCTCTTGCGGACGGCGCCTACATGGCTTTTTCCCGTGAAGATTTTAGCTTTCGATGATGTTCTGAAATCCTCGGTGAAGGCTATCCTGAATGTTGCCCTGGATGAGCTTCAGTGGAGACAGGCGACGCTCCCTATTAGATGTGGGGGAATCGGGGTACAGCGTGCTCGGGACGTGGGCGTGCCGGCTTTCCTGGCATCGGCGCACGGGGTGTCAAGCCTTGTCACTTTAATCGTTGGTACTAATGGTGACGGGGCTAGACTCCGAGCGGTAACTCAGCCAGAAACGAGAGAATGGTTGCACGCGTTACCTTCACCTTGCTTGGCGACGACTCGTTGCGGGTGGCGGTGGCGCTCCACCTGGGCTGCAGGGTGTGTGAACCCCATATATGCACCTGTGGTTCCACGGTGGAGGCCAATGGTCATCACGCGCTGAGTTGTCGTAGATGCATGGGTAGGTTCCCGCGGCGCCATGCTCTCAACGACATAATTCGTAATGCCTTAGTTTCAGCGGACGTCCCATGCGTGCTTGAGCCGCCTGGTCTGAGCAGGACTGATAGCAAGAGGCCGGATGGTGTGACTTTGGTGCCATGGAAGAATGGTAAGTGCCTCGTATGGGACGCTACTTGTGTTAGCACTGTTGCTCCCAGTTAGTCATACGGTTCGGTCTCCGGCCGCTGCGGCTGAGGACGCGGCTGCTGGGAAGTGGCTTAAATATGAACCACTGCAAGCCCACTATCATTTCGTTCACTTCGCAGTGGAGACCATGGGCTGTTGGGGTATTGAGGCCAAGTATATATACATTGTTTGTGTAATATTTATTGTTAATTTATTTATTTGACACAATAGTTATTTATGCCACTGTCAAGCAATTATAGATATTGTAACACGAGTGCTAGTTTGTGCCATGAAGCGAAGCTGAGTGGTACAATAGATCAGCACGAGTATTACAATAGCACATTGCGGCAGTGGCATACAAAACTTTTTCTACGACCATGAAATAAATAAGTTCTAAAAACCGTCAATGTTGAACTTCATTAGGAAGTTGTGTTGTTGTGGTCTCCATAGCTATTTCTCTCGCTTCAAGAGGTGTTTTGTTCTCACTCACTTTCAAAACAATTTTATTTATAAGTGCAGATAAAAGTAAACAATGGCGCGAAAATAGCGCGGCGCGCGCAATGTTGTTTTGTTGTTATAATTCCACAAGTGAAAGGCAAAGGCAATTCATCCATACAGCCTAATTACACGCAATGTTTAGTCGTGACGCAAATACACGCTCTTTTTGGCATAATCATAGGTATGTTGATTTTTTGATGCCATAGCCATAAAAAAAAAGTTTCATTGTAGAACGGTTTACCCGTGTGGAAACGGTAATTGTAACACGACTTGGCAGGAATGAGTAGGTACTATTGAGATATGACTTGTGGTTATGTATTATAAAAATTACCAAATGGCAGTATAAAATAGTTATTTATGCCACTGTCAAGCAATGATAGCTATTGTAACACGAATGCTAGTTTGTGACACGAAGCGAAACTGAGTGGCACAACAAATCAGTACAAAAGTTTTTCTACGACCATGAAATAAATAAATACAAAAAACCGTCAATTACTAACTTCATTAGGAGTTATAGTATAAATAACTATTGTAGTTATAGTATAAATCATTATAGCATTGATAACTATTGTTGTTATAATACTGTAAAGTCGACTTGTCTATGACTAGATTTCCAATATTAAAAGGTGTGCAATGTAGTGGACGCCCCTTTTTCGACGGTCGACCGCTGCAGAGTAAAGAACTACACACCCTGGTGATCAGTGTGATCAGTGTCGGCGTGATTGTAAGAATGTTCTAAGTTACTTACTGATTAGATAATAAATTGTGTAATGATTACGTTCAGGGTGTAAAATTTGTTAAATAAAGTGATAGAAATCTGCTTTGTTAATCTCAGTGTATATTTTTTTGGGATATAATAAACCGAGCCTCAAAAGTTTTTATCGGCCACGGCATTTAGCCTCTCATTTAATAACTAAGCCACGCGAAAATGAAATAGCCTCTAATATACTAATTCATCCTTTTTAAAACGTCACCTAAACATTCCATTATAAGCATCAAATAAAGATCAACAATTATTTTAACTTGTCCTCCATAATAATATATTAACACCTAATTTACTAATTCAGCCACATGTTTTACATGTAATCACCATTTTATATTTTATAGCTTCAGAACAAGAACCTCAAAAAGTTAATATTTAAGCCCCCACAGACAACATCAGTTTTTATAACTCAGTGTATAAAATAGATATAATATCATATTCTTTTTTCGTGAAAATAGCCACTGCAAGGAGACGCGAGTGCACAGGACGATAGCGACCGGCCATTAGCATCAATCAGAGACCGCTATTTGATATCACTTTGTAACTAAAGTCAGATTACGCTTACCGAACAAGATAGTGAGGTTAAGAGTTAAGAAAGCAAATACTAAACTCAAAATTGAGTACATTATAGACTCTCTACAAGTGAATGTCTTCATAAATTTACGGTTAATGAGTAATTACTTGTTACTCACATTTGGGTTAAGTATTTGCATTCTTGGTCACTTTTTTGTTTGATATCTGTCTTTAGTTCTATAATCTGTTTTACATGCATACATAATGTCACCGACCGAAATCTGTATGATGTCTAAGCATTATAGAGAATACCTGATACTTGCAGGCAAGGCAATGTATGAAATAACGAGAGTATGGAAGGGCTGTTCGCTGCTTGCGAAGGTTCGGTTAGGTTGGAATATGTTTTACGCAATTTTTGTGTGTTTTATCTCGTGTAATTATGCCTAAAACGCATGATTCAGACCGTAAATTGCATAGTTGGATTGCACTGACACCATCGTGAGTGCCACGTGTCGTGTAATCGCATAGATTTCGAATTTTTCGCTATCGGTCACGAAGGGTATTACGGGAATACCGTTCGTAGCCGTCGCCATCTTAGACACCGCCATCGCGGTCTCGGATCCGATCTCGTTCGTTGTTACACGCACGGTATCGTTCTGAGCGAGATGTTTCTACAACTTGCCATAAAGAAAGCGAATTAGTACCGAAAGTGGCAAGCCCGTGAACTTTTCAAACGTCCAGAAACTGTCCTCTGTCACTCTCCTATACAGTAACGGCGATAATCCTACTGCCCGATCGATCCGGGAGTTCTAAATCAACGCGAGGGGCGTTGTTGAGCGCCAGAAGCGCTAGTCTACGCGATGCGCGTTGGTGTGCGCTGCACGCGCTAGTCTACACGACTCGCGCTGCAAGCTGGTCTACGCGACGTGCGCTGATGGGCGCTTTACGCGCTAGCCTACACGACGCGCGTTGTTGACCGCTACAAGCGCTAGTCTACGCGATGCGCGTTACTGTGCGCTGCACACCCTAGTCCACACGACGCGGGTTGGTGAGCGCTACAAGCGCTAAGCTACGCGATGCGCGTTGGTTTGCGCTACACGCTGGTCTGCGCGACGCGCGTTGGTGAGCGCTACAAGCGCTAGTCTACGCGATGCGCGTTACTGTGCGCTGCACGCTCTAGTCTACACGACACGCGTTGGTGAGCGCTACAAGCGCTAGGCTACGCGATGCGCGTTGGTGTGCGCTACACGCTGGTCTGCGCTACACGCATCGAAATGCGCTACTCGCGCTAGCCTACGCGATGCGCATGGGTGCGTGCTACACGCGCTCGGCCTCAGCCGAGGTCAGGCCGTGGCAAGCTTACGAAAGGTAAATGCCTTATAATTTTCACCTATTCCCTTAAAACTCTTACAGACCCAATAAGTTCTAGATATTGTAGGATATTTTCGTAGGCATATACAGAACCGTGCTACAGGTATTGACTGAAAAGCGTATTTGGAGTTCACATTAATAACAAATTAGACAAGGCTTAATACGATGTCTGACGATGACGAGAGTGACCAGTGAACCCAGAATCAGAACCTCCCACGGAGGTTCACACGGACGCAAGTTAGGTACGCAGGTTAGTAGTAGTATTGACCTATGCTGATGATGGGAAGCGTGTGGTGGCATACTCCAGTCGGTAAAATAATCGTTAGCTGTCGTAAAGGCTTCATAACACTTTTGCTATAACTTTGTTAAATTACCCTCAACATTTTTGTTATTACTTTATTAGGTTACTCTCAAATTGACAAAACATAAAAATGGTCTGCTCCTTTTTTCTGAGAGGCGCCTAATGGTCGACCCCAACACATAATTCCGCTTTCCAGCAAAGAAAAGGAGTTCTACTGCCACATGCTGTCAATCGAAATTATATTGGTCAGGTCAGTAAAATATCAATGCCTCTTGACTGGTCACAAAAAGAATAGACTGCAGAGGAGGGCATGGTTCTGTCACGTGAAGTAGTGTACCAAAACGAGTTTTTCGATCAACTTGAGTAAATGTTTTACTTAGAAAAGAGCGAGCTATACTTACGTGTCTCTGAGAGATAACATCCGAAACGATGTTATCTATTAGAGAACCAGAGTGGTCAACATAGCTCGCAGAGTAAGTGTATTATAGCGTGTTCGTAGGGAGAGACAGAAGTTGTGTGCACACTTTTATTTACTGATAATTACTGACTATTTACAGATCACTATTAATTATATTACGCACTACATTATGACGAACTAAGTTAGCGTTAAATATTCGGCGCCGCGTCTCCTTAAACGAGCCCTAACACTGAAAGAATATATTATAGTTACAAATACCTAAAACTAGTTATTGATTTTATCCCTCGGGGTTTAGGGGTCATGCGTTACTTCTCATGGAGCTAACGTTACACCCTGAGGGTACAGTAGTGGCTTCTTCAATCAGATCCCTAAGATTCAATATCTTAGGGATCTGATTGAAAAAGCGAAAAAGCCCACATTAGGAGGAAGGGCATAACGGTACTCCGTTCGTTGAGCAGCCCACCTGGGGCAGTACCTCCGCCCTGCAGAAGACCGCGGTAATAGTAACCTGACTCCGGTTGGGTTATGTTCTCCATCGGTTAGCAGGGATCCAGAGCTCATTGGGGTGACTCTGTGCCGGTGACGGTGAGACCAGAGGCTTAATCTGTCTCCATTGGCAGATAGAGGCGCGGAATATTGGTACGGCGGTCAGGGAGACCCGGTGAAACGGTTGACCGCTGACCGCCCGCAGGCTGTACGGAACCCGAACCTGGGGATTACATAATCTCCGCCCCAGGAGGCTGAACCAGCAGCCTGTGTAAAGTCCCTGGTGCGGTGGTCGTGCCGGAGGAGGATACCGGAGTGGACGCGGCCTCTGCATCGGGGGGGGGGGGGGGACCGGGGGCCCTTCCGTACGCCGTGCCAATCTACCGCACTACCTCTCCTCTGCCTGCCTTTGGTTACTTAGAGTCTCGTTTAGTCTCTTGCGCCACCGGCACACAGGCACCTCTTCACTTTTTGAACCCCCCTTTAAAAAAAACATGGCTAAAGGAAAAAAGACAAGAAAAGTATACACAGCGGCTTCGTCGTCCACACTTTACATGGACCTTTGCAACATCAGAGGTATGCACAAGAACCTCAACGTAGTCCACCACCATCTCGAAACTGCGAAGCCGACCCTTTTTTTCCTGACGGAGACGCAGATTTCATGCCCGGGCGATACATCCTACTTAATGTACCCTGGCTATAACCTTGAGTACAACTTCAAGCCGAAAGTCGGGGTATGTATGTACGTCCGTGATGATGTCTGCTGTCGCCGTCTGACAAGCCTTGAAGCTGTCTACGTTATGGGCGCGCGTGGATCACGGGGGCCACACTCGGATCTACGCGTGCGTGTACAGGTCTCACAGCGGTAACACGGACACAGTTCGCCTTTTTGACCACCTGCAACAATCGACTGACAAGGTGATTGAGCAGTATCCTTCTGCGGAGATTGTGATTCTGGGGGACTTCAACGGTCATCATGTTGACTGGTTGGGCTCCCGGATGATCAACTTTGCGGGGAACGCTGCACACGAATTTGCCCTGACCTATGGGTTCTCCCAACTGGTTAAATCCCATACGAGGATACCAGATAAGGAGAACGAGCATAGTGCATTGCTGGACCTCCTGCTGACAACGCGTCCGGATGGATACAACGTCTCAGTGGATGCTCCGCTCGGATCGTCGGACCACTGTATCATTCGGGCGCATGTGCCTCTCGCAAGGCCTGAACCACCTCGGCCCAAGGAGTGGCGACATGTGTGGCACTATAAGTCAGCAGACTGGGATGGACTGCGGGAGTTCTTCGCGTCGTACCCGTGGAGGCGGCTTTGTTTTGCCTCAGAAGATCTGGATTCCTGCGCTGCAGCAGTCGCTGAGGGGATCTTGGAGGGCATGGAGTGCTATATTCCCAACCGCTGGATCCCTGTAGGAGCAAAAAAGCGACCGTGGTTCAATCGGCTCTGCAGAGAAGCTTTGATGCTGAAAGAATCTGCCTACAGAGCCTGGACCACGGCTCGTGCAAATTCAGATCCTAACATCTCTGAGATGAAACGCAAATTAAATGCCGCCTCGAGGGCCAGCAAAAGAGCAATTGTCAGGGCTAAATTCGATTTCGTCGGCAGAATTGGTGAGCGGCTAGCAGGGTACCCTTCAGGGAGTCGTGAATTCTGGTCGCTTGCCAAAGCTGCCGAGGGAAACTTCTGTCAGTCAGGTTTACCACCTTTGCTTAAACCCGACGGTAGTCTGGCCCAGAGTGCCAGGGAGAAGGCCGACCTTTTGGGTTCTCTCTTTGCCTCTAACTCGACCATGAGCGACGGGGGTGCTGTGCCGCCGGACGTTCCGTGGTGTGGAACTTCCATGCCGGATGTTAAATTTACGCAGCGGGACGTCCGACGGGAGCTTTGTTCTCTGGACGTTCATAAGTCGAGTGGGCCAGACGGTATACCCGCGGTAGTACTTAAGCAGTGTGGTCCAGAGTTGTGTCCGGTACTTACACGTCTTTTCTCGCTTTCTTATTCCATGCGACAAGTCCCGGCGTCGTGGAAGATCGCGTATGTGCATCCTGTGCCCAAGAAGGGTGATAGGACCGACCCGGCCAATTACAGGCCTATAGCCGTCACCTCACTATTGTCTAAGGTGATGGAGCCTGTAATTCATACAAAGCTCCTGAGGTACCTTGAGGAAAACGACCTGCTCAGTGACCGGCAGTACGGTTTTCGTCACGGTCGCTCGACGGACGATCTTCTCGTGTGCCTCACACACCGATGGGCGACGGCTATCGAGAGTAAGGGCGAGGCTCTAGCAGTGATCCTCGACATTTCTAAAGCCTTTGACCGGGTCTGGCACCGTGGTCTTCTTAAAAAATTGCCCTCCTACGAACTGACCGAGAGATTATGCGGATGGGTGTCCAGCTTTTTGGCCGATAGAAGCATCAGGGCTGTTGTCGACGGCAGCTGTTCTGACTGCATGGCCATAAACGCTGGAGTACCGCAAGGCTCAGTGTTGTCCCCTACCCTGTTTCTGCTGCATATCAATGACATGTTGTCTATTGACGGCATTCATTGTTATGCAGACGACAGTACAGGGGACACTTGTTACTCAGGCCGCCCCGGTATCTCTCGGGACGCAGTGGAAGAAAGTCGTGAACAGCTTGTATCTGAAATCGAGGCTACTCTTACTAGAGTGTCCGATTGGGGTAGACAAAACCTTGTCTAGTTCAATCCCTCCAAGACACAGGCGTGTTTCTTCACCGCTAAGAAAGCCCCAATTACTGTAGCGCCACGATTCCAGGGCACATCTCTTTCCATCTCTAAAAGTATAGGGATCCTTGGTGTTGACATCTCCAGTGACGTTCAGTTCCGCAGTCATTTGGAGGACAAGGCCAGGCTGGCGTCCAAGAAGCTCGGTGTGCTCAACAGGGCGCGGCGGTACTTTACTGCGGCGCAAACACTGTTTCTCTATAAGTCGCAAGTGCGGCCACACATGGAGTACTGCTATCACCTCTGGGCGGGGGCACTTGAATATCAGCTTCGCCCATTTGACTCGGTGCAGAGGCGAGCTGTGAGAATTGTCAACGATCCTATACTGACAGGTGGTGTGGAACCTCTTCGCGACAGGAGAGACTATGCCTCCTTATGCGTGTTCTACCGCCTGTACAATGGTATGTGCTCTGAGGAATTGTTTGACATGATGCCCACGGCTACCTTCTATCATCGCACCGCTCGCCATAGACAGGGATTTCATCCTCACACCCTACGTCCGGAGCGTTTGAGCACGGTTAGATCCGGTAGGGGTTTTCTTCCGCGCACGCTTAGGTTGTGGAATGATCTTCCTGCCTCCTTTTTCCCAAACGCCTATAGTATGGGGTTCTTCAAAAGGGGTCTAAGAAGGTTTTTACAGGGTCGGCAGCGCGAGTGTGGCGCCTCTGGTGTTGCAAACGTTCATAGGCTGCGGTGACCACCAGTCCCTCTGGTGGGCCGTGTGCTTGTCTGCCACCTTAGTGGTATAAAAAAAAATGATACATTTTAATAATGTAATTACAGCTATACATTTTTGGTAATGTATAAATCTAAAAATAGTACATAATACTTTCGTGATTGTTAGCTGTACATAAATAAAATTAATCCCTGCAATAAATATGGTACAGTACAAAAAAACGAAAGTAGACACAACATTATCTAGATTTGTTATAAATACTAGAATCGTATAGTACTGTTTACCAGATTCACTTATACAGAACTATAAATATTGTTACAATAAAAAATCTTTGCGTATTGCTAACAAAATTTTAAACGTTTGCGCAACAAAAAATATATTTGTAGGCGATTCCACGGTTAGGTTAAGATCGGCCAAAGCTTGCCACGTGAGCATTTGGGCGAGTAACGGACAAAGCAATCACCAGATAACCATTTTGAACATGTCGCGGTACACTTACTTAATTAAACACTACTATAACTATAACCGCGTGGCACAAGGAAGAACATTGCAACAGTGTCTGGGGCATGCAACCCATACAAGCAGGCTTGAGGTGGCCACCTTTTACAATGCGCATAACGCTCACCTTCCACCGCTAACAATGTTCCCCATTGCCCGTTTACTTTCACGTTTCTATCTACCGACGGCTAATTTAAGACTGCGCCCCACAAAATGGCGTTGCCGCTCATTATTGAATCTACCTTCATTGCTATTGCAAAAATCTAGGCAAAGACAACGAAACCTTACAAATGGCAGGTGTCACTCTCGTTTCACTGTCAACGCGCCGTCACGGTCAGACTGTCCTGCGACCGTCCTCGGGCGCTTAATTTTGCAAGTCTGAAATATCACACAAAAATTTACTCACTTTGACAAGCAAGCTGCTTGTCCAACCTGACATCTTTAATTAACAGAAACAACCATGTTGTTACAACTGAACTGTACTTCTCAACAACCAACCAAGCATGCAGTCAATGATACCTTTCTCTCGAGATAACACATGCTACGAATTAGCGTGTCCCAACGACTAACCGTTGCGGTATAGCCCGGACGATACTGTTATCTGCCACTACTGCTAACTATGTTCTATCCATAGTCGACCTATTCATAAATCTCCCTAGACTGGATCGGGTGGGGGTTGTCCAAGACCAGCCACAAGTGCAAGGCCCTTACGACACCCTTCGACCAGCCTATCCCTAAGCTTCCCTAGACTAGATCGGGTGGGGGTTGTCCAAGACCAGCCACACGTGCAAGGCCCTTACGACACCCTTCGACTAGCCTATCCCTAAACCTCCCCAGACTGGATCGGGTAGGGGTTGTCCAAGACCAGCCACAAGTGCAAGGCCCTTACGAAACCATTCGACCAATTTATCTCTAAACCTCTCTAGCTCTACCCCTCTCTAGCCTGAAACGGGTGGGGGGTCCAGGACGAGCCACAAGTGCAAGGCCCTTACGACACCCTTCGAACAGACTACCTATCTCTAAAACTCATTAGCCTGGACCGGACGAGTGTGTACCTTCGACCATCCGCACAGGGCATGGACCGGACGACACTGTCCCTTCGATCAGCTCACTCAACTCATTAGCCTGGACCGGACGAGTGTGTCCCTTCGACCATCCGCACAGGGCATGGACCGGACGACACTGTCCCTTCGACCAGCGCACTCAACTCATTAACCTAGACCAGACGAGTGTGTCCCTTCGACCATCCGCAAGGGCATGGACCGGACGACACTGCCCTCTCAACCAGCTTCACATAAATCAGACCCTCACTACACAGTACCATGCAAACTTTTATCTTTAATCTCACAAATCAATCAAACCAGCCTATTACAGTCCACTGCTGAGCATAGGCTTCTTACATGTTTCACCACAACATTAATTTTAACCACTCTCACATGTAAAGTAACCATGCAAAAAGTAACATACACTTACCTGGTATGGACTGTCTTGTTTAGCGTAAATTTGAACGTTGTGTTCAAAAATCTCATGGTCAGAGACGATGCTAAGTGTATCCGACCCTGCTGTAATTTTGTCAGCTGCTATTGAAGTAGTATTTAGGCCTGCTGTTAATGTTTTGCAGCCACTGAATCTACTGGAGGCAACCAACATCCAATTCTACCTACCTTAATTTGCGCCGTCTCCAACTAAAAACTAGTACCCATTTGAACCAAACTTTTGTGACCGTAAAGTACTAGACGCAAGCTCTTGTGCATATATAAAAGTGTGAAATAAACCAGATAGGTTTTGTATTAAATTAACATGATTATCTATCAACGTGATAATCACGTAAGGTCCCTTGATAACTTTCGATATAATACGACTTATACACGAGCGACCTTGGCTGAATCGTTTTGCATCAGATGCAGCTGCTTTTGTGAATTATCAGTGGCGTGGAGAGAGCGAGACGCTGTTCATTTTCACGAGCAACAGAGATAACCCTTGACATTCGCTGAGATTGCTACCCGAACTGGATCATGAGCTAAGCTGGCGAGCCTGGCGAGCAATTGGCAACACTTGATCTGGTGCCGCCAAGTGTCAATCAAATGCTTACAAAATTATCACTTTCAGACATTGCAAGCAACCATCTGCCTCGCCGGCGGACCCTGTAACCAAATACTATTGAAAACTATTCACCATGCAAAACTCCTGGAATTTCCAGCCACTACAGCGTCCACCCTGATCGGCAATAACAGGTTTGGTTGCTTCAAAATGGGCAACAGCAACCTCAAAAGACTCCAGCTTTATAACGGAAGTATACTGGGAACGATAACTAAGCAGTTCTTCTGGTCACATCTACCACCCTATTGCCCTGATAAGACAGCTTCATTAAAAATGGAGTGCAGCCGGATCGCTTTCGCTCCGGAAAGACTCCTCGACGCTTCGTAAACCATACAAGGCTCGATGAACCTCCTCAGGCAGTCAGACATCTGAGGAAACAACCACTGCTCACGTGATTTTTCCAACGAGTCACGCTGATGTTCCACTGTAAGCCATTTCCGACTCAGTTTCCCGAAAGGAACAGTTTTGGTAAAGCGACTAGGGTGCAGAAGCATACGTATGTCTAGGGTCTGGCAACTGGATCCGTGATAGATAAACTGAATATTCCACACCGCGACCCTAGCGACAAAGAACATCGAAATTATACATCGGCGGAAGAACAGATGTTGACACCTCCTGGGGAATGCAGTTGGTTTATGTAGACTCCGAATCCACGGCCACACAAATAGTGCCTAAACCGCTCCAACGATCGTACTACCGTAAGTTTTCTACAGCTCGTACAACTGAAAGGGCTCAACCTCTCATACAACTGAAAGGGCTCAACTACTCGTACAACTGAAAGGGCTCAACCGCTCGTACGACTGAAGGGGCTCAACCGCTGGTACCACTAAAAGCGCTCTGCCACTTGTATTTCCGAAAGCACTCCACCGCAAGCGCCACCATCCCATAAGAGCTATAGCCCGACTCAGTCTTGGATCAATGGTGACCTAAAACACTACAAAATGAGAAAGGCTATTCCTCCCCTGAACTTCCCTTAGAACCGTTGTCGCAATGCAAAATACGACGAACAACTCCTAATAAAACACCGCAGGTTTCGAAGTGAGATTACGTATTCCCTTAAGTTTCATGATTTACTGAACAAGATCTTGCTGCCTTAGTAATGGACACAACGGGCTAGCAGTACTTGTGAACCGAGGAAGAAACCTCCTAAAGCAAGAGTCCAAGCAGGAATTTATCTGGTTTGGCTCAATTTGATCGATCTAAATTGAGTATGCCAGAATATTAAACCTTCTACTACATGAACCTGCATTTCCCAGGTTCAGTGGAAAACCACTATTTGTTCTTTTACCGAAGTACCCCCCTACAACATTTTGTGCCGTCCTGTCGTTACACACCCACTAGTAATCTAATAACGCACTGTACACAGAATGGTTTGCATGTCTATCCAATACATAAACCAGCGCTTGCTTGTCGTCACCATCTAAGTCTGTATCTATCTAGTTGAGAGAAATCTGGCTTAACTACGTTCGCGTAACAGAAACTTGACTGCTGTTAATGACGGATAAGGGAAATATGAGGCTATCGTTATTGATCTGGTTATCCGGTTATAAAATTATCTAAATTATTCCGGCTACTGACAACAGGATCGCTGAGAAAACGTCCGGTATTTTGTGAAACATCAAGGTTTGCGGCACTTCGTCTATCGTTACCACACTTATTAGTTGAAACCTACACTCATTTTATTTCGTCACCACTTATACCAAAAAGAAAGTACAAAAACGAGATCGTTGCCTACAGTACCCGGTAATTTAACAGAAAAACTTTTCTTCATCATGGAGCAAAAGATCCACTATCGAATCAACAAGTATAAATTTAAGAAATACTTAAAACCTTGATCCTGAGACTATGCTAACAAGCCCAAACATAGCATGTCAATCCTGTTATTTTCTGAGGAGTTGGGTATGCCTCAGACAACTTGATGAATCAGTCAGTTCCAGGTTAACGTTTCGTGGACATACCCTTAAAAGTAAAGTACTTAGGTACATTCAATGTCCGATGAAATAGACCTGTAAATTATAGTAAAATTCCTCCATCACTCAGGAAGTGAGCCGATGACATCCATAACTCACAACCAAGAACCATCTTAGTCATATTTGCTTTCGAACAGAAGAAACCGCATTAAAATTGGTCCCTCCGTTAGGCAGCTACGACGCCACAGACAGACACATAGATACACACATGCACAGACTTATAACATCCCGCGCTTTTCGTCGAGGGTTATGAAAACGAATTGACTCACCGAATGATGTCTTCAAGGTGCTCCTAGATGCCAATTATTAGCAAGGATTAACTTTCTTGCTTGCTATATGTCCAACGCTAGATTTCTTTTCGGGCTTTATGGTGATAGGTAACCGGATTGACCACATGTTTCCATTCCAAACGTCAGGGGTTTATAAAATTGACTGCAGTTGTGGAAGCTCATACATCGGCCAAACAAAGAGAACTAACTATTGCCGAAAGGGTCAAGGAGCACATATCTGCAGTTAAGAACCTCCAAACAAATAAGTCAGCTATAGCCGAGCACTTACTGAATGAAGGATCTAATCATTGGATCGAGCTTCACAATCCGAAGATCCTGTCTACCGACCGACATTACTACCCTAGGATGGTTCGGGAAGCAGTTGAAATACCAAGACTTTCAACAGGGAAGACGGATATAAGCTCTCAACAGCATGGAATCCGGTGATTGGTGCCTTAAAGTCTCGAAATAAAATAGTGAACGCGTCCGCGGATACGGTCAGTGTTGTGTGCCGTGTGTTTCTACAAATTGACGATCTCGGGGGTACTTCGAAAACTCCCGTCGCATAGCAGAATCCCCAGCCTACATGCACCAGTCGCCTCGGGACCACGATAGGTGTAACCCTGTCGAAACGTCGAGGAAAGTAAAGGTACCGAAACCTTTAATCTATACTTATAATAAATCTGTAGAAGTGAAAATTCTGTACATTCAAAATATCAAAAAAATAAATAGCAGGGGATGTTACTAGACCGACACCGAACCCAAAAATGTGATTAAAATAAATTATGTCTGTCTGTCTGTCTGTCTGTTTGTTCAGGCATCACGCAAAAACTACCGGTTCGATTACGATGAAACTTAGTATAATTATTCTTTAATAGCCTGGGCACCACACTGGGTACTTTTTATTCCGGAAAAGTATATAGAATTCAAAGCAAACTTAATTTTGCGGTTCGATCCCTAGACCCAAAGTTATTATCAATTATTGCTTAAACGGTTAATGATACGATGATGAAACTAAGCATGAGCGTTGTTTGTTACAATTTGAAAAAAGTAATTTTTACATTTTTGCAAATTCCACCTCCAAAGGTATAAAAAAAGAGGGTAAAGTTTGTAAATTATTTTGGAGTCGATTTTCTCCGGAGTTGATATCAATACTCCTTAAATACTCTTATTTTATACTTAAATTACTTTTTATTTTGACACATAATTTGTGAAAGCGTTGTCATTTATGTTAGGGATATGTGGGGATATGGTTTTACTTCAGACTTCAAAGAGATGATTTTACTACAAAGCCATAAAGTTAAATAAAAAGCGCTATTTTGGTATAATATTAACCAAATATGCTATACGGAAGTTTTGTGTGACAAAAATACATTTGTCAGAAGAAAAGCTAAGATGGCTAGCCAGAAAAAATGAAAGACCACGCTTCACTCTATTATCTAAGGCTTCAGGTAGTATCCACTGGTCAATAAAATAACACCGCATGTTACCATCTACGCTCAATCCTTACGACAAATATTGTCAGCAGACTGATCATGGAAGGCATGAACTTTATTCTACACTAGCTGACCCGCGCAACTTCGTTTGCGCCACATAAGAGAGAGTATTACCTGTTTCCGTCGTCCCCCGTTTTGAAACATTTACTATTACTGCTCCGCTCCTATTAGTTGTAGCGTGATGTTATATAGCCTATGACACTTCACAATAACGTAGCTTTCTATTGGTGAAAGAGTTTTTAAAATCGGTTTAGTAGATCCCGAGATTACCCCTTACAATTTAACAAACACACAAACTTTACTTCATAGTGCTGACTGCATTCTGTCAGGAAACAGACTCACTAAGTCTTTGTAAAATACGGTAATGGCCTCTACGAAGACTACATTCGACAGGACTGAAAAGAACCATTACAATGAACATGAACGCTCAGCTGATGAAATTTACATTGTTATTACGTTACCAGGTCTTGGTTGGACCATCTGTATTAGGAGGACAAAGCCTACAGTAGTTCGGTTTGTTTAAACGTCGTAGGCTGGGACTACCTGAAGAAGCAACTAAGTTACGATGTCAATTGCTTAGAAGAGAAGTTGTGTCAAGTAGTAGTTTAGCCATTGAATTAAGAAATGTATTTAATAAATAAATTTACTTGGCTCATATTTTATGCATTATGAATTTGACGCTGTATTTTTGTTGCCGGCATAACAACAAATCTATCTTTATAAAAACTATACCACTTTTCGTTGTAATTTTATAACTCAAGAACGGGCTCACCTATCCAAACCAAATGTCTAGGCTTTGTTTGGACTATTTAGTTAATGGTTTATGTGAAGTTTGCACAAAATCAGTCGAGCGGTTCTTCATTCATCACGCAAACGAAGTTGCGCGGGTCAGCTAGTTAATAATAAAATAGTGCCACGCGAAATCCCGTTTTGTATAAAAATATCCTTCGCTTCGTTTGTGATTCAAAGAAGCGCTCTCGCCGTAAAAATACTATTTTGCCCCCTTGTTATACAATCTACTATTCTTACCTACATTTTGAAAATGGAACATGACAATGATATCATCAGATTCGGCAGGAAACTTTCAGACAAGCGTTACATTTCGATACAATAATTTTTCACAAGAAGTGTATTCTTGACTGTTTATGTGTAATTTATGGAGGATTACTAAACAGAAAAGGTTCGACGACGTGCAAAAGTGTTGGAAAGTGATAAAGCGCAGTGAAACGTGAGTTTTTAGCGACGAATTCCACAGCAAGCCAAACTCAAACTCAAACTCAAAAAACATTTATTTCGACACGTCAATGAATACAATGCAAATAGTACCACCAGTTCGGAACGCGGCCCGCTTGAGAAGAACTGGCAAGAAACTCGGCGGGCTATTCTTTTTGTGCACTACATATTTACAGTAATGGATAAAGTGCTATTTAAACTTGGAAAAACTAATAAACACCTAATAGTGTGCGGTGATTTTAATGTTAATATACTTGTAAATACACGTCAGACCAATGATATCTTAAATTTATTTAAATCACACAATCTCACTAACTTATTTTTAGAGCCTACTAGATATTGTGATACAACAGCTACTTGTCTGGACAATATATACAGTGATATGTTGCCAGAAAGTAAGAGTATTATAAATAAGATAAAATCAGATCATACTGGGCAAATAGCATCTTTCAAGATCACAAGAGAAAAAGTTAAAAGACGTAAAATATTATGTAGACCAGTAACTAGTGACCGCTTGGAACGTATGCGAGTTGGACTTTGCAATAAACTTCCATTTTTAGACACTGGCTTAGATTCAAATGTAATGTATAAGTTATTTTTTGATTCCTTTTACAATGAGTTCAACTCCATATTCAAGTCTAAGGAAGTCACAATCGGAGACAGGCCAGCCTTCAGTGAATGGGCCACTGAGGATATACATAAAAGTAGACAAAAACTGTATGAACTATACTCAGAAAGACAGCTTAATAGAACAGATGAATTTCTAAATTATGTTAAAACTTATTCAAAAAAGTTTAAAGCAGACTGCTTAGCGGCCAAAAGAAAGTATATAAGTAATAAAATTATCAATAGTGTAGACAAAGTTAAATCTACTTGGAAAATAATTAACGCAGAAAGAGGCCAAGCAAAATCAAATGATAATTATTTTAAACTTAAAGTAAATGGTAACATCATTACAACAGATGCCGAAGTCGCTAACAAATTTGAACATTTTTTCTCTCGAATACCAGTAGATTTGACCAGAGGCCTAGGTTCTTCTACCCCAATAGCAGAATCCTTGTTAAAAGCAAATGTTCCTTGCTGTAATGAAATATTCAAATTCAGTAAAATTAGTATACACACTATCATAAAAACTTTTAAATCTTTAAATATTAAGAAAACGGCTGACCTCTGGGGAATTTCTGTACATTTAGTTAATTCGTTAATTGAAATGGTTGCCCCTGAATTATCAATAATATTTAATAATTGTGTTGATAGTGGTGTGTTTCCTGACTTAATGAAGTTTAGTAAAATAACTCCTCTGTTTAAATCGGGTAGCACCTCGGATCCGTCCAATTTTCGTCCTATTTCTGTACTACCCACGTTTAGTAAAATCTTTGAAAAGGTAATGCTTAATCAAATGCAAAATCATTTTAATACAAATAAACTATTCCATACTAAACAATTCGGTTTCACGCGCGGTCGGTCTACCACGGATGCTGGAATTAAATTATTAGAGTGTATATATGAGGCCTGGGAGGAGTCGTATGATGCTTATGGTGTATTCTGCGACTTATCTAAGGCCTTTGATTGCGTCCAGCATCAGACTTTAATTCAAAAACTTGATCATTATGGGATCCAGGGGACGGCCTTGGATTTAATTAGTTCTTACCTAAGAGATAGAGTACAGAGAGTAGTTATAAATGGTAAACAGTCACATGGGTCTGCTGTAACAATGGGGGTGCCTCAGGGTTCAATTCTGGGACCTTTTCTATTTTTAGTGTACATAAATGATCTCCCTCACCTTATAAGAGACGATCACGAGGTAGTTTTGTTTGCTGATGACACATCTTTAATATTTAAAGTTGAACGTGGACAACGCAATCTTGACGAAGTAAACAATGCCCTCTCTAGGGTAGTCCACTGGTTTAACGCAAATAATTTATCTATACATATAATAAAATGATAGAAAAGTCAAAACTGTACATTGGAAATATTTAAAAAAAAATACTCGCTGGGTGTTCAACATAAGATACCGAAGCCGAAAATATAGTTAGATTTTTTTTTGTCTGTTTGTCTGTTTGTCTGTTTGTCGGTTTGTCTGTTTGTCTGTTTGCTTTGCTTTGTCCGGAAGGATCTCGAAAAGTACTGAACAGATTTGATTCAAAATTTGCAGAAATATTACTTAGGGGTGTAGTCTTAAAATAGGCTATATATTATCACGCCACATATCCTAGGGGCTAGGCAGAGAGCAATGAAATGTTTAAACCGTTGGATTGATTTAACTAAAACGTAGCAGGAATATTAGTAGGAGATAGGTTTTACACTCAGACAACATATTATTACGCTAAATTTTTAAGGAGCTCGGCAGAGAACAATGAAAATCTGTTTGTATATTTTTGCAAAATACAGAAATTACTGAATAATTTTAATTAATCTTTTATTTGAATAGCAATCTAGAGGTAGGATCTTTACAATTTACAATAGCCTTAATCATTAAGCTCTTTTATAATTAAGCCAACACGCCAGTTTAGATTTACCGTTACATTCAAAGGGATCCTTGAATTCTAGGTTTTGCGAAAGTTGGGATGTCTCTAATTCCTGAACTAGAAAACCTTTAACATGGAAACTTGTGTGAAACATTCCTTACAGTATTCCCTTTATAACACTAAAAAAAAAATTTTGGAATCCGAAAACGCATTGAGAAGTAACAACTAACATCCCTTCTCCCAAAAGAACCGCGCAAAATATCGAGATCAAAAGTATCCTAGAATCTTCCTCGGATTATAAGCTCTGATTGTACTAAGTTTCATTCAAATCCATTCAGTAACTTCGGCGTGATACTTATTCGGAATACAGACAGACAGACACACATGAAAAATGTAATTTCATTTTCGGCTTCAGTAGACTCTCGACCCTCAACAGTTTTACTATATGTATAGACTAGCTAACCCTCGCAACTTCGTTTACGTCACATAAGATCTATGAAAGGAGAGGTATTTCTTCATCAGACTCTTCAGGCAGCGTGTGAAACTGCCCTGTTTGCTTAATCAAAAAAGAGCTTAAAGATTAAGTCTATTCTAAAGCAATTCAGTCCGCGCCGAAGGCGTGGAGGTATTTCTTCATCAGACTCATCAAGCAGCGTGTGAAACTGCCCTGTTTGCTTAATCAAAAAAGAGCTTAAAGATTAAGTCTATTTTAAAGCAATTCAGTCCACGCCTTCGGCGCGGACTGAATTATTTTACAATAGCCATAACCATTAAGCAGCTCTTTTATGATTAAGCCAACACGCCACACAAACGTTGTTTATAATGAACATTCTTAAAACAACTTTACTGAAAAATGTTGAGCTTTGGCTACAGTGACATGGGTACATAAATTAAATCACCTTAAACATAATAAGTACATGCATACGGTCACGCCTTTATTCCCAAAGGGGTATCGAGGCATATTATATGTTTACCTTTTTTTAATTTGTCCCACGTAACGTAATAGGTGGTGAGCCGCATTGCCGTGTTGAAATGGACAGGCGTTAGTACTGCCTACTTTTGAAAATTATTAAATCTATAAGGTCTTCAACTTGGTTTAACGACTGCCATTTACTGGCTACCGTTAGCGTTAGTGTTATCGTCTCAACTCTTCCGATTATGCGTAAAGTTTTCAGTCTGTGGCCCTAATCTAACAAACGTTTCGTATTCGCGCTTCAACATACTACTTACTCTTATAATTATTAAAGTGGCTAATTAATAAACACGTACGTCATACCGGCCTTGGACCCACTAAAACCATGAGGTCTCTTCCTATCCATCTAGCGCAGTCCTAGAGTATCCTTTAGAGGGCTTACCCGGGGCTCCCAATCGTAGGCTGTTAGGTAGGATACGTGTGGTTTTTAGTCAGTGGGAGTCACAGTACATTCATGTGGGATTTTCCTCACATTAAAAAAATCCATCTAGCGCATAACTCCCCGGGTAAGTTGGAGGATGTCCTAAATTTGTTCCCACATTTTGGTTACGACTTATCCTAGAGGCTCAAATAGAATACGGTTCAAACTTTGCTTATAACATAATTTCCACGCGGACGAAGTCGCGGGTAACAGCTAGTTGTTAAATGAAACTAAAACAAAATGTATTAGATTCACCTTGCCAAATGTTAGGCTCGTTAACACCAGTATTAGGATTAGGGATGATCAAGTAGAATTGGTCGATGAAACTGTCTTTCTGGGCATAAAGTTAGACTCCAACTTGCAGTGGGGGCCTCATATCGAGAAAGTCTCGGGCAGACTGAGCTCTGCAGCCTATGCCGTTAAAAAGATCCGACAACTGACAGACATTAGAACAGCGCGTCTTGTCTACTTTAGCTATTTCCACAGTGTCATGACCTATGGCATACTATTATGGGGTAACGCTGCCGACATCGAATGTATCTTTGTGTTGCAGAAAAGGGCTGTCCGGGCTATCTATGGTATGGGGTTTCGGGAGTCATTAAGAGAAAAGTTTAAGGATATCAACATCCTTACTGTGTATTCACAGTACATATATGAAAACTTATTATATACTCATAAAAATAATAGTAAATTTATTAAAAATAGTGATATCCATAACCTAAACTTAAGAAATAAGAATAAATTGGCTGTACCTAGATTTAGGCTTAATAAAATAAGCAATTCTTTTGCGGGCAATTGTATTCGAATGTACAATACATTGCCGACAGCCGTAACAGGTTTGTCAGTTAATAAATTTAAAAAACTAATAAAACTTAAATTGTGCCAGAAAGCTTATTATAGCATTAAAGACTTTCTAGAAGACAAGGCTGCCTGGCAGTGACACGAATTGCTCCTTTCTACATTTAAAAAAAAACTGTATTAGATACTAAGATGAATTAATAGGGACCGGACTGAGTTTCTTGGGGTGTTCTTCTCAGTCTGTAGCATTTCCGAACCCCCGGTAGAGTCACAAAAATTTTGACAAACCTAAATAATTTTTTAAAAATTTCAAAGGGAATAAATTTTATTTTATTTTATTTATTTACATACTATAAACTAAAACTCCATCAGTAGAGCAAGCAGATCACTTCCAGGCTTCCTTATCAATCAAATAATCGTCAATTGTATAGTAGCCCCTGCAGCACAATTTACTTTTTATACACTTTTTAAACTTAATTAGGGGCATGCTTTTAATTTCGTTTGGAAGCCTGTTGTAAAAACGTATACAGTTACCCAGGAAAGAATTACTGACTTTGTTCAGTCTACAATGATAAACGGCAAGGTTGTTTTTATGTCTGGTGTTCACATTGTGTCTATCGCTTAACTTAGTAAAACTAGATAAATTTTTCTGAACATACATAAGATTTTCAAAAATATATTGTGATGCCACAGTCAGAATATTTAATTCTTTAAATTTTTCTCGCAGAGAGACCTTTGGACCTAATCTATATATGGCTCTTATGGCCCGTTTTTGTAAGGACCAATGGGTAAAAGACAGGTAGGCAAACCTGCTAAACGGTGGGCTGATGATATCGTTGCAATCACAGGGAAAAACTGGATGACACAAGGCAAAAACAGAGAAATGTGGAGGAAGAAAGAGGAGGCCTTTACCCTAGCTGGGATTCACATCCCTTAAGCATACTTAATACTAACACTAAACATAAGTAATTTACATATAGGTACTAACTAACATACTCACATAAGATTTTTTTTTAAATTTATTATACTTACCTACTGTAAAAGTTATTTTTGATGTGGAAATAAAAAGGCTTTATTATTCGTTTTTGTAAAACAAAAATTGTATTTATATCTGCGGCATTGCCCCATAGTAGCATACCGTACGACATTACACTGTGGAAGTAACTGAAGTATACTATTCGCGCTGTTTCTACATCAGTCAAATGCCTAATCTTTTGGACAGCAAATGCTGCTGAACTTAACCTGCCAGCCAGTTTTTCAATATGTGGGCCCCACTGCAATCCAGAATCGATCGTCAACCCTAAGAACGCAGTAGATTTCACAAGTTCCAACTCTTGGCCATTAAGTTGCACATTGGTTTCTGCCTGTGTTACATTGGGCAAGGTAAATTTAATACATTTAGTTTTGTTTTCATTCAGGCTAAGATTATTAGTGTTAAACCAATGTACTACTTTTAGTATTGCATTGTTAACATCGTCATAGTCATCTAGTTGTCTTTTAATTTTGAAAATTAAGGAAGTGTCATCTGCAAACAAAACAATCCCGTTAGTGTCCCCTACGTAGTAGGGTAGGTCATTAATATAAATTAAAAATAAAAATGGTCCGAGTATCGAACCCTGCGGGACGCCCATAGTAACCACCGATCCCCCCGAACGTGTGCCACCGACATCGACCCTCTGAGTTCTATTGTTCAAATATGAAGTCAGAAGATCGGGAGCCTTGTTCCTTATCCCGTAGTGCTGTAGTTTCCTGATCAATGTCTCATGTTGGACGCAATCAAAAGCCTTAGACAAATCGCAAAACACGCCAAGCGCATCATGTTTATCTTCCCAGGCCTCATAAATACTCTTCAACAAATCTACACCAGCATCGGTCGTCGAACGTCCTTTAGTGAAGCCGAATTGTTTATTATGAAATAATTTGTGACTGTTAAAATAGGTCAGCATCTGCTCAAGTATTAATTTTTCAAATATCTTGCTCAAAGTCGGCAACACCGAGACAGGTCTGAAATTACCTGGATCAGAAGCACTGCCGGCCTTGAACAAAGGTATAACTTTACTGTGTTTCATTAAATCAGGAAACCCACCACCCGAAACGCAATCGTTAAACACAGCTGCCAAGTAAGGGGCAATGACATCAATGACACTAGATACAGATTTTACCGATAGCCCCCATAGGTCTGCGGTTTTTTTAACATTAATAGCCCTGTAAGCTTTCAGAATGTCGTTGCAGTCAACAGTCGTGAATTCGAACGCGTGTTGACAGCTATCTACACATTCTGACAATATTTGCTCAGCGGAAGTGGAAGACGACCGAAGAGTATTCGTTATATGAATAGGTATATTACTGAAAAATTTTTCAAACTCAGTCGCTACTTCCAGATCCCCTGTGACGTGGCGCCCGTTTATCTTTAAATGAAAGCTTCGTTCACTCGTTTTAGACCTACCGCATTCAGAATTTACAATGTTCCAAGTAGTTTTAATTACATTTGTCGAAGCTGTAATTTTATTTCTAATGAAATTTGACTTTGCCAAGGAACAAACTTGTCTAAAGGTCTTTGAATATTTTTTAACATATTCCTTAAACTCAGGGTTAAAATTAAATGCTTTTTCCGAATAAAGTTCATAAAGCCTCTTACGACTTTTATAAATACCAGGTGTAGCCCAGTCACTGAAAACAGACCTGCATCCGAACAATACTGTTTTTGGTGTAAAATTTTTTCCAAACTCATCATGTATTAAGTTAAATAAATCAGCGTAAGATTTATCTACAGTAGTGTAATCGGGCAATTCTGTTATCTTTTTGGCTATATTTTCTTTGAAAGTTTCTAAGCGTTTCGAGTTTACTGGTACAAAACTGATTACATTCTTACTTCTGGAAACATTTCTAGCATACAGAACAGATTGTCCTCGATGATCAGATTTTACAGGGTCTACTATACAATTCTTAATGGGGTGTGTATTAGTGAAAATGTTATCAATACAAGTAGCACTAGTGCCAGTTATACGAGTAGGTTCTAAAAATACATTATGTAAACCAAAGGACTTAAATAAGTTCAACATTTTCCGTCTCTTTGAAGGTTCCAGCGAAGAATCTAAAATATCTACATTGAAATCTCCACAAACGACTACTGCTTTTTTAGAGCTCTGGCATTTAAACAAAGCATCTTCCAGTACTTCCTCAAACTGTGTGTATGGAGCATCCGGGGGACTGTATACGCTTAGCACAATGAACTGCTCGAACTCAATACTAGCTATTTCAATGACTCGTTCAACAGAGAGGCTTACTATGTCTTTACGTTCTTTAAATTTTATAGCCTTGTTAATAAGAATTAATGAGCCTCCACGTTTACGTTTTATCCTACAGAAAGAGCTAGCAACCTGATGATTTTTAAAGTTCAACATTACTTCATGCTGCTTTAACCAATGTTCTGTTACACAAAAAATGTCTATTCCATTCAAATCAATGCACAGCTCCAACTCCAACTCCTTCCCGCCGAGCAGTCCTTCTACATTCTGGTGCACCAGGTGTAAACCAGTATTTCCGTACTGAATAGATTCAGTGGCCGGAGGGGCCTTATGTTTATTATTTTGCTGTGGGTACATGTCAAATTGAGTGCAAGAGTTTTGCTCTTTTGTCTCATAACCGAATTTAAATTACTCGGATATAAACATATATCCTTAGTCCTACTATTACATACTATGTCATAAGACTGCTCAAAAGAAGCAGTTTGGGTAGCCAGGTTTTTGGCTAAAATATCAATATAATACTGTAGCGATTTTGCTACCTGTCTTTTACAATAATTTGAAAGCTTATGCTTTCCTTTAGTCAAATAATAATTATTTCTAACAATAGAGTTAGTGTCAATAATATTGAACTTTTTATTATAATATGCAATAGTGTGTAATGTCAAGTTCAATTGCTCCCTAAGCCTATACTCTGCAACTGGCATTGATTTACTGTAGGGCAGTGTATATATTATAATATTATTTAGGGTTAATGAATCTAATGTATCACAATACTTTGCAAGGTCCTGTTTTGTTATATTGCCACTGTTTCCTATAAAAATTACCAAATTATCCCTACTTTGAAACTTATGCTTACATATAGACATAATTTGGGTATATGATGCTGAAGGCATGCAATAATTTATAAATGACTCTCCCTGGGTAAATAAGTTTAATTTCAAGCCCATATCTTTTCCAATTTCATCACTGAACATAAAATTTTGACTCCCTGTATTATAAGTGGGTATTAAACTAGGACTGTTTTCTGATTGGTTTAGTATACTACACAGCTGATCTGATGGGGTGTGTGGATTCTTTGGCTCTGACTGGCTGCATTTGCAGTCACAATCAGAATGTGTTTTGTCTGATAGTGAGTCAAAACGGTCAGCATAATGTGATGTTGAGTTTATGAGTTTATCCATTGCCATAGAATACTCTCTGATAATCAGCTGTGATTTGTCATACATGGTCTTTACAGACTGTAATGATTCCTGTAGCTGTTGAATTTTTAAATTAAACTTTTGTGTATCAGCAGCATGCTGTTTCTGACTATTCTCTAGCTGTGTTGTGCATAAACTTAATTCATCAAATAGTTTCAATCTATTTCTACAATTTTTTATACTTTTAGAGAGGTTTTTATGTATTTTAAGTCGGTTTTGATTTTTCTTTATTAATTTATTAATTTTAATATATTTCTTTATTCTTTTACCACTGCAATGATCTAAACACACTGATGGTGATACTAGATGGTGTTGAGAGGTATCATTAGTGAGGTCAATGATATCAGTGCATTTCGGACCCGCAGCAGCAACTACCTGTGGGGACCTGCCTATGAGCTCGTCAAACAAGGTTTGATTTTGTTGTGCTTACTTATTGCAGCGCGGCTTCTTCTAACTGAGTAATTTGTAAGTGAGCGTCACGGAGCTCCTGTTCTAGCTGGTCTATACGTCTTAGGGCATGTTCATACTCTCCACTACACTTATCAAAATGTCCTGCAATTATATGAAGGTCATCTCGTTCCCTGGTCATCTCATCTAACCTAACGCTTAGCGAGGACAACTGATGTTTCAATTTGCCATTATGTTGTACTACAGAGATAAGCTCTGTTTCGTTGTCCTCGCGTTCATTAACAAGCTGAGCAACCTGCTCCTTGGTGGATTTTAGTTCTTGTAGAACCTGTTGCAGTTTAGTCTCTTCCTGTCGAGCCAGGCCTCTGCGAGTCATCATTTTCAACAAGTTATGGTAGCAAATTTCTTAGAATGAAATCAAGGAGCAGTCTGCTAAACAACGGGCAAGTTTATTTGCTTTTAATTGATTAAAGGTAATATGACAACGCGAACGGTGGGATTTGTATGAATTACCCTTATGTTACCAGAGTAGTATATATTAGATATATACACGTGAACAATAGGCAAAACACAAATAGCGGTTTCATAGTTAATACAAGTACCTACTTAAAGAAAATTCGTCTGGATTACCTGTCTATTAGCAGCGTAGTATATATATTGTGCATATATACACGTGAACAGCAGGCAAACAAGTTAACAACAACAACACTTGAATATTTTACAAAAAACCTCACCCGTCACTAGGTATGTGCGATTCGATCAATGACCAGGAGGCCTACTCTCTTTCTACGAAAACGAAACTTCGTTAACGAACGAAAACAAAACGAAGTTTCGTGGCTGACCCTATTCTATATCAATTGCGGATCGGAGCACGAACTTCGGATGCATAGACACATTTCGTGAACGACAATGATAGTGAGGTCATTTGCTGATGTCTTATTGTGGTAATTACGGTTTTCACTTATATTATAATATAAAAACACGTAAGTTTTAATTAAATTTTTTAAATGTAATAAGTGGTTTATAATACATTTCTTGTAAAATCTATGCAGAAAATAATAATAAAAAGGTATTTTTTTATGTAATTGTATATTTTCAACCATTTTGATATAGACAACTAGAGATGCAAATGTCATAACCTTACGTTAAAAAAATGTATCTGACGTTTGTTTCATGTCAACAATAATGTAATGAAAATTAAAATTATTACATATTACCTATTTGAAATCTATATCTAAAACATAATAAATCGTTTATACATATAAACGTAAAAACCTTTGTAAGTAAACAATTCATATTACAGTGCAATTGAATGTTATTTATTCTATTGAATATCACACACACACGTGAGATATTATGTCTTGTTGAGTAACTTATTTTTAATGTGAATTTATTTGAATTTGCAGCTTCTGTACCAAATGCTCCTAGGCGGAGGGGACAATCTTCTGGCTCTGATGTGAGACGGAGATTGTTTGAGATAGAGGAGGTGCATGCAGAGAATGACACACTTAGAAAAACCGAGCTCGCAGGGATCATGAATATACCTACTGATGCAGATCCAAGCTGCTCTGTTGGAACTGATTTAAGTTATTAGAGACAAATAGGATAGGAGATAGCATTTGATAGGAAACAATGAAAGACAAATAGTATATAGATTGTGTATCAGTTAATAAAAGTTGGGCAAGACAACTGTTTTCGTTTATTTTATCTAAATAAACATATATTATTTTCAGTATGAACTAGAAAAAGCCCGGAAGCGGTAGAAAATAAAAAAAACTAAGTAGGTATCAGGGTCTCGGCTCGTCTTACAGTTTTCTTCCAGTTGGTGTCGAGACCGCGTTGCACCCCATGGACCTACGGTGCATGGGGTCCAACGCGCATAATTTTTGGTTGAGTCGACTGGTGACCCAAGGGCTAGCAGTTATTTCTCCCAACAAATAGGCATCGCTATTCAAAGGGGAATGCTCCCAGTCTTTTGGGCCCAATGCCACGGGGGCCATTTTTTAACGTGAGATAAAATCCTCATGGATGCTATGCCGGACATCTACCAACAAAAAAACTACACGTATCCTGCCTAACAGCCTACGGTTGGAAACTCTGGGTAAGCACTCAAAAGGATACCCCAGGACTTCCAACAGACCTACGGCTACCACGGACGGTGGGCAGCCCCCCACCATTCTCAGGCCCCGTTTTTTTATTTTTTAACGTGAGGGAAAATCCTCATGGATGTTATGCCGGACTCCGACTAAAAAACCTTACGTAACGCCCAACAGCCTCTGGTTGTGAGCCCCGGGTAAGCCCTCGGAAGGATGTCCCAGGACAGGCCCCCAGTCATTGGGCGAAGACACGTCGGCGGCGCTCCCGCCACCGACTGCGGAACTTGGGTGTGAGGGTTCTCTTCCGTAGCTAACTATTTCTTAGCACAACTCCTCAAACAGTCGCCGACTGAGCCTATAGTTTGCAATTAACTCTACTTCGGAAATAATCACATACTAGACTTAATTTGGTAGTTTAAGACGATTTTTTCTACGCTCTAATCGTTCTTCACGTAGAGCAGCCTTAATGTGTAACATTCTAGACATTTTATTTAAGATTGTTACAAAATATACAAGGAAACGAAAATCAAACGGTAACACTTTTGGTTTCGTCAAAATTAGGTTAATATTCCGAACAATTATCTGTCAAAGTTGAATTTTCGTTCGTACGATTAGTGAATTAGAGTAGGTTTAACGTCAAACAACTTCGTTTCGTCCGCAAATTGCGGAACGTATGGAACCGTAGTAGGTTTTATACGAAACTTCGGCCCGAACTTCGTTGTTCGTTGAAACAGAATAGGCCTTTGGAATAAATAAAAGGTACTTACAAGCGTAATATGTAATGTTTAGTAACTTTTCGATCCTCAGAGCATAACTTAATTCTTCGCATAGATTATTTAATTACAGCTATAAACTTTTCCAGTGTACACAAAGTGAGAATACCTACTTGTCAAAATATCTCTGAGGTTACGTTACCGACAATTATTATAAAAAAGAGACGATTATGTATTCCTAAACTTCCTACATTTAATAACTGTTTTTACAATATATAATCGGTTATGCCTTTTACAAAGAACATTCGATTTTAATGCATTTACTTTCAAAATAGGTACCTACTCAACGAAACGGTTTTTCACTAATCACTTTTTTTTTCACTTTTACACGATTCAAACACCGAAAGCTTTATGAATTATTTAATTTATTATTTAACACTGATAATGCGGTGCAATTGTTTTCTTTTTGAGCTATTAATTCGTATTTATTTAAGTAATTTTAAATTATTTAAATCGGAGCCAAAATTTTATGACAGTTCCGTAGTGTTGCCAGCCGCAGAGTCCAAGTCCCTAGAGTAACACCGCCTAACTAAGGTACCACCGCCTTACTAGAGTAGAACTTAGTCCAAACTTGGACATACATAAATACGCTGCTCTTAAGAAGAATCATAACATGAAAATGGTTTATATTTTCACAGTGAAATTTACTTGACTTTGGCATACCTACTCTCAAACCTTGGCATACTTAATAGTTTGTTATTTAAGATATCAGATTTAAATAAAACATAATCATTATGCATTTAATGACATAAAGCCTGCATTTCCCGTTTTCTGAGTCAAATTTTGTTTTTTAAGTTACAATAAATATCGTAAAGATTATTATAATATATTGCTGGCTAAGTAATATTTTATTTTTAAAGCTACTTCATTTACAAGGTTATTTTTGGATGCTCCACCAAATTTTTTCACAAGATTTTTTATTGCCAAACATGTAATTTACCTACTTGAACAGTTAGTTTTTTAATTAAAGAAAAAAAATCGATTTTTTATACAAAATTTATAGTTCGTTGATTTTGTACGCAAAGTCTTTTTTTCATGTAAAACACTAACTTTTCAAGTAGGTGAATCAGATGTATGGCAATAATCTTGTGAAAAAATTTGGTGGAGCATCAAAAAATAACATTGTAAATAAAGTAGCTTGAAAAATAAAATATTGCATAGCCAGCAATATATTATATTAATCTTAACGATATTTATATTAACTTTCAAAATAAAATATTACTTAGACAACAATATATTATATTGAACTTTACGGTATTTATATAGTATTGGGTAAATTACCTACTTATGTTTATAAGTCTCGGACAGTCTCTGAAGAGGTGCGACCACACCTTACCGCGAAAGCGGAGGGTCTGGTGGCGCCTCCCAGGGACCAGCACACTTCCCATGCTACCGAGCGGGTGGTCAGGTTGCGGATGGACCACCCCGCGCCCGGAAACACCAAATGGTGCAGACTGGCGCGGGGGCTGCCCATGTTGGGCCCCGGACAAGGGAAGGGCGTTCACCTACGGGTCAAGGTAGATGACGTCTATCCCCTTACCCACCATCCCATGATCCACAAAATCCCATCCCTCCACTCCCATCCCTAGAGGTGGTCGCGCAGCGCCCAACCGTCCTTACAATCCCCTCACAAACCAAACCGAAGCTTCACTCCAAAAGCGACAATCCCAACCCAACATCCAACTTCCCACCTATCCACCCTAGCGGGCGCATCGGAGAACTAGCGGACACAAAGCAGTGAAAGCTAACACGCTGGTGCGCCTAAATAGGGTTAAAAATCCCTCCCCACACATCCTACACAAACCCTTCCCACCCACAATCCAATAACCCCTCCTTTCACATACCGGCAGCCCCGGAAAATTCTACAATTATGAGCGCAAGTAAAAAGTTATGTGTACCACAGGAGGGTACTGGCGATGCCGGAGAATCCCTCCCTGGGCCAAGCGGTCTGGGCAGCCCCACTGTATCTGTGGAGGGGCAACCTGCGCGATCTTTAAATATTGAAAGCACGAAGGGCACGCAAGGGGGGCACCCTGGGAGGTCTCTGTCAGAGACTCTCGGGGAACGCCTCTCAAAAATGAGGCTAACCGAAGATGGTTGGATCACGGTGTCGAAATACAAAAGAATGAGGAAGGCGGAGAGAAATAAGAGGAAGAAAGCACTGAGGCAGGCCAACCCGCATGCTACAACGGTCAAGATGGCTGGCGCGGCAGAGGGTCAAGCAGGCCCGCATGCTGCAACGGCCACTATGACTGGAGCGGCAGAGGGTCAGGCAGGCCCAAGACCCCAAAAAGCACGGAGGCAGGGAACGGACCCTGGAGAGCGGACACAGCAACTTCCACCGAAGCGTCCGAGATATCACGCTGAATCGAGTGAGACGACACGGAGATCAGCAGTGGGTCAAAGTGATCTCTCAGTAATCATCCAGCGTGAGGACGGGGCTCCGGTGGACGAAGCGACGGCCGCCCAAATCAAACAGGGTCTAACATACCTCATCGAGGACGCAATAGTAGCCGGAAAGCGCAGCGCCGAACTGACCTTCCTAGCCTCGGGCCTGGTGTCAGAAGGGTACTACCTTGTGACACCCGGCACCGAGGAGTCGATGAAATGGCTGCTGACTTGCGAGTTTGGCAACCAGGACGGCGTACCCTTAAGAGCGAGAAAAGCAGAGAGGCACCGTATCCTGATCTGGCTCCCTGGTTGCACGGGGGGTCGTTCCATGGAACCGCTTGAGTTCATTAAGAACCAAAACGACAACAGGGAGTCGGATCTGAAAATCTCGCAGTGGACACTCATACACAAGGAGAGAGTACCCCTGGGAACTCGACTGGTGGTGGGTGTCCCCAAAGAGGCGGTGGCGGTGGGAAACATACGCCTGAATTACCAGGCTACACAAGTTCTCGCTCGACCTCTAACAAAAGAGAACGAAACCGGCACAGAGAGATGCAATGAAAGGGCGAACGAGCTTCCGGCTTGCAGCGATGTAACCAACCTGCCAGGTACATCAACGGGGGGCCCCACCGGGGGGGGGCAAATAGGCCGACGGATAGAGATCCTCACTACACCATCACACAACACGGGGAAGGAAGCGTCTCCAGGCAGCGTCAGCGACATACCTAAGGACTTACCCCAAGGACGTACCTCTGGGAGCCGCGACGCTGCTGAAACCCAGCAGACAATTCCCAACCAGCACACACCAACAAACGTCACGAGACACCACCTCCCTGCATCGAAAAGTGACCTAACTCCCCCGCGGAGCGTCGCATTACTGCAGCCGCCCTGGTACGGGGAAAGGTCCACAGACATGAAGTAGGGAGGTAAACAAAGACACACACACACATACATACACCTAAAACACACCAATGAACACACACAGCAACACAAAACAAAAACACAATAAAATAAAAATAGTACAACTCAATATGCACCACTGCCGCGAGGCGACCAACGAACTTTGCCGCTACGTGGTGAATGAGGGAATAGATATCGCCCTACTGCAGGAGCCATACATACGCAACAACCGTATAACTGGGCTCGACGCTCTGGGAGGAGACATAATTCATCACCAAGACGGTGAGTCAACCCCAAGAGCATGCATTTATGCCAGCAGTAGGACTAGGACGATAGGGCTAATAAAAGCAGATTGTTACAGTGACCTCGCCAGCGTCGAAATAACGCTGGAAACGAACAAGGCCAAAGAACGGGTGTTGCTGGTCTCCGCTTACCTGCCAAGCGAGAAAGACTTCGAGCCGCCATCAAGAGAGCTCCAAGACATCGTGCAGAAATACCAAGGTAAGAGCATACCCATTATAGTAGGCTGTGATGCCAACGCCCATCACTTAGCATGGGGCAGCACAAACTGCAATAAAAAGGGTGACCTATTGTTAGAATTCTTAAGCTCCTCAGAGTTAGGGATAATGAATGTGGGCAACACTCACACCTTCGTCACAAGTACAAGGAAAGAGGTGCTGGACATCACTATCGCCAACGACAGGATAAGCAGATACATTAGAGACTGGAGGGTAGACGAAAGCGACTCCATGTCGGATCATAGGAGAATAACTTTCAGTCTAGAGGGAAAAATAGAAAGAGTAAAGATAAGAAACCCGAGGAAGACTAACTGGGCGATGTTTGAAAACCAAATTAAGGAAACATGGCCCCCAAGTCAGGAGAACTCGATTGATAGCATCGACGACATAGAGAGTCAGGCAAGCAAGCTGGATGAAATCCTAAGGAGGGCATACCACAAGGCCTGCCCTCTGAAAGAGATTAAACCAGGAAAGGGACAACCCTGGTGGACGAAGGCACTAGGGAAGAAAAGGAAAGAAGTAAGACGGGCTCTCAGAAAGGCACTCAAAAAGGGAGATGATGAGAGCTGGAGGAAATACAGAGAGGAAAGAAATAAGTTCAAACAAGAATGCAGAAAAGAAAGCATGAGTGGCTGGAGGGCTTTCTGCGAGGGCATAGAAAAGCAACCAGATGCAGCAAGACTCGTAAAAACCCTATCCAAAGTACACTCATGCAAACTTGGCAGCATAAAGAACGGGAACGAATTAATCACCGAACCCGCTAAGATACTGGAGGTCATGCTGAAAACGCACTTCCCAGACTGTAAGAGCCATATCGATGACATAGCGTCGGCCAATTCACGCAACATCGAAATCAGACGGCCGACAGAAGTCATCACGGAAGAACATCTAAGATGGAGCATCCAGTCCTTCCAACCCTACAAGGCGGCTGGACCAGACGGGATATTCCCAAAGATGCTGCAAACAGCAGGCAGCCACATAGCAAAGGACCTGGTTGCACTGTTCAATAGCAGTATCAGCGCAACATACGTCCCAAAGAAATGGAGGGAGGTAAGAGCAGTGTTTATACCAAAGCCTGGAAGGCCATCGTACCAGGAGCCGAAAGCTTTCAGATGCATAAGCCTCTCCTCCTTCCTACTAAAGACACTAGAAAAAATACTAGATAGAATAATAAGAGAACAATTAGAAAAAAGCGGATCACCACTGCACCCAAACCAACACGCATATATGGAGGGCAAATCAACTGACACAGCCCTCCACAATCTGGTCAACAGGGTGCAGGAATCGATGAACGCCAAAGAATATGCGCTGGGATGCTTTTTTGATGTAGAGGGAGCCTTTGACAGGGCCACTCCCGAGTCGATAGAAAGCACCCTAAACCGAGAAGGAATCGACAAGAATATATCAGAATGGGTGAAACATATGCTAAGACACCGACTGATACAAGCAGAAATAGCAGGTGCAACCCTCACCGTGGTGGCACAAAGGGGGTTCCCACAAGGCGGATGCCTGTCGCCACTACTATGGTGCCTGCTAATAGATGAGCTAATCAAGAAAATAAATAGAATGCATATATACACGCAAGTATACTCCGATGACGGGGTACTCCTCGTCACTGGTCCAGTACTAAGCGTCATAAGTGACATCATGAACAGGGGACTGAAGGCAGCACTGACATGGTGTAAGAGCAAAGGGCTAGATCTAAACCCTGAAAAGACCAAATTAGTGCTATTTACCAAAAAGAGGAAGCTGGGCAGCGCTGAACCAGTGAGACTAAACAACCAGGCCTTAGAAATGGTTAATGAGATAAAATACCTGGGGGTAACACTGGACAGCAAACTCACATTCAAGAAGCACATAGTAAATACATGCGCAAAAGCAAAAATGGCGCTGATGCAATGCAAAGGCGCCATAGGAAGAACATGGGGCATGCGACCAGCGACTGTAATATGGATTTACAAAGCGGTTGTCCTACCGAGAATACTACATGGAGCTCTAGTCTGGTGGCACAAGGCTGCTAACAGAACAAGCAGGAATGAATTAGACAAGGTACAGAGGCTAGCTGCCCTAATGACCACGGGTGCGATGAGGACAACTCCAACAGCCGCACTCGAGATGGCACTGGGACTATACCCCCTGGACCTAGAGATAAAGAAGAGAGCGATAGAACAATGGTTCAAGCTGAGGAGCGTGGGTCTGTGGAGGGCAAAACCCACGGATAACGGACACGCAAAAATCAGCAACGAATATGAGGACAAAATGTCAATGATCCTTTTAAACAACGATCTAATCAGAAAGGAAAGGATTTTTGACAAAAAATATAGAGTACATATAGGAACCCGAGAAAGTTGGCAGATAGATGACAGGCAGGGCACTATCTGTTACACAGACGGCTCAAGAAAGGAGTCGATAAAGCGATCCGGATCCGGAGTGCACATAAAATGTGATGACGGAACGGAAATGAACAGATCCATTAGCCTAGGCAAATACGCTAGTGTCTTCCAAGCGGAAATCAGAGCAATAACAGAGTGTGCGCAACTGATACACAACCACACAGAAACAAGGAAGGCCACTATATACAGCGATAGCCAGGCAACACTGAAAGCACTTAGTAAGGAAGAGATATCGTCAGCTACTGTAAAGGAATGCAGAGCATCCCTTGATAGACTGGCGGAACAAGCAGAAGTCAGCCTGGCCTGGGTACCCGGTCACGAGGGAAACCAAGGAAATGAAGTGGCAGACAGGCTGGCAAGAGAAGGAGCAGACGAACCCCTGGTGGGACCAGAGCCCGGGATCCCCATTGCTCACAAAATCACCAGGGGAGTAATAAACAGAAGAATAACAGTAGAAACCAACCGCAGATGGAGATCTTCAGATGGCATGAGACAGTCAAAGATCTTCATCAAAGGAATGGACAAGAAGAGAACTAGCCAACTGGTCAAACAAACCAGAGGAAACATGAGGCTAGTCATTGAGATTATCACAGGACACAGCAGACTAAACAGACACCTAACCCTAATAGGCGTGAAGGACGACCCAATATGCCCAGAATGCTTGGAAGAGGAGGAAACCAGCATCCACCTACTAGCTGAGTGCCCAATATACTCGCTGAGCAGATGGGAGATTATGGGCACAGATAGAATAGAACAGGAAGAACTGGAACTACTGAAGGTGGATCAGATAGTAAGGTTCTGCAAAGAAACCAGAAGATTCGACGGGGCACCGTGAGGATTGCTGGGATACCCAAACCCATCCCTCGGAGAGGTCCGGGGAAATGGACGAAATGGGCGGCAATATAGGCGGTCGGATCGTCCGCCCGGCGATGCCGGCGTCCCCACAAGAAGATAATAATATGTTTATAAGTAAAACATGTTTTAGTACTACTAAAAAAGAAATAGTAACGCTTACATTCAGTTATTTTATGACCACTGCAATTATTTTTAGTAGCTACAAATAATCTGGTTAACTTCATAAAAAATATATTTAAACAAACAATACCTTTCTGTTATAATTAAAATAAAAACAAGTAATGTGTACAAAAAATTGCGTGTACACACCATATAAAAGTGTGTTAAGAGAAATAAAAATATGTTTGAGAATACCAGATATATTGTTAAGATTTAACTAGATTGTTTATGTAAACTGAACAATAAACATAGCTTTCACATATAGTACAATGTTTTCTGTTTAAATTAACTATATTCAGATAAACGTAACTAGAATTTTTTCTCCGTGAAGTTATAAAAGGTTTTATGGAAATTCGCCATTTATAAAGTTAGCAGCATAGAATTTCATACACGTATTTTATATTACAAAACAATTGACACGTGTATCAGGTATTTAAAAAACTTACAATACAGGGATAAACCAGGAAATGTATGTTCGTTTAGGAACTTTTTCATTTTCAAACATAACTACTTTAAATTTCGCATAACTGCTTCTAAAATAAAGGAACACGTGATTCAGTATTTTCAAAAATCTACCGAGCAGGTTGTAGGTATAATTGGAAAACACTCACTCATCAATCTATATTTTATATACCAGCCCTAATGGGATAATTAGGATATTATATTATTATGTTATCAAAGTATACCCCGGGCAAAGCCGGGGGGCACAGCTACTTCTCTATCAATTTCTGGTAAATGTCGAAATTCAAGTTTTTGACGACAAAAACGGTCAGTCATGTTTTGGAGCTGTGAAACGGGATCCACCTAATTGTCACTATCAACACTATCGAGGCAGAAATGTCTACGAATTGTGGCGTCACCGTCGGCGAGGCAAGGCAATGTTAATACTACGTGTTCCCCGATTCCCCACAAATACACCTTCTAATTTAATGCCATGTGGCTATACGCTTAGCGGTAACTCTCAACAGGGCTGCTCTCGACCTAAGGTACCTACGAATAAGTGTACGTCGCTTGCTCCTGTGTTAACTTACTAGTCATGATTCCTTCCGTATTTTGGCTGTTGAGAGTAAAGTTACAAACGTAGATTATACTAAAAATTCTTAAATTTTTTCATGAAACTGAAAAACTTAAGTTTTACTAGATTTTTTTTTTATACCACTAAGGTGGCAGACAAGCATACGGCCCACCAGATGTATTGGTGGTCACCGCAGCCTATGGACTTTTGCAACACCAGAGGCGCCACACTCGCGCTGCCGACCCTGCAAAAACCTTCTAAGACCCCTCTTGAAGAACCCCATACTGTAGGCGTTTGGGAAAACCGAGGCAGGGAGATCATTCCACAACCTAAGCGTGCGCGGTAGAAAGCCGCTATCGGATCTAACCGTGCTCGAGCGCTCCGGATGCAACATGTGAGGATGAACACCGTGTCTGTGGCGAGCGGTGCGATGATAGAATGTAGCCGTAGGCATCATGTCAAACAATTCCTCAGAGCACAAACCGTTATACAGCCGGTAGAATACACACAGAGAAGTAAAGTCTTTCCTGTCACTAAGAGGTTCCACATAACCTGCAAGTATGGGATCGCCGACAACTCTCATAGCACGCCTTTGTACCGAGTCAAAAGGACGAAGCTGGTATTCAGGTGCCCCCGCCCAGAGGTGACAGCAGTACTCTATGTGCGGCCGCACTTGCGACTTATAGAGAAGCAGTGTTTGAGCCGCAGTAAAGTACCGCCGCGCCCTACTGAGCACTCCGAGCTTCCTGGACGCCAGCTTGGCCTTGTCCTCCAAATGACTTCGGAACTGAACGACATTGGAGATCTCAACACCAAGGATCCCTATACTTTCGGAGATGGTGTGTGACGTGCCCTGAAATCGTGGCGCCACAGTAAAATATTAAGATTACAGCTTTGGCCACATAAAGTATAACATCTCAAAATTGCAGCTTATAATGTTTTCAATTTTTAGGGTTTCGTAGCCAAATGGCAAAAACGGAACCCTTATAGATTCGTTATGTCTGTCTAAGTGCATAGTTTGCGCAAGAGACACTTGAAAAATGGAAAAACTGGAAAAATGTGTCCCCCCCCCCCCCACTAACTTCTAAACTAAGAGAATGATAAATCTAAAAAAAATATATGATGATAGAGCTGGTATTTTTTTAATACGTCATAAACCGCAATTTTCTGTTAGAAAAATCACTACCACTGCGAACGTGTTAAAACATCAATCAAAGTTACAACGAACTATAAGAACTTTTATATTACCTATGTTACTTGCTGCTACGAAACCCTTCATGGGCGAGTCCAACTCGCACTTGGCCGGTTTTTTGTCTGTTTGTATTTAGATTCATGTATCACCGAAAAGGCAGAGGTCCAAATTTTACAAACTTTTTGTGTTACACTTAAGATATGATTCATCAAAAAATACAATAATCCATCGAGGGCACTTCGGGCTAGTCGTCGGTAAATCCTACCCAGCCTAGGGGCTCGGTAGAGAGCATCTCAAGTTTCATTTAAATCATATTTCTTACGAGGATGAAGTCGCGGGCAACAGCTGGTACTATAAGATAACTCAAGACAAACATTCTGTATATGCATTGAATATTTTTCCAAATACAGAAGCCGAAAATGTAATTTTGTCTGTCTGTCTGTATCCCGAATTATCACGCCGAAACTACTGAATCAATTTAAATTATATTTTTCACAATTTGAGCTTATGATCCGAGGAAGGATCTAGAATATTTTGATCCCGATATTTTGCGTGGTTTCTTTGGGAGAGGGGATAAAATGTTTATGGATAACACACATTTTCGTCTCCAGTGGGAATCCAATCCACGACCCCGTGATTTACAGTCGCAATTTACAACCTCTAGACCAAAGAGGCAGTCTGTTAACAACAAAATGATCACCCACGCTACAAAAACATAACGATAGCTCACTTCTTAAGTAAAATATATATTTATGTTTGAATACTAGATATCCCTTGATCAGGCGACAGTAAGTGACAGATACAAAATGGTATTGTTCATATAAAATTGTCTAATGTTATGGGGCATCAATTTTTAGAGAGGTGAATTTATTTTTATTTTTTTTATAATTATAAGCTTTAAGTAATAAAGCTCATGATTATCAGTACAACAAGAATGTTTGCAATAATCGCTTGTAAACAACTACGATTTATGTAAATTAAGCTACTGGTTAGGATGGGTTATAGTGTTATACAGAAGGTCACTTCCAAGTGGAGATAGGCATCTACCAGAGTAAACAAAATCCGCTATGCTTATAGATGCTGCCATTAAGGTAGGAGTCCTAACTCGGCAGCAATCTGTCGGCTGTGCTAATAGCCAAGATAGTATATTATTATTACATACTAATAGCTAGTGATGCGCGTACACACTAAACGTTAGATAGGTACGAGTATTAAGTATTGATAATATCGACGACGCTTGAACAGTTCCTGTAGGGTATTGGGTCCGTTACCTTAAAATTACACACTACATATTTTTAGAATTTATATATTTTAATACTTGTTCTGCAACATGTGTACTTTCATAATTATCATGATAAAAATAATAATAACGTAGAAATCTTACCTGATGTAGCCAGGGAAACAATTACTAATAAAAAGCTTATTTTAATTATGTTGTACATCTTAAAATACTTAGAGAAACACTTTCTTCTTAAGAACTAAAACCTGTATTACCTAAATTAACTTTCGTAATATTTGGCATTTGGCACTATAAATAGTTCATAACATACATCGTTAAAATGATTAGTGTGTTTCTGATTTGATCTGCAGTGCAAACTATCAATACAACACGTCTAACCTAATCAGCAACACAAATTTAACTACATGCTTGTGTTGGGTGTGCTGTGCTATTCTAGTGCTTGCTTTGCTTGTCCACAACTTCACAACAATAATTTAAAAGAATGAATGATAATCATGTTGGGAAACCTGAGACATGGGTGAATGAAAGAATGATTTCAATTTCTTATTAAATTAATTTTTGATGCAGCAATTTTATTCGAAAACTGATGTGCAGAGAGTGGTTCTTAGCTATAATTTTTTAAGAGTCCGTCTGATGCCAAATAGATTATTACCTTGATCTAAATCTCAGCACTCGTGAGGTTTAATGAATTTTAATTTTAACACATACAACTTCAGTTCATAACGCTTTAGGCGAGAAACACGATTACTGATAAAAAAAAGCCTCGATAAATTTTTGTGTTGAAAATACCTCGATTTCATGAAATTTAAGCTGGATCTAAAAATTTATAAGACAGACAATAGTCAAATTTTCATTTGCACGCTATAATGTATATTTTCTATCTTCTTTCAACAATTTGGCGTCTGGTAGACTTTTAAGATCATCAGCCAATTTTTATTAAATGTTGTATACTGTTACTTAAATGGGCCTTCTACGACACGGTAACCAGTAACTGGTAACTCAGAAAATTTTAGGAAATACTCAAATACTATGTTTGGGCTTATTAATACAGTCTTAGAATCGGGAGTTTTAAATTTCTCAATTTGGTACTTGTTTCCCCTTCCGCATTACTATCCAGCAGAATCTAAATCATTCTAAAGGTTCTAAATCTTTGTTCCCTTTTCAGAACAATATATTATATTCCTCGGACGAGAAATTGATAAAAATACAGTGTCTACGATGACACTTGGAGCCGCTGAAATTTGGTATCTTGAGTTCATTTTAATTTAACAGCTTTTTACTATTTGCGTATTACAAACTATGTTTAAACATTTTTTGTTAAAAATTACAGTGAACCATTATTATAGGGTACACAGGCCTCCAATATTGCATGGGCCTCTTAAGATCTATAATCTCATGCACATCTGAGTCCTCATTCACAAAAACTGCACTAGACGGCGCAGCTTTACTCGAATATAATATAGCATAGACACCTTAGAATCACATAAAATGTACTAGATGGCATATTTACATTAACAAAAGCCTAATAAGTTGCTATTTTGAAAATAATCTCGTTTCTTCGTGAGGTATAAAAAAATCGACCAACTACGAGTTGGACTTACTCACGGAGGGTTCCGTGCCAAACAACGGCAAAGACATCACGTTTGTTGTATGAGAGCCCCCGCTTAAATGTTATAGTATTTATTTTTCAGTATTTATTGTTATGGCGGCAACTAGAATATATATCATCTGTGAAAATTGCAGCTTTCTAGCTATCACGGTTCTTGAGATTCAGCCTCGTGACGGACATACAGATAGACAGACAGACGGACTGCAAAGTCATAGTAATAGCGTCCCGTTTTTATCCTTAGGGTACGGAACTCTAATATATGTGTCCCAGGGTCGTTTATCGCTTACCTACGCCATTGGAACACAGATATTTAAACCTTTAACATAGTTGGAAACGCGATTATGGCGTTTTTCTGGTGCATAAAGCGTCCATAGACCACAGTGACCACCACTGATCAAATAGACCGTACGCTTATCTGTTATAAAAAATAAGAATAAAGGCGAACAAGACTTAAACAATGGTTTAAAATTTTAGTGTTTAATTTGTTACATCAAGTTATAATTATATCCTAGTTTTAAATACTCAATAAGTAATGGAAATTGAAAACCTATATATACACATATTGTTGTTACATTTATTTTATCAATAAGTTAATCATTTTAGTACTTAAACAGAACTTTTTATTGAGGTCGAAGCTTAATAAATTTCCAAAATGAGAAAAAAGATTGAAGCTTCATAACCACTATAAAATAAAGTGAAAACTGGATCATCTTATTACTAGGTAAGTTAGTAGTACCTAAATTTTATTATCAAAAAGGTTTAAGTAATAATTTTCATGGTATCAGTTCATTACAAACAGTAAATACTAACAGAACATTTATCATGGCTGCTCATGATTCAATTTACCAAAAAATAAAAGAAAAAATAATAAAGAATCCAGTTTCCACTATATCTAAATACTAAAATTATTAGTCACTAGTATGACCTCCGTTTTGATCGATAATAGGTTGAATATATCTTTGAATTGAACACTGGACTTCTGAGGCTTCTGCAGCTCGTTCATTTTAATTACGCCATCTTTGAACTATGATACCCTATATGTTTTCAATGGAGTATGAATCCGGTGATCTAGCTGCTCAGGAAATAACGCAAATCATTCATGTTAGTTGAACCACTCCTGAACACTATGCAATCGATGTTGTAACAAAATCCTGCACTATTGCACACTACACATCACAACACCATAAACTTAAACGTCCCATGTTTACTGAATTTGAAATATATTTTATACGTAAAAATGACATTACTCCAGTCGATATCTAAATATTCTACACAAAATTGTAATCTTGCTCACAAGTGATTTTCCGATAGCAAAGGTCAAAACATGTCTTCGATAGTGCAGACCTTCGCAATGAAGAACACGACGAATAGTGCCAAGACTTGTATCAAATAAGGCAGCGTAATATGCGTATTGGTATAAATCCATTTTCTTCTTAATCCTTTAACATGCTTTGACGCTGCAATATATTTATGAGTTATGGTCTGCCAGTTCCTTGACGATGTTCCAAAGAACCCTTTTCAAATCGTTTTATTCATAAAATGACAGTTTTCTCTATAAGAATAGAACGCAATTCTTTATAAATAGGAAGAGACAAAATACAAAATCATATTTTTTATTGTTTTAAATACGTCTGAAAATACTTACGTTAAAACTCAACTCTTTTGAAGATTCTCACTACGTTTGGCTTAGACTATCTTTACAAAGCTATAATTTGCGACCCTGTAATAAGTACTCGGTTTCGTTTCCGAACGTTCGATTGTAAACATCATAGTTGTGTAGCTCCTGCTAATATCGCGTTTGAAAAAACATCCACGCTCACTTTGAGACACCAAAACATAACGAAACAAAAACTAAAGTGCTGTGAATATTGTGGAAGTGTTAATCTCAATTTGACCTCGCCATAGAATTGTATTTTCAAACAAGGCACTTCTTCTGAATTAATTAGAGGTTAGAATTATCGTGTTATGTAGTGACAGAACGTCACTTGACATTTTGACATAACTCAGTTTTGCCAAAACAAGAAAAATATTAACTACTTCTTGTTACGTTTCATTACACTCAGACCCAACGTGATTATTAAAAATGGATAATCAATTCCAACTTTTATTTGACAAAATGAAGATGGAAATGAAAAATCAAACGAAGGAACTGCAAACTTCTATAACCAACAAAATAATGGAGAGTTTAGATGAAAAACTTCAACCTATCATCGCGGAAAATAAAATATTAAAAACAAAATTAGAAAATCTTGAGAAAGAAGTAGAAAATATGAGAAGAGCAAAGAAACAAAACAACCTGATAATTTTTGGTATAAAGGAAAGCGAAAGATCTAACCTGGAACTAATACAAAATGTGAAGCATATTTTTAAGACCGATTTAGGCATAAATTTTGAAGATTATGAGGTAAATAATATTTATAGAATTGGAAAAGAGAAGCCAAACACTAAACCAAGACCCACCTTAGTTTCCTTCGTGAGCGAATGGAAAAAGAATGAAATAATGAAACTGAAGAAAAACCTTAAAGAAGTGCACATTTCAGAAGATTATACAAAAGATGTTTTAGAGAAAAGGAAGCTGCTACAGCCACAACTGATAGAGGAGAGAAAGAAAGGAAACATTGCATATTTAAAATTTGATAAAATCATAATAAAGGGGAAAATGAATAAAAACAATGATAAGCGGAAAAGAGAAACATCATTATCACCTCAAACAAATACCCAACCAAAAAAGCAACCGAGCTTAATGCCACCGAACATCAATCGATTAAATGCTTACGATGTAATGAGAATTAGAAGCAATTCTCTACCCACCAGTCCAAAAGACAGTAAACAATAGCAGTTAACGGTCGGTAAACGGAAAACGAAACAATCATTTAAAGTTAAAAACAAAGCAACAATAAAACATAACACTCCCCCAAGCCGATTGGTCATCGTGGGGGAAAATGACCAAGACCCTCTAAAGGTTAAAAATAACACCAATACTCAAAGAAATAAGAAAACAAACAATATCTATATAGGAACTATAAACTGTCAATCTCTTAAAACTCCCGAAAAACTTAGAGAACTAGAAACAGCAACAGAAGATATAAAATGGGATATTATAGGGATCAGTGAAGTGAGACGATTTGGAGAATATATAGAAGATCATGGCCAGTATATACTACATTATTTAGGGGAGACGCCGGGATTATACGGAGTTGGATTTATGATAAGAAAAAAAATTGTAAGCAATATAATAGAACTAAGAGGAATCTCAGAACGTATTGCAATCCTTAACATAAACTTACACGGAGAAGTAGAATGGTCCATAATTCAGGCATATTCACCTACGGAATCAGACAAAAACGAAGACATAATAAAAATTGAACAATTTTATGAAGACCTCCAAAAGACCATCGAAACTGCACATAAAAACGTCATAGTAATGGGAGACTTTAATGCACAAATCGGAACACAAAATAACGGAGAAGAACAAACTATAGGAATTCATGGGTACGGCACTAGAAGCAAAAATGGCACAAGGTTGGTAAATTTTTCATTGCAAAACAGACTTAGCATACTAAACAGTTTTTATGAAAAGAAAATAACGAATAAATGGACATGGATCTCACCTAACGGACTACATAGGAACGAAATAGATTTTATTATGTCCAATAACAGAAGAGTTTTCAAAGATGTGTCGGTCATACATAATTTAAATTTTAATACAGATCATAGAATGATTCGGGCCATAATGGCAGGATCATCCCCCAAGAAAACAAGACGATTTCATAACAAATACGCAGTTGTTCAGTACACTGGCGAGCCAGAAGTACTACTCAAAAATCTCAAAGCATCACTAGACAACAAAGAAGATCTACCAATACAAGAAAAGTATAATAAACTACTATACCAACTAAAAACTGTAACTAAAAAAACAAACACAAATAAAAAGGAAGAAATCTCTTATAAAAGTAAAGAACTATTACAGAAACGCAAGAAATTATTACAAGGAATAAAAACAAAAGACAGCCGTCAAAAAATTGCGGAAATAAGCAAATTAATAAGCGAACAACTAAGGAAAGAAAGAAAAACAAACCGGGACAATACGATGAAGAAATATATACAAAAAACAGGAGGAATAAAAAAGGCATTGAAAGAACTAAATTGCAAAAAAGACTGGATACCTAGAATGAAAAAGAACGACGGTCAAAGTACAGGAAAGAGATCTGAGATACTAAAAGCTGCTACCGAATTCTATCGAAATTTATACCAAAGCCAAAATGTGGGACAAGTTGCAAAAGAATACGACTCATTGGCCAATGAAGAAGAAATACCTAAAATATTAAAAGAAGAGACTATAAGAGCAATAAGTACACAAAAGAACGACAGAGCACCCGGATCAGATCTCATTTCTAACGAATTACTAAAAATAACATTACCAGTAACTGCTCCAAAGCTCACGGACATATTCAACGAAATTATGAAAATTGAAAAGATTCCTGAGGATTGGACTAAATCGACCATCATACTACTACACAAAAAAGGCGACAAAGGAGACATAGCAAATTATAGGCCTATTAGCTTAATGTCGAATATCTATAAGGTATTTTCAAAAATCATACTATCAAGAATTACCAACACGCTTGAAGAAAATCAGCCCAAAGAACAGGCCGGATTTCGCCGACATTTTTCAACAATAGACCATATTCACGCCCTTAGACAAGTACTACAAAAATATAAGGAATACAACAAGACTTATTATCTTGGGTTCGTGGATTTTAACAAAGCATTTGATACACTTGAATATGATTTTATATGGAATGCACTAAAAACACAGGGAGTACAACCAAAATACATACGAATACTCCAAAATGTATATACCAAGAGTACAGCGCAAGTAAAGTTAGAAACTACAGGCGAAGAATTTTCTATTAAGAGAGGTGTACGCCAAGGTGACCCTGTCTCTCCTAAATTATTCTCAGCCGTCTTAGAAATGATATTCAGAAATCTAGATTGGATAAATGTAGGACTAAATATAAATGGCGAAAACTTGAGCCACTTACGTTTTGCAGAGGACATAATCGTATTCTCCGAGAGCCCGAAATCACTAGAAATAATGCTGCAACAACTAGCCGATGAGAGTTACAAGGCAGGGCTAACCATTAATCTAACTAAAACCAAAATTATGTCAAATTCCTCAAAAACAGATATCATTAAAGTAAATAATGAGCAAATAGAATACGTTCAGGAATTTATTTACTTGGGACAGTTAATATCTACCGAAGACTGCATGAAAAAGGAAGTAGAAAGAAGAATAACTAACACTTGGAAACGATATTGGTCGCTTAGCGAAGTAATGAAGAATAAAGAAATGCCGATAAAAGAAAAAAGGAAGGTTTACAATATGTGTATTCTACCATGCTTACTGTACGGTTGCCAAACCTGGGCATTGACAGAAAAATTGGAAAACAAAATAAAAGTTTGTCAAAACGGAATAGAGAGAAGTACAATAGGAGTTAAAAGAAAAGACCGAGAAAAATTAAAAACCATAAAAAGCAAAACTAAATTTAAGAACGCATACATAACATACAAACAACTAAAGTGGAGGTGGACAGGACATATGATGAGAGAGAATACAGACAAATGGACAAGACTAATTACGGAATGGTACCCAATGGAGAGTAAAAGAAACAGAGGTAGACAGACTAAGAGATGGGAAGATGACCTCAAGAAAACAGCGGGTCCAACATGGTCCCGAACAGCAAAGAAAAGAACAGAGTGGAAATCTTTAGAGGAGGCCTTTGTCGGAAGACAAGTTGAACATTAATAATAACCGTTTGCCGAATTTAAAAATTGTATAACAATTAACCATAATAGTTAAGTTTAGTAATAGTATCCATAACTACGAACAATAGTTAATAGTGTGTTAGGAATAGTTTTAAGTCAATACTATATGTTCGTGGCACACATAACCACAAAAAATGTAAACGTAGTTCAACAATAAAGGCTATTTTATTTTTTTATTTATTTATTTAATAAGTACTCAAATAAAGTAATTTGACAAACGTTTAACAACTCCAACAAGGCTTCAAGTTCAATACCATATTATTTGAAACTACACGCAACTTTTTTAACTATTTCAACATAAATTGTTAGTTGACCTTCCCAAGATAAAATCTAACATAAATTTATTGGTAATAAGAGGTATTTCAAAATTTCAAACATTGTCGTCATCGTCACTGTGGTTGAATGACATAACGTGTGGAATATAAACCACCTTCTGGAGATAGCTGTTTAATTTGACTTGATTTCGATCTCGAGTCTGACTGAGGTTTTGTTTTTGTAAATTTACTATGCTAAAATTAATTTTGAAAGTCAATTTATTTCAATCTTACCAGAAACTACTAAATGTAATATGCATTAATAAATCGATGTTAAATCATATTTCAAGATAATTATTTTCTTTAGAATTATTTTAAAGTAGCCTGCCGCAGCGCCATCTAGTAAGTGTGTAATGAATTTTGGTAGGTATGCACTGCGTAAGTATGCACGCTAGATACTTGCCTTCCGATGTTCCACGAGAGATGGCGTCAATTCTCAGTGCTTAGGAATTTCATTTCGGATTGACCAGGCATTTTTTAATTCGTGTGTACATAATACATTATGCTATTACATTATAACTATCTAAACTAAACCTAAATAAGGCCCTAGTGTGAACCGGTTGACACAGATGCTTGCCGGGCACGGTAGCTTCGGTAGGTATCTGTGGCGGAAACACCGGGAAACCACAGCCGAGTGTCAGCACTGCGAGGACCGCAGCGATGACACGGCACTCCACACACTGGTGGAGTGCACGGCGTGGGCGCAACAGCGCCAGGTCCTCGTAGTGGGTCTGGACGTGGACACTCTCTCGCTCGAGACCATAGTGCGAGCCATGCTCTCCAGCGGGAGTAAGTGGGACTGCGCCGCCTCCTTCTGCGAGCAGGTCATGCTCGTGAAGGAGGCGGCGGGACGGGTACAGGAGAGAACTCTCCCACCCGAGTTCCGCAGTCGGCGGCCTGGGCGCCGTCGACGTGTCTTCGCCGAGGACTATCGGCCACCATGACCGGGGGCCTGAGGACGGTGACAGGGTGGCTCACTGTTCTTACAGAAGCAGGCCCATGACGGCAGCGTGACGTGAGTGAGACAATTCACGCACGCCCCCCCTTAGAAGCGGGATCACACCCGAAACCCCCCAAAGACGCGGGATATCACCCGAACCACCCCCTGGACGAGGCCGCAGTAGCGGCCGTGGGTCTGTTGGGAGTCCTGGGACATCCTTCCGAGGGTTTACCCGGGGCTCCCAACCATAGACCGTTAGGCGTGACGTGAGGTTTTTTTAGTCGGTAGGAGTCCGGCATTACATCCATGAGGATTTTCCCTCACGTTAAACAAAAAAAAAAGGCCCTAGTGTGAAGATTAGTGTTATATTTGTTAAAACCATTGTAATACTGAATCTCAATAAAGTCTATTATTAGTATTATTATTGAAGAATATAAATGGTAGTGTATTTCCCCAGAGGAAAAAATATGTATTATGTTATGGTCTTGAGGAAATATTACAATGTTAAATATTGATGTGACAAGGAAAACAACTCAATAAATGTACCTACTGCTCGTTCGCTCTAACTTTGCCGCTCGGCTCCATACTAAAGTCGAATTTTTAATTAGACGAAGTAAATTGACAGCAACTAATGTCACTTCTTCATACAATGTTGCGTATTTTCTATGACAAAGTGACTTTAGCTACTGTCAATTTACTTCGTCTAATTAAAAAAAGGGAACGGGTAGTACTATACTTTTGTGCTCAAAAGATTAGCTGCATCCCCCCCTTGGATTAACAAATCCTTTTCGTTGAGAAGAGAGAAAACCGACAGCCCTTGGGTCAGCAGCAGTCGATTCGACTAAGCGCTTTACAAAAGCTTAAATAATATAACCTATGCGCATTGGGACCCCATGGACCAAAGTAATGTCAATTGTGCGTTGATTTAAGCATTTCGTAGGTAGTTACCCAAATTAACGAGCTATTCAAATCAATTTGCGCCGCGTGCTTCTACTTATTTAATTATTTATTTTATTTATGTGTGTACTTACAAACTGTTAGCAAAAAAAAAATTGAAAATATGAATAATATGTGACATCGATCAGGCGCTTCGAGTCTGAACATACTGAAACTACAAACTGAAAAATAAAATTTACTTAGCTTACAGATATTTCGTGATAATTACCTGCCGACTAAATGCTTCTTAACCTATGGTTTTACTTGGCACCAACTTCAACGTTATCTATATATATAAAAATGAAGCCCATTTTCCTTGGTCACGGCATCACGCGTGAACGGCTGGATCGATTTCAGGAGAAAAAGTTTTTATGAAAGAAAAAATTAAGAAAGTTGCGTGGAATATTAGTAAATTAAAAATTACTTAACCACCATACAATATTATTTGTAATCTAACCTTACCGCTTTGGATATTATGAACTTTTTTATTATAACTTTATGACATTTGGTATAGAATTGACAGAATTCGTACTGCAAATATCATCAAAAAGAATGTAAAAATACTAAATATCGTTTAAATGTAAAAATAAAAAATAAAAGTAGAAAATTAAAATTTATTTAAAAACGAATCAGTGAAAATGTATGTACGCGCATAACTTCAGAACGGCTGGACCGCTTTCGCTTATTATTATTTTTGTGTTTGTTATTGTCAGGTGGAGGTTTACAAAACTGGGTGACTGTTCAATGAAATGGTTTCTATTTCGATTTTGGATCGGGTCTTAGAACTGGAAACTCCGAAATGGGAACCAGGAACAGTAAACTGACAGCGATCTGGAACCCGGTAACCGAAAACCAGGAACCGGGAACGCTGAACCCAAAATCTGAAACCGGGAATGAGAACAGGAGACCGGGAACTCAATCCGAAATCGGAAACAGGACATCGGGAACGGGAACTGGGGACCGGAACCGAAAAACTCAGAACTCGGAATACCGATTTTTTCATAGTTAAGGCCGGACAACGTCTGTCGGGTCAGCTAGTCTTTAATAATATCTGATAATTAAAATAAAATATTACTTTGAGCTTAGTAAATTTTATTAATTTTTTTTCAGTTTTTAGTTTTTTATTTTATTATTTTAAGTGATGGTTATTTAGACTGAAAAATCTATCTATTTAGATGTAAAGTTCTCATCAATACAAATCCATCAAGCCCAAACACAAGGTAACGGCTGTAATAGTTTGTCGCTTCATCATCAACACCTCTTGTGTTGATGATCAGATTTAGTTTCAAGCATACCTCACAAGCATCAAGTAAACCCTATACTACTAAGTAGTTTTTCATCAACCAATTGCAGTACTATTTCCCAACTTCTAACCGTCAAGGAGTTCTGTACCTTTATCATCAGCACAGCATCAGATGTTGACACCCTGAAGTGAATACCTGAGTAAGACATGATTACGTAACAAAAGCACCATGCGGGCATACAATTTAATGAGCTTGCGTTCTTCTTGATACCATCATCAGAACCTGACCTGGTGAAAATAGAATCACCTCAGAAGTGAACCATCTCCAAAAGTAAAAAATTTAAATCCGTCTATAATTAACGGAGATAGCGGTGAACAATTATATAAAAAACTAGCTGAGCCCGCAACTTCGTTTACGTCACATAAGGTGTATGAAAGGAAAGGTATTTCTTCATCAGAGTCATCAAGCAGCGTCTGAAACTGCCCTGTTTGCTTAATCATAAAAGAGCTTAATGATTAAGTCTATTTTAAAACAATTCAGTCCACGCCTTCGGCGCGGTCTGAATTGTTTAAAAATAGTCTTAATCATTAAGCTCTTTTATGATTAAGCCAACACGCCAGTTTAGGTTCACTCACATTCAAAGAAACCCCTACAATTAAAATTTTCAAAATATCAGATTTTTAAAAGTGTTATAACTCTTTTATTTCTAAACCGATTTACATAAAACAAACGCTAAATGTTAACTGGAGCAAACCTCAACACAATAAAAAAAACCGCATTGCAATCGGTTGAGCGGTTACTGAGATTAGCGTGCACAACCGTACAGACAAACAGATATACAGACATACAGACATACAGACATACAGACAAACAGACAAAAATTCTAAAAATCATTGTTTTGGGTTCTATTGCGTTCATAAAGCCCCCCTATATTATTTTTTCTTATTTATCTTCCATGTACAGACAGCGACCTGTTACGATTTTATTATATGTATTGATACATACAGTCGAATTGACAACTTCCTCCTTTTCTTGAAGTCGGTTAAAAACATTTAATTTCTAATTCATACTTCTCTATGTCAGTGATCATTATAAGCTGTAAATACTTCTAATTACAGACTCTTATTTAATAATACTGGTTCAATTAGGTACGTCCCCAAAAAATACGGATGCAGCGCCCACGTTTGCGAAAGTAACTATGTAGAACTAAGCTTACGGAAGAAGGACATAATAATCATTACTTACTTCACGAAGGCAATAAATCAGTACGCAACATGTTACTGCTACAAGTTTTTCTATTCATTTTCCTCTTACGTATTTGTTCCACTTAAAGCTGGGACAGGGTTAAAGAACTTTAGCATACAAAAATGCGTCCTTCAAAAAAATAAATGTAGTATTTAATAGTTTATTTTATTTGTAATAAGTAAATACTGTGTATTTTTTCTTCAGATTAAAGATATCTTAATTTTTTTTTCATTCGATAAGAATTTCAGTAGGTAATAAAATGCATTCATCTAAAAATTTGGGCTGATTCTATGATCTTTTTACTGTAAGCTCAATATACAACTTATAACAAAAACATATTTTGATACACATCTTGTAGATTAAAAATGTAGTTTTGATTATCATTTTTCATCTACGTATGCCGACAAAAAATGATTTAATTCGGACCTCTTTTCGTCATTTTCTGTGACAGGCCCCTTAAGGAGATTACTTACTGTATGTAGAACTAAATTACGTGTAAAATGCACAGAAAAAAACACAGCCAAGTCCTCCTGAATTAGAAGGGTCAGGCGACGATAAAGTAACATGGTACTTAAGTGGATGAAACAACTGAACGTGAAATTGCAGAAGGTACTGAGTAGGTAAGTAAATTAATATAGCACAAGTCTCCTCACGCAAGAACTGTGTGTACCTACCTAAAATGTTCGTATCTTTGCAGTGTTGTAATAACAGTAGTTCCTGTATTGTTCATTAGAGGGTGCGCGAAATCCGGTTATAGTATCAATATGCTTAAGAATATAATATACTAGCTGATGCCCGCAGCTTCGCCCGCGTAAAATTTGTTACCGCGGGAAGTTATTCCCGGGATAAAAGGTAGCCTATGTGTTATTCCAGACTATAATGTATCTCTGTACCAAATTTCAGCCCGATCCGTTCAGCGGTTTGAGCGTGAAAGAGTAACAAACATCCACACTCACAAACTTTCGCATTTATAATATTAGTAAGAAGTAAGAAGTACAAGTTGTATCTATCTCTATTTTAAAACGTCCTCCATCGATCCCATGACAACCAAATAAAATTCCTACAACTTACAATATATTATAGAAACAACATTTTTTTCCAAATCTCGGTTTCATTTATTTATTTTTAACCCCCAACCAAAATCGATGGGTGTTGTAAGTTTGACCTGTGTCTGTTTGTATCTGTGGTAGACCAATTTTATTATAATGCGGTTTTTAGGGTTCCGTAGCCAAATGTCAAAAACGGAACCCTTATAGATTCGTCATGTCTGTCTGTCTGTCTGGCCGTCGGTGTGTCACAGCCACTTTTCTCCGAAACTATAAGGCATATGCTGTTGAAACTTGGTATGTAGAAGTATTCTGTAAACTGCATCAAGATTTTTATATAAAACTAGAAAAACAGCAGTTAATTTTGGGGGTTCCCATACTCAGAACTGAAACTATAATTTTTTTTTTCATTAAACCCATACGTTATATTGGTATTGGTCTTTTTCGCGTAAACATTTTAAACTTCGCTCACCTCTCGGTGAAGGACTCAAGGCATTTTGTGGAAATCCTGGGCAGTATAAGACTCAACCCGACCGACATAATGGTCAGCTTTGATGTGGAGTCACTTTTCACCAATGTTCCCGTCAAGGATTGTACAGAAATTGTAAGGACAAAACTCAGAGTTGGCGGTGTGTCGGAAGGGTACATGACACTGCTGCGAAACTGCTTAGAGGGTAGTTATTTGGTTTACCAAGGAGAACATTACCTGCAGATGGATGGGGTCGCAATGGGAAGTCCTATAGCTCCGGTCATGGCGAACATATGAATGGAGCACGTCCAAACCCTTATTGATTACGACTCGCATGGGGTACGCCTTTGGAAACGATACGTGGACGACGTGTTCTGCGTAATGAAAGGCGAAGGTCTGGGGGTAGGACGTTTCCTTGAGCACCTTAATGCATTGCACCCTAATCTCACTTTCACCTATGAGTTGGAGAGTGATAGGACATTGCCGTTTCTGGATGTAAAGGTCATGGCGGGGGAGGATGGACTCCTGAAGCACACGGGTGTACAGAAAACCAACGCACACAGACAAGTACCTTCACGCTGCGTCACACCATCATCCCCGTCACCTACGTTCGGTGGAGACATCTCTAATTAACAGGGCGTATGCTCTGTGTGACCAAGAGTTTTTAGAAGATGAACTGTCCCACATACGGAAGGTGCTACATGAAAACGGGTACAGCGTGAGGAGGTCCGCTCCTGTCCGAGGGTGTAGGGAAAAACAACCGGATGTTGTCAGGGGGGCAACGGACAAAATTGGTACCATTTTGAAGAATTTTTCAATAAACACCGTATTTACCCCAATGGCAAAGGTTTCGCAGCAAATGAGAACACCAAAGGACACCGTTCCTTATCAGACGCCGGGTGTTTACAAGGTGGACTGTAGCTGTGGAAGCTCGTATATCGGTCAAAAGAAGCGAACCATCGCAGAACGAGTGAGAGAGCACATAGCAGCGGTCAAGAACCACCAAACCGAAAAATCAGCGATCGCGGAGCATCTCTTACTATCGGGGTCAAATCACTGGATGGAGTTGCATGCACCGGGAGTTTTGTCCACTGAACGCCGATATTACCCGAGGATTGTTCGTGAAGCGGTTGAAATCAAGAAGCATCACAACAATTTCAACCGTGATGGGGGATATAAACTTTCGTCCACATGGAACCCTGTAGTGAAGATGTGTAAGTGTCGCGATAAACCGCCTAACATTCGTTCGGAAAACGTGAGTGTAGTGTGTCGCGACCCTAATGACTGTTATTAATAAACTAATATGTGGGTACCTGTAAGATCAACGGTACAAGAGGATGACACCCGCTGCATTCCCCAGTCTACTCGTGACCACGGCTATTGTAACATAGCCGAAACGTCGAGAGGTGAGCGAAGTTTAAAATGTTTACGCGAAAAAGACCCGCAACCAATATAATGTGTAGTGCAAGTCGTGTGAGTTTAAAAACATTATAAACCCATACGTGTGGGGTATCTATAGATAGGTCTCTAAAAATGCTATTGAGGTTTCTAACGTCATTTATTTCTAAAGTGAATAGTTTGCGCAAGAGACACTTCCAAAGTGGAAAAATGTGTGTGTGTGTCCCCCTCTAACTTCTAAACTAAGAGAATGATAAGCCTAAAAAAAAACATTGCCATTAAATCTACTAACGAAAATTAGTTTTTTCTTAATACGTCATAAACCGCAATTTTCGTCGAGAAAAATCACTACCCCTGCGAACGTGTTAAAACATCAATGAAAGTTACAACGAACTACAAGAACTTTTATGTTATGTTACTTGCTGCTACAGAACCCTTCATGGGCGAGTTCAACTCGCACTTGAAACTTGAACTTGTTTGATAGCTATGTAGCCGGGATAATTCTTAGGTATATATATGTATTTAAAAAGTATGTAAGTATTAATATCCGTGGTCTGATACCCATAACACAAGCAGGTTATTCCTAGCTTACTTTGGGATCAGATAGCGTTGTGTGAAATGTCCGAGAATATTTTAATTTTATACATTTTGAAATACATCCGCTCACTTCGTGATAAAGGGATTTACTAAATTCACAGGTCTTATGCATCGAAATTTTGGTACTTATACAGTTTTTTTAAAGGGTGTGACTACATATAAGTATGGATGTATGAGCCTATTGAAGATTTGCCTCCGTAAATGAAAATTTCAAACTAAATCGTGAAAGCAGTTGTTGTGACTACAAAAGAATAACAAATGAAGATCGTGCTTCTTATTTCAGCAATACGATCACGAAGTAGGCGAGAACAATCTACGATCCAATGTAAGTGCAATGAAAAGAGTATGAAAACGTTGTAGCATACTAAACAACGACGACATTCTGAAATATATCTGAGGGTCTTCTCTCGTTTTCCATAAATTCATTTGCCATAATCATCCCCGATCATAATATTTACTTGCACTGTTATTATTTATACTAATAACGTTTGCCTTAACAACTCAACAGTCATAACTTTTATTTGCCATAAAATGACTTTCTATAACAACATATATCATATTAATTAGTTTCCATAAGTAACACATCTCATAATCGACTCTTGACATAAGTAAAATTTGATATAATTATGAAAATAATACATAATATTGTTAGGTCGAAATTAATTATCGTTAACACCCCGACTCGGTGCAATCCGATTTTTTTTTTAAACCACCCAGAAGTAGGAGCCCCGCCAGGCGGGGCTCCGTCGAGCTTAGTTAGTAGACGCCATATGAGGTTTAGTTTTAGGTTTAATTGTGAATAAATTATCTGTGTCGTATAAATTATCTTTATTTATATTATGGTGAATAAAAGTTATGGAAAATGGCATTATTGAAAACGAAAATTATGGCAAATACATTTATGGATTTAAATTATTATGACACTTGATCAAATATGAAAGGAATTAGTGAAAGTCATTTTATGTCATTTCACGATTATGGCAAGTGAAGCGGTATGTCTAATGAAATTATGGCAAATACAAGTGGCATATGGCCTATAAAGGCTAAAAAAAAAATTATGGCATTTTAAATTATGGCAAACATTAGTAAACCTTATCTGAGTAATATAAAATACTGCATAATAATGTATCGGTCCACAGTATCCATAGTAAGGAGGCTCTAATAACAATGTTAACCTCCACTACCTGCAGTTAGGACTTCTTGGATCAAGTTCTTAAGTCCAGACACTTGTTCCAGACTTACATACCACGTTAATCTTCCGAAACAACCGTAAAAATCACAAACATCAAGACATTTTTCGTTCCTTCACTACAGCTCCGAATTTCCACAATTAGCAGTTACATCCTTTATTTACGTGTCCTCATAGTTGTCATTCCAGATTCCTACCGGCTAAATCCACACGGCGCCCTACACCTGCCTACAGTCAGAAGTTCAGCCTAAGCCCTCGGAAGGATTCCCAGCAGAAAGCAGCCACATCTTGCCTTCCTTTAGATAATATTGAGGGAAAGCCACCTGACGCAAAGTATGAGGGTAGTGGGACCTGTTGGAGTCGAGACGCAAGAACCATCTCGGACAGTTTTATTGTACGGGAACTTCCCGAAACTTTATTTCTAATTGACTACTGTACTGCTGCCTTAAGACTGTCCGAAAACCCTTTCGATTCCCTCAGAATATATCTATACCATTTAATATTACCTCTTTAACCTAACCTACCCTGCTGCTTTCACGGACCTCGGATGGGGCCAGCTGCGGGATCCAGTCTACAGGTAGGGGGCGTCAGAATCGGCATCGAGCCCTCGATGAAGTATCTTGGGTTTGTACTCAATGGTCGGTGGAACTTCGGACATCACTTCCGAAGTTTGGTCCCAAAACTGAGAGGGGCATCAGCCGCACTCGCGCGACTGATGCCCAACATTAGGGGACGTGAAACAACGCTTCCTACAGGAGACTGTACCTGGGGATTGTGCGAAGTATGACCCTATACGGGGCCCCCGTATGGGCGGAGACCCTGACGGCCAGCAATATGGCTAGATTGCTAAATCCGCAGAGGGCGATGGCCGTCAGTGTGATAAGGGGATACCGCACGATCTCAGGTAAGGCGGCATGTTTTCTAGCCGGGACCCCTCCATGGGATTAAAAATTCGATTATACTGTGTAAATAAACAATAAAAGGAGTATAAAAACTTAAAAGCTAAGTCCGTTCCGACAAAGTTCATTTTTCAAAGAGTTCAGAAAACTTTATTCTAAGTTGAAACATCTAGTAGGTACTTTTTTTTATAACACCCTTCCTTCCAAAGAACCTCTGAATGAATGCATTATCGCAACTTCTCGCTTTCACTATACGATGTGGGATCTGAAAGCAAGCGCCGTTGCGTCAGTTTTTAAATCTCAGTCGGTTAGACCGGTCATGGACGAGTGGCTGGAGAGGACACACGGTGCTCTCTCCTACCGGTAGTAACAGATACATACCGGGCACGGAAGCTTCTGTAAGTATCTGTGCCAAACACAAAAGGGGCGGGATAACACCCGGAAAACCCCCAAAAGACGTGGGATAGCACCCGAACCCCCCACCCCCCCTCCCCCTCCTAGGTGAGGCCGCAGTGGTAGTCGTAAGTCTGTTGGGATTCCTGCCTGAGGTATCCTTCCGAGAGCTTACCCGGGTTGCCAAGCGTAGGCTATGGGCAGGATAGGTGGGGGTTTTTAGTCAGTAGAAGTCCGGCATAGCCATGTGGATTTTTCCCTCACATTAAAAAAACCTACCCTGCTGGTCAAAGAATGTCTCTCTAAGATATGATTTCGATAGTTCAAAAGGGTTAACCCATGAACCCACCCGATACAAATTTTATCAAAATCAGTTCAGAAGTCAAGTTTAGAATACCTATTACAATTTTCTGGATATTGTAACGGTTTTTTATTAGGGTTTCGTAGCCAAATGGCAAAAACGGAACCCTTATAGCTTCGTCAAGTCTGTCTGTCTTTCTGTCCGTCTGTCTGTTCGTCCGTGTGTCACAGCCACTTTTCTCCGAAACTATAAGGCCTATGATATTGAAACTTGGTAACTAGATGTATTCTGTGAACCGCATAGTAGGGACCGCGGCACTAGTCCGCCATCTTGTAAGCAGTTGCATTTGTGTTGCACTAGCGTATAGACGTGTGTGACAATAAACGTACTTAGACATCTCTAATCGTTTGAATTAGCACCTCGTTAGTGTGTCCCCTAAACTGGTGACCTGCGACTCACGAATACGCAACCAAATAAATTTAGGAGTGCTGAACAATTTAGTCGTGTAAAAAAGTAACTGTGATATAGTGAAAAATGAACACGCAACAAATTACGCCCACCAGCATCAAGCCCGCCTACGCAGCGAAAAACGAGGATGGCTTAGCTACCATTTCCATAGCGGCACGAATCCCACAGTTCTGGTCAGAATTACCCAGGCTGTGGTTTGCCCAATTCGAAGCGACGATGGCCCCTCAAAAGCAAGGCGAGGACTGCAAATTCCAGCTAGTGATTTCGAAACTCGGCCGGGACGCGCTCCAACAGGTGTCGGACATAGTTTACAACCCACCTGAAAACAACAAATACACAACCAAAAAAACAACAAAAACACAATGTAAGTTGTTAATGAAATAAATAAATCAAATCAAATCAAACCCTCAAGGCCAGACTACTTGAGGTATTCGAGGAATCCCCTGAACGACAGTTCCACAAATTGGTAAGCGAACTAGATTTGGGGTCACAAAAGCCGTCACAGCTACTAAGGAAAATGAAAGAATTGGCTCGCAATTGCCAAGCTAGCGACGAAACGGTACAAATATATGGACCTCACGATTGTCCCCAAGCGTTCGGGCAGTACTTGCGGCCAGTCAGGACCAAAAATTAGCAAACCTGGCACCCATAGCTGACAAAGTCATGGAGAGCATCCAGAATATCCCCTTGACAACCGAGGCAGCGGCCGTAAGTACCACGCAATCTAGCAGCAATCCAGATATATGCTCACAGATACAAAGTCTACTAACAAAGATAGCAGAATTACGCAAAGAAGTACGTAGTCGACCTCGAGACAAACCCTACGACAATGGGTATAGGTCCAGAGACAACTCCAGCAGCAGGGAAAGGCGTAATAGCAAGCAATGGATACCGCCACAACAAGGCACATTATGCTTCTCCCACTATCGTTTTGGACCAGCGGCAAAGAATTGTAAACAACCGTGCAAATGGAACCAGAACTAGGGAAACGAGTAACGGCGGGTTGCGAAGAGACACGCCAACCTGCGAACTATCGTCTCAGCGTACTAGACAGTAAGAATGCTTTACACTTTTTAATAGATACCGGAGCCAATATCTCCGCTGTTCCTATCTCTAAAGTACAGACGAATTTGGGAATGCATGGTCAATCCGAAACGAAATTGCTTTGCACTTATAATTGACGCCATCTCTCGGATAACATTGGAAGTCAAGTATCTAGCGTTGCCGATTTTTTAATACCTCACACAGGAACGTGATTATTGTCAAAATAGCAACAAATTATTTTTTTGGAGTAATGTAAATATGCTATCTAGTACATTTTTTGTGATTCTAAGGTGTCTATGCAATATTATATTCGAGTAAAGTTGCGCCATCTAGTGGAGTTTTTGTGAATTTGGACTCAAATGTGCATAGGATTATAGATGACTGTACATAGTAGTTATAGAAAAAACAAAAGTGATTATAAATTATATGCCGCTAATGGCTCAAACATCCAAACATTTGGTGTTATAAATTTAGAATTAAATTTAAACCTAAGAAGAGCTTTTAAGTGGTACTTCATAATAGCGGATGTGAGTCAACCTATCATAGGTGCTGATTTCCTAAACCACTATAAATTAATTGTAGATGTAAGCTCTCAAAAATTGTTAGATAAGGTAACCAATCTTAAGGTTAATGGATACTTAGTAAACAGCATAGAATCTACACTAAGTACATTTGATACTAAAATTGATTGCTGTAACATTCTCTCTAAATATCCTAACATAACAAAACCATTTTATTATAAGGCCAGTCCAAAACATAATGTGTACCATTATATAGAAACTACGGGCCAACCGGTCCACGCCAAAGCCTGGCCATTACCTGCTCATCTGTACAACAAGGTAAAACATGAATTTAAGTGCATGCAGGAAGCCGGCATCTGCAGTCCCTCAAGCAGCGAGTGGGCAAGCCCCCTCCACGTCGTGTCCAAGAAAGACGGAAACATTCGTCCGTGTGGCGACTACAGGAGGCTAAATGCAATAACTAAGCCTGACAGGTACCCGATTCCTAGAATATAGGACTTCACGTTCGGCCTTGCAGGTAAGTCTATTTTAGCAGAGTAGATGTAAATCGTGCCTTCCACAACATACCCATTCATCCTGACGATGTGGACAAAACAGCCATAATTACCCCATTCGGTTTATGGTCGTTCTCCAGGATGACCTTCGGGCTTTGTGGGGCCCCGCAGACGTATCAAAGGTTCATGGACAACGTGGTACTAAAGGGCATAGAGCATTATCATCTATATATATAAAAATCAATGCCACTTATCGTTGTAATTTTATAACTCGAGATCGGGCTCACCTATTCAAATCGAATGTTTATGCTTTGTTCGGACTATTTAGTAGATGGTTTATGTGAAGTTTGCACAAAATCGGTCGAGCGGTACTTGATTTATCACGCAAACGAAGTTGCGCGTGTCAGCTAGTATACTATAAATAATAAGTTAGAAACTTCTCAAATATTTTGTTACCTAGATGACGTAATCATAGCAAGCACATGCTCAGAAATTAATTATAAGCACTTAGAATTATTATTTCAGCGTTTTGACGAGTTCGGATTAACAATTAATCTAGCAAAATGCGAGTTTGGGCAGCCTAAAACCGAGTACCTAGGCTATGAGGTCACCGACAAGGGCATAAAACCTTTAGCCGACAAGGTCAAAGCCATTATGGACTTTCCATGTCCCAAAACTTTGGAGCAACTGCGGAGGTTCATAGTGATGATGATTTTTTATAGGTTACACATACCTCACGCCATCGAACAACAAAAGGAGCTCAATAGGTACCTCGCTAAAGCTAAGAAAAAAGACAAGTCTGAGGTCCCATGGACAGACATAGGGATTGCAGCCTTCGAAAAATGCAAGGAAAGTCTCAAGGACGCAGCAACCCTAGCATATCCACTACCAGACGCGCCCCTAAGCCTCATGACGGACGCATCGGACTCGTGCGTTGGAGCCGTTCTTCAACAATTTACCAATAAGTCTTGGATACCATTAGGTTTTTATTCCAAACACTTATCATGTACCTAAGTAAAATATAGTACCTACGACAGGGAACTTTTAGCAATCTACTTGGCCGTGCAACACTTTAGAAATAACATAGAAGGTCGTCCTTTAACTATTTTTACTGACCATAAGCCGTTGACATTCGCATTCAGTAAAAATAATAGTGACAAAGAAATCCCTAGAAGAGTTAGACAGCTTTCCTATATAAGCGAATACTCTACAAACATACAACATATAACAGGGTGCAACAATGTTGCAGCCGACACGCTATCGCGAGTCAAAACATTAGCCAGTCCTACGACGCGACGTTCGATTTCGCAGAAATAAGCGACGCGCAGGAACATGATACCTACATAGCAACTGTGTTGTCGAGACAAAGCGATAACAAGCTAAGTAATGTAACGCTAAAACGATGCGTAATACCGAACTCAAGTAAAACAATTTACTGTGAGGTATCTACTGCCAACATAAGGCCTTATTTACCCGAAAAATTTAGGAAACAGGCATTTGAGGCAATTCACAATATTAGCCATCCCGGAGTCCGACTATCGCGCCAGCTTGTGGCCCAAAAATATTTTTGGCCAAGCATTAACAAGGATGTAGGACAATGGGCAAAAACGTGCATTAACTTTCAGCGATCAAAGATATCGCGACATACTAGTTCAGAACTAGGCATTTTTCAACCAAGCGAACGTTTCGATCACGTTTACATAGACATAGTAGGACCTCTGCCTACCACCCAACAAGGGTATAGATATCTCATAACTATAATCGATAGGTTTACAAAATGGCCTGAAGCATTTCCGGTGTGTAACATTACAGCGGAAGTAGTCTCAAAAGTGATCTATGAAGGGTGGATCTGCCGCTTTGGCACCCCAAAAAAAATAACTACAGACCAGAGCCGTCAATTTGAAAGTGATTTATTTAAGCATTTAATGACTTTATTAGGCATTAAGAAAACTAGAACCACGCCATACCATCCGCAATGTAACGGCATGATAGAGCGATGGCATCGTAGCATGAAGGCATCCCTCATGGCAAGGTTAGGTTAGGTTTTGACTGACTCTGTGGCGCAGTCAGTAGTGATACCGCCTGCGGCGCTGGAGGTCGTGGGTTCGATTCCCACCGGAGACAAATATTTGTGTAACCCATAAATGTTTGTCTCAAGAGTCTGGGTGTTTCTATGTATAATATGTATGTATTTAAAAGTATATAAGTATAAATATCCGTGGTCTGATACCCATAACACAAGCAGGTTATTCCTAGCTTACTTTGGGATCAGATAGCGTTGTGTGAGATGTCCGTGAATATTTATTTATATTTATTTAAGGTTAAACCATAGTGAGTGGTCAGAGGAGCTACATTCAGTTCTCTTATGGCTTCGAGCAGCTATCCGCAGCGACACAGCTATCAGCGCAGCACAATTGGTGTATGGCCAAGGTATCCGCCTCCCGGGAGATTTCTATACAGACTCACCAGAGGTAAGCACCAACACGCATATTTACCTACAGTACTACAGCTACAGCTACTATAACTACAGCGGGTGCTCAAACAGCTACGGCCCACAACTAAGAGCCATTTGAATACTAAGTCAATATTCGTGCATCCGTGTAAGAAACGATAGGTATGGTAAGCAGACCCCTCACGCCTCCGAACGAAGGGCCTTACAAAGTCGTTAGTAAGGACGATAAATGGTTTACAGTACAGTTACCTAACAGGCAAAGTCAAATCTCTATAGATAGATTAAAACCTGCATACTTAATGAATAGCACAGAACCCACTGTGCCACCAGTTATGCCAGCACCAACGCCGCCGGCGTCGGGTAGCACAAGCCAACCGGAAGATATCAATAACTCTTCCTCACAGAACACGGCGCCAGTTCCAAAGTTCTCCCGTGCTGGCAGACAAGTCAAACTTCCCGTCAGATTTAGGTAAGTTATAAAAAACACAATTCATACTTACTTACTCACCTACTCAACTATGTACACACCTCGGACATTTGATCCCCGTTAGCAACTCGCATCCGGTACCAAGTACAATGCGCAATGTTTTAATATACTACAAATTCGTCGTCGCCGAGGACTATCGGCCACCATGACCGGGGGCCTGAGGACGGTGAGAGGGCGGCTCACCGGTCTTACAGAAGCAGGCCCATGACACGGCAGCGTGACGTGAGCAATTCACGCACGCCCCCCCCCCCCTCCCTTAGAAGCGGGATCACACCCGAAACCCCTCAAAGACGCGGGATAGCACCCGAACCACCCCCTGGGCGAGGCCGCAATGGCGGCCGTAGATCTATTGTGAGTCCCGCGACATCCTTCCGAGGGCTTACCCGGGGCTCCCAACCACAGGCTGTTGGGCGTTACGTGAGGTTTTTTAGTCGGTAAGAGTCCGGCATAACATTCTACGAGGATTTTCCCCCACGTAAATAAAAAAAAAAAATATACTACAAATTCGTAAGTAATGATAGGGTAACCATGAGTCAACACGCTCAAATCAGTACAATCTTAGTTACACAAGTAACAATGTTTGATAGACTCACATCCGACTATTCATGAACAATACTTACATTAAGGCCACCACATATTACGACATATTTTCGATATAAATTTTAGAAGGACCACAGACGCAGCTATAATATATATTTCTATGACGTCATCAAAATATATCGACAGATATAGCTTCGTATATTTTAGCATATTACTATGTCGACGACAGCAAAGAGCAAACGGACATCCGCAAAATCACTAGTTTTCAGGAGAGCGTTTTTAACGCAAAAACGTTATAACTTTTACAATTACAAAGCTAGCTCCTTGAAATTTGGAATACTTAATTAAAATAGCATTTTTAAAGAAAGTAATGGCGGTCAGTCAACTGTAATATTTATATTTTTTTAAATTCGGCAGATCTCTTTTTATACTTAGTACAACATAAATTACTAAATGAGTCAACTGCCATATGTTTGCTTCTACTTCGGACTTTCTAAATCATTATCCCTAATTAATTTCATTAAAAAAATTCAATAATTGTTTTCCTTTTTATAATCTATATCCAACTACGACAACAAATAAAGGACACGTATGATTGATAGCAAAATAATGTAGTTGTCTTAATTTACTGCGTATCATAAAGGTCCTGTTACTGATTCTGCAGTTGTCTTTTTAATTATGATGAGCTTTTTCAGTACAATAAAAGAGTCCAGTGCAAGCTTCCGAAGTTTGGTGCCGAAATTGAGGGAAGCATGAGCCGCACTCGCGCGGCTGATGCTCCTGTACTGTACCTGGGGATCCAGCGAAGCATAGCCCTATACGGTGCCCCCGTATGGGCGGAGACCCTGACGACCAGCAATGTGGCTAGATTGCCCCGCAGAGAGCGATGGCCGTCAGGGTGATAAGAGGATACCGCACGATCTCCAGTGAGGCGGCATGTCTCCTAGCCGAGACCCCTCCATGCGACCCGGAAGCGAGAGCCCTTGCGTCACTGTTAAGATGGCGCAAGGAGGCGCTGGAGTGGGGCCAAAGGCCTGCGTCTCGAGAAATCAAAGCCCAGCGGTCCCTGCTCCACCAGGAAACCGTGGAGACATGGAAGGTGCGACTTGAGCAACCAAAGGGGGGATTCGCCACATACGCGGCCGTCAGACCGGTCATGGACGGGTGGCTGGAGAGAAGACACGGTGCTCTCTCCTACTGGTTGTCACAGACTTACCGGGCACGGTAGCTCCGGTAGGTATCTGTGGCGAAGACACCGGGAAACCACGGCTGAGTGTCAGCACTGTGAGGCCCGCAGCGATGACAAAGCGCTCCACACGCTAGTGGAGTGCACGGCGTGGGCGCAACAGCGCCAGGCCCTTGTAGTGGGTCTGGACGTGGACACTCTCTCGCTCGAGACCATGGTGCGAGCTATGATCTCCAGCGGGAGTAAGTGGGACTACGCCGCCTCTTTCTGCGAGCAGGTTATGCTCGTGAAAGAGGCGGTGGAGCAGGAACGGGAGAGAACTCTCCCACCCGAGTTCCGCAGTCAGCGGCTTGGACGGCGCCGACGTGTCTTCGCCGAGGACTATCGGCCTCCATGACCGAGGGTCTGAGGACGGTGAGAGGGCTGCTCACCGTCCTTACAGAAGCAGGCCCATGACGGCAGCGTGACGTGAGGATCTCACGCACACCCCCCTTACAAGCGGGATCACACCCGAAACCCCCTAAATACGCGGGATAGCACCCGAACCACCCCATGGGCGAGGTCGCAGTGGCGGCCGTAGGTCTGTAGGGAGTCCTAGGACATGCTTTCGAGGGCTTACCCGGGGCTCCCAACCATAGGTTGCTGGGCGTTACGTGAGGTTTATTAGTCGGCAGGAGTCCGGCATAACATCCTTGAGGAGTTTCCCTCACGTTAAAAAAAAAAGATCCCTCATGGGATTGTTCCATGATTCTATTTTCCATCAAATTTGTGAGATCTTCGCTGTTGTAAACATCACTTTGTTTTCTATTTTGTGCCAAATTTAACAATAATTTTTTCCTTCTGCTATACATGTTATTATAATTACAGTGTATTATGAAATGTAGTTGAATAAATCACAGATTTCAGAATAATAATATTTAGTACGCAAGCTTAAATATGTCAACCTCCCGTGACAAACGGTCAAGTAACTGATATCTTTGTTTATATGAAGCGAGACGCGCCAAATTGCCCGACGCACACACGGACAAGTGTATATGCCCGTGTGTACTTCGTTGCATTCTAAAAAAAGGATGTAGGTGTCTTTTTATACGCTGCAAAATACCACTAAATATTTGATTTAAAAAAAATTAAAAAATATGTCCAAATGGAAGACAAAATTCTTAATTCAATTATGTAAAAAAACGATTTTCGCAAAAATGCAGATGTCCGTTTGCTCTTTGCTGCCGTCGATATATTTTTGCATATTAATGTATATTTTCATATATTTTGAAGATAAAGGATGTCCCATTTTTTCCCCGAATGCTTGAATGCGTTCCATACCAAAATACGGCAAAAACTTACGTTTGTTGTATGGGAGCCCCCTTTATTATTATTCGGTTTTTAGTATTGTAGTTGCACCGGAACAGAAATACATAATCTGTGAAAATTTCAGCTCTCTTGCTATCACCAATCCTGCGATACAGCCTCGTGACGGACAAACAGACAGACAGGCAAACAGTCAGACAGACAGACAAGCAGACAGACAGGCAGACGGACAACAAAGTCTCGTGAATAGGGTTCTGATTTTACCCTTTGGGTACGGGACCCTAAAATGGATGAAAGAAGGCGGATTTGGACTAATGTCGCAACAAATCGTGATACATGCTAAATTCTCCAAGAAATTTCTATTGTTTTATTTGAGACTCAACCCAGATCTTTTCATTTTTTATTCCTGAAAAGGCAACATACATATACTCACGCCTTTATCCCCGAAGGGGTAGGCAGAGGCCTATACCGGCCCACATTTCACCGTGTACAATTCGGTCCCACGTAACAGGTGGTGAGCCCATCGCCGTGTTGAAATGGACCGCCGACGTCAGAGCCTCGTCCGTTGTTCAGCAGGTGCACGAGCTTGCACGTGAGGTTGACTTGGGCTCGGAGGTGTTGGTAGGGCCCCACTACACCCAAGGCAACATGCATATCAAATTCAGCATCGGAATCATCCTCTGAGGAACTTTCAATTAAATCTAGTAGTACTAGTGCTCTTGTTGAATTCATTTTTGTACCTAGGTAGGTGATTAAAGTATTATTTTAAAATTTTAACAGCCTGTATATAAGCTGGGCTTATTAAACCATGCGCTTGCAACGACGAGCGCCAACCAAATGAGGGCAAAATATATATTATAGTATAGCTCCCGTGTGTGGCACCTTGCTATAATTTAATATATAGCTCGATATATTAATATATATTATAGCTACGTTTGTGATGCCCTTTATGCATTATGTAACTGAAACATTGTACTAATTATTATACAAGTATGAAAGGGCCATGCGAGTAGCGATTTAAGAATGAAAGGGATATCTGGCGCCGTCATGGCGACGCTGCCGATCACTACGGTGTTGTTAAATTAATTATTGCAGAGCGGGCGTCATGGCGGTCACCATTAATAACATAGTATGAATGAGTATAGGTTAAGAAAATGTCCCTACTTGTCCACGCAACGTGGACACTGTATTATTGTGCAATCATGTTGCATCAAGTATTTAATTAAGAACAATGATTATTAGCTATTATTTGTCAGTGTATACAAGGGCTACAGCTACATAATGGGCAAAAATCAAAGCAAATCGTAAGATGTTATTAACGCACAAAACGGAGCGAACTCTGCGACCACTAAAGAGATTGCCACAGAGCAAAGATTGGATTATTTAAATATGCTCTCAATCATAATCATTGTAAGTGTGGTACTATTATATTCATATATTTTATACCAGCATTATAAGAAACATACTCAGAAAGTATTTCAAAAACAATTGGACACTACCGCAGCAGCTTTAAGCCAAGCTGCAAACAGTACCAATCAACGCCAATTTATGCAACAAGTGTAATAGAAATAAGGAAATTGTTGTTCAGTATAAAGAAAACACTGTATTTATATTATACAAATTTTAGTTTTTTTCTTTCAAATGTACCACTAGATTAAGGCTGTTAATTTTGTAACATTGTATAACCTTCCTTTTTACCATTTTAAATGTGTCAAAATTATTAAAAAAGGGGGGGATGAGTGTAGGGACTAGTGGACATCTTGTAAGCAGTCGCATTTGGGTTGCACTAGCGTATAGACGTGTGTGACAATAAACGTACTTAGACATCTCTAATCGTTTGAATTAGCACCTCGTTAGTGTGTCCCCTAAAGCATTAAGATTCTTATGTAAAACTAGAAAAAAAGCAGTAAATTTTGGGGGTCCCCATACTCAGAACTGAAACTCATTTTTTTTTCATATGTGTAGGGTATCTATAGATAGGTCTTCAAAAATGCTATTGAGGTATCTAACATCATATTTTTCTAAACTGAATAGTTTGCGCAAGAGACACTTCCAAAGTGGAAAAATGTGTGTCCCCCCCCCCCCCTCTAACTTCTAAACTAAGAGAATGATGAATCTAAAAGAAAGATATGATGTACATTGCCATAAAAACTACCAACGATAATTGGTTTGAACGAGATGGAGCTGGTAGTTTTTTTTAATACGTCATAAACCGCAATTTTCGGTTAGAAAAATCACTACCACTGCGAACGTGTTAAAACATCAATCAAAGTTACAACGAACTATAAGAACTTTTATATTATGTTACATGCTGCTACGAAACTCTTCATGGGCGAGTCCAACTCGCACTTGGCCGGTTTTTATCCTAAGGGTCGTGAGCACTTTTAAGGAAAATGGTGCGGATTTCATATTTAATTATGTATGTACACATCTTAATTTTGTTCAAGAAAGACCTTTTCTGAAATTAACACTTTTTATGCGCTCGGATCCTTAAACGATACAAAGTAATTTGTGTGTAAACATAATTCTTAGGCGGTACAAAGATCCGCGGGTCAGCTGGTTTAACTGAGAACACGTCATCAAGCGGGGGCCGCTCAGGCCCTGCAAAAGTAAGACGTACCGTCGTAATCACTACTATATTGCACGCAATGCATAATGTGACTAGCAGCTTCTAGTTTAGTCGTCTATAGGCCGTTAAAGATGGAGTAAGTTCCGGTCCACGCAATATAGGTATTACATTTTTTTACCAAAGGAGGATGGGCATATTGGGACCACCTTCCAATAGCAACACGATATATATCGTTAGATAGGTTTTTCAATTGGAACAACAATTGTTAAAACAGCTTTGTTGTTACTGCTGTCCGTTTGGAGTGATGAAGCTTTTAATTACTTGAGAAAAATATTATTACAGATACGAATGTATAATGTTTTTATACATATCCCGACACTGTAATAATGCGCGTACGCGTTCAGGCATTTGCCAGTTTTGAGGGTAGATAGGTTTACTTTTAAAACCTACCTACCATCAGAAACAGTTTGTAAGAAAAAAAGGTAATCAGTCGTTTGTTTACATTGTTCGAGAGTAATCATTTAGAGTTCATTTTCATAATCTAATCTTTTTACGACTTCGACTTGGCATTTTTCTTCGACACTGATTTCTTGTCTGTTTTCTGACTTCGGCTTCCAAACTGGACTTTGAATTGCATCTTGATCGGGTAATACGATTGAATAACCTGCGGGCAGATTTTCAACGACTGAAAGCTAATCAAATAGAAAACTTCCCATCGATGACCAAAGACCAAATAATTATAGTAGCCTTAGGTACTGTTACAGAATTGTTGGCATGTTTATTATTTTCATAAGATACTGCCATTAGTTTGAAGTTTGACAGTGACAAGTTGACATTTGACGTTGACACGTCAAACGTCAAAGTATTGTGAAACGGAGTATGTGTCAGGCTTCCGAGTGAAATGCCGGTCAGAGGGCGGACGCGATTAGATCACTAAGGTCAGTAAAACTTTGTTTGTAATCCCGGTTGAGGAGTAAATAGTAAATAGTAAATATTAAATAAATTTTGTTGAAATATTGTGATCCGTTTGATTTTATCTTCCTTCTGCGATGACCCTAACATCTCAGAAGTGGGATAATCTCGAAGTAAAACAATATTTCGTCATAATCCACCCCACGAGCACGGTGGCCATCATTGATAAATGAAGTGAAAGAAACTATTTTTATTTAAAAATACAGTGTTCTATAGATAAAGTAGCCTCATTGACATAGTAAAACACATTTCTTGTGAAGTTTTTTATCGCGGTTTGATGGATGGAATAGGATTTTATTCGGATTCACCTACTTGACCTCAGTAGAATCTAATAAATAAAACTTTTGTGATGTTGAGTTATAAGAAAAATATGCATAATTTTAATATTTACATATTTAGCAAGTCAGGAATATAAAAATAAATTATAATTTTTGCTCGAATTAGTCAAGATGCAAATGGATTTACACTTTTAGTCTACCCTATTTTTTTCTTCTCGATTTCATAATACGGTTTTTCTTAACTTGTGATAGAACAGTTATAAGATTATAGTGACGCATACGGGATAAAATCTAATACTTTGTTAATTTTCGAGCTTTCAGAGAATGAGCGACCAAGGTTCTGCAACGAACCCTCCTGAACACCGGGTACATTTGCGACGAAGTTGGTGTGGCACCCGTCGCCAGGTTTACACTCCTTCAAGACTACGATCTTATTTGTAGTAAGTATGCGTTGAAAAGAGTGATGAGCGGGAACGAGCTTTCTGTAATTGAAAATACACCTTTTCTATAACAGCGATCACGGTGACTGAGTACATGCGTGAGTTTAATCGATCGATTTAAGAGATAAAGAACATTGATTCGTTAATTTGAACCTGTAAAGTGTGTCGTTAAGCGATTTCCGACTTGTGGTTCCAAAACCATTATCAATATGATACGCCTCCTTGAGGTAGGTATGTCATGGCAACAGACGGGTGTATCGTGGGCGCTTTGAGGAAGACTCATCGTCGACCTTCTTTAGGAGCCATTTTCGAAATATGTGATCCTTGATCGATATGATTTTGAATTATATTGTTATAATTAAAGCGTAGGCCGGGGTTAGCTTCTAACTTTTTCTCTAAAGTAAGGAACTGGCGTTAGCGGTGGGACCCGAGGTGAATCAGTGTGATCAGAGTGGCGATCGATGTCATTTCGAGTAAGAGTTGAAATAAAAAGGTGTCACAGACTTCGTAATGTTTGTTAATAGGGACACTTTCGAGTTATCAAAAGCGTTGCGTAAGCGTTTCAAGCGAAGGAGTTAGTTGCGTTAAGCAAAATTAAGTTTTGTTGTGAGAAGCGAATGTTTTTATTTTGAGCGTGCGTCGTGTGTGATTGTTGCGAGCGAGTGTTTGATAGTTGCGCGGGCGAGAGTATTGTGAGAGATGTATGCGAGGACGAAAATGATACCGCGGTACATTGCTGTGCGTGGATTGATTATGAGCGATGTGAGATCAAGGCGAGTGATTTCGTTCCTATGTTGTGTATTGGCAATTGTCAATTTTTAATCTTGGTAAGACAAATCCTGTATTACAGAGCTGTTCTGGGAAGAAATCTACTGATTTGATTGAACGTTCAAAGTCTTTATTGCATACATAAAATGTGAAATCTCTAGTGATAATTTGATTCTAGAGGATAACATATTAAATAAGGTTACAGTACACAATGATTTGACGTTTTTTTTTAAGAATTAATTGATGTATTTAATTTAGGTCGTTAAAATTATTATTATAATGAGGTAGGTACTGCGTTGAAAATGATTTATTTATTTTATTTATTTAACAATTTATGTACACACATAATATATTACAGAGATACATAGTTAGGAAAAAAAGAGTACAATGGCACTGCTGATTTCTATAAGAAATCTCTTCCAGCAGGCCAGCGAGAGGAGAACATGATGTTGAATAATTCAGAGAGGTAGAAGTGTGTGAGATAACTAGGTAGAATCAACTAATTATACATACTATACAAATACAAAAATATTAATATGTGTATATATATATATATATATATATATATATATATATATGTATATATATGTGTGTATATACATATTTATTACAAATAAAAATACTTACATACGTGAGATTACATTTTTATAAATAAAAAAGGCATTATCTGTTAAGTGGTAGAGAGATAGTATTCGAGGACTTTCTTCTTAAAATTCGCAACTGTGTTAACGTCTCTGATATCAGGTGGCAGGGAATTTCACAATCTAACCGCATGAACTGGAAAAGAGTAAGAATAGAAATCGGATTTATGGCGTGGGAGTTGAAGGATGGAACGAAGGTGTGTCCTGCAAGGAGCATCATCAATGATTAAGTTTAGCAAGGTATAGTTAGCATTACATGTTAATAAACAATTTCTATTTTGTTGTCTCGTTTTGTGTACTACTTAAGTTTTGAATTAGACATGTTTAGTTAATCAATTGGTTTTCACATAGCATTCAATTTTCTGATATGCAGTTGGTTGATCAGTGGAGTTACCCAGCCTACAGAAAGGTTATACAGATGTGCATAAAATACCCCTATAAATATACAGGTATTAACATAGTAAAAAAGTTTTCTATTGAAAATGCAACAAAAACAAAAGATTGGTTTATTAGCAGTCAGACACATTTATCAATAGCCACAGCAAAGGCGGCGCCACCGATCATATGTATCTATATTCCTAGTCCGTATAACTGCTCAACGCGCGCAAGGCTCCGACAGGCGTAGGGTACGGTCCTGAGCGGGCACTATGCGAGTCTATTTATCGCACTCAAGAAACAAGTGGTGAGGTAACTTGTGTTGGTTGTGGTTGTGGATAAACAGAAGTCTTTTCCTACAGGCTCTACTTGGTTTACTGTTGAAATAATTTATTTGGTAAATTTGTTTTAATATGTAGTTCTATTAAATTTGTTAGATAGGGAGTGTTGAGTGCGCACTTAAGTAACTTGTTTTGGACAACTAGAAGACTATTAAGGTTGATGACTAGTACTGCTCCAGACTGGGCTGGGCAAACGTAAGTAAAACCAGGTCATATGGTGCAATATAAAGTCAATTTAGTTTCACTAATAGGCAGGAATCCTCAATTGAGAATGGGAGTTAAAACGTTCAATGCTGTAGTGCCCTCAAATTTTAATCTTATTGTGTTATCACTCCAATTGAGCTTATGATCTAGCATAGTGCCCAAGCATCAAACAGAACGACTCCATTCGATCCCACTTCAGTCAAATTTGAGATTTCACCTAGGGAGCGACTTTGCCTTGAAAACAGAATCGCCTCCGTCTCAACAATTTTCAAACTGCATTCGCGACAGTAGGCGGACAGTAGCTCAAACGATAAATGTATGCGAAGTTAATCAATATCCAACAAAGATCTAAGAGATTCTGTGTCGTCCGCAAAGCTGTCATATGGTTGCATTGGTGTCATTAATATTTAGTGATGTAGTACGAAACTTGAACCCTAGCATCCTAATAATTTTCTAGAAGTGCCTTCCAAATGGTAGCGTAATTATTGGCAGTGAAAGGAATCTCTGAACACACTGTCACAGCCTTGTTAGATTATTTACCCTCTAAGTACTGAACCTTCCCTGTGAAGAGGCGGGTGTGGTCATGAATGAGACTTATGAGGTTCTTGTAGAGAAGTCACCATTCACTTGGAACAACGTCAAGAAATGTCAGGTTAAGTGGAGGGAGTTTTTGTTAGTAGACCAGGTTGTTTCCTTCTTCCTTCTGACCACGGAATAATAAAAAAAATGACGAAAAGAATAGATAGATACCTACTAAGTATGCTTGCATGACTCATCGGAAACATTAAGCACAGGTCATAAACATTTTGTGGCCATAGATATTAGCGTAGGTCATTACTATATTCTACATAAAATAAACCTGTATTACTTTATAAGATGAATTTTCATAGGGACCGGACTGAGTTTCTTGGGGTGTTCTTCTCAGTCTGTAGTATTTCCGAACCCCCGGTAGAGTCACAAAAATTTAAACACTAGATAATAAAAAAATATAAAAAAAATAAAAAAATAAAAAAAAAACTTCAAAGGGAATAAATTTGATTTCATTTTATTTTATTCAAATACAGATTCTTTATTTGCGATAAATAGGGTACACAATGGTGTTACATCATATGAATAAGATAATCCTTGCCTATTCAGCCATTGAAATAGCATGCAAGATTTTGTGTATAAACCGTCACATTTTCAGAAGTAAGTACATATGTCGTTAGATAATTAATTTTTTAGAGACTAGCTGACCCGCGCAACTTCGTTTGCGCCACATAAGAGAGAGTATTACCTGTTTCCGTCGTCCCCCGTTTTTGAAACATTTACTATTACTGCTCCGCCCCTATTAGTTGTAGCGTGATGCTATATAGCCTATGACACTCCACAATAACGTAGCTATCTATTGGCGAAAGAATTTTTAAAATTGGTTCAGTAGATCCCGAGATTACCCCTTACAATTTAACAAGATACAAACTTTACTTCTTTATAATATTAGTATAGACTACAGAGATTAGTGTTATATTAAATAAGATTCTTTAAAGAAAAAAATCTCAACCATTACAATAAGAAATAAATACTATTTGAAGTCATTAAGACTACAGTTTAAATCATTGAATACATAAATACCCATAAAAAAAAAAATCATCCAGCTGATACTTAAACATTGGGTCAAATGTAATGGTAAATAATTGATACCTTTCATTAGTAAATTTTGTATAATAGACTTTCTTTTTGCGTTGAAAAGTTTAACTCCATCAGGGAATTTACGATCATCCATAGTTTTGGGCATTCTGTTTGCAAAAGACTAATTAAAGTAATTTATTTAAATCGGCGCGTAATTTCAAGAAAAAGAGGAGCCTGAAGATGCTCAAAAAAAAAAAAAAAAGATACCAGGATATTGCGATCGTTATAATATGTCAATTTAAAATAAGAGAGTTAAAGCGTCGAATACGGCATAAAAATACACGTGAACGAGTTAATAGCGAAATATACCTATAATGTACCTAGTGACGGTATTATTACGGGTTGCGAAAAAAAAACCTTGCAATAAATTTAATTAAGTCTAAATAATGTATCATCTAATTTTAACAAAGACACCACTACTTACTCCTCAACTGAAAATAGTGTTAATGAGTACTTGTATTTTAATGATAAGAGATTGATTACAGATTTAGGACGGCAAACATTTATGATTGTAAAACGTAGTGAATGCATTAATTTTAGTGATTTAAGTATAGTGATGTATATAGGCAGGATGTGAAAAATGATTGCAAATTATCGAATACATACATATGCGTGTGTATAAGTGATTGATTGATTGATTTGAATCATAAAATTGAATTGAGCCTGAGTAATGTACCTAATTATCATCTAATTTCGGCGAAGACACTGCTACTTGCTCTTCAACTGTAAACAGTGTCAATGAGTAATTGTAATTTAATGATATGAGAATGAATAGTTACAGATTTAGGACGACAAACATTATTGATTGTAAAACGGAGTGAATGCATAATTTTAGTGATTTAATTATAGTGATGTATGTAGGCAGGATGTGAAAAATGATTGTAAATTATCGAGTACATACGTATGCGTGTGTATAAGTGATTGATGAGGGATTTAAATCATAAAATTGAATTGAGCCTGAGTAATGTACTTATCATCTAATTTTGGCGAAGACACTGCTACTTGCTCTTCAACTGTAAACAGTGTCAATGAGTAATTGTAATTTGATGATATGAGATTGAATAATTACAGATTTAAGACGACAAACATTAATGATTGTAAAACGGAGTGAACGCATAATTTTAGAGTGATTGAAATATAGTTATAGTAAGGGTGCTCTCGAGCCGGGCAAGATTGGCGTAAACGACCTCGCCGCCCACGATTGGTAAGAGACATTGCAGTTGTGTGTCGTTCTGGTGAAAGAAGTAACCTTTGCGGCATGCAGCTATACCATAGTAGTGACGGGTGTTCTCGAGCCGGGCAAGATTGGCGTAAACGACCTCGCCGCCCACGATTGGTAAGAGACATCGCAGTTGTGTGTCGTTCTGGTGAAAGAAGTAACCTTTGCGGCATGCAGCTATACCATAGTAGTGACGGGTGTTCTCGAGCCCGGCAAGATTGGCGTAAACGACCTCGCCGCCTACGATTGGTAAGAGACATCGCAGTTGTGTGTCGTTCTGGTGAAAGAAGTAACCTTTGCGGCATGCAGCTATACCATAGTAGTGACGGGTGTTCTCGAGCCCGGCAAGATTGGCGTAAACGACCTCGCCGCCCACGATTGGTAAGAGACATCGCAGTTGTGAATCGTTCTGGTGAAAGAAGTAACCTTTGCGGCATGCAGCTATACCATAGTAGTGACGGGTGTTCTCGAGCCGGGCAGGATTGGCGTAAACGACCTCGCCGCCCACGATTGGTAAGAGACATCGCAGTTGTGTGTCGTTCTGGTGAAAGAAGTAACCTTTGCGGCCGGCTATACCATAGTAGTGAGGGGTGTTCTCGAGCCGGGCAAGATTGGCGTAACGACCTCGCCGCCCACGATTGGTAAGAGACATCGCAGTTGTGTGACTTACTGGTGAAGGAAGTAACCTTTAAGCCACGCAGCTATACCATAGTAGAAGGTTCTGTAGTAGTTTAAGTGTATGTAATTATATACGTACAGTAAAAATCTTAATTTAGGTAATTATAAAAGTGATGCGAGTGATACATTCAATTTTATTATATAGTTAAACAATGTATAATGGAAATATAAATTATAGTTAATTAGAACGAAGAGACTCGTTCGCATAGGATGGCCGACTGTTACAGAATTGTTGCCATGTTTATTATTTTCATAAGATACTGCCATTAGTTTGAAGTTTGACAGTGACAAGTTGACATTTGACGTTGACACGTCAAACGTCAAAGTATTGTGAAACGGAGTATGTGTCAGGCTTCCGAGTGAAACGCCGGTCAGAGGGCGGACGCGATTAGATCACTAAGGTCAGTAAAACTTTGTTTGTAATCTCGGTTGAGGAGTAAATAGTAAATAGTAAATATTAAATAAATTTTGTTGAAATATTGTGATCCGTTTGATTTTATCTTCCTTCTGCGATGACCCTAACAGTACAACATATCAATTGAAACTGGCGCGAAGTTATTGCAGCGAGCATCTCCGTGATGGCCTATTAGGGTCCGTTCACACAGACCGGCTCGGAGAGGAGAGCAGATTCTTATCACGTTGAAAACAGAGTTTTTATTATTTGAAGTAAGGTTTATTTTTGCATGTGCACTGCTTTTGTCATTGAGAATGCTTGAACGCGCTTGGTGTGAAATAATAAGAGGGGCTGATCGGCTCCGATCGCGTACTTTTCTCGTTCGCGCAGCCGTTCGGCTACGATTTCATGCTCTTTCCCGCTCGCGCAGCCGATCGGCTCCAATTGCATGCTCTTTCTAGCTCGCGCAGCCGATCGACTCCGGTTGCGTGCTCTTTCCCGCTCGCGCAGCCGATCGGCTCTGATTGCGTGCGCGCTGCCCCCCGCCGACCGCCATTTTGATAGCACAATTTAAACAGAACAGTTGTGTGCACTTATACGAAAACATGACTGATGAAAAATTAATATATTTGTTCATCGGAGCTATCTAAAACCATGTTCCGAAAAGCACCCGTTAACACCGAAAACAAAACTTGGAATACTGGTACTGTCTTTGTAGTGAATCGATGCACTCGATGCATCCGACCGGCTGCGAGCGCATCCGGCCGGCTCCGAGCGCATCCGCTTTCAGCCGGTCTGTGTGAAATAGTTGGCGGCTCCTCTCCGACCAACTCCGAGCGTATCCGATCCGGTCTGTGTGAAAAGAAAAGTGCGCGCCGATGCTCTCCGAGCCGGTTTGTGTGAACGGACCCTTATACTCAATAGAAATATTCAATCACGTCATGTCAGGCAAAGGATATACTTTTGCTACATTTTAATAAACAACGACCAAAATGTAAACAGAAATAGTTTATTAGAACATTATTGTACATGCCAATCAGGACGACGAACGATGGGCACATGTGCACATAATAATACAAATTATCTGGTTTTTACTCATGAGACCAATTAAATAATTCTTATGTGTTATTGTTAACCCTGTTCATGACCTGTACATGACTACGGCCAGGAGTACCGGGTTACAAAAGCCTTAGCCTCAGCTTCGCGTGGTCTGGTCCTCTGGGACTTAATAAAATAGATATATGGCATCTTTTATTGAGTCAAAAGGCTTCGATTTTTATCTTAAGGTTACGCTAGTCGCTATTTTATCCATACAAACTTTGGGAGAATATTACTCAACTGTTTGACACCCTACATACAAAGTCAAACATTTTACTGTTTTGCTTTATCATAAACTTTGTCTGTACCGTTCAAAATCTGGGAATAAAAAAAAACTATTAAAAATCAAAATCAAAAATCAAAAATATATTTATTTCACATAGGCATTATACAGATGCGCTTGCAAAACGTCCAGAATACAAAACAAAAACTCTACCACCAGTTCACAACGCGACCCACCTGAGAAGAACTGGCAAGAAACTCAGCGGGTTGTTCTTTTTTTGCTCTATTTACAATTTTAAAGAATCTAAAAACTAGGCATTTTAACAATTTTTTTGAGAATCCAGCAGAGCAGGTTATTTCCAGGCTTCCTTATCCAACAAATAATCATTGATTGTATAGTAGCCCCTGCAGTTCAATTTACTTTTAACAGATCTTTTAAACTTATTAAGGGACATACTTTTAATTTCGTCTGGAAGCCTGTTGTAAAAGCGTATACAGTTACCCATGAAAGAATTGCTGGTTTTGTGCAATCTGCTATGAAAAACAGCAAGGTTATTTTTATTTCTAGTGTTGACATTGTGTCTATCACTTAACTTAGCGAAACTATGTAGATTTCTTTGTACATACATAAGGTTTTCAAAAATATATTGTGATGCTACAGTAAGAATATTAACCTCTTTGAATTTTTCGCGCAGAGAGACCCTTGGACCTAGTCTATATATAGCTCTTATGGCCCGCTTTTGTAAAATAAAAATTTTATTTATATCTGCAGCATTGCCCCACAGTAGAATACCATAAGACATTATACTGTGAAAGTAACTGAAATAAACTATTCTAGCCGTATCTACATCAGTCAAGTGCCTTATTTTTTGTACAGCAAATGCTGCTGAACTTAATCTACTAGCTAGTTTTACAATATGTGGACCCCATTGTAAACCAGCATCAACCGTTAACCCTAGGAATGTGGTTTGTTCCACAAGTTCCAACTCTCGACCATTAAGTTGAACATTGGTTTCTGACTGTGCTATATTAGGCAAGGTAAATTTAATACATTTAGTTTTATTATCATTTAGTTTAAGATTGTTAGTGTTAAACCAATGAACCACTTTCAAGATTGCGTTGTTGACATCGTCATAGTTATCTATTTGTCTTTTTACTTTGAAAATCAAAGAAGTATCATCTGCAAACAAAACAATCCTGTTGTTGTCCCCCACGTAAAAGGGTAAGTCATTAAAATATATAAGGAATAAAAATGGTCCGAGTATTGAACCCTGCGGGACGCCCATAGTAACTACAGATCCCTCTGAGCGTGCACCATTAACATCGACCCGCTGAATTCTATTGTTCAAATATGAAGTCAGAAGGTCGAGAGCCTTATTTCTTATGCCATAATGGTGTAATTTCCTGATTAATGTTTTATGTTGGACGCAATCAAATGCCTTAGACAGATCACAAAACACACCAATTGCATCTTGTTTATCCTCCCAGGCGTCATAAATACATTTCAATAACTCTACACCAGCATCGGTAGTAGAACGTCCTTTAGTGAAGCCAAATTGTTTCTCATGAAATAATTTGTGACTGTTAAAAAAGATCAGCATCTGCTCTAGTATCAATTTTTCAAATATCTTGCTCAAGGTCGGCAACACCGAGATAGGTCTGAAATTACCCGGATCTGAAGCGGTGCCAGCCTTGAATAGTGGTATAACTTTACTGTGTTTCATCAAATCAGGAAATACACCACTAGAGACGCAATCGTTAAACACAGTTGCCAAGTGGGGGGCAATGACATCTATAATACTTGATATGGATTTTACTGATAACCCCCAAAGGTCAGCGGTTTTTTTAACATTAATAGATCTAAAAGCTTTTATGATGTCGTTGCAGTTGACAACGGTGAATTCGAACGCGCCTTCACAGGCAGCTACAGATTCTGCTAATAATAGCTCGGCGGAGGTGGAAGACGACTGGAGAGTGTCAGTTATCTCTATTGGAACATTACTGAAAAATTTTTCAAACTCGGTCGCCACTTCCAAATCCCCCGATACGTGGCGATTGTTTATATTTAAATGAAACTTTCTTTCATTCGTTGTACACCTACCACATTCCGCATTGATAATGTTCCAAGTAGTTTTAATTACATTCGCAGAATCATAAATTTTATTTCTAATGAAATTAGACTTGGCTAAGGTACAGGCTTGCTTAAATATCTTTGAGTATTTCTTAACATATTGCTGAAACTCTGGGTTGAAATTATATGATTTTTCAGAATACAGTTCATATAGTTTATGGCGACTTTTATAAATTCCGGGTGTAGCCCAGTCACTGAAAGCAGAACTGCCTCCGATTGATAATGTTTTCGGGGTAAAGATTTTCCCAAACACAGTATGTATCAAATTAAATAAATCGGAGTAGGATTCTTCTACGCTAATGTAATCAGGCAATTCTGTTATTTTCTTGACTAAGTTTCTTCTAAAGGTTTCCAAGCGATGTGTGTTAACTGGGACAAAACTAATAATCTTCTTAGTTTTCCTACTATTTCTGAGATAAGAAACAGACTGGCCACGATGATCTGATTTTACAGGGTCCACTATACATTTTTTAATGGGATTTATATTAGTAAAAATATTATCAATACAAGTAAAGAGGTAGAAGCGATTATAAATTCGATTTTTCTGCAAAAAATTAAGACAACATTCTGTGTATATAAACAACTAGCGGACGTCACACGGTTTCACCCGCGTAGTTCCCGTTATTACGTTACGTTACCCGTTCCCGTGGGAATACGGGAATAAAATATAGCCTATGTTCACCGCAAAGAGTGTAGCTTCCCAACAGTGAAAGAATTTTTCAAATCGGTCCAGTAGTTCCGGAGCCTATTCGTTACAAACAAACAAAAAAACATATCTTTCCCCTTTATAATATTAAACCAACCTACCTAACCAACCTAGGATTTAGTATAGATTAGTATAGATATAAGGTGTATAAAAGCTCAAAATCTAAGTTAATTTCGACAAAGTTCTTTTTAGAAATAGTTCAGGAAACTTTATTCTAATTTTTGATACATGTGGTACTTTTTTTTATAACACCCTTCCTACCAAAGAACCTCTGAAGAGTGCGTTCATACATTTTACACACCTCTACTTACCCTTGTGAAATCGTTAGGTCGCCCTATAAATACCTACTTTATTCCCTTCGTGGGATTATTCCAAGTAATCTAGATAGCAATCAAAAGTCTCCCTCACCTTCAGAGATGTAATTACCTTTTTTAATTAAATTCATGTAATTAAGACTATCAGACCTATAGAGGATATAAAGCTCTGATTTTACACCAGTTAATAGCGGACTTTATCATTGTAATATAGGAACCGTTACATTGTTAATTTTGAAAATGTCTGTACCTACATACATAATAATACTTACCGCAAAGGAGTATAATGCCCTTGTATAACCAGTTGTATACGGATCCACGTATACGGTATACCGTGTTGAAACCGTCAGTGGCAGCTTGTTGCTTACTTATAAAAAATGCAAGTCATTAAAAAGAAATTCGTACATGACAACAATAACCTGTTAAACGCACGGAAACGAGTGTACTTAAATAAAAGTGACACGATATAAGAAGAGCAAGATTCCTATTATGAAGAAGCACTAAAAATTAGGTAGGTACTTGTATGGCACGAACGCCGATGCGAAATAAGATTCTCATTCGCACTCTTTGATGTTTGAGTCGGTTGCATAAAGTATATTTCTGGATTGGGCTAGAACCTGCCGATTGCATCACACATCTTTAGCTTTAGTATCAATATGTTGGTCTTGACATAAACTTGATTAAAACCGAGTTAATGTTTGATAAGCTCATCGTGCTGGAGCCATCTTCGTCGAAGGATTGAGGCTTGAGTAGGTATGTCCTACTTGATGGTGAGGTACGTCCAGGAATATTAATAATTTACAGAGGGTATCATGCTTGGTAAAAATAACCTGAAAAAGAAAACCTAAAATAAGAATGGTCAAAGCATATCTAGTAGGTAAGATACACATTAGTACTTTCAGTAAATATTATACGATTCAATAAAACTGCATGCAATATTTCCTCATGAATGGTGACGTTTACAATAATTAGTACTAAGCCACAAATTGCAGCAAATATTATGGATAATTATAACTGTGACTATTTGAGATGTAATGTAGTTCTGTAAAATCTAAACGGGAAACATCGCGTGTGTCATCGGTAGGCCGCAATTTAGTCGTGGCTTCAGGTGTATATGATAATACACTCATTTGCAAAAAAAACGGGTGGTTTTGATTTTCATTCATCTTTAAAAAGATACAATACCAAAAAGGTTTCAATTGTTTGTACACGTTACTGGCCGGTTTTAAAAATGCCGTGGTATTTAAAAAAGTACGTTCTAAATTCAAATTTTCATTTGATGCTCATTTTTACAAAAAACCCCTTTTTATCCTACATTTTTGGCGCGAAGTTCCAGAAGTTAACATCGATTTTCACAACTTTTATTCAATTTTTATCGATTAATTTTATATCATTGACTGTCAAAGCTTTATTTATTGCTGTTTGGCTGTATCAAAAATGGTAGATAAAGTGGTAAAAGCTACCAAAATTATCGCGCTGCTTGAAGGGGGTTGCAGCCAATGTTTCGTGGCTAGGAGGCTAAATGTTAGTCGCTCGACGTTTAAAAGGACCTGGCAGCGATATCAAGAGACTGGTTCCGTCGAGAGAAGGCCTGGTTCTGGAAGAAAACCATGTACCCAACCACGGGATGATCGTTTTCTTGTGAGTCGTGCATTGAGAAATCGCAAATCTTCGTATGTGGATCTTAGGAACAACCTCCAAGAAGTAAGAAATGTGCATATTAGTCTATGGACGGTCAGGAGGAGGCTTCTCGCTGCCAATATACGCAGTCACCGCCCGGCCCGCGGCCCCAAATTACTCCGTGAGCACAGAGTTCATAGGCTTAGGTTCGCTAGAAATTGTGAATCATGGACTCAAGAAGATTGGAATAGGGTTTTGTTCTCTGATGAAGCCAGGATATCTCTGTTCGGTGAAGATTGACGTCGGCGAGTGCTAAGAAGACAAGGAGAGCGCTTTGCAGATGCATGTTTCGAAGAAATCACACCTTATGGTTGTTACCACACCTTACCTCTGTTATGTTTTGGGCAGGAATAAATTCAATGGAACGTACAGAGTTACCCCCTTATTCATAATCGTTTATTAAACCTATTTTAGTTAAAACACACTTTAAGTCTATTGCTGTCTCTAACCAATGACAGAGTATGGTTAGAGACAGCAATAGACTTAAAGTGTGTTTTAACTAAAATAGGTTTAATAAACGATTATGAATAAGGGGGTTAGTCTTCATTGAAAACGGCTCACTGACTGGGCATCGATACATAACGGAAGTTCTAATTCCTCATGCACAACCCGCATTGGCCGCTCTAGGTCAAGACTCGATTTTTATGGACGACAATGCTCGCGCCCACCGATCCCGCGATGTTAATGCGTATGTGCAAGAGGTCGGCATTCGTCGTTTGGATTGGCCAGCTCAAAGTCCCGACCTCAATCCCATAGAACATATCTGGGACGTTCTAAAACGGCGTGTGAGATCAGTACACCCGGCTCCGCAGACCATCAGAGAGCTGAAGAATGTGATTACTGCGGAGTGGGAACGTATTCCGCAAGCAAGTATCCGGGATATACTCGCTAGCATGCCCAGACGAATTCAAGCTGTGATTTTAGCTAGAGGGGGTCACACTCGATACTAAACATTTATCTGCTTTTACTTTATTAAAGAAAAACAAACAAAAAAACTTTTTTATTTTTATTTCATGAGCATATGCACTACTAGCGAACATACACTACTAGCGAGGTTTAGCATTATTTCCCATAAATTGTAACAATATTTTATAAAATACTGATGAAAACGATTATTTTCTTATTAATTTACCAAATTGTGAGGATAAAACTACCTATAATTATCAAACAAAGCAATATTAACATTTGAAATGGTTCATTGCTTAGGTGCCCGTTTTTTTTTTGCAAATGAGTATATGTATGTGTATGGTTTGAGTTATTATACTCAACTATACCAAATTCTAAGTACTCATGCAAATGCAATTTTTCTGTTTTAATCAGACAGCAATGTTTAAATACTCTGAAATAATTTATCCTTCGACATTTAATAAGTGGTTAATATACATACATATACGCCTTTATCCCCTAGAGGCATAGTACACGACCACATTTGACCTTATAGTTTTATGTCCCACGTACTTAATAGGTGGAAAATTTTCATGCCGCCGCCGCGCCCAGAAGTTTGACCAGAGGCCTAAGGACGGTGAGGGGGCTGCTCACTGACCTTACAGAAGCAGGCCCTAGACGACAGCGTACTGTGAGCGATACTCGCACGAACCTAAGAAGCGTGATAACATCTGAAAAACCCCCCAAAGATAAGGCTATAAATGGAGACCCATATTGTCAAACAAATTTTCTTTGACAATGTGGGTCTATATTTCTACTGTAGCAAATACCAATAGTTCTTGCAGCACAGTTTTGTAACAGCACGAAATATGTGACGAAACGCTGTGTGAGTGACGTGCATATTTGTGTCATCTATACATATAATAAAACTGTAGAGGGTCGAGAGTCTGTAAATGGAAGATATTTTGAAAATTTTAATAATATGGCGTTCTCTAATCGATACTGAAACCGAAAATGTAATTAAACTTATTCATGTCTGTCTGTCTGTCTGTCTGTCTGTCTGTATCACGAATAAGGTTTACGCCGGAACTACTGAATCGATTTGAATGATACTTAGCACAATCTGAGCTTATGATCCGATTAAGGTTCTAGGATACTTTTGATCCCGATATTTTGCGCGATTCCTTCAGGAGAGGGGATGAAAGATAAAGTGCTTTTTTAGCTGTAAGGTACGATTTCAAATATTTTTTTAGTGTTGGAAAGGGGGTACTTTAAACATTGCTCCACACAAGTATAAATATTGAGAGTTTTGTGGTTCAGAAATTAGAGGCATCTCAACTTTCGCAAAAATTAGAATTCAGGGGTTCCTTTGAATGTGAGGGTAAATCTAAACGGGCGTGTTGGCTTAATCATAAAAGAGAAGGCGTGGACTGAATTGTTTTAGAATAGACTTCATCTATAAGCTCTTTTATGATTAAGCAAACAGGGCCGTTTTATATACTGTCTGATGAGTCTGATGTAGAAGTACCTCTTCTTTCGTACACCTTATGTGACGTAAACGAAGTTGCGAGAGTCAGCTAGTCGTAAATAAATAAATTCTAAAATTCTTAAATCTACTATTAATGTACCTACTGGCATTACGAACTGGTAGGTCTAATAAAAGGTATAAGTATAACCCAATCGATAATAAAGTCCGTGCTTTAATTGTTTACAACAATTCAAATACAAAAAGACTTTTTCAAAATAAAGTTTCTTCTATTTGGACTTTAGTCACATGTTATACATTTCTTTCTTTCATTCGTTATTGGATAACACGTTTTCATTTTTCTTTGTTGTCGGCTTGTCGCAGACATCCTCAATTACTTACGAGTTGTTAAATATATATTTGTAATTTGAAATGAATTGAAGCACTTAACAGAACTAAGCCTAGTTGTAACCCAATTTTCATCATGATTACCAGTAAATTGTATCCCATCAAAAACAATACTTGTAAAAAATCCATGTCTCACAACTCCGTTCTTCTACCGTAAAAAGTAGTGAGATTCAGATTCATGTCATTACCTAGTCGGTTATTTTATTCAGTCTCTGCATAAGGGTCCTTCTGTCTTAAATTGTACGTAATTAGCTAACAACATCTTATTGTGTTCATAAATCAATATTTACAATCTATAAAGTTTCAAAAAAAAATATTGAATTGGCAATCCACTTACCCGAGCTGGCTAGGGCCTGAGAAAATATCGGCTACGATTGGGCGCTGCGTGGTCCGTTCCTCAGAGATGTCGTCGTAACGTGTGAGTTAGGAGGTGGCCCTTCACAAGTGAAGGCGATGGCCATCAGGGTGATCAGCAGTGCTATTCTCTAAAAAAACAGCCTTGCGTACAGCGCTGCCCACAGCGACGAGTTATTCGGTTATATATTACAATACCAGAAGTCAGAATGCCTTTACTTAAAATGCATTAGCCCAAAATACCCGAAATCGAAATATTAATATTCAAAAGAGTACATACTTGGCCTTTTGAATATGCATTAGCCCAAAATACCCGAAATCGAAATATTAATATTCAAAAGAGTACATACTTGGCCTTTTGAATATTGGTATTTCGATTTCGGGTATTTTGGGCTAATGCATTTCAAGTAAAGGCATTCTGACTTCTGGTATTGTAATATATAACCGAATAACTCGCCGCTGTGGGCAGCGCTGTACGCAAGGCTGTTTTTTTAGAGAATAGCACTACAGGCCCTAGATGACAGCGTGACGTGAGGGATTAACGCACGACCCTCCCCCAAGAAGCGGGATAACACTCGAACAACCCCCAAAAACGGGGGATAGCACCCGAACAATATGTGAGGCGGCAGTGGTAGCCGTAGGTCAGTTGGGAGTCCTGGGATATCCTTCCGAAGGCTTACCCGGCGCTCCCAACCGTAGGCTGTTAGGCAGGATACGAGTTTTTTTAGTCGGAGTAGAAGTCGGAGTAGGAGATATTATGCACGTAGGACTTTAATCACGATAAAAAAAAAATGTGCCGTATTAAAATGGATCGGAACAGGTTGTAGCCAAATGGCTTCAAACTTGCATAACGACTGCCATGTTACTTGTAGCCAGAGCCGACGACTTGTCGGTCTTCCGAAACACTAAAAATATATTTCCTAAAAGAGATGATGAGAAAATTTCTCTATCCTAATTTATTTTCACAAAATTAAATTGCTGAATAATATTAAATCACAATATAAGTACATATCTTTCCTCTTTTCAAGTTCATCTACTGTATTATAAATAACAAGAACGGTCTGTAAGATAATTATATTAAATTGGGAGGTCAAACAAAAATATTTTACAAACCTAATTACTGAAAGGAAGTGTAGGTAATATTCGTAACGAGACGTGACCAACTCCGCACGCAACAAAAGGAGTTTTTCAAGGAAATGAACTAACTTTCTACAGCCAATGGTTAAATTCTATGCCTCGTTGTGGGAAGTTTCACGTTTTTGGGCACATTAAGCCCTTCATCGTGATTTCCTGCTTTAGTTACAAAAGTATTTTTAATTTATTTTATTTTATTCTTTCAGAAAAACTTACAGCTAAAATACAGAGTACATACAAGTTTAGCATGAAATGGCCAATTACAAGTTTTTGCTTATAGTACTTCATTAATTATATTAGAAACTAATCAGTAGACAGTTCAAAAGATACTTAATACCTACGTATGTTTATTATTTATTTTTTTGATAAGAACAAGACAGCTGAGACGATAAACCAGGTGAAATATGAAAAAATTCAAACAGGTAACCTTATTACACTTCGTCAAAAAACGCCGCGCATAATTTATTTTTAAATTGATGAATGCTGGTGAAGAAAAGGTCAATATAATATGCATGGCAAATGGAATTATACGCTCGACACACCCTGATTAAATAGGAGTTTTGCCTATAAGTGCAGGTTGTTAGTGGCACATAAAGTAGCTTCGGTTTTCTTAGACGCACAGACGATACCCATAATCCAATCTTATGCAGCAGTTCAGAACAATCAATGGAATGATTTACCAGCTTGAACAGAAGAATCAAATCTGCTATATTTCTGCGTTCGTAAAGTGGGAGAATGTGAAATTTCCTACATCTGCTCAAGTAATTAGGCAAAAAGGTACCAGATCTGAACTGAATGTAACGCAAAAATTTTCTTTGAATTGCTTCCACTCTATCAGTATAAGTATTATAAACAGGATTCCATACCTGTGAGCAATATTCGAGATGACTGCGAACAAAAGCACAATAGAGTATTTTAATTGTTTTGACATTCTTAAAATCAACCGAGATTCTCCGTATAAATCCAAGGGCCCTGGCAGCCTTATTAACAATATTATTAATATTATCATCGTACAATACTACCAGGCAACCTTTAGAATTGCGATTAAAAGAAAAAATGTTAATATTTTATTATAAATAATGAAATGATTTGGTATTACTTTATGACTATTGATTGTATTTATCTATTATTATTTTAAGGCTGCATGTCGAAATGTTAATATTTGCATACCTGTGGGTGGAGGATGGAGAACCTAAATTAATCTTTGTAACACCATTGTAACCCATTTTCGCAAATAAATGAATTGATTGATTGATTGATTGAATAATTTCGAATCAAAAACCACACCTAGATCCCTAATAGCATTTACTCTGGTTAAAGGAATGTTAGCCAAGGTATAATCGTAGCAAATGGGGCTCGGTTTACGCGTGAAGGTGCACAGGTAACATTTAGGAATATTTAGGTCTAATTATTATACAACTTCTTTTGTTTATATTTTACTTATTGGTTATTCAAAAACGCTTCACATGCCTAGGTTATTATTTACCCTCTACTCCCAGGTGTTCTGTTTAGTAGTAATATTATCTACTAGGAATTTTCTTCCCATTAGTTAAGAGCCTACCAGACGCCAAATTGTTAAAAGAAGATAGAAGATATACATTTTAGCGTGCAAGAAAGAGAGAGATGCGATCGGTTTTTGTGCGCTTTTAACGAAATAAATTAATTTAAAAAACTATAACCAATATGAAAAAAATGCTCTAGTGCAAATGAAGATTTTACTATTGTCTTTCTTATAAATATTTTATTTTATAAAAACAACTTGTAACATACGAGATCTAGCTTAAAATTTCACGAAATCGAGGTATTTTCAACACAAAAATCTATCGAGGATTTTATCAGTAATCGTGTTTCGAGCCTAGAGCGTTTTTAGTTCATGAACTGAAGTTGTCTGTGTTCAAATTTTAATTCAACAGACCTCGCGAGTCCTGAGATCTAGATCAAAGTAATAGTCTATTTGGCGTCATATGGACTCTTAAGTGCACGGAAAGAATTTTAAAAGTAATTCAATTAACACACCTGTTCTCCGTCTCTAAAATGGTACATTATTTTTTAACTATTATAATAAAGAAGAAAATTTGTATTGTTTATTTAACCCCTGACCAAAAACAAGCAGTGTTATAAATTTGAACCGTGTATATGGGTATGATTGTATGTGTGTGTCAGTCTGTGGCATCACAGCGGCCCAACAAATGCACCATTTCTGACGCGGTTTTTTTTATTCGGCAGTCAATGTGCCAGAAATAGATACTGGCTATAAATTTTGAAGATCATCTGCTCACTTCTTGAGTGATGAAGGGATTTCACTAAAATGCACTGGTCCGTAGGGAATGTTATCACTGGTGTCACGTATCCTAGGATAGCGACACCGAGGAATTCGTGCCTAATTAATAATAATAATAATAATTGCCTGGCACTGAATCCTCTCAGTACATTATTGGAGGGTTCAGGGTTAGGTTATCAGTTTTGGAGAGGCGGTCAAGTTGTTTCCCACCTTCTGTACATGGATGACTTAAAATTATTTGCCTCCACCGATTCTCAATTGCTAATTTTTTTTCGAATCTTGTTCGTGTTTTATAACTTCTAGAAAAGTAAGAATTAATTCCAAATATCGCTTGTCTGTAAAGTCGGTTTACTGACGATAGTTAAACGTGACAACTCAGTTTTAAATGGAACGCCTCAGAGCGAGGTAACGCCGCATACATCTTGTTTAATTGTGCGTGCAGCCGGCTCCATCGAATTATAAGACGTTGTCACGTCAAAAGTTACCATTGTCAACTTTACGGAAAGGTTTGTACTCACGACACCTAGTTTATGAATTCAGTGCTCTACCAGTAAGCTCAAGAGACTTGCATAGTCAAAGGCTGTTTCAGTTCTACATTTCCTTTAACTTCCTTGCTCGTGGCAGGCCTCCGTCACTCGCTCAAAATCGCGCGCTATATACCTACCGCTCGGCATCTCCCTGGGGATACAACTGGCAGAGGGCTGCCGGACGCCCGACTGAGCGCTCGTATCGCACCGCACCGCACGTTTCCCGCGCTTACGCTTCGAAATACCGAAACCACGTAATTATTGTGCAGTGGATGGGTGTAATAGTACAAAAACAAAAGAAAATTTGTCGTTTTTTAAATTGCCGAGAGACGAAGAAAGCTGAGTAATATTTTAAATCTTATCAATTTGAATGTTTTTACCATTTATTTGTTTGAACATAAGTAGGTAGGTGATAAGTATGTAAATCGTAAATTAAGAAGTTATTTGAGTCAGGTATTATAAAATTGTTGTTTTTTATAGGCAATTCAATGTTTTATAGAATTTGTAGGTAAATAGGTTTTATAGGTAGTCGAAGCGCTAGTGGCCCCGGGGACTCAGTGTTCTGTAATCGATCACTGTAGTAAGCAACTTTCACTATTCTTGGATGGGTGACCATTCATGTGACCACTTTGTGACCTTTATTTGAGCGTTTCCGTGCTTCGGAAGGCACGTTAGGCCGTTGGTCCCGGTTGCCAATAAAATAGCAGTCAGCCAAGTTGATGGCCTTTTTAGGCGGTTTGAAAAATTTAAACAGCAGAGGCTCACAACCTGTACTTGGTACAAGCTATAAAAAAATGAAATGTGGGCATCTAATATGCCTCTGCCTTCCCCTTCGGAGATCTACGCGTGACCATATATGTATGTGTGTGTAACATAGTAATGTAGGATGGCCGGGTGAGATAGGTGAATAGCCGGTACTTACGCTAAAGGTAATGTCAGTTAAATTTAGATTTCTTTGATATTTTAGTTATGGGTAGGCATAAGATAAACAATATAAATATATAGGTAGGTATACCTACCTACTGTGATTCATAATTTATTTTTGGTTTTTACGTGCATTTATAAAAGCGTGTTTTTCTAGGGTTTTTTTAAACCATTCATAATTTTTTTCCTTACATTCCATTACATTGTTAGTTACATACACGTCGACCTACTAAAAGCGTATTAAAACATGGTTGATTCGTAACATTTGTTTTATTACAACAATCATTATAGGTTCAACCCTAGCGCATTCTTACGATGACGTCACTCGCACAGCGGGCAACACAGTCTCGACGCTATGAGCGCGTGTTTAAGGTACAATTCTTCTCGTTCTGAGCAGCAGGTATTATTATTAAAATTTTGTAGGCTAATATAGCGTAGGTATTGTCGCTTTTGTATGGGAGTGATGTATCTGTTACGTAGTAACTATTTAGTAATCTGTGCTCGTGGTCCAACTATTTTGAATCACTAAAATTGGACCACGAAAGAGAACTGTTTCTCGTGGTCTCGCTACGATAACGGATATAAACCTTTTCATTCCGTATATTAATTATTATACAGTAATAAAACAAGAGGCCGTGAGACGGTCTCACCCAACTGCCCCTCTATGAAAGTGAAAGTTCACTCTGATTGACGTTGTCATTTTTGTTTTATTTCAAACTTTGAACAGAATGATGCTCCACGTGACCTAGTGACGTAATATAATGCAACAGTGTCACAGACTACAGGCAAAGTCTCGCCATAAGCCCCTCTTCAAACTATTTTATAGAGAGGGGCTAAAACGTGACGATTTCTAGTAACTATAAGCCGCGTTAAAGAACTTTGTTTCAGAAATAAGAACAGATATTTTTATGCTGCTTGCAACGAAAACACTGAAATGTTTCGTCGAGAACTACAATGGCTACTTCATACAGTACTCGTAGTGTGTTGTGTATAAGGAATGCAATCCCGCAACAAAATTGTAATCCTGGTATTTGCGGGACTGAGAGGCCTCAGTCCCGCGGCATCCCGGTATTTGCGGGATCCCGAATATTTCTAAAAGTCATTGAGAAAAGAATAAAAGCCTGTATCATACATGCATCTAGAACTGAAAAATTGTACGCCTTTATCAACGAAGGGATAGACAGAGGCATATGCACACATATCATCTTTTAAGATTTCGTCTCACGTAATAGGTGGTGAGCCGTATTAACGTGTTGAAATGGACAGTCGCAGGATGTAAGTACCTACTGTTGAAATTTTTCAAGCCGCCTATAAAGGCCTTCAACTTGGCTTAACGTCTGCCGTTTCACTGGCAATAGGGAACAACGGCTTAACGTGCCTTCCGAAGCACGGTAACGCTCAAATAAATGGCGGTTACATGGGTCGGCATGGTCACCCATCTTAGGTGATGGTTTACAGTACACTTGAGTCTGCGGGGCCATAAGCGAAATTAAATTATTCAATATTTATATTAAGATTATTAAAAAGATAAACATAATACATAAGTAATAAAATAATTTAAATTATTAGAAACAGCTAATGGGTATGTAGTTTAGGCATTATTTTGAAAGTAACTGGCACTGCGCTGCGCATAAAACATAGCATGTCAATATTCTTGTCTGCCAAATGACTCCTAACTTTACATGTCAGATAGCCAGCAAGCAATGTACGAGATAATTGAATACTTTTCTAACTGTTTATAGTACAAGAATTTTCAAATCTTTCTGATTAAATCACTAAAAATATAAATAAACTCGTTATTAGGTTACATATTACGTCACAATTACAAAAAATCGTCCTCGAGCCGAATCAGTTTGCGCGCTTCCGCTCACAGAACAACACATGGCGTTCACCTTTGCGCTGTTCCGCTAATCCCGCGGGATCCCGCTCGATACTGCGGGCTCCCGGTATTTCGGGATCCCGGTATTGCATTCCCTAGTTGTGTACTATGTTTTCTGATACATCACCTAACAAAATCACACTCAAAATTTTACTGCAATAAGTGTATTGTGTACCTAATAGATTTCGAAAACAAATATTTCTCATAATATACAAAGTTGATGGGATTTTTTGCAGTTAGTAGATAATATATATTTCTTTATATCCTAGGATCCCTTTAAGAACGACCTTCACCGAGCTGGTTATTGGATGAAAAGTGTTTTATATTAAACTATATATGTCACTAATTAATTTGCAGTACGGTTGCCTAAAAATTTTCAGTCCAGAATTATGATAAATTAAGAATAAAAAAAAATACTATTTACTGGTTTGCTTAATAGATATATTCCATAACAATTGGAAGTTTAACGCCCATAGAATATGCAAATGTTAGGTTTTCGATTTTTTTCTCGTCACAACTCTTGGGTACGCAGGCATAAACAGGTAAATCGATACTAGTAGGACTTGCAGCTGCCTGGTTAATGAATTTAAGTTAATTAAATAAAAAATAAAATAAAAGATTATTTCATTACTAACACGGTAGTACAGGATTGTGTGCAAAAATTAGTCCTGAATTACTTGTGGTTGTCGTTTTTTTTAAAGTGAAATATTGCTGCGAGTAAGTACGTGCGACAGAAGGGTAAGACGTCAGCGGTTGTGAGGAACTTGCATACAAGGGGCAGAGTTGCTTGACGGCAGCATGATCTCTTCAAACGATTGGTTCAATAATAATTTTATGAACTATTTTCGTTAATTCGATGTGGCTTAATGCTCATAGGTAAAGGTCATAGAAAATCCCTTCAGTAACTTCAAACTTTATCGACTAGAAACAAACAAATATTTCCTCTGTATAATATTACAAGTAGTTTTAATTATAAACCCTCAATCTTGAGACTGTTTTATTAATCCCAAACATCGTATAGTATCCTATAGTTTACTGAGGAGTTGGATATCCAGCAGGCTACTTGATGCCACAGTCAATTCTAGGTTACTAATCTCGATGAAATACCATTAAAGCATTAGTTACGATAATATTTTATTATAAAGTGAAAAAAGACAACTTGGCCCAGACGGGACTTGAACCCGCAACCTTTGCCTAATCCAGGGCAATGCTCTAACCAATTGAAATTAAATGAAATTAAATGGCGGTTACAATAAGGTGAAGAATTTCAACTTGTATCAGTACGGCTCCCGTAGCTCAATTGGTTAGAGCATTGCCCTGGATTAGGCAAAGGTTGCGGGTTCAAGTCCCGTCTGGGCCAAGTTGTCTTTTTTCACTTTATAATAAAATAGTATGAAAAAGTTAGCATTCTAATTGCTTTAAATATTAAAAATCTATAGTTACGATAATTCGGCGAATTGGGAATTTTATAAAAATCCTTTCATCAATCAGGAAGTGAGCTGATTATATTGAAAATTTTTAGCTAAGATCACTATCCCCGTCACATCAGCTCTCAAACAAAAAAAACCGCATCAAAATTTGGTCTATATGTTGGACATATCCACATATACACTCATAGGTACACCAGGTCAAACTTATAGCATCCCTCGTTTTTTGTTGGGGGTCAAAAAATAGAAGTATACCTAAATATAGAAATATATGGCAGAATTTAATAAAAGAAATAACTGCTTATGAATAGAAGTTATGAAATTATAGCATGAATATAAAAATGAAAGTACTGAACACCCACGCTACTTGGTTGACTTCTCTGAAATATAATAATATTTCAGGTATTATTTCAATTAAATGGAATTACGGTGAGTAGGAGTAAAGAAAAAAGAAAATATTATCCTAGTACTTAATAACCACCTGAAATTTACAAATGCTTACAGGACAGGACTTGAAAGTTTGTAGATAGGGGGCAATAATAAAACCAGATCACGAGGTCGTGGGTACGATTCCCACCGGAGACGAAAATTGTGTGATCCATTCAATGTTTCCAGAGTCTGGGTGTATCTATGTATGATAAGTATGTATTTAAAAGTATATAAATATTAATATCTGTGGTCTGATACCTATAACACAAGCAGGTTATTCCTGGCTTACTTTGGGATCAGATAGCGTGTGATAATTTCCGTGAATATTAAGAAAACCCTATCCGCAGGCGAAGCTACGGGGATGAGGACTGCCTTAAAAGTCGTAAATAATATTACCTTCGCATTAGAATAGAATAGAATAGAAAAGCCTTTATTCACTGACCATACCTACTACAGTTACAGCTATGACTAATAAACATAATTTTCTTAAATCTACGCTACTACTACTAATTGAAATATTAAAAAGTTAAAACATTAGCAACCACTTTATTGGTCAGGTTGTCCTTCGACATAGGCCTCCCCCAGTTGACGCCACTTATCTCTGTCTCTGGCATATCTTCTCCATCCTTTAGGTAATTCATCCTCCCATCTTTTGATTTGACGTCCTCGTTGTCTTTTTCCTATTCTAGGATACCATTCTAACACATCCTTCGTCCATTTTCCTTTGTTTGTTCTTAATATATGTCCAGTCCAGTTCCACTTCAGTTTTCTAAGGCGCTAGACAGACGACGGGGCGGGCCGGGCCGGGCAATTTGACCGCGCACGATAGCGCTAAGGGAATCCTATACTATCAACGCACACGAAGGGCAAAAAGACCGCACCGCAGTTGTCCGCCGGTCAGTGGCGGCGCGGCTAGCCGCCATGGATCACACAAACCAGTTTGTATGAAGTAACGCAGACGGCGGCGCGGGGCGGGCCGGGGCGGCTAGCTCAGTCTCTTCGCTAGAACGAACGTCGTGAACTAACTGCCTCTACCCGTCGTGTGCGTTGCGTTCGCGGGGCGGGCAGTCGCGGGCATCGGCGGACAGACGCGGTCTTTATTACGTCGTGGGCAAAAAGTCCGGCCCGCCCCGTCGTCTGCCTAGCGTCTTATAGTTTGTAGAACGTCTCTCACCTTTGTTCTTCTCCTTATTTTTGAACATCTCCACCGGTCTTGTAGCCTTATGTTTAGCATACTTCGTTCCATGCTGCGTTGACAAACCAAAAGCTTTTGATTGTTTTTGCCCATAGCAGGCCAAGTTTGGCATGGAGAATGCATACATTATACAATTTACTTTTTATTGATATTGGTATTGATCCATTTTTCATTATTTCTTTTAAAGACCAATAACGCTTCCACGTTTTGCTTATTCTTCTATCTATTTCTTTTGAATATTGGTCTTTAATTGATATTAGCTGCCCTAAGTAAATATATTCATCTACATATTCAATATCTTCTTGTCCTATTTTTATATTTTCCTTTAAATCATTTGTAAGTACTTTAGTCTTCGTTGGATTCATGGATAGACCAGCTTTTCTGCTTTCATAATCAAGTTGTTGAATCATAGTTTGTAATGTATCTGGTCTATCAGCGAAGATTACAATGTCATCAGCAAATCTTAGATGACTTAAAATTGATCCGTTAACATTAATTCCAAAGTTTTTCCAGTCTACTTTTCTGAATATTTCCTCTAATACTGCTGTGAATAGTTTAGGGGAGAGTGGATCTCCTTGCCTGACACCTTTTTGTATTTTAAATTCTTCACCTTGTTGTTCAAGTTGAATTGATGCTCTGGTATTTTTGTAGATTGCTTTTATAATATTTATATATTTCTTTTCAACTCCTTGGTTCTCCAGTGTTTTCCAAATGTAATTATGGCATAAAGAGTCGAAAGCCTTGTTGTAGTCGACGAACGCAATATAGTATTTCTGCCCGTATTCATTTAGCTTTTCGACAATTTGTTTCACTACAAGAATGTGATCTATGGTGGAATAATCGGCACGAAACCCTGCTTGTTCTCTTGGCTGGTTGTCGTCTAAGTTCTTTGTTAATCGCTCAAGTATAATTTTAGAGAAAACTTTATATAGGTTTGCCATTAGTGATATAGGTCTGTAGTTGTTTATTTCATTTCTGTCTCCCTTTTTATGTAGTAAAATGATTGTAGATTTCGTCCATTGAATTGGTATTTGTTCTGTAGTAATTATTTCATTGAATAAGTAGGTGACATACTTAGATATCGCTGACAAAGATTCTTTAAGTATTTCATTCGAAATTTTGTCATCTCCACTCGCTTTGCCGCTTTTCTGCGTTTTTATAGCTTTTGAAACTTCTGATTCTAATATGCAAGGTATCTTCTCTTCGTTAGTATCCTTTTCTATCTCTGTTAATATTGTTTTGTCTGTCTCCGCGTTTAGTTTTCTATAGAATTCCGCCGCAACTTTAGCTATTGATAGTCTCTCACTTGTCAATTTGTCTACTCTCTTCTTACTTTTTGTTTTCATATTGGGTATCCACGGTGTGTATTCTCTAAGTTGTTTCAGACCTTTCCTGATTCCGCCGGTTTTCTCTATTAGTTCTTTCAATAAATTAAGTCTCTCTGATTTCCGATGTTTCCTTATCGATTGTTGTATTCTTTTACTTATACTAGCGATTTTTAGTTTGTTTTCTTTTCGTTTGTCCAACATCTTATTTCTTTCTTCCATTAGTTTTAATGATTCTTCTCCTAATCTATTTTTCTTCTGTTTTTTAACACTCGACTTTTTTAAGTTAATTAATTCCTTTTCTAATGAATCATACTTCTCTTGTAGGGATTTGGTGTCTTCAATGTTATTCAATCTGTCTCGTAATTCACTTAACACTTCTAGTGGTATAGGCGATGTTATTTTCAGATTCGTGCAGCTAATAAATTTTCTAGATTTGTTATTTTTGTTTTGTAAGACTCCGCGTACCATTCTATGATCCGAATTGAAATTTAATTTATTCACAACATCGATGCCACTAAATATCTGATTGTTTCTAGCGAGTATGAAATCAATTTCATTTTTGATTTTGCCACCTGGTGACATCCATGTCCACTTTCTGGATTTTCTTTTTTTGAAAAAACTATTTACTATTTTAAAATTGTTTGCATAACAAAAATCCATAAGCCTTTGTCCGTTGTCATTCCTGTCACCACTGCTGTATTCTCCTAGAACAAACTCATCTTTATTTGATTTTCTGCCCACTGCTGCATTGAAGTCTCCCATCAGAATTGTGTCTTTGTTTTTCTTCTGTATCAGCTGTATCAAATCTGTGTAGAAACTATCTTTAGCCAGCTTTGTATCGAATTCTGTGGGAGCATGTACTTGTATTATCGATGTTGGTTGTTTACTATTTGGTAACTGTATATTGAGCACTGCAATTCTTTCAGATATTCCTTCGAAGCTTATTATTTTATCTTTCAAATATTTTATAACTAGGAATCCCATCCCGTATATGCCTTGTATCTTTCCATAGAAATAAAATATGTAATCATTATATTCTCTTATCTCTTCTCCGAATCTTCTCACTTCACACAAACCGATGACATCCCATTTAATAGATCTTACAGCTTCTTTTAGCTCTTCTAGGTTACTATCTGACTTTAATGTTCTTGTATTAAACGTTGCAATGTACATTTCATTACAATTTCTTCTTTGGGTTAAGGATGTGTTTCTAAGGGGGGGTGGTGGTCTATAAACCCCACGGGGACCAGCCGAATTGGGGTTATCTTGTCTATGGTTGCTAATATTTAGTTGCCACTTAGATTGGTTTGGGGTAGAAAGAGAATTTGACCTAGGCCTCATCAGATCAAATGCATTCCTTCTGCTCTCTTTCATAACTAAATTGTTACCTACTGACTTCTTGGCTTGATTCTGATTTTCAGGTGATGTTGATTGGTCTCTTTTCCTTTTTTCATTGCTCCCATTTCCTTTCTTCACTACTAATTGATCGTACTTTATGTACGCAGTATTTCCTTTTGCGCGTTCTTCAATTAGTTTTGGTTTTAATTCCCTTCTCTTTTCTAGGACTTCTTTAGGGAAATCTTCGGTCACGTAAACATCTTTTAGGTTCCTTTTCTGTTTCAGTATCTCGTTTCTCTTCCAGTTGTTTGCAAAAGTAATTAGAACAGGTCTTATTTTGTTTTCGCTCTTCAGACCGATGCGGTGAATTTTCGATACATCATATGCCTCCAAGGTGACTTTCAGTTCTACTTTGAAAATTTCCTGTACTCTCTGAAGCAAGTCTAATGAAGAAGAACTCTCCTTCTCATTCAAACCAAATAACAGAATATTATTATTCCTCTTCTCTTTTTCCATATACGCAATCTTTTTTTCCAATATTTCTATTTTATTTTTTAAAATTTTATTTTCTTGTATCAAAGGTTCTAATTTTTCATCCATTTTTTCAAATATAGAATTAGTTTGTTTCTCCATTTCTATTTTCATTTGATCAAACAATAGTTTAAATTGCCCATCCATTTTAGCAGCTTTTTATTTTAATTTTATACAGTGGCAACACCAACTAATGTTTGTGACGTTTAAATTATACTTGACGTTAGGTGACACTTCAATTCAAGTTATATGAAACTGTCACTTTATTTCGACTCACTCTCACTGATAATAACCTCAAAGTATGCAAAGCAATGCTATGATTTTTATTTTGTTTTTACAGTTCACAATCACAGTATTTTAGTTAACAATATGTTGTTATTCATTTGGTGTTTATGTTTATTGCGGAAACTGTCACAAAGGTGTTAATTAACTAGTGATTCACAATTTTTATAGACGAACTTCTTGCAAGGTAATGTTTACTGTTTGACGACCACAGACAAGAAGACCTTCGCATTAAATGAATTTAAATATATAGTACTTACTTATGTACATACTTTGTTTATAAAGTAAATACCTATTTGTGTCTTTATCAAGTGAAATAAAAAAAATAACAAACATCCTGCTTTTGTTATGCGCAGGTATCGGACAATAGATATTATATTCCAATTTACTTCTTTTTTGTAAATACATACATAATTATATTATATGGAACACCCATATTCTTGAGACAAATGTTTATGAATCTCTCAAATATTTGTCCGATGGTGGAAATCGATTACACCACTAGACAATGAGGGCAAGTCCAAGACTAAGAAAATAATGGTGCCTGAGGCTCCGACCGAGAGAGATTCTGTTGCCATTCCCCTTTCCATGAAAACATATTCTAGGGATAAAAGCATTTGTGACTTTAATCTATCTCTGTACCCAATTTCAGGCAGGCCCGTTAGAGCGTGATTGAATAACAAACATCAAAGCATATGTTTTTTTATATTTACATTGAAACTTGTGATATGATAGAATGTATCGTATCTTAATAATTCTCACTGCCTTTACGACGTACTTCAAAATATGAACTTGGCAACAAAAGTAAGTAAGTAAAGTGAAAAGTACAATTAATGTACTTTTGTTGCCACCTTGGCCCCGGCTCAGCTTCCTAAAACGAAAGTTAAAGCCAGAGCGCAGTAACAGAAGCTGTTAAAGATATTAAAATTGATAAGTATAAGAATCTCAATTCATCCTATCGTTTTATACCAGTCTGTGTCGAGACCCTAGGTACACTAGGTACCAATGCGCACAGAGTCTTTTAAAAAAGCGCCTAGTAGGAGCGACTGTTGACCTAAGGGTTGGCAGTTTTCTCTCTCAGTGAATAGGTATTGCTATTCAAAGGGGGAACGCTGCTAGTCTTTTGGGCACAATGCCACGGTGACCTTATTAAGGTTTAGTTAAGATAGTAATAATGTAAACATAATGTGTAATAAGTATGTTTCACTCTATTATTTAACAGAGAGTCTCTGTAGATAACAGGGATATTTGACGCTCATGTGCGGGTAATGTAGTACCATTAAAGGTATTACAACCAAATTATGCGCTATGATTTATTTTTATAACTTCAATTGAACTTTACCTGAAACTTAACCTAGTTTAACCTAGCAATCAATAAAAGCTGATCTCATACTCCCGATCCAGGTAGAAATCAATTGGGAAGACCTTAAAATGAAGACCAAATTCTTCATGTTACTTCCTGTCTATTTGAATATTCGTCGATTAAACGAAGTATAAAAATTGAGTACTTTTTAAAAGTTTTCACCATTATTATCTTCATATTTGATCGATGCGTACATTTCCTAAGGAAATTGTTCAGCAACATCAAAACACTGAATCATGTGGGTAAGAAAAACCTTATATTTTCCCGAACTTATATTATTATACTTCTTATTTCAGACCTGTGGGATTGTCTTCTAATAATTTCTAAGAAATTGGACTGAATTGGTAAACGCAATTGCCGAGGACACAAGATGATATACAATACGTATCTACGCTCACATTTATGTTTATCTCCCACTTACTAGGTGGTCGGACTAATACCACATTGAAATAAACAGACGTAGATAGTGACTACTCAAACCGCCCTTAAGGCCTTCACGTCACAAAGTGGTCAAGAGGACCAACCATAGCGAAAGTTGCTTTACGCTATGACACTGGTTCAGTTGAGGGACTGAGGCCCAGTGGCACTACGAGTGCTATTTGTTTAATATCATTATATTATGACTCAGGGCAGCTCTCAGCAACTGAAACCTAACAAATTCCCTGGATAGGACGAAATTACGACGAATGAGTACAGGTTGTCTTCTCGTAGATTATTAAAACAAGACTTCTCAGACTCAAGAGTTATTATTGAAGTAAAAAATCTTTACAACATTAATATGTACTAGGTATGCGTAAGTAAAATAGGTTGATGGTATCTAGTGGGTCGCTGTATGTAGAATGACTAAAACTGGCGTGGCCGAGGAGGCGAACCGGGAACCGGTTCCTTGCGGGCCGCACGTAGTGGTCGTATAAAGGCCTGCGCTGACGGCTGTAAGACTCGGCGTAGACAACGACTGAGCTCCTAAAAGGAGCTCCTGCAGGGATCGGAGTCCCACCCGGGGACTCCGATCCCTAGAGAGCTTACAAGCATATTTAATTCCGTCCTCCAGAAGGGCCAGACACCCAAAGCATGGCGCGGGAGCGCAGTGGCTCTTCTTCAAAAAGTGACTCTGAGGGATAAAATCCGGAACAATATTATCCGTCAGAGAACCAGAGTGGTCGATATAGCTCGTAGAGTATGCGTTTTGATGCGGTAGTGGGCCGGCTACATCTATAGGAGTAGCGATGGTCGGTGGAGCAAACAAGATCTGAAGTGAAGACCGCGACTTGGTACACGTGGGGTAGGATTAACCCCCGTCAGATGGACCGACGACCTGAAAAAGGTCGCAGGGAGTGACTGGATGCGAAAGGCGCAGGACCGTGTATTGTAGCGTAATTTGGGAGAGTTTTACTTTCAGCAGTAGACTGCCATAGACTGATTTGATTAATTGATTTTTGACTGATATTATGACTTAAACTTATTACTTACCTATAAGAATTTCAGTTATTCTTCTTTACTGCCAAATAAGAACACAGTACCTACAATACATTCAATCAAGTAAGTCAGTAATGCAAACTTAGCTTGAAATTGAATTTTAGTTTAAAATGGCGCGCAATCAAAAATTTATCAGAGCAATTTCTAAACGATTACGGCTAGCAAACAAACGAAATAAAACTGCGCTCGCCTTGGAAAAATACTTTCAGTGTAGGTTGTAAAAAGTTCAAAATCAAATTGAAAGCATAATAGGTGTTTATTCAGGATTTATTGTCGATAACAAATAGGCTATAAATATCAGTGAGATCTGAATTATGGCCAGAATGGTTCCGCATATATTATTATGTTATTGTGTTACTAGCTCTGCCCCCTTGGCTTTGCCCGGGTCAGACTATCAACGCTATTTTTTACTTTAAATAAAAGTAGTATACCTAAGTAGTAGGAACTTGTACTACTTTTATTATTTTATCAAGTAAATTTAAATTTCACAGGCAAAATGCTGATGTTACAAGTAGTACCACTGGCAGATAGACTATCTGCCAGTGAAAGTTCCGTCAAATTCAGCCGTTCGAGATATGAGTCGGAACAGACAGTTGTTTAACATGGAATTTCTGTAAATATTTTTATTTTACACTCGAGGACGTCACGCGGTTTCACCCGCGTAGTTCCCGTTCCCGTGGGAATACAATATTTTTTCTTCCATAAGAACTTTCTCCTGACAATACCTTACACAACAAAAAAAGAATTAGTGAAATCGGTCTACCCGTTCTGAAGTTATGCGCTTACCAACACATTTTGCGATTCATTTTTATATATAAGAAGAAGAAGATGTGCTGTTTTGTGTGAAGCTTTTAACTTTTAATTATACACCAACATTTAAATGTTATTTTTTGACAGATATGTGTTCTATGTATCATTTATAGTTATATACAATGTTATGTATACATATTATAAAGTCTATATCAGTGGTACATTTTAGCGACAGTTGTCGCATCATCGATCAATTTGCAGTAGATAGCAGTTTGACCGTTACTGCCCAGGGCTTTCTGTTTATCGTTTGTTTTGAACAATATACATAATAGTATACCTATCTATAAGTTGCTTTATATTTATATATAATAGATTTAAGTATTACTCAGCCGTAGCTTAGAAATCAAACTCACCATATAAATTTATGCCAAATATGTTCAACAACAAGTCAGGTTACTAAGAACCCTTGCTGTGCTGACACAGGGGTCCAAGTCTGCCATTTCTATTGTGTCGTAACATACCTAATCGTAGCTGAATATGCCAAATACGCCTACGCGTCAGCTACGGTATAATTTGACTTTTCATAGCGAATGAGCTACGATTCTGTTCTGACACAATTGAAATAATAGATCTGAACCCCGTAGACGTAAGCAAAGGTCAGCAGATTATACAGATAACAAGTAAAAAAGCGAGCCAAGTGCGAGTCGGACTCGCGCAGCGTGGGTTCCGTACCGAATAGCAGCAAAAAATCATGTTGGCTGTATGAGGGTCCCCCTTAAATATTTTTTGATTCTAGTTCAGTGAGAATTTCAGCTCTTTCGCTATCACGGTTTCTTACAGCCTCGTGAAGGACAGACGGATGGCGAAGTCTCATGTATAGGATCCCATGTTTACTCTTTGGGTACGGAACCCTAAAAAGCACAATCAATCTCTGTGTGTGACTTTTGTTAACTGCGAAACGCCTACAAATTGTCGTACTGTAAATAAAGTAAACGGCAAACATTTGATTAATTAATAGACGAAGGAAGTTCTGCAATTTATATCGCATCTGCAAACGACCGAGCAGTGAAATGTCTTGTTTCATCAAAACTATTCTGTGTGGATTCAAAACAAAGCGCTTGTAGTATGGCTAACTCAGTGGCATAATAAGATCACTACATAAATCATCGTACGTTACGATCAATAGAGATGGGAGATCGGTTGTGGCATGGGCATTTACAAGTGATATCGTGTTTCGACAGGCACGGTAATCAGTTGGTCCGATGCTATGTTAATAAGTAATCGTTAAACTACTTAAAGTGCCTTAGACAATTTTCAATATTAGGTAGGTATCCACAATTTTATTCTGTCTGTTTACTATGGCAGTAAGGTCGGCAGCGCCAATATAACACGTCTTATATTGCAAACGTTCATAGGTTAGGTTGAGTTAGTTTGGATCAAGTGGAGGCAAAAATTCTATGTCGCTTCTTAAAAGAAACCGCCACTAGAACTTAATAACTCATTGCTGATTCAATCATCTCATCGCTCGTCCATATAAATCAGATCATTCTGTTTGAATAATAATTCTATATTGCTACGAGTATAGGTAATCTTTGATGGCTAAAAGCTTTTGTAATATATCGTACTCAACATAACTTAGAACATCGTTGGACAAGCTAACAAATTGTTAGCAATCTAATTGAGTTATATCACCTGCACAGTAGGTCTCAATTGAACTGAATTTATATCTCGACGGCACCACAGATAATGTACGTAATGCCCAATGTGATTGTGTAAACGTGCGTTAGTTAGTAAATCTTCACTGTCACCCGTCAGAGCGAGTGATTAAATTATGATAGTGGAATATTTGTACCTATTAGCTTGAAAGCCACAAACACAATTACACACAATGCGATGAGGAGAGTAGAAATCAAAGCAAATTGGAACTGGATAATGGTGAGATTGTGGGAATGAAAATAAATTAACTTACCCACGCCGATGACTTGAGTTTTTCCTTCTTCAAATGTACATAAAAGCAATAACAATCGTGACAAAATAGTTGTAGGCCCAGCTGGCTCTTTACAATAAATCTAGGCTTTTATATTACTAAGTGATCTGTGGTCCTTCCAGTGTTGATAAATTTGTGCATATTAGATTGTGATAAAAATTAGAGGTTAACCACTCACGTAGGCATATTTTTCTTGTTTAGGAATCCATTAAGCATTAATGTTAGACTTGAAATCTTACCCGATAGACAATATGTAAAAATATAATTATATTTGCTTTAATTACTGTAAATAAATTTAAACATATATTTGTAGTTGGTTCCAATTGCTATTCCGGTTTTTGAAACATGACGCGAACGTAAAACGCTCCCTTCTCGTACCCACATCTGTGAGGAAGCCGAACAGCTCACCTCATTATGATTTTAGGTGAAAATTAACCGCTGAATTTCGATACTGCTTACTGAAACTTTAGCGTATATTATACTGCATTCTTTGAAATACCAAATACTACAATTCTTTATACTTTCAAAGTATTCTTTGCAGGCGCGCTTACAAAGAATTTAAGGAATTCAGATTTAGAATATTATATTATTTCACCGCCCCTGATATTCGTTTTAACACACAGCAGCGCAGTATCGACTCCATTTTCAGTATCATAATGTACATTTCACTTAATACCGAGCAGTTAATATAATAGACACATTCTCGTCGTAGTCTAATTACGTGATCAAATTGAGAGGGTTGGCACTCAGGCATGAGTGAAATAAATGTCGTATTTAACGCTTTCATTTGATATACACGTTGTTGAATATCAAAGGATCGTGTTTGAACATGACATCAGTAACAAGTGTATTAATATTGAATTGAAAACTTCATAACGCACCTTTGGCATTTTTTGAGAAGAGGAACAATCAAGTGAACTACCGACGACACCGTCGCCCTATAACATTAAATTCGTCACCGTTACAGAGACTTCTGAATTTATTTTGATGGCATTTCGTTTAACGAATTATACAAGTAGCGTATTTACATAATGTTGTGCGCTCTGCAGAGCAGGGCTTTTTGTTACATAAAATTACTTAATTACCTGCTGCTCCCATCTTTAGACCACATAAACCTTTTAGAGCTGACCCCGAAGTAACGTTTATACATTTTTTATGTCATAAGTGTGTTTGTTGATGCCTTCTTTTATACTCGTATTATTTAAAATGAAAAAAAAAAAAGACGTGACGTGAATGTGTGTTTAATTTACATACCTCAAAATGTTATTAAAAGTACTTGACCGTAATTCGAAGCTTATAATATATAATGAGATAGGCATATCCGTTACCCGTAGGCTTATCTTACTCATGTTTGATGACGTATTTCCGTCGACTCAGCAGGCAGGGGGCGCCACCTGTGAACTTATAAATGCAGATGGCGTCCATTTTGTCCTCATTGGCGTTTTGATTCCCGTAGCGAAAGGTAATAGCAGGAACACCTGCTAGTGCATTTATTTTTTCTAGTTACTAGTTATATACCTAGTAAAGTTATAAAAAGTGACTTGGGATGAAGTAAGTGAATTTACAGAAATAATTATTTAACGGCTTTGCCGTTCGTGTGAATATACAGTGAATCTAAAACAAGTGACTTGTGATTGAAGTAAGTGAACCTACAGACATATTTAACGGTTTGACCGTTCGTTTAAGTCTCAGGTATGTTTTTACTTCATATTTTTACGATCACATATGAGTGTGATACGTCATAACGTGAAATAACCTATTATTTAAAATAGCACGTAAACCTTTCGAGGTTGCAGTTTCTTTTATTTAATATCTTTAGTTACAGCTAATATCAAACTGATTATATAGATTGTATTCATAGGTACTAATACTTTTTTTTTTAGATATTATTTGCTTCGTATATGTACAGCGTCAGTACCGCCGAATATAGAAAAGATTTTCAAAATATTTTTATACCTACCCACATAAAGGCACGTTAATTACTAGATGTTCCTATCCATGTAAAAATATGGCCTATTATGGGTAAAATCGTAATCATCCCAAGTTTCTGAATGTGTCAAAGTAATAACTAAATGTTCACCATGAAAGTAGTACTTAAATTTTAGGTACCTAACATAATACTATTTCTTTTAGTTTGGTTTCTTGATAGAAATGAATCCTCCATCCCTAGAAAGTGAGCTAATTCCAAGTGGAGTATTTCAGAAGCGCGCTCTGAGCTCCAGTTACTGTATTAGGTACGTCAAATAGCTACAGTTCCAGCTCATTTAGCTCGAACTTCAAATAAGGGCGATCGCGACGCCACGTGCATTGTCGTAAGTGGAGTAAAAGAAGCCGAGTTCCACTAAACCAGATAAGGATGATGGAAATAGGTGAGTTATTTCTCATTTACCTAACACTGGTCCTGACCAAGTGTAAATTTCTTCACAGATCAGAGGTTAATTTACGAGGATGATAGAAACAGCCAATCATCCTTGCTTCGTATTTTATATAGGGACAGCATTAAAAGAGATTTCGGTTACCCAAGATCCTAAGACACAGTATAACCTAAGAGGTTGATAGACACGTTTTGGCGACAAATTGCCTAGATAATATAATATGCTGATACCCACTATTGTAAAATCATAGTCCTGGGTTCGTCAACCTAGACAAAAACGGGGAGATCCGACAATTCGAATCCCTGCTACATTTTAAAAGCTGACAAGGCTCTTTCTGCCAAAAGGCTTTTGCTGCCAAAACCTGTTGTATTTTTAAACAAAGAGAATCTTTTGAAAAACTCAAGTTTCTTCGAAAATATTTATGGTAAAATTGAAGACCTACTTTAATAATAGAATTTCCATAAATCTTTTATCAATTTATTACAAATGGCCTGCGGCCATAGATCTGATTTCATATATTATTCTCAGAATTGTCAAAGACCCAATTCTTAAAAATGAACCTTGATAAAATATCGCCTTCAAACACATACATTTTCGAGGCTTAAGCCTTTTCAACGGCATTCGGGAAGGCATGCATTTTGGTCTTCGATCTCCAAAAAGGATGACCCCGAAAAAAGTTCATCGAAATCATTACACCAGCCTTCGAGAGGATCAGGCGTCAAAATCAGATCTCCATCGAATGGAGTCCAGATTCCATTGTACCAAGAGCCTTTTTAGGCCTGTATTACAGTTACCACTCTCGAGGGGTGTGTACAATATCTATAATAATTGGGCATACGACAGTAAATGTCCCTTCAATTAAGAAATTTCTGAGCTTTAGGCTCTCAAAGAGACTGAGAAGTTTAACATCCTCTGCCCATACCAGCAAAGGAAACACTAACCAGTTACCACCCTCGAGGGGTATGTACAATATCTATAATAATTGGGTATACGATAGTTACCAGGCGTACGATAACATACTAAGTAACCATGCAAGGATGTCCCTTCAATTACGAAATTTCCGAGCTCGAGGCTCTCAAAGAGACGAGGAGAGGTCTAACATCCTCTGCCCACACCAGCAAAGGAAACACTAAATGAGATGACCCTGTCATTCTATGTCGGTCAGTTAACTCTGTACAAAATACGTTGGTAAGGAACGAGAGTACCAAAAAGTTTTAAATTTATAAAAAGGTACCGCATTCCCTTTATCCAGAAACTCCAATTCGTCCTGCACGGTATTCGAGAGGACGCAGGTTCGAATCCTGCTCAAAACTGATAACCTTCCCACATTTAAATTTTCACCGAACTCTGTTCAAGTCCCGTTCTGACAAAGTTGTAAAATTTTTACTTTTCGTTAAAATGCTATGGAAAACTTGACTAAGGTGGAATACTAATTGCTTTAAATACTTAAGAATCCATACAACAAACTCTTTTTAAAACGGGTTCCTTTTTAACTGAAAAGACCACATTTTGCAATGGTTCAAAAGATGAATGCTCAAGGCACTCTAAAACTAGTTCCTTTGTCACCAAGTTTGGTTTCTCCACTTTTCCTAACTTTAAATAGCGATGGGTCATCCGCCCAGAATTCAGTTTTAGGACATTGTACGCCTTTGTGAAGCCAAAATAATTCTATCTTTCAGCATGTTCCGTTTACCAGATTTCCTCCAACCACGAGATTGGATGTGCAAAATACATCTCAGTCAAGCTTATTTTAATGGTAAAGCTGATGTAGTGTATATTATTCTTTCTCAGAGCACATTCTTGTCTTCCGCTCGGGTAAGCCGCACCCAAAACATTTTCGTTTCTCACCATCTGGGTGCCTCGATTTCTATAGAATAAGAGTATTCAAATTCTCGTCTACCTACACAAAATCTCATTTTGCGCATCAAAATCCTGTTACTCTTCACAAACACGTACAAATAGCCTTGAAAACTCCTCAAACCCAGGGATGGTTAGACAATTGGGAGAAAACAATAATAGCTTCCCAAAGAAACCTCTCATATCGTTATGCGATAGACATAGAACTACCTGGAAGTCCAATACCAAAAGAAAAGATATTAGACATAAAAGGAAGATTTATTTAATTCCAAATCAAAGAAACTTATTTATTTTAAAGAAAATTCAAAGTTGGTGGGTCTTTTGAATTTTTACCACTTTCGCAGTGCCTAGACGTAGCTTTACCTCAGCGTCACATTCGGTCAATCCCCTAACCGACAACCCACTGAAGAAAATAGTAGTGCACGGAGTGGTACAAGTGGAACTCCAATAGTGGGTCCGCAATTACCGGTTCTCGACAATTTTACAAGCTTTCCATCCGAGATGCTTTCTTACCACTGACGCGTCTTACACATGATTCGAAATCATATACCGGTACTGTGTTACAGTCTGTGCTCATTCAAAGCAGTTGTAGTCCACCCCCCCCAGAGGGACGAGACCAAATCAATTGCTTTGACGAACTTAACTCGGCAGCTTGCGTGTAATGGTCCGACATCAAATTGACTTCACCATACACTGCATTCCGAGCAGATACCATATGTATCAGCTCCTCCGGGTATTTTTTGTGAGCATCCTTGCTTCAAACACCACTAAGGCAAGATTACCTACAAACAATATTCCTATTATGAAATGGAGAACACTACATGATAGGCCTGTTTGTAATGTGTGGATATTACTTCCACCACCATTTTTAATACCCAAGATGCTGTCGCACCTTAATCGGTCAACAGGATTGTTTGTGTTTGTAGTGCCGCAATGGCACAAGGTATTAATAGAGGGCAGATCTCAAAGCGAGAGCTCTGTAAGTTCCATTCTTTCTGCAGAACCTGCAAAAGAGCCTAATAAACATTATTTCTTTCCTTCTAATAAACACCTCGACAGGTCTCCCACCACCTTAAATAGAGAATCTGTGGAGTAGTGAAATGTGGGGGGGGGGGGGGGGAAGAGGTAAATAACAGATATATAATCAAAAGCTTCTACTATTGAGCTCCTGGGGACCTACCTTTTAAGATACTTATAAATTTTACAGTTTTAACCGACTCGCATTTTATTCATGATTATTATATAATACGATTCTGTTACATAAATCTGTTGTTGCTGTACTTGATAATACAGAAACCGCTAGTCAACCTTACATAGTTCGCATGTTTTGGTTAAACATAATCTTGGTCGATCTCTTTGAAAAATGTAAAGAAAATTAAGTCACATATTGATTGATATTGGGATTGATGACTTAGTTAAATATTACCAAGTATTGATACACAGAGAACATTTTTCAAGTATCTCGTCATAGTGATTTTATGCTTAGGTCGCCGCATCCACGATCTAACTTTGCTCGATTGTTTTAACTCACGTCATAGGTACTACTTTAGGCCCGAATCAGAGTCAGAAACTGATCATTTTCATTTCAGACAATCTGGTTGGAAAACTATTGTAAACAAAGATAATACCTACGACTAATCAATTGAATCCTTTATTCTAGATAGAAATTAGGTTAATCAGAGTAACCGATATGAGACTACACAGTCAAATAGTTTACTTATGACTGTGAGAGGTACTCCAACAATTCTAGCCCCGGCAATACCCGGTCAGCAGCACCTTCTAAGAATTGGTGGTGGTGGTAAGATTAAATTAATCCAAACACGAAGTAATTGACGATGGGTTGGTAATAATGTCAGCAACTACCACCAATCAAATATAATAATAATACGCAATTATTTAATCCTGTCAATAGAAGGAAACTTAGTACTCCTTATATAAGATTCCTTATTTAGTCTATTTTAGATCAACGATGTGAAGAACATATGAAGAACATATTAAGTTGTTCAATGTGGTAAAGATTATAAATCTAGATACCATACATACAACATTCTGTAATATTATTTTCCTAAAAATAAATTAGAATCACATTGGCGTTTCCGTCACTCACCAGGAGAAAACAAACATTTCTCATTATATAAGCTTCGAATTACGGTCAAGTACTTTTAATAGCGGCGTTTTCCCTGAAAGAAAACGCATATTAAAATACTTACCTAATTCGAAGCTTACTTTTTAAATCTGCCTGGTGAATAAAAGCCAATGAGGACAAAATGGACGCCATCTGCATTTATAAGTTCACAGGTGGCGCCCCCCTGCCTGCTGAGTCGACGTAAATACGTCATCAAACTTGAGTAAGATAAGCCTACGGGTTACGGATATGCCTATCTCATTATATAAGCTTCGAATTAGGTAAGTAGTTTAATATGCGTTTTCTTTCAGGGAAAACGCCGCTATTCAGTAGTTATTTTTGTGAATTCCCGTTCGTTCCCCTTGGGGGGACAAAGTTTTTAACCTGTATTCCTCTTCCCCCCGGACCACGAAAGTGAATAGTCGTGTGCACGTACAATATAATAGCTTATTTTTTCGCATAAATAATAAATAATATTATGTATTTTAAAATAATTTAAATTATTAAGTGAAGTAGTGAAGTACTAGGCGCACAGAAACCAAAAGGAATCCGCAAGTTGACGGTGTGGGCGAGATAGCAACTGGCGAGACAGGTATTTGTCTCTTAACTACCCTGCGGACTGTCATCTGTCAGTCACGTTACATCGTACGTCATAGCTGTCTGTCACTGTCAACTTATGTCACATTGGATTTTTCAATACTTGCCAGTACAGAAAAACAAGTTTAAAACTGTGGGAAGTTTGGGTGGTGTTAGGATAAATACACACGTGACCAAAAAGAAATTTTACAATGTCCTCTCCTATTAATAAATCTGCATCAGATACAGATTTATCAGAACGTTTATTAAATACACCACCCAAATATATTTTTCAACGAGCTAAACGTAGCAGAGAGGAAATGGATATTAGTGAGCAGTTAGATAAATTTAAGGATGAGGTCAGGAAAATGATGGAGCAGTTCTCGGTAAATCATGGGCGTGAGATACAACAAATGGCCGCAACTTTGAATGACATAAAACAAACGAACATAAATATAGAAAACTCGATATGCTTTGTAACTAAGCAAAATGAAGAGCTGACTAAAAAAATCTCCGAAATAGAAAATCAGGCTTTGGAAGACAAAAAATATATTAAGATTTTGGAAAATGAACTAGAAGAAATCCAAATTGGAAGCCGCAAGTGTAATTTCGTTTTAAAAATGTACCTAGAAAAAATCAGGAATCCAAGGACGACCTTTTGGAAATGGTTATGAATTTGTCCCAGAACATAAGCTGTGCACTTATTAAATCCGACATAAAATATATATACAGAGCTCGCGGGGGTCACAGTGAAAAGCAGGCTAATCCTATTATAGCAGAAACCAGTTCTACAATATTAAAGACTGAAATATTGAAAATGGGGAAAGCCTACAACGTCAAACATCAGACGAAACTGTGCTGCAAGCACCTAGGATTTAAAACCTAAGAGTACACGCCTATCTTTCTAGCGGAGCATCTAACAGCAAAAGGCTCTCGACTTCACTTTCTTGCACGAGACCTTATCAAAAAGGGAGCCTACAAATTCTGCTGGACTGCATATGGGAAGGTTTATATTAGGAAAAATGAACAATCGCCGGCTATATTAATCACAAACGAGCAACAGGTACATAAACTTATGACGGAATGACTAGGTAGGACCTGTTGTTTCAATTATTACTTTTTACAACTCATGTGCGCATTGTTAAGCAAATCGCTAGTTCATCAACATATTTCTTTTTTTTGCATGTTATGTGTACAAATAAATACTTTTAAACTTATGAACACTTCGCTATATTATACTACATTACTCACCATTCTTAATGTCAACACATACAAATCTCACACTCATTCTACTTTACAGTCAAAAATACACTTTATATCAAACTATATTTACAAATACACTTACATAAAACACTTCAAATACATTTTCATAAAAAACAACGACTTGCATAAGAAACTCAATCGTTCCTGTTCTTACTCAATGATAATGCAGCAGTTTTATTTTCATTATACCGCCTTACTAGGTGATACTGTTGTCAGTAATACATATTTAATATTGGTGGTGATTTTACTGCGCTTGTATTCAATGTTATTCTCTTTAAGCACGAATTAAATGGGTGAAACATTACGAACTCTCAGTGACATGGACAATATTAGCGTTGCTCGTGCTATTGAATGTGATTGTTCTGAGCTTACTACACTTATGCCTATTGATAAAAATGATCTAACTATTGTAGGTCAAAACATACGAAGTATTTCAAGTAATCTGGATGACTTTTTAATTATGGCCTCCACATTTGACTTTGAAACAGATATTATTGTTTTGACGGAATGTAGACTCAGCGCTGACAAACCTATTCCCCATTTAAAAAACTATTATTCTCATTTATCTACTCGCTACTTTAATCAGAACGATGGAGTAGTAGTTTACATTAAAAACACACTTAAATCTAAGACCGAGGAAATAATCTTAGAGGAAGCCTCTTGTATTCAAGTGGAAGTACTAAACAATACAATTTTGTGCATATACAGATCTCCCTCATTTAAAAACACAGAAATTTTCATTAACTCCTTGAGCAAACATCTTGACACGTTACCCTCGCCAAACAATATTATTATAACAGGAGATATAAATATTAACATTATTTCAAAAGATACTGAGATACTACAAGACAAAATTGAAAAGACAAATAGGGAAAGTTACCTTAATACCCTGTCTCTGCATGGTATTCTTCCGGGTCATACCTTTCCCACGCGCATAAAGAATTGCTTGGATCACTTTATGTTAAAAATAAATAAAAAAAAAGTAAGTGCATCTATTGCAATAATGCAAACCACTATCACAGATCATCGAACAATAATTTTGGCATTATCGAAGGCAAAAAATACAAATTATGCTAACAAGGTTCATACTAAAGTCGACTATGATAGGGCTGTAGCTTATTTGCAGGAAAACAAGCTAAGTGATCTTTTACTTTATGACAATCCAGACTTGTTGTGTGAATCTTTTATACATATGCTAAAAGAATCGATTGATGTAAATACAATAACCTTAAGAATTCCTCATGCCAAACGCATTATTAAACCGTGGATTACACCCGGGATTCTACGAATTATTAAAAATCGTAATAAACTACAAAAAGACTTAGGTCGCAACCCATACAACGAAATTTTGAAGATAACATACACGCGCTATAGAAATTACTGTAATAACCTCATTAAAAAATTAAAAAGAAAATATCAAACTGAACTTTTAACTAAATCAATGAATAATAATAAATTACTCTGGAAAAACGTAAAATCAATAACATACACAAACAATATCAAAGATCAAAACACAGAATTACTAAATGTTAAAACTTCACCCATTGACTCAGTTAATTATATTAATGATTTCTTTGTAAATATCGGCATGCACCTGGCTCAGCAGGTCCAGGGTAGTGGAACTAACGATCCGAATTATATGCGTAATCTACCCACTCAGGTAAATTCATTGGGTATGCTTGATACTGACCCCGACGAAGTTCTCAGAGTATTGATGGGATTGAAATCCGGTAGCGCTCCTGGGTGGGATAATGTTTCAGCTGAGTATCTGAAATATGCAAGAAGAGAAACCGTACCAATTATAGTTCACCTTGTAAACTTGTGCTTCAGAAACGGTGTATTCCCTTCTCCTTTAAAACAATCCGTCATCACTCCGGTATATAAGGCTGGGAACAGAGACGATATCAATAATTATAGGCCTATATCTGTTTTGCCCGCCCTGTCGAATATACTCGAAAAATTAATAAATATTAGGCTAATTAATTATTTAAATGAGTTTAGTATATTGTCCCCCTCCCAATTTGACTTTCGTCAGGGCAAATCTACCGAAGATGCAGTTGCTGCACTTAGCTCGATGGTGACTGAAAATCTGGACAAAGGCAACAAGTGTTTAGCTGTATTTATTGACTTAAAAAAAGCTTTTGATACCGTCTCTGTTCCAATCCTGCTCAGAAAACTGGAAAAGGTTGGAGTTAGAGATGTGGAGCTCAATCTTTTCAAAGACTATCTGTCATCACGAAAACAAAGGGTAAAAATCGGCAAATACATAAGTAACGACGCGGACATAACATACGGTGTTCCCCAGGGTAGCGTGCTGGGACCCACGCTATTTCTGATCTACATTAACGACCTCTGTGGCCTGAAAATCTCTAGTACTAATATTATATCTTATGCTGATGATACGGCTTTGATCTGTCATGGAAGTACTTGGGAGGATGTTAGACGCAGTGCCGAGGAGGGCATGACAAAAATAACACAGTGGCTTACCTATAATCTGCTTACGCTTAATACACTTAAAACTAACTACGTATGCTTGAGCATCCAAAATCGTACCCAACCTAATGACACTTTCGTAATCAGAATACACTGTTGTGGTAATGCATTAAACGCAAATTGTAACTGCCCTATCATCGGTAAAGTCTCGAAAACCAAGTACTTAGGCATAGTGATAGACCAGAGACTAACCTGGTATCCTCAGCTCGAACAGGTCTCGAACAGAATTAGAAAGCTAAGCTGGGTCTTTAGAACATTAAGATACGTAGTCCCAAACAACGTCAGTACGAATCATGGTTCTGCTAAAAGTCTTCTCAATGAAATATATATAGCACTCGTTCAATCTGTCTTAATATATTGCATTCCTATCTGGGGAGGTGCGGGGAAGACAAAATTCATTGAAGTAGAGAGAGCGCAACGATCGCTGATAAAAAAAATGTATTTTAAGAAAAAAAGATTTTCTACAGAAACTCTTTATGAGATTAGTAACCTGCTCACAGTCAGAAAATTATATATTATCCAAACTGTACTTAAAAAACATAAATCTTTGCCATATAATCCAGAAATTGAACTACAAAGAAGAAAATACGTAGTGGCAAAGGCACTTGTGACTAGAAGCAAATTTGCTCGCATGCAATACGAGAAAAGTGCAATACGTTTATATAACAAAATAAATAAAAAAGTATCTATTTATTCTAATACATATTTTGAAGTTAAGTCAAAACTGATTGAATGGATAAAAAGCCTTTCATATGAGGAAACCGAAGCGTTTGTAAAACATGTATAAAATCTATTACTACACACACACACACACACACACACACACACACACACACACACTCACTCACACACACACACACACACACACACACACACACCACACACAATCACACATACACACTTTTTCATAACTTAATCTTTAATATACTAGTATAGGTAAACCGGTTTTTTTTTTCCTATACTATTCAAATAAAAGTGCAAAATATATGTAAAATTATGCAAGATATCTGTTTAATAAACACAGTCTATTTCTTTGTTAAAGATAGTTATAAGTCATTAATTATGATGTGGAGGAGCGGAATCTCTTGATACAGGCATATACTTGCTTAAAAGGAGGTTCCATTCACTAGTTAAGGAAAGATGTAACTTTTATATGACAATAAATTATTATTATTATATTATTATTATACTGTATTTTTCACAAAAATACAGGTTAAAAACTTTAGTCATATAAAGTTTAAATCTAGTGTATATAGAAATAATAGATTACCCTGTAATTTTATTAATAGAAGATACATACTGAACTATGAATTATGTCCTTAGGACCTTTAACTTGGTTTAAAGACAGTCATATTAATGACAACAGAAACCATCGGCTTATCGTGTCTTCCAAAGCATGAAATCTCTCGCACATGAAAGGTCACAACGTAATAGTAACCCATCCAAGGACCAGCCTTAGCAAAAGTTGCTTACTGCAGTGGTTTGTTTATAGAACAGATGGACTACGCGCGAGGCCTAAGACTACGGAAACATCATACCTATCTATCCAATAGAAAAATCTCTAATTTTAACCGTTTATCTAATAAAATCGCTCCAACTTTTAACTAGCGGATGGGTAAATTTTAAATAGCCATACCATTTCCCCTTGTTAATTGGCTTCCTATATTCCACCTCATTTCCATAACAAGAGGATCAGGCTAAAACTTCTGTATTCAGAGCTTAAAAACCAGCGACCGGTACTTTCACAAACGTATAGTTATAATATCGCAACATATAAATTAGAATGAAAACGCTGGCGTTAAATCCTTTTATTCACACGGTTGGTTAGGCTCATTACCGATGCATTTTAAGCTTATTTATGACGATGCGACCATCTGATAAAAGTAGCGGAAAACAGAGATAATTGTAATTTGTGATTGTAATTTGAAATAGGTAAAGGTACATTTGTGTAGTAGTAAGAGTAATCATTTCGTACTCCTCTTCATCATTCTGAGCGTTATTTCTGGTTTGTATCCGCAACCTTCACTGCAAAGCCTGCTGTGACGTCCTCAATTACGTCATGAATTTTCTTATGAAAGAAATTCCGGTGTTTAAAAATTTTTAACAGAAAGTCTCTATTTCTTAGTTACCTTGCGACACCCATGAGCAGCTTTGAGGATTATGATACGTGGCCGCGATAATTCATTAAATAAAACTTTACGAAGTTTGAAAGAAAATAAGGTAATAAAAAGTGATTGTTGTTACCAAAAGGGTTTCATTTGGTAAAATCTCTTCGATTATTTTTTTTAAATAACGAGTACGCCTTGCACTCAACTTTGCCAGTAGTCTTGTTCCTCTTGTTGGTCTTACGCAGTTACGGGGCAATTTTATCGCCGTAAAAAAGTTGTAAAAACTGTTGAATTGTAATCTACCTAGCGAGATTGTGAATTATGTCAAAAGATTATAATCTTTAGGATTATTTTCCGTTAGATTCTGAACTAGTGAAAAATTACAAAAAATAATAGTAAGGTAATAATAGAATAAGGCATCTGTCACTGTTCCAACCTAACGTAACCATCTTTTAGGTTTCTATCTTACAATATCTCGACAATTTTTAATCTCGCTAGATAGATAACAATCTAGCGGTATTTTACAATTTTGCGGTGATATAAAAAAACCTCTATCTATTATGTAATCCAAATTTAAAATTATCTCAATGTGTAATCAATTATGTAAGGATATAAGCCGTATTGACAGACGCTCTTTACCGAGCGGGAGTCGAGCTGCAATCGACAACTTGGTCAATTAGCACAGACATCCAGATATTTATGTTTATAGTTTAATGGCGCGCAGGTATTTTTGTCTATACTGCAACCAATTCATGCATTATCGGATTTATGAGTAGCTATAGTTTTTCAAAAATAAGTGTTACGCAAGTTTCGACAAAATGTATGACGACGGTGGCGGTGTATTGAAAAAAGGGTAGCACTTAATAATTGTAAATTATTCGAATTTATTTGTTTTTCATAACATAACAGTAAAATGGTAATTGGATCTAAAAGTAAAATATTTAACTATTTAATACCAACCATGGTAACTTAAATAACAAGCCTACAGGGCTTTCGACAAATTTCTGTAATTCATACAAACACATACAATTGCCACGTCTTTTTTTTTTATATACCACTAGAGTGGCATACAAGCATACGGCACCACCAGATGTACCGGTGGTCACCGCAGCCTATGGACGTTTGCAACACCTGAGGCGCCACAATTGCGCTGCCGACTCTGTAAAAACCTTCTAAGTCCCCTTTTAAAGAACGCCACAATTGCGCTGCCGACTCTGTAAAAACCTTCTAAGTCCCCTTTTGAAGAACCCCATACTGTCTTTATCTCTACAAGGAGAGGCAGAGGTATACTTAATAGCGTCTTCTATAATAATTCCACAGGACTTGGTTCTCGATATTAGGTTTCTTCTCTAAAGGCTAATAAATAAGAGTGTTGAAAAGTGGTCATAATCTATATATATAAAAATGTTGTGTGCGTTTAAGTACTTATTAAAAACTCAAAATTAACTGAATCGACTGAGCTCAAAATTCGACACGATATACAATAGGATTCAGAGATAGTTTTAGGCTACTTTAAACACTTTATCATAACAGCAATAACAATAAAACAGCTTTTAAAAGTGATTTTACCAATAGATGACGCTGGTCGTTTTTTTAAGTTTATTCTGCCAGCTTCAGAACAACCTATTTAGAAGGTACCTACCAGATTGCTGTTTTTTAAGAGAAGTTTGATTGCGGCCTTCTTGCGTTCAGAATAATAAAAGAGAATACTTACCTAATAAAGAGGTCAGATATGTTCTGCATGTTATTTTTGAAGTTTTTTTTTTTTTTTTTTATATTCAGCTCGCCAAATTGACGTCGCCACGATGGATAGCCGTGGCGTTAAATGGATGAATTCATAGATTTAGATGAAAAGTAGCGCGCAATTCTCTGAACCTATAGGTCAAATCATATTTTTATTGTTGAATACAATTTTTTTATGATTATGTATTTGCTCTTAATTTTAACTCGATGAGTCCATTCATTCTTCAGAAATAGATTACCTTGGCATTACAGACAGACAGGCAGATGGAAATCTGAGTTTCCCTGTCAAGGCACGGAAGTCTGAAATTTTCCCAAAAATTTGAAGTACGGGATACTTTTACTAAAACTCCGCTATTATGTTCGTCTGTCCATCTGTCTGTTACCTGACTGTATCTCATGAACCAAATGCAGCTAGATAGCTGCATTTGACAAGCTGTTACAGCTATGGCGAAAAATACGACACAGAAAAATATATTTAAGAGGGGCCTACACCACAAACGTGATTCTTTGTCACGGAGCCCTCAGTGCAGGAATTTGACTCGGACTTGGCCAGTTTTCACTTATCCACTTCCCCAACGAATAAAAAAGTAAAAGTTAATTTAGAAATCGCGTTTATAAATGCAGTGATGGTTAAGAACTTAACTAAACGTCAAAAAAAACGTATTTCAAATCTATAACACAAATTAGTTTGCCTGTGTGAGAACTCTATCTATGCGCCAAGAAAGTTAGAATAGCATACAAAGCGGTGCAGTGATAATGACTAAAACTTTACCCAGTAAAGCACCTCTATGGGCCACGAACAATTTAGTTCAATTAAAGGAGCAACCGAGCTTGGTCACTGGTTAAATTATATCACACTGCTTTAAAACAAAATATAAGAAACTAGAGGTACCATGCCACGCTTCACTGTGACTTTTTATGGTGGTCTTATGTACCTATGAGAAATAAGTAACAAACCAAAGGATGGGTACATTATAAAAAAAAATGAAAATCCAATTAACATCAAAATCAATAGAAGCTTCACTTGAAAAAAAAAATCTATTCTGTGATCAGTGTTCAGTTTTTAAAACATCGTGCGCACGCTTCAAAAAAATAAATTCACTCATGGTCACACACACATGGTCTGACCCAAGTGGTGCGCGGGATTACGCGCATACCGGACAGGTCAGACCATGAACCCTCCCTGCTGAACTTACTGCTGACGAGTTACCCAGCACAGTACAGTGTGTCGGTTAGCGCCCCACTGGGTACATCCGACCACTGTGTTGTGCGTGCCAGCCTGCAGGTGCCATCTCCTGCAAGGGCAGTAGAGGTGACGCGGCGACTGTACTATGCCGCGGGCGGCCAGCGTCAAAACCGTTTCTACGGGTCTCCCTGGCCGGCGGGTCGACCCCAGTCAGCCACACTAGAATTCGCTTAGCGCCTACTGGTCCCCCCCTGCTGCATCAAACATCGCCCCGGGCCCGGCTGTGCAGCTGCTGAACCCCGAACGCAACCCAACCTAGGCTGGGTTACTTGGGGGGCTTTTCACAGCTGCACGGTGGTACCCCCCCGGACCAACACTTTGTACCACCTGGCACCCACATGGGAGCCTAGGCCACCATGGGGTACCTGAAAATCGCGGAGCCTCGTTAGTTTTTCGGCAGGTGCACCACGTGCAGGTGAGGTCGCTTGGGCCCCCAAAATTAGGTGGTGATGGGGCCCCTTACACCCATGATGGGGAAGTTAAAGTTTTGGCGCGTTAAGGAATTATTATTAGAGTGAATTTATTTTTTTGAAGCGTGCGCACGATGTTTTAAAAACTGAACACTGATCACAGAATAGATTTTTTTTTTCAAGTGAAGCTTCTATTGATTTTGATGTTAATTGGATTTTCAGAAAGATTTATAATATTGGTTACGGCTCAACATTTTTTTTTATAATGTACCCATCCTTTGGTTTGTTACTTATTTCTCATAGGTACATAAGACCACCATAAAAAGTCACAGTGAAGCGTGGCAGGGTACCGCTAGTTTCTTATATTTTGTTTTAAAGCAGTGTGATATAATTTAACCAGTGACCAAGCTCGGTTGCTCCTTTAATTGAACTAAATTGTTCGTGGCCCATAGAGGTGCTTTACTGGGTAAAGTTTTAGTCATTATCACTGCACCGCTTTGTATGCTATTCTAACTTTTTTGGCGCATAGATAGAGTTCTCACACAGGCAAACTAATTTGTGTTATAGATTTGAAATACGTTTTTTTTGACGTTTAGTTAAGTTCTTAACCATCACTGCATTTATAAACGCGATTTCTAAATTAACTTTTACTTTTTTATTCGTTGGGGAAGTGGATAAGTGAAAACTGGCCAAGTCCGAGTCAAATTCCTGCACTGAGGGCTCCGTGACAAAGAATCACGTTTGTGGTGTAGGCCCCTCTTAAATATATTTTTCTGTGTCGTATTTTTCGCCATAGCTGTAACAGCTTGTCAAATGCAGCTATCTAGCTGCATTTGGTTCATGAGATACAGTCAGGTAACAGACAGATGGACAGACGAACATAATAGCGGAGTTTTAGTAAAAGTATCCCGTACTTCAAATTTTTGGGAAAATTTCAGACTTCCGTGCCTTGACAGGGAAACTCAGATTTCCATCTGCCTGTCTGTCTGTAATGCCAAGGTAATCTATTTCTGAAGAATGAATGGACTCATCGAGTTAAAATTAAGAGCAAATACATAATCATAAAAAAATTGTATTCAACAATAAAAATATGATTTGACCTATAGGTTCAGAGAATTGCGCGCTACTTTTCATCTAAATCTATGAATTCATCCATTTAACTTGCTTTCCCCAAGGACAAAAACCAATCTATTGTTAGGAGTAGTCACTACTCATCCTACTTATAAAAGTAAAATTCAGTTCTTTCGTAGTTTACCAAAATGTTTTAGATTTATTTCAATCAAATCAGCAATAATTTATTCCCATCTGGACTGCAATATTTCAACAGTATTGTTAGATCAAATTACAAGTGACATTTTCGTTACACTACGTGAGCATATTACGAATAATTCGCATTCAGATGTAGACTGTAATTGTAATTATTGTGCGTGCAATGCGATGTTATATACGCGTCGTCACATAATCTGCGCCTGTCCATTTCAACACGGCAATTGGCTCACCAACTGTTACTTGGGAGAAAAACTAGAAAGGTTAAATGTGTATTCCATGCCTCTGTCTACAGCTTCGGGGATAAAGGCGTGACTTTAATGAGTTTCGATGACATCGTAACAGTAGCCTCAGTGAACGGGTTCAATAATAAACTAGACCACTAGCTATGGACAAATAAACTGTGTAATTTAAAAAAAACAATTTAGAGTTAGTGAGTTTTTCAACACTGTGATATAGACACATCAGCTTGTAGCTGCTCGTATATAATTAAATAATAATGATTATAATATGTAACTAAGGACTATGTATATATGTATGACTAGTATACAGTATGTATGTTAAGGAGGGTAACTGCGGACAATAGTGTGAATGGAGCGTTAGGTAAACTTTTGGGTACCAATAGCTTAATCCAAAAGGCCCAGCTCGCAGTACACAGTGCGGTGCTCATACCTACGCTAACGTATGGAAGCGAGAGTTGGGTATGGCAGGAAACGCATGAAAGTAGATTAAACGCGGTCTAGATGCGCGCGCTAAGCTAAATCTACGGAGTAACGCTCTCAGCCCGCGTTCGGAATGAAGATGTAAGAAAGAGAGTTGGTCTGGAAGAGAGTGTCGGTGTTAAAGTTAGGAAGGGCATGCTACGATGGTTCGGGCATGTGTGGAGCGATTGGGAGATGAAAGAATGGCAAAACAGATTTACAACGCGAAAGTGGATGGATGCAGGAGTCAGGGAAGGCCACGACCAAATTAATCGTGTGCTAGCAGAAGATGGTGTCAAGAGCTAAGGAACCGACGTGCATGCATGAAAAGAAAAATGAAAGTTATTGAAGAAGCAAGTGAGGTGTGTATGGACCGTGCCGTGTGGCGCTCGGTTTTTTCTGCCTGCCCCGCAAGGGATTTGGCATGAAGATGGTAATGGTAATTATAATATGTGTGTAATAAACATTCATTATTTTTCGCCGGAAAATAGGCATTATTTCCACAGGTAAAAATAGTCTAAAACATTTTTATCCAAATAGGCATCTTTTTTTTTAACGGGAGGAAAATCCGTCATGGATGCTATGCCGGACTCTACCGACTAAAACGCACACGTTCCCTACCTAATACCTACGGTTGGGAGCCCTGGGTAAGCACTCGGAAGGACATTCCCAGGATTAAATAGGCATCCTTGTCACGTGATAGGTGGGTCAGCCACCCTATCGAGTCCAAATGTATTGAGGATTACCAAGGAGATAATTGAGAACGATATTTTGGTTGATACAATACAGCAGTTGATCCTGCGTTTATTAAAATAAGCAATATCGAAACAGAATGTACAAGTACAGCTAGTTACAAAGTAGGGGAGGGTTCTTCGGTATCCCCTAGACCACCAGATCCCGTGATGTCGCGTAGTTGGAGTAGGTACATCACCTGAAGGGCAGCCGTAGTAGTGAGAGAGGGCAGCGACCGCTTGCAGGTCTATATAAAGCGCGCGGAGGAGGCGGCGAGGGGCGAAGAGTGCAGAGGCGCGCATTGCGCGTGCGCCGTATCGTGGTGGGAGACCACGATGACGTCACACATCCCCCTTTTTGGGCGAGAATTTTTCTTGGAAAAATACTGCTCCTCCTGCACTTCCAGGTCAGCTCCCACGAAGGCTCCCGGCACCCTTCTGCAGCCCTGGAACAGTTAAAAAGTAGGCGTACATAAGGGGTGCAAAGGTGCTCAATAGTAGGGATAGAAAGTTTATAGAAATGTAAGTTAAGATATAGGACGTGGCTTAACAGCGTAGCAAAGCTTCGTTACTAACTCACTATCTCATAAGTAAGATAAAGAAATTTTATTAATAAATTGCAGGTAACATAGGTAGGCAGTAGGCGGCATGCGGCGCGTGTTGATAGCTAGCTATACGAGTAGGCTTGTGTGTGTGCATCTGATAATACATACGTAAGCTATGAGCGAGAGAAATCGAAGTATGCTTTGACTTCTTATAAAAGATAAGATGGCAAACCGTAGATAACAAAGTCTATATCTACATAAAAAAGCGATAAAGCACCTGACTATTCTGCGACATAGTCTTGGAATCGGAATATTAGCCCATAGTCAGGTGGAATGCAGTATTACACTGTAGCATACTTGTAAACATAAGTACATACATAAAATTATAGTTAACACAGCACTAAGTAAGTGCTTATATAATTGCGCCGCTCGCACAATGCACTGTAGTAAACATGATGACAGGCGTCATAGTCATGTAGGTTTGTTTGTCACGGTTCAACGCTATAACTAGAGAATGGCTGAACCGATTTTGACAAATTTTAGTTTAAAAGTAGATAAGTATTTTAGGATAGTAGTAATTTTTTTTTAAATATGTTATAGTTAGATTATTTATTTACTTATTTTTTATTTTAGAACAAAATATAATTTTTGTACAAGATTGTAGGAACCATGACTATTGCAATGATGTGGCGTTATTAGGGCTGATTTTACCCTCTAGTATAGAAGGTAAATAGCTTAGCGATGCGCCGTACACATGAGAGTAGGATATATGGTGTGAACTGTACCTTTTAGTTTTATGAATAGAAACAACGATGAATGAATCAAGTAACTGAGTTGCGATCGAGTCTCCGCTTGTTAGAAGATGTTTCATTAAATTAGGAAAAAAGTGAGCGGTCGCACTCAGATCGACTGTTGGAAACACAAAAGATTTTTACTCATTATCGACGTAGGAACTTAGGTTTACAACGCCGCAACATTTTATGATTAGGAACCAAGATTGATTCTAAAGTTTTAGGGAAGAGATTATATTATCTCCAAAAGTCCATTCCTAAAATAAGATTATTTTTTATATTAGGTACAATGTGAGCAGCGAGAGATACAGTTTTATTTAGAAATTTGAATGAAATATTGGCCGAGCCAAATAAAGAAAACTTATCACCACTAGCTGTGAAAAAATTTAAGGGTTAAGAATTATTTATTTTTACATTTTTTAAGATTTTATGGGAACCATTACCCAAAATAGTAACAGCTGAACCCGAGTCAAGTAAACCAACAATATCAATCCCGTTCAGGGTAACAGGAATATAAGGAATACGAGGAATATGATTTATTTTAGTATTATTAGTTTCAGGATTTCGCAGTGAATTTGAAAATTTTGAAACAAAATTTAGCCAACTTTTATAAACGGGACTTACGATATTAATTGGTATTTTATTTGAGGCTTGATTGCAGTTAGGGCAGTCAGTAGTGCGAAAATCCTTTAAACCACATCGAAAACATACTGGGTAACGCGGTTCAGTGCATGTTTTTAAGAAATGCGAGTACGTACTACATCTTGGGCAGTATTGTTTAGAATTGTTAGCGGTCACAGCCGCGTTGACCTTGAACGGAGCGTCGCTAGATTTGGAGGGCATTTTAGATGCGATAAGATTATTATAAGTTGGTTTAGATAACTTATAATTTCTATTAGTAGAATAATTACGCAAGTAGGCATTATTTTAAGGGTATTTGTATGCGAATTCAGGAGCTAGCGTGTCTGATGTTAGATTTGGAGGTTCAACAAAAGCCTTAGTGCGACTATAGTATTGTTCAAATCTTCTACAGACGCTCAATAAAGAAGGAACATCTTCTACATTCGATGTTAGAAGAGAATTTACACAACAAGGCCTGATACTATTTAGTAAAATTTCAAGCTTATCAGATTCACTCGATCGAGACAAGAAAATAACCCTTGCATTTTAGAGATGTAAATGGTTATATTTTCTGTTTCGCCTTGAGAACGGCGTCTAATTTTCGACATTAGTTTATAGTCGTAATTATGGGGACTGAAATCACGTTTTAGTAGTATACATAACTCGTCCCAGGATTTCACACTGTCCTTTACAGCACGATACCAGTGGAGGGAGTCGTCAGAAAAGATTTCGAAAGCAAAGGATAGTACCTTTTCCGAAGGAATATTTCTACAGGCAATGAATTCATTAAGATTTTGTATGAAAGCACGCACACAAGTCTTTCCGTTATATTTAAATCTAGCTAATTCAGAAAAAAGTTTACGTTTAATTAAGATCTGAGGAGATAGGATCGCGCGCAATAACACGAGGTGGAGCCACGTCCGTAACCTTGGCGTCCGTAGAGGTCAAACGGGTCAATCTGGCATAGAAATCGTGGTACTCATCCCATAAGGGCTTGATTACTTCGATATCAGACAGCAAACTTAAATCAATTTGAGATAATCTAAAATACACGTGGTGTAAGACCGATTCAGTTCTAGCAAAAATGTTACTATCAAATTTAGATTCTAGCGATGTAACGTTATTAGATACTTTAAACAAAGCAACTTTACAGGCAGATATATCGTCATCCGCTTTATAGGGAGATGCAGAAATGTCCTCCGAGGACACAGCAAGGGAAAGTTTAGAAATTTGCTTCCGGAGCTCATCGACCGTATTGGATTTAGTTCCACCCCGAATTTGAACTTCATATTCTAGTTCATTTTTACTTAAACTTAATGGGGTAAGACATTTTTTTACGGTGGATGCTTTCCGTAGCGAGTACACAATAATCGCAGTAAAATAATACGTAAAAGATTCAAAAATTTAGGTTCAATACAGAAAGAATCGTCGTGGTAGATACGTTCGATTTAAGTAGAAGGTCACGCGCAGCGAGATATTCATCACGCGTGTGCAGTTTTTTTACGCGTAGTGAGAAATTCTTTGAAAAGTTATTCACTGAATAAAACAAGTTAACACTTAGATTGTGTAGAAATATGCACTGCACTTACCTTCTGTATTGAACACACACAGTTTATGCACAAATATAACTAAAAAAAAACTCGTCCCGGAAGTGGTGGAGTTCCCTATTCCCGTGGGTGCCATTTGTCGCGTGATAGATGGGTCAGCCACCCTATCGAGTCCAAATGTAGTGAGGATTACCAAGGAGATAATTCAGAACGATATTTTGGTTGACACAATACAGCAGTTGATCCTGCGTTTATTAAAATAAGCAATATCGAAACAGAATGTACAAGTATAGCTAGTTACAAAGTAGGGGAGGGTTCTTCGGTATCCCCTAGACCACCAGATCCCGTGATGTCGCGTAGTTGGAGTAGGTACATCACCTGAAGGGCAGCCGTAGTAGTGAGAGAGGGCAGCGACCGCTTGCAGGTCTATACTGGTTGAATTTATAGTCGTTCTGGACCCGAGAGGGGGTTACTCGGAATCAATAATGGAACCATTTCGGAGTGTCAAAACAGCTGTGCAGGTTATAATAAAAAAATGACTTCTATGTAATCTTTATCACTCGTTCGAGTTGAAACATTAGTAGCGCTTCGATTATTCATTGAACTTTTCAATGAATGAAACTCCGAAACCCATAGGTACCTACGCCGCGGCGCGTGACTCCATGTGATCAGTTCATTGGCCGAATGCATCGTTTCGATAATAATAGGTACTTAGATAATAATAAAGGACTCCAATTTCTCCTTCATACTTTACGCGGGCTTAGGACCGTCGGAAATACTTTAATATTGTTCTATTTTACGGTGAATTAATAAGGTTTATGTAATAATAATGAAAATAAACACAAACAAATAGGGAGTATTTCCGGCGTATTTAAAAAATTGGAGCTATTTACAAAATAATCAACTTAAATACCTAGACCTACCTATTCACAGTTTATTTACACTTCCCTGTACCTTAGCAACTGCTCAAAATGGAGTCCAGAACGTTCGATACACAAACGGGCACGTTTTAGGCTATTGTCTTTTAGTTTATTCAATGTGTCTCTGTCACTTTTCACTATTTCAAAGGCGTCCACTATCGCACTGCGTAATTCATCACGAGATTCGTACTCTCGAGTGTAAACTAATCGTTTTATTTCCGACCACAAATAAAAGTCGATCGCGACGACAATACTGCGTGCGAGTTATAGTCGAACTGCGCGCCGCGGTCGGCCGAGCGTATTTACCTACCTACAAGACGTAACTAGTCGAGTACCTACCGACGTTACTTGGCAACGAGTCCACGTGGACCGATGCGTTCATGCGTTGTGATTGGTCGAATTTTCCCGGCGCGGTGACTCTTGTTACTGATTGGAACGTTAGACATTGAATGAAAAATTGTAGTAGAAAATCGTAGTAAACGTATTTCGTGAAATTTAAAGGAATAACTAGGTGTTCTCGTTTTGATTTTGGCAAACGATGTAGACTTTGACATTTTCGTAATTTTTTATTGTTGATTTTCAAATTGACAGCGCCGATCGGTTCTGTTATCGAAACTGGGCCTAAACCTTTCCGTTCCAAAACGACTATAAATTCAACCAGTATAATGCGAGTGGAGGAGGCGGCGAGGGGCGAAGAGTGCAGAGGCGCGCATTGCGCGCGCGCCGTATCGTGGTAGGAGACCACGATGACGTCACATCCTTACCGCTAACAGCGACACCTTTACATGTATAGAAAATGATGCAAATAGAGACAGTATACAATGTAAGTACTCTTTAGGTTTTAGTATTCCCTAATTATGTCTATAATTGAGTGAGTATTGGACTACTCACTGAATTAACTTATAAGCGAAAGTTTGTAATTCTGTTTTGAATATTCTGATTATTTTTAGCAAGCTAGTAGGTATAGTAAGTTTAGATGTAACTCAGAAAATGTTCAGCTTTTGATGTGATTTTGTTTAAAATGCCTTTGAAGTCGCTAAGCGTGTTATCGAAAACTTTGAAACAATGACAAAGTTAAATTAAGTTAGACTTAGACCATTACCGTCAAAATGAGGGAAACGAAACCAAATATATATATGAAGTGTCCCAAAACTATCTGTCCAAATTTCGTCACGTGACGTGGCATTAGTCAGAAAAATTACTAAAATGAGAATAAAAAAATTCCATGAATACTTTGACTGTAAATCCGTTTCAAGGATCCTGTAAATTTTCATTATCACCATTCCTATCGCTACTGAGCGGCAGCAGAGAGCGACAATGACAGCCAGGCGGATGCTCCGTGGTTTGTTTTGCCGCGCTGACTATGTTACCTCGAATTGCCGCGGTAACAAACGAATGCTTAATGTGCAACAAAAATATTTTATTAAAAATAAAAAATGAACCCCCCTTTTTTTATTGAATATTTGTATTTGATTTCCGATGCCAAGTCATCTTATGAAATTTGGTCAGTCAATTTTGGGACACCCAATATAGCAAATAACGATTATACATGATAAAGGAAACACACCCATGCACTACTGCATTATGTACCTACCTACATAGTGCACACTGCATCTAGTCAAGCATTCACTGACTCAATAGGTAGGTTTTACCGCCCCTAATATTCCTTAGGGTACCGTAGTAAAGAACGAACCGCTGTCGCAGTCCATCTTTTTGTAAAATAATAGCCTATTAAGATTGTGAAAGTCGTGTTTATGAAAGTCAGTAAATAGTAGCACAAAGTATGTATAACAAAATTTAAGAGAAAGCTTTGACGGATAAACTGACAAAACAAAAACCAAGTATTTTTCTGAATGCAATAATTTAGCAGAAATCGACAGCTATGAAACACTACTTTGAGTGTGGCTCTTTTGTTTGTTCATTTTAAAATTCAAAAAAAATTCAAAAAAAATAAAACCCTCTTCAACAAATAAAAAAAAACAAATAAAATCCTGAAAAATAAAATTTACTGAGCACAAAGTAATATGTATTTTGATTTATCAGATTTTATTCAATATCATATTGAAGTCGGCGCCAAGTAAACCCATAGTTTTATGTAGGTATTATTCATGGCACCAACTTCAATATTATATTGAATAAAATCTGATAAATCAAAATACATATTACTTTGTGCTCAGTAAATTTTATTTTTCAGGATTTGTTGAAGTCGGTTTTATTTTTTATTGAAAAAGTTTTTTTTTTCAATATTTTAAGTGACGGGTGAATCGAAAAATATATCTATCTAGGTGAAAGTTCTCATCAATACAAATCAATCAAGTCTAAACACAAGGTACATAGCTGCTGTAAATCGTTAAGGAATTCCCTCGACTGTCTTTCGGTTCCATCGTCGGATCGACTCCAGACCTGCATTAAAGTGTAGAACATTAAAGCACTAAATTAAAAAGTTAACAAACGCACTAGTTGTCCCTACAATTTACGGTGGTTGCCCTCGATGTCTCCTGAATCCCATCATCAGATCCTGACCTGGTGAAATTGGGACCACCTCAGAAGTGAACTCTATCCAACAAAAAGCAGATTAGAAATTCGTCTATAATTCTTGAAATATCGGTGAATATAGCGTGTTCGTAGGGAGAGACAGAAGTTGTGTGCACACTTTTATTTACTGATAATTACTGACTATTTACAGATCACTATTAATTATTTTACGCACTACATTATGACGTACTAAGTTAGCGGCATAGCCGCCACAGAGATTCTACATAGCTACAGCGTTCCTAGGTAGTTGGATACAGACGGATGAATGGAATGGAATGATTAATCTAGAATACTAAAGATTATATACATCAAACTGAGGAGTAGTGCGGGGGGTGATTGTCATCCTGTAGCACGTACATGAAGATGCGCTTATTGCTAAATTGACAAATTCAAATATTTAGATAATGAATTATAATATTATGGCACAGGACGTGACTTGCGTAATGATATAAGAATTTCCTACTATCAGTCACGTCCATGCAGTCGCCATAGAACTCCCCCTTTTTTAATAAATCGAAAAATTATGACAAAAATAAATTATACAACATTATGCTATGTACGATTCTATGCTCGAGCGGTGGTACGTGAGTTGAGTCTGGTCGGTCTGGATTGTCTATATCTTGATGTTTTTGATCACAGAAGAAGTTTGTAGTAGCTGTATTGATGTCCCATAAACTTGTTTGGCGAAGCGTAGTCCGCGTACACTGAGGGCAATTCCTTCCCTGTTTTGTTCTGGGTATTCCTTCTGGCTATCTGTACCAACAGCATTTTGGGTAATTTTCTTGCGCTTTTTATTGAGTCGATTTCATCCCTTGGCTCGTTATCTGATAACCAAGAACATGTAAATATTTTTTTGACCAATTTGCGCTTGTTTCAACTATTTCTGATTCCCGTTTCGTATGCTGCTATGCATTTCACCTGTTTAATTATTCTTCTTTGCTTCTGGATTCTATCAAGATCTCGTCCACAAACTAAAATATATAAAGTTCCAAATCTGATTTCGTCGTTATTCGCTATAAGTATCAATGATTTTTCCGTTGGCCGCTTAAGAGTTTCAATTCACTCGCCTTCTTATTGCCATTTCTAGGCTTTTTATTCCTGGTGTATTTGCCCATATTTTAACCAAAATTCAATAACCACTTTTGCAGTCGGTTATGATAAGGCATTTGAAGGGTCATATATCTTTGAGATCCATCTCAATTAGAGCTGGTTTTCGGTTTCCAGCTGCTCCATATCATTTTTTCAGGAACAAGGCTTGCGGTATTTATTCAACTTGCTTTTATGTTGGCGATTATAATAACATATTCTTGACGAGTAATAATTGTGCGAACTTGACCTAGACCGTTTGAAAATGCTGACGCTGAAATTCTTTCTTGAGCTACGTTTGTAGCTATCGCGTCGACTCAACATGCTGTTACGTAATTTATGTTTACATCACAATATGACAGCTGATTGTGGCTTTCTATTAAATCGTACCTACGCTTTCTTGAAATGTAAAACGTTCAGTTTTTCTTAAATTTTCGATTTGTATTTGACGTCGGCAAATTTCTTCAGTTTTACGCAGATCACTTTCTTCCTTATTTGCGTATAAGTACGGTGTCTTCATCTGCTATGATTCGCCAGTGCCAGATCCTGTAGTTCCATTGCGTTGGAATGGAACTAAATTGCGCTGGTCCCGTAGGGACTCTATGCCGCTGATCCAATGGAGTAGGAATTCAATGCTGCTATCCCTCAGTGAGCCGGGCTGAGTGCAGTTCTGCGGTGCGCGATGAGCAACCCTCATAGTCGGGGTGTTTACTTCGTAGTGTGGCTGACTGCTGCGTAGACGGAAGAGACGTTCGCTCTACTTACATTTACCGTAGTTGCAGATTGCTGTGCCTATACACTGTTGTGGCCGAAGGGTAACCAGGCTGAAGCGATTGCTACTAGCTCGTGGTATCCTTGATGTGGCCGGAGATGCTGGCTGGCTGTCTGATACGTTATTCACAATTCGTACTGGACCGCTGTGAAGATTGCGATGATGCTGCTGATTGGTTTCGGGGAGCTTGAACGTTGTTTCCATTGACGTCGATTTGTTTCTTCATACTTCGTAGCGGTATTTCTTCATCGCTGGAGTATTTTTTTATCGTCGGGTTCTTGTTACATCCTCGGTTTTTTCATCGTCGGGTTCTTGTTACATCCTCGGTTTTTTCATTGTCGGGGTCACCATTTTATAGCGTGTTCGTAGGGAGAGACAGAAGTTGTGTGCACACTTTTATTTACTGATAATTACTGACTATTTACAGATCACTATTAATTATTTTACGCACTACATTATGACGTACTAAGTTAGCGGCATAGCCGCCACAGAGATTCTACATAGCTACAGCGTTCCTAGGTAGTTGGATACAGACGGATGAATGGAATGGAATGATTAATCTAGAATACTAAAGATTATATACATCAAACTGAGGAGTAGTGCGGGGGGTGATTGTCATCCTGTAGCACGTAGGTACATGAAGATGCGCTTATTGCTAAATTAACAAATTCAAATATTTAGATAATGAATTATAATATTATGGCACAGGACGTGACTTGCGTAATGATATAAGAATTTCCTACTATCAGTCACGTCCATGCAGTCGCCATAGTGAACATACATAAAACATTGAGAACTTCCTTTTTTTTTAAGTCGGATCTATCTATCTAATTGTAAAGTTCTCATCAATACAAATCAATCAAGCCCAAACACAAGGTAACTGCTGTAAATTGTAAAGGAATGCCCTCGACTGTCTTTTGACTCTATCATCAGGTCGACTCCAGACCTGCATTAAAGTGTAGAACATTAAAGCACTTAATTAAAAAGTAAACAAGCGCACTAGTTGTCCCTTTAATTTTCGGTGGTTGCCCTCGTTTTCTCCAGGATCCCATCATCAGATCCTGACCTGGTGAAAATGGGACCACCTCAGAAGTAAACCATATTCAACAAAAAAAAGATATTTTGAAATCCGTCTATAATTGACGGAAATATCGCTTAACATACATAAAAGAAACATACAGACGAATTGATAACCTCCTCCTTTTTTTTAAGTCGGTTAAAATGATAATTCAGTAGTGCTACACCGCTACGAGCTGTTGCTACGAACTACGTAGAGGGAGATAAATTTGCACTTTGCCCGAAATTATTACTTTAATTTTAGAAGTATCGTTTGTGAACATCTCGTACAGTTGTCCTTGTCAGTTTATTACCTTCTTGTATACACAGTGCTAAGATATATGTGACCAAATGTTCTTACATAAGTTTGTAGACATTACGTACCAAGCGAGTTTACCCTTTCAAATGGTTCTAATAAAATAACTTCAGCGTGGTGACGTCTTCATTTTACCATCGCACTACTGGACACAAACAGGGTGAATATCTTCACATTTTGCGTCCGAGAAGCTCGCATACGGTAATGTCCCATAGGTGCTTTCTTCCGCACATACATGGATTGTGGAAAGAACTTTCGACCACTTCGATTCTTTTTGAACTGTTCTGGTGTTGCAAATATCCATATGATAATAATTATGCGAGACTGACGATTCTCCTAAGTCGAAAAAGGGTGGATGCGTTGAAATAAACTGTTTTTTTTTTACGTGAGGGAAAATCCTCAGTGGATGTTACTAACTAACAACTAGGGACTCACCGACTAAAAAACCTCACGTAACGCCCAACAGCCTGTGGTTGGAAGCCCCGGGTAAGCCCTCGGAAGGATGTCCCGGGACTCACAACAGACCTACGGCCGCCACTGCGGCCTCGCTCAGGGGGTGGTTCGGGTGCTATCCCGCGCCTTTGGGGGGGTTTCAGGTGTTCCTCCCGCACCCGGCCCGCCGCCTCCTTCACGAGCATGATCTGCTCGCAGAAAGAGGCGGCGCAGTCCCACTTACTCCTGCTGGAGAGCATGGCTCGCACCATGGTCTCGAGTGAGAGAGTGTCCACGTCCAGACCCACTACGAGGACTTGGCGCTGTTGCGCCCACGCCGTGCACTCCACCAGCGTGTGGAGCGACGTGTCATCGCTCTGGTCTTCGCAGTGCTGACACTCGGCCTTGGTTTCCCGGTGTTTTCGCCACAGATACCTACCGAAGCTACCGTGCCCGGCAAGCATCTGTGTCAACCGGTAGGAGAGAGCACCGTGTCTCCTCTCCAGCCACTCGTCCATGACCGGTCTGACGGCCGCGATTGTGGCGAATCCCCCCTTTGGTTGCTCAAGTCGCACCCTCCATGTCTCCACGGTTTCCTGGTGGAGCAGGGACCGCTGGGCCTTGATTTCGCGAGCCGCAGGCCTTTAGCCCCGCTCCAGCGCCTCCTTGCGCCATCTGAATAGTGACACAAGGGCTCTCGCTTCCAGGTCCCATGGAGGGGTCCCGGCTAGGAGACATGCCGCCTCACCTGAAATAAACGGTTCATTTTGTATTCATCTGTACTGGATGTGTAGTCAGTTCAATTATTGTATTAATAGTTCTACAGAAGGTAACATACAGAGATGTTAAGTAGCACTCGAGTGCTATAAAAATGTTCCCAACCCATATTAGTATAAATAACTGGTGATACGTGAGACACAATACGATAACAAGTTGTTTTCGTCTAACAAAGGGATACCTACTGTGTTATGATTCTTTATTACTTAGGCTTCGAATAAATAATAAATAATACTATGAATAGGTATTAACTATATTTTTGTTCATACCGTTTGTAAACAAAAAGCGCTTTGAATAAATCGTTCATCTATCAACGGTTGTGGTAATGTTTCCGTTCGTTCGTGGAATCTGAATGGAATGTAGTTAGATTAATCTCAAGCACCATTGGGTGACTTGCACGAGGCCTTTTCTGCCATAAATTGCGACTTGGAGCTGATATGTGAGTGGAGTTGCAACTATGGCCTACAAGTGAACCCTGCTAAAACGCAAGTTATCCTTGTAGGCAGTTCATGGATGATTTCTCGTGTACAATGGGCACAGCTTCCACGAGTAATTTTTAACGGGATGCCACTACCTATTAGTGACAGTGTTAAGGATTTGGGTATTTTTATTGATAGTAGCTTATCCTGGGATCATCAACTGCGGTATGTCAGTCGTAAAATGTATGCCTCAGCTAGTTCCTTACGAAGACTACGTAACTTTCTTCCAACCACTACAAAGATCTCGCTTGCACAGTCTCTCTTACTCCCAATACTGGACTATGCAGATGCCAGCTATCTTGATCTTACAGAGGAGCAATTAGATAAACTTGAGCGCCTTCAAAACTTTTGTATAAGATTTATTTATGGCTTACGTAAATATGATCATGTCTCTAAATTTCGCAAAGAGCTCAAGTGGCTCCCAATTCGCCTTCGTCGGAATACTCATATACTTTCTTTACATTATAATATATTGTTTAATCCTCTAGCTCCTCCTTACCTCAAACATCGTTTTGAGTTTTTAAGTGACACGCATTCGAGGTTCCTAAGGTCATCGAAGAACTTAATACTATATACTCCGAGGCATTCTACAAATTTTTATGGCAAATCCTTCACAGTTCATGCTGCACGTTTGTGGAATGCACTACCGGTATCCATCAGGCGAGCTCAATCGCTAGCATCGTTTAAGGCTCAAGTAAAACTGTATTATTTATCAATTTAAGTCTTAATATCTGAATTTATGAATATATATCGCTTGCTTATTACAAGAATGTCATAACAAAAAGCGGTTTTAAAGTATCAATTTGATTTATTCGTCTATATTACAAATAAAATACTGGGAAACCATATGTCATGTGTTAGTGTTTTACTGTACTTTAAAAATCGTATATTAAAAAAAATATAAATATTACCTATTATAAGTAGTTTCAAAACATAGTAATATAGTCATCACTTGTGTCATTGTTGCAGAAAAAAGCTAAATATTAAAAGTATTTTCTCAAAATAAGTCATTATTACACCACAAAATCCGCAAGAATTTGCGATCTAAAACAAATAATGACGGTATTGCAAAAAAAAAGGTTGAATTTTTGAAATAAGACAGCCTCTGCAGGTTTAAACTTTTATTTTCAAATACAAAAATAATGAAATTAGATCAACTTTCAATAAAACTTCTTTACTTACTAACTACTTATTGCAAATTTAATATCTTAAGCACATTCTTTGTAATATTTAAAAACATTCTAAAATCAGCATAATCAAATCACTTTTAGCTTAAACTTAAAAACACAATTCTTAACACAAATGTGAACCGTATCTCAGGTACTCATTATTAACAGTCTCATAATTTCAGTCTATAATCAGTTAGAGACCTTATTCTTAGCATTCCATGGATTCTAAGTGCGGGTCCATAGCGTGGCACAGGGGGGAACACCCCGACGGCGTCTGGGACTTGCGACCCATTTGAGTAGGTTTAGGGCGGCCACCTTACTATTCCCTCCCCTGCCCAACCAGATTTGGTAACACCCTATCAATGCCGCTTTGGATATTCGTTTTAGTAAAGAGCTTACTGAAGTTCTTGGCAATCCAAGGTCTTAAAATAAATTATACAGGGCTTTAGCTGGAATTCCATTTGCTCCTACTTCTATGGAATAGAGTTTAACCGCATAGCCATCTTTGATTAACTCATTGTATTTATTTATCTTCATGGCGTGGTCCTTCGATATGTTGGTCTCCCACGGCACCGTGAGCTCCACGAGCACTGCTCGCTTATGTATACAAGAAAACAGGAATATGTCGGGTCTGGATGGCGAGGTACATGCATCCTCCGGGATTTTGTAGTGTTTTTCATACGTGTCTGCGAGTATGGTCCAATCGGCGGCAGCCATCAAAACTGAGTATGGCTTTTGAGGTACTTTCTTTGAACAGCCTTCCTTTACAAACGCAATGTTATTTCTTATGTTTGTGGCTCTAGCTACCGCCAAACTGGCAGCCTCACGTATGATTTCCAATACCCTATTGTTGGCGTGAGTAATGACCCCGGTCTAATAGCGTCCTACAACACACCAGCAGGTGCCTAGCAGTTCTAATTGCTTCTCAAGTTTTATTTGTGTCTTTCCCCCACCTGACTAGATTACTTTGGTCAGAGAGGGTCAACTGAAACGCGTTCAGATAGAATCTAAGCAAACCCGGCGACCAGTCTTAGAACAAGGTACGCCACTGCAAGGCCATGGGAATACAAAACTCGCCTAGAGTAAGCCACTGGTTCTGCATCTCTAGGTTCATCGCGTGCACCTTATAGGCGTCATTCGCATCCTGCTCCAGAAAAGATTTTGTAACGTCTTTATCTGTTTGTCCCCGGATACTAATCAAACCCACTCTACCAGTCTGCGCACCCATCATGAATTTCTTGTATAATTGGAGGACTGAAGTTCTGCTATATTTTTATCCGTTGGAAGAGTTTGAACGATTTCGTCTCTTGATTTTGCCATACGTGCATTTTAGTAACTCTTAGATGTTTATAGAGTTCGGCCGGCTTCTTAACCCTAGAACCGTACCCTGGGGTACAACTGAAAAAAAATATTTAATATTGGCAATAACTTTTTTGTTTTAAAACGGATCTTTTCGCACCTCCGCGTATTTACGGGGGGCGGGGGATCGTGTCGAAGCATCGGCCGGGCGCGAGTCCTGTTAGCGTGCGATCGTGGCAAGCCTAAGTGAAGTACTACAGCACCCCTGGGTATGCATCTACAAAATGCATGTACCAATAAGTATTGGCGGTATTTTAAAAAAGCATGACCTTCTAGTGCTCCATCCTCTTCAGATTCAAAATCTGGTAGATGTTCCTTTTGTCCCAGGTCAAAAGACCGTAAATCAAGCACTCGATGTGAAAAATGTAAAAATTTTACATGTTTAGAGCACCAATAGAAGATTTGCCAAAACTGTTAATATAAGTTTGGTTTTTTTTTTTTAATTATGTAACGTGAGACTGAAATAAGTGCCATAAAAGTCTATGTATGTTGATTATATTAATAAATGTCTATTCTTATGAAAAAAATGTTTTCTTTAACGGGGTACACTAGTACCCCTGGGTACTGTTATTTAAAGTCTATGATGGGTACGGTTCTAGGGTTAAACGTCATTCCGAAGTTATTAGAGGCTCTGTATAGTGCCGGCTGGGTCGGTTGATTGAGCTAGCCCGAGCCACGACTTCAACGTCTTCGTAACATTCGCATCCAATCTTAAACAGTTTTGAAAACAAAAGAAAGAATTTTATATATTTCTGGCTTTTTTTCAAAATATTTCGCCTCCATTGATCCTCTCTCCTAGCGCGCTTCCTTCCCTTCTTTTCAGGACTAATAGAAATCGTGTCGTTGGTAGTGTAGTGTTGAGAACTGTAGTTGTTTGCGAGACGCCTAGAATGAAAAAAGAGCAATAAGAAACTGAAAAAAAACACTTTTCGTTTCTTGTTATAGTAACATATTTTTACATAATACTTATAAAATCTGAATATTTTCTGCTAGGACGGTTTAATTTTAAATGTGACATTTCGTTTTAAATTTTTATATGCAATGTCATAGTTACAATAATGACTTAACGTAAAATAATACAAACACATCCTTAGTTTTACTAGCAATAACGTCATATTGTTTAGTAATACAAATATTTAAACTTATTTGTTTATTGTAATAACGTCATAACCCAAAATAATTATATATTGTACTAAAGGATTAATCGGAAAATAGTTTTTACCATTTGTTGCAAGAACATTTTAACTCCATATATGACATCCTTGAAGAACAAGACGCGTGCGTCCGCGTGGTGTAACTGAGATAGCACTATATTGAAACAAGCAAGATGCCGCCACCACGGCGTGCAAAAACGACATATGTCGCCACCTAGCGGCATCGAGTAAAATTATCTTTCTGACGTTCTAGTACTGAAAAATATGCTGATAAAAGACTTATTTTTTATAGTAATCTGAAAATCTTGTGATTTTGAGATATGTCGGTCTTGCAGTAAGCAAGCGATATGTATCTGTATAATATGTAATGTGTATGTATGTATATATTATGATATTTATGTATGTTTAGTATAGGTAGGTATTATATAGATGAGTAGTTATATATATATATATATATATATATATATGTATATATATATATATCTAAGTATATTATTTTTGACAGAAATATATGTCACCATTTAAACTTCCCACATTCTTTCTCAATACTATCCTATCCATCTAAAGGTTGCCTGGCAGAGATTGCTGTTTAGCGATAAGGCCGCCCATTGTACTATGTTAATACGCAATATCTGTAATTGTTTAATTTATGGTGTACAATAAAGTATATTTATTATGTCTCTTCTTTTCTCGGGTATCTTCTTTTTTTTTTTATTGAAGATACCCGGTCTTTTGGTAGGCTTACATGGGGACATATTGGTCCAACACGCACAGGCCCTTTGAGATTTTTAATGTATTGGGCAATGGGACCCCCACTGCAGACAATTCACAACCGCCTTATGTAGAAGAACGGCAATGGACTGCCTACAATGGGAGCTAAACTATTGTAAAATATGCTAAACTACAAAATGGGCTATTGAATTGGGGGTTAAAATGGACTGGGTGATTTGATCTATGTATGAAGACGGCGTCTGCCATTTCAATATCTTATTATTAAAACATTGGCAGACGGTGACTCGCCACTTCACTAGATGGGCCCCCTATACAATCGCCATAGGCCCGTAGGCCTGCAAGGCGACAGAGTGCAACACCGGTGTGAGAGGCTAGGGGTGTCGAGCGGTGCGGCGCCGGTTTCACCATCGCGGGTTAGACCCGGAGCGGGTTTCCCCGTAGTTATGCCCTTGAAAATGACACTTCCACCCCCGAGCATATAGCTCTGGCTTCCTCCCTCTGACCAGCCAAATAAGGCAAGCCAGAGTTGAGATTTGCTGCACTCCCGGGAGTACAGTCTCCCGTTAGCCCATTAAATGCTAACTGGTCGAGGAGCGCAACAAAACTCTGAGGAATCGGGACCGATGTGTAGCCACGCACATTCAGCTCGCCACAAGCTGCCCTGCGGATGTGTGCTTTTCTATAACCTTGTAAGATATTTTTTGTTGATCTCAAAAAGTGGATGACTCAAAAAGCAAATCTACTATGCCCTCATAGGGATGCGTTAATCCCATGAAAAGATAACGACTGTCCACGAGGGTATTATTATTATTATTCCTCTTTATTAAATATAAACAACATATAAATTTACATTTTTAAATATACATATAAAAAATACATTTAAAAATATAAAAAAATAGTTCCCCACCGGCATCGGGTACAGGGACCAAGCTACCGGTGGTCAGGGCTCCAGAGATAGGAATCTCCTCACAATGCGCGCCGTGCTCAGCAAAACCGCCTTTTGCATCAAGCCCTTGACCCAACTGCCTAACGAGAGCCTCTTAAGATGTTGATCGAGGCTCTTGGCGATCAGACCGTGTGCTGATACGACTATCGGAACAACAATCGCTGAATCTACATCCCACATGTCGACAACCTCGTGAGCCAAGTCCAAATATTTTAATTGTTTATCTTTTTCTGCTTTCACGAGATTCTCGTCATGTGGAACTGTGATATCAACGATTATTGCGAGGCGCTCTGATCGATCTATTACCACTATATCAGGCTTATTGGCTACAATAGTCCTGTCAGTGATAATAGACCGATCCCAGTATAACGTGACACGACCATTTTCTAGAACTGGGTCGGGCACATACCTGTAATATGGTACCTCTGAATCTACAAGTTTATACTTTAGTGCAAGTTGTTGATGGACTATCCTGGCTACTTGGTTGTGTCTATGCAAATAGTCGCCATTGGCAAGACGAGGACAACCAGAAATAATATGTCTGAGAGATTCACCCGGTAGGTGACATGCCCGACATATGTCAACCGTACCATCTCTCAAAATATATTTCCGATAGTTATTCGTCATGACAACTTCGTCTGTAATTGCACAGACAAAACCTTCAGTTTCTCCAAACAAATCACCGAAACGTAACCAAGGTACAGATGTTAATAGATCTACATCGGGCCCGTGTAAGGCCCGATAAAATCGTCCATGCAGCTCTTTGCCCCGCCATATCTCCTTGCGATCATTAGTAGTCATTATTACTGGTTTGCGCCAGTTCTTTTTGGCAAGAGCAAGAGGGGTCAGTCCATTATCTATTGCTACCACATCCCGATGCATACTCACGTCAGCATGAAGGAAATATTCCCTAAGGTTGTATACCTCACGATTGTGTAAGGTCTTGGCATTTAAAAAGCCCCGACCTCCACACTTTCGTGGGATATACAACCTCATTACAGACGAACGTGGGTGATGCATTCGGTTTATGGTCAACAGAGAACGGACTTTCCTATCCAGGGCGTCTAATTCAGTCTGAGTCCATCTAAGTATGCCGAAGGAATAGATTAAGATTGGCATGGCCCAACCGTTGATAGCCCGTACCTTGTTACCGCCCGATAAAAGACTTTTCAGTACTTTTTTCAGGCGGCCAAAGAAACGGTCCACCAACGTTTGTTTCATGCCAATCTCTGTAATACCTAATGCCTGCGACATACCCAGATACTTATAAGTTTCAGTCGCGGAGATGGATTTAAGTTTTGTGAAATCTGAAAGATGTACTCTTTCAGATTCCACAATTCGTCCCTTCTTTACATGCATGACAGCGCATTTATCTACACCAAATTCCATTTTGATAGAATTACTGAAAGCTTCTGCGACTTTCAGTAACTCTATCAAGTGGGAATCGGTGGAGGCGAATAATTTCAAGTCATCCATGTAAAGAAGGTGGGAAACAACTTGACCTCCTCTCCTGAACTGATAGCCTAGCCCTGAACCCTCCAGTAAGGTACTGAGAGGATTCAGCGCCAGGCAAAACCATAAGGGACTCAGACTGTCACCCTGAAATATACCCCTCTTGATCCTGACAGGCTCGCCATTCCCAGGAACCTGATGACATCCTGGATAAACAAGAGCCGTTGTCCATTGCCCCATACATGTCTTCAAGAAGGTGCTAAGAGTTGCATCAACTTTATACAACTCCAGCACCCTCAACAGCCATGTATGTGGCACTGAATCATAGGCCTTCTTGTAATCAATCCAGCATGTCGCCAGGTTTTTCCGGTTACGACGAACCTGCTGATTAATGGCCATGTCAAGAATAAGGAGTTCTTTAGTACCACGTGACCCGCTTCTACATCCATTTTGAGAGTTGGACATTAAAGAATTATTTTCAATGTGTGTTGCTAGTTTAACTCTCAAAATAGATGTGAGAAGCTTATAGACCGTTGGTAAACAAGTTATCGGTCTATAATTTTTAGGGTCCGTAGTACTACCGGATTTGTAGAGGAGGTGTGTAATACCCGAAGTCATAAAAGATGGAAGCGACCCGGACTCAAGTGATGACTGAAAACAGGATGCCAAACAAGCATGTGAGCTATGAAACCATTTCAGCCAAAAATTGTGCAGTCCGTCCGGCCCAGTTGATTTCCAATTGGGCAACGAACGAACCGCACTGGCAATGTCACTAGATGTTATTAGGACTGGTTCCATAGTCTGTATCGACTCACATGACTGTTCGACATCCCGCATCCACTCACACTCTGTATGACCAACAGGTACCGACCAAATGCCTCGCCAGAATGTACTTGTGGTTTCAGCATCTGGTAGGCACCTATTAGTCACATTCGAATCGGGTTGCTCCCATCTTCTATACACCCATCTCTCATCCTTTTGGAACGAGCGATTCTGAATATAGCGATCCACTCTCTTCTTGTACCTCCGTATGCGACTTGCCCACGCATAAATTTTCTGCTTTAGGAAGTCAATACGTTCTGTGACCCGCTCTGAGTATTCGCGAGGACTGATATCGGTCCCCGCGAACGCACGAGTCACAAAACGCATTACTCTGGGACGGGTGTTCCCTGTCCTAAAGCAGCTTAGTTTACCAATGAGTACCCTGGTCTCAGCGATGCGACGCTCAATTCTGCATTGCCAGACTGGAATAGATTTGGGCCCAGTGGCTGGCTCAAATTTTGGAAATTTTACACCAGCCACTCGACACAGTGTTATAGCCGCGCAATACAAAATTGAGTGTGCATCACTTATATCTACACAAGTATCGAAATAGCTTGGTAGAATAGAGTCCAGGGTACCCACCAGCGCCAAGTTTTTTTTATGCGTAGGCAAGCGGGGTATACGTGGACGACTTATGAGATCACAAAATCTATATTCCTGAATCGTTCGTTCCAAAACACTCCTTAATTCATCGTTATACTGTGTACTTACCGTAACATTATCATCCACTTCTTCGTCAATAGGTACTAAAGATTGTAAATTGTTGCTATTACATGTCACACTAGTTATTTGTGGTGATGGTGGTGATTGAGACGAAGTAGAGATGACAATGTTAGACTGTACTTCTGAGCGAATCCTCTCAAGCACGGTATCGTCCAGCATATGACTACGCTGAATGACCCGCACTTGATCCGACAGCCGCTGCGCCGACACGTTGACAGTTGGTTCAAGAGCCTGAAACAAAGGTAGCAAACGAACGCGGTACGCAGTGAGGTTAATTCCTCCCTCTGTAGCCGCAAAATATGCCCGCATGACATTTTCATTCATTGACGAAGTCCATCGCATGCGGTGCACATTACCACCGGCAGCGGGGGCCCTATTCGAGGCCGGTGGGCCTCGGGGTCCCAAGCTGGCTGGCGGCCGGCCTCTCCCCTGCCGACGTACAGGTAGTGGCGACGTCGGTGGGGAGAAATACTCGTCGCTGCTGCTGGAGCTCGACGCCTCAGCAACAATCTGTTTCTTGTGCTGCGAGGCGGAGCTGTGCGACGAGTCCGATGATGTTTTTTGTGCAACAGTGCTCCTGGCTCTCGATCTTGTGAGCATTTTAGTACATTTTTACATAATCAAAGAACTTTAACCATGTTTGACATGACATTTGTCTTGTCATTTTCTTCTGAAAATTTCTTCATCGTATTTATTGCTTTAAACATCTTTTCTATTGTAATTTTTATGGTAGGTTTTGATTTTTCCAATATTTTATAAAATGAGGCACTCAATGATATAAAAATATAGTAGTTAACTGTAAAAAAAATAATTTTAGATGCTTTGATAAAAATATACTCTCTTGCTCTTTGGTGGGGTTGCCATTTATTTTATTATTATTATTATAATTGTTTTTTCTTCTCGAAATCTCTCCGAAGAGGTTCATTTTGCACGGGCCTAGGCCAAGTGCTTAGTATTTAAATAATACTCTCTCTCTCTCGGAGGTTTTTAATGTAAAGACAAAAACTTGCGGACTATTCGGCATGTGTTTAAAATTGTAGCTTTTTGAAGTAATTTGTATAGGTTTGAGTGTAGGTTTAATGTCTTTATGCTGGTTTGTAGTGTGTTAGGTATGACCCCGGTAGTAGAAAGTATGACAGGTATGGTATTTACCGTATTGACGCGCCACTGTGTTTTTATTTCTATTGCAAGGTCTGTGTATTTCGACATCTTTTCAGTGTGTGTTTTTTGTAGATTATGGGTGTTGCAGATTGCTATATCGATTAAGTAAACTGATTTGTTAATTTTGTCCAATAACGTTATGTCTGGTCTATTGAAGTGTATTGTCTTATCTGTAATTATTGTTCTGTCCCAATAAATTTTTAAGTTTTCATTTTCAAGAATAGTGTCTGGAGTATATTTGTAGTAGGGGACTTTTTGCGTTATGAATTCGTATTTAAAAGCTAAATTTTGATGGACTATTGCGGCAACTTGGTCATGGCGATGTTTGTAATCGGACTGTACGATAGATTTGCAAGCTCCTGTGATGTGTTGAATTGTTTCAGAACTACTGTAACAGCGTCGGCATACATCTGTAGGTAAGTTTGGTGTGCGGTATATAATTTTTTTGTAATTACGGGTTTCGATGACCTGGTCTTGTATTGCCAGCATAAAGGCCTCTGTTTTTGGGAAGAGTACGCCACTGAGCAACCATGAGTTCGATGCGTTTTTATCGACATGTGGCTGCTGAAGATCGGAGTAGTGTCTTCCGTGTAACGATTTTTGCCTCCAAAGCGTAATCTTCTGATTTTTGTCAGTAATTCTTTCATTTCGTTGAATGTTTGTGTCGTAGAGGTTAAGCGCAGTTAGTTTTTTGTCAGCATAAACTATTGCTTTGTGTAGTCGCGAGTCTTCAGATTTATGCGAGAAGTATTTCCTAAGTGTAGAGATTTGTTTGTTGTGCATATTGGTAATGTCTATAATTCCCCTACCACCGTCCTGTCTAGGGAGTGTGAGTCTTTGTATGCATGATCTAGGATGATGTTTCCGGTGGGCAGTGAGTGAAGTGTTAACCGTGCGCTGAAGATTTTGTAGCTCAGACTGCGACCAACTAATTACTCCGAATGAGTATGTGAGGACTGGTATAGCAAAAGTGTTTATTGCTTTGATTAAATTGCGAGAAGTAAGGTGAGATTTAAGTAACAAATTAAGCCTGTGTTTGAATCTTCGTTTTAAATCAGCTTTGGTTTCTTTCTGGTGTATTTGTCTTGACTGTTGGAAACCTAGGTACTTATAAGATTCATTCTCGTTGAGTGGTTCTATAGGGATTCCTGAATCTAGTAAAAAACTGTTATTAGAAATACGTCCTTTATTGATTGAGAAGGTTTTGCACTTATCAATGCCAAACTGCATGTGAATGTCATCTGAGAATTTTTGAGTGATGTCAGCTAGTTGGTGGAGTGAATGAGTAGTGTTACTGTAAAGTTTTATGTCGTCCATGTAAAGTAGATGTGTAAGGGGTGTATCGGTGTTCTCAGCTGAGATTGTGAGTCCATGTTTGGTAGAGTTTAATATATGTGAGAGTGGGTTTAAAGCAAGGCAAAACCATAGAGGACTTAGTGCGTCTCCTTGAAAAATACCGCGGCGTATTGGTATATCTGGAGTGTCGACGTGATTAGTACCAGATACAATTTTTAGCTTAGTGGACCATTGTTGCATGACCTGTTCCAAGAAAATAATGAGTGTAGGATTTATTTTATAATTATGTAGGATCTGTATTAGCCAGCTGTGGGGTACGGAGTCAAAGGCTTTCTGGTAATCGATATACATGGTACTGATATTATTTTTATCTTTGAGAGCTTGTTTCATAGCTATATTGTCTATTAGTAATTGTTCCTTGCATCCCTGACTCCTTTTTCGGCATCCTTTTTGCTCTTCTGCTAGTATATTGTTGCTAGTGACGTGGCTATCTATTAAATCGGCAATACACGCAGTTAAGATTTTATAGAATGTTTGAAGACAGGTGATCGGTCTGTATTTAGCTGGATTTTGTAGATCGGAGTCCTTCGGAATCATAAATGTAACGCCTTGCATTATGTAACTCGGTATACTATTAGGGTATTTTATAAAATTATTTATGTGATCGTGGAGCATGGGATGTAAAGTTGAAAACTTTTTATACCAATAATTTTGTATGTGGTCACTGCCAGGTGCTTTCCAATTGTGGGTTTTCATGAGTGCTCTCATAAAAGTTTCAACCGGTACAAATTCAAAGTCCATTTCTTCAATGATGTTTGTGGCCGTATAGTCTGTTTGGATCCAAGCTGCTTCGCGATTATGTTGTACAGGCGCGGCCCATATGTTGGACCAAAACCTATGTAGATCTAATGGTGAGGTTGTGAGGCGAGGTGAGTTTTGAGTGTGCTGTTGTTTATCTACTAGTGTCCTATAGAACTGCTTTTCGTTGTTATTAAACTGAGAGTTTTGTTTCTTGCGTAGAGTGCAATTAAGGTATCTCTTGAGTCTATTTGAGGCAGCATTCAGTTTCTGTTTTAGAGTATCTATAAATTGCTCATCCGTTACGTTAGGTTCTTCGTGTCGTGAGTGGATTCTAAATGTGTTTTTAATGTTTTGAATGTGCCCAATGAGCTTTTCATTTCTATTTCCTCGAATATATTGAGTCATTCTGCCTATATGCTTTCTTAGTGTAGTAATTCTATTGTTTAACCTCCTTTGCTATGCCGGTATTATATTTCTGTGAATGTTTGATTGACTATTAGTTACAGTGTTTGTGTGTTTTATCTTTATTCCAGTGCATACTGCCGCGGTGTATGCAGCGGAGTATACTATTGTTTGCGTTCTTAAAAAACTATCTTGTTTAGATGCGTGCTTAGGAAGTATATCTTTATTTATGCAATGTACTATAGCTGCGAATTTTTTCGATGGTTTAATTTTGGGTATGTAAGGTTGGTGTGGTTGGATCTGTTTGTTCAAATTTCATTAAAGCTTCGCCAAACTTTTCTTCTATCTTTTGAGAATTTATAGAAACGGATAAACTATTGGATATGTTCAAGGGATTGGTATGTAAGTGTATTCTTTCAGACGAAGGATGTTGTTCTGCTATTGGTGAGTGAACTGAACCCTGTTCAGTATCGCCGTGATATGTATGTGATAAAGCATGTGTGTCAAACGTGTCCATGATTGCGTCGAGTTCTAGGTTTGTGTTAGTGTTCTGCGTTTTATCTGTGAACCCTTCCTTAGCAACTTCTTCTTTTAATATTTTCAGCCTATCCTCGGTAAAGTATTGATTATGAGCAAGGATTCTTCTTTGATCGGCTACTCTTTGCTCAGTTATATGTGATAGGTCTGGAAAATATTTTATAAAATCTTGGTGCATTGCTTGTCTATATCCCGCACAGTTAGTTTCTAGTGTTGTTACTCGGTAATAGGATTTCATAATCCCTTCGTTCAGTTCCTTAGTCAATGATATCCTTTGCTGCGGTTGTATGATGGGTGTATTTGCGTGCAAATTTGGGTTACTGTTGTGTGAGGTTGATTGTTGGGTTATATTTTGTGTAGATGAGTTCTGTGTACCATGTGAGTAGAGATTATGTATTTCCTGTTGTACCTCTAACGCTATTTTATTTATCACATTTTGTGGTAATAATTTCTTGTTTATGATAGCTCTTCGTTGGTCTCCTATTCTTTGTCTATTTATATGTTGCCTATCCGGGAATTTTTCTATAAATTTAGTGTGCAGTAAGGGTAGATATCCTTTTATATCGGTCGCCATTAAAGTTAATTGATAATAAGTACGTAGGATGAATTCATTCATTTCTTGACTCCATTTGATTCGCGTACTTGAACTGCTGGTGGTGGGCACTGGATTAGCGACAGAGCTCGCTTCCTGTGCAACATCCTCCTGCAGTATGCTACTAGTGACTGAATTTGAGTTTGACTTTAACTTTACAATAGTTGACGATCTAGTTGTACGTCTTGTAACTAAGGAAGATAATAATGATGATGATGATGATGGTTTATGTGACAGAGAAAAGCTATGACTTGATGATGGTGAAGGAACATTAGAGAATAATGAATGTTGTAGAGATGAAATAGATGAAGGTGATAATGATGGTTTGGCAGCATTCTTTTCGAGGGGAACCCGCCTATTCAGTCCATCAAACCAGAATGGAAAAGTCTCAGTAGTTCCGTAGCGGAACTACTGAGACTTTTCCATTCCCAATAGTTCCGTAGCGGAACTACTGAGACTTTTCCATTCCCAATAGTTCCGTAGCGGAACTACTGAGACTTTTCCATTCCCAATAGTTCCGTAGCAGAACTAGTGAGACTATTTATTCCCAGTAGTAAAAAAAACAAAGATCGAAGATCGGTAAAACAAATGAAGATCAACGAAACAAATGAAGATCGATCAAACAAATGAAGATCAACAAAACAAAGGACTATAAGCAAGTTGATAAGGTCAAAAATTACTTGCAGCCATATTTTGTAATCTAGATGAGATTAACATTCAAAAAAATAGGTGCAAGCTATTCTCGACCTTAATGACACTTCTCTAAAAATCTGCTTTTAGGCGTTTATGAACATCACTGATCACGAATATGTAAAAAATAAATAAATATTATGCATGTTCATAAGGTCGAGAATTGATTCCACCTATTTTTTTGAATGTGTATCGCATCTACACTCGAGAGCAATGAATCCGGGTCACTTAAAGAATGTTAAAAATCTCGGAAACTAAAAATGATAGGTTAATGCAATAAATTGTATTTAATAGACAATGTAATACTCCTTAAATGAAAGTAAAAAAAATATGAGTCACCATACATTTTATTAACACAAAATTACATAAAGAAAAAACTGCTGATCTCTCCTTAAAACAAAAATAGGAAACATGAAATTTTTGAACTTTATTACGATTTTCTTGAATTTTAATACTTCGTATTGCCTCCTCGTGCTTCCATTACTGCGTTTACGCGGTTTGGCATGCTGTACACCAAGTTCCTTATACGATTTTGGGGAATATTCTCCCATTCCTCTGTGAGAGCAATTTTGAGCTCACGAAGCGTGATTGGGGGAGGGTTTCGTTGTTTTACGCATCTGCCTAGCTCGTCCCAAGCATGCTCGATCGGGTTGATATCCGGGCTGCGCGCTGGCCACTCCATACGAGTAATGTTCATCTCTTGAAGGTAGTCATTCACAATCCTACCTGTATGAGGTCGGGCATTGTCATGCATAAATATAGCATCCTCACCTAAATTGACCATAAATGGACCAACGTGATCATTGAGGATTTCTTCCACATATCTTACGCTAGTTAAAGAGCCGTTTTCTATGATCACCAGCTCTGTGCGACTTTCAGAAGAAATTCCGGCCCACACAAGTACAGACCCACCACCGTAGGCTACTTTTTCTTCGATGCATGCTTGCTTGAATCTTTCCCCTGGTCTTCGATACACTCTGTGTCTTCCATCGTGCTTGTAGAGCATAAATTTTGATTCGTCGGAGAACATAACTTTTGACCAATCTTCAATACTCCAATTTACGTGGCTCTGGGCATACCTTAGTCTCGAAATACGATGCCCACGCTCCAGTTTAGGGCCGTTTGCAGGTCTAAGGGGTTTTAAGTTAGATTCAGCAAGCCGACGTCTTACTGTCCATGCACTTGGGTTACTTCCTCCGAGGCGTCGAAACTGATTGGTGAGTTCAGCTCCTGTGAGAAAGCGATTTCGAAGCATGGTGTTCACCAAGTATCGGTCTTCTCGTGCTGTGGTACACCTGGTTCTGCCCGTTCCTGGTCTGCGTAGGTTAGAACCAGTTTCTTCGTAACGTCGGAGAACTCTTTGTACTGTTGACAGCGACACACCGACAGTCCTGGCTGTATCGCGCTGACTCCGGCCGGTTTCCAGCATTGTAAGTATTCTGGTGCATTCTTCAGGCGTAAGCGACATAATTTCAGCTTGATTAATGAATATAGAGCACTATCAACATGGTTTATGTACCCACATAAATGACAGATTACAAACAAAAGCAACACCAAATGCTGTAATTTCGTAGTTCCATCTTCGAAAGTGGCCCTTTTTCAAATTTGATTTTTTTATGATATTACTTTACAATAACTAAGAAGTTTTAATACCTTCATTTAAGGAGTATTACATTGTCTATTAAATACAATTTATTGCATTAACCTAGCATTTTTAGTTTCCGAGATTTTTAGGATTCTTTAAGTGACCCGGATTCATTGCTCTCGAGTGTAGATTGCAAAAAATAGGTCCAAGCAAATTTCGACCTTATGAGCATGCATAACATCAATTATTTTTTTATATATTCGTGATCAGCGATGTCTATAATCGCCTATAAGCACATTTTTAGATAAGTGTCATTAAGGTCGAGAATTGCTTGCACCTATTTTTTTGAATAGGTATTGCATCTAGATTACCAAAAATAGGTCCAAGCAAATTTCGACCTTATGAGCATGCATAATATCAATTATTTTTTTATATATTCGTGATCAGCGATGTTTATAATCGCCTAAAAGCACATTTTTAGATAAGTGTCATTAAGGTCGAGAATTGCTCGCACCTATTTTTTGAATGTTAATCGCATTTATTTTACAAAATATGGCTGCAAGTAATTTTTGACCTTATCAACTTGCTTATAGTTCTTTGTTTTGCTGATCTGCATATGTTTTTTCGATCTTCATTTGTTTATTCAACCGTCATTTATTTTGCCGATCTTCATTTGCTAGCCGATTTTCACCGATGTTCTTTGTTTCATTGATCTTCATTTGTTTCGTCGATCTTCATTTGTTTTACCGATCTTCATTTGTTTAGTTGATCTTCATTTGTTTCATTGATTTTCATTTGTTTCGTCGATCTTCATTTGTTTTACCGATCTTCATTTGTTTTGTTAATTTTCATTTTTTAGATCGATCTTCATTTGTTTTACCGATTTTCATTTTTTTTGTCGATCTTCATTTGTATTCTTTTTAATTGTATTAGTTAATAGCCGTAAGACACCGTAGGGAACTAATGGGAATATAAATATTCGTGTGTAAGTGATGCTTTCTCCCGCGGGACTACTGGGACTTGATTTATTAGTTTTTAATTTATGTTTTGTTCCGCGGAACTACTGGGACTTAATTTATTAGTTTTTATTTTATGCTTTGTTCCGCGGAACTATTGGGAATGAAATTATTAGTATTTCATTTATACTTTGTTCCGCGGAACTAATGGGAACAGAATTATTGATGCTTTGTTCCGCGGAACAACTGGGAAAAAAAGTCTCACTAGTTCCGCCACGGAACTACTTCAACGGAACAACTGGGAATAATCGCACCTTACGGGGGTGTGGATGCACTTTTGAGTTTTTTTTATAACAATCCGAGTCTATAAAGAAAGAACTTTTGATCAAAGAATGATACATATTATTAGTTAAGGATATGGTAAGTCAAATTCGTCTTCAGTTACAAGATCTAATGAACTTTAAGAAGTTACCCATTTCTGATTTGTTTTTTTTTCATTACTGTGAATAAACTACTCACACTTTATAAAAAAAATATAAACTTAACAATTAAGTTTTTATCAACATATTCGTAAAAATTGTCCTCATACAATGATTTAAATAGCTATTATCTACTCTGATACTATAATACAAAGATTATAAAATTAAAATCAATACTATTATGACAAACATTACGCACAGGCCAAAAAAAAAGTTTTATTACGATACAGGTCTTGTATGGACACCTATATCATAATAAAACTTTTTAATCATTACGATACACCATAAACAATCTCCAGCTGAAAAAGAAGTTTTATCTACTCTGATACTATAATACAAAGATTATAAAATTGAATTCAATACTATTATGACAAACATTACGCACAGGCCAAAAAAAAAGTTTTATTACGATACAGGTCTTGTATGGACACCTGTATCATAATAAAACTTTTTAATCATTACGATACACCATAAACAATCTCCAGCTGAAAAAGAAGTTTGAACCTCTACTTTAAAAAAAAATTGTGTCTCCAGAGTAGCGAAAAATCCTAAATCTATGGTCTCCGCAGCCTAAAAAAAAAAAGAAACACGCATGCGCAATCGATGTCTGCGCCTTGGCGCCAACATTTTACATTTAAATTAAACAAAGTTTGGTTTTGTTTGTAAAATGAATTAGTTTTTGTGTAAAAACATGTCTTAAAGCGAGGATGGTGGTAATTGTACACCACCAGACATTCTGGAAACTGCGTCAAACATGACCATAAACCTGTTACCGGCGAAATCAAGGAGCAACTATATATCACAACAAAATGAAATCAGGTATTATAGTATGAGAGTAGATAAAGTAGTGTATGACACTGTACATAACTTGGTCTTATAACACTCGTGTGATACTATAAAAAAACTCGCCTACGGCTCGTTTTTTTAAAACACACTCGTGTTATAAGAACCCTTATTATGCAACAGTGTCATAAACTACTATTAACCTCTACTTTAAAAAAAAATTGTGTCTCCAGAGTAGCGAAAAATCCTAAATCTATGGTCTCCGCAGCCTAAAAAAAAAAGAAACACGCATGCGCAATCGATGTTTGCGCCTTGGCGCCAACATTTTACATTTAAATTAAACAAAGTTTGGTTTTGTTTGTAAAATAAATAAGTTTTTGTGTAAAAACATGTCTTAAAGCGAGGATGGTGGTAATTGTACACCACCAGACATTCTGGAAACTGCGTCAAACATGACCATGAACCTGTTACCGGCGAAATCAAGGAGCAACTATATATCACAACAAAATGAAATCAGGTATTATAGTATGAGAGTAGATAAAGTAGTGTATGACACTGTACATAACTTGGTCTTATAACACTCGTGTGATACTATAAAAAAACTCGCCTACGGCTCGTTTTTTTAAAACACACTCGTGTTATAAGAACCCTTATTATGCAACAGTGTCATAAACTACTATTATGCACAAAATATTTATCAAATTCACGAGCGATTGTGCCGACGACACTACAACACCTGAACTTCAATGCCCATAAAGTGCCTAATAAATAAAACAAATAGTCACTTCTATTTATTTTCGGCATGATGTCAAGAATTTTTTTGTTCTGTTCCAAACAATGATGAAAATTCGCAACTACTTTCTTTCTATCTTCTTCTACTAATCTACCTAACAGTACAAAGCAATGAGACCGTTAAATTTACACGTCGCTGTCGTAGCGATTTCACAGAAAACGGCACTATTTCAAATGCCATGATCACGAAGGAACTGGATATACTGCGTTTTAAATAATTCATGCTAGTAGGTACGACTGGTACGTACCTTTAACGTTTCACCCTCTTTAATGAACGAATAGTCATGTATTAATGTTACCAAACAAGTTTGGCCAAGTTACGAATTAATTAGTCCATTTCAGATTGCGTGCCAATTAAGCTTATATACGAGTTCGTAACTATTAATGGATCCTGCCACCCGCAGACTAACGGCAAGGAAAAAGATACATGAGACAAAACAAAATAGAACTTGAATTTTATTCAGCGTGATAGAGCAGTCAAAATTTTATTATGTTTAAACTTTTTTCCGTTGCAGTTTAGTGCACAATTGGAGCACGTACGTAATAATTGATTGGATTATGCTTTTTGTCGGGCATCAAGCTACGTGATCCCAGTACATGATTGGTAGGTGCTAGAGAATTTATTTTTATTTACTAACAGTGACATTTCATTGAATCCGGGAAAAAAATTTCGTAACAAGTTTTAGCAATATTTTTTCAGTTCTCAATTTTGACCTGACGAACCTAGTGGGTAATGTATTTTGATTTTAAACTGCATTACGTACAATATTTTTTAACGAGAGAACCCTACATTGCTGCTATGCCGGACTCCTACCGACTAAAAAACCACACGTATCCTGCCTAACAGCCTACGGTTGGGAGCCCCGAGTAAGCGCTCGGAAGGATGCCCCAGGATTTCCAACACATCAACGGCTACCACTGCGCTTATAGCTGATCGCTGTTTTATACGTAATCAGCCTGGGTTTCATTTCGAATTTTGCTTCTCTACACAATGTATCGTTTTGCAAATGTAGTCCCTTAGACCCTCTTACAACACCCTCGGGATGAATTGGTGTGGTGTAAATGTGATAGTTTGTACTCTTTACCGTCGCCTCACGCGGCTCTTTCCCGTCACCACGCCGGGCATAGTTTAGATATATGTGTTATTATATTGATGGCAGTGCCGGTCAAGAAGAGATTTTTGACCTGGAAGGCCAACAGTAGAATCTATTAAAATATTAGAAAGCGGTCTAATTAAGGATTTAACATTATTTTAATTTTTTTTTATATTTAGCTCGCCAAATTGACGTCGCCACCAGCCTGATGGAAAGCCGTGGCGCATCTAGCGATTGGGGGTCACTTCTGACAGTGGTCCTCAAGTTGGCGGCCCTGTGATGTGCCACTTCACGCTCCTCTTGAAGAACCCGGGATTGTAAGATGAGGGAAACACGTGTGCGGGCAGGTCATTCCATGTTTTTATAGTTCGACAGAGGAACGATCTTTTGAAACGCTCGGTTCTGGCGAAAATTCTCTCCACTGTGTATGAGTGGTATCTCTGCCCGGCACGCGTTGTTCGGGATCGGAAAGGTGATGGTGGGATCAGATTGAAGAGCTCTTCAAAACATTCGCCGTGATACATTCGATTAAATAGGAGAATAAAGATACTTACATATATCATAATAAATTGCTATTTAGCGATAAGGCCGCCCTTTGTACAATATCTGCAATTATTTATTTCTGTAAAGTATAACTTGGTGTGCAAATAAAGTTTTATTCTATTCTATTCTATTCTATCTTTTGAAACGCTCCGTTCTGACGAAGATTCTCTCCACTGTGTGTGAGTGGCATCTTTGCCCGGCACGTGTTGTTCGGGATCGGAAAGGAGAGGGTGGGATAAGGTTGAAGAGCTCTTCAGAACATTCGCCGTGATACATTCGATTAAATAGGAGAATAAAGATACTTACATATATCATAGATCAAAAAGTGTCCAACATTAGTCTTGTAAAATGACGTATAAACGTGTGGCGACGGGGCCCCATGCGGCAACGGGAAAGAGTGCAAAATGTCGCTAACCCAATTCTCTTGAGGGAGGCGACTAAGGGAACACTTTCGCAAAACGATCCATTGTGTTGAGGAGTAAAACCCGAAATGAAGCCACGTTGTCAGTAAAACGACAGTCGTTAAGTCAAGTTGAAGGCCCTATGGGCGGATTAAAAAAAAATTATTGCGTGTCGTCACGACCTGCGCTTGTCCATTTCAACACGGCAGTAGGCTCACCACCTATAACGTAGGACATGAAGCTATCAGGTAGAATGTGGGCGTATACTATGCCTCTCCTGCTGCTTCCTTAGGGGACAAAAGCGTGACTATATTGTATGTATGTAAAATGACATATTGCATCGCAGTACCTGCAAAGTTCTTCCAGAAGAACATTGATATTATTCACTAGTTTCAGTGTCTCGCACTTTTCTATGAATGAGATCAGTGCAATAGTTCACTATTGAATACGGAACCGTCAAAAATACGAATATAAGTACATGACATTTTTGTTTAAATGTCGTGGGCACATAATTAGAAGGGAATGAAAGTTAATGATATGCATGTACAAAATAAAGGAGAGGCTTATAGCGGTCATTTGAGCCGCCTAAAATGTGACGTAATAAGAATAATTATACCCAAGTTAATATTAGCTTATTTTACCCAGTGACATACTACTAACTTCGTCCATTTCACCCACATTTGCCCATGTTTAGGGTTCCGTAGCCAAATGGCAAAAACGGAACCCTTATAGATTCGTCATGACTGTCTGTCTGTCCATCCGCATGTCATAGCCACTTTTCTCCGAAACTTTAAGGCTTATGCTATTGAAACGGTATACCGCCACAATACCAGAAATTATAATGCCTTTACTCAAAATATCGTAGCCCAAAATACCCGAAATCGAAATATCAATATTCAAAAGGCAAATATTTATAATATAAATAATTTAAAATGCCTTACGGTCGAATAACCGAAACCCAAAAAATAAATTTACCAAATACTTAATCCTAAAATGTTAGAACACAAAATACTTTTTGTGCTCCGCTTCGCTTCGCTCCCGCCTTAGCCTTCGTGGTTATTTTTTTTTATTTTCTATATAGTCTTCTAACCTAACCTACCCGAGTCGGGATACTCTGAGCCGGGGTGTTAACCATTCACAGACATATAGCATCCATGTAGGATTTACCTCATGTTAAAACTTATCTTCGAATCTACGAATCTAAAACGAATCTTCGCCAGAACTGAGCGTCTCAAAAGATCGTTCCTCTGTCGAACTATAAAAACATGGAATAGTAAATCCTACATGGATGCTATATATCTGTGAATGGTTAACACTCCGGCTCAGAGTATCCCGACTCGGGTAGGTTAGGTTAGAAGACTATATAGAAAATAAAAAAAAATAACCACGTAGGCTAAGGCGGGAGCTCCGCTTCGCTTCGCTCCCGCCTTAGCCTTCGTGGTTATTTTTTTTTATTTTTCGTTAGCCGACTGTTGTACTTTTGTAACTCTGAATCAAGGTGTTTTAACATGAGGTAAATCCTACATGGATACTACACCGGAATCCTACCGACTAAAAACCACTTGTATCCTACTTAACAGCCTACAGTTGGGAGCCCCGGGTAAGCCCTCAGAAGGATACCCAAGGACCAACAGACCTACGGCTGCAACTCGTCTCCTTAGTAACATAAAAATGTAACTCGATTTTTATCGATTTTGAGTTAAGTATGCCACCAGTCAGGAAATAGTGTGTTCCATGTTGTCACAAAGACTCGTATCTCTAGGACTCTTCATTTCTGAAATAGCCTCCACCATATCTGTAAAACACGTTAAACACAAACAAACACACAAACTTATCTTCAGATAGGCTTTTGTGTGTTAACTAGGCATACTTGAAACCAAAACGTATCTAAAGATACGTTTGTGCGTTACAAAACGTATCTGTAGATACGTTTCTGCGTGACAGTGCTGTCATTGTTTAACACTACAATAATTGAACACAAAATGATCATAGAATGTAAAAGACAACCGTCCATAGTGTTTAACCATTATCCAAGCGTATTTAAATAACCCACTAGGCAATGATGCAGTTTCGCTCGCGGGGATGACGTTTATCACGACTAAACGAACAGTGATTGAACGGAAACCCAACCTTGATTTTTAACTCCGTTTTGTTCTTAACCGTTTTGTTCTCAACTCCGTTTGTTCTTAACTCCGCTTCTACTTAACCGATTGCGATGAAACAAACGTACACTTTTAAGTCTGATCAGATCTTTCTCAGAACTGCTAACATAAGGACAAACAGAAACGAGTTCCAAAATATATTTTAGACACAATTTGTATATTACTTTTGTCTGAAATCAATAATACGTTTTCATGACGGAATATAGGGGCGTCCTTAATAGATAATATGTCATTGAAATGCAGCAAGTTGTGTTTTTTTTTTTTTTGTTTTTTATATTCAGCTCGCCAAATTGACGTCGCCACGGTGGATAGCCGTGGCGCATCTTGCGATTGGGGGCCACTTCTTACAGCGGTCCTCAAGTTGGCGGCCCTGTGATGTGCCTCTTCACGCTCCTCTTAAAGAACCCGGGGTTGTAAGATGAGGGAAACACGTGTGCGGGCAGGTCGTTCCAAGTTTTTATAGTTCGACAGAGGAACGATCTTTTGAAACGCTCGGTTCTGGCGAAGATTCTCTCCACTGTGTATGAGTGGTATCTCTGCCCGGCACGCGTTGTTCGGGATCGGAAAGGTGATGGTGGGATCAGATTGAAGAGCTCTTCAAAACATTCGCCGTGATACATTCGGTAGAAGGCAGCCAAGGACGCTACGGTTCTTCGCTGCGCCAACGGTTCGAGGCCTCCCGTCACCTCAGGACAACCAATTATTCGGACAGCACGTCTCTGCATAGCGTCAAGTGCGTCCAACAAGTACCTTGCGGAGTCATCCCAGAGGTGAGAACAGTACTCGACGCAGGGACGAATCTGCGCCTTGTACAGCAAACATCTCTGATGTGGCGTGAAGTACCGTCTCACCTTATTTAGGACTCCGAGTTTCCGCGAGGCCAGCCCAATACAACTCTCTATGAAGTTTTTGTGATTGAGCTCACGCCGGACGTCTATACCGAGAATCTCCAGGTTGTCCTTTAGTGGAACCGTAATGTTCTGAAGAGAGGGTAGGGGTAGGAATGGGGACTTCTTAGCTGTAAACGCACACGCCTGCGTTTTTCTGGCATTGAACTCGACCAGGTTGTCTGAACCCCATTGGGCAATGCGACCCAGGTCCCGGTCGAGATCCGCCACGAGTTGCCGTCTCTTTTCGTCCACGTCACAACGCCCCTCCGCTGGGCGGCCAGAATAGCTCCCATGCAGAGTACTGTCATCCGCATAACAATGAATGCACCCAAGGGACAGCATGTCATTGATATGCAGAAGAAAGAGAGTTGGGGACAATACCGATCCCTGTGGTACCCCGGCATTTACCTGCAAAATGCAGGAAGCCTGACCATCACAGAGGACCCGTATACGTCGCCCGTGCAGGAAGCTGGCCAACCAGCGGCATAACTGAGGCGATAAACCATATGCCGGCAGCTTGGAAAGAAGCGACGCATGCCATACCCTATCAAAGGCTTTAGTGATGTCTAGGCCAATAGCCAGAGATTCGCCGTGCCTCCCCATAGCCTCACCCCAGGTGTGCGTTACGTACGCTAGGAGGGCACCCGTTGATCGTTTCGGCCTAAAGCCATATTGGCGATCGTTAATTAACGAGTGATCCTCCAGATAGCGCATGAGCTGTTTGTTGATGATTAGCTCGAACACCTTGCAGATGACGGTGGTTACGGCTATGGGTCGATAGTTGGCCGGATCCGACCGATCCCCTTTCTTGGGGATCGGTCGGATCTCCGGAGGATCTCCTTCCAAGCGTCCGGCACTTCTCCCGAGGAATAGGAAAGGCGATACAGCCGTGGTACCCGTAACTCCTAGGACAGTCAATAGGCGAGCAACTTCTTAAGTTGCCAGACTTGGCTAAGATCACCAGTTGAGTGACAGTGACGAAAACAGTACTGCCGGTCACTGCGAAGGTAATGTTTTTCAATTTACCCTAACAACAGACTGTCTATTTATTAATTACGAGCTCTATAGCATTTTATAAAAGGGAGGTGGTTATAGGCCTTTAGTCGGAAGGGTTGTACCTTCTTGAAAGAAAGAAAAAGTTTTTAATCCAAATTAAACAACAAAACCTTTAAAATTATGCGTTTCATGCTAAGTACACACAGTGTATAATAACGGCCGCCACTCAGCGTAATGCCGTTCGCGTGTAGTGCAGGCAGACAGCGCTGAGTATTTCTGAGACGAACAGTATGCTTGGCAATGCGATGTGCATCTGCGGTCTTCCATGAAACCAGTACATATTCGCTTCATGGAATATAAAAGAAATGTTAGTACCTGACAAAACAAACTTCTGACCATATTACTTGAATACCACCTCAGGTAGACCGTCTGGCAACTTTACTTATTAACTACTTAAACCACTGCCCTGTGGCTTTTTTGTACCTACAGAATCCAGCGGTAAGGAGTGTAAATTTTATGCCCGCCAAGACCTTCTAAAGTGAGGCAAAGCCACCCCACGAGTCTGCCGACTTACAGTAACAATACCGCTATTTTCTGAGCCGAGGTGGTTCAGGCCTTGCGAGAGGCGCTCACACCCGAACGAAAGTATTCCAATCTACCATGTGATCCATCTCATGTAACGGTGTATTTATCAGGTCCAGCAATGAACTCTACTCGTTCTCCTTGTCTGGTACCCTGGTGAGGTATTTAACCGTTTGGGGAATCCTACCAGGGTACATTCTTAAAAAGAGAGCTTGATCCTCATAAGCAGCCCTTTCTGAAAATTCAGTGCACAGGGAACTCGCTCAGTCAACAAAGAGCCTGTTGAAATCTCCCACAATCACTGTCTGCCGAAGGATACTGCTCGAAATTACTTTGTCAGTTAAAGAGGTGAACTGTATCCGCGTTACCACTGTGGGTTCTATATATACATCCGTAGTTTAGGGTGTGGCCCTCGTGATCCCCTATAATGATCCCCCTTGATAAGTTAGACAGTGTCCCTGTCTTCAAGGTTTTGAAGAACTGCAGAATTATAATCTAAAACATAATTATATACGTTCGCGATAATAATTTTTCTGCCGCCGTACATACTCTTCCTCGAATAGCTTCAGGGTATGCAACATACATATCTATCCCGACTTGTATTCTCTTTTATTATGTTTAATTGAATTCTAATAACACAAAAAATATGAAAGTATTATAACATAACACGAAGTATCTCATTTCATCAAATTTCATTTTCATACGAAATAGTTAGTCACATAAATACGTATCTGGATCCATTTTGAAAACTATTGAACTTTAAATATATAAATAAAACCTTTTTAAATGAGTAGTTACTTTCTTTGCAAAGCTAAATAATGCGCTCAACGCATTTTATGCATTTACCGTGAATACTTTCAATAGTAGTCCATAAATTCTCATTAATACATCGTGTCACACGTTTTTTTTGCTGTTTCCCAAAAGTATGCAAAATCGAGTTACATTTCTATGTTACTAAGGGGACGAACTGCGGCTTCACTTTGGGTGTAAATAAGTTAAAGCCCAATAAAAAAACCGTGTGAGTGGCAATCAATCTTTTTGAAACGCTTTAACGAAAAATGTTGAAGCGCTCGTGGCCCCGCGGACTCAGTGTTCTGTAAACGATCACTGCAGTAAGCAACATTTACTATGGCCGGATATGGATGGGTGACCACCACGTGGACCACTTTGTGACATTTATTTACGAGCGTTTCCGTGCTTCGGAAGGCACGATAAGCCGTTGGTCCCGGTTGTCAGTAAAATGACAGTCGTTAAGCCAAGTTGAAGGCCTTACGGGCGGCTTGAAAAATTTCAACTGTGGGTCGTCACAACCTGCGCCGGGTCGGCAGCGCGTGTGTAGCGCCTCTGGTGTTGCAAACGTCTTTAGGCTACGGTTACCAACCTTCCGGTGGGCCGTAAGCTTGTCTGCCACCTAAGTAGTATAAAAAAAAAAATTTCTTAAATCATTCATTTATTAACTATGCGCAATATAATAGTGACACATTGTATTCTATTTTCGGTTTTGTAATTTAAGGATATTTGAAAATTTGTATTTTGAATTCTGATATAATGATTATATGTATTTTAAATTTAGACATTTTACGGTAAGGTGTACTGAAATAAGGTATTTTGAATGTTAAGTTATTTCGAATTCGGGTATTTTGATCTAATGCATTTTAAGTAAAGGCATTTTGATTTCAGGTATCTATACTAATATTATAAAGCTGAAGAGTTTGTTTGTTTGTTTGTATGGTTGAACGCTAGGATCTCAGGAACTACTAGTTGGATTTCAAAAATTCTTTTACAGTTTGATAGTCCATTTATTGAGGATGGTTATAGGCTATATAACATCACGCTAAGACGAATAGGGGCGAAGCAGCAATCGATAATGTTTCGAAAACGGGGAATATTTTTTACCGTCTGAGGGCTTCCGAGGCGTACGCTGCGTAAATAGTTAAAGATACGTAAAAATTGTGTAAAACAATATTGTTTCTCTTAAAAAGTTCTAAATAAAAGTCCGCTGCAGCATATGTCTGTCTCTTGAGGTTCGCTCACAATAACCTAATTTGTCTGTTTCTTTAGGTTCGCTCACAATATTATAAAACTGAAGAGTTTGTTTGTCCTAGGATCTCAGAAACTACTGGTTGCATTTCGAAAATTATTTTACAGTTTAATAGCCCATTTATTGAGGATGGGTAATGGCGATATAAAATCACGCTAATGCGAATAGGAGCGGAGCAGCCATAAATAATGTTTCGAGAACGGGGAAAATCTCATGTGATGCAAACGAAGTTGTGCGGGTCAGCTTTAATGAATATAAGCGACGCGACGGGAGTAAATGCGAAGGGAAACATTATATCACCTTAAATATGAAAACTACATCTCTCTCTTTCTCGCTCATGTGACGCAAACAAAGTTGTGCGGGTCAGCTCTAATGTAAATAAGCGACGCGACGGGACTAGGCGCGACGAGAGTAAATGCGACGGGAAACATTATATTACTCAAAACATTAATACCATACTTCTCTTTTTATAACTCTCATGTGCCGTAAACGAAGTTGCGCGGGTCAGCTAGTGTATAGAAATAGATAATTATATTGTACATATTTTAAGATAGATTGTTTGTGAATATTTTTCTGAATAAATAAAAAAAACTGTGAGCGTCATCTAGATGCAGACGAATTCGTTGTATTTAATCAGTAACTTAGCCTTTCACACGAGTTAAAAGATACAACGCGGGTCTTCACCCGCATTGTATCTTTTAACTCGTGTTACACAGAGCATATGCTAGTCTATACTCTACCTAGTGTGAGTCAACATTTGAAAGGGGAAAGATAATTATGTGTATTTGTTATTAATAAACTCTGAAACTAAGTAACCAATTTTAAAATTACTATTGACATTAGAAATCCATTTATGTTATTGTAAGTGAACCTTAAAAGATAGGCATATGCTGTTGACAACATTTTTTTGTAACTTTTAAAGGGGAACATTTTTGTAATAAAAAATTTACACGTAACTTTAACCATTTACGCAACGTACGCAGTGGAAGCTCTCAAAAGAAAGAAATTTTCCCCGTTCTCGAAACATTATTTATGGCTGCTCCCCTCCTATTCGCATTAGCGTGATTTTATATCGCCATTACCCATCCTCAATAAATGGGCTATTAAACTGTAAAATAATTTTCGAAATGCAACCAGTAGTTTCTGAGATCCTAGGACAAACAAACTCTTTAGTTTTATAATATTGTGAGCGAACCTTAAGAAACAGACAAATTAGGTTATTGTGAGCGAACCTTAAGAGATAGACATCTACTGCTGCGGACTTTTATTTAGAACTTTTTAAGAGAAACAACATTGTTTTATCAGCCCTCAGACGGTAAAAAATATTCCCCGTTTTCGAAACATTATTGATTGCTGCTTCGCCTCTATTCGTCTTAGCGTGATGTTATATAGCCTATAGCCATCCTCAATAAATGGACTATCAAACTGTAAAAGAATTTTTGAAATCCAACCAGTAGTTCCTGAGATCCTAGCGTTCAGCCATACAAACAAACAAACTCTTCAGCTTTATAATATTAGTATAGATTTAATAAAACTGAAGAGGGTCAAGATTCTGTACATGGAAGATATATTGAAAATTTTAATTGTAGGGCGTTCTCTAATCGATACTAAACTCGAAAATGTAATTAAAATTTTTCATGTCTGTCTGTATCCCGAATAAGTATCACGCCGAAACTACTATACATCGATTTGAAATCAAATACTTGCCACAATCTGAGCTTATGATCGGTTCTAGGATACGTTCTAGGATATCTTGCGCAGTTCCAGTGGGAGAGGGTTGAAAGACAAAATGATTTTCAAGTTGTAATTTCTCACCACGAGGACCGATTTCGAATATTTTTTTGATCTAAGGAAACGAGTACTTTAAGCTTTGTTCCACGCGAGTTTCAATATTAAGGGTTTCGTAGTTCAGAAATTAGAGACATCTCAACTTTAGCTAAACCTAGAATTTAAGGGTTCCTTTGTATGTAACTCTGTAAATTTGAAGGTAAATCTAAATTACCGTGTTGGCTTAATCATAAAAAAGACTTAATATTTAAGCTCTTTCGAGTTTAAGCAAACAGGGCAGTTACACACACTGCTTGATGAGTCTGATGAAGAAATACCTCTCCTTTCATACACCTTATAAGTGACGTAAATGAAGTTGCAAGGGTAAGCTAATCTTAAAATATATGTCAGCTTAGTTTGGGAAGCGGTGAATTTACAATTGTATTTCTCAATAAGTGACCATTAAGCCACATTGCAAAATACCCGATTGGGTGGACTGTTGTTATTAAGCCCATTGTAGAAACATTTTAACACAATTTCTGCAATAAATGTCTTTGTCGTATTTAAGATCAGTACGTGGGAAATTTGTTTTCAACAAAGTTGTTTCATTTTATTTTCCTTATACAAAATTATCTTTATTTGTATTTTAATAGCTTATTGTTAAGTTCCTTCCCTTCCTACCCCATCCTGATCCGCTCCACTATCCGCCAAGCCAAGGTCGCCGTGCCGATGAGCTGCGTGGCTACGGGCGAGCGTAGTCTTAAGCGTGCCTAATTGCCCTGGGCCCGGGCGAACCCAGAACAAGGCTAGCCTTACCTGGACAAGCGGGGCTCTGTTCAGGTGGACCAATTTAAGTCCCTAGCTCCTCGTGGGAACGCTATGGTAGTGAAATTTAAAACCAAAAACGGCGGCGATGTGGTTCGCCACCCATCACGTCTCGTTTCCCATCGAGGCGAAAAGTGGACTAGGGTTAGCCACTTTGCTACATTAAATGTGAGAGGAGGAATGAAAGATAAAATTGAGGAGGTATGTAAGATGATGCAAGAGAGGCATCTTGATATTTTGTGTGTGAATGAGACAAAGCGGAAAGGATGTGACACCACGACACACGGAGCCTATACGGCCTATTGGTCAGGTGCAGCCACAACCAGCACAGCATGCCAGGGGGTCGGTGTACTACTTTCCGCGAGAATGAATGAGTGTGTGACAGAGTATGAATGTGTGAGCCCAAGACTCCTTTGGCTAAGACTGAAGGTTGGACTTACCCGCATCTTTGTTTTGGGAGTGTATGCTCCGCAGGATGCGCGGTGGCACCGGTCTTCAAAAGACCAAAGCGAGAGGCAGGCATTTTGGGAGAGTATGAGTGATATTCTGGATAAATGTAAACGAAACGAGAGAATAGTGATGTTAGGTGATTTTAATGGTTGGGTGGGAGTGAAGCGCGATGGATACGAAAGTGTATTAGGAAAGTTTGGTGATGAACGAGTGAATGTAAATGGAGAAAGCTTGCTAGAAGTATGTTTGGAAAGGAATCTTGTGGTAACTAATACCATATTCAACCACAAGGATATCCACTTGTATACAAGAGAGGAGAGAGATCAGAGAAGCATGATTGACTTTGTGATAGTAGACGCAAGACTGAGAAAGAAAGTGCTAGACACTCGGGCGTACCGTGGCACCGGGATCGACACAGATCACTTCTTGGTAATTAGCCGGGTAAGGGGTCTGTTTCAGCGGTGGCGACATCGTGTGCATGAACCCGTTAGTGTACTAGAGCGAATAAAAGTTGAGAATTTACAAGAGTTAGGCATAAAAGAGGCATTTGTGAGTAAACTGAGTGAAAAATTTGAAAACCTAGATGAAATATGTTAGATTGAAGAATTATGGAAGCCGTTTAAGGAAGGACTTGTGGAAGTTGCGATTGAAGTGTGTGGGGTTAGCAAAAGACGACAAGGATGTATGGCAAAGGGAATGAGTGCGGAAGTTCTTAATGCGTTGACTGGCAAGAAGAAAGCATGGTTGGACTGGTTGGCTACAAAGGCCAATCAAAGAATGCAAAAGGCAACGGATGAGGATGTAAAAATGGCAAAGGATGAATATAAAAAGTATAAACGTGTTGCAAAAGAGACGATGATGAGAAAGAAAGAGAATGATAGAGAAAAATTTGATAAAAGGTTATCTGAAGACTTCCAACGGAATATTAAATTTTTTTGGAAGTCCATAAGAACAGTGAGGAGTCAGCAAACAATGTCGCCGCTCAATCACATCAGAAACCAGGATGGAAGTTTTGTAAGAGGAGAAGAATGTGTGCTAAAGAGATGGAAGGAATATTTTGAGAGTTTATTCGAAAAAGAAGATATACAAGGCGATACGCGTGTTTTAGAACTGAATGAATTTGGCGATGAAAGCGAGTTAAGTATGGAAGAAATAGTGGAAGCGTTGAATTGTATGAAAGTAGGAAAGGCTGCTGGAATAGATCGGATTTCTGTCGAAATGCTGAAAGCTGGACGTGGCGTGGTAGCTTGCCAGCTGTACCGCCTTTTTAACTTTTGTTGGCGAAGTGGCAGAGTACCAGCAGAATGGTGTAAAGCTGTCATTGTGCCGCTTTACAAAGGAAAAGGGTCGCAGCAAGAGTGCAAAAACTACCGCGGCATAAGCTTGCTCAGCATCGTTGGCAAATTGTATGCAAAAGTGTTGATAAAAAGAGTGATGAATGAAACTGAAGGAAAAATGTGGGATGTGCAAGCAGGATTTATGAAAGGAAGGGGATGTACGGATCAGGTCTTTTCCTTACGATGCGTTGCTGAGAAAGTTTTGGCTAAAAGTCAAAAGGTCTATTGCATATTCGTGGACTTGGAAAAGGCCTATGACAGAGTGGTGAGGAATGAACTGTGGTCAATATTGTCCATGTATGGAGTGAACAGCAACTTGATACGGGCACTGAGGTCTCTCTATGAGGGTTCTAGTGCTTGTGTTAGGATCAACGGGGCCTGCACGGACTTCTTTCACATTGAAAAGGGTGTGAGACAGGGCTGTGTAGCGTCTCCGTGGCTGTTTAATCTATACATGGATAGTTGTCTGAAAGAACTGCAAGAGAGTATGTATGGTTTAAAAATGAATGAACTGACCGTCAAATGCCTCCTATACGCTGATGATCAGGTGATATTAGCATCATCAGCGGAGGAATTGCAGCTGATGGTTAATAGTATGAATGAGGCTCTAAAAAGTAGAGGAATGAAAGTTAATGTAAACAAGACGAAAGTTATGGTTTTTGAAAGAGAAGAAAGTATGACGAATTGCTCAATCTTCATTGAAGGGCAAAGAGTGGAACAGGTGAAAGAATTTGTATACTTGGGTTCCAAATTTGTAAGGGATGGAAAGTGTGACCAGGATATTGAGCGAAGAGTTTTGGCATGAAATCAAGTGAATGGGGCTATGTACACCTTTATGAGCAGTCAAAATGTGTCTGAGAAGGCCAGGTTGGCTGTACATAGGGGAGTGCTCATCCCTTCACTTATGTATGGTACCGCACTCCTTAAAGTAACGGGTGACATTGGGGATGGGATGGAGAAAGGTAAGGCCACAGTGATGGTCTTGGTTGACTTCTCAAATGCGTTCAATTGCATTAACCATGACATACTTTTATCCATCCTTGCCCACATTAAGATCTCTTCTGACGAGCTGGATTGGTTTTCCTCATATCTTCAGGGTCGCCAGCAGTCAGTTTGTGTCGATGAGATGTCTTCGAGTTGGTGCAATCTTGACTCTGGGGTCCCTCAAGGCGGCATACTATCTCCTCTTCTTTTTTCGATATTTATCAACCTCTTAACCACCGATCTTCAGTGTGCGTATCACTTGTATGCTGATGACCTGCAATTATATAGCCAAGCCTCTGTGGATAACATCTCAGAGGCGATAGATTGTGTGAATGCGGATTTGGGGCTGATAGGGGGGTGGTGTGATAAGTTTGGGCTGGCCGTTAACCCTGACAAATGCCAGAGTATTATAATTGGCACTAACTATATGATCAACAAGTTAAAAGATGTGACTCTTCCATCGATAACTTTTAACTCAAAAGTTATTCCAGTAACTGTCAGTGTTAAAAATCTGGGCTTACACATTGACTCAACCTTGAGTTGGCGGGTTCAGGTCACTAACGTTAGCCAAAGGGTGACTGGAACACTTCGGGCTCTTTATCGACTCAAAAATTTTCTACCAGTCAAAACCAAGACAATGCTTATGCAGACTTTAATTTTTCCGATTTTCGACTATGGTGATGTGTGCTATCTCGACCTTAATGCAGATCTGCTCAATAAACTCGACCGACTTCTCAATAATTGCATTCGATTCGTCTACAATCTTAGGAAGTATGACCACGTTTCGGCTTTTCGTGATGAGTTGGGTTGGTTACCTATTAGACGGCGGCGCAGTCTGCGAGCTGTCTGTTTACTTTTTTCACTCTTAAAATCTCCCGATGCCCCTACTTACTTAAAATCTCATCTTCATCTACTTGGCTCTAATCATAACAAAAATTTACGCTCCTCTAATAATCTTCTACTGCACTGTCCAACTCACACTTCAAATCTTGTCCATTCCTCTTTTCTAGTGCGATCTATTCTTCTCTGGAACGCCCTTCCTCTCGAAGTCAGGACTTTGACGAACCGTCTCTCGTTCAGAAACCGAGTACGTCAACTCTATAGGGTCCCTTAAGCAGTATATTACTTTATTGTTAAGGATTTTCATGTTTGTATTTATTTATTCATATTATGTATGATAATATCTATTTATTATATTGTATTTACATAGAAATATTTATCTATATTCATTTATATAAGTATCTACATACATATATAATCTTTGTAGTATGTTTTAATTTATGTAATTAGTAAGTATCTATCTATCTATCTTCACGCCAAATCCCTTGCGGGGTAGGCAGAAAGAACCGAGCGCCACACGGCACGGTCCATACACACCTCACTTGCTTCTTCAACTTTCATTTTTCTTTTCATGCATGCACGTCGGTTCCTACGGCTCTTGACATCACCTTCAACTAACACACGATTAATTTGGTCGTGGTAGGTGTGTCGTGGCCTTCCCCGACTCCTACGTCCATCCACTTTCGCGTTGTATATCTGTTTTGTCATTCTTTCATCTCCCATTCGTTCCACATGCCCGAACCATCGTAGCATGCCCTTCCTTACTTTAACACCGATACTCTCTTTCAGACCAACTCTCTTTCTTACATCTTCATTCCGAACGCGATCTGCGAGCGTTACTCCGCAGATTTTGCGTAGCGCGCGCATCTCGACCGCGTTTATTCTACTTTCATGCGTTTCCTGCCATACCCAACTCTCGCTTCCATACGTTAGCGTAGGTATCAGCACCGCATTGTGTACTGCGAGCTGGGCCTTTTGACTTAAGCCCTTGGTACCTAAAAGTTTGCCTAACGCTCCATTCACACTATTGCCCGCAGTTACCCTCTTTTCTACATCAGCGGTGTACCGTCCATCCCTGCTAAATGCACATCCAAGATATACAAACTCATCCACCTGTTCCAGCACTACATCATTTACAGTTATCCTGGCATTCGTTCTGTCCTCTTCTCTTTCGAATACCATCACTTTCGTTTTAGTCGCGTTCAATTGTAAGCCTCTCATTAGACAATCATCTTTCATCGTTGTGACTAGTGACTGTAGTTCTGATGGCGATTCGGCTATGAGCACGGCATCATCTGCATACAGCAAACAGTTCACAAGTAAGTCACCCATTCGCAATCCAACATTCATCGATCTTACTCTCTTAAGACAATCGTCCAGGTACAGGACAAACAGCAGAGCCGACAGCACGCAGCCCTGTCTGACGCCAATGTTGACGTCAAACCAGGGAGACAGGCTGCCGCCCACCCGCACACATGCCGTACATCCCACATATGTAGACTGCACAGCACGAAGCAGCGCACCATCAATCCCGTATCCTGGCAATATATCCCAGAGATCCTTCCGTACAACTCTGTCAAATGCTTTCTCCATGTCCACAAAACCGCAGAAAACCTTCCGGCCTACAGCCAGCTGCTTCTCTACGATGTTGCGGAGAGAGAAAACTTGGTCCATACATCCCCTTCCATTTCGGAAACCACCCTGCGCCTCCCACAGTAATCCGTCAGATTCCACCCTCATTCTCCTTTCAATAATTTTGCCATACACTTTAGCTGCTATACTGATCAAACTGATGGCCCTATAGTTGGCGCACTCCATACGTGAGCCCTTGCCTTTATACAAGGGCACGATGATAGCACGCCTCCAGTCCATTGGGACCCTTCCAGTCTTCCAGCATAGATTGCTCAATGACCAGAAGGCGTCTCGGACGCAAGGACCACCTAATTTGATCATTTCAGCAGATATCCTATCAATTCCCGCAGACTTTCCATTTTTCAAGCTTCGTATCGACCATTCAATCTCTTCCAAAGTAATATCTCCGCTTGATGCTTGCACCGCAAGATCAGTCATCGACTCCCTCGCAGTGCCCGCATCCGGGAGATATAATTAGTAAGTAAATTCTTAATATTTCTTTCTTGTATTTAATTTGTACCATTTTATACAAACCTTTCGTCTTTATACTTTTAGCACCTGCTTTATCTTATCTCTGCATCACCCAAAGGTTGACTGGTAGAGAATGCCATTGGCATTAAGTCCGCCTTTGTACATGTTTTTGTGCAAAAAGTTTTAAATAAATAAATAAATAAATATGGTAGTGAAAGTTGGGTATGGCAGAAGAAGCATGAAAGCAAAATTAATGCAGTGGAAATGAGAAGTCTGCGAAGTATAGCTGGAGTGACTTTAATGGACAAAAAAAGAAATAGCGTGATAAGGGAAAAATGTGGTATAACAGAAGATGTAGTGACTAAGATCGAAAAAGGGATGCTTAGATGGTTTGGACACGTGGAAAGAATGGATGAGAACAGACTGACAAAGCAGATTTATGAGGCGAGAATGAATGGGCAAAAAGGTAGGGGTAAACCTCGGCGTACGCATGCCGATCAAATCAGAGACGTTCTGGAAAAAGGCAAGGTCAAGAGTACCCTTAACCGGCGAGCGTGTATGAAAACAGTTATGAAAGTAGAAGAAGCCAAAGTTGTAAGTCAGGATCGTAGCAAGTGGAAAGCCATAGTCTCTGCTTACCCCGATGGGAGACAAGCGTGATTATATGTATGTATGTATTGTTAAGTAGTGTATTCTAAAGAACAATTTTTTTTTCCAGCTATAGACATTACCTCGAAAAAAGACCAAACGTAATTGAAAGTACCTATTGTCGATTTATTGTGTATTGGTAAATATACGATGTGTTAAACCTCACGACTGGGCTATAAATATCGGCAAGCTCTAAATTATGGGTATAGTTCCACATACAGATTGGTATTGTGTGTCACAGTCACATACACCTATTTAAGAGAGTGAGGGCGCCAGCATTATCGATCAATTTGTAGTAGTTTGACCGCTGTTGTTCGGGTCTTTCTGTTTACTGTGTGTTTAGAACTAAGTTTGAAGGCACTATTTATTTATTTACTATTGATACAAACACAGTTTGATATTGTATAAAATTTTGAGAGAAAAAATTCAAAGAGTCTGCGTCTTCGAAGTAGAACGTAGTTATTGCGAGTCTTGATTATCAAATGACCAAATTTTGCTTTATGAAAAATCACTAGGTTTTTTACAAAAACGGATATACTGATGACTTGTTAGGGTTTCGTAGCCAAATGGCAAACACGGAACCCTTATACATTCGTCATGTCTGTCTGTCTGTCCGCCGTGTATCACAGTCACTTTTCTCCGAAACTATAAGGCCTATGCTATTGAAACTTGGTAACTAGATGTATTCTGTGAACCGCATTAAGATTCTTATATAAAACTAGAAAAATAGCAGTAAATTTTGGGAATCCCCATACTCAGAACTGAAACTCAAAATGTTTGTTTTCATCAAACCCATACGTGTAGGGTATCTATAGATAGGTCTTCAAAAATGCTATTGAGGTTTTTAACATCATTTTTTTCTAAAGTGAATAGTTTACGCAAGAGACACTTCCAAAGTGGAAAAATGTGTTTCCCCCCCTCTAACTTCTAAAATAAGAGAATGATAAATCTAAAAAGAATATAATAAATATGATGTACGTTGCCATAAAAACTACCAACGAAAATTGGTTTGAACGAGATAGAGCTGGTAGTTTTTTTAATCTTCTATATATATAAAAACAAGAACTGACTGACTGACGATCAACGCACAGCCTAAGCCGCTGGGCCTAGAACCATGAAATTTCGCACAAATGCTCCTTATGTCACGTAGGCGAGCAATAAGAAGGGATTTTTAAAATTCAACTACTAAGGGGATAAACAAGGCTTGCAAAGTTTGTATGGGACAACGTGATTCCTTGGTCCGAGCTTCTTCAAATTTGGCATAAAACATCTTTAACTGAATTGATAGGGGACGTGTTTTATACTTTATTGAAATTTGTCTTTTATCATGGTTAAAATGGGATAGAAAAATATTTTGGGCTGAATTGCCCCATAGTTCATATAAATACTTCTTTTCACTTCTTATGCTCGTAAAGTTCTTGTTTATGCTGGGTGTATGCGGACTAAAACAACATTTTATGCTCTAGTGCATAAAGTTCTTTTTCTTCTTCTAAAACAATATGGCCATACTAGACCGTAGAGACGGCACCATGAAGATCGTGTTACTCTATGAACCAAACATAATAAAACGCTATTAAATAACTTGTTTTTTTTTTTGTTACATTTAATTTGTACTTTCTGTGTTCTATATAAATTAAGAAACATTAAAAATCAGATAGTATTATGATTGAAAAAATATTATAAAACTAGCTGACCCGCGCAACTTCGTTTGCGGCACATGAGAGTTAGAAAAAGAGAGGTATAGTATTAATATTTTGAGTAATATAATGTTTTCCGTCGCATTTACTCTCGTCGCGCCTAGTCCCGTCGCGTCGCTTATGTATATAATATAAATCGTCGCTTATTAAATGTAGATGAGAGCTGACCTGCACAACTTCGTGTGCGTCACATGAGCGAGAAAGAGAGCGGTGTAGTATTATAATTTAAGGTAATATAATGTTTCCCTTCGCACTTACTCCCGTCGCGTCGCTTATATTCATTAGAGCTGACCCGCACAACTTCGTTTGCATCACATGAGATTAAGAAGGAGAGAGGAGTGGTATTAATATGTAAAGTGATATAATGTTTCCCGTTGCATTTACTTCCACCCGTCCTTTTTTTGGTACGGAACTCATGTGTGTCCGACTCGCACTTGGCCGGTTTTTATCGTTCAGTTGATTGGCTACCACTGCAGTCCATGTTTACCTACTCCCGTCACGTCGCTCATACTTCAAAACTTATTAAAAGGGGTTATTGTAAGTGAACCTTAAAAGATAGGCATATGCTGTTCACGACATTTTTTTTGTAACTTTTAAAGTGGAACATTTTCGTAATACAAAATGTTTCACGTAACTTTAACCATTTACGCAACGTATGCAGTGGAAGCTCTCAAAAGAAATAAATTTCCCCCGTTCTCGAAACATTATTTATGGCTGCTCCGCTCCTGTTTGCATTAGCGTGATTTTATATCGCCATTAGCCATCCTCAATAAATGGAACATTAAATTGTAAAATAATTTTCGAAATGCAACCAGTATTTTCTGAGATCCTAGGACAAACAAACTCTTCAGTTTTATAATATTGTGAGCGAACCTTAAGAAACAGACAAATTAGGTTATTGTGAGCGAACCTTAAAAGATAGACATATGCTGCCACGGACTTTTTTTTAGAACTTTTTAAGATAAACAATATTTTTTACACAATTTTTACGTATCTTTAACTATTTACGCAGCGTACGCCTCGGAAGCTCTCAGGTGGTAAAAAATATTCCCCGTTCTCGAAACATTATTGATTGCTGCTTCGCCCCTATTCGTCTTAGCGTGATGTTTTATAGCTTATAGCCATCCTCAATAAATGGACTATCAAACTGTAAAATAATTTTTGAAATCCAACCAGTAGTTCCTGAGATCCTAGCGTTCAACCATACGAACAAACAAACAAACAAACTCTTCAGCTTTATAATATTAGTATAGATGCCTACAGAGCTTGGACCACGGCTCGTGCAAATTCAGATCCAAACATCTCTGAGGTGAAACGCAAATTAAATGCCGCCTCGAGGTCCAGTAAAAGAGCAATTGTCAAGGCCAAGTTCGATTTCGTCGGCAGAATTGGCGAACGGCTAGCAGGCTACCCTTCAGGAAGTCGTGAATTTTGGTCGCTTGCCAAAGCTGTCGAGGGAAACTTCTGTCGGTCAGGATTACCACCCTTGCTTAAACCCGATGGTAGTTTGGCCCAGAGTGCCAAGGAGAAAGCCGACCTTTTGGGTAATCTCTTTGCCTCTAACTCGACCATGAGCGACGGGGGTGCTTTACCGCCGGGCATTCCGAGTTGTGGCACTTCCATGCCGGAAGTTAAATTTACACAGCGGATTGTCCGGCGGGAGCTTCAATCTCTGGACGTTCATAAGTCGAGTGGGCCAGACGGCATTCCCGCGGTGGTACTTAAGCATTGTGGTCCAGAGTTGTGTCCGGTACTTACACGTCTTTTCACACTTTCCTATTCTATGCAACAATTCCCGGCGTCGTGGAAGATCGCGTATCTACATCCTGTACCCAAGAAGGGTGACAGAACCGACCCGGCCAATTACAGGCCTATAGCCGTCACCTCCCTTTTATCCAAGGTGATGGAGCGTGTAATTAATACACAGCTCCTGGGGTACCTTGAGGAACACGACCTGCTCAGCGACCGGCAGTACGGTTTCCGTCACGGTCGCTCGACGGGCGATCTTCTTGTGTACCTAACACACCGATGGGCGGCGGCTATCGAGAGTAAGGGTGAGGCTCTAGCTGTGAGCCTCGACATCTCTAAGGCCTTTGACCGGGTCTGGTACCGTGGTCTCCTTCCGAAACTGCCCTCATATGGACTACCCGAGAGATTATGCGGATGGGTGTCCAGCTTCTTGGCCGGTAGAAGCATCAGGGCCGTCGTTGACGGCAGCTGTTCAGACTGCATGGCTATAAACGCTGGAGTACTGCAAGGCTCAGTGTTGTCCCCTACTCTGTTTCTGCTGCATATCAATGACATGTTGTCTATTGACGGCATTCATTGTTATGCGGACTACAGTACGGGGGACACTTGTTACACGGGCCGCCCCGGTATCTCTCGGGACACAGTGGAGGAAAATCATGAACAGCTTGTGTTTGAAATCGAGGCTACTCTTACTAGTGTCCGATTGGGGTGGACAAAATCTTGTCCAGTTCAACCCTTCCAAGACACAAGCGTGTTTTTTCACCGCTAAGCAAACCCCAATTACTGTAGCGCCGCAATTTCAGGGCACATCTCTTTCCATCTCCAAAAGTATAGGGATCCTTGGCGTTGACATCTCCAGTGACGTTCAGTTCCGTAGTCATTTGGAGGACAAGGCTAAGCTGGCGTCCAAGAAGCTAGGTGTGCTCAACAGGGCGCGGCGGTACTTCACTGCGGCGCAAACACTGCTTCTCTATAAGTCGCAAGTGCGGCCGCATATGGAGTACTGCTGTCACCTCTGGGCGGGAGCACCTGAATATCAGCTTCGTCCATGTGACTCGGTGCAAAGGCGAGCTGTAAGAATTGTCAACGATCCTGTACTTACAGCTGGTGTGGAACCTCTTCGCGACAGGAGAGACTTTGCCTCCTTATGCGTGTTCTACCGCCTGTACAATGGTATGTGCTCTGAGGAATTGTTTGATATGATACCCACGGCTACGTTCTATCATCGCACCGCTCGCCACAGACAGGGAGTTCATCCTCACACTCTGCGTCCGGTGCGTTCCAGCACGGTTAGATCCGATAGGTGTTTTCTTCCGCGCACGCTTAGGTTGTGGAATGACCTCCCTGCCTCGGTTTTCCCAAACGCCTACAGTATGGGGTTCTTCAAAAGGGGTCTTAGAAGGTTCTTACAGGGTCGGCAGCGCGAGTGTGGCACCTCTGGTGTTGCAAACGTTCATAGGCTGCGGTGACCACCGGTCCTTCTGGTGGGCCGTATGCTTGTCTGCCACCTTAGTGGTATAAAAAAAAAAAAAAAGATGAACTTATGATTAGGCAGTATAGGTCTCGTTACCCATGCCTAATGCTTCATGTAGAATGATTAAAAAAAACTTGATAAAAAGACATTGTTGGGGTAAGAATTCTAATTTCACATTAATTTTATTTTAAGAACATGGAATTCATTTCTCAAAAGTAGTCATTTGTTTATTGATTAGTGTGACGTTTTCATCGCATTTAAATTTTTTCGTCATCATTTTACAATATCACTGTTTCATTTCCTTGCAATCGAAGTGAAAAGCAGAGTGTATAACTCGATCATAAAACCCATTTTATCCTCGACTTAATATCCACCCTCGCCTTTGGTTTGGGCGGATAAACGTCTCGTATAAAATGGCTTCTTTTATGCACTTGTAGTACAATCTACTATAGTCGGTAGTTTTTGTTTTTTTTTGACACATGTATGAAAGCTTAATTCGAATTAAAAAAGATGGTCTCAATTTTTGATAGGTAAGTAAATGTCAAAAATATCAAATAATTTAATAAAACTCTTCATTTATTGATTTTTGCCCTTCAATATGCGGAATTGCCTTCATATTTTGTATGTCAAAAATACATTTGTGAGAAGGAAAACCTGTACATATCTGGCTAGGAATTATGAAAGAACAAGTTCTGGGTAAGGTGTAAGTACTAACTGCAAAATAACAAGGTACAGAAAAACAGAAGTTTTTAAAGTTAGATACAATGGGCGGCCTTATTGCATACAGCAATAAGTAAGTAGGTAGGTATACGAATCGCAATCGTAATTTAGACGATTTTTACAAAGCCAGAATTTAATTGGATTTTTTCCAGAGAACGTCGCTCATACACAATTAGAATCCGCTCTCAAGGTCTTTTTCTTCTCTTCTCAAGGTCTTCTCAAGGTATTTTTGGAAAATCCTGGGGTCATCCTTCCGAGGGCTTACCCGGGGCTCCCAGCCGTAGGCATTAGGTGGAAAACGTGTGGTTTTTAGTCCGTAGGAGTCCGGCATAGCATCCATGTAGGATTTTCCTCACGTTAAAAAAAGGACCCTCTATTTCTGTAGAAAAATGCATTGCGATCGCTTCAGTTATTCAGTCATAGAGATCAGTGCATATACTGTAATAGTTGCCTATTAATTCAATATAATAAACAGGAAATATGGATTCCAGGAAAATATCGTAATAATATGTGTTTCAACATTAATTAGTTTAATATAAAGTTATTGTTAGATTTTAATAACAAATAAGGTCGTTAAGACAAGTACCTAATGAGTACCTATTGCTGTATTAAATGATTATTATTTACTAACTTACCAACACCGCATATACGCAAGTAAAGTACCTAGGTACATTAATGTGGTCAATGACAATCAATATCTACTTACCTACATAAATAAAATAATAAATTTATAATAAATTTGTTTATTCATTTTGTCCACAAATTGTTTTACAATGTCTTATCAATATCTATTTTTTATTCCACAAATTGTTTTACAATGTCTTATCTATATCTGAATAAATCTCTGAAGCCAACTTCAAAATGGACAAACCCCACTTCAAAAATAGATTGGACCTAAGACCTGTTCAAGTTGGTATTATTATGGATATGATATAATACATTATTCTTTCAAATTATGTCCAATATTCCACTCGATGAGGAATATAAAGTACTGAAGGCATAATTTCTTTAGAGATACGAGTATCAATAAAATTATTAAGACATACCCTAAAAATTCATACTTGCGTCAGCCATATTTAACTTAGTAGCGTTTTTTTAGAGTACTAAATTCTTTTATTTGATGCTCATGTTATGACAGTGTATATGTAATAAAATAATACATCACTTATGTAATGTTCATGTGATATTTTATTATGGTGTTTACATACTTACATTTATTTTTATCAACCGCACCAAACATTCGCATTACAAATGCGTAAGTTTGTACTAATAAAAGCTTATTATAATCGTACTTACTTCATTTACCTTATTCGCCATATTTTTAAAAAAATATCATACTTACACGGTTCCGATAAGCACAGAGTTTATTACCATCTTCGCTTACTTTCTTATTATATAGAGGGATAATACAAACGATCAGAGGCGTTATAGATGAACATTTAGCAGATGAAATCTACAGTAAATGTCTGGTCACAATAGGAGAAACTGTATTAGTACGAGAAAGAAAGAAGTACAGATATGAATTCCTTAGCAAAAGCAGAGAATGCTCTCTAAACCAATTAACAAAGACATTAGGTATCAATTTTTACAAAAATATATATTTACTTCGCTCAATACGTACTGTTACACGAATTTGACCGAAGGTCTTTTTAAAAAAAAGAATTAGATTTTGGAAGAACACTTTATTCAACTTTGGGCTCGAATTGGAGGGCAAGTGTCACGCGCGGATGATGGATCAGAACTGAGCTCTTGCTCTTCAATAGACTATGACGAGCTGGCAAAAGTGCTGACTGGACATAAGGGTTAGGGCTGGTAGGCATTATCCTATACAGGGTGTATATGTAACAGCCCTGGGGATAAGAGTAAACTTAACCTAGAAAGGTTAAGTTTATGTGAGGGTTGTGCGGATTTTAGGAGAAGGTACTGTAGGGGAATCGACAGCGACTTCTGAGAACTCTATAGGTGTTTCAAAGTTTGTATTAACTCTACTTTTGAAAAGAAGACGGTGACAGGAGCCCTTTTTAATTAATATACACAGAAATATTAAAATAGAAATTAGATCTAAAACAGCTATTATAGTATTGGAGTAATAATTGCTATACAAAACAATGTGAGGTTTTTCTATAATATCGTTTAAACTATTCACAATTTGATTTGTGTCAATATATTGTTGTGAAATAATAGAATCAAGGTTAATATGGGTTGAATTAAAAATAGGGATGTGCGTTTTATTTTTTAAAAGCATTTCGGAATTACAGCAAGAGTCATTTATTAAACTGAAGTTAGGTTTAGAAATAGGTTGTAATTGAATTGTTTTTGAGTATTTCGGTATTAACCTTGAGTCTTTATAAAAAGCTATACAATTACTGGGTAGATGTAGTATACCAGTGTTTGACAGTACTATTTCTAAGTTACTGGAGTTTTTACAATCAATGGATAGTTTGGTAGGATTACTTATTACATAAATCCATTTATTATTGAATAGTGGTTGCCAGATGTCTAATTGACCTCCGACAAATTTGGTTTTACACATATTGTACACCGTAGTAAGTGCTTTCGAAATTATTTCCGATTCGCAGATTGGAGTCACAGAACTCAAAACTACTTCTAGATTATAACAAATATATTCCATATTGTAAATTGTTTTACAGTTACTTAAGCTATCTAATTTACAATAAAAGGATCTATCTCTAGTTATACCTATAAACTTTGTAGATGTAATAATCGTTGAGTAAACATTATCAGACACAGCGACGGGGTATGGAATGTTGTGGTAAATATAATATTTCTTATCATTCACTAATGGCACTTTTAAGACAAATACTATTTTATTATCTTGATAGTAAGTAGCTAAATCAGAAACATTCATTAAAGCATAGATATTATCTAAAGTCAAACTAATAGGGAACTGGTGATAGTCAGTTAAAAACCTATAGTTTTCAACGAGTTCTGAAAATAATTGTTTTGGAGTTATTATAGGAGGATATAAAATATTTGTTTTGCTGAACATGATGCCGTTGATCAATTCTTCTAATTTAAAGGACAATGTTAAAAGACTACTCTCCAAAATATTAATAATTTGATTGAACTTTGTCCTCAGCAGCAAACTATCAGAAACTTTACTGAAATTTTGTTGGTAAATAGTTAGAGTTTCGATTGCGCTGTTTAATTGCTTTTCATTGGCGCATATAGTATATCTCTAAAGGACGAGAGGGTGGATGTTGTAACCAGAATATTTTGTTTAAGTAGTTTAGAAAGTGTAGATTGGTCTTTTCCAATGATATCAATAGCTTTACTGTACTCGATTGCATCGTTTTCATCCATAGTACCAAATATTTGTTTGAGTACGGTCCCGATTCCACCAAACCAGGCTGATCTTTTGGTTTTGAACTCAATTTAATGTGAAATAGATTCAAAATCACGTTTTATGTCATTATATCTGATAGATAGAGGCTGGAGCAGGTTGATACATTCGATATCTGAATACAGTATGCATTGTTTACATAAGGACTGACAGCTGCCTATTACACCGTTCATGTTTTCGATATGATGTGGTATATAAGAATGTTTATAGGAATTAAAATATTAAGATGTCCATCTACAATTTTAAGTGACCCGACCGGGTCAAAGTATATACCGGAAGCATTCGTTGAACTTTCGATGAATGTTTCTTGTGCAGAACACAGGGAACTGTAAAGAATTGTATAAATGTTTTATAACTACAAGTAATGTATAAAAGAATTGTATATAACTGTTGTGACTTACATTAGATTTTATATTTTAAGTAGAATTGTATACGTTAATTTACTAATTATAATTAACTCATAAAAGAATTGTATATAATGTTCATTTATTATTATAACAAATGTATAAAAGGATTGTATATGTTGATTTGTATTTATAAGTAATAAGAGAAGTATTGAATTATAATTATAACTTTATAACTAATTTATAAAGGGATTGTATCAATGTATTTATTCTATTCATATAAAATAAGACAATAAAACTATTTGGATTAATTAGCTGTCATCACGACGCCTGGCTAATTTGACTACATCAAAGTGATGATTTACATGTCGTCTGTTAATTAATAAAGTCAGAGTATTTCTGCCGTTTACTTTAATAATTTTGTATGGGCCTTTCCATACTGGGGAAAGAGCCTTGCGAAGACGTAGATGATTTTTGAGATATACAAAGTCTCCGACGTTGTATTGTACAGGACGGGAATGGGCATCGTAGTAGCGTTTAGATCTTTCCTTTGCTCTTTCTATGTTTTCAAGTGCTTTGTCACGGGAAACTTTGAGTCGGTGTTGAAGCATCTTGACATATTCGGGATAAGTGACATTTGGAGAAGAGTCAAAGACTGAGTCAGGAATGAAAGGTTTATGACCAAAAACGAGTTCGTAAGGCGTAAAGCGAGTTGTAGAGTGGACACTACTATTGTAAGTTAACATAGCAGTTTAAACAAATTTATGCCAATTTGTTTGATTTTCGTTGACGTAAGATTTCAGGTATTCCTTAAGGGTCAAATGACTCCTCTCAAGAGCTCCCTGAGTTTGTGGATGGTAAGGAGACGACCAAAGCTGTTTTATCTTTAAAAATTTAAAGGGTGTGTTTAAATAAATCAGCAGTGAAGTTCGTTCCTTGATCAGTAAGGATCTTCTTTGGGATTCCAAATACAGATATGAAATGCACTAAACATTCGCAGGATTCTTCTGCTGTTGCATTGGAAATGGGATACGCCATAGAGAATTTGGTCAAATCATCTTGAAGGGTTAGGATAAATTTTATATTGTTATTAGATGATTCACTGTTGTAACTTTTATGGGTAAATACCTGTCATTAAATGATGGGTACACAAAGAACACTAGTTATGTAACCCGGGTAAAGAAACGCACACCGAGACGTCTGCGTTCGCCAACGTAAAACATTACACACACACACACACACACACACACACACACACACACACACACACACACACACACACACACACACACGCACACGCACACGCACACGCACACACACACACACACACACACACACACACACACACACATGTATGCTAAGTCATTTTTATTACACTTACAAACTTCTTGTGGCATTCCAAAACAATCAACGAGTTGCAATTAAATAAGTAAGCGTATTTGAAATAATGACGTAGTAACCAACGTAGCTAAGGCTCATAAGGTCTCGTCTTTCCCGATTCTGAAGATTTAGGGGTTCTAGAGGATCTAGGGGTTCATAATGAGTGAATTGTACTCTTTTTGGATTTCCAAAATGCTTGTTGATATTTTTCTATGATAAGACGTTTTGTTTCGAGTGATTGTCGAAAACCAAAAATATCATTGCATTTTTTGTAAAATATTTTTTTAGTTCCTTAACTGATACTAATAGTGAGGGTAGATAGTATAAATTCAAACAAGCTAAGCAAGTTGCATTAGTTTTGAAATTACTTTATATATACCCTCTTAATAATAATACTGTTTGTCATTTGTATTATATAGTTGGAGCATTCGAATACAGCTAACAACCTTTGTGCCTGACGCTTTCACGCTTTTTGCCTCAAAATTTAAAGAATACTTACCTAATTATTGAGATTAAAGATGATGCATCATTTAACAATATTATTGAGAGCAAAAATAATTGTTTTTCACGAGAAAAATGTCTCAATTAGTGAAATTGCGAGACGTTTAATGATATCGGTAAGCAGTCAAATTTAACATATTAGAATTTTTTTACATGAGTGTTCAGTTTCTTTGTTAATCAATAATCATATTTTGTTTTCGTTTACAGAGAAAAACTGTGTGGTTATGGGTTCACCGTCATGCAAAATCTGGAGGCATAGATCGTCTCCGACCTGATCCCCTACCTTTGGCTTTTATTGATGCAAATCCACAGCACAGGGATATTGTGGCCACGCACATTGCTGAACCTTTCACATCAACTCAATCTACGGCAACCTGACACAACGTCAGCATCTAATGTGTCCGTTATTATTTACCTACGTGCAGGTGAATTGAGGTGTGCCGAACCAGCAAAGAAAATTTTGATACCTGACCTTCATCGTGAAAACAGATTACGGTTTGCTAGGTAATATTTGAATTTTGATTGGTGCAATAATATTGTTTAATGTAGTGACAAAAAGTGTTTTAAATCTGATAAGGATGAACGCAATTTTCTATGGAGAAAACAAGGTAATTGGTATTTTAAAAAAAAATATTTCACTATGCAGGACTAGTGGCCTTATATTACCAAATTAATTATTAAGTAAGTATTAGGTAGCATAAGTGAGTGATATTATTGTTTGCGAGGTTAGAAATCATGATACCATGATTTCCGACTAGCTAACATGTTGATTCATATCACTTATGAGTATGACTTTATTTTTGGGATTATAAAAATTATGCGTCCATGCTTGTCAAATTTATTATCTTTTTAATAAAGGTAATATAGATATAAAGGCAGATAACTGCTACTCGCCAAGTATGTATGTATATTTTTATATATATAAGTATGTCTATCAGTCGTTTAGATCCCATAGCACAAGCTTATATTAGTTTAATTTGTGCTAGATGATGTTATGTGAGATTGTCCACAAATATTTATTGTTGAAAAAATAACATTACAAAGATAAAAATACACTTCCGTCGATGAAATATTTAATTAAGAACTTTAAAGTTGTCTTCAAGAGCTATACAATTACGAACGGAATGAGAAAATTCATGGTTCATTACCATTTTAAGTTATTATACTCACTATAGACACGTGAATGGTTATGTAATAAAAACGTTTCTGTAAAAGGTTTTTGTTTTATTATATTTACTAGCGGCTGTTTCTCCCGCGGAGCTCCCGTTGCCATGGAAATACGGAAATAAAAGATACACTAGGTATGTTCACCGGAGATAGTGTAGCTTTCCGACATTGAAAGAATTTTTCAAATCGGTTTAGTAGATTCGGGGCCTATTCAATGCAAACAAACAATCAATTTAATATTTCATTTTTATAATATTAGTAAAGATAACTTATAGAAAGTGTATAATATGCCTCTGCCTACCTCTTCAAGGATAAAAACGTGACCATATGTATGTATAATATAACCTATTTACAAAATAAAAAATAAAATACTATTAAGTATTTTTTAGCGAAAACTAGTTGAATGTCTGTGAATTAGAACTTGGGTGAGTTTTACAGAATTCACCAAAAATTAGTTGAGCAATAGGATTCGAACTCGGATCATCGCTATTATCAGTCCACCTCTTACCAATCGTGCTGCGCTAGCTGTTACGTAAATAGTTAAAATATGTAAAGATATTGTATTATGTAGGCATAAGTAATACGTAGCATACTTGTATTGCATAGTTATATTTCGGTCATTACTAATATAAAAAATTGCAACTGTGTGATTGAGTGTATGCTAACGAAGTGCCTACACTCGTCGACATTAAGCAGACGTCGGTGTGCGTCTCTTCCGCCCGGGTTACTTAACTAGTGTTCTTTGTGTAAATAATAACGGACACATTAGATGCTGACGTTGTGTCAGGTTGCCGTAGATTGAGTTGATGTGAAAGGTTCAGCAATGTGCGTGGCCACAATATCCCTGTGCTGTGGATTTGCATCAATAAAAGCCAAAGGTAGGGGATCAGGTCGGAGACGATCTATGCCTCCAGATTTTGCATGACGGTGAACCCATAACCACACAGTTTTTCTCTGTAAACGAAAACAAAATATGATTATTGATTAACAAAGAAACTGAACACTCATGTAAAAAAATTCTAATATGTTAAATTTGACTGCTTACCGATATCATTAAACGTCTCGCAATTACACTAATTGAGACATTTTTCTCGTGAAAAACAATTATTTTTGCTCTCAATAATATTGTTAAATGATGCATCATCTTTAATCTCAATAATTAGGTAAGTATTCTTTAAATTTTGAGGCAAAAGGCGTGAAAGCGTCAGGCACAAAGGTTGTTAGCTGTATTCGAATGCTCCAACTATATAATACAAATGACAAACAGTATTATTATTAAGAGGGTATATATAAAGTAATTTCAAATCTAATGCAACTTGCTTAGCTTGTTTGAATTTATACTATCTACCCTCACTATTAGTATCAGTTAAGGAACTAAAAAAATATTTTACAAAAAATGCAATGATATTTTTGGTTTTCGACAATCACTCGAAACAAAACGTCTTATCATAGAAAAATATCAACAAGCATTTTGGAAATCCAAAAAGAGTACAATTCACTCATTATGAACCCCTAGATCCTCTAGAACCCCTAAATCTTCAGAATCGGGAAAGACGAGACCTTATGAGCCTTAGCTACGTTGGTTACTACGTCATTATTTCAATACGCTTACTTATTTAATTGCAACTCGTTGATTGTTTTGGAATGCCACAAGAAGTTTGTAAGTGTAATAAAAATGACTTAGCATACATGTGTGTGTGTGTGTGTGTGTGTGTGTGTGTGTGTGTGCGTGTGCGTGTGCGTGTGTGCGTGTGTGTGTGTGTGTGTGTGTGTGTGTGTGTGTAATGTTTTACGTTGGCGAACGCAGACGTCTCGGTGTGCGTTTCTTTACCCGGGTTACATAACTAGTGTTCTTTGTGTACCCATCATTTAATGACAGGTATTTACCCATAAAAGTTACAACAGTGAATCATCTAATAACAATATAAAATGTATCCTAACCCTTCAAGATGATTTGACCAAATTCTCTATGGCGTATCCCATTTCCAATGCAACAGCAGAAGAATCCTGCGAATGTTTAGTGCATTTCATATCTGTATTTGGAATCCCAAAGAAGATCCTTACTGATCAAGGAACGAACTTCACTGCTGATTTATTTAAACACACCCTTTAAATTTTTTAAGATAAAACAGCTTTGGTCGTCTCCTTACCATCCACAAACTCAGGGAGCTCTTGAGAGGAGTCATTTGACCCTTAAGGAATACCTGAAATCTTACGTCAACGAAAATCAAACAAATTGGCATAAATTTGTTTAAACTGCTATGTTAACTTACAATAGTAGTGTCCACTCTACAACTCGCTTTACGCCTTACGAACTCGTTTTTGGTCATAAACCTTTCATTCCTGACTCAGTCTTTGACTCTTCTCCAAATGTCACTTATCCCGAATATGTCAAGATGCTTCAACACCGACTCAAAGTTTCCCGTGACAAAGCACTTGAAAACATAGAAAGAGCAAAGGAAAGATCTAAACGCTACTACGATGCCCATTCCCGTCCTGTACAATACAACGTCGGAGACTTTGTATATCTCAAAAATCATCTACGTCTTCGCAAGGCTCTTTCCCCAGTATGGAAAGGCCCATACAAAATTATTAGTATACTTTTGGAGTTGGAGTTTTGGAGTTGTAGAGTTTTCGAGTTTTTGACTTTGGAATCATAAAGCTTTGAACTTTTGGACTTTGGACTTTTGGACTTTTATACTTATGTAGTTTTGGACTTTTGGAATTTTGGAGTTTTGGACTTTGGTGTTTTGAACTTTTGGACTTTGGACTTTTGGACTTTTGGACTTTTGGACTATTGGACTTTTGGACTTTCGGACTTTTGGACTTTTGGACTTTTGGACTTTTGGACTTTTGAACTTTTGGACTATTGCAGTTTGGGCTTTTGACCTTTTGGAGTTTTGGAGTTTTAGAGTTTTAGAGTTTTAGAGTTTTAGAGTTTTAGAGTTTCAGAGTTGTAGAGTTGTAGAGTTGTAGAGTTTGAAATGTTGTAGAGTTGTAGATTTGTAGAGTTTTAGAGTTTAGAGTTTTAGAGTTTTAGAGTTTTAGAGTTTTAGAGTTTTAGAGTTTTAGAGTTTAGAGTTTAGAGTTTAGAGTTTTAGAGTTTTAGAGTTTAGGGTTTTAGAGTTTTAGAGTTTTAGAGTTTTAGAGTTTTAGAGTTTTAGAGTTTTAGAGTTTTAGAGTTTTAGAGTTTTAGAGTTTTAGAGTTTTAGAGTTTTAGAGTTTTAGAGTTTTGGAGTTTTGGAGTTTTGGAGTTTTGGAGTTTTGGAGTTTTGGAGCTTTGGAGCTTTGGAGCTTTGGAGCTTTGGAGCTTTGGAGTTTTGGAGTTTTGGAGTTTTGGAGTTTTGGAGTTTTGGAGTTTTGGAGTTTCGGAGTTCTGGAGTTCTGGAGTTCTGGAGTTTTGGAGTTTTGGAGTTTTGGAGTTTTGGAGTTTTGGAGTTTTGGAGTTTTAACTCTACAACATTTCAAACTCTACAACTCTACAACTCTACAACTCTGAAACTCTAAAACTCTAAAACTCTAAAACTCTAAAACTCTAAAACTCTAAAACTCCAAAACTCCAAAACTCCAAAAGGTCAAAAGCCCAAACTCCAATAGTGCAAAAGTTCAAAAGTCCAAAAGTCCAAAAGTCCAAAAGTCCAAAAGTCCGAAAGTCCAAAAGTCCAATAGTCCAAAAGTCCAAAAGTCCAAAGTCCAAAAGTTCAAAACACCAAAGTCCAAAACTCCAAAATTCCAAAAGTCCAAAACTACATAAGTATAAAAGTCCAAAAGTCCAAAGTCCAAAAGTTCAAAGCTTTAAGATTCCAAAGTCAAAAACTCGAAAACTCTACAACTCCAAAACTCCAACTCCAAAAGTCCAAAAGGTCAAAAGCCCAAAACTCCAAAAGTCCAAAAGTCATAAAGTCGAAAAGTACGAAAGTCCAAAAGTCCAAAAGTCAAAAAGTCCAAAAGTTCAATAGTCCAAAAGTCCAAAAGTTCAATAGTCCAAAGTCCAAAGTCCAAAACTCCATAACTCCAAAACTCTATAACTCCAAAACTCCAAAATTCCAAGAGTCTAAAGTCCAAAACTCCAAAATTCCGAATGTCCAAAAAGTTCAAAAATAACATGCAAAATATATCTGACCTCTTTATTAGGTACATAAGTACCTACTCTCTTTTATTATTCTGAATGCAAGGAGGCCGCAATCAAACTTCTCTTAAAAATCATCAATCTGGTAGGTACCTTCTAAATAGTGTCCATTTCGATTGCTCGGCCAATATGTCGTAGAAAAAAGAAACTTATGTCAGCATTTCGAAGGAATTCGTAGAAAACGAACAGTGAAAACCGCAAATTCGAAGAGTCAATATTTAGAAAGTTATAAGGGTTTAACCGTGGCCGCGCAGTCCGCATGAATTCAACTGCGCGGCCACCAGTTCTCTTGAACGGAGCTACGTACAAGTCTAATTCTTTTTGCTAATCACTGACACGATTTCGAAGAAAATGTAGATTATAAAAATAAAGCCCTACTATTTGAACTTCACAACATACGGCACTCCAAAGTTATGGCCGCGCAGTCCGCACAATGCGAACCGCGCGGCCACGGTTTTTCTTAAATGGAGCTTAAACGGAGCTTAGTAGAAGTCCCAATCTTTTTGCTAATTACAGATACCATTTCGAAGAATATGTAGACAGTATGAATAAAGCCTCAAATTAAGAACTAAATAACGTATAGAACTTAAAACCTATAATCGAAGGAAAAAATAGGGTGACCAAGATTTATAGTGTGTGAATCCAGGCTTTTTACTATTTTAATATCATAGTGTAAATATATTTATATAGCAAGTAGCTTTTCTTGTAAAAAGAGCTACTGATTGTTTCAATTAAATTCCAATTCAATTCAATTGAGAATTAGTGATTCGAATTAGTCTTACGAAAATGTGCTTGTAAGCTTTTAAGTAAAATAGGTTTATTAAAAAGAAAACATATTTGCTGGCGATTGGCAATCATTCATTCTACATGGCGCTGTGTGAAATAGATATTCCACTACATCAAATATTGGTTTTTGGTGCAGGACCTCCTCACTCCCACAGTTCAACAATCCCAACCACAGCAACCACCAAAAGGAAACAAACCTTAGCAAATCACCGCGACGATAACGAACTGCCCAACCCAAAGAAGACAAATGGACGGGACGATAATTCGCCTGATGGCATTTGTAACTTTTTCTAAGATGAAGCGGTCCACAACTATTCTGAGCATTTTCCGTACTTATTTATATAAGGTGTTATTTACTAACTAGAAGTATTCTTCTATAAATGTAGGTATTAAAATGTCGTTTATAAAAACAGTAAAGTAAGTAGGTACATATAAGTAAAGTATTGACTTTCGATTACATTACATTAATTAAGTACTATACGTAAAAACACCATACAGTACCTCATTACCTACCAACTTAAATATTGGGTAAAAAATATTAGTATTGCGGAAATACCTTACTTGATATTGTTATTGTCCAGACTACCAACGTTATAGGTTAAACGCAAAGTTTATATTACTTGAATAGTGGTATTTAGATTCAATTTACGTAAAACTAAAGCATTTGAAATTAAATCAGCAATTAAAAATGGTCGAAAACAAGGACGTATCATAGCTATACACATCGACATCGCGACTTTAACCCTTCAACACACTAAAAAGTATATATCGAAAATCGGTAATCGCACGGACCTAGCTCCACCACCCTAAAAATGAAAAAAGATTTCCCATTTCCCAAAAAAAAATTTTTTTCTCACTTACCAGATCAAATTTTTCGATTCTGCAAACAGCAACCGGATCATTGATAAATTGTTTATTTTACTGTGTATAATAATAAACAATAATGAAAACACATTATTTATAATAAAAAAACAAAACACACACGCACACTCGCACTTGGTACACACGCACTCAACAAAAAAAACATTGATTACTCTAGCACCACACCATATTTTACGATCCTGTAAACACCAACCGGATTATTGATATATTGTTTATTTTACTGTGTATAATACTAAATAATAATGCAAACACATTATTTATAATAAAAACACGAAACACACACGTACTACACAAACGCACGCCATCCATGCGCAATCGACTCTCAACTTCAACTGTTCGATTTTTGTAAAAAATTCTGGCCCATTGACGTCATTTTATAAGATTCCAAAAACAAGAAAATGTTATAAACTACACATGCAATAAACCTGTTCATAGAAAAGTAGAACGTAAGAAGGCTAAATTTAAGTTTAAAGTCGTCTGGGTAGGTGCGGCGACCGGTCGCCGCGCGGGGCTTTACGGAAAAATTTGATTATTATGCGCGGCGACCGGTCGCCGCGAGGAGCTCTAAGGGTTAAAAAACAAATAAACTTTTATAAATTTGAAAAAAGAATTCTATAAATTATCTGTAGTAGCATGCATGAAGTAAACATATTTGCTGGCGAAAGAAAAAAATTCAATATCAGAGGAACGTGGAGTAAAAAGGAAACTTGAATTTCACTTACTGAGACATATGATTACCTACTTAATGTGTTTACGGGTAAAAAGTAATATTTAAATTTATAAAATGTTAGTGCTGTTTATCGGATTAGTAATTACTGGCGTAATTTAGGTCATTAAATAACAATAACAATATGTACCTATATAACAATACCTATATAACAATATGTACCTATATTGTGATCATCACCATTTACTGAAATATAAATCAATCGATGAGTGTTTTTTTCTTATCTTCTTATCTTTGACTGCCTCTGTGGCACAGTCGGTAGAGATACCGTCTGCGGCGCTGGAGGTCGTGGGATCGATTCCCACCGGAGACAAATATTTGCGTGACCCATAAATGTTTGTCTCAAGAGTCTGGGTGTATCTATGTATAATATGTATGTATTTAAAAGTATATAAGTATTAATATCCGTGGTGGATCGTGGATACCCATAACACAAGCAGGTTATTCCTAGCTTACTTTGGGATCAGATAGCGTTGTGTGAGATGTCCGTGAATATTTATTTATTTATATCCTAGAAGTAAACTTCTCTATTCAAATTCAAACCAAGGGACTACAACTATTTGCTTTTTACGATTAAAAGTATAGCAATATACGTGACATTAAAAAGTCTTATTAACCGACTTCAAAAAAGAGGAGGTTCTCAATTCGTACGCTATGTTTTTTTTTTATGTATTAGTATTACGCGATAGCGGCGCCGATTTTGATTTTTTTTGTTTGAATGAGGTTACTTGTGAGGTGGTCCCATATCCAGGGTATCAAGATCTGATGCTGGGATCCAGGAGAAATCGAGGGCAACCACCGAAAATTGTTGGGACAACTAGTGCGTTTGCTAACTTTTTGATTAATTGCTTTAATAAGTAAGTAAACCTACTACAATTTAATAAAGGTCTGGAGTCGATATGATGATGGAACCGAAAGACAGTTGAGGGAATTTCTTAACGATTTACAGCAGTTACCTTGTGTTTCGGCTTGATTGATTTGTGTTGATGAGAACTTTACACCTAGATAGATATACTTATCGGTCTACCCGTCACTTAAAATAATAATAAAAAAATAATTAAACAATAGAACCGACTTCATACAAATCCTTAAAAATAAAATATACCTAGCACATAGTGATATGTATTTTGATTTATCAGATTTTATTCAATTTAAAATGGAAGTTGTTGCCATTAATAATACCTACCTACCTATACCTATGGGTTTACTTGGCGCCGACTTCAATATGATATTGAATAAAATCTGGTAAATCAAAATAATAACTTTGTGCTAGGTAAATATTTTAAAGGATTTGTATGAATTCGGTTCAAATTTTTTTTTGGGAATATCTCGTCGACGCAACGTAAATCATGGTCACCCTTTTTTTAACTCGAGTTACAGGGTTTAAGTTCTGTAACTCGTGATTTTCAAGCATTAGAACTTCGTTCATGATATCTACATATTCTTCGAAATCGTATCAATGATTAGCAAAAATAATGAGACCTCTACCAAATTCTGTTTAAGCTCCACTTTAAGAAACACGTGGCCGCGCGGTTCGCCCTTACGTAAGTGCTGTAGAACGAGAAGTTCAAACTTTAGGGCTATATTTTTCAAATCTACTTTTTCTTCGAAATCGTATCAGTGATTAGCAAAAATAATTAGACTTCTACAATGCTCCGTTAATGAGAACTGGTGGCCGCGCGGTTCGCTTTATGCGGACTGCGCGGCCATAACTTTGGAGTGCCGTATGTCGTGAAGTTCAAATAGTAGGGCTTTATTTTTATAATCTACATTTTCTTCGAAATCGTATCAGTGATTAGCAAAAAGAATTAGACTTGTACGTAGCTCCGTTCAAGAGAACTGGTGGCCGCGCAGTTGAATTCATGCGGACTGCGCGGCCACGGTTAAACCCTTTTAACTTTCTAAATATTGACTCTTCGAATTTGCGGTTTTCACTGTTCGTTTTCTACGAATTCCTTCGAAATGCTGACATAAGTTTCTTTTTTCTACGACATATTGGCCGAGCAATCGAAATGGACACTCTAAATAGGTTGTTTATAATATTTTGTTCTGAAGCAGGCAGAATATAATTTTAAAAAAACTGACCAGCGCCATCTATTGGTAAAATCACTTTTAAAAGCTATTTTATTCTTATTGCTGTTATGATAAAAGTGTATAGAGTAGCCTTAAACCATCTCTTAATCCTATTGTATATCGTGTCCAATTTTGAGCTCAATCGATTCAGTAAATTTTGAGTTTTTAATAGATACTTAAACGCACACAACATTTTTATATATATAGATATAGTTTGTATAGTCACGCCTTTATCCACAAAGGGGTAGGTTGAAATTTTTCAAGCCGCCCATAAAGCCTTCAACTTGGCTTATAAACTTGCTTGTTACCTGCAACCGGGACCAACTGCTTATTGTACCTTCCATAGCACGGAAGCGCTCTTAAATGGAAATGTCACACCTTTACGACGACCAGCCACAGCAAAAATTGCTTACAGCAGTAATTGTTTACAGAAAACTGAGTCAGTTCTTCTCGAACGGGTTCAGACACTCAAAAGCTCACACGTCGCCATTTACAGCTTTCTGTGCCGCTATCTATCGCATAGTAACTATAATTGTAGGTGGAAGCCTCCGACTGCAGCCATATTAACTTTAATGTGTGTCTCCTTGTATACCATAAATGTCAAGGCATATCCCACTACACGTATCTTGTGCATTTAAAACCGCAACTAATTTGTGGTACACCGCTGACATGTCCAATGTTTAGGGAGGTACACCTAATTTCCAAATTTAATTTGTTTCAAGTAGCTTTACTCCAAATATAATAATTTAGCTGGACAGGTTTACTATTTACTTCTTTTTCAATGGAAACATTATTTTGATGAAATAAATGCCTGCATTCATTTTACTATTTTACTTTTGTTAAATTAATTACTGACTAGCTGTTGCCCGCGACTACGTGCGCGTGAAAATTATGTTATAATGCCAATTTGATTGCTCTCTGCTTAGCCCCTAGGATATGTAGCGTGATAATATATAGCTTATTTGAAGACCCTACCCCTAGTTAATATTTGTGCAAAATTTGAATCAAATCTGTTGAGTACTTTTCGAGATCCTAACCTAACTTTTATCTTAAGAACTAATATTACAAAGAGATATCACTTGATTGTTTGTTTGCTACGAAACCACTGAACCGATTTAAAAAAATTTTCACTGTTGGAATGCTACACTATTATCGGTTGACATGCAAAATTTTATTCCAGTATTAGTTCGGGAACTACGCGGATGTAACCGCATGTTCTTAAGATAAAAGTTATTGTACAAATGTAGGTTTCGTATATACTGATGACATAGGAAAAAACGGGAAAAGTCTCCATGGGAGCGCGTTCGTTGAGCACGTGTTCAACATATTTATTGGCAATGTGTTCGTAAATATTTATTTTAACTTTTATATTTTAAATAATTTTTATGTACATAAATGTTAAAATTATCGATACTATTCGTGTTTGTATTCTTATAAGAAATTATAAACTCCTCTTTTAGAATATCTTTGTACGCAATCACCAGATTTATGAAACACAGTTTACAAGACACAATGATTTAATCTGCTGTTAACTTGTACAAACTGCCCTACAGTCTAAATTGTACTCTTAATTACAGTGAACCTAATTAAAAGCGCATTATACGTTTAGTGTCCAAGTGACTCAAGTGTTTCCCGCCGGTGAGTAAATTATTTACTGCCAACTGTTTTTGAATAATCACGAGGTACACAATTACAGACAATTATTGTTCTACCTTCTAAAGGAAACAGTCATTTCATAATCATATAATAGTAATTTGATGTGTGAAAACCTGAACATGATATTTTAAGAATACCTCCAAATAGGTCCTATTTAAGTTCAATTAATGTAATTTACCGGCAACCTACAATAAACATGTCACCGCAGGGACTGTATGTAGGAGTCGTACGACTGTATGTTGTTACGTAATCGTTCGACATTTGACGTCGAACGCCGAACGTCAAACGACGACGGTCGAACCTTGAATGTCTCTCTCTGTCTACTGTCTAACGTCGTTACGTCGGACGTCAAACGCTAAATATCGAGTATTGAATATCGAAAGTCGAATGTCGAACGCCAAACTTCAAATGCCGTACGTTAACGTTGACCGCCAACCACCGAACGCCGACCACTGAACGCTGACCACCGAATGCTGACCACCTAACGCCGACCACCGAACGGCGTTGAAACGTCAACTGTCGAACGACGAACGTTGCCAGTAAAACGCTGAACGCCATACGCCTAACACCGAACGCCAAATGGTGATCGCCAAACGCCTAACGCCACATGCACAATGCCGAACATCGAGCGTGGATGGCACGTTATATGGCTCCACAAAACGCGAGCACCATTGGTGGTTCATGCGGAACCCACTTTAAAGTACTATAATATATTACGTGTGTATGTGTACTCACAATAAGTACTTTTACAACATATTTTTTTCCTTTTTAGATCTAGAATTTTAAAAAAACACCATAAATAGGACTTTGATTCAAGGGCTCAAAAAATAAGAAAATTTATTCAACTTACAAAATTTTTACATGCATTATTATATACATAAACACATTTACATTCGCATAAACATACACACATCGTAGCAGAGCACATTTACTTTTTTATATCTTTTTTTCAAGGTCTTTAAGCTCTTTTTTAACCGACTTAAAAAAAGGAGGAGGTTCTCGATTCGTCTGTGTGTTTTTTTTTCTATGTATGTTCACCGATATTTCCGTCAATTAAAGACGGATTTCAGTTTTTTGAAGTGAAACTTCTTTATAGGCGTTGGAAAAAAAATTGCGTCACGTCACGTCACGATTTTTGGTTACGCGCCATCTTTGTTCTGTTTCCCACCACGGTGGATTCGAATTAAGAGTACTTTATCCAGGGATAGCATGTCATTTAAGGGTTTTTGGACTTTTGGACTTTTGGGCTTTTGGACTTTTGGACTTTTGGATGGGACATTGGTACTTTGGGTCTTTGGGACTTTAGAACTTTGAGACTTTGGGACTTTGGGACTTTTGAACTTTTGAACTCTTGGACTTTTGGACTTTTGGATGGGGCCTTGGTACTTTGGGACTTTGGGACTTTGGGACTTTTGGACTTTGGGCCTTTTGGAATTTTGGCCTTTGGGACTTTGGGACTTTTGGACTTTTGGATGGGATCTTGGTACTTTGGGTCATTGGGACTTTGGGACTTTGGGACTTTTGGACTTTTGGGCTTTTGAACTTTTGGATGGGACCTTGGTACTTTGGGTCTTTGGGACTTTTGGACTTTTGGACTTTTGGACTTTTAGACTTTTAGACTTTTAGACTTAGACTTTTAGACTTTGGGACTTTGGGACTTTGGGACTTTGGGACTTTGGGACTTTGGGACTTTGGGACTTTGGGACTTTGGGACTTTGGGACTTTGGGACTTTGGGACTTTGGGACTTTGGGACTTTGGGACTTTGGGACTTTGGGACTTTGGGACTTTGGGACTTTGGGACTTTGGGACTTTGGGACTTTGGGACTTTGGGACTTTGGGACTTTAGGACTTTAGGACTTTGGGACTTTGGGACTTTGGGACTTTGGGACTTTGGGACTTTGGGACTTTGGGACTTTGGAACTTTGGGACTTTGGGACTTTGGGACTTTGGGACTTTGGGACTTTGGGACTTTGGGACTTTGGGACTTTGGGACTTTGGGACTTTGGGACTTTGGGACTTTGGGACTTTGGGACTTTGGGACTTTGGGACTTTGGGACTTTGGGACTTTGGGACTTTGGGGCTTTGGGACTTTGGGACTTTGGGACTTTGGGACTTTGGGACTTTGGGACTTTGGGACTTTGGGACTTTGGGACTTTGGGACTTTTGAACTTTTGAACTTTTGAACTTTTGGACTTTTGGATGGGGCCTTGGTACTTTGGGACTTTGGGACTTTTGTACTTTGGGACTTTTGGACTTTGAGACTTTGGGACTTTTGGACTTTTGGACTTTTGGATGGGATCTTGGTACTTTGGGTCATTGGGACTTTGGGACTTTGGGACTTTTGGACTTTTGGGCTTTTGAACTTTTGGATGGGACCTTGGTACTTTGGGTCTTTGGGACTTTTGGACTTTTGGACTTTTGGACTTTTGGACTTTTGGACTTTTGGAGTTTTGGACTTTTAGACTTTTAGACTTTTAGACTTTTAGACTTTTAGACTTTTAGACTTTTAGACTTTTAGACTTTTAGACTTTTAGACTTTTAGACTTTTAGACTTTTAGACTTTTAGACTTTTAGACTTTTAGACTTTTAGACTTTTAGACTTTTAGACTTTTAGACTTTTAGACTTTTAGACTTTTAGATTTTTAGACTTTTAGACTTTTAGACTTTTAAACTTTTAGACTTTTAGACTTTTAGACTTTTAGACTTTTAGACTTTTAGACTTTTAGACTTTTAGACTTTTAGACTTTTAGACTTTTAGACTTTTAGACTTTTAGACTTTTAGACTTTTAGACTTTTAGACTTTTAGACTTTTAGACTTTTAGACTTTTAGACTTTTAGACTTTTAGACTTTTAGACTTTTAGACTTTTAGACTTTTAGACTTTTAGACTTTTAGACTTTTAGACTTTTAGACTTTTAGACTTTTAGACTTTTAGACTTTTAGACTTTTAGACTTTTAGACTTTTAGACTTTTAGACTTTTAGACTTTTAGACTTTTAGACTTTTAGACTTTTAGACTCTTAGACTTTTAGACTTTTAGACTTTTTAGACTTTTAGACTTTTAGACTTTTAGACTTTTAGACTTTTAGACTTTGGGACTTTGGGACTTTGGGACTTTGGGACTTTGGGACTTTGGGACTTTGGGACTTTGGGACTTTGGAACTTTGGGACTTTTAGATGGGACCTTGGTACTTTGGGTCTTTGGAACTTTGGGACTTTGGGACTTTGGGACTTTGGGACTTTGGAACTTTGGGATTTTTAGATGGGACCTTGGTACTTTGGGTCTTTGGAACTTTGGGACTTTGGGACTTTGGGACTTTGGGACTTTGGGACTTTGGGACTTTGGGACTTTGGGACTTTGGGACTTTGGGACTTTGGGACTTTGGGACTTTGGGACTTTGGGACTTTGGAACTTTGGGACTTTTAGATGGGACCTTGGTACTTTGGGTCTTTGGAACTTTGGGACTTTGGGACTTTGGGACTTTGGGACTTTGGGACTTTGGGACTTAGGGACTTTTGGACTTTTGGCCTTTGGGACTTTTGGACTTTTAGATGGGACCTTGGTACTTTGGGTCTTTGGGACTTTGGAACTTTGGGACTTTGGGACTTTGGGACTTTGGGACTTTGGGACTTTGGGACTTTGGGACTTTGGGAGTTTGGGAGTTTGGGAGTTTGGGACTTTGGGACTTTGGGACTTTGGGACTTTGGGACTTTTGGACTTTTGGCCTTTGGGACTTTGGGACTTTGGGACTTTGGGACTTTGGGACTTTGGGACTTTGGGACTTTGGGACTTTGGAACTTTGGGACTTTGGGACTTTGGGACTTTGGGACCTTGAGACCTTGGGACTTTGGGACTTTGGGACTTTTGGACTTTTGGCCTTTTGGACTTTTGGACTTTGGACTTTGGACTTTGGACTTTGGACTTTCGGACTTTTGGACTTTTGGACTTTTGGACTTTTGTACTTTTGTAATTTTGTACTTTTGTACTTTTTGACTTAATTTAAGGTGAGGTGAAAATTAAGTTTATGAAGAAGTTTCACTTCTTACGTGTGTACACTAAGTACACGCAATTTTTTTTTTCTTTTAGAAACTATATGAAACGGGTATTAACGCGATCATACCTTATATTTGAGGCTTGACGTTTCGGCTGGGTTGCACCAGCCGTGGTCACAAGCAGACTGCTTGCAACCCAGCCGAAACGTCAAGCCTCAAATATAAGGTATGATCGCGTTAATACCCGTTTCATATAGTTTTTTTCTTTTGTTAAATAGGGTTTACTTCTGAGGTGGTCCCATTTTCACCAGGTCAGGATCTGATGATGGAATCCAGGAGAAATCGAGGGCAACCACCGAAAATCGTAGTGACAACTAGTGCGATTGTTAACTTTTCAATAAAGTGCTTTAATGCAATACAGTTTCATGAAGATCTTGAGTCGATCTGATGATGGAACCGAAAAACAGTCGAGGGAATTCCTTAACGATTTACATCAGATACCTTGTGTTTGGGCTTCATTGATTTTTATTGATAAGAACTTTACACCTAGATGGAAACATTTTTTACCCGTCACATAAAACAATGAAAAAAATAAAATATATAACCGACTTCAAACAAATCCTGAAAAGTTAAATTTAATTAGCACAAAGTAATTGTATTTTGATTTATCAGATTTTATTCAATACTAGCTGATGCCCGCAGCTTCGCCTGCGTGAAATTTAGTTCCTACACTGTCTCTGCCTATCTCTGTAGGTACCAAATTTCAGCCAAATCCGTTCAGCCGTTACAGCGTGAAAGAGTAACAAACATTGACACTCACAAATATTCGCATATTTATAATAGTTGTTCTGATTAACAAATTCATAAAACATATTATATGAGTTATGTAAATTTATTTATTAAATACACTCGAGAGCAATGAATCCGGGTCACTTAAAGAATGTTAAAAATCTCGGAAACTAAAAATGATAGGTTAATGCAATAAATTGTATTTAATAGACAATGTAATACTCCTTAAATGAAAGTAAAAAAAATATGAGTCACCATACATTTTATTAACACAAAATTACATAAAGAAAAAACTGCCGATCTCTCCTTAAAACAAAAATAGGAAACATGAAATTTTTGAACTTTATTACGATTTTCTTGAATTTTAATACTTCGTATTGCCTCCTCGTGCTTCCATTACTGCGTTTACGCGGTTTGGCATGCTGTACACCAAGTTCCTTATACGATTTTGGGGAATATTCTCCCATTCCTCTGTGAGAGCAATTTTGAGCTCACGAAGCGTGATTGGGGGAGGGTTTCGTTGTTTTACGCATCTGCCTAGCTCGTCCCAAGCATGCTCGATCGGGTTGATATCCGGGCTGCGCGCTGGCCACTCCATACGAGTAATGTTCATCTCTTGAAGGTAGTCATTCACAATCCTACCTGTATGAGGTCGGGCCTTGTCATGCATAAATATAGCATCCTCACCTAAATTGACCATAAATGGACCAACGTGATCATTGAGGATTTCTTCCACATATCTTACGCTAGTTAAAGAGCCGTTTTCTATGATCACCAGCTCTGTGCGACTTTCAGAAGAAATTCCGGCCCACACAAGTACAGACCCACCACCGTAGGCTACTTTTTCTTCGATGCATGCTTGCTTGAATCTTTCCCCTGGTCTTCGATACACTCTGTGTCTTCCATCGTGCTTGTAGAGCATAAATTTTGATTCGTCGGAGAACATAACTTTTGACCAATCTTCAATACTCCAATTTACGTGGCTCTGGGCATACCTTAGTCTCGAAATACGATGCCCACGCTCCAGTTTAGGGCCGTTTGCAGGTCTAAGGGGTTTTAAGTTAGATTCAGCAAGCCGACGTCTTACTGTCCATGCACTTGGGTTACTTCCTCCGAGGCGTCGAAACTGATTGGTGAGTTCAGTTCCTGTGAGAAAGCGATTTCGAAGCATGGTGTTCACCAAGTATCGGTCTTCTCGTGCTGTGGTACACCTGGTTCTGCCCGTTCCTGGTCTGCGTAGGTTAGAACCAGTTTCTTCGTAACGTCGGAGAACTCTTTGTACTGTTGACAGCGACACACCGACAGTCCTGGCTGTATCGCGCTGACTCCGGCCGGTTTCCAGCATTGTAAGTATTCTGGTGCATTCTTCAGGCGTAAGCGACATAATTTCAGCTTGATTAATGAATATAGAGCACTATCAACATGGTTTATGTACCCACATAAATGACAGATTACAAACAAAAGCAACACCAAATGCTGTAATTTCGTAGTTCCATCTTCGAAAGTGGCCCTTTTTCAAATTTGATTTTTTTATGATATAACTTTGCAATAACTAAGAAGTTTTAATACCTTCATTTAAGGAGTATTACATTGTCTATTAAATACAATTTATTGCATTAACCTAGCATTTTTAGTTTCCGAGATTTTTAGGATTCTTTAAGTGACCCGGATTCATTGCTCTCGAGTGTACATTTCTTAATTCATTGGCTAGACTACTACTTGACTCAAATTCTCTTCTAAGCAATTGACATCGTAACTTAGTTCCTTCTTCAGGTAGTCCCAGTCATACTGTAAGCCTACAACGTATGGGAAAACCGAACTACGATAGACTTTGTCCTCATAATACAGATGGTCCAACCAAGACCTGTTAACTTAATAACCATGTAAATTTCATCTGCTAGGTGTTCATGTTCATTTTAATGGCTCTTTTTACTCGTCAAATGTGATCTTCGTAGAGGCCATTACCGTATTTTACAAAGACTTAGTGAGTCTGTGTCCTGCACCGAATGCAGCCAGAACTATAGAATAAAGTTCATACCTTCCATGACCAGTCGCTTAGGGCTGCTGACATCTTTCATTCTAATGCACAGTGGACACTACCTGAAGCGTGGTCTTTCATTATTTCTGGCTAGCCATCTTCGAATTTTCTTCTTCTTTCACATATTTATATACAAAATTTAAAAAAATTAACAACAATATTTACGATAGTAGGTACCATAGATTTAGAATGTACAAGATGAACAGTGTCAAACTGAAGACGAGACCAAAAATGAAAGATCTATGTGTGGGTTAAATAGTGTTGTTGAATGGTCACACCTATGTTATCGATAAAAGTATCTGTATAAATGGATGGAATGGAAATGAAACTTCTAAGCACACAAAGTGCTTAGAAGTTTCATCTCCAACTTCTTGTTTTGGGGAATAAATTGTTAATTTGAATGTAATCGACTATGAAAAAGTAAAAATGTGATTATATGGGGTAACTCGTAATATTAGAAATTCTGTAGTGATTTTACGAATTTTGATTCAGTGTGTCAATGTGAAAATACACTTTTAACATGTAATTTATGGCATCGTACATTGCATTGTTGCCGTACATATATATTTTGCCAATTAAATTTGAAATTTTACTAAAAATCCAACTCTTATCGTAATACGAAACCTAGAAACTCATTTATTATTGAACCCTAGTAACAATAAAAGATATTACTCGTAGATTTTTTTAAATATATTAACCTCGCCAAATTGACGTCGCCACTGATGGAAACTAATGGAAAGCCGTGGCGCATCTAGCGAATGGGGGCCATGCTTACAGCACACAAGACTTCTGACAGTAGTCCTCAAGTTGGCGACCCTATGATGTGCCTCTTCACGCTCCGCTTGTAGAACCCGGGATTGTAAAATGAGGGAAACACATGTGCGGGCAGGTCGTTCCAGGATTTTGTAGTTCGACAGAGGAACGATCTTTTGAAACGCTCAGTTCTGGCGAAGATTCTCTCCGCTATATATGAGTGGCACCTCTGCCCGACGTGTTGTTCGGAATCGGAAAGGAGATGGTGGGATCAGGTTGAAGAGCTCTTCAGAACATTCGCCGTGATACATTCAGTAGAAGGCAGCCAAGGACGCTATGGTTCTTTGCTGCGCTAACGGCTCGAGGCTTACCGTCATCTTAGGACAACCTATAATTGAAATCGGATAACACGTCTCTGCATAGCGCCAAGCGCGTCCAGTAAGTACCTCGCACAGTCATCCCAAAGGTGAGAACAGTATTCGACGCAGAGGCTAATCTGCGCCTTGTACAGCAAACATCCCGGTGTGGCGTGGAGTACCTTAAGTGAAGTAAAATTATAAAAATTCAACTCAAAATGGATCACAAATTTTGGAAATATTATATTAAAATAGGCACAAAACCCTAAAAAAAGGTTAAATAACACAGTTCGAGTAAAAATCAATCATATTTATAGTAAATTAAATCCAGATAAGTTTGTTTGTAGCAATGTCACTATAATGAACTATCGACATCCTTATCGATACCTACCCATGACTATTTTACTGTAAACAGCCCTTTCTATTTCTGCCTTATATATCCTCCAAAAATGCATTTACACATTAAATATTGTGTTATGTATGTAGGAAAATGCATAATCTACGTTATGAGTTGAACTTTCAGTGAAATTTTACATCCAATTTGGCAAAATATGTACGTCAAAAATGGAATGAACGAAGTCACAAATGACCTGCTAAACGAGTCTTTCTTCGTATAATTGCGTTTTGTAATATCCTATTCACACACTAAACACGACAATATTGTTGAAAATATAAAATTTTCTATTTTAATCGTAAGATCACTACAGATTATTGGATATTATGAATAACATAGAGCCGCCATAGGATCCCAGCGGGCTCAGCGATTCAAAATACTGACATATGAGTACACAATTTGCTTTCTCTTTTCCTCTCGAGCTAAGTGCTATGGATAATGAGGTCTCGCTCCCACGCTTTGTATATCTATTGAGAGTAGCGAAAAATTCTAAATCTATGGTAGGTACTTTATAGCAAAATCATGAATATGACAATGTCATTCGGATTGAACGTCCACAAATGTGTCAAAATAAAAAGTAATTTATATCAAAAATAAGAGTATTTAAGGAGTATTGATATCAACTCCGGAGAAAATCAGCTCCAAAATAATTTACATTCCCTTTTTAGGTCGATAAAGTATAAATTTCAATAAAATAAGGAACACGTCTTCCATCAGTTATGCTAATAATGCTATATGCCAAATTTTAAGCAGATCGGACCAAGGAATCGCGTTGTCCCATACAAACTTGACCCTCCTTTTTATTAATACCTTTAGAGGTGGAAATTGCAAAAATGGTAAAATTACTTATTTCAAATTGTAACAAATAACGCTCATGCTGAATTTCATCATCGTACCATTAACCGTTTAAGCAATAATTGATAATAACTTTATACAACTTAAGTTCGTTTTTTTATTTTATAATAAGTATACTTTTCCGGGATAAAAAGTACCCAGTGTGGTGCCCAGGATATTAAAGAATAATTATACCAAGTTTCATCGTAATCGAACCGGTAGTTTTTGCGTGATGCCTGAACAAACAGACAGACAGACAAAAAAATTTTAAATCACATTTTTGGGTTCGGTGGCGGTCTAGTAACACCCCCTGCTATTTATTTTTTTTATATTTTCAATGTACAGAATTTTCACTTCTACAGATTTATTATAAGTATAGATAATATTGAAGTTGGTGCCATTAATAATACCTAACTAAACCTATGGGTTTACTTTGCGCCGACTTCAATATGATACTGAATGAAATCTGATAAATCAAAATACAATAATTACTTTGTGCTAATTAAATTTCATGTTTCAGGATTTGTTTGAAGTCGGTTATATTTTTTTCTAAAAATTTTATGGTACTAGTTATGGCGTGAAACTTTGTGTGTTCACATGAGCGTAACATGCATTTAAGAGACTTGACACCCATAACACAAGCTCTCAATCTTTGCTTGAGTATGAAGGACGCAAAACCTAAGTAACCATACAATTATTAAACTACAAAAATACGTTTTCTATGACCATTTGGTAGTTTGTTTAATACATTTCCACAAGTCATATCTCAATAGTACTCATTCCTGCCAAGTCGTGTTACAATGACCATTTTCACACGGGTAAACCATTCTACAATGAAACTATTCAATTTTTTTGAAGTAAAACTTCTTTAGGCGCGACCTAGGGAGTAACTTAGATTCTTTTTTCTGACGGAAGTAACGTTATTTGAATTTTGAATAGCCGAAACTACGTTTCCACTATTCGAAATTCGAATGAATGTTATTATTACACTGATCTGTAATATTACCACACTGGATAGGTGGCTGTCAAACTAAAGTTATGCCTTCTTAATTCTCGCCATTGTGGCGCTGAAATCAGCAGCGCTGGTTCAGAGAACTAAAATTAGTGATGTGCCAAACTTTCTTGAACTGACGCGTATCGATAGATTTAATTTGAAATGAAAACATTTTTAGTATATATATTTTAAAATTAATTTTGTTTATAATTTGTTTAATATAAGAATATTACCAACCGAAATTACGAATATTCCCTTTAACTTCTCCAACTAAGCTAAATTGCTTGTGCTAGGAGTGGCCAGGATTCGAACCCGGGTCTTCTCGATCGCAAGACAGTCAGTCTTCTTAACCACTAAGCTATCGACGCTTTAATGAATATTGCTCTTAATAAGGGTGGTTTAAGTTGGTGTCTAGTATACCTACCTAAATGAAATAATATTTACCTGCAATTTGGCATACTCGTGACGCAAAATTGCAAGAAAATATTACTTTCGTTGAAGAGATTGAGAGAGGTATTAAGGCGCATCTCCACTTGAGCAGCCGTGGGGCGAGCTGCCTCAATCTGAGCGTGCCGCGTGCTGGGGAAATTACATGCATCTCCACTTGGGCCAAATTAATCAGCAACTCGGCAGCGTGCCTCAAGCTGAGCAACGAATTTCTATAGTTTCTTACTAGCTACCATGGGTGACGTATGCCAATTCGCTGCAGCTTTAGTAATAATGAATCCCTTTAAAAAGAATAAAAGGCAGACAGACAAAGATCATTGTGCGGTGAACGTGGATCCCATAAGTGTCTGTGGCTTTCATACACTTACTTCAGTTAATTTGATGCATTTATCATTGTCCATTTCACCACGAAGTGAGCGTTTATATATATCATGCGCCATAGAAATAGAAAGGGAGTTATGTGTAGAAAAAAATAAAAATAAACGTAATTTTATTAATCATTCATTTATTTTACACTTTATTGTAAAACTATGGTACACTAGTGGACGGTATACTATTTATTAACCGGAAGTTCTTGTGTTATGCATAGAATAACATTTAACATCAAAATGATCGCTTGAATTTGGAGTCCAGTTATGGGCTCCCATGTTGCCAAGCCATGCACTTCAGATTTTTGGATCAGTTGGAAATCTGCAATAAAATAAACATACATCAATAGAGTAAAAAATATTATGTAGTAAGTATTACCCACACAAGTTAATGTTAGAAAATAAGTTAAATAAATATTACTAATAAGATTTTGTTTGGTGACGTGATTTTGTTTGAAGGCGTGACCATATGTAATGTAAAATGATACCATTATTAGACATATTTCTTATAAAGAAAAGTTTTCGATCACATCAGACCATGATCAAGTTTATCGATACGACAACATGGACATCACTAAACGAAATTAAAATCCTATTTTTGTGCTTAAAAATAATGTAATCTTACCTATATATTATTCTTATACATATTTTGTAAATAATCAAGCATTTTACATGTAGGTCAGGCTGATTTAATGATAAAAATTACAAAAAATCAACTTACCTGTGAAATCTAATGTTGCTCCCTTTTGAAGCTAATTTTGCAAAACACACATTTCACCATGTCTATTGCTTTTTTGTAACCACACAAATCCTCACTAAACTACACAAAAGTCCTTAAAATACGAAATAATTCATAATTCCCGGCGCGATACGGGAAGTCATTTGCATGATACGTCAGATTTAGTTCCTTGAACCAACTCTAGAGGCGTTTCAAATCGGCACGAATAATTCGCTGTCATTTGTATGAGACAGCCAATCCAGTGGTAATAATACAGATCAGTGTATTATTATAACATTTGATGCCGTCAATGGCAAAGAAGTTTTTTACTTCAATCGCGCGTAAAGGTTACACGCACCAACTTTTTTAATGGCTATGGCATCAAAAATCAACATATGATTATGTCAAAAATCGCGCGTATTTGCAAAAAAAATGTTCATGTTCGTAGAAAAAGCTTTGTATGCCACTGCCGCAAACAGCTATTGTAATACTCGTGCTGATCTAAACTAGCACTCGTGTTACAATAGCTATCATTGCTTGACAGTGGCATTATAACTATTATCATTCTATAAGGATACTACTTATTACTCTAAAAACAGTATTAAATTATAATATTAGTATTCAAAGTAAGTATCTACTGTTTGAAAAATTATTTTAATCGATCTTTTCAATATTTAAGCTCAGAAACTACAACCATGATGCTGCAACCACATGATACAAATCTAAATTTACACTGTCTCCCTCTACTCGCTTCATGTACATTCGCTTATATTATTGCTCTATTTAGACAATTTCGTTGGTTGACCTTTGAATAACTAGAGTATAATAGTTATAGCTGTTTATAAAGAAGCTCTCCGATCTCGGGGATATTATTGACAAATCACAGTAATAGTCCTGGTGCTGGTTAAGGCTCAAAGAACTCTCTTAGACAAATCACAGTAATATGTACCTAACATATTACTGTAATTTGTCTAAGAGAGTTCTTTAAGCCTTTACCAGCACCAGGACTGTGCCTCCTTTTCGTTCGTTTGGTTTGGATAATTCTATTTTAAAATATACAGAGGATTACTTGCAAATACTTTTTTTTTAAAAAGTCTAAAGTAAAATATTAAAAAATAAAAATAAAGATTTTAATTTAAAAATCTTTTCAAGAGAATACAGGTAAATGTGTACATAAGTCACAACTTGTGTAGACTCTAAAGTAGGCGGCTTTAATTAAACGCACATAGCTTATGCTAGCGAGGAAGTAGAACTTGCCTCCTTAGGACCACCACGGAACGGCCCATGAGAGCAAGTGTCTACATTATCTGCCCTTTACACAACTTGCAGACGTATTTGCGCCAAATTCTGGGCGGCGTCGCTTAATCATCAAAGTTTGTAAAGTCTATAAAGAGGATCGAGCCACAATAAGCATGTGATACAAAGCCTTAGCTGCCAACCACTTTTGTATATAAATTTGGGAACTTGTAGTATTAGTTCATGCTAAGATTATAAAGAATATTTTTTGGTACTGAAACTATTCAACGGTTTAAAAAACTATTCAACGGTTTAAAAAAAAGGTTTGCTATTAAAATTAATTACTCTGAAGTAGGCTATGTTTCATTGATACCCATGCTACTACTCAAGGGTTTCGCAAATGTTTGTTTCCGAGTCAGAGTGTTTTCTACAAGTATGTTTTATGAAATATTATGTAATTCTGATTTTCATTTATCTAGAACCCGTAGCTAAAGCTTATAACAATGGATGGCTCTGAGCAGAAAACGTCTCGAAACATTTATTTATTATCACTGCCTGAAAGAATTATGGCCTTATGGCATCTTAATCTATACTAATATTATAAAGAGGAAAGATTTGTTTTTTTGTTTGTTTGTTTGTTTGTTTGTTTGTAACGAATAGGCTCCGGAACTACTGAACCGATTTGAAAAATTCTTTCACTGTTGGGAAGCTACACTCTTTGCGGGTAACATAGGCTATATTTTATTCCCGTATTCCCACGGGAACGGGAACTACGCGGGTGAAACCGCGTGACGTCCGCTAGTTTATAATAAAAACACGAAACACACACGTACTACACAAACGCACGCCATCCATGCGCAATCCACTCTCAACTGCAACTGTTCGATTTTTGTAAAAAATTCTGGCCCATTGACGTCATTTTATAAGATTCCAAAAACAAGAAAATAGGTTTCTGTTTCTGTTTCATTTTCTGCTTTTGTGTTTTTGTTTTTGTGTTTATGTTTTTGTGTTTTTGTGTTTTTGTGTTTATGTTTTTGTGTTTTTGTGTTTATGTTTTTGTGTTTTTGTTTGTGTTTTTGTTTTTGTTTGTTTTTTTTGTGTTTTTGTAAAAACACAAAAACACAAAAACACAAGTTTTTGTGTTTTTGTGTTTTGTTTTTGTGTTTTTGTGTTTTTGTTTCTGTTTCTGTTTCATTTTCTGTTTTTGTGTTTTTGTTTTTGTGTTTATGTTTATGTTTTTGTGTTTATGTTTTTGTGTTTATGTTTTTGTGTTTTTGTGTTTTTGTTTCTGTTTGTTTCTGTTTCATTTTCTGTTTTTGTATTTGTGTTTTTGTGTTTATGTTTTTGTGTTTATGTTTTTGTGTTTATGTTTTTGTGTTTATGTTTATGTTTTTGTGTTTATGTTTTGTGTTTTTGTGTTTTTGTTTCTGTTTGTTTCTGTTTCATTTTCTGTTTTTGTGTTTGTGTTTTTGTGTTTATGTTTTTGTGTTTATGTTTTTGTGTTTTTTTGTGTGTTTTTGTTGTTTTGTGTTTTTGTTTTTGTGTTTTTGTTTTTGTGTTTTTGTTTTGTGTTTTTGTGTTTGTTTTTGTGTTTATGTTTTTTTGTGTTTTTGTGTTTTTTTTTGTGTTTTTGAGTTTTTGTTTTGTGTTTGTGTTTATGTTTTTGTGTTTTTTTTTGTGTTTTTGTGTTTTTTTTTTGTGATTTTGTGTTTTTGTGTTTATGTTTTTGTGTTTTTGTGTTTTTTTGTTTTTGTGTTTCTGTTTCTGTTTTTGTTTTATTTTCTGTTTCTGTTTTTGTTTTTGTGTTTGTTTTTGTGTTTTTGTTCTTGTTTTTGTGTTTTTGTTTTTGTGTTTTTGTGTTTTTGTTTGTGTTTTTGTTTTTGTTTTTGTGTTTGTTTTTGTGTTTTTGTGTTTTTGTGTTTTTGTTTTTGTGTTTGTTTTTGTGTTTTTGTGTTTTTTTGTTTTTGTGTTTCTGTTTCTGTTTTTGTTTCATTTTCTTTTTCTGTTTTTGTTTTTGTGTTTGTTTTTGCGTTTTTGTTTTTGTTTTTGTGTTTTTGTGTTTTTGTGTTTTTGTGTTTATGTTTTTGTGTTTTTGTGTTTTTGTTTTTGTGTTTTTGTTTTTGTGTTTTTGTTTTGTGTTTTTGTATTTGTTTTTGTGTTTATGTTTTTGTGTTTTTTGTGTTTTTTTTGTGTTTTTGTGTTTTTCTGTTTTTGTGTTTTTGAGTTTTTGTGTTTTTGTGTTTTTGTTTCTGTTTCTGTTTTTGTTTCATTTTCTGTTTCTGTGTTTATGTTTCTGTGTTTATGTTTTGTGTTTTTGTTTTTGTTTTTGTGTTTATGTTTTTGTGTTTTTGTTTTTTTGTTTTTGTTTTTGTGTTTTTGTGTTTTTGTTTTTGTGTTTGTTTTTGTGTTTTTGTTTTTGTGTTTTTGTGTTTTTGTTTTTGTGTTTTTGTTTTTGTGCTATTGTTTTTGTGTTATTGTTTTTGTGTTTTTGTTTTTGTGTTTTTGTGATTTTGTTTTTTTTTGTTTTTGTGTTTTTGTGATTTTTTTTTTGTGTTTTGTTTTTGTTTTTGTGTTTTTGTTTTTGTGTTTATGTTTTTGTGTTTGTGTTTGTGTTTTTGTATTTGTGTTTTTGTGTTTTTGTTTTTTGTTTTTTTTTTTTTGTGTTTTTGTGTTTGTGTTTGTGTTTTTGTTTTTGTGTTTTCGTTTTTGTGTTTATGTTTGTGTTTTTGTTTTTGTGTTTTTGTGTTTTTGTGTTTGTGTTTTTGTGTTTTTGTGTTTTTGTTTCTGTTTCTGTTTCTGTTATCTAAAAACGATTGATACTCATCTCTCATCGCTGCTGTCCATTGCTCTGCCTCGGCACTTTCCACAACTTCCCTCACTGAACTCGGAACGTCTTCACCATTACCACATACAGTCCCAGCTTAATGAGCACACCCAGACGACAGTGAATCCTCATAGTCAGATTCTGGTACATAGGTTTCATCTGAAGAGCCCCCTGCGTGAGAGGTTGTCGATTCATCTAAACTTAATATAGTTTCACGACGTGAACTTCGAGTTGGACGTGGTACTGGAGACATTTCAAAGTCATTTGTGTCACCAGGGCAGTGAACAATATCGGAGGCATGTGAATGACCCTCAGTGGATATAAGTATCCTGTCCTTTATCCCAACACTTTGTTCTACTACAAAGTCATCTTTTAGAATTTTATTTTCTAAAAATGTGACATGTTTAGCCTTTATGCACTTCTGGCTAACAGGATCAATCAACCTGTAACCTTTAGAATCTTCTGAGTATCCCACAAAAAGATACCTTTTGCTTTTTGCATCCCATTTCTTTCGAATCGGTTCTAATGCATAAGCAACACAACCAAATATTCTAGCATGTGAAATGTCAACTTTCTTACCTGACCATTTCTCTTCAGGAACTAATCCCCGCACTGCTTTGGTTGGTGATCGGTTCTTGAGGTAGACAGCTGTATTTACTGCTTCCGCCCAGTACTTTTTACCTAGGCCAGCCTCCTGGAGCATGCAACGAGCCTTTTCTACAACAGTTCTAATAGCCCGTTCAGCAACTCCATTCTGTGAGCTACAGTATGGGACAGTAGTCTGGTGTCTAATCCCACAGCTATTCAAATAATGCTGAAACTGATTATTAATAAATTCACCACCATTGTCACTTCTAATGGTTTTAATTTTATGGTCAGTTTCATTCTCAACCAAAGCTTTGTATAACATTTAAATTTTTCAAAAACTTCATCTTTAGTTTTCAAAAAATAGATGTGAGTTTTCCTAGTGTAGTAATCTATAAATATTACAAAATACTGAAAACCACCAAATGACTTTTCTTCCATAGGCCCACAGACATCCATGTGTACTAATCCTAACACCTGTCTAGCTCTATTGAAACTTTTCTTAGGAAATGGTAATCTCACCTGTTTCCCTTTAATACACGCTACACAATCTGAGTAATTAGTATCAGAATAATTCATACCTGAAGTCATCCCATCCGTCATAAGCCTTATGCTTCGGGAATTGAGATGCCCTAGTCTCCTATGCCAAGTTTGTTGTGGCAGCAACTTTTCCTCTGATGCATCAGCAGCATCATCACAAATTTGATCATCCGAAGAAACAAGTGACTCAGGAGAAGAATACATGGCAATTTTAGACCCTGCACCCCTATGCGACTTCTTATTTACTAAATCCAATTGAAATACACCATTTAGATACGACGCTGTTGCTATTACTTTAGCACCTTTATATATTTTACAACATCTAGAATCAAAAATAACTTTGCAATTCTGACGTACTAATTCACTAACAGAAATTAAATTAGCTGTTAAATTAGGAACTTAATATACATTACTAATAGTTGTTAAAGAGTCTTTCAATTGTACCTGTACAACTCCACGACCTGCAGTTAAGAGTTGTTCACCATTGGCCACGCCGACTTTAAGAGATGGTTCAGCTGCTACAAATTCATTAAACAGCTGTCGATTGTTACACAAGTGGTGTGTAGACCCGCTGTCGAACAACCAGCAGTCATCCTGCAACTTTACAGACAATGCAGCCAGCATCGAGTTATCAGAAACATTCTGTTTAGTTTGCATTCTATTTTTCTAGATAATATACACGAGGATTTCTCCGCTTACGGTAGCTCTGCAGTGGACACTTCGAGGGGGATACTTCGCGGTAGACCATACGGAGGTGTGGCTTTGTTGTGGCGTAAAAGTTTATTCTCAGCGGTTAGTGTTTTAAAATGTGATAATGTTCGAATTGCGGGGATTAGGGTGACAATGCTGGATAGAGACTTGTTAATTTTTTCAATTTATATGCCTACTGACTCCACGGACAATCTTGCGGAATTTACAGACTGTTTGAGCGAAATATCGGCTATAATTGATAGTTATAACACAGAAACGGTGTTTATCTTAGGTGACTACAATGCACATATGGGTGAACTTTTCTATAACGATCTACTTAACTTTTGTGAGGAACAAAACTGGTGCTGCGCGGATATTGAGCACATGCCGTATGACTCATACACCTATATTAGCGATCATAATGGGAGTAGGCGGTGGCTTGACCATTGTGTGGTGACACAAGCCGCACGTCAGACCCTTGTAGATATTGTGGTACTGTATGATACGTACTCGTCCGACCATTTTCCCTTACAGGTAGAATGTAAGTTAAAACTTATATCACCTAGCGTGGTGGTGCCCACTGTTGTTTCTAGTGGGGCTGTCTGGGGGTATCGTGATGCGTATCAAATAGAAGAATATGAAAAAATGTGTAATTTTAAGTTGAGACAAATAGATTTCCCTTCTGAGTTTGGTGGCTGTTCTGATATACTTTGTACAGATTCTAATCACAAAATATTATTAGATGTTATGTATGGCGGAATTGTTAGTATACTCCAAGAGTCTGCGGAGCGCAGTGCCGTAGTTGTTAAACCTAGAAAATACAAACCACAAATCGGGTGGAATCAGTATGTAAAGTGCGCGTATGGGGAGGCTCGGCATGCTTTTCAAATATGGCAGTTACATGGTAGGCCAGATGAAGGCGAATACTATACTAGGATGCGCAGTACTAGAAAAGCTTTCAAGAGTAAGCTTAAATGGTGTCGAAAAAATCAAGAGCAAATAAAATTCGACTTAATGGCTAAAACCCACAAAGCCAAAGACTTTAGTAAGTTTTGGAAGTATACAAACAAACTTAATCCAAAGCCGAGCCTGCCGGCTACTGTGGGGGGTAGGAGTGACCCTGTAGGGATTACTAACATGTTTGTTGATCAATTTAAAGTGAAACCTTTGTTGTGTACGGCACGGAGGGAGGAGCAGCCTTTCACCTACACTGGGGGTAAACTAGGTGTAAAATTCAGAGCTAAAGATATTGCGCGGGTTTTAAAATCCATGGTGAAAGGAAAATCTCCGGGTCATGATCACCTAAGCGTCGAGCACCTTCGATACGCGGATCCGCATCTACATAGAGTACTGGCCATGTTTTTCACTCTGTGCATGGGTCATTCCTACCTGCCAAGTAATCTCATGCAAACTGTAGTCGTACCAATTGTTAAGGCTAAAACTGGCGACGGGACAGATCCCAATAACTATAGGCCGATCTCATTGGCCACTATAATGGCTAAAGTATTTTTTTTTTTTTTTTTTTTTTTTTAACGTGAGGGAAAATCCTCGTAGGATGTTATGCCGGACTCTTACCGACTAAAAAACCTCACGCAACGCCCAACAGCCTATGATTGAGAGCCCCGGGTAAGCCCTCAGGAAGGATGTCCCGTGACTCCCAACAGACCTACGGCCGCCGTTGCGGCCTCGCCCAGGGGGTGGTTCGGGTGCAATCCCGCGTCTATGGGGGGTTTCGGGTGTGACCCCGCTTCTAAGGGGGGGGCGTGTGTGAGTTGCTCACGTCACGCTGCCGTCATGGGCCCGCTTCTGTAAGGACGGTGAGCAGCCCTCTTACCGTCCTCAGACCCCCGGTCATGGAGGCCGATAGTCCTCGGCGAAGACACGTCGGCGGCGCCCAGGGCGCCGACTGCGGAACTCGGGTGGGAGAGTTTTCTCCCGCACCCGGCCCGCCGCCTCCTTCGCGAGCATGACCTGCTCGCAGAAAGAGGCGGCGCAGTCCCACTTACTCCCGCTGGAGAGCATGGCTCGCACCATGGCCTCGAGCGAGAGAGTGTCCACGCCCAGACCCACTACGAGGACCTGTCGCTGTTGTGCCCACGCCGTGCACTCCACCAGCGTGTGGAGCGCCGTGTCATCGCTGCGGTCCTCGCAGTGCTGACACTCGGCCGTGGTTTCCCGGTGTTTTCGCCACAGATACCTACCGAAGCTACCGTGCCCGGCAAGCATCTGTGTCAACCGGTAGGAGAGAGCACCGTGTCTTCTCTCCAGCCACTCGTCCATGACCGGTCTGACGGCCGCGATTGTGGCGAATCCCCCCTTTGGTTGCTCAAGTCGCGCCTTCCATGTCTCCACGGTTTCCTGGTGGAGCAGGGTCCGCTGGGCCTCGATTTCTCGAGACGCAGGCCTTTGGCCCCGCTCCAGCGCCTCCTTGCGCCATCTGAACAGTGACGCAAGGGCTCTCGCTTCCAGGTCCCATGGAGGGGTCCCGGCTAGGAGACATGCCGCCTCACCGGAGATCGTGCGGTATCCTCTTATCACCCTGACGGCCATCACCCTCTGCGGGCTCAGTAGTCGAGCCTCATTGCTGGCCATCAACTCATGGCTGGCTCATGTTGGGCATCAACCGCGCGAGTGCGGCCGATGCTCCCCTCAGTTTTGGGACCAAACTTCGGAAGTGATGTCCGAAGTTCCACCGGCCATCGAGGACGAGCCCCAGATACTTCATCGAGGGCTCGATGCCGATGCTGACGCCCCCTACCTGTAGGCTGGATCCCGCAGGTGGCCCCATCCGAGGTCCGTGGAAGCACAGAGCCTCGGATTTGTGAAGGGCGACCTCGAGACCCAGTCGCCGAATCCGACCTACGACCTGAGCAACCCCTGCCGTGGCCTTAAGTGCTGCGTCACGGTGCGTTGCTCCCCGCGCCGTAACGAGGGTGTCGTCGGCGTAACACGTTACGCCGACCCCTCTGAGCAACGGACCACGCAGCACCCAGTCGTAACCGATGTTCCACAGGAGCGGCCCTAACACCGATCCCTGTGGAACACCGCACGACACATCTCGCCGACCCGGCCCTAGCCAGCTCGGGTAAGTTATGGCTCTCTCGGAGAGATAAGCCCCGACAATTCGACGGAGGTAGGGAGGCACTCCATGATAGATAAGCGCCTCCCTGACGCAGCTCCAGGGCAAGGTGTTGAATGCGTTGGCGATGTCGAGGGACACCGCCACCACCACCTCACCCTGTGAGACTGCTTCCTCCGTCAGGCCTCTAATGCGCATGATCGCGTCCACGGTGGAGCGTCCCTGACGGAAGCCAAACTGACTATCCGCCAGATCAGGCCCCACGCGTGTGAGGTGCCCGACGAGGCGTTGTGCAATAATGCGCTCAAAGAGCTTGCACACCTCGTCGAGCAACACGATCGGCCGGTACCCTGATGGGGAATTTGCCGGCCGCCCCGCCTTTCGAATCAAGACCAGTTTCCCTGTCTTCCAGACCTTGGGAAACTGGCCTTTTTCGAGGCATGCGCTATAAAGACCCATAAGTCGAGGCCCAAGCTCCTCGAGAGCCAGGACCCATGCACGGCCTGGAATGCCGTCGGGTCCAGGGGCGGTGTTTCTACGGGATTTAAGCCGCAGGACAGCCGCCCCTAACTCACCCTCGGTGACTACGGGCACGTCGTTCCCGCTGCCTTCCGCGTTGGGCGCCTGAGACGGAGCCATGCGCGGAGGAACGTGTTCCTCCGCTCTCGACGGGAACAAGGAGTCCAGGACCCCCTCCAGCCGCTCCGGCTGGAGACTCTGGGTTAGTGGGGGCGCTTTAGGGCGTAATTTGCCTCTTACCATGAGGTACGGGCGCCCCCACGGGTTCCGCTCCAGAGTCTCCATCAGCTCTTCGCGGCCCAATTTTTTGGACCGCTTGATGGCGGTCTGGAGGGCCCTCTTGGCCTCCTTGTACCCATCGTAGAGCTCCGTCTCTCGGGCTGCCGCATCGTCTGGGCGGCGACGCCTCCGGCGAAACCTGGTGTACCGGCGGCGCGCGGTAACGCAATCCACGCGCAACTGCGCGATTTCCGGCGTCCACCAGTACACCTGTTTCCTCTCCGGTCTGGGCCTAGCCCTGGGCATCGCCGCATCGCAGATGCGCGACATGGCTCTCCCGAACCACTCCACCTCGGTATCAACATCGGCAGGCCTGTCCGCTGTCGGAATCCAGGACTGCACGATGGCCGCCTCCAGGAGAGCCTCCCGATCAAGGCGATGGAGTGCCCAACGCGGTTCCGGGGGATTCGCAATTGCTGGCGGCAGGTTAGGTGGAGGGGAGACGTCAAACCGAATATATCGGTGATCTGATGACGTCTCCTCCTCCTCCACCACGCGCCATCCCTGGACACGGCGGGCGATCTCAGGGGTCGCAAACGAAACGTCTATGACCGAGCTAAGCCCCCGCCGCGTCCAGGTTGCGACATTCCCCCGGTTCAGGATGACTAGGCCACGTGTAGTGACCCAGTCCTCCAGTATCCTCCCCCTGTCTCTGGTTTCCCGGGAGCCCCAAGCCTGAGACCAGGCATTGAAGTCTCCCAAGACCAGGACAGGGCGAGGCCGGCATGCAGCGAGAACGACGTCCAGCTCAGGGAGCCATAGCTCAAACTGATGCTGGTCGAGGCTCGGCGAGATGTAGACGGCCACGACAGCCACACCCTCGTATTCCGCCGCGACACAACCCGGGCCTCTGGCGATGACCGCCAGGCGCGAGTCGTCCGCGCCGGTCCCCCCAAAAATGGTCGCCACGCCGTCCAGATCCACCGGGCTTCCCGGGTGAACCCAGTACGGCTCGGCGACGACGACGATGTTAATGGACCACTGCCTGATGCTCTGGTACAGAAGGTCCTGAGCACCAGTGCAGTGGTTCAGATTCACCTGCAGGATGCGGATTTGGGTGTCCATTAATGGACGTCCATTTCCGCACCCTGCCGCGAACTTGCACCCACAGCCTCACCCCCCCGTGTGGACGGACGGGGCTTCGGCCTTGAGGCAGCGCAGGCTTTGCTGCCCGCCCGGTGGTCGGCCTCCTTGCCCTCCGCCACGCATTTATAACAGCGTGGCGGAGCGTCACAGGCAAGGGCCTTGTGACCGGGCTGACTACAGCGGAAGCACCGATCGCCCACGGTGACTTCCGCCGCACACTGCACCCCCACATGCCCCACGACCAGGCACCTAAAGCACCTGTCTTCGCGGGGCTGCAGGAGATGCACCTGCGCCCTCAGGAAGCCCCCAATTAGAAGGCTCCGTCCGTCCGCGACTTTTTGAGCCGCCGCGACGGGGCAGCTCACGACTGCCGAACCGTGACCGGTGGGGCCAAAGCGGATTTCGCCTGACCTCACCTGATCGCGCGGGCAGCCGCTCGCCTCCACGACGGCGGAGATTATCTCCTCCGTCGTGGCCGCGTCATCCAGACCCGAAATGCGCAGACTCGCGCATTTGTTGGGTCTGGTGACGCGGACGTCGCCCGTGTCCAGCGACGCCCTCAGCTTTGCCGCTAGGGCATCAGCTTTGGGGCCGCTGGTGGCGCCAGAGACCTCGAGGAGGCGTGCTCCGGTGCGCGTCACCTTGCACCGGAGACCTCCCTCAATGTCGAGGGCCTTGAGGTCGACTGAGGCTTTCGCTTGCCTCAGGACCTCGGCGTACCCCACGCCCTTCGCCTTGCCCTCTGCCGTCACCGTGATGACGACGGCAGTGGAGCGAGGAGCGCGGAGCCTCTTTGGCGCCTTCGCCGCGGCGGCCTTTGCCGCTTTTGCGGCGACCTTTGCCGTCTTCTTGGCGGCCTTCGCCGCCTTTCTGGCGGCCTTAGCCACCTTCTTCTTTGCTCCCGCCACCTCCCAAACCCCCTCTCTTGAGGGAGTCAGGGGTGCAACGGGAGCACTGGCTGTGCTGGTGGAGGCGAGGTTGCCACCTACACCAGGTGCCGTCTTCTTCTTGGGGGCGGAGGGGGTGGAGACCTTCTGCCGGGGACCAGGAGCCCCACTGGGTGCAGCCGTCGTCGCGTACGACGTGACGACGGGTGCCGCCAGCGGCGGGCGGTATGCCCGGTCCTCGAGGACGCCGAGGCGTCGTTCGATGGTCTCCAGCAGCTGGACCATCGTTGGTGTCGCCTTAGGAGGTGCACGGGGAGCGGGGGTTTTCACACCCCGAGCCTCCCCGGCCCCCTGAACCAGCTGCGTTAGCTTGCCGATCTCCTCCCGCATCAGCTCTTGCTGCTTGCGGGAGTCGGCAAGCTCCTTCTCCAGGCTCGCAACCCGAGCCCGGAGCTTCCCCTCCTCGCTGGAGACGCTCCTCTCAAGGAGCTCCTCCAGCGCCTTCGTCGCCCCTGTGACGGCTTCCGTCACTACTTTCTTCTTGCCCGCAACATTCTTGGCGCCCTTTACGGCGCCAGTGATGCGGGCAAAAGCCACCATTATTTCCTTCGCCGCCGGCACCTCCGTGACCCTCCCGCTTGGCAGCGGGGGCACAATCGCCGGCGGCTCTGCCACCCTCCCTCTCGCTCTGTAGAGGTCGGCTTTCCGACCTCTACCCGCGGTGGTAGCAGCTACCTTCCTAGGAAGGCTACCTTCCTCCTCGCTGCTGGAAGATTCGGACCCAGGCCGACGGAACAGGCCTTTGCCTGGTCCGCTTGACCTAGGTCTCTTCCGCCTCGCTTCTTCGGCATGGAGACCGAGGGTACCCTCGGTCTCGGTACCCATATCAACTGCCGACTCCATCTCGGAGCCGGCACGGGTTGACGCGACCTCCGCGTCACTGGGGGTGGTTTTGAGGCACACCCCTGGGCCTGGACTATGGTGACCCCTCCCATATACCACCTGGGATGAACCCTGGCGGGGGTCGACATGCCGAGACATGCCAAGCGATTCCCCGGACACTGTCCGGGTGCGCTCCTGGGTAGTTACAATAGTAGTGTTTTGCTCCATAGTTGTTTTCGCGTTTTGCGTCCGCCGACGTAAGGTTGGGAGTGGGGAAGTTGGGAGAGGATGTGAGGATGGGAAGGGTGGGAAGGTAGGAGTGACGCCCTAGCCACTGAGTTCCCCCCAGCGATGCAACAAATAGCCGGGCGTCAGAGCGTGAGTTTCGGGGTAATTTTTTAAAGAGGTTTTCTTCCTCGCAACTCCAAAGAGCCACCGTGCCCGTCTGTTGCCAGACGGGGTTACGGCTCGGCCGAACGATGGTTCCTATGGAACCGTGTACTTCGCCACTGATCACTCAGTGGCGAAGTACTCGTCGCCCTGGGAGTTCTCCACTAAGTACGCTCTGCATAACAGAGCGCATGTGGAGAACTCCAAACCGGCCATAAAGGCCCCCCCTCCTTGGTGGACTATTGGCCGTGGGCGACGACGTGCGCCTCAGGCGAAGTCCACATCGTTGTCCACGTTACCAGGATGCACCACGTGGAGGTTGTCCTACCCAGCACCCCTATCCTACCCAGCACCCCTAATGGCTAAAGTATTGGACAGCTTGCTGGACGCGCATATGTCGACACGAATTAGTCTGCACGATGCTCAATTCGGATTTAGAAGCGGATTATCCACAGAAAGTGCCATAATGTGTCTAAAGCGGACTGTCCGATATTATACAGATAGGAAGACACCCGTATATGCCTGCTTTTTAGATCTCTCTAGGGCATTTGACTTAGTGGCCTACAATCGTCTGTGGGAGAAGCTGCAGTGTGAGAGTGAAGTGGCAAGTGAGGTCATTTCGTTACTTAAATTCTGGTACAGTAACCAAACAAATAGCGTTAGGTGGGCGGGTTCCTTATCGCATAAGTACACGCTTGAGTGTGGTGTGAGGCAGGGGGGAATAACCTCGCCCCGCCTGTTTAATCTTTATGTGAACCAGCTCGTCGTGGAACTCAGCAACACTAGTGTGGGCTGTCATATTGATGGTATTGCTATGAATAATATTAGTTATGCGGATGACATGGTGTTGCTGTGTCCCTTGATAAGTGGTATGCGACGTTTGCTAAGGGTGTGCGAGAGTTATGCGGGTGCCCAGGGCCTAAAGTACAACGCCAGAAAAAGTGAGTTGCTTGTTTTTAAGGCGGGCCAGAAAGGTTATTTAAACGTACCCAATGTGTCTCTGACAAATACTCCACTAAAACAGGTCACCAAGTTTAAGTACTTAGGTCACTGGATCAACGAGGACCTTTGTGACGATATGGATATAGAGAGGGAACGTAGGGCGCTGTCTGTCCGATGTAATATGCTGGCGCGCAGATTTGCACGTTGTACGAGGGAAGTCAAACTGACGCTCTTCCGAGCTTACTGTCCGACCTTTGACACGTGCAGTCAGTGGGTCAGTTATACGCAGAGGGCATACAGCGCTTTGCATGTCCAGTACAATAATGCGTTCAGGGTGCTGTTGGGGCTGCCGCGGTTCTGTAGCGCTTCTGGAATGTTTGCTGTTGCTAGGGTGGATGACTTTTACGCGATTATCCGGAAGCGTAGCGCGTCCATCCTGTACAGAACTCGTGCCAGCTCCCACAGCATGCTGAGGGTATTGAGTAACCGGTGGGACTGTCCTATGCTGGGGAGATGGATAAAACTTCACTCCTACGTATCCAGTTGATAGCACTGCATAGTCATTTGCATTTTAATTTATATTATATTTAAATGGATCTTGCATGTAGTTACTTTACCCACCTCTAATTTGTACATTATTGACATTTTATTTATTTTTCGCCCATATTTCATTTATTTTATTTTGATTTTAATTGTGATTTTCAATGGCCTATAAGTGTATTGACATTTTAGTGAAATTAATTTTGTAATATTTAACGTATTTTATATTATTTTGATTATTGTATATTGGATTTTTATATTTTAACAATAATGCTCAGGTTATAAAATGTAATGACGATAATATGTATGTAGGTATATATATAATATTGACATTAATAATGATATTTAATTTGTTGCTTTGTATTGTGTGCTTTTTATGTAATTATGTAAAATTGTTTTAGCTATGGACAAATTAGTCTGAAATAAAGAATTTATTTATTATTTTCTTTATTAACATTTAATACACATATTTGATACATTTTTAAATAAATTTATACAAAATAAAAATCTATTTAAAAATATATAAAACAGCAACCCACCGGCACCGGATACAGGGACCAAGATACCGGTGGTTAGGACTCCAGAGACAGAAACCTCCTGACAATACGTGCCGTATCGAGGAGTACTGCTTTCTGCATCTGGCCCTTGACCCAGCTACCTAACGAGAGCCTCTTAAGATGTTGGTCGAGGCTCTTGGCTATAAGTCCGTTTACTGAGACAACTATCGGGACAATGATTGCCGAGTCCACCTCCCACATGTCGACAATCTCGCGAGCTAAGTCCAAATATTTAATTTCCTTATCTTTTTCAGCTTTCACGAGATTGCCATCATGAGGGATTGTGATATCGACAATCATTACCTTGCGCTCGGACCTGTCTATCACCACTATATCAGGTTTGTTTGCAACAACAGTCCTGTCTGTGATGATAGACCGGTCCCAGTACAATGTGATAGGACCATCTTCAAGAACTGGCTCAGCAACATACTTATAGTACGGAATCTCTGCGTCCACCAGATGGTATTTCAGAGCAAGCTGTTGGTGAATAATCCTGGCTACTTGATTGTGCCTGTGCAAGTACTCGCTGTTGGCAAGACGAGGACAACCGGAAACTATATGTCTGAGGGACTCACCTGGTTGGTGACACGCTCGACAAATATCGATCGTGCCGTCCCTCATAATATACCTCCTATAGTTGTTCGTCTTGACAACTTCATCTGCAATTGCACAGACAAAACCTTCGGTTTCTCCGAAGAGATCATCGAAACGTAACCAGGCCACGGAAGCTATAAAGTCCACATCAGACCCATGTAAGGCCTGATAGAACCTACCGTGAAGCTCTTTACTCTGCCATACCCTCTGACGGTCACCGAGGCTAAGCACTGTATGCCTGCGCCAGTTCTCTTTAGCCAAACCAAGTGGGGTGAGACCAGCGTCCACCGCAACTACATCACGATGCATATCCACATTCATATCAAGAAAATACTGTCTAAGGCTGTACACCTCGCGGTTATGAAGGGTTTTAGCGTTTAAAAAGCCTCGTCCTCCACATCTTCGTGGGATGTACAGCCTCATCAGAGATGAACGTGGATGATGCATACGGTATGCCGTTAACAATGTACGTACTCTCCGGTCCAAAGCTTCCAATTCGGTTTGAGTCCACTTGAGTATACCAAAGGAGTACATCAGAAGTGGCATGACCCATCCATTATAAGCGCGCACCTTGCTGCCACCTGACAAAAGACTATTTAGTACTTTTTTCAGGCGACCAAAGAAACGCTCTCGTAATGAATGTTTCATGTCAGCTTCATTGATGCATAAAGCCTGCGATATACCCAAGTACTTATAGGTATCAGTTACGAGGAGTGACGTCAGATGAATAGAATCAGAGAGCTGAATACCATCTGATTCCACTATCTTCCCTCGCTTGATATGCATGACTGCACATTTGTCCACACCAAACTCCATTTTGATAGAATTACTAAAGTTTTCAGTAACCTTTAGTAAATCTATCAATTGTAAGTTCGTTGTGGCAAACAGCTTCAAATCATCCATATAAAGTAGGTGAGATATTACCTGACCTCCTCTTCGCAACTTATAACCTAGCCCTGAACCCTCAAGTAGAGTACTTAAAGGGTTCAGTGCTAGACAAAACCAAAGAGGACTCAAACCGTCACCTTGGAATATTCCCCGCTCGATTTTTACAGGTTCACCATCACCGCATGTCCTTCGATATCCTGGATAGCTAAGAAAAGTTCTCCATTGACTCATGCATGACTTTAAAAAGGTGCATAGAGTTGCATCGACTTTATACAACTCCAACACCCTCAAAAGCCATGAATGAGGAACGGAATCGAACGCTTTCTTATAATCTATCCAACATACGGAAAGATCTTTACGGTTGCGGCGAACCTGTTGGCTGATGGCCATATCAATGAGGAGGAGTTCTTTAGTACCTCGACCACCACTTCTACATCCATTCTGAGAGGCACTTATTACCGTATTAAAGCTAATATGCTTGGCAATTTTGTCTCTCAAAATGGATGTGAGAAGCTTATAGACTGATGGTAAGCAAGTGATCGGCCTATAATTGCTGGGGTTCGAGGTACTTCCTGTCTTATGAAGCAGGTGAGTAACTCCTGTTGTCATAAAAATTGGCAGCGAGCCAGAGTCAATAGCTGCCTGGAACTGAGATGCCAAAAAAGCATGTGAACTACGGAACCATTTCATCCAAAAGTTTTGCAGTCCGTCCGCTCCTGGAGCTTTCCAATTTGATAACGAACGGACTGCATTACTCACATCTAAATGGTCTATTTTTACAGGTTCCATATCTACAATGCCTTCACATCCTTTCTCGACATCACACATCCAGTCACCTTCGGTATGATTTACCGGTGCCGACCAGATGCTGCGCCAAAACATGTTCGTTACGTCAGCATCCGGTAGGCTACCAGTACTCACACCTTTATCTGGTCGCTCCCAATTCCTATAAACACACCTCTGGTCTCTTTGGAATGAGCAATTGATGTTATATCGGTCCACACGTTTCCTATATCGACGAATACGGTGTGCCCATGCATAGATTTTTTGGTTCCAGACATCAATGCGCTCCGTGACACGAGCGCTATATTCCTGAGGACTAATGTCAGTCCCAGAAAACGCTCGCTTCACGAAGCGCATCACTTTTGGCCGAGTGTTACCTAATTTAAAACAAGTTAGTTTGCCAATGAGACCCCTTGCCTCAGTGATACGTCGTTCGATTCTGGATTGCCAGACAGGAACAATAGGCTTTGGCCGCGTAACAAGGTCAGGTGATGGTATTTTAACTCTTGCTACACGGCAAACCGTAATAGCTGCACAATACAGAATCGAATGGGTATCACCGAGAGACCCACTATTATCTAAATATGTAGATAGGTCGGAAGCGCCAGTTTTAGCCGCACGAATCACCTGGAAAAGTTTCAAGTGAAAAACCTCGTTTTTAGGAGGTTAAAGTGATTTTTTGCATCAGTTAATCCTAAATAAATCAGTGCTCAGTGAGAAATCTGAAAAGAAAAAAGTGTGTGCAGTTGGACCTCGGCGGCCCGCATCCGCCCGCGGCAGCAGCTTTTCCGAAAAACCAGCGGTTTTTCCGGGAAAGTGAAAAAACAAAATTTGCCACGTGCTCGTGTCAGCACGTGTTTGGAGAACCCGTCGCACCAGCAACACCATCTTTGGCAGGAAGAAAGAAGGTACCAAACAGCACATAAATTAGCAAAAAACCGATTTTTTCACCAAGTAGTTTCTAATTATTTTATATTTAAAGTTGCGAACTTTGTACCTGAATAGCAGCCAAACTAAGAAAAAATTAAGAAAAGCGCTACTGCTATCTTTTGCGCGCTTCTTTGAAGAACAGGTTTACAAGGTCGCAACATTTTTCGGAATTTTACTGTGGGAGCCATAATTGAAAAATTGAAAATTTTGTATTTTTGAAAAAATTTCAGACTTTTTATTCAGGAAAAAATTTTGTTTTAATTGCATCGTATAGAGTGGCATTTTACCTATTTTTTGGCATTTTTTATTTATTTTTAGGTTAACTAGGTTCGGAGCTATCGAATTTTTTATATTTTTCTTAAATAAATAGGAAATAAATACAAAATAAATAAATCTGACACTGGGGGTGACTTTAGACACCCCATATTAGTATTCTAAGACCAAAACCAGGTCCTCCTAGCTTCAAAATTAAAAGTTTGGAACTTTTCGGCCATTTTTTACAATAATTGTAAAACTTTGTAAAATTTTCAGATTGCGATAGCTCTTGAACTATTAGGGCTAGAGCTGCGGGATTTTCAGATTCGGACAGCTCGGGTGAAGGGCTTTCACCTCACATAGGTCTGGAGGTGATTGGAGAGAAAATTTTATTTTCGCTCCAGACCCCTCCAGGGAGGTACCCGAGGAGGCGCCAAGACCGCAGAAGAAAGTCCGACGATCGTAGGTTGAATGGTTGCCGAGTTATAGCTGTTCAAAATTTGGTTTTGACAGCTCGGCGGCCATTTTGTTTTCGGTTACAAGTCCGTAATTCCTGAACCCGTAGCCCTAGGAACTCAATTTTTTAGATTTAGCCTTGGGAGGTCGAGATCCACCTGTTTCCTGAATTTCAGGAAAATCGGAGCTGCAAAATTTCAGGGTGCTGAAAATCTGTCAGGTCGGTAGAGGGGGTTGGGCTGGTCAAGGAAAGCCCAATCTTGACTGCTCTGCGACGTCTGGAACCGGAGTTACAGGCGATCAAAGTTCGAGTTTGACAGCTCGGCCGCCATTTTGGAAAACTTTGATCGTCTGTAGAATCGGAACGGGGCGTCGTAGAGGGGTCTGGGTTTCTTTGGGGAGCCCAGCAGCCACTACTCCACCCGACTGGGGGGGTTGGGGGGGGATAGGGGTCTAAAAATTTTTTGGCGCTAAAAAGGTTACCGGGGGGTAGATCTCGTCGCGCACATAAAGATAGACCCAAACACGAGCAGGATCGGACCAGTGGTTCCGGAGATACGAGGGTTTTAACAAAATTGTAAAATTTTGTAAAATTTTACAAGGAATTTACAATCCTCGTAGCTCCGAGACCCCTTGGGCTAGGGTAGCCGTGTTTGGGATTGTTGGAGTGGGCTCGACGGGGGCTATCAGCTGGGCCTACCTACACGGCTCTATCTAGAGCGTGTAGAGTTTTGGTTCTTAAAAATTCTCTTTTCGGCAAAATCAAGGGGATTTTCAGCAAATTTTGGATTGGGGGCGCTCCGAAACAGGTGGAGCGACTATAATTAAGTGTTAGTTTAGGACAAGTTTGGACTATTGTCCAAATTTTTCATAGATTTAAGTTAGATTTAAAGACTTTAGCTAAGACAAGCCCCTATTGGCAAACTACTAATAATTTGACGTAGCTGTGCTACAAGGAGAACGGTGTAGAGTTCTCCTACACCATAAAAATATAAGACAGCTCTAGATAGAGCATATTGTGAAGTCTCTACATTTTATTTTTTCTTTTTGACCCAATATTATTTTGCCTTTACTTCTTTTACATTTTATTCTTTTCTTTTTGACCCAATTTTATTTTACCTTTACTTCTTTTACAATATTTAAGCTTTTGCTTGAATTAAAAATTTAATTTACTATAGGACAAGAGTCCTATTGACTCTTCATCGATTTAAATTGACCAGCGACTGGAAGATAAGAACTATTTTGTTGCTAAATCGTCGGACACCGGCCGCTGGTAAGAGGTAAGGAGTAGTACCTGTGCAGGCACAACACACCCAGAACAGCACACACACACACATACATAACACAATACACCTATCAACACACACACACACAGACATTCGCAGGCAAGCACAACACACACAACCAAACACACACACAAACACACACCACACACCACACAAACAATCTAGTAGGGTACCCTTTACATACCCTACGGATATCTACACTAACTTACCTCACACGCGGACTGGGGTACCCTCTACATACCCCATAAGCTACACTTGACACTAGAGCCGACAAAGCATATCCTCCTAAGATGTTTGTGTCTCAGCGCACACCAATTAAAAAGGTGGAGGAGGAAACAGCTCGCACGTCACCGTCCAGGACGGTGACGAAAAAATCTATTGTGCGACGGAGTCTTGAGACTTTTGAGGGAAAGGCGAGCACGTCAAAACTATCATCCTCCGAAAGCCTAAACGAGGCAAACCCACTGAGGCCGTCAAAGCGTCTGGAATACAGCCCGCCAAAAAACACCCTGTCATCAGACAGAACAGCAGATGCCGAAAAACCAAAAAAGGTTAAAACACCGCAGCCCATTGAGCATAGCCCAATAATGGGGAAGGAATATCCAAGTAGAGCGGCGCAGGCGGCAGACATGGCCAAGAAGGCAAAGGCCTCTCTCGGCCTGGCCAAAAATCTCCGCACAGAGATTAAGACGGACGTCACCCAGTGGCTGGACAAATTGGTGAACATCGTGAGACAAATGGAGACAGGGACGGAAAGGGTAGACAAAGTCTCGGTTGCCCCACCCACCCACGCGCCCACCAAATCACCCGAGTTAGATAATCTAACAAAGAAATTGAATGAGCATACGGAGATGCTCAGCAAAAATGCAGCGCAGATGGCGGAGTTGCAGACCGCACTGCAAAAAAGCATCGAGGTACAGGAGAGACAGACCTACGCCAGCATAACAACAACCTCCTCAAGAGTGCCACAAATAAAACCCGCTTTACACTCGATTGCCATAACATCAGACAAGGAGGAGGAAACTGGTGACCAAATTCTGGAAAGGGTGAGGAGAGCAGTGGATGCCAAGGAGGGCTGGATAAAAGTGGAAAGGGTGAGAAAGGCAAAGGACCGTAAGATCATACTTGGATGTCCAACAGCAAAGGATAGGGACAGCGCACGAGCGAGACTGGAGAAGGAGAAACTCCACGTTGAGGAGATCAAAAACAAGGACCCGATGGTGATTCTGCGGGATGTCCTGAGCATCAATTCTGATGAAGAGGTGCTCCGGGCACTCCGGAGGCAAAATCGGGATGTCTTTGATGGCCTCAACAAGGAGGACGAACGTCTCTCAGTCAAGTTCCGGAAAAAGACGAGGAACCCCCACACAAATCACGTGGTCCTGAATGTAGCTCCGAAACTATGGAGACGAATGACGGATGTGGGCACTCTTCACGTAGACCTGCAGCGGGTGAGGGTGGCTGACCACTCACCACTAGTGCAGTGCTCGCGCTGCCTGGCGTATGGTCACGTGAGGAGGGTCTGCACCGAGTCAGAAGACGTCTGCAGCCATTGTGGGGGACCACACCTAAAGGCGCATTGCGACAGCTGGACGGTCAACGCACTACCATCTTGCAGGAACTGTCGCAAGGCGAAAATGGATAGGGTCGAGCATAACGCCTTTAGCGAAGAGTGTCCCGTCAGAAGGCGCTGGGAGTCCCTAGCCCGGTCAGCCGTAGCGTACTGCTAAGGGCAGCCAGGCAGCAAATACTATCTACCGCGTGTTCCAAGCAAACCTGCAGAAGCAGAAGATCGCACAGCAGGAGTTACTTCTGGAAGCGGCGAACCGCAAAATAACAGCGGCCCTGATCCAGGAACCCTGGACGGAGGGCAAGACTCCAGGGATGAGGAGCTATCCAGGAATTAGGATCTTCCAAAGTACCGCGACGGGGGAGGACAGGGTCAAAGCAGCAATAGCCGTCTTTGACCCCAACATCGATGTAGTCCAATATCCCGAACTCACCACAAACAACATCGCAGTGGTGAGCCTCAAAACCGTCGCTTGGAGGATCACACTGGTCTCCTTCTACCTGGAGCCTAGCCAACCAATTGGCCCGTACCTGCTTGAGCTTAAGAAAATCGCAGCTAAACCTGGATTAGGTAAATTGATAATGGGAGGAGACGGGAATGCTTGGAACACGTGGTGGGGTAGTAGAAAAAACAACAAAAGGGGCATAGAGCTGTTGGAAATGATAGACGAGATGGGCCTCCAGGTGCTCAACACGGGGAAAACCCCCACTTTTGACACAATTAGGGGTACTACAAGGTTTACGAGCCACATTGACGTCACACTTTGTAATGAAAAAGCTCTAAATCATGTGGTGAACTGGAAAGTTGAAGAGAACCTTACTGAATCGGACCACAATGGGATCACTTTCGGCATAAAGCTCAAAAGATCCAAAGGATCTGATATCGCGAGAACAACACGCAGATATAATACCCGGAAGGCAGACTGGGATGAGTTTCGGGGGGGGATGGCGGAGCTTAAGACGAGAGAAAACCTGACCGTCGATAGGGTAGAAGCCATTATGACAGCGGATGAGATTGACGACGTAGTCGAAGGCTTCAGCCAGATCATCACCGAGGCATGCAGTAAAACCATCCCAGAAAAGGCGAAACATCAAAAGCTTTCGAGCCCATGGTGGTCCGATGAATTAGCTAAATTAAAGAAAGACGTCACCACAAAAAGGAGGCGCATTAGATGCGCAGCACAGATACGGCGAGAAGCCGTCGTGAGAGAGTACCTGGAGAGCAAGGAGAGTTACGAGACTGAAGTCAAGAAAGCCCAAATATCTTCGTGGAAGAGTTTCTGCTGTAAGCAGGATAGGGAGGGAATGTGGGAGGGGATTTACAGAGTCATCGGGCGAACCGCCGGTAGAGCCGAGGACGTACTGTTGGAGGTAAATGGCGTGGCACTGGACGAAAAAGGATCGGCGGAATTACTAGCTCGGACATTTTACCCAGAAGATCGGGAAGAGGAGGACACGGCCGAGCAGAAAATCGTCAGGGAAGACTCTGTTGTGGTGGCGGGGGGACCGTGTGGGGAACTGCACGATCCCCCTTTCACCCCATACGAGCTCGAAACAGCGATCCGGTCATTTAATCCGAAAAAGGCGCCTGGAGCTGACGGCTTCACCGCCGATATTTGTCGCCACGCCATCAGTACAGATCCAGAACTGTTCCTTGGACTCGCAAACAAGTGTCTCACACTGCATCATTTTCCGAAGGCCTGGAAAGAAGCGACGGTTGTGGCGTTACGTAAGCCGGGCAAAGACAACTACTCGCAACCTAAGTCTTACCGACCAATTGGCCTCCTCCCGGTGCTGGGAAAGATCCTCGAGAAGATGATTATGTCGAGACTTCGACACCATCTGCACTCGAGGATCAGCCCCCACCAATACGGCTTTATGTCGCAGAGAAGCACCGAGGACTCCCTCTGTAACCTAGTTCAGAAGATCCGGACAGAGCTAGACAAGAAGCAAATAACAACAATAGTGTCGCTGGATATAGAGGGCGCCTTCGACAGCGCATGGTGGCCAGCCATCAAGATGCGGCTCGTTGAGGAGGCATGTCCGGAGGGACTTAGGAGAGTGCTCAATAGTTACATGAGTGACCGTCGGGTGCATGTGAGATACGCGGGCAAGGAGCACACCGTAACAACTCGGAAGGGCTGCGTTCAGGGCTCTATCGGTGGTCCGATGCTCTGGAATCTCCTACTGGACCCTCTGCTCCATGATCTCGAGAATAGGGGCGAATATGTGCAGGCTTTCGCCGATGACGTCGTCCTGGTCTTTTGCGGAGAAACAGGGGGAGAAATTGAGAGGCGTGCCAACGCCACCCTCGAACATGTTAAGGCGTGGGGTGACAAACATAAATTGAAGTTCGCACCACACAAGACACACGCCATGGTGATCACGAGAAAGATGGCGTACGACACACCACGGCTTAGCATGGGCGGGGTTGACGTTGGCATAAAAAACGAGTTGAAGATACTAGGCCTCACCATAGATCATAAACTCACTTTTAATACTCACGTGAAGAACATCTGCACGAAGGTAACCGGTCTCCATAAGCAACTGACCAGGGCGGCAAAGGCGAGTTGGGGTCTGCACCCCGAAATAATACACACAATATACACAGCGACCGTGGAGCCTATAGTGCTGTACGCGGCTGGCGCATGGGCGCCGGCGGTTGGGAAGCTGTGCATCAAGAAGAGGCTTAATTTTATTCAACGTAGTTTCGCCCAAAAAATTAGTAAGGCATATCGCACGGTCTCCCTCAACGCGGCCTTGGTACTAGCTGGTATACTACCCCTTGACCTTAGAGTCAAGGAGGCTGCACTGCTTTACAGGATTCGAAGAGGAGAATCAATACCAGACCTAGCCGGGAGGGAGATCGAGCGAATGTCTTCATTCGCGGAGAATCCTCATCCTGCCGAACATATGAGCTTGGAGTTCATTAGCCTGGATAGTACTGAACTTGGTAATCAATCTGATATTAAAATCTTTACGGACGGCAGCAAGATTGCGGGTAAAGTCGGAGCCGCACTCTCCTTTTGGAAAGATGGGGCCGAGACGAGAGCCCGCAAGCTTGGTCTGCCGTCATATTGCACAGTCTATCAGGCGGAACTCCTGGCCATATGCGAGGCAACGAGGATGATCCTAAAACACAGCGCCAAAAGCTTCGGGGTGTACAGTGACTCAACCGCGGCTCTCCAGACGGTCGTAAATCCCAGTCGTCTCCATCCCCTGGCGGTAGAGGCCAGGAGAAATATAAAAGAAATTATATTCTCAGGCAAAAATATAGTTTTGTACTGGGTTAAGGCTCATGCGGGGATGGAGGGGAATGAGAGGGCCGACCGGCTGGCTAAAGAGGCAGCTTTGGGAACGAGGCGGGCACCAGACTATGACCTGTGTCCGATCTCATTCGTCAAGCGGCAGATCCGTATGGACACGCTTGGCGAATGGAATCGGAGATATGAGTCCGGGGAAACCGCCTCGGTCACAAAGCTCTTCTTCCCAAATGCGGTGGACGCGTACAGGATCATACGGAAATTCACTCCAAGCAAACACACCACACAGGTCCTGACAGGGCATGGTGGGTTCTCAGGGTACTTGACCCGGTTCAAGTGCAAGGGGGACCCATCATGCACTTGTGACTCCGAAACCGAGGAGACCATCCCTCACTTACTGGCGGAGTGCCCGGTGTTCTCGAGACAGAGACATAGTCTAGAGCAGAAGATTGATATAAATATAACGGTCACAAATTTCAGGGACATTATGGTAGGGAAATGTAGAGACGATTTTTTGGAATTTTGTACTAAAATATGTAAGGTAGTAAATAATAACAATAAGATAGACTAAGAAGTGCAGTTACCACAGCACAACGTGAGTTGTACTGTAGGTGATAAAGACAATGGAAACTAAAAATAGAAATTGTAAATAGTATAACAAGCTAGAAATTACAAACACTGGTATATAGCAGATTATGGCAAATCCCACAACCCACTCTGGGCAATTGTAATAAACATAAGATAATAGATAGTAAGACAGAAAATGTAACATAGAAATAAGATATTATATGAAAACAAAAAGTAAGATTAAGAAGAGAATGTGAAAAGGAGTGGAGAGAACTTATTTACCCCATAGTAGTTATAAGATACAAGAAAATAAATAAAACCTAGAAGAGAGAGTAGCAGGCGTCCCACCTGAAAAATGATAAAAGTGGATGAATGAGAGAAAGAACAGGTATGCAGCATGACTGTGACAGAGAAAAAGAGAGAACTGGAATGGAAAAGTAGTGCAGGAAAGTCTCCGAAATGTGACATCGGAGGATAGCTAGGTACACACCCAGCTACCCATGGTGGCTGGGCACAAAAAAAAAAAAAAAAAAAAAAAAAATATGTAGATAACAATGAGTCAACAGCACTCACGAGCATAAAGTTTTTTCTATGCATGGGCAACCGTGGTAAACGTGGTCTTAAATTATTAGGCATGAACCTATATTCACGAATCGCACATTCCAAAGTTACCCTAGCCTCTTCATTGTACTGCGTATCTACAGGAATAAACGTGTCATCCACAACAGTATTATTTTCCATATTTTCATTTACAGTTGTATTGTTTTCTTGCACTATGGCATTTAAATAATTACTAGTACTTACTGTTTGTTGCGGAGGGATAACACGCATATTCTGTAAACACTCTGAGCGCAAACGGTCAAGCACTACATCATCCAACATACGATTACGTTGAATGACACGTACTTGGTCCGATAGTCGTTGAGCCGATACGTTGATAGCTGGTTCAAGCTCCTGAAACAGAGGCAATATACGATGACGGTACGCAGTGAGGTTGGTTTCAACCTCTGTAGCCACAAAATATGCCCGCATGACATTCTCATTTATTGATGTGGTCCATTTCATGCGGTGCACATTACCACCGGTAGCGGGGGCCCTATTCGAAGCCGGAGGGCCTCGGGGTCCCAAGCAGGCCGGCGGCCGGCCTCTCCCCGGCCGACGTACAGGTATTGGCGACGCCGGGGGGGAGAAGAACTCGTCACTAGTGCTTATTTATTATTATTATTATTAAAGCAATCCTTCATAAAATGTCCTGGCTTCTTACTTTTAAAACATTTCTTTATTTTAGTTTCCTTTCTCTTTGTGACTAAAGCTGTAACCTCTGGTTGACGGATCTCGTTTACTCCACCTCGCCTTATATTTTCCTGGATCAATGTGGCTTTTACCTTGGTCGTAGACAGTTTGTCATTAGAATATTCTAGTGCCATTATCAAAGGGTCATATTCTTTTGATAATCCATTTAACATAATTATGGCAACAAATTCATCATCGACGGGTGATTCTATATCTTTTAATTGTTGAGATAATTTTAATATCCTAGATATATATCTTTCCATGCTTTCCATATTTTCTAATCGCACATTGAAGAGTTGACGTAGCAAGCCAAGCCTTCTACCTAAGCCCTTGTCTGCATAGGCATTTTCTAGGCTTTTCCATGCTTCATATGGAGTCTGTGCATTTCTAACATGGTCTAGTGCCGACGAGCTCACGGAAAGGCAAATTTTAGCTAAAGCTCGGCCTTTCTTTTTGTCATCTTTGCACCCATGCTCTGTTTCCACGCAATCATACATATCCTCATGCAAAAGCAACATGCGCATCATAAATTTCCAATTATTGTAATTCTCCATACCTTGTAACTTCTCAATAAGGACGCCGTTTGATGAAGAACCGGTGATGCTTGCAGCTGCCATGCTTGTGAAAATTTTTTCAATTTATTTCCACGAGTTCGATTTTCAATTTTCAAGAAAACTTTCACCAATTCCTGGGCCCATAACCTGAAGGATTTGGATCTATCTTGGTGGAAAAATAATAGTCTTTATAAATACTTTAAGTATAATGCGGATCAAAATGAAACATATTGCACAGCATGAATATTGTGTCGCGTATCTATCAGTACAATTAATGGCTGACCGCTAGAAGGTCTTACTGACAATAACTTTCTTTTTCTTCTAGTTTATGGTTTACATGAAGGATTTATTCTGTCACCATCCCTTAAACCAAAAACTATTCCCTATACAAAGAAACACAAACATGCTAAACATTTAGTACTCACACTAAGTACTACTAGTCCTTTATACAAAGAAACAATCGTTCTGAACAATAAGTAGTTACAATTTATGTAAAGTATTCTCTAAGCAAATAAACGAAAATGTTCATAACTATCCCGCTAAGTACTCACAACTTAGTAACTACATCCTAGATTATTACTAACATTTATTCAAAACATTAGCAATCATCAAATCCATTAAAAAGATACATTGATACCTAATTTAGTTCATATTTTAAACAACATTGAGACAAACTTATCATGTTTATCTTTTGGCAACGGTTTAGTTAGCACATCTGCCACCATATCATCACTACAAAGATACTCTAATATAACAGTTTCCCGCTGTCGATCAACCAGCAGTCAACCTGCAACTTTACAGACAATGCAGCCAGCATCGAGTTATCAGAAACATTCTGTTTAGTTTGCATTCTATTCTTGAAGCAATCCTTCATAAAATGTCCTGGTTTCTTACATTTAAAACATTTCGTTATTTAAGTTTCCTGTCTCTTTGTGACTAAAGCTGTAACCTCTGGTTGACGGATCTCGTTTACTCCACCTCGCCTTATATTTTCCTGGATCAATGTGGCTTTTACCTTGGTCGTAGACAGTTTGTCATTAGAATATTCTAGTGCCATTATCAAAGGGTCATATTCTTTTGATAATCTATTTAACATAATTATGGCAACAAATTCATCATCAACGGGTGATTCTATATCTTTTAATTGTTGAGATAATTCTAATATCTTAGATATATATCTTTCCATGCTTTCCATATTTTCTAATCGCACATTGAAGAGTTGACGTAGCAAGCCAAGCCTTCTACCTAAGCCCTTGTCTGCATAAGCATTTTCTAGGCTTTTCCATGCTTCATATGGAGTCTGGCCTAGGTAAAAAGTACTGGGCGGAAGCAGTAAATACAGCTGTCTACCTCAAGAACCGATCACCAACCAAAGCAGTGCGGGGATTAGTTCCTGAAGAGAAATGGTCAGGTAAGAAAGTTGACATTTCACATGCTAGAATATTTGGTTGTGTAGCTTATGCATTAGAACCGATTCGAAAGAAATGGGATGCAAAAAGCAAAAGGTATCTTTTTGTGTTTTTAAGAAAGTTATTGTCAGTAAGACCTTCTAGCAGTCAGCCATTAATTGTACTGATAGATACGCGACACAATATTCATGCTGTGCAATATGTTTCATTTTGATCCGCATTATACTTAAAGTATTTATAAAGACTATTATTGGAACGAAGTTCCTTATCGCGCGTTGTGAAAGGGGGCTAGACGGAAAAAATTCTTCAAACTTGCATAACGACTGCCATGTTACTTGTAGCCAGAGCCAACGACTTGTAGGTCTTCCGAAACACTAAAAATATATTTCCTAAAAGAGATGATGAGAAAATTTCTCTTTCCTAATTTATTTTCACAAAATTAAATTGCTGAATAATATTAATTCACAATATACATATCTTTCCTCTTTTCAAGTTCATCTACTGTATTATAAATATCAAGAACGGTCTGTAAGATAATTATATTAAATTGGGAGGTCAAACAAAAATATTTTACAAACCTAATTACTGAAAGGAAGTGTAGGTAATATTCGTAACGAGACGTGACCAACTCCGCACGCAACAAAAGGAGTTTTTCAAGGAAATGAACTAACTTTCTACAGCCAATGGGTAAATTCTATGCCTCGTTGTGGGAAGTTTCACGTTTTTGGGCACATTAAGCGCTTCATCGTGATTTCCTTCTTTAGTTACAAAAGTATACAACTTCTTTTGTTTATATTTTACTTATTGGTGATTCAAAAACGCTTCACATGCCTAGGTTATTATTTACCCTCTACTCCCACGTGTTCTGTTTAGTAGTAATATTATCTACTAGGAATTTTGTTCCCATTAGTTAAGTGCACGGAAAGAATTTTAATAGTAATTCAATTAACACCTGTTCTCCGTCTCTAAAATGGTACATTATTTTTTAACTATTATAATAAAGAAGAAAATTTGTATTGTTTATTTAACCCCTGACCAAAAACAAGGAGTGTTATAAATTTGACCTGTGTATATGTGTATGATTGTATGTGTGTGTCTGTCTGTGACATCACAGCTGCCCAACAAATGCACCATTTCTGACGCGGTTTTTTTTATTCGGAAGTCGATGTGGCTTCTTCGACTTCCTACACATATACACAGGTCAAATTTATAACACTCCTTGTTTTTGGTCAGGGGTTAAATAAACAATACAAATTTTCTTCTTTATTATAATAGTTAAAAAATAATGTACCATTTTAGAGACGGAGAACAGGTGTTAATTGAATTACTATTAAAATTCTTTCCGTGCACTTAACCAATGGGAACAAAATTCCTAGTAGATAATATTACTACTAAATAGAACACGTGGGAGTAGAGGGTAAATAATAATCTAGGCATGTGAAGCGTTTTTGAATCACCAATAAGTAAAATATAAACAAAAGAAGTTGTATACTTTTGTAACTAAAGCAGGAAATCACGATGAAGCGCTTAATGTGCCCAAAAACGTGAAACTTCCCACAACGAGGCATAGAATTTACCCATTGGCTGTAGAAAGTTAGTTCATTTCCTTGAAAAACTCCTTTTGTTGCGTGCGGAGTTGGTCACGTCTCGTTACGAATATTACCTACACTTCCTTTCAGTAATTAGGTTTGTAAAATATTTTTGTTTGACCTCCCAATCAATACATATAATAAAATCGTAACAGGTCGCTGTCTGTACATGGAAGATAAATAAGAAAAAATATTATAGGGGGGCTTTATGAACGCAATAGAACCCAAAACAATGATTTTTAGAATTTTTGTCTGTTTGTCTGTATGTCTGTATGTCTGTATGTCTGTATGTCTGTATATCTGTTTGTCTGTACGGTTGTGCACGCTAATCTCAGTAACCGCTCAACCGATTGCAATGCGGTTTTTTTTATTGTGTTGAGGTTTGCTCCAGTTAACATTTAGCATTTGTTTTATGTAAATCGGTTTAGAAATAAAAGAGTTACAACACTTTTAAGAATCAGATATTTTAAAAATTTTAATTGTAGGGGTTTCTTTGAATGTGAATGAACCTAAACTGGCGTGTTGGCTTAATCATAAAAGAGCTTAATGATTAAGACTATTTTTAAACAATTCAGTCCGCGCCGAAGGCGTGGACTGAATTGTTTTAGAATAGACTTAATGATTAAGCTCTTTTATGATTAAGCAAACAGGGCAGTTTCAGACGCTGCTTGATGACTCTGATGAAGAAATACCTTTCCTTTCATACACCTTATGTGACGTAAACGAAGTTGCGGGCTCAGCTAGTTTAATATAATTATCTTACAGACCGTTCTTGATATTTATAATACAGTAGATGAACTTGAAAAGAGGAAAGATATGTATATTGTGAATTAATATTATTCAGCAATTTAATTTTGTGAAAATAAATTAGGAAAGAGAAATTTTCTCATCATCTCTTTTAGGAAATATATTTTTAGTGTTTCGGAAGACCGACAAGTCGTTGGCTCTGGCTACAAGTAACATGGCAGTCGTTATGCAAGTTTGAAGCCATTTGGCTACAACCTGTTCCGATACATGTCAATACGGCACAATTTTTTTTTATCGTGAGGAAAGTCCTAGGTGCATAATATCTCCTACTCCGACTAAAAAAACTCGTATCCTGCCTAACAGCCTACGGTTGGGAGCGCCGGGTGAGCCTTCGGAAGGATATCCCAGGACTCCCAACTGACCTACGGCTACCACTGCCGCCTCACATATTGTTCAGGTGCTATCCCCCGTTTTTGGGGGTTGTTCGAGTGTTATCCCGCTTCTTGGGGGAGGGTCGTGCGTTAATCCCTCACGTCACGCTGTCATCTAGGGCCTGTAGTGCTATTCTCTAAAAAAACAGCCTTGCGTACAGCGCTGCCCACAGCGGCGAGTTATTCGGTTATATATTACAATACCAGAAGTCAGAATGCCTTTACTTGAAATGCATTAGCCCAAAATACCCGAAATCGAAATACCAATATTCAAAAGGCCAAGTATGTACTCTTTTGAATATTAATATTTCGATTTCGGGTATTTTGGGCTAATGCATATTCAAAAGGCCAAGTATGTACTCTTTTGAATATTAATATTTCGATTTCGGGTATTTTGGGCTAATGCATTTTAAGTAAAGGCATTCTGACTTCTGGTATTGTAATATATAATCGAATAACTCGTCGCTGTGGGCAGCGCTGTACGCAAGGCTGTTTTTTTAGAGAATAGCACTGCTGATCACCCTGATGGCCATCGCCTTCACTTGTGAAGGGCCACCTCCTAACTCACACGTTACGACGACATCTCTGAGGAACGGACCACGCAGCGCCCAATCGTAGCCGATATTTTCTCAGGCCCTAGCCAGCTCGGGTAAGTGGATTGCCAATTCAATATTTTTTTTTGAAACTTTATAGATTGTAAATATTGATTTATGAACACAATAAGATGTTGTTAGCTAATTACGTACAATTTAAGACAGAAGGACCCTTATGCAGAGACTGAATAAAATAACCGACTAGGTAATGACATGAATCTGAATCTCACTACTTTTTACGGTAGAAGAACGGAGTTGTGAGACATGGATTTTTTACAAGTATTGTTTTTGATGGGATACAATTTACTGGTAATCATGATGAAAATTGTGTTACAACTAGGCTTAGTTCTGTTAAGTGCTTCAATTCATTTCAAATTACAAATATATATTTAACAACTCGTAAGTAATTGAGGATGTCTGCGACAAGCCGACAACAAAGAAAAATGAAAACGTGTTATCCAATAACGAATGAAAGAAAGAAATGTATAACATGTGACTAAAGTCCAAATAGAAGAAACTTTATTTTGAAAAAGTCTTTTTGTATTTGAATTGCTGTAAACAATTAAAGCACGGACTTTATTATCGATTGGGTTATACTTATACTGTTCATGACTGTACTATGATTTGTTTGCACTAAAGCTCGATAGATGGTGATGTACCTTATTTTTGAATCTAGGTATGGTTTCGTTACCGCTCGTAGCATATAAGTCTAAGGATTTAATATTTTTGTGTACACCTGATCCAGTATACATACAGTGAAAAAGTCAGTGCAGTTTCATTTTATTTACGCTTTCTTCCCGCGGCGCTGTTGGACCTGAACATGGTCCTTCGAGCCGGATAATTAGTTGAACCGGAGGAAGTGTATTTTTTTGTAGCTTCTTGGCGGATCAAGTGGTGATCCCCGCCTGTTAGGTACTGGTTCTGTGGATCGCAGACCAGAGAAGTCTTCCCCTACAGCGGGCACCCAGGTGGTGGTGTCGTGCGCTGGAGCTGAGGAACTACGGCGGCAAGTGGATACAGCTACATCGGGCGGAACTGCGACTGAAGAGGAGCAAGGGACAGGTGTGACCACGAGAGGGCGCTGCAAGCTGCTGAAAGGAAACGTGAGGTGTTGTGCTTGTGTTGGTAATTCCGTGTAAAACTGAGGAGAAAGTGCTGAAATCTTTAGGAACAAAAAAGGATATTTTTCAATTAATACCCAGGCAATCTGTTCTGCTAGTTTGAAATTCAACGATGTCGCTGCACGTAGGAATGGATCAGCCCACGACTCACACATTGGGATAACAGCAAATATATCATATTGCTATATTTACATAACAGCAAATATAATTATATCGCTACTATATCACACACTAACATGTTATCACTAGATGTGAAATGAGGGGCACGAAGACGTGGCTTCTTTTCTATTTTTGTATTATTTATAAATTTTTCAGATAATAGACACAGTCAGAAAGTGACACTGACGCATCACAAAGTCACAAAGCATTCAAACAACGTTAAAAAAAATTAAAATGCACGTGGATGACATAATAAGTTCATTTGTTGAGACAAGTCATACGTAACAGACTGTAGTGTAAAAGAGATAGAGACACATGTTCCATTCTTCGTTCTAACATTTGTGTGTGGTTGGATTGCATAGAGCGACACAGACAAAATAAATTGTTCAGTTTACTGTGAGTTAGTTAACCTCGTGCCATTTTGCAACTGTGCAAGACGTGGTCAGAGTTAGGAAGTTATTTATTTAACACAGAGCTTACTAACTCTACTTTTATATATTTAACCCGACTCTCCGCGCAAGTGGGCCTTAGTTGTTTTGGATTTCATATTAATACGTTGTAGTTTTATAATTTTTGCCTTGTTATTTACAAAATGGAAGTTTTTGAAGCAATGCAGGAAGGCATAAAATGTAATTTACTTAAGGCTATCCACAACTATAAAAAATCCCCTAAGGAACGTCTTACCATCTCCTATGTAGAAGTAAGACTAGAGAATTTAGAAAAAATATGGGATGTCTTTTGTGATAACCACAATAAATTTATTAACAAAGTTAAGGACTTGACATCGTTTCACGGGTCTAAGTATTTTATGAACGATGTTTATAATGAGATAGAGGAATTATATATAGATCACAAGTCGGAATTAAAAGAAACATTAAGGAATTTTACCAAGACTACAATTACTCAACCAGAAATTGATACTAAGAGTCCGAAATTAAAAAATAGGGTCAAGTTACCGGAGATTAAAATTCCTTTATTTTCTGGCAAGTATTCGGAATGGCACACCTTTAGGGATCTGTTCTTAGGGTTAATTCATAAAGATAAAAGTTTAGATCCCTCACAAAAGTTTTACTATCTTAAAGGTCACCTCACGGGGGAAGCAGAGCAGCTACTTAGAAATATTAGAATAACTTGTGACAATTATGAAATGGCCTGGTCGAAGTTAGAAAGAACATACAACAACAAAAAGTTTTTAGCGAAAGGCATTTTAAAACATTTAGTAAATCAAAAGGTGTTACCCAGTGAATCAGCTTTGGGAATAAAATCTCTTTTAAACACTACTACCGATTGTTTAGAATCGTTGAAGAATCTTGGGGTAGACGTTTCATCATGGGACATCATCATAATTCACTTAATCGGTGAAAAGCTCGATAAAGACACTAAAAGAGCATGGGAATTGAAAATTGCTGAAGATTCCAACGAGAAGCTATCTACCTTTTTGGAATTCTCACAATTTCTGACGAGTCGGTTTCGAGGTCTAGAAGGGATTGATACTGAGGCTGATAATAACAAGAAGATTCAAAAGGGCTTGCAATTTTTTCATGCGATTAAGGGAAAAGCATTGAAAAATAGTTGTGCTTTTTGCTCTGCTACGCACAAAATATGGTCATGCAAAGAGTTTATTAACAAAAGCGTGGATAAACGACGCCAGTTTGTCCAGGATAATAAACTGTGTTTTGTGTGTCTCAAGGGTAACCATTCGGCCAGAGCTTGCAAGAATTCTCGTAGGTGTCACAAATGCAAGCGTCGGCATAATTCATTATTGCACGAAAATATCAGGGAATCCGGGTCGTTTAATGGGAACCGTTATGCTTCTCACACCGAGAATGCATTATTGGGTATAGGGCAGACGGAAGATATAAAATCGGCCACACATACGGGTAAATCTAGAAAAACAATGGTTTCGTGTCTTTCAACTGGGAATAGTCATAAAACTGTTTTACTGACTACAGCGTTGGTGAATGCTGAATTGAAAGACGGAACTTATGGGATAGTTAGAACTTTGTTGGATCAGGGGTCGCAAGGCTCGTTTATAACTGACTCGATGGTTCAGTATTTAGGATTAAAACGAGTTGCGACAAATAATACTGTGTTAAGGTTGGGAGGGGACAAGAGTGTTATATCTAAACACACAGTCACTATAACGCTGAAGTCTAGGAAAGATCCCAATTTTAAAATGATGGTTCAAGCATATGTGCTAAAATCGATAACATCGGTTCTACCAGTTACCAAGGTAACTAAAGTAGACTGGGACGACTTGACCGAAAAATATTTGGCCGATCCAGATTATTATATGCCCAACCAGATTGATATGCTGTTGGGTGCGGAAGTATATAGTCAAGTCATCCAACCAGGTATCAAAAGGAATAAAAACAGTACTCTGCTGGCGCAGAATACTTCTTTAGGGTGGATACTGTCGGGAGTATGTGATGTAGCTAAGTCTTCAAGTCATTCTTCACATACTACGGTTGAACATTCCTTGCTTCCAGAAGAGGATCAGAAGTTCTGGAAGTCAGAAAAGGAACCATCTGAATACAGGAAACCTCTTACAGAGGATGTACTAGAATGTGAAGCAACTACAACACATGATGAAAGTGGTCGATACAAGTTACCACGGCGTGATAATACTCCTGTAAGTAATTTTGGTGATTATAAAATGGTACCTGAAAAAAGATTACGAAGATTGAAATATAAATTAAATACAGTCCAATCGAAGGGGGAGTTAAACTACAGAAGTGGAACAGAATAGCTAGGAATAATAGATAAAATACAGAGAAGGGGATCTAGGCAAGATAAGAATTAAAAGCTAATATACCTAGATAATAAAAAAAGATACTCGGACTTACCTGGGACTCTAGTGAAGACGTCTTGGAGTACTCTGTTACGCTACCTATTCCTGCTGTAACTATAAATAAAATAATAATAATTTTGGATAGTTCTTGGCTCTTTGACCCTTTTGGGCGGCTGGCACCAAGCATAATCTGGAAAAGGTTTTGAAACAAAGGCTTTGACTAGCTGATGCTGGCAGGGATGAGAAGGTACTCAACGGATGACTAAAAATAGCTTAGGTATAACTTACCGTAGAACTTACCTTCTTTAGTAAATATTAAGATCCCAAGGTGGTATAACAGGAGTTCCAGCGATTTAGTTCAAGATCTACATGGCTTATCTGACGCATTAAGATGGTTTACACAGCAGTCATGTGACCCAAGTCGTTAATAAGAGTAAGGTAAAATACGGGTAACTGAAAGTGAAGTCAGAAAATTTAACCTCCTTATGCAACGATTTGGTTCAGTGGATTGAGATTTTTGTATGAGCTTCAAATATATTATTAAAACCTAATGTATGATGAAAAATTTGGAAATTGCACATTATGTGGTACCATTGAAGAATACATTTTCGCAATGGAAATTTGTATGTGGCAAGAAGATAAGTTCTTTATGGGACAAAAGAACAACAATGTTTCACGCTACTTTTTTTTTTGATACTATGAATATTTCCAGGGTGGGCGGACGCTTAGGAGCGTCTGATTAATAATTTCATATATTTTTTGTATCTTTAAAAATAGTTATTGTCGAAACTCTTTGTTGCAAATGCTTATAGGAAAGCTCGCAGTGTAAAGTCGCAGGACATTGAATCGTTGGGTCTGTAACAGCTGGGACAGATTATTTTAAAGTGTGTGTCCTTCCGGTTACTGCGTAGTTTTAATTTTTGTTAGTTTTTCGAAATATTTGTTCTTCTGTTGTTCTAGTTCTCTAGCATAAAGTTTGTTATTATAACATATAAACCACAAGGGGTATAAAGTTGACAATGTGATGATATTAGTGATAAGATTTTGAAATTGTTTAATATTAAGGGTTAATTTGTACTTACTACTTTGTCATGTGTTTACTTTAGAAGTACATTTTGCAATAATGTCCTTGGTGGGCGGTATGTTCATGACTGTACTATGATTTGTTTGCACTAAAGCTCGATAGATGGTGATGTACCTTATTTGTGAATCTAGGTATGGTTTCGTTACCGCTCGTAGCATATAAGTCTAAGGATTTAATATTTTTGTGTACACCTGATCCAGTATACATACAGTGAAAAAGTCAGTGCAGTTTCATTTTATTTACGCTTTCTTCCCGCGGCGCTGTTGGACCTGAACATATACCTTTTATTAGACCTACCAGTTCGTAATGCCAGTACATTAATAGTAGATTTAAGGGAATTTATTTATTAACGACTAGCTGACTCTCGCAACTTCGTTTACGTCACATAAGGTGTACGAAAGTACTACATCAGACTCATCAGACAGTATATAAAACGGCCCTGTTTGCTTAATCATAAAAGAGCTTATAGATGAAGTCTATTCTAAAACAATTCAGTCCACGCCTTCTCTTTTACGATTAAGCCAACACGCCCGTTTAGATTTACCCTCACATTCAAAGGAACCCCTGAATTCTAATTTTAGCGAAAGTTGAGATGCCTCTAATTTCTGAACCACAAAACTCTCAATATTTATACTTGTGTGGAGCAATGTTTAAAGTACCCCCTTTCCAACACTAAAAAAATATTTGAAATCGTACCTTACAGCTAAAAAAGCACTTTATCTTTCATCCCCTCTCCTGAAGGAATCGCGCAAAATATCGGGATCAAAAGTATCCTAGAACCTTAATCGGATCATAAGCTCAGATTGTGCTAAGTATCATTCAAATCGATTCAGTAGTTCCGGCGTAAACCTTATTCGTGATACAGACAGACAGACAGACAGACATGAATAAGTTTAATTACATTTTCGGTTTCAGTATCGATTAGAGAACGCCATATTATTAAAATTTTCAAAATATCTTCCATTTACAGACTCTCGACCCTCTACAGTTTTATTATATGTATAGATGACACAAATATGCACGTCACTCACACAGCGTTTCGTCACATATTTCGTGCTGTTACAAAACTGTGCTGCAAGAACTATTGGTATTTGCTACAGTAGAAATATAGACCCACATTGTCAAAGAAAATTTGTTTGACAATATGGGTCTCCATTTATAGCCTTATCTTTGGGGGGTTTTTCGGATGTTATCCCGCTTCTTAGGTTCGTGCGAGTATCGCTCACAGTACGCTGTCGTCTAGGGCCTGCTTCTGTAAGGTCAGTGAGCAGCCCCCTCACCGTCCTTAGGCCTCTGGTAAAACTTCTGGGCGCGGCGGCGGCATGAAAATTTTCCACCTATTAAGTACGTGGGACATAAAACTATAAGGTCAAATGTGGTCGTATACTATGCCTCTAGGGGATAAAGGCGTATATGTATGTATATTATGTATGTATATTATCAAAAGCAGTTGGTTGCGACAATATTAGTCGTCGGATGATCACAACCATTCTGGACCAACTCCTTCCTGCTATTTCCTATATTATCAACTTTTCCCTTGATTCTGGTCAATTTCCTGTCACATGGCGTAAAGCCTACGTTTGTCCCCTCCCAAAAATTCCCCATCCTTCTTTACCTAGTCACTATCGCCCAATCTCTATCCTCCCCTATTTGTCAAAGGTCCTAGAATCCTGTGTACATAGCCAGTTGACCAGATTTGTAAGGCTCAATAATATCTTGAGCCCGCTGCAGTCGGGTTTCAGGTTGGGTCACAGTACAACTACAGCTCTATTAAAAGTCACGGGTGATATTAGGGGGGGAGTGGAGAGGGGTGAAGTGACAGTACTGGTCCTAGTGGATTTTTCAAACGCATTCAATTGTGTCAATCACGATATCCTTATATCTATCCTTGCCCACCTGAAAATTTCACCGGGCGAACTGGATTGGTTCTCATCTTATCTTCGGGGTCGTCAGCAGTCAGTTAGCGTTGATGAGAAATCATCGACTTGGCGCAATGTAGACGCTGGTGTTCCTCAAGGCGGTATACTCTCTCCTCTTCTATTTTCCATGTTTATTAATCTCTTAACCAAAGAGCTTCAGTGTGCGTATCACTTGTATGCAGACGACCTGCAGTTGTATAGTCAAGCTAAGGTGGATAACCTTTTGGAGGCCGTGACAAAAATTAACCATGACCTAAATGCTGTAGGTCACTGGTGTGACCGATTTGGACTTACAATTAACCCTGACAAATGCCAAGCCATCATAATTGGAAGTAGTCGAATGATGAGCAGACTGGAGATGGAAAATTTACCTTTAGTAACTTTTAACACAAAAACAATTCCAGTTTCACTTAGTGTAAAAAATTTAGGCTTGCTTCTCGATGATACTTTGAATTGGAGAGCACAGGTTACTAGCGTTTGCCAGAAGATTACCGGGACTCTACGAGCCTTTTACCGGCTTAAGAACTTTCTTCCATCCAAAACCAAGGCAATGCTTGTCCAGACCCTTTTATTTCCCGTCATAGACTATGGTGATGTGTGCTATCTCGACCTGAATGCAGATCTACTCAATAAGCTCGATCGGCTTCTCAACAATTGCATTCGATTCGTTTACAATCTTCGAAAGTACGATCACGTCTCGGTTTATCGTTCCGAGCTGGGTTGGTTGCCCATACGTCAGCGTCGCAAGTTGCGTGCATTGACAATGCTGTTTTCAATAATGAACTACTCTAATGCTCCTCCTTACTTGACATCTCATTTCCAACTACTTTGTTCTAATCACGACAAAAATTTACGCTCTGTGAACAATCGATTAAATAGAGAGATATTAACTATTCATTTAACAGTTCAAAAATACAATGCGTAGATGAATTTTCTTTATTAGGTTTGACTGTCGACACATATTTGGACTGGAAAGCTCATGTACAGAACGTAGCGAATAAATTGTCAAGATTTTCTTATGCGCTTTATGAGTTAAAAAAGGCAACGGATTTAAAAACAGCGATGACGGCTTATTACGCTTACGCCTACTCTTGGCTCAATTACGGAATAATACTATGGGGAAAAAGTACAGATGCGGAGAAACTTTTTATTTTAGAAAAAAAGTGTAGGGTCAAGTGTTCAACAATGAAACAGTGGTACACAATAAAACATAGTAATATTTCCAAAACGCGACGTTGGCAGTTTGTGCAATATATCGCGTAGGGACACTCAATAGATACCACCGGCGTATCCCAGTTTGCGGCGGCACCGCGTGAGAAAAGACGCGTCTGCGGATCATTTTTACTATTTTCGTCAAAAATTGAAGTATTTCTGACTATCTTTAAAGATTTTTCATTTTTTAATGGTTAGGAATATTATATTTTTTATGATTATCCAGCATTCTACACGTTATCTACATTATTTTGGCATATATCATTTGTTTGAAAGTTACAATTTTGTGAACATAAATTAAAAGTTTGTTATATAAACCCTAGGTAGTCAACAATGAAACAGTTTAACAATGGACACAATGAAACACTGTTTTATTGTGTACCATCATAAGATATCTATATAAATCTACATTTTTATTGGTTGATATTGTGTAACCTTATCTATTAAAATTTGTTTTTATTTTAAGATGGCGCGTAATAAAGCTGTAAAAAGGACGAGCGGCGTATTGCTTACCAAATGGCAAAAATTAACAATATTCGATATTCTGTTAGCTGGGAAAATGGCTGGAATCGAATGTTTACGGTCTTATAAATCAAGGCATGCAGAACTGTCATTAAAAAAACCTGAAGCATACAGCATGGCACGTCATGCCACTGCATTTACGTAAAAACGGACTGCTCTTTCTTTAATAACTACCTACATTAAACAAAAGTTGATTTAGGCACAGTTTATTTATGGTGTTTCATTGTTGAATATATGGTGTTTCATTGTGTACGCCTATATGGACACAATGACACAAATCCCATTTCTTAGTTTTTATTTCTTTGTCGATTCAAATCACTTTATTTATAAAAATCTATAAATGACATTCGATACCCAATCATATTGACTACATGCCTGTAAAATTATAGACTTCTATCAGCAAAAACATAAGATGTACGAGGTTATGAACTTTTAGTGTTTCATTGTTGAACACTTGACCCTATACGAATCCTAGCAAATGTGGATCGCTTAGAGAGTACTAAACCATTCTTTCAAAAATATAAAATGTTGACACTAAGCAGTATGTATATACTAGAGATATGTAAATTCGTTAAAAAACACCCCTCACTGTTTCCATTGGCAAGAGACCAACGACCCCAAAAACGTAATTTACGGTCCCAAAATAAACTAGCGTTACCCAATTGTAGGCTCACAAAATTCCGTTCAGGCCCATTAGTCATGTGTGTGAAAATCATAGAGCAACGCGAACTGTCTGAGGGGAGACGGCATAGAACGATTGCTCGGTACAAAATTTTCTGTCATATTTTGCGGGTGGCGGGGGGAAATCTTCCTTCAGTTTGTATGGAACTGGGCACTTTTTGTCGTCGATATGTCACATTATGTGTCACATTATTGCCAGAGGGGGTTTGAAAGCTTTGGCCCCTCCCTCTGTAGAGGCGCGCGATGCTCTGTGGTGAAAATATATAATAGATTACCGAATGACATAAAAAACATTGAAGGAGATCGCAAATTTAAGAATGAGCTCCAAAATTATTTGATAACAAAAGCCTTCTATAGCATTGACGAATACCTACTGGGAAAAAAATAACACAAATAATAGAAACTAATTTTAATGAAATATTGATATCCAACAAATTGACATTCCCAAAATGACTATGACATTTTAAATTTATATTAATTTATTTTTGACATGTATTGGTAACTGAATTGACATGAATATATTTGCAGACTGAATCATTTAAATTGACATGAATTGTGTTGAAAATCATTTAATTAACGTTGAGCTTTGCATTATATGTTATGTACTTAGTGAAATATGTGATTAGTGCTTTAATGTTATATTTGTGTTTTTAAAATTGTTTTCAAAATATATGTAAAATTAATTTTAGGCACTGAATGTTAAAAAACAATGTGTTAAATTCTCAATAGTCACAATGCATGCTCTTGTTGGCTTATATTTTATAATGTTGCTGTGCCCTAACAGGGTCCATAATGAAGCTTTTATGTATTATTATAATTTAAGATCTTACCTACATTGTGGAAAAGCAAATAAATAATACTGAAATACTGAAATCGCCTTCTTCTCTGTCCCACTCACACTTCAGGTATGAGTCATTCTTCCTTCTTTGTGCAATCAGCCCTCCTCTGGAACGCGCTTCCGGCAGAAGTCAGGAAATGCACCAACCGTTTTACATTCAAACGTAAAGTACGCGAGCATTACAAGGAACAGCAAATGCATTCTCTATTCAATGACTATTTACCATGTAGTTGAAATATATGTATTATATTATTATATATATAAATTATATGTGTAGTGTATTAGTATGTATGGGTGTAATTATATGTATGTGTATGTATATGTATATGTATATATTATTATAAATGTATTCGTTTATAAAACTTATAGTACCTATGTATTGGTTATTGTGATTGTGTGTTGTTTGGTTTGGTTCTTGTTGCATTTATTTAGGTAATTGCCTGAATGAGTGCGGGGGAACTGGGCTGAAGCCACGTGTAATAAACAATTTACTCTACAAAGAAGAGTACCTACTATAAAAATATCTCAATATCAACCTGGAGCACCTTCCTCTACTAATTTATCTCTGCATCACCCAAAGGTCGACTGGTAGAAAATGCCTATGGCATTAAGTCCACCTTTGTACAAATTAGTGCATAAAGTTTTAAATAAATAAATAAATAAATTAACCACTTATTAAATGTCGAAGGATAAATTATTTCAGAGTATTTAAACATTGCTGTCTGATTAAAACAGAAAAATTGCATTTGCATGAGTTCTTAGAATTAGGTATAGTTGAGTATAATAACTCAAACCATACACATACATATTCTCATTTGCAAAAAAAACGGGCACCTAAGCAATGAACCATTTCAAATGTTAATATTGCTTTGTTTGATAATTATAGGCAGTTTTATCCTCACAATTTGGTAAATTAATAAGAAAATAATCGTTTTCATCAGTATTTTATAAAATTTTATTACAATTTATGGGAAATAATGCTAAACCTCGCTAGTAGTGTATGTTCGCTAGTAGTGCATATGCTCATGAAATAAAAATAAAAAAGTTTTTTTGTTTGTTTTTCTTTAATAAAGTAAAAGCAGATAAATGTTTAGTATCGAGTGTGACCCCCTCTAGCTAAAATCACAGCTTGAATTCGTCTGGGCATGCTAGCGAGTATATCCCGGATACTTGCTTGCGGAATACGTTCCCACTCCGCAGTAATCACATTCTTCAGCTCTCTGATGTTCTGCGGAGCCGGGTGTACTGATCTCACACGCCGTTTTAGAACGTCCCAGATATGTTCTATGGGATTGAGGTCGGGACTTTGAGCTGGCCAATCCAAACGACGAATGCCGACCTCTTGCACATACGCATTAACATCGCGGGATCGGTGGGCGCGAGCATTGTCGTCCATAAAAATCGAGTCTTGACCTAGAGCGGCCAATGCGGGTTGTGCATGAGGAATTAGAACTTCCGTTATGTATCGATGCCCAGTCAGTGAGCCGTTTTCAATGAAGACTAACTCTGTACGTTCCATTGAATTTATTCCTGCCCAAAACATAACAGAGGTAAGGTGTGGTAACAACCATAAGGTGTGATTTCTTCGAAACATGCATCTGCAAAGCGCTCTCCTTGTCTTCTTAGCACTCGCCGACGTCGATCTTCACCGAACAGAGATATCCTGGCTTCATCAGAGAACAAAACCCTATTCCAATCTTCTTGAGTCCATGATTCACAATTTCTAGCGAACCTAAGCCTGTGAACTCTGTGCTCACGGAGTAATTTGGGGCCGCGGGCCGGGCGGTGACTGCGTATATTGGCAGCGAGAAGCCTCCTCCTGACCATCCATAGACTAATATGCACATTTCTTACTTCTTGGAGGTTGTTCTTAAGATCCACATACGAAGATTTGCGATTTCTCAATGCACGACTCACAAAATAAACCGGCCAAGTGCGAGTTGGACTCGCCCATGAAGGGTTTCGTAGCAGCAAGTAACATAATATAAAAGTTCTTATAGTTCATTGTAACTTTGATTGATGTTTTAACACGTTCGCAGTGTTAGAGATTTTTGCGGTTTATGACGTGTTTAAAAAAAACTAACAGCTCTATCTCGTTCAAACCAATTTTCGTTGTTAGTTTTTATAGCAATGTACATCATATATTTTTTTTAGATTTATCACTCTCTTAGTTTAGAAGTTAGAGGGGGGGGGACACTCATTTTTCGACTTTGGAAGTCCCTCTTGCGCAAACTATTCACTTAAGAAAAAAATGATGTTAAAAACCTCAATAGCATTTTGAAAGACCTATCTATAGATACCCCACACGTATGGGTGTGATGAAAAAAAAAATTTTGAGTTTCAGTTCTGAGTATGGGGACCCCCAAAATTTACTGCTTTTTTTCTAGTTTTATATAAGAATCTTAATGCGGTTCACAGAATACATCTAGTTACCAAGTTTCAATAGCATAGGCCTTATAGTTTCGGAGAAAAGTGGCTGTGACACACGGACGGACAGACAGACAGACAGACAGACAGACAGACAGACAGACAGACATGACGAATCTATAAGGGTTCCGTTTTTGCCATTTGGCTACGAAACCCTAAAAATGATCATCCCGTGGTTGGGTACATGGTTTTCTTCCAGAACCAGGCCTTCTCTCGACGGAACCAGTCTCCTGATATCGCTGCCAGGTCCTTTTAAACGTCGAGCGACTAACATTTAGCCTCCTAGCCACGAAACATTGGCTGCAACCCCCTTCAAGCAGCGCGATAATTTTGGTAGCTTTTACCACTTTATCTACCATTTTTGATACAGCCAAACAGCAATAAATAAAGCTTTGACAGTCAATGATATAAAATTAATCGATAAAAATTGAATAAAAGTTGTGAAAGTCGATGTTAACTTCTGGAACTTCGCGCCAAAAATGTAGGATAAAAAGGGGTTTTTTGTAAAAATGAGCATCAAATGAAAATTTGAATTTAGAACGTACTTTTTTAAATACCACGGCATTTTTAAAACCGGCCAGTAACGTGTACAAACAATTGAAACCTTTTTGGTATTGTATCTTTTTAAAGATGAATGAAAATCAAAACCACCCGTTTTTTTTGCAAATGAGTGTATTATCATATTTATACACCTGAAGCCACGACTAAATTGCGGTCTACCGATGACACACGCGATGTTTCCCGTTTAGATTTTACAGAACTACATTACATCTCAAATAGTCACAGTTATAATTATCCATAATATTTGCTGCAATTTGTGGCTTAGTACTAATTATTGTAAACGTCACCATTCATTAGGAAATATTGCATGCAGTTTTATTGAATCGTAGAATATTTACGGAAAGTACTTTATGAAATGTGTATCTAACCTACTAGATATGCTTTGACCATTCTTATTTTAGGTTTTCTTTTTAAGGTTATTTTTACCAAGCATGATACCCTCTGTAAATTATTAATATTCCTGGACGTACCTCACAATCAAGTAGGACATATCTACTCAAGCCTCAATCCTTCGACGAAGATGGCTCCAGCATGATGAGCTTATCAAACATTAACTCGGTTTTAATCAAGTTTATGTCAAGACCAACATATTGATACTAAAGCTAAAGATGTGTGATGCAATCGGCAGGTTCCAGCCCAATCCAGAAATATACTTTATGCAACCGACTCAAACATCAAAGAGTGCGAATGAGAATCTTATTTCGCATCGGCGTTCGTGCCATACAAGTACCTAATTTTTAGTGCTTCTTCATAATAGGAATCTTGCTCTTCTTATATCGTGTCACTTTTATTTAAGTACACTCGTTTCCGTGCGTTTAACAGGTTATTGTTGTCATGTACGAATTTCTTTTTAATGACTTGCATTTTTTATAAGTAAGCAACAAGCTGCCACTGACGGTTTCAACACGGTATACCGTATACGTGGATCCGTATACAACTGGTTATACAAGGGCATTATACTCCTTTGCGGTAAGTATTATTATGTATGTAGGTACAGACATTTTCAAAATTAACAATGTAACGGTTCCTATATTACAATGATAAAGTCCGCTATTAACTGGTGTAAAATCAGAGCTTTATATCCTCTATAGGTCTGATAGTCTTAATTACATGAATTTAATTAAAAAAGGTAATTACATCTCTGAAGGTGAGGGAGACTTTTGATTGCTATCTAGATTACTTGGAATAATCCCACGAAGGGAATAAAGTAGGTATTTATAGGGCGTCCTAACGATTTCACAAGGGTAAGTAGAGGTGTGTAAAATGTATGAACGCACTCTTCAGAGGTTCTTTGGTAGGAAGGGTGTTATAAAAAAAAGTACCACATGTATCAAAAATTAGAATAAAGTTTCCTGAACTATTTCTAAAAAGAACTTTGTCGACATTGACTTCGATTTTGAGCTTTTATACACCTTATATCTATACTAATCTATACTTAGGTTGGTTAGGTAGGTTGGTTTAATATTATAAAGGGGAAAGATATGTTTTTTTATTTGTTTGTAACGAATGGGCTCCGGAACTACTGGACCGATTTGAAAAACTCTTTCACTGTTCGGAAGCTACACTCTTTGCGGTGAACATAGGCTATATTTTATTCCCGTATTCCCACGGGAACGGGTAACGTAACGTAATAACGGGAACTACGCGGGTGAAACCGTGTGACGTCCGCTAGTTGTTTATATACACAGAATGTTGTCTTAATTTTTTGCAGAAAAGTCGAATTTATAATCGCTTCTACCTCTTTAATAGTTTTTTTTTATTCCCAGGTTTTGAACGGTACAGACAAAGTTTATGATAAAGCAAAACAGTAAAATGTTTGACTTTGTATGTAGGGTGTCAAACAGTTGAGTAATATTCTCCCAAAGTTTGTATGGACAAAATAGCGACTAGCGTAACCTTAAGATAAAAATCGAAGCCTTTTGACTCAATAAAAGATGCCATATATCTATTTTATTAAGTCCCAGAGGACCAGACCACGCGTAGCTGAGGCTAAGGCTTTTGTAACCCGGTACTCCTGGCCGTAGTCATGTACAGGTCATGAACAGGGTTAATAATAACACATAAGAATTATTTAATTTGGTCTCATGAGTAGAAACCAGATAATTTGTATTATTATGTGCACATGTGCCCATCGTTCGTCGTCCTGATTGGCATGTACAATAATGTTCTAATAAACTATTGCTGTTTACATTTTGGTCGTTGTTTATTAAAATGTAGCAATAGTATATCCTTTGCCTGACATGACGTGATTGAATATTTCTATTGAGTATAAGGGTCCGTTCACACAGACCGGCTCGGAGAGCATCGGCGCGCACTTTTCTTTTCACACAGACCGGATCGGATTCGCTCGGAGTTGGTCGGAGAGGAGCTGCCAACTATTTCACACAGACCGGCTGAAAGCGGATGCGCTCGGAGCCAGCCGGATGCGCTCGCAGCCGGTCGGATGCAACGAGTGCATCGATTCACTACAAAGACAGTACCAGTATTCCAAGTTTTGTTTTCGGTGTTAACGGGTGCTTTTCGGAACATGGTTTTAGATAGCTCCGATGAACAAATATATTAATTTTTCATCAGTCATGTTTTCGTATAAGTGCACACAACTGTTCTGTTTAAATTGTGCTATCAAAATGGCGGTCGGCGAGGGGCAGCGCGCACGCAATCAGAGCCGATCGGCTGCGCGAGCGGGAAAGAGCACGCAACCGGAGTCGATCGGCTGCGCGAGCTAGAAAGAGCATGCAATTGGAGCCGATTGGCTGCGCGAGCGGGAAAGAGCATGAAATCGGAGCCGAACGGCTGCGCGAACGAGAAAAGTACGCGATCGGAGCCGATCAGCCCCTCTTATTATTTCACACCAAGCGCGTTCAAGCATTCTCAATGACAAAAGCAGTGCACATGCAAAAATAAACCTTACTTCAAATAATAAAAACTCTGTTTTCAACGTGATAAGAATCTGCTCTCCTCTCCGAGCCGGTCTGTGTGAACGGACCCTAATAGGCCATCACGGAGATGCTCGCTGCAATAACTTCGCGCCAGTTTCAATTGATATGTACCTAAGGCTACTATAATTATTTGGTCTTTGGTCATCGATGGGACGTTTTCTATTTGATTAGCTTTCAGTCGTTGAAAATCTGCCCGCAGGTTATTCAATCGTATTACCCGATCAAGATGCAATTCAAAGTCCAGTTTGGAAGCCGAAGTCAGAAAACAGACAAGAAATCAGTGTCGAAGAAAAATGCCAAGTCGAAGTCGTAAAAAGATTAGATTATGAAAATGAACTCTAAATGATTACTCTCGAACAATGTAAACAAACGACTGATTACCTTTTTTTCTTACAAACTGTTTCTGATGGTAGGTAGGTTTTAAAAGTAAACCTATCTACCCTCAAAACTGGCAAATGCCTGAACGCGTACGCGCATTATTACAGTGTCGGGATATGTATAAAAACATTATACATTCGTATCTGTAATAATATTTTTCTCAAGTAATTAAAAGCTTCATCACTCCAAACGGACAGCAGTAATAACAAAGCTGTTTTAACAATTGTTGTTCCAATTGAAAAACCTATCTAACGATATATATCGTGTTGCTATTAGAAGGTGGTCCCAATATGCCCATCCTCCTTTGGTAAAAAAATGCAATACCTAAATTGCGTGGACCGGAACTTCTCTATCTTTAACGGCCTATAAACGACTAAACTAGAAGCTGCTAGTCACATTATGCATCGCGTGCAATATAGTAGTGATTACGACGGTACGTCTTACTTTTGCAGGGCCTGAGCGGCCCCCACGTGATGACGTGCTCTCAGTTAAACCAGCTGACCCGCGGATCTTTGTACCGCCTAAGAATTATGTTTACACACAAATTACTTTGTATCGTTTAAGGATCCGAGCGCATAAAAAGTGTTAATTTCAGAAAAGGTCTTTCTTGAACAAAATTAAGATGTGTACATACCTAAATAAATATGAAATCCGCACCATTTTCCTTAAAATTGCTCACGACCCTTAGGATAAAAACCGGCCAAGTGCGAGTTGGACTCGCCCATGAAGAGTTTCGTAGCAGCAAGTAACATAATATAAAAGTTCTTATAGTTCGTTGTAACTTTGATTGATGTTTTAACACGTTCGCAGTGGTAGTGATTTTTCTAACTGAAAATTGCGGTTTATGACGTATTAAAAAAAAACTACCAGCTCTATATCGTTCAAACCAATTTTCGTTGGTAGTTTTTATGGCAATGTACATCATATCTTCTTTTTAGATTTATCATTCTCTTAGTTTAGAAGTTAGAGGGGGAGGGGGGGGCACATGTTTCCACTTTGGAAGTGTCTCTTGCGCAAACTATTCAGTTTAGAAAAATATGATGTTAGATACCTCAATAGCATTTTTGAAGACCTATCTTTAGATACCCTACACATATGGTTTTGATGAAAAAAAAAATTGAGTTTCAGTTCTGAGTATGGGGACCCCCAAAATTTACTGCTTTTTTTCTAGTTTTACATAAGAATCTTAATGCGGTTCACAGAATACATCTAGTTACCAAGTTTCAATATCATAGGCCTTATAGTTTCGGAGAAAAGTGGCTGTGACATACGGACTAACAGACAGACGGGCAGACAGACTTGACGAATCTATAAGGGTTCCGTTTTTGCCATTTGGCTACGAAACCCTAATAAAAAACCGTTACAATATCCAGAAAATTGTGATATTCTAAACTTGACTTCTAAACTGATTTTGATAAAATTTGTATCGGGTCGGTTCATGGGTTAACCCTTATGAACTATCGAAATCATATCTTAGAGAGACATTCTTTGATCAGCAGGGTAGGTTTTTTGTAATGTGAGGGAAAAATTCACATGGATGCTATGCCGGACTTCTACTGACTGAAAACATCCACCTATCCTGCCCACAGCCTACGCTTGGCAACCCGGGTAAGCCCTCGGAAGGATACCTCAGGCAGGAATCCCAACAGACCTACGACTACCACTGCGACCTCACCTAGGAGGGGGGGGGGGGGGTTCGGGTGCTATCCCGCGTAAAGTATCTGTTACTACCGGTAGTAGAGAGCACCGTGTGTCCTCTCCAGCCACTCGTCGATGACCGGTCTGACCGACCGAGATGCAGGCCTTTGGCCCCGCTCCAGCGCCTCCTACTACTAATTGTTAAATGGCGCACCATTTAAAAACTAACGCAACGGCGCTTGCTTTCAGATCCCACATCGTATAGTGAGAGCGAGAAGTTGCAATAATGCATTCATTCAGAGGTTCTTTGGAAGGAAGGGTGTTATAAAAAAAAGGACCTACTAGATGTATCAACTTAGAATAAAGTTTCCTGAACTCTTTGAAAAATGAACTTTGTCGGAACGAACTTAGCTTTTAAGTTTTTATACTCCTTTTATTGTTTATTTACACAGTATAATCGAATTTTTAATCCCATGGAGGGGTCCCGGCTAGAAAACATGCCGCCTCACCTGAGATCGTGCGGTATCCCCTTATCACACTGACGGCCATCGCCCTCTGCGGACTTAGCAATCTAGCCATATTGCTGGCCGTCAGGGTCTCCGCCCATACGGGGGCCCCGTATAGGGTCATACTTCGCACAATCCCCAGGTACAGTCTCCTGTAGGAAGCGTTGGGTCCCCTAATGTTGGGCATCTGTCGCGCGAGTGCGGCTCCGCTTCGCTTCGCTCCCGCCTTAATCTTCTAACCTAACCTATCGGAGTCGGATTGCACTGAGTCGAAGTGTTAACGATAATTAATTTTGACCTAACAATATTATGTATTATTTTCATAATTATATCAAATTTTAATTATGTCAAGAGTCGATTATGAGATGTGTTACTTATGGAAACTAATTATTATGTTATATGTTGTTATAGAAAGTCATTTTATGGCAAATAAAAGTTATGACTGTTGAGTTGTTAAGGCAAACGTTATTAGTATAAATAATAATAGTGCAAGTAAATATTATGATCGGGGATGATTATGGCAAACAATATTAGTGCAAATGAATTTATGGAAAACGAGAGAAGACCCTCAGATATACATGCCGTCGTTGTTTAGTATATGCTACAACGTTTTCATACTCTTTTCATTGCACTTACATTGGATCGTAGATTCGTCGTTGTTTAGTATGCTACAACGTTTTCATACTCTTTTCATTGCACTTACATTGGATCGTAGATTGTTCTCGCCTACTTCGTGATCGTATTGCTGAAATAAGAAGCAGGATCTTCATTTGTTATTCTTTTGTAGTCACAACAACTGCTTTCACGATTTAGTTTGAAATTTTCATTTAGGGAGACAAATCTTCAATAGGCTCATACATCCATACTTATATGTAGTCACACCCTTTAAAAAAACTGTATATGTACCAAAATTTCGATGAATGAGACCTGTGAATTTAGTAAATCCCTTCATCACGAAGTGAGCGGATGTATTTAAAATGTGAAAAAAAAAAATATTCTCGGACATTTCACACAACGCTATCTGATCCCAAAGTAAGCTAGGAATAACCTGCTTGTGTTATGGGTATCAGCCCATGGATATTAATACTTATATACTTTTTAAATACATAATATATACCTAAGAATTATCCCGGCTACATAGCTATCAATCAAAAAACCGGCCAAGTGCGAGTTGAACTCGCCCATGAAGGGTAGCAGCAAGTAACATAACATAAAAGTTCTTGTAGTTCGTTGTAACTTTCATTGATGTTTTAACACGTTCGCAGTGGTAGTGATTTTTCTCGACGAAAATTGCGGTTTATGACGTATTACGAAAAAACTAATTTTCGTTAGTAGATTTCATGGCAATGTTTTTTTAGATTTATCATTCTCTTAGTTTAGAAGTTAGAGGGGGACACACACACACATTTTTCCACTTTGGAAGTGTCTCTTGCGCAAACTATTCACTTTAGAAATAAATGATGTTAGAAACCTCAATAGCATTTTTAGAGACCTATATTTAGATACCCCCGCGTATGGGTTTGATGAAAAAAAAAATTATAGTTTCAGTTCTGAGTATGGAAACCCCCAAAATTAACTACTGTTTTTCTAGTTTTATATAAAAATCTTGATGCAGTTTACAGAATACATCTACATATCAAGTTTTAACAGCATAGGCCTTATAGTTTCGGAGAAAAGTGGCTGTGACACACCGACGGCCAGACAGACCGACATACATGACGAATCTATAAGGGTTCCGTTTTTGCCATTTGGCTACGGAACCCTAAAAACCGCATTATAATAAAATTGGTCTATCACAGATACACACAGACACAGGTCAAACTTACAACACCCATCGATTTTGGTTGGGGGTTAAAAATAAATAAATGAAACCGAGATTTGGAAAAAAATGTTGTTTCTATAATATATTGTAAGTTGTAGGAATTTTATTTGGTTGTCATGGGATCAATGGATGACGTTTTATTATAGAGATAGATACAACTTGTACTTATATTATACTAGCTGATGCCCGCAGCTTCGCCTGCGTAAAAATTCCCGCTTCCCGTGGGAACCTATTCCCGGGATAAAAGTAGCCTATGTGTTATTCCAGACTATAATGTATATCTGTACCAAATTTCAGCCCCATCCGTCTAGCCGTTTGGGCGTGAAAGAGTAACAAACATCCACACACACAAACTTTCGCATTTATAATATTAGTAAGATTCTTAAGCATATTGATACTATAACCGGATTTCGCGCACCCTCTAATGAACAATACAGGAACTACTGTTATTACAACACTGCAAAGATACGAACATTTTAGGTACACACAGTTCTTGCGTTAGGAGACTTGTGCTATATTAATTTACTTACCTACTCAGTACCTTCTGCAATTTCACGTTCAGTTGTTTCGTCCACTTAAGTAGCATGTTACTTTATCGTCGCCTGACCCTTCTAATTCAGGAGGACTTGGCTGTGTGTACATTTTACACGTCATTTAGTTTAACATACAGTAAGTAATCTCCTTAAGGGGCCTGTCACAGAAAATGACGAAAAGAGGTCCGAATTAAATAATTTTTTGTTAGCATAAGTAGATGAAAAATGATAATCAAAACTACATTTTTAATCTACAAGATGTGTATCAAAATATGGTTTTGTTATATATTGTATATTGAGCTTACAGTAAAAAGATCATAGAATCAGCCCAAATTTTTAGATGAATGCATTTTATCGATTTTTAATATTTAAAGCAATTAGTATGCTAACTTTTTCATAATATTTTATTATAAAGTGAAAAAAGACAACTTGGCCCAGACGGGACTTGAACCCGCAACCTTTGCCTAATCCAGGGCAATGCTCTAACCAATTGAGCTACGGGAGCCGTACTGATACAAGTTGAAATTCTTCACCTTATTGTAACCGCCATTTAAGAGTATGGCACAGAGCCATCTATCGAGCTACTTAGCAACTCTGATATCAATGAACGATATTGCTATCATTTTTATACATTGATTTGATGTCTCCGGCTCAATCTATCGATTTTTAATATTTAAAGCAATTAGTATGCTAACTTTTTCATAATATTTTATTATAAAGTGAAAAAAGACAACTTGGCCCAGACGGGACTTGAACCCGCAACCTTTGCCTAATCCAGGGCAATGCTCTAACCAATTGAGCTACGGGAGCCGTACTGATACAAGTTGAAATTCTTCACCTTATTGTAACCGCCATTTAAGAGTATATGAGGTATGCTTAAAACTAAATCTGATCATCAACACAAGAAGTGTTGATGATGAAGCGACAAACTATTACAGCCGTTACCTTGTGTTTGGGCTTGATGGATTTGTATTGATGAGAACCCTACATCTAAATAGATAGATTTTTCAGTCTAAATAACCATCACTTAAAATAATAAAATAAAAAAAAAATAAAAAAAAACCTAAAAACTGAAATAAAAATGATAAAATTTACTAAGCTCAAAGTAATATTTCATTTTAATTATCAGATATTATTAAAGACTAGCTGACCCGACAGACGTTGTCCAGCCTTAACTATGAAAAAATCGGTATTCCGAGTTCTGAGTTTTTCGGTTCCGGTCCCCAGTTCCCGTTCCCGATGTCCTGTTTCCGATTTCGGATTGAGTTCCCGGTCCCCTGTTCTCATTCCCGGTTTCAGATTCTGGGTTCCCGGTTTTGAGTTCAGCGTTCCCGGTTCCTGGTTTTCGGTTACCGTGTTCCAGATCGCTGTTAGTTTTTCTGTTCCTGGTTCCCATTTCGAAGTTTCCAGTTCTAAGACCCGATCCAAAATCGCAATAGAAACCATTTCATTGAACAGTCACCCAGTTTTGTAAACCTTCTCCTGACAATAACAAACACAAAAATAATAATAAGAGAAAGCGGTCCAGCCGTTCTGAAGTTATGCGCGTACATACATTTTCACTGATTCGTTTTTAAATAAATTTTAATTTTCTAATTTTTATTTTTTATTTTTACATTTAAACGATATTTAGTATTTTTACATTCTTTTTGATGATATTTGCAGTACGAATTCTGTCAATTCTATACCAAATGTCATAAAGTTATAATAAAAAAGTTCATAATATCCAAAGCGGTAAGGTTAGATTACAAATAATATTGTATGGTGGTTAAGTAATTTTAAATTTACTAATATTCCACGCAACTTTCTTAATTTTTTCTTTCATAAAAACTTTTCTCCTGACAATAACAAACACAATAAAATGAGAATTAGCTAAATCGATCCAGCCGTTCACGCGTGATGCCGTGACCAAGGAAAATGGGCTTCATTTTTATATACAGGGTGTGGCGTAAATAGTGGTCCAACCATCAGGGTGTGATAGAACAGGTGCCCCACTATAACATACTACAATATCATCCAAATTTACCCAAGGGTCTCAGAAAAAAATAACTTTTTTTGAAAAATCGTCCCTTTTTTATAAAGTTGCCTGTAGATTATAGGAAAACAGCTATTTCTGATTTCTGTTTTTTCTCTCTTAAAGCTAAATACATAAGCTATCAAAAAAAAAAAGTGGTGTGGCACTCGGGGACTGCCGCGGTAAAGCTATTACTACCCGTTCGCTCTAACTTTGCCGTTGGCGTAGAGGCTTATACCCGAATTGTTAATTAGACGAAGTAAATTGACGGTAGCTTATGTCACTTTGTCATAGAAAATACCTAACATTTGTATGAAGAAGTGACATTAGTTGCTGTCAATTTACTTCGTCTAATTAAAAATTCGACTTTAGTATGGAGCCGAGCGGCAAAGTTAGAGCGAACGAGCAGTACATAGCATTTTTTACCAACTATGCTAGTATAATTATTTCTATATAAGAATACTAGCTGATGCCCGCAGCTTCGCCCGCGTAAAATTTGTTACCGTGGGAAGTTATTCCCGGGATAAATGGTAGCCTATGTGTTATTCCAGACTATAATGTATCTCTGTTCCAAATTTCAGCCCGATCCGTTCAGCGGTTTGAGCGTAAAAGAGTAACAAACATCCACACTCACAAACTTTCGCATTTATAATATTAGTAAGAAGTAAGATTTTAAGGCCTATGTTCAACAAAGTAAAGTACCAAGTACCTACTTGACTGTGGACATTTGGGCCTTTTGGAATTTTGGCCTATTGGCCTTTTGGCCTTTTGGACTTTTGGACTTTTGGCCTTTTGGACTTTTGTACTATTGGACTTTTGGACTTTTGGACTTTTGAAGACCCAAAAGTCCTCAAAGACCGAAAAGTCCCAAAAGTCTCAAAAGTCCCAAAAGTCCCAAAAGTTCCAAAAGTCCCAATAGTCCCAAAAGTCCCAAAAGTCCTAAAAGTCCCAAAAGTCCCAAAGTCCCAAAAGTCCCAAAAGTCCCACAAGTCCTAGAAGTCCTAAAAGTCCCAAAAGTCCAAAAGCCCAAAAGTCCAAAAGTCCAAAATTCCAAAAGTCCAAAAGTTCAAAAGTCCAAAAGTCCAAACGTTCAAAAGTCCAAAAGTCCAAAAAACCAAAAAACCAAATTCCAAAAGTCCAAAAGTCCAAAAGCCCAAAAGGCCAAAAGTCCAAAAGTACAAAAGTACAAAAGTACAAAAGTACTAAAGTCCAAAAGGCCAAAAGTCATAAGTCCCAAAGGCCAAAGCCAAAATTCCACTCCATCAACCTCACCCCACCCACCTCACACCAATTCACCTCACCACACCCCACTTCACTTCACCCCACCCTACACACCTCAGTCCACCCCACTTCACCCTACTTCACTTCATATACATAGGTACACGTTATGCAAACGCTCACGTGTACACGTTGGTATATGAAGTTCGAGATACACGAACGTGGCCGAGCGTGGCCGAAGGTAGCCGAGAGTGTGATTTATTTTCGTGACACAATTTCTGGATTCGGTCTCCACGCAAGGTCCGCGATAGGAGCTATGCAATAGCTTAATCGGTATTTTATTTTAGAACTTTTTAAGAAGAACAATTATTTTGTAATAAATTATTTTTATGTAACTTCAACCATTTACGCAGAGGCGCAACGGATACTCTTATAACGATTAAATGTTTTCCGTTTTTGAAACATTCCTCATTGCTGCACCGCTCCTATTAATCTTAGCATTATGTTATGTAGCCTATAACCACTATCAATAAATGTACCTACTTACTATCGAACAGTTTTTGAAACCCTACCAGTAGTTTCAGTAAGGCTTGCCTTGGTATGATGTGATCATGGTCCCTTTGCAGCGTGTGTTCAATCCAGCGCAGCAGCTACACTTCCGACGTTTGATCTGTTGGTGGATAGGGGTCTCACTGCAGCGTTCCAATAGTCTTACGTTCGTGATGTTCTCGGGCCCGTATGTACCGAGGATCCATTGGAGGCAGCGTTTGACGAAGACTTATAGCTGATAGCTGGTGCGAAATGTCTTAAGTGTCTTCCATGTCTCGCATCCGTATAGCAGTTAGCAGTACAGTTTTAACGTTCACTCTTCGTGTCCATTTTCGCAACTGCCTTCGGGGCGCAGCAGTGTAAAGGTTGTTCTGGCTTTGGCGAGACTCGAAATGATGTAGGGTACTCTTCTATCCCATCAGTTTCTGACACGACACTCCCGAGGTACGTGAATTAGTGCCTCCACCACATCTCTTGCGTCTGTCGATTTTAATTTCAGTCCAGCCATTCGCTGCCTCATCCTGCTCTTTGTCCTGCACGTTGTCCTGCAGACATGCATGACGGCGTGTGTGTGCTTCAGCAGGCACAGGACATCGGCATCATTTAAATCCTACAGGATATCAGTATAGGCCCCATTCTATGCCGCGCCGAATGTTCTTTGCGGTATTTAGCATTATACCATCTATTTTCTATGGATGGTTGTTAACTATCCTGATAGCTTCAATACGATCCTCTAAGGTAGGTACAGTATGTATTTTCAAAAGAGTTTGTGAACTCTATTTTTAATTTCTTTTTCAGAATATTGATGACATTTGATTGATGTCATTTTATACACGTTACGTCTACTACATTGATACATGTAATAAAATTCTAACATGGTGTTTGTATGTAAATTGTTTATACTGAGGAAAATTCTATACTGAGGAATAGCTTTAACCATTAAGCTCTATTTTGATTAAGCAAACAGGGCAGATTCACACGCTACTTGATGAGTATGATTAATAAATACCTCTAATTTCATAGACCTTGTGTGACGTAAACAAAGTTGCGAGGGTCAGCTAGTTAAAAGATAAAACAATAGGTTTCTTCTTATCTACCTACTTAAAAACTATTTTTACAAATTTTATGGTAATAATAGACATTCTTTGAAATATGCATGTATGGTATTGTTGTGACTTTTATGACACGTTGAAAGTACATAGGTATGAGATAGATGGCGCTCGCGGCTACGTCAGCGTGAAATTTCCTTCCCGCTTCCCATGGGAACGTACTCCCGGGTTTGGTTATCTTTATAGCAGTATTATACATAAATTAACAAAACAAAAAAGAATACTGCATTGGTGATAATAATAATAAAATCTATGTATATAGAGTACTCTCACTCATTTTCTTTCACTATTTTTCGTGACTTTCTTCATTAATAAATGCACTTTGTTTATTCATATTTAAAACACTTTTTACACAAATTATACGAGTACAGTTCACTGTTGTACATAGATGATGAATACCTATACACCTATAGTTGAATTTTTATTTAGACGAAGTAAATTGACAGCAACTAAATGTAATTGACAGCATCGAAATTGTCATTTCACATTAAGAACTCAAAATTCGACCAGCACTCCTAATTCAACTTTGGTCGAGTGGTTAAGACGCGGATCGGTACGCAGAAGGCGCAAGATCGATTCTGGGTACAAGTATCAATTTTTGGATTATTTGACATAATATAATATATATAACGACTGCAGAGTTCATAATTGACGTAAACAAAAAAATTATGAAGTGCGAGATACACGAACGTGGCCGAAGGTAGCCGAGAGTGTGATTCGTTTTCGTGACACAATTTCTGGATTCGGTCTCCACGCAAGGCCCGCGATAGAAGCTATGCAATAGCTTAAAAATAATATTGTTATTAAAATTCCACAACAAACGTTTGAAATAAACATAAGTTCATCTCAATTTTCTCTCTAATTTTCAGGTATCATGAAAATTGTTCAACGTTTTTTATAAAAAATATGTACTACACTGATGCTATCCAAACGTTTAAAAATATGCTTATGTAATATTGATTTCAAAATGATACCATGAAAGGATTTCGCATAAACAGAAACTAGTAATTTTTACTGTTAAAGTTCAAAACGGGTTAAGAAAAATGACCAAAATCAACTTACATACATCACACTTATAACGTTTTTTTCATAGTAATAGTTCATAGTCGACATTATTATTATTTATTTAAAATCTTATAACCTAGATAGCGCCCGCGGCTCCACCCGCGTGGGATTTTGTAACTATTCTCGCCTTTATGATCCCACCGGAAGTGGGAATAGTAACAAAATTCATCGCGGGTGAAACCGCAGGCAACATCAAGGAGAAAATTGAGATGAACTTATATTTATTTCAAACGTTTGTTGTGGAATTTTAATAACAATATTATTTTTTGATAGCTTATGTATTTAGCTTTAAGAGAGAAAAAACAGAAATCAGAAATAGCTGTTTTCCTATAATCTACAGGCAACTTTATAAAAAAGGGACGATTTTTCAAAAAAAGTTATTTTTTTCTGAGACCCCTGGGTAAAGTTGGATGATATTGTAGTATGTTATAGTGGGGCACCTGGTCTATCACACCCTGACGGTTGGACCACTATTTACGCCACACCCTGTATATAGATAATGTTAAAGTTGATGCCAAGTAAAACCATAGGTTAAGAAGCATTTAGTCGGTAGGTAATTATCACGAAATATCTGTAAGCTAAGTAAATTTTATTTTTCAGTTTGTAGTTTCAGTATGTTCAGACTCGAAGCGCCTGATCGATGACACATATTATTCATATTTACAATTTTTTTTTGCTAACAGTTTGTATTATTATTATTTATATTAGTATTATTATTAAAGATTATTATTATACTAATAATAAACTTTATTGAGATTCAGTATTACAATGGTTTTAACAAATATAACACTAATCTTCACACTAGGGCCTTATTTAGGTTTTTTTTTTTTTTTTTGTTGACGCGGGGAACGCATTTACGCGCCTTCATCCCAGCTGCGGGGGCAGCTAGGATGGTGTGTGGGACTCCCGGCCCGGTCCGGAGTGGACCGTCCTACCCACTAAACCCCGCGGTGTTCCTCCTCACCCTTTAGCCGGGCCGAGGGATATCAAAAGATTATTCACGTCGACCCGGCTAGGGGCGCCCCGTGAATTCGGGGCTCTCCTCGGGGGAGCCAGATGGGCGGCTCCCCAAAGCTCCCTAAGGAGCTGAAGATCATCACGCCTGCACCGCTCTCGAGCGCCCCTCTGTAATAGAGGAGACAGAGAGCGGCTGGCGCAGGCGTGCGCTAATGGGCACCCCCGGAACACGGGGTAGGTGCCCACCGCCATGTGACCGTTGGTGGGCGGGGTCCCCCGACCTTACGCCCACGGTCAAGAAACAATCGGGGGCGCGCAGTGACTTCTTACCGCGGTGCCCCCGAACTGCACGGCAGAGCGGGAGCATTATCGGTTACTCCCGCTCCCCCGCACAGTGCACCTCCCGCTTTGCCGCCAACGCGACTCAGCACGCCTGACTGCCGACCATGGCTTGCACCATGACCAGCAGTGACAGGCCCCTACTGTTGCTGTACGGAGCGGCCGCACGGACGGAACGGCCGCACGGGCGGAACGGCCGCACAGACGGAACCAGCCCACCGCACTGGCAGCCCGCACACACGCAGCAGCCGGTCAAACACTGCCGCGCTACGTAACTGCCGCACAGGTGGACTGCCGTACATGCGAAATCAGCCGCACAGGCGGAACAGCCGCACATGCGGCCGCTGCCGCACAGCAAACTTGCTCCAACCGGCCGCAGCCGGGAGCGAACATCACTATCGTTGCGACGCTTCCACCGGGTATCCGGGAGCTGTCGCAACCCCGCGGACCTTAAAGGCCCGCCATACCACGACCCCCTCGTGCAATGGGGTCAACTCCGTCAAACGACGGCCGAGAAACAGTCCCAATGCTTCCACCGGCCAGAAAGCCGGGAGCACTGGGGCGTCCACCAAGGTGTGTTGCGGTGCAGAGACGCCGCAACACCGTAGGCCTAGCAGGCCCACCCAACTGCGACCCCCTCGCCATGGGGTCAGCTTGCCGGGATATCGGTACATCGACTAATGGGGGCAGCACGACGCGCCCATTAGCCGATGTTCCAGGGTGCACCGTCTTAGTCCAGTTGCCACTCCCCCCGGGCATGTAGCCCAAAGGGATAGAAAACCGGACCAAGCTCACTAGGAGGTTTCCCGACCTAGCACCCTGGCCTTATTTAGGTTTAGTTTAGATAGTTATAATGTAATTGCATAATGTATTATGTACACACGAATTAAAAAAAAAATGCTTGGTCAATCCGAAATGAAATTCCTAAATTGGAAGTCAAGTATCTAGCGTGCATACTTACGCAGTGCGTGCCTACCAAAAGATTCATTACACACTTACTAGATGGCGCTGCGGCAGGCTACTTTAAAATAATTCTAAAGAAAATAATTATCTTAAAATATGATTTAACATCGATTAATTAATGCATATTACATTTAGTAGTTTCTGGTAAGATTTAATTAAATTGACTTTCAAAAGTAATTTTAGCATAGTAAATTTACAAAAACAAGACCTCAGTCAGGCTCGAGATCGAAATCAAGTCAAGTTAAACAGCTATCTCCAGAGGGTGGTTTATATTCCACACGTTATGTCATTCAACCACCGTGACGATGACGAAAATGTTTGAAATTTTGAAATACCTCTTATTACCAATAAATTTATGTTAGTGTTATTTTTAAACTATCGCGGTTTTTAACACTCATACTTATAGAATTCGGGACTTCACGCGAAATACTATTTACTTACATTCTACCGACGTTTCGAGCACGTTGCAGCGCCCGTGGTCGCGGTTGGACTGAGGCGAGGATCGACAAAAACCACGAAGTTATTTCTTGTCGAACTACCCTCCGCTGCGCGTTGTTATTACAACGAAGGATAAGGCCGGCGACACACTACACTCACTACTTCAGTTTTAATTGGCACAGTTTTACGTTCAAGTTTATTAATCACTGAATTCCACATCCCGGAGAGCGGGGCTTGTACCCCTATTACCATCCATCATCCCTATTGAAATTTTTGTGTTTTCTGATTTCAATGGCTTCACGCACCATACGTGGATAATAATGGCGATCAGTGGAGAGGACTTTCGGTTGGTGAAGTTCGATCCAGTGATTAATGGCCGAATCAAGGTGTTCTGCTATTGCCGATTTGTTCAACTGACGATTTTTTACAGCTGCAATATGTTCTTTGACCCTTTCCGCGATGGTCCGCTTGGTTTGGCCTATGTAGGAACTACCGCAGCTGCAATCTACTTTGTAGACACCTGGTGTTTGCAGAGGAATGATGTCCTTTGGTGTTCGCACGTACCTAGCCACTTTGGTTAATGGTTTAAAGATCGCCCGAATGTAGAACCGCCCTAAACACGACCCGATCTTGTCCGTTATTCCCTTTATATATGGCAGATTAGCTGGTTGGCGTTCCACCTCCGGTCTCACTCTCCTCGGTGCACGTCGTGCTTTTCTACTACTCGCTGCATACCCATTCATCTTCAGTATCTCCTGAACATAGTCTAACTCCTGCTGTAAATGCTCAGGGTCGCAGAGTTCATTGGCTCGCTTGATGAGCGTGGAGCTGACTGATTTCAAATGAAGTGGGTGATGATGCGAGGAGGCGTGCAGGTATGTGTTTGTGTGAGTGGGTTTGCGATACACAGTGTGGGCCAAGGAACCGTCTGTTCTCACCATCAATTTGACGTCAAGGAAAGGCAATGACCTGTTGTTCTCAATTTCATACGTAAACCGTGTTTTCACATGTAATGAGTTGAGATACTCGTTAAAACAAAAAACCTGCTCCCTGTTACGTTACGTCGGTAGAATGTAAGTAAATAGTATTTCGCGTGAAGTCCCGAATTCTATAAGTATGAGAAATTTATGTTAGATTTTATCTTGGGAAGGTCAACTAACAATTTATGTTGAAATAGTTGAAAAAGTTGCGTGTAGTTTCAAATAATATGGTATTGAACTTGAAGCCTTGTTGGAGTTGTTAAACGTTTGTCAAATTACTTTATTTGAGTACTTATTACAGGGTCGCAAATTATAGCTTTGTATAGATAGTCTAAACCAAACGTAGTGAGAATCTTCTAAAGAGTTGAGTTTTAACGTAAGTATTTTCAGACGTATTTAAAACAATAAAAAATATGATCTTGTATTTTGTCTCTTCCTATTTATAAAGAATTGCGTTCTATTCTTATAGAGAAAACTGTCGTTTTATGAATAAAACGATTTGAAAAGGGTTCTTTGGAACATCGTCAAGGAACTGGCAGACCATAACTCATAAATATATTGCAGCGTCAAAGCATGTTAAAGGATTAAGAAGAAAATGGATTTATACCAACACGCATATTACGCTGCCTTATTTGATACAAGTCTTGGCACTATTCGTCCTGTTCTTCATTGCGAAGGTCTGCACTATCGAAGACATGTTTTGACCTTTGCTAACGGAAAATCACTTGTGAGCAAGATTACAATTTTGTGTAGAATATTTAGATACCGACTGGAGTAATGTCATTTTTACGTATGAAATATGTTTCAAATTCAATAAACATGGGACGTTTAAGTTTATGGTGTTGTGATGTGTAGTGTGCAATAGTGCAGGATTTTGTTACAACATCGATTGCATAGTGTTCAGGAGTGATTCAACCAACATAAATGATTTGCGTTATTTCCTGAGCAGCTAGATCACCGGATTCATAATTCATTGAAAATATATGGGGTATCATAGTTCAAAGATGGCGTAATTAAAATGAACGAGCTGCAGAAGCCTCAGAAGTCCAGTGTTCAATTCAAAGATATATTCAACCTATTATCGATCAAAACGGAGGTCATACTAGTGACTAATAATTTTAGTACTTGGATATAGTGGAAACGGGATTCTTTATTATTTTTTGTCTTTTATTTTTTGTTAAATTGAATCATGAGCAGCCATGATAAATGTTCTGTTAGTATTTACTACTTGTAATGAACTGATACCATGAAAATTATTACTTAAACCTTTTTGATAATAAAATTTAGGTACTACTAACTTACCTAGTAATAAGATGATCCAGTTTTCAATTTATTTTATAGTGTTTATGAAGCTTCAATCTTTTTTCTCATTTTGGAAACGAGTAATTAAGCTTCGACCTCAATAAAAAGTTCTGTTTAAGTACTAAAATGATTAACTTATTGATAAAATAAATGTAACAACAATATGTGTATATATAGGTTTTCAATTTCCATTATTTATTGAGTATTTAAAACTAGGACATAATTATAACTTGATGTAACAAATTAAACACTAAAATTTTAAACCAATGTTTCATTTTTGTTCGCCTTTATTCTTATTTTTTATACAACAGTGGTGACAGATAAGCGTACGGTCTATTTGATCAGTGGTGGTCACTGTGGTCTATGGACGCTTTATGCACCAGAAAAATGCCATAATCGCGTTTCCAACTATGTTAAAGGTTTAAATATCTGTGTTCCAATGGCGTAGGTAAGCGATAATCGACCCTGGGACACATATATTAGAGTTCCGTACCCTAAGGATAAAAACGGGACGCTATTACTATGACTTTGCAGTCCGTCTGTCTGTCTATCTGTATGTCCGTCACGAGGCTGAATCGCAAGAACCGTGATAGCTAGAAAGCTGCAATTTTCACAGATTATATATATTCTAGTTGCCGCTATAACAATAAATACTGAAAAAGAAATGCAATAACATTTAAGCGGGGGCTCTCATGCAACAAACGTGATGTCTTTGCCGTTGTTTGGCACGGAACCCTCCGTGAGTAAGTCCAACTCGTAGTTGGTCGATTATTTATACCTCACGCAGAAACGAGATTATTTTCAAAATAGCAACTTATTAGGCTTTTGTTAATGTAAATACGCCATCTAGTACATTTTATGTAATTCTAAGGTGTCTATGCTATATTATATTCGAGTAAAGCTGCGCCATTTAGTTCAGTTTTTGTGAATGAGGACTCAGATGTGCATGAGATTATAGATCTTAAGAGGCCCATGCAATATTGGAGGCCTGTGTACCTTATAATAATGGTTCACTGTAATTTTTAACAAAAAATGTTTAAACATAGTTTGTAATACGCAAATAGTTAGTAAAAAGCTGTTAAATTAAAATGAGCTCAAGATACCAAATTTCAGCGGCTCCAAGTGTCATCGTAGACACTGTATTTTTATCAATTTCTCGTCCGAGGAGGAATATAATATATTGTTCTGAAAAGGGAACAAAGATTTAGAACCTTTAGAATGATTTAGATTCTGCTGGATAGTAATGCGGAAGGGGAAACAAGTGCCAAATTGAGAAATTTAAAGCTCCCGATTCTAAGACTGTATTAATAAGCCCAAACATATTTGAGTATATTTCCTAAAATTTTCTGAGTTACCAGTTACTGGTTACCGTGTCGTAAAAGTCCCATTTAAGTAACAGTATACAACATTTAATAAAAATTGGCTGATGATCTTAAAAGTCTACCAGACGCCAAATTGTTCAAAGAAGATAGAAAATATACATTATAGCGTGCAAATGAAAATTTGACTATTGTCTGTATTATAAATTTTTAGATCCAGCTTAAAATTTCACGAAATCGAGGTATTTTCAACACAAAAATCTATCGAGGATTTTATCAGTAATCGTGTTTCTCGCCTAAAGCGTTATGAACTGAAGTTGTATGTGTTAAAATTTTAATTCATTAAACCTCACGAATGCTGAGATTTAGATCAAGGTAATAATCTATTTGGTATCAGACGGACTCTTAAAAAATTATAGCTAAGAACCACTCCCTGCACATCAGTTTTCGAATAAAATTGCTGCATCAAAAATTAATTTAATAAGAAATTGAAAGCATTCTTTCATTCACCCATGTCTCAGGTTTCCCAACATGATTATCATTTATTCTTTTAAATTATTGTTGTGAAGTTGTGGACAAGCAAAGCAAGCACTAGAATAGCACAGCACACCCAACACAAGCATGTAGTTAAATTTGTGTTGCTGATTAGGTTAGACGTGTTGTATTGATAGTTTGCACTGCAGATCAAATCAGAAACACACTATACATTTTAACGATGTATGTTATGAACTATTTATAGTGCCAAAATAATATTACGAAAGTTAATTTAGGTAATACAGGTTTTAGTTCTTAAGAAGAAAGTGTTTCTCTAAGTATTTTAAGATGTACAACATAATTAAAATAAGCTTTATATTAGTAATTGTTTCCCTGGCTACATCAGGTAAGATTTCTACGTTATTATTATTTTTATCATGATAATTATGAAAGTACACATGTTGCAGAACAAGTATTAAAATATATAAATTCTAAAAATATGTAGTGTGTAATTTTAAGGTAAAGGACCCAATACCCTACAGGAACTGTTCAAGCGTCGTCGATATTATCAATACTTAATACTCGTACCTATCTAACGTTTAGTGTGTACGCGCATCACTAGCTATTAGTATGTAATAATAATATACTATCTTTGCTATTAGCACAGCCGACAGATTGCTGCCGAGTTAGGACTCCTACCTTAATGGCAGCCTCTATAAGCATAGCGGATTTTGTCTACTCTGGTAGATGCCTATCTCCACTTGGAAGTGACCTTCTGTATAACACTATAACCCATCCTAACCAGTAGCTTAATTTACATAAATCGTAGTTGTTTGCAAGTGATTATTGCAAACATTCTTGTTGTACTGATAATCATGAGCTTTATTACTTAAAGCTTATAATTATAAAAAAAAAAGACGTGTGGCACTCGGGGACTGCCGCGGTAAAGCTATTACATAGCATTTTTTTCCAACTATGCCAGTATAATTATTTCTATATAAGAATACTAGCTGATGCCCGCAGCTTCGCCCGCGTAAAATTTGTTACGGGAAGTTATTCCCGGGATAAAAGGTAGCCTATGTGTTATTCCAGACTATAATGTATCTCTGTACCAAATTTCAGCCCGATCCGTTCAGCGGTTTGAGCGTGAAAGAGTAACAAACATCCACACTCACAAACTTTCGCATTTATAATATTAGTAAGAAGTAAGATTTTAAGGCCTATGTTCAACAAAGTAAAGTACCAAGTACCTACTTGACTGTGGACATTTGGGCTTTTGGACTTTTGGCCAATTGGCCTTTTGGACTTTTGGACTTTGGCCTTTTGGGCTTTTGGACTTTTGGAATTTGGTTTTTTGGACTTTTGGACTTTTGGGACTTTTGGGACTTTTCGGTCTTTGTGGACTTTTGGGTCTTCAAAAGTCCAAAAGTACCAAGGGCCAAAGTCCAAAAGGCCAAAATTCCACTCCACCTAACCTCACCCCACGCCACCTCACGCCAATTCACCTCACCACACCCCACTTCACTTCACCCCACCCTACACACCTCAGCCCACCCCACTTCACCCTACTTCACTTAATATACATAGGTACACGTTATGCAAACGCTCACGTGTACACGTTGGTATATGAAGTGCGAGATACACGAACGTGGCCGAGCGTGGCCGAAGGTAGCCGAGAGTGTGATTTATTTTCGTGACACAATTTCTGGATTCGGTCTCCACGCAAGGCCCGCGATAGAAGCTATGCAATAGCTTAATAGGTATTTTGTTTTAGAACTTTTTAAGAAGGACAATTATTTTGTAATAAATTATTTTTATGTAACTTCAACCATTTACGCAGAGGCGCAACGGATACTCTTATAACGATGAAATGTTTTCCGTTTTCGAAACATTCCTCATTGCTGCACCGCTCCTATTAATCTTAGCATTATGTTATGTAGCCTATAGCCACTATCAATAAATGTACCTACTTACTATCGAACAGTTTTTGAAACCCTACCAGTAGTTTCAGTAAGGCTTGCCTTGGTATGATGTGATCATGGTCCCTTTGCAGCGTGTGTAATATCCAGCGCAGCAGCTACACTTCCGACGTTTGATCTGTTGGTGGATAGGGGTCTCACTGCAGCGTTCCAATAGTCTTACGTTCGTGATGTTCTCGGGCCCGTATGTACCGAGGATCCATTGGAGGCAGCGTTTGACGAAGACTTATAGCTGGTAGCTGGTGCGAAATGTCTTTAGTGACCTTCCATGTCTCGCATCCGTATAGCAGTTAGCAGTACAGTTTTAACGTTTACTTTGTTTTGAGTTTCACTCTTCGTGTCCATTTTCGCAACTGCCTACGGGGCGCAGCTGTGTAAAGGTTGTTCTGGCCTTGGCGAGACTCGAAATGATGTAGGGTACTCTTCTATCCCATCAGTTTCTGACACGACACTCCCGAGGTACGTGAATTAGTGCCTCCACCACATCTCTTGCGTCTGTCGATTTTAATTTCAGTCCAGCCATTCGCTGCCTCATCCTGCTCGTTGTCCTGCACGTTTTCCTGCAGACATGCATGACGGCGTGTGTGTGCCTCAGCAGGCACAGGACATAGGCATCATTTAAATCCTCCAGGATATCAGTATAGGCCCCATTCTATGCCGCGCCGATTGTTCTTTGCGGTATTCAGCATTATACCATCTATTTTCTATGGATGGTTGTTAACTATCCTGTTATCTTCATAACGATCGTCTAAGGTAGGTACAGTTGGTTTTTCAAAAGAGTTTGTGAACTCTATTTTTAATTTCTTTTTCAGAATATTGATGACATTTGATTGATGTCATTTTATACACGTTACGTCTACTACATTGATACATGTAATAAAATTCTAACACGCCGGTGTTTGTATGTAAATTGTTTATACTGAGGAAAATTCTATACTGAGGAATAGCTTTAACAATTAAGCTCTATTTTGATTAAGCAAACAGGGCAGATTCACACGCTACTTGATGAGTATGATTAATAAATACCTCTAATTTCATAGACCTTGTGTGACGTAAACAAAGTTGCGAGGGTTAGCTAGTTAAAAGATAAAACAATAGGTTTCTTCTTATCTACTTAAAAACTATTTTTACAAATTTTATGGTAATAATAGACATTCTTTGAAATATGCATGTATGGTATTGTTGTGACTTTTATGACACGTTTAAAGTACATAGGTATGGGATAGATGGCGCTCGCGGCTACGTCAGCGTGAAATTTTCTTCCCGCTTCCCATGGGAACGTACTCTTAAGATAACTGACGATGTGCGTATGGGTATGGAGGATGGAAATCTCACAGTTCTTACATTACTCGATTTTAGCAACGCCTTCAACACTGTAGATTTTCAACTCTTGCTTGGTATTTTGCGCTCTTTTAACATATCTCCACCAGTTATTGATTGGTTTCATAGCTACCTGTTTGGACGCCGACAGAGGGTTCGCGTTGAAGACTCCTTTTCCTCTTGGTGTAGTACAACTGTTGGCGTACCGCAGGGTGGCGTGCTTTCTCCCATGCTTTTCACCATTTTTATAAATTCTATCACAAAATATTTATTGCCCGCCTGCCACCTTTTTGCAGATGATCTACAAATTTACACACAAGCTCCTGTGGCTGAATTATCGACAGCCTTTACCATCATAAATGCGGACTTGGCTCATATATGCCAGTGGAGCAAGCAATATGGCTTGGTAGTAAATCCCGCAAAGACACAGGTCATTGTAGTTGGTAGCTCCAGAATGTCGTCGCAGGTGGACTGGACAACCCTTCCAGCTATATTGTTTGACGGTGTACCATTGCAAATTAGTGAAAAGGTGAAAGATTTGGGCATAATGATTGATAGTTCGCTATCCTGGACTGCACAAATGAGTCACGTTAGCCGTAAAATATATGCCACATCAGGTTCTTTACGCAGATTGCGTAACTTTTTGCCCACTGCCACTAAAATTGCACTTGCAGAATCCCTCCTTCTACCCTTACTGGACTATGCCGACGTTAGCTATCTCGATGTCACTGAGGAGCAACTTGATAAACTTGAGCGCCTCCAAAATTTTTGTATTAGATTCATATTTGGTTTACGCAAATATGATCATGTTTCTGAATTCCGCAGTAAGCTCAAGTGGCTCCCAATTCGTCTTCGACGGAATACTCATATTCTCTGTTTACTTTACAACATTCTCTTTAATCCCACTAGTCCCATTTATTTGAAAGAACGTTTTATGTTCCTTTGTGACACACATGTGAGAACTTTGAGGTCATCAGAGTCTTTGGAATTGGCGGTACCGAGGCATTCGACATCTTTCTACAACAGGTCGTTTACTGTGCAAGCTATACGGCTCTGGAATGCATTGCCCTTAACCATAAGAAAAGCAAAGTCGTTAAACATTTTTAAACGAATGGTGAAAGACCACTATTTAGAGTCTTAGTTTAACCATTCTCCAAGTACTTATATCCTTGTAACTGCTATATTAAGTAATCTATGAATATAATATTGTGTATGTATATAGGTTGGTATGTATGTATGTATGTATTTGTATGTATGTTTGTAGGTGTGTACATAGTTGTAAATACTGTTATTGACTAAATTTAAATTCTTCTACCTTTAATACACCTCCCAAATTACTACCCATCTTAATCTCTGACAATTATCTCCATCCAAAGGTTGCCTGGTAGAAATCGCACTTAGCGATAAGGCCGCCCATTGTACATTACAAGACCTTGTATTCCTTAACTATGTAAATTTTTTTTTTTTTGGTGTACAATAAAGAATATTTCTATTCTATTCTATTCTATTCTACTCCCGGGTTTGGTTATCTTTATAGCAGTATTATATATAAATTAACAAAACAAAAAATAATACTGCATTGGTGATAATAATAATAAAATGTATGTATATAGAGTACTCACTCATTTTCTTTTACTATTTTTCGTGACTTTCTTCATTAATAAATGCACTTTGTTTATTCATATTTAAAACACCTTTTCCACAAATTATACAAGTACAGTTCACTGTTGTACATAGATGATGAATAGGCCTATACCCATAGATTTAGGATTTTTCGCTACTCTTATACCAAAGCGAATACAATACTTGACCTATACACCTATAGTCGAATTTTTATTTAGACCATAGATTTAGAATTTTTCGCTACTCTCAGACGAAGACAGCACCTAATGTAATTGACAGCATCGAAATTGTCATTTCACATTAAGAACTCTAAATTCGACCAACACTCTTAATTCAACTTTGGTCGAGTGGTTAAGACGCGGATCGGTACGCAGAAGGCGCAAGATCGATTCTGGGTACAAGCATCAATTTTTGGATTATTTGACATAATATTATAACGACTGCAGAGTTCATAATTGACGTAAACAAAAAATTTATGAAGTGCGAGACGAGATACACGAACGTGGCCGAAGGTTGTAGCATTTATTTTCTATAGATGCAGTATTCAGGATGTGAAAGCAGCTTAATCGAGTTATCTTTTTTTAATCGGTTGTCAGTGGTGACATTTCTGCTGTCAGAATGACAGGATGTCATAAGTTCGAGGACGAATCGATTTCGCATTTAAAGGAACAGGTTTTTGTTAAGATTTTTCGTGAAAGACGGGACTTTGACCGAGACCTGCTTTGGGGTAGTTGGAGGTCCTTTGGCTTATGCTCTGAGACTGTGCCGCGAATCAGTTTTTCGCTCAAGCGCGATTATTTGTTGCCTCGCATGGTCTAGCGGGCTGTGATTGGGTTGCTGCATTGCATCTTACTACATTTTACCCAGAAATCTGGTGAGTCACTTCTTCTTTTGCAAAGCGGGTCGATTGTCGTCTGTCGCGCAGCCAAGATCTTAATTTGTCGTTTCTTTCATGACAGGGTTTTTTACTACGGGGAAAAGCGGCCCGTCCGCGGTTAGCAAAAACCACACCCAATGACACGTGGACTACATGAGCGAGGTGTTTTGAGAGCGACCAGCCGCCTCCACGTGGCATTCTCGGGCTGTGCTGTTCTCATCTTAACTCAAGGCCAGTAATTGTCACCCTATTACAGTGTAGTTAGCTGCTTACCCGTGTTACCTGCTCACGCGGCAGTGGTCTATTTAGTAGCATAAGTACCTAAGCACTGACTATACTTCTGTGTACCTGTGATATTTGTGTCTATCAGTGAATAAGCTCTCTGTGTGTCTCTGTGTATCTCTGTGTTATATAAATATATGTGTGTACACCCTACCTGACTGTTTTCGTCAGAGCCCTGGCCTACCCTTGCACGCACACTGGAATCTCTGTAGTAAGGCGCCCTGGGAAAGAGTTCTCTGCATAGCTACCTCGCGCTAGTTGGTGAGTAACACTGATCATCACTGTGTTATAAATTGGCGCCCAACGTGGGGCAAATCTCTGGGTCTACTCTGCGGTAGCCTCAGTCTAGTGTGTGTGCATAGGTGGTTACCTCTAGCGAAACCATCCTGGTGAATCGTCCGAGACGCTCCAGGACGTTAATTGGTGGTGCTAGCAGCTAAGCACAAAACCTTCCCTTTCGTCTTCTTCCAGCTTCCTACATCTTTGGCTGGAAAAGACACAAAATTCTAAATTCAAAAATTTAAAATAGCTGTGATTTTGGAAAAACTTTTTGATTTAATTTGGCATACCCACTTCTTTTCTTATTGTGTTTCTTTTCTTTGTTATGTTCCTTTTTATGGTGCACACATATATTTATTGTAATATTATATTAGCATAGATTAATATATTACATATATTATTCTATAGCTTCACCTCTGTGTTAACTTAGTGAATTTCACTTTGTGTAATTATAAATTTTTTTTTGAAGGTATGTTGATACCTTGTAATTTTAATTATTAACCTGAACTGTGTTATCAGAAAATTTAGAAACTTTTCTCTCTTAGTATACCCTTAATCTTTGTTAAATTCTAAAAGTCAATTTGAAACATAATTACCTAACTTAGTACACTTTGTTGTAACTCAATTTACATTTTTACTTTGTAATTGATCCCTATCTGTGCCATTTTATCTTTATAATTGTTGTAAGTAAATTTTTACATAATGGCACAGATGAAAAAATATATTAATTATTTAAGAAAGGATGAACTTGCTAACGAGCTGTCCCACATGGGTATTTCAGTGGAACCGGAAACGACAGTGTCTGGCCTTCGGAGTGAGCTAAGAACGGCACACCGACTCGTCCGTCGAGGTAGCATCAAAGCGAGTGCTCCGGTACCCGCTGATGCATCGGCTGAGCTCTCGACCTGCCTTCCGAAGGTCTCCGAGTTGGAGGAGGCTCTTCAGTCAGGTGAGTTTTTGGGCAATAATAATTCTCGTCTTAGGGTGTCTATCAGGGCCAACTACTTATTGAGTAGGTTAGCTCGTTGTGGTCTGGATTGCCCCGACCTGGTGGATATTCGTGGTAGGCTAGTGAAGATCATCGCTAGGGCTGAACCCAGTAGTGATTCTGAATCCGAAGGTTCGGATGATGATGGTGATGATCCTTCGGGTCGTGACCAGGTGGAATATACTTCACCAGTAGTGAGAGAGGACCGCTCGGTGCGAGCTAGTTCAAGTAGGAATAGTTCTACATGTAACATAGTGTATAAAGAACGTCCCCTTAACTTATGTTCATTTAACTTAAAATATGATGGTTCTACTTGTGTACGTGTGTTTTTAGAGAGATTAGAGGAACTTAGATGTGCTCGGGAGGTTACTAAGCCTAGACTCCTTATGGCTTTCTCCGACCTGTTGGATGGACCGGCTTTGTCTTGGTTCCGTACAAACAAAGCTAACTTCATCTCATATGAGGATCTTATTAGTGAGCTTAGAGATACCTTCGATATTCCTGATTATGATTACCGCCTCAGGAACGAGATAAGACAGCGTACACAAGCCCGCTCTGAGTCCTTGGTTAACTATATATGTACAATGCAAGCCATGTTCTCAAGGTTGTCATGTAAGATGCCCAGTGAGGAACAGCTGGACATTCTCATGCACAACATTAGACCTGACTACATGAAGGAACTGGCCTTGCATGATGTCAACTCTGTAGATGACTTGAGACGTTTGGGTAAGCGCTTGGAGCTTGCGCGTACTAGGGCAGACGCTTTCCATGAGCCTGCTCTTGACAAGTTTGAGATTACATCTGACTTACACCAGCTTAAGAACAAAGGTGTACAAAAGCCCGCTAAGCAGGTGTCTGCAGTGGAGACGCCGGTTACCCCCCACGATCGCAAATGCTTTCGTTGCGGAGGGGGCGGTCACACTGCATACAGCTGCACACAGTCAAGGGAGCTGGTGTGTTTCCGGTGTGGTCTCAAAGGAGTCAAGACCCCAGACTGCTCACACTGTACTAGCAAGTCAAAAAACGCGTAGGCCAGGGCCTTATTAGGAACTCTGTGCATCACTCTGTATCTGAGTCTATTTCTGATAAGGTCCTGTTTCCTAAACGGGATAGTGACATTAGACCGTATCTAGTTGTTAAGGTTTTAAATTTAAATGTCTTAGGCCTTCTAGATTCCGGTGCCTCCTGCTCTATACTAGGTAAGGGAGCGCACCGCATCTTCTTGGAACTGGGTTTTGATCTTGTGAGTATCAATCCTACTTTTCGTATTACAACTGCAGACAGCACTCACTTGCAATGTCTGGGTTGTATCTCTTTGCCAATTGAGTACAATTCGGTTATCCGAGTTGTCAAGTTCTATGTTGTCCCAGGTATAACCACCTCCATGATATTTGGAGTGGATTTCTGGCAACAATTTAAGTTGAGTGATAAGTTAATTTTACAAAATATTAGTCTTGATAGCTTTAGTGATAATAATCCTATAGAGTCTGTGTCCCTTAACGGTGGCCTCGAGGATTACAACAACTTGACTGCTAAACAAAGGTGTGTAATCAACGGGGTCATTGAGAAATTTGACTCATTGAACACTGATAAGGTGGGCTTAGGTCGGACCTCACTTGTACATCATGTCATTGACACTGGTGACAGCAAGCCGATAAAGCAGCGTTACTATCCGCTCTCTCCCCTTAAGCAGAAGGCCCTGGAAGCCGAGCTGGACCGAATGCTGGAGATGGGAGTAGTGTCCCCGTCTCAGTCCGCCTGGAACTCTCCAGTGGTCATGGTGGAGAAGGCGAACGGCGACCTCAGATTGTGCTTGGACTCTCGCAAGCTGAACTCTGTGTCAAAGAGTGACGCCTACCCCTTACCCTATATCAATCAAATCTTGGACCACCTTAATAATGCTAAGTATTTAACTTCTGTAGATTTGAGTGCGGCTTACTGGCAGATTCCATTCGACTCACCCCAGTCTGCTGAGAAGACTGCTTTTACGGTTCCCCGGAGAGGATTATTCCAATACAATTCGATGTGCTTCGGTCTTGTCGGAGCCAGTGCCACGATGCAACGCCTCATGGACCGTCTGTTTGGTCCCGAGTTCGACAACAAGGTATTTGCGTTTCAGGATGACATAGTCTGTGTGTCCAGCACCTTTGAGGAGCATGTAGAGCTCTTACATAGAGTCTATCAGCAACTCAAGGATGCTGGCCTAACTATTAACATGAAAAAATCCCATTTTTGTCGGAGTGAACTCAAATGCCTGGGGTATTATGTGGACAAACATGGCCTACGGACAGACCCGGGTAAAGTTGAGGTTATCCTCAACTATCCCACCCCTTCTAACCCTAAGGAGGTTAAGAGATTTCTGGGAATGGCCGGCTGGTATCGTCGCTTTGTTAACAACTTCTCGAAGATTAGTAAACCTCTGTGCAAACTCACTTCTACGAACCTTAAGTTCGAATGGACCCCTGAGGCTGAACAGTCCTTTAACCTGCTAAAGTCAGCCTTGGTTTCTGCCCCTATATTAAAAATGCCTAACTTTGAGATGCCCTTCCGCATTCTTAGTGACGCGTCAGCTTACTCAGTTGCTGCTGTACTGACACAAACTCACGATGGTGTTGAGCACCCTATCGCCTACTGTAGCCGTTCTCTCAACAAGAACGAGGTGAACTACAGCACAACTGAGCGAGAACTTCTGGCTGTGATTTTCGCTTTGGAACAATTTCGACAGTACGTCGAAGGCCAAAAGTGTACGGTCGTCACGGATCATTCATCTCTTCTGTGGTTCCATAAACTAAAAAATCCCACGGGTCGTCTAGCACGTTGGAGTATGAGGCTCAGTCAATTCGACTTTGACATAGAGCATCGAAAAGGTAAAGACCACGTTGTACCTGATGCTCTGTCTCGTATCAAGATTGAGTCCCTCGATGCAGTACCCACTAAAGACCCGTGGTATGACCACACCATGAATAGTGTTCGGAAGAACCCGAGGAAGTCACCAAACTTTGACATTCGTGACAACCTTTTATATAGGTTAACTAAAAATAAATATTCTCTGACTTCAGACTTTGACTGGAAGCTGGTGGTACCTCAGGAGGATCGCTTGCCCCTGCTCTCTAAGTACCACGATGACACACTTAGTGCCCATGGTGGCGTATGGAAGACGCATAAAAGGTTAGCCCTAAATTATTACTGGCCCAAGATGTACGAGGACGTCAAAGAATATGTTGGGAATTGCGAAACATGCAAGCAGTACAAACCCGTAAATACGTCTCGTCCCGGCCTAATGGGTAGCCCGAAGCGGGTTTCGAAGCCATTCGAAGCTATCTCTGTCGATCTGCTTGGTCCCTTTCCCACTTCGAGCAGTAGAAACGTACATCTGATCGTGGTCTCCGACTACTTTAGCAAATACGTCATGTTGTGCCCTGTTCGGGTTGCCACAGGCGCTGTAGTCGCAAGGTTCATAGAGAAGAGTGTGTTTCTCGTGCACGGAGTCTGCAAGACTATTTACATGGATAATGGCCCTCAGTTTGTGAGTAAGCCATTTAAAGATATGTTAGCTAAATACAATGTACCTAATATATATTATAACCCTAGGTATCATGCCCAAACTAATCAGGCGGAACGAGCTATTCGTAATGTTGTTCAAGCGATCTCATGCTATGTGAAGTCACAACACAAGTCATGGGATTCGTTCTTGGTTGAGATACAGTGCGCTTTAAACACTGCAGTTAACGAAGCAACTCGTTTCACCCCTTACTTCTTGGTACATGGTAGGGAATTTATTGGGGATGGAGTGTTGTACAGGCAGACAGATATCGCGTGCCATCCTACTTCAGTCTCTGTAGACGATCCATCAGCCTTCGGTGTCAAGCTGAGAGAAATACAACGCATTTACGACCAGGTGAGGAAACATTTGAACGTTGCCCACCAGCGTAATGAAAAGTATTACAACCTCAGAAAAAGGCATGTAGAGCTGAAAGTGGGACAGATAGTTTACAAACGCACGTTCTACCTGTCCAACAAGGCCAAGAATTTTACTTCTAAGCTAGCCCCTAAGTTCCTTAAATGTGTGGTGACTGCTAAACGATCCCCTTTAGTATATAGGCTGTCAGATCTGGACGGTAAGGATCTTGGGGAGTACCATATCAAGGACATCCTGAAGTATCGGGAGGAGCAGTCTCCAATACCTAACGTAACTACATAGCACTGTTTCTCTAGTTTATTAAACCAGTGCTATGTGATCATTATGTAAGACTATTTTAATCTTTTGTTTGTATTTCTATATGTGTACGTGACTTTAAATTGTCACGTTGTAGTTTCTTCTATGCACCGCACCGAGCGTTTTTCTCTCATTCGCTTCTCGGTACTCTACAATATCCTGAGAGCTTGGGTAGTGTTAGGGTATCGGCAGTGAGTAAAGGGAGCATTCGTTTTCTATGAAGGGCATTAGACTCTAGTTACTTAGCCTAACCGGTACACGAGTCAGTGTCTAGTTAGGTACATAGGAGGATCTTTCTTTGGTATTGTAATGGTCGTAGTCAGCTGGTGTTTGAAGGACCTAGCTGGTTGTCTTTGTTTATTAGTCAGTACTTTTCTGTTTTCTTTATTGTGTATTTCCAGCGTGTCATATCCGCAGGAAATACTATTAAAGGGGGGGTGGTTGTAGCATTTATTTTCTATAGATGCAGTATTCAGGATGTGAAAGCAGCTTAATCGAGTTATCTTTTTTTAATCGGTTGTCAGTGGTGACATTTCTGCTGTCAGAATGACAGGATGTCATAAGTTCGAGGACGAATCGATTTCGCATTTAAAGGAACAGGTTTTTGTTAAGATTTTTCGTGAAAGACGGGACTTTGACCGAGACCTGCTTTGGGGTAGTTGGAGGTCCTTTGGCTTATGCTCTGAGACTGTGCCGCGAATCAGTTTTTCGCTCAAGCGCGATTATTTGTTGCCTCGCATGGTCTAGCGGGCTGTGATTGGGTTGCTGCATTGCATCTTACTACATTTTACCCAGAAATCTGGTGAGTCACTTCTTCTTTTGCAAAGCGGGTCGATTGTCGTCTGTCGCGCAGCCAAGATCTTAATTTGTCGTTTCTTTCATGACAGGGTTTTTTACTACGAGGAAAAGCGGCCCGTCCGCGGTTAGCAAAAACCACACCCAATGACACGTGGACTACATGAGCGAGGTGTTTTGAGAGCGACCAGCCGCCTCCACGTGGCATTCTCGGGCTGTGCTGTTCTCATCTTAACTCAAGGCCAGTAATTGTCACCCTATTACAGTGTAGTTAGCTGCTTACCCGTGTTACCTGCTCACGCGGCAGTGGTCTATTTAGTAGCATAAGTACCTAAGCACTGACTATACTTCTGTGTACCTGTGATATTTGTGTCTATCAGTGAATAAGCTCTCTGTGTGTCTCTGTGTATCTCTGTGTTATATAAATATATGTGTGTACACCCTACCTGACTGTTTTCGTCAGAGCCCTGGCCTACCCTTGCACGCACACTGGAATCTCTGTAGTAAGGCGCCCTGGGAAAGAGTTCTCTGCATAGCTACCTCGCGCTAGTTGGTGAGTAACACTGATCATCACTGTGTTATAAGGTAGCCGAGAGTGTGATTCGTTTTCGTGACACAATTTCTGGATTCGGTCTCCACGCAAGGCCCGCGATAGAAGCCGTACTTCCACTCCGACCAACTAAACGGATCAACTCAAACGGATCAACTATTTTTATTCCCAACGGTACAACTTTTTTAGTTGGTCCGATAGGAATAAAACGGATCAACTATTTTCTTCTCAACTGAACAACTTGCTAGTTGGTTCGATAGGAATATTTTAATTATTAAAAAATTGTTACCAACTACACAACTTTAAAAAAATCATCTGGTTTTCTTTCTTAACTGAACAAATTTTAGTAACCACGTGTCACGTGAAATTTTGCAATGAAAAACGAAGATCAGTAAAACAAATTAGAAATCGGTAAATCAAATGAAAATTGGTTAAACATAGGAAGATGGGCAAAAATATGAAGAACGGTAAAACAAATGAAGATCTAGAAAATAAATGAAGATCGAGAAAACAAATGAAGATCGAGAAAACAAATGAAGATAAATAAAACAAATGAAGATCAATAAAACAAACAAATGAAGATCGACAAAACAAGTGAAGACCGATCTTTAAAAGATCAATAAAACAAAAGACTATCGGCAAGTTGATACAGTCGAACGTTGCTTGCATTCATTTTTAACCGACTTCAAAAAAAGAAGGTTTTAAAATCGACGGATTTTTTTGTTTGTTACCTCATAACTTTTAATTGGGTGGACCGATTTCGATTTTTTTTCCTTTGAATGTTGTCACTCGCCGTTTGGTCCCATTACAAGGAAACCAGGATTTGATGATGGTATCCCAGAAAATTAAAATTTAAAAAAATGTGGCACTCGTGGCACTCGCGCCCAAATGACACCGTGATTCGATGAGCCAAAGGGCGCATCCGCTAAGACAGTATATCCGCGTAGTATAGGCGCGTAGTCAGCAGAAGGTCCAGCAACGAACTCTTCTCGTTCTCCCGGTCTGGCATCCTCGTGTGCGACTTGACCAGTGTTCGTGAGCAGTTCTCCCCGCAACGTCAGTTTTCCGAGAACCTAACCAGTCAGCGTGGTGATTGAAGTCCCGCACAATCACTATCTCTACGGAGAGATACTGCTCAATGACTTTGTCGGTCAATTTTTGCAGGTGGTCGAAGAGGCGGACAGTGTCCGCGTCACCGCTATGAGACCTGTAAATGCACGCGTTGATCCGGGTGTGACCCCCGTGATCCACGCGCTCCCATAATGTTGACAGGTCCCTATCTTCCAGGCCTTTGAGACGGCGACAGCAGATATCGTCCCGTACGAACATGCATACCTCGGCTTGAGCCTTGAGGTTAGCCTCAAGCTTATAGCCGGGCGCCATCAAGTAGGATGTATCGTCCGGGCATGAAAAATCTTCGTCTCCGTCAGGAAAAACTAATTTGGCTTTTTAAGTGCTTGTGGATTTCGTTTATGTTGGAGTGCATTCCTCTGACGTTGCATAAGTCCACATGAAGCGTGGACGTCGACGAAGCCGCTCTGGATACCTTTTATTTTCCTTGCCATGATTTTGTTAAATAAACCGGGATATAAGAAGGTAAGGGGTGCCTAGGTACCGGTGGCGCAAGAGACTAAGCGAGACTCATGTTTTTCAAAGGCAGGTACAGGTAGTGCGGTGTATTGGCACGGCGTACGGAAGGGCCCGTGGTCCCCCCCTGATTCAATGGTCGCGTCCACTCCGGTAACCTCCTCCGGCACGACCACAGGGACTTTTCACAGGCTGCTGCCTCAGATCAGCCTCCTGGGGCGGAGATTAAGTAATCCCCAGGTTCGGGTCCCGTACAGCCCATTGAGCTCTGGAACCCTGCTCACCGACGGAGAACATAACCCAGCACAGAGCCCGGTTACTATTACCGCGGTCTTCTGCAGGGCTGAGGTAGGTACTGCCCCAGGCGAGTTGCTCAAAGAACGGGATGCCGTTATACCCTTCCTCCTAATGTAGGCTCTTTTGTCCGAAGACCCCTAAGATATTGGATCTTAGGAGTCATATTGAATAAGCCAGATTCATTGTGTAATTTATTTTAAATAGGTGCCTACGTTAATTGACTTGAATATAATAATGAAGACAAATTTTTGTCCTTTACACCATGCAAATTAAATGAATTTGTGATCACCATGTGATAAAGCAAAATCACAAAATCAAAATAATGCGTGGCACCCAAGTGTCGCCATGATTGAACCGGGTTGCCACTTGCCTGTATTAACTTTGGTTGGTTTAACGTAACTAGTTGATATTAATAGATAAACTATGGAAATAATATGCCTACTTATTATTAACGCATCATCTAGAAAGTAAATACCCTTCCGACTCCTACTTCCATGAAACCGCAAAAAAAGACAAATTTTGTCATTAGTAGGTATTTGCACGTACTAAATATTTTTTCTACTTTCATCGTCAATATCTATTATATAAAAATAAGTCGGGTTTTCCTTCCTGACGCTATAACTTTAGAACGCACGAACCGATTTCCACGGTTTTGCATTCGTTGGAAAGGTCTCGGGCTCCGTGAGGTTTATAGCAAAGAAAATTCAGCAAAATTTCACATACAGCGCCATCGCGGGCGAAGCTGCGGGCATCAGCTAGTATTTCTTTAAAAAGTGAACGACGCTTACAGTTATAGATTACTAAAAGGGAGGTGTATTATTTCATAAAATGTTTTTTTTTTTTCAAATAAAAAAAGTAAGAGTTCTTATTTATGATTATTCTTCAATTTAAGAAATTTACGTACAAACACCGACGCGTTACGATTTTATTACCTACATGTTTGTAGTAGACGTAACGTTTATAAATGACATCATTCAAATGTCATCAAAATGTTGAAAAAAAAATGGTGAACAAAGAGTTCATAAGCTCTTTTGAAAATTCGTACTGTACCTTACACACTGATCTGTATTATTACCACTGGATTGGCTGTCTCATACAAATGACAGCGAATTATTTGTGCCGATTTGAAACGCCTCTAGAGTTGGTTCAAGGAACTAAATCTGACGTATCATGCAAATGACTTCCCGTATCGCGCCGGGAATTATGAATTATTTCGTAATTTAAGGACTTTTGTGTAGTTTAGTGAGGATTTGTGTGGTTACAAAAAAGCAATAGACATGGTGAAATGTGTGTTTTGCAAAATTAGCTTCAAAAAGGGAGCAACATTAGATTTCACAGGTAAGTTGATTTTTTGTAATTTTTATCATTAAATCAGCCTGACCTACATGTAAAATGCTTGATTATTTACAAAATATGTATAAGAATAATAAATAGGTAAGATTACATTATTTTTAAGCACAAAAATAGGATTTTAATTTCGTTTAGTGATGTCCATGTTGTCGTATCGATAAACTTGATCATGGTCTGATGTGATCGAAAACTTTTCTTTATAAGAAATATGTCTAATAATGGTATCATTTTACATTACATATGGTCACGCCTTCAAACAAAATCACGTCACCAAACAAAATCTTATTAGTAATATTTATTTAACTTATTTTCTGACATTAACTTGTGTGGGTAATACTTACTACATAATATTTTTTACTCTATTGATGTATGTTTATTTTATTGCAGATTTCCAACTGATCCAAAAATCTGAAGTGCATGGCTTGGCAACATGGGAGCCCATAACTGGACTCCAAATTCAAGCGATCGTCTGTGTTCTAATCATTTTGATGTTAAATGTTATTCTATGCATAACACAAGAACTTCCGGTTAATAAATAGTATACCGTCCGCTAGTGTACCATAGTTTTACAATAAAGTGTAAAATAAATGAATGATTAATAAAATCACGTTTATTTTTATTTTTTTCTACACAACTCCCTTTCTATTTCTATGGCGCATGATATATATAAACGCTCACTTCGTGGTGAAATGGACAATGATAAATGCATCAAATTAACTGAAGTAAGTGTATGAAAGCCACAGACACTTATGGGATCCACGTTCACCGCACAATGATCTTTGTCTGTCTGCCTTTTATTCTTTTTATAGGGATTCATTATTACTAAAGCTGCAGCGAATTGGCATACGTCACCCATGGTAGCTAGTAAGAAACTATAGAAATTCGTTGCTCAGCTTGAGGCACGCTGCCGAGTTGCTGATTAATTTGGCCCTAGTGGAGATGCATGTAATTTCCCCAGCACGCGGCACGCTCAGATTGAGGCAGCTCGCCCCGCGGCTGCTCAAGTGGAGATGCGCCTTAATACCTCTCTCAATCTCTTCAACGAAAGTAATATTTTCTTGCAATTTTGCGTCACGAGTATGCCAAATTGCAGGTAAATATTATTTCATTTAGGTAGGTATAGTAGACACCAACTTAAACCGCCCTTATTAAGAGCAATATTCATTAAAGCGTCGATAGCTTAGTGGTTAAGAAGACTGACTGTCTTGCGATCGAGAAGACCCGGGTTCGAATCCTGGCCACTCCTAGCACAAGCAATTTAGCTTAGTTGGAGAAGTTAAAGGGAATATTCGTAATTTCGGTTGGTAATATTCTTATATTAAACAAATTATAAACAAAATTAATTTTAAAATATATATACTTAAAATGTTTTCATTTCAAATTAAATCTATCGATACGCGTCAGTTCAAGAAAGTTTGGCACATCACTAATTTTAGTTCTCTGAACCAGCGCTGCTGATTTCAGCGCCACAATGGCGAGAATTAAGAAGGCATAACTTTAGTTTGACAGCCACCTATCCAGTGTGGTAATATTACAGATCAGTGACCTTACAGGATCGTTAAGAGGATAACTGGATAGTAAACAACCACTACAGAGCGATACGTTCCGTCCGCGTGTAGACGTGTTGCTCTGTGACAACTACCACATTTACTATTCATGGGCACGACAAACACGTTCAGCTGGAGCTAGAGATCCCGAGATAGTACGGCGAAGTAGCCTGTAAATCGTGCCGTATCTCTAAACTGGGAAATGAACGCAAAGAAGGCAAGGCCGCTCCAGAATGGGGAGAGGGCGAGGAGAGCGCACCGGACAGATAACACGCAAGTACGGCGTGTAAATAAGCCAAGAGGCTGGTAAGACTATGGGTTGGTGAAGGGGACTATACCACATTTACTATGACTCAATTATTTTCGACGGGTGGTATAATGCTAAATACCATCACAAAGAACTAGCGGCGCTGCATAGAAACTAACATAATCTAAGCCCTATCTCCTCCGCAAAACGCTTCGCCTTTAAACTCCTGCAACCAGAAGTCCATCCCGAAATGCCTCACATTCTAGCAGCTTTCCACTGCCGTGCTGCTGACAAGGCCGTATGTATGACTGAGGTACCAGCTTCCTGCACGGTTGATGAGTCGGTTGATCATCTAGGTACCATAAATAAGTATACCGTAAAAGACAAAGTGCCAAATCAGGTTTACGTTATGTAAAACTATCAGTGTCAGTTATACTGACAGTCTCAAACATTGTTTGTTTATGTAGTCTTGTCTGACGATCTATGTATTATTGTAATGCATTTATTGTAAATTTCCTACAAATTAACGAAAATTGTTACATTTATTACGATGTTAGCAAACCATTTTAGATATCAGGATGAAAGATGGAAGCGGTGAATATCTCCAGGTGCTACAATGGATTTCAAGTGCTCGTGTAGTTCTTTGATCAGCACAATCGTCGTGATTTCCTTCTGCATTTGAGGTAGGTATGGCATGAAAAGCAATATTTTACGGCGTGATCTCGCCGATTCTGCTAAGACTATTATTTTTGGTCTACTATGACCTGCAGTGAGGCCCGCTTATAAAAATATTTTCAGTTAAATTAAGTTCTGCTGCTTAAGCAGTTAAAACAATTAAACGGATTACTGATGTTGAAATGGCTAGAATAGACTACTTCAGCGATTTCCATAACGTTATATCATTCTTCAAAAGATACCCACAGAACATAATTATTTTTACCACAAAAGAAAGCTTCAAGACCTTTATACCATCCTGGTCCCAGAGTAAGAGCCACAACCATCGAAGTTTATTGGCCATGTCATGAATCTTCTTATTTTATAACCTAGCAATACCAAAATGTAATAACTTGTATTAGCTAATATATAGTTTTTACAAGTCACCTGAATACTGTACCTACTTAAAGCGTGAAATAAAGATCAACAATTATCTTAACTTGTCCTTCTTATTTACACACTACCACCTAATTTACTAACACAGCCAAGGAATGTACATCTCATCATCAGTTTACGGTTTGCAGTTTGCAGCTACAACAAAAGGACCACAATAAAATAGAATTCAAGCTTGGACAGACAATATCCTTTTATTATAAACTAGCTGACGCGTACAACTACATTTGCCTAACGTGGGAGAAAGAAAGAGAGAGCTGTGTTACTCATATTTAAGTAATATAATATTTCCCGTCGAATTGACTTACGTCGCGTTCAACTGTATCTCGAATATTATACTGGTTTTTTCGTTTGTTTGACATCTTGCATATATGTTGCGATATCAACGGTAATATTTAATAATCGTAGTAATATTAGGTTCTTATTTAAACATTTATTAAGTGCAGAATGTAAAGACTCTAGATTTCTAGAAAATTATTCGTTCGATGGCGGAGGCCGAAAACGCTGCTTTTTTACCTTTTGGCGATCCCAATTTCCGCCAAAGACTCAGTGTGTATTGGTAAGTGTTTATGCGGTCCACGCATAAATGGGTTCAAGTGTGAGTGAGGGGACAAGGTAAAAGAGAAATAGGTAAAATCTGATGTTATTGTGAAACTTTTAAAATAAATGTCCTACAATACGCCTTAAATTTGCAATTTTTTGATCAATGCTGTCATGTTCCGATTCCAATTGAATGTTTTGCCAACCTGCCACTATTAATTCTTTAGGTAAAAGCGTGCTCGTAGCCTCGGTGTTCTGTAACGATATCACTGCATTAAGCAACTTTCGCTATGGCCATTACTCGGATGGGTGACCACCCATGTGACCACTTTATGACATTTGTTGTGACAAATGTTGTGGAATAGTACAAGTGCCGTTATTCAATATGTGCAGCAGGTCCCACCAAGTGCTCTCAATCAAAAGTATGAATAATTTGTGACATTTATTTGAGCGTTTTCGTGCTTCGGAAGGCACGTTAAGAACGTCCAGGTTGCCAGTAAATTGGCAGTCGTTAAGCGACGTTGAAGACTTTTAGGCGGCTTGAAAAAATTCAACAGCAAGCAGTCACAACCTGCGCCTGTCCATCTCAACACGGCAATACGGGTACGCCACCTATTACGTGGAACAAATTCTAAAAGGTGAAATATGGACATATAATATATGTATGCCTCTGCCTACCCTTTGGGAATAAAAGGCGTGACCATGTGTATGTATGTATGTAAAAGTGGTAAAGTTGCACTGACTTCCATAATTCTTATTCAAATATATACCTAATCAAATCACAATCAATTTCGGAGCCTGTTCGATGCAAACAAAAAATCAAGTGTTCTATCTAAACCACAGAGATCAGAAAAAAGATCTTTTCTGATACTCGTATCAGTGATCTAAACACTTTATTGTTTGTTTGCATCGCATAGACTCCGAAACTAGAATCTATTCCATACAAACAATTAAGTATGTAGATATGTAGAGGGGGAGAATCTAATTCTCGCCCCTCTAGTTTTAACAGAAAGACGGACAGGGAAGTCCTCGCCATCACCACTAATGAAACAAATTGTCAGACCACAAGGAAACAAGCACATTTGAATCCCACAATAACCCTCTCTTTACACGGAACCATACTTTAATGAAAAAGGTCCAATACCTACTCACAACAATACACAATCTACGGTTGAATTAGCAGCAGCTTTCGACGTTAGCGTCAAAACAATATTGGTCCATTTGCGTAAAATTGGCAAGGTAAAAGAAGCTTGACAAATGAGTGCTCCATTGCTCAACAGACACACAAATGAAGGAATTCTCAACCGCATTGTTACTTGCGATGAAAAATGGATTCTGTTTGATAACTGCAAGCGCTCAGCAAGTTGGTTGGATCCTGGTTCAGCACCTAAACAATGCCCTAAAAGAAAACTTACCCCTAGAAAAGTGATGGTCACTGTTTGGTGGTCTAGCGCCGGTGTGAGGTATCACAGCTTTTTACGAAACGGGGTGAGCATTGCTACAAATGTGTACCTACTGTGAAGAACTGAACACAATGATGGAGAAGCTGGCACATCTCCAACCAGTATTGGTCAATCGCTCATCTCCACTGCTCCTGCACCTCTTCTTACCCACCACACTACCAAGCCACACTACCGGTAGTGTCGCTAGTGTCGGTAGTGCCGCTGTGTCGAAGGGCTCCTGCACGACAATGCGCGACCTCATACTGCACAGCAGACGGTCTCTAAGTTGCAAGAACTGGGGTTGGAAGCTCTCCGTCAACCGCGATACCTGGTGAGTATCGCCGACCTTGCGCCTACAGACTACTACTTTTCCAGAATTTGTATAACTTCTTGGCGGCAAAGAAATTCAATACCCGAGAGGCAGTACAAAGTGCCTTTGAAGAATTTGTAGGCTCCCGTGCAGCTGATGTCTTTAAGAAGGGCATCAATAAACTGCCGCTGCTTTGGCAAAGATGCATTGATTGCATGGGTGATTACTTCGATTAATGCAAATAAAAAATACATGAAAAAAAATCGTTTAATTTTTTTTCATAGATAACTGCATAATTTCTTAGGTAAAGACCTAATATAAATCAATACAATATTCCTATCAAACAACTATAAGAAGTATGTATAGGTGAAAAAGAAAATCGTTGATCCGTTTCAGTTGTTATTGCAGTTGGTCCGAGTGGAACATTTTTTCATAAATTAACATCTGTCATCAACCAGTTGGTCCGATAGGAATAAAGTCCCTTATTGAGTTCCATTCCGAACAACGGTTGGTCGGTTTAGTTGGTCGGAGTGGAAATACTGGATAGAAGCTATGCAATAGCTTAAAAATAAAAATAAATTCGCCTCTCTAAAAATTGATGCCCCATAACATTAGATAATTTTATATGAACAATACCATTTTGTATCTGTCACTTACTGTCGCCTGATCAAGGGATATCTAGTATTCAAACATAAATATATATTTTACTTAAGAAGTGAGCTATCGTTATGTTTTTGTAGCGTGGGTGATCATTTTGTTGTTAACAGACTGCCTCTTTGGTCTAGAGGTTGTAAATTGCGACTGTAAATCACGGGGTCGTGGATTGGATTCCCACTGGACACGAAAATGTGTGTTATCCATAAACATTTTATCCCCTCTCCCAAAGAAACCACGCAAAATATCGGGATCAAAATATTCTAGATCCTTCCTCGGATCATAAGCTCAAATTGTGAAAAATATAATTTAAATTGATTCAGTAGTTTCGGCGTGATAATTCGGGATACAGAAAGACAGACAAAATTACATTTTCGGCTTCTGTATTTGGAAAAATATTCAATGCATATACAGAATGTTTGTCTTGAGTTATCTTATAGTACCAGCTGTTGCCCGCGACTTCATCCGCGTAAGAAATATGATTTAAATGAAACTTGAGATGCTCTCTACCGAGCCCCTAGGCTGGGTAAGATTTACCGACGACTAGCCCGACGTGCCCTAGATGGATTATTGTATTTTTTGATGAATCATATCTTGAGTGTAACACAAAAAGTTTGTAAAATTTGGACCTCTGCCTTTTCGGTGATAGGTACATGAATCTAAATACAAACAGACAAAAAACCGGCCAAGTGCGAGTTGGACTCGCCCATGAAGGGTTTCGTAGCAGCAAGTAACATAATATAAAAGTTCTTATAGTTCGTTGTAACTTTGATTGATGTTTTAACACGTTCGCAGTGGTAGTGATTTTTCTAACAGAAAATTGCGGTTTATGACATATTAAAAAAATACCAGCTCTATCATCATATATTTTTTTTAGATTTATCATTCTCTTAGTTTAGAAGTTAGAGGGGGGGGGGGACACATTTTTCCATTTTTCAAGTGTCTCTTGCGCAAACTATGCACTTAGACAGACATAACGAATCTATAAGGGTTCCGTTTTTGCCATTGCTGCAATTTTGAGATGTTATACTTTATGTGGCCAAAGCTGTAATCTTAATATTTTACTGTGGCGCCACGATTTCAGGGCACGTCACACACCATCTCCGAAAGTATAGGGATCCTTGGTGTTGAGATCTCCAATGTCGTTCAGTTCCGAAGTCATTTGGAGGACAAGGCCAAGCTGGCGTCCAGGAAGCTCGGAGTGCTCAGTAGGGCGCGGCGGTACTTTACCGCGGCTCAAACACTGCTTCTCTATAAGTCGCAAGTGCGGCCCCACATAGAGTACTGCTGTCACCTCTGGGCGGGGGCACCTGAATACCAGCTTCGTCCTTTTGACTCGGTACAAAGGCGTGCTATGAGAGTTGTCGGCGATCCCATACTTGCAGGTTATGTGGAACCTCTTAGTGACAGGAGAGACTTTACTTCTCTGTGTGTATTCTACCGGCTGTATAACGGTTTGTGCTCTGAGGAATTGTTTGACATGATGCCTACGGCTACATTCTATCATCGCACCGCTCGCCACAGACAGGGTGTTCATCCTCACATGTTGCATCCGGAGCGCTCGAGCACGGTTAGATCCGATAGGGGCTTTCTACCGCGCACGCTTAGGTTGTGGAATGATCTCCCTGCCTCGGTTTTCCCAAACGCCTACAGTATGGGGTCCTTAAGAGGGGTCTTAGAAGGTTTTTGCAGGGTCGGCAGCGCGAGTGTGGCGCCTCTGGTGTTGCAAACGTCCATAGGCTGCGGTGACCACCGATACATCTGGTGGGCCGTATGCTTGTCTGCCACCTTAGTGGTATAAAAAAAAAATCTAGTAAAACTTAAGTTTTACAGTTTCATGAAAAAAATTTAAGAATTTTTAGTATAATCTACGTTTGTAACTTTACTCTCAACAGCCAAAATACGGAAGGAATCATGACTAGTAAGTTAACACAGGAGCAAGCGACGTACACTTATTCGTAGGTACCTTAGGTCGAGAGCAGCCCTGTTGAGAGTTACCGCTAAGCGTATACCCACATGGCATTAAATTAGAAGGTGTATTTGTGGGGAATCGGGGAACACGTAGTATTAACATTGCCTTGCCTCGCCGACGGCGACGCCACAATTCGTAGACATTTCTGCCTCGATAGTGTTGATAGTGACAATTAGATGGATCCCGTTTCACAGCTCCAAAACATGACTGACCGTTTTTGTCGTCAAAAACTTGAATTTCGACATTTACAAACAAATTATTACAAAGTTTTTATTAACTTGTAATAAATAAATAAATGAATATTTTCGACAGCTTACTAAAATCGAGAAAACTGTTATCCTCAATAGTATTTGGTCGAACGCCAGGGTTACACATACGTCGAGTTCGAATTCATATTTGGCAAACGTTTGTTGCAAATTTTTGTGAATGTTTTTTTTATTAACTTTTTTATTACAAACAAATTATTACAAAGTTTTTATTAACTTGTAATAAATAAATAAATGAATATTTTCGACAGCTTACCCGGGGCTCCCAACCGTAGACAGTAGGTAGGGAACAGTTGGTTTTTAGTCGGTAAGAGTCCGGCATAGCACCCATGACAGATGTTTCACATTTAAAAAAATAGGTACACATTCCGCCTCTAGATTAAGTAGGATTTTGTTTAAATCTCTCTTTTAGGGACTTTAAAGTTTATTCTATTGGTGGTCGATTACTTAATATCTACTTAGCTTACATTTCAATTTTATTAACACAACAAAACCTTCAATAGTCTATTCCACCAATAAATACCACAGATAAAATCAGCCCACCGCAGTTTCAGCTTTACTGCACGCTTATCAGATGGGTTTTGTTTCTAGTACTCGTAAAATAAAATAAAATTTATTCCCTTTGAAATTTTTAAAAAATTATTTAGGTTTGTCAAAATTTTTGTGACTCTAACGGGGGTTCGGAAATACTACAGACTGAGAAGAACACCCCAAGAAACTCAGTCTGGTCCCTTCTCTTCTAGTATCTTAGTATCAAATACAGTTTTTTTTTAATGTAGAAAGGAGCAATTCGTGTCACTGCCAGGCAGCCTTGTCTTCTAGAAAGTCTTTAATGCTATAATAAGCTTTCTGGCACAATTTAAGTTTTATTAGTTTTTTAAATTTATTAACTGACAAACCTGTTATGGCTGTCGGCAATGTATTGTACATTCGAATACAATTGCCCGCAAAAGAATTGCTTATTTTATTAAGCCTAAATCTAGGTACAGCCAATTTATTCTTATTTCTTAAGTTTAGATTATGGATATCACTATTTTTAATAAATTTACTGTTATTTTTATGAGTATATAATAAGTTTTCATATATGTACTGTGAATACACAGTAAGTATGTTGATATCCTTAAACTTTTCTCTTAATGACTCCCGAATCCCCATACCATAGATAGCCCGGACAGCCCTTTTCTGCAACACAAAGATAGATTCGATGTCGGCGGCGTTACCCCATAATAGTATGCCATAGGTCATGACACTGTGGAAGTAGCTAAAGTAGACAAGACGCGCTGTTCTAATGTCTGTCAGTTGTCGGATCTTTTTAACGGCATAGGCTGCAGAGCTCAGTCTGCCCGAGACTTTCTCGATATGAGGCCCCCACTGCAAGTTGGAGTCTAACTTTATGCCCAGAAAGACAGTTTCATCGACCAATTCTACTTGATCATCCCTAATCTTAATACTGGTGTTAACGAGCCTAACATTTGGCAAGGTGAATCTAATACATTTTGTTTTAGTTTCATTTAACAATAAATTATTTGCGTTAAACCAGTGGACTACCCTAGAGAGGGCATTGTTTACTTCGTCAAGATCGCGTTGTCCACGTTCAACTTTAAATATTAAAGATGTGTCATCAGCAAACAAAACTACCTCGTGATCGTCTCTTATAAGGTGAGGGAGATCATTTATGTACACTAAAAATAGAAAAGGTCCCAGAATTGAACCCTGGGGCACCCCCATTGTTACAGCAGAACCATGTGACTGTTTACCATTTATAACTACTTTCTGTACTCTATCTCTTAGGTAAGAACTAATTAAATCCAAGGCCGTCCCCTGGATCCCATAATGATCAAGTTTTTTAATTAAAGTCTGATGCTGGACGCAATCGAAGGCCTTAGATAGGTCGCAGAATACACCATAAGCATCATACGACTCCTCCCAGGCCTCATATATATACTCTAATAATTTGATTCCAGCATCCGTGGTAGACCGACCGCGCGTGAAACCGAATTGTTTAGTATGGAATAGTTTATTTGTATTAAAATGATTTTGCATTTGATTAAGCATTACCTTTTCAAAGATTTTACTAAACGTTGGTAGTACAGAAATAGGACGAAAATTGGACGGATCCGAGGTGCTACCCGATTTAAACAGAGGAGTTATTTTACTAAACTTCATTAAGTCAGGAAACACACCACTATCAACACAATTATTAAATATTATTGATAATTCAGGAGCAACCATTTCAATTAACGAATTAACTAAATGTACAGAAATTCCCCAGAGGTCAGCCGTTTTCTTAATATTTAAAGATTTAAAAGTTTTTATGATAGTGTGTAAACTAATTTTACTGAATTTGAATATTTCATTACAGCAAGGAACATTTGCTTTTAACAAGGATTCTGCTATTGGGGTAGAAGAACCTAGGGCTCTGGTCAAATCTACTGGAATACGAGAAAAAAATTGTTCAAATTCGTTAGCGACTTCGGCATCTGTTGTAATTATGTTACCATTTACTTTAAGTTTAAAATTATTATCATTTGATTTTGCTTGGCCTCTTTCTGCGTTAATTATATTCCAAGTAGATTTAACTTTGTCTACACTATTGATAATTTTATTACTTATGTACTTTCTTTTGGCCGCTAAGCAGTCTGCTTTAAACTTTTTTGAATAAATTTTAACATAATTTAGAAATTCATCTGTTCTATTAAGCTGTCTTTCTGAGTATAGTTCATACAGTTTTAATCTACTTTTATGTATATCCTCAGTGGCCCATTCACTGAAGGCTGGCCTGTCACCGATTGTGACTTCCTTAGACTTGAATATGGAGTTGAATTCATTGTAAAAGGAATCAAAAAATAACTTATAACTTACATTTGGATCTAAGCCAGTGTCTAAAAATGGAAGTTTATTGCAAAGTCCAACTCGCATACGTTCCAAGCGGCCACCAGTTACTGGTCTACATAATATTTTACGTCTTTTAACTTTTTCTCTTGTGATCTTGAAAGATGCTATTTGCCCAGTATGATCTGATTTTATCTTATTTATAATACTCTTACTTTCTGGCAACATATCACTGTATATATTGTCCAGACAAGTAGCTGTTGTATCACAATATCTAGTAGGCTCTAAAAATAAGTTAGTGAGATTGTGTGATTTAAATAAATTTAAGATATCATTGGCCTGACGCGTATTTATAAGTATATTAACATTAAAATCACCGCACACTATTAGGTGTTTATTAGTTTTTCCAAGTTTAAATAGCACTTTATCCATTATTTCCTCAAACTCACAAAAGGGTGAGACTCCAGGTTTATATACGCATACTACTATGAATTGCTCCAATTCTACGCATGATATTTCAACTGTACACTCTACAGAGAGGGACACAACATCTTTCCGTTCCTTATACTTTAATTTCTTATTTAATAAAATCAACGAACCCCCCCGTGTTGTGTTGACCCTGCAGAACGCACTACCAACCCGGTGACTACTGAAACTGAACATGAGCTCATACTCCTTACGCATATGCTCTGTAAGACAAACAATTTCAATATTTTCTGAGCTCATGAACAGCTCCAATTCAAACTCTTTGACCTGCGTTAATGTTGCAATATTATAATGCACCAGGCTGATATAATTTACATTTTTTAATTTAGTTTTGTTCGGAGGACAGTTTCCGATATAGTTATGGTTTGCAATTAAATTCAACTCTATCAATTTACAATTTTGGCTAGAGGGTAATTCCTCTGTTGTCCCAGAAGTTAATTTAAATTACTTGGAACAGATTCCAAAGTCCTAAATCTACTCTGCTCAAATAAAGCAGTTTTGTCAGCCAAGTTTTTGGCTAAAGAGTAAAAATAACTGAATAGCAAACTTGCTATTTGTCTTTTATATCGTATCCTTTTCTTCGCAATTATCTCGTTCGTTAGTCAGCAGGTGCACAACTTGCAGAATCTGTCTTGGGTTTTGAAAATCTCGGTACCAAGAGTTCACAAAACTCACAGCTGATAATTTGCCGACCGTATGTTAGCGTGCAGAGAATCTGTCCATAAGTTCATTCGAAGAAATACAGTTTTTCCAAATAAAAGTGAGATGTTTGAATGACGTGTTTGCTTTGCAATAATATTGGGAAAGATAATATTTTTTCATGTTTCTCGGAGATTTACAAGATGTGTTTCAGAACATTTATGTACTATTACTGCTATGTTTCGCAGAAATGTGAGATAAATGTTTCCTATACTCGTAGGTACAGAGAGATTCACATACTACTAGCTGACCCGCGCAACTTCGTTTGCGTGATAAATCAAGAAACGCTTGACCGATTTTGTGCAAAATTCACATAAACCATCTACAAAATAGTCCGAACAAAGCCTAAACATTTGGTTTGGATAGGTGAGCCCGATCTCGAGTTATAAAATTACAACGAAAAGTGGCATTGATTTTTATATATAGATTACAATAGTTATTTTACTATAACTCCTAATGAAGTTAGTAATTGACGGTTTTTTGTATTTATTTATTTCATGGTCGTAGAAAAACTTTTGTACTGATTTGTTGTGCCACTCAGTTTCGCTTCGTGTCACAAACTAGCACTCGTGTTACAATAGCTATCATTGTTTGACAGTGGCATAAATAACTATTTTATACTGCCCTTCGACATGTAGCGAACTTCGAAAACGCATAGATCGACAAGTCATTACTTCGACTGACATTTGTTAGATAACACACACCTTCGAATTACCACTACTTCGACAGACGATTATTCGACAGACAATACTTAGACAAGACACATCTTCGAATGACCACTACCTTCGACAGATTTTTTTTAACATTCTCTCAAAATAATAATGCTCTGAAATGTAATAAGCCCCACCTAATTAAATACGAGTATGTACCTAATCAATGATTGTAACTGTTTATTTTTTATTATTCCGAACTTGACCCCAAAACCTGACCAGGCTAGGTAAGAAACTTGAAATAAAAAAATAATATTTTTCCGAATGTTACCGTCTTCCTTAACTGACCCGACGCCGACGTCTCGTTCCTGTCATAGCCAGAATTGCGCGCGCGGGGAACAACGCAACGTGACGCAGCACTAAAGGCCATGGCAAGGGTTGTTCAAAACGGGGGCCGCTACAGGGCCTTACTTCGCATGATCCCTAGGTACAGTCGCCTGTAAGGAGCGTTGGGTCCCCCGCACCAGCGCGGCTGATGCCCGCTCAGTTTTGGGACCAAACTTTGGAAGTGATGCCCGAAGTTCCACCGGCCATCGAGAGTACGAGCCCCAGGGTTCGATGCCGATGCTGACGCCCTCTACCCTCAGACTGGATCCCGTACGTGGCCCCTTCCGAGGTCCGTGGAAGCACAGAGCCTCGGATTTGTGAAGAGCGACCTCGAGACCCAGCCGCCGAATTCGACCCACGACTTGAACAACCCCTGCCGTTGCCTCGCTTCCCGGGCGCGCAATTCGGGCTATGATAGGAACGAGATGTCGGGTCAGGTTAGGAAGAGGGTAACGTTTGGAACAAATATAAGTTTTTTATTTCAAGTTTCTTACCTAGCCTGGTCAGATTTTCGGGTCAGGCTCGAAATAATAAAAAAAACAGTTACAATCATTGATTAGGTACATACTCGTATTTAATTAGGTGGGGCTTATTACATTTCAGAGCATTATTATTTTGAGAGAATGTTAAAAAAAATCTGTCGAAGTAGTGGTCATTCGAAGATGTGTCTTGTCTAAGTATTGTCTGTCGAATAATCGTCTGTCGAAGTAGTGGTAATTCGAAGGTGTGTGTTGTCTAACAAATGTCTGTCGAAGTAATGACTTGTCGATCTATGCGTTTTCGAAGTTCGCTACATGTCGAAGTATTGTACTGTCGAAATTCAGTCCGTAAGTCGATTCAAAAACTCCTTTATCCACATGTTTAGATTGAGGAGCCACTTTGACATAAATCTAACTTTTTATCTATTCGCCTACAAATTCCAAAAATTGTGGTGTTTTTTTTTATTATTGTCTACTAAATAAGGACTTCATTTAAACTTAATTTAAAAAGTGAGGTGGCTCCTCAATTCATACGGACACTACTAATACTACTGGCAAATAGTAGTGTCAAGGGAAAAGTACATTAAATAACCCTTAGCACTACCGCTACAATACTTTTCCTGACTGTAGTAATTGTTGTCATAGTTGCAACGGAAAGATATCATCTGAATTTTACAGCTCTCTAGCTATCACGGTTCCTGAGATATAGCCTCATGACGTACAGATAGACGGACAGCGAAGTTTCATGAATAGGGTACCCAGGAACCCAGACTGACGTGACGGATTCACGCACGCCCCGAAGAAGTGGAATAACACCCAGGCCGTAATGGTAGCCGAAGGTCTGTTGGGAGTCCAGGGTTATCCTTCCGAGGATTTATTTGGGGCTCCCAATCGTAGGCTATTAGGTAGGATACTTGTGGCTTTTGGTCGGTAGGAGTCGTATAGCAGGTATGTAGGATTTTCGGGGCACGAACTCTAAAAATCGTTTCTTCATGCGCACCTACGCCATTATTAACTTCAAGGTTCTAGAGCGGTCAGTTAGTCAGTTTTTGTTTTTATATAATTCTATCAAATCAGCATGTACGCTCCTGGACGTAGGCCTCTCCTAATTTACGTCCTGCGTCTTCCGCATCCAGCCTGCGACCTCTTCGTCCTCGGTCCATCTGTCGGGTAGACCGAGTCGCGGTGGCGGCCGCGTTTCCTCCCCCCGTTTTCTGTTTTTATATGTAGGTATAGATATTATTTTGAATAACTAAATCAAAATACGTGTTACTTTGAGCGAAGTAAATCTATATCGGTATTTGTAAAAATAGATGATTTCTAGATTTTCTAGTGTAAACCCCCTCGACTTTATCCCCTAAAGGGGACGAACGAAAAGTAACAAAAATAATATTTAATCAGTTTCCGATCGTCCCATTCCTAATTCAAGAGGCTGCAGGCTTTGTCCGCTTACTGTTTTTGTGCTAATACATAATACTTTGTTTAGAAAATGCTAATACAGTTTCTCCTATTGTGACCAGACATTTACTGTAGATTTCATCAGCTAATTGTTCATCTAATGCCTCTGATTGTTTGTATTCATCTAATTGGCTATCCCTGTACAAAATAAGTATAAATAATAAGTAAGCGAAGATGGTAATACCTACCTACTCTTTGTTATTCGGATGAACCGTGTACAGTACACCTTACCTAGTACTTATTCATTCATAATTCCTAGCCAGCTATGTTCAGGTTTTCATCTCACAAATGTATTTTGACATACAAAATAATATGAAGGAAATTTCGCTTATTGAAATAAATATAGGTACGCATAAATAAAATGCACAGTTTTAGTAAAATTACTTATTACAATTTGAAATGTTTTGACGTTTATCAAAAATAAGACCAATTTTTTTATTAAAAATTCAGCTGTCATGTGTCAAAAAAAAAGTTTAAAAAGTACCGACTAAGGAGAATCAATATGAACTATGAGGCAAGTGCCCCCAATTTTTTTTTCTAACCCATTTAAAACATGTTAAATGATAAATTTCAATAAAATAAAATACACGTCTCCCATTAATTCAGTTAAAGATGTTGCATGCCAAATTTGAAGAAGATCGGACCAAGGAATCACGTTGTCCCATACAAACTTTGCAACCCTTGTTTACCCCCTTAGGAGTTGAATTTTCAAAAATCCCTTCTTATTGCTCGCCTACGTGACATAAGGAGCATTTGTGGGAAATTTCATGGTTCTAGACCCAGCGGTTTAGGCTGTGCGTTGATCGTCAGTCAGTCAGTTCTTGTTTTTATATATATAGATTACATATACAATTTGAAATGTTTTGACGTTTATCAAAAATTAGACCATTTTTTTTAATAAAAATTCAGCTGTCATGTGTCAAAAAAAAAGTTTAAAAAGTACCGACTAAGGAGTACCTATCAATATAAACTATGAGGCAAATGCCCCCAATTTTTTTTTCTAACCCATTTAAAACATGTTAAATGATACATTTCAATAAAATAAAATACACGCCTCCCATCAATTCGGTTAAATATGTTTTATGTCAAATTTGAAGAAGATCGGACCAAGGATCACGTAGTCCCATACAAACTTTGCAACCCTTGTTTACCCCCTTAGGAGATGAATTTTCAAAAATCGCTTCTTATTGCTCGCTTACGTCACTTAAGGAGCATTTGTGCAAAATTTCATGCTTTTAGACCCAGCGGTTTAGGCTGTGCGTTGATCGTCAGTCAGTCAGTTCTTGTTTTTATATATATAGACTAGCTGACCCGCGCAACTTTGTTTGCGTAAGAGAGAGAAATAGAAAGGTCCCCCATCGCTTCTATTCTTATCGCGTGGTTTTCTGCCGCGTGTATTCCCTTAGTATTATTTTGACACAACTTGGATTTTCATTAAAATGGTTATTGAAAACGAACCTAATTCGAAGCACTATCAGTAGGGTTACGGGATATTTTACTTTCCCGTGACTCTACTGGATGCCAAGGGAAATATGGGTCGACATGCAGCAGCGCCACGTGTGTTACAAACGTTCACTATGCGAATTAGTCCACTACAGTAACCAACCATCAGGTGGACCGTAAGCTTGTCTGCCATCTTAGTAGTATAAAAAACTGGCCAAGTGCGAAGCGGACTCGCGCATAGAGGAAATAAATAAAGAGTAAAGTATAGATAGGAATAAAGTCCCTTAATGAGTTCCATTCCGAACAACGGTTGGCCGGTTTAGTTGGTCGGAGTGGAAAGACAGAGAGTTCCGTACCAAAAAAACAGCAAAGCTTTACGTTTGTTGGATGGGAGCCCCCTTAATCCCCCCCCCCCCCCTTTTCTGACGTTAGTATTTGTTGCCATAGTGGCTACAGAAATAGATCATCTGAGAATTTCAGCTCTCTAGCTATCACGATTCCTGAGATACAGCCTCATGACGGACAGACAAACAGACAGACAGCAAAGTCTCATAAATAAGGTCCCGTTTAAGGGGCACGAACCCTAAAAATCGTTTCTTTGTGCGCAACTATGCCATTAATCTAATTTAAGGTTCTAGATCTCGATCAGGTATCTAAGTCAGATTTTATTTTTATATCAATCAAATCAGCATGTATACGCTCCTGGACGTAGGCCTCTCCGAATTTACGTCTTGCGCCTTCAGCATCCAGCCTGTGACCTCTTCTAGGTCCTCGTTCCATCTAGCGGGCGGACCAAGTCGCGATGCCCACTTTCGTTTGCTCCATCTGCCGTCGTCTGTCGTCTTCTGTGGCCAGCCCGCGGCACTTTACAGTACTGTTTTTATATGTATAGATATATAATTCTGACTAAATAAATCACAATACGTACTTTGAGCGAAGTAAATCTATATTTTTGTAAAAATTGATACCTTATGTCTTTGTTAATCGGTTTAGAGAGCATTCTCTGCTTTTGCTAAGGAATTGATTTATGAACTTCTTTCTTTCTCGTATTTCTGGATTGTGTAAGTCTTCAGACTTTCGAGGCTGAGGCAACCCGTACTAATTTCTCCTATTGTGACCAGACATTTACTGTATTTCATCTGCTAAATGTTCATCTATAACACAGACATATGTCTGTGATCTATAACGCCTCTGATCGTTTGTATTGACCCTGTATAAGTGTATATAATAAGAAAGTAAGCGAAGCTAGTAATATACTCTGTATTATTCGGATGAACCGTGAACACCTTACCTAGAACTGTTTTTTCATGATTCATAACCAGCCATGTACAGGTTTTCATTCTCACAAATGTATTTTTGACACACAAAATATGAAGGCAATTCCGCATATTTAAGGGCAAAAATCAATAAAATATGCAGTTTTAATAAAATTATTTTTAGATTTTTTTGACATGAATCAAAAATTGCGACCATCTTTTTTAAATCGAATTGAGATGTCAAACATGACAATGCGTCAAAAAAAAAATTAATAAAAAGTACCGACTACGGAGTTTTAATATGAACTATGAGGCAAATCCCCCTAAAATATTTTTCAACCCCATTTTAACCATGTTAAAAGATAAATTTTAATAAAATAAACACGTCTCCCATTAATTCAGTTAAAGATGTTTTATGCCAAATTTGAATAAGATCGGACCAAGGAATCACGTTGTCCCATACAAACTTTGCAACCCTTGTTTACCCCCTTAGGAGTTGCATTTTCAAAAATCCCTTCTTATTGCTCGCCTACGTGACATAAGGAGCATTTGTGCGAAATTTCATGGTTCTAGACCCAGCGGTTTAGGCTGTGCGTTGATCGTCAGTCAGTCAGTTCTTGTTTTTATATATATAGATAACCACAAGTCATATCTCAATAGTACCTACTCATTCCTGCCAAGTCGTGTTACAATTACCGTTTCCACACGGGTAAACCGTTCTACAATGAAACTTTTTTTTATGGCTATGGCATCAAAAAATCAACATACCTATGATTATGCCAAAAAGAGCGTGTATTTGCGTCACGACTAAACATTGCATGTAATTAGGCTGTATGGATGAATTGCCTTTGCCTTTCACTTGTGGAATTATAACAACAAAACAACATTGCGCGCGCCGCGCTATTTTCGCGCCATTGTTTACTTTTATCTGCACTTATAAATAAAATTGTTTTGAAAGTGAGTGAGAACAAAACACCTCTTGAAGTGAGAGAAATAGCTATGGAGACCACAACAACACAACTTCCTAATGAAGTTCAACATTGACGGTTTTTAGAACTTATTTATTTCATGGTCGTAGAAAAAGTTTTGTATGCCACTGCCGCAATTGCTATTGTAATACTCGTGCTGATCTATTGTACCACTCAGCTTCGCTTCATGGCACAAACTAGCACTCGTGTTACAATAGCTATAATTGCTTGACAGTGGCATAAATAACTATTGTGTCAAATAAATAAATTAACAATAAATATTACACAAACAATGCATATATACTTGGCCTCAATACCCCAACAGCCCATGGTCTCCACTGCGAAGGGAACGAAATGATAGTGGGCTAGCAGTGGTTCATATTTAAGCCACTTCCCGGCAGCCGCGTCCTCAGCCGCAGCGGCCGGAGACCGAACCGTATGACTAACTGGGAGCAACAGTGCTAACACAAGTAGCGTCCCATACGAGGCACTTACCATTCTTCCATGGCACCAAAGTCACACCATCCGGCCTCTTGCTATCAGTCCTGCTCAGACCAGGCGGCTCAAGCACGCATGGGACGTCCGCTGAAACTAAGGCATTACGAATTATGTCGTGGAGAGCATGGTGCCGCGGGAACCTACCCATGCATCTACGATAACTCAGCGCGTGATGACCATTGGCCTCCACCGTGGAACCACAGGTGCATATATGGGGTTCACACACCCTGCAGCCCAGGTGGAGCGCCACCGCCACCCGCAACGAGTCGTCGCCAAGCAAGGTGAAGGTAACGCGTGCAACCATTCTCTCGTTTCTGGCTGAGTTACCGCTCGGAGTCTAGCCCCGTCACCATTAGTACCAACGATTAAAGTGACAAGGCTCGACATCCCGTGCGCCGATGCCAGGAAAGCCGGCACGCCCACGTCCCGAGCACGCCGTACCCCGATTCCCCCACATCTAATAGGGAGCGTCGCCTGTCTCCACTGAAGCTCATCCAGGGCAACATTCAGGATAGCCTTCACCGAGGATTTCAGAACATCATCGAAAGCTAAAATCTTCACGGGAAAAAGCCATGTAGGCGCCGTCCGCAAGAGGTATGTCATCCGAGGAAAGGCAAAACAGATGCGAAGTAGAACAATCGCCACATGAGCTGAAAGATCTTTTAGTTGTTCTTGAGCTGCCAACAGGAGGTCCTTACGGGCACCCTATCAGGAAAAATAGGCGAACCCAAGAGGAAGAAAGAGGTATGGGAAAGATCTTTGATTTCAGGTAAAAGAGAATTGAAAAGCCCAAAGTGTGTACGGCCTCCGCACTACAGGGGAAAAACTCGCATTTCGCAGGATTCACCTCTAGACCTAGGGCCTTAAGACAAAGAATAAGAGTCTCGAGGTCCTGATAGACATTTTGCGGTGTACCACCAAGGGTTCCGTCGTCTAAATACCACAGGTTCATGGCAGATTAAGGCCTGAGATGACTTTGTGGATCGCTAAACTAAAGACTAGAGGGCCCAACGGATCCCCCTGCTGCGCTCCCACCTGAGACGAAATGAGACTGTCACCAAAGGAAGACTAGACGGAGAATAGTAGACCTGATACAAGCAGGGATCTATCCCTGCTTGTATCAGGGATCTATCCCTGCTTGTATTCGGGAGCAAATTCCTTCTCTCTAGAGAAGGAATTTGCTCCCGAAACTCGGATAAAAGGGCGTCTCTGGTATTATATTAGTGTCATGACTGGACAATTTGGACAAGTTTTATTATTTTTTTACTAGCTGTTTTTGCGGTTTTACCTGCGTAGAAGGTATCCTTTTGCGCAGTCGGTTAAAAGGAGCCTAAAGAGGACGAACATTTCCTGTGATATTGAGGAAAATGTACAAAATGATGCTACTGTGGTTCCTTAGAAGCTATGTCGTTTCTTGTAAATTATGAATTTTTAAACAGTTTTATTTTTGTCCACAGATGCGTTACCATATTATTGCGACCAAGACGTGAATTACTCCAAAATATGTTCAACTTTGCTCAACTCAAATGAAACACTTTTTGATTCTACTAGGGAAGAATTGGATAAGAGGTGCTTGTTAGTATCAATGATATTTAAAGTTACTGCTAAAATTTTTGCTCATGTAGGTAGCTACGCGTATATTAATGTTTATTTTCGATACGTGTGATGTGTAAAGTTGTACAAGTTTCTGATTGGGGTAGCGAGAGGCCCGACAGCGTATTTCTAATCTTTTGGATAAACGCGATATAATTGAGATAGCAGATTTTAATATAAGAGTAATCATGACTTTTTAAGCAATCTAGGGACAGTACCTGTGTGCCAAAATAGTTGTTAAACGTGCGTTAATGGAGGTTCGACAGCGCATAAGTATTTTAGGCCACTAGTAATAGTTAATAGTTACTTCGTCTATTTCCATATTTAGCAATACCAATGGATTTAGGATAGCGACTTTTGGTCTAGGCTCAACCCTAGGGGACGAGTTATTAAGTGCAACGGATTTTTCTGGAAGGTTTCTACCCATATCCACAAAAAGTTGTTAATTTTATTCAACGCCTTAGCAGGGGTAGATCCCGTGGATAATAACTCGAAAGGAGGACCACGGTTTTTAATTAATTAAATAAATAAATAATATTCACGGACATTTTCACACAATGCTAGCTGAACTTTTTTCATTTTAATTATATGGCCGTAAGCTTGTCTGCCACCTCAGTAGTATATAAAAACATATTTTAGACACAAGTATATGTAAGCAATTACTGATATATATTAACCCTCACAATCTTGTTACAGAAAAGTTGAAGAGCTTGACGATTGCATTACTTGTATGGAGAAACAAGATCAGCTTCTGTACCGCAAAGTTTACTCGAGTATGATCAATCTCTTTTATGATATTTGTACACCAGGGAAGTATCAGGATGATTACTTTAAACATGCGAGTTGTTTGAACAAAGCGACATCTGACTACGAGGCATGCGATAAGAACTATGAAATGAGTCGCACGACATTGAGCCATCATCAGCCAGGAGATCATTATCAAACTGGCCAAACAGCGATTGCTACAAGCCAAGAAGATATTAAAAGAGCCGATTGTTGGTAAGCATTTATTGAAATTGTTCGGTTTTATGTATGTTATTCATTTTAGCCCCTCTCTATAAAATAGAGTGCAGAGGAGCTTATGGCGAGACTTTGTCTGTGTGACTCTGTCGCATAAAACTATATCACTAGGTCACGTGGATCATCTGTTCAAAGTTTGAAATAAAAAAAATGACAACGTTAATCGGATTGAACTTTCACTTTCACAATAAACGTGTTAGAGAGGGATAGTCTGGTGAGAACGATCTCACGGCTTTCTTGTTCTTTATGTCAGATGAAATACAAGTAATACAGAATGTTATTCATTTATCTCATCCTGGTTCTTGAGAGGATTCTGTCCAGCATCTGAGTCTCTTCTACAGTTTTAAAGACATCTTTTAAACACACTTCAAAAAAGGAGGAGACAACTCAATTCGTCTGTATGTTTTCTTTATGTATGTTTACCGATATTTTTGTCAATTATAGACGGATTTAATTTTTTTTTTATTGACTAGGGTTAATTTTTGAGGTGGTCCCATTTTACCAGGTCAGGATCTGATGATGGAATCCAGGAGAAATCGAGGGCAGCCACCGAAAATTGTAAGGACAACTAGAGTTAACTTTTTAAATAAGTGCTAATGTACTGCAATTTAATGAAGGGTTGGAGTCGATCTGATGATAGAGTCGAAAGACAGTCGAGGTCGAGTTATTAAATTCCTCATGGTTTTCAATTTATCGTAACATTTATGTATTATACTAACTGACCTGGCTAACTTTGTTCTGCCATATCACGCTGACCCGATATTGTAATTTTTATAATTTTGTGGTTTTTTTGAATAGAAACCTTGCCCGGGCTATAACTAACACAAAAATAAAAGAATTAGCAAAATCGATCCACCCCTTCTTGAGTTAAAACATTACAACGAAAAGTGGCATTGATTTTTATGTATGTATGTGTAGATAAGACTGGTAAATGGGTTATTTAGTTTTATGTCGGTTTATTGCAGATTTGTAATAACGTATCTATGTATTATTATCCCAAAAGACACGTAAGCGTAAGAGTGTAGCGCCTCTGGTGTTGGAAACATCCATAGGCTACAGTAACCAACGCTACATCTGGTGGGCCGTATGCTTGTCTGACACCTTAATGGTATATAAAAAAGGTACTTTAATAATAATAAAAATCTCTATATAAGAGGGGGCATACAAGGCCAATGTGAAATTCTTCCTGTGCCTAAATAAGCTTCCGTGAGACAGTACCTGATTTCGCTTATGTACTATACTATACAATACTATCTTCACGCCAAATCCCTTGCGGATTAGGCAGAAAGAACCGAGCGCCACACGGCACGGTCCATAGACACCTCACTTGCTTCTTTAACTTTCATTTTTCTTTTCATGCATGCACGTCGGTTTCTTCGGCTCTTGACACCACCTTCGCTTATGTACATAATCGTAAATGTGTGTTACCTATTTATGTTGACGTATTTAAGGAAAAAAAATATTTAAAAATTTAAAAAACCCCCGACTCACAAAAAACAACAATAAAAAACCTGCAGAAAGTAAAAAAATAACTATTATAATAAGACCTATCTACCCTAAGTATTGAACCTTTATTATTATTATAGGTAGCTATATTATTTATGTATTCATATTTTTAACTAACAGTTTGTCTCGTCGGGGGGACCGCTCTATACCTACCAAAACAATTGTGCATTTCAAGGAACTTCAAAAATATTCAACGAGTACGCGCAAAACATCTACAGTTAGGATCTTGCGAGACAGACGTACGATTAGGTTGTGATTAGGTGAGCCCGTAACCCAGTTCGGGTTTCCGTCGGGGTTTAAAAATAAAAAAAATTAACAAAAAAGAAACCGACTTCAAACAAAACTAAAAACTGAAAAATAAAATTTACTTAGCACAAAGTTAGTATATTCTGATTTATGAGATTTCATTAAAAATAATACAGAAATCTGTGCCCAGTACTGCCCAGTAAAACTATGTAAGCTTAGGGAGGCATTATTAGGCTCTCTCATAGTCATATTGGCACCGACTTCAGTATTATATTTAATGAAATCTGATAAATCAGAATATACCAACTTTGTGCTAAGTAAATTTTGTTTTTCAGTTTTTAGTTTTGTTTGAAGTCGGTTTCTTTTTTGTTAAAAATTTTTTTTTCACTATTTTTAGTGACGTGTAGACTGGAAATCTATCTACCTAGGTGTAAACTTCTCGATAGTACAAATTAATCAAGCCCAAACACAAGGTAACTGCTGTTTATCGTTAGGGAATTCTCTCCACTGTCTTTTGTCTTCTTCATCAGATCGACTCCAGACCTTCATTAAGTTGTACTACTTTAAAGCCCTTAACAAAACATTTTAGAAACGCCCCAGATGCCTCTACAATTTTTAGAAGTTAACTTTGATTTTTCCAGGATGCCATCATCAGATCCTGACTTCCTTAAAATGGGACCACCTTGGAAGTATCTATTTCCGAACGAAAAAAAAAAATGTCAAATCGGTCCATTAACGATGGAGTGCTGCGCGAACAAACATATAAAAAATATATATATATATATACCTATACGGTCGAATTGAGTAACCTCCTCCTTTTTTGAAGTCGGTTAATAAAATCGAAAATTTGCATTTATCCTAATATACAAAAATACCTACATATAGTCACGCCTTTATCCCCGAAGGGATAGGCAGAGGCATAGTAAGCGCCCACATTTCACCTAATAGTTTTATTTATTTAATATTCATACACACATACAACAACAACAAAAGAAATTACATTAAAAGAGAAGAAGAGTAGGTACCATGGTACTGCTTATTTCTATACCAGAAATTTCTTCCAGCAGTCCGACGAGAGGAAAGGTTGAAAATTAAAATAAATGTGACAAGTGTGACAGAAATCAGGATTACATAAAGTGCACACACAAACTTATATAATCATTATATATTATATACATACTTATATACATAAAGACACATACATACATATCGTACCTTTGAACTTATCAATCTTAAGGCGAAGTGCAATTGTGTCTCCAGCGATTCGGAGGGGGTGAAGCAGACGCAAGATGTTCGGGACGCTCCGTGCGTCGGAAACGTTTTCGCGCGTTAGCCCGTTCACTACGCAATTGAAATCATTGACAGAAGTACAAGTTTACATAACTAATAATAATAAATAAATAACTATTTTATTCGCCCTGTTTAGATACCTAAACCTCTTAGATTTTCTACTCGTGAGCAACTACGTAATTGATTTTGATGCAATTTTGATCACTAACATGTAATGAAATTCATTTTCATAATAATAGTCCAGTCAAAATAGACATTCCAGTTTGCATTAATTCCCAACAAGCTGGTTTTTTGTGCAGGCCTGGAATACGTCATTACAAATGATATGTCAAAAGAATAAGAATAGAACATAATATATTTGAGAAGTACCTACTTCAATTTATTTTTTTACCTGTGACGATTTTTGCCAGGTTGAATGAAAAAGTAAGAATCTGCTGACCCTCTCCTTCATAGTTTTTATTTTTTGGTACTTTACTGTACTGTTTACTGTACTGTGTAATGGTACGGTAATGTACAAAAAAGACTGAAAAATATACCTGTATGGGAGCCCTCCTTAATTTTTTTTCTGTTTTTAGTTTTCGTAAATTTCAAATGCCTAGCGATTGCAGTGGTGCATGAGATGACAGATAGACGGACGGCGTAGTCTCTGTAATAGGGTCGCGTTATTACAGATTATTTATACTGTTGGTTGATGGCACTTGGTGGAACCTGCAGCGCATATTGAATACCCACCACTTGTACTGTTCCACAGCATTTATTTACTCTACACCTGACCGCTTTCGCCTCTTCGCATTTTCAAAAGGCAAAACAACTTCATGTCATCAAGTTACTCTCTCCTCGTCTCATTTTATCCTTTGGATACGGAACTGTAAAAAACGGCCAAGTTGAAGTTGGACTGGCACACTGATGAGGATTTCGCGAAAAAAAAAACGCCAAAAGATTACGTTGTAGGTATGGGAGTAACCTTATTTATTCTTTATCTAGTAGGTACTAGCGGACGTCACGCGGTTTCACCCGCGTAGTTCCCGTTCCCGTGGGAATAAGAGAATAAAATATAGCCTATGTTCACTGCAAAGAGTGTAGCTTCCCAACACAGGGAAAGAATTTTTCGAATCGGTCTAGTAGTTCCGGAGCCTATTCGTTACAAACAAACAAACAAAAAAACAAATCTATCCTCTTTATAATATTAGTATAGATTTAGATTATTATAGTTGTTACAGCGGTAGCAGAAACACATCTTTAAAATGTATAACTGTCTAGTTCATGAGATACAGATAGACAAACGGGGGTCCCGTTTGGATACGAAACCGCAGAATATACAAAAACGAATATTCCTATATGCATATATGCAAGAGTGTAAAGGAATAAATTTCGATACTAGTTATTTAGACTAGACAAGGCTTCAGTCCTGTCCAAACTATAACCATTACCCAAATTAAACATTCTACGTTTCATTTCGCATAGCTCTTGCCCGCAGCTTCAGCTGTGTAGAATTCTGTTCACGTTCCCGCCTACCATTGGATCATATCCAGGGATAAAATAGCCTTTATGCTATTTTCTAATTATCAATCAATATCATCAAATAAATCAATATCAATCAATCAATACATATAATAAAATTGTAACAGGTCGCTGTCTGTACATGGAAGATAAATAAGAAAAAATATTAAAGGGGGGCTTTATGAACGCAATAGAACCCAAAACAATGATTTTTAGAATTTTTGTCTGTATGTCTGTATATCTGTTTGTCTGTACGGTTGTGCACGCTAATCTCAGTAACCGCTCAACCGATTGCAATGCGGTTTCTTTTATTGTGTTGAGGTTTGCTCCAGTTAACATTTAGCGTTTGTTTTATGTAAATCGGTTTAGAAATAAAAGAGTTATAACTCTTTTAAGAATCAGATATTTTGAAAATGGTCTTCTCTCGTTTTCCATAAATTCATTTGCACTAATATTGTTTGCCATAATCATCCCCGATCATAATATTTACTTGCACTATTATCATTTATACTAATAACGTTTGCCTTAACAACTCAACAGTCATAACTTTTATTTGCCATAAAATGACTTTCTATAACATCATTTCTCATAATAATTAGTTTCCATAAGTAACACATCTCATAATCGACTCTTGACATAGTCAAAATTTGATATAATTATGAAAATAATGCATAATATTGTAAGGTCGAAATTAATTATTGTTAACACCCCGACTCAGTGCAATCCGACTCGGATAGGTTTTTTTTTTTTTGTTGACGCGGGGAACGCATTTACGCGCCTTCATCCCAGCTGCGGGGGCAGCTGGGATGGTGTGTGGGACTCCCGGCCCGGTCCGGAATGGACCGTCCTACCCACTAAACCCCGCGGTGTTTCTCCTCACCCATTAGCCGGGCCGAGGGATATCAAAAGATTATTCACGTCGACCCGGCTAGGGGCGCCCCGTTTGTCCGAGGCTCTCCTCGGGGGAGCCCGATGGGCGGCTCCCCAAAGCTCCCTAAGGAGCTGAATACCACGCCTGCACCGCTCTCGAGCGCCCCTCTGTAATAGAGGAGACAGAGAGCGGCTGGCGCAGGCGTGCGCTAATGGGCACCCCCGGAACACGGGGAAGGTGCCCACCGCCATGTGACCGTTGGTGGGCGGGGTCCCCCGACCTTACGCCCACGGTCAAGAAACAATCGGGGGCGCGCAGTGACTCCTCACCGCGGCGCCCCCGAACTGCACGGCAGAGCGGGAGCATTATCCGTTACTCCCGCTCCCCCGCACAGTGCACCTCCCGCTTTGCCGCCATCACCTCGCCAACCGGCGAGGTGACAGCGGCCCAGCACTGTTGCCGCCGGTCGCGCCGTTATTCACGGCTGGCAGCCCGAACTGCATGGCAGGGCGGGAGCATTTACTCAAACTCCCGCCCCCACGCGGTGCCTCTCCCACTTTGCCGCCATCGTCTCGCCAGTAAAGGTGGCGAAGCGACGGCGACCCAGCATTGCTGCTGCCGGCCGTGAATAACGGCACAGCCGGCAGCAACACACACCACCGAGCAACCCACAGGTGGGTTACTCCCGCCTCAGCCGGAATTAGCCAGAGTAGCACAACTCCCCCACAGAGGAAGGGGAGTGGTCGCTACTCCGTTGCCCAAGATGCACCACGAGGAGGATCCGACCCATTAGGGTCCTTAAGATGTTAGTAGGACCCAGCATCCCAACTCGGATAGGTTAGGTTAGAAGACTAAGGCCCTTCCACCCGGAGCTCTGTGCAGTACAGACGTGTTTAGTGAAACCTCACATTATTTGATTTTTTCAAAATTAAACAAATTAAATTCAATAAATACCAAAAGTAAAATCATAATTCTACTAGGAACCTATAAGTTGCAAAGTCAAACATCGAACACAATACAATAGTGAACTGCCACATACAACGAAAGCAGCCACCCCACGCGCTACCAAGTAAGACTGCATTATTATTTTAGTGTGAGCAACAGTGACAAGGACAAAACATATAAGCATCTACTGACCTACGTTAGTAAAAACAAAGGACAAACAATTTTCATATACTCCAACTTCAACTAAACTACTCAGAGGTCAACTTAGAGTGGCTACCGTAAATTTTGTATGAAATCGTCAATCGGAGACCAGAACGTTGACCCCTGCATACAACATTGGTTTCTTTGTATTATTTCTTCCGAACTACTGCTCGCCTAGTACATTACTTCACTTCGACAAATATATAATTACGTCACCATGCCACTCCGTCACTCACCGCAGCGACAATCTGCTAACGCCACTACTAAGCCGACGACGGCGACGCTCAGTTTCACACAGAAACTGTACCCTTTAGGCGACGACTCGGACACGCCCTCGGACCGGAGTGGCCGAAGTAATACAAACATACGTACAAAAAGGAGACGCGAACAGGATGATGAAATTAAAGATTTAAAAATCGAAATGCGAGAACTGTTTTCGAAACTGTCAACGTCGGTAGAAGAACAATTCCATGCAATTAAGCAACAAAACGTGGAACTGCAAGCGAGTCTTCAATTTATGTCGGATAAGTACGACGACGTCATTGCAAAGGTCAAGCTTCTTGAGGAAGAGAGAGTAGATGATAGACAAAGAATTCAAATTCTGGAGGACAAAATTGAGAACTTTGAACGCAAGTTTAAGTCGACGGGTCTAGAAATCCGTAATTTACCGAAAATCTGTGAAAATCCCAAAACTCTAGAATCTAAGCAGGATCTCTGTGTTTTAGTAAAATCTCTCGCACAGTCGGTTGGATTATGTCTGCTAGACCACCAAATCAGGGATGTCTATAGAATAAATTCGAGCAAAGAGCAAACAAAACCAATTGTAATGGAATTTAATAGCATTTTGTTGAAGGAAAATATATTGAGAGCGGTTAAATCCTTCAATAGCGACAAGCCAAAGGGAGAAAAACTAAACACTACTCACCTCAATATCAAGGGACCTTCTAAACCAGTGTACGTGTCGGAAACATTGACCGCCAAGACACAAAAATTGTTCTACATGGCTCGGGAGTTTGCTAAAGAGAATGGTTATGCCTTTTGCTGGACATCAAAAGGGACTATATATCTCAGAAAAGCTATCGGACAAACGCAGATACGTATTAGCTCGGAAGCGGACATGCATAAAATCAAAAACAGCATTTGACTAATTTTAGTATTCTACGTGTACTTTCGCTTGTTTTGTGGTTTACTTTTACTTTTACTTTTGTATGAATCTTTCTTTTTTACTAATAGTAGTCTCATAATTATACCCCCGGTAGAGTCACAAAAATTTTGACAAACCTAAATAATTTTTTAAAAATTTCAAAGGGAATAAATTTTATTTTATTTTATTTTATTTTATATTTTTATATCCCAACATGTATATTCTTAAGTTCAAGTTATGTAATAAGATACTTAACAAACAATATACTAAATACACCATTCACTCACTTAAATGCTTAAATCTACACTCACCCCCTCACTCACACTTCTTAACTACCTACCAACATATCATACTCAATCCCATAACAATCAACACTCAAAATTACACAAAACACATAACAATTCTCGTACTGGCCAAATGTACTCGAACGCCAATAAATTTATTTAAACTAATTCGATCCATTACGTGATACCTTGGAGGCCATAGATAACTTGGAGATATCCTGTTCGTATGTATGTGAGCCTGAGGAATGCTCTTCTTTTCTGGATGACAAACGCCATAGTTTTAACATAATGACGCAAAATATATGCAGCATTTCAGCAAATTTACCTAGTTTTCTGACTCTGATAACCAGAACAAAACTTTCCAATGACATTATAGTTCTGACTGAGTGTTGGCTCTCTTGCAACCCTAATATTCCATTACTAGAAGGATATAACAGCTATCACAGTACAAATAGAATTAATCAGAACGATGGTGTTGTTGTCTATATAAGAAATAACATCTCACAGGTACAGGTTTTTGAACCACAGCTCCAAGATGCAAACTGTGTAGCAGTAGTCATTGACCGAAACACGTGTATTCTGGGAATTTACCGACCTCCTTGTTTTAAAGATGCTAATAGTTTTCTTGAATCACTTGACTCATTCTTGACAAATAACTCTTCATATAAAAATTTTATGATAATAGGTGACATAAACATAGACTTTACAGAAAATTCCATACACAGGAATGCTAATGAATATTTAAATATTACAGCTAGTCATGGCCTCTTACCAGCCCATACCAGAGTCACGCATGATAAAACTTGCATCGATCATGTTATCCTAAAAACTAAGCACAAAAACACTGTATTAGTTCTGGAATCTACTATAACAGATCATAAAGCAGTTATACTATCCATGTCCAAGAGCCTGCTAAAAACTAATTTCAAAACAACCTTCCAAAAAATTGACCATATTCTTCTCGAGCAGCGCATTGCCGCTACAGATTACTCCGCAATATATCAAACCAATAACGCTTACGAAGCTTGTACTCTTTTCGTAAACTACCTGAAATCAGCTATCAGCATGAGCTCTAGTAACCGCATAGTTCCCTCCCGTCTACAAATACTTAAGCCATGGATTACTCCTGGACTATTGAAATGCATGAAAAATCGTGACAGAATGCACAAAAAAATGAAAAAGAACCCCAATGATGAGATTTTAAAGATCACATTCAAAAGATACAGGAATCACTGTAATAATTTGCTCAAGAATGTCAAAAGACAATATGAAAGAGACATGCTACTAAAACCCAATAGTAGTCCAAAAAAACTTTGGAGTGCCATTAAATCTATCACCCATACCACCAAAGAAACTATAACGGCTAAAGAATTGTTATTGATAGATAAAAGTCCTGACAGGTCAATCAATGCCATAAATAAATATTTTGTAAATGCGGGAAAAAAATTAACGGAGAATACACCCAATGCAGTTGACCCCCAAAATTGCGGAACCAAATCCTCCCCTGTAAACTCGTTTGTTTTTCTAGAAACTGATGATGCAGAAGTGGAAAGCATAATTATGAGTTTACGCTCAGATTGTGCAGTTGGTGTTGATGGCATTCCAATATATATCCTGAAACGATTCAGGGCTATTCTCATTCCACCTCTAACATATATTCTGAATCTATGTGTTAGAACTGGAGTATTCCCGGATTTATTTAAAAAAGCTCTTGTCCATCCCATACATAAGTCAGGGGACAAACGGAACCTTCAAAACTATAGACCAATTTCCGTTTTACCAGTACTTTCAAAAGTTTTAGAACGAATAATGAACAAAAGGTTAAAGGCATATCTGGAATCTAAAAATATACTATCCGATAGACAATATGGTTTCCGAAGTGCCAGGTCCACAGATGATGCGGTACGTGATCTGACAAACAGTATTGTTGAATCGTTAGATAAAAGGGAGAAATGTCTGGGTATATTTCTTGATTTGGCAAAGGCCTTCGACACAGTCTCCTTATCTAAGCTATGTTTTAAATTAGAACAGCTAGGCATTCGAGGGAATCAACTAAAACTGTTTCAAAGCTATCTGTCAAATCGAACACAGTGTACTAAAGTTGGAGAACACATAAGCTCTGGACTCCCAGTCCTGTACGGTGTCCCGCAAGGGAGTATCTTAGGGCCAACACTGTTCTTAGTATATGTAAATGAAATGTGTGACCTTCTTCTGGAGAATGGTAAAATAGTAGCTTTTGCAGATGATACGGCATTAATTTTCAGGGGGTCTACCTGGGATGACACATTTAAAGCCACCCAACATGGGTTTAACAAAGTCACACAATGGCTAGCTAAAAATAGACTTACCTTAAACATTAGCAAAACAACCCTAATGACGTTCAAAATTAAAAATTTTTCGTCCAACAACAACAATTCTAAAATAACTGTACACACTCAGCGAGGGTGCCCAGAGGTTTGCAACTGCCCAACACTCGTACAGACATCTGCTACTCGCTACTTGGGGGTCATACTCGACGACAAATTGTCGTTTCAACAGCATATAGACAGCCTATGTGGAAGAGTACGTAAATTAATATATGTATTTAAGCATTTAAGACATGTTGCTGATGCCAATGTTATGAAGATGGTCTACTACGCGCTATGCCAGTCTATATTGGGATACTGTATTTCAACTTGGGGAGGTGCAGGAAAGAGTCACCTAATTCACGTCGAAAGAGCCCAAAGAGCGGTGCTTAAGGTGTGCACATTCAAACCTTATCTTTTCCCAACAAGAAGTTTATACGAATATTGTGAAGTGCCCACAGTGCGTCAAATATTTATTCTCCAAATATTACTAAAACAACACAAACATAACTATAGTACAGGAATATCGCAACTGATAAAATCTTCTCAGACACGCACAATTCGTAAATATAAGATTCCAATAACCACCACTTGCACAACATCTTTCGGAAAAAAGTTTTATTTCTTCTTAGGTCGCTACTTATATAATAAAATTAACGGTATCTTACGTTTTCACGAGAAAACCAAATATGAAGCCAAAAAAATACTCACGAGCTATCTCCTAAGCCTTTCATATGAAGAAACAGAGGCTATTCTTCACCCTCCAGTATAGAATATACCTCTAACTCTCCTCTAAAACATATTGTACTCATCACACACCCACATAAACACACACACAAACAAACATACACAATTGTTTGTATAAACATAAATTGAGTGAGACATCAAACTATAATACATACTCGTATTGTATTTTAGTTTAATTGTACAGGGCAAACCACAATCAATATAGGTAATATGTACCTATGTGTATAAAACTGTGTTACTGGAAGGCAGCTGGTACTTATACCTCAGGTTTACCTTTTTAAGTACCAACAGCATTTGTAATAATATGTTAAATAGCTAAAATTATCGCCCTTGTGTTTTGATTTATTATATTATGTTAAATTTACATCGAATAAATACATTTATTATTATTATTTCTTTGTATTTTTTCTTTTTCTCGGCTTTTGCCGGATTATTAGACTAACACGGGCCGAAGCCAAGTGCTAGTCTTAAAAAGTTAATTATTTATGAAAAGAAGTGTGTGTCTGCTCGTGTGTGCTGTGTGTGTGTTGTGTGCGTGTTATCTGTTTGTTCGTCAGATTGTAAGAACTTACGTACAATTCTACACGTGTTAAGGATAGCAGCTTTTTGTAAACTTTTGTATATATATAGTGGTAGATTTAAAGTTTTAATGGATTGGTGCAACTGTTTTGGGATAACCCCTGTAGTTGAAATGACTATAGGGACGATAGTAACGCTATTTAACTGCCACATTCTGGTTATTTCTATTTTTAAGTCGACATATTTAGCTAGTTTTTCTGCTATTGTGTTTTGTAGGTTGTGGGTGTTAGGTACAGCTATGTCTATAAGTTGTGCAGTTTTATTAACTTTATCAAGGACTGTGATATCTGGTCTATTGCACAGAGCATCGCGCGCCTTTACAGAGGGAGAGGCCAAAGCTGGCAAACCCCCTCTGGCAATAATTTGACATTTTGACGACTAAAAGTGCCCACTTACATAAAAACTGTTTTTTGAAGTTTCTTTCACTAGACTAAGTCTAGTTGACAGCGTGAGCGGTTGAATTGTCATTTTATAAAAATTATGAAATAATTAGATATTAATACAAAAAGAAATGTCATTAAAAAAATCTGAAGAAAAATGGTATTATCTTGTGTAAGTAAGTAATTTTATAACAAGTTATTATTATTTACACCTATTTAAACGTGTAGATAATATTCAGATTTGTTTAGCAACTTTACCGGACGTCACATCAATACATGGATTGGTTGAGCGACTTGGGGTGATATGACACAAAATGTATCATGTGTGTGTAAAATTTATGAGTGTATTGTTTAAAGTGTATATATAGGCTTCGTATTGACAGTCGATTGCTATTGTAGTACGAGTCTAAGAAAGTGTGAGTGAGGAAGATTTCCCCCCGTCACCCGCAAAATATGACAGACAAATTTGTACCGAGCAATCGTTCTATGCCGTCTCCCCTTAGACAGTTCGCGTTGCTCTATGGGTCTATTGTAATGTGTGGTTCTATCAGTAAGAATTGCACGGTCGAAGTATAATTTATGTGTAGAGTTTTCCAGGATAATTTCAGGTGTATATTTGTAGTATGGAGTTGGTAGTGTAGTAATGAGGTTGTGTTTTATGGCGAGTTCTTGGTGAATGATATTAGCGACTTGGTCGTGTCTATGTTTGTAGTCGGTCTGCACTATTGCCTTGCATGCACCGGTAATGTGTTGTATGGTTTCTGAAGAGCTGTTGCACCGTCTACATCTGTCTGAAACATCAGGGGCACGTATTATAAACTTCTGATAGTTTCGAGTTTCAATAACTTGGTCCTGAATGGCGATCATGAACCCTTCTGTTTCAGGAAACAGCGTTCCAGTTTTGAGCCAGTCGTTCGATGCTTGTTTATCGACGCTGGGTTGACTCAAATCATGCCTATGTCTTCCATGCAGCGATTTCTGTGCCCATTCTTCTATTTTGCTCTGTGTGCTTTTTAACTTCTCATTATTTTGTAGTATTCTATCAGCCAAGTTTAGCGTAGTTAGTTTACGGTCGTTATATGTTATTGCCTTATGTAATTTAGATGTGTTTGATTTTGTATGAAAGTATGTTCTTAAGCCTGTTACCTGTTTATTATGTAAATTCATGATGTCTATTATCCCTCTTCCTCCTTCTTCTCTTGGTAATGTCTGTCTTTGAATGCAAGCTCTGGGGTGGTGTTTTCTGTGTTTTGTCATGCTAGTGTTTATTATTCGTTGTAAGTTTCTAAGTTCAGTGTTTGACCAGCTAATAATACCGAAAGAATAAGTAAGAATAGGGATAGCGTAAGTGTTAATTGCTTTGCTTATATTTCGTGAGTGTAATTGTGTGGTAAGTATGGAATTAAGTCTATGTTTAAATTGATTAGTTAGTGTAGATTTAATTTCTTTATGATGGATAAGCTTTGATTGTAAATAGCCTAAATATTTGTATGTCTCTCCTTCCCCAAGTGGTCTTATAATTTCTCCAGTATCTATTGTGTATGAGTGATCGTAGGGTTTGCCTGCTTTAGTAGAATTTATTTTGCATTTGTCTATCCCAAAGTCCATTGCTATATCTTTAGAGAAGTTTTCGGTTAGGTTTGCAAGTATGGCTAATTCATCGGGTGTAGTTGCGTAAAGTTTAATGTCGTCCATATAAAGTAAATGATTGATTTTACAATTTTGAGTGTCAGTCTGTCTGTCAGTTGTATTTGTATCATCTGTAAATTCTAGCAAATATCCGGGTTCCAAAGAGTTGAGTTGTTTTGAAAGAGGATTTAAAGCAAGACAGAACCATAGTGGGCTAAGTGCATCCCCTTGGAATATGCCACGTTGAATCTTAATTGGTTCTGTATCCATGGTTCCTGTCGGTGTAGTTAATCGTATTCTGGTTATCCATTTTGCCATTATATTTTTTAAGAAACTAATTAACTGCGGGTGTATCTTATATATTTCTAGTACTTCCTGTAGCCAAGAATGTGGCACTGAGTCGTAAGCCTTTTTATAGTCTATATACATAGTACAGAGGTCATTTTTCTTTTTTTGGACTTGTCTATGTATAACTGCATCTATTGTTAACTGTTCCTTACAGCCTTGGCTAAATTTTCTACAACCTTTTTGCTCTTCTGTTAGGATTTGATTGGTGTCAAGGTGTTTGTAAATCATGTGCGTAATACAGGATGTTATTATTTTATATATTGTTTGTAGGCAGGTTATTGGTCTATACTTAGCAGGGTTAGCAGTGTCTTGGGTGTCTTTGGGTATCGTATAAGTTATTCCTTCTGTAATATATGCTGGCATTATTGTTGGGTTTTCAATGAAGCTATTAATATGTGCGTATAAATACGGATGTGTGTGCGTGAACTTTTTGTACCAATAATTGTGTACGTGGTCAGATCCTGGTGCTTTCCAGTTATGTAGTTTTTTTAGAACATCTTGGAAAATATTAATAGAAACATAGTCAATTTCCATTTCTTCTATATTCAATGAATTTTTTTCTAACTCTATCCATTTTGCTGTTTTATTATGTTCAACGGGATTTTCCCATATAGCTGACCAAAATCTCTGCACTTCATCTGGTTGTGGGAGTCTAGCTCTATTATTTTCTATATTGTTGGGTGTGGTGTGGTTTGTTGTTGTCTGCTTTAATGTTCTGTAGAATTGTTTTTCATTCCGACTAAATTGATTGTTCTGTGTTATTCGTTGCGTGCATTTTACATATCTGTTTAGTCTACTTTTTGCTACAGTAAGTTTCTGTTTAAGAGTGTCCAAGAAGTGTGAGAGTTGTGTGTTAGGTTCTTCATGTAATGTATTTATCAGGTGGTGTTCTAATATTTTATTTACCTCCCCACTTAGCCTTCTACTTCTATTTCCTTGCATGTAATGTGTTAGTCTACCAATTTTAACTCTAAGTTTTTTTATTTTTTGTTCTAGCCTTATTTGCCATTTAGGCTTATAGTTTCCTTGTCTTTGTAGCTGTTCATTAGTACGTTCTAAAATCGGTTGAGTAGTTATTAAATTGGTAGTTAGTTGAGTAGAGAGTTCAGAATTTGTTCCAGCAGTCGGTTCAATAGTCGGTTCAGTAGTTTGGTTGGTAATTAATTCAGTAACCGGTTCATTGGTTGGTAGATGTATTTTAGTACCATTGATTTTAGCAGCAGTCCAAGCGGCACAATAAATAAGCGTTTGTAAAGTGACATATTCTATGTCCCTATTAACGTGTGCGGGTAGAATGTTGTTGTTTATGTAGTTTACTGTTGCTGCTAACTTTTTTGATGTTCTTTGTTTTGGTATGTAAGGTCTGCTTGTAGGGTGGATATTTTTAAAGCAGTTTAGTGCCTGTGTAAATACTGTATCTATTTCTTTGTCATTTTTTTCTGAATCTGCAGTTGTGTTAGGAGTGTTAGCATGTTCTGTGTTTGTGTGTGTGGGTGATTCAGCATCAACATTAGTTAATAAACTAATTTCATCTGGGAAATCTGCTTCCAAATTATGTGTGTTTTCGATGTTAGTGTTATCTCTTCTTTCATTTGTCATTACTTGTAACTCTTCAGCTACTTCTTCTCTAATTGCAGCTAGTCTACTGTCACTAATATATTTACTATTTATTATAAGTCTCCTTTGGTCAGCTATTCGCTGTTCAGTTACGTAATCTAAATGAGGAAATTTGGATATGAATGATTGGTGTAAATATTGTCTATAAACTGTTTTGTTGGTTTCTAGTTTTGTTATCATATAGTATGCTCTCATTATTGTTTCATTGTGTTCGTTTGTCCATCTTATACGTTGGTTAGTTTGCATGTTTGTTACTGTGTTCGGTTGTGTAGTACGAGTATGTTGTGGTATTGCATTATTTTGTATAGTATGTTCCGTGACTCTTGATTTTAGTATTTGTAATTCCTCTCTAACTTCTTCATATATTCTGTCTATTGTGTGTTGGGGTAGCAACTTTTTCTTAACTATTGCTCTGCGTTGATCACCTACTCTTTGCCTAGGGACCTGCATTGTCGGAAATTTCTCTATAAACTTAATGTGTAGTAGTGGAAGATAACCATTAGTGTCTGTATCTAAATTAGTGAGTTGTAAATAGGTTCGTAGGATAAATTCGTTCATTTCCAATGACCATTTCCTGCGGATTCCTACTGAGCTAATGGTGGGCACAGGATCACTGGTGAAATTCACCTCCTGAGCAACATCCACTAGCTCTCTTGACGTTATGGATGATAATGATTTTGCAATGCTGTGAACTGGTGTAATACGATATGATGGTGATGATGAAATAGATGGAAATAATGAAGAGACAGATCCGGGTGAAGATGGTGGATCTACTCTTGGCGAGCCTATGTTATTACTTGTGCTCGCAAGTGTTGATGATTTCCGGCGAACCCCGGGCAGCGACCTAAGATTATATCTTCTATTTGTATTTGAATTCTCCATATTTATTCCCACGATTACGAGAGCATTTAAACATTCGTCAGGGCAGTGGCCTCTTACCGCAGATGACCCTATGTACCGACGTATTATTATTATAAGGCGGGAGCGAAGCGAAGAGGAGCTCCCGCCTTAGTCTTCGTGGTTTTTTTTAAACCATCCAGAAGTAGCAGCCCCGCAAAGCGGGGCTCTGTCGGGCTTAGTTAGCTAGAGACGCCATATGAGGTTTAGTTTTAGATTTAATTGTTAATAAAAAATCTGTGTCGTATTAATTATCTTTATTTATATTATGGTGAATAAAAGTTATGGAAAATGACATTAATGAAAACGAAAATTATGGCAAATACATTTATGGATTTAAATTATTATGACACTTGATCGATTATGACCAATGGAATTATTAAAAGTCATTTTATGTCATTTCACGATTATGGCAACTGAAGCGTTATATCTAATGAAATTATGGCAAATACCAGTATGGCATATGAAATTATGGCATTTTAAATTATGGCAAACATTAGTTAACCTTTGAAAATTTTAATTGTAGGGGTTTCTTTGAATGTGAGTGAACCTAAACTGGCGTGTTGGCTTAATCATAAAAGGGTAGTTTCAGACGCTGCTTGATGACTCTGATGAAGAAATACCTCTCCTTTCATACACCTTATGTGACGTAAACGAAGTTGCGGGCTCAGCTAGTATATAATGTATCCAGGAATATATTGCAGTCTGGAAAAGCATAAAATAATTATAATAGGCCACCAATTACAGCCAGATCTGCTCAACCGTTGGAACGTGATTTTGTCGCAAACATCTTCACAGACTTCAATTATATCATAATTAAATAATTCGTTAATTATATTAAATCATCAGGCACTTCTGAATATTTTGCTTTTCCGTGCTTCTGAGCCGTTGGTCCCGGTATTCAGTAACAAATATTCACAAAATCATCTTCTAGCGCTTAACATATAGGTACCTACCACTATCCATTGAACATTATATTACTGTTTTACATTATAGCTTAAAACAAAGTTAGGGTTGTATTGACTGTATCGGGTTGTAAGCTGTTTATTTTCAGTTCACTGTTGGTTAAAATTCAAACTCATACTTACAACTTTCAAATTCAATACCTATCTACATCAACTACGACGTACTAGTAGTAAAGTAAGACTACCAGAATATCAACAATACGCAATACGTGCATTGAAAACTGTAATTTTGGATAGGAGAATACCAATTTTTTGAGTTTTAATTTATTATAGACTCAATTAATGTTTATACCTACTTTTAGTATATTGTAAATTTAGGAGAATTGGCCCACTGATTCATCAGTCATTAGTATTATACTCGTAATAACATTGATTTTACTTAAATAATAATAATAAATAATGTACATGTTATAAGCTCGGTTAGGGCGTCACATACATGAGCGCATTTATAGGTGTATCTTCTGGACTTATCTATTATGTGACTTTGTATTGGAAAGTATGAAAACGTTACTATAACTTACATAATACACCAAAGAAATTTACCCAAACAGATGCGATATTTTTACGCTCTTGAGCTTAAGCCTTGAATACTTCCTTTTTTGTTTTTTTTTATTACCCATTTTCGTTACTACGGCAGCGAATTACGTCAGCGGGCGCGACAAAGTTGTATACGGGTGTCCTCAACGAAGCCTGTCGGCTGACTGAGCGGGCGCTGTGAGGTGGCTGATAGCGGCAAAATGCACTCCCGCTCAACAAAACGTATTTTATATTCAAACAATATGATTTTAATAAATAAATAACAGCATAGGGCCTTGAGGTAACTAATTAGGGACATGGAAATAAAAAAAATAGTGTGGTACATTATGTAACTACTGAATAAAATTGGTTATAGTCAAGGCGGTCACAGGTAAATTTACAGATTCGAGGCAACTTTGGGATAAATTTCTATCTAGCCGAATTTACTCAATCGTATTTTGGAGAGCTGACAACCCTAGTCAATATACTTAATAATAATTATCCATTTAAAAAATTGCGAAATCCTTGGTAACACCATTGCAAAATTGGTTCGAAATATGTCAAAATATGTATTTTGAGTCCCACTTCACCTTAATGATTATATGACCAAAAATAAGATTAACTAAAATTTAAACCAAACGATCACAGAATATTCTTCTTAAGAGTCCATATGACGCCAAATAGACTATTACTTTGATCTAGATCTCAGGACTCGTGAGGTCTGCTGAATTAAAATTTGAACACAGACAACTTCAGTTCATGAACTAAAAACGCTCTAGGCTCGAAACACGATTACTGATAAAATCCTCGATAGATTTTAGTGTTGAAAATACCTCAATTTCGTGAAATTTAAGCTAGATCTCGTATATTATAAGTTGTTTTTGTAATCAATATACATATAATAAAATCGTAACAGGTCGCTGTCTGTACATGGAAGATAAATAAGAAAAAATATTATAGGGGGGCTTTATGAACGCAATAGAACCCAAAACAATGATTTTTAGAATTTTTGTCTGTTTGTATGTATGTCTGTATGTCTGTATGTCTGTATATCTGTTTGTCTGTACGGTTGTGCACGCTAATCTCAGCAACCGCTCAACCAATTGCAATGCGGTTTTATTATTGTGTTGAGGTTTGCTCCAGTTAACATTTAGCGTTTGTTTTATGTAAATCGGTTTAGAAATAAAAGAGTTATAACACTTTTAAGAATCAGATATTTTGAAAATTTTAATTGTAGGGGTTTCTTTGAATGTGAGTGAACCTAAACTGGCGTGTTGGCTTAATCAGAAAAGAGAGTCTATTTTAAAACAATTCAGTCCACGCCTTCGGCGCGGACTGAATTGTTTAAAAATAGTCTTAATCATTAAGCTCTTTTATGATTAAGCAAACAGGGCAGTTTCAGACGCTGCTTGATGACTCTGATGAAGAAATACCTTTCCTTTCATACACCTTATGTGACGTAAACGAAGTTGCGGGCTCAGCTAGTACCTAATATGTATCTATTTCTCAGAAAGGTACATTCTTATCATACACAATGTCTTAGTCTACATAGTGTAATTAATATTATAATAATGCTTACTGTCAGCAGCTAATGTCGATTAACACACTTTAGGTATTTATGCATTCGCACATTCGATACGTCATTTTTGCCTGAACTAGGAAATTCTGTGTTTCAGGCTATAATATTTTTTCCTAAGTTTTTTTCTAAGTAGTAGTTAGCATAGAACATGTTTAGATGTTTGTTACTCCATCGCAATTCAACAGGTGAACAGATCTGGCTGAAATTTGATAGAAAGAACTTTATTATAGTTAGGTATAACTTTAAATTATGTGTTATTCCAGCCTATAATCATCAATCACACTGATATGTGCTGAAAACATCGGTCAGCTCAAACATGTTATTCATTAAGTGTCGTTCACTATTCACTTTTGCGATGGCAGAGTCATTTTGAACATCATAAAATCAAGTATCAAATTAATTTACTAAAATACATTGCAAATGACCAAAGCTTAAACATTAATTAATGAATTAATTAATTTGGAAGTTAGAAATTCAAGAACTTGTTTAAGTAATATGAATGCGTAATGATTGTGGAATTGTAACCGTAATGTGAGTGCCTTAAATTTTGTTTCGTTAATGTTGACGAATTTGTTAATTAATACGAAGCTCTTATAAAAAAAGTTTGCGTAAATAGAGGTGTAAATTATGCAGATTCGTCTATCTTTATTACCACTCATATTTGTTTCCCCCAGGTATCTTACTAATATTGTAAATGCGAAAGTTTGTGAGTGTGGATGTTTGTTACTCTTTCACGCTCAAACCGCTGAACGGATCGGGCTGAAATTTGGTACAGAGATAGATTATAGTCTAGAATAACACATAGGCTACCTTTTATGCCGGGAATAACTTCCCGCGGGAACAAATTTTACGCGGGCCAAGCTGCGGGCATCAGTTAGTAATATTATAAAGGCGAATGTTTGTGAGTGTGGGTGTTTGTTACTCTTTCACGCTCGAACGGCTGAACGGATCTGGCTGAAATTCAGTAGAGGGATACATTATAGTCTGGAATAACACATAGGCTACTTTTTATCCCGGGAATAAGTTTCTACGGGAAGTGGGAGCGGGAACAAATTTTACGCGGGCGAAGTTGCGGGCATCAGCTAGTATAAAATATTTTTAAGAAAGACAATAGTAAAATCTTCGTTTGCACTAGAGTATTCTTTTTATATTGGTTATAGTAATTTTATAATTAATTTATTTCGTTTAAAGCGCACGAAAACCGATCGCATCTCTCTCTTTCTTGCAAGCTAAAACGTATATCTTCTATCTTCTTTTAACAATTTGGCGTCTGGTAGGCTCTTAAACACTCTTATGTCCCACGTAAGCGCTCCTGTACACGGCGCCGCAACCGCACCGGCGCCGCACCAACGCCGCAACTCTGTACTGTGTATACGCGCCGCGTACACGCCGCAGCCGCACCGCCGCCGCGCCGGCGCCGCATAATTTTATCATACCACTACACAGTTGTTAGTAATACATTGCTGGCTACACAGATCACACGTGTTAAGATGTCTAATTTAACGAAAAAAAAGAAGTTGCTCTTGGCTTATTATATGTACAAGAAATGGCAAAATGAAAGGCGTAAATTCATTAGAAAGTTGTGGGTACATCCTATTCTCATGCGGAGGGAGCAATATGGTAAATTTCATACACTTTATGAAGAACTACGAAAAGATGGGGACAAGTTTTTTGATTATTTTCGTGATTATTTTATTATTTTTTATTATATATTTTTTTATTATATTTGATTATTTTTGATTATTTTTCTCGGTATCGGGTAGCTCCGCAAAATTCTCGATCATAATAAGGCAGATGTCGAACCAAGCTTTTAAAGTTTTACGCTTATCTTTGTAAATTTCTAAATTTTTGTCCCTTAATACTTCCCTCTCCTCAACTAAAGTTATGAAAATTTCATGATCAAAACTTTCCATGATTGTTTTTTGCTAAAAAACTCATACACATGCACTATCATAGCCAGCAAGTAATGGAATGGCAACACGGTTAGAGACACGGCGTGTGCGCGGCGAATGTGCGGCGCCGGTGCGGCGGCGGTGCGGCTGCGGCGTGTAAGCGGCGCGTATACACAGTACAGAGTTGCGGCGTCGGTGAGGCGCCGGTGCGGTTGCGGCGCCGTGTACAGGAGCGCTTATAGGTGGTGAGCCTATTGCAGTGTTGAAATGGACAGGCGTAGGTCGTGATGACCCGCAGTTGAAATTTTCAACCCGTCCTTAACCCTAGAACCGTACCCATCATAGACTTTAAATAACAGTACCCTAGTGTACCCCATTAAAGAAAACATTTTTTTCATAAGAATAGACATTTGTTAATATAATCAACATACATAGACTTTTAAGGCACTTATTTCAGTCTCACGTTACATAATTAAACAAAAAATTACCAAACTTATATTAACAGTTTTGGCAAATCTTCTATTGGTGCTCTAAACATATAAAATTTTTACATTTTTCACATCGAGTGCTTGATTTACGGTCTTTTGACCTGGGACAAAAGGAACATCTACCAGATTTTGAATCTGAAGAGGATGGAGCACTAGAAGGTCGTGCTTTTTTAAAATACCGCCAATACTTATTTGTGCATGCATTTTGTAGATGCATACCCAAGGGTGCTGTAGTACGAAAACGAAAACGAAAACGAAAACGAAAACGAAAACGAAAACGAAAACGAAAACGAAAACGAAAACGAAAACGAAAACGAAAACGAAAACGAAAACGAAAACGAAAACGAAAACGAAAACGAAACCGAAACGAAAACGAAAACGAAAACGAAAACGAAAACGAAAACGAAAACGAAAACGAAAACGAAAACGAAAACGAAAACGAAAACGAAAACGAAAACGAAAACGAAAACGAAAACGAAAACGAAAACGAAAACGAAAACGAAAACGAAAACGAAAACGAAAACGAAAACGAAAACGAAAACGAAAACGAAAACGAAAACGAAAACGAAAACGAAAACGAAAACGAAAACGAAAACGAAAACGAAAACGAAAACGAAAACGAAAACGAAAACGAAAACGAAAACGAAAACGAAAACGAAAACGAAAACGAAAACAAAAACAAACCCCCCCTTCCCCCCTCCCCCTTTCCCCCCTCCCCCCCTCCCCCATATTAAATCCCCACCATATTACCCCCATATTAAAGGAGGGTAGAGGTACCTCTACCCTCCATACTATAGCAAAAACATATAAACGGCCGAATAGAGTAACCTCCTTTTTTGAAGTCGGTTAAAAAAGTGTCGTGACAACTTTTCGTAAGAATTTTTTCCGTCTAGCCCCCTTTCACAACACGCGATAAGGAACTTCGTTCCAAAAGTTATAGCCAATATTTTTTTTTTTTTTTTCAGTTGTACCCCAGGGTACGGTTCTAGGGTTAAGGCCTTCAACTTGGCTTAACGATTGTCATTTTACTGACAACCAGGTTACATTTCGAGTTTTCCTTCACTACGCAATAGATCGTTTTGCGAAAGTGTTTCCTTGTGGCCCTTTTATCCCTTGAGATGAATAGGAGTGGCGACATTTATTACTCTTTCCCGTTGTCACACGGGGTCCTGTTGCCACATGGGGGGAGTAAAACCATCAAAGAGCTGTTTTATTTAGAAAATAGATGAAAATGAATGAATAATAACAACATGTTTTGTTTCAGTTCCTTCCACGAGTACCTGTCATGCTATAAGCAAACAGCGCTCAGATCTTGTGGCGAGGAAACAGCCGTGTTCATCAGCAGCCTTCTCAAGCGGATGTCTTCTACCTCTTTAAAGGTTACTTGACGACATATTAATGTGTGTATTATTGCTTGGAAAGGGCCAGAAATTCCAGTTGGCAATTGAAAAAAAAATTAAATGGTTGACAATGTCGTAACTTTAATGATTACATTGTTCATAACGAGATGAGCATACTATAGGGATGATGGTGATGAGAGTATATTGTTGGAGATTTTGTATAAAATCTCTTCGTAATAATTTTGTATAAGAACATAATCATGGTCTCACACAATATATTGTGAGAACATAATTATGAAATTAGAAGCTTAAAGAATAAGTGCTTAAAATTCTACTTTGCCTTTTAATTTACTAAGTCAGCCACAGTTAATGAGCGACTGAATCTATAAATTCTAATCTATATATATAAAAATGTTGTGTGCGTTTAAGTATCTATTAAAAACTCAAAATTTACTGAATCGATTGAGCTCAAAATTGGACACGATATACAATGGATTCAGAGATGGTTTTATGCTACTTTATACACTTTTATCATAACAGCAATAAGAATAAAATAGCTTTAAAAAGTGATTTTACCAATAGATGGAGCTCGTCGGGTTTTTTTTAAATTATATTCTGCCTGCTTCAGAACAAAATATTATAAACAACCTATTTAGAAGGTACCTACCAGATTGATGATTTTTAAGAGAAGTTTGATTGCGGCCTCCTTGCATTCAGAATAATAAAAGAGAGTAGGTACTTACCTAATAAAGAGGTCAGATATGTTTTGAATGTTATTTTTGAACTTTTTGGACATTCGGAATTTTGGAGTTTTGGACTTTAGACTCTTGGAATTTTGGAGTTTTGGAGTTTTGGAGTTATGGAGTTTTGGACTTTTGGACTTTTGGACTTTTGGACTTTTAGAATTTTCGACTTTTAGACTTTGGAGTTTTGGACTTTGGACTTTTGGACTATTGGACTTTTGGACTTTTGGACTTTTGTACTTTTCGACTTTATGACTTTTGGACTTTTGGACTTTTGGACTTTTGGACTTTTGGGCTTTTGACCTTTTGGACTTTTGGAGTTGGAAATTTGGAGTTTTGGAGTTGTAGAGTTTTGGAGTTTTTGACTTTGGACTCTTGGAGCTTTGAACTTTTGGACTTTGGACTTTTGGACTTTTATACTTATGTAGTTTTGGAGTTTTCGAGTTTTGGAGTTTTGGAGTTTTGGAGTTTTGGAGTTTTGGAGTGTTGGAGTTTTGGAGTTTTGGAGTTTTGGAGTTTTGGAGTTTTGCAGTTATGGAGTTTTGGAGTTTTGGAGTTTTGGAGTTTTGGAGTTTTGGACTTTGGAGTTTTGAACTTTTGGACTTTGAACTTTTGGACTTTGAACTTTTGAACTTTTATACTTTTGGAATTTTGGAGTTCTGAACTTTTCGAATTTTGGAGTTTTGGAGTTTGGAGTTTTGGACTTTTGGACTTTTGGACTTTTGGACTTTTGGACTTTTAGAATTTTAGTCTTTTAGACTTTGTAGTTTTGGACTTTTGGACTATTGGAATTTTGGACTTTTTGACTTTTTGACTTGGACTTTTGGACTTTTGAACTTTTGGACTACTAACTCCCAGCTATATTTCATGATATTTCTTTCGAAAAATAAGGTCATGAAGAAGTTTCACATCTTCAGTGTGTACATTAGTACACGCACACATTTTTTTTTTAAATGTACCCATCATTTAGTTTGTTACTCATTTCTCATAGGTACATAAAACCACCATAAAAAGTCACAGCGAAGCGTGGCAGGGTACCGCTAGTATATAATAATTCTATAAATTCATTTAAATACTCATAGCCCCATAAAACTAATCCAAAAGCATAAGATCGGGACTTCAGGCATTCGATCGTCCAATCGTCCCGTTTGCACCAGACGTAGAAATTTTCAGTAAGGTAAACCCTATAAATCCTGGTATTGTTGGCAGATACACCGTCTCGACGTCGATTTTAATTAAACTATACCTATTCATGTAATAAAATAAAAAGCTTGGGTCCATTTTTTTTTTCATTTTTAGTTAGTTCAATTCCCGGGTGACGCAAGCGAATTTTAGAAAATTTTTGATGAGCTAACGAAAGGATTTCATGTAGTGGCCCTCTGTGGACAAAGATTCTTTCCACCCTGTATACGCTAAGTATGATATTATTAAACTAGAATTTTAAACCCTGGTTAAAGAAATACTTAATGTTATTTTTGTTCCAGTATTTATGCCTCGGCTATACGGAGTTAGAGTGTGGATCGTCAGGAAAGGGTACCCATATATCCGATGACATCCTTCTCATAAGTATTGCAAGCCTCGCAAGTTTCGCGAATATAATATTTTATGCATTTTATAATTTTATGTCTACGTAATAAAATAAACGTAGTTCAAATTTACCCAAACATGCGTGTACGAGTTAATATGATCAATATTCTAAAAACAGAAACGTATTTGTATTTGTAACACAGAGCACGGAATCGCCGCGCGCCCGCTGCGTAGTACGTACGCTACGCGTAGGGGTGCGCGGATATTCCGTGCTACTACCCGTTCGCTCTAACTTTGCCGCTGGCGTAGAGGCGTATACCCGAATTGTTAATTAGACGAAGTAAATTGACAGTAGCTAATGTCACTTCGTCATAGAAAATATGCAACATTGTATGAAGAAGTGACATTAGTTGCTGTCAATTCACTTTGTCTAATTAAAAATTCGACTTTAGTATGGAGCCGAGCGGCAAAGTCAGAGCAAACGAGCAGTATGTGATTTGTAACATTATTTTGTATATCTATATCACAACTGAGATAGTCATTTTACACAATAGTTCACAATGCCGGTTTAAGAGAGTAATAGGTGATAACCTGACGGATAAGCAGAGCACGAACACAATGGATACTGCACACTTTGAGCAACGAACATCATCGAAAGTGAACAATTTGATACTGTTCGTAGACACTCGCGCCACACATCGAAATATGGTAGAATACGAGAGTGTTCCATGTCCAAGTGTAGTTGACAAGGATCTATAGGGGCACTTTCAATATTGTACGTGGACGTCATAAGTACTACAAGTGTCGAATGGGGTACTATAGATAGTGTACGTGTGCGTGATAAACTAAGTAGAAAGTACTTAGTTTATCACGCACTCGTACACTTGTATTCTTTAGAAATCATTTATCAAATCGATGTTAAATGTTATTTGTTTGTATTGGAATCTGAAATAGTAATACTCGGGACCCCAGGACCAAAAGAAAATAACATGTACAACTGGTACACAAGTAGAATTAAGGATTTTAATGACCTTTATGATGAGAAGTGGACAAAACTCAATAAGAGGCTGAAAAATTACTCCTACGATGTTAAACTTGGCATTGAAGAAAATAATATACGCGGATACCATCACCTCCCTTCCAATAAAACCTTAAATTCGGATATTAATTCACTAAAGACTCCGTAGAAGCCCTAAATGAAGATAGTGCACCAATGCAGCTGCTTCCCTACGGACAAAATCTGCTAGTTTTTCGGTCTGTTGAAGCATTTTAGTCGTGATTGATGCTAGCTGTTCCGACTTCATTGCCATATTAATGCTAATCCCACTTATGCCAAACTCGGTGAAATCTCCACCCTGATTTTGCTGGATATCATTTATGCACATGTTGTATAATGATGGCATCTATTTTATGCAAAACCTCCAATATTCTCCAGACCGCAGTGAAAGAAAGTCGTGTACCACTCTTGGTACACGACTTTCTTTCACTGCGGTCTGTGAAATCAAGACTTCTCTAGCAAGAGTATAAGATTTGATTATACTGAATATTATACGACTAGCTGACCCGCGCAACTTCGTTTGCGTTACATGAGAGTGAGAAAGAGAGAGGTGTTAACGTGATGTAATGTTTCCCGTCGCTTTTACTTCCGCCCATCTGTTTTTTGGTATGGAACTCATCGTGGGCGAGTCCGACTCGCACTTGGCCGGTTTTTATCGTTCAGTTGAGTGGCTACCACTGCAGACCACGTTTACTCCCGTCGCGTCTCTCATACTTTAAAGAGGGTTATTGTGAATAAACCTTAAAAGATAGGCATTTGCTGCTGAAAACTTTTTTTTATAATTTTTTAAGAGAAACAAATTTGTAGTACACTATTTTTACGTAACTTTAACCCTTTATGCAGCATACGCAATGGAAGCTCTCAAAAGAAAAAAAAATTCTCCGTTCTCGAAACATTAATCATGTCTGCTCCGCTCCTATTCGTCTTAGCGTAATGTTAAATCACCATTGGCCATCCTCAATAAATGGACTATTAAACTGTATAACTATTTTTGAAATGCATCCAGTAGTTTCTGAGATACGAGCACAAACAAACTCTTCAGTTTTTAACCGACTTCAAAAAAGGAGGAGGTTACTCAATTCGACCGTATATATGTTTTTTTTTATTTTTTTTTATGTTTGTTCGCGCAGAACTCCGTCGTTTATGGACCGATTTGAAGTTTTTTTTTCGATCGAAAATAGATACTTCCAAGGTGGTCCCATTTTAAGGAAGTCAGGATCTGATGATGGCATCCTGGAGAAATCGAAGGGAACATTGAAAAATTGTAGGGGCATCTAGGGAATTTGTAAATTCTTTTACTAAGGGCTTTAAAGTAGTACAACTTAATGAAGGTCTGGAGCCGATCTGATGATGGAGACGAAAGACAGTAGAGAGAATTCCCTAACTATATACAGCAGTTACCTTGTGTTTGGGCTTGATTAATTTGTACTGTCGAGAACTTTACACCTAGATAGATAGATTTTCAGTCAACACGTCACTAAAAATGGTGAAAAAAAAATTTTTAACAAAAAAGAAACCGACTTCAAACAAAAATAAAACTGAAAAATAAAATTTACTTAGCGCAAAGTTAGTATATTCTGATTTATCAGATATCATTAAATGTAATAACTGAAGTCGGTGCCAATACGACTATGAGAGAGATTAATAATGCCTACCTAAGCCTACATAGTTTTACTGGCCACCGATTTCTGTATTATATTTAATGATATCTGATAAATCAGAATATACTAACTTTGTGCTAAGTAAATTTTATTTTTCAGTTTTTAGTTTTGTTTGAAGTCAGTTTCTTTTTTGTTATTTTTTTTTTTTATAATATCGTGAGCGAATCTTAAGAGATAGACAAATTAGGTTATTGTGAGCGAACCTTAAAAGATAGACATATGCTGTCGCGGACTTTTCTTTAGAACTTTTTAAGAGAAACAATGTTGTAATACACAATGTTTACGTAACTTTAACCATTTACGCAGCGTACGCCTCGGAAGCTTTCCGACGGTAAAAAATATTCCCCGTTTTCAAAACATTATTGATTGCTGCTCCGCTCGTGTTCGTCTTAGCGTGATGTTATATAGCCTATAGCCATCCTCGATAAATGGACTATGAAACTGTGAAAGAATTTTCGAAATCCAACCAGTAGTTCCTGAGATCCTAGCGTTCAAACAAACAAACAAACAAACAAACTCTTCAGCTTTATAATATTAGTATGGATGGATTCAATCCTACTAAAACGCATTTACTGTAACGCCGTAATTTCAGGGCATATCTGTCTTCATCCCCAATATAACATCAAGTCCTTGATGTTGAAATCTCTGGTGACCTTCTCAGTTCCTTTATTATTGAGAAGAAAAGGTCAAACTGGAGTCCAAGAGGCTCAGAAAGCTCAACTGGCAGGCGGTACTTTCTTGCAGTTATTTTTACAAAAGCGATTCATTATCAGGCGGACAATAATTACAGTCGGAGTCGAGCCCCTTTGCAATAGGTCTTTCGCCTCTTTATGCGTTATGCGTGGTCTACCGCCTGTGCATTAGTTTGCGGTCCGAGTGGTTGTTTACTGTGTGGCCGCAGTTACCTTCTATTATCGCACCGCTCGCCACAGACTGAGTGTTCCTCGCACACTTTGTGCGGAGCGCTCGTGCGTAGTAAGGTCCAAAAGAAAATTTTTCATAAACGCCTGAAAATAGAGCCTGGAATAAACTCCTTACATGGGTCTTACCGAAAGTAACGTTCATAGTATCGGGTTCTTTAAAAAAGGATCTTGACATGTTTTCGCAGGGTCAGCAGTGTGAATCTAGTGTTACAAGCGTTCATAGGCTACAATGACCACTTTTGATCAGGTGGGACGTATGTTTGTCTATGAATTTATTGGTATTTTAGGGGACACACTAACGAGGTGCTAATTCAAACGATTAGAGATGTCTAAGTACGTTTATTGTCACACACGTCTATACGCTAGTGCAACCCAAATGCGACTGGTTCTGGTTACAAGATGGCGGACTAGTGCCGCGGTCCCTACACTCATCCCCCCCTTTTTTAATAATTTTGACACATTTATAATGGTAAAAAGGAAGTTTAAGAGTACAATGTTACAAAACAAACAGTCTTAATCTAGTGGTACAATTGAAAGAAAAAAATAAAATTTGTATAATATACATACAGTGTTTTCTTTATACCGAACAACAATTTCCTTATTTCTATTACACTTGTTGCATAAATTGGCGTTGATTGGTACTGTTTGCAGCTTGGCTTAACGCTGCTGCGGTAGTGTCCAATTGTTTTTGAAATACTTTCTGAGTATGTTTCTTATAATGCTGGTATAAAGTATATGAATATAAATAGTACCACACTTACAATGATTATGATTGAGAGCATATTTAAATAAGCCAATCTTTGCTCTGTGGCAATCTCTTTAGTGGTCGCAGAGTTCGCTTCGTTTTGTGCGATAATAACCTCTTGCGATTTGCTTTGATTTTTCCCCATTATGTGGCTGTAGCGCTTGTATACACTGACAAATAATAGCTAATAATCATTGTTCTTAATTAAATACTTGATGCAACATGATTGCACAATAACACAGTGTCCACGTTGCGTGGACAAGTAGGGACATTTTTCTTAACCTATACTCATTCATACTATGTAATTAATGGTGACCGCCATGACGCCCGCTCTGCAATAAATAATTTAGCAACACCGTAGTGATCGGCAGCGTCGCCATGACGGCGCCGGATATCCCTTTCATTCTTAAATCGCTACTCGCATGGCCCTTTCATACTTGTATAATAATTAGTACAATGTTTCAGTTACATAATGCATAATGTAAGTATTGTTCATGAATAGTCGGATGTGAGTCTATCAAACATTGTTACTTGTGTAACTAAGATTGTACTGATTTGAGCGTGTTGACTCATGGTCACCCTATCATTACTTACGAATTTGTAGTATATTAAAACATTGCGCATTGTACTTGGTACCGGATGCGAGTTGCTGACGGGAATCAAATGTCCGAGGTGTGTACATAGCTGAGTAGGTGAGTAAGTAAGTATGAATTGTGTTTTTTATAACTTACCTAAATCTGACGGGAAGTTTGACTTGTCTGCCAGCACGGGAGAACTTTGGAACTTGCGCCATGTTCTGTGAGGAAGAGTTATTGATATCTTCCGGTTGGCTTGTGCTACCCGACGCCGGCGGCGTTGGTGCTGGCATAACTGGTTGCACAGTGGGTTCTGTGCTATTCATTAAGTATGCAGGTTTTAATCTATCTATAGAGATTTGATTTTGCCTGTTAGGTAACTGTACTGTAAACCATTTATCGTCCTTACTAACGACTTTGTAAGGCCCTTCGTACGGAGGCGTGAGGGGTCTGCTTACCATATCGTTTCTTACGAATACGTGGGAGCACTTGGCCAGGTCAGGATGCACGAATATTGACCTAGTATTCGAATGGCTCTTAGTTGTGGGCCGTAGCTGTTCGATCACCCGCTGTAGTTGCTGTAGGTAAATATGCGTGTTGGTGCTTACCTCTGGTGAGTCTGTATAGAAATCTCCCGGGAGGCGGATACCTTGGCCATACACCAATTGTGCTGCGCTGATACCTGTGTCGCTGCGGATAGCTGCTCGAAGCCCTAAGAGAACTGAATGTAGCTCCTCTGACCACTCACTATGGTTTAACCTTGCCATGAGGGATGCCTTCATGCTACGATGCCATCGCTCTATCATGCCGTTACATTGCGGATGGTATGGCGTGGTTCTAGTTTTCTTAATGCCTAATACAGTCATTAAATGCTTAAATAACTCACTTTCAAATTGACGGCCCTGGTCTGTAGTGATTTTTTTTGGGTTGCCAAAGCGGCAGATCCACCCTTCATAGATCACTTTTGAGACTTCTTCCGCTGTAATGTTACACACCGGAAATGCTTCAGGCCATTTTGTAAACCAATCGATTATAGTTATGAGATATCTATACCCTTGTTGGGTGGTAGGCAGAGGTCCTACTATGTCTATGTAAACGTGATCGAAACGTTCGCTTGGTTGAAAAATGCCTAGTTCAGAGGGGCAAGTGGGAGTTTCGGCGTCCGCCTGTCGACATTCACGGGTGAGGGCGTTATCGCCGATTTGTATGGAATTGAGACAAGTTCCCGCGTTTGCAGCTAGGTGGCGGGGTCTCGATTCCATACGTATTGGCGCGCCGTGAATGTCGACAAGCTCACGCAAAAACTCGCACTTGCCCCTCTGAACTGGTATGTCGCGATTCTATAGCGATCTTTGATCGCTGACAGTTAATGCACATTTTTGCCCATTGTCCAACGTCCTTATTAATGCTTGGACCTCAGACTTGTCTTTTTTCTTAGCTTTAGCGAGGTACCTATTGAGCTCCTTTTGTGGTTCTATGGCGTGAGGTATGTGTAACCTATAAAAATTCACCATCCCTATGAATCTCCGCAGTTGCTCCAAAGTTTTGGGACGTGGGAAGTTCATAATGGCTTTGACCTTGTCGGCTAAAGGTTTTATGCCCTTGTCGGTGACCTCATACCCTAGGTACTCGGTTTTAGGCTGCCCAAACTAGCATTTTGCTAGATTAATTGATAATCCGAACTCGTCAAAACGCTGAAATAATAATTCTAAGTGCTTATAATTAATTTCTGAGCATGTGCTCGCTATGATTACGTCATCTAGGTAACAAAATATTTGAGAAGTTTCTAACTTATTATTTATAGTATATGATAATTGCTCTATGCCTTTTAGTACCACGTTGTCCATGAACCTTTGATACGTCTGCGGGGCCCCACAAAGCCCGAAGGTCATCCCGGAGAACGACCATAAACCGAATGGGGTAATTATGGCTGTTTTGTCCACATCGTCAGGATGAATGGGTATGTTGTGGAAGGCACGATTAGACTCTGCTAAAAATAGACTTACCTGCAAGACCGAACGTGAAGTCCCGTATTCTAGGAATCGGGTACCTGTCAGGCTTAGTTATTGCATTTAGCTTCCTGTAGTCGCCACACGGACGAATGTTTCCGTCTTTCTTGGGCACGACGTGGAGGGGGCTTGCCCACTCGCTGCTTGAGGGACTGTAGATGCCGGCTTCCTGCATGCACTTAAATTCCTGTTTTACCTTGTTGTACAGGTGAGCAGGTAATGGCCGGGCTTTGGCGTGGACCGGTGGGCCCGTAGTTTCTATATAATGGTACACATTATGTTTAGGACTGGCCTTAAAATTAAATGGTTTTGTTATGTTAGGATATTTAGAGAGAATGTTACAGCAATCAATTTTAGTATCTTATTATATATATATATCTCGTATTAATGTACTTAGTGTAGATTCTATGCTGTTTACTAAGTATCTATTAACCTTAAGATTGGTTACCTTATCTAACAATTTTTGAGTGCTTACATCTACAAATAATTTATAGTGTTAGGAAATCAGCACCTATGATAGGTTGACTCACATCCACTTTTATGAAGTCCCACTTAAAAGTTCTTCTTAGGTTTAAATTTAATTCTAAATTTATAACACCAAATGTTTGGATGTTTGAGCCATTAGCGGCGTATAATTTATAATCAACTTTGTTTTTTGTATAACTACTATGTACTTTAGAGATAGGAACAACGGAGATATTGGCTCCGGTATCTATTAAAAAGTGTAAAGCATTCTTACTGTCTAGTACGCTGAGACGATAGTTCGCAGGTTGGCGTGTCTCTTCGCAACCCGCCGTTACTCGTTTCCCTAGTTCTGGTTCCATTTGCACGGTTGTTTACAATTCTTTGCCGCTGGTCCAAAACGATAGTGGGAGAAGCATAATGTGCCTTGTTGTGGCGGTATCCATTGCTTGCTATTACGCCTTTCCCTGCTGCTGGAGTTGTCTCTGGACCTGTACCCGTTATCGTAGGGTTTGTCACTAGGTCGACTACGTACTTCTTTGCGTAATTCTGCTATCTCTGTTAGTTGACTTTGCATCTGTGAGCATATATCTGGATTGCTGCTAGATTGCGTGGTACTTACGGCCGCTGCCTCAGTTGTCAAGGGGCTATGCTGGATGCTCTCCATGACTTTGTCAGCTATGGGTGCCAGGTTTGCTAATTTTTGGTCGTGACTGGCCGCAAGTACTGCCTGAACGCTTGGGGGCAACCGTGAGGTCCATATATTCTGTACCGTTTCGTCGCTAGCTTGGCAATTGCGAGCCAATTCTTTCATTTTCCTTAGTAGCTGTGACGGCTTTTGTGACCCGAAATCTAGTTCGCATACCAATTTGTGGAAGTGTCGTTCAGGGGATTCCTCGAATACCTCAAGTAGTCTGGCCTTGAGGGTTGTGTATTTGTTGTTTTCAGGTGGGTTGTAAACTATGTCCGACACCTGTTGGAGCGCGTCCCGTCCGAGTTTCGAAATCACTAGCTGGAATTTGCAGTCCTCGCCTTGCTTTTGAGGGGCTATCGTCGCTTCGAATTGGGCAAACCACAGCCTGGGTAATTCTGACCAGAACTGTGGGATTCGTGCCGCTATAGAAATGGTAGCTAAGCCGTCCTCGTTTTTCGCTGCGTAGGCGGGCTTGATGCTGGCGGGCGTAATTTGTTGCGTGTTCATTTTTCACTATATCACAGTTACTTTTTTTCACGACTAAATTGTTCAGCACTCCTAAGTTTATTTAGTTGCGTGTTCGTGAGTCGCGGGTCACCAGTTTAGGGGACACACTAACGAGGTGCTAATTCAAACGATTAGAGATGTCTAAGTACGTTTATTGTCACACACGTCTATACGCTAGTGCAACCCAAATGCGACTGGTTACAAGATGGTGGACTAGTGCCGCGGTCCCTGCAGTATAATGGTTTTAACTAATGAGAGGGTAGATACCCCACAATGACCAGGTCTAATGATACCTAGGTCTGATGCTATGTATCATATTGTGTAAGTTATTTACATTTTATGGTATTATTGTATGGTAAAATTGTTTTAATTTTCCTATAAAGGACTTCTTGAACACATGGTAGTAGACATTTATGTGATTTAAGGTAAGACCGCACTGAGCGGAACTGCACTGCAGCGCAACTGCACGACACGACACGACAAAATATTCTTTATATGAAATTATATGAGGCAACACGCACTAAGCGGCAACTGAACTACACTTCAGCCGACTGCAGCGGAACTGCGCGACAAAGTTGATCAACTCACCAAAAGTGTCGCGACCTGTCGCGCCGTGTAGTTGCAGTGCAGTTCAGTTGCCGCTCAGTGCGGCTTAGGCCAACTTAATTTTCATGGTCAGTAGGGATGCAATATCGTTTATTAAAAATATCGATTTTGGAATATCGATATTTATCAAAATAAAATATCAATATTGAAAACATTGATGTTTATAAACGATATAATATATCGATAATCACGAACGATATGTATATCGATATATCGATTTGTTTGCCGCTCTTGTTGTTTTTTAAAGATTATGCGTTTTTTTATTAAAGATCTTGTTAAACTTAAATCTGAGCTTTGTTTCATGGCAATCGGTTGAAAAAAAGCGGAGTTATGAACAAAACTAAATAATCAAGGTTGTGTTTCCGTGTGATCATTGTTTTAAAACAACAAATCGATATATCAATATATCGTTCGTGATTATCCATATATCGTATTTAAACATCGATGTTTTCAATATCGATATTTTTTATAAACGATATTGCATCCCTATTCAAAGCTTCATAGAGTCCGTCATCCATTTCGACGTCCATCTTGCTCAGAGGTTTCCTACCTACTGAATACATTTTTGTAGTTCCTCTGCAGTTGTAGTGCGGTATACCAAAAACGACGCGACGTGTCGCGCAGTTGCGCTGCAGTGCAGTTCCGCCCAGTGCGGTCTTACCCGCCCAGTGCGGTCTTACCTTTAATCTAAACAGTTTGAATGATATGTTTCTTGTTTCTGTGATACATGAGCATAGTTATTTACTATAAATAAGTTAAGCCATAGCTTGTTTTATCTTACTAATATAAAAGATGTAAGTTTGCGAAGATATTTTCTACTAGCTGAGCCCGCAATTTCGTTTACGTCACATAAGGTGTATGAAAGGAAAGGTATTTCTTCATCAGAGTCATCAAGCAGCGTCTGAAACTGCCCTGTTTGCTTAATCATAAAAGAGCTTAATGATTAAGTCTATTTTAAAACAATTCAATTGAAGAATTGTTTAAAAATAGTCTTAATCATTAAGCTCTTTTATGATTAAGCCAACACGCCAGTTTAGGTTCACTCACATTCAAAGAAACCCCTACAAATAAAATTTTCAAAATATTTGAATCTTAAAAGTGTTATAACTCTTTTATTTCTAAACCGATTTACATAAAACAAACGCTAAATGTTAACTGGAGCAAACCTCAACACAATAAAAAAAACCGCATTGCAATCGGTTGAGCGGTTACTGAGATTAGCGTGCACAACCGTACAGACAAACAGATATACAGACATACAGACATACAGACATACAGACAAACAGACAAAAATTCTAAAAATCATTGTTTTGGGTTCTATTGCGTTCATAAAGCCCCCCTATAATATTTTTTCTTATTTATCTTCCATGTACAGACAGCGACCTGTTACGATTTTATTATATGTATTGATTACTTTTTATCCCTAGAAAATGTTTTCATAGTGGCGGGTATGGGAACAGATTTCCACGCGGCTGATCATTAGCTTATCTATCTATTTATATCTAATGTTGTGTGCGTTTAAGTACTTTTTAAAAACTCAAAATTTACTGAATCGACTGAGCTCAAAATTGAACACGATATACAACAGGATTCAGAGATGGTTTTAGGCTACTTTATACACTTTTATCGTAACAGCAATAAGAATAAAACAGCTTTAAAAGTGATTTTACCAATAGATGGCGCTGGTCGTTTTTTTATTATATACTGCCAGCTTCAGAACAAATTATAATAAACAACCTATTTAGAAGGTACCTACCAGATTGCTGTTTTTTAAAGAGAAGTTTGCTTGAGGCCTCCTTGCATTCAGAATAATAAAAGTGAGTATAGATAGTTCAACTCATCAATGCGCGCGGCGCTATGTGTGCGTGCGCTAGTAATATACAGTTTTAATTTGTGCGGCAGTGATGCGGCCGTCTTCACAGAGTACATTTGTATATTATGAGATAGAGACGTAACTGACTTATTGACAACACCAGCGGTGCCAAGCAGTCTTTGCAGGAAACTCTCTGCGTGGCAGCGAATTTAAAATCCTAATAGATAAAAAGCCTACAGCGTCATCTACCACGTTTTGAAGGCAACTCTTACGTTATAATGAAACGAAATTAAATATCATGACAAGTTTCAATGTAATTGCAACGTTGACATCCTGTGTAAGTTGGTTACGTTATAATTCATTACACAGTGTTCTAAGTGATAATACCATGGGTACAGTCGTTAAAGAAAATGTCTAGTCCTTCACGGAGAAAATGTTTAAGAAGTCAGGTAAATATTTTTAATGTGTCAATTCGATGTAATTATAATATTTTTTATCACTACATATTATTATAAAACAAAGTCCCCGCCGCGTCTGTCTGTTCACGATAAACTTAAAAACTACTGCATGGATTTTCATGCTGAGATCACCAATGATTCTTGAGAACGGTTTGCGTATAATATAATTAGATGAGTTTTTATATACATTGACCAAAATAGGTATAACGATATTAGTTTGAGATGTTAGAAAGAAATAAGTTGTCTGGGAGCTTTTAACGAGAACGCTGGCTAAACCCTTCGAGACATAACAAAATAATGTATGGTAGAATTGTCTAACTTATAAAGTTAGGACTTTATTGTTTTTTTTTAGAATTTGACATTATTTGACATTATCATTTTTTGACTATTCTGTAGGCAGAATAGTCAAAAAATGATAGAGCTCCAAATTCTAATGCAAAAAAAAAATAGAAATGCAGAGTTGGTCGATAGAAAAAAAAACATTGCTTATACAGCAATTATGACAAAAATTGAACTGTATGACTTGATTTAAAACGTAAAAAGATTATAATCTATACATCTAAAAAAACTGTTGAGGGTCGAGAGTCTGTACATGGAAAATAATTTGAAAATCTTAATTGTAGGGCGTTCTCTAATCGATACTGAAGCCGAAAATGTAATTAAAAATTGTCATGTCTGTCTGTCTGTCTGTATCCCGAATTAATATCACGCTGAAACTACTAAATTGATTTAAATGAAACTTGGTACAATCTGAGCTTAGGATCCGAAGAAGGTTCTGGGATACTTTTGATCCCGATATTTTGCGCGTCAAGCCATGCCCCCGCCTCTGACTGTGATACAGCGAGCAACCTAGCCCGATCTGCCCCCGATATCTTCTCTAAACGATGCTCATGAGCCAGTTTTACTCCCACCTCGTCCCAAGACCTTTGCGCATGAGGAGCCGCTGGGAGACTCACACCATTGTTGAGCACCTTCCAAGACTCGGACACAAAGGGTATGCCAGCCCCGTCACTCTCGGTATGAAGTGTAACAGTGACAAGAACCCCATGCGCTGAAGCAAGGAATGCCGGCAAGCCAACATCCTGTGCGCGCCGAATCCCAAGACCCCCGCACCTGATGGGTTGAGACGCTAAACTCCATTGGGACTCAGAAAAGGATACGTTCAGGAACATCTCCAGGAGAGACTTCAATGCGTCATCGAAGGACGCAACCTCTGCCGAGCACATCCAATGGGACTCGCCCATTAAGGATTTCGTAGCAGCATTAAGGTGCGGTTCCACTTAGGCGCAGTAGAGAGGAGCTTGCCGCGATTCACCAATAACGGTGCGGAGCGAAGAAAAGATGTGGATTTCAAGCCAAGTGATTGGTGAATCGCGGCACAGTTCCTCTCCGCTCCGCCTAAGTGGAGCCGCACCTTTAGGTTTATGTTTATGATATGTATTTTTTTTATTTTTGAGTTAATTGAATGAAAGGCGAAAATTGCGGATAATGACGTATTTAAAAAGAATTACTTAAGTACTAGATCTTGTGAAGAAGAAAAGTCCGTGAACACTATCTCTCAACCACTTTTAATTGCTAATGTCGTTATTTCTCCTAGTTAAGTATATATTATATATCCGTAATCCTTATGTAACCATTTACATCTAATAAGAATAGGTATTTATATATTTGTATTTATGTATATGTGTATATATGTATATGTGTATATATTTGTGTGTTTGTAAGTATTTGTTTCTCAAGTATGTATAATCACTTGTTTTTAAGTAGTCTTTTTTCACACACTTCTACCTTTTTCACAAATATCGTTGTCATGCTCTCCTCTCGCCGGCCTGCTGGAGGAGATTTCTTGTACAAAATAAGCAGTGCCATTGTACTCTTTTTTTCTTTACTACATATCTGTATAATACATGTGTGTACATAAATTGTTAAATAAAAATAAATAAGAAAGAACAAATAAATTTTAGTCAACCAACATAATTTTTTTTGAATTGTTCTGATTGCATGATTATCCATACTAATATTATAAAGCTGAAGAGTTTGTTTGTTTGAACGCTAGGATCTCAGGAACTACTGGTTGGATTTCGGACAGTTTGATAGTCCATCTATTGAGGATGGCTATAGGCTATATAACAATACGCTAAAACGAATAGGAGGGGAGCAGCAATCAAGAATGTTTCGAAAACGGGGAATATTTTTTACCGTCTGAGAGCTTCCGAAGCGTACGCTGCGTAAATGGTTAAAGTTACGTAAAAATTGTGTATTACAAAATTGTTTCTCTTAAAAAGTTCTAAAAAAAAGTCCGCGACAGCATATGTCTATCTTTTAAGGTTGGCTCACAATAACCTAATTTGTATATCTATTAAGGTCCGCTGACAATATTTTAAAACTGAAGAGTTTGTTTGTGCTACTATCTCAGAAACTACTGATTGCATTTCAAAAATTATTTTACTGTTTAATAGTCAATTTGTTGAGGATGGTTAATGACAGTATAACATCACGCTAAGACGAATATGGGCGGAGCAGCCATGAATAATGTTTTGAGAACGGGGAAAATTTCTTTCTTTTCAAAGCTTCCATTGCGTACACTGCGCAAATGGTTTAAGTTAAGTAAAAATAGTGTACTATAAAATTGTTCCTCTTAAAAAGTTAAAAAAAAGTCCTTGACAGCAGTTACCATGGCATAACCATGGCTTTCAAGCTGACACCACTGCACACTTGCAACGAAGCGCAGGCGCAAACCGCTGACCGCGTATTTGTCATTGTTTAGTTATAAGGAGTTTTAAGTCAGTCTTTGTATCGCTTCCTTTGAGTAAACATTAGTATTTTTGAAAAAAATATTTTTTTTTAACAAAAACCTTGACCGCCGTAACATATCTGGCGCAGTCGGTAGGATCGCGACACGATTATTTCGGGTAAAACTCTTCGAGATAAATCGTGACGGTTCTCAAATCGTACCCACGCGATCCGTAATTGAGAACCTACGCGCGGTCGGGCACCAAGCAGAGCTTCCGAAACGAAAGGAGACCAGCATACAAGACTCGACAGGAGATGCAAGGATTATTCTGGTAAGTGCTCTCGAAATACCAAGTTCCTTGCTCTATTTCCTGCCTCATTATTTTTCTGTGTGTTTTGCACCTTATATGTGTCTGTCTATAAGCTAAAATCGCGTTAGGAATTCGTTCCAAACAATAGCGGTGTAAAATTACATTTAAAGTTTTATAAGATAATTATTAAAGTAACGTAGTGACACACTCGACTTGGAGTTATCTGAAATATTACACTCCCATTGTTCTCGAGCTATCCATTGTTTAATTAGTACTTGCAAACATGTCTCTTAGGGACTGTGATAATGCTTATTTTAAAATCGTCACGGGTTTAATGCCGAAGTATGACGGCAACCCGAAGCGATTGAATTATTATATTAGAGAAGTAGATAACATTTTAAATCTGATGGAAGAGACAGATCGCGCCCATCCAGCTTTGATATGTTTGATTAAAAGTAGGTTAAGTGGTTCAGCAATCGATGCGGTCGCGTATGACGAAAATTTAAGTACTTGGGTTTTAATTAAGGACGTTTTAATTAGACGACTTAGGGAGCCGCGTAAAGAGATCCAGGTTATGCAGGAGCTCACTAGAACGAGGCGTCAAAAGGCGGAGGATGCCGAAAGCTTCGGTAAGCGTTTGAGGGACGTCCTCGACACGTTGTATTCAGTAGGTGAACACTCTAACAAAATTTATTACGAAAAGATGGTCATTGAACAATATATAAATCAACTCGAGTTCCAGGTTTCCTAGGCGTTAGGATCGCTAGGCCAGAAACTTTAGAATTAGCTATAATAGCCGCCAGGCAGGAGGAAAATAAGTTAGCGTATAATCGATCGCTAGCTGCCAGCATGCCTTCTACGTCTCAGGTAAAACCCAGAGATTTACCCAGGCAAAATAATACTAATGGCAACCACTATCGCCAATTCATGACCAACGCACCTAGGGAACCACCTAGTTTTAATATGGTACCCAACAGCTTCCGTCAGTCCTACGGTGCGAACAACTTTAACACGCAAGACACCTTCGTACCTAACCAGCGTCCGCCGTGGCTACAACAAATGCAACCCTGGAGGAGTCATCCAGGCTCAGGTAATTTTAGGCCTAACCAATCTAGGAACAACAGTGGCAATTTTAGAAACCAACAGAACATTCCCAAGCCTCAAGCAAACCCTACTCCGAAGGTATCATCCGACATCACCATGAGGTCTGTCGATAGACCTACACCACAACCGTTCTCACCCCAACAGATGTTTTACACACCAGGCCCCCTAGACCAAATACAGCCTTACTACGACGGAGGTCAGTATTTTGACGACTCAAACATAAATGAAGACCCAGTAGAGCCGGACCAGGACGTAAGTGAACCAGACGTATACAGCCAGGATTTTACGCCAGGCGCCGACCAGAACGACCAGAGTTAGTCAAAATTAACCTGCATGTAATAGACCATCTGCCCTATATCGAAATACCCGAATTCAACGGTAAGTTTCTCATCGATACGGGAGCCAGTCGATCATCTATAGCACCCGACGTCATAATGGGTACGTCTTTTGAAAGCCGCGTACAAGAAGAGCCGTTTGAAATACTAACAGCTCACGGTACCTCCACTCATAATCACGTAGTTTATCTCCCGTTGCCACCGATATTCAACTGCGAAATAAATTATAAATTCTTACTCTTCGATTTCGACCCTAAATATAAAGGCCTAATAGGATGCGATTTATTAAAATTGCTTAGATGTAACGTAGATCTCAACAACAACGTCTTACGAACAGCCGACACCGAGATACCTCTCCACTTTAATTACCCCGTAAAGAGAATTCGCGTTGAACCCGCATGCGAACAGATTGTAACGCTAAAACTCACTATGCTGACGGGCAATATCTTCACGAGGACTTTCTATGGTCTTATCGCTTAGTTTCCCCGGCAGCAATGGTTACAGTTACTAACGGCCTGTTCAAAACTTCCGTGATTAACCTTTGTAGCGAAAGAAAATACATCCCCAACAAGTCGCTAATAGAGTTAGAATCCTATTCAGAGCCTGTAACAGAAAATAAATCGAAATTAAATAAGTTACAGGTTAATAACATTGACACCGACAAAGAGCTCTGCGATAATCTGAAAAGATTGCGCATAGATCATTTAAACGAAGAGGAGAAACGCGAGTTAACCAAAGTATGTTATCAATATAGAGATTTATTTTATTCTGAAAATTTACCACTTACATTTACTCACGCAGTCAAACATGAACTCAGGCTCACTGATAACAACCCCATCTTCGTTCGTAGCTACAGACAGGCCCCTCAACAGCGTGATGAGATACGCAAGCAGGTGGATAAGTTACTACAACAAGGCATAATACGAGAGAGCATATCCCCTTGGTCGTGTCCCGTGCATATCGTACCTAAGAAGGCAGACGCCTCGGGTAAGGTTAAATGGAGACTTGTAATAGACTATAGGCGATTGAATGACCGCATAGTTGAAGACAAGTATCCTTTGCCTAACATTCACGACATCTTGGATAGAGTAGGCCGTGCACAATACTTCACCACCCTCGACTTAGCTAGTGGCTTTCACCAAGTTGAAATGCACCCTAACGATGTTGAGAAAACAGCTTTTACCACAGAAAGAGGCCATTTTGAGTTCCTCCGGATGCCATTCGGACTCAAAAATGCTCCAGGAACGTTCCAGCGCCTCATGGACCACATCCTGAGAGGCATAGATAACGTATATACATACCTCGATGACGTAATCATCGTTTCCACCAGTTTACAGGACCATATGTTGAAATTAAGACAAGTCTTTGAGAGATTCAAGACGCACAGCCTTAAAATTCAATTAGAGAAGTCCCAATTCCTTCAGAGACATGTAACCTTCCTAGGCCATGAGCTAACAGACGAAGGACTCAAACCAAACCAAGATAAAATCCAGGCAGTCTTAAATTTCCCGCTACCCAAAACTCAGAAGGATATCAAAGCATTCCTTGGTCTGGTCGGGTATTACAGGAAATTTATCAAAGACTTCGCAAAATTAACAAAGCCAATGACTATGTGCTTAAAGAAAAATAGCAAAATAATCTACTCCCCAGAATTTTTAGAATCCTTTAGTAAATGCAAGCACATACTTACCAACGCACCGATCCTACAATACCCAAACTTCTCTGAACCGTTCATACTCACGACAGATGCGTCTGATGTTGCCCTAGGCGCAGTCCTGTCTCAAGGCATTATCGGTTCCGATAAACCGGTAGCGTTTGCATCTCGAACGCTGTCCGAAACAGAGTCACGCTATTCTACCATTGAGAAGGAATTATTGGCCATAGTCTGGGCCTTCTAATACTTCAGACCCTATCTTTATGGTAGAAAGTTTACCATTTATACTGACCACAGACCCCTAACATGGTTGATGTCCTTAAAAGATCCCAACTCAAAGCTAACGAGGTGGCGATTAAAACTGGCAGAATATGACTATACGGTCATCTATAAAAAGGGTAGACAGAACACAAACGCAGACGCGTTATCCCGCGCTAAAATATTCCACCATAGCATAGACTCACTAGCCGTTAACTTAGACAATAACAACGATGACGAGATAATCAACAGGATTTTTGAGAATGCACGTATCGACGCCGAGATCGAGGCTGAAGTGGAAGCTGAGATCCAAGCTAGTACCTCGCAAAATGTACCCCCACTTATGAATCCCAGCATACCCGAGTCACAAGCTGACACAATATCAGACAGCATGAGTATCGTAACAGGAAATCAAGAACTAATCTCCACTAACCATACTCAACCTGACAACGAAACCCAAGGGATCCCCATAATAACTGATGCTATAGATAGACAGTTAAAACAGTTCCATATTAGGTCAACTCCCGGGTCAACATACAGAGTAGATAACAGATCCACAAACACACGTACCGTTATTAAGGACGTATTCATACCAATTAATAATACAGAATCAGAGATTGTTAGATTCCTAAAAGAACATACAATAGCAGATCGTGTCTTCCATTGCTACTTTTACAACGAAGAACTATACCTTGCCTTTTCAAGAGTATACACCACAATCTTCAACGATCGAGGACCTAAATTATTGAAATGCACTTCACGGGTTACATTAGTCGAAAATAAGTCGGAGCAAAACGACATTATAAAAAAATACCACGAGGGTAAAACTGTCCATCGCGGTATCCAAGAGACCTACAAACAAATTCATTGGAATTATCATTGGCCGAACATGCTTTTAACTATACAGATCTACATCAACCAATGCGACACATGCTTGAAGGCTAAATACGAACGTAATCCATTAAGACCTTCTCTAGCACTAACCGAAACTCCAACAAAGCCAATGGAACATCTATTTATGGACCTATATTCCACTGGAGGAGCAACTTTCCTAACTATCCTAGACAATTTTTCCAAGTTTGCCCAGGCGGTTCCCTTGAGCGCATGTACCAGCGTGCACATAGCAGAGGCACTAATAAAAATATTTTCCGTACTAGGCCTTCCCTGTAAGATTACTACAGACTCCGATAGTAAGTTTTTTTTTTTTTTTTTTTTTTTTTTTAATAAATAATAAATATTCACGGACATCTCACACAACGCTATCTGATCCCAAAGTAAGCTAGGAATAACCTGCTTGTGTTATGGGTATCAGATCACGGTTAATAATACTTATATACTTTTTAAATACATACATATTATACATAGAAACACCCAGACCCTTGAGACAAACATTTATGGGTCACACAAATATTTGCCTCCGGTGGGAATCGAACCCACGACCTCCAGCGCCGCAGGCGGTATCACTACCGACTGCGCCACAGAGGCAGTTTGACAACGACGTTATAAAAGAGATCTGTGCACTACACAATATCCACCTACATTTTACTACCCCTTATAACCCGAACTCTAACTCACCTGTAGAACGTTTTCACTCGACAATAGCTGAAATAATCCGCATACAAAGAATGACCAACAAAGATGACCCAATACAGACTATTATGACATACTCTGTCCTAGCCTATAACAATGCCATTCATTCAGCTACAGGATATTCACCACATGAATTATTATTTGGTCACACAGCCTCTAGGAACCCTTTAGAACTTTACTACCCAAAAGAATTTTACCAGGATTATGTCATCAAACATAAGTCGAACGCAGAAGCAGTACAAGAATGCGTTGCAGCATTCATGTCTAAAAATAAGGAGCAAGTCATAGCAAAGCGGAATCAGGACGCCAGAGACATCGAGTTCAAGGTAGGTGAAACTGTCTATAAACAGGTAGCCAAGACCGCACGCAGTGACAAAACGAAACCCGTCTTTAAAGGACCCTACAAAATTATTCATCTACACCCGAATAATATTGCCGAAATAATAGGTAACCACCCTAACTCTAAGTCTATCAGGGTACACTTCAAACTATTACGAAGGCCTCATCTTGTTACAGGGCCACCGTCGCAGGAGCCATCGTGCTCTACGCGAAAGTATACACTTAAGAGAACTACATAAAAATTACAAAAGTCAGATAGAGTATAATCTTTTCTTAATTAGTAAAAAATTGTCGTTTCTAACTCCGCAAGTTAGGAGAAAACGCGGAATCATTAACGGCTTAGGTTCCATAGTTAAAGCCATTACAGGGAATCTGGACCACGAGGACGCGATTAAATATGAACAAGAAATCTCAAATCTTAACAATAAAGTAAACAGCATTAACATCTCGCAAAAGAAATCCCTAGTACTAGCAGAAGAAGTTATAAACGAGTTCAGCCTTCAGTTAAGCAGATTAGGCGAAAATCAAAAACACTTAGTTGAAGCTATCAGTAACCTCACTAAAAACGCCAATAGCATAGAGGGTCGGTTACACTTCTTAGACGTATACGTACAAATAGATTTTAGTTTACAAATAATTATAGATAGATTAATGTTGTTAGAAGACGCAATGACGTTCGCTCAGTTAGGTATAATGCATCCTAGTATTATTAGCCCCCAGAACCTTATAGTTGAATTAAACAAATTAATTAAGCTGTATTCCTTAAAAGCAGTAGCTGGAATAGATATTAGTAATATACATAAATTAGAGAAATCAATTAAAGTAAAAGCCTATAGTACAGTACACTCCATAAATTTTATATTAGAAATCCCATCCGTTTCATCTCATACATATGATCTCTTACACCTCTATTCCATCCCAGATAAAAATAACCTTACCATAATCCCGAAGTCCAAATACCTTGCACTTGGTAACGATGAGTACGCCTACCTGGAAGAAGTCTGCGAACCCCTTGCCGACGACACTTACCCATGCAAGATGCTGGAAACAAGAAAAATAGAAAACGACGGAGACTGCATCGTATCCCTAGTGCAACACAAAACAGCAAACTGCACTCGCGCTAAGATGAACCTCTCAAGCGGAAAGATACAGAAGATTGCAGATAACAACTGGCTACTCGTCCTGAAACAAGAAGAAGTCATTAGAACTCAATGCAACAGCAAGACAGAATACAGAAAAGCAACAGGAGTCTTCTTAGTGTCACTGACCGAAGACTGCAAGATCCTCGTGATGAACACCAGCCTATCATCACATACAAGCAATCTAGTAATCAACGAGATCATCCCACTGCCCAAGGAGCCGTCGCTACCGAGAGAAACTATCAAATACGAGTTGCAGCTGAACGACGTATCTTTAGACAGCATCCATGAACTAGTCAACCGTGCAGCAGAGATTACCACACCCGAAGATGTTGACTGGCCATTAATTGCCGCAACACCAAGTTGGACCACACTGTTCCTGTATGCCATGTTGATAGCAGTAGCAGTCTGGAAAATCTGGAAATGGAGATCCGCAGCGACCCTGAAAGTTACAAAAGGACTATCACAGGATACCAAAAGTAGCGAGGACGCTACCAGAAGCAGTCCCTGCTTCCGTCTTAAGGAGGGAGGAGTTACCATGGCATAACCATGGCTTTCAAGCTGACACCACTGCACACTTGCAACGAAGCGCAGGCGCAAACCGCTGACCGCGTATTTGTCATTGTTTAGTTATAAGTAGTTTTAAGTCAGTCTTTGTATCGCTTCCTTTGAGTAAACATTTGTATTTTTGAAAATAATTTTTTTTTTTTAACAAAAACCTTGACCGCCGTAACATATCTCAGCATATGCCTATCTTTTACGGTTCGCTTGCAATAAGTTTCTTAGTAAGTTTTAAAATATGAGCGAAGCGACGACGGCAGTAATCGTGGTCTGCAGTGGTAGCCAGTTAAGTGAACGATAAAAACCGGTCAAGTGCGAGTCGGATCCGTACCATAAAAGGACGTGGAAAGTAGGTGCGACGGGAAACATTATATCACTTTACATATTAATACCACGCCGCTCTCCTTCTCACTCTCATGTGAAGCAAACGAAATTGTGCGGGTCGGCTCTAATGAACATAAGCGACGGAGTAAATGCGACGGGAAACATTATATCACGAAATATTTATACCACACTTCTCTCTTTCTCACTCCCATGTGACGCAAACGAAGTTGCGCGGGTCAGCTAGTAATACATATGTGTGCTTAGAACATGGACCATGGCTTAGAACTTGAATGTTATACGCTTATCATAACGAGAATCGTACATGCTAGCTATTATACATATCACAATAATTATATGACAAATAGGTATTAATCTTAGCCTTGTGGTCTAAGCAACCCAGTCTAGTCTAGATCTATTCTAGTTAACGTACGTAGTTTTTAGTAATTACTTACTAGCGAACGTAACAAGATTTCACCTGCGTAGTTCCCGTTCCCGTTGGAATACGGGAATAAAATATAGCTTATGTTCACCGCAAAGTAGCGCCTCCCTAACGCAGCTCCAGGGCGAGGTGTTGAAGGCGTTGGAGATGTCAAGAGACACCGCCACCACCACCTCATCCTGTGATACTGCTTCGTCCGTCAGGCTTCTAATGCGAGCTTTCCAACAGTGAAAGAATTTTCAAATCGGTCCTGTTTTTCCGGAGCCTATTCGATGCAAACAAACAAACAACACAGAACCCTTCGTGCGCCAGTCCGTCTCGCGCTTGGCCGGTTTTTTCAGTTACGTTTACATAATCCGTTGGAGACTATTTTCGGCCACGGTACCAAAATAGCTGCCTAGTTTCAGCAATATTGTGTTGTTTCAAAAAGCTAGGCAACTCGAGCGACATCTATTAGTATTATTAGACACCTAATTGACTTTAATATTAGATGAATCTACCAAAATATCGGAGAGCTTTGAATAATGTCAATATTATGTGGATAATAAATATAAAATGAAATCAACTACGGATTGAAGTTGTTTGATTAGACACTATTTATAGCGCATTATGCAGTTGAAATACTTAGTTAATGGTCACTTTAAAATAAAAATTGTAGTATAAACCCAACCATGTTAAAATGTACCAATGAGAGTTTCAGACAAAAACAGCCACATTGCCTTTGGCGCATCGAGTATCGTAAAAAGTGTGAATAAAAAGGTACTTTTGTAGCATTTGTTTTGTGTTTTCCTTTAAGTAGTCGATTCATCGTCTTCTATTTTTATCTTGAGTTGTCTTTGGTTGGCGAGTGACAGCTAGTCTATGGACATCGATGACAGATGACTAGGCAAGAATGAAGAAGCGCGTGAGGACTACATGGTTCCGCGACTTTTGCCAATTATCTTTTGAGCCTCTAATTTCGATTATCTCAAGCTCTGATTGATGTTTTTCTAAAGTTACAACTAAAATTAGTAACTTCGTTAGTGACATTTTGTGTTAACCTAACTTTACCCAGGAAACTGGTGAGTTGTTCTTTATTGTTGCAAAGCGGGTTGATTTTCGTCTGTCTATACACATAATCAGCATCTTAATTTGTCGTTTACTTGTCATAACAGGGTTTTTTACTACGGGGAAAAGCGGCCCGTCCACGGTTGGCAGAGCCACACCCAAAGACATGTGGACTGCACGAGCGAGGGGCTTTGAGAGGAATCAGCCGCCTCCACGTGGCATTCTCGTGCTGTGCTGTTCTCAGCTTAACTCAAGGCCAGTAATTGTCACCCAATTATAAGTGTAGTTAGCTGCTTACCCGTGTTACCTGCTCACGCGGCAGTGGTCTATTGAGTAGTATTAGTACCTAAGCCCTGACTATACTTCTGTGTACCTGTGATATTTGTGTCTATCAGTGAATAAGCTCTCTGTGTGTCTCTGTGTATCTCTGTGTTATATAAATATATGTGTGTACACCCTACCTGACTGTTTTCGTCAGAGCCCTGGCCTACCCTTGCACGCACACTGGAATCTCTGTAGTAAAGCGCCCTGGGAAAGAGTTCTCTGCATAGCTACCTCGCGCTAGTTGGTGAGTAACACTGATCATCACTGTGTTATACTTTGTCGACATCAAATGCCAGATAAAAATGCAAAAGTCGCACAGTTGTGACCAAAAAGTTCCAATTTTAGGGTTTATCTATACTTAATATTATAAAGAGGTAACGTTTGATTGTTTGTTTGCATCGAATAGACTCCGAAACTACTGGACCGATTTGAAAAATTCTTTCACTGTTGGGAAGGTACACTCTTTGCGGTGAGCATAGGTTATATTTTTATTTCCGTATTCCCACGGGAACGGGAATTGCGTGAAACCACGTGGCGCCCGCTAGTTTGCAAATAAATCCCGAGGAGCGCTTCTGGTTTAGTCTTCGTGACCTTTTGCCGAGCAAATTGTGTATAATACAGGCAAACTGTGTACAATTAAGGAAAACGTTAGGATCCAGTCAGACAAGTGTGACGGATATCTCCCTGCAAAGGGATATGTTTTGAAGTTAAAGTGATCACATAAACGACAAAACTAAGTACATAATTATATAAGTATTAATATCCGTGGTCTGATACCCATAACACAAGCAGGTTATTCCTAGCTTACTTTGGTTCGGATAGCGTTGTGTGAAATGTCCGTGAATATTTATTTATTTATTTTATTTAATCCTGAGCATGTTTATCAATCCCGGGATTACGGAATTTTCAAATGAGTAATCCTGGGATCCCGGGGCTATCCCGGAATTAGACTATATGGTGTGGTCTCCAATTGGGCTGAAATGAAAAAAAAAGTGTGTGCGTGTAACCTTTACGCGCGTGTGACGGTGGTCTCCGCTGGGACGGCTCACTATTATTATGTATCATAACAGTAACTGCAGTTCGCGCTTTGTTAATAAGAAAGAGACATGTACATTGTTTTGTCTTTGCATATGGTTTTGATACTTAGATTAAGTAGGAGTATGTATAATAGGAGAATATGTCTTGTTAAACGCGTGGTGATAATGTGGGTTAGGTTTATTTATGTTTACATGTTTACTGTTTAAATGTTTCTGTTCTGACTGACAGCGTATGCCATGCCTGCCACACTGTCAAAGTCTATTTAATATCTAAATTGTCAAAATGTCAATGTCAAAGTCAATTTTTTTTTGAATACTACTTAGGTGGCAGACAAGCTACGGCCCACCGGGAAGGTTGGTAACCGTAGCCTATAGACGTTTGCAACACCAGAGGCGCTACACACGCGCTGCCGACTCGGGCGCAGGTTGTGACGACCCACAGTTGAAAATTTTCAAGCCGCCCGTAAGGCCTTCAACTTGGCTTAACGACTGTCATTTTACTGACAACCGGGAAAGTTTTTTTATTGGAATGGAGCAGGGGCTTGGCAGTACGTTCGGAAATCATGACTGTTGTGGGCATCCGCATTATCACGAGAATATTTTGATATTACCCGAACTGCTGAAGACAGGGGGTAATGTTTTTCAAGAGAATGTATGTATGTATGTCCAATTCTTTGTCACGTCCTACAGCCTGAACGGCTTGACGGATTTTGACATGTGAGATGTCATTTGATTCGTCGTAATTGGTATTGTCTTGGTTTTCTTTTTCTTGTTTAAAATTTTAGAGTTTTATTCTGTAAATGGTAGTTAGGCACTTAGGTATTAAGTGCTCACGCGAGTGACGTGATGGCGAGGGCGCCATCTGAAAATCAGCGCTGCACTTCTTAAGTGTTGGCTAATGAGGTGTAGCATTAATGCTGAGATGGTGACCCATTCAGAACACGCACGGAAAATTTATTAGGGTATAGTTCTATGGCCATGTTTTTTCATGTAATTGTAATGTGCGTTTCTTGAATAAATGTTTTACTTCTTCTTTTCTTCTTCAATTAAAAAAAACTTGAGTAATTGAAAGACGGTAAAACGTGACCCTATTCATGAGATTTCGCTGTCTGTCGTCTGTTCGTCACGAGGAACCGTGATAAAATCGGAAAATAATAGTAATAATTAAGAGGGACTCCCATATAACAAACACGATTATTTTCCGCTTTTGGGGCCCTCCGTACGTTAGTCCGACTCACACTTAGCCCGTGTTTAATATTGTTGCACACACAACACACACAAATCTCAATATACAAAAGCACCCATTAAGTAAAGGAAATAGACAAAAGAAAAAACGTATTATTTTTGTAAAAAAAATAAATTTAAAATTTCAAAAACCCCCGACTCACAAAAAAAGAACAATAAAAAAACCTGTAAAAAGTAAAAAAATAACTATTATATTATGACCTATCTACCCTAAGTATTGAACCTTTATTATTATTACTAGCTGACCCGCGCAACTTCGTTTGCGCCACATAAGAGAGAGTATTACATGTTCCCGTCGCATTTACTCCTCCATCCTCCTCCCTCCATAGTCCTCCTCCTTCACCACCTCCAAAAAAACTTCCATAAAAAAAGACCTTCATTAAGTTTTTATTTTTACGTGAGGAAACATCCTTATGGATGTTATGCCGGACTCTTACCGACTAAAAAACCTCACGTAACGCCCAACAGTCTATGGTTGTGAACCCCGGGTAAGCCCTCGAAAGGATGTCCCAGGACTCCCAACAGACCTACGGCCGCCTCTGCGACCTTACCCGGGGGTGGTTCAGGTGCTAACCCGCGTCTTTGGGGGGTTTCGGGTGCAATCCCGCTTCTAAGGGGGGCTTGCGTGAGTAAAAAAAAACTACAAACGCCCTAGATGCCCCTACAATTTTTAAAAGTTCCCATCGATTTCTCCAGGGTGCCATCATCAGATCCTGACTTCCTGAAAATGGGACCACCTTGGGAGTATCTATTTTCGAACGAAAAAAAATTCTAATCGGTCCATAAACGACGGAGTTCTGCGCCATCAAATATAAAAAAAAATATAAAAGGTTGAATTGAGTAACCTCCTCCTTTTTTAAGTCGTTTAAATAATATTAGTCACGCAGCACCCTTCGACACGCAACGAAGCTCTCAAATGGAATAACTTTTACCCCGTTTTTGAAACATTTACTATTACTGCTCCGCTCCTATTCGTTGTAGCGTGATTCTATATAGCCTATGACACTCCACAATAACGTAGCTTTCTATTGGTGAAAGAATTTTTAAAATCGGTTCAGTAGATCCCGAGATTACCCCTTACAATTTAACAAATATACAAACACACAAACTTTACCTCTTTATAATACACTCGAGAGCAATGAATCCGGGTCACTTAAAGAATGTTAAAAATCTCGGAAACTAAAAATGATAGGTTAATGCAATAAATTGTATTTAATAGACAATGTAATACTCCTTAAATGAAAGTAAAAAAAATATGAGTCACCATACATTTTATTAACACAAAATTACATAAAGAAAAAACTGCTGATCTCTCCTTAAAACAAAAATAGGAAACATGAAATTTTTGAACTTTATTACGATTTTCTTGAATTTTAATACTTCGTATTGCCTCCTCGTGCTTCCATTACTGCGTTTACGCGGTTTGGCATGCTGTACACCAAGTTCCTTATACGATTTTGGGGAATATTCTCCCATTCCTCTGTGAGAGCAATTTTGAGCTCACTTACCACTTGCAGGTGACGCTGACTTGGTCTCTGAAGAGAGGTTGGACTCCATATCTAACCCTCAAATTTCTTTTACTTATCATCGAAGGGATATGGTGTAAGTTAAAATTTTGCCAGTGATTTTTATTGAAATAGGTAGAGTGATTAAAACTACGTCTATCTCGTTTACTACTTTGAATTAGTTGAATGGAAAAAATCAAAATAAATCGCTTGAAACAATAAGTACTAAGTCCATGCGCCATTTTCTTGTGCGAATAAAGCAAAGTCATCCTTTTGCATACATCTATTCGCGAGGAGCACTTAGTTCCCTGTTTTAACTTATTTTTTCGTGTTATTTCACTGTTTAGAAGAACATTCTGTGAATAATATTGTTATTTTACTCATGATATGTAATTAAATAGAATTGCGAGTTTATTTATAAATTCATCTAAAACACAATTTATTTCTCATTTTATAACTGAGCCGTTGAGATATAACTTTTTAGAATTAGCTATTTTGTTTGTTACTATTAAGTTACGACTTATTCGAATCAATTTTTACTGTTGTTTCAGATTGTTATAATGAATAATAATAGTGTTTTCGGGCAATTTTATAGACAAATCACACATATTTTGAATGCCAAAGGTATCAAAATAGTATTCCAAAATTAAAAACGTATCTGTGATATAGAAACTTAAGAAAACATTATTATTTATAAATACCGGATAATGATCATATAAAAAATAATCATATTTACCGCGATACACTTAATGTACCTTGTCTTGAGGCATATCCAAAGAACAACGTTCAACGACCAGTATTACCGCAGCTGGCAATGACAGATCCCTACCGACGCCGTCCGTGTGGGCGATACGTGGACTAGCCCATGCTGCACATTTGGCTAGAGTATACTTGGCAGGATGGTACACATGAGCTGACTCCATGCTCACTAGCTCCCATAGTTATTTGGCGAAACAGCCACTTCCCTTGAGGAGCTGATTGAGGTGGTACGCCAGCGCATAGAGTGCCCTTTTTCCCCAAGCCCGTAGGGCCGGACAGCTCCCCCGAGCTACGCACTCTGGAGGGTTCGTCCAAACGAACTTTCCACACCCGCAAGAGATCATCGCGAGCCAACTGTCTCCAGCGATCGTGTCATCTGGGAGCGAGCGACCTCCATCCCTGTGCACCAGGGTGCTCTTCGTACACTCTCTTGAGGACTCCAGCCTCGATATATAAGTGGGGCTGCCATCAATAAGATAGTCTGGTTTTTTTTTTTTTTTTTTTTTTTTATACCACTAAGGTATAACCTAAGTATTTCATGGTTTTCCCGACTACGATGAGTTTGGCACTTACCACAATGTGAGAATCTCAAACAGGCCCTCGCCAAGGCCCATGGTGAAATACGGTCAAATATTTTTCGGATACCACCTGGAGTCCTGGCGCCCTGATGCGGCTGACCACCTAAACTATAACTACGGTGCCTTCCTAGGCACCGTAGTTATAGTTTAGGTGGTCAGCCGTACCTAAAATCCAGGCCCCGAGTGGTAACCAGATTATCGTCAGTGTACCAAAGTACGCCGGCCCCCCAATGAATTGCACCGCACAGGACCCAGTCGTAGCCTGCTATCGTTTCATAGAAACGACCCGAGTAGAGCTAGCTCTGTGGAGCACTACACGACATCTCCCAGCTAACTTTCCCCGACCGGGCCGGGTAATTGGTGGCCCAGCCCACGAAATAGTCTGAAAATACGCGCCTGAGGTACTAGAAGTGTTGAGATACCTTAGCGTATCGACGATGCCGAGCGATTGTCTGTCGGGAGATGGTATTGATGGTTTTTGCGGTGTTTAATAGATCTCAAAGAGGGACTTTACGCTCCATACCATTTGAAACTTACTGATATTATGTTTTTTGTGTCCAAAGTAAATAAATATGATGCTAATAAAGCTGTTCGATAACTCAGTGAGCTAGTGGACTGTCTTTTGGTAGTTCTGTAGCAGGCACACAAGACGACACAAGAAGTTTCGGAAATCGGACCGCCACCAAGAATGATTCGCCACTTACCTTGATTCCCGGTCTTCCTAAGTATGCTCCGAGGCCTTGAGATTCTTTTGAGGTTGTTTCCGAGTTGCCGTGTCGACCGAGGCACTGACACACACATGTATCGCGCACAATTGTTCCGAACCGCGTCCGAGATGTAACTGAGCGGTCGATGCGAAATTGGCCGCCCGCCTGGCAGCGCGGGGCGGGGGTTAGCCAGCCGAGTGACGAATTCTCCCGATGGTCGACCGTGTCGCCGAAACATCCTGCCGCCTAACCAAGGTTCTGCCTTGGTTACCCACTAAACCACCGAAGGCAATCCACAAAGCTTAGAGACAGGTCGTAAAATGTTCCCTTGCTGAGTCCTGACCTCTACAACTCTGACAATTCCGTCCCTACCCGGAAGTAACCTAACGATCCGACCGCGTTTCCATTGGAGAGGGGGTAAATTATCCTCCTTTATCAATATCAGGTCATCGACCTTGGGAGCCTCGTTATGAGAAGTCCACTTATGCCTTTGTTGGAGTGTGTGAAGATATTCACATCTCCACCGAGACCAGAAATGCTGGGATATCTTTTGAATAAGTTGGTACCGAGACAACCGGTGCTCCGGAGTTTCCGTTTAGGGATACTCAGGAAGTGCAACGAGAGGTTGCCCTATTAGGAAATGACCGGGGGTCAATACATCAAGGTCTTCCGAGTCCGCACTAAGGGGGCAAAGCGGCCGAGAATTCATTACCGCTTCTACCTTGGTAAAAAAGGTGGTCAGCTCTTCGAAAGTGAGCTTGGCTTCTCCGAGAACCCGTTTCGCATGTGTCTTGGCACCCTTCACTGCCGACTCGAATATCCCACCGCTTGAAGGGTTTGAAGGGCAATTGAAGAGCCAAGTTATGTTTCGAGCCGTCAGCTTCCGATCAATTTCCTGGTGATGGTTCCGTAAGAATATATATAACTCCTTTAAATATTTATTGGTTCCCGTGAAGTTTGTACCGCAGTCTGATCGGATCAAGGACGGTACGCCTCTCCTAGATACGAACCTAGTCAAGGCTGCCACAAAGGCTTCAACTGATAAGTTTGATACAATTTCTAGATGTACCGCCTTAACCGACAAGCAAATGAAAACGCATAAGTAACACTTTTGAACCCTTGCATTACGCAACGAGCTCGTTTTAACGTAAAAAGGTCCAGCGAAATCCGTGCCGACCCCGACGAAAGGTCTGACTCCGGTAACACGATCGGCAGGCAAATCCGCCATATATGGCTGTTTAAGCCGAGCCCGGTGTCGAAAACATTGTACGCATTTAAACGTTATGTGTCGCGTGACACGCCGCGCCGAGATAATCCTGTAGCGTCGTGAGAGAATTGCACTCAACGCGTTAGCTCCGACGTGACAGTAGACCTTATGATAATGATTGACTAGCAAGTCTGTGAAACTACCCCTCGCCGGTATTAATATAGGGTGCCGTGACTCATATGGAAGGGTAGAGGCGCCGATTCTGCCGCCGACACGAATAATATCATCCCTGTCCAAAAATAAATTCAACCGTCGCAATGAATTTTTAATTTCAGTACCCGTTCGAAGGTTTGTCAATTCATCGGAGAAATTTTTTGACTGCACAATACGAATTAAGCACAGATTGGCGAGTCTACGTTCCGACACCGTTAAACTACCGTAAACCTTCTCAGAGTTAATTTTTGAATTGTTTTTAAAGCGTAGTAAGTATGTAGTAACGTTTAGCAACTTTTCATATGAACTAAAACGATCTAATAAATTAAAATCCGATATCAATTCGTTTACATTAGCAACCCTAACGGCCGGCCTCAGGCCAGGTAACAAATCTGGCGGGAACTCCGGGCCCCCGGACGGCCACGTATGGGGCGGCCGCTCCAGCCAACTCGATCCCCACCACAAGGGATGGTTCAAGAGTTCTGCCGCCGAGCAACCGCGCGACGCAACGTCCGCACAATTCATCTCGCCGGGTACGTGACGCCAGTCGATGTTGGTCTTAGAGGTTATTATATCCGAAACCCGGTTTCCTTCAAAGACTTGTAATTTATGAGGTGGTGTCCGTAACCACGCCAAAACGATAGTGCTGTCGCACCAGCCTACAATTTGGTCTAACCGAACCTTATCCTCCATTGACTCGACCGTGTGATTAACCAACGTTGACAGCAACTTAGCACCATTCAACTCCAGTTTCGGTATGGTTAACTTAACCCTTAATGGCGTTATACGGGACTTAGCAATAAGTAGGCGTACGTGAGTCCGTCCGTCTGCGCCCTCCGCGCGCAAGTAGACTGCTGCAGCGTAACCGACGCTGGAGCCATCACAAAACCCGTGAAGAGTATATTTAGTCGGTCCTTCCAACTTGACACACCGGGGAATGGAGATACGTTGCAGATGCGGTAAGTCAGAGATAATATCCCTCCATTGTCGCACTAAATCTATGCGGGCCGGGGCATCCCATGCTACCCCCTTTGAGTTATCAGAAGTCGCCAATAGGGACTGTAATAAAAGTTTTATTTTAAAAACTACTGGACAGATCCACCCAAGTGAGTCGTAAAGTCTAGCCACTATTGACAAAATAATACGACGTGTGACGTTACTATCTGTGGGCAGATTTACATGGTAAGTGAAATTGTCACATTTGGGGTCCCACTGTATGCCTAAAATCTTGACAAAACCCGTTCCATCCCAATCGCGATCATCGAAACGCCGCGGTGACTCCAAGTGTTCCGTGGGTAAGTCATTCAGTAATGTTGGCATATTACTGGACCATTTCCGTAACTCATAGCCGGCCGAATTCATCAATGAGATTAACTCATCGCTCACGCGCTTCAATCAGCGAGTCTGCGCCGCCATTCAAATCGTCAACGTATGTGTTGTCTATGAGTAACTTAGCGGCACGGGTTTTATCAACCTCATCCCGGGCGAGCTGGTGTAAGCAGCGTATAGCTATGAAAGAGCTCGACTTCAAACCGTATGTATTTGTGTTTAATTGATAGGTAAGTAGGGGCTCCGTGGGCGACGCTCGCCAGAGAATCAACTGATATCTCCGATCGTCCGGGTGAATCCACGTCTGCCTAAACACATCGATATAGATAAGACTAGATGACTAACGACCGCGCCAACATCAAGCCTACCTAACGTAAGCCCACAGGCTTAGGTGAGCCAAACGTCAGTTCAGTCTGACGCCGTTACGCCAATCGTACGTACAAATTGAACCGGGCGACAAAATGGTCAAGTAGACAGTAAAAGATTGCGATTCTAAAACATAAAAACACAATTAGTCATGTAGAATTACTTTTCACACGTAATTATACTATTTACGCATTGATATCAGCGGAAATACCGCTATAATCGAATTTTGAAAATAAAATTTGTGATTGCCATTCAGTGTTACCACTAAAATATCGGTTTGGTTTACCCACATCAGTGGGAGAATTAGTAATTAATTACCTATGCAAGATACATTAATAGTATTACCTGACTAAGGCAGGGTTATGATTTTGACAGGCTATATACGTATGTCTGTATGTTCATGTATTCCCTCAGAGCTCCTCAACTAGGTACTTATTAGAACTGGACTAATGAGATATTGTTAGAAGCGTCTTGACGTTCGAATGGTTATAAGCTATATATCGTGTCACTGAATTTAATGGTGCGCCCTCTAGCGGCCATAAAGTACTGTGTTAAAATAAATTTAAGAAAAAAATATCGTGTTTGGTATTAAATGAAAGGGTTAGATGTTTTGTAAGTAAGTGCCTTTTTAATGGTCTTTATAGAATACTAGCGGACGTCACGCGGTTTCACCCGCGCAGTTTCCGTTTCCGTGGGAATTCGGGAATAGAATATAGCCTATGTTCACCGCAAAGAGTGTAGCTTCCCAACAGTGAAAGAATTTTTCAAATCGGTCCAGTAGTTCCGGAGCCTATTCGTTACAAACAAACAAACAAAAAAACATATCTTTCCTCTTTATAATATTAGTATAGATATATAGAATACTAGCGGATGTCACGCGGTTTCAGTCGCGTAGTTCCCGTTCCTGTGGGAATACGGGAATAAAATATAGCCTATGTTCACCGGGAATAGTGTAGCGTCCCAACAGTGAAATAATTTTTCAAATCGGTTCCGGAGAGTTTGTTTAGTACACCGGGAACCAACCCTAAAGACGCGGGATAGGACCCCTATGCGAGACGGCAGTGTTAGCTAAGGTCTGTCGGGATGCGATGCGATATGGTCACGCCTTTATATGTACGCAGAGGCATTTTATATGGACAAAATTCACCTTTTTTTATAAGAATATAACCTACGTCATATGTGGTGAGACGTACTGCCGTTGCCGTGTTGAGATTGACAGGCACAGGCTGTGACAGCCTGCTGTTGAAATTTTTCAACCTTGGTCAAGCCTTTCAACTTGGCTTAACGACTTCCATTTTACTGGCAACCGGGACCAACAGCAACGTGCCTTCCGAAGCACGGAAACGTCGGAAACGCTCAAATAAATGCTAGCCGGGACAACCTTCGTAGGCAGTAGCAGGGCGCAGTGTGGTTTTAGTCAGTAGGCGTTCGCAATAGCATCCATGTGTAATTTCAAACGTAAAAGAGAGAAACCCATTTTAAGGTAAAGAAATTTCTAAAATGGACATTAGAGAAGATTTATATCTACCGTTGATTAATGGCACTTGGTGAAACTTGCTGCACATATTGCAAAAAAAACCGGCCAGGTGTCAGTCGGATTCGCGCACAAAGGGGCAAACCTTAGACCATATAACACGGGACTAGCCTTTGCGAACCACCGCATACAAAAATATTCTGCCAGTTTTCATACAAATGAAGGGGGAAACACAAAGACATATAAAATTTCATTGCATTTAAAAATGTATTTATCGACAGACGCGTAATGGCTGTTGTGTGTTAATTGTTATTGTACAGTCAACTACAATGTAATGTACTAGTTTAATCATATAAAATGATGTACTGATGTACAGGCTTTTCATAAAGCCAAAAGACCAAATGGTCATGTGCAATGGCAGAAAACAATGCTTAAGTAAGGCGCATCCTGTGGTTAGATGATCTAAGGGGCAAACGCGAGACTCTATGACCGAGACATGAGGCTTTGCCGTCCGTCTGTCTGTTAGTCACGAGGCTGTATCGCAGGAACTGTGGTTGATAGAGCAAATTTTTTCACAGGTGATGTATGTTTCTGCCGCCATAACAAAAAATATCTACTAAAAGCAGAAAAAGAAACAAACAAACAAACGTAAATTGCCGTTTTTGTTTGGGGACCTGGACTCTGTGCTTAAATTCGACTCGCACTTGGCCGGTTTTTTTTTAATATGAAAACGTGAGTTTCGGTTTCAACCGAAATAAAATAATAAATGAAATAGGTACATAATAATTTTAAATTTGTTTAGTAATTCTATAATTATCGTGGGTAAAAATTTCATACAGTAGTCAACACTGGCCCACGTTCGTCATGTTTATGTTTTTGTCTTTGTCTAATCGCAGTGGCGTCGGTGTTCACCGTACGCGTGTGAGTGAGACAGATATATGTTTACCATCACTGCTTAAAAAGTTTCATAGTTGCGTCTTCTCAGCTCATAAGTAGCCGTGCTTTTGTCGAGACGCGATGTTCGTGCTTGCCTCTCTAATGATAATATATATAACTCTATGCCTAAACATCATTTTAATATCCGTAGTAAATACAATTTGTGGAACCCTAAATTTCATTATAATATTAGTGGTATCGTTTTGCAATCGTTCTCCCGAAAACAGACAGTCGTTTAATGACACTCCCGAACTTGTTTTCTGACTGCCATTGAATACAACGCGAATTTTATTTACATCGCCCGATTTTTTAAATACTCCGTGATGTGGGAAAAAGTAATGTTCTTGCCCCGAATTAATATCAAATTGCGATACACTCATGTGTCCCAGTCTAATATATTCATTAATAAATTCAATGTATTTCTCCCGAAATTCCGGATTCCGTTGCATCCGCCTCTCAAGCGACATAAATTGCTTATAAGCGGGCTGGCAAGAGTCTCCTAACAGACGTCTATCACCTGCCGAGATAAGAGGTAAGCGCGAGATATATTTACCGTCCGGGCCTCGCGATACCGTTGAAACAAATAATTGTTCGCATTCCAAGTCCTCAGGACTTTTAATTTTATTAAGAGGGGGTTCCTCAGATCGCCAAAACCTTTCCACCGTTTCCTTGAGTGTCAACTGGTTAACCGACGATTCGGCCAGCTCCCGCGTCTCCGGCAAAACTGGTCCGAATACCGCGAAATTAAATACCGTGCCCAACGCGTAGGGCCCACCCTGGCACAAAGTAATCTTTTCCCCATTTAAGATTTGACCGAGTATATCACATCCAAAAATTACGTCTATCTCTGAAGAATTCAATGAGCCGTTATCTGCGAGTTTCAACTCTTTAAAAACCAAATTTGTTCTGTTAACCGAATAAGACGTAAGCCTTCTTAAAACTGCCGCCGTTACCGCTAATACTGGGTGTTCTGAATGTTCTGGTCTGAAATATATAACAACAACGTGTTGATATGTATTGGCTTGAATGCCACCGATACCCGTGATTTGTACATTACTATAAGACCGTTTCAATCCGAGGGTAGATACCAAATCCCCCTTTATTACCGACATTTGAGCCCCTAAATCTAAGAGAGCCCGTGCTTTAACGAATTAATGATTAAACGAACTTACCTTAAGTGATGTTCTATCATAATTATACGAAGGCTTCGTCTGAAGAGATTAGAATACTTGTAGTAGCACGTACCGTGTGGCCATTCATACACTATAGTTGAGATATGTAAAAAAAAAAGACGTGTGGCACTCGGGGACTGCCGCGGTAAAGCTATTACATAGCATTTTTTACCAACTATGCTAGTATAATTATTTCTATATAAGAATACTAGCTGATGCCCGCTTTTGATCGAGTTACCTTAAACGCGAGATGCCAATGAAGGTGTTCTGCCTAAAAATAAGATTTGCCTAAAAAGCTGTTTGCCTTGCATGTCTGAAATGTGAAGTCGACTAAGAAGCACATTGCCTAAAGTCGTTGCCTATGAAGCAAAATATTTAAGTGGTTAAATACCTACGCAGCAAAGTGCCTAAGTAGTAAAATGTTTTCAAACTAAAATACCTAAGCGGTTAAATGCCTTATGTAATGTAATGTCTATGTCTGTAAATATCATAATTGTAGCATTGGTCACTTGAAAACTTTTCCGTCAACAATAGTGTAGGTAAGTACTGGCCACTTGTAAGTAACAAATTGTGACTATTTTTTCATCATCAATCCAACCAACAGGAAAAATGGTAGGAAAATATCCGCGTTGTCCGATCCGTCCAACAAAGCACAGAGGGTTCGACCCCGACACCTGCCTAGTTTTCCATAGAGATTAGCAAATATGGTCCCAGTAGCCGTTCATTGGCATCTTACTTTTAAAGAAGAATTACCCCCTTTTGATCGACATAAGAAGGTAATTCTTTTCTTCGCTGCCAATTTTGCTAAGGCTATGCAGACATTAAATTTATTATATTATTTCAGGTAATCGGCTTCCTAGTCATTTTACTTTTCAGGCATGCTGCTTCATTGTCATTTCTCGTTTAGAGCAAACAGACATCTCGGTCATCTTGTATTTCTGGCAAACTGCCTTATAGTTAAATTAAATTTAGGCAATGTGCTTCTTAGTCGACTTCACATTTCAGACATGCAGCTTCATCGGCATTTCTCATTTAAGGCAAACAGCTTTTTAGGCAAATCTTATTTTTAGGCAGAACACCTTCATTGGCATCTCGCGTTTAAGGTAACTCGATCAAAAGGGCAAGTGCCTACTTGACTGTGGACATTTGGGCTTTTGGAATTTTGTTTTAGAACTTTTTAAGAAGAACAATTATTTTGTGATAAATTATTTTTATGTAACTTCAACCATTTACGCAGAGGCGCAACGGATACTCTTATTACGATTAAATGTTTTCCGTTTTCGAAACATTCCTCATTGCTGCACCACTCCTATTAATCTTCGCATTATGTTATGTAGCCTATAGCCACTATCAATAAATGTACCTACTTACTATCGAACAGTTTTTGAAAGCCTACCAGTAGTTTCAGTAAGGCTTGCCTTGGTATGATGTGATTCATGGTCCCTTTGCAGCGTGTGTCCAATCCAGCGCAGCAGCTACACTTCCGACGTTTGATCTGTTGGGGTCTCACTGCAGCGTTCCAATAGTCTTACGTTCGTGATGTTCTCGGGCCCATATGTACCGAGGATCCATTGGAGGCAGCGTTTGACGAAGACTTATAGCTGGTAGCTGGTGCGAAATGTCTTTACTTTAGTGACCTTCCATGTCTCGCATCCGTATAGCAGTTAGCAGTACAGTTTTAACGTTTACTTTGTTATGAGTTTCACTCTTCGTGTCTATTTTCGCAACTGCCTACGGGGCGCAGCTGTGTAAAGGTTATTCTGGCATTGGCGAGACTCGAAATGATGTAGGGTACTCTTCTATTCCATCAGTTTCTGACACGACACTCCCGAGGTACGTGAATTAGTGCCTCCACCACATCTCTTGCGTCTGTCGATTTTAATTTCAGTCCAGCCATTCGCTGCCTCATACTGCTCGTTGTCCTGCACGTTGTCCTGCAGACATGCATGACGGCGTGTGTGTGCCTCAGCAGGCACAGGACATCGGCATCATTAATATCCTCCAGGATATCAGTATAGGCCCCATTCTATGCCGCGCCGATTGTTCTTTGCGGTATTCAGCATTATACCATCTATTTTCTATGGATGGTTGTTAACTATCCTGTTATCTTCATAACGATCCTCTAAGGTAGGTACAGTATGTATTTTCAAAAGAGTTTGTGAACTCTATTTTTAATTTCTTTTTCAGAATATTGATGACATTTGATTGATGTCATTTTATACACGTTACGTCTACTACATTGATACATGTAATAAAATTCTAACACGCCGGTGTTTGTATGTAAATTGTTTATACTGAGGAAAATTCTATACTGAGGAATAGTTTTAACCATTAAGCTCTATTTTGATATAGCATACAGGGCAGATTTACACGCTACTTGATGAGTATGATTAATAAATACCTCTAATTTCATAGACCTTGTGTGACGTAAACAAAGTTGCGAGGGTCAGCTAGTTAAAAGATAAAACAATAGGTTTCTTCTTTCTACTTAAAAACTATTTTTACAAATTTTATGGTAATAATAGACATTCTTTGAAATATGCATGTATGGTATTGTTGTGACTTTTATGACACGTTTAAAGTACATAGGTATGGGATAGATGGCGCTCGCGGCTACGTCAGCGTGAAATTTTCTTCCCGCTTCCCATGGGAACGTACTCCCGGGTTTGGTTATCTTTATAGCAGTATTATATATAAATTAACAAAACAAAAAATGATACTGCATTGGTGATAATAATAATAAAATGTATGTATATAGAGTACTCACTCATTTTCTTTCACTATTTTTCGTGACTTTCTACATTAATAAATGCACTTTGTTTATTTATATTTAAAACACTTTTTACACAAATTATACGAGTACAGTTCACTGTTGTACATAGATGATGAATACCTATACACGTATAGTCGAATTTTTATTTAGACGAAGTAAATTGACAGCAACTAATGTAATTGACAGCATCGAAATTGTCATTTCACATTAAGAACTCTAAATTCGACCAACACTCTTAATTCAACTTTGGTCGAGTGGTTAAGACGCGGATCGGTACGCAGAAGGCGCAAGATCGATTCTGGGTTTGAGCATCAATTTTTGGATTATTTGACATAATAATAATAATAATATATAACGACTGCAGAGTTCATAATTGACGTAAACAAAAAAATTATGAATTGCTAGACTAGATACACGAACGTGGCCGAAGGTACTGAGAGTGTGACTCGTTTTCGTGACACAATTTCTGGATTCGGTCTCCACGCAAGGCCCGCGATAGAAGCTATGCAATAGCTTAATAAACAAATATTTTAATATTAAGCCAAAAAATAGAAAGATATCTTCCCAGATCCATTCATGTACAGCGATCCCACTATGGCAACACTGTGCGCGCCATTTTCATTTAGTTCAGAGTAAGTATTTTACTATTTTTTGTTTAGCAAATTTTTCTTGGGTTTGGGTAGGGCGGGAGCTAATCTCTTCAGACGAAGCCTTCGTATAATTATGATTGAAGGAGTAGAAAAATGTTTGTTGCAATACCACTTTGACGCAATATACTTATATTCTATCCGACTACGCGCGACTACCGAGCGACTGATAGACTGGGAGCAAACTGGTTTACCCGTTGAATGCCGCATGAAACCCGAGTTGCCAATCTCCCGAACAGTCGATTGCTTTGGCAACCAGGGCGGCCAACTTTTTTCGTTTGGTTCTCCTCGCACATTTTTCGATATCTATGGCTGTATGGTCGCGGGTCTAAGTCTTTCTGTATAAATTAATGTGTAGAATTGGTTATGGTACTGAATGAGAAAGCTTGTCGAGTGAATGTAATGAAAAAAAAAGTCGAAATCACGATTTGATCGCTGTCATTATTTATTGTTTGTTTGGCGCCGTTCCTAGAAAGTATTAATACGATTAATTTTTGAATATTTTCGTTTATTCTGTTTCAAATATTGTTGTTTTGCATTTAAAAGTATCCTGTCATGTTGTTTAACAGCTGTGATAAATATTTTCAGTGTAATTCGAAGTTAAATTTGTAAAATTTGATAAAATAACACGCGAAGGTCACCATTATTTTTTGTTGTTGTTTTTGTTGTGCAGTGCTCGTATTTAACCGATATTTGTTGAGATTTTCTCAATAGAAACTATAATCTTTTGTCAAAATACCATTTAACATTTAACATATGAATAATTTATGTGAAAATCAATAATAAAAATGGGGGGGTTTTTTTTTTAATAATTTAAGATTACATAGCCTCGATATCCCCAAAATAAACAAAAAAATAAACAAATAAATAGGCAGTAATATTTTATTTTATTTTCGGAGATTTTATATCTACAGATTATTATTTTTTTGGTGAAAGTGAATTGTTGATGTGTATATTTTGTAAATAAAATAATTTATGTCAGAAAACTGCTTTTTATTTTGAATTACATGGTAAAATCTGAGAGTACTCCTTCATTTTCCCCATCCTAATTTTCGGCCAAATATCATAAATCCATTACACATGGGGTGTTCTCGGATTTAGTGTAGTTATTTTCGTCAGTTATCCAGCATGATGAAACAGTAAGTATTTATGTAGTACGACTCCTGTAAAAGAAATAAGGATATATTGTGTGACGTCCGGCGTGCAGCCGCCGTTCCCGCCGGTGACGTGGGCACCGCCTATGGATACGCCGGCGTGACCACGCCACCGGCGGGATTGAGCGGTTATCTATATGAACTTTTATAACTGATGAGTAGTTGATCAGAATTTCTTATAAAATCTGTTCAACTTTATAATCTAGCAATGCATTTACTGGGCATATTTGGGATCTTCCTTTAAAAAACGGTAAAACGAATGTGGGTTGCTTTGAGTGAGCTCGTTAGGTCTTAATAAAGTCAGGTATCTTAATGATAATACAATCATCCGGACATACTTCAATAACTTGCTTTTCGATTTTGCTTAAAGATTGCACTCTGTGTGCAGTCACAACTTTTGTATATTATCCAAACTGATTTCATGATGTGGGTAGGTCCAAATAATTTTAAACAGTCGCTGTATTCCAAGTTACCTATTTTGTATTTTGGAATACGTTCGACCAAGCAATAGTATAGACGGGTCCTGGGTCCACGTCATACATTACGAACTGAAAAAGTGAGACTAGTTCACACACGTAGATAATGTAGAGCTCCTTTTCGAATTTAGGGTAGTGTTTTTACACTTCGGGAAAGCACAGGAAGGCATTTTGCGTAAAATGTCTTTTTTTGACACGTGTTTCACTTTCGGAACAATAACACCGATTACGACCAAGTGAGTGCATGCGCTCATTTTGTCGTAATCGGTGGTAGATCACATCTTCAAAACTAATGCATGGACATATCATTACCTGGTCGAAGGCATACGTAGCCTATAGAGACCCTTGAATAATCTAGTTACCCTCTCGTCAGTACCAATTAGCGAAAGTGCAGACCTATAGGTATGTATATTTAACGTACTAGGTATATTAAATACCACCCTGATAACAATCAGTCAAAAAAGAAATCACTTGGGTAATTGACGCTTCATATGGTGCAATATTATTAAGTAGGTAATTTTAAATTTTTTAAATGCAACACCATACTGCTTGACTGACTTATCCGAGAGGGAAGTAGGTACACATAAAATCTAAGTCACTTGTTGGGATGCTCCTCCGTGAAAGTGCCGTGCGGATAATTTTGCGGCTGTCAAGGTGACTTTGTGTTGAAGTTGTTTGTTAGGTACAAATAATGAGTATTGAAAAACTTCACTTTTACTGTTCCACAACATTTATTATTGTAATACCTAACCGGTTTCGCCTTTCGGCATTCTCAAAGGCTATTTACTTATTTAGATCATAATTACACTTCGAACGCATAGTACAAGTGAAGTTTTTCATTATGTGTAGCAAGTTCCATCAAGTGCCATCAATCAACAGTATCAATAATAAGAGTATTATCATATCACTACATAAGCTTTTTAAGATGGGAAACCATGGCTACGGGTAGGCCATTGAGGAACAACCATTATGCCTTCAGCATTTTCTAATATGATTATTCAAAGCATTTTTAAAATAACCGATATTGGCGGGAATGCATAAAAAATAATTTGGTTCAGTTTAAAGTGAACGAATTCATGGCTATAGCACCGGGATTTCGATGCCAAGAGACATATTTATCGCATTTTTTATTAAATCTTGTAGGAAACAAGTCAATATCCGGTTTTCCAAAGTGTTCAACAATTTTGCTGAAGGCATGGTCAGTTAGCTCCCATTCGATATCCGGGTGTGATCGTCGCGATTCTACATCTGCAACTTCGTTATCTTGGGAGCTAATATTATGATGCGAAAACATAATAATACTTAATTATGTTTCTGTCTTCACACCATTTCCAAACACTCCTTGTACTCGTAATATCCGTTAAAATTTGGGAAACTTACGTCACCTATTTTGTTGATATACAAAATGACAGTTGTGCCATTTTCCGTTAGCTCTATCCTTACCACATACTGCCCCCCCCCCCCCCCTGTTTTGCTGGTATCAAAATAAAAATCCACACAATAGTTATCGCCTCTTATTGGATTAACGGAACTAACTTGGGTCTGCCAGCACTTTAAATAGTCATTAAGAGACTCGGGTATAGACATATAACAGTCGTAATCGTTCAATGTTCTTACCTAGTATATAGCCAACCATACTGGATGGCGAGGCCGGATGAGGCGAGTAGACCAGCTAGGCGAGGGAATCGGCGAATTGAGTATCATTTTAATTTTAAAAACTTTGTTATAGTTTTTAACACAGGGCGGAAACTCCATACAAATGATTAGTTTTCAATTCTGTCGCCTACACTAAAAATACGCTATGTTCGTACAGAGCTTGAATTGTGTGTGACTGTGTGACCAATAAGGCTAAGCAAATGATCTCTCATGACTTCCGCCAGCTATAATGACAGCTGTGTCATTACTGGCGGGCCAGTGAGGGGTAAAGAGTTGGCTATCTGTATCACACAAATAGGCATGTATGTAATACTGCGCTGCCAGGCGGGCGGCCAATTTCGCATCGACCGCTCAGTTACATCTCGGACGCGGTTCGGAACAATTGTGCGCGATACATGTGTGTGTCAGTGCCTCGGTCGACACGGCAACTCGGAAACAACCTCAAAAGAATCTCAAGGCCTCGGAGCATACTTAGGAAGACCGGGAATCAAGGTAAGTGGCGAATCATTCTTGGTGGCGGTCCGATTTCCGAAACTTCTTGTGTCGTCTTGTGTGCCTGCTACAGAACTACCAAAAGACAGTCCACTAGCTCACTGAGTTATCGAACAGCTTTATTAGCATCATATTTATTTACTTTGGACACAAAAAACATAATATCAGTAAGTTTCAAATGGTATGGAGCGTAAAGTCCCTCTTTGAGATCTATTAAACACCGCAAAAACCATCAATACCATCTCCCGACAGACAATCGCTCGGCATCGTCGATACGCTAAGGTATCTCAACACTTCTAGTACCTCAGGCGCGTATTTTCAGACTATTTCGTGGGCTGGGCCACCAATTACCCGGCCCGGTCGGGGAAAGTTAGCTGGGAGATGTCGTGTAGTGCTCCACAGAGCTAGCTCTACTCGGGTCGTTTCTATGAAACGATAGCAGGCTACGACTGGGTCCTGTGCGGTGCAATTCATTGGGGGGCCGGCGTACTTTGGTACACTGACGATAATCTGGTTACCACTCGGGGCCTGGATTTTAGGTACGGCTGACCACCTAAACTATAACTACGGTGCCTAGGAAGGCACCGTAGTTATAGTTTAGGTGGTCAGCCGCATCAGGGCGCCAGGACTCCAGGTGGTATCCGAAAAATATTTGACCGTATTTCACCATGGGCCTTGGCGAGGGCCTGTTTGAGATTCTCACATTGTGGTAAGTGCCAAACTCATCGTAGTCGGGAAAACCATGAAATACTTAGGTTATACCTTAGTGGTATAAAAAAAAAAAAAAAAAAAAAAACCAGACTATCTTATTGATTAAATTAAATTAAATTAAATTCTTTATTGACACAATTTGATATGTACATTGTTTGTGAATCCCCTGACCCCCGAACTAGTGGCAACTGTATCTCAGGGGCCAGTGTCTTCGTCTATAACTAAATATTAGGCATATTTTAGACGTAATAGGTAAACAAAAATAGATGGTCCAATTGAGTTACGTCCTCTTTTTTGAAGTCGCATAATAAAGAATTTTACAAAGCTAAAAATTGAGATTTTTTTTTTTTTATTTTTCTAATCCAGAAGAGTGTATGGTATGTGTGTGTGTGTGTGTGTGTGTGTGTCTGGGTGTGTGTGTGTGTGTGTGTGTCTGTGTGTGTGTGTCTGTGTGTGTGTGTGTGTGTGTGTGTGTGTGTGTGTGTGTGTGTGTGTGTGTGTGTGGGCGCGTGTGTGTGTGTGGGCGCGTGTGTGTGTGTGTGGGCGCGTGTGTGTGTGTGGGTGTATGCGTGTGTGTGTGTGTGTGTGTACTGTGTGCATAATAATAAGAGGCAGCCCCACTTATATATCGAGGCTGGAGTCCTCAAGAGAGTGTACGAAGAGCACCCTGGTGCACAGGGATGGAGGTCGCTCGCTCCCAGATGACACGATCGCTGGAGACAGTTGGCTCGCGATGATCTCTTGCGGGTGTGGAAAGTTCGTTTGGACGAACCCTCCAGAGTGCGTAGCTCGGGGGAGCTGTCCGGCCCTACGGGCTTGGGGAAAAAGGGCACTCTATGCGCTGGCGTACCACCTCAATCAGCTCCTCAAGGGAAGTGGCTGTTTCGCCAAATAACTATGGGAGCTAGTGAGCATGGAGTCAGCTCATGTGTACCATCCTGCCAAGTATACTCTAGCCAAATGTGCAGCATGGGCTAGTCCACGTATCGCCCACACGGACGGCGTCGGTAGGGATCTGTCATTGCCAGCTGCGGTAATACTGGTCGTTGAACGTTGTTCTTTGGATATGCCTCAAGACAAGGTACATTAAGTGTATCGCGGTAAATATGATTATTTTTTATATGATCATTATCCGGTATTTATAAATAATAATGTTTTCTTAAGTTTCTATATCACAGATACGTTTTTAATTTTGGAATACTATTTTGATACCTTTGGCATTCAAAATATGTGTGATTTGTCTATAAAATTGCCCGAAAACACTATTATTATTCATTATAACAATCTGAAACAACAGTAAAAATTGATTCGAATAAGTCGTAACTTAATAGTAACAAACAAAATAGCTAATTCTAAAAAGTTATATCTCAACGGCTCAGTTATAAAATGAGAAATAAATTGTGTTTTAGATGAATTTATAAATAAACTCGCAATTCTATTTAATTACATATCATGAGTAAAATAACAATATTATTCACAGAATGTTCTTCTAAACAGTGAAATAACACGAAAAAATAAGTTAAAACAGGGAACTAAGTGCTCCTCGCGAATAGATGTATGCAAAAGGATGACTTTGCTTTATTCGCACAAGAAAATGGCGCCTGGACTTAGTACTTATTGTTTCAAGCGATTTATTTTGATTTTTTCCATTCAACTAATTCAAAGTAGTAAACGAGATAGACGTAGTTTTAATCACTCTACCTATTTCAATAAAAATCACTGGCAAAATTTTAACTTACACCATATCCCTTCGATGATAAGTAAAAGAAATTTGAGGGTTAGATATGGAGTCCAACCTCTCTTCAGAGACCAAGTCAGCGTCACCTGCAAGTGGTAACTAACCCAAGAGGCCAAGGCGAAAACTAAAACAGAAACCTGTACTGACCCGTCTGACCAGCGTAGCATACAATTAAACCAATGATTCACTGGCCTATGTCTAGAAGTGGACTGTGGTAAGCCGATTTGATTAATCAAAGGAGTATTTAAAGCCAGCAATCAGCCTAAACCAAAGAGCTTGAAAAATTGGTAAAGAACCGGTACCAGTACAGTATAAAACTATAAATCAAATATTTTCAATAATCGTAGCATACAGTGTAGCAAAGTGCTACGCTGTGCACAGTGTGCTAAAGCTGCATGAAAGGTAAATAAATGTCGAGTTTCATAAAATTATTATGTTTTTATTGAAAGTTTATACAATAGTATTAACTGAAAGCTTCATATACAGTTTTGCAGTTTATATGCATACTAGCTGAACCACGAGACTCCGTTTGCATCATAAAAAGCTATGCTATCACTTTATAAGTCTTCGGTCGTTTTGTTTGATAATTGTAACTGGAGTTCACTTTCTGTGACATTCAGATCAGATAAATTTTCTCCGGTAAAACGAAGCAATGAATTTGAATATATCGCACATGATTATCAATATAGTATCAAGTCAAAAAACGCTGTTTTGAGATATTGCGTTTGAAAGATTTGAAAAATCGTTACTATTAATTCTTACATATTTATGACCTTATTATGGTTTTGTGGCAATGACACATTACTGTTCTTTATAATACTTAAGTATTCATTGATTATAAACTAATATTTTTCATTTTAGAAGTATTTTTTCAGTAACACTTTGAGTTGATACTTTATTACCAACTCAAATGATGACATATTTTTATTTAATACTGTATAGCTGAGTCATTACTTGATATTATGGAAGTCAATAATGTAATAAAACAAAATAATATATAATCTTATTATATAATCATTTATTATCAACTATTTAGTATTTTAATCAATAAGATAGTGTTAAGTGTTAATTATAGTTGTATTAGGTATCTCTCAATAATTTTTAATGACATTGGTAATATAATCTGAGCAGTCTTGAATACAAATAACAGTCTCATAATTTATAAATAATAAAGGATTATTTTTAAGAAAGTAACAACGTACAACTTATACCTTCTTAATGAGTAAATAGAACCATTATTATAACCAGTCTTATAAAAAGAACAGAATCACATAGTTTTATTAAACACCTACTAGATTAATAACAACTTCTAAAAATAACCACGTAACAAAATCGCTATCAAAAATATCTTTCAATCAAATCATCATATAGCAGTCCACTGCTGAACGTAGGCCTCTCCCAAACTTTGTCACAATACACGGTCCTGTGCCTTCCGCATCCAGGCAGTCCCTGCGACCTTTTTCAGGTAGTCGGTCCATCTGGTGGGGGGGTCGTCCTACCCCACGTTTCCAAGTCACGGTCTCCACTCGTCTACTAGTTCGCTCCACCGACCATCGGTTCTCCTACAGATGTGGCCAGCCCATTGCCACTTCAAAACGTAAACTCTGGGAGCTATTTCGACCACTCTGGCTCTCTGACGGGTAGAATCGTTCCGGATTTTATCCCTCAGAGACACTCCAAGCATAACTCGTTCCATTGCTCGCTGTGCAACTTCAAGGGTAAGGACTAGCTTTGCTGTAAGTGTCCACGTCTCGGCACTGGAGGTCATGACTGGTAGAACGCCTTGGTTATAGACTTCGTCTTCAGTCATTGCGGCATGGGTCAATAGAAAACCCGACGTAGTTTGCTGAATGCTGCCCAGCCCAAGCGGATCCTTCTCACTATGTCCTTTTCCATGTTATTCTTGTCCAGTGTAATTTGCTGCCCTAGGTAGGTGTAGAAAAATGAAAGTTGAAGAGGCGAGTGAGGTGTGTATGGACCGCGCCGTGTGGCGCTCGGTTCTTTCTGCCTACCCCGCAAGGGATTTGGCGTGAAGATAGTATAGTATAGTATAGTATAGGTAGGTGTATTCATGGACAACCTCACCTCAAGCCTCGATCCTTCGACGTAGATTGGTCTATCATATTATTTAAGTTCAAACCGAGGCCAGCATGTCGAGACTCTCGACTTAGACTGTGCAGCATCCCGCTCAACTGTTCCAGCGTTTCCGCAACTATAACGATGTCGTCGGCAAATAAAAGGTGTGAGATGCGTTCACCGTTTAAATTCACGCCCCATTTACCCCAGTTCAGCGTCTTAACCCTTAGAGCTCCTCGCGGCGACCCGTCGCCGCGCATAATAATCAAGTTTTTCCGTAAAGCCCCGCGCGGCGACCGGTCGCCGCACCTACCCAGACGACTTTAAACTTAAATTTAGCCTGCTTACGTCCTACTTTTCAATGAACAGGTTTATTGCATGTGTAGTTTATAACATTTTCTTGTTTTTGGAAGCTTATGAAATGACGTCAATGGGCCAGAATTATTTACAAAAATCGAACAGTTGAAGTTGAGAGTGGATTGCGCATGGATGGCGTGCGTTTGTGTAGTACGTGTGTGTTTCGTGTTTTTATTATAAATAATGTGTTTGCATTATTATTTATTATTATACACAGTAAAATAAACAATATATCAATAATCCGGTTGGTGTTTACAGGATCGTAAAATATGGTGTGGTGGTAGAGTAATCAATGTTTTTTTTGTTGAGTGCGTGTGTACCAAGTGCAAGTGTGCGTGTGTGTTTTGTTTTTTTATTATAAATAATGTGTTTTCATTATTGTTTATTATTATACACAGTAAAATAAACAATTTATCAATAATCCGGTTGCTGTTTGCAGAATTGAAAAATTTGGTCTGGTAAGTGAGATAAAAAATTTTTTTGGGAAATGGGAAATCTTTTTTCATTTTTAGGGTGGTGGAGCTCGGTCCACGTGATTACCGATTTTCGATATATTTTTTTAGTGTGTTGAAGGGTTAAAGACGTCCTGAAGCGCATTAGTGAAGAGTTTCGGGGATATTACATCGCCCTGTCTTACACCTCTCCGCAGTGCTATAGAATTGGTTTACTTATCTCCCAACTGAATGCTCATGGTAGCGGTATTATACAAGCATCTCAATACCACGATATATCGCCAATCAACGCGACACCGCTGCAGAGCGTCCAGTACTGCCCAGCTTTCGATAGATTCAAAGGCTTTCTCGTAGTCCACAAAAGCCATTCACAGCGGCTGATTGTACTCGTTTGTCTCATGTACAATTTGCCGAACAGAATGGATGTGGTCTGCCGTTACTGCAGCCTTTTCGAAACCCGGCTTGCTCCTTTGGCGTAAATTCGTCGCGTTTTCCAGCGAGGCAGTTTGTGACTACTCTCGAGAACAACTTGTAAATATAGCTCAGGAGTGAGATGGGTCTGTAGTTCTTCAGTAAGGTCTTATCACCTTTTTTGAAGAATAAAGCCACCGCACTCCCGCTCCACGCGCAGTGTGTGTGGCCCTGCTGAAGAACGGAATTAAATATGCTCGTTAGCTGTCTAAAGACGGTAGTCTCATCTCTCCTCTCCAGGGATTTGTTGTGTTTCAGTTGTCCGAGAGCCGCCCTGATTGTAAAGATTACTATCAAATAGCTCTGGAGTTTTACTAAAATGACGTGTACAGTTTATGAAAGATTCAAAATCATCAAAATGCCCTCAACAAAGAAAACTCCTACACTTAATACAAGCTGCAAAAACTTCAGATGTGCACGAAAGATTTCGCATGTCTGCTGACTACTCAAATACCCCCTGGTACCTAAAACTGGTGAGCGATTTTCATTCGGTACATACGTTGGATCAGTAGAAATATCATCCAAACACTGAAATGGATCCTTTTCGCCAGTAATTCCATTGATAGAACAGTCATCTGAGTAGCTTTCGTTATAATTTATAGCCATCAGGATTCTGAATATTCTTCTGTGTCTCTCATGGTGTCGAAATGTTACAGAACTGAAATGAGAAAGTAAAAAGTTTAACACCGAACAGGGTCACAATTCTAAATAAATTACTTAATTCCGAAAAATTGTTTCTGTAATAAAGTATTATCTCGAAAAAATCAATGGCATTAGAGTAATATGTTTTAAAAATTCTTTAGAAACTCATAAAACTATTTAAAATAGATCTGTAAGACAGTTATAACTAGAAATGAAACTTATTAGAATAAAAAAATGCCGTGAATAAAATCAGTCATATAGTATCAACTCTAAGATAATACACTTTAAATTACTTACATTTGTCAAAAATGTTTTTGATTCCGTGTCTTTAAGTGAAATGAAACACGATATGACGTGCGGTTCAGGCGTACACTGAGCGGCGACAAAATTAAATCAAAATGTGACTATATTACTGGGTCGTGCGGGGGAGAGAATGAATAGTGTAGAAAGACTTTTGAGACTATCAAACAGTGAATAGTTGACTTATAAATAAAATTGTTTTATCAGTTTGTAGAGAAAAAAATCTTCTATCTGGATGTGTAATTAACCCAAAACCGCAAAATTTTGAGATACGACTATGTTGATAATCATGTGCGATATTATGTTGGATCAAACTACTCACACTAAGCAATTTTTGATTATAGTTACTTCAGAAGTTCAGAAATTTACATACATACATATTCGCACCTTCATTTCGAAACCGTTACTAAACAAAATAACTAAATTTTACAGGAGAAGCAATTTAAGATTTTTGGCCTATTAAATACCTCATAATGAAAAACTTATGAACTTTTATGAGCTATGTCTTAGATTACTTATTAAATTATTAGTTCCTTTTCAAGATGTGAAGGCACATAATTAGATAATTTAAATAATTACTGATTTATAATAATTTTAATTTTTATAGTAACACTTTTGCAATAACTTTTTTTTTCAATTATCATTGAATATTGTAATGTTAGTATGAATTGAATGTTACTATGTAAAAAATAAAATTCTAGCTATTTTAAATGACAGAATAATGAGTGTGAAATATATTTAAAGACACGGATAAAATAAAAGGTAATAGTTAAAATCACTATGTATTAAACGAACGTATGAAGTACAATTATAAATGGCAAATAACTCTTTATTCTTCTTTTGATAATTATCATTTAATTGAAGCTTACAGTCACCGTATTTACTTATTTTGAATAATAATATCAACAGAAAACTAATTCCTATTCAGATGGGACCACCTGCGGGATCCAGCCTACAGGTAGGGGGCGTCAGAATCAGCATCGAGTTCTCTTTGAAGTATCTGGGGCTCGTACTCGATGGCCGGTGGAAAATCGGACATCACTTCCGAAGTTTGGTCCCAAAACTGATGGGGGCATTGATGCCCAACATCAGGGGACCCTACGCTACCTACAAGGAGACTATACCTGGGGATCGTGCGAAGTATGGCCCTAGGAGCCCCCGGATGGGCGGAGACCCTGACGGTCAGCAACGTGGCTAGATTGCTGAGCCCGCAGAGGGCGATGGCCGCCAGGATGATAAGGGGATACCGCACGATCTCCGGTGAAGCGGCATGTCTCCTAGCCGGAACCCCTCCATGGGACCTGGAAGCGAGAGCCCTTGCGTCACTATTTAGATGGCGCAAGGAGGCCCATGACGGCAGCGTGACGTGAGGGATTCCCGCACACCGCCCCTTAGAAGCGGGATCACACCCGAAACCCCCCAAAGACGCGGGATAGCACCCGAACCGCCCCTTGGGCGAGGCCGCAGTGGTGGCCTTCCGAGGGCTTATCCGGGGCTCTAGCTAAGTAAAAATAATATAACACAATATGAAACTAAACAGTCATCTATAAATCTTTTGTATTTGTTTTATACTTATTATTTGTATACTTATTGTAATAATACTACCACTGTTTATATACTTATTGTAATAATCCTAACCGTAAACATGAGAATCAAGTTAGTCAAGAACTATACTAAACCAACAATCACAATTTGAAACTAAATATTTATGTCATACTTTTATCTAGAATCTTTATTATAAGGATTATACAAAAGGTAACGGTTTTAGTTTTAAATTTGAAAAAAATAAAATACACATTTTAAGTTAAAAACTGTGACTAAACAAAAAAACACACTTTATAGAATAAAAATAAGTAAATAATATAGCTTAACGAGAAAGTCGACCGTTCTTATATCAATAGTTACACTTTTATTATAAACTTGTACGTCGACTCCTCAAATGACCGGTGACAACTGGTTTAATAACGGTTATGTCATTAGCGTTTGTTTAAAATTTTTGTTTAGTAACGTTTTAGTTTAGAGCTATCTACCGTAATATTGAGGTATTAAATAAACTGTGAAATTCATTCGGTAGTTCCTAACGATTTAAAAAAGATGGCGTTATTAACTCAATTTCGTAAAAATTTCGTTTAGTAACGGTTTCGAAATCAAGGTGCGAATTATGGTCACTCCTCTATCCCAGAAGGGGGAGCAGAGGCATATTATACGCCTACATTTCACCTTTTTAGAATTTGTCCCACGTAATAGGTGGTGAGCCGAATAAATCAAATCAAAATGAAATAAATGTCACAAAGTGGTAACATGGATGGTTACCCATCCAAGGACCGGCTACAGTGAAAGTTGCTGACTGCAGTGATCGTTTAGTTGATTATTTGAGAAATTTATGGCAGAGTTGCAGTATAATTAATACATCAGTTGAGATGTAGTAAAACCGGCTTATAAGGTTTATCGTTAGACTTGTGTAATGTGCAAGTTTTGTGTAACAAAATGTATCTTTGTTAGTTTTCTTCGATAGTTTTGCTAGTTCTCTAGACGTTTCGAAGAAAGCTTGCTCGTTGAATGCATTAAACTGCTATAAATGTTAGACATCTACATTAGTAGATAAGTGTAACTGGTGGCACGCGAGGAGCATGTCGTGATGACAAGCTGTATCCGAGTTGGGTAGTGGTAATGTGTTAACTTTAGTAGCTTTTCACACTGGAATGGGAAAAATTAATACTAAAGTGCCTTTCATTACCGATCGTTCGAAAACAAGTAACGCTTTGAATAAATTAGTCTCGTATTATCGGTTGGGGTAGTGCTGTTCTCCAATTTTAATAAAATGTAAATGGAATAATGATCACCTACCTACTTTCAAGTGGGTGATACATATTTTCCGCCAAAAATTTAAAATCCAATTTCAAAAGCTTTTTAATGAATGCGTGTAGTAAAAATTCTGTGACTTTAGTTCACAAACAAAGTTCATTTAAGTATATTCTCTTCATGTTGGATAAATATTTAAAATTTAAATACATAGTAATTGCTTTAAATATTTATACAACACTAGCTGTTCCCCGCGGCTTCGTCCACGTAGAAGTCGTTAAATCATCACCTTCCTTTTGCGCAGTCAGTTAAAAGTAGCTCAGGACTCAAACTTTCTCTATACCAAATTTCATCTAAATCGGTTCAGCGGTTTAGACGTGAAAACGTAACAGACAGACAGAGTTACTTTTGCATTTACAACTAGTAGGGATAGTAGGGATGAAGAGAATTGAATTTGAATTGAATTGAATTGAATTTATTTAATAAAGCTACAATGGCTCACATTTTGTTAGTAGTACTTAAAAATCTAGGCTTGCTTGCTTAACCAAAAAATAACAAATCGACTGTGAGAATGCTAACATTTTCATATTAATTGTATTTTTAAAGTGAAAAAATACAATTTGGTTCATATCGGACTTAAACCAGTGATATAGGCCGAACACAGTTTAAGAATTTGTCAACTGAGCTCCAAACATTACTGAAATAACTAGAATTCTATACCTATTGTAAACGCCATTTCTCTTCATATATTTCATTAATTTTGTGTCTAAAAATAAAAAGTGATGCCCAAAAATGCTTGGCATCAGCAATCAGCTTAAAGTTCTGTGTGTGAACACAGGCTTATCTGTATACTAGCACAAGCATCCAAATACAAGTTTCAACTTGTCTACACAAACGGGCGGAAATTTAGCTTTAGTGAAGAGATGAACACACAAAAAAGTACACTTCAAACAACACGAGAAGTTGCTCATACTTGAGTTAAACCCTACATCGTTATATTTGTTGACTGCCTCTGTGGCGCAGTCGGTAGTGATACCGCCTGCGGCGCTGGAGGTCGTGGGATCGATTCCCACCGGAGACAAATATTTGTGTGACCCATAAATGTTTGTCTCAAGAGTCTGGGTGTTTCTATGTATAATATGTATGTATTTAGAAGTATGTAAGTATTAATATCAAGCAAGTTATTCCTAGCTTACTTTGGGATCAGATAGCGTTGTGTGAAATGTCCGTGAATATTTATTTATTTTTATTTATTTATTTGTTGTTTGTCAATTTAAGAAAATATTAGGATCTGATAGTATTAAACGATCAACAACCGATTTAGAGTACCTACCACTACATACGGTTGGGAGCACCGGCTAAGCCCTCGGAAGGACGTCCGACGAACAAGTAGCACGAATGCTTGTCTGCCACCTTAAAGGTCTAAATAGAGAAACAATTTTATTCAACAACTTCAGTGTATATGTATTTAGGTCCCATGTAAAAAAAAACCTCCTCACTCCAAACCCGAGAACTCTTCAAATTTGTGGAAAGTTTCCTTTGCGCTTTACTTTTCACCCCTTTTCTATTATAATACCTGACAATGGACGCAAATTTTGTTGAGTTGATACAAAAAGTATTATGTAATTTTGTTTCATCTAAAACTGTTCTACATACATAGATTTTATTCTTAGCATATATTTCTTTTTGTAAAAAGATGCCCGTCTAGACCAGGAAGCTGGTTTGTTTTCCGTGATAAAGTAAAACATAGGCATACAACGTGGTCATCCTGTCGGTCTTCTGAGGAAATTACTATGAGGACAGAACTACGATGTGGAGAAAGTTCATAACGCGTATAAATTTAATAGTTATTTATATTTTTCTTACAAAAGGCAGCGCTCTTGGCGATAAGACTGCACGTCGTTTTTATAGTTTTAAATCTGTAACTAAAAATACTATATGTTGTAAGTAATGGTAAAGTAAAGGTGTATGTAATTTGTGTGTATATGTAATGATAAAGTAATGGGAAACAAAAAAATAAAAATCTATTAGGTAATAAAGTTTCTTTTGGTAATAAGAAAATATTTTTTATTAGTAGATTATAATAATAAATCTTAGGCCGCTGCCCGGGGGTCGCCAGGAAAACTTTAGGACAAGGAGTAGTAGACTGAATGATAATGCAGCTGAAACGTTATCCCTGGCATCCTCTAGTTCTTCATTGTTCCCCTCCATCCCATCAACAGGTCCATCGATGTGTTTATCACCAACTTCTAGCATCACAGAATCATTAACCACTATTAATAGCGCACAGCTTATGGATGTTGTACAGGAGACGAACCAAGTCAATGAACCTGTGCCCACCATAAGCAGTAAACGTAGGAAATGGACATCCGAAATGAATGAGTTTATCCTACGAACATACTTACAACTAACTAACTTAGAAACAGACACAAACGACTATCTACCACCATTACACACAAAATTTTTAGAAAAATATCTTACCATGCAGGTCAGCCGTCAAAGGATAGGTGACCAACGAAGGGCAATAGTCCGCAGCAAGTTATTACAGCAACACCTAATAGATACGATATATAACGAAGTTAGAATGGAGTTACAGAATGTTAGCAACCAAGTCACACAGAATAATACACAAACTATACCTAATGAACGCATCAGGTGGACGAAGGAATATAATGAAGCAATAATCAAATCATATTTTAAAGTAACCGAGTTAGAAACAAATAAAACACTCTACAGAAAGAACCTACATCAAGAGTTTATAAGCTTATTTCCTCATTTATCACGAATAACAGAACAAAGAATAGCGGATCAACGACGTCTTATAATGAAGAACAAATACATTAGCCTAAGTAGATTAGAGGAAATAAGGAAAGAAGTAACAGAAGAACTGCAAGTCACAATTGAAAATGTTAACACCAGTTACACAAATACGCAATTGATACAATATTCTCAATTAGAACCTTTACCAAGTACTGGGATGAGAGATCCACCTATTATAGAAACAGAACCATCTTGCAGAGAAAATACTCGGCCTCCTACACCACCAGTTGTAAATCCAGAAACAAATGAAGAAATAGATGAAACGTTCATAGAAACTGTAGAATATTTTAAGAATACTGACCCTACATCCAGAAGGTATATACCAAAACAGAAATCATCAAAAAAGCTTTCAAATACTGTCAACTATATAAATAAATTCCTACTCCCAAAGTACTTAAACAGAGACTCAGAGTTTGAAACATTACAAACAATAATTTATAGTGCTGCATGGACCGCTGCTAAACATAACGGAGCGAAACTCTCCCTTTCTGCAGAACCATCACATGCAATACGTAGAGATCATAAATCTAAATGGCAAGTAAGGTTAGAACAAAAGATTTGCAACTATAGGGCTAAAATAGGTAGACTGACTCAATACATACGAGGAAATAGAAATAGGAAACTTGTAAGACAGGTAAACAACATTCTAGAACACCATAAAATTCATACATCCCACGAAGAACCAAACACACAACTTTCACACTTTTTAGACACTCTCAAACAAAAGCTTTCAGTAGTAACAAGTAGACTTAATAGATACACAGCATGTACACAGCGTAAAATACAAAATAATGAATTTAGCAATAACGAGAAGCAGTTTTACAGGAAATTAAAACAGTCTACAACAAATAATCAAACACATAACAACAGTGAAACAAACCCAAACTTGCCCCACTTAGATGAGTTGCATAGATTCTGGTCGGATATATGGGAAAACCCTGCCAGCCATAATACAGGAGCAGAATGGATAAAAACGGAGAGAATTAGTAATCTGAACACATCTGAGATGAATTTTGAGGGAATACCTGTTGAAGTTTTTCAAACTGCTATTCATAAATTACACAACTGGAAAGCGCCCGGCTCCGACTGTATACACAACTATTGGTACAAAAAATTCACTCACATACATCCATACCTGCATAACCACATTAATAAACTCCATCAATAATGCCCTCATATATTACGGAAGGTATAACTTATATGCTTGCAAAAGACACTAAAGATACAAAAAACCCGGCTAAATATAGACCTATAACATGTTTACAGACTTTATATAAAATAATCACATCATGCCTTGCCAATATGATTTACACACACCTCGAAGATAATAAAATATTAACAGAAGAACAAAAGGGTTGTAGGAAGCTTAGTCAAGGTTGTAAAGAGCAACTAACTATAGATTCGGTGATACATAGACGAGTTCAACGTAACAAGCAAGATTTATGCACCATGTACATAGATTATAAAAAAGCGTACGATTCAGTACCACACACATGGCTTGAAGAGATTTTAGAGGTATATAGAATACATCCTCAATTAATTCAATTTTTAAGTAATACTATGTCACGATGGACGACTCATATACGTCTTAGCACTCCAACTGGAAACCTAACGACAAGTCCAATAAAAGTAAAACGAGGTATATTTCAAGGAGATGCACTTAGCCCGCTATGGTTCTGTATGGCCCTAAACCCTCTCTCAAAACAATTAAATTTATTAGACTCAGGTTATCAACTAGAATATTTAGACAATACAAATGACGGACTGACTGACAAACGCCAATTAAAGATTAATCATCTTTTATACATGGATGATATAAAACTTTACGCCAATACACCTGTCGACTTACATAAATTAGCTAATTTAACAGAAATCTTCTCCAGTGACGTTGCAATGGATTTTGGTCTAGATAAATGCAAAATAAACTCCTTTGTATCAGGTAAAATTTATACACATTCATACGAAATACAAGCTGGTGGAACTATAGATTCTCTCGACGAGAGTGAGACATATAAGTATTTAGGATACATTCAGTCTAAACAGATCCACCATAAAGAAATAAAAAACAAACTTACTCAACAATTTAAACATCGGTTAAATTCTATTTTCAACACTCAACTTAACTCCCGAAATATGGTAAAAGCTGTGAACACCTATGCTGTCCCCATTCTCACTTACTCGTTTGGTATAAATAACTGGAGTAAAACTGATCTCAAGAATTTACAACGAACTGTTAATACTACTATGACTAGACACAGAAAGCACCATACAAAAGCCTGTATCCAGAGATTGACCTTACCCAGAGATGAAGGAGGAAGAGGCCTAATAGATATAATGAACTTGCACAGCAAACAATTAACAATTTTGAAAACGTATTTTCATACCAAAACGACTACCTCACTGTTACATAGAGCAATAGTATTCAATGACCAGAAGCTTACTCCGTTAAATATGCATGACATAATGCCACAGAGCAGTGAACAAATTATAAGCGTGCAATCTAAAATAGAAGCATGGGCTCTGAAGTCTCTGCATGGAAGGCACCGGAAAGACATAAGTCAACCAAATGTCGACAAGAAAGCGTCGAACGAATGGTTGTGTGGTGGGTACCTTTTTCCGGAGACAGAAGGATTCATGCAAGCAATACAAGACCAAGTTATTCAAACCCGCAATTATCAAAAGCACATAATGCGAATTCCTCATGTAATAGACGTCTGCCGACGGTGTAACAGTTCCTCTGAAACTATTCAACACATTACAGGTGCCTGCCGAGCAATAGTACAGACAGATTACAAGCATAGACACGACCAAGTTGCGAATATAATCCATCAAAAACTAGCTATAAAATACAAACTCCTTGCCCCGACTCAAACTCTAACTCCATATTACAAATATGTCCCAGAGACAGTTCTGGAAAACAACACACATAAACTTTATTTCGATCGTGCTATACTCACCGACAAAACTACACATTACAATAGACCAGACATTACTTTAGTAGACAAAATAAACAAAACTGCACAGCTAATCGACATTGCTATACCTAATACACATAATCTACAAAGTACCATATCAGAAAAACTATCAAAGTATGTAGATCTTAAAATAGAAATAACCCGTATGTGGCGGTTGAATAGTACTACCGTAATTCCAATAGTTTTATCAAGTACAGGAGTAATCCCTTCTCAACTGCATCAATCTATTAAAACCCTGGACCTACCATCTTCTATGTATAAAAGTTTTCAAAAAGCAGTTATACTTAACACTTGCAGGATAGTAAGAAAATTTTTGCAAACTGATACCGAAATGAACAGAAGTTAAATACATATAATGAAACCCCACATTGTTAGAATAGCACTTGGCTTTGGCCCGTGTTATTCTAAAAATACCGGCAAAAGCTGAGATTCGAAAATGAAAATACAAATAATAATAATATTCATTTAATTCAAGCAACAAGGCCCATAAAATAACAATACACAAAAACAAACTTAATATACTTAAACTAATACATAATATGAAAGCAATCTAGTTCACATAGTATTTAATGCACACGAATTATACGGCGTCAGTGTGCTGCGCTGCTTGGTGTAGTTCAATGTTCTTCTCCCTATATATTATAACATCAAAAATATGTTTTCCAAAAAAAGATTTTTTGATAAAGTGAAAGTAGGTCGTCAACAAGTCCTGTCTCTAGAAAATCAAAATTTTTGTGTGAATTAGAGCTAAGAAACAACAAACATCTTATTAGGTAGGCACTTAGACCTTTCATAATCATTAGACAAAATCTGAACAAGTTTGTAATGTGTAAGTGTAACGAAATGTTTCAAATTATTCCTTATTCGTAGGGTATGGTGGAAGTTTCTCACAATGCTATTATCGAGGGCTCAAGAACTTACTCAGCGTAATAAGGCCTCCGGGTCTCCTTAGAGATTATGACCGTCAGTGTTGTGTGGATGTGTACAACAAATATTACTACGAAGGGTGTATAAGCCGCTACCTTATAAAAGCTGGTACGGAACCATTTACTAACTTGGTTATTATAATTAAATTTTGTGAGCGTTAAGCCTGACGCTGACTTATAAAAGTTTACAAGAAATGTCAACTAAGTTAATTTTAAAGGAAATTTTAGCACAGAGTTAATAATAGTCCTAGATATGGAATGAGATATTTATATAAAGTTTTCATTGTATTAACATGAAAATGTTTAAGCGAAAGTATCTTTTATTGTCACTTGTGGGAATCGATCATAGATGCTATGCCGGACTCATACCAACTAAAACCATAGGGTGATCTACCACTGCCTCATCTTCTATGGGGGTTAATTTGGGTGTTATCCCGCTTCTTAGAGTGCGAAGAGTGCGTGAAACTATCACGTCATGCCGCCCGTCTTGGGCTTGCTTTTGTAAGGACAGCGAGTAGCTCCCCAGTTGTCACCTAGGTTTTTTAGTCGGTAGTAGTCATAGCATTCATGAGAATTTTCCTTAACGATAAAAAACGTATTATTTTCTTGTCTTTGTTATTAAACTAAGCTTGTAACCAACCTATACATAAATTTACACAAAGATTAATAAATAAATTCTTCCAGTAATATAATTAAGTGTACTGAATATTTAATCTGGCATTGGAAACAAATACATTTTACTTCAGAAGAATAGAGCTCAATAAAAACACTTTAAGTAGTGAGTATTAAATATTTACTACCACTATTTGTAAGAACATAAGATTGGAAATAGATTACACAACATTTACTTACTAATAAATTATTAAAAATAATAATAGGTTTAAATGTTTTCGTTTACTCCATCAATTAATTACCTATATTATTAAGATTTAAATGAACCTTTTTTTTATTTAATTTTTTTTATTGCTATTGGTTCAACTTATTGTTGTGAATCCGTTCACATGGTGATTGATAACTGTAGTATTTTTGCTTTACAATAACGTTTAAGACATTCTTTAATAAAACAGACCACTAACGGAATTATCGGGTCGGCAGCGCGTGTGTAGCGCCTCTGGTGTTGCAAACGTCTATAGGCTACGGTTACCAACCTTCCGGTGGGCCGTATGCTTGTCTGCTACCTAAGTAGTATAAAAAAAAAAAAAACTAACCTAACCTAACCTAACCGAAACATAATGTGTTGTTGACCTCAAGTTGTACTTGTAATAGTTCTCCTGATTTTATAAGATACACTGTCTAATTTTAGCTTACACTAGCTGATGTCACGTGGTTTCACCCGTGGGAATACGGATTAAAAATATAGCCGCAGTGATAATGTGGCTTTCTAATAGCACAAAGAATTCTCGGAATCGGTACAGTAGTTTTAGAGTTTATTAACTAATAACAAAATATACATCTTTCCTGTTTAAAATATTAGTATAGATTGATTCATTGACAAGGAGATTCAGATGTGGCATGACACCTGCCAATTTATTACATTACACCCTTTTTTTAGGGTTGCGTACCTTAAAGGAAAAAACGGAACCCTTTTAGGATTACTTTGATGTCCGTCCGTCCATCTGTCTGTCAAGATCCTTTATCTTGTGAATGCGTGATGGTATCAAGTTATAATTAATACCCAGTATGATAAGGCTGTTGTCCCTTGACGCTATAAAAAATTCGTCAAAAACGTGTAATTTGTTACTCTCAAGGGAATCAAAATTCATAGGGTACATCCCGTGAACCTAAAACCATGAAAGGAGATCATTCACGTTTCATACATTTTTGGGCCAATTCTCAAAGTGCCGGCCAGAAAAAAGAAATGTAATATTCACATAGAACACACAATTTCTAGCAAAAAATACTACTACAATAACCCTGTGCGTGCTATGGTTTTGTTGTTACATGCTTTTAAAATACGAGAAAAATGTTATTTTGGTGATGTATTTTGATACATTTCGTCACTTAAATAGTGATTTGTTTTTACGTTATTCTATTGTAATAAGAAAGAATTGTCATTTTACTAATTATCTACGTACCTACGCACAGACAAAACGTACCTAACGATTGAATTCACAACAAGTCCAAACTTCAAAAATCTTAGACGAAGGTGCCGCGCGCGCAGCTCCAAAGGCTCAAGCGACAGGTACCTGGCAAATCACCCTACCACCTCCCGGCGCCCGATGGGTGCGATGGGGCCCTACCACCAACCCCGGGGTCCAAGCCAGCTTCACCTGCGAGTGGTGCACCTGCTGATAAACGAGCGAGGGCAAGGCGCACAGAAAAGGAAAATTCGAAACTAAACCCTGTACCAACCCGTCAGGCCAGCGCGGCAGCGTGACGACCAGCGCGTCTGGCGACCTGTTTTACTTTCGGGAAAGTGACGGAAGACATTCTTCCGAGGATGGGATCGGCTTTATGGTAAAAAAGGACCTCGTTAGCAGCGTAGTGGAGATCAGCAGTGTTTCGCCTCGGGTAGCGTACTTAATACTGAGACTCACCAACAGGTACACCTTGAAGGTGATACAAGTGTACGCCTCGACCTCGAAAAGCACTGTCGAGGCAGTTGCGTAATATCCTCATACCACCAATATAGGAAAAAAATATAAAACCTGTACTTTGTAACAAAATCATAAATAAAACAGTGTTTAATGTCTGTCTGTCAAGACCTTTTTTCTCGTAAATGAGCGAAGGTATTGACTCCAAATTAATATCATATTATTTGTGGTCTATGGTCTCTTGAAGCTGTAAAAAACTAAATTTCTAAGTTAACGCAGAAAAAAGCTACGGTCGCTAATGTCTTTATAACGCTCCTAACGATATCAAAATTAATAGGGTACTTTCAGTTAACCGAACACTGTAAAATTTGGCAAGTAATTTAACCTTTTATTGACATAAAAGGTTAAATTACTTGCCAAATTTTACAGTGTTCGGTTACTAATTTTACAGTACCGACAGATTTTTTCTTGTATTCCTGACGGAATACAAGAAAAAATCTGTCGGTCAGTAAAGTCATAAATAAAACGGTCTTTTACGTACGGTATTAATTTCAACTCGATACCTTCATGCATTCCGGAGTTATGGGGTCTGGACAGAAAAACGGAGGGACAGACGGACGGACGTCAAGAGACAATAAAATTATAATACGACACCTATTACTTAGGACAAGTTCTAAAAAGGTGAAAGGTTTGCATTATGATAAGCCCCTTCCCTCCCCTTTCGTGAATAAAGGTGTGATCATTATGTATGTAAAATATACATAATGTAACGATGAAGAATTTATTTCTATCAACTCTCTTACGTTTTGTTCTATATTCATAGCATAACTGAGCTTTCAGCCTCTGGGGGCTAGTACGAGTAGGTATATCCTGTTTCGTCGTAATAAAATAATACAAGTGGTGGCGTTACAAGAATATTATTTGGCCTACAATGATATACCTATACATTTACCCATACACATCATTGTAGTGACATTTTATTTTGTACTGAATGCATTTACGCAATTGACTTCCTGCTGCAGGTGCAGCTGGGCGACTTCCAGCCCCAGGAAGAGGACCTAAGTCGCAGGATAGGCTGGAGCTTATATCATTGCGACTACTGGCGATCGGGGGCCCCTCGCAGCTGAGAGCGTCGTTGTACTTAATTTCATGTTTCTAATCAGATTTGAATAGTACCTAATTATTGTAAATTGTACTTAATTTAACAAAATCCCCTCTGTGGCGACGAGAAAGAGCACAAAATGTCGCCACCCCAATTCATTCTTAGGATGTCGTAAAGGAAGAATTTCGCAAAGCAATCAATTGCGTAGAGAAGGAAGACTTGAAATGAAACCCGGTTGGCCTTAAAATGACAATCGTTAAGCAAGGTTGAGGGCCTAATGGCCGGCTTTTAGGGGTTTTAACTGTTGGTCGTCATCGTCATAACCTGCGCCTGTCAATTTCAACACAGCAATAGGCTCACCACCTATTATTTTTATAATCATTGATTTCCTGGATTACCAGGTTTTGCAATTATTACGTCGCGCCACTAGATTTGCAATCCAATAAATGAGTTCATCTACATTTTCCATCAGTTTGATTCTCAGGCGGTGTTCACTTTACAAAAAGACGTCCATTTCAAAGCCGTCTCTCGGAGATTAGCCATTTAACGCACAGATGGCCAAGGGAAAAAAGTAGCACGTAATTGCCCGACGAGACATCCCGATATTTCGAATTGATTAGAATGTGTTTGATCGTGCTAAAATAATCCTTCGCAGTTTCTGCTGTTCAAGCAAGTGGTTGTAAAAATTATTAGAAATATTGGATTTTGAAGGAAAGTTGGTTTACTAAAACATTTTAAATCTATTATACTTATAATAAAACTGTTGAGGGTCGAGAGTCTGTACATGGAAGATATTTTGAAAATTTTAATTGGAGGGTGTTCTCTAATCGATACTGAAGCCGAAAATGTAATTTAAAATTTTCATGTCTGTCTGTCTGTCTGTCTGTCTGTCTGTCTGTATCCCGAATAAGTATCACGCCGAAACTACTGAACCGATTTGAATGATACTTGGTACACTTGGAGCTTATAGTCCGAGGAAGGTTCTAGGATACTTTTGATCCCGATATTTTGCGTGATTCCTGCGGGAGCCAGCCGAGTGACGAATTCTCCCGATGGTCGACCGTGTCGCCGAAACATCCTGCCGCCTAACCAAGGTTCTGCCTTGGTTACCCACTAAACCACCGAAGGCAATCCACAAAGCTTAGAGACAGGTCGTAAAATGTTCCCTTGCTGAGTCCTGACCTCTACAACTCTGACAATTCCGTCCCTACCCGGAAGTAACCTAACGATCCGACCGCGTTTCCATTGGAGAGGGGGTAAATTATCCTCCTTTATCAATATCAGGTCATCGACCTTGGGAGCCTCGTTATGAGAAGTCCACTTATGCCTTTGTTGGAGTGTGTGAAGATATTCACATCTCCACCGAGACCAGAAATGCTGGGATATCTTTTGAATAAGTTGGTACCGAGACAACCGGTGCTCCGGAGTTTCCGTTTAGGGATACTCAGGAAGTGCAACGAGAGGTTGCCCTATTAGGAAATGACCGGGGGTCAATACATCAAGGTCTTCCGAGTCCGCACTAAGGGGGCAAAGCGGCCGAGAATTCATTACCGCTTCTACCTTGGTAAAAAAGGTGGTCAGCTCTTCGAAAGTGAGCTTGGCTTCTCCGAGAACCCGTTTCGCATGTGTCTTGGCACCCTTCACTGCCGACTCGAATATCCCACCGCTTGAAGGGTTTGAAGGGCAATTGAAGAGCCAAGTTATGTTTCGAGCCGTCAGCTTCCGATCAATTTCCTGGTGATGGTTCCGTAAGAATATATATAACTCCTTTAAATATTTATTGGTTCCCGTGAAGTTTGTACCGCAGTCTGATCGGATCAAGGACGGTACGCCTCTCCTAGATACGAACCTAGTCAAGGCTGCCACAAAGGCTTCAACTGATAAGTTTGATACAATTTCTAGATGTACCGCCTTAACCGACAAGCAAATGAAAACGCATAAGTAACACTTTTGAACCCTTGCATTACGCAACGAGCTCGTTTTAACGTAAAAAGGTCCAGCGAAATCCGTGCCGACCCCGACGAAAGGTCTGACTCCGGTAACACGATCGGCAGGCAAATCCGCCATATATGGCTGTTTAGGCCGAGCCCGGTGTCGAAAACATTGTACGCATTTAAACGTTATGTGTCGCGTGACACGCCGCGCCGAGATAATCCTGTAGCGTCGTGAGAGAATTGCACTCAACGCGTTAGCTCCGACGTGACAGTAGACCTTATGATAATGATTGACTAGCAAGTCTGTGAAACTACCCCTCGCCGGTATTAATATAGGGTGCCGTGACTCATATGGAAGGGTAGAGGCGCCGATTCTGCCGCCGACACGAATAATATCATCCCTGTCCAAAAATAAATTCAACCGTCGCAATGAATTTTTAATTTCAGTACCCGTTCGAAGGTTTGTCAATTCATCGGAGAAATTTTTTGACTGCACAATACGAATTAAGCACAGATTGGCGAGTCTACGTTCCGACACCGTTAAACTACCGTAAACCTTCTCAGAGTTAATTTTTGAATTGTTTTTAAAGCGTAGTAAGTATGTAGTAACGTTTAGCAACTTTTCATATGAACTAAAACGATCTAATAAATTAAAATCCGATATCAATTCGTTTACATTAGCAACCCTAACGGCCGGCCTCAGGCCAGGTAACAAATCTGGCGGGAACTCCGGGCCCCCGGACGGCCACGTATGGGGCGGCCGCTCCAGCCAACTCGATCCCCACCACAAGGGATGGTTCAAGAGTTCTGCCGCCGAGCAACCGCGCGACGCAACGTCCGCACAATTCATCTCGCCGGGTACGTGACGCCAGTCGATGTTGGTCTTAGAGGTTATTATATCCGAAACCCGGTTTCCTTCAAAGACTTGTAATTTATGAGGTGGTGTCCGTAACCACGCCAAAACGATAGTGCTGTCGCACCAGCCTACAATTTGGTCTAACCGAACCTTATCCTCCATTGACTCGACCGTGTGATTAACCAACGTTGACAGCAACTTAGCACCATTCAACTCCAGTTTCGGTATGGTTAACTTAACCCTTAATGGCGTTATACGGGACTTAGCAATAAGTAGGCGTACGTGAGTCCGTCCGTCTGCGCCCTCCGCGCGCAAGTAGACTGCTGCAGCGTAACCGACGCTGGAGCCATCACAAAACCCGTGAAGAGTATATTTAGTCGGTCCTTCCAACTTGACACACCGGGGAATGGAGATACGTTGCAGATGCGGTAAGTCAGAGATAATATCCCTCCATTGTCGCACTAAATCTATGCGGGCCGGGGCATCCCATGCTACCCCCTTTGAGTTATCAGAAGTCGCCAATAGGGACTGTAATAAAAGTTTTATTTTAAAAACTACTGGACAGATCCACCCAAGTGAGTCGTAAAGTCTAGCCACTATTGACAAAATAATACGACGTGTGACGTTACTATCTGTGGGCAGATTTACATGGTAAGTGAAATTGTCACATTTGGGGTCCCACTGTATGCCTAAAATCTTGACAAAACCCGTTCCATCCGAATCGCGATCATCGAAACGCCGCGGTGACTCCAAGTGTTCCGTGGGTAAGTCATTCAGTAATGTTGGCATATTACTGGACCATTTCCGTAACTCATAGCCGGCCGAATTCATCAATGAGATTAACTCATCGCTCACGCGCTTCAATCAGCGAGTCTGCGCCGCCATTCAAATCGTCAACGTATGTGTTGTCTATGAGTAACTTAGCGGCACGGGTTTTATCAACCTCATCCCGGGCGAGCTGGTGTAAGCAGCGTATAGCTATGAAAGAGCTCGACTTCAAACCGTATGTATTTGTGTTTAATTGATAGGTAAGTAGGGGCTCCGTGGGCGACGCTCGCCAGAGAATCAACTGATATCTCCGATCGTCCGGGTGAATCCACGTCTGCCTAAACATCATTTTAATATCCGTAGTAAATACAATTTGTGGAACCCTAAATTTCATTATAATATTAGTGATATCGTTTTGCAATCGTTCTCCCGAAAACAGACAGTCGTTTAATGACACTCCCGAACTTGTTTTCTGACTGCCATTGAATACAACGCGAATTTTATTTACATCGCCCGATTTTTTAAATACTCCGTGATGTGGGAAAAAGTAATGTTCTTGCCCCGAATTAATATCAAATTGCGATACACTCATGTGTCCCAGTCTAATATATTCATTAATAAATTCAATGTATTTCTCCCGAAATTCCGGATTCCGTTGCATCCGCCTCTCAAGCGACATAAATTGCTTATAAGCGGGCTGGCAAGAGTCTCCTAACAGACGTCTATCACCTGCCGAGATAAGAGGTAAGCGCGAGATATATTTACCGTCCGGGCCTCGCGATACCGTTGAAACAAATAATTGTTCGCATTCCAAGTCCTCAGGACTTTTAATTTTATTAAGAGGGGGTTCCTCAGATCGCCAAAACCTTTCCACCGTTTCCTTGAGTGTCAACTGGTTAACCGACGATTCGGCCAGCTCCCGCGTCTCCGGCAAAACTGGTCCGAATACCGCGAAATTAAATACCGTGCCCAACGCGTAGGGCCCACCCTGGCACAAAGTAATCTTTTCCCCATTTAAGATTTGACCGAGTATATCACATCCAAAAATTACGTCTATCTCTGAAGAATTCAATGAGCCGTTATCTGCGAGTTTCAACTCTTTAAAAACCAAATTTGTTCTGTTAACCGAATAAGACGTAAGCCTTCTTAAAACTGCCGCCGTTACCGCTAATACTGGGTGTTCTGAATGTTCTGGTCTGAAATATATAACAACAACGTGTTGATATGTATTGGCTTGAATGCCACCGATACCCGTGATTTGTACATTACTATAAGACCGTTTCAATCCGAGGGTAGATACCAAATCCCCCTTTATTACCGACATTTGAGCCCCTAAATCTAAGAGAGCCCGTGCTTTAACGAATTAATGATTAAACGAACTTACCTTAAGTGATGTTCTATCATAATTATACGAAGGCTTCGTCTGAAGAGATTAGAATACTTGTAGTAGCACGTACCGTGTGGCCATTCATACACTATAGTTGAGATATGTAAAAAAAAAAAGACGTGTGGCACTCGGGGACTGCCGCGGTAAAGCTATTACATAGCATTTTTTACCAACTATGCTAGTATAATTATTTCTATATAAGAATACTAGCTGATGCCCGCTTTTGATCGAGTTACCTTAAACGCGAGATGCCAATGAAGGTGTTCTGCCTAAAAATAAGATTTGCCTAAAAAGCTGTTTGCCTTGCATGTCTGAAATGTGAAGTCGACTAAGAAGCACATTGCCTAAAGTCGTTGCCTATGAAGCAAAATATTTAAGTGGTTAAATACCTACGCAGCAAAGTGCCTAAGTAGTAAAATGTTTTCAAACTAAAATACCTAAGCGGTTAAATGCCTTATGTAATGTAATGTCTATGTCTGTAAATATCATAATTGTAGCATTGGTCACTTGAAAACTTTTCCGTCAACAATAGTGTAGGTAAGTACTGGCCACTTGTAAGTAACAAATTGTGACTATTTTTTCATCATCAATCCAACCAACAGGAAAAATGGTAGGAAAATATCCGCGTTGTCCGATCCGTCCAACAAAGCACAGAGGGTTCGACCCCGACACCTGCCTAGTTTTCCATAGAGATTAGCAAATATGGTCCCAGTAGCCGTTCATTGGCATCTTACTTTTAAAGAAGAATTACCCCCTTTTGATCGACATAAGAAGGTAATTCTTTTCTTCGCTGCCAATTTTGCTAAGGCTATGCAGACATTAAATTTATTATATTATTTCAGGTAATCGGCTTCCTAGTCATTTTACTTTTCAGGCATGCTGCTTCATTGTCATTTCTCGTTTAGAGCAAACAGACATCTCGGTCATCTTGTATTTCTGGCAAACTGCCTTATAGTTAAATTAAATTTAGGCAATGTGCTTCTTAGTCGACTTCACATTTCAGACATGCAGCTTCATCGGCATTTCTCATTTAAGGCAAACAGCTTTTTAGGCAAATCTTATTTTTAGGCAGAACACCTTCATTGGCATCTCGCGTTTAAGGTAACTCGATCAAAAGGGCAAGTGCCTACTTGACTGTGGACATTTGGGCTTTTGGAATTTTGTTTTAGAACTTTTTAAGAAGAACAATTATTTTGTGATAAATTATTTTTATGTAACTTCAACCATTTACGCAGAGGCGCAACGGATACTCTTATTGCGATTAAATGTTTTCCGTTTTCGAAACATTCCTCATTGCTGCACCACTCCTATTAATCTTCGCATTATGTTATGTAGCCTATAGCCACTATCAATAAATGTACCTACTTACTATCGAACAGTTTTTGAAAGCCTACCAGTAGTTTCAGTAAGGCTTGCCTTGGTATGATGTGATTCATGGTCCCTTTGCAGCGTGTGTCCAATCCAGCGCAGCAGCTACACTTCCGACGTTTGATCTGTTGGGGTCTCACTGCAGCGTTCCAATAGTCTTACGTTCGTGATGTTCTCGGGCCCATATGTACCGAGGATCCATTGGAGGCAGCGTTTGACGAAGACTTATAGCTGGTAGCTGGTGCGAAATGTCTTTACTTTAGTGACCTTCCATGTCTCGCATCCGTATAGCAGTTAGCAGTACAGTTTTAACGTTTACTTTGTTATGAGTTTCACTCTTCGTGTCTATTTTCGCAACTGCCTACGGGGCGCAGCTGTGTAAAGGTTATTCTGGCATTGGCGAGACTCGAAATGATGTAGGGTACTCTTCTATTCCATCAGTTTCTGACACGACACTCCCGAGGTACGTGAATTAGTGCCTCCACCACATCTCTTGCGTCTGTCGATTTTAATTTCAGTCCAGCCATTCGCTGCCTCATACTGCTCGTTGTCCTGCACGTTGTCCTGCAGACATGCATGACGGCGTGTGTGTGCCTCAGCAGGCACAGGACATCGGCATCATTAATATCCTCCAGGATATCAGTATAGGCCCCATTCTATGCCGCGCCGATTGTTCTTTGCGGTATTCAGCATTATACCATCTATTTTCTATGGATGGTTGTTAACTATCCTGTTATCTTCATAACGATCCTCTAAGGTAGGTACAGTATGTATTTTCAAAAGAGTTTGTGAACTCTATTTTTAATTTCTTTTTCAGAATATTGATGACATTTGATTGATGTCATTTTATACACGTTACGTCTACTACATTGATACATGTAATAAAATTCTAACACGCCGGTGTTTGTATGTAAATTGTTTATACTGAGGAAAATTCTATACTGAGGAATAGTTTTAACCATTAAGCTCTATTTTGATATAGCATACAGGGCAGATTTACACGCTACTTGATGAGTATGATTAATAAATACCTCTAATTTCATAGACCTTGTGTGACGTAAACAAAGTTGCGAGGGTCAGCTAGTTAAAAGATAAAACAATAGGTTTCTTCTTTCTACTTAAAAACTATTTTTACAAATTTTATGGTAATAATAGACATTCTTTGAAATATGCATGTATGGTATTGTTGTGACTTTTATGACACGTTTAAAGTACATAGGTATGGGATAGATGGCGCTCGCGGCTACGTCAGCGTGAAATTTTCTTCCCGCTTCCCATGGGAACGTACTCCCGGGTTTGGTTATCTTTATAGCAGTATTATATATAAATTAACAAAACAAAAAATGATACTGCATTGGTGATAATAATAATAAAATGTATGTATATAGAGTACTCACTCATTTTCTTTCACTATTTTTCGTGACTTTCTACATTAATAAATGCACTTTGTTTATTTATATTTAAAACACTTTTTACACAAATTATACGAGTACAGTTCACTGTTGTACATAGATGATGAATACCTATACACGTATAGTCGAATTTTTATTTAGACGAAGTAAATTGACAGCAACTAATGTAATTGACAGCATCGAAATTGTCATTTCACATTAAGAACTCTAAATTCGACCAACACTCTTAATTCAACTTTGGTCGAGTGGTTAAGACGCGGATCGGTACGCAGAAGGCGCAAGATCGATTCTGGGTTTGAGCATCAATTTTTGGATTATTTGACATAATAATAATAATAATATATAACGACTGCAGAGTTCATAATTGACGTAAACAAAAAAATTATGAATTGCTAGACTAGATACACGAACGTGGCCGAAGGTACTGAGAGTGTGACTCGTTTTCGTGACACAATTTCTGGATTCGGTCTCCACGCAAGGCCCGCGATAGAAGCTATGCAATAGCTTAATAAACAAATATTTTAATATTAAGCCAAAAAATAGAAAGATATCTTCCCAGATCCATTCATGTACAGCGATCCCACTATGGCAACACTGTGCGCGCCATTTTCATTTAGTTCAGAGTAAGTATTTTACTATTTTTTGTTTAGCAAATTTTTCTTGGGTTTGGGTAGGGCGGGAGCTAATCTCTTCAGACGAAGCCTTCGTATAATTATGATTGAAGGAGTAGAAAAATGTTTGTTGCAATACCACTTTGACGCAATATACTTATATTCTATCCGACTACGCGCGACTACCGAGCGACTGATAGACTGGGAGCAAACTGGTTTACCTATATGAACTTTTATAACTGATGAGTAGTTGATCAGAATTTCTTATAAAATCTGTTCAACTTTATAATCTAGCAATGCATTTACTGGGCATATTTGGGATCTTCCTTTAAAAAACGGTAAAACGAATGTGGGTTGCTTTGAGTGAGCTCGTTAGGTCTTAATAAAGTCAGGTATCTTAATGATAATACAATCATCCGGACATACTTCAATAACTTGCTTTTCGATTTTGCTTAAAGATTGCACTCTGTGTGCAGTCACAACTTTTGTATATTATCCAAACTGATTTCATGATGTGGGTAGGTCCAAATAATTTTAAACAGTCGCTGTATTCCAAGTTACCTATTTTGTATTTTGGAATACGTTCGACCAAGCAATAGTATAGACGGGTCCTGGGTCCACGTCATACATTACGAACTGAAAAAGTGAGACTAGTTCACACACGTAGATAATGTAGAGCTCCTTTTCGAATTTAGGGTAGTGTTTTTACACTTCGGGAAAGCACAGGAAGGCATTTTGCGTAAAATGTCTTTTTTTGACACGTGTTTCACTTTCGGAACAATAACACCGATTACGACCAAGTGAGTGCATGCGCTCATTTTGTCGTAATCGGTGGTAGATCACATCTTCAAAACTAATGCATGGACATATCATTACCTGGTCGAAGGCATACGTAGCCTATAGAGACCCTTGAATAATCTAGTTACCCTCTCGTCAGTACCAATTAGCGAAAGTGCAGACCTATAGGTATGTATATTTAACGTACTAGGTATATTAAATACCACCCTGATAACAATCAGTCAAAAAAGAAATCACTTGGGTAATTGACGCTTCATATGGTGCAATATTATTAAGTAGGTAATTTTAAATTTTTTAAATGCAACACCATACTGCTTGACTGACTTATCCGAGAGGGAAGTAGGTACACATAAAATCTAAGTCACTTGTTGGGATGCTCCTCCGTGAAAGTGCCGTGCGGATAATTTTGCGGCTGTCAAGGTGACTTTGTGTTGAAGTTGTTTGTTAGGTACAAATAATGAGTATTGAAAAACTTCACTTTTACTGTTCCACAACATTTATTATTGTAATACCTAACCGGTTTCGCCTTTCGGCATTCTCAAAGGCTATTTACTTATTTAGATCATAATTACACTTCGAACGCATAGTACAAGTGAAGTTTTTCATTATGTGTAGCAAGTTCCATCAAGTGCCATCAATCAACAGTATCAATAATAAGAGTATTATCATATCACTACATAAGCTTTTTAAGATGGGAAACCATGGCTACGGGTAGGCCATTGAGGAACAACCATTATGCCTTCAGCATTTTCTAATATGATTATTCAAAGCATTTTTAAAATAACCGATATTGGCGGGAATGCATAAAAAATAATTTGGTTCAGTTTAAAGTGAACGAATTCATGGCTATAGCACCGGGATTTCGATGCCAAGAGACATATTTATCGCATTTTTTATTAAATCTTGTAGGAAACAAGTCAATATCCGGTTTTCCAAAGTGTTCAACAATTTTGCTGAAGGCATGGTCAGTTAGCTCCCATTCGATATCCGGGTGTGATCGTCGCGATTCTACATCTGCAACTTCGTTATCTTGGGAGCTAATATTATGATGCGAAAACATAATAATACTTAATTATGTTTCTGTCTTCACACCATTTCCAAACACTCCTTGTACTCGTAATATCCGTTAAAATTTGGGAAACTTACGTCACCTATTTTGTTGATATACAAAATGACAGTTGTGCCATTTTCCGTTAGCTCTATCCTTACCACATACTGCCCCCCCCCCCCCCCTGTTTTGCTGGTATCAAAATAAAAATCCACACAATAGTTATCGCCTCTTATTGGATTAACGGAACTAACTTGGGTCTGCCAGCACTTTAAATAGTCATTAAGAGACTCGGGTATAGACATATAACAGTCGTAATCGTTCAATGTTCTTACCTAGTATATAGCCAACCATACTGGATGGCGAGGCCGGATGAGGCGAGTAGACCAGCTAGGCGAGGGAATCGGCGAATTGAGTATCATTTTAATTTTAAAAACTTTGTTATAGTTTTTAACACAGGGCGGAAACTCCATACAAATGATTAGTTTTCAATTCTGTCGCCTACACTAAAAATACGCTATGTTCGTACAGAGCTTGAATTGTGTGTGACTGTGTGACCAATAAGGCTAAGCAAATGATCTCTCATGACTTCCGCCAGCTATAATGACAGCTGTGTCATTACTGGCGGGCCAGTGAGGGGTAAAGAGTTGGCTATCTGTATCACACAAATAGGCATGTATGTAATACTGTATGTAATACTATTAAGTATATTATCTTTGGTTTATAAGAAGACCCAAAGATTCTAACATAATTGTCGCAAAAATCAACCTCAATATTAATAATCCTCCATTTTAAAATGTAATGCGATTTTTCCGTTTGGCTTTGGAACTAACAAAATACTTGAGATGTATTGCTCATCACTTGGAGCACATTCAGTGATTGCACCCGATTCCAATAATTTATCAATAACAGTTTGCATGTCATTGAATTCATCTAAGAAATAGATTTTGGAGGATAAAAACCTGTTTTGGAATGGAATGAAAAGGTATAGTACCCTTCTGTAACCCACGATAATATTAGATTATCGTTGGTAATAAATTAAACGCCTATCATGAAACAAAGCTAACCTTTGTCGGTCAGTCGTTCTCAATAGCGTACCTCATCTATCGCCGGGTATGGGTACGCGCGCGCAAACGCCGCGGCTGCCCTGGCGAGCGCCCGCGCCGGCGTCAGTGGCGGACGATATCTCGTAGCCTGTGGGGCTGGTGGCGGTGGCGCGGGGCTCTTATTTAAATGTAGATGTCACAAAATTTTGGCGAGACCTTGGACTCCTGATATTGAGAATCGCACAAAAGTCTAGAGGCGTCAATAAGTAACTTGATTACGCGTTTTGACTAGCAAATATTTTGTTTGCCGGTACGAAATATTTTCCTGAAAGGTCGATCCCAACCTAGAGAGGTTAAGGACCCTTTAGGCACATTGTAACCTCTGGACTGCCCCAGTCTAGAAGTTACAACGTGCTCCCATCGGACAGCCAGATATGATTATATTGGCGTCTAAAGTAACGGAACACGCTTCCGGAGTCGAGGGCAGATCTGGGTCGAGTTCTAAGTTATATGGATCTAAGTCCACAATTTTGTATTATTCTTATGGATGCCGACACTAACATCGATTAAGTTTACAGACTCCTCCATTTGATTGTCTAAAGTAGACAGAGGAAAAAAAAAATGTAGGTAGATACCTAAAAAAAAATTTGGTCATATAATTATTGAATTGTAGGTAACAGGCCAAAAAACCTGTACTCATTCAATTATAGTATGGTAATATTATTACCGTGATTACAGTGAGGTATAGATAATTCAACTCATCAGTGCGCGCGGCGCTATGTGTGCGTGCGCTAGTAATTATACAGCTTTAATTTGTGTGGCAGTGACGCGGCCGTCTTCACAGAGTACATTTTTATATTATGAGGTAGAGACGTAACTCGACTTATTGACGACACCAGCGGTGCCAAGCAGTCTTTGCAGGAAACGCTCTGCGTGGCCGCGAAATAAACATCATATTTATACAAAAAGCATACAGCGCCATCTACCACGTTTGTAGGCAACTCTTACTTTATAATGAAACGAAATCAAATATCATGACAAGTCTCAATGTAACTGCAACGTTGAGATCCTGTGTAACTTGGTCACATTATAATTAATTACATAGTGTTCTTAGTGATAATACCATGGGTACAGTCGTTAAAGAAAATGTCTAATTCTTCACGGAGAAAATGTTTAAGAGGTCAAGTAAATATTTTTTATGTGTCAATTCGATGGAATTAATATTTGTTATCACTACATATAATAAAACAAAGTCCCCGCCGCGTCTGTCTGTTCACGATGTACTTAAAAAATACTGCATGGATTTTCATGCTGAGATCACCAATGATTCTTGAGAAAGGTTAACGTATATAATTTGTTGTGTTTTTGTATACATTGACTAAAATAATAATGATATTAGTTGATGTCGGAAAAAATAAGGTGTCTGAGAGCTTTTAACGAAAACGCTGCCTAAACCCTTCGAGGCATAACAAAATAATGTATGGTAGAATTGTGTAACTTATAAAGGCCTTTTTTTTTTTTTTTTTTACCTGAGGGAAAATCCTCATAGATGTTATGCCGGACTCCTACCGACTAAAAAACCTCACGTAACGCCCAACAACCTATGGTTGTGAGCCCCGGGTAAGCCCTCGGAAGGATGTCCCAGGACTCCCAACAGACCTACAGCCGCCTCTGCAGCCTCGCCCAGGGGGTGGTTCGGGTGCTAACCCGCGTCTTTGGAGGGGTTTCGGGTGTGATCCCGCTTCTAAGGGGGGGACGTGCGTGAGTTCCTCACGTCACGCTGCCGTCATGGGCCTGCTTCTGTAAGGACGGTGAGCGACCCTCTCACCGTCCTCAGACCCCCGGTCATGGAGGCCGATAGTCCTCGGCGAAGACACGTCGGCGGCGCCCAGGCCGCCGACTGCGGAACTCGGGGGGGAGAGTTCTCTCCCGTACCCGCCCCGCCGCATCTTTCACGAGCATGACCTGCTCGCAGAAAGAGGCGAGCAGGTGAACGCTCTGCGTGGCCGCGAAATAAACATCATATTTATACAAAAAGCATACAGCGCCATCTACCACGTTTGTAGGCAACTCTTACTTTATAATGAAACGAAATCAAATATCATGACAAGTCTCAATGTAACTGCAACGTTGAGATCCTGTGTAACTTGGTCACATTATAATTAATTACATAGTGTTCTTAGTGATAATACCATGGGTACAGTCGTTAAAGAAAATGTCTAATTCTTCACGGAGAAAATGTTTAAGAGGTCAGGTAAATATTTTTTATGTGTCAATTCGATGGAATTAATATTTGTTATCACTACATATAATAAAACAAAGTCCCCGCCGCGTCTGTCTGTTCACGATATACTTAAAAAATACTGCATGGATTTTCATGCTGAGATCACCAATGATTCTTGAGAAAGGTTAACGTATATAATTTGTTGTGTTTTTGTATACATTGACTAAAATAATAATGATATTAGTTGATGTCGGAAAAAATAAGGTGTCTGAGAGCTTTTAACGAAAACGCTGCCTAAACCCTTCGAGGCATAACAAAATAACGTATGGTAGAATTGTGTAACTTATAAAGGCCTTTTTTTTTTTTTTTTTACCTGAGGGAAAATCCTCATAGATGTTATGCCGGACTCCTACCGACTAAAAAACCTCACGTAACGCCCAACAACCTATGGTTGTGAGCCCCGGGTAAGCCCTCGGAAGGATGTCCCAGGACTCCCAACAGACCTACAGCCGCCTCTGCAGCCTCGCCCAGGGGGTGGTTCGGGTGCTAACCCGCGTCTTTGGAGGGGTTTCGGGTGTGATCCCGCTTCTAAGGGGGGGACGTGCGTGAGTTCCTCACGTCACGCTGCCGTCATGGGCCTGCTTCTGTAAGGACAGTGAGCGACCCTCTCACCGTCCTCAGACCCCCGGTCATGGAGGCCGATAGTCCTCGGCGAAGACACGTCGGCGGCGCCCAGGCCGCCGACTGCGGAACTCGGGGGGGAGAGTTCTCTCCCGTACCCGCCCCGCCGCATCTTTCACGAGCATGACCTGCTCGCAGAAAGAGGCGGCGCAGTCCCACTTACTCCCGCTGGAGAGCATGGCTCGCACCATGCTCTCGAGGTTCGGCGTCCGTGTGTCACTGTCCAAAGGGGTTCCAGTTGAAAACCAACGCCAGGTTTCCACCTGGCACATGCTGAACTGGACACCCATTTGGTGCAATTGGTTTTCGCATTATTGCTTGCATTCTGTCGACCTTGTGGGATTGGAGGTATGTTTATTCAGAAGTGCGAACATGCTTCTGTTTCCAATGGTATCTATAAGTGTTATTGTTTGTATAGTTGTATAGTTTTAAGTACTTCTCGTTATGTAAACGGATGTATGTCGTATGTGTTACTACTTTGCACCAAATAAATACTTCTTTCTTTCTTTCTTTTCTTTCTTTCGAGCGAGAGAGTGTCCACGTCCAGACCCACTACGAGGACCTGGCGCTGTTGCGCCCATGCTGTGCACTCCACCAGCGTATGGAGCGCTGTGTCATCGCTGCGGTCCTCGCAGTGCTGACACTCGGCCGTGGTTTCCCAGTGTCTTCGCCACAGACACCTACCGAAGCTACCGTGCCCGGTTAGTATCTGTGACAGCCGGTAGGAGAGAGCACCGTGTCTCCTCTCCAGCCACTCGTCCATGACCGGTCTGACGGCCGCGATTGTGGCGAATCCCCCCTTTGGTTGCTCAAGTCGCACCTTCCATGTCTCCACAGTTTTCTGGTGGAGCAGGGACCGCTGGGCCTCGATTTCTCGAGACGCAGGCCTTTGGCCCCGATCCAGTGCCTCCTTGCGCCATCTAAACAGTGACGCAAGGACTCTCGCTTCCAGGTCCCATGGAGGGGTCCCGGCTAGGAGACATGCCGCCTCACCGGAGATCGTGCGGTATCCCCTTATCACCCTGATGGCCATCGTCCTTTGCGGACTCAGCAGTCTGGCCACATTACTGGCCGACAGGGTCTCCGCCCATACCGGGACCCCGTATAGGGCCATGCTTCGCACGATCCCCAGGTATAGTCTCCTGTAGGGAGCGTTGGGTCCCCTGATGTTGGGCATCAGCCGCGCTAGTGCGGCTGACGCCCCCCTCAGTTTTGGGACCAAACTTCGGAAGTGATGTCCGAAGTTCCACCGGCCATCGAGTACGAGCCCCAGATACTTCATCGAGGGCTCGATGCCAATGCTGACGCCCCCTACCCACAGGCTGGATCCCGCAGGTGGCCCCTTCCGAGGTCCGTGGAAACACAGAGCCTCAGATTTGTGAAGGGCGACCTCGAGACCCAGCCGCCGAATTTGACCCACGACTTGAGCAACCCCTGCCGTGGCCTTTAGTGCTGCATCACGGTGCGTTGCTCCCCGCGCTGTAACGAGGGTGTCGTCAGCGTAACAAGTTACGCCGACCCCTCGAAGCAACGGACCACGCAGCACTTATAAAGGCCTACAGAAAAGTCATAAATGATAGAGCTCCAAATTCTAATGTAATAAAAATAGAAATGCAGAGATGGTCGACGGAAAAAAACATTGCTTATACTGCAAATATGACAAAAATTAAATTGCATGACTTGATTTAAAAAATAAAAAAAAACCATATCTATCTTTACATCTAAAAAAAACTGTTGAGGGCGAGAGTCTGTACATGGAAGATAATTTGAAATTTTAATTGTAGGGCGTTCTCTAATCGATACTGAAGCTGAAAATGTAATTAAAAATTTTCATGTCTGTCTGTCTGTAACCTACTGAATTGATTTAAATAAAATTTGGTATAATCTGAGCTTATGATCCGAGGAAGGTTCTACGATACTTTTGTTCCCGATATATTGCGCGGTTCCTTTGGAAGAGGGCAGGGCAGTTTCACACGCTTTTCGCACACCTTATAATATGTCAGCTAGTTTGTTATAAGATTAATGACATACTTCAGCCATATGGCTTAAAAGTTCTTCGGCTACCACCGTATCATCCTGAACTAAACCCAATAGAAAATGTATGGGGAATTTAAACAAATTATAATGCTTCGCATAAAATCGAACAAAATGTGATGGAAATAATGGAATTAATAAACGAACGTTTAAGTAAATTGATGAAGAGATGTGGAGTTATACTTGTCGACACGCCAAAGAAGAAGAATACTATCGACATTTTGAATGAATTTATAATTAACCTTGGGGAGAGCAGCGAATCCTAAAATGTCTCAATTTTATTCTTCAAACAGCGATACATAATCCACCCTAATATGTATAACATACATTTCACCCATTGATTTTTATTTTAGTTAAACAAGTGTTTTTGTATTTTGTACTTCACTGTACCTCATGTCACGCACACGAAGTCACTGTGTTTAGACGAGGCTTACCCACACATAGTGCCGCGCGCACAGATGAGTTGAACTTACTATAAGCATCTATAAATAGATGAACTCGGCACTGATTTTTATAGGTAGAAATAATAAAACAATACAAGGCGATAGTCCCACTAAACTATCCTCATGTATTTTGTTAAATAATGAAGGTAGCACTCTCAATGGAAGTGCACTCAACATAATGTTAATATAAAGATATACCTAGAAAAAAATTAGGTCATATAATTATTGAATTGTAGGTAACAGGCCTAAAAACCTGGACTCATTCAATTATAGTATGGTAATATATATTACCGTGATTACAGTGAGGGAAGCATCCTTAATAGATGAACTCAGCACTGATTTTAATAGGTAGAAATAATAAAACAATACAAGGCGATAGTCCCACTAAACTATCCTCATGTATTTTGTTAAATAATGAAGGTAGCACTCTCAATGGAAGTGCACTCAACATAATGTTTATCTAAACATAAAGTATTTACCAGTTAAATCATATTTAATAACTAAAATGCTGAAGTAAGTACCTTTTTGTATCGACAACGGTGTATACATCGGAACCGTTTGTAGACGAACTCGATGACCTTTTTTGACCTCGTCCAATTAGTAACTTCCTAAATATGTAATCATCACAATGATTGCTCACGTTTAGGTATTTTATAATGGTATAACACTACGTAAAGTTATCGAGTTATTATTAGTACATTATAATTAATATTATAACTCAATGTATAAAGTGAGGTGTTGAACGGCCGAACACTAGAACGCGAATGAAAATGGCGCGCACAGTGTTGCCATAGTGGGATCGCTGTACATGAATGGATCTGGGAAGATATCTTTCTATTTTTTGGCTTAATATTAAAATATTTGTTTATTTTTTTACATATCTCAACTATAGTGTATGAATGGCCACACGGTACGTGCTACTACAAGTATTCTAATCTCGAAGACGAAGCAAAGTATAATTCACCATTTTTATTCTTAATTTCAATAATAGCTGTGGGTAGAACAACATTATACGGGTTTCGATGCAAAGACGTTGAAGATGAGTCATCATGTAACCTTAATTGCTATGCTGAATATTGCTTTTGAGAATTATTACGTGACTGACCGCGCGATTCGTGCGATTCGTGCGATTCCCGCCGTTCGCATGCCTGATAGCCGTTGCGCGAGCTGACCTGAACCACACGCTCAGCTGATGAGCGCGACGGTACCTCTCTTCTTTCGCGAGGAGAGGCCGTGCGCGTGCGACGACGCGGACGGTGGCTGCGGTAGCCAGGTCCCTCCGAAGGCGAGCTAGCGCGAGACGCAGTATAGTTGTGCATGCATATTAAGTCGTTGTGGCCCGATGGTCACAGCGTTTACGTGCTGTCTTTTTATCGCACGTAGATGCCGAATGCTTACCAAAACATTTAAAGCATAAATTTTCAGCTTGCACCCAGTCTTTACGCTGACCCGCGGTTAATTTTTTAAATTTAAAACACTCCGAAATCATGTGACCGCTTATTTCACAGTATAAACAGCGCCTGGCGATTATTCGTTCATTCCTGTAAGATTCACTTTCGTTTCCGATGATGTGTATGGTGCGGCGGGTACGATTGTCCTTCAAGGTCGCGCCGTCAGCTGTTGTCGAGTCTATAAGCCGACATTCATTTTGCATAAACTCCACAAGTTGATTGAATGTGGGTAGGGTGATTATATTTCCGCAGTATTTCTGTTCAAACCGAGTTTTAACGTCTGACGGAATTTTATTTAAGCTAATGATTAATAAAATATAAGACCATTGATCTATAGGAAGGCCTAAATTATTCAAGGCGCGAGTGGACTCCAACAGTGGGTTTAGAATTTTAGAACGCAGATCATAGGGTTTATTTAATGTAGGTAGCTGTAGGATTCTAGAAATGTGACTATCTGCTAGCATTCTGATATTTTCATATCTACCCTTAAGAATTTCTAAGCCTATATCTAGGGATTCGTCTACCATAGGTAAATGCCGTATTAAGGTATGCGGTTCATTTAACACATGAGAAACTAAGTAATGAAATTTTTCCGTCTTTGATATATCTTTCCGTGTTAGTACCAACGAACTGAATAGGCTTATAAAACTTGTCCACTGAAAAACGTCAACATCAAATTTGCATAAATCAATTCTGGGAAGTCTTGCCGTATTTGAACTCTCGGACGGTCTATGAACCCCGTCCAAACCCGGGTAAGCCGACGAGACCGCTTCCAGCTGATTATAAGCTAACTCCGCCTCATTATAATCAGCCGTATAGATTTTAATCATTTCCGAATCTACGGTATTATCCAGCAATAACTCATACTGTTCCGACAAAAGTGCGTATCGTTCATCGAGTTTACGCAATCTCGCCGAAATAACTGCATTGGTTTGAGTTTTTCCCGCGATCATTTCTAACGTGCTTCTAAGCCATTCGACTTGAATTTTAAATTTAGTTGATGATACCTTAGCCATTTTAAATCGTTAAGACTCAAATCGTGATGCACCCACCCCCGGGTAAGAGAAAAAAAAAATATACGGAACCCTACAATAAATCAAATAAATTGTTCTAATAACTGAGGATAATTTCACAAATATCGCATACCGCACAATATAATATAATAACCGAACCGCAAATAACAAACAAACTTAACGACTTTAATTTGAATTGTATCCGACCGAATCGAGACTTATGTCAGAGCTGTAAGTGGCGGTTAAGAATTTCAATTTTTAAATCTGCAACCGACTTATGATTTGAAAAAATACCAACTAATATACCGAAATCCGGCTGAATTCCGCTCGAATGGACCATAAATATGTTCGATAACTCAGTGAGCTAGTGGACTGTCTTTTGGTAGTTCTTGCAGGCACACAAGACGACACAAGAAGTTTCGAAAATCGGACCGCCACCAAGAATGATTCGCCACTTACCTTGATTCCCGGTCTTCCTAAGTATGCTCCGAGGCCTTGAGATTCTTTTGAGGTTGTTTCCGAGTTGCCGTGTCGACCGAGGCACTGACACACACATGTATCACGCACAATTGTTCCGAACCGCGTCCGAGATGTAACTGAGCGGTCGATGCGAAATTGGCCGCACGCCTGGCAGCGCGGGGCGGGGGTTAGCCAGCCGAGTGACGAATTCTCCCGATGGCCGACCGTGTCGCCGAAACAAAAGCTTTAGTCCGATTTTCATAATTCTTACAGTGTAACGACCGAAAAACACCTGAAAAATAAGAGCGGGCTTGAATAGTTAATAGTTTGTAAGAACTTTATTTTTAAGATTTTTTTTGCAATAAACAGTTTTTTGTGCTTACTGAAAAGTGCATAATTTTCACTTACACCATATTAGAATAAGGACAAATTTGTGTGAGACATTTTTTGTAAGAAAGCTGTGAAAGCTGAGAGAAAAGTATATTTAGTATCAATACACAAAACGAACCCTACTTTAAAACTGAGCTTGTCACTATTTTGCCAGCTTTCAATTCACTGTTCATTAATTAGACGTAATACTTACATCAATTGAATTAATTCAAGCAAACCTAATTGAATTTGGATTAACACCTTCCACCGCACCGTATTAAGGCGTCTATACATGAATTCTTGAGCATGTTTTTGAAGTTTCTGCACTGGAAAATAAGTAAAGATCATTAGCTATCGAAGTTCATTAATATCCCGAAAAGTCTCCGTCAGATATAATTAAGAGATTTAAGGTGAACTTTGTTTAGTGTGTTTCCTGTAAGCGCGTATAACCTCTTTATCCTCTGGAGAAGTGTTTAGCCTCTTTTGGTTTCATGCAACTGACAATTTATCTGAAATTGAATTCTTAAGTAGCAAAATGTGGGGAGATTTGTAAAAGAGCAACTGCGATATTTCTAAGATCTAATACACAGTCAGAGCCACTATTTTCTAAGTGCTTTACATCATATGAATATTGTTCGTAGTTTGCATTCAATGAATATAATAGAGTACCTATTTAAAATTATTTAATACTAGCTGACCCGCGCAACTTCGTTTGCGCCACATAAGCGAGAGTATTACTTGTTCCCGTCGCATTTACTCCCGTCGCGTTGCGTTTACTCCTGTAGCGTCTCGTCGTTAATATTCAATATTACGTTTGAGAGAGAGAGAGAGAAAAGTTTCTCGTCGCGTGTATTCCCATCGCATTATTTTTAAGAACAATTTCGTTTATGAAAGAGGTATCCCGTGGCATTATTGTAGAAAAAAATTGATTGCCATTAAGATGGTTATTGTGCACCAACCTAACTAATGTTTTTAGAATTTTTTTAAGAGAAACAATTTTGTAGTACATATTTTTTCCATAACAATAAATATTTACGCAGCACACGCAACGAAGCTCTCAAAAGGAATAACTTTTCCCCCGTTTTTGAAACATTTACTATTACTGCTTCGCTCCTATTCGTTGTAGCGTGATGCTAGATAGCCTATGACACTCCACAATAACGTAGCTTTCTATTGGTGAAAGAATTTTTTAAATCGGTTCAGTAGATCCCGAGATTACCCCTTACAATTTAACAAACACACAAACTTCACTTCTTTATAATATTAGTATAGATGTGTATAGATTCAGTAACGATATTCATCTTGTATCAGTCTTGTATCCTTCCCTTCCATTCAGTGCTGACCTCCTTTTTTAATCACCCATTCACTCCTAAATATTGCCATCAATGCTATTCTACATTCTCAAATATTTTAAAATAATGTGTGCATAATTATATATGGTAACTGAAATGAAATGAAAAAGGTAAAAGTCAAGTTTGGAACAGTTTTAACATGGTTAACAACAGAGTTTCAAATAAAATCATATTGCTCTAGTTACAAATATGTATAGACTGGCGAAGTTTGATTCAATTGGGGCGACCATAAAGCTAAAATGTGCTACGCGACGCAACTTTGATGAAAGCCTTTCATTTTTACTAAATCAAATAGTAACTATACAAACACAGTGCACTGTTACGAATTTTTTATTAATTGAGTAAGTAAAACTTTGAATTTGGTCATTGATTTATATAATAACAAAGCCTATACTGGACTTGCCAAAGAAAAATATGATACACTTCACAATGAGATTATAAATGTTAAAATTGTGTGTGCCTAATTAACTATTTTGTTTAACTTTCAATTTTGTGATGTTTTGTGGTCACAGCGTTATCTTCTTTACAATTTTATAGATTTTATATGGGATGAAATTCAGACAAACTGCCTCGTTGGTCTAGAGGTCGAAATGTGCGACTTCGGATCACGAGGTCGAGGGTTCGATTCCCACCGGAGACAAAAATTTGTGTGATCCTTAAATGTTTGTCTCAAGAGTCTGGGTGTTTCAACGTATGATAAGTATGTACCTATTTTAAAGTATGCAAGTATTAATGTCCTTAACCCTAGATAGATAACCATATTGTACAATACTGGAAAGATAACCATGCGTCATTTCGACTCAAGTGTATGATTTGGCTGATTCTGCGTAATATATATTATTTTATGTTTTGTAACAATTAGGACTGCATTAATAATTATAATAGATAATAAATAAAACGATTATTTATACAATTTTTACTAAATATTTGCAATAAACAAAACACTCTTTTCTTAGAACAAAAAAATTGACTATTATTGAGATCTGTTGTAACTTTTACATGTATTAGTACAAACTGTATAAAATCAAGTTTTTATCATCTTAGTAATATTAGAACCAGTAAAAAAAATATGTTATATGACTCAAAGGCACTTAGGGCAATAGCTCGACTTGTGCTCTCCACAAATAAAAATTTTGCATTCTTCTCATATTTACGAAACTAAAACATTTAGCTTAGCAATACGAGTGTCATCTACAAGCTCTATAGTCCGAATGAGTTGGCAGGAACGGGGAACGCGGTGTTGCGAAATACACGCGAAATATAACAGTTTTTCGAAATAAAGGGAGTCGATTTGACGTAGGTTATCTTTCTAGGGTTAATATGATACCCATAACAGAAGCAGGTTATTCCTAGTTTACTTTGAGATCAGATAGCGTAGTGTGAAAATGTCCGTGAATATTTTATTTATTTATTTAAACTCATTTTTGACTGCCTCTGTGGCGCGGTCGGTAGTGACACCGCCTGCGGCGCTGGAGGTCGTGGGTTCGATTCCCACCGGAGACAAATATTTGTGTGACCCATAAATCTTTGTCTCGAGAGTCTGGGTGTTTCTATGTATAATATGTATGTATTTAAAAGTATATAAGTATTAATATCCGTGGTCTGATACCCATAACACAAGCAGGTTATTCCTAGCTTACTTTGGGATCAGATAGCGTTGTGTGAAATGTCCGTGAGTATTTATTTATTTTATTTATTTATTTATGCCAAAATAATTTCGGGCACCCTTCTCCTCCTCAGAAGGATGTCCCAGATTTCACGGCAAGCTTTGGTATACCACCGTGGCCGAAGAGGACCATTTTATTTGTGATTATAGGTAAAATAAGCTCGAACTGTATTTGAGAATGTCTAACGTAGGTATACGTTTGTATATTTTCTAGATATCTTTATGTTCAGTGGCAGATTTCAAACTTTGGAAGTATGTAGAAAATAAAGTAGGTACGTTACTGACTCAAAAAATGTTTATTACTGTTTCCTATAAGAATTGCGGATTTCATCTTTTAAAAACCACGGTGTCCAAATAGTGGCCTTCAAATCAGACACACTCTTTGAATCTAGCACTCATATTGTTGTAAACGCGTTTACAAAGCGACTGGGGAGCCGGACTTTGGCTCGGATATTGTCTTTAAGTTGAGTTACAGTGCTCGGATTGGTTTCGTATACTACTGATTTTAAGTATCCCCGCAAGAAAAAGTCACAAGGGTTTAAATCTGGTGACCCAGGTGGTCACAAAAGGGTACCATTTCGGGATATGATTTTTTTTAAATAACTGCTTTACTGCATAAATGGACACATCAGCAGTATGAGCTGTAGCCCCATTCTGCTGGAACCATGTGTTTCGGTAAAAGTATGGACTATTCTTTAATTCTAGAGCAAAAAAGTAGTCGATCATCTTGGCATAATATCTCTCCTAATTCAGTTACAGTTTGATCACTTTCATTTGCAAAGAAATAAGACCCTATAAAAGTAGATGCAGGCATTGCACACCAGACACTAGTACTCGTATGTTCAATAGTGACAGCCGATTGTTTTAATAGTGGTGTAAATATTCAAAGAGTAAACATGTTATGTCTACTCCCCTTGTAGTGGTCGCGTTGTTCTATGCGATAAAAGGATCATTACTAAGTACATCGACTCAAAGATAGTTACTGAATTCAAGAGACAATCTATAACCACTCATAAATTTCCTCTTAAAAACAAAAGTAAGTCATTTTCAAATGAAAACAATAAATAGACAATTTATTTTCACCCAAAGAAAATAACAACGGATTTAAATTTAAATTTCCTGCAGCGAATAAAGTTGCCTCGGTTTCCTCTCTTGCGAATGAATGACTGAGTATTTTCAGGTAGTGGTTTATACTTTATACCCATAATTATTTAGTTTAGACGTGTTTCATATTTCTCTCTGTATTCGTAAGGTTTTCTATGACTTTACTTAACAATTTAACGTGATACCCGTGAGATATGTAAAGTATATGGACTTTGATGAGAATCCTTTTGCTATTTTTAAGGACCCGTACCCAAAGGGTAAAAGCGGGACCCTATTCATAAGACTTTTTTTTCTGTCTGTCTGAAATTTTCACAGATTATAATATTTCAATACCCGCATAACAAGAAATACTAAAATCAGAAAAAATAATACAGCAAACTTGACTTATTCAATTTTTTGGCAGTTGGCCGGTTGTTTTTTATTTATATTTTGGACTTTGGAAGCGTGTGGCAACGTCATTTTGCGTTTGTGCAAAAAAAAAATGCTTGTATTCCAAAGACGTATCATATATAGACACGTTATACAACAGCTAAACTTTTATAAATTTAAAAAAAGAATTCTATAAATTATCTGTGGTAGCATGCATGAAGTCAATATCAGAGGAATGTGGGGAAAAAGGGAAACTTGGATTTCACTTACTGAGACATAATATGGTTAATGTACTCGTATTTACGGGTAAAGTACGTAATATTTAAATTTATAAAATGTTAATGTAGTTCATCGGATTAGTAATTATTAACGTAATTTAAGTCATAAAATAACAATGCCATACAGAAAAAAATATTTAATAAGTAATAATTTAGTAGGTACCTAGTAAGTAATCCAAACATTTGTAATTTAAATCATTTTAATAATCTTAACCCAGTAATGCCTAGCGTGTCCATATGGACACACAAATCGTGGTTAAATAAAAGAGTTGTTATGGTAGTATTTTTTGACTTTTGTAATTATTTTATTAGTCTAACTCTGCATTCAAATGTCAAATTTTAATACAGTGTTTACACCACTGTTTCAATAATTTTAGTTTTCCAAGTATATTCATTTATTTGCCGCCTTTAACCAGTACGCAGAAAAAATAGACCCGAGATGAGAGTAAGTAGTTATTATTTTTAAACTATAAATTATATTCATGTTATTATAGCACAAATTTATTGCGATAGTGTGTATTTATTTATATAAAAGCATAAAATATTGGCAGAATGTAATTTCCTATGTTATATATAGCACTGAACTTCATGTGTCCATATGGACACGCTAAGCTTTAGCCATAGCATTACAATATGTTTCGTTTTACTTTTAGATTGTTCGATTTTGACTTGTTTCTAGGTAAAGACACCATAAATCAAGCGCCAGATGTGAGAAGAGTAAAAAGGTGGTGGTGGTATTGTCGTCTACAGTGATATCGGCGGTTGACAGCAAACCAAATGAGGAAAAAGTCGAGAGGTTATCATGATTTAGCCATTAGAAAATGTTTTTGTCAAACCTTTTGGGTGTACAACAGCTATACATAATAAAACAATAATCCCAAAAGTACCACCACATCACATGCATGTGGCACCACCGCCTTTATCCACAAGCCTTACTCTTCAGAAGGATCCAAAAATAAATAGGAAAAGATAGGATTGTCTACTACTACATTACATTTATTAGGCTCCTCCAAAGACTAGTGGACAAATACATACTTATAGGTACTTATATATATATGTAGATAAATACATTAGAGAGGAAGTGGTTATTATCCCTATTTGTATGGAAGCTGGAAGCTTGTAATCATAATGCTTGTGATTTTCAAAATAAGATGCCACAGCTGGAGCTTCGTAGAGCAAGAGTATTGATATCTTACCTAAAAAACTTTTGGAGTAGGTGCCAAAGGTGCAGGTAGATCATCTACCTTCAAACTATACGGTAGGTTTGATAAGATATATCACTATGTACGGAAAATTACGTAAAAAAAGATGTACGGACCCAAATGCAAAACAATAAGTTCGATGACCTCAGGTATTGATTGTACTGTACCTACTAAAAATAATAATAAACTTTTATATTATTATTTAAAAATGTCTCGTTTATGTTTTTAAACAAATAGCAATAAATTTAGGTTACCAATTACCAAAAAAAAACTGCTTATGTTCGTGTCTTTTCAGCTATTGCAAGTGCTTAGTGTGTCCATTTGGACACGTGATTTTTTTTAAACTTCCAAATTATTTATAAAAATAAAATTTATGATTTATGTCTAGAAATACCTCATTAAATCATATTTAGTGTCTAGATTTACCAAAATCTCAAAAAAAATAATTCGGGCATTACTGGGTTAATATATTATTATTATGTTTCATTATTTTTTTAAAGAAATATAATTACCTAAATAAAAAAAAATATTCAAATACCAAAATAAAACATTAGTTCAAAATCTCCCCGACATCCCCTTACGGGTCGCGGGCGCCAAGCCACAGACTATAGAGTACATTTTCTTTGTGCATTCAATAAGCTTGCCGCCATTTTATCGATCCGAGAAAATGAAATAATATTATAATTTCTTTTTTTTTTTATTTTTTTTTTTATACCACTAAGGTGGCAGACAAGCATACGGCCCACCAGAAGGACTGGTGGTCACCGCAGCCTATGAACGTTTGCAACACCAGAGGCGCCACACTCGCGCTGCCGACCCTGTAAAAACCTTCTTAGACCCCTTTTGAAGAACCCCATACTGTAGGCGTTTGGGAAAACCGAGGCAGGAAGTTCATTCCACAACCTAAGCGTACGCGGAAGAAAACCCCTCGGATCTAACCGTGCTCAAACGCTCCGGACGTAGGGTGTGAGGATGAAATCCCTGTCTATGGCGAGCGGTGCGATGATAGAAGGTAGCCGTGGGCATCATGTCAAACAATTCCTCAGAGCACGTACCATTGTACAGGCGGTAGAACACGCATAAGGAGGCAAAGTCTCTCCTGTCGCGAAGAGGTTCCACACCACCTGTCAGTATAGGATCGTTGACAACTCTCACAGCTCGCCTCTGCACCGAGTCAAATGGGCGAAGCTGATATTCAGGTGCCCCCGCCCAGAGGTGATAGCAGTACTCCATGTGTGGCCGCACTTGCGACTTATAGAGAAGCAGTGTTTGCGCCGCAGTAAAGTACCGCCGCGCCCTGTTGAGCACACCGAGCTTCTTGGACGCCAGCCTGGCCTTGTCCTCCAAATGACTGCGGAACTGAACGTCACTGGAGATGTCAACACCAAGGATCCCTATACTTTTAGAGATGGAAAGAGATGTGCCCTGGAATCGTGGCGCTACAGTAATTGGGGCTTTCTTAGCGGTGAAGAAACACACCTGTGTCTTGGAGGGATTGAACTGGACAAGGTTTTGTCTACCCCAATCGGACACTCTAGTAAGAGTAGCCTCGATTTCAGACACAAGCTGTTCACGACTTTCTTCCACTGCATCCCGAGAGATACCGGGGCGGCCTGTGTAACAAGTGTAGACTGTGATCCCTATACTGTCGTCCGCATAACAATGAATGCCGTCAATAGACAACATGTCATTGATATGCAGCAAAAACAGGGTAGGGGACAACACTGAGCCTTGCGGTACTCCAGCGTTTATGGCCATGCAGTCAGAACAGCTGCCGTCGACAACAGCCCTGATGCTTCTATCGGCCAAAAACTGGACACCCATCCGCATAATCTCTCGGTCAGTCCGTAGGAGGGCAATTTTTTAAGAAGACCACGGTGCCAGACCCGGTCAAAGGCTTTAGAAATGTCGAGGCTCACTGCTAGAGCCTCGCCCTTACTCTCGATAGCCGTCGCCCATCGGTGTGTGAGGCACACGAGAAGATCGCCCGTCGAGCGACCGTGACGAAAACCGTACTGCCGGTCACTGAGCAGGTCGTTTTCCTCAAGGTACCTCAGGAGCTGTGTATTAATTACACGCTCCATCACCTTAGACAATAGTGAGGTGACGGCTATAGGCCTGTAATTGGCCGGGTCGGTCCTATCACCCTTCTTGGGCACAGGATGCACATACGCGATCTTCCACGACGCCGGGACTTGTCGCATGGAATATGAAAGCGTGAAAAGACGTGTAATTACCGGACACAACTCTGGACCACACTGCTTAAGTACTACCGCGGGTATACCGTCTGGCCCACTCGACTTATGAACGTCCAGAGAACGAAGCTCCCGTCGGACGTCCCGCTGCGTAAATTTAACTTCCGGGATGAAAGTTCCACACCACGGAACGTCCGGCGGCACAGCACCCCCGTCGATCATGGTCGAGTTAGAGGCAAAGAGAAGACCCAAAAGGTCGGCCTTCTCCCCGGCACTCTGGGCCAGACTACCGTCGGGTTTAAGCAAAGGTGGTAAACCTGACTGACAGAAGTTTCCCTCGGCAGCTTTGGCAAGCGACCAGAATTCACGACTCCCTGAAGGGTACCCTGCCAGCCGCTCACCAATTCTGCCGACGAAATCGAATTTAGCCCTGACAATTGCTCTTTTGCTGGCCCTCGAGGCGGCATTTAATTTGCGTTTCACCTCAGAGATGTTAGGATCTGAATTTGCACGAGCCGTGGTCCAGGCTCTGTAGGCAGATTCTTTCAGCAATAAAGCTTCTCTGCAGAGCCGATTGAACCACGGTCGCTTTTTTGCTCCTACAGGGATCCAGCGGTTGGGAATATAGCATTCCATGCCCTCCAAGATCCCCTCAGCGACTGCTGCAGCGCAGGAATCCAGATCGTCTGAGGCAAAACAAAGCCGCCTCCACGGGTACGACGCGAAGAACTCCCGCAGTCCATCCCAGTCTGCTGACTTATAGTGCCACACATGTCGCCACTCCTTGGGCCGAGGTGGTTCAGGCCTTGCGAGAGGCACATGCGCCCGAATGATACAGTGGTCCGACGATCCGAGCGGAGCTTCCACTGAGACGTTGTATCCATCCGGACGCGTTGTCAGCAGGAGGTCCAGCAATGCACTATGGTCGTTCTCCTTATCTGGTATCCTCGTATGGGATTTAACCAGTTGGGAGAACCCATAGGTCAGGGCAAATTCGTGTGCAGCGTTCCCCGCAAAGTTGGTCATCCGGGAGCCCAACCAGTCAACATGATGACCGTTGAAGTCCCCCAGAATCACAATCTCCGCAGAGGGATACTGCTCAATCACCTTGTCAGTCGATTGTTGCAGGTGGTCAAAAAGGCGAACTGTGTCCGTGTTACCGCTGTGAGACCTGTACACGCACGCGTAGATCCGAGTGTGGCCCCCGTGATCCACGCGCGCCCATAACGTAGACAAGTCCCTGTCTTCAAGGCTTGTAAGACGGCGACAGCAGACATCATCACGGACGTACATACATACCCCGGCTTTCGGCTTGAAGTTGTACTCAAGCTTATAGCCTGGGTACATTAAGTAGGATGTATCGCCCGGGCATGAAATCTGCGTCTCCGTCAGGAAAAAAAGGGTCGGCTTCGCAGTTTCCAGATGGTGGTGGACTACGTTGAGGTTCTTGTGCATACCTCTGATGTTGCAAAGGTCCATGTAAAGTGTGGACGACGAAGCCACTGTGTATACTTTTTCTCTCTTTCTTCCTTTAGCCATGTTTTTTAAAAAAGGGGGGTTAAAAAAGTTAAGAGGTGCCTGTGTACCGGTAGCGCAAGAGACTAAGCGAGACTCTAACTAACCAAAGGCAGACAGAGGTAGTGCGGTAGATTGGCACGGCGTACGGAAGGGCCCCCGGTCCCCCCCCGATGCAGAGGCCGCGTCCACTCCGGTATCCTCCTCCGGCACGACCACAGCACCAGGGACTTTACACAGGCTGCTGGTTCAGCCTCCTGGGGCGGAGATTATGTAATCCCCAGGTTCGGGTTCCGTACAGCCTGCGGGCGGTCAGCGGTCAACCGTTTCACCGGGTCTCCCTGACCGCCGTACCAATATTCCGCGCCTCTATCTGCCAATGGAGACAGATTAAGCCTCTGGTCTCACCGTCACCGGCACAGAGTCACCCCAATGAGCTCTGGATCCCTGCTAACCGACGGAGAACATAACCCAACCGGAGTCAAATTACTATTACCGCGGTCTTCTGCAGGGCGGAGGTACTGCCCCAGGCGGGCTGCTCACCGAACGGAGTACCGTTATGCCCTTCCTCCTAATGTGGGCTTCTTCGTTAATCCCTAAGATATTGAATCTTAGGGATCTGATTGAAGAAGCCACTACTGTACCCTCAGGGTGTAACGTTAGCTCCATGAGAAGTAACGCATGACCAAAAAATTTCTATTGTACATACGCATGAAATGACACGTTTTTATATTGAACAGTTGCTGTGTAGCTTGTGCATCATCTGAAGAAACATGAAGACATGTTTTTTCGAGTTTTCTTTACTAACAGAATTTAAAACAGTGCTTAATAGAACTTTCGCTAACCCTACAGCCGCGTCACAGATTTTCAGGTAATTACCTACTTTACGTGTTGCCATTTTCAAGTGTCTATAACGTATCTATAGTTTTTATATCATTGTTGTATTCCTCTCCTTTTAGCGGGAGAGTTGCTTTATACCGTTAAGCTGTCTAGTAACGTCAGTTGGAGACAAATTAATATTAACAACTGAACAAAATTACTTTTTTTGAACTCCTTTTGGAGTCGGTCGAAAAAAGACTAACTGAGAGTTGGATGAACGAATATCGTACTCATCCTATATGGCATTAATACACATTATTTACACCGAGGTACATAATATTTAAAATAAAGCCTACATATAATTCAATTTTATTTATTATACAACTATTTTTACGTGTGACTCTTACCGACTAAAGTCACACGGTTCCCTACCACTTTTGGTGGGAGCCCTGGGTAAGCCCTGGAAAGGATGTGCCAGAATTGGATATCCCAGGATTATCACAGCAGTAACCTTGGCCTGGCACCAGAAACTTAAAAGAAATACGTAGTCATTGACTGTTTGAAGAAACATCTACTGAATTCTTTAAACTAAACTATTACTTCCACAGTCATGTAGTGCAACAAAACATTATCTACAGAGATATCCCGGTAAATCCGCACGGAAGAGCTAAATCTTCAAGCTGAAAGAAATGTTGCCGATCTAGTGCACCGAATCACACGTAAACATGCAAAAGAATTTTAAAGAAGGACGTTTAATTCGATACTAACTGTGCAGTTAATCTATTTAGGACTCTGTGCTTATGAAGGAATATTTATTGGGAACTTACAACGAAAAAAAACAGTTTTTCTTTCATCCCCTCTCTCAAAGGAACCGTGCAAAATATCGGGATCAAAAGTATCCTAGAACCTACCTCGGATTATAAGCTCTGATTGTACCAAGTTTCATTCAAATCGATTCAGTAGTTTCGGCGTGATACTTATTCGGGATACAGACAGACAGACAGACATGAAAAGTTTAAATTACATTTTCGGCTTCAGAATCGATTATAGAACGCCCTACGATTAAAATTTTCAAAATATCTTCCATGCACAGACTCTCGAACCTCAACAGTTTTATTATAAGTATAGATAAATTTCTGAATTTTCTATCAGTCAGAACAAATCTTGTTGGTTCAAGATCATGACTTTTGTAAGTATTAAGGAAGACCACGGTTGTATTCATCGACAGTAATAGGAGGTACGAACCGTAAGGCAGAGTTCTTAACAAAAGTAACTCAAAGTAATTGATCCTAACCATGTTATTGAGCGGGACGAAGCGAAATGAAGTTTCACAATATTACTGAGATAGTCGTGTCCTATGACTTATTTAGAAAAAAAAACATCAAATTGTTACAACAGATGAAGTATGCTGTGTTTGGGAACTTATTAATAGGTACCTAAGTAATAATAATAAGAAAATGTTTAAGTGTCACTCATAAGTACATGACGATGTTGTTGGTCATCCTGTTCAATGCCTGCCTAAGACTATCCTACTATCCTTACCAGTGGAAACTACTTAGTTCAGGTAGTCATTGATCGCGAAACCTGGAAAACGACCTCAAGATGTTGCATCATACAGACCAATTAGTCTACTTCCGTTGGTTGGCAAACTGTTTGAAAGGGCTATCCTAAGCTGAATGTAACCTTAATTAAACACCGTTCTACCTGGACACCAATAGGGAATATGCATAAAATTTACATTGCCTAAGAAATCATTATTTTCAGCAGAGACATAGTATATGCCCACATTTCTACGAGTGGCTGGAGAGGAGACACGGTGCTCTCTCCTACCGGTTGACACAGATGCTTGCCGGGCACGGTAGCTTCGGTAGGTATCTGTGGCGGAAACACCGGGAAACCACGGCCGAGTGTCAGCACTGCGAGGACCGCAGCGATGACACGGCGCTCCACACACTGGTGGAGTGCACGGCGTGGGCGCAACAGCGCCAGGTCCTCGTAGTGGGTCTGGACGTGGACACTCTCTCGCTCGAGACCATGGTGCGAGCCATGCTCTCCAGCGGGAGTAAGTGGGACTGCGCCGCCTCTTTCTGCGAGCAGGTCATGCTCGTGAAGGAGGCGGCGGGACGGGTACGGTAGAGAACTCTCCCACCCGAGTTCCGCAGTCGGCGGCCTGGGCGCCGCCGACGTGTCTTCGCCGAGGACTATCGGCCACCATGACCGGGGGCCTGAGGACGGTGACAGGGCGGCTCACCGTCCTTACAGAAGCAGGCCCATGACGGCAGCGTGACGTGAGTGAGACAATTCACGCACGCCCCCCCCCCCCCCTTAGAAGCGGGATCACACCCGAAACCCCCCAAAGACGCGGGATAGCACCCGAACCACCCCCTGGGCGAGGCCGCAGCAGCGGCCGTGGGTCTGTTGGGAGTCCTGGGACATCCTTCCGAGGGTTTACCCGGGGCTCCCAACCATAGACTGTTGGGCGTGACGTGAGGTTTTTTAGTCGGTAGGAGTCCGGCATAACATCCATGAGGATTTTCCCTCACGTTAAACAAAAAAAAAAAAAATGCCCACATTTCTCCTTATCATTTTATATCCCACGTAATAGGTGGTGATCCTATTGCTGGTTTGAAATGGACAGGCGCACCTGCGCTGTCGTAACGGCCTCGTTACGACGCGCAGTTGAAATTTTTCAAGTCACCCATAAGTTCTTCAACATGGCTTAACGATTTTCATTTTACTGACAAATGTAACACGTTACCTACATTAAAACGAATACGGTACTCAACGTTAAGCCCAAAAGGGCTTTGTATCACCAATAGTCAGATACAGAGGGTAATAAAATAATTTCAGGTAACAAAAAGCTTTTCAGGTCGTGCACTCTACACCGTTTTAAAATTTCATACCCTTTTTAACACAGCCTTTCGGGGAAAATCCCAGAATGTTAAATAAGTGCATTTTATAGTTACAGTATCATAAAATATTAGTCAAGTTGGTAAGGACTAAGGTGTTAAAGATTCACTTAGTTGCTAGCGTGCGTGTTTAACCACAGATAATAAACCTAGTAGGTACATGCCTATGTATCAATACATATAATAAAATCGTAACAGGTCGCTGTCTGTACATGGAAGATAAATAAGAAAAAATATTATAGGGGGGCTTTATGAACGCAATAGAACCCAAAACAATGATTTTTAGAATTTTTGTCTGTTTGTCTGTATGTCTGTATGTCTGTATGTCTGTATATCTGTTTGTCTGTACGGTTGTGCACGCTAATCTCAGCAACCGCTCAACCAATTGCAATGCGGTTTTTTTTATTGTGTTGAGGTTTGCTCCAGTTAACATTTAGCGTTTGTTTTATGTAAATCGGTTTAGAAATAAAAGAGTTATAACACTTTTAAGAATTAGATATTTTGAAAATTTTAATTGTAGGGGTTTCTTTGAATGTGAGTGAACCTAAACTGGCGTGTTGGCTTAATCATAAAAGAGCTTAATGATTAAGACTATTTTTAAACAATTCAGTCCTGAAGTTGAGTTCCAATTGAGTCCCAGTGGACTGAATTGTTTTAAAATAGACTTAATCATTAAGCTCTTTTATGATTAAGCAAACAGGGCAGTTTCAGACGCTGCTTGATGACTCTGATGAAGAAATACCTTTCCTTTCATACACCTTATGTGACGTAAACGAAGTTGCGGGCTCAGCTAGTAGTTTAATATTATTTGAAAAGGGTATCATAATAATGTAGAATGACTCACAAACTTTCCAAGACCTATCCAATGAAATCGTAGCAATATTTTTTTTAGTCAATTTTACTGTATACAAAGACGTATCATATATAGACACGTTATACACGAACATTTCGGCTTTCAAAAACAGCTATACTTTCATAAATTTGAAAAAAGAATTCTACAAATTATCTGTGGTAGCATGCATGAAGTCAATATCAGATGAATGTGGGGAAAAAAGGAAACTTTAATTTCACTTACTGAGACAGAATAATTAAGGTTATTGTATTTATGGGTAAAGTGCGATAAAATGTTAATGTAGTTTATCGGATTAGTAATTATTAACGTAATTTAAGTCATAAAATAAAAAAATAACAATATCATAAAGAAACATTTATTTAATAAGTAATAATTTAGTACCTAGTAAGTAATCCAAAAAAGAAATAATATTATTATTTCTATTGTACTTACGCATGAAATGACACGTTTTTATATTGAACAGTTGCTGTGTAGCTTGTGCATCCTCTGAAGATACCTACATGAAGGCATGTTTTTTTCGAGTTTTCTTTACTAACAGAATTTAAAACAGTGCTAATAGAACTTTCGCTAACCCTACAGCCGCGTCACAGATTTTCAGGTAATTACCTACTTTACGTGTTGCCATTTTCAAGTGTCTATAACGTATCTATAGTTTTTATATCAATGACTGTATAACTTTATCGGCGGCTCTAAGCTATACTGCAGACAGATAGAAGGACTGACGCAACTGTAAAAGCTAAAACTGCTGCGGTTAATTTTCAACTTTTCAAGAAACAGAAAAATTTAAACCTACATTTAATGTAGCGTATACGATAGTAGAATTTCCGTTCGGCCGGCCGCACCGGCTTGAAAACTGAAGTTTCGTAACCTACTGATTTTCATGAAGGATTCTTTACTCTTCGTTCCATCTTAGTTTCCACGAAGATTTTTTCATAATACTATGTAACTGGTTTCCAAAAAGGTTTTATTTTTACCTACTGCTCTGAAGTGCTAACGCAAACTCTTTTTCATTTCTCATACTCGGAAAATAGTGTTTTCTTGATCTGACTATTGGGTGGAAAATGCTGTTTCCCTCCCTAGGGAGGGAAAAACTCATACAAATTACTTCCCACCCAAGGGCCGGAATGAACTTTAAAAATAGAACTGCTGACAGGTCAGCTGTGATAGTAAAGAGATTTGTGTAAAAAAAAATTAAAAAATGCTGCGGCCATGCGACTTTCCAAACAGCCAGTGTAAACTTAGCGAAAATTTCTTCCGGCCCCATACACGTACAATAATATTGATCAATGTAGCAATAAATTGAACATATTAATGAGGTTTGTACAGACTATATTCGGATGGAAATAAATATTAAGTCAATATTGTACGTGTATGGGGCCGGCCGGAGTTCCATATTTAAAATTTAAAAAGTCGACATAATGTAGTTGTTATTATTTTATCTGTAACAGAATTCAAAACAATTGGTAATAATGTTTTATGGTAAGGTTTGAATCTTATTATTAGTTTTATTTTCCTCGTATTTGAAATGAAAAGTAGAGTGTTTAACTCGGGTAAAAGAATCAATTCCGACTCGGACTATAGCCGCCCTCGCTGCGCTCGGGCGTCTAAATACCTCGGGAATTGATTCTTTCCACCCTCGGTTAACAATCTACTATGGTAGGTCTGGCCACTTAAGACATTTATAAAAACAAATAAAAAGAGACACGAACATCGGTAAAACAAATAAAGATCGAGTAGATGCGACTAGGCCCTGTTCCAGTTATTTTTCCAAGGGTCATAAATCGCGATCAGTTTTGTTTCGGGAGTGACTGACTTCCAAACTGTTCGTTAAAGACCTTGGTGTATATTCGTCAGTCCTTTTCATTTATTCATGTATGCAGACATGTGCAAGAAACAATGAGCATTTATTACAAAGTTTGTTCGAAACTGACTGACGCCGCTAGTGAATACGTGAAATTTAACTACCCAACTTCGTTCACTGGTGAGACTTTTTGTACTACTCAAACTGTTATTCGTGATAAAATTTCCTGTACTTTATGCACTTTTTTATTTTCAACGATTATTGTAGAATTAGGTGCCTACTAACACCTTAATATAATGCATTACTTTACTCATTAAGGTAACATTATCCTACGGCGTCGACAAATCCATTCGTATTACAGGTTTATTTTAATGCATTCATTGAGGTTTGCTGTATTATTATTATAATAAATTCATTATATTATATACGCTACTACCCAAGTAAGCTGAGCAGTGCTCACAAATGTCAACAAATTGGGCGGGCTTCCTGAAATTATTGAAGTGAAACTTCTTTATCGGCGTTGGAAAAAAATTTGCGTCACGTCACGTCACGATTTTTGGTTACGCGCCATCTTTGTTCTGTTCCCCACCACGGTGGATTCGAATTAAGAGTACTTTATCCAGGGATAGCATGTCATTTAAGGGTTTTTGGACTTTTGGACTTTTGGGCTTTTGGACTTTTGGACTTTTGGATGGGACATTGGTACTTTGGGTCTTTGGGACTTTGGAACTTTGAGACTTTGGGACTTTTGAACTTTTGAACTTTTGAACTTTTGGACTTTTGGACTTTTGGACTTTTGGATGGGACCTTGGTACTTTGGGTCTTTGGGACTTTGGAACTTTGGGACTTTGGGACTTCGGGACTTTTGGACTTTTGGATTTTGGACTTTTGGACTTTTGGACTTTTGGATGGGACCTTGGTACTTTGGGTCTTTGGGACTTTGGGACTTTGGGACTTTTGGACTTTTGGACTTTTTGGACTTTTACCCCCTTATTCATAATCGTTTATTAAACCTATTTTAGTTAAAACACACTAAGTCTATTGCTGTCTCTAACCATACTCTGTCATTGGTTAGAGACGGCAATAGACTTAAAGTGTGTTTTAACTAAAATAGGTTTAATAAACGATTATGAATAAGGGGGTTAGACTTTTAGACTTTGGGACTTTGGGACTTTTGTACTTTTGGACTTTTGGACTTTTGGACTTTTGGACTTTTGGACTTTTGGACTTTTGGACTTTTGGACTTTTGGACTTTTGGACTTTTGGACTTTTGGACTTTTGGACTTTTGGACTTTTGGACTTTTGGACTTTTGGACTTTTGGACTTTTGGACTTTTGGACTTTGGACTTTTGGACTTTTGGACTTTTGGACTTTTGGACTTTTGGACTTTTGGACTTTTGGACTTAATTTAAGGTGAGGTGAAAATTAAGTTTATGAAGAAGTTTCACTTCTTACGTGTGTACACTAAGTACACGCAATTTTTTTTAAATATTTGTAAAATAATTGCAGGACGTGGGTGAGACACGGATATCGTCTCGCGGCACAGCTTATATTAGTATCAACTCTATTGTTGATACTACTAATATTAGCCGTGTGCTGCTGTTATGGTGCAGCGAGGTTGTGCAGTTGTCGCATACCTATACATTATGATGAACAATGGAAATTAATGTGTTCAGTACATTGGGGTTGGGGAGAAAATAAACATTTTTGTTTTGACACTTTGTATATAAATAAACTAAAATAAAGCTAGGATCACATACATATTGGAATCTTTATTCTATAACTAGATAAATAAATATCCCATGTGGTGACGGGGCCCCGTGTGGCAACGGGAAAGAGTACAAAATGTCGCCCGCCCCTATTCATACCGATAGGGTGTCGTAAGAGGCAACTAAGGAAACACTTTCGCAAAACGATCCATTGCGTAGGAAGGAAAACTCGAAATGAAACCCTGTTATCGGTATAATGACAACCGTTAAGTCAAGTTGAAGACTTATGGTTAAACAACATATATTTGTAAGGTTAGCCTTACTTGGACAAGCGGGGCTCTGTTCAGGTGGACATGTTTTTCCCTTGCTACTCGTGGGAACGCAATGGAGTTGAATTTAAACATCCAGAATGACGGCGATGTGGTTCGCAACCCGTCACGTCTCGTCTCCCATCGGGGCGAAAGGTGGGCTAATGATAGCCGCTTTGCTACGTTGAATGTAAGAGGAGGTATGGATGATAAAATTGAGGAGGTATGCAAGATAATGCGAGAGAGGCGACTGGATATTTTGTGTGTGAATGAGACAAAGCGGAAAGGATGCGACACCACGACGCATGGAACCTATACGGCATACTGGTCAGGCGTAGCCACGACCCGTGCGGCTTGTCAGGGTGTCGGTGTAATACTTTCCGCGAGAATGAATGAATGTGTGACAGATTATGAATGTGTGAGCCAAAGACTCGTTTGGTTGAGGCTAAAGGTTGGACTCACCCGCATCTTTGTGTTAGGAGTGTATGCTCCACAGGATGCGCGGTGGCGCCGGTCCTCAAAAGACCAAAGTGAGAGGCAGGCATTCTGGGAGAGTGTGAATGATATTCTGGGTAAATGCAAACGAAACGAAAGGATTGTAATGTTAGGTGATTTTAATGGATGGGTTGGAGTGAAGCGTGATGGATATGAAAGTGTATTGGGTAAGTTTGGGGATGAGCGAGTGAATGAAAATGGCGAAAGTTTGCTAGAAGTATGTTTGGAGAGGAATCTTGTGGTAACCAACACCATATTTAACCACAAAGATATCCACTTGTATACAAGGACACAAGAAAGCCAGAGAAGCATGATTGATTTTGTGATAGTAGACGCAAGAATGAGAAAGAATGTTCTGGACACCCGGGCATACCGCGGTGCCGGAATTGACACAGATCACTTCTTGGTAATTAGCCGAGTAAGAGGTCTGTTTCAGCTGTGGCGGCATCGTGTGCATAAACCCATAGGTGTATTGGAGCGCATTAAAGTCGAAAATTTGAAAGATATACGCGTGAAAGAGGAATTTGTAAGTAAATTGAGCGAGAAATTTGTAAATTTAGAGGAAATATGTGAGATTGAAGAATTATGGAAGCCGATTAAGGAAGGTTGTAACGATGTGGAACAACGGGTGCAGACATTGATTAATATTAGATGATTAAAATTGAAATTTAGTGAAAATAAATGAAAGCGCCATCTGCCGACAACTAGTCTCATCTACACAGCACTGACGTTACCAAGTGACGTCAGACGTAGGGACCCGACTTGCCGCCAGAGGCGCTGTACAAAGATATAAATACGACCGCGCGCGAAGTTCAAGAAACCATTTTTCGTAAAATTAAATTATACTCGTCGCGAAGGCGTCTGTGTGTCAGTAAATATATTTAATCGAAATAAAATATAAGTTATAGGGAGCGAAATACTCCCTAAGTAAACAGTGGTTTAGCTGCAAGCATCAATTACCCCATCATTGGGTGAGTTAAATTAATTATAATGTAATCTAGATTTTAAAACAGTGAAAATTAACGGCTGTTGGTCAACCCTGTCTTAGGGGGGTAGTTACAGGGGTGTGAAAAAATGTCTCTGTAAAATTAGAATATAAGCAAACATTGTAAGGCACCCGATTCCTGAAATGGTTAACAGGGATCGGCTGTCTTAGCAATAGGCGGGAAAAAGGGTTCCAGCTAACCCGTCATCTGGAACATTCCAGGGTCCACCCTTCGGGTTCCACGAAGGAACATTCACCCTACGGGCTACAAGCAATCATCCACCCCACGGGTTTGAAGAGACAGGCTACCCTTCGAGTTCTACGAGAACCTTCCACCCTACGGGATCCGGAAATCCACCCTACGGGTTGAGAACACCGTGCCAGCCGAAGTTGTGGACGGCACGGCTACGTCGCTGACTGCATCATATCAAGAAGGCTAACCCCAGATAAGTCGATACCCTGCGAAGGCCTTCGGAAACCGCACTTTCTGCCTGAAATTACCACGACCCCGAGATCTTTCCTTTTATTTAAATAAATTATTATTTTTAAATTCTAAACGTCACCTCTTCTCATTTCTCTCTTCTATTCTCTTCCTGAAAGCCATCAGCTTTTCAGTGGCGCCCATATCGTGGTTTCAGGTAGCGAGAAAGCGATTTCCGACGGGAGTCGGGAGGTCATAGTTATAAGGAATTTTAAGTTGTGCAAAATAGTTTTAAGAGTGCCCGTTAGCGGGGTAGTTTCCCTCAAAATTACTACAACTACCCAGGAATTTGGCTCTCCTGACCTCTGCTGCCAACTTGTTCTTTCCGGCTTATTTTGTGTTTTTTTATTAATTTTAGACATATTTCGGCAAAAACAAGAACAAGGCCAAATTTGAATTTTTCTCAACATAATTGTAATTTTTCCAAATTTTAACGGTCCCCAATTTATTTTTCACACCCTCAAGTATTTATTTTATGGTGGAATTTTTTTAAGTAAATTTGAAGTAAAAGTTTTTTCAATTTTAGACATTACATTTGTTAAAGTTCTGAAGTAAAACTTTTAATCTGAAACGCTTACATTAATTTTCGTAAGTGAGTTGTATAGCATATATTCATCGTAAAAAGTAGTCAAAGGATATCACCACCACAATTTTTATTTTGTTTTACGGCGTCAAACCGCCTCAATTGGTGTATTATTTTGTTGTATTTCCTATATGTGAATTTACAGCGAGACCCTATTGAAATTTCACTTTAGTAAAACGGTAGAACAAATATTTTACGAATTTCACTTCACGTAAATAATAAAAGATTTATAATTGTTTCACTTTTCGAATTACGTTGAATTCTGACACACTGAAATAAAACTGTAAGAAAAAACATTCCAAACGTAGATCACGCAGTGAAAACATTCTTGCCAAAAACAATTTTAAACTAATAACTTTGATTCGTGTTCTGAATAAACAACGGCAGATTTTGCTTTCATAACGTTTACGAGTAAGTTGATTTACTAGCTCGATAGTAGCGGAAATTTTTTTTTCCATATAAACTGTGGGTGTAAGTGAATAAAATACACTCCGGACACCAACAGTCTGATACAAAATATTTCCAGAATCGTCCAAGTACGAATCGGTTTTTTTAAACAATTCGAAATATTCAAGGGTTCCGTAGTGGTAAGGAACAATTTACATAGAAAGTTAGTTACTACTATATAGTTTATTTCAAGAACCGTCCAAGTGCGAATCGTCTTTGACACAGTTAGTAATATTTAAGGGCTCCGTAGTAGTAAGGAACTATCATAAAAAAAAAATTAGTTGGAACGAGTCAATATACGATTAATTCTTGGCACGTTCGTGGGAATTGTTACATTTAAATAAAACAAGATAAAGGTCAAAACTTGCATCAATCCATTAAAACTGTCAAACATTTAGCTAACTTCATCAACCCATCATCATACACCTCACTTTCACTACTTACTGCTTCGGATTAGATTACATTTAAACACAGACAGACAGACAGACAATTAATATCTAGAAGGGTCCAATTTATTATTTGAGTGAAGGAACCCTAAAAGGTAATATTTCCAAACTTAAGTATTTCCTAAAGCAAATACTAAGTTTTATAAAGGTTCAATTTATAATTCGGTTCAACGAACCCTAAAAAGAACAAATTTATTTTTCGTTATTCCGCGGGTGGGTCGAAAAATAGATACATTCTGCCAACATTCAAGTACGTAAACAGACAACGGTAAGGGCCGTCGTCCACTACAACAGAATTCGTTAGCGAATATAGCCAACGTTCATTGTTTACATGAAATTTACTTTTCACATAGAATAAACAAACGGATTAACAAATTAAAGTGTGTCATACACCAGTAGTGGATTTCACTACGCAGGTGGCACAGTAGGCAACACAGTTCAGCACACATTACAGTTATACACATATTGATACGAAAGTTTTCACAATTCATTTGATACAACTAAAGTAGCAGATAAACACACTATACATTGGAAAATAATCATCATCACTAAAGATTCCCGGCAATAGTAATTGAAATAGTCAGTACAATGGCATTCAAATCAAATTTCACATCACTCCCAAAGGCGGAACTTGCATATGAAGTAAAGATCCGGGGAGAGGAACCTGGTTCAACGGTGGCAGCCCTCAGGCAACAAATTAAAAAATTAAAGATAACCACGGACGAAGAGGACTTACAGGTCTCCCCTTTAGAATTGGAGGAAGACTTAGTAGGGTTGTATTCCTCGCTGGCCGTGTTGGAGAAGAACGTGGCGTCCCTTCAGGACAAGTACAAATTGTCATTATTGGCTAGCTCCAAAGCCTTATGTGCTCACATGGAGTCTAGGTTTGCTAGAATCATTCCCCCAGAGGAATCAGATCTAAAGGAAAGATACGACGACTTTCAACTCACTTTCAAAACTACATACAAGAGATTGAAAGCCATATCCGAAAGTTATTCGCATGCATCAAACACCAGCGAATTTGATGATGCGGACGAGAGCATTGCTGCCCCTACCAATGAAGCGCAGGAGGCAGAAACCCTCGCGGACATGAAAGAGAAAGCAAATAGCAACAACCTGAAAGAGAGTCACTTTCTAAGTCTTCCCGTAAAATATGAGCGATGCTCTCTTACGGAACTTTCCAAATTTAAATACGACGGTAATTCGCAGGTACACTCTTTCATTGAACGGGTGGAAGATTTTAAACAAGCCCGAGAAATCGACGACAAGAGATTGTTAACAGCAGCCTCTGAACTATTCACAGGCAACGCTAGGCATTGGTACCGCAGTAATCGCGATAAATTTGCGTGCTGGCAAGACCTAACGAATGCGCTAATACAGGATTTCGGAGTCAGCAACTACGAAAACCGTCTATGGCAGGAAATTCGACAACGCACTCAAGGAAACGGAGAAGGAATAGTAGTGTACCTGGCCGTTATGGATGGAATGTTTGCTCGACTAAGCAACAAGGTGTCTGAAACGGAAAAGCTACACATTATCTTAAACAACATCAGACCCGTCTACGACACCATCCTAGCAACCAATGGAGACATAGTCTCATTAGAACATTTAAAAAATTTATGCAGAAAACATGAAGACATGGTGGCACGCAGAGCGTTCTTTACCGAGCCTCCAACAGCATCTGAAGGGATGGTAGCAGCGGAATTCGCATTCACAAACAGGAAGACTGCGAGCAAGACCGCAACATCTACAAGGCAAAGTTACAACAACTTCAACAGAAACGGCAGTAACTTCCCAAGCAGCAGAATTGCGAACAATACCTACGGGAACAGTAACGCTTACAGCACAGGTTACAGCCGCGACAGTCGTAACTTCAGATCGCAAAACACTGTGGCGGCGACAACATCGGACGATACACGGCCATGTTCGAAGTGTGGTTCCAGATATCACTCGACCATGGCATGCCGAAATAGTAATGAGCCATATTGTTACAAATGTGGAAAAAAAGGAGTAAGGGCTACAGAATGCCCATCGTGCAATGTCCGACAAGATCAGGCACACAGAAACACATACCACAACAAAAACTTCACTCACAACTTCAATAAATCAGCCACTCAAGGTCGCCGTAATAATTCGGAAAACTAAGAGGGAGATATGGAAGTCTAAATCAGCAAGACGGGGTCGCTGAGAAAGCCCTTCTAAATCAAGAAAACGAACTTACAAGTCAGAAGGAATCTTCTATACTCTCCCCATTACCTACAAATGACCCCAGGCCTTACGCCAAAATAACAATAATGTCAAACCCACAGTTAGAAGCATATGGATTGTTGGACACAGGAGCCGCAATCACAATTTTAGGTAACAACTCACACAGAGTGTTACAAAATATAGGATATAAGATAGAGGAAGACATAAGTACAACGGTTACAACGGCCGGCGGACACACAACCGTAGTACAAGGAAAGGTACAATTACCCATCAAATTCGAAGACAGAACTCACATAATTACGGCGTATATAGTGCCGAACATAACCACAAACCTAATTTTAGGTATAGATTTCTGGCTCAGATTTAATCTATGTCCCAAGTACTTCGGACATATACCCACATTAGTGGACGATGACCCTAAACTGTCATTAGTATCCGAAGAGCAAAACAAACTGTATGACTGGCGTAGTCTCACGCAACAACAACGCTTAATAGCAGAAAAGATGATATCCAAATGTGCCGAAATATCATATGAGAAAGTAGGGCTAGGCAGAACACATCTAATAGAACACACAATAGATACGGAAGACAGCAAGCCAATCAAACAACGAACCTATAGAATGTCCCCTGAAAAAACACGAATAGTATCAGAACAAATAGACGAGATGCTAAAGGCTGACGTCATCGAGCCTAGTCAGAGCCCATGGTCAAGCCCCGTACTAATCGTGAAGAAAAAAGACGGCAAGCCCCGTTTCTGCCTGGACAGTCGCAAGCTCAATGCAGTCACAAAAAAGGACGCATACAGCCTGCCATACATATCAGAGATATTAGACAACTTGAGAGAAGTGAAGTATCTAACAACACTGGATCTCTCCAAAGCCTTCTGGCAAATTCCTTTATCACCAAAAGACCGGGAAAAAACAGCCTTCTTCATCCCAGGACGAGGAGCATACCATTACAAGGTTTTGCCATTTGGACTAAGCAACTCAAGCAGCTCACAACAAAGACTAATGGACAATCTATTTGGGCCACAGTTTCAAAACAAGGTGTTCTGTTACATAGATGACATAGTGATAGCGTCATCTACATTCGAAGAACATGTGTCACTCATTTCAAGGGTGCAACAAATATTAAAAAGGGCAAATCTAACCATCAATCTAGAAAAATCCAACTTCTTCAAGGACAGGCTAAAGTTCCTAGGGTACATCGTGGATGGTCTGGGTCTCAGAACAGATCCGGAGAAAGTCAACTCAATCCTGAAATTCCCGGTACCAACAACAAAGAAGGACGTTAAGAGGTTCTTAGGCACTGCGTCATGGTACAGACGGTTTATACCCAACTTCAGTACGATTGCTGCACCTCTTAACAAACTGACTACAACAAAGAAAGGAGCCCCGGCATTTCATTGGAACACAGAGGCGGAAAGGGCATTCATGGAACTTAAAGCACACTTAATAAAAAGCCCGGTACTAAAATGTCCAAAATACGATGAACCATTTCAGGTACATACAGACGCAAGCAACTTTGGCATTGGTGCCATGTTAACACAACTACACGAGGGAGTAGAACACCCAATAGCATATATGAGTCGGTCACTGAGCGGTCCGGAAAATAATTATAGTGTAACAGAACGAGAATGCCTGGCGGTGATAGCCGCATTAGAACATTGGAGATGCTACCTAGACAATGGTCACAAATTCACGGTGTATACTGACCATTCGGCACTAAAATGGTTCATATCATTAAACAATCCAACCGGCCGGTTAGCTCGTTGGGGCATACGGCTTAGCTGCTTCAACTTCGAATTAAAGCACAGGAAGGGCAAAGACAACATAATACCAGACGCATTGTCACGAGCTGTACCAGTATCTACCATATCCACGAAACAATGCAAAGTCACCGACAGCAAGGACGAATGGGTCATTAAAATATGCAACGGCGTGACTAGCTTACCGCAGGCATACCCCAACTTCAAAATAGAGAACGACGTACTATACAGACGAACTGACATAAAAGACTTTGTAAACAATGAGTTCGAGTGGAAAACGGTAGTACCACCCGAAGCGAGAAACGCAGTATTTCGAGAAAACCATGACTCACCTACAGCCGGACACTTCGGTATTTTTAAAACATACCATAAAATAAAGTTACGGTATTACTGGCCGGGGCTATAAAGGACACGGTAAGCTATGTGCCATCTTGTGAAATGTGCAAAGCACACAAACATGACACTCAAGCATCCATAGGTAAGATGGGCCGTCCCAAACAATGCTCTCGCCCGTTTCAGACAATTTCGACTGATCTAGTAGGACCTTTACCGGTCTCTAAAAAACAACACGTATACATTCTCGTCGTCACGTGTTGTTTCTCTAAATACTGTTTAATCTTCCCACTGCGCAGAGCTACCGCAGAACCAATAGCCAAAATACTAGAGGACAGTGTTTTCATGGTACATGGCATACCACAAACGGTATTAATGGATAACGGTGTCCAATTCATAAGTAAAGAGTTGAACACATTATTTACAAAATATAAAATTCCCAACATCAACTTCACACCTAAATACACACCCCAAGTAAATACCGTAGAACGGTACAATAAAACTATAATGACAGCCATATCAATCTTTACCAATAATGACCATCGATCATGGGACATACATATCCCAAAAATCCAATTTGCGATCAACAACTCGATCAACGCGTCCACCGGCTACACACCAGCATATTTGGTTCATGGTAGGGAATACCGGTTACACACCAGCATATTTGGTTCATGGTGGCAGGAGAAGCATGAAAGTAAAATTAATGCAGTGGAAATGAGAAGTTTGCGAAGTATAGCTGGAGTGACATTGAGGGATAAAGTAAAGAATAGTGTGATAAGGGAACATTGCGGTATGACAGAAGATGTAGTGACTAAGATAGAGAAAGGGATGCTCAGATGGTTTTGGACATGTGGAGAGAATGGATGGAAATAGGCTGACAAAACAGATTTATGAAGCGAGAGTGAATGAGCAAACTGGTAGGGGTCGACCTCGGCATACTCATATCGATCAAATCGATAATCTTCTGAAAAAAGGCCAGGACAAGAGTACCCTTAACCGAAGAGCATGTATGAAGACACTTATGAAAGTTGAAGAAGCGAAAGTTGTTTGCCAGAATCGTAGCAAGTGGAAAGTCATAGTCTCTGCCTACCCCGTTGGGAGACAGGCGTGATGTTATGTATGTATGTATGTATTTATGCTGTGTTTAGGGTCGGCTTAAAAAAATTCAATTGCGGGTCGTCACGACCTGCGTCTGTCCATTTCAACACGGCAATAGACTCACCACCGTGGGATATGCAACTATACGGTGAAATGTGGGCTTATACTATGCTTCTGGCTTCAATTAGTCTTTATTTGTTGAAGTTATGCGGATTTGTAGAAACTTGTGAAATAATAACTAACGGTAAATCTACTAGTTCGGTCACACAACGTGCAGTGTAGTTCAGAAGAGAATGAAAAAAAAACAGAGGCTCTAGCCAATGAATAAAACTGTTATAACTTGAATCAAGTTAAGAAGGTCAGATAGGTACCTCATGATTTGCCCAAGTCACCTACAGGTTAGGCACTTTCTGAATCCGGAAAAAACTATACTTATGACTAACACTTAAACATTTTCATACTATATCGTTGCAATAATTTGGTACACTTTTTTAATAAGTTTTTTTCGCTCCGTCCCACTCAATAACATTGATTAGGATCAGTTTTTTCAAACGTGAAGGAAATACCTGCATGAATGCCGGATGCCGGACTTCTACTGACTAAAAAACCTTACGTATTCTGCCTGAAAGCCTACGGTTGGAAGCCCCCGCAAGGACACCCCAGGACTGGTTAGGATCAGATACTTTGAGGTACTTCTGTAAAGAACTCTGCCTTCGCACCTCCTATCACTGTCGATGAATACAACCCTGGTCTTCTTTAGTACTTACTAAAATCAGTATCAGCCATTGTTATAGTACCTATGTACCGTTATTCAACTACTACATATGGACTACTGGAATGCAGGCTCATGTCGGACCTCGGTGACATTAACCAGTTTCTGTGTCTAACAAATCTGTCTATAATGCAGGTTACCTCGCTTTATAAAACAAGCACTGTTGTTACGCACAAATTTACAAATTTCAAGGATGTAAATGCATGGCAAGGTAAGTATTTCAAACTCCTTAAAAATGATTTCCAAATACCTATTAAGCACATAACTACCAGGTAAAATAGAATTTCTTAAAAATTTAACTGAAAACAAATCTAATTTAGGAATTAGGTGCTAAACATCCTAAACATCGGACATGTCAGCGGTGTACCGCAATTTAGTTGCGGTTTTGAATGCACAAGATACGTGTAGATGGGATACGCCTAGGTATTTAGGGTACAAGCGTACACACAATAAAGTTTATCTGGCTCCAGTACGAAGCATAGACCTACAATTATACTATGCGATGTATAAGCTCATCACCAGCACGCAAAACTATAATGGTCTCGACTCATCGTATCGATTTTGTCCAAATTTTTTTCAAGAATTTGAAAAAGCGCCTTGTGGAGTCAACTGGTGACCCAAGGGCTGGCAGTTTTCTCGCTCAACGAATAGGTATTGCTATTCAAAGGGGGAATGCTGCTAGTCTTTTGGGCACAATGCCACGGAGGCCTTATTTAGGTTTAGTTTAGATAGTAATAATGTAAATATAGATATGTAATAATTATGTTTCTCTGTAATTTTTAACAATAAATGTAAACTAAACTTTGAATGGTGACGTGTGAGCTTTTGTATGCTCCTACTTACCCGTTCAAGAAAAACAGACCTGACTCGTCTGTGTTTTGTAAACGATCACTGCGTAAAGTAACTTTTACTGTGACCACTTTCTGACATTTCCATTTGCGAGCGTTTCCGTGCTTCGGAAGGTACTTTAAGAATTATGGTCCCTGCTGCCCATAACATACCAGTCGTAAAGTCAACTTATGTCATATAGCTTAAAAATGTTCAACCTACCCCTTCGCCGATATAGGCGTGTCTAAATATGTATGTTAGTTTTAATATGCATCGCAAAAGTTTAAGAACTGTATTCCTTTAAAGAACAATGATGGACATATTAATTGAAATCGGAATTCAAAAGACTACGCATCTGATGTCTTTTATGAAGTCTAAAATTCGTCCAAGTTGTCTGATTGTCATTTGTACTTTAGTAAAACAGGCACCACTCTCGCACACATAAACAAACGGCCACACTAACTGGTCTGGTCCACATCATCCTATGTAAAATACTGACCGCACAGAAATTGCAAACTTCGGAGAAGCTTAAAATTTGGCTTTTGCTATACATGTTATGAAACGTACTTGAGATTTAACAACACAATATGCTACGTACAGAAAATCCTAAAGGGCCATCCATAAAACCATCTCAAGCACCTCTTTCCTGTACATACCACATTGTATGAGAATAAGACAGATTTTTAAATAGTCTTACAATTTTTTTTTACTTACAGTACGATGTAAATTGATAGGTATTAAAATTATTAAATTTACATAATAGATAAGTCTTATTAAAGAGGAAACATCCGTAGCGTTGTTCACCATCGTTTCTAATGTAAGTGATATTCTTTACAAAAAAAAGAAAACATAATTATATGCTTTATATTCTTTAAACTTGAGTATGGAAGGAGGAAGGAACATGCTCCTAACTTGAGATTGATTACTTACTAACAGTAGGTACATACCTAACGACATAGATCATTAATTCTTCGGATTATAAGAACAGATTTAATAACCGGCCAAGTGCGAGTCGGACTCCCGCACGGAGGGTTCCGTACCAAAAACAACAAAAAGTCTTATTTGTTACATGGGAGCCCTTTTTCTTTTTATTTATCGAACTCAAACTCAAACTCAAAAAACATTTATTTCGCATAATCCTAATACATAGGCACTTGCGACACGTCAATGAATACAATGCAAATAGCCACCAGTTTGGAACGCGGCCCGCTTGAGAAGAACTGGCAAGAAACTCGGCGGGCTATTCTTTTTGTGCACTACATATTTACAATAAGTAGATACATACTATAAACTAAAACTCCATCAGTAGAGCAAGCAGATCACTTCCAGGCTTCCTTATCAATCAAATAATCGTCAATTGTATAGTAGCCCCTGCAGCACAATTTACTTTTTATACACTTTTTAAACTTAATTAGGGGCATGCTTTTAATTTCGTTTGGAAGCCTGTTGTAAAAACGTATACAGTTACCCAGGAAAGAATTACTGACTTTGTTCAGTCTACAATGATAAACGGCAAGGTTGTTTTTATGTCTGGTGTTCACATTGTGTCTATCGCTTAACTTAGTAAAACTAGATAAATTTTTCTGAACATACATAAGATTTTCAAAAATATATTGTGATGCCACAGTCAGAATATTTAATTCTTTAAATTTTTCTCGCAGAGAGACCTTTGGACCTAATCTATATATGGCTCTTATGGCCCGTTTTTGTAAAACAAAAATTGTATTTATATCTGCGGCATTGCCCCATAGTAGCATACCGTACGACATTACACTGTGGAAGTAACTGAAGTACACTATTCGCGCTGTTTCTACATCAGTCAAATGCCTAATCTTTTGGACAGCAAATGCTGCTGAACTTAATCTGCCAGCCAGTTTTTCAATATGTGGGCCCCACTGCAATCCAGAATCGATCGTCAACCCTAAGAACGCAGTAGATTTCACAAGTTCCAACTCTTGGCCATTAAGTTGCACATTGGTTTCTGCCTGTGTTACATTGGGCAAGGTAAATTTAATACATTTAGTTTTGTTTTCATTCAGGCTAAGATTATTAGTGTTAAATTAATGTACTACTTTTAGGATTGCATTGTTAACATCGTCATAGTCATCTAGTTGTCTTTTAATTTTGAAAATTAAGGAAGTGTCATCTGCAAACAAAACAATCCCGTTAGTGTCCCCTACGTAGTAGGGTAGGTCATTAATATAAATTAAAAATAAAAATGGTCCGAGTATCGAACCCTGCGGGACGCCCATAGTAACCACCGATCCCCCCGAACGTGTGCCACCGACATCGACCCTCTGAGTTCTATTGTTCAAATATGAAGTCAGAAGATCGAGAGCCTTGTTCCTTATCCCGTAGTGCTGTAGTTTCCTGATCAATGTCTCATGTTGGACGCAATCAAAAGCCTTAGACAAATCGCAAAACACGCCAAGCGCATCATGTTTATCTTCCCAGGCCTCATAAATACTCTTCAACAAATCTACACCAGCATCGGTCGTCGAACGTCCTTTAGTGAAGCCAAATTGTTTATTATGAAATAATTTGTGACTGTTAAAATAGGTCAGCATCTGCTCAAGTATTAATTTTTCAAATATCTTGCTCAAAGTCGGCAACACCGAGACAGGTCTGAATCGTTAAGGAAAATCCTTTTTGGATGCTATGCCAGACTCCTACTGCCTAAAAATCCTACGTTACGCCCAACAGACTACGGTTGGGAGCCCCGGGTAAGCCCTCGAAAGGATGTCCCAGTAAATGTCCATTTTGTTTTAATTATTTTTATTTATGAAAATACACTGCTCGATATTCTGAGAGTATTTCAAGCGTCTACTGGTTGCCCTTATTACCTATTAACACGACATATTTAAAAACAAGTATTGCACTGTGGTGGTTGTTAACCACAGAGCAACGCGCGCCTTAGACAGTTCGCGTTGCTCTAATAGAACACACAATAGATACGGGAGACAGCAAGCCAATCAAACAACGAACCTATAGAATGTCCCCTGAAAAAACACGAATAATATCAGAACAAATAGACGAGATGCTAAAGGCTGACGTCAGTTCGTAACCGAAGAGCATGTATGAAGACACTTATGAAAGTTGAAGAAGCGAAAGTTGTTTGCCAGAATCGTAGCAAGTGGAAAGTCATAGTCTCTGCCAACCCCGTTGGGAGACAGGCGTGATGTTATGTATGTATGTATGTATTTATGCTGTGCTTATGGTCGGCTTAAAAAAATTCAATTGCGGGTCGTCACGACCTGCGTCTGTCCATTTCAACACGGCAATAGACTCACCACCGTGGGATATGCAACTATACGGTGAAATGTGGGCTTATACTATGCTTCTGGCTTCAATTAGTCTTTATTTGTTGAAGTTATGCGGATTTGTAGAAACTTGTGAAATACACAACAACACAACAAATCTACACCAGCATCGGTCGTCGAACGTCCTTTAGTGAAGCCAAATTGTTTATATGAAATAATTTGTGACTGTTAAAATAGGTCAGCATCTGCTCAAGTATTAATTTTTCAAATATCTTGCTCAAAGTCGGCAACACCGAGACAGGTCTGAATCGTTAAGGAAAATCCTTTTTGGATGCTATGCCAGACTCCTACTGCCTAAAAATCCTACGTTACGCCCAACAGACTACGGTTGGGAGCCCCGGGTAAGCCCTCGAAAGGATGTCCCAGTAAATGTCCATTTTGTTTTAATTATTTTTATTTATGAAAATACACTGCTCGATATTCTGAGAGTATTTCAAGCGTCTACTGGTTGCCCTTATTACCTATTAACACGACATATTTAAAAACAAGTATTGCACTGTGGTGGTTGTTAACCACAGAGCAACGCGCGCCTTAGACAGTTCGCGTTGCTCTAATAGAACACACAATAGATACGGGAGACAGCAAGCCAATCAAACAACGAACCTATAGAATGTCCCCTGAAAAAACACGAATAATATCAGAACAAATAGACGAGATGCTAAAGGCTGACGTCAGTTCGTAACCGAAGAGCATGTATGAAGACACTTATGAAAGTTGAAGAAGCGAAAGTTGTTTGCCAGAATCGTAGCAAGTGGAAAGTCATAGTCTCTGCCAACCCCGTTGGGAGACAGGCGTGATGTTATGTATGTATGTATGTATTTATGCTGTGCTTATGGTCGGCTTAAAAAAATTCAATTGCGGGTCGTCACGACCTGCGTCTGTCCATTTCAACACGGCAATAGACTCACCACCGTGGGATATGCAACTATACGGTGAAATGTGGGCTTATACTATGCTTCTGGCTTCAATTAGTCTTTATTTGTTGAAGTTATGCGGATTTGTAGAAACTTGTGAAATAATAACTAACGGTAAGTCTACTAGTTCGGTCACACAACGTGCAGTGTAGTTCAGAAGAGAATGAAAAAAAAACAGAGGCTCTAGCCAATGAATAAAACTGTTTTAACTTGAATCAAGTTAAGAAGGTCAGATAGGTACCTCATGATTTGCCCAAGTCACCTACAGGTTAGGCACTTTCTGAATCCGGAAAAAACTATACTTATGACTAACACTTAAACATTTTCATACTATATCGTTGCAATAATTTGGTACACTTTTTTTAATAAGTTTTTTTCGCTCCGTCCCACTCAATAACATTGATTAGGATCAGTTTTTTCAAACGTGAAGGAAATACCTGCATGAATGCCGGATGCCGGACTTCTACTGACTAAAAAACCTTACGTATTCTGCCTGAAAGCCTACGGTTGGAAGCCCCCGCAAGGACACCCCAGGACTGGTTAGGATCAGATACTTTGAGGTACTTCTGTAAAGAACTCTGCCTTCGCACCTCCTATCACTGTCGATGAATACAACCCTGGTCTTCTTTAGTACTTACTAAAATCAGTATCAGCCATTATTATAGTACCTATGTACCGTTATTCAACTACTACATATGGACTACTGGAATGCAGGCTCATGTCGGACCTCGGTGACATTAACCAGTTTCTGTGTCTAACAAATCTGTCTATATTGCAGGTTACCTCGCTATAAATACCTGCATGAATGCCGGATGCCGGACTTCTACTGACTAAAAAACCTTACGTATTCTGCCTGAAAGCCTACGGTTGGAAGCCCCCGCAAGGACACCCCAGGACTGGTTAGGATCAGATACTTTGAGGTACTTCTGTAAAGAACTCTGCCTTCGCACCTCCTATCACTGTCGATGAATACAACCCTGGTCTTCTTTAGTACTTACTAAAATCAGTATCAGCCATTATTATAGTACCAGCCAGTACTTAGTAAAATCAGTATCAGCCATACGGTTGGGAGCCCCGGGTAAGCCCTCGAAAGGATGTCCCAGTAAATGTCCATTTTGTTTTAATTATTTTTATTTATGAAAATACACTGCTCGATATTCTGAGAGTATTTCAAGCGTCTACTGGTTGCCCTTATTACCTATTAACACGACATATTTAAAAACAAGTATTGCACTGTGGTGGTTGTTAACCACAGAGCAACGCGCGCCTTAGACAGTTCGCGTTGCTCTATAGCACTATAGTGTCAACTATCCTGTTACCTATATAGATCCTCTACGGTAGGTACAGTTAGATTTCCAAAAGAGTTGGTGAACTCTATGTTTAATTTCTTTTTCAGAATATTGATGACATATGAATGACGACATTATAAATAGGTACGATACGTCTCAACAGTCTCATGCACCGAGCATGTAATTGAATTGTGTGTTTGTACGTAAATTGTTTATACTGGAGAAAAATCTAAAATATGGGCTCTTTGTTGACTATTTCCTATGAAATTGCTATCTTTGAAATATTACACCTACCTAAAGTAATCTGCTGAAAGCGTTGTTCACTCTTTAAAGAAAAAATATTTACGATGAAAGTCGAAAAATAAGTTAGTATGTGACTCATATAATGTTCAATCATGGCGACAGGAAATTAATTTCATTGAGCAATATTTGATGGTGCTATACTTCCTTAAGTATTCATTTAATATGTATGGTGTAAAGGGAATGAATGATCTTGATGATATGTGCAAGCCAACTAACGTAATTAAATTGAGAAGGATACCTTATTACCTAAAATATACAATAAAATGGCGAAAAAACACGTTTGTTGTATCGGAGCCCCCCTTAAATATTATCATGTTTTTGTTTTTAGTATTTGTTGTTATAGTGGCAACAAAAACACATAATCTGTGAAAATTTTAACTCTCTAGCTATCACCGTTCATGAGATACAGCCTTGTGACGGACAGACAGACAGACAGACAGACGGACAGCGAAGTCTCATGAATAGGGTCCCGTTCTTTACCCTTTGGGTACGGAACCCTAAAAAGTACCTATCATTTTTATTCGATATATTTTGAGTAATGCTAATTCGGGATACAGACAAAAAGTAGACGGACAATATTTATTTTTAAATTGGATTTTGGGCAGTCGTATCGATTAAAGAATGCCCTTCAAAAAAGAATTTCACTTACTCCCATTTTAAAAGTATGTAATTATTTATGTTCTGTGTGTTCCAGCTAATCTCTAGAAAGGATGTATCGATTTCCACACAACCTTCACTGGCAGATAACTCATGTTATAATAATTTAGGCAACATTCTAGAAAAATAGATAGTTAGCCACGGAAAAAACGGGAGGACATATTTTCATAGATATTTTATACATATTCATACATTTAACACGACTGCGTTGATCGAAACAGTCAATCAGTTTATTGTTTATTTACTCTCGGTCTTCGTTTCAAATAAATTTAATTTCAACGATGATGGAGTTATCGATTTAATCCGATGGCATGTTATTTTGTTTACATTTTGATATAGATAGAAGCGCTCGTGGCCCCGCGGACTCAGTGTTCTGTAAACCATCACTGCAGTAAGCAACTTTCACTATGGCCGGTCCATGGATGGGTGACCATCCATGTGATCACTTTGTGACATTTATTTGAGCGTTTCCGTGCTTCGGAAGGCACGTTAAGCCGTTGGTCCCGGTTGCCAGTAAAATGGCAGTCGTTAAGCAAAGTTGAAGGCTTTATTTCAACAGCAGGCAGTCACAACCTGCGCCTGTCCATTTAAACACGGCAATACGGCTCACTACCTATTACGTGGGACAAAGTATACAAAAAAAGGTGAAATGTGGGCATATAATATGCCTCTGCCTACCCCTTCGGGGATAAAGGCGTGACCATATGACCATTTTGATATATCCTGTGTATGGTGCAAACAATTGCTGCTCTTGATTACTCTGTAGATTTTCGTTTGTTGTAACAAAAGTGCTATATGAAAAATGAAATACTATTTTATTTAACGAAGAGAGCATACAAGCTGTAAGATAGTTTCATTGTGTATAAAAAAATAATCACAGTATTATGCAATACAAGGAAATTAAACTAAAACTTTATTGACAAATTTAAATGTCCAAATCCACAGGATTAACCGGCAGAAATAAATAAATAACGATATACTAGCTTACAATGCTCATCATCTCACTCATCTAGCAAACTAACCTAGCCTAACAAGTTATTTCATAGTTTTCACTAAAACACGACACGTCCTACCGACTAAAAACCACACGTTTCCTACCTAACAGCTTACGGTTGGGAGCCCCGGGTTTGTCCTAGTAAGGATGTCCCCAGGACGGCCAGGACTCCCAACAGACCTCCAGATACCAACGTTGTCTCCTCTGACAAATTGCCCTATGACAAAAATTGCAAAACCACAATCGATTCAAAATGAAACTTGAGTGTTGGTTTGTAAAGGAAACACCTGGTAATCAAAACTCGCGCTGAGTACGTTGTACTCTGAAGAAAGTCGAACCATTTCCTTTTGTCTCAAAATTTATACAATATCAGACTGTGTTTGTATAAACAGTAAATAAATAAATAGTACTCCCGAACTTTGTTCTAAACTCACAGTAAACAGAAAGACCCGAACAACAGCGGTCAAACTACTACAAATTGATCGATAATGCTGGCGCCCTCACTCTCTTAAATAGGTGTATGTGACTGTGACACACAATACCAATCTGTATGTGGAACTATACCCATAATTCAGAGCTTGCCGATATTTATAGCCCAGTCGTGAGGTTTTACACATCGTATATTTACCAATACCACAATAAATCGACATTAGGTACTTTCAATTATCTGCTTTTTACATGCGTTTTGTTTTCTACAAGTAAGTATTACTTGAAAGAAAAATAATATGATTATTTAGAATACCTACACTACCTTACATTAAGCTATTAGAATACAAGTACTTCTGAAAAGATATTTTAAAAAAAAAAGGACAAGTAAGAGTTGGTCTCGCCCACCGAGGATTCTGTACACCCTTCGTCCAAACGTCCATTACGTCCGACCGCCCATCTACATCGTCGTAACAATAAGCCATAATTCAATGAGAGTACTCGTATAGCATGAAGTAGAAATCGCATCTTGTAAATATGTAGTTAGAGTAAAATTTTGACACGGTGACGTCACTCCAAAAAAAACATTGGCGAGATCACACAAATATTGGATTTAGTCGTTAATCCAATCTATGACCTGCACAAGTCGTATTTATTATACACTAGCTGACCCACGCAACTTCGTTTGCGCCACATAAGAGAGAGTATTACCTGTTTCCGTCGTCCCCCGTTTTTGAAATATTTACTATTACTGCTCCGCTCCTATTAGTTGTAGCGTGATGCTATGTACTATGACACTCCGCAATAACGTAGCTTTCTATTGGTGAAAGAATTTTTAAAATCGGTTCAGTAGATCCCGAGATTACCCCTTACAATTTAACAAACACACAAACTTTACTTCTTTATAATATTAGTATAGACTAGCACTGATTTTTTTTAATTTTATGTGTTTACGCCGAAACATCTAAACCAATTTTGATGCAACAGAAAGATGATGAGATTTAAATAATCATATCACAAAAATTTTAAGAGAATTTAATAATCACATTTATGACAAATTAAGCTAGCAATTTCTGTATAACAATTTAACAGAACACCGCTTTGGAAATAAGAGAACACTGAAATTGTATCACTAATGAATGTTAAATGCGAATAATTTATTCCACCACGGTGGTTTTTCCGGCACAAAATAACATTAGACAGTAGATGCATTTTAGTGATATTTTGTTGATATTTATATAATACTTACTAAGATTTTTAGACATAACTACCTTTCAAGACATGTAGAATAAAGGAATTTTCGTTATGTTCTTAGTTTACTAAAAAGAGGGATTTTGCAAACTACTCGTATTGCCTTATTTTGCTTTAGAAACTTTCTTTTACAGAACAAAATTTAACTAACAAATCCCGAAGGAAAATTACAATATGCTATCATTTCCGGGCTTGCACAATTTTTGGTCTAATTTACTGGACTACATGTGTTTAAGATAGAAATTTCTAGAAATGTTCGGATGAAATTTTCTAATAGCCAAGAGATGTCATAATACAATAATACCTTTAAAGTATAATGGGACTATTACTAAACCACTTCCTATGGGTTAAGGCATAGTCGTGAGAGTTTTTAGTTTAAGTTTATTCAGCATCATTTATATATTAATAGCTGACCCGCACAACTTCGTTTGCGTGATAAAATGAATGACGAACAATGAAATGAAAGAACCGCTCGACCGATTTTGTGCAAACTTTACATAAACCATCTACTAAATAGTTCTAACAAAGCCAAAACATTTGGTTTGGATAGGTGAGCCCGTTCTTGAGTTATAAAATTACAACGAAAAGTGGCATTGATTTTTATATAAATAGATAGATAGAAGATAGATTCTGTGGGTCATGACTATTTAGTGAGAAGATATATGAGCAATTACTGTAATTCATTTATTTATCTGTTGATGGTTTTTCTTATCAACGTACATGCATACCGTGTAGTTTAAAATATTCTACATATCTACATTCTGACCCGACATAATTCTCCAATTTTATGACTCTCCAGTAATTATTTTGGCAGTATCGAAGCGGGCGAAGAGTAGTTGAGCTTCTTTGAAAATGTCTACAGAGGACGCGTTAGCAATAGTTGGCTTAGCTTATGCTTTGAAGGCCCAGAAAAGGAAACAAAATTGTACAGTGTAGTGTACAAAGTGGCTAATGAAAAGAGATGAATATTCGCATATATAAACTTGTTGAATGAATTAAAATTCACTTGTACTAATTTTTTAAAAATTCTTCTAATACATCGTAGTTTGATTGTCATGACATTGTGCAATGCAATACGTCCGCATAGGAACACTTGTGCAGTAACAACTGAGGGCTTACAACACACATTAAAATTTTTAATCAAACAAACTTGATCTAACTGTTTGATCAAATAGAAATACGAAAATGCATATTTCTTCAAGCCAATTGATTGCTCATTAAATTTGATCAAATTTTGCCACAGACATTCATGCCAATTTGATTAAACTGTGGAACCAGCCTGTTTGATCAAATTACTTGAACGTCTGTGGCGGCCAGGCTAAGCAAACGTTCCGTCAAAATACGCTCCAACTATAATGAAAGCTGTGGCGGGGGTGGGAACACTTGCTCAGTGAGGGGCAGGGAGTTGCCTATCTGTATGTAATACTATTATAGGTATTATCTTTGCTATAGCGTAAGATGCTTAACACAATGATTGGTTACAGAGCACTGAGCCAACGGGACTACGAACGCTTTTTCAAGTAACAACAAAAATAAAGGCACACCCTCTTAGTTGGAAAAAGTACAATGAAATGAAAAACATTTCTCATCGCTTGTACCACACTTGAAGTAGGTAATAGCAAGAACCAGCAGTTTCATTCTGTTGAAGCCATTGAAGCCGATTACTAGTTTCTGTAGCTCTTACGACATCGTCCAATAAGAGTTTCAACTTGCACGTAAGATCATTGGACACATCGTTATGAGGTAGTCTTCTATCGTATGTAAAAGTAATACCTACTATTGCATCTCACATTTCTAATATTAAAAAGGTATTTTAAGCGCCCGTTTCGCTATTTTAATGTTTTATTAACTTCGGAGATGGGTGACCGTCAGTGGCGTTCCAATTTACGAGCATTTTGGTGCTCTGAGAGGCACGTTAAGCGTTGGTGTTAGTCGGTAAGAGTCCTGTATGACATCCATGACGGATTTCACATCTACAAAAAAAATCACGCCTCCGTGTGTTGACGGGAAAGATTAAAAAATATCACCACCCATTCATCATGAGGGTGTCTTATGAGACGATTAAGGAAACACTTTTGCAAAAAGATCCATTACGTAGAGAAGCGATAGGTACTTCAAATGAACCCCGATCATCAGTACAATGAAAATCGTCAAGCCAAGTTGAAGGTCTTAGTAGCTATTTAAAAATTTTCATCTGTGGGTCCGTCACATACTGCTACTGTTCATTTCAACACGACAATAGGCTCACCACCTTTTACGTGGGACATAAAACTATAAGGTGAAATGGGGACTATACTTACTATGCGTCTGAATCTGCGTGACTATATGTATGTATGTAAGTAAAAAAGCTATACGCATCTATTTCTGTACCAAAATGCAACAGTAGCTTAAAACGGGTTGTTTCCAAAACACTGAGCTTCCTGGGTTACGAACATTTCAAACTCTGTGTTGTTCAAATACTTTTATTCAATATTGAAACTCTCGGTACACTAGTAACGACGATAAAAGGTGTCATTTATAAGACGATATTTAATAGAAATCATATGTATACAGCTAAAAAAATACATTTTCTACTAGGTTCGTCAGGTATTAAGACCTGAAAAATATTTCATTACTAAAACGACCATTGTTCGGTACGAAGTTTTCTGCTCGGATTCAATAAATTGTCACCGTTAGAAAATAAAAATAAATTGTATAGCACCCTCCAATCATGTACTAGGATCACGTCGCTTGATGCCCGATGAAAGGCATAATCCAATCAATTATTACGTACGTGCTCCAATTGTGCACTAAAATGCAACGGGAAAAAGTTTAAACATAATAAAATTTTGACAGTTTTGATCACTCTGAATAAAATTCGAGTTCAATTTTTTTTTGTTTCATGTATCTTTTTTGCTTGTCGTTCGTAGTCACGCATATACATAGTTGTACCGTATTCTAAAATAAACCGACTAATTCGTAACTTGACCAAGTTCTTTGGTAACATTAATAGGATAGTTAACGAATTCGCTCATCAAAGAGGGTGAAACAATATTGGTACGTGCTATCATGAATATTTAAAACGCAGTACCTTTCTCCAGTTCCATGGCACTTGAAATAACACCGACATATTAAATTGAACGTAATAGTTAAATATATATATATACTGTGGTATTAGCACTGTATATTACACGTTAAATATATATATACTGTTAATATATATATACTGTGGTAATAGTTTTCTGAGAAATCGTGAGGACGGCGACGTGTGAAAACAGTGTAAACCTGTGTGTGAGTAAATTGTCGACCTTATAGATTTTTTTTGATATATCAATAATCGTTTTCATATAATTATCGTATTTAGTTGACTTAATTTAAGGGTATATTTTAATTGATTACGCAATTATGTCTTCAAACAGTTTAAATTAATTTTGATCGGTCGTCAATGTTTGGGACCGCACAAATACTTTCTCGTCATCATGTCGAACAAAAATAAATAAACATTTGTAAACATTTTAGACGCAACGTCATCTAGCCCAAAGGAAGCTAGAATAAGCTTATGCTATGGAATCTAGACGACAGTAAGACATACATAATTAGTTCAAATCCACAGGTACATCCAAATGTACATAGAAAACACCAAAACTCCGCAACAAACATTTTGTGGACTGACCCAGTCACTGAACCAGCATGGCAGTCGGTACACTACCGAATGCGACACCGAGGCAGTCAAAGAAAAGAAAAAGGAATGCCATATCAGCTGTTACTTTTTTCTTAATATAATACATGGGCATCGCTTACCAGCCTCAAAAGCTAGATTTTTTAATTCTAATAACCTAAAAAGAAGGCGTACTCCTGACGTAGACTAGAAAACATGTCACACAGCAATAAATTGCAAAGTTTTGTGTACGAGCGCCCAACCTAAGTTTTTGGCTGCTTTCCATATGAAGACAGTTGATAAGTAGGCGCACTTACTTATTGTACTCAGCAACTTAACAAATATTTCAAGAAAGACCATTTTGTGTAACTTGTGTATACTTAGCAACAAAAGTAGTTCAGAAGATCGAAATTTTATTACGAGTATAAGACTTTATCGCATCTAAGGCCATCGCTTGCGGATTCGCTTGTATAACACATATAGGTACCTATTTCTGTTCAGACTGCTCAGAAAATCGTAAAATGCAACAATTTGCGTAAATTTCCTTCTCGTTAAAAAAAAGTCCTGGTTTTGATTCCTGGGTCGGTCCAAGTATTTGTGTGATCCACAAACGTTTGTGTCGGAGTTTGAGTGTTTTCTATGTATATTATGTATGTATATTAGTCGTCTAGATGATGTTGTGTGTGAATGTCCACAAATATTTATATTTACCTAATACTTTTATAGCCCGTTCTGATAGTCGACCGGCTTTCAAGTGGCGTCCTCGTACCGGAAAACATAGCGTGGGTGGGGCCTGTAAGATGAACTAAGAACCATCCCACGCTGCATTACAGATAAAGGTATGCGTTGTGTTTATAACCTCCCTAATAGCGATGGTTGAGATTTTGCTTTTATTTCATACCATTTTGACGTGACAACGTCTTATAATTCGATGGAGCTGGCTGCACGCGCGAAAAAACATGACGTATGCGGCGTTACCTCACTCTGAGGCGTTCCATTTAAGGCTGAGTTATCACGTTCAACTATCGTTAGTAAACCGACTTTATAGACAATCGATTTTTTAGAGGGAAATTGGTAATAGATTCTCGAACAAACAAAAACCAAACACATTAATCTAACTACATTCCATTCAGATTCCACGAACGGAAACATTATCATAACCGTTGATATATGAACGTTTTATTCAAAGTGCTTTTGGTTTACAAATGATAAATATAAAAAATAGTTACTATCTATACTCAAATACATTATTTATTTGAAATCTTAGAAGTAAGCAATCTTAGCACATTGGTATCAGTGGTATCACTTCGTAAAATGGAAACGACTTGTTACTAAATCGTGTCCCACGTATCACCAGTTATTTTTACTATTGTGGGTTCGGAACATTTTTATAGCACTCAAATGCTATTTTACGTCTTCCTATGTTACTATAATACACTCGAGAGCAATGAATCCGGGTCACTTAAAGAATGTTAAAAATCTCGGAAACTAAAAATGATAGGTTAATGCAATAAATTGTATTTAATAGACAATGTAATACTCCTTAAATGAAAGTAAAAAAAATATGAGTCACCATACATTTTATTAACACAAAATTACATAAAGAAAAAACTGCCGATCTCTCCTTAAAACAAAAATAGGAAACATGAAATTTTTGAACTTTATTACGATTTTCTTGAATTTTAATACTTCGTATTGCCTCCTCGTGCTTCCATTACTGCGTTTACGCGGTTTGGCATGCTGTACACCAAGTTCCTTATACGATTTTGGGGAATATTCTCCCATTCCTCTGTGAGAGCAATTTTGAGCTCACGAAGCGTGATTGGGGGAGGGTTTCGTTGTTTTACGCATCTGCCTAGCTCGTCCCAAGCATGCTCGATCGGGTTGATATCCGGGCTGCGCGCTGGCCACTCCATACGAGTAATGTTCATCTCTTGAAGGTAGTCATTCACAATCCTACCTGTATGAGGTCGGGCATTGTCATGCATAAATATAGCATCCTCACCTAAATTGACCATAAATGGACCAACGTGATCATTGAGGATTTCTTCCACATATCTTACGCTAGTTAAAGAGCCGTTTTCTATGATCACCAGCTCTGTGCGACTTTCAGAAGAAATTCCGGCCCACACAAGTACAGACCCACCACCGTAGGCTACTTTTTCTTCGATGCATGCTTGCTTGAATCTTTCGCCTGGTCTTCGATACACTCTGTGTCTTCCATCGTGCTTGTAGAGCATACATTTTGATTCGTCGGAGACATAACTTTTGACCAATCTTCAATACTCCAATTTACGTGGCTCTGGGCATACCTTAGTCTCGAAATACGATGCCCACGCTCCAGTTTAGGGCCGTTTGCAGGTCTAAGGGGTTTTAAGTTAGATTCAGCAAGCCGACGTCTTACTGTCCATGCACTTGGGTTACTTCCTCCGAGGCGTCGAAACTGATTGGTGAGTTCAGTTCCTGTGAGAAAGCGATTTCGAAGCATGGTGTTCACCAAGTATCGGTCTTCTCGTGCTGTGGTACACCTGGTTCTGCCCGTTCCTGGTCTGCGTAGGTTAGAACCAGTTTCTTCGTAACGTCGGAGAACTCTTTGTACTGTTGACAGCGACACACCGACAGTCCTGGCTGTATCGCGCTGACTCCGGCCGGTTTCCAGCATTGTAAGTATTCTGGTGCATTCTTCAGGCGTAAGCGACATAATTTCAGCTTGATTAATGAATATAGAGCACTATCAACATGGTTTATGTACCCACATAAATGACAGATTACAAACAAAAGCAACACCAAATGCTGTAATTTCGTAGTTCCATCTTCGAAAGTGGCCCTTTTTCAAATTTGATTTTTTTATGATATAACTTTACAATAACTAAGAAGTTTTAATATCTTCATTTAAGGAGTATTACATTGTCTATTAAATACAATTTATTGCATTAACCTAGCATTTTTAGTTTCCGAGATTTTTAGGATTCTTTAAGTGACCCGGATTCATTGCTCTCGAGTGTATAAATAAATATTCACGGACATTTTGCACAACGCTATCTGATACCAAAGTAAGCTGGGAATAACCTGCTTGTGTTATGGGTATCAGACCACGGATATTAATACTTATATACTTTTAAATACATACATATTATACATAGAAACACCCAGACTCTAGAACTATTAATACAATAATTGATCTGACCCGACTAAGGGAACACTCGCTAAATGATCCATTGCGTAGAGAAGGAAAACTCGAATTGAAACCCGGTTGTCAATAAAATGACAATCTTTAACAGCTTCGCTGCCATTTGGAAAGTTGGAAAGTCACCCCAGGGGCCAAGGGTGTTTTTTTGTTTGATTGACTTTAAAAGTGATTGGTGAAGCTTATTATGATATTTATTTAATATATTATAATATTTTAGTCTATTTTGAGCGAGATAGAAAACAGCACGCACCGGTGCGTGCTCGGCACTGGTAATGGAATGAGCGTTCCCAGTGCCGAAAAACGCACGGGTGCGTTGTCAGTCTTAGTAATGGTTTATGGTTTATTAGGAATAAAATACAGTTATTTGTTATATAAATCAAATATAATAAAAAACTTGCATTACTCGTACAAAATAAACAATTTGAAACATAACTATAATTCTTTGTAATTGGACCCTAGCTAGACATAACATTGCCCTTTGGCATAGAAAATCATCATCACTTTCAGACGCCGACTCCTCACTGGGCTGGAAGTCGTCTTCCGAATAATCAGCTAACAGTTCGTTCTCTATATCACTGTCTTCTAAAATCGTAAAAACTTGTTTACGCTTTCTTTGAGTACCAGAAGTTCCTTCACCGGGATCCATTTTTATTGTTTTTTATTTTGTCCACACAAAAACAACCGTCCAACTTATCAAAAAACCAAAAACACAATTCGAAAGTTCGGAATTTCAAGCGCAGTGCCACAACAAACAAAACATCTCTCGCCCGATGCCGGCGGCGTATTGAGGGTAGGAAAGTTCTTAGTCGCTAGCACGCACGGGTGCGTGGCCGGCACCCCGCGCAAAACCCTCTTCAACGCACCGGTGCGGGCTTGGCAGTGAAGCTGTTAAGTCAAATAAAAGGCCTTATGGCCATGGGCGGCTTGAAAAATTTCGACTGCCAGTCGTCACGATCTGCGCCTGTCCATTTTAACACGGGCATTGGCTCCCTACTTATTACGTGAGACATATAACTATAAGGTGAAATGTGGGCCACCTTTCACCTTACCCTACCTACTTCGGAGATGAAGGCGTGACTATATGAATGTAGTGTAGATATTTGCAAAAATCAATCTGGTCGAAAGTTCTTTTCACAATCCTAGTATGTGCAGAAGAAAGCCCCTGTTGGGTCACATAAGTGAGCGAGCTCCTCGAATACAATATGTGGGGGTAACCTGGTCACATTGTTTGTGTCGAATCAACATCATCATGATCACGTGCGTCAAATATAAGATGATAAAAAGTAACCGTATTGTTTGACTAATTTTATACACTCAAAGTTTTTATTATGGACATCGTGGAAAGGTAAACTCGGTAAACTCGCCTTGTACGTAAAGTTTACAAACTTATCTAAGAATATTTTGGTCACATATCTTAGCACTGTGGTATACGAGAAGGTGAAAAGTGACAAGGACAACTGTTCAAGATGTTTAAAAACAATACTTCAGAAAAATCAATATCAATACATATGTATAATAAAATCGTAACAGGTCGCTGTCTGTAGGTACATGGAAGATAAATAAGAAAAAATATTATAGTGGGCTTTATGAACGCAATAGAACCCAAAACAATGATTACCGATTTTCTGTGTCTTTATATCTGTTTGTCTGTACGTTTGTGCACGCTTATCTCAGTAACCACTTATCCGATTGCAATGCGGTTTTCTTTATTGTGTTGAGGTTTGCTCCAATTAGCATATAGTGTTTCATGTCAAACGGTTTATCTATACTTATAATAAATCTGTAGAAGTAAAAATTCTGTACATTCAAAATATCAAAAAAATAAATAGCAGGGGGTGTTACTAGACCGACACCGAACCCAAATATGTGATTAAAAAAACATTTGTCTGTATGTCTGTCTGTTTGTTCATCACGCAAAAACTACCGGTTCGATTACGATGAAACTTGGTATAATTATTTTTAATAGCCTGGGCACCACACTAGGTACTTTTTATCCCGAAAAAGTATATAGAATTCAAACCAAACTTAATTTTGCGGTTCGATCCCTAGACCCAAAGTTAGTATCATTTATTGCTCAAACGGATAATGATACGATGATGAAACTAAGCATGAGCGTTGTTTGTTACAATTTGAAAAAAGTGATTTTAACATTTTTGCAAATTCCACCTCCAAAGGTATACAAAAGGAGGGTAAAGTTTGTATGGGACAACGTGATTCATTGGTCCGATCTACTTAAAATTTGGCATAAGTATAGCATTATTAACATAATTGATGGAAGACGTGTTTCGTATTTTATTGAAATTTATACTATAACGAGCTAAAAAGGGAATGTTAATTATTTTGAGGCTGATTTTCTCCGAAGTTGATATCAATACTTCTTAAATACTCTTATTTTATACTTAAATTACTTTTTATTTTGACACATGGTTTGTGAAAGTTCAATACAATTGACGTTTTCATTTATGTTTTATTTCAAACTTCAAACAGATGATTTTACTATAATAGTTAAATTAAAAGCGCTATTTTGCTATAATAATAACCAAATATGCTTTATGGAAGTATTATTACTAATTTATTCAAATTTTGTGTGACAAAAATACATTTGTGAAAAGAAGAAGAAAATTCTAAGATGGCTAGCCAGAAAAAATGAAAGACCACGCTTCAGGTAGTATCCACTGGTCAATAAAATAACACCACATGTTACCATCTACGCTCATTCTACATATATAGTGCCGACTGCATTCTGTCTGGAAACAGACTCACAAAGTTTTTGTAAAATACGGGAATGGCCTCTACGTAGACTACATTCGACAGGACTGAAAAGAGCCATTACAATGAACATGAACGCTCAGCTGATGAAATTTACATTGTTATTACGTTACCAGGTCTTGGTTGGACCATCTGTATTAGGAGGCCAAGCCTACAGTAGTTCGGTACCTGAAGAAGGAACTAAGTTACGATGTCAATTGCTTAGAAGAGAAGTTGTGTCAAGTAGTAGTTTAGCCATTGAATTAAGAAATGTATTTCATTAATAAATTTACTTCATTATTATGCATTATGAACTTGTTAATCAGAAATCTATCTAACTAGGTATCTATTATTATAAATGCGAATCTTTGTGAGTGTGGATGTTTGTTACTCTTCCACGCTGTAACGGCTGAACGGATCTGGCTGAAATTTGGTGCCTACAGAGATATGTTATAGTCTAGAAACAAACTTTCACGCAGGCGAAGCTGCGGGCATCAGCTAGTTAATAATAAAGTTATATCACTTTAAAGAATCATACATAAACATATTATGAAACTAAAAATGGGTACTTAAATCTAAACTGGGGTGTTGGCTTAATCATGAAAGATTAGGTCTATTCTAAAACAATTCAGGCCACGCCTTCGGCGCGGACTGAATTGTTTTAAAATAGCCTTAACCTCTCAACCGTGTTGTGCCGTATCCGTCCATACCCCACCATTTGTGTTGTCCCGTATCCGTCCCAAGAATACCGGCTCTAAATTTACGCAAATAAAACGCTAATGCTCTTGAAAATAGGTTCTTTTATTGCTTGATATTGTATCTATGATCATCAATTTTACTATTCAGTAGTGCCATCGTTAAAAAAAAAAAATATCAGTCTAACAATTCGACAAACGCCGATTTGCAATATTTGAAATCTGTTTTTAGGAGTGATTTATTGTTGGAATCCAGAGAGTTTACTTATCAATTGATTGGAAAATTATCTAGGAATGTGTAAAAACAAAAATAACCAAATTCTGTGAACTAATTTATTGACAAAATCGTTCATGTTTTGCAACAGGTAATGTTCGGTAATATTATAAAAAACATGATTTTATAAATAAATGTTCATGAATAACATTATTCACTTATTTATCTTCCTAAAACAGTCATTGTTCATATTATGATTCATATAAATTTTCCTTGAATTTTGAGAAATTCGAAGAGCAGTTGCGCGCTCCCAGCGGCCTGTGTAACTTGCCACAGACGACGGGTACAATTTTGTTGCCCCTTCCACATACGAGGGGTTAATCATTAAGCTCTTTTATGATTAAGCAAACAGGGCAGTTTCACACGCTGCTTGATGAGTCTGATGAAGAAATACCTCTCCATTCATACACCTTATGTGACGTAAACGAAGTTGCGGGGTCAGCTAGTTAGTAATAATTTCGAGCAAATTGCAAATTTAACTTCCTTTACGTAGTCCGTAATAGTGTAGCTCGTAGCTGTGTAGCACTTTGCTACACTGTATTAACATTTTAATTATAAAAATGGCATACAAAAAACCAGATTAGTCCATGTCAAGCTACACACAAAGTAGTGTATCATAGCTGCTGCCGATATCTGCGAAATTATTGCATTTAGAAATAATATAAGTTGGTTTAATTTCTTTTGGTTTATTTGTCAATATTTTTCTTTAATTTGTTGGATAAAATAAATAAATAACTAAATATTCCCGGACATTTCACACAACGCTATCTGATCCCAAAGTAAGCTAGGAATAACCTGCTTGTGTTATGGGTATCAGACCACGGATATTAATACTTATATACTTTTTAAATACATACATATTATCATAGAAACACCCAGACTCTTGAGACAAACATTTATGGGTCACACAAATATTTGTCTCCGGTGGGAATCGAACTCACGACCTCCAGCGCCGCAGGCGGTATCACTACCGACCGCGCCACAGAGACAGTCGGATTTCGTTGACACGTTTTACTGGTTTTCGGAAGTAAGTAAAACTTTCACAATAACTAGTTATTATTTTACAAAAAACACGGACATTCACAGCGCTTCGTTCTTTACCACGGAACCCTAAGGAATATTATTAAAACCTACCTTCTGAGTCTGTTAAAGTTTGGCTTGATGCAGTGAAGTATGTGCTTCCTTCAATCACGCGTAATCAATGTTTTTGCCATTGACATTATATTCTACCGATAGACAGGAACGTCCGTACATACAATATGTAGGCGCATGAGCGAGAATGGACTCGCCCAACGGGTGCTATAAAACGAATAGTTTGGTGTGAATTATACGGTCTAAACGTTGTATAATTATATTATTTAGCATTAACTTTAATGTGTTTACCTATGTACAGTCGCGGAATGAAAAGGTTGACCACCTTCCTTCCGGTCGACTTTGTCCATTTCCTAACTTGACCACTTCCAAACTTGTCCTTTTCCTAAATTGTCCTCTTCCTAACTTGACCATTTCCAAAGTTGTCACTTCCTAACTTGACTACTTCCCGATTAGACTTCTTTTTAAATTGTCAATTTTTTTTAAACGTAGGTATTACAATCATGAAACAAATGAAGGTCAATGAAACAAATGAAGATCGATTAAACAAAAGAAGATCGGTTTTTTTTTATACTACTTAGGTGACAGACAAGCTTACGGCCCACCGGAAGGTTGGTAACCGTAGCCTATAGACGTTTGCAACACCAGAGGCGCTACACACGCGCTGCCAACCCGGGCGCAGGTTGTGACCACCCACAGTTGAAATTTTTAAGGTAAGGCCTTCAACTTGGCTTAACGACTGTCATTTTACTGACAACTGGGACCAACGGCTTATCGTGCCTTACGAAGCACGGAAACGCTCGTCTATCGGTAAAACAAAAGAAGATCGACAAAATAAATAAAAATCGGCGAAACAAATGAAAATCGGCGAAACAAATAAAAATCGAAAAAACAAATGAAGATCGGCAAAACAAATGAAGATTGAAAAAACAAATGAAGACCGATAAAGCATATGCAGATCGATAAAACTTACAACTACAAGCAATTTGATAAGGTCAAAAACTACTCGCAGCCATATTTTGTAATCTAGATGCGATTGCGATTCAAAAAAATAGGTGCAAGCAATTCTCGACCTTAATGACACTTATCTAAAAATGTGCTTTTAGGCGTTTATAGACATCACTGATCACGAATATATAAAAAATAAATAGAAATTATGCATGGTCATAAGGTCGAAATTCGCTTGGACCCATTTTTTGTAATCTAGATGCGATTGCCATTCAAAAAAATTGGTGCAAGCAATTCTCGACCTTATGAACATGCATAATATTTATTTATTTTTTACACATTCATTATCAGTGATGTTTATAAACGCCAAAAAGCACATCTTTTTAGATATGTCATTAAGGATGAGAATTGCTTGCACCTATTTTTTTGAATGGCAATCGCATCTAGATTACAAAATATGGCTGCAAGTAGTTATTGACCTCATAAACTTGCTTCGAGTCTTTTGTTTTAATGATTTGCATATGTTTTATCGGTCTTCATTTGTTTTTCGATCTTTATTTGTTTTGCCGATCTTCATTTGTTTCGTCGATCTTCATTTGTTTCACTGATCTTCATTTGTTTCGCCGATCTTCATTTGTTTCACCGATCTTCATTTGTTTCACCGATCTTCATAAACGCCTACAAACGCAAACGCCTACAGTATGGGGTTCTTCAAAAGGGGTCTTAGAAGGTTTTTACAGGGTCGGCAGCGCGAGTGTGGCACCTCTGGTGTTGCAAACGTTCATAGGCTGCGGTGACTACCGGTCCTTCTGGTGGGCCGTATGCTTGTCTGCCACCTTAGTGGTATAAAAAAAAAAATGTGTTTTGTTGATCTTCATTTATTTGATCGATCTTCATTTGTTTTGTTGATCTTTATTTGTTTTACCGATCTTACCGAGATACAGGTTGGCGACAGACAGACGAATAGACAGACAAGGAGGTGGAAGTGACAGAATAGGAAATGACGAATTTGGAATGGACTATCTGAGAAGTAGGCAAATTAAGAATGAAGGAATGGCCAATTCAGGAAAAGGACTACTAAGGAGTGGACAATTTAGGAAGTGGACAAGTTTGGAAGTGGTCAAGTTAGGAAATGGACAAAGTCGACCGGAAGGGATAAAACAGATACTGATAACATACTGAGCAAGCAAAAACAGATCTTGTTTTATCGACCGAGTATGTGTATGACATATTCCGTCTTAATGAATGTCATTTCACTACATGACCTCTCAATCAATATTAACGACTCTATAGCCCACAGATACGTCCATAATAAAAATTAACCTTGCATTTCGGAAAAGAGACAAATAAAAAATAACTAATTCCCTATCTCATTCATTCTTCAGTTTTTTCACGAAGGAGAAAAAAGGGCCGCAATATTTCGAACATTGTTTTTTTGGAGCAGAACATTGATAGTCATAACTACTTTCATCACTTAAATACTCATAGAAATAAAACGAATTGAATGCTAATAACATAATTATATTTCAACCAAACAAATAATCGCTTCTGTGAAAATATGCCGATTGGGATGTATGGCTCACAATAATAATCGAAAATAAAAAATAACTGCATAGTACTGTTTAATAAGAGATATAACCACCACGAGCATCAATGACACATTGCAACCTATTTCTCATGGAATCCACAAGGCGGGAGCATAGGTTTGTTCCTCTTATTTCTTCCCAGATCATTTGGCAGTGGTTTTCTAGGGCTTCGTTGGTCCTTTCGTTTCTGTTCTCCCAACGCTGAACCATTAAACCCCATAGGTTCTCTATCGGATTTATATCTGCAGATTTTGCTGGCCAGTTTATTTTTACAATATCACGGTGCCGGTCAAACCATTCTTTCACAATACGAGCGGTGTGCGTGCGAGCGAGAATTGTCTTAAACAAAATTGATTCCAGGGAAATCGTAAATATTAAGATGAATTGAATACAAGAAAAAATAGTAATGAATTATAACAATGACAGGAGCTGTTAAATCATATTTATAGTTTTAATCATCAATAAGCGAAGAGGATGTAATCATTAGATTTGTCTAACTTGACACAACGTAATTGCAAGATCAAACTAATAAAAAGGTTTTAGTTCACTTTTACAAAGTCAAGGAAAATTGGTCTTATGTAAATTTGAACTTTGTTGTTAAACAGTTAAACATAATTCTAAATACAGTAGTCTCGTGTCTGTCACACAGTTTAAAAAGGTAACATGTGCTTGCAACACGTAAATAAATTTCTTTCAAAACTGGTCAACCTTTTCATTCCGCGACTGTACATTGCGTTTACAACACTATAACACAATAAATGAAAATATCTCCGAATACGATACTAATGGACTCGCTCAAAAATGGTATCGTCCAAATTGACGGGTGCTATAAATCACATATTTTGGTATGAATATTACGGTCTAAATGTTGTATATTACTTAGCATTAACTTTAATGTGTTTACCTCTGTACATTGCGTTTACAACACTTTGTTTGATAATTCTACCACAATAAATTAAAATATCTCCGCCACGTGCGTGTTCTTCGTATTGTGGCACAAACCGAACTAACAAGCGATGCGTACATGTACCGCGGCTGAGTTGTACACGACGCTTGTTCTGATCGCCGCATCTAGTACGTAGTACATATAGATCGATGGTTTTTGCTCTATCTGCCGGTTTTGTTTCCCTCATTTTGACGGTAACAGTCTAAGTCTGGATTCGACCAAAATCGGAGTAAGACTATACTAAAGAATAACTTGTATTATATTAAAAGTGAAATGAAACTGAAGCTACCACCAACACAACTAACAAGCAAAACATAACCATGGTAACCATACTGAAGGAGTCTACTTCAGTTTGGTTTCCATAGCTACGTTGCGCTTATTAGTTGTCGGTAAAATGGAAAATCTCTTTACTTTTAGTATAAGTACCTACAAGTTATTCTGTAAAGGGTATAGTCCGATTATTCCCAGCAGTCTTACTCCTAGTTTGGTCGAATCCAGCCTAAGTGTAACTTAATTTAACTTGGTTAATATTTTTAAAGACACGTACTACTAAAAGGTATATTTTTGATAACAAGCTATAGTAAGTTCAACTCATCTGTGCGCGCGGCACTATGTGTGGGTAAGCCTCGTCTAAACACAGTGACTTCGTGTGCGTGACATGAGGTACAGTGAAGTACAAAATACAAAAACACTTGTTTAACTAAAATAAAAACTCAATGGGTGAAATGTATGTTATACACATTATAGTCATCTCGGTGTAGCATGGTGCGTATGACAGTTGTCGATCGCGTTTCGTTTCACTCTTGAAAGTTACCGTGAATTACAATTATGAACTTAGTATTTCAGCTACATCCCATTCATAATATATTAAATCGTTAATCACTGTTGTATATAAAATTAAACTCAACCAGAATATTCTAGTCTATTATATAAGTATATTATTGAGTTAATATTTTTCCTCTTCTCGGTTACCTTCTTTTTTTTCTTGCGAAGTGAAAATTTAAAAAATTTAAAGACCGGGTAAGGTCTTTTGATAGGCTGTACCTTATGAACGGTGATAGCTAGAGAGATGAAATTTTCACAGATTGTGTTTTTGTTACCGCTATAATAACAAATACTAAAAACAAAAAAATTATAATATTTAAGGGGGCTCCCATACAACAAACGTATTTTTTGTCGTTTTTCGGTACGGAGACCTCTGCTCACTTGGCCGGTTTTTTAAGCTGTTTAGTTAATTCAAAAATAAATATAGCAATAATTTTCATAACAATAATAAACAAGGTGATTTATCTCGTTTATCGTAGGATTCTAAACATGAATTGCATATCGACACATCCCTAGTAATGTGGTACTGATAGATATCAACGTCATACTGCCAACTGTCATACGCACCTTGTTACAGCGAGGCGACTATAATATGTATCGCTGTTTGAAGAATAAAATTGAGGAATTTTAGGATTCGCTGCTCTCTCCAAGGTTAATTATAAATTCAATCAAAATGTCGATAGTATTCTTTTTCTTTGGCGTGTCGACAAGTATAACGCCACATCTCTTCATCAATTTGACTTAAACGTTCGTTTATTAATTTCATTATTTCCATCACATTTTGTTCGATTTTATGCGAAGCATTATAATTTGTTTAAATTCCCCATATATTTTCTATTGGGTTTAGTTCAGGATGATACGGTGGTAGCCGAAGAACTTTTAAGCCATATGGCTGAAGTATGTCATTAATCTTATAATAAACTAGCTGACACATAAGGTGTGCGAAAAGCGTGTGAAACTGCCCTGCCCTCTCCCAAAGGAACCGCGCAATATATCGGGAACAAAAGTATCCTAGAACCTTCCTCGGATCATGAGCTCAGACTGTACCAAGTTTCATTTAAATCAATTCATAATCAGGATACAGACTGACAGACATGAAAATTTCTAATTACATTTTCAGCTTCAGTATCGATTAGAGAACGCCCTACAATTAAAATTTTCAAATTATCTTCCATGTACAGACTCTCGACCTTCAACAGTTTTTGTAGATGTATAGATATGTTTTTTTTTTAAATCAAGTCATACGTACAGTTCAATTTTTGTCATATTTGCAGTATAAGCAATGTTTTTTTCCGTCGACCATCTCTGCATTTCTATTTTTTTTTGCATTAGAATTTGGAGCTCTATCATTTATAACTTTTCTGTAGGCCTTTATAAGTTACACAATTCTACCATACATTATCTTGTTATGCCTCGAAGGGCTTAGGCAGCGTTTTCGTTAAAAGCTCCCAGACACCTTATTTTTTTCCGACATCTCCAACTAATATCATTATATCTTAGTCCATGTCTACAAAAACTCAACAAATTATATACGTTAACCTTTCACAAGAATCATTGGTGATCTCAGCATGAAAATCCATGCAGTAGTTTTTAAGTATATCGTGAACAGACAGACGCGGCGGGGACTTTGTTTTATTATATGTAGTGATAACAAATATTAATTCCATCGAATTGACACATAAAAAATATTTACCTGACTTCTTAAACATTTTCTCCGTGAAGAATTAGACATTTTCTTTAACGACTGTACCCATGGTATTATCACTAAGAACACTATGTACTGAATTATAATGTGACCAAGTTACACAGGATCTCAACGTTGCAGTTATATTGAGACTTGTCATTATATTTGATTTCGTTTCATTATAACGTAAGAGTTGCCTGCAAACGGGAACTAGATGGCGCTGTAGGCTTTTTGTCTAAATATGATGTTTATTTCGCTGCCAAGCAGAGCGTTTCCTGCAAAGACTGCTTGGCACCGCTGGTGTCGTCAATAAGTCGAGTTACGTCTCTACCTCATAATATAAAAATGTACTCTGTGAAGACGGCCGCATCACTGCCACACAAATTAAAGCTGTATAATTACTAGCGCATGCACACATAGCGCCGCGCGCACTGATGAGTTGAATTATCTATAGCGACTTTTGATTTTTAACATAATCACATCAAAAGTTGAACATTTTGGCAATATTATATTTAAAACAAACCCAATTCAAAACAGAATCCTAAACCTATTTGATAATAAGTTTAGGATTCTGTTTTGAATACTGTGTTTATTTTTGGCATTTTTGAACTAAGTAGTTTACAAAGTCACTGAAACTAGACTTTTATGCTTAAAAGTTTAGTTACAGTGAGTATTTAGTAAAATTTTACTCTACTAAGTTCAAAATTTCATTGATGTTATTACCTTACGTTATATTATTATCATTATAGAGGAGTTTCTTACTTTAGATGGTGAACCTATTGCCGTGTTGAAATAGACAGGCGCATATATTGTGACTTAAATCATATTGAAATCATTATTTACAGTTTCGTAAATCATATTATTTGAATCGGAAATACTTTTAACCTAATGTGCACGCAATATAACGAAAATGTCGCTTGTGCTATTATACTGTTGACAAATTGCTATCCCAATGTGTATATAACTGAAGTATTGGATTTTCGCCTGAAACATAATTATAGGTACTTACCTAAAACATGGCTACGTTCACACGGTGAACGTTTTTCACGTACCTATACGATTTTCCTGTATATGATCACCCATTCATGCGATTTCATCGTAACGTTAAAAACGCATCGAATGGTCACTGTGTGAAGATTGCATCGTGTACGGGAAAATCTATGATTTTTAATAGTTTAACAACATTTTACATAAAATAAAGCCCCAATCAATAGATTGATTTAGCCTGTGTGCAGCAAGTTAAAAGTATCCGACGGCTCCCATACAACAAACGTGATTGGTTTGCAGTTTTTTGCTACGGAACCCTCCGGCGCTAGTTCAACTTGATCTTTGCTGGTTATTTTTATACACTTCTCCAGCGAATAAAAATGTAAAAGGCACTTAATATAGAAATCGCATTTATAAGTGCATAAATGAGGGTTAAACCACAACCAAATGGCGAAAAACGTATTTCAAATCATTCTATGACACAAATTAGTGTTTCTGTGTGAGAACTCTATCTATGCGCCAAGAAAGTTAGAATAGCACACAAAGCGGTGCAGTGGTAATGACTAAAACTTTACCCAGTATAGCTCCTCTATGAGCCACGAACAATTTAGTTCAATTGAGGGGGCCACCGAGATGGCTCACTGGTTAAATATATGGCACTACTTTGGAACAAAATGTATATGACCAGCATTCTACACTCTTATTGTTAGTCTGTGGTTTAGAGTAAAACCCTATTATTATGTATCATGCCCTTTGGGATTATTACAGAACACTACGTGTGAGCTTACAGTATGCCCTGCTTAGCTTTTCGGGGATAAAGGCGTGACTATTGTGATGTAGGCTCATCATAAATTCATAAGTTATCATGTTTGGTATTAAAAAGTTAAATATCTTACTTTTCGATCTACCAAACATTTTACTACTTATATATTTGTTTTTTACTGGACAATCAAAAATAAATAGAACCGAAGAAATTTGAAATATTGTGTGGTAATTTTTTTCATATTAATATCAATTCCTTTATTTCATGTAATGAAACTCATTTACATAAGTTCACCATTGTCACATTTACATTTCATATTAATGCCAGCTAGCTGTAGCGTGTGTAGCGTAGCTGTAGTAATTTCGTCGAAACGTAAGTAAATAACACTTATTTTTAGAAAAATGTAGGTGGTCAAAACCGATAATTCCTGAATTGGTTGCGGTAGGTACATACGAAAATACCTGCGCGCCGTTAAGCTAAAAACATAAATAGGTATCTAGATGTCTGTGCTAATTGACCAAGTTGTCGATCACAGCTCGAATCCCTCTCCGTATAGAGAGTCTGTTAACACGGCTAGTATTATTAGACATCTTTACACAATTTATTACACATTGAGGTGATTTTGTCGTTCGGATTACTGAATAGATAAGAGTTTTTGTCGTGTATTTGTGACCGTAAAATAGTGAAAAACCTTTATTTCAATCATTTATCTAATAAAATCTCTTCAACTTTTAACTCACGACTGGGTAAATTTAAATAGCCGTACCATTTTCCCGTGTTAATTGGCTTCCCATATCCCACCTCATTTCCATAACAAGAGGATAAGGCTAAAACTTCTGTATTCAGTGCTTAAAAACCAGCGACCGGTACTTTCACAAACGTATAGTTATCGCAACATATAAATTAGAATGAAAACGCTGACGTTAAATCCTTTTATTCACACGGTCAGTTAGGCCGCGCCAACTCATTACCGATGCATTTTAAGCTTATCTAAGAGGACGCGACCAGTGATAAAAGAAGCGAAAAACAGAGATAATAATAATTTTTTTTTTTTTTGATTTTTATATTTAGCTCGCCAAATTGACGTCGTCGCCACGATGGATAGCCGTGGCGCATCTTGCGATTGGGGGCCACTTCTTACAGCGGTCCTCAAGTTGGCGGCCCTGTGATGTGCCTCTTCACGCTCCTCTTAAAGAACCCGGGGTTGTAAGATGAGGGAAACACGTGTGCAGGCAGGTCGTTCCAAGTTTTTATAGCTCGACAGAGGAACGATCTTTTGAAACGCTCGGTTCTGGCGAAGATTCTCTCCACTGTGTATGAGTGGCATCTCTGCCCGGCACGCGTTGTTCGGGATCGGAAAGGTGATGGTGGGATCAGATTGAAGAGCTCTTCAGAACATTCGCCGTGATACATTCGGTAGAAGGCAGCCAAGGACGCTACGGTTCTTCGCTGCGCCAACGGTTCGAGGCCTCCCGTCACCTCAGGACAACCAATTATTCGGACAGCACGTCTCTGTATAGCGTCAAGTGCGTCCAACAAGTACCTCGCGGAGTCATCCCAGAGGTGAGAACAGTACTCGACGCAGGGACGAATCTGCGTCTTGTACAGCAAACATCTCTGATGTGGCGTGAAGTACCGTCTCACCTTATTAAGGACTCCGAGTTTCCGCGAGGCCAGCCCAATACAACTCTCTATGTAGTTTTTGTGATTGAGCTCACGCCGGACGTCTATACCGAGAATCTCCAGGTTGTCCTTTAGTGGAACCGTAATGTTCTGAAGAGAGGGTAGGGGTAGGAATGGGGACTTCTTAGCTGTAAACGCACACGCCTGCGTTTTTCTGGCATTGAACTCGACCAGGTTGTCTGAACCCCATTGGGCAATGCGACCCAGGTCCCGGTCGAGATCCGCCACGAGTTGCCGTCTCTTTACGTCCACGTCACAACGCCTCTCCGCTGGGCGGCCAGAATAACTCCCATGCAGAGTACTGTCATCCGCATAACAATGAATGCACCCAAGGGACAGCATGTCATTGATATGCAGAAGAAAGAGAGTTGGGGACAATACCGATCCCTGTGGTACCCCGGCATTTACCTGCAAAAAGCAGGAAGCCTGACCATCACAGAGGACCCGTATACGTCACCCGTGCAGGAAGCTGGCCAACCAGCGGCATAACTGAGGCGATAAACCATATGCCGGCAGCTTGGAAAGAAGCGACGCATGCCATACCCTATCAAAGGCTTTAGCGATGTCTAGGCCTATAGCCAGAGATTCGCCGTGCCTCTCCATAGCCTCACCCCAGGTGTGCGTTACGTACGCTAGGAGGTCACCCGTTGATCGTTTCGGCCTAAAGCCATATTGGCGATCGTTAATTAACGAGTGATCCTCCAGATAGCGCATGAGCTGTTTGTTGATGATTAGCTCGAACACCTTGCAGATGACGGTGGTTACGGCTATGGGTCGATAGTTGGCCGGATCCGACCGATCCCCTTTCTTGGGGATTGGCTGGACGTTCGCCTCCTTCCAAGCCTCCGGCACATCTCCCGAGGAATAGGAAAGGCGGTACAGGCGTGTTAGCGTTGGAGATAATTCAGCTGCACAATTCTTCAGCACCACTGCCGGTATGCCATCAGGACCACTGGCTTTCCGCGTGTCGAGTGACTGTAGCACCACTCGCACATCGCACTGCCGGATTTTAATATCCGGCATCGTGGTTCCACAGTTGGCGATAGTGGGAGGTTGCTTGCCACAGTCATCAACCCGGGAATTAGCCGCAAAGAGATTGGCCAGCATTTCCGCTTTCTCTTGGGCCTTGTGAGCCAGTGATCCGTCAGGATAGCGTAGCGGCGGCAGCGAGGGCTTGCAAAAGTTGGCCTGCACGGCTTTGGCGGCCTTACCCGAAATCGAAATATCAATATATTCAAAAGGCCAAGTATGTATAATATAAATAATTTAAAATGCCGTACGGTCGAATAACCGAAACCCAAAAAATCAATTTACTAAATACTTAATCCTAAAATATTCAAACACAAAATACTTTTTTTAAGTATTTATTAATCTGATAAACCAAAATATGTATACTATTAGGTACTTAGTGCTTTTTTTTAAATTCGTTATATTAAGTGACGGGTACTCTGCAAAATCTATCTGTTTAGGTACAAAGTTCTTGACAATACAAATTAATCAAGCCGAAACACAAGTTTTTACTTACTTTAAGAGGTTTCGGTAACGGTGACGCAGGCGCCCTGCAATCGATTTTGCGAATTCAAAACGCCAACATGCATGTGTATTTATGTGATTAGATACAAAACATCTACGGTGTCGTGAGTTCAATACCCTTTTTAACTGAATTCAAAAAAGGGGGAGATTACTCAATGCGTCCGTTTAAATGCTTTTTTTTTTCATGTTTTGTTGCGCAGAACTTCTTCGTTCATGAAGCGATTTCCCTTATTTTTGTGGGAAAGCGGATTCGAGGTAGTCCCATCACAAGGAAGTCCGGATCTGATGAAAGCATATCAGAGAAATTAAGAGAAACTTTCAAAAATTGTACAAACACCTCTTCTTTCATACGGTATACCGTCACAATACCAGAAATCATAATGCCTTTACTTAAAATGCACGAGCCCAAAATACCCGAAATCGAAATATCAATATTCAAAAGGCCAAGTATGTGTAATATAAATAATTTAAAATGCCGTACGGTCGAATAACCGAAACCCAAAAAATCTATTTACTAAATACCTTATCCTAAAATATTCAAACACAAACTACTTTTTTTTAACGTGAGGTAAATCCTACATGGATACTATATCTGTGAATGGTTAACACTCCGACTCGGATAGGTTAGGTTGGAAGGCTAAGGTGGGAGCGAAGCGGAGCGGAGCTCCCGCCTTAGCCTTCGTGGTTATTTTATTTTTAGTTTTCGTGGGCCCACCGTAGTACTTTTGTAACTCTGCATCAAAGTATTCACGTGAGTCGTTCAACCAATCAACATACACCTCGCCTTCATCGGATTATTTAACGGCAAGACGCCGTAAATTAATCAATTTACTAAAATATATACCTACGTTAAATAATACATTTCAACTGCCGTTTACTATTTTCCGAGAGTTGATCAACTACCTAGAAAATTGATCAACTTACAAGTCTTGTTATTTTCCGGTGACATAGGTACACACAAAGTTGTATAATATTGTTTCTTAAATTTTGGTCTTATTATAGGTAATTATGTGTTACATTTTACGCGGTTACGACAGTGATATTGTATTCTATTTTTGGTATTGTAATTTAAGGATAATAAAAAATTTGAATTTTGAATTCTGATATGATAATTATACGTGTATTTTAAATTTAGACATTGTACGATAAGGTGTACTGAATTAAGGTATTTTTACTGAATTAAGGTTATTTCGAATTCGGGTATTTTGGGCTAATGCATTTTAAGTAAAGGCATTCTGATTTCTGGTATTTTAATATATAACCCTTTCATACACTTTGTGTGACGTCAACGAAGTTGCGAGTGGCAGCTAGTATCAATTATTCTTGTACCTTAATTAGCTTTTTTACATATATATTTAGCTCGTCAAATTGACGTCGCCACCAGCCTGATGGAAAGCCGTGGCGCATCTAGCGATTGGGGGCCACTTCCGACAGTAGTCCTCAAGTTGACGGCCTTGTGATGTGCCATGCTCCTCTTAAAGAACCCGGGATCGTAAGATGAGGAAACACATCGTTTCAGGTTTGTATAGTTCAACAGGGGAACGATCTTTTAAAACGGTCTGTTCTGGCAAAGATTCTCTCCACTATGTATGAGTGGCATCTCTGCCCGGCACGCGTTTTTAGGCATTGGAAAGGAGAGGGTGGGATCAGGTTGAAGAGCTCTTCAGAATATTCGCCGTGATATATTCGGAAGAAGGCAGCCAAGGACGCTAAGGTTCTTCGCTGCGCCAACGGTTCGAGGCCTCCCGTTACCGACGTCCCGTCTCTGCATAGCGTCAAGCGCGTCTAGTAAGACAACCAATTATTCGGATAGCACGTCTCTGCATAGCGTCCAGCGCGTCTAACAAGTACCTCGTGGAGTCATCCCAAAGGTGAGAACAGTATTCGACGCAGGGGCAAATCTGCGTCTTGTACAGTAAACATCTCTGATGTGGCGTGAAGTACCGTCTCACCTTATTTAGGACTCCTAGTTTCCGCGAGGCCAGTCCAATACAACGCTCTATGTATCAATACCGCTCTATATAGTCCACTCAACAAAGGAGTGTAGCGTGCGTTAGCTGGCACCTAAGAAATTTCTTCAGAAAGTTGTTCAGGGTGCTTAGGGAGTAAACATACTAAAAGTCCCCGCGCCTAGGGAGGGAGCCGGAGGAGGGGGAGGGGTTTAAAGTTCCCATTTTTAGGTTTTTCGCTAATATCTTCAAATAGGTGAGTCGTAGAGAAAAAGTATCTCTTGTGCAATTAAAGCTTATAAAATTACCTACAACTTTTGTTTCGACACTTTTGCCGAAATCCTACCCATTTTTGAGGTAAACGTTCCGAAAAGTGAACATTTTCGAAAAAACTATTTTTATTGATCATCAGCTCCAGCCTGCTATTTGGTTGAACGAATGAATCAAATGAATAAAAAGTAGCCTATATGTTAATACAGGTTCTAATTTATGTACCTACCAAATTTCATCCAAATCGGTTCAGCCATTGAGTTATCAAACATTTTTATCTACTTATATATATTTTTTACATATGATACGCTAACGTTTGGCCTGAATCACGCTTAATGGCAAGCGACGATAAGGACTAAAATGGTACCTGCTCGTCTAGAAGGTGCCTGATATTATATATATGCAATTTAAGTCTTCATTCGTTTAAGCCGTGAGGGTCCTGATAAGTGTTCTTTTTCCAACGTATACACATCCTCAATGGATGGTTCCTGATGAAGGGACTCTAGGTCATCTTCACCATCGTGTTCGTCAATAGGCACGCTGTTGAGACATTTCCCTTGGCAGTGAAGACACGCCGCAGAACAATTTAACATTGCTTTCCGACATCCGCATTTGCCACTACCACAACCCTTGGTGCAGCGGCAAAATATTGTTTTGAGTAGAACCTCCGGTGCTGGCAAATCTTCGGTTGCTATTGGCACCAGACTGTCTCCTACATGTTTACATCCCCACTCTAGAGGAGGCAGCTCATTCCCGAACCATAGTTGCACTTGGTGGTAGGTGCGTCTTGAATGCTGTTTTTGCTGCGTTCTCAGTTGGTGGGAGGGAACTGAAGTCAGGCTTAATATTTGCCACTGATCTCGTGAACGATTGGAAGCGGTACTGATTGAGGGAGGTCTCGCTGGTGCCCCATACAATTTGAGGAAGTACATCTTCCCAGCCTCTTCAACCTCACTATGCGTGGAGACGGGATTGTAAAAGATCGCAGCCGCTTTTTTGACGATTTCTGACTTTAAATACAGTTTTGAAAAACCCACTTTACTTTTTCTGAAAGTTGCAGATGTTGTGTCGCACCCGGTAAATAAATGTAAAAATAGAATTTGTTCAAATCCATGTTATTACATCTCTTGGGTGGACAGAGCAATTGTTTTTGTTTTTCCTGTGAGATCGCGTTTTCTACGACAGTGGGCATCGGAAATAAGGAAAGAAATTTAACAACCCACTTCCACTCGCGTTACCCGCTTTTGATTTAAAACGCGATATCAAACTGTTACCGCCTTCACCGCTTGGAGGTACTCCCAGCTTATGTTATCTATAAAATACCTAGATTATAGTTTAGCGTTCCGGACTAAAGTTTCTATAACTCAACGGCTGAACCGATTTGGATGAAATTGGTAGATAGATAGATTATGTCCTAGATTAACATATAGACTTCTTTTTATTCCAAAAAAACGCGAACCAAATAGCACTTAGGAGCTGATGATCAATAAAAATCGTTTTTTCGAAAATGTTCACTTTTTCGGAACATGTACCTCGAAAATGGTTAGTATTTCGGCAAAAGTGTTAAAACAAAAGTTGTAGATAATTTTATAAGCTTTAATTACACAGGAGATACTTTTTCTCTACGACTCACCGATTTGAAGATATTAGCGAAAAACCTAAAAATGGGAACTTTAAACCCCTCCCCTCCCTCCGGCTCCCCCCCTAGGCGCGGGGACTTTTAGTATGTTCACTCCCTAAGCACCCTTAACAACTTTCTGAAGAAATCGCTTAGGTGCCAGCTAACGCACGCTACACCTCCCATTCAGTCATTTGTTGAGTGGACTAATATATTAGCTTATATTTTACTACTCAATATAGGAGTTTTAAGATATAAAAAATTAAAAACACATTCATATATTCACTCATAAATTTATATAAAGGGTACTGCAGGGTCAGCTTTAAAAGGTTTATGTGGTATGAAAATGGGAGCAACAGAAAATTAAGTAATTTCATGTTAGCCCTGCTTTTTACAGTGCACGACATTATGTGCGTTATGAAATTCAGATAAAATTTCTATACTTTCACGTTTGCGTTCGTTAAATGAAATAGAATCATTAGTAAACGAATGACATTAGGTACCAATCTACTAACACAAGAATTATAAACAGCGTACTGTAAAGCGACACACCTACCACGACCAAATTAATCGTGTGTTAGTTGAAGGTGGTGTCAAGAGCCGTAGGAACCGACGTGAAAGATGAAAGTTGAAGAAGCAAGTGAGGTGTGTATGGACCGTGCCGTGTGGCGCTCGGTTCTTTCTGCCTACCCCGCAAGGGATTTGGCGTGAAGATGGTTAGTTAGTTAGTTAGTACTGTAAAGCGAATGTTATTTTCAAATCCGGCTAAGGATACACAATAATCATTTTAAATAATGCTATAAAAGTAAAATAAGTTAATCATAATATGAGCCGGATTCAAGCTACCTAATATCAATTTTATTGTTCTCAGGCTATAAGATGCACTTTTCGTATAGTTTACAAGCGATCTGGAAACAATCTACCAGGACAGCAGATTTTATTTCATTACAACGTCATCAAAATTGGACAAAATGTTATCAAATATACCTACTATTTATACTTTGCATCTTGCTTATTGCTACTTTGTCAATAGAATTGAAGGATCTACAGGAACTGCGCAAGGTAAGCTTTGACATTTGGTAGATTAATTTTTTTAACAAAAACAACGACAACGATGAAAAACTTAAGTCGGTGCCTAGTAAACCCATAGGATCAGGTAGGTATTATTAATGACATCGACTTCAATATTGTATTTATTAATCTGATAAACCAAAATATGTATGCTATTAGGTATTTAGTGCTTCTTGCAAAATCTATGTGTTTACTTTTTTTTTTCATTTATTATCATACTAAACAATTATATACAAAGAAAAATTACATAAGCATTTATAGAAAACCTATGCGGTTTATATCTAATGCTTTACATGCTAAATAAAGTTAAATTAATGATTTTAAAATAACATTCTGTGGTTTAATATTGTCCATTGTGCGCAATTCTGAGGGTAGTGAGTTAATAAATCGAGGAACCAGGGGGCCGAGTCTGCTATTTTCCATCAAAAAGCCGGTCCAGTGCGATTCTATTACGATATTAAAGCGATTGGTCCTAAATCTGCTAGTCGCGTAAATCTTGTCTATCGCCACTATAGAACATCGATAGAATATAAATAGAATCGCAAAAGCAGAGACAAGGGCTTTATTTTGGTTGTTTTGACTCTTGTCAGTCAGTACTATGGTAATATTAGGTGTTTTTCTTTTTTAGGTTATTTACAAATTACTTAGACTTAAAAGAGACTTTTGTAGAGAATTACGATTTAAATTGTGAACTTTACCTATAAACAAACGTGAACTTTATAAACGGCTTCAAAGCAAAAAGTGACAGTGTTATCCAGAAGAACTATCAATCAAATCAGCCTATCGCAGTCCACTGCTGGACGTAGGCCTTTGCCAGTTTACGCCACAATTCACGGTCCTGCGCCTTCTGCATTCAGTCCCAGCCTACGACCGTTACCAGGGTCGTCGGTCCATCTAACGGGTGGTACCCCACGGTTGCCGAGACGCGGTTGGAAGAACTATATCCTAGAAATTTGAGACAAAACTCAATTGTAAAAAACTGGTCCAGCAATGAATTTCATTTTGAAGAAAGGGCTTTGGATGCTAAAATTCATAGAATAAACGCAGGAGACTGTATACTTTCATATACATATATCACAGCAGTTTATTCAAGTCTTCTACAAATACATCTTTACAGAAAAAATATTGAACAATAACCTCATGATAACTCAAGATTGTGAATAGTGAAAGTTTTTATCTACAAACAACTACTCTGTGAAAGTTGGTTTTTAAATTGATTAACACTAGTGTACCTAACTACTCAACGGACTAAAAAGTTATTTCATCATTGTGAAATCACGGTATTCCACAGCAACTATGTGATATAGCCAAACAATCTCAATAAAGACAGCTTTTATTAGTGCCCGTGTGTGATAGATAGAGGGTTTTGCGCGGGGTGCGTGGCCGGCACCCCGCGCAAAACCCTCTTCAACGCACCGGTGCGGGCTTGGCAGTGAAGCTGTTAAGTCAAATAAAAGGCCTTATGGCCATGGGCGGCTTGAAAAATTTCGACTGCCAGTCGTCACGATCTGCGCCTGTCCATTTTAACACGGGCATTGGCTCCCTACTTATTACGTGAGACATATAACTATAAGGTGAAATGTGGGCCACCTTTCACCTTACCCTACCTACTTCGGAGATGAAGGCGTGACTATATGAATGTAGTGTAGATATTTGCAAAAATCAATCTGGTCGAAAGTTCTTTTCACAATCCTAGTATGTGCAGAAGAAAGCCCCTGTTGGGTCACATAAGTGAGCGAGCTCCTCGAATACAATATGTGGGGGTAACCTGGTCACATTGTTTGTGTCGAATCAACATCATCATGATCACGTGCGTCAAATATAAGATGATAAAAAGTAACCGTATTGTTTGACTAATTTTATACACTCAAAGTTTTTATTATGGACATCGTGGAAAGGTAAACTCGGTAAACTCGCCTTGTACGTAAAGTTTACAAACTTATCTAAGAATATTTTGGTCACATATCTTAGCACTGTGGTATACGAGAAGGTGAAAAGTGACAAGGACAACTGTTCAAGATGTTTAAAAACAATACTTCAGAAAAATCAATATCAATACATATGTATAATAAAATCGTAACAGGTCGCTGTCTGTAGGTACATGGAAGATAAATAAGAAAAAATATTATAGTGGGCTTTATGAACGCAATAGAACCCAAAACAATGATTACCGATTTTCTGTGTCTTTATATCTGTTTGTCTGTACGTTTGTGCACGCTTATCTCAGTAACCACTTATCCGATTGCAATGCGGTTTTCTTTATTGTGTTGAGGTTTGCTCCAATTAGCATATAGTGTTTCATGTCAAACGGTTTATCTATACTTATAATAAATCTGTAGAAGTAAAAATTCTGTACATTCAAAATATCAAAAAAATAAATAGCAGGGGGTGTTACTAGACCGACACCGAACCCAAATATGTGATTAAAAAAACATTTGTCTGTATGTCTGTCTGTTTGTTCATCACGCAAAAACTACCGGTTCGATTACGATGAAACTTGGTATAATTATTTTTAATAGCCTGGGCACCACACTAGGTACTTTTTATCCCGAAAAAGTATATAGAATTCAAACCAAACTTAATTTTGCGGTTCGATCCCTAGACCCAAAGTTAGTATCATTTATTGCTCAAACGGATAATGATACGATGATGAAACTAAGCATGAGCGTTGTTTGTTACAATTTGAAAAAAGTGATTTTAACATTTTTGCAAATTCCACCTCCAAAGGTATACAAAAGGAGGGTAAAGTTTGTATGGGACAACGTGATTCATTGGTCCGATCTACTTAAAATTTGGCATAAGTATAGCATTATTAACATAATTGATGGAAGACGTGTTTCGTATTTTATTGAAATTTATACTATAACGAGCTAAAAAGGGAATGTTAATTATTTTGAGGCTGATTTTCTCCGAAGTTGATATCAATACTTCTTAAATACTCTTATTTTATACTTAAATTACTTTTTATTTTGACACATGGTTTGTGAAAGTTCAATACAATTGACGTTTTCATTTATGTTTTATTTCAAACTTCAAACAGATGATTTTACTATAATAGTTAAATTAAAAGCGCTATTTTGCTATAATAATAACCAAATATGCTTTATGGAAGTATTATTACTAATTTATTCAAATTTTGTGTGACAAAAATACATTTGTGAAAAGAAGAAGAAAATTCTAAGATGGCTAGCCAGAAAAAATGAAAGACCACGCTTCAGGTAGTATCCACTGGTCAATAAAATAACACCACATGTTACCATCTACGCTCATTCTACATATATAGTGCCGACTGCATTCTGTCTGGAAACAGACTCACAAAGTTTTTGTAAAATACGGGAATGGCCTCTACGTAGACTACATTCGACAGGACTGAAAAGAGCCATTACAATGAACATGAACGCTCAGCTGATGAAATTTACATTGTTATTACGTTACCAGGTCTTGGTTGGACCATCTGTATTAGGAGGCCAAGCCTACAGTAGTTCGGTACCTGAAGAAGGAACTAAGTTACGATGTCAATTGCTTAGAAGAGAAGTTGTGTCAAGTAGTAGTTTAGCCATTGAATTAAGAAATGTATTTCATTAATAAATTTACTTCATTATTATGCATTATGAACTTGTTAATCAGAAATCTATCTAACTAGGTATCTATTATTATAAATGCGAATCTTTGTGAGTGTGGATGTTTGTTACTCTTCCACGCTGTAACGGCTGAACGGATCTGGCTGAAATTTGGTGCCTACAGAGATATGTTATAGTCTAGAAACAAACTTTCACGCAGGCGAAGCTGCGGGCATCAGCTAGTTAATAATAAAGTTATATCACTTTAAAGAATCATACATAAACATATTATGAAACTAAAAATGGGTACTTAAATCTAAACTGGGGTGTTGGCTTAATCATGAAAGATTAGGTCTATTCTAAAACAATTCAGGCCACGCCTTCGGCGCGGACTGAATTGTTTTAAAATAGCCTTAACCTCTCAACCGTGTTGTGCCGTATCCGTCCATACCCCACCATTTGTGTTGTCCCGTATCCGTCCCAAGAATACCGGCTCTAAATTTACGCAAATAAAACGCTAATGCTCTTGAAAATAGGTTCTTTTATTGCTTGATATTGTATCTATGATCATCAATTTTACTATTCAGTAGTGCCATCGTTAAAAAAAAAAAATATCAGTCTAACAATTCGACAAACGCCGATTTGCAATATTTGAAATCTGTTTTTAGGAGTGATTTATTGTTGGAATCCAGAGAGTTTACTTATCAATTGATTGGAAAATTATCTAGGAATGTGTAAAAACAAAAATAACCAAATTCTGTGAACTAATTTATTGACAAAATCGTTCATGTTTTGCAACAGGTAATGTTCGGTAATATTATAAAAAACATGATTTTATAAATAAATGTTCATGAATAACATTATTCACTTATTTATCTTCCTAAAACAGTCATTGTTCATATTATGATTCATATAAATTTTCCTTGAATTTTGAGAAATTCGAAGAGCAGTTGCGCGCTCCCAGCGGCCTGTGTAACTTGCCACAGACGACGGGTACAATTTTGTTGCCCCTTCCACATACGAGGGGTTAATCATTAAGCTCTTTTATGATTAAGCAAACAGGGCAGTTTCACACGCTGCTTGATGAGTCTGATGAAGAAATACCTCTCCATTCATACACCTTATGTGACGTAAACGAAGTTGCGGGGTCAGCTAGTTAGTAATAATTTCGAGCAAATTGCAAATTTAACTTCCTTTACGTAGTCCGTAATAGTGTAGCTCGTAGCTGTGTAGCACTTTGCTACACTGTATTAACATTTTAATTATAAAAATGGCATACAAAAAACCAGATTAGTCCATGTCAAGCTACACACAAAGTAGTGTATCATAGCTGCTGCCGATATCTGCGAAATTATTGCATTTAGAAATAATATAAGTTGGTTTAATTTCTTTTGGTTTATTTGTCAATATTTTTCTTTAATTTGTTGGATAAAATAAATAAATAACTAAATATTCCCGGACATTTCACACAACGCTATCTGATCCCAAAGTAAGCTAGGAATAACCTGCTTGTGTTATGGGTATCAGACCACGGATATTAATACTTATATACTTTTTAAATACATACATATTATCATAGAAACACCCAGACTCTTGAGACAAACATTTATGGGTCACACAAATATTTGTCTCCGGTGGGAATCGAACTCACGACCTCCAGCGCCGCAGGCGGTATCACTACCGACCGCGCCACAGAGACAGTCGGATTTCGTTGACACGTTTTACTGGTTTTCGGAAGTAAGTAAAACTTTCACAATAACTAGTTATTATTTTACAAAAAACACGGACATTCACAGCGCTTCGTTCTTTACCACGGAACCCTAAGGAATATTATTAAAACCTACCTTCTGAGTCTGTTAAAGTTTGGCTTGATGCAGTGAAGTATGTGCTTCCTTCAATCACGCGTAATCAATGTTTTTGCCATTGACATTATATTCTACCGATAGACAGGAACGTCCGTACATACAATATGTAGGCGCATGAGCGAGAATGGACTCGCCCAACGGGTGCTATAAAACGAATAGTTTGGTGTGAATTATACGGTCTAAACGTTGTATAATTATATTATTTAGCATTAACTTTAATGTGTTTACCTATGTACAGTCGCGGAATGAAAAGGTTGACCACCTTCCTTCCGGTCGACTTTGTCCATTTCCTAACTTGACCACTTCCAAACTTGTCCTTTTCCTAAATTGTCCTCTTCCTAACTTGACCATTTCCAAAGTTGTCACTTCCTAACTTGACTACTTCCCGATTAGACTTCTTTTTAAATTGTCAATTTTTTTTAAACGTAGGTATTACAATCATGAAACAAATGAAGGTCAATGAAACAAATGAAGATCGATTAAACAAAAGAAGATCGGTTTTTTTTTATACTACTTAGGTGACAGACAAGCTTACGGCCCACCGGAAGGTTGGTAACCGTAGCCTATAGACGTTTGCAACACCAGAGGCGCTACACACGCGCTGCCAACCCGGGCGCAGGTTGTGACCACCCACAGTTGAAATTTTTAAGGTAAGGCCTTCAACTTGGCTTAACGACTGTCATTTTACTGACAACTGGGACCAACGGCTTATCGTGCCTTACGAAGCACGGAAACGCTCGTCTATCGGTAAAACAAAAGAAGATCGACAAAATAAATAAAAATCGGCGAAACAAATGAAAATCGGCGAAACAAATAAAAATCGAAAAAACAAATGAAGATCGGCAAAACAAATGAAGATTGAAAAAACAAATGAAGACCGATAAAGCATATGCAGATCGATAAAACTTACAACTACAAGCAATTTGATAAGGTCAAAAACTACTCGCAGCCATATTTTGTAATCTAGATGCGATTGCGATTCAAAAAAATAGGTGCAAGCAATTCTCGACCTTAATGACACTTATCTAAAAATGTGCTTTTAGGCGTTTATAGACATCACTGATCACGAATATATAAAAAATAAATAGAAATTATGCATGGTCATAAGGTCGAAATTCGCTTGGACCCATTTTTTGTAATCTAGATGCGATTGCCATTCAAAAAAATTGGTGCAAGCAATTCTCGACCTTATGAACATGCATAATATTTATTTATTTTTTACACATTCATTATCAGTGATGTTTATAAACGCCAAAAAGCACATCTTTTTAGATATGTCATTAAGGATGAGAATTGCTTGCACCTATTTTTTTGAATGGCAATCGCATCTAGATTACAAAATATGGCTGCAAGTAGTTATTGACCTCATAAACTTGCTTCGAGTCTTTTGTTTTAATGATTTGCATATGTTTTATCGGTCTTCATTTGTTTTTCGATCTTTATTTGTTTTGCCGATCTTCATTTGTTTCGTCGATCTTCATTTGTTTCACTGATCTTCATTTGTTTCGCCGATCTTCATTTGTTTCACCGATCTTCATTTGTTTCACCGATCTTCATAAACGCCTACAAACGCAAACGCCTACAGTATGGGGTTCTTCAAAAGGGGTCTTAGAAGGTTTTTACAGGGTCGGCAGCGCGAGTGTGGCACCTCTGGTGTTGCAAACGTTCATAGGCTGCGGTGACTACCGGTCCTTCTGGTGGGCCGTATGCTTGTCTGCCACCTTAGTGGTATAAAAAAAAAAATGTGTTTTGTTGATCTTCATTTATTTGATCGATCTTCATTTGTTTTGTTGATCTTTATTTGTTTTACCGATCTTACCGAGATACAGGTTGGCGACAGACAGACGAATAGACAGACAAGGAGGTGGAAGTGACAGAATAGGAAATGACGAATTTGGAATGGACTATCTGAGAAGTAGGCAAATTAAGAATGAAGGAATGGCCAATTCAGGAAAAGGACTACTAAGGAGTGGACAATTTAGGAAGTGGACAAGTTTGGAAGTGGTCAAGTTAGGAAATGGACAAAGTCGACCGGAAGGGATAAAACAGATACTGATAACATACTGAGCAAGCAAAAACAGATCTTGTTTTATCGACCGAGTATGTGTATGACATATTCCGTCTTAATGAATGTCATTTCACTACATGACCTCTCAATCAATATTAACGACTCTATAGCCCACAGATACGTCCATAATAAAAATTAACCTTGCATTTCGGAAAAGAGACAAATAAAAAATAACTAATTCCCTATCTCATTCATTCTTCAGTTTTTTCACGAAGGAGAAAAAAGGGCCGCAATATTTCGAACATTGTTTTTTTGGAGCAGAACATTGATAGTCATAACTACTTTCATCACTTAAATACTCATAGAAATAAAACGAATTGAATGCTAATAACATAATTATATTTCAACCAAACAAATAATCGCTTCTGTGAAAATATGCCGATTGGGATGTATGGCTCACAATAATAATCGAAAATAAAAAATAACTGCATAGTACTGTTTAATAAGAGATATAACCACCACGAGCATCAATGACACATTGCAACCTATTTCTCATGGAATCCACAAGGCGGGAGCATAGGTTTGTTCCTCTTATTTCTTCCCAGATCATTTGGCAGTGGTTTTCTAGGGCTTCGTTGGTCCTTTCGTTTCTGTTCTCCCAACGCTGAACCATTAAACCCCATAGGTTCTCTATCGGATTTATATCTGCAGATTTTGCTGGCCAGTTTATTTTTACAATATCACGGTGCCGGTCAAACCATTCTTTCACAATACGAGCGGTGTGCGTGCGAGCGAGAATTGTCTTAAACAAAATTGATTCCAGGGAAATCGTAAATATTAAGATGAATTGAATACAAGAAAAAATAGTAATGAATTATAACAATGACAGGAGCTGTTAAATCATATTTATAGTTTTAATCATCAATAAGCGAAGAGGATGTAATCATTAGATTTGTCTAACTTGACACAACGTAATTGCAAGATCAAACTAATAAAAAGGTTTTAGTTCACTTTTACAAAGTCAAGGAAAATTGGTCTTATGTAAATTTGAACTTTGTTGTTAAACAGTTAAACATAATTCTAAATACAGTAGTCTCGTGTCTGTCACACAGTTTAAAAAGGTAACATGTGCTTGCAACACGTAAATAAATTTCTTTCAAAACTGGTCAACCTTTTCATTCCGCGACTGTACATTGCGTTTACAACACTATAACACAATAAATGAAAATATCTCCGAATACGATACTAATGGACTCGCTCAAAAATGGTATCGTCCAAATTGACGGGTGCTATAAATCACATATTTTGGTATGAATATTACGGTCTAAATGTTGTATATTACTTAGCATTAACTTTAATGTGTTTACCTCTGTACATTGCGTTTACAACACTTTGTTTGATAATTCTACCACAATAAATTAAAATATCTCCGCCACGTGCGTGTTCTTCGTATTGTGGCACAAACCGAACTAACAAGCGATGCGTACATGTACCGCGGCTGAGTTGTACACGACGCTTGTTCTGATCGCCGCATCTAGTACGTAGTACATATAGATCGATGGTTTTTGCTCTATCTGCCGGTTTTGTTTCCCTCATTTTGACGGTAACAGTCTAAGTCTGGATTCGACCAAAATCGGAGTAAGACTATACTAAAGAATAACTTGTATTATATTAAAAGTGAAATGAAACTGAAGCTACCACCAACACAACTAACAAGCAAAACATAACCATGGTAACCATACTGAAGGAGTCTACTTCAGTTTGGTTTCCATAGCTACGTTGCGCTTATTAGTTGTCGGTAAAATGGAAAATCTCTTTACTTTTAGTATAAGTACCTACAAGTTATTCTGTAAAGGGTATAGTCCGATTATTCCCAGCAGTCTTACTCCTAGTTTGGTCGAATCCAGCCTAAGTGTAACTTAATTTAACTTGGTTAATATTTTTAAAGACACGTACTACTAAAAGGTATATTTTTGATAACAAGCTATAGTAAGTTCAACTCATCTGTGCGCGCGGCACTATGTGTGGGTAAGCCTCGTCTAAACACAGTGACTTCGTGTGCGTGACATGAGGTACAGTGAAGTACAAAATACAAAAACACTTGTTTAACTAAAATAAAAACTCAATGGGTGAAATGTATGTTATACACATTATAGTCATCTCGGTGTAGCATGGTGCGTATGACAGTTGTCGATCGCGTTTCGTTTCACTCTTGAAAGTTACCGTGAATTACAATTATGAACTTAGTATTTCAGCTACATCCCATTCATAATATATTAAATCGTTAATCACTGTTGTATATAAAATTAAACTCAACCAGAATATTCTAGTCTATTATATAAGTATATTATTGAGTTAATATTTTTCCTCTTCTCGGTTACCTTCTTTTTTTTCTTGCGAAGTGAAAATTTAAAAAAATTAAAGACCGGGTAAGGTCTTTTGATAGGCTGTACCTTATGAACGGTGATAGCTAGAGAGATGAAATTTTCACAGATTGTGTTTTTGTTACCGCTATAATAACAAATACTAAAAACAAAAAAATTATAATATTTAAGGGGGCTCCCATACAACAAACGTATTTTTTGTCGTTTTTCGGTACGGAGACCTCTGCTCACTTGGCCGGTTTTTTAAGCTGTTTAGTTAATTCAAAAATAAATATAGCAATAATTTTCATAACAATAATAAACAAGGTGATTTATCTCGTTTATCGTAGGATTCTAAACATGAATTGCATATCGACACATCCCTAGTAATGTGGTACTGATAGATATCAACGTCATACTGCCAACTGTCATACGCACCTTGTTACAGCGAGGCGACTATAATATGTATCGCTGTTTGAAGAATAAAATTGAGGAATTTTAGGATTCGCTGCTCTCTCCAAGGTTAATTATAAATTCAATCAAAATGTCGATAGTATTCTTTTTCTTTGGCGTGTCGACAAGTATAACGCCACATCTCTTCATCAATTTGACTTAAACGTTCGTTTATTAATTTCATTATTTCCATCACATTTTGTTCGATTTTATGCGAAGCATTATAATTTGTTTAAATTCCCCATATATTTTCTATTGGGTTTAGTTCAGGATGATACGGTGGTAGCCGAAGAACTTTTAAGCCATATGGCTGAAGTATGTCATTAATCTTATAATAAACTAGCTGACACATAAGGTGTGCGAAAAGCGTGTGAAACTGCCCTGCCCTCTCCCAAAGGAACCGCGCAATATATCGGGAACAAAAGTATCCTAGAACCTTCCTCGGATCATGAGCTCAGACTGTACCAAGTTTCATTTAAATCAATTCATAATCAGGATACAGACTGACAGACATGAAAATTTCTAATTACATTTTCAGCTTCAGTATCGATTAGAGAACGCCCTACAATTAAAATTTTCAAATTATCTTCCATGTACAGACTCTCGACCTTCAACAGTTTTTGTAGATGTATAGATATGTTTTTTTTTTAAATCAAGTCATACGTACAGTTCAATTTTTGTCATATTTGCAGTATAAGCAATGTTTTTTTCCGTCGACCATCTCTGCATTTCTATTTTTTTTTGCATTAGAATTTGGAGCTCTATCATTTATAACTTTTCTGTAGGCCTTTATAAGTTACACAATTCTACCATACATTATCTTGTTATGCCTCGAAGGGCTTAGGCAGCGTTTTCGTTAAAAGCTCCCAGACACCTTATTTTTTTCCGACATCTCCAACTAATATCATTATATCTTAGTCCATGTCTACAAAAACTCAACAAATTATATACGTTAACCTTTCACAAGAATCATTGGTGATCTCAGCATGAAAATCCATGCAGTAGTTTTTAAGTATATCGTGAACAGACAGACGCGGCGGGGACTTTGTTTTATTATATGTAGTGATAACAAATATTAATTCCATCGAATTGACACATAAAAAATATTTACCTGACTTCTTAAACATTTTCTCCGTGAAGAATTAGACATTTTCTTTAACGACTGTACCCATGGTATTATCACTAAGAACACTATGTACTGAATTATAATGTGACCAAGTTACACAGGATCTCAACGTTGCAGTTATATTGAGACTTGTCATTATATTTGATTTCGTTTCATTATAACGTAAGAGTTGCCTGCAAACGGGAACTAGATGGCGCTGTAGGCTTTTTGTCTAAATATGATGTTTATTTCGCTGCCAAGCAGAGCGTTTCCTGCAAAGACTGCTTGGCACCGCTGGTGTCGTCAATAAGTCGAGTTACGTCTCTACCTCATAATATAAAAATGTACTCTGTGAAGACGGCCGCATCACTGCCACACAAATTAAAGCTGTATAATTACTAGCGCATGCACACATAGCGCCGCGCGCACTGATGAGTTGAATTATCTATAGCGACTTTTGATTTTTAACATAATCACATCAAAAGTTGAACATTTTGGCAATATTATATTTAAAACAAACCCAATTCAAAACAGAATCCTAAACCTATTTGATAATAAGTTTAGGATTCTGTTTTGAATACTGTGTTTATTTTTGGCATTTTTGAACTAAGTAGTTTACAAAGTCACTGAAACTAGACTTTTATGCTTAAAAGTTTAGTTACAGTGAGTATTTAGTAAAATTTTACTCTACTAAGTTCAAAATTTCATTGATGTTATTACCTTACGTTATATTATTATCATTATAGAGGAGTTTCTTACTTTAGATGGTGAACCTATTGCCGTGTTGAAATAGACAGGCGCATATATTGTGACTTAAATCATATTGAAATCATTATTTACAGTTTCGTAAATCATATTATTTGAATCGGAAATACTTTTAACCTAATGTGCACGCAATATAACGAAAATGTCGCTTGTGCTATTATACTGTTGACAAATTGCTATCCCAATGTGTATATAACTGAAGTATTGGATTTTCGCCTGAAACATAATTATAGGTACTTACCTAAAACATGGCTACGTTCACACGGTGAACGTTTTTCACGTACCTATACGATTTTCCTGTATATGATCACCCATTCATGCGATTTCATCGTAACGTTAAAAACGCATCGAATGGTCACTGTGTGAAGATTGCATCGTGTACGGGAAAATCTATGATTTTTAATAGTTTAACAACATTTTACATAAAATAAAGCCCCAATCAATAGATTGATTTAGCCTGTGTGCAGCAAGTTAAAAGTATCCGACGGCTCCCATACAACAAACGTGATTGGTTTGCAGTTTTTTGCTACGGAACCCTCCGGCGCTAGTTCAACTTGATCTTTGCTGGTTATTTTTATACACTTCTCCAGCGAATAAAAATGTAAAAGGCACTTAATATAGAAATCGCATTTATAAGTGCATAAATGAGGGTTAAACCACAACCAAATGGCGAAAAACGTATTTCAAATCATTCTATGACACAAATTAGTGTTTCTGTGTGAGAACTCTATCTATGCGCCAAGAAAGTTAGAATAGCACACAAAGCGGTGCAGTGGTAATGACTAAAACTTTACCCAGTATAGCTCCTCTATGAGCCACGAACAATTTAGTTCAATTGAGGGGGCCACCGAGATGGCTCACTGGTTAAATATATGGCACTACTTTGGAACAAAATGTATATGACCAGCATTCTACACTCTTATTGTTAGTCTGTGGTTTAGAGTAAAACCCTATTATTATGTATCATGCCCTTTGGGATTATTACAGAACACTACGTGTGAGCTTACAGTATGCCCTGCTTAGCTTTTCGGGGATAAAGGCGTGACTATTGTGATGTAGGCTCATCATAAATTCATAAGTTATCATGTTTGGTATTAAAAAGTTAAATATCTTACTTTTCGATCTACCAAACATTTTACTACTTATATATTTGTTTTTTACTGGACAATCAAAAATAAATAGAACCGAAGAAATTTGAAATATTGTGTGGTAATTTTTTTCATATTAATATCAATTCCTTTATTTCATGTAATGAAACTCATTTACATAAGTTCACCATTGTCACATTTACATTTCATATTAATGCCAGCTAGCTGTAGCGTGTGTAGCGTAGCTGTAGTAATTTCGTCGAAACGTAAGTAAATAACACTTATTTTTAGAAAAATGTAGGTGGTCAAAACCGATAATTCCTGAATTGGTTGCGGTAGGTACATACGAAAATACCTGCGCGCCGTTAAGCTAAAAACATAAATAGGTATCTAGATGTCTGTGCTAATTGACCAAGTTGTCGATCACAGCTCGAATCCCTCTCCGTATAGAGAGTCTGTTAACACGGCTAGTATTATTAGACATCTTTACACAATTTATTACACATTGAGGTGATTTTGTCGTTCGGATTACTGAATAGATAAGAGTTTTTGTCGTGTATTTGTGACCGTAAAATAGTGAAAAACCTTTATTTCAATCATTTATCTAATAAAATCTCTTCAACTTTTAACTCACGACTGGGTAAATTTAAATAGCCGTACCATTTTCCCGTGTTAATTGGCTTCCCATATCCCACCTCATTTCCATAACAAGAGGATAAGGCTAAAACTTCTGTATTCAGTGCTTAAAAACCAGCGACCGGTACTTTCACAAACGTATAGTTATCGCAACATATAAATTAGAATGAAAACGCTGACGTTAAATCCTTTTATTCACACGGTCAGTTAGGCCGCGCCAACTCATTACCGATGCATTTTAAGCTTATCTAAGAGGACGCGACCAGTGATAAAAGAAGCGAAAAACAGAGATAATAATAATTTTTTTTTTTTTTGATTTTTATATTTAGCTCGCCAAATTGACGTCGTCGCCACGATGGATAGCCGTGGCGCATCTTGCGATTGGGGGCCACTTCTTACAGCGGTCCTCAAGTTGGCGGCCCTGTGATGTGCCTCTTCACGCTCCTCTTAAAGAACCCGGGGTTGTAAGATGAGGGAAACACGTGTGCAGGCAGGTCGTTCCAAGTTTTTATAGCTCGACAGAGGAACGATCTTTTGAAACGCTCGGTTCTGGCGAAGATTCTCTCCACTGTGTATGAGTGGCATCTCTGCCCGGCACGCGTTGTTCGGGATCGGAAAGGTGATGGTGGGATCAGATTGAAGAGCTCTTCAGAACATTCGCCGTGATACATTCGGTAGAAGGCAGCCAAGGACGCTACGGTTCTTCGCTGCGCCAACGGTTCGAGGCCTCCCGTCACCTCAGGACAACCAATTATTCGGACAGCACGTCTCTGTATAGCGTCAAGTGCGTCCAACAAGTACCTCGCGGAGTCATCCCAGAGGTGAGAACAGTACTCGACGCAGGGACGAATCTGCGTCTTGTACAGCAAACATCTCTGATGTGGCGTGAAGTACCGTCTCACCTTATTAAGGACTCCGAGTTTCCGCGAGGCCAGCCCAATACAACTCTCTATGTAGTTTTTGTGATTGAGCTCACGCCGGACGTCTATACCGAGAATCTCCAGGTTGTCCTTTAGTGGAACCGTAATGTTCTGAAGAGAGGGTAGGGGTAGGAATGGGGACTTCTTAGCTGTAAACGCACACGCCTGCGTTTTTCTGGCATTGAACTCGACCAGGTTGTCTGAACCCCATTGGGCAATGCGACCCAGGTCCCGGTCGAGATCCGCCACGAGTTGCCGTCTCTTTACGTCCACGTCACAACGCCTCTCCGCTGGGCGGCCAGAATAACTCCCATGCAGAGTACTGTCATCCGCATAACAATGAATGCACCCAAGGGACAGCATGTCATTGATATGCAGAAGAAAGAGAGTTGGGGACAATACCGATCCCTGTGGTACCCCGGCATTTACCTGCAAAAAGCAGGAAGCCTGACCATCACAGAGGACCCGTATACGTCACCCGTGCAGGAAGCTGGCCAACCAGCGGCATAACTGAGGCGATAAACCATATGCCGGCAGCTTGGAAAGAAGCGACGCATGCCATACCCTATCAAAGGCTTTAGCGATGTCTAGGCCTATAGCCAGAGATTCGCCGTGCCTCTCCATAGCCTCACCCCAGGTGTGCGTTACGTACGCTAGGAGGTCACCCGTTGATCGTTTCGGCCTAAAGCCATATTGGCGATCGTTAATTAACGAGTGATCCTCCAGATAGCGCATGAGCTGTTTGTTGATGATTAGCTCGAACACCTTGCAGATGACGGTGGTTACGGCTATGGGTCGATAGTTGGCCGGATCCGACCGATCCCCTTTCTTGGGGATTGGCTGGACGTTCGCCTCCTTCCAAGCCTCCGGCACATCTCCCGAGGAATAGGAAAGGCGGTACAGGCGTGTTAGCGTTGGAGATAATTCAGCTGCACAATTCTTCAGCACCACTGCCGGTATGCCATCAGGACCACTGGCTTTCCGCGTGTCGAGTGACTGTAGCACCACTCGCACATCGCACTGCCGGATTTTAATATCCGGCATCGTGGTTCCACAGTTGGCGATAGTGGGAGGTTGCTTGCCACAGTCATCAACCCGGGAATTAGCCGCAAAGAGATTGGCCAGCATTTCCGCTTTCTCTTGGGCCTTGTGAGCCAGTGATCCGTCAGGATAGCGTAGCGGCGGCAGCGAGGGCTTGCAAAAGTTGGCCTGCACGGCTTTGGCGGCCTTACCCGAAATCGAAATATCAATATATTCAAAAGGCCAAGTATGTATAATATAAATAATTTAAAATGCCGTACGGTCGAATAACCGAAACCCAAAAAATCAATTTACTAAATACTTAATCCTAAAATATTCAAACACAAAATACTTTTTTTAAGTATTTATTAATCTGATAAACCAAAATATGTATACTATTAGGTACTTAGTGCTTTTTTTTAAATTCGTTATATTAAGTGACGGGTACTCTGCAAAATCTATCTGTTTAGGTACAAAGTTCTTGACAATACAAATTAATCAAGCCGAAACACAAGTTTTTACTTACTTTAAGAGGTTTCGGTAACGGTGACGCAGGCGCCCTGCAATCGATTTTGCGAATTCAAAACGCCAACATGCATGTGTATTTATGTGATTAGATACAAAACATCTACGGTGTCGTGAGTTCAATACCCTTTTTAACTGAATTCAAAAAAGGGGGAGATTACTCAATGCGTCCGTTTAAATGCTTTTTTTTTTCATGTTTTGTTGCGCAGAACTTCTTCGTTCATGAAGCGATTTCCCTTATTTTTGTGGGAAAGCGGATTCGAGGTAGTCCCATCACAAGGAAGTCCGGATCTGATGAAAGCATATCAGAGAAATTAAGAGAAACTTTCAAAAATTGTACAAACACCTCTTCTTTCATACGGTATACCGTCACAATACCAGAAATCATAATGCCTTTACTTAAAATGCACGAGCCCAAAATACCCGAAATCGAAATATCAATATTCAAAAGGCCAAGTATGTGTAATATAAATAATTTAAAATGCCGTACGGTCGAATAACCGAAACCCAAAAAATCTATTTACTAAATACCTTATCCTAAAATATTCAAACACAAACTACTTTTTTTTAACGTGAGGTAAATCCTACATGGATACTATATCTGTGAATGGTTAACACTCCGACTCGGATAGGTTAGGTTGGAAGGCTAAGGTGGGAGCGAAGCGGAGCGGAGCTCCCGCCTTAGCCTTCGTGGTTATTTTATTTTTAGTTTTCGTGGGCCCACCGTAGTACTTTTGTAACTCTGCATCAAAGTATTCACGTGAGTCGTTCAACCAATCAACATACACCTCGCCTTCATCGGATTATTTAACGGCAAGACGCCGTAAATTAATCAATTTACTAAAATATATACCTACGTTAAATAATACATTTCAACTGCCGTTTACTATTTTCCGAGAGTTGATCAACTACCTAGAAAATTGATCAACTTACAAGTCTTGTTATTTTCCGGTGACATAGGTACACACAAAGTTGTATAATATTGTTTCTTAAATTTTGGTCTTATTATAGGTAATTATGTGTTACATTTTACGCGGTTACGACAGTGATATTGTATTCTATTTTTGGTATTGTAATTTAAGGATAATAAAAAATTTGAATTTTGAATTCTGATATGATAATTATACGTGTATTTTAAATTTAGACATTGTACGATAAGGTGTACTGAATTAAGGTATTTTTACTGAATTAAGGTTATTTCGAATTCGGGTATTTTGGGCTAATGCATTTTAAGTAAAGGCATTCTGATTTCTGGTATTTTAATATATAACCCTTTCATACACTTTGTGTGACGTCAACGAAGTTGCGAGTGGCAGCTAGTATCAATTATTCTTGTACCTTAATTAGCTTTTTTACATATATATTTAGCTCGTCAAATTGACGTCGCCACCAGCCTGATGGAAAGCCGTGGCGCATCTAGCGATTGGGGGCCACTTCCGACAGTAGTCCTCAAGTTGACGGCCTTGTGATGTGCCATGCTCCTCTTAAAGAACCCGGGATCGTAAGATGAGGAAACACATCGTTTCAGGTTTGTATAGTTCAACAGGGGAACGATCTTTTAAAACGGTCTGTTCTGGCAAAGATTCTCTCCACTATGTATGAGTGGCATCTCTGCCCGGCACGCGTTTTTAGGCATTGGAAAGGAGAGGGTGGGATCAGGTTGAAGAGCTCTTCAGAATATTCGCCGTGATATATTCGGAAGAAGGCAGCCAAGGACGCTAAGGTTCTTCGCTGCGCCAACGGTTCGAGGCCTCCCGTTACCGACGTCCCGTCTCTGCATAGCGTCAAGCGCGTCTAGTAAGACAACCAATTATTCGGATAGCACGTCTCTGCATAGCGTCCAGCGCGTCTAACAAGTACCTCGTGGAGTCATCCCAAAGGTGAGAACAGTATTCGACGCAGGGGCAAATCTGCGTCTTGTACAGTAAACATCTCTGATGTGGCGTGAAGTACCGTCTCACCTTATTTAGGACTCCTAGTTTCCGCGAGGCCAGTCCAATACAACGCTCTATGTATCAATACCGCTCTATATAGTCCACTCAACAAAGGAGTGTAGCGTGCGTTAGCTGGCACCTAAGAAATTTCTTCAGAAAGTTGTTCAGGGTGCTTAGGGAGTAAACATACTAAAAGTCCCCGCGCCTAGGGAGGGAGCCGGAGGAGGGGGAGGGGTTTAAAGTTCCCATTTTTAGGTTTTTCGCTAATATCTTCAAATAGGTGAGTCGTAGAGAAAAAGTATCTCTTGTGCAATTAAAGCTTATAAAATTACCTACAACTTTTGTTTCGACACTTTTGCCGAAATCCTACCCATTTTTGAGGTAAACGTTCCGAAAAGTGAACATTTTCGAAAAAACTATTTTTATTGATCATCAGCTCCAGCCTGCTATTTGGTTGAACGAATGAATCAAATGAATAAAAAGTAGCCTATATGTTAATACAGGTTCTAATTTATGTACCTACCAAATTTCATCCAAATCGGTTCAGCCATTGAGTTATCAAACATTTTTATCTACTTATATATATTTTTTACATATGATACGCTAACGTTTGGCCTGAATCACGCTTAATGGCAAGCGACGATAAGGACTAAAATGGTACCTGCTCGTCTAGAAGGTGCCTGATATTATATATATGCAATTTAAGTCTTCATTCGTTTAAGCCGTGAGGGTCCTGATAAGTGTTCTTTTTCCAACGTATACACATCCTCAATGGATGGTTCCTGATGAAGGGACTCTAGGTCATCTTCACCATCGTGTTCGTCAATAGGCACGCTGTTGAGACATTTCCCTTGGCAGTGAAGACACGCCGCAGAACAATTTAACATTGCTTTCCGACATCCGCATTTGCCACTACCACAACCCTTGGTGCAGCGGCAAAATATTGTTTTGAGTAGAACCTCCGGTGCTGGCAAATCTTCGGTTGCTATTGGCACCAGACTGTCTCCTACATGTTTACATCCCCACTCTAGAGGAGGCAGCTCATTCCCGAACCATAGTTGCACTTGGTGGTAGGTGCGTCTTGAATGCTGTTTTTGCTGCGTTCTCAGTTGGTGGGAGGGAACTGAAGTCAGGCTTAATATTTGCCACTGATCTCGTGAACGATTGGAAGCGGTACTGATTGAGGGAGGTCTCGCTGGTGCCCCATACAATTTGAGGAAGTACATCTTCCCAGCCTCTTCAACCTCACTATGCGTGGAGACGGGATTGTAAAAGATCGCAGCCGCTTTTTTGACGATTTCTGACTTTAAATACAGTTTTGAAAAACCCACTTTACTTTTTCTGAAAGTTGCAGATGTTGTGTCGCACCCGGTAAATAAATGTAAAAATAGAATTTGTTCAAATCCATGTTATTACATCTCTTGGGTGGACAGAGCAATTGTTTTTGTTTTTCCTGTGAGATCGCGTTTTCTACGACAGTGGGCATCGGAAATAAGGAAAGAAATTTAACAACCCACTTCCACTCGCGTTACCCGCTTTTGATTTAAAACGCGATATCAAACTGTTACCGCCTTCACCGCTTGGAGGTACTCCCAGCTTATGTTATCTATAAAATACCTAGATTATAGTTTAGCGTTCCGGACTAAAGTTTCTATAACTCAACGGCTGAACCGATTTGGATGAAATTGGTAGATAGATAGATTATGTCCTAGATTAACATATAGACTTCTTTTTATTCCAAAAAAACGCGAACCAAATAGCACTTAGGAGCTGATGATCAATAAAAATCGTTTTTTCGAAAATGTTCACTTTTTCGGAACATGTACCTCGAAAATGGTTAGTATTTCGGCAAAAGTGTTAAAACAAAAGTTGTAGATAATTTTATAAGCTTTAATTACACAGGAGATACTTTTTCTCTACGACTCACCGATTTGAAGATATTAGCGAAAAACCTAAAAATGGGAACTTTAAACCCCTCCCCTCCCTCCGGCTCCCCCCCTAGGCGCGGGGACTTTTAGTATGTTCACTCCCTAAGCACCCTTAACAACTTTCTGAAGAAATCGCTTAGGTGCCAGCTAACGCACGCTACACCTCCCATTCAGTCATTTGTTGAGTGGACTAATATATTAGCTTATATTTTACTACTCAATATAGGAGTTTTAAGATATAAAAAATTAAAAACACATTCATATATTCACTCATAAATTTATATAAAGGGTACTGCAGGGTCAGCTTTAAAAGGTTTATGTGGTATGAAAATGGGAGCAACAGAAAATTAAGTAATTTCATGTTAGCCCTGCTTTTTACAGTGCACGACATTATGTGCGTTATGAAATTCAGATAAAATTTCTATACTTTCACGTTTGCGTTCGTTAAATGAAATAGAATCATTAGTAAACGAATGACATTAGGTACCAATCTACTAACACAAGAATTATAAACAGCGTACTGTAAAGCGACACACCTACCACGACCAAATTAATCGTGTGTTAGTTGAAGGTGGTGTCAAGAGCCGTAGGAACCGACGTGAAAGATGAAAGTTGAAGAAGCAAGTGAGGTGTGTATGGACCGTGCCGTGTGGCGCTCGGTTCTTTCTGCCTACCCCGCAAGGGATTTGGCGTGAAGATGGTTAGTTAGTTAGTTAGTACTGTAAAGCGAATGTTATTTTCAAATCCGGCTAAGGATACACAATAATCATTTTAAATAATGCTATAAAAGTAAAATAAGTTAATCATAATATGAGCCGGATTCAAGCTACCTAATATCAATTTTATTGTTCTCAGGCTATAAGATGCACTTTTCGTATAGTTTACAAGCGATCTGGAAACAATCTACCAGGACAGCAGATTTTATTTCATTACAACGTCATCAAAATTGGACAAAATGTTATCAAATATACCTACTATTTATACTTTGCATCTTGCTTATTGCTACTTTGTCAATAGAATTGAAGGATCTACAGGAACTGCGCAAGGTAAGCTTTGACATTTGGTAGATTAATTTTTTTAACAAAAACAACGACAACGATGAAAAACTTAAGTCGGTGCCTAGTAAACCCATAGGATCAGGTAGGTATTATTAATGACATCGACTTCAATATTGTATTTATTAATCTGATAAACCAAAATATGTATGCTATTAGGTATTTAGTGCTTCTTGCAAAATCTATGTGTTTACTTTTTTTTTTCATTTATTATCATACTAAACAATTATATACAAAGAAAAATTACATAAGCATTTATAGAAAACCTATGCGGTTTATATCTAATGCTTTACATGCTAAATAAAGTTAAATTAATGATTTTAAAATAACATTCTGTGGTTTAATATTGTCCATTGTGCGCAATTCTGAGGGTAGTGAGTTAATAAATCGAGGAACCAGGGGGCCGAGTCTGCTATTTTCCATCAAAAAGCCGGTCCAGTGCGATTCTATTACGATATTAAAGCGATTGGTCCTAAATCTGCTAGTCGCGTAAATCTTGTCTATCGCCACTATAGAACATCGATAGAATATAAATAGAATCGCAAAAGCAGAGACAAGGGCTTTATTTTGGTTGTTTTGACTCTTGTCAGTCAGTACTATGGTAATATTAGGTGTTTTTCTTTTTTAGGTTATTTACAAATTACTTAGACTTAAAAGAGACTTTTGTAGAGAATTACGATTTAAATTGTGAACTTTACCTATAAACAAACGTGAACTTTATAAACGGCTTCAAAGCAAAAAGTGACAGTGTTATCCAGAAGAACTATCAATCAAATCAGCCTATCGCAGTCCACTGCTGGACGTAGGCCTTTGCCAGTTTACGCCACAATTCACGGTCCTGCGCCTTCTGCATTCAGTCCCAGCCTACGACCGTTACCAGGGTCGTCGGTCCATCTAACGGGTGGTACCCCACGGTTGCCGAGACGCGGTTGGAAGAACTATATCCTAGAAATTTGAGACAAAACTCAATTGTAAAAAACTGGTCCAGCAATGAATTTCATTTTGAAGAAAGGGCTTTGGATGCTAAAATTCATAGAATAAACGCAGGAGACTGTATACTTTCATATACATATATCACAGCAGTTTATTCAAGTCTTCTACAAATACATCTTTACAGAAAAAATATTGAACAATAACCTCATGATAACTCAAGATTGTGAATAGTGAAAGTTTTTATCTACAAACAACTACTCTGTGAAAGTTGGTTTTTAAATTGATTAACACTAGTGTACCTAACTACTCAACGGACTAAAAAGTTATTTCATCATTGTGAAATCACGGTATTCCACAGCAACTATGTGATATAGCCAAACAATCTCAATAAAGACAGCTTTTATTAGTGCCCGTGTGTGATAGATAATATGATGGATAGTAAAAATAAATATGCTATCATTTTGTTAATACTCAAGGAAGCTGAGCAGTGATAATTTTAATAAATCTTGTATTTATTGGCATGTATGGGTTCATAGTATGACACAGGTAAAGCCGTCAACTACAGCTAGTATGTTGGATTATGAAAGAGTAATGTGCATGTACAGAGATCTTGGCCATCCAAGCCTGCCATGATGAGAAGCCACGCCTTCGATTCCAATGACCAATTCACTAGAGCTAGACTAATGTCAATTTGTTGTTTTGACTGGCCTCGTGGTTACTACTCTAACCACTAACATGTAACTCACATACTAACTGTAACTCTAATGTGTAGTCAGGTACTCCCTGTCTACGGATTCGGAGGTTGTGGGTTCGATTCCCACCCAGGACAAATCTCTTTGAGTGATGATCATATTGCTTTGTTGTGTCTGGGTGTAATTTATCTATAATAAGTATGTATATAGAAATATAAGTATGTCTATCAGGCGTCTAGATCCCATAGCACAAGTTTATAGCTTAGTTTGGGCTAGACGGTGTTGTGTGAGAATGTCCAACAACAATATTTCTATTAATACCTCCTCAAAATGAAATTGGGTAAGGCCTAGGTCTGAGCATAGTGGTAGACTGTAATAGGGTTATTTGATAGCTTATTTTGGATTTGGAAACATTAAAAATGATGAAATATGGAAAAATATTTTTAATATTCATATTTTACAATTATTGTTTTTACATTATCTTCATCTTGCCAAAAATACTATTGTAATAGCCACGCTGCTTGAAGATCAGGGTTAACACTTCAATTTTCAACTCGAGTATCCTGAAATAGATTACAATACAATTAGTTTTATTTCAACTATTGCAAGCTTGTGAATTATGATTGATGATTAAAAAGTGATTTCAAGATGTTGTTAAAAGGAAATGAGATTTATCTGATAGAAATATTAAATGACTGTGATTTACTGTGATTTTAAGTGTCAAAAATTGATTTAAATAAATAATTTTACCAATTTTGTCAACTCTTATTTACCCACCTCATGTTTCCATGGCCATTGTGAGTTCTTCTTCTAGAGGAGAGATAGTAAGTACTACAGATGTTTTATAACACAGTTATGCCATGCACAACATGCATTAACAATCTTCCCTGCTATTTTGAGACCATAATGTAATGACTGTACTCACAGCAAACATCTGAAATTAACATAAAAAGGTAAGGACTAAATCATCTTCACCAAGCTTGATCATCTGAATCACATTTATTAGGGTATTAGGAGCACTGTGAGTTGACCAGTTTTGTATCAGCATTGTTAGATGTGAATGTGACTATCATCGGGCAGCTCTCCAACCAACCCAGTCCTTGTCCGTCGGTGTACTGGTGCACTAGGTACTTGCCAGTTACTTTAAATTTGGAACCGGAAGATAGTTTGAAAACTCAGAATTTAAATGATCTGTTAGAATATTGACCAATTAGTAATGAAGTCTCATACTCCCATCAACACTACTTACAGGTGGGGTTTGCTTGGAATGGTACCCTACAGTAGAGTTCAAAAAGTGATTGATTTTTTATTTATACCTAAGTACCTATACTCTAATATTCCCATTTAACACCTGACTTATTTCAGTTTCTTGAGAGTTTATAGGTATATAAGTCATTAGGGATGCCTATGTAATTTAAAACCTGCAGTCTATACCAATATTATTAGGTATGAGGAAAGATTAGGATGTTTGTTTGTTTGCATCGGAATAGGCTCCAAAACTTCTGGACCGATTAATAAATTCTTTCAGTGTTGGGAAGCTAGACTCTTCCCGGTGAACATAGGCTATATTTTAGTCTCATATTCCCTTGGGAACAGGAGCTATGTGGGTGAAACGGTGACAATATGCTGTGCACCCGGGTAAACTGGGTATTTTAAATGTTCATAAAAACTGGAAAAAACAATTAAGTATATTGGGAATTGAGTGTACATAGGTAAGTACCTATGTGCTAAAACAATAATAACTACCTACTGTAAGTATTAGAAATGTGACTTGTATTTTAGATATGAGTGATTGTAAAGAATATTGGACAGTACTTACAGAAAATAGATGCATGTCAATTGCATACATATCTTCATACTATTTTGCTGATCTTGTTGAGTTGGCTACTTGGAATAGTTGCCATCTATGTATCTATAACTAATAAAGTTCATTGACCCTGCGACAATGGCTCACTCACAGCAAATTCACTTTTTGGAGACTCATTAAAGCACTACGACCATCCAATGTACTATAATACAATAGGTACAACAATTTATTTTGTTCCACGTTCTTCCATGAGGCTCTTTATGGTCTTGTTTTGTAGGTGAAATAAATAAAGTCCGCTTCGGAGAAAATGCTATGTCTCACAATTGATCAATCTTCATCATTTTGATGTAAATTGTAAACTTGCTTCTATTTAGTATATCTGCAAATTGATTAATTTAAACAATAATATTGTATGTATACCGGACGAAAATAACCAGGCTCGCACTTTCTATTTCTAGCTGTCAAACATTAATTACCTACCCGACTACCAAAACAAATCCCATCAAATATTAGCAGACTACGCATAAATGTCAAATACACTGGCGATTCTATCGAGAGGCCATCGGTCGACCATAATCGCACTTCAATAGAAACAAGATAGAAGCTATCGAGTTAGCGAATACGATAACTGTCAAATTGTACCGATGAGCTTCTATTTTGCTACGATATCTATTCTATTCTGATGCGATTGCAATAGCAGACTCAGGGGGCCGAGTCTGCTATTTTCCATCAAAAAGCCGGTCCAGTGCGATTCTATTACGATATTAAAGCGATTGGTCCTAAATCTGCTAGTCGCGTAAATCTTGTCTATCGCCACTATAGAACATCGATAGAATATAAATAGAATCGCAAAAGCAGAGACAAGGGCTTTATTTTGGTTGTTTTGACTCTTGTCAGTCAGTACTATGGTAATATTAGGTGTTTTTCTTTTTTAGGTTATTTACAAATTACTTAGACTTAAAAGAGACTTTTGTAGAGAATTACGATTTAAATTGTGAACTTTACCTATAAACAAACGTGAACTTTATAAACGGCTTCAAAGCAAAGAGTGACAGTGTTATCCAGAAGAACTATCAATCAAATCAGCCTATCGCAGTCCACTGCTGGACGTAGGCCTTTGCCAGTTTACGCCACAATTCACGGTCCTGCGCCTTCTGCATTCAGTCCCAGCCTACGACCGTTACCAGGGTCGTCGGTCCATCTAACGGGTGGTACCCCACGGTTGCCGAGACGCGGTTGGAAGAACTATATCCTAGAAATTTGAGACAAAACTCAATTGTAAAAAACTGGTCCAGCAATGAATTTCATTTTGAAGAAAGGGCTTTGGATGCTAAAATTCATAGAATAAACGCAGGAGACTGTATACTTTCATATACATATATCACAGCAGTTTATTCAAGTCTTCTACAAATACATCTTTACAGAAAAAATATTGAACAATAACCTCATGATAACTCAAGATTGTGAATAGTGAAAGTTTTTATCTACAAACAACTACTCTGTGAAAGTTGGTTTTTAAATTGATTAACACTAGTGTACCTAACTACTCAACGGACTAAAAAGTTATTTCATCATTGTGAAATCACGGTATTCCACAGCAACTATGTGATATAGCCAAACAATCTCAATAAAGACAGCTTTTATTAGTGCCCGTGTGTGATAGATAATATGATGGATAGTAAAAATAAATATGCTATCATTTTGTTAATACTCAAGGAAGCTGAGCAGTGATAATTTTAATAAATCTTGTATTTATTGGCATGTATGGGTTCATAGTATGACACAGGTAAAGCCGTCAACTACAGCTAGTATGTTGGATTATGAAAGAGTAATGTGCATGTACAGAGATCTTGGCCATCCAAGCCTGCCATGATGAGAAGCCACGCCTTCGATTCCAATGACCAATTCACTAGAGCTAGACTAATGTCAATTTGTTGTTTTGACTGGCCTCGTGGTTACTACTCTAACCACTAACATGTAACTCACATACTAACTGTAACTCTAATGTGTAGTCAGGTACTCCCTGTCTACGGATTCGGAGGTTGTGGGTTCGATTCCCACCCAGGACAAATCTCTTTGAGTGATGATCATATTGCTTTGTTGTGTCTGGGTGTAATTTATCTATAATAAGTATGTATATAGAAATATAAGTATGTCTATCAGGCGTCTAGATCCCATAGCACAAGTTTATAGCTTAGTTTGGGCTAGACGGTGTTGTGTGAGAATGTCCAACAACAATATTTCTATTAATACCTCCTCAAAATGAAATTGGGTAAGGCCTAGGTCTGAGCATAGTGGTAGACTGTAATAGGGTTATTTGATAGCTTATTTTGGATTTGGAAACATTAAAAATGATGAAATATGGAAAAATATTTTTAATATTCATATTTTACAATTATTGTTTTTACATTATCTTCATCTTGCCAAAAATACTATTGTAATAGCCACGCTGCTTGAAGATCAGGGTTAACACTTCAATTTTCAACTCGAGTATCCTGAAATAGATTACAATACAATTAGTTTTATTTCAACTATTGCAAGCTTGTGAATTATGATTGATGATTAAAAAGTGATTTCAAGATGTTGTTAAAAGGAAATGAGATTTATCTGATAGAAATATTAAATGACTGTGATTTACTGTGATTTTAAGTGTCAAAAATTGATTTAAATAAATAATTTTACCAATTTTGTCAACTCTTATTTACCCACCTCATGTTTCCATGGCCATTGTGAGTTCTTCTTCTAGAGGAGAGATAGTAAGTACTACAGATGTTTTATAACACAGTTATGCCATGCACAACATGCATTAACAATCTTCCCTGCTATTTTGAGACCATAATGTAATGACTGTACTCACAGCAAACATCTGAAATTAACATAAAAAGGTAAGGACTAAATCATCTTCACCAAGCTTGATCATCTGAATCACATTTATTAGGGTATTAGGAGCACTGTGAGTTGACCAGTTTTGTATCAGCATTGTTAGATGTGAATGTGACTATCATCGGGCAGCTCTCCAACCAACCCAGTCCTTGTCCGTCGGTGTACTGGTGCACTAGGTACTTGCCAGTTACTTTAAATTTGGAACCGGAAGATAGTTTGAAAACTCAGAATTTAAATGATCTGTTAGAATATTGACCAATTAGTAATGAAGTCTCATACTCCCATCAACACTACTTACAGGTGGGGTTTGCTTGGAATGGTACCCTACAGTAGAGTTCAAAAAGTGATTGATTTTTTATTTATACCTAAGTACCTATACTCTAATATTCCCATTTAACACCTGACTTATTTCAGTTTCTTGAGAGTTTATAGGTATATAAGTCATTAGGGATGCCTATGTAATTTAAAACCTGCAGTCTATACCAATATTATTAGGTATGAGGAAAGATTAGGATGTTTGTTTGTTTGCATCGGAATAGGCTCCAAAACTTCTGGACCGATTAATAAATTCTTTCAGTGTTGGGAAGCTAGACTCTTCCCGGTGAACATAGGCTATATTTTAGTCTCATATTCCCTTGGGAACAGGAGCTATGTGGGTGAAACGGTGACAATATGCTGTGCACCCGGGTAAACTGGGTATTTTAAATGTTCATAAAAACTGGAAAAAACAATTAAGTATATTGGGAATTGAGTGTACATAGGTAAGTACCTATGTGCTAAAACAATAATAACTACCTACTGTAAGTATTAGAAATGTGACTTGTATTTTAGATATGAGTGATTGTAAAGAATATTGGACAGTACTTACAGAAAATAGATGCATGTCAATTGCATACATGTCTTCATACTATTTTGCTGATCTTGTTGAGTTGGCTACTTGGAATAGTTGCCATCTATGTATCTATAACTAATAAAGTTCATTGACCCTGCGACAATGGCTCACTCACAGCAAATTCACTTTTTGGAGACTCATTAAAGCACTACGACCATCCAATGTACTATAATACAATAGGTACAACAATTTATTATGTTCCACGTTCTTCCATGAGGCTCTTTATGGTCTTGTTTTGTAGGTGAAATAAATAAAGTCCGCTTCGGAGAAAATGCTATGTCTCACAATTGATCAATCTTCATCATTTTGATGTAAATTGTAAACTTGCTTCTATTTAGTATATCTGCAAATTGATTAATTTAAACAATAATATTGTATGTATACCGGACGAAAATAACCAGGCTCGCACTTTCTATTTCTAGCTGTCAAACATTAATTACCTACCCGACTACCAAAACAAATCCCATCAAATATTAGCAGACTACGCATAAATGTCAAATACACTGGCGATTCTATCGAGAGGCCATCGGTCGACCATAATCGCACTTCAATAGAAACAAGATAGAAGCTATCGAGTTAGCGAATACGATAACTGTCAAATTGTACCGATGAGCTTCTATTTTGCTACGATATCTATTCTATTCTGATGCGATTGCAATAGCAGACTCGGCCCCCAGGTAAGCAGTCGTTCGTTCGCCGTATGTATTGTTCGCGCCACCCGGCTCACGCAACCTACCACAAGTCACAGCCCGCGCGCATACAGGTGGTTTATTTTGTTTCGAAAATGTTGGGAAAAAAAGTTTTCCTTAATTAATAAATATTTAACTTGGGTATGTACTGGTAAGATCTTGCAATAATTGAACAAACCATTGTCGTTATCATTGAACTGCTGTTTGATCTTTGTGGATACAATATTGCGGAGAATTCTTCGCTGAAGATTAAATATGCTTTGCAGATATGTATTATATGAGCGACCATAACTGCTTAACCCGTATTGTATATACGATTCCGCTAGGGAGTTATACAATAGCAATTTGATCTTATAAGGAATGCGATTTTTTAACAAAGTAATATTTGCGAGAAACTGTCTACGTTTATCACAGACGCATTCAATATGGAGACTCCAGTTCATTTTGCTATCGATAATTACACCAAGATACCGCTGCCTATCAACATTCTTAATAGTAGTGCAGCTACACTGTTTGGATGGTGACGCATGTAGACAGCTGTGACTATGTGCAATTATGCTGTTATATTGTGAATGTTTAAGATGAGGAGATTTGATGTGTAAAAGTTGTTTCTTATCTGCATTTAGTACTAATCCTGAGTCGTGACACCATCGCAGAAGTATATTAAAGTCGTATTGGAGGCGCTCAGTAGCTTTCTGTGGGTCTTTGTCAGCAGCTACCCGTTGAATGCCGCATGAAACCCGAGTTGCCAATCTCCCGAACAGTCGATTGCTTTGGCAACCAGGGCGGCCAACTTTTTTCGTTTGGTTCTCCTCGCACATTTTTCGATATCTATGGCTGTATGGTCGCGGGTCTAAGTCTTTCTGTATAAATTAATGTGTAGAATTGGTTATGGTACTGAATGAGAAAGCTTGCCGAGTGAATGTAATGAAAAAAAAAGTCGAAATCACGATTTGATCGCTGTCATTATTTATTGTTTGTTTGGCGCCGTTCCTAGAAAGTATTAATACGATTAATTTTTGAATATTTTCGTTTATTCTGTTTCAAATATTGTTGTTTTGCATTTAAAAGTATCCTGTCATGTTGTTTAACAGCTGTGATAAATATTTTCAGTGTAATTCGAAGTTAAATTTGTAAAATTTGATAAAATTACACGCGAAGGTCACCATTATTTTTTGTTGTTGTTTTTGTTGTGCAGTGCTCGTATTTAACCGATATTTGTTGAGATTTTCTCAATAGAAACTATAATCTTTTGTCAAAATACCATTTAACATTTAACATATGAATAATTTATGTGAAAATCAATAATAAAAATGGGGGGTTTTTTTTTTTAATAATTTAAGATTACATAGCCTCGATATCCCCAAAATAAACAAAAAAATAAACAAATAAATAGGCAGTAATATTTTATTTTATTTTCGGAGATTTTATATCTACAGATTATTATTTTTTTGGTGAAAGTGAATTGTTGATGTGTATATTTTGTAAATAAAATAATTTATGTCAGAAAACTGCTTTTTATTTTGAATTACATGGTAAAATCTGAGAGTACTCCTTCATTTTCCCCATCCTAATTTTCGGCCAAATATCATAAATCCATTACACATGGGGTGTTCTCGGATTTAGTGTAGTTATTTTCGTCAGTTATCCAGCATGATGAAACAGTAAGTATTTATGTAGTACGACTCCTGTAAAAGAAATAAGGATATATTGTGTGACGTCCGGCGTGCAGCCGCCGTTCCCGCCGGTGACGTGGGCACCGCCTATGGATACGCCGGCGTGACCACGCCACCGGCGGGATTGAGCGGCTACTAAACATGTATCGTCTGCAAACTGGTAGTAAGTAGAAAATGTTATGCAGTTAGCCATGTCATTGACATAAGAAAGAAAATGAAGAGGTCCAAGAACCGAGCCTTGTGCCGTTCCTTGAGTTACAGCTTTATAGTCACTAAAGGTGTTGTTAATTTTAACTGTGAATTTCCGATCTTGTAAGAAGTTTTCACACCAACGAAGCAATGGTCCGCGCACTCCGGTGTTTTCTAACTTTTTAATAAGATCTTTATGATTGAATGTGTCAAATGCGCGGGAAAAGTCAATGAATAAAACCATTACATGTTTTCTTTCGTTAAGGTACATGTTCACTTCATCAGTGAATTTTGATAAAAGTTGTGTGGTACTTTTACCCGACTGAAATCCGTACTGGTTTTGAGTGATTACTTCATATTTCTTGTAATAGTCATGTATTTCCTGACTAATATACCTTTCAATAATTTTGTCTAGAGAAGAAAGCAGTGTGATAGGCCGGTAATTACAGCAGCTGGTTTTGGGACCTTTTTTATGTACTGGCCTTACACATCGTATTTTTAGTTCGTCCGGATACTGGCCACTCAAAACACTTGAATTAATAAGACCTGCAAGAGCCTGTGAAACTTCTTTGCCTACCAATTTTTTTGGGATATTTTTATGTTGTCTAGACCTGGGGATTTATTTGAATTTAATGAATTGATTATTTTATATATTTTTTCGCTAGAGGCTGTTTTAAATAAAATACTCGAATCAGTTTGTAAACAGTTTAGGTTGTTTTCCAATAACTTAGTTTTACAGCTTGGTGCCATATTTTTAACATCATTGTCAAAACATGTTGCAAAATTTTCAGTTATTTGTTTGTCTGATAAACATTGAGCATCAAATGCCTTTAGGACAACTGAATCAATCGATAATGTCACCCTGCCAAGCATTTGGTTGACTATTATGATAAACTTTTCTAGTATTGTCAAAATTATCATTTATTATGCTAATATAGTACTGATTCCGTCTTTTTTCTAAAATTTTATGTATTTTATTTCGTATCATATTGTATTTCAATCTTCATTCTAGGTCATTTGAATTATTTTTCCAAGACCGATATAATTTGTTTCGTTTTTCACACAATTTGTCTATATTTTCATCAACCCATGCAATTTTTACTCTAGTCGTTCGTTTATATATTTTTTCCTTAGTAACAATTTTACACGCTCTTTGAAATGAGCTACGAATAAAATTATGCATTTCGTTGGGGCACTGCATATTACTAGTAGATGACCAATTTACCTTTTGAAGTTCATTCTGTAAAATATTATAATCTACAATACTTTTGTTTACATCCTGTATACGCACTGGTGCCGTCTCATAGATGCATGCAAACATAAGCGCGCGATGATCGGCTAGTACGATATCGAGCACCGCCGAGTGAGGTTGACCCGCGGGGAAACGAGCAAAAATGTGATCTATACAAGATTTTGTGATATTGTTTAAATTTTTTTACAGGTACAAAGTTCTTGACAATACAAATAGTCCAGTCATTATATACATTTGGAAATGCAAATGACCCGAGAAAGCCAAATTTTGGATATTACGTGTGGAGGGGCTAGAAAAGCTTAAGTTCAAATTGTCGACCAAAATAACCTGGTGGATTTTCCGCCATTTTGAAAAAAGGGTTATATTCAGTTTTTTCATCAGAATTCGGTTCCCCGTTGAGATACGAAAATTTTAATCAAAAGTTTTTTGTTGCTCTTTGCACGATCTACAAAGGTCTACACATTTTTCACGTATCGATCACCGTTATCGAAATATCGATCCAAAAAGCCGCAATTTGGGGAGAAAAAATTGTTTTTAGCTATTTCCTTCTTTCTCGTGAAATATATCGAAAAATATCCGTAAAGAAAATTGTTAAGCGTGTTCAGACCCATAAATTCGTTTTTTTTTATATTTTGACAAGAATTACGACCTCTATGGCGCCACAAAGTCGGCCCCAGCGCGTCACGAGTCTTTTGAAGCGAGCGTACACGTGTTTGAAAATTTTGTGAAAATGGGTGATTGTTTCATTTGCAAAAACCCTCTGATTGACGATATTTATGTGGCTAAAAAGAGAGAAAAACTATTCCTTATCGCTCTGTATGGTGGTCGTAAAGAGGATACAACGATGGATAGTTTGCGATTCGACCGCTTTGCAAAATCAATGACGACAAATAAGACGAATAATCTTTAACTACTCCCACCAACGGAAAGCGCAGTCCGCCAACACGTTTTGCGGACATATCTACACGTACAAACGTGGCTCAGAATTTTCAAAGATCCTCAGGAATGGGGTTGGCGACAGACGAATTACGGGCTTGAACCAATTTGCACCACAGCCGCACCCGCTCCACCTGAACTTTTAAAACTCATTTCGTGCAAATGTAAAGGAAAGTGTGGGAAGGAAATAGATAAAAACAATTTTTTCTCCCCAAATTTATGGCTTTTTGGATCGATATTTCGATAACGGTGATCGATACGTGAAAAATGTGTAAACCTTAATTTCAGATCGTACAAAGAGCAACAAAAAACTTTTCATTAAAATTTTCGTATCTCAACGGGGAACCGAATTCTGATGAAAAAACTGAATATAACCCTTTTTCAAGATGGCGGAAAACCCACCAGGTTAGTTTGGTCGACAATTTGAACTTAAGCTTTTCTAGCCCCTCCCCTCGTAATATCCAAAATTTGGCTTTCTCGGTTCATTTGCATTTCTAACCCGATTTTTTCGACGTAATGACGAATGGACTAAAATGAATCAAGCCGAAACACAAGTTTTTAGGTTTCGGTAACGGTGACGCAGGCGCCCTGCAATGGATTTTCCGATTTCAAAACGCCAACATGCATGTGTATTTATGTGATTACATACAAAACATCTACGGTGTAGTGAGTTCAATACCCCTTTTAACTGAATTCAAATAAAAACCGGCCAAGTGCGAGTTGGACTCGCCCATGAAGGGTTTCGTAGCAGCAAGTAACATAAATACGTTCGCAGTGGTAGTGATTTTTCTAACCGAAAATTGCGGTTTATGACGTATTAAAAAAAAACTACCAGCTCTATCTCGTTTGAACTAATTTTCGTTGGTAGTTTTTATGGCAATGTACATCATATATATTTTTTAGATTTATCATTCTCTTAGTTTAGAAGTTAGAGGGGGGGGGGGACACACATTTTTCCACTTTGGAAGTGTCTCTTGCGCAAACTATTCATTTTAGAAAAAAATGATGTTAGAAACCTCAATAGCATTTTTGAAGACCTATCTATAAATAGCTCACACGTATGGGTTTGATGAAAAAAAAAATTTTGAGTTTCAGTTCTGAGTATGGGGACCCCCAAAATTTACTACTTTTTTTCTAGTTTTATATAAGAATCTTAATGCGGTTCACAGAATACATCTAGTTACCAAGTTTCAATGGCATAGGCCTTATAGTTTCGGAGAAAAATGGCTGTGACACACGGACGGACAGACAGACAGACAGACAGACATGACGACTCTATAAGGGTTCCGTTTTTGCCATTTGGCTACGAAACCCTAAAAAGGGGAGATTAATCAATGCGTCCGTTTTGTTGCGCAAAACTTCTTCCTCAATGAACTGATTTCAATTCTTTTTGAGGGAAAGCGGATATATTCGATGTAGTCCCATTACAAGGAAGTCCGGATCTGATGAAAGCATATCAGAGAAATAAGGAGAAACTTTCAAAAATTGTAGGGACAACTTGTGCGTTTGTTAACTTTTTAATTAAGTGCTTTAAAGTACTACAATTTAATGAAGGTCAGGGAGTCGATCCGATGATGGAACCTAAAGACGGTTAAGGGAATTCCTTGGATCCGTGGATTTACAGCAGTTACTTTGAGTTTGGGCTTGATTGATTTGTATTGATGCGAACTGTACACCTAGATTCTAGATAAATTTTTCAGTCTACCCGTTACTTAAAATAATGTTTTTTTTTTAACAAAGTAAAAGAAAAACATCATTTTTCAAACAAACATCTAACAAAAATCTAAACTTCAAACACAAATTAAAAAGTAAGGGATGCGGGGTCCTACTAACATCTTAAGGACCCCAATGGGTCGGATCCTCCTCGTGGTGCATCCTGGGCAACGGAGTAGCGACCACTCCCCTTCCTCTGTGGGGGAGTTGTGCTACTCTGGCTAATTCCGGCCGAGGCGGGAGTAACCCACCTGTGGGTTGCTCGGTGGTGTGTGTTGCTGCCGGCCGTGGCGTTATTCACGGCCGGCAGCAGCAATGGTGGGTCGCCGTCGCTTCGCCTCCTTTGCTGGCGAGACGATGGCGGCAAAGTGGGAGAGGCACTTCGTGGGGGCGGGAGTTTGGGTAGATGCTCCCGCCCTGCCATGCAGTTCGGGCTGCCGGCCGTGAATAACGGCGCGACCGGCGGCCACAGTGCTGGGCCGCTGTCACCTCGCCAGTTGACGAGGTGACGGCGGCAAAGCGGGAGGTGCACTGTGCGGGGGAGCGGGAGTAACCGATAATGCTCCCGCTCTGCCGTGCAGTTCGGGGGCGCCGCGGTGAGGAGTCACTGCGCGCCCCCGAATGTTTCTTGACCGTGGGCGTAAGGTCGGGGGACCCCGCCCACCAACGGTCACATGGCGGTGGGCACCTTTTCGGTGTTCCGGGGGTGCCCATTAGCGCACGCCTGCGCCAGCCGCTCTCTGTCTCCTCTATTACAGAGGGGCGCTCGAGAGCGGTGCAGGCGTGGACTTCAGCTCCTTAGGGAGCTTTGGGGAGCCGCCCATCTGGCTCCCCCGAGGAGAGCCCCGAATAAACGGGGCGCCCCTAGCCGGGTCGACGTGAATAATCTTTTGATATCCCTCGGCCCGGCTAAAGGGTGAGGAGGAACACCGCGGGGTTTAGTGGGTAGGACGGTCCATTCCGGACCGGGCCGGGAGTCCCACACACCATCCCAGCTGCCCCCGCGGTTGGGATGAAGGCGCGTAAAGGCGATCCCCGCGTCAACAAAAAAAAAAAAAAAAAAAAATTAAAAAGTAACTACTTTTAATACCACTAAGGTGGCAGACAAGCATACGGCCCACCAGAAGGACTGGTGGTCTCCGCAGCCTATGAACGTTTGCAACACCAAAAATTTACCAAGCACGAAGAGCACATACCATTGTACAGGCGGTAGAACACGCATAAGGAGGCAAAGTCTCTCCTGTCGCGAAGAGGTTCAACACCACCTGTCAGTATAGGATCGTTGACAACTCTCACAGCTCGCCTCTGCACCGAGTCAAATGGACGAAGCTGATATTCGGGTGCCCCCGCCCAAAGGTGACAGCAGTACTCCATGTGTGGCCGCACTTGCGACTTATAGAGAAGCAGTGTTTGCGCCGCAGTAAAGTACCGCCGCGCCCTGTTGAGCACACCGAGCTTCTTGGACGCCAGCTTGGCCTTGTCCTCCAAATGACTGCGGAACTGAACGTCACTGGAGATGTCAACACCAAGGATCCCTATACTTTTAGAGATGGAAAGAGATGTGCCCTGGAATTGTGGCGCTACAGTAATTGGGGCTTTCTTAGTGGTGAAGAAACACGCCTGTGTCTTCGAAGGGTTGAACTGGACAAGGTTTTGTCTACCCCAATCGGACACTCTAGTAAGAGTAGCCTCGATTTCAGACACAAGCTGTTCACGACTCTCTTCCACTGCGTCCCGAGAGATACCGGGGCGGCCTGTGTAACAAGTGTCCCCCGTACTGTCATCTGCATAACAATGAATGCCGTCAATAGACAACATGTCATTGATATGCAGCAGAAACAGAGTAGGGGACAACACTGACCCTTGCGGTACTCCAGCGTTAATGGCCATGCAGTCAGAACAGCTGCCGTCGACAACAGCCCTGATGCTTCTACCGGCCAAAAAGCTGGACACCCATCCGCATAATCTCTCGGTCAGTCCGTAGGAGGGCAATTTTTTAAGAAGACCACGGTGCCAGACCCGGTCAAAGGCTTTAGAAATGTCGAGGCTCACTGCTAGAGCCTCGCCCTTACTCTCGATAGCCGTCGCCCATCGGTGTGTGAGGCACACGAGAAGATCGCCCGTCGAGCGACCGTGACGGAAACCGTACTGCCGGTCACTGAGCAGGTCGTTTTCCTCAAGGTACCTCAGGAGCTGTGTATTAATTACACGCTCCATCACTTTAGACAATAGGGAGGTGACGGCTATAGGCCTGTAATTGGCCGGGTCGGTCCTATCACCCTTCTTGGGCACAGGATGCACATACGCGATCTTCCACGACGCCGGGACTTGTCGCATGGAATATGAAAGCGTGAAAAGACGTGTAAGTACCGGACACAACTCTGGACCACACTACTTAAGTACCACCGCGGGTATACCGTCCGGCCCACTCGACTTATGAACGTCCAGAGAACGAAGCTCCCGTCGGACGTCCCGCTGCGTAAATTTAACTTCCGGCATGGAAGTTCCACACCACGGAACGTCCGGCGGCACAGCACCCCCGTCGCTCATGGTCGAGTTAGAGGCAAATAGAAAACCCAGAAGGTCGGCCTTCTCCCTGGCACTCTGGGCGAGACTACCGTCGGGTTTAAGCAAAGGTGGTAAACCAGACTTACAGAAGTTTCCCTCGGCAGCTTTGGCAAGCGACCAGAATTCACGACTCCCTGAAGGGTACCCCGCTAGCCGCTCACCAATTCTGCCGACGAAGTCGAATTTAGCCCTGACAATTGCATTTTTGCTGGCCCTCGAGGCGGCATTTAATTTGCGTTTCACCTCAGAGATGTTAGGATCTGAATTTGCACGAGCCGTGGTCCAGGCTCTGTAGGCAGATTCTTTCAGCATCAAAGCTTCTCTGCAGAGCCGATTGAACCACGGTCGCTTTTTTGCTCCCACAGGGATCCAGCGGTTGGGAATGAAGCACTCCATGCCCTCCAAGATCCCCTCAGCGACTGCTGCAGCGCAGGAATCCAGATCGTCTGAGGCAAAACAAAGCCGCCTCCACGGGTACGACGCGAAGAACTCCCGCAGTCCATCCCAGTCTGCTGACTTATAGTGCCACACATGTCGCCACTCCTTGGGCCGAGGTGGTTCAGGCCTTGCGAGAGGCACATGCGCCCGAATGATACAGTGGTCCGACGAATCGAGCGGAGCATCCACTGAGACGGTGTATCCATCCGGACGCGTTGTCAGCAGGAGGTCCAGCAATGCACTATGCTCGTTCACCTTGTCTGGTATTCTCGTATGGGATTTAACCAGTTGTGAGAACCCATAGGTCAGGGTAAATTCGTGAGCAGCATGCCCCGCAAAGTTGGTTATCCGGGAGCCCAACCAGTTAACATGATGACCGTTGAAATCCCCCAGAATCACTATCTCCGCAGAGGGATACCGCTCAATCACCTTGTCAGTCGATTGTTGCAGGTGGTCAAAAAGGCGAACTGTGTCCGTGTTACCGCTGTGAGACCTGTACACGCACGCGTAGATCCGAGTGTGGCCCCCGTGATCCACGCGCGCCCATAACGTAGACAGGTCCCTGTCTTCAAGGCTTGTGAGACGGCGACAGCAGACTTCATCACGGACGTACAAACATTCCCCGGCTTTCGGCTTGAAGTTGTACTCAAGCTTATAGCCAGGGTACATTAAGTAAGATGTATCGCCCGGGCATGAAATCTGCGTCTCCGTCAAGAAAAAGAGTGTCGGCTTCGCAGTTTCGAGATGGTGGTGGACTACGTTGAGGTTCTTGTGCATACCTCTGATGTTGCAAAGGTCCATGTAGAGTGTGGACGACGATGCCGCTGTGTATACTGTTTCTCTTTTCTTACCTTTAGCCATGTTGTTTTTGTGAAAAAAAAGGGGGGTTAAAAAAGTGAAGGAGTGCCTGTGTGCCGGTGGCGCAAGAGACTAATCGAGACTCTAACTAACCAAAGGCAGACAGAGGTAGTGCGGTAGATTGGCACGGCGTACGGAAGGGCCCCCGGTCCCCCCCCCCGATGCAGTGGCCGCGTCCACTCCGGTATCCTCCTCCGGCACGACCACAGCACCAGGGACTTTACACAGGCTGCTGGTTCAGCCTCCTGGGGCGGAGATTATGTGATCCCCAGGTTCGGGTTCCGTACAGCCTGCGGGCGGTCAGCGGTCAACCGTTTCACCGGGTCTCCCTGACCGCCGTACCAATATTCCGCGCCTCAATCTGCCAATGGGTCTCCATTGGCAGATTTCGCCTCGTAACCCCGTAGTAGATTAAGCCTCTGGTCTCACCGTCACCGGCACAGAGTCACTCCAATGAGCTCTGGAACCCTGCTAACCGACGGAGAACATAACCCAACCGGAGTCAGGTTACTATTACCGCGGTCTTCTGCAGGGCGGAGGTACTGCCCCAGGCGGGCTGCTCACCGAACGGAGTACCGTTATGCCCTTCCTCCTAATGTGGGCTTATTCGTTAATCCCTAAGATATTCAATCTTAGGGATCTGATTGAAAAAGCCACTACTGTACCCTCAGGGTGTAACGTTAGCTCCATGAGGAGTAACGCATGACCCCTAAACCCCGAGGGGAACTGTAATAAAAGTAGATAATTACCACAGTATACAAAATAATATTCGTGATAATTACCTACCTAAACCTATTATTTACTTGGCACTGACTTGATGAATCAAAATAGAATACCTATTATTATCTGCTATTTCAATTTTAATATTTAGTTTTTATTTTTGTTTGTAGTCGACTTCTTTTTCCCTTTTATTCTATCTCAAAAAATGCCCATCGCGCCATAAGACATTATCCACTTCAATAAAATAAGAAATACTTGTTACTGATATTCTAAGTAGGTATAATATATGTTTCCTACATTTGATCAAAACACGATCCTTTGATATTCAACAACGTGTATATCAAATGAAAGCGTTAAATACGACATTTATTTCATTCATGCCTGAGTGCCAACCCTCTCAATTTGATCACGTAATTAGACTACGACGAGAATGTGTCTATTATATTAACTGCTCGGTATTAAGTGAAATGTACATTATGATACTGAAAATGGAGTCGATACTGCGCTGCTTGTTGAAACGTATACCAGGAGCGGTAAAATAACATAAAACTATTCGGAATATGAATTCCTTAAAGTCTTTGTAAGCAATCCTACTAAGAATACTTTAAAAGAAATGTAGATGTTTTTATTTCAAAGATCGCATTATAATTACGCTAAAGTTTCTGTAAGCAGTATCGAAATTCAGTGGTTTATTTTCACCCAAATTCATAACCCAACCACTAGATGCGACATGGTTTCCTATCAGGCTGGTGACGTCAATTTGGCAAGCACATAAATCTTTCACGGAGTTCTAAACAGGGAAAGAAACAAATACGTGAGGGGTTAACTCCTAACTTTTATTACGAACTAATTACGTACAAATTTAACAACACAGAAAGGGTCAAAGAGTTAAAGTTGCAAGTCCTTCGTAATATAGAACCCTAGATTTATGGTCGAGGGTTGGATGAAATCGCATCATAGTAATAATCCGATTAGCTTTAACTACAATAATATCGTTAAAATTATTGCTTCTATAAGGCAGCACGGTACAGTACCTACTAAAGATAGAAAATGTGAAAAATTAAGCTAGCAAAAAATCTTGTATTGGTTTCCATGCCAAGGAAGAAGGTCTAAATATAAGTCATCGTCGTAGTTAAGTAACTATATTTTCCTTCTTACAATCTCATCATTCTCCAGTTTCATTTCCACACTCCTCAGCTCATTGTATGTAATTGTGTTTGTGGCTTTCAAGCAAATAGAAAAAAATAATCCACTATTAGGTACTACTATACAGTGAAGATTTACTAACTAACGCACGTTTACACAATCACATTTATAGGCATTTTTTTTTGTTTAACGTGAGGGAAAATCCTCATGGATGTTATGCCGGACTCCTACCGACTAAAAAACCTCACGTCACGCCCAACAGTCTATGGTTGGGAGCCCCGGGTAAACCCTCGGAAGGATGTCCCAGGACTCCCAACAGACCCACGGCCGCTACTGCGGCCTCGCCCAGGGGGTGGTTCGGGTGATATCCCGCGTCTTTGGGGGGTTTCGGGTGTGATCCCGCTTCTAAGGGGGGGCGTGCGTGAATAGTCTCACTCACGTCACGCTGCCGTCATGGGCCTGCTTCTGTAAGGACGGTGAGCCGCCCTGTCACCGTCCTCAGACCGGGGGTCATGGTGGCCGATAGTCCTCGGCGAAGACACGTCGGCGGCGCCCAGGCCGCCGACTGCGGAACTCGGGTGGGAGAGTTCTCTCCCGTACCCGTCCCGCCGCCTCCTTCACGAGCATGACCTGCTCGCAGAAGGAGGCGGCGCAGTCCCACTTACTCCCGCTGGAGAGCATGGCTCGCACCATGGTCTCGAGCGAGAGAGTGTCCACGTCCAGACCCACTACGAGGACCTGGCGCTGTTGCGCCCACGCCGTGCATTCCACCAGTGTGTGGAGCGCCGTGTCATCGCTGCGGTCCTCGCAGTGCTGACACTCGGCCGTGGTTTCCCGGTGTTTCCGCCACAGATACCTACCGAAGCTACCGTGCCCGGCAAGCATCTGTGTCAACCGGTAGGAGAGAGCACCGTGTCTCCTCTCCAGCCACTCGTCCATGACCGGTCTGACGGCCGCGATTGTGGCGAATCCCCCCTTTGGTTGCTCAAGTCGCACCTTCCATGTCTCCATGGTTTCCTGGTGGAGTAGGGACCGCTGGGCCTCGATTTCTCGATAAGCGGGCCTTTGGCCCCGCTCCAGCGCCTCCTTGCGCCATCTGAACAGTGACGCAAGGGCTCTCGCTTCCAGGTCCCATGGAGGGGTCCCGGCTAGGAGACATGCCGCCTCACCGGAGATCGTGCGTTATCCTCTTATCACCCTGACGGCCATCACTCTCTGCGGGCTCAGCAGTCTAGCCACATTGATGGCCGTCAGGGTCTCCGCCCATACGGGAGCCCCGTATAGGGCCATGCTTCGCACGATCCCCAGGTACAGTCTCCTGTAGAGAGCGTTGGGTCCCCTGATGTTGGGCATCAGCCGCGCGAGTGCGGCCGATGCTCCCCTCAGTTTTGGGACCAAACTTCGGAAGTGATGTCCGAAGTTCCACCGGCCATCGAGTACGAGCCCCAGATACTTCATCGAGGGCTCGATGCCGATGCTGACGCCCCCTACCTGTAGGCTGGATCCCGCAGGTGGCCCCATCCGAGGTCCGTGGAAGCACAGAGCCTCGGATTTGTGAAGGGCGACCTCGAGACCCAGCCGCCGAATCCGACCTACGACCTGAGCAACCCCTGCCGTGGCCTACATTTATAGGCATTACGTACATTATCTGTGTGCCGTCGAGATATAAATTCAGTTCAATTGAGACCTACTTTGCAGGTGATATAACTCAATTAGATTGCTAACAATTTGTTAGCTTGTCCAACGACGGCGACGTTCTAAGTTATGTTGGGTACGATATATTACAGAACCTTGAGCTATCATAGATTGTAGCAAGGTATTTGATTCATCAAGTCAGTGCCAAGTAAACTAATAGGTTTAGGTAGGTAATTGTAGCGTAAATTGGGTGAGGCCTACATCCAGCAGTGGACTGCCACAGGCTGATTTGATTGATTGATTTAAAAGATAGGTAAAATGAATTTAAAAATATAAAGAAAAAAAAAATGCTGCGGCTGTGTAGATGTGTGGATGTTTGTTACTCTTTCACGCACTGTCGGCTGAACGGATCTGGCTGAAATTTAGCACACGGATTAGTACAAGAATATCACATAGGCTTTCTATCCCGGGAATAACCTCCCATTGGAAGCGGGAACGAAAACAAAATATTACGCGGGCGAAGCTGCGGTCATCAGCTAGTAAAAATATAAAGCAACTGATAAGTAGATATGTATACTATAATATGTATATTGTCCAAAACAAACGATAAACAGAAAGCCCTGGGCAGTAACGGTCAAACTGCAATCTACTGCAAATTGATCGATGATGCGGCCACTGTCCCTAAAATATGCCACGTTTTATTAGATTAAGTACCTATACATTTATATAACTAAAAAAATACATAGATCATGTATCAATATAATTGTAAAATTGAAGTTTTTGTTTGTAATTCCTAATTAACAGCTTCACAAAGCACAGCACATGCATAATGAAACTCCCAAAAAACACCTGTCTTTTTGTGTCCATTTCGATTGCTCGGCCAATATGTCGTAGAAAAAAGAAACTTATGTCAGCATTTCGAAGGAATTCGTAGAAAACGAACAGTGAAAACCGCAAATTCGAAGAGTCAATATTTAGAAAGTTATAAGGGTTAAACCCTTATAACTTTCTAAATATGGAGTGGCCGCGCAGTCCGCATGAATTCAACTGCGCGGCCACCAGTTCTCTTGAACGGAGCTACGTACAAGTCTAATTCTTTTTGCTAATCACTGACACGATTTCGAAGAAAATGTAGATTATAAAAATAAAGACCTACTATTTGAACTTCACAACATACGGCACTCCAAAGTTATGGCCGCGCAGTCCGCACAATGCGAACCGCGCGGCCACGGTTTTTCTTAAATGGAGCTTAAACGGAGCTTAGTAGAAGTCCCATTCTTTTTGCTAATTACAGATACCATTTCGAAGAATATGTAGACAGTATGAATAAAGCCTCAAATTAAGAACTAAATGACGTATAGAACTTAAAACCTATAATCGAAGGAAAAAATAGGGTGACCAAGATTTATAGTGTGTAAATCCAGGCTTTTTACTATTTTAATATCATAGTGTAAATATATTTATATAGCAAGTAGCTTTTCTTGTAAAAAGAGCTACTGATTGTTTCAATTGAATTCCAATTCAATTCAATTGAGAATTAGTGATTCGAATTAGTCTTACGAAAATGTGCTTGTAAGCTTTTAAGTAAAATAGGTTTATTAAAAAGAAAACATATTTGCTGGCGATTGGCAATCATTCATTCTACATGGCGCTGTGTGAAATAGATATTCCACTACATTTAATATTGGTTTTTGGTGCAGGACCTCCTCACTCCCACAGTTCAACAATCCCAACCACAGCAACCACCAAAAGGAAACAAACCTTAGCAAATCACCACGACGATAACGAACTGCCCAACCCAAAGAAGACAAATGGACGGGACGATAATTCGCCTGATGGCATTTGTAACTTTTTCTAAGATGAAGCGGTCCACAACTATTCTGAGCATTTTGCGTACTTATTTATATAAGGTGTTATTTACTAACTAGAAGTATTCTTCTATAAATGTAGGTATTAAAATGTCGTTTATAAAAAAAGTAAAGTAAGTAGGTACATATAAGTAAAGTATTGACTTTCGATTACATTACATTAATTAAGTACTATACGTAAAAACACCATACAGTACCTCATTACCTACCAACTTAAATATTGGGTAAAAAATATTAGTATTGCGGAAATACCTTACTTGATATTGTTATTCTCCAGACTACCGTCGTTATAGGTTAAACGCAAAGTTTATATTACTTGAATAGTGGTATTTAGATTCAATTTACGTAAAACTAAAGCATTTGAAATTAAATCAGCAATTAAAAATGGTCGAAAACAAGGACGTATCATAGCTATACACATCGACATCGCGACTTTAAAAAACAAATAAACTTTTATAAATTTGAAAAAAGAATTCTATAAATTATCTGTAGTAGCATGCATGAAGTAAACATATTTGCTGGCGAAAGAAAAAAGTCAATATCAGAGGAACGTGGAGTAAAAAGGAAACTTGAATTTCACTTACTGAGACATATGATTACCTACTTAATGTGTTTACGGGTAAAAAGTAATAATTAAATTTATAAAATGTTAGTGCTGTTTATCGGATTAGTAATTACTGGCGTAATTTAAGTCATAAAATCAAACTATAACAATACCATAAAGAAACATCTATTTAATAAGTAATAATTCAGTACATAATAAGTAATCAAAATATTTTTAATTTCAATTATTTTAATAATCTTAATATATTATAATTTTGTTTTACTTTTTATTTATAGAAACATAATTAAATAAAATGAAATCTACTAGCAAAATAAAATATTAAGTAGTACAAAATCTCCCCAACATTATTTTATTAATTATACAGAGTACATTTTCCTTGCTAAACGCCATTTTAGCATTCCGGAAAATAAATAATAATTATTATTTCTGTTGTATTTACGCACGTTTTTATATTTGGCAATTACTGTGTAGTTTGTGCATCATCTGAAGATACAAGAAGGTATGTTTTTTGCGAGTTTTCTTTAACAACAGAATTTAAAACATTGCTAATAGAACTTTTGCAAAGCCTACAGTCGCGTCACTGATTGGTCAGGTAATTCCTTCCTTAACCTTTACGTGTTGCCATTTTCCAGTGTTGATAACGTATCTTAAGGTTTTTTTATAAATCACTAGCTGATGCTCGCGGCTTCGCCCGCGTGAATTTGGTACCCGTTCCCGCTTCCCATGAGAATATTTTCCCGAGATGTAACGTAGCCTATGTGTTATTCCAGACTATAAGCTATTAAAACATGAATGTGGGTTTATCACACGAAGCGAAGATGAGTGTGATAGATAATAGTATCACATGAGTGTTTTAATACCTAATTATACAATTGCATACATGACTTTATCTACACCCATGATAAAACAATTTGCAAAAATAATATCGAAGAAAAATAGCGGGAATTCGAATTCGCTTTAATCTTTTTTTTTTCGGCGATCTTTTGAATCGTTCAGTTGTAGCGAAGTAAGAGTGGCACCTCTGTCCAGCAGGCGTTGTTCGGGAAGGAGTGGGCGGGATTAGGTTTAAGAGTTCAGAACACTCACCGTGAAAGATACGGTAGAATGCAGCGAAAGACGCAATAGTTCTTCGCTGCGCTAACGGCCTTACCTTACCTTACCCATTATATAACAATATGTACCTATATTGTGATCATCACCATTTACTGAAATATAAATCAATCGATGAGTGTTTTTTTTCTTATCTTCTTATCTTTGACTGCCTCTGTGGCACAGTCGGTAGAGATACCGCCTGCGGCGCTGGAGGTCGTGGGTTCGATTCCCACCGGAGACAAATATTTGTGTGACCCATAAATGTTTGTCTCAAGAGTCTGGGTGTATCTATGTATAATATGTATGTATTTAAAAGTATATAAGTATTAATATCCGTGGTGGATCGTGGATACCCATAACACAAGCAGGTTATTCCTAGCTTACTTTGAGATCAGATAGCGTTGTGTGAGATGTCCGTGAATATTTATTTATTTATATCCTAGAAGTAAACTTTTCTATTCAAATTCAAACCAAGGGACTACAACTATTTGCTTTTTACGATTAAAAGTATAGCAATATACGTGACATTAAAAAGTCTTATTAACCGACTTCAAAAAAGAGGAGGTTCTCAATTCGTACGCTATGTTTTTTTATGTATAAGTATTACGCGATAGCGGCGCCGATTTTGATTTTTTTTGTTTGAATGAGGTTACTTCTGAGGTGGTCCCATATCCAGGGTATCAAGATCTGATGCTGGGATCCAGGAGAAATCGAGGGCAACCACCGAAAATTGTTGGGACAACTAGTGCGTTTGCTAACTTTTTGATTGAGTGCTTTAATAAGTAAGTATACCTACTACAATTTAATAAAGGTCTGGAGTCAATATGATGATGGAACCGAAAGACAGTTGAGGGAATTTCTTAACGATTTACAGCAGTTACCTTGTGTTTCGGCTTGATTGATTTGTGTTGATGAGAACTTTACACCTAGATAGATATACTTATCGGTCTACCCGTCACTTAAAATAATAATAAAAAAATAATTAAACAATAGAACCGACTTCATACAAATCCTTAAAAATAAAATATACCTAGCACATAGTGATATGTATTTTGATTTATCAGATTTTATTCAATTTAATATGGAAGTTGTTGCCATTAATAATACCTACCTACCTATACCTATGGGTTTACTTGGCGCCGACTTCAATATGATATTGAATAAAATCTGGTAAATCAAAATAATAACTTTGTGCTAGGTAAATATTTTAAAGGATTTGTATGAATTCGGTTCAATTTTTTTTTTGGGAATATCTCGTCGACGCAACGTAAATCATGGTCACCCTTCTTTTACTCGAGTTACAGGGTTTAAGTTCTGTAACTCGTGATTTTCAAGCATTAGAACTTCATTCATGATATCTACATATTCTTCGAAATCGTATCAATGATTAGCAAAAATAATGAGACCTCTACCAAATTCTGTTTAAGCTCCACTTTAAGAAACACGTGGCCGCGCGGTTCGCCCTTACGTAAGTGCTGTAGAACGAGAAGTTCAAACTTTAGGGCTATATTTTTCAAATCTACTTTTTCTTCGAAATCGTATCAGTGATTAGCAAAAAGAATTAGACTTCTACAATGCTCCGTTAATGAGAACTGGTGGCCGCGCGGTTCGCTTTATGCGGACTGCGCGGCCATAACTTTGGAGTGCCGTATGTCGTGAAGTTCAAATAGTAGGGCTTTATTTTTATAATCTACATTTTCTTCGAAATCGTGTCAGTGATTAGCAAAAAGAATTAGACTTGTACGTAGCTCCGTTCAAGAGAACTGGTGGCCGCGCAGTTGAATTCATGCGGACTGCGCGGCCACGGTTAAACCCTTATAACTTTCTAAATATTGACTCTTCGAATTTGCGGTTTTCACTGTTCGTTTTCTACGAATTCCTTCGAAATGCTGACATAAGTTTCTTTTTTCTACGACATATTGGCCGAGCAATCGAAATGGACACGTCTTTTTTTTCCTGCTACTGCCTCAAACGGCTGAACCAAATTTACGGACGGAACCTTAAAAATTAAAGTTAAATAAGCCACGAGCAAAGCCAGGGGGCAGAGCTAGTAAAACAATTTATATGTACTAAATAACAATAATATTTTTTAAATTTATTTATATACCTTCTGGTATGTGTGTATTGTTTTGTATCATTTTATTTCTACACCTAAACTACCCATTTGTCTTATAATCTATATCTTTTTCTGTCCATCCCAAGGTTGCCTGGCAGAAATTGCTTTTTAGCGATAAGGCCGCCCTTTGTACAATATCTGCAATTATTTATTTATGTAAAATTTAACATGGTGTGCAAATAAAGTTTTATTCTATTCTATTCTATTCTATAATATATGCGGAAACATTTTGCCCATAATTCAGATCTCACTGATATTTGTAGCCTATTTGCTATCGACAATAAATCCTGAATAAACACCCATTATGTTTGCAATTTGATTTCGAACTTTTTACAACTTATACTGAAAGTATTTTTCCAAGGCAAGCGCAGTTATTTCGTTTGTTTGCTAGCTGTAAACGTTTTGAAATTGCTCGAATAGATTTTTGATTGCGCGCAATTTTAAACTAGAATTCAATTTCATGTTAAGTTTATATTACTGGACATGAATTACATAGCATTGTACTTGATTGTACTGTAACTACAATGTGCTGTTTTTAAATATTAGATGGTACGCATAAAGGAAGAAAATAACATAAAAAATATTCTCCTTGAATGTCCTTAATTTTAAGGGTTTCGTACTGTCTAGAATTATTATTTTTATGCTTGTCAAAATTATTGTAGTTAGCATTTTAGAACCTTTAGAACCCTCAGTAGATACGTATTGAGGGTTCTCAAATATAACAGACCGAGAAGACCTCCCTCAAGAAACACGGTCACTTCAAGAATGATTCAATCCATTTAGGTAGGTAAGTAATAAGCGTTAGTCTACATTAATATTGTAAAGAGCAAAAATTTATATTTTTGTGTGTGTGTATATTTGTAATGAATAAACGCAAAAACTACTGAGCCCGAGAGAACCAGAGATATCAAAAATTCTTTCACCATCGGAAAGCTACATTCACCCTACGTAACAAAGGTTATACTATATTCCTACGGGAACAGGAGCTACGTGGGTGAAACCGCGTGACGTCACGCGTCAGCCCCCCAAGTGAATAACGATCATTGCGATTATGACATTAAGCCGTCTGTTCTGGTTGCCAATAACATGGCAGCCTTTAAGCGAAGTTAAAGGTAAGGGAGGGTACGGTTTAAAAATTTCAATGGCCGTGGGTAGTCACAAACTATGCCTATCCATTAGACTTACTAACTAGTACGTGGGACAAAACATGACGTGATGAAATGTGGGCGTAGATGCGTTTTGTGAATTATTTGGTTTTTACTCCAATTTCTCAGCGAAATTGTTAGAAGCCAATCCCACAAGTCAGAAATAAGAACTACAATAATATAATTCCGGATAATAGCAAGATTTCCCTACAGAGACCGTATTCTTAGCATTCCATGGATTCTCCGTGCGGGCGCCGGGTCCATAGCGTGGCACAGGGGGGAACACCCCGACGGCGTCTGGGACTTGCGACCCATTCGAGTAGGTTTAGGGTGGCCACCTTACTATGCGCATAAACGATCACCTTCCACCGTCAACAATGTTCCCCCCCCCTGCCCAACCAGATTTGGTAAGATCCTATCAATGCCGCTTTGGATACTCGTTTTAGTAAAGAGCTTACTGAAGCTCTTGGCAATCCAAGGTCCTTAAATAAATTATACAGGGATTTAGCTGGAATTCCCCTTGCTCCTACTTCTACGGCATAGAGTTTAACCACATAGCCATTTTTGGTTAACTCATTGGTCAAGTCAAAGTATTTATTTGTCTTCATGGCGTGGTCCTTCGGTATGTTGGTCTCCCACGGCACCGTCAGCTTCACGAGCACCGCACGCCTGTGTATTCTCGAAAACAGGAATATGTCGGGTCTGGATGACGAGGCACATACATCCTCCGGGATTTTGTAGTGTTTTTCATACGTGTCTGAGAGTATAGTCCAATCGGCGGCAGCCATCAAAATTGAGTATGGCTTTTGAGGTACTTTCTTTGAAAAGCCTTCCTTTACAAACGCAATACCCTATCGTGTCGGCGTGAGTAATGACCCCGGTCTAGTAACGTCCTACAACCTACCAGCAGGTGCCTAGCAGTTCCAATCGCTTCTCCAAATGCTAGAAGGAAATTTACGCATCGATCAATATTCTAAACATAGATAATTGTGGAAACTTTTAAAAAGATTCTCATATTTTGATACTTTGTTATAATCGCCGATTGTCTTAATCTTCATTTTATGATCTTTCCAGTTCCTTTCTATCCGGATTTGGAGTATGGGGTCCGCTTTTACTGACTATAAATTAGACTAGGTTAAGTTTTAGGTAACGTTAGGCTGAAAGTATAAAAATAAAATACAATGCACAAAATATTTTGGTTATAACTAATTTCATCGGAATTGCTACCAAAGTATCTTGCAATATCAAGTCAGAAAAATACAACAAAAACGGGACCCTATTCATGAGACTCCGCTGTCCGTCTGTCTGTCAGTCTGTCTGTCTGTGTGTCCATCGGTCTGTCAGTCTGTCGGCAGACAGACGAACAGGCATGTTCGTCTGTTTGTCCGTCACGAGGCTGTATCTCATGAATGGTGATAGTTAGAGAGCAGAAATTTTCACAGATTATGTGTTTCTGTTGCAATTGTATCAACAAATATCTACTAAAAATAGAAAAAGAAATTAAGGGGGGCTCCCATACAACAAACGTGATTGTTAGTCGGTTTTTGGTACGGAACCCTTCGTGCGCGCCTCCGATTCTGACTTGGCGGATTTTTTACCCAAACTCAAACTCAAAAAGCGTTTCCGAGTATCCGCCTTAGGGTGGCTAGTCCACCTAGGTGATCCACAGGAAAAAATAATTTCCTGTAGTCCACCTAGGTGGACTAGGTCGGTGGACCACGGGCAACAAAGAGATTTAGGGTGGATAAACGGAATGACCGAAAAACATTTATTTCGCATAATCCTAATACATAGGCTTGAGAAGAACTGGCAAGAAACTCGGCGGGGTTTTCTTTTTGTGCTTTATTTACAAAATTTGAACTAAAAATCACAAACTATTGCTTGAGAATGCAGTAGAGCAAGCAGATCATTTCCAGGCTTCCTTGTCAAACAAACAATCGTCAATTGTATAGTAGCCCTTGCAGTGCAATTTACTTTTTGTACACTTTTTAAACTTATTTAAGGGCATACTTTTTATTTCATTTGGAAGCCTGTTGTAAAAACGTATACAGTTACCCAGGTAGGAATTACTGACTTTTTTCAGTCTACACTGATGACCAGCAAGGTTATCTTTATGTCTGGTGTTTACGCTGTGTATATCGCTTAACTCAACGAAACTAGATAGATTTTTTTGCACATACATAAGATTTTCAAAAATATATTGTGATGTTACAGTCAGAATATTTACTTCTAAGAATTTTTCGCGCAGAGAAATCTTGGACCTAATCTATGGATCTTATGGCCCGTTTTTGTAAAACAAAAATTGAATTTATATCTGCGGCATTACCCCACAGCAGAACACCGTAAGACATACCTAACACTGTGGAAGTAACTGAAATAAACTATTCTTGCTGTATCTACATCAGTCAAATGCCTAATCTTTGGTACAGCAAATGCTGCTGAACTTAAGAGTCTGTGTGACGCCAAATAGACTATTACCTTGATCTAGATTTCAGGACTCGTAAGGTCTAATGAATTAAAATTTTAACACAGACAACTTCAGTTCATAAACTAAAAACGCACTAGGCTAAAAACACGATTACTGATAAAATCCTCGATAGCTTTTTGTGTTGAAAATACCTCGATCTCATAAGTTTTAAGTTGTTTTTATAATATAAAATATTTCTAAGAAAGACAATAGTAAAATCTTCATTTGCACTAGACCACTTTTTTAATATTGGTTATAGTTTTTTTATAATTAATTTATTTCGATTAAAAACGCTCAAAAACCGATCGCATCTCTCTCTGTCTTGCACGCTAAAATGTATATCTTCTATCTTTTTTCAATAATTTGGCGTCTGGTAGGCTCTTAACCTGCCAGCCAGGTTTTCAATATGTGGACCACACTGCAATCCAGCATCAACCGTCAACCCTAGGAACGCCGTAGATTTCACAAGTTCTAACTCTCGGCCATAAAGTTGAACATTGGTTTCTGCCTGTGTTACATTGAGCAAGGTAAATTTAATACATTTAGTTTTGTTATCGTTCAGGCTAAGATTATTAGTATTAAAACCAAAATTAGAATACCCTAAGCGTCCGGTACCCTAAAACTTAGTAAATATACCACCTAAGTACCTAGTTGGGTTACTACCCAACTAGGTACTTAGATGGTATATTTACTAAGTTTTAAGTAGCATCTTTTTTCGACTGCAAAAACTTTGTCTACTTTGAAGGTAAATAAATAAGTTTGAGTTCAAAACATCGAAAATTTATCATTTTAAAATGATATTGAGATGTTTTTAAGAGGGTAAATATTGTTCATTTGCATTTTACGGAAGCATTTTTAGCTGGTAAATAACAAGCAAGTGTTATGAAAGTTTTAAGATAAAAAATGTGGGCCATGAGATAGATTATTTATGGAGTACTTGAAAAGTTGCCAAATTCCACTTGGAAGTCTCCAAATAGTTGGCCAAGACTCATTGCTTTGTTGAAAACTTTTAAAAGTTATGTGAAAAGTACCTTTGAAGTACATCGTAAAGGCAGTGAAAAATATTTTGACACATTCTATACGTTATATTAGTATAATCACGTTTAAAAATTGATATTTCTAATTCATCGACACTCTAACGGCTCAATGGATCTTACTGAAACTTCGTACAGGGATAGATTAAAGTCTGGTATAACACAAGGGCTTTATCTTTGAAAAAATTCTCATGGAAAGGGGAATGGGATCAGAATTACGCCGCAGGCACCATTTAGTTACTTAGTCTTATACTGACGATATCTATAGATGATGGATGATTCTAATCGAAAATTGCGGTTTATGACGTATTAGAAAAAGACTACCAGCTCTATCTCGTTCAAACCAATTTCCGTTGGTAGTTTTTATGGCAATGTACATCATATAATTTTTATAGAGTTATCATTCTCTTAGTTAAGAAGTTAGAGGGGGGGGACACACATTTTTCCACTTTGGAAGTGTCTCTTGCGCAGACTATTCATTTTAGAAAAAAATGGTGTTAGGAACCTCAATAGCATTTTTGAAGACCTATCTATAGATACCCCACACGTATGGGTTTGATGAAAAAAAAAATTGTGAGTTTCTGTTCTGAGTATGGGGACCCCCAAAATTTACTACTTTTTTCTAGTTTTATACAAGAATCTTAATGCGGTTCACAGAATACATCTAGTTACCAAGTTTCAATAGCATAGGCCTTATAGTTTCGGAGAAAAATGGCTGTGACACACGGACGGACAGACAGACGGACAGACAGACAGACAGACATGACGAATCTATAAGGGTTCCGTTTCTGCCATTTGGCTACGAAACCCTAAAAACCATAGTGTCGAGAATCTGCACATGGAAGATACCTATTGTGAAAATTTTAGTTGTAAGGCATTCTATAATCGATAACAAAGCCGAAAATGTAATTTAAAAAAAATATGTCTGTCTATCTGTATCCCGAATGAGTATCACTCCGAAACTACTAAATTAAATTGAATGATACTTGGTGCAATTTGAGCTTATGATCAGAGGAAGAATCTCGAATCCTTTTGATCCCGATGTTTTGTGCAGTTCCACAGAGGAGAGGGGATGAAAGACAAAATGGTTTTTCAGTTGCTGGAGCAAGTATTACTTATTCGCTTTGTTTGTATCCTTGTTAAAATATTCGTTCCCTATCGGACTATTCATACATCGCTGGCTATGCACTGACAAAATAAAAATATACACAAAAACACATCTATTTCCCGTGAAATAAAAATAACACACAGTGCAGTCTGAATTTTGAACGGGATTAACGCTGCACCATTTGACACCAATGTTAATGTTGTTTTAATGAAACCTGGAGAAATATACCTACTTGCTGCAAAAAATCCAATCAACTTTTTCAATTATGACAATAACAAGTTTCCGAGCCGGTGGATTTTTTTTTGAAATCCATGAAACCATACAAAAATCGCAGTAATATTTTGTGAGTGAATTTGTCAGTAGTCAAAATTACTTTTATGAAGTACCCATAGTAGTGCTCTTTTTTTAATCTTCGACTTAGTCTAGTAGCATATTCTAGCACTGCTGGGAACCGCGTGTGGGTGCTCACCGTCCTCAATGGAGGCAGATCACGAAGCCTGAATCCTGCCTGAAAGCCTGGTGTATGATAGCTAAGAAGTGATAGCCAAAGTCCACTCTGAGTCCTGGAGCATACTTGCCCAGGACACGCAGCACTATTTGGTTTCAGTCAATTATAGTCTCGTAAAACATTTGGTAAAAGATAATAATAACAGCATGTGGTTTAAGACTCAATTTTCTACCACTTTTGAATGAACCGATGAGTAAAATATACACCAAAAAAAATCTAAAAACTGAAAATTAAAATTTTCTTTGCATAAAGTTAGTATATTCTAAAACTATATAGGCTTTGGTAGGCTTTATTAATCTCTCTCATAGTCTTAATGGCACCGACTTCAGTATTATATCTGATAAATCAGAATACACTAACTTTGTGCTAAGTAAATTTAATTTTTTAGTTTTTTATTTTGTTTGAAGTCTGTTTCGTTTTTGTTAAAATTTTTTTTCACTATTTTTAGTGACGTGTAGACTGAAAATCTATCTATCTAGGTGTAAAGTCCTCGACAGCACAAATTAATCAAGGCCAAACACAAGGTAACTGCTGTAAATCGTTACGAAATTCTCTCTACTGTCTTTCGTCTCCATCATCAGATTGACTCCAGACCTTCATTAAGTTGTACTACTTTAAGGTCCTTAATAAAAAAAATTACAAATGCCCTAGATGCCCCTACAATTTTTAAAAGTTCTCTTTGATTTCTCCATGATGTCATCATCAGATCCTGACTTCCTTAAAATGGGACCACCTTGGGAGTATCTTTTTTCAATCGAAAAAAAAATTTTTCAAGTCGGTCAATAAACGACGGAGTTCTGTGCGAACAAACATAAAAAAAAATAAAAAAATATTTACGGTCGAATTGAGTAACCTCCTCCTTTTTTGAAGTCGGTTAAAAAAGTCGCTATACCGTTGTAGCTAAAGCAGGAAATCATGACGAAGCGCTTAATGTGCCTAAAAACGTGAAACTTCCCACAACGAGGCGTAGAATTTACCCATTGGCTGGAGAAAGTTAGTTCATTTCCTTGAAAAACTCCTTTTGTTGCGTGCGGAGTTGGTCACGTCTCGTTACGAATATTACCTACACTTCCTTTCAGTAATTAGGTTTGTAAAATATTTTTGTTTGGCCTCCCAATTTTATATATCTTCCAGCTCCATCTTGTCGACCCATGTTAGGCATGTCGTTTGTGGTTATTTACTAGTACGGTAGATGAGATTGAGTAGAGAGTGTAATAATATTGTTGAGCAATTTTTACTTGGGTGAAATTATAATAAGAAGAAATAATATTTCTGATTTCATCTTTTAGAAAATGATATATTTTTCATAGTCCTTAAGCGAGTTGTTATCTCTCCACCTTATATGGGGGGGGGGGGCAAAAACTGGCAATGTAAGCGTTGAGTATGAAAAGACTCGATGTCGTTGTGTATGACGAGTCAATATGTGTGTGGAGAGTTGTGTATATTTTCCTCATTTGAGCTTTAAGTACTAAATTTGTTGACCACGACTAACTTCGGTCTAGTTCTAATATAGAAAATACATTTAGTATTTAAAGTTACAGTTACCTTTATTACAATTTAAAATATAATTATATTCTGGGTGTTTCTTTTAGGGTGTCAAGCCGCCTCTAGCTGGTAGCAGGGTTCCATACCTATCGATTTAACCCCCATGTATGTTCTACGATTTTTTGTTGTTTTCGAGATATAACTTTTTTTCGTTATTTTTCCACGTGGCTTTAAATAATTACAACTTCTTTTTGGTTCGACTTTTCTTGGATATTTTTTTATTATTATAATGCCTATTAATTGCAGTATTATGGACAAAATAATCTCCTTCCTAACTTTGATACAAGATGTAAAAATTTAATCGATAATAAAAAAATAGGGAATTATGCAGAACATTATATCTCGAAAACTACAGAAAATCGTAGAACATACATGGGGGTTAAATCGATAGGTATAGAACCCTGCTACCAGCTAGTGGCGGCTTGACACCCTAAAAGAAACACCGTTTATATACTATATACTAATATTATAAATGTGAAAGTTTGTGAAGATGTTTGGATGTTTGAATGTTTGTTACTCAATCACGCCCTAACGACTGAACGGATCCGGCTGCAATTTGGTACACAGATAGATTACAGTCTGGAATAACACATAGGCTACTTTTTATCTCTGGAATAGGTTCCCATGGGTTTCGGGAACGGGAACATAACTTCTTGCTAGCGGCGCGGATTTTAGCATAAACTATTGAACAGATTAGTTTGAAAATAGGCATAGAGGTTAACCGGTTCCTGTACTAACACGTAGCATACTTTTGATCCCAGTAGTATATTCCCTTGGAATAAATGTTTCAACTTTATCGTTGTCAATTTCGCACGACTTAGCGGCTCTGGCTGAAATTTGGTACACAGATAGATTACAGTCAGGAATAACACATACGCTACTTTTTAACCCTAGATATGTTCCCCTGGGTTGCAAAAACAGGAACAAATTTTTATTTCTTGCTGGCGGCGCGGTTATCAGCATAAACTATTAAACAGATAGCGATTACAATGGGCGCATAGGTAGATCAATTCCTTGACTAAAATATACGTACAGTAGGATGCTTTTCGTCTTCATAGTGTGTTCCCTTGGGATAGTAAGCATCACATGGAAACGTATTTCAAGGATAAAATGTTACAATGTGCTATTCCAGAGTATAGTCTATTCCTATTGTTTATTGAAATATACTTTTTATTGGCTTCTTTTTATCAGTGCAACTTGGCTATTCTCACGGACTCTGAATTAGTTTGCAATCTGATTATTATTGTACCTAAATTGATTGTTTGCAATTTTTTTTTAAATTTAGTTTTTTTTTATTTTGATAACATGATTTTGTTGTTTTTAAATATGCCAGGAAAACGAAAATCTAATTTATCTCAATCTTCTAAAAAAGCTCAAGCTATGAAGGTAGCTAGAAATCAGAAGACTTACCCTAGATCGGAGTTAAGGAGGATTGAGCAAGCAAGGCGTCAAGCGGCTCTCAGAGTAGCCGAAACGCCGGAGCAGGCGCATGAACGTCGTCAACATCATGTTGAATATTTAATCTCTGAACGGGCTGCTGAGAAGCGGGGAAAATTGCAAGCTCGGTGCGCGGAGCAAGCTGAGCGTCAAGCCAACATGAGGGGAGTCAAAACTCCGTAACATGCCAATCGTCGTCGTCAACAGCATGTTGAATATTTGAACTCCCAGCGGGCTGTTGAGGAGGTGGAACGATTGCAAGCTCGACGCGCGGAGCAAGCTGAGTGTCAAGCCAGTATGAGGGCAGCCGAAACGCTGAAGCAAACCAACTATCAGCGTCAACAACCCGTTGAATATTTAAACTCCCAGCGGGCAGCTCAATCCCGGGAACAATCGCAAGCTCGACGCGCAGATCAACAGTAACCATCGGCATCAACAGCATGTTGAATATTTAAGCTTCTAGCGGGCGGCTGAGACGCCAGAACAACATTGCAAGCACGACGCCAACAGTACGCCAATTATGTTGCGTCACAGCAGGCAACAGAGACTAAGGCGGAAGCAGAAATGTGCAGACGTTCTGTTGCTCAAAGGGTGGCACTGCGGCACCAAACATTATCTTTAAATATGTAGGGCGTTTTAAAAAGCGCCACATTTGAGTACTTGAAGAGAGCAGATGAAATAAACGCCTGTCTGAAGGCGTCGCCACTGTGGGCTAAGGTGCAAAAACTTCATCTTACGTGCAACATGCGTGTACAGCTGTTTAATGACCAAGAGTGTGGTGCTTATGCAAGTAAACTGCTGGAAATAGGCCGACTAAAAACTGATCCATGTGGCAAATATCAGTTTACAAATGAATTTTGCCATCCAGTCGAAACAGAAGATGAGCTAATTTTAAATGTTTTTTCCAAATTTACAATCTCACATAAAAAACGAAGATTGGTTGTGTGAAAGGGCAATTCTCGCCAAGAAATGAGTGTGTAAATAAAATAAATAAAATAATATTAGATGCTGTACTCGGAGAGTCCAAAATATACTCCTCTGTCGATACAACGATGACCAATTACGATAGTACTGCCTACCCGGTCGAGTTTCTAAATTCTTAAGAGTTAACTGGAGTTCCTTCCCACATATTAAACAGATTCATTCGCATTCAGTGCTACATGAGTAACGGGCGTGTTTTAAGTTTTATACCAAAAAAGTCAGTGCTTCTCAAATATTTTTTTTATTTATCGCATATTGTTTTCGTCTTTGTTGACATCACTTTGGTACACATGGATACACGTAAGTGTGGGTCTTGTGATGATCTTTTGTCGGAAGGAGCACTCTGCAGTGCTTGCCAGCAGATGCTGCATTTTCATTGTGCCAGCATAACAGAGGCCGGCTACCGCAAATTGGGAGATAGAAAGCTGACATGGCGTTGCAATAGGTGCAGACAGGTAGCGGGTTCGCAAAGATCACCTAAACCCAGTGCAACCGAACCCTCTGTACTGGAAGAAATAAAGATCTTGTCAGCCAAGCTGACTCCCATGGAGGGCCTCAAGGAGGAAATTTTTGCGCTGAGAACTGAGTTCGCCGAGTTAAAGACTTCACTATCTTCCAAGTTCGACGAGGTTCTCAGTGAATTTAATAACAGGGTACGGGACGTGGAGCATAGAGTATCTCAGTTGGAGGAAGCTCGTGGTCAGGTTGCCCAGTTGCAGGCCCGGATGGAAGCATTGGAGTTGGCAGCCAACGATAGGGCCCAATGGACTAGGATGTCTAACCTGAAAATAAAGGGTGTTCCTCAGACAGCTAATGAAAACCTGTTTGATATTGTACATAAGATTGGGACAAGAATAAATCATCCAATATCAAGGAGTCACATAAATTTTGTATCTAGAGTGCCTACACGCGAGAAGGAGCGAACGCGACCAATAATTGTGAGCTTCTGCAGTCGCTACGTGAAGGAGGATATCATTGCAGCGTCTCGCTTTCAGCTGAAGTCCTCACCTCTTACTGTGGACCAAATCGGATTTACAGGTCATGGGAGGATTTATATAAATGATCATCTTACTATAGGCAATAAAGTGCTTCTATCAAAAGCAAAAAAGATAGCGGCCGATATGAATTTTCGCTATGTGTGGATCAAGCATGCCAAGATTCATTTAAGAAAAATGGACTCCTCTCCCGTAATCATTGTGAGGTCAGAGAAGGATTTGGAGAAGCTTGCGCATGCGTAGTGGACTGTGTATTTGTAGATGTTTTTTCGTTACGTAAGTTTATTTATTTAATCTCTCTCAAGTGGGTGTGGGCTGGAAAAAGTTTGAGAATCATGTTCCTGTGTGTTCATACTGTGTTTTCCTACAATTTGTTTGTGTGCTTAGATTTGTTCCAGCTTTGTTGTAACTATATCGTTTTCTATTGTCACTGTAAAGTCATCCTTACCATAATAGATTTAAGGCAGACTGTTGCCTGCAGCTGCTTTTGTCTTGTGACTGTTGGGGACTGGCGTACCTTATCTGCGCTTCGATCCTTGCATTTAGTTTCTTATAAAAACTTGTTTACTATCTTTCTAATGTTCAGAAATTTGTTACACTGTGCTGACTGTGTTTTGTATTGTGCTACGAAAAGATTCATTGCCCCTACCTACCTACTGTTTATTAATTGTTATTTTTTCATTAGATTTTATATAATTTTACGCTGTTTTAAATTAATAATACGTAAACTATTGATTTATGTAGATATAGTGAAACTTTGCAATGACTAATATTAACATATATTACCAAAACGTACGTGGTCTGCGCACTAAGACTTCTAATTTGTATAGAAATGTATGCAAAAGTTCGTATGATGTGGTCATGATTTCTGAGACCTGGCTGGTGGACAGTATTTACGATGGTGAATTGTTTGACGATAGGTATAACGTCTGGAGGAGGGACCGTGACTATTCGCGTACTGAGCAGAAGAAGGGTGGCGGTGTGTTAATAGCGGCTAAAAAAGAACTTTGTGTGCTTGAGAGGTTATGCTGGCGTAGTTCGGCTGAGGATTTATGGGTGACCCTAAAGATACAAAAAACTAAACCACGGGTATCTTATAACATACATTTATGCACTGTTTATCTATGTGATGAAAATATGGGTCACTCGTATAAGACCCAGTTACAAAATTTCATTGACAATGTTAATCAATTGATTCTTGCACATCCCCTGGATAAATTTATAATTGTAGGGGACTTTAATTTTGCACACAATGTGCAGTGGTCTAAAGCATATTCTGGGAGTGCCGAGCTGCTCCCGCATGGCATTCTCTGCTCTCATATAGCCGACTGTTTGAACACCACTCAAATATCGAGCCTGTCTCAGTATAATTGGGTAAGAAATGTTAAAGACAGGTTATTGGATCTAGTCTTCTCTAATGACTGTGTCACGGTTTCTGAATGTATCACTGATCGTCTCGTGGTGCCTATAGACGCTCAACATAAACCTATTACTATACAGACTGGATTTGTGGAAATCCACGCCCTCACTGACAATCCCACCCAAAAGTACCTATTCTCTCGTGGCAACTATGATGCTATTAAATCTCACCTAGACAGCTTGGATTGGAGCGAATTGTTATCTGCTGACTCATTAAATGATGCTACTTGTGCTTTTTATGGCAAATTGCATGAGCTAAGGGATAGATATATACCCGTGAGGACGGTGCGGAGGTCCGTATATCCAGTTTGGTATAATTCTGTGCTCATTAAAATTTTAAAAGAAAAATACAAGTACCATTGTAAGTTTAAAACCTATGGCAACATTTCTGATTACCACTCTTTCACTGTACTTCGTAGTAGAGCTATGACAATGGAAAGGTCTTGTTTTGAGGACTATATGCAGAGGACTGAGGCCTCCATTATAAGCAATCCCAGGTATTTTTGGAGGTATGTGAAAAGTTTGAGAAATCAAGGATCTTTTCCTACAATTATGAGATACCAGGATCGGGAAGCGTCTAATGGTGAGGATATCTGTAACCTATTTGCATCCTATTTTCAATCTACTTTTCAGGAACCTGATCCTAATGGATGTGCTGGTGTTACTGTCGAGTCCTCCATATGTAATAGTGTGTCCTCTATTAGTACTGTAGAAATATGCCCAACACAAGTACTTCGATTACTTAAAGAATTGGACCTATCTAAGTCTGGCGGCCCTGACTGTATCCCCCCAATATTCATTGTTCGCTGTGCTGATAGTCTTGTAACACCTTTGTGCCTTCTGTACAAAAGATCCGTATCAGAAGGTATAGTTCCCAATATCTGGAAATCGGCATTCGTCACCCCTGTATTCAAAAAAGGAAATAAATCAGATGCTGAAAGTTATCGTCCTATTTCAAAGGTATGTCTATTTTCTAAAATATTGGAGCGTTTAATATATACAGATGTCTATGCGGCGGTACGGTCTGGTCTTGGGGAGGAACAGCATGGTTTTGTGAGGAATAAGTCCACCACATCAAATTTAATTCTGTCCAATGAGTTCATATCTGATGGTATGGAAAAAGGTGCACAAGTGGATGTCATATGTAACACTGATTATCGCAAGTGTTTTGACCGAATAGACCATCAGCTACTATTAAAGAAATTATTGGCAGCAGGAATTCACGGAGATTTGTATAGATGGTTTTCATCATATGTGGAAAACAGGACACAGGCTGTGGTTCTGCAGGGTTATACATCTGCCTGGAAATCTGTTCCCTCAGGCGTACCCCAGGGCTCGATCTTAGGTCCACTCCTCTTTGTATTGTTTATAGCTGACATAGGCACCTGTTTTAGAAATTCATATATATTACTATATGCTGATGATATGAAAATACATAAAAAAATAAAAACATTATCAGATGCACGGGACTTACAGACTGACCTTGACAGATTTGAATTATACTGCAATGACAATAAACTCCAACTTAACATATCAAAATGCTACCTACTAACATTTTCACGGCTAAAATATACAATTGGCTACGGCTACACCTTAGCTAACCAACCTATAAATAAAGTCAGTAATATCACAGACTTGGGTGTTGTACAGGACAGCAAATTAACTTTTGACCAACATATTGATAAAATAGTGACCAAAGCATCAAAGGCTTTGGGATTCATATTGAGAGCAACAGCTAACTTTCAAAATATAAAGCCTGTCAAGGTGCTGTATTGCTCTTATGTGCGCAGTCACTTGGAGTACTGTTCCCAGGTATGGAATCCTCAATATGATATATACAAGTCAGCTATTGAGAAAGTACAAAGGAAATTCCTCAGATATTTGGATTATAGAACAAGGCAGATTTCGTTGGATTATGAACATCGCTGCAGGAGGTACCATTTCTTGACACTGGAACATAGGCGCAACATCAGTGATGTTTGTTATTTGGCGAATATTGTCAGTGGCAGAGTGGACAGTGGTGAGCTATTGGGTAATATAGGTTTACGAACAAATCTACTCGGACTCCGTCAGCGACCTCTGCTTAATGTACCATTCGCTAGATGTAACTATAGGCGTAATTCTTTCTTCTTGAGGAGCGCATCTTATTTTAATGATCTTCCAGCTTCATTACACTTTGATTTGTTCTGTGCTCGGGCATGTACGATAAGAAGAAACATGGCAATGGATTTTTTCGGTAATGATGTGGATCGCGAGGCTTGCGCGGTTGGGTCACGGGCTTCTCGTCAGTCTGAAACCTGACACGAATAGTTAATGTAGTGATTTTTACTTAACCCTTTACTGCATGATATATTAAATTATGGGAAAAAAAATAGTTTTTTCAGGTTAATGGTTTTATTAGAGCTTTAAATATAATTATAATTTTCTTTTTCATCAAGAAGTTCCCCCCTTTTATTTTATTTTTTACAGAACCATATATGGGTTCGTATGCATCAAAACCTCAAACCCCTTGGACACATATGGGTTCGTATGCATCAAAACAAACAAATGTAATAAATTACATCCATACCTTATTATCTATTTATATATACTTATAAAATAGAAAGTTATACAAAATTATTGATGAAACTTAATCAAACAACTCCTTGTCATTATAACATAAATAAACCTTACATTTGGGACACTTTGTGTAGGTTTTCATAAGCATACTTGACAAATTTGACGATTTTTCGGGTTATAAGGAGGCAAATATTTTGTTGACCAGTTCATTCTAACGGTAGGTTCTTCGACGATTGCTTTTCTTGGTCTTTGACGTTGAGGGTAAATTTGCTACAGGAACGTCGTCTTCATCTGAAAAGTCATCGTCCGTCTCAGGTACAATAACAGGACGTCTAAATGGTATGGAGGATGTAGACATGTCAGTATCCGAATCGGAAGCCAAGTTATCATCGCTAAGCCCATGCTCGGGGATTGCGGTAGTATGCTTATTATGCCCATAAAAACGTCCAGGGTCCACTCTACCACCAAGAAAGAAAAAATAGCTTAGCGTAAAGAAATCGTAAAGGAAATTGAAGCGAAGACATATCCTCGTGCAAAATTAATAATAATGCATGAGCGCATACGAAACCATATATGTACAAGCGAAAAAAGCAAAGAATGCATACGAACCCATTTATGGTTCCGAAACAATTAGTGTTGAAAATGGGTGAAATCGAACTGATTCTGAAAATCTATTACAGTGCATATAAACTAGAGGCTATGACACACAACAAAACATTTTTATTAGCTCAGAAAACTCACCTTTTCATTTTTATTTCTTTTTACGAAGTTGAGAGTCGTATAGGCATGTAAACATCCACTGACAATGTCTAGAAAAGTGAGGTTATATCCAAGTGGCATGGGACCATTGACAATATAGTTGCGTTTTGTTATTGTTAATTATATGACAAACAAACCTCAATATAGTTTTAACGCAGTTCTTTAATATTTTTAGAATAAATAAGCTGTAAACATGCCAAACCATATGTGGTTTCGTATGCGGTAAAGGGTTAAACACTAATCTTTCTTTGATCACTTGGACGCTACAAATATGTTATTTACCTTGTAAAGTTGTATTGCAGTTTTAAGCCATGTAATTATGCCTATGTTGTGCGCAGTGTGTAGGTAGTTTCGTGTCCATTTCGATTGCTCGGCCAATATGTCGTAGAAAAAAGAAACTTATGTCAGCATTTCGAAGGAATTCGTAGAAAACGAACAGTGGCAACCGCAAATTCGAAGAGTCAATATTTAGAAAGTTATAAGGGTTTAACCGTGGCCGCGCAGTCCGCATGAATTCAACTGCGCGGCCACCAGTTCTCTTGAATGGAGCTACGTACAAGTCTAATTCTTTTTGCTAATCACTGATACGATTTCGAAGAAAATGTAGATTATAAAAATAAAGCCCTACTATTTGAACTTCACGACATACGGCACTCCAAAGTTATGGCCGCGCAGTCCGCACAATGCGAACCGCGCGGCCACGGTTTTTCTTAAATGGAGCTTAAACGGAGCTTAGTAGAAGTCCCATTCTTTTTGCTAATTACAGATACCATTTCGAAGAATATGTAGACAGTATGAATAAAGCCTCAAATTAAGAACTAAATGACGTATAGAACTTAAAACCTATAATCGAAGGAAAAAATAGGGTGACCAAGATTTATAGTGTGTGAATCCAACTTTTTACTATTTTAATATCATAGTGTAAATATATTTATATAGCAAGTAGCTTTTCTTGTAAAAAGAGCTACTGATTGTTTCAATTGAATTCCAATTCAATTCAATTGAGAATTAGTGATTCGAATTAGTCTTACGAAAATGTGCTTGTAAGCTTTTAAGTAAAATAGGTTTATTAAAAAGAAAACATATTTGCTGGCGATTGGCAATCATTCATTCTACATGGCGCTGTGTGAAATAGATATTCCACTACATTTAATATTGGTTTTTGGTGCAGGACCTCCTCACTCCCACAGTTCAACAATCCCAACCACAGCAACCACCAAAAGGAAACAAACCTTAGCAAATCACCACGACGATAACGAACTGCCCAACCCAAAGAAGACAAATGGACGGGACGATAATTCGCCTGATGGCATTTGTAACTTTTTCTAAGATGAAGCGGTCCACAACTATTCTGAGCATTTTCCGCAACGACGTATTATAATATAGACACGTCATGTACGAACATCACAGCTTTCAAAAACGGCAAATATTTTTTATATTCAAAAAAAGAATTTCTATGAAATTATCTATGGTAGCATGTATGAAAATTAAGGCAATTGCCTGACTTTTTTGGTGCCATTTTTAAGTGTTGGTAACGTATCTTTAGTTTTTTATATATCATTGATTTTCCGTACTTATTTATATAAGGTGTTATTTACTAACTAGAAGTATTCTTCTATAAATGTAGGTATTAAAATGTCGTTTATAAAAAAGTAAAGTAAGTAGGTACATATAAGTAAAGTATTGACTTTCGATTACATTACATTAATTAAATACTATACGTAAAAACACCATACAGTACCTCATTACCTACCAACTTAAATATTGGGTAAAAAATATTAGTATTGCGGAAATACCTTACTTGATATTGTTATTGTCCAGACTACCAACGTTATAGGTTAAACGCAAAGTTTATATTACTTGAATAGTGGTATTTAGATTCAATTTACGTAAAACTAAAGCATTTGAAATTAAATCAGCAATTAAAAATGGTCGAAAACAAGGACGTATCATAGCTATACACATTGACATCGCGACTTTAAAAAACAAATAAACTTTTATAAATTTGAAAAAAGAATTCTATAAATTATCTGTAGTAGCATGCATGAAGTAAACATATTTGCTGGCGAAAGAAAAAAAGTCAATATCAGAGGAACGTGGAGTAAAAAGGAAACTTGAATTTCACTTACTGTGACATATGATTACCTACTTAATGTGTTTACGGGTAAAAAGTAATAATTAAATTTATAAAATGTTAGTGCTGTTTATCGGATTAGTAATTACTGGCGTAATTTAAGTCATAAAATCAAACTATAACAATACCATAAAGAAACATCTATTTAATAAGTAATAATTTAGTACATAATAAGTAATCAAAATATTTTTAATTTCAATCATTTTAATAATCTTAATATATTATTATTTTGTTTTACTTTTTATTTATAGAAACATAATTAAATAAAATGAAATCTACTAGCAAAATAAAATATTAAGTAGTACAAAATCTCCCCAACATCCCCTTGTGGGTCGCGCCAAACCACCACAGAATACAGAGTACATTTTCCTTGCTAAACGCCATTTTAGCATTCCGGAAAATAAATAATAATAATTATTTCTGTTGTATTTACGCACGTTTCTATATTTGGCAATTACTGTGTAGTTTGTGCATCATCTGAAGATACAAGAAGGTATGTTTTTTGCGAGTTTTCTTTAACAACAGAATTTAAAACATTGCTAATAGAACTTTTGAAAAAGCCTACAGTCGCGTCACTGATTGGTCAGGTAATTCCTTCCTTAACCTTTACGTGTTGCCATTTTCCAGTGTTGATAACGTATCTTAAGGTTTTTTTTATAAATCACTAGCTGATGCTCGCGGCTTCGCCCGCGTGAATTTGGTACCCGTTCCCGCTTCCCATGAAAATATTTTCCCGAGATGTAACGTAGCCTATGTGTTATTCCAGACTATAAGCTATTAAAACATGAATGTGGGTTTATCACACGAAGCGAAGATGAGTGTGATAGAATAGTATCACATGAGTGTTTTAATACCTAATTATACAATTGCATACAAGACTTTATCTACACCCATGATTTGCAAAAATAATATCGAAGAAAAATAGCGGGAATTCGAATTCGCTTTAATCTTTTTTTTTCGGCGCGCAGCCTCTGTGGTAGTGCAATGCAACGCGCGTGAATGACAGTTCTTTTTTTTAAAACTCATACAGATTCCACGAGTCGAGCGGTAAGAATTTGGCTGTCTGATGAGTAACCCTTTGCGCGGAAGAGATTAAAAAAGCGAACGGAGTGTTATGTTATTATTATGAAATTTCATATAACATATTAACAGCCGTCGGATGATATTATGGTTTTTAGGACCGTACGTACCGAACGTAGTATTAAGTACTCTGTGATTAGAATTTTGGATGTATTAATGTTGGCAATAAGCTAACTGTTGCAGAATCTTTTATAGAGGACTTTTTTTTTTTTAACGTGAGGGAAAATTCTCATAGAATGTTATGCTCTTACCGACTAAAAAACCTCACGTTACGCCCAACAGCCTATGGTTGGGAGCCCCGGGGAAGCCCTCGGAAGGATGTCCCAGGACTCCCAACAGACCTACGGCCGCCACTGCGGCCTCGCCCAGGGGGTGGTTCGGGTGCTATTCCGCGTCTTTGGGGGGGTTTCGGATGTGATCACGCTTCTAAGGGGGGGGGGGGGGGCGTGCGTGAGTTGCTCACGTCAGGCTGCCGTCATGGGCCTGCTTCTGTAAGAACGGTGAGCGACCCTCTCACCGTCCTCAGACCCCCGGTCATAGAGGCCGATAGTCCTCGGCGAAGACACGTCGGCGGCGCCCCGGCCGCCGACTGCGGAACTCGGGTGGGAGAGCTCTCTCCCGCACCCGGCCCGCCGCCTCCTTCACGAGCATGACTTGCTCGCAGAAAGAGGCGGTGCAGTCCCACTTACTCCCGCTGGAGAGCATGGCTCGCACCATGGTCTCGAGCGAGAGAGTGTCCACGTCCAGACCCACTACGAAGACCTGGCGCTGTTGCGCCCTTTATAGAGGACTTAAAGCTTGGGTGTTGATAAAACATACTTAACCTATTCCTTTCTGAATACCTATATACTGGGTGTAACAAAATTGACTCTCGAAATTTCATAAGATGACTTGGCATCGGAAATCAAATACAAATATTTAATAAAAAAGGGGGGTTAACTTTAACTTTTTTTTTTAATTTTTTTGTCGCACATTAAGAATTTGTTTTTTACCGCGGCAATTCGAGGTAACATGGTCACCGTGGCAAAACAAACACGGAGCACCCGTCTGGCTGCCGTTGTCGCTTTCTACTGCCGCTCAGTCGTTACTGAATCATAGAGTAGAGTAGTCATAGAAAGGGTGATGATAAAAATTTATAGGACCTTTAAAACGGATTTACGGTTAAAGTATTCTTGTGATATTTTTTTCTTAACTTTTGTAATGTTTCTTGACTGATGTCACGTGACGAAATTTCGAGAGTCAATTTTGTTACACCCAATATAGGTACCTATTCAGATGATGATGATAGATGATAGATGGATGTTATATATAACATTATCATAGAATCTATAGAAAGCATTTAAAACTTCTAAATACAAACATTTCTTTAATTATTATTTTAAATAACACAAAATGACAAACCACAATGGATAGTAGGTACCATAGTTGCTGTGATTTAATCGTAGTAAGTATTGCTATAAGATAATAGTAAGACTGATTTGTTTGTAATAAAAATATTTTGATTCTAATCGATACAACAACGTAGCTAAGTAATTCGTTGATTAATTTGTAATTATAAGTACAATGACAAATTTAACTGTAATTGGTAGTTGTAAATTGTATCACACCAAAAACATCCCTGTTAAGAAGGGGCCAAGTTCCTATCGGCTAATTGTTCGCTTAAAAAAGGATTGAAATCCAATCCAATGCCAAGTTTAGCCACTTTAAAATCGATCATAATCATCTTCATCTACAGCCTGATCCACTGGTAAACATTTGCCATTCCCAAGACTCGCCACCACACCCAGTCCTCCGCCCTCCGAATCCAGCCACTACCTGCCACCGTAGTCACGTCAACGGTCCATCTGACCGAAATTCAATTTACCATACGCCCAATTTAAAAAAATATCTAAAATTATAATAGCTTATATTCACAGGGTCATATCTCAGGATCTACTAAAGCTCTATCAATGAAATTTGATATACTGCCTTAGTACTAGTATATAATTATGTACATACAATCTTATTTCTGTACTTACAATTGGCACAGGGGGGTCAAAAGTGGGTCGAAACGGTTCGTGTAAAAGTGTACGGCTTGCGCGGTCTGTTGCTGGACTTGGCCTGCGCACTGCCGTGCGCTTAGATTAGAGATGACTGATTTAAGTTTTAGAAATTTTGTTGTTATCGTAAGTCAGATTTTGTTTTTAAGTTCTAATTGTAATTGTAATATGAAAACGAACTGTGATTGTTGAATTATGTGAAAAAGTATAGTTTAATAAAACTTCATGTTATATTAATGTTGTTGCTCTCGTAAATCTGGTGTAGTTTTATAATAAACTACTTTTTCTTAGCTTATTTAGTTTATGATCTTAATCTTTACAGCAACGTAAATAAATAATATTTTTTTCATTTCTCCTACTCGGAAAGTAGTGTTTCCTTAATCTGATTATTGGGTGGAAAATGCTGTTTCACTCCCTAGGGAGGGAAAAACTCATACTTAACTACAAATTACTTCCCACCTAAGGGCCGGAATGAAACTTAAAATAGAACTGCTGTCAGGTCCGCTGTGAAGAGTTTTATGTAAAAAAAACTAATTTTAAAAAATGCTGCGGCCATGCGACTTTCCAAACAGCCAGTGTGCAGTGTGAACTTAGCGCAAATTTCTTAGAGCGGAATAAGCTGCAACAATTAGCCCCCTTTAACACGGAGCGGCTGCCGGTCTTCCGCGGTGAGTTCCATATTTAAAATTTAAAAAGTCGACATGAATTGGCGGGATATTACACTCTGTTAAAACTAGGATGATAATTTTGACAACTCTAAATAGGGCACCCCATAGTGTCCAATCGTTAATGAATCTATTCGATTATCGATTGCGTAAAAATTAAATCGATAGTTACAAAAAAACGGTTTTTTATTATTTTGGGTAATTAGGTAAATATAATTGCATTATTATTGTTTGTATTATACTTAGCTAATCATATTACAAAAAAATACTGTGGATACCTACTTATTAACATTACTTGCATTTAAATAAATATACATGAATTCGATTTATCCGAATTATTTGTTTGTGATCGATTGTGCGGTATTGTTGGAATACGCTTCACTAGGATAAGTGGGCGGTACTCGTGTGCTTCAAGCTGTAATCCTCACCTTTGAAATCTCAATGAAAACGAATTTTGACAACGCCAAAAAATAGTCGTGAAATAGTCGTAAAGACCTGCCAAATCTCAAAAATAGTCCATAAGCGGTTTCCGATATGTGAAGGTACCCCCTGGTGAGGATTATGGCTTGAACCTTTGAAAACTTCAAATTTCTCCGGAACGCCTGCGAGTTTCGGTTCAAAGTTTGTGCCAAAAAATAGTCGTGAAATAGTCGTAAGAAGCTATAATAAAATTGAGTTGATTTAATGTAAAAATAAAAACTTTTTATTTCCCTACATTTCTATTGATGTACAGTCGTGTACATAATTTGTAACTTCCAATGATACTAGAGGAAGTCACGCGGTTTTATCCGCGTAGTTCCCGTTCCCATGGGAATGCGGGAATAAAATAAAGCTTATGTTTACCGGGAAGAGTGTAGCTTCCCAACAGTGAAAGAATTTTTCAAATCGGTGAAGTAGTTTCGGAGCCTAATCGATGCAAGCAAACAAACAATCAAATCTTCTCTCGTTATAATAATGGTACAGAATTAGGTTTGGATACGCCAGTACCGACGCATACATATTTTTTAGTTTATGTATTTAATGGTATTTATTATAATTATTATATGTCAACACTCACGCACTAAACGCATCTTACTTTTATGTATTGTCTATGGCAACACTATCCCGCCCGCTTCCTACATTCACATTCCGCCATAGCTATTGGAAGATACGCACGCACCCGTCTCTTAACGCTCCGCTCCGCTATCGGCCGCTGTGATTACCCATCATATCGCGCTACATCGCTTATCATCAGCCACAGTCTCGAGAGTTACGGTTATAACTCCTGTGTGCATATTTCGCGGTCGTGAATCAAGACCCCGAACGCAAAGCTGGGAGCAGCGCCTACCTACCAACAAGAGTTCAAGGTAAGTGCATTTCCAAGTGTGGTCCTCCGTCCGGATATTCCATCTAACGCATTCTTTCTACTAATAATATTAATTACATCTTGTCCTATTAAATTCACGCATACGCAGATATATATTTAGTATATTACTCATAAATACTCAACGCAAATATTATATTTAACGCCACCCGCACGCATTAGAAAAGTTAATTATCTTTTCACACCGCATATTTTATATTACTCATAAGTACTCATATTCTATAACGCATTTACGCTATTTATCATAATCATATTTACCTATATATAATCAACCCGCTGGCAGGTAGCGCCCCCCGAAATTATCGCTACCCAGGACTTGGACCATCCTGGCCATGTTAGTCCGGTTGTCCGATTCTAGGCAATCATTTTGATATTTTTTGGTAATTAGGAGTTTTGGCATAAAGTAAAACGGACAATCCAAAATTAACAATTTTCTCAACCGTCATAAATTTAACGTAGTTTTCCCCAATTTCATTACAATTTCATATTATCTTTCGAATTGTAATCGTAGATAAAACTCATATTTATACGTTAATTTTATACCCACATATATTTATTTTATTGTGACGGTACTGGGCAACGCAGCCGATACATAACGGTATTCAAACGATTAACAGCTGATTGTTACGCAGACACCATATTGGGTTTGTTCTCTGAATACTTTACCGCAAACAGCTGATTTAAGCTAACAGCTGATCGTTGTTCGAATTTTATACTTTTTCGCTGAATATTTCTATTACCTACCCACTTATATACATACTCGTATCTCGTATCAATTATATTATCATGGCTTCTAAAGACAAATCCCATAGTAAAAGTTCAGACGAAAGTCAGGTCATGATAAATTTTTTAGAATACAAAAAACAAAGTTTGTTTCACATAGTTCAAGAAGTGTACAACTTAAGTCTCAAGGTTACCGATGAAACAGTACGCATGATGTTTCTCGCTCGGGTTCAATCTATCGATAAAACCCGATCGGATTACATCGAAACTATCGATAAATTGTTAATTGAACAATTAAAAGATAATCCGCAGGTACAGCCGAGTTATAGTGTTTTTAATACATTTGATGAATTATACTGTTTCATAAAGCAAACGGAAACTACTCTGAGACAAGAACTCGACGATAAAAAGAAAAGTGATAATTTTAATATCAAATTACCCCCACTTAAACTCACAGGTTTCGATGGTACTTATGGTAAGTGGCCTATATTTTATGAAAATTTCTGTAGTGTGATACATACGAATACTCGTCTCACCAACGCCGAAAAGGTTCAATATTTGATAGGTTGCCTTTCGGGTAAGGCACTTACTGTTTGTTCAGGCATAGCTGCTACCGCACAAAATTACGATGTTATTTGGCAAGCCCTTCTGGCTAAATACCACGATACCAGGGTTCAGGCGTCGTGCTATTTAGAACAAATGTTACACCAGAAGCCAGGGCAATCGGCTGATCAGATCTTGGAGAACTTTTGTTCAGCTGAAGCAGCTCTGCAGCGTCTACCTATCACAAATTTATCAGATTTCATAATAACTCATTTAGCATTAAGCAAGTTTGATAAACCTATGCTTGAATTGTTTGAACAATCTCATAGACATTTGAGTGTACCTACATATAGTGACGTCAAAACATTTTTGACAGAACAAAGCAAACTCCAAACGCTCCGCTCACCATCACATTCCCAAAAAGGTGATTATCGCGCTCAGCGGAGTTCAACCGCCTCTCATTTAAATAAACCTAAGTCATTTTTTACGCAAACCCGCCCTACTAATTTGAAATCAGTCGATACTTCTAACATAAAAAATTGTATCGTATGTAACAATAATTCCGCTCACCCTTTGTTCAAATGTCAACATTTTATTCAAGAGACTGTTGAAACGCGAAATGAAATAGTTCGTAAACATTCCTTTTGTGTTAATTGTTTAGGTTTTCATCACGTGAGTGCTTGCAGATCTGTTAATAGGTGTTCGATTTGCAATCGGTCTCATCATAGTTTACTGTGTTATAAAAATAATTTGAACGCATCAAATTCAACAAGAAATCATGCTACCGGCAACGCATCGAGGCAGGCAAACGCGTCTACTGCGCCGTCCAAGCATTCCATGTCGACTCATGCGTCATCGGCAGATGATCCGTCCCGCTCGCACTCGCGGGAGGCGCGGTCACATAGTGGCAATATCGCGTCGTTATCGGCTGTGATCCCTCCGCCGCGTAATTCAAGCAGCGCGACCACGGTTTTGTTGCCGACTGCTTGTGTATATGCAAATTATAAATCGGATCGTATACGTTTGTTTTTGGACTCAGGGTCTATGAGTAACTTTATTATGAAGTCTTGTTGTGAGCGTTTGCACTTAACCATACTTAACGCTCCTTCTGTCATTAAAGGCATAGGTCAACTTGAAAGCCAATCTTATGGAATTACGCATTTCAAAATATATTCGCGATTTGATGCCCGCTGTTCTTATTCGGTTAGTGCACGGGTTATAGACACTATTACAGATTTTTTGCCTAACGTGGAAATTGATACAGCGGAATTAACCCATTTACAAAATTTACCTATGGCTGACGAACGATACTATACTCCGGGTGGTATAGATTGTTTGTTAGGTAATGAACTCTTCCCCATGATTTTAGGGTCGCAAAAAATTACATCCCCAACCTCATCAGTAATCGCGATAGAAACCACGCTCGGATACGTCGCAATGGGAAAGGCGCATGCTTTACCTTATTCGCTAGTGGCAAACAAGCATCCCCGCGATCGCATGTCTCATTCCTCCGTGTCCGACAAGGCCTTCTTATGTCACACTCAAGATGTGTCTCTCGAACAATTAACGCAACGCTTTTGGGAGATAGAACAGGTGCCAGATAAGAAGCACATTAGCACGGACGACGCAGCATGTGAAAAGCTGTTCTCGTCTACGTACTCACGCGACGATACCGGTAGATATACGGTTAGTCTTCCCTTTAAATACCCTCCCAGTGAGCTAGGGCATTCGTACACAATCGCCAAACGCAGGTTTTTAAATTTAGAAAAAAAGTTAGACGCTTCTAACTTACGCAACGATTATAATGCCATTATTCAAACATATATTGATCAAGGTTATCTCACTAAAGTGTCAAATAGCTTTCTAGACTCTCAAGTTTATTATATGCCGCATCGGGCCGTTTATCGCCCTGACAAAGAAACCTCTAAAACGCGTGTGGTCTTAGACGCTGGGTGTAAAACCACGTCAGGTAAATCGCTTAACGATTTGCTTTATACGGGACCAATATTACAGAACAATATCTTTCATTTGCTTCTCAATTTGCGTATGTACCCGGTTGCTGTAACCGCGGACATAGAAAAAATGTATTTTCAAGTGAAACTTACTCAAGATCATCATACATATCAAAGAATATTATTTAGGTTCGATTCCAATTCTCCTATTGAAAGCTATCATTTCAACCGCGTTTGTTTTGGCGTCTCCAGCTCACCCTTCCTGGCAATGCGAGTCGTAAACCAGCTCGCGTCAGACTGTCGCGCTTTATATCCTCCGGCGGCTTACGAAGCTGACAATCACATGTATGTTGACGACTACGTTAGTTCCATAGAGAATGTAGATTTAGCTGAAGACACCTATAGGGAAATGGTCGCTATGTTTAAATCTGGAGGTTTTAACTTAACTAAGTGGATCTCTAATGACAATACCCTATTGTCACGTATCCCGTCAATTCATAAGAGCTGTCTCGCTGTCAAGTTTGATGAGGATCCTCATGTTGACACTAAGATCGTGGGTATGCAATGGCAACCTAACGATGACACCTTTAACTTTAAAATAGTGATCGACATGCCTTTAACATGCACTAAACGCTCGATCCTTTCCGTAACCGCGCGCTTGTTCGATCCGCTTGGAATCATCAGTCCAGTGGTCGCATACATGAAGTTGCTTATACAAGAATGTTGGAAATTACAACTGGACTGGGACGAGACGGTCCCGGGTTGCATTCTGTCTAAATGGAAACACTTTCATAGGGAGTTGTCGCGTTTATCTGAAATAAAAATACCGAGACATATAGGTTTAACATCCGCTCGTCGAATTACTCTAATAGGCTTCTCGGATGCCAGCCAGCAATGTTATGGTGCTGTTATCTATGTACGAATAGAAACGGCTGAGAACGGAAACGCTCTTAATGTGAATCTACTGACCGCTAAATCCAAAGTGTCAGATTCTAATAAAACGCTAGCGCGTTTAGAACTCTGCGCGGCGGTCTTACTCGCAAAATTAATTAATTCTGTGCGCACTGTTTTTAATAAGCGGTGTCAAATAAACAATATATTCGCATTCTCTGATTCTACGGTAACCCTTACCTGGATTCACTCTCCCGCTCATAAGTTTCAAACTTTTGTAGCTAATCGCATCGCTCAGGTAAATGAATATCTGCCTGCTTCCCATTGGTATCACGTTCGTGGGGTTGAAAATCCCGCCGATATAGTCTCGCGCCCTGTGACACCTAAAGGGTTAATAAATAACTATCTTTGGTTTCACGGGCCGAAATGGCTGTCCGCACCTATAAATGCATGGCCTGTGAAGGAATATAAAATCAATCATAACGAGAAGACAGAATTACAGGAAATTAAAATAGCTTCTCTCCATGCACATACCATGCCTGTCTCCGATCACGTTCACATGATAGACGAACTTGCTGAGCGTTGCTCGAGTTGGGTAAAATTTATTCGTTCACTGGTTTATGTATTACGTTTCACTAAGATTCTCAAATCCCGCGGTATACTTTCTGTATACGATTTAGAATACGCAGAATATCATGCGGTTCGCTTCGATCAGTCTAAGTATTTTCAGGTAGAATTACAAGCACTTAAGGCTACTAAAATTTGTCCAAATCAGGCTATTTTAAAACTCAACCCTTTTCTTGACGAACAAGGGTTAATTAGAGTAGGTGGTCGACTTACTCATTCTCAACTAAATTACAATACAAAATATCCAATACTGCTATCACCTAAAGGACGTATAGTGTCGCTCTTAGTAGACCACTATCACACCGACAATTTACACACCGGTCCTGGACTAGTGTTAGCATTGACTCGCCAAAAGTATTGGATTCTTTCTGCACGAAATTTGATTCGCCAACGAGTACATAAATGTAATTTATGTTTTAAAGCTAGGCCTCGTTCTACAACTCCACCTATGGGTGATCTTCCATCCATTAGAGTTTCACAAGTAAAGTCGTTTGTGCATACCGCAGTTGATTACGCGGGACCCTTTTACGTAACTCACATAAGGCGTCGTGGAGTAAAAAGTCATAAAGCGTATATTTGCTTGTTCGTCTGTCTCACAACAAAGGCGCTCCATTTAGAGTTAGTAAGTGATCTTAGTACAGATTTATTTCTCGCTGCCTTTAAACGCTTTATCTCACGCAGGGGTCCTGTTTCAGTGTTGTACAGCGATGGAGGCACTAATTTCATAGGTGCGAAACGAAAATTGAACGAAATTTACACGCTTATACAGTCCACTAATTATAAAAATGATCTGAATAAATATCTAACTCAACATAAGATTCAGTTTCAGCACAGCCCACCTTTCGGGCCCAATTTTAATTCGTTGCCTGAAATTAATGTCAAATGTGTTAAGTCTCATTTATTTAAAGCTATCGGGAGTCAAATACTCACCTATGAAGAATTCAGTACAATATTGGTGCAAATTGAAGGCATTTTGAATAGCCGTCCGATTTGCATACTTTCTTCGGATCCATCGGATCCAACCCCCCTAACGCCTAATCATTTTCTTAATGTTACTCCGCTTAAATATTTACCCGCTGAACACATTGAACCCCTATTACCAGATAACAGACTCACCCGCTATCAATTATTAAATAGAATTGTTCAAAGTTACTGGACACGTTGGAGCAAAGAATATCTTACCTCTCTCCAACTTAGACATAAGTGGAATATGCCGTCCAAACCTGTGACGATAGGAACTGTAGTTGTTGTTAAGGATGACAATACGCATCCTTTATCGTGGCCACTCGCGGTTGTATCAGAGGTGTTTCCCGGGAAGGATGGTGTAATTAGAGTCGTCAGAATTAAGACTTCTTCTGGTGAATACATTCGTCCTGTAACTCGGCTTTGCCCGTTACCCACGCAATAACTCCTACGCTTTTGAATTATTTTTTAGTTCATAAGTTTTCATTCCTTTTATTTTTTTATTTTGTTTATTCAATGTAGAGGAAGAATCCTCTAAGCCCCCCGAAGTTGGATACGCCAGTACCGACGCATACATATTTTTTAGTTTATGTATTTAATGGTATTTATTATAATTATTATATGTCAACACTCACGCACTAAACGCATCTTACTTTTATGTATTGTCTATGGCAACACTATCCCGCCCGCTTCCTACATTCACATTCCGCCATAGCTATTGGAAGATACGCACGCACCCGTCTCTTAACGCTCCGCTCCGCTATCGGCCGCTGTGATTACCCATCATATCGCGCTACATCGCTTATCATCAGCCACAGTCTCGAGAGTTACGGTTATAACTCCTGTGTGCATATTTCGCGGTCGTGAATCAAGACCCCGAACGCAAAGCTGGGAGCAGCGCCTACCTACCAACAAGAGTTCAAGTAAGTGCATTTCCAAGGTTATTGGGAAATATTCCGCTTAATATAATAATCTTTCTTTGAATGAGACGTTTTCCATACCAGTAGATATAATTAAACAAAAAACAAACATTTATGATTTGTATCCTTACTTATTACAATCGAAAGCTTGCAAATACGTACATTTGTTTAAATCTCTCTGTATGTTTTTTTTTTTTTTTTTTTTATACCATAAAGGTGGCAGACAAGCATACGGCCCACCAGAAGGACCGGTGGTCACCGCAGCCTATGAACGTTTGCAACACCAGAGGTGCCACACTCGCGCTGCCGACCCTGTAAAAACCTTCTAAGACCCCTTTTGAAGAACCCCATACTGTAGGCGTTTGGGAAAACCGAGGCAGGGAGGTCATTCCACAACCTAAGCGTGCGCGGAAGAAAACACCTATCGGATCTAACCGTGCTGGAACGCACCGGACGCAGAGTGTGAGGATGAACTCCCTGTCTGTGGCGAGCGGTGCGATGATAGAACGTAGCCGTGGGCATCATATCAAACAATTCCTCAGAGCACATACCATTGTACAGGCGGTAGAACACGCATAAGGAGGCAAAGTCTCTCCTGTCGCGAAGAGGTTCAACACCAGCTGTAAGTACAGGATCGTTGACAATTCTTACAGCTCGCCTTTGCACCGAGTCAAATGGACGAAGCTGATATTCAGGTGCTCCCGCCCAGAGGTGACAGCAGTACTCCATATGCGGCCGCACTTGCGACTTATAGAGAAGCAGTGTTTGCGCCGCAGTGAAGTACCGCCACGCCCTGTTGAGCACACCTAGCTTTTTGGACGCCAGCTTAGCCTTGTCCTCTAAATGACTACGGAACTGAACGTCACTGGAGATGTCAACGCCAAGGATCCCTATACTTTTGGAGATGGAAAGAGATGTGCACTGAAATTGCGGCGCTACAGTAAGTGGGGGTTTATAACACAGCAATTAGTTTTGATCACAATTGTCATAGTCAGTTCAATATCTGTTGGCGTTTCTAGAAAAGTTCTAGATGGCGCTGGTAGGTTGAGTCGCAGATTAATAAATAGCTACTACACAACAGATACATCGCTCCCATACAAAAGCGAAAATATCTATGCTATATTAGCCTACAAAATTTTAATAATAATACCTGCTGCTCAGAACGAGAAGAATTGTACCTTAAACACGTTATAATATTATTATATTAAGCGGAATATTTCGCAATAACCTAATTCTGTACAAATATTATAACTAGAGAAGATTTGATTGTTTGTTTGTTTGCATCGAATCGGCTCCGGAACTACTTCACCCATTTGAAAAATTCTTTCACTGTTGGGAAGCTACACTCTTCCCGGTAAACATAGGCTTTATTTTATTCCCGCATTCCCATGGGAACGGGAACTACGCGGATAAAACCGCGTGACTTCCTCTAGTATCATTGGAAGTTACAAATTTTGTACACGACTGTACATCAATAGAAATGTAGAGAAAATAAAAAGTTTTTATTTTTACATTAAATCAACTCAAATTTATTATAGCTTCTTACGACTATTTCACGACTATTTTTTGGCACAAACTTTGAACCGAAACTCGCAGGCGTTCTGGAGAAATTTGAAGTTTTCAAAGGTTCAAGCCATAATCCTCACCAGGGTACCTTCACATCTCGGAAACCGCTTATGGACTATTTTTGAGATTTGGCAGGTCTTTACGACTATTTTACGACTATTTTTTGGAACCTAAACCAATTCGATAGCATTAACTGTTTGCTTGCACCAGAGGTGAGGATTACAGCTTGACGTTCAAGCCATAATCCTCACTAACCTATAGCTATAACGCCGAAATTATAATACGACTATTGTTTTTACATGTACGACTATTTACGACTATTTCACGACTATTTTTTGGCGTTGTCAAAATTCGTTTTCATTGAGATTTCAAAGGTGAGGATTACAGCTTGAAGCACACCGGTACTCGTCTATGTGCTACGTTAATTTTTTGAAGTATACTTGACATAAACAAATCCGATACTTCATAGGCGTGAGCTGTCAAAATTATCATCCTAGTTTTAACAGAGTGTAATATTATTATCTGTTATTTATCTGTCTGTGACAGAATTCATAAAAATAGGTAATAATCTTTTATGTTAAGATTTGAATATTATTACTTTTACTTTATTTTTCTCTTATTCGAAATGAAAAGTAGAGTGTTTAACACGGGCAAAAGAATCAATTCCGACTCGGACTATAGCCGGTCTAAATACCTCGGGAATTGATTCTTTCCACCCTGACCTCGGTTAAAAATCTACTATTTTATTTGTAATCTTACAATTACGAAAACGAATTGTGAATTTTAAAATATGTGATTTATAGTTTATAGTAAGTATTAATATGTTTTATCTATTTAAATATCATTTGTTTTATTGTAATAGTTGTGAAAGAAGCTTTATTTATCTGGCTTATTTACATTTCCGGTATTATTAGCTATTTTTAACATTTAAGTAGGTAAATGTCGGTGCCAGAGCTGAGGTCAGTGATAAATCACCTTGCACTTTAACTCTTCATGTTTTTTTTTATATTCGGCTCGCCAAAATGATGCCGCCGTCCGATGGAAAGTCACAGCAACATCTAGCGATTGGGGGCCACCGTCCCAGTCTGCAAGACTATAGAAAGCAGCCCCCAAGTTGGCGGCCCTATGATGTGCCTCTTCACGCTCCGCTTGAAGAACCCAGGATGGTAAGAGAAGGGAAACACGTGCGCTGGCAGGCCGTTCCAGTTTTTATGGTACGACAGAGAAACGATCTTTTGAATCATTCAGTTGTAGCGAAGTAAGAGTGGCACCTCTGTCCAGCTGGCGTTGTTCGGGAAGGAGTGGGCGGGATTAGGTTGAAGAGTTCAGAACACTCACCGTGAAAGATACGGTAGAATGCAGCCAAAGACGCAATAGTTCTTCGCTGCGCTAACGGCCTTACCTTACCTTACCCATTATATAACAATATGTACCTATATTGTGATCATCACCATTTACTGAAATATAAATCAATCGATGAGTGTTTTTTTTTCTTATCTTCTTATCTTTGACTGCCTCTGTGGCACAGTCGGTAGTAGTAGGGGAGCCCATGAAGTGATTTCGGGATTTACTAAAGCGCGACAGATTAATATACACGGGGATACCTTGTACCCGGTTAAGTACCTCCACAAAACATGAGGCCCATATATAAGGCCGCCCGTGAAGGATACAGGATCAGATTAGTAAAAAAAAATTGACCATCAGAAATTCTCGAGTACGTCAGATTAAGGTAGGGTGAGTTAATTACATCCTAAAAAGTGTATTTTCCACTAATCTGACAATTTGAGAGTGACGTAAAAAAAGGGGAGGGCAACAAAGTTGTAAAAAAAAAACGTCATCTCGTCATTCTCGAGCGTAGCTAAATTTTTTTTTATTTTGAAGGAAATAATTCAAGAATAATGAAAAATATATAATCTGACGATTTCCGCAAGCCGAAATAATAAAAATTCGTCGATAAAGTTACACTATGCGCCAAATATCTTTGCGTCTACGAACTTCGTTCGTACTACTACTACTACTTACTTTTAATAATAGTATAGAATTAATATTGACCTATTCACATCTATGTCCTGGAAATTACGCAACAGCATCGATAAAATGAATTTTTAGGCTTAGTACTTTTGTTTGCGATTGTACCTGCGTCGATCGCCACCAAGCTGGTCAAAAGCGGTTGATTCGTTCGAGAGATATCGTGAACGAAAGAAACCCGAAAAAGTGTTTTTTCGGGATTACTCCGAAATTTGTGGTTCGATCAATTAAAATTGCAAAATTACTTATGAGGATGAAAAAACTGCGTCGAATGCCGCCAACCGCGTGAAAATCGGTTATCCATTCAAAAGTTATTGCGGTTTGAAAATTCCAAAAATAGTGTTCTATGAAACTTCTATCAGACTTTCGAGCTGAGAGAGCTCAAATGCATAGAAATATTATTTCTTTGAACTCAGCCAGCTCAAAATATCACATAAATTCTATTTTGAGCTCAAAAATGTCATAAGTACAATTTTAAGAGCCCAGGAATGGAATTAGCGGCAAGTTGCAGGGATGGCCTTTAAGGTGAACCGTTTTTCTAATTTTTTTTGTCAGATCCGGCCAATCCCTCTAGATAATCGTCAGATTATGTGACAGTACGTTTAGAACATAAAGATGAACCATATATATCTTAATCTGACGCGCTTGAGTATTTCAAAATGGCGAATTTTTTTTGCACATTATGAAAATGGCCGCGAGTTTGCGTCCCATCGAAATCGTCAGATTAGTGAATGAGAGCTTTTTTTTGGTGCACTTAACACTCCCTTAGAAAATCTGACGCGCTCGAATATTTTTTTTTTTTTCATTTTCAGCCCTTAAATACAACCACCCGCATCATGCTAACGATCAGATTAACATACGTACATTATTAAAAATACGTAGGGAATTGATGCTATCAATATCTGACGCGCTCGAGGATGTCCATGCAACAGTTTTTTTTTACATATTTAAAAATCTATAGCCGCTTCCCCCACCGATGTAAAGGTATATATCATATAACATTTTTTTCTTCACATCATCTAAGCTTTGCATCCCAATAGGTCTCTACGACGCTCGAGTAAATCCCCATTTAGCATCGTGGGCTCCCCTACTATAGAGATACCGCCTGCGGCGCTGGAGGTCGTGGGTTCGATTCCCACCGGAGACAAATATTTGTGTGACCCATAAATGTTTGTCTCAAAAGTCTGGGTGTATCTATGTATAATATGTATGTATTTAAAAGTATATAAGTATTAATATCCGTGGTGGATCGTGGATACCCATAACACAAGCAGGTTATGTGTCCATTTCGATTGCTCGGCCAATATATCGTAGAAAAAAGAAACTTATGTCAGCATTTCGAAGGAATTCGTAGAAAACGAACAGTGAAAACCGCAAATTCGAAGAGTCAATATTTAGAAAGTTATAAGGGTTTAACCGTGGCCGCGCAGTCCGCATGAATTCAACTGCGCGGCCACCAGTTCTCTTGAACGGAGCTACGTACAAGTCTAATTCTTTTTGCTAATCACTGATACGATTTCGAAGAAAATGTAGATTATAAAAATAAAGCCCTACTATTTGAACTTCACGACATACGGCACTCCAAAGTTATGGCCGCGCAGTCCGCATAAAGCGAACCGCGCGGCCACCAGTTCTCATTAACGGAGCATTGTAGAAGTCTAATTCTTTTTGCTAATCACTGATACGATTTCGAAGAAAAAGTAGATTTGAAAAATATAGCCCTAAAGTTTGAACTTCTCGTTCTACAGCACTTACGTAAGGGCGAACCGCGCGGCCACGTGTTTCTTAAAGTAGAGCTTAAACAGAATTTGGTAGAGGTCTCATTATTTATGCTAATCATTGATACGATTTCGAAGAATATGTAGATATCATGAATGAAGTTCTAATGCTTGAAAATCACGAGTTACAGAACTTAAACCCTGTAACTCGAGTTAAAAGAAGGGTGACCATGATTTACGTTGCGTCGACGAGATATTCCCAAAAAAAAATTGAACCGAATTCATACAAATCCTTTAAAATATTTACCTAGCACAAAGTTATTATTTTGATTTACCAGATTTTATTCAATATCATATTGAAGTCGGCGTCAAGTAAACCCATAGGTATAGGTAGGTAGGTATTATTAATGGCAACAACTTCCATATTAAATTGAATAAAATCTGATAAATCAAAATACATATCACTATGTGCTAGGTATATTTTATTTTTAAGGATTAGTATGAAGTCGGTTCTATTGTTTAATTATTTTTTTATTATTATTTTAAGTGACGGGTAGACCGATAAGTATATCTATCTAGGTGTAAAGTTCTCATCAACACAAATCAATCAAGCCGAAACACAAGGTAACTACTGTAAATCGTTGAGAAATTCCCTCAACTGTCTTTCGGTTCCATCATCATATCGACTCCAGACCTTTATTAAATTGTAGTAGGTATACTTACTTATTAAAGCACTTAATCAAAAAGTTAGCAAACGCACTAGTTGTCCCAACAATTTTCGGTGGTTGCCCTCGATTTCTCCTGGATCCCAGCATCAGATCTTGATACCCTGGATATGGGACCACCTCAGAAGTAACTTCATTCAAACAAAAAAAATCAAAATCGGCGCCGCTATCGCGTAATACTTATACATAAAAAAACATAGCGTACGAATTGAGAACCTCCTCTTTTTTGAAGTCGGTTAATAAGACTTTTTAATGTCACGTATATTGCTATACTTTTAATCGTAAAAAGCAAATAGTTGTAGTCCCTTGGTTTGAATTTGAATAGAGAAGTTTACTTCTAGGATATAAATAAATAAATATTCACGGACATCTCACACAACGCTATCTGATCTCAAAGTAAGCTAGGAATAACCTGCTTGTGTTATGGGTATCCACGATCCACCAAGGATATTAATACTTATATACTTTTAAATACATACATATTATACATAGAAACACCCAGACTCTTGAGACAAACATTTATGGGTCACACAAATATTTGTCTCCGGTGGGAATCGAACCCACCACCTCCAGCGCCGCAGGCGGTATCTCTACCGACTGTGCCACAGAGGCAGTCAAAGATAAGAAGATAAGAAAAAAAACACTCATCGATTGATTTATATTTCAGTAAATGGTGATGATCACAATATAGGTACATATCCTACTAATATTATAAATGTGAAAGTTTGTGAAGATGTTTGGATGTTTAGATATTTGGATGTTTGTTACTCAATCATGCTCTAACGGCTGAATGGATAAGGCTGAAATTTGGTACTGGGATAGAGTATAGTCCAGAATAACACATAGGCTACTTTTTGTCCCGGGAAAAAGTTCCCACGGGAAGCGGAAATCAAATTTCACGCGGGCGAAGCCGCGCGCATCAGCTAGTTGTTATATAATGGGTAAGGTAAGGTAAGGCCGTTAGCGCAGCGAAGAACTATTGCGTCTTTGGCTGCATTCTACCGTATCTTTCACGGTGAGTGTTCTGAACTCTTCAACCTAATCCCGCCCACTCCTTCCCGAACAACGCCTGCTGGACAGAGGTGCCACTCTTACTTCGCTACAACTGAACGATTCAAAAGATCGTTTCTCTGTCGTACCATAAAAAGTGGAACGGCCTGCCAGCGCACGTGTTTCCCTTCTCTTACCATCCTGGGTTCTTCAAGCGGAGCGTGAAGAGGCACATCATAGGGCCGCCAACTTGGGGGTCGCTTTCTATAGTCTTGCAGACTGGGACGGTGGCCCCCAATCGCTAGATGTTGCTGTGACTTTCCATCGGACGGCGGCATCATTTTGGCGAGCCGAATATAAAAAAAAACATGAAGAGTTAAAGTGCAAGGTGATTTATCACTGACCTCAGCTCTGGCACCGACATTTACCTACTTAAATGTTAAAAATAGCTATTATTACCGGAAATGTAAATAAGCCAGATAAATAAAGCTTCTTTCACAACTATTACAATAAAACAAATGATATTTAAATAGATAAAACATATTAATACTTACTATAAACTATAAATCACATATTTTAAAATTCACAATTCGTTTTCGTAATAGTAAGATTACAAATAAAATAGTAGATTTTTAACCGAGGTCAGGGTGGAAAGAATCAATTCCCGAGGTATTTAGACCGGCTATAGTCCGAGTCGGAATTGATTCTTTTGCCCGTGTTAAACTGTAAAAATGGTTCCTCAGGATTGTTCTTCACTGTACTCACTTTTTTCTTTCACTATAGTAACACTTTTCCTAGTATATGTACTTCACTGATCTTGATGGTATTAGACAACCTTGACAAACATTGTGTCAGTATTAATTATATTTATGGTAACGAAACCATAGTGAGTTTCAATTTTTCGGTACACCGACATCTATCGAGGCACCGCGTAATAAAAATAACTTAACAAAACACTCTACTTTTCATTTCGAATAAGAGAAAAATAAAGTAAAATTAATAATATTCAAATCTTAACATAAAAGATTATTACCTATTTTTATGAATTCTGTCACAGACAGATAAATAACAGATAATAATATTACACTCTGTTAAAACTAGGATGATAATTTTGACAGCTCACGCCTATGAAGTATCGGATTTGTTTATGTCAAGTATACTTCAAAAAATTAACGTAGCACATAGACGAGTACCGCCCACTTATCCTAGTGAAGCGTATTCCAACAATACGGCACAATCGATCACAAACAAATAATTCGGATAAATCGAATTCATGTATATTTATTTAAATGCAAGTAATGTTAATAAGTAGGTATCCACAGTATTTTTTTGTAATATGATTAGCTAAGTATAATACAAACAATAATAATGCAATTATATTTACCTAATTACCCAAAATAATAAAAAACCGTTTTTTTGTAACTAACGATTTAATTTTTACGCAATCGATAATCGAATATATTCATTAACGATTGGACACTATGGGGTGCCCTATTTAGAGTTGTCAAAATTATCATCCTAGTTTTAACAGAGATATCCCGCCAATTCATGTCAACTTTTTAAATTTTAAATATGGAACTCACCGCGGAAGACCGGCAGCCGGTCCGTGTTAAAGGGGGCTAATTGTTGCAGCTTATTCCGCTCTAAGAAATTTGCGCTAAGTTCACACTGCACACTGGCTGTTTGGAAAGTCGCATGGCCGCAGCATTTTTTTAAATTAGTTTTTTTTACATAAAACTCTTCACAGCGGACCTGACAGCAGTTCTATTTTAAGTTTCATTCCGGCCCTTAGGTGGGAAGTAATTTGTAGTTAAGTATGAGTTTTTCCCTCCCTAGGGAGTGAAACAGCATTTTCCACCCAATAATCAGATTAAGGAAACACTACTTTCCGAGTAGGAGAAATGAAAAAAATATTACTTATTTACGTTGCTGTAACGATTAAGATCGTAAACTAAATAAGCTTAGAAAAAGTAGTTTATTATAAAACTACACCAGATTTACGAGAGCAACAACATTAATATAACATGAAGTTTAATTAAACTATACTTTTTCACATCATTCAACAATCACAGTTCGTTTTCATAATACAATTACAATTAGAACTTAAAAACAAAATCTGACTTACGATAACAACAAAATTTCTAAAACTTAAATCAGTCATCTCTAATCTAAGCGCACGGCAGTGCGCAGGCCAAGTCCAGCAACAGACCACTGCACTTCGAGGGCTTCCCCGGGGCTCCCAACCATAGGCTGTTGGGCGTAACGTGAGGTTTTTTAGTCGGTAAGAGCATAACATCCTATGAGAATTTTCCCTCACGTTAAAAAAAAAAAGTCCTCTATAAAAGATTCTGCAACAGTCAGCTTATTGCCAACATTAATACATCCAAAATCCTAATCACAGAGTACTTTTACGTTCGGTACGTACGGTCCTAATAACCATAATATCATCCGACGGCTGTTATTATGTTATATGAAATTTCATAATAATAACATAACACTCCGTTCGCTTTTTCAATCTCTTCCGCGCAAAGGGTTACTCATCAGACAGCCAAATTCTTACCGCTCGACGCGTGGAATCTGTATGAGTTTCAAAAAAAAGAACTGTCATTCACGCGCGTTGCATTGCACTACCACAGAGGCTGCGCGCCGAAAATAAAAGATTAAAGCGAATTCGAATTCCCGCTATTTTTCTTCGATATTATTTTTGCAAATTGTTTTATCATGGGTGTAGATAAAGTCTTGTATGCAATTGTATAATTAGGTATTAAAACACTCATGTGATACTATTATCTATCACACTCATCTTCGCTTCGTGTGATAAACCCACATTCATGTTTTTAATAGCTTATAGTCTGGAATAACACATAGGCTACGTTACATCTCGGGAAAATATTCTCATGGGAAGCGGGAACGGGTACCAAATTCACGCGGGCGAAGCCGCGAGCATCAGCTAGTGATTTATAAAAAAACCTTAAGATACGTTATCAACACTGGAAAATGGCAACACGTAAAGGTTAAGGTGTAGCATTTATTTTCTATGGATGCAGTATTCAGGATGTGAAAGCAGCTTAATCGAGTTATCTTTTTTTAATCGGTTGTCAGTGGTGACATTTCTGCTGTCAGAATGACAGGATGTCATAAGTTCGAGGACGAATCGATTTAGCATTTAAAGGAACAGGTTTTGTTAAGATTTTTCGTGAAAGACAGGACTTTGACCGAGACCTGCTTTGGGGTAGTTGGAGGTCCTTTGGCTTGTGCTCTGGGACTGTGCCGCGAATCGGTTTTTCGCTCAAGCGCGATTATTTGTTGCCTCGCTTGGTCTAGCGGGCTGTGATTGGGTTGCTGCATTGCGTCTTACTACATTTTGCCCAGAAAACTGGTGAGTCACTTCTTCTTTTGCAAAGCGGGTCGATTGTCGTCTGTCGCGCAGCCAAGATCTTAATTTGTCGTTTCTTTCATGACAGGGTTTTTTACTACGGGGAAAAGCGGCCCGTCCGCGGTTAGCAAAAACCACACCCAATGACACGTGGACTACATGAGCGAGGTGTTTTGAGAGGGACCAGCCGCCTCCACGTGGCATTCTCGGGCTGTGCTGTTCTCATCTTAACTCAAGGCCAGTAATTGTCACCCTATTACAGTGTAGTTAGCTGCTTACCCGTGTTACCTGCTCACGCGGCAGTGGTCTATTTAGTAGCATAAGTACCTAAGCACTGACTATACTTCTAAGTACCTGTGATATTTGTGTCTATCAGTGAATAAGCTCTCTGTGTGTCTCTGTGTATCTCTGTGTACTTAGTAAATATATGTGTGTACACCCTATTGTCTGTTTTCGTGAGAGCCCTAGCCTACCCTTGCACACAGACTGGAAACTTAGAAATAAGGCGCCCTGGGATAGAGTTCTCTGCATAGCTACCTCGCGCTAGTTGGTGAGTAACACTGATCATCACTGTGTTATAAATTGGCTCCCAACGTAGTGGCAAATCTCTGGGTCTACTCTGCGGTAGCCTCAGTCTAGTGTGTGTGCATAGGTGGTTACCTCTGGCGAAACCATCCTGGTGAATCGTCCGAGACGCTCCAGGACGTTAATTGGTGGTGCTAGCAGCTAAGCACAAAACCTTCCCTTTCGTCTTCTTCCAGCTTCCTACATCTTTGGCTGGAAAAGACACAAAATTCTAAATTCAAAAATTTAAAATAGCTGTGATTTTGGAAAAACTTTTTGATTTTATTTGGCATACCCACTTCTTTTCTTATTGTGTTTCTTTTCTTTGTTATGTTCCTTTTTATGGTGCACACATATGTTTATTGTAATATTATATTAGCATAGATTAATATATTACATATATTATTCTATAGCTTCACCTCTGTGTTAACTTACTGAATTTCACTCTGTGTAATTATAAATTTTTTTTTGAAGGTATGTTGATACCTTGTAATTTTAATTATTAACCTGAACTGTGTTATCAGAAAATTTAGAAACTTTTCTCTCTTAGTATACCCTTAATCTTTGTTAAATTCTAAAAGTCAATTTGAAACATAATTACCTAACTTAGTACACTTTGTTGTAACTCAATTTACATTTTTACTTTGTAATTGATCCCTATCTGTGCCATTTTATCTTTATAATTGTTGTAAGTAAATTTTTACATAATGGCACAGATGAAAAAATATATTAATTATTTAAGAAAGGATGAACTTGCTAACGAGCTGTCCCACATGGGTATTTCAGTGGAACCGGAAACGACAGTGTCTGGCCTTCGGAGTGAGCTAAGAACGGCACACCGACTCGTCCGTCGAGGTAGCATCAAAGCGAGTGCTCCGGTACCCGCTGATGCATCGGCTGAGCTCTCGACCTGCCTTCCGAAGGTCTCCGAGTTGGAGGAGGCTCTTCAGTCAGGTGAGTTTTTGGCCAATAATAATTCTCGTCTTAGGGTGTCTATCAGGGCCAACTACTTATTGAGTAGGTTAGCTCGTTGTGGTCTGGATTGCCCCGACCTGGTGGATATTCGTGGTAGGCTAGTGAAGATCATCGCTAGGGCTGAACCCAGTAGTGATTCTGAATCCGAAGGTTCGGATGATGATGGTGATGATCCTTCGGGTCGTGACCAGGTGGAATATACTTCACCAGTAGTGAGAGAGGACCGCTCGGTGCGAGCTAGTTCAAGTAGGAATAGTTCTACATGTAACATAGTGTATAAAGAACGTCCCCTTAACTTATGTTCATTTAACTTAAAATATGATGGTTCTACTTGTGTACGTGTGTTTTTAGAGAGATTAGAGGAACTTAGATGTGCTCGGGAGGTTACTAAGCCTAGACTCCTTATGGCTTTCTCCGACCTGTTGGATGGACCGGCTTTGTCTTGGTTCCGTACAAACAAAGCTAACTTCATCTCATATGAGGATCTTATTAGTGAGCTTAGAGATACCTTCGATATTCCTGATTATGATTACCGCCTCAGGAACGAGATAAGACAGCGTACACAAGCCCGCTCTGAGTCCTTGGTTAACTATATATGTACAATGCAAGCCATGTTCTCAAGGTTGTCACGTAAGATGCCCAGTGAGGAACAGCTGGACATTCTCATGCACAACATTAGACCTGACTACATGAAGGAACTGGCCTTGCATGATGTCAACTCTGTAGATGACTTGAGACGTTTGGGTAAGCGCTTGGAGCTTGCGCGTACTAGGGCAGACGCTTTCCATGAGCCTGCTCTTGACAAGTTTGAGATTACATCTGACTTACACCAGCTTAAGAACAAAGGTGTACAAAAGCCCGCTAAGCAGGTGTCTGCAGTGGAGACGCCGGTTACCCCCCACGATCGCAAATGCTTTCGTTGCGGCGGGGGCGGTCACACTGCATACAGCTGCACACAGTCAAGGGAGCTGGTGTGTTTCCGGTGTGGTCTCAAAGGAGTCAAGACCCCAGACTGCTCACACTGTACTAGCAAGTCAAAAAACGCGTAGGCCAGGGCCTTATTAGGAACTCTGTGCATCACTCTGTATCTGAGTCTATTTCTGATAAGGTCCTGTTTCCTAAACGGGATAGTGACATTAGACCGTATCTAGTTGTTAAGGTTTTAAATTTAAATGTCTTAGGCCTTCTAGATTCCGGTGCCTCCTGCTCTATACTAGGTAAGGGAGCGCACCGCATCTTCTTGGAACTGGGTTTTGATCTTGTGAGTATCAATCCTACTTTTCGTATTACAACTGCAGACAGCACTCACTTGCAATGTCTGGGTTGTATCTCTTTGCCAATTGAGTACAATTCGGTTATCCGAGTTGTCAAGTTCTATGTTGTCCCAGGTATAACCACCTCTATGATATTTGGAGTGGATTTCTGGCAACAATTTAAGTTGAGTGATAAGTTAATTTTACAAAATATTAGTCTTGATAGCTTTAGTGATAATAATCCTATAGAGTCTGTGTCCCTTAACGGTGGCCTCGAGGATTACAACAACTTGACTGCTAAACAAAGGTGTGTAATCAACGGGGTCATTGAGAAATTTGACTCATTGAACACTGATAAGGTGGGCTTAGGTCGGACCTCACTTGTACATCATGTCATTGACACTGGTGACAGCAAGCCGATAAAGCAGCGTTACTATCCGCTCTCTCCCCTTAAGCAGAAGGCCCTGGAAGCCGAGCTGGACCGAATGCTGGAGATGGGAGTAGTGTCCCCGTCTCAGTCCGCCTGGAACTCTCCAGTGGTCATGGTGGAGAAGGCGAACGGCGACCTCAGATTGTGCTTGGACTCTCGCAAGCTGAACTCTGTGTCAAAGAGTGACGCCTACCCCTTACCCTATATCAATCAAATCTTGGACCATCTTAATAATGCTAAGTATTTAACTTCTGTAGATTTGAGTGCGGCTTACTGGCAGATTCCATTCGACTCACCCCAGTCTGCTGAGAAGACTGCTTTTACGGTTCCCCGGAGAGGATTATTCCAATACAATTCGATGTGCTTCGGTCTTGTCGGAGCCAGTGCCACGATGCAACGCCTCATGGACCGTCTGTTTGGTCCCGAGTTCGACAACAAGGTATTTGCGTTTCAGGATGACATAGTCTGTGTGTCCAGCACCTTTGAGGAGCATGTAGAGCTCTTACATAGAGTCTATCAGCAACTCAAGGATGCTGGCCTAACTATTAATATGAAAAAATCCCACTTTTGTCGGAGTGAACTCAAATACCTGGGGTATTATGTGGACAAACATGGCTTACGGACAGACCCGGGTAAAGTTGAGGTTATCCTCAACTATCCCACCCCTTCTAACCCTAAGGAGGTTAAGAGATTTCTGGGAATGGCCGGCTGGTATCGTCGCTTTGTTAACAACTTCTCGAAGATTAGTAAACCTCTGTGCAAACTCACTTCTACGAACCTTAAGTTCGAATGGACCCCTGAGGCTGAACAGTCCTTTAACCTGCTAAAGTCAGCCTTGGTTTCTGCCCCTATATTAAAAATGCCTAACTTTGAGATGCCCTTCCGCATTCTTAGTGACGCGTCAGCTTACTCAGTTGCTGCTGTACTGACACAAACTCACGATGGTGTTGAGCACCCTATCGCCTACTGTAGCCGTTCTCTCAACAAGAACGAGGTGAACTACAGCACAACTGAGCGAGAACTTCTGGCCGTGATTTTCGCTTTGGAACAATTTCGACAGTACGTCGAAGGCCAAAAATGTACGGTCGTCACGGATCATTCATCTCTTCTGTGGTTCCATAAGCTAAAAAATCCCACAGGTCGTCTAGCACGTTGGAGTATGAGGCTCAGTCAATTCGACTTTGACATAGAGCATCGAAAAGGTAAAGACCACGTTGTACCTGATGCTCTGTCTCGTATCAAGATTGAGTCCCTCGATGCAGTACCCACTAAAGACCCGTGGTATGACCACACCATGAATAGTGTTCGGAAGAACCCGAGGAAGTCACCAAACTTTGACATTCGTGACAACCTTTTATAAAGGTTAACTAAAAATAAATATTCTCTGACTTCAGACTTTGACTGGAAGCTGGTGGTACCTCAGGAGGATCGCTTGCCCCTGCTCTCTAAGTACCACGATGACACACTTAGTGCCCATGGTGGCGTTTGGAAGACGCATAAAAGGTTAGCCCTAAATTATTACTGGCCCAAGATGTACGAGGACGTCAAAGAATATGTTGGGAATTGCGAAACATGCAAGCAGTACAAACCCGTAAATACGTCTCGTCCCGGCCTAATGGGTAGCCCGAAGCGGGTTTCGAAGCCATTCGAAGCTATCTCTGTCGATCTGCTTGGTCCCTTTCCCACTTCGAGCAATAGAAACGTACACCTGATCGTGGTCTCCGACTACTTTAGCAAATACGTCATGTTGTGCCCTGTTCGGGTTGCCACAGGCGCTGTAGTCGCGAGGTTCATAGAGAAGAGTGTGTTTCTCGTGCACGGAGTCTGCAAGACTATTTACATGGATAATGGCCCTCAGTTTGTGAGTAAGCCATTTAAAGATATGTTAGCTAAATACAATGTACCTAATATATATTATAACCCTAGGTATCATGCCCAAACTAATCAGGCGGAACGAGCTATTCGTAATGTTGTTCAAGCGATCTCATGCTATGTGAAGTCACAACACAAGTCATGGGATTCGTTCTTGGTTGAGATACAGTGCGCTTTAAACACTGCAGTTAACGAAGCAACTCGTTTCACCCCTTACTTCTTGGTACATGGTAGGGAATTTATTGGGGATGGAGTGTTATACAGGCAGACAGATATCGCGTGCCATCCTACTTCAGTCTCTGTAGACGATCCATCAGCCTTCGGTGTCAAGCTGAGAGAAATACAACGCATTTACGACCAGGTGAGGAAACATTTGAACGTTGCCCACCAGCGTAATGAAAAGTATTACAACCTCAGAAAAAGGCATGTAGAGCTGAAAGTGGGACAGATAGTTTACAAACGCACGTTCTACCTGTCCAACAAGGCCAAGAATTTTACTTCTAAGCTAGCCCCTAAGTTCCTTAAATGTGTGGTGACTGCTAAACGATCCCCTTTAGTATATAGGCTGTCAGATCTGGACGGTAAGGATCTTGGGGAGTACCATATCAAGGACATCCTGAAGTATCGGGAGGAGCAGTCTCCAATACCTAACGTAACTACATAGCACTGTTTCTCTAGTTTATTAAACCAGTGCTATGTGATCATTATGTAAGACTATTTTGATCTTTTGTTTGTATTTCTATATGTGTACGTGACTTTAAATTGTCACGTTGTAGTTTCTTCTATGCACCGCACCGAGCGTTTTTCTCTCATTCGCTTCTCGGTACTCTACAATATTCTGAGAGCTTGGGTAGTGTTAGGGTATCGGCAGTGAGTAAAGGGAGCATTCGTTTTCTATGAAGGGCATTAGACTCTAGTTACTTAGCCTAACCGGTACACGAGTCAGTGTCTAGTTAGGTACATAGGAGGATCTTTCTTTGGTATTGTGGTGGTCGTGGTCAGCTGGTGTTTGAGGGACCTGGCTGGTTGTCTTTGTTTATTAGTCAGTACTTTTCTGTTTTCTTTATTGTGTATTTCCAGCGTGTCATATCCGCAGGAAATACTATTGAAGGGGGGGTGGTTGTAGCATTTATTTTCTATGGATGCAGTATTCAGGATGTGAAAGCAGCTTAATCGAGTTATCTTTTTTTAATCGTTTGTCAGTGGTGACATTTCTGCTGTCAGAATGACAGTATGTCATAAGTTCGAGGACGAATCGATTTAGCATTTAAAGGAACAGGTTTTGTTAAGATTTTTCGTGAAAGACAGGACTATGACCGAGACCTGCTTTGGGGTAGTTGGAGGTCCTTTGGCTTGTGCTCTGGGACTGTGCCGCGAATCGGTTTTTCGCTCAAGCGCGATTATTTGTTGCCTCGCTTGGTCTAGCGGGCTGTGATTGGGTTGCTGCATTGCGTCTTACTACATTTTGCCCAGAAAACTGGTGAGTCACTTCTTCTTTTGCAAAGCGGGTCGATTGTCGTCTGTCGCGCAGCCAAGATCTTAATTTGTCGTTTCTTTCATGACAGGGTTTTTTACTACGGGGAAAAGCGGCCCGTCCGCGGTTAGCAAAAACCACACCCAATGACACGTGGACTACATGAGCGAGGTGTTTTGAGAGGGACCAGCCGCCTCCACGTGGCATTCTCGGGCTGTGCTGTTCTCATCTTAACTCAAGGCCAGTAATTGTCACCCTATTACAGTGTAGTTAGCTGCTTACCCGTGTTACCTGCTCACGCGGCAGTGGTCTATTTAGTAGCATAAGTACCTAAGCACTGACTATACTTCTAAGTACCTGTGATATTTGTGTCTATCAGTGAATAAGCTCTCTGTGTGTCTCTGTGTATCTCTGTGTACATAGTAAATATATGTGTGTACACCCTATTGTCTGTTTTCGTGAGAGCCCTAGCCTACCCTTGCACACAGACTGGAAACTTAGAAATAAGGCGCCCTGGGATAGAGTTCTCTGCATAGCTACCTCGCGCTAGTTGGTGAGTAACACTGATCATCTTAGTGTTACAAAGGAAGGAATTACCTGACCAATCAGTGACGCGACTGTAGGCTTTGCAAAAGTTCTATTAGCAATGTTTTAAATTCTGTTGTTAAAGAAAACTCGCAAAAAACATACCTTCTTGTATCTTCAGATGATGCACAAACTACACAGTAATTGCCAAATATAGAAACGTGCGTAAATACAACAGAAATAATTATTATTATTTATTTTCCGGAATGCTAAAATGGCGTTTAGCAAGGAAAATGTACTCTGTATTCTGTGGTGGTTTGGCGCGACCCACAAGGGGATGTTGGGGAGATTTTGTACTACTTAATATTTTATTTTGCTAGTAGATTTCATTTTATTTAATTATGTTTCTATAAATAAAAAGTAAAACAAAATAATAATATATTAAGATTATTAAAATGATTGAAATTAAAAATATTTTGATTACTTATTATGTACTGAATTATTACTTATTAAATAGATGTTTCTTTATGGTATTGTTATAGTTTGATTTTATGACTTAAATTACGCCAGTAATTACTAATCCGATAAACAGCACTAACATTTTATAAATTTAATTATTACTTTATACCCGTAAACACATTAAGTAGGTAATCATATGTCTCAGTAAGTGAAATTCAAGTTTCCTTTTTACTCCACGTTCCTCTGATATTGACTTTTTTTCTTTCGCCAGCAAATATGTTTACTTCATGCATGCTACTACAGATAATTTATAGAATTCTTTTTTCAAATTTATAAAAGTTTATTTGTTTTTAAAGTCGCGATGTCGATGTGTATAGCTATGATACGTCCTTGTTTTCGACCATTTTTAATTGCTCATTTAATTTCAAAGGCTTTACTTTTACGTAAATTGAATCTAAATACCACTATTCAAGTAATATAAACTTTGCGTTTAACCTATAACGTTGGTAGTCTGGACAATAACAATATCAAGTAAGGTATTTCCGCAATACTAATATTTTTTACCCAATATTTAAGTTGGTAGGTAATGAGGTACTGCATGGTGTTTTTACGTATAGTACTTAATTAATGTAATGTAATCGAAAGTCAATACTTTACTTATATGTACCTACTTACTTTACTTTTTTTATAAACGACATTTTAATACCTACATTTATAGAAGAATACTTCTAGTTAGTAAATAACACCTTATATAAATAAGTACGGAAAATGCTCAGAATAGTTGTGGACCGCTTCATCTTAGAAAAAGTTACAAATGCCATCAGGCGAATTATCGTCCCGTCCATTTGTCTTCTTTGGGTTGGGCAGTTCGTTATCGTCGCCGTCGTGGTGATTTGCTAAGGTTTGTTTCCTTTTGGTGGTTGCTGTGGTTGGGATTGTTGAACTGTGGGAGTGAGGAGGTTCTGCACCAAAAACCAATACACGTTCACGGACAGTACGTCGAGAACCGTACATCCTGACTCTCATAATATGGCACTACGGCTGTAGCCGGTGATTTTAAATGTATCAAAAGTGGAATTACGTTCACAGCCGAAGATTTTTCATTACACACATAGGAACGGCGTGACTCTGTGCCGTTTTAGGCTGTAATACAGACAGCTAGTGTCACATCAAGCACTCCGACGCGTACACACAAGTTAAGTCTCTCACGCACACATTGAAGGACATCATGTCGTGACACTCCTTCTGTGGCCGGGTGATCTACCTACTACCGATTACGTCTTTGGCCGTTACTGCCGCAACACTTACTTGAAAAATCTAATAATGTGGCAGTCCGTCCGCAGGCGTGATACTATTTACGTCTTTGGCCGTTACTGCCGCAACACGTACTTGAAAAATCTAATAATGTGGCAGTCCGTCCGCAGGCGTGATACTATTTTGTATGGAAAATTTGTGTGTCATATCACAATTTTTTAGGAATGGTTTCTGTCCGTGAACGTGTTAAATGTAGTGGAATATCTATTTCACACAGCGCCATGTAGAATGAATGATTGCCAATCGCCAGCAAATATGTTTTCTTTTTAATAAACCTGTTTTACTTAAAAGCTTACAAGCACATTTTCGTAAGACTAATTCGAATCACTAATTCTCAATTGAATTGAATTGGAATTCAATTGAAACAATCAGTAGCTCTTTTTACAAGAAAAGCTACTTGCTATATAAATATATTTACACTATGATATTAAAATAGTAAAAAGCCTGGATTCACACACTATAAATCTTGGTCACCCTATTTTTTCCTTCGATTATAGGTTTTAAGTTCTATACGTCATTTAGTTCTTAATTTGAGGCTTTATTCATACTGTCTACACATTCTTCGAAATGGTATCTGTAATTAGCAAAAAGAATGGGACTTCTACTAAGCTCCGTTTAAGCTCCATTTAAGAAAAACCGTGGCCGCGCGGTTCGCATTGTGCGGACTGCGCGGCCATAACTTTGGAGTGCCGTATGTTGTGAAGTTCAAATAGTAGGGCTTTATTTTTATAATCTACATTTTCTTCGAAATCGTATCAGTGATTAGCAAAAAGAATTAGACTTGTACGTAGCTCCGTTCAAGAGAACTGGTGGCCGCGCAGTTGAATTCATGCGGACTGCGCGGCCACGGTTAAACCCTTATAACTTTCTAAATTTTGACTCTTCGAATTTGCGGTTTTCACTGTTCGTTTTCTACGAATTCCTTCGAAATGCTGACATAAGTTTCTTTTTTCTACGACATATTGGCCGAGCAATCGAAATGGACACCAGGTTATTCCTAGCTTACTTTGAGATCAGATAGCGTTGTGTGAGATGTCCGTGAATATTTATTTATTTATATCCTAGAAGTAAACTTCTCTATTCAAATTCAAACCAAGGGACTACAACTATTTGCTTTTTACGATTAAAAATATAGCAATATACGTGACATTAAAAAGTCTTATTAACCGACTTCAAAAAAGAGGAGGTTCTCAATTCGTACGCTATGTTTTTTTTTATGTATAAGTATTACACGATAGCGGCGCCGATTTTGATTTTTTTTGTTTGAATGAGGTTACTTCTGAGGTGGTCCCATATCCAGGGTATCAAGATCTGATGCTGGGATCCAGGAGAAATCGAGGGCAACCACCGAAAATTGTTGGGACAACTAGTGCGTTTGCTAACTTTTTGATTAAGTGCTTTAATAAGTAAGTATACCTACTACAATTTAATAAAGGTCTGGAGTCGATATGATGATGGAACCGAAAGACAGTTGAGGGAATTTCTTAACGATTTACAGCAGTTACCTTGTGTTTGGGCTTGATTGATTTGTGTTGATGAGAACTTTACACCTAGATAGATATACTTATCGGTCTACCCGTCACTTAAAATAATAATAAAAAAATAATTAAACAATAGAACCGACTTCATACAAATCCTTAAAAATAAAATATACCTAGCACATAGTGATATGTATTTTGATTTATCAGATTTTATTCAATTTAATATGGAAGTTGTTGCCATTAATAATACCTACCTACCTATACCTATGGGTTTACTTGGCGCCGACTTCAATATGTTATTGAATAAAATCTGGTAAATCAAAATAATAACTTTGTGCTAGGTAAATATTTTAAAGGATTTGTATGAATTCGGTTCAATTTTTTTTTTGGGAATATCTCGTCGACGCAACGTAAATCATGGTCACCCTTCTTTTAACTCGAGTTACAGGGTTTAAGTTCTGTAACTCGTGATTTTCAAGCATTAGAACTTCATTCATGATATCTACATATTCTTCGAAATCGTATCAATGATTAGCAAAAATAATGAGACCCCTACCAAATTCTGTTTAAGCTCCACTTTAAGAAACACGTGGCCGCGCGGTTCGCCCTTACGTAAGTGCTGTAGAACGAGAAGTTCAAACTTTAGGGCTATTTTTTTCAAATCTACTTTTTCTTCGAAATCGTATCAGTGATTAGCAAAAAGAATTAGACTTCTACAATGCTCCGTTAATGAGAACTGGTGGCCGCGCGGTTCGCTTTATGCGGACTGCGCGGCCATAACTTTGGAGTGCCGTATGTCGTGAAGTTCAAATAGTAGGGCTTTATTTTTATAATCTACATTTTCTTCGAAATCGTATCAGTGATTAGCAAAAAGAATTAGACTTGTACGTAGCTCCGTTCAAGAGAACTGGTGGCCGCGCAGTTGAATTCATGCGGACTGCGCGGCCACGGTTAAACCCTTATAACTTTCTAAATATTGACTCTTCGAATTTGCGGTTGCCACTGTTCGTTTTCTACGAATTCCTTCGAAATGCTGACATAAGTTTCTTTTTTCTACGACATATTGGCCGAGCAATCGAAATGGACACGGTAGTTTCCAGGGTTGAACACTGTATAATTGGTTTGCATTAGTTTATTATATATATAAGTGATTAATTATCGTAGCTGGAATTTGTTAAAAAATAATTGTATTGTATTACATGGTAAGCATACAAACAAAGGATGACTGACATTGACATTGGCCAAACCATAGCTATTTCAGTGATTATGTTTTTTTTTTCTCTTTCTTTTCGTTAGCTATTTTTGGCATGGTTACTGGAACGATAGGTATGCATTCTTTATACTCAATGGATGAGCCATAGCAAAGGGAAATTATCTTGTTTAATCATGATTGATATGGATAAACTAAGGGTATAGTGTGTACTACGGGATGAAATGCAGTCGGTAAACAAATCCAACTATGTTTTTGTTTGTATGCAGAGACATTTGCTGGCAGATAAGGCATTAGCATTTTAGTGGGCTCCCGAGGACGGTCAATATGCACTTGACAAGTTTATGGAAATTTGAATGAAAGTGGTTTCAGTGCGCGTGATTTCTTTGCACGTGTTGTGCATCGAAGTGTATCAACACATGACAATGACTCGGGTCGTTTGACCGTCTCCTGAGTCTACATATGAGGTAGTAGGTATGAGGTTTTATGTATTATTGTGTTATATTTGTTTTCTTTCTCTTTTGGTTTAGAACTATTTCATGGTATGCCCAAATTGTAGTTATATATATTTTATATTGTAGTCATATTTATAATGTAGTTATATTTTAATATGGAGGCTTGTCAATAGCAATCTTGTATTCTATTTCGTATTATTAGTTTTTATATTAGTCTGTAAGCCTTCTTCAAGAGCAATAAAAAAAAAAAAAAAAAAAAAAATATTAGAACTCAAGGTTAGGACCTCAGTTCTATTAATGCGTAACCTTGATTCACCAAAATTATGCAACGGCACGAGGCTGCGCATTAATGAGCTGGGGAGAAATATTATAAAAGCCACTGTTATTACTGTATCAGCCAAAGGAGAGTGCGTTTTAATTCCCCGCATTCCAATAATTCCCAACAATTTGCCATTCGAGTTCAAATGGTTGCAATTTCCCCTAAAATTAGCTTTCACAATGACAATTTATAAATCACCGGGTCAAACATTGAAAGTGGCAGGAATTCACCTGGGCACTACTTGCTTTTCACATGATTATGTTGGCTGTTCAAGAGTATCGAGTGCCCAAAACTTACATGTACTGGCTGAAAACGATAGATCATATAATGTAGTCTACAGATCCGTTTTACCATAAACTTTCCCTATCAACTTTAGTTTAGACAACAAAAGTGCATTACACGTATTTTGCGGCGTTATTGTTGTTTAAAGATATTCAGGCTTTGTACCCAATGAAATGCCTATTCCTCTTATTCAGAACTAGCTGATCCTCGCAACTGCGTTTACACCTACTTATTATACATACTTTTACTCTCCTTTTAATAGACGACCTTAAAAATAAATAGGGTACAGAAACAGTCACTAAAAATGGCAGGCAAATGGCAGGCTTAAGCTACTTTACTTATAATTAAGTATTTTTTGTAGAGACGCATCAGAAATCGAACAGTCTCATTATTTTGCAGCCCGAGGAAAACAGTAAACATGTGGTTCACAAAGAGGTGTTAACAATTCTTTTCATTTAACCACCTATCTATCTAATCTATATTAACAAAATAACTGGCCAACTCAGTCACTTATCAACACCCAACCGAAATTCTTGAACCCCGAGTCCTGAAATGTTAATGGCCAATCTACCCCTATAATGTAAGGATTCACTAGAAATCATTTAATCAAATTCTAGCCCTAATGGGATACACAGAATACAAAAGTTTATCGAAATGTATCCCGGGCAACATAAATTATAGTTTATTAGAACGAAGAGACTCGTTCCCATAGGATAGCCGACTGTTACAGAATTATTGGCATATTTATTATTTTCATAAGATACTGCCATTATTTTGCAGTAGCACGTTTGATAGTGACAAATGTCAACGTCAAACGTCAAAATAGTGTACAACGACCTGAATATATGTCGGGCTTCCGAATAAAACGCCAGTCTGAGGCGGACGCGATTAGAACACTAAGGTCAGTAAAACTTTGTTTGTGATTTTCGGTTGAGGAGTATTAAATAAATTTGGTTAAAATATTGTGATTCGTTTGATTTATCTTTCTTCTGCGATGTCTGTAACACATGTTACCCAGACCAAACGACGCAGAAAAAAAGACGATTCCAACTATGTATACAAGCTGTTGATTTGGTCGTGCACAAGCCTCCTTCAGTGCGTGGTGTACTATAGGTATTATCAATTTAAAGCAACACAGCAACACAGTAGATAACAAAACCCCAAAAATCCTGTTTTTAGTGAAATATGATGTACGAAGAAAAAATCTTCACCCGTGTATTTAATGTTTACGTCGCCGAGCCAACGCTAAAGCGCAAGTCACACTGCCAGCGGGCGGGTGAGCGAGCTAGGTACACTGCGAGCTGCCGAATAACCTACGTGGCTGATGCGAGCGAAGCTACTCGTTTTCGTCGTTAGGCGCGCCCGCTTCGCTAGCTTAACTACCGTCCTCCCCGTTTCGGGTACTCAGACTAGTCGTCGCTTGTCATTCGAATAGCAGTGTCCACGTGTCTAGTCTCATCCGCACTACCCGGTTCGCCCTTCCGTATGTAGTTTTTGGTGTAAACCCCATAGTTTAGCTCGGCAATGTCGCGTAGTTTGCATAACTTCAATATCTCACTTCACCCGCCCGCCTAGCTCGCTCGCCCGCCCGCTGGCGGTGTGGCCTGGGCTTAAAGCTAGACAATAGTAGGTACCTAGATAATGCGGCTACGTATCGCATCTCATGGCTCCTCTACACTGCCCGCGAAGTTGAACGAAGTTAAATGAATACGATAGTGTAAAGAGGCACTTCGGCTTACCTCGTCAAAAACTATACCTCCCCTCAGGCGACTTTATTTGCTGTCGATTTTTGCGCCTCAGTCAATGGGCCCAAAGATGCGGGAAGTGCGTTCACGAAGTACCTCTCTACACTACTTGGCCGACATCGCGTGTGCCGGTGCTTTGCCGGCGCGTGATTTAAGCTATAATTAGTGCTTTGGTGTATGTGATCCAATTATCAGCGTCAAACAGTGGTCAGGAGCAAATTATGTTGTTCCTGGAAACTCTGCCACACAAATTTCTTTGTTCATTACAAACGGCGGCAATGTGCGTGCGCAGGCTACTGACACCACTGAGTGTGTAGTGACGCACTTTTTTCGAACTTAGACAAAGTTTCTAGAGTACTTCGCCTATGAACTTTGCGGGCAGTGTAGATGAGCCATTAGTTATTAGGTTTCATGAGTTTTTAGTTCCAGCTGACAAGTTCGGTGACCTTTATGTACTTTTTTGATTTGATATTAATGATTTGATGATGAGTTTATATTGATTTAAAAGATTCCTTCCTACTTCAAGGGTTTAGGACCGGCAGAAACACGCTATTTATCATGCAATTGCAAACAAAAACATTAAGTACTGTTAGTAAACATTAGGTATGAGAAAAGTATTCTGAAATGAAGCATTTCTGGCGTAGTTAAAAAATTTTAATCAACTTATTTACAGAATTAATTGAGAATCAAAGCTTAAATACCTATTTACAAAATCATGTAACACGCAATAATTGTTCAAAATGCTCACCCCCAGTGTCTATGCACAGATTGGCGCGGCGCACTAAGTTGCGTTTTAAGCTGCGAAGCACTAGCACATTTGTTTTTATTTGTTCAAATGCCAAAACAATTCTATCACGTAATTGTGTAACACTCACAATGTCTTCATTGTAAACAAGTCTTTTAATATCTCCCCACAAATAAAAGTCTAAGGGCGTTAGGTCGGGTGAACGCGGCGGCCAGGCTACCGGTCCACCACGGCCTATCCACTGCGTACCAAACACTTCACTTAAATATTCGCGCACTTGGCGTCCATAGTGAGGTGGCGCACCGTCCTGTTGGAAGTACAAGTCCCTATGAAATGCGAGTGGAATGTCATCGAGCATCTCATTAACCACATGTCGGAGTAGCACCAAGTATGTAGCACTGTTCAAACGACCGTCAATAAAATATGGGCCAAGTAGATGATCACCGATGATACCAGCCCACACATTCAGACTAAACCGGACCTGGAACGAGTCCCGCGTAGTAACATGTGGGTTGTGTTGTCGGTTAGCCCACCAATGTTCATTGTGGACGTTATAAACGCCCACGCGCGTAAACAATGATTCGTCGTCGGACCACAAAATGTTGTGTCCATTTCGATTGCTCGGCCAATATGTCGTAGAAAAAAGAAACTTATGTCAGCATTTCGAAGGAATTTGTAGAAAACGAACAGTGAAAACCGCAAATTCGAAGAGTCAATATTTAGAAAGTTATAAGGGTTTAACCGTGGCCGCGCAGTCCGCATGAATTCAACTGCGCGGCCACCAGTTCTCTTGAACGGAGCTACGTACAAGTCTAATTCTTTTTGCTAATCACTGATACGATTTCGAAGAAAACGTAGATTATAAAAATAAAGCCCTACTATTTGAACTTCACGACATACGGCACTCCAAAGTTATGGCCGCGCAGTCCGCATAAAGCGAACCGCGCGGCCACCAGTTCTCATTAACGGAGCATTGTAGAAGTCTAATTCTTTTTGCTAATCACTGATATGATTTCGAAGAAAAAGTAGATTTGAAAAATATAGCCCTAAAGTTTGAACTTCTCGTTCTACAGCACTTACGTTAGGGCGAACCGCGCGGCCACGTGTTTCTTAAAGTGGAGCTTAAACAGAATTTGGTAGAGGTCTCATTATTTTTGCTAATCATTGATACGATTTCGAAGAGTATGTAGATATCATGAATGAAGTTCTAATGCTTGAAAATCACGAGTTACAGAACTTAAACCCTGTAACACGAGTTAAAAGAAGGGTGACCATGATTTACGTTGCGTCGACGAGATTTTCCCAAAAAAAATTGAACCGAATTCATACAAATTTACCTAAACCTTTAAAATATTTACCTAGCACAAAGTTATTATTTTGATTTACCAGATTTTATTCAATATCATATTGAAGTCGGCGCCAAGTAAACCCATAGGTATAGGTAGGTATTATTAATGGCAACAACTTCCATATTAAATTGAATAAAATCTGATAAATCAAAATACATATCACTATGTGCTAGGTATATTTTATGTTTAAGGATTTGTAGATGTTTCTTTATGCACAGGTGGATGCCCAGGTCAGATATGACAAATCTATAAGGGTTCCGTTTTTTGCCATTCAGCTACGGAACCCTAAAAAACAGTTACGTACTTAATCAAAAACTATGAAAGTAAGTACCTACTCACTTAATCAAAAACTACGAAAGTAGATTCCTTAGTTTCTTGTTAGGTGCAACTGCGAGATTCGATTATCTGGTACGGATCTCGCACTTATCCGGTTTTTTAACGTATAGAAGCCCCCACGAAGATAATTTAGTCTAGTCAGACTTAATTATCTTCTATTTTAAGAAGGTTGTCTCAGGATTCCTCGGCAGATTTTGGCCACCACCGCGGCCTTGCCTAGGGGTTTGGGTGTAATACCTCTTCTTTTGGGATGTTATTCCGCTTCTTGGGTCGCCAGGCGTACGTAGTATTCTAGTAAATCCCTTTATCATTCAGAAAATCATCTAAATTTATATCTAAGAACCATCAATATTCAAACTAAAATATCGCTTTAAGGTCTAAGTAAAAGATATCATCAGAGAATCAAATTTGATGAATGTTGAAAGAGGAATTTTGACTTTTATTGTATTTCAATTCTATAGGTCGGTGACTTAAAATGTAACATGAATAAAATCAAGTTCACGTTTTATGCGCACGTCAAGTGTAGAAAGGTCAAAGGATATCTAACTCTTTTCATTAAAAGAATTGCATTACACCACATTCTATTGAAAATAAGGATTAAAGTATATACGACGATGTTTTTAAATATCTACGACAAACAAAAAGCTGCATAAAGTATTAACTAATGAACGGTGACGTTTACATTAATTAGTACTAAACCACATAGTGCAGCAAACAATTCAGAAAATATTACTGAAACTATTCGAAATTGCCTAATTAGATGTAATTTCACTCTGTGAAATCAAACGGTAAACATCGCGTGTGTCAGCGCCGGCGGTAAACCGCAATTTAGTCGTAGCTTTGGGTGTATAAGATACTAGCTGACACGCGCAACTTCGTTTGCGGCACATGAGAGTTAGAAAAAGAGAGGTATGGTATTAATATTTTCAATAACATAATGTTCCCGTCGCATTTACTCTCGTCGCGCCTAGTCTCGTCGTACATGAGAGCTGACCCGCACAACTGCGTTTGCGTCACATGAGCGAGAAAGAGAGAGGTGCAGTATTAATATTTAAGGTGATATAATGTTTCCCTTCGCACTTACTCCCGTCGCGTCGCTTATATTAATTATTATTACAACGCTTAGTACAGTATTATTATTACAACGCTTAGTACAGTATATTATTACAACGCTTAGTACAGTTACGAAATTTAAGTACTTGGGTCATTGGTTGACAAGTGACCTCTCGGACGATGAGGATATTGAGCGGGAGCGTAGAGCTTTGTCAGTAAGGTGTAATATGGTGATTAGAAGGTTTGCTGGTTGTTCTAAGGAAGTCAAGTTAACCCTGTTCAAAACATACTGTCAAACATTTTACACCAGCAGCCTTTGGACTAATTATACCAAAAAGGCTTTCAATGCTCTACGCATTCAGTACAATAAAAGTTTCCGAATGCTTATGGGGGCTACCAAGGTTTTATAGAATATCGGGAAAGGTATGCAGTGCATCAGGAATATTTGCGGAGGCTAAGGTGGATTGTTTCTATGCAATCATTCGCAAAAGAGTGGCCTCACTGATGCGCCGTGTACGGGAAAGTTCCAGCAGTCACTTGAATACACTACTGGAAAGTCTAGATAGTCCTATAGTCAGACATTGGAATGTAATACATATGTTTGCAAATAGAATTGAAAATAATAATAGATTTAATAAGAAATTTTTATATAATAAGAAAATACTAACACAAATGGATTGAATTATCAAACATAATAAATAAAATTGAAATTGAAATTAATTAGAGCTGACCTGCACAACTTCGTTTGCATCACATGAGATTGAGAAGGAGAGAGGTGTGGTCGCAACTTTACATATTAATGGATGGTTTCAGGTACCTATACACTATAACAATTCTACGTACCTACTCATTGAAATGTAATTTTTGTGTAGAAACCAGGCAAGAATGTTCGCATACTCAGAAATAAATTATTTGTTCAACTTTTAATAAGAAGTACATAATAAGTTTAAAATCTTATACAAATTCATCCCGGTCAAGAATACTCCTCGCACCTTTGAACGACTCAGCGAGGTACTTGACTGACGTGCTCGGCGCTATGCATAGGCGTGCTATTCGCATTATACTGAATGTCCTGAAGTAACGAGAAGTCTAGAACTCTTGCTGCCGCGAAGAACCATCGAGCTGCATTCTACCAAATCTACACGGTGAGTGTTCTGAAAAGCTTCTCAATGTAATCCCTCGCTGTCCTCTTTGTTCTTAAACAACGCGTACTGGGCAGAGGTGTCATTCTTACAGCGTCGTGAGAATCTTCCCCATGATTGAGCGATTGAAAAGATGGTTTCTCTGTCGACCCATAAAACTTTTAACAATTTGCCTCCTCTTATACCCCCGGGGCTTTCAAGCGAAGCGTGAGGCGATACACCATAGGGCCGACCGCTTAATGACCACTGTCAATAGTCTTCTATACTGTGAGATTGGCACCTATTCGCCAGAAGCCGGTGTCCTTTTGATGAGCTATAAATGTTAATAAATAAATTGTTTAAAAATCCCTAAAACAACACGCTTTTATAAATGCATGTAAAAACCAAAAATAAATTATAGATCGTTCAAGTTGCCTCGATTTCTGGGCTGAAATGTAAACTATGTGCTTTTAATTATAATATTTGAGTGTAAAAGCGTGGGGCGCTGGGACAAGAAATACTTTTTTGTAAGCAAATCCTTATTAATAATAATCCTGATATAATAAAAACCCAGGCGGAAGCTGCATGAGGTCGCACAAGAGCATAACGTTTATGCTGTCAAAGGGAACGCCTCTTCTTTCAGGCAATTAAGTATACACATGAGGGAAATACGTCAACAGTGGCAAAATGTACACTTCAGCCCAGAAATAAAGGCAACTTGAACGATCTATGTTCCCTGCGGCTTCATCCGCGTAGAAGTCGCTTATCGCCTAGAATCATTACCCTCCTTTTGCGCAGTCCCTCTTGAGTTCCCTTGAACTCAAACTATCTTTATACCGAATTTCATCAAAATTGGTTCAGTGGTTTAGGCGTGAAAACGTAACAGACAGACAGACAAACAGTGTTACTTTTGCATTATATTAGTAGGGATTTCTGTATTACATGGTGTTTTGTCTGAGTTCGACTCATGTGAAAATATATCATTATTAGTCTATACATAATATACATTTTATGCAGGAACCTATGTCAATATTTACACTCAATATTAACTTCAATATATTATAAGTTTGTTATAACCTTAAAACCTAAAGTGGTCAAAGTTCATTACAAGACTTTTCTAACAAATCCAAAAACAGATATAATACGATATTCCATCAAGAAGTTCCAGTGCATATCTTCCGGCTCCATCATCAGACCAGTTCGACAGTACCATATTATTGTATTGTCATCAGAACTACATACAGCTGCCACTTTTCATGACGCTACGATCCTTGGAAGAAGCTTAAATTTAGCTACCTTAGATTCCATTTGTTCCATCATGAAGTTTCAGTGCCTATCTTCCAGCTCCATCATCAGATCAGTTTGACAGTACCATATTATTGTATTTTCATCAGAACTACATGCAACTGCCAATTTGCATGACGCTACGATCCTTGTAAGATAGATAAATTAGTTTCCTTATGCTGCGTCCATATTTGTTACATTTGGACAGCACGTTTCTCCACTACTGTGTCAGACTTGCGTTTTGATACCATGAAAACTGCAGTTTTGGGGCTATCCATGCCGAACACCCGAAGAAAATGCTTGACATAGAATAAACGTCACGGTGATTTATGGCGTTACTAACTAGTAGTCATGCCCAGGGTAGTCGCTGTTTGTATACGGACACACATCAAATACACGTGGAACGGGTCGTGAAATCGAAAATGGGTTTTGGTGTGTTTTTTCATAGGGTATTCGGTGCTGTTCGTTGTCCGCGTCACCGGGAGACGTCCGCACTTGCATTTATGACCCGCGTTGAGGAACACTGAACGGGACAAACACAGAGACGGGGTACAGGCGCGAACCACTGGAGTTTGAAGCGCTCGTCGCTCCGGTTACTCTGTGTTCCATAAACGATCACTGAAGCAAACAACTTTAGCTATGGCAATTCTTTGGATGGTGATTACCACCTGATTACTTTGTGACAATCTATATATATAAAAATCAATGCCACTTTTCGTTGTAATTTTATAACTCAAGAACGGGCTCACCTATTCAAACCAAATGTTTAGGCTTTATTCGGACTATTTAGTAGATGGTTTATGTGAAGTTTGCACAAAATCGGTCGAGGGGTTCTTCATTTATCACGCAAACGAAGTTGCGCGGGTCAGCTAGTAATTTATAATTCATCGCTGTATATATCTAATTTAATTTTACGATTCTTAGGGTTCCGTACCTAAAGGGTAAAAAAATGGGACCCTATTCATGAGATTTCTCCGTCCGTCTGTTTGTCTGTCCATCACGAGGCTGTATCTCATGAACCGTGATAGCTAGAAAGTTGACATTTTCACAGATGATGTAGGTTTTAGTTTTGCCGCTCTAATAATAATTACTTTTAGTACTTGTTGTACTAAAAGTAATTATTATTTTTAGTACAACAAGTACTAAAAGTAATTGTTATTAAAGCGGTTATAACAAATACACCCTACTTCCCTGGTTTGTTTGTGAAGATGTTTGGATGCTTGTTACTCAAACACGCTCTAATGGATTGGGCTAAAATTTGGTACAGATAGCTTATAGTCTAGAATAACAGAGACTACTATTGTCAGCCCGGAAATATGTTCCCACGGGAAGCGGGAATTGGTACAGAATTTCACGCGGGCGAACATCATCTAGTAAATATATGATTAAGGGGGGCTCCCATATAACAGACGTGATTTTCCGCAACGGAGCCCTCCGTGCGGAAAAAACCGGCCAAGTGCGAGTCAGACTGTCTGACTCGCACTTGGCCGGTTTTTTGTATCATTAATGTCTACAAGACAAGAAGCGCTCGTGGCCCCGCGTACCTACCCAGCGTTCTGTAAACGATCACAGAATTAAGCAACTTTCACTACGGCCAGTCCTTGGATGGGTGACCATCCATGTGACAACTTGGTGAAATTTGTTGTAGCGTTTCCGTGCTTCGGAAGGCACGTTAAGCCGATGGTCCCGGTTGCCAGTGAAATGGCAGTCGTAAAGCCAAGTTGAGAGCCTTTTTAGGCAGCTTGAAAACTTTCAACAGCAGGCAGTCACAACCTGCGCCTCTCCATCTCAACACGGCAATACGACTCACCACCTAACCTGGCACAAATTCAAAAATAAGGTGAAATGTAGGCATATAATATGCCTCTGCCTACCCCTGCGGGGATTAAGGCGTGACCATTATGTATGTATGTACTCGTATTATCTTCAATACATACCAGTCACAGTAGGTACGAAATGCATAGTTACTACCAATGAGATAAATGTCTACAGCCCGTTCGCTCCAAGTTTGCTGCTGGCTTTATGGCTGGTGTAGAGGCGTAGTAGGAAAAGCGGTCGGCAAACTTAGAGCGAACGGGAAGTATGTACTTATTTTTGAAAAAACAAAAGATCCTTGACCCGTTCCTTGCATTCGATATTTAAAACTTTCAGCTGCCTGTCAGCACAATATAAAGCCCGTCACATACGTACCTAACTATAATATAAATGAATATGAAACATAGCAAGGCAAATTAATTATCTTCTAACTAAATTTACGAGAGTCCACACGGAGCAATAACAAATTTGTATGCGATCAACAAAATATGTCGACAGATTATATCTCGATATATTTTAAAGGTGTAGACCGAGTGAGATTAAAAATATATTAAAGTTTAACTCCCGTGTGTATTACTTGCTATAGTATTATATAATAGTTAATGTCCCGCGTCCCCGTCGCTCTGTTGTCACCACGGGACTGTAGTACTAACTAGTTAGCACTAAGGAGGCAGATTGTAAGCGACGCACTAAGTCTTTTAGAATGTAAATTTTATTACCTGTGATTTTTCGGATCGTAGCGTCATGCAAATTGGCAGTTGCATGTAGTTCTGATGAAAATACAATAATATGGTACTGTCAAACTGATCTGATGATGGAGCTGGAAGATAGGCACTGAAACTTCATGATGGAACAAATGGAATCTAAGGTAGCTAAATTTAAGCTTCTTCCAAGGATCGTAGCGTCATGAAAAGTGGCAGCTGTATGTAGTTCTGATGACAATACAATAATATGGTACTGTCGAACTGGTCTGATGATGGAGCCGGAAGATATGCACTGGAACTTCTTGATGGAATATCGTATTATATCTGTTTTTGGATTTGTTAGAAAAGTCTTGTAATGAACTTTGACCACTTTAGGTTTTAAGGTTATAACAAACTTATAATATATTGAAGTTAATATTGAGTGTAAATATTGACATAGGTTCCTGCATAAAATGTATATTATGTATAGACTAATAATGATATATTTTCACATGAGTCGAACTCAGACAAAACACCATGTAATACAGAAATCCCTACTAATATAATGCAAAAGTAACACTGTTTGTCTGTCTGTCTGTTACGTTTTCACGCCTAAACCACTGAACCAATTTTGATGAAATTCGGTATAAAGATAGTTTGAGTTCAAGGGAACTCAAGAGGGACTGCGCAAAAGGAGGGTAATGATTCTAGGCGATAAGCGACTTCTACGCGGATGAAGCCGCAGGGAACATAGATCGTTCAAGTTGCCTTTATTTCTGGGCTGAAGTGTACATTTTGCCACTGTTGACGTATTTCCCTCATGTGTATACTTAATTGCCTGAAAGAAGAGGCGTTCCCTTTGACAGCATACAACTCCATATTCAAGTCTAAGGAAGTCACAATTGGTGACAGGCCAGCCTTCAGTGAATGGGCCACTGAGGATATACATAAAAGTAGATTAAAACTGTATGAACTATACTCAGAAAGACAGCTTAATAGAACAGATGAATTTCTAAATTACGTTAAAACTTATTCAAAAAAGTTTAAAGCAGACTGCTTAGCGGCCAAAAGAAAGTATATAAGTAATAAAATTATCAATAGTGTAGACAAAGTTAAATCTACTTGGAAAATAATTAACGCAGAAAGAGGCCAAGCAAAATCAAATGATAATAATTTTAAACTTAAAGTAAATGGTAACATAATTACAACAGATGCCGAAGTCGCTCACGAATTTGAACAATTTTTTCTCGTATTTCAGTAGATTTGACCAGAGCCCTAGGTTCTTCTATCCCAATAGCAGAATCCTTGTTAAAAGCAATTTTAACAGCACATTTGTTCCTTGCTGTAATGAAATATTCAAATTCAGTAAAATTAGTTTACACACTATCATAAAAACTTTTAAATCTTTAAATATTAAGAAAACGGCTGACCTCTGGGGAATTTCTGTACATTTAGTTAATTCGTTAATTGAAATGGTTGCTCCTGAATTATCAATAATATTTAATAATTGTGTTGATAGTGGTGTGTTTCCTGACTTAATGAAGTTTAGTAAAATAACTCCTCTGTTTAAATCGGGTAGCACCTCGGATCCGTCCAATTTTCGTCCTATTTCTGTACTACCCACGTTTAGTAAAATCTTTGAAAAGGTAATGCTTAATCAAATGCAAAATCATTTTAATACAAATAAACTATTCCATACTAAACAATTCGGTTTCACGCGCGGTCGGTCTACCACGGATGCTGGAATCAAATTATTAGAGTATATATATGAGGCCTGGGAGGAGTCGTATGATGCTTATGGTGTATTCTGCGACCTATCTAAGGCCTTCGATTGCGTCCAGCATCAGATTTTAATTCAAAAACTTGATCATTATGGGATCCAGGGGACGGCCTTGGATTTAATTAGTTCTTACCTAAGAGATAGAGTACAGAAAGTAGTTATAAATGGTAAACAGTCACATGGTTCTGCTGTAACAATGGGGGTGCCTCAGGGTTCAATTCTGGGACCTTTTCTATTTTTAGTGTACATAAATGATCTCCCTCACCTTATAGGAGACGATCACAAGGTAGTTTTGTTTGCTGATGACACATCTTTAATGTTTAAAGTTGAACGTGGACAACGCGATCTTGACGAAGTAAACAATGCCCTCTCTAGGGTAGTCCACTGGTTTAACGCAAATAATTTATTGTTAAATGAAACTAAAACAAAATGTATTAGATTCACCTTGCCAAATGTTAGGCTCGTTAACACCAGTATTAAGATTAGGGATGATCAAGTAGAATTGGTCGATGAAACTGTCTTTCTGGGCATAAAGTTAGACTCCAACTTGCAGTGGGGGCCTCACATCGAGAAAGTCTCGGGCAGACTGAGCTCTGCAGCCTATGCCGTTAAAAAGATCCGACAACTGACAGACATTAGAACAGCGCGTCTTGTCTACTTTAGCTATTTCCACAGTGTCATGACCTATGGCATACTATTATGGGGTAACGCTGCCGACATCGAATCTATCTTTGTGTTGCAGAAAAGGGCTGTCCGGGCTATCTATGGTATGGGGATTCGGGAGTCATTAAGAGAAAAGTTTAAGGATATCCACATACTTACTGTGTATTCACAGTACATAAATGAAAACTTATTATATACTCATAAAAATAACAGTAAATTTATTAAAAATAGTGATATCCATAATCTAAACTTAAGAAATAAGAATAAATTGGCTGTACCTAGATTTAGGCTTAATAAAATAAGCAATTCTTTTGCGGGCAATTGTATTCGAATGTACAATACATTGCCGACAGCCGTAACAGGTTTGTCAGTTAATAAATTTAAAAAACTAATAAAACTTAAATTGTGCCAGAAAGCTTATTATAGCATTAAAGACTTTCTAGAAGACAAGGCTGCCTGGCAGTGACACGAATTGCTCCTTTCTACATAAAAAAAAAACTGTATTAGATACTAAGATACTAGAAGAGAAGGGACCAGACTGAGTTTCTTGGGGTGTTCTTCTCAGTCTGTAGTATTTCCGAACCCCCGGTAGAGTCACAAAAATTTTGACAAACCTAAATAATTTTTTTAAAAATTTTAAAGGGAATAAATTTTATTTTATTTTATTTTATTTATTTTTTATTGCCGGGCACGGTAGCTTCGGTAGGTATCTGTGGCGAAAACACCGGGAAACCACGACCGAGTGTCAGCACTGCGAGGACCGCAGCAATGACACGGCGCTCCACACGCTGATGGAGTGCACGGCGTGGGCACAACAGCGCCAGGTCCTCGTAGTGGGTCTGGGCGTGGACACTCTCGCTCGAGGCCATAGTGCGAGCCATGCTCTCCAGCGGGAGTAAGTGGGACTGCGCCGCCTCTTTCTGCGAGCAGGTCATGCTCGCGAAGGAGGCGGCCGACCGGGTGCGGGAGAGAACTCTCCCACCCGAGTTCCGCAGTCGGCGCCCTGGGCGCCGCCGACGTGTCTTCGCCTAGGACTATCGGCCTCCATGACCGGGGGTCTGAGGACGGTGAGAGGGCCGCTCACCGTCCTTACAGTAGCAGGCTCATGACGGCAGCGTGACGTGAGCAACTCACGCACGGCCCCCCTTAGAAGCGGGGTCACATCCGAAACCCCCCATAGACGCGGGATTGCACCCGAACCACCCCCTGGGTGAGGCCGCATTGGCGGCCGTAGGTCTGTTGGGAGTCACGGGACATCCTTCCTGAGGGCTTACCCGGGGCTCTCAACCATAGGCTGTTGGGCGTTACGTGAGGTTTTTTAGTCGGTAAGAGTCCGGCATAGCATCCTACGAGGATTTTCCCTCACACCAAAAAAGAAAAAAAAAGCCATCTTAGAATTTTCTTCTTCTTTTCACAAATGTATTTTTGTCACACAAAATTCGAATAAATTACCAATTATACTTCCATATAGCATATTTGGTTAATATTATACCAAAATAGCGCTTTTTATTTAAGTTTATGAATTTGTAGTAAAATCGTCACTTTGAAGTCTGAAGTAAAACCATAACATAAATGACAACGATTTCACAAATTATGTGTCAAAATAAAAAGTAATTTAAGTATAAAATAAGAGTATTTAAGGAGTATTAAAAATAAATAAATAAATAATAAATATTCACGGACATTTCACACAACGCTATAGTATTGATATCAACTCCGGAGAAAATCAGCCCCAAAATAATTTACATTCCCTTTTTAGCTCGTTATAGTATAAAATTCAATAAAATACGAAACACGTCTTCCATCAATTATGTTAATAATGCTATATGCCAAATTTTAAGTAGATCGGACCAATGAATCACGTTGTCCCATACAAACTTTACCCTCCTTTTTTATGCCTTTGGAGCTGGAATTTGCAAAAAATTTAAAATTACTTTTTTCATATTGTAACAAACAACGCTCATGCTTAGTTTCATCATCGTACCGTTAACCGTTTAAGCAATAATTGATAATAACTTTGGGTCTAGTGATCGAACCGCAAAATTAAGTTTGGTTTGAATTCTATATACTTTTCCGGGATAAACAGTACCCAGTGTGGTGCCCAGGCTATTAAAGAATAATTATACCAAGTTTCATCGTAATCGAACCGGTAGTTTTTGCGTGATGCCTGAACAAACAGACAGACAGACAGACAAAAATTTTTAAATCACGTTATTGGGTTTTTGTGTCGGTCTAGTAACACCCCCTGCTATTTATTTATTTGATATTTTGAATGTACATAATTTTCACTTCTACAGATTTATTATAAGTATAGATATAGATGACTCCTCTCAATATATGGATATTTTTGAAATCTCAATTTTACTTTTTCATAGAAATATTTATTACTTAACATAATTTTTTAACAGCGTTAGCATTACCTCACAAATATTTTACCTTACCAAACATTCTAAGGTTCATTAAAATATCACACTCAAACATGTTAGTGTACATTAAAAATGAATAAGTTGTACTTCAAACCAAGTCCAAAAGGACTCAGAGTGACCTAAGTTGGGGACAGCGAGCAATTAAATAATTTCGAGTAACAAAAAGCTTTGTTGGCGTGCGCTCTACAACGTGTTAAAATTTAATAGAATTTTTATCACAGCGGTCTTTAACGCATCCTCTTGAATAAATTCAGGGACGGCATGTATGTAAAGTTTTAACCTAAGCTTTCGTACGGCATATGAGTCTGAAAAGACTCATGTTCCGTACGAAAGCTTAGGTTAGCAAACACATAATTTATAGACGTGAAGCAGCACGGAGTAGTCTTAATTGGTTGTTGAAGAATTAAGTATTATTCATGTCTTAACATTATTTAATTATCAGTAAAATTTTTAACCATGTTAAAAGAAATGTAAACATATAAAGTAAATAATAATAAAATGGTAACAAATTAAATATGGATATTTTATTTAAAAAATACCTGCCCTGTGTTCTACAGAAAATACTTACCAAAATTAAAAAAGATTTATTATTTGTTCGTATGTCCGGAATAAACGCGAAATACCACGTAGATTTCTTATCATTTTTCATTTCATTCATAGCTCTTGTCGCTCAGCGACAAACTAGTAAAGCGAGTGCTCGCCGGTTAGTGTGTACAGTCAGCGAGCAACTATTTGTATATTCATCTCTTTTGTTTACACGGAATGTATATCTATTGTACGTTTCTTGAGTGAGAAAATAGTCGATAGTTACTCGTTTTCTCGTCGGCGGTGGGACAACTGCCTAATGTCGAAAATGGCTTTGATATACAGTCTGCTGCTAGTTAAATATTAAAAACCATATTCAAAATTATAGTTACATAAAAATGGCACAACTGCGACTGGAATTGTGAATATTAATTTCAGTTTCAAATCCATGATCAGCTTTAGTAAGCACTCAACTATTAACTCTTCGCAGCGTCAGAGTGTTACTAATATTATAACAAGGGATTAAGAACTTAGTTGTTAAATAAACAGTTGACGTCATAGTTAAAGTTCACTTGTTTGTAGTCAATAACGTAGAAATAAATTTGATGGTTGAGGTAATAAAGAATTGATTAGTTTTAAGTAATGATCTAGATGCCGATTTGTTGTATGATTTTGGCATGTGTGGCATAATATGAACAACATTCTTAAATAATGAAAACCATACATACCTCTTGTATGATATGCTCTTAAATGGTTTAATTTTCACTTTATGAAAAAGATAAAACAGTTTTTTTTGTTATATATTTATATCCGCAACAAAATCAAAGTGTTTCGTGAGATATTACATAATCCCTAGCAAGACTTATTTGAAACACTAAAGAATTACTATCTCAAAAATATACTTATCGGTTCAGTGGTTTAGAAAAAAATTGGTTCAAAATAAGTAACCATCCAGACACATGAATGATGCAAAATATTTTACATAAATATCATATTTCTACTGTTTTATTTTATTAGTGTTGTGTCGAGCCAAGTGTTTTGTGTAATACGAACTCTTTTCTTTGATTTATTCACGCGTCCGTGAAATAAGGTTGTACGGGTTCAGGTGTATGCTCACTCAGCTTCGACAGCTGCCACAAAGCAAAGAGCATCTATTACAAAGTTTGTCTGAAACTGACTGACGCAGCTAGTGAATACATAAAATTAACACGTTCACGGACAGTACGTCGAGAACCGTACATCCTGACTCTCATAATATGGCACTACGGCTGTAGCCGGTGATTTTAAATGTATCAAAAGTGGAATTACGTTCACAGCCGAAGATTTTTCATTACACACATAGGAACGGCGTGACTCTGTGCCGTTTTAGGCTGTAATACAGACAGCTAGTGTCACATCAAGCACTCCGACGCGTGCACACAAGTTAAGTCTCTCACGCACACATTGAAGGACATCATGTCGTGACACTCCTTCTGTGGCCGGGCGATCTACCTACTACCGGTTACGTCTTTGGCCGTTACTGCCGCAACACTTACTTGAAAAATCTAATAATGTGGCAGTCCGTCCGCAGGCGTGATACTATTTTGTATGGAAAATTTGTGTGTCATATCACAATTTTTTAGGAATGGTTTCTGTCCGTGAACGTGTTAAACTATGCTCAACTTTTGTACAAGAGCACACAAGGGATACCATTGTTCCACACAAACATTACCCTCAACGATCAAAATTACTTTGCTTTTTCGTGCAATTTTTGCAGTTCTAAGGCTCTTTTTATCTTCCTCTCGCACGATACTAGGTAGGTATTACAGAAAGTAAATTTTCTAACAGCTAACTAGAAGTACATTAAATAGTATCAAATTACAAAAACTTCAACTAAATTCTGTTTACAGATTAGTGCTTAAGCTAAAATAGGAGTAATTAACTTGTGGCAAGTAAACTATTTTGCTATTTACTAGCTTTGTGTAAAGTGAAACCATCTGACAGGGTGTACTCTAAGCATCAAACTAACTGGCAATAAAATACTCTTTTATAATTATATTAGTACCCGCGACTCCGCCCGCTATAAATATGCTAGTATGTAATGTTCATAGACATTATGAAAAAATATTAAACGTAACGTAATTCTGTGTATGCTGTGGAGCTCAACATTTATTCTCTGAATCGATGTGACTTTACAGCACAGATTATAATATTAGAAAATTTTCAGTAAATGGTGGGTTGGAAATTCTATCTTTATTAACTGTCATGGATGAACGCAAGGAAGAGACTCGTATAAAATTTTAAAGGTAACTAAGGCCAATTTTTACCTTTCAATGAGATGATAATTTTGCTCTGAACAGAATTGTAGAAGAGACACCATTAAAGTTTCTTCATAACTTTCAACTTCACCGATAATGAAGCTTAATTTTCAATGATCGAGTAATGGTTTGGTATTAAAGAAGCCGGTGGTGTACATTTCGTATTATGTGTAGGTTATATATAAAGCACGGCAATTCTATAAAGTATGTAACATAGTATTTGAGTAGGTACCTACCTAGAAAATCTCTAAGTCTGAAGAAGAACTTTTAATTGATATCTAGAATAGGATCTCTAGATATCAATTTTCTTCTTTGTCAGACAAATATTCCGGCAAGATGCCCATAAGGCGTTTAGCTTGCATCCCATGATGCATACACAGACTTACATACATAACGTCACACCTGTCTTCACTGATGCATTAAATGTCGCGACATGTCGGTAAATACGACTTATGAGTTCAATATTCGATGTCAACATTACGGAATATGAGGCAAATTGATAATAATTTTGAAATTTGTTTTGAGTTTTAGTGCATCGTTATCTTGTTAACTACTCTTCAGTGAATAATGTAAATTACTAACTTAAACTATGCAAAATATTGTTACTAACAAAATGATCTCTGTTAGGTACTTGAAATTAAATATTTTATTATCATTGTAATATAGAACAGTTTTTAAATATTTATCTAAAAAAAACAACAGAGCACCTACGTAACTATCGCGTAATTAGGCGTTAAAGAGAAATTGGACGTTAAACAGTTAAACTTTATCTGGAAAAGAAGTGCAAAAAAGTTGTTTTATAGAATTAATGTCAAATTTTGACAGCCAAAAGGTCTCAAGTTACTAAAAATCTATGATTGGATACACCAATTTCTTGTAGGATATTTCAACTTATCGACTTCTGTGTTAAATGATTTGAATACAAATCCAATATTTAAGAGAATTACAGAATGTGTGTTCAGCTTATTTTCAATGCAAAACTTCATTATCGAATTGTGCCTCTGGCTGCATTTTTAACTCTCTCTCTTGGCTTTTTGATTTGTATTTTAATGATTTAACTATCAACTACCTACTTTCTTATTGTAAATAGTTATGTGCTTTGCAGTAATTATTAAATACTATGAGTATTGCTTCTATTAAAAGTGAATAAAATACGTTCGTTTGGTTGGCACGGTCCCGCGAAATTTGCGACTTCAGAGCAGGGATGTTTTTGTTGCAGATGTAATTTTTTTCACATCCGCGAATGCAGATACGAATTTTTGGACGCTCATATACGCGGATGCGGATGTTGGTACCATTATGTAAATAGGTACCTCCTTGGTTTAAAATAATTTCCCAATACCACTGGGTGGTGTGTGTGATAATGTAAGTTATCGCGTAAAATCGTTACCCTTTTTTCCCGTAGTCAGTTAAAAAGTAGCCTATTTCCTTCCCAGGGACTCAAACTCAAACTTTATATAAAATATCATCTGAACCGCTTCAGCGGTTTAGGCTTAAAAGCGTAACAGACCGATAGACAGAGTTACTTTCGCATTTATAATATTAGTAGGGATAATATAGAATTATTAGACTCATTATTGGTCATTTTAAAGCATTATTTTTGTTGAGGTCACTTAATTTTTAGATTTGCTGGAATATTTTTTAAGAATGTCTATATAATTGAGTACAGAACTACAGAATGTAAATGTCAGTGGTTGACCGAAAAAGGGACCTGAAGTTATTCGAATCGGAATTGTTTTATGAGATATTTCTTTTCCGGAACCTTGTTTTGATCTAATATAAGAATATTTTTAGGTGCCGTAGTTTTGTTTTTATAATTTTTAGAGAAAGCTGCAGCTGTTTTGTAAAATTTGTCTGTACCTTACCTTTACTACACTTACTTTTACTCATAAAAAACCATAGCATTAGAACGTAAAAGAAAATTTTAAAAAATAGTACCAAAAAGACCATAAACATTAATAAGGTGGGTCTACGCTAGACGAGCCGAGCACGAGCCGAGCCAAAATGTGTGTAGTGTGGACCGACGACAGCCTCGAGCGACACTTTTTATCACGAGGAGATCGACTCGGCTCATGCTACGCTCGTGCTCGGCTCGTCTAGCGTAGACCCACCTTTATAAAACACGTCCCTCGGAAGACGCAATACTCATTTCAGTTCAGAACTTTAAGCGCGATTTACTCGAGATCAATATATTGTCTCTTGAGGTCCCTTTTGGGCAACCATTCACAAACAGTCTTACTATACAACAAAACATGTCACTGGACAAGCTAACAAATGGTTAGCAATGTAATTGAATTATGTCACCTGGGCAGTAGGTCTCAATTTATAACTAGACCGCGCACAAATAGGTACATGTTCAATGTGTAAACCTGTCTGTGTAAACGTACGGTAGTTAGTAAATCTTCGCTGTCAGCCGTCGGCGTCGGCTAGATTGTGTAGTAAATTATTGTAATTGAACATTTATTCCTATCTTCTAAGTAAATACGTACGTCATAGTCAAATCTAACGAATCGTTGATTGTTATGTGACTTTTCGATGGTTTGGTTTATATTAATAATTATGTTAGTTTGATCACTTTACTTTGTTCACTTATTCATTCTTGACATCATTATTCCAGCAATAGATCTGGTTCACTGATCTGTGTGGTACTAATACAGATCAGTGACCTGGCCACATCCAAAGATCTAAATTTTAAATTTACGTGACGTTTGATGTAGTGCTACGGAACTGAAGTTGCATTTCTACGGAGTTTGCTACGAAAAGCGCTACGAAATTATTATAAAGTGACTGTGTAACTTGGACTTTAAAAAAGCCTCTGTTAATCTATCTATGACATTATATTAAAGTTTTAACTATCCAAATCTTTGTATTGTTCTTACGCTAGTCTGACCTTCTCTACAGAGAGGCTCTACAAACTTAGAAGATTAAACGACGCCGCAGTGTCCCAGAATTTTGCTTAAATGCGTCTGCAAGTTGCATAAAGGGAACAAAATGACGGCACTCGGTCCCATGGGCCGTTACGCAAAGGTCCTTAACAGACTATATCCCAGTTTCTCACTCACACCAGTTTGGGCGGTTACTTAATTAAAGTTATAAACTTTGGAGTTTTCACTACCGGGGCCCACACAATTGTTTTAATAAATATTCCATGATGAACTTTTCATTCTTAAGTATTTTTTTGCATAATATATATCGTCACAAAATAGCGACCTAGAAAGCTTTTTATCATTCGTGTCAGGTACAAGGTGTGTACATAAGACAAACTTTGCGTGACAAAATTGATAAATTCAGACTTTAATGAACCAACTTAAAATATATTTAATGCCCAACGATAGCTAATATCTGATTCTGTTTCAATCAATATTCCCTTTCTTCCTTCGATTTTCTTACTGTCTTCAGTTTAACTACTCTCTTGTCACCCACTTCGGTTCTGAAGGCAGTGATCCTGAGTTTTAAGGTTCCATACCTAAAACAAAAACGGAACCCATAAAGGATTAGTTTGTTGTCCGTCCGTCTGCCTGTCAATAATCTTATCTTGTGAATGCGTTGAGTTAAAATAGATACAATATTTTATGTTAAAGTCTTGGGTTCCTTGACGCTGTGAAAAAATCTAACATCTAAGTTAACGCAGTAAAAAGTTCCCCCCGCTTATTTCATCCAGAACGTGTATTTCGACAGTCTCAAGGGAACCATAATACATAGGGTACTTCCCGTTAACCTAGAACCATGAAGTTTTTTCAAGTACTTACCCTCTTTTACCAGGAAAACAGGAGAAAATGTAAAATCTGTGCATTTGTAACGACATCATTAAAAACCGGTCAAGTGCGAGTCCCCCAAAATTTACTGCTTTTTTTCTAGTTTTACGTAAAAATCTTAATGCTGTTTACAGAATACATCTACTTGCCAAGTTTCAATGGCATAGGTCTTATAGTTTCAGAGAAAAATGACTCTGACATACGGACGGACAGACAGATATGACAAATCTATAAGGGTTCCGTTTTTTGCCATTCAGCTACGGAACCCTAAAAAACAGTTACGTACTTAATCAAAAACTATGAAAGTAAGTACCTACTCACTTAATCAAAAACTACGAAAGTAGATTCCTTAGTTTCTTGTTAGGTGCAACTGCGAGATTCGATTATCTGGTACGGATCTCGCACTTATCCGGTTTTTTAACGTATAGAAGCCCCCACGAAGATAATTTAGTCTAGTCAGACTTAATTATCTTCTATTTTAAGAAGGTTGTCTCAGGATTCCTCGGCAGATTTTGGCCACCACCGCGGCCTTGCCTAGGGGTTTGGGTGTAATACCTCTTCTTTTGGGATGTTATTCCGCTTCTTGGGTCGCCAGGCGTACGTAGTATTCTAGTAAATCCCTTTATCATTCAGAAAATCATCTAAATTTATATCTAAGAACCATCAATATTCAAACTAAAATATCGCTTTAAGGTCTAAGTAAAAGATATCATCAGAGAATCAAATTTGATGAATGTTGAAAGAGGAATTTTGACTTTTATTGTATTTCAATTCTATAGGTCGGTGACTTAAAATGTAACATGAATAAAATCAAGTTCACGTTTTATGCGCACGTCAAGTGTAGAAAGGTCAAAGGATATCTAACTCTTTTCATTAAAAGAATTGCATTACACCACATTCTATTGAAAATAAGGATTAAAGTATATACGACGATGTTTTTAAATATCTACGACAAACAAAAAGCTGCATAAAGTATTAACTAATGAACGGTGACGTTTACATTAATTAGTACTAAACCACATAGTGCAGCAAACAATTCAGAAAATATTACTGAAACTATTCGAAATTGCCTAATTAGATGTAATTTCACTCTGTGAAATCAAACGGTAAACATCGCGTGTGTCAGCGCCGGCGGTAAACCGCAATTTAGTCGTAGCTTTGGGTGTATAAGATACTAGCTGACACGCGCAACTTCGTTTGCGGCACATGAGAGTTAGAAAAAGAGAGGTATGGTATTAATATTTTCAATAACATAATGTTCCCGTCGCATTTACTCTCGTCGCGCCTAGTCTCGTCGTACATGAGAGCTGACCCGCACAACTGCGTTTGCGTCACATGAGCGAGAAAGAGAGAGGTGCAGTATTAATATTTAAGGTGATATAATGTTTCCCTTCGCACTTACTCCCGTCGCGTCGCTTATATTAATTATTATTACAACGCTTAGTACAGTATTATTATTACAACGCTTAGTACAGTATATTATTACAACGCTTAGTACAGTTACGAAATTTAAGTACTTGGGTCATTGGTTGACAAGTGACCTCTCGGACGATGAGGATATTGAGCGGGAGCGTAGAGCCTTGTCAGTAAGGTGTAATATGGTGATTAGAAGGTTTGCTGGTTGTTCTAAGGAAGTCAAGTTAACCCTGTTCAAAACATACTGTCAAACATTTTACACCAGCAGCCTTTGGACTAATTATACCAAAAAGGCTTTCAATGCTCTACGCATTCAGTACAATAAAAGTTTCCGAATGCTTATGGGGGCTACCAAGGTTTTATAGAATATCGGGAAAGGTATGCAGTGCATCAGGAATGTTTGCGGAGGCTAAGGTGGATTGTTTCTATGCAATCATTCGCAAAAGAGTGGCCTCACTGATGCGCCGTGTACGGGAAAGTTCCAGCAGTCACTTGAATACACTACTGGAAAGTCTAGATAGTCCTATAGTCAGACATTGGAATGTAATACATATGTTTGCAAATAGAATTGAAAATAATAATAGATTTAATAAGAAATTTTTATATAATAAGAAAATACTAACACAAATGGATTGAATTATCAAACATAATAAATAAAATTGAAATTGAAATTAATTAGAGCTGACCTGCACAACTTCGTTTGCATCACATGAGATTGAGAAGGAGAGAGGTGTGGTCGCAACTTTACATATTAATGGATGGTTTCAGGTACCTATACACTATAACAATTCTACGTACCTACTCATTGAAATGTAATTTTTGTGTAGAAACCAGGCAAGAATGTTCGCATACTCAGAAATAAATTATTTGTTCAACTTTTAATAAGAAGTACATAATAAGTTTAAAATCTTATACAAATTCATCCCGGTCAAGAATACTCCTCGCACCTTTGAACGACTCAGCGAGGTACTTGACTGACGTGCTCGGCGCTATGCATAGGCGTGCTATTCGCATTATACTGAATGTCCTGAAGTAACGAGAAGTCTAGAACTCTTGCTGCCGCGAAGAACCATCGAGCTGCATTCTACCAAATCTACACGGTGAGTGTTCTGAAAAGCTTCTCAATGTAATCCCTCGCTGTCCTCTTTGTTCTTAAACAACGCGTACTGGGCAGAGGTGTCATTCTTACAGCGTCGTGAGAATCTTCCCCATGATTGAGCGATTGAAAAGATGGTTTCTCTGTCGACCCATAAAACTTTTAACAATTTGCCTCCTCTTATACCCCCGGGGCTTTCAAGCGAAGCGTGAGGCGATACACCATAGGGCCGACCGCTTAATGACCACTGTCAATAGTCTTCTATACTGTGAGATTGGCACCTATTCGCCAGAAGCCGGTGTCCTTTTGATGAGCTATAAATGTTAATAAATAAATTGTTTAAAAATCCCTAAAACAACACGCTTTTATAAATGCATGTAAAAACCAAAAATAAATTATAGATCGTTCAAGTTGCCTCGATTTCTGGGCTGAAATGTAAACTATGTGCTTTTAATTATAATATTTGAGTGTAAAAGCGTGGGGCGCTGGGACAAGAAATACTTTTTTGTAAGCAAATCCTTATTAATAATAATCCTGATATAATAAAAACCCAGGCGGAAGCTGCATGAGGTCGCACAAGAGCATAACGTTTATGCTGTCAAAGGGAACGCCTCTTCTTTCAGGCAATTAAGTATACACATGAGGGAAATACGTCAACAGTGGCAAAATGTACACTTCAGCCCAGAAATAAAGGCAACTTGAACGATCTATGTTCCCTGCGGCTTCATCCGCGTAGAAGTCGCTTATCGCCTAGAATCATTACCCTCCTTTTGCGCAGTCCCTCTTGAGTTCCCTTGAACTCAAACTATCTTTATACCGAATTTCATCAAAATTGGTTCAGTGGTTTAGGCGTGAAAACGTAACAGACAGACAGACAAACAGTGTTACTTTTGCATTATATTAGTAGGGATTTCTGTATTACATGGTGTTTTGTCTGAGTTCGACTCATGTGAAAATATATCATTATTAGTCTATACATAATATACATTTTATGCAGGAACCTATGTCAATATTTACACTCAATATTAACTTCAATATATTATAAGTTTGTTATAACCTTAAAACCTAAAGTGGTCAAAGTTCATTACAAGACTTTTCTAACAAATCCAAAAACAGATATAATACGATATTCCATCAAGAAGTTCCAGTGCATATCTTCCGGCTCCATCATCAGACCAGTTCGACAGTACCATATTATTGTATTGTCATCAGAACTACATACAGCTGCCACTTTTCATGACGCTACGATCCTTGGAAGAAGCTTAAATTTAGCTACCTTAGATTCCATTTGTTCCATCATGAAGTTTCAGTGCCTATCTTCCAGCTCCATCATCAGATCAGTTTGACAGTACCATATTATTGTATTTTCATCAGAACTACATGCAACTGCCAATTTGCATGACGCTACGATCCTTGTAAGATAGATAAATTAGTTTCCTTATGCTGCGTCCATATTTGTTACATTTGGACAGCACGTTTCTCCACTACTGTGTCAGACTTGCGTTTTGATACCATGAAAACTGCAGTTTTGGGGCTATCCATGCCGAACACCCGAAGAAAATGCTTGACATAGAATAAACGTCACGGTGATTTATGGCGTTACTAACTAGTAGTCATGCCCAGGGTAGTCGCTGTTTGTATACGGACACACATCAAATACACGTGGAACGGGTCGTGAAATCGAAAATGGGTTTTGGTGTGTTTTTTCATAGGGTATTCGGTGCTGTTCGTTGTCCGCGTCACCGGGAGACGTCCGCACTTGCATTTATGACCCGCGTTGAGGAACACTGAACGGGACAAACACAGAGACGGGGTACAGGCGCGAACCACTGGAGTTTGAAGCGCTCGTCGCTCCGGTTACTCTGTGTTCCATAAACGATCACTGAAGCAAACAACTTTAGCTATGGCAATTCTTTGGATGGTGATTACCACCTGATTACTTTGTGACAATCTATATATATAAAAATCAATGCCACTTTTCGTTGTAATTTTATAACTCAAGAACGGGCTCACCTATTCAAACCAAATGTTTAGGCTTTATTCGGACTATTTAGTAGATGGTTTATGTGAAGTTTGCACAAAATCGGTCGAGGGGTTCTTCATTTATCACGCAAACGAAGTTGCGCGGGTCAGCTAGTAATTTATAATTCATCGCTGTATATATCTAATTTAATTTTACGATTCTTAGGGTTCCGTACCTAAAGGGTAAAAAAATGGGACCCTATTCATGAGATTTCTCCGTCCGTCTGTTTGTCTGTCCATCACGAGGCTGTATCTCATGAACCGTGATAGCTAGAAAGTTGACATTTTCACAGATGATGTAGGTTTTAGTTTTGCCGCTCTAATAATAATTACTTTTAGTACTTGTTGTACTAAAAGTAATTATTATTTTTAGTACAACAAGTACTAAAAGTAATTGTTATTAAAGCGGTTATAACAAATACACCCTACTTCCCTGGTTTGTTTGTGAAGATGTTTGGATGCTTGTTACTCAAACACGCTCTAATGGATTGGGCTAAAATTTGGTACAGATAGCTTATAGTCTAGAATAACAGAGACTACTATTGTCAGCCCGGAAATATGTTCCCACGGGAAGCGGGAATTGGTACAGAATTTCACGCGGGCGAACATCATCTAGTAAATATATGATTAAGGGGGGCTCCCATATAACACTGTATCATTCGGGCGCATGTGCCTCTCGCAAGGCCTGAACCACCTCGGCCCAAGGAGTGGCGACATGTGTGGCACTATAAGTCAGCAGACTGGGATGGACTGCGGGAGTTCTTCGCGTCGTACCCGTGGAGGCGGCTTTGTTTTGCCTCAGACGATCTGGATTCCTGCGCTGCAGCAGTCGCTGAGGGGATCTTGGAGGGCATGGAGTGCTTCATTCCCAACCGCTGGATCCCTGTGGGAGCTAAAAAGCGACCGTGGTTCAATCGGCTCTGCAGAGAAGCTTTGATGCTGAAAGAATCTGCCTACAGAGCCTGGACCACGGCTCGTGCAAATTCAGATCCTAACATCTCTGAGGTGAAACGCAAATTAAATGCCGCCTCGAGGGCCAGCAAAAAAGCAATTGTCAGGGCTAAATTCGACTTCGTCGGCAGAATTGGTGAGCGGCTAGCAGGGTACCCTTCAGGGAGTCGTGAATTCTGGTCGCTTGCCAAAGCTGCCGAGGGAAACTTCTGTCAGTCTGGTTTACCACCTTTGCTTAAACCCGACGGTAGTCTCGCCCAGAGTGCCAGGGAGAAGGCCGACCTTCTGGGTTTTCTATTTGCCTCTAACTCGACCATGAGCGACGGGGGTGCTGTGCCGCCGGACGTTCCGTGGTGTGGAACTTCCATGCCGGAAGTTAAATTTACGCAGCGGGACGTCCGACGGGAGCTTCGTTCTCTGGACGTTCATAAGTCGAGTGGGCCGGACGGTATACCCGCGGTGGTACTTAAGCAGTGTGGTCCAGAGTTGTGTCCGGTACTTACACGTCTTTTCACGCTTTCATATTCCATGCGACAAGTCCCGGCGTCGTGGAAGATCGCGTATGTGCATCCTGTGCCCAAGAAGGGTGATAGGACCGACCCGGCCAATTACAGGCCTATAGCCGTCACCTCCCTATTGTCTAAGGTGATGGAGCGTGTAATTAATACACAGCTCCTGAGGTACCTTGAGGAAAACGACCTGCTCAGTGACCGGCAGTACGGTTTTCGTCACGGTCGCTCGACGGGCGATCTTCTCGTGTGCCTCACACACCGATGGGCGACGGCTATCGAGAGTAAGGGCGAGGCTCTAGCAGTGAGCCTCGACATTTCTAAAGCCTTTGACCGGGTCTGGCACCGTGGTCTTCTTAAAAAATTGCCCTCATATGGACTGCCCGAGAGATTATGTGGATGGGTGTCCAGCTTCTTAAACTTAAATAAAAAGCGCTATTTTGGTATAATATTAACCAAATATGCTATATGGAAGTATAATTGGTAATTTATTCGAATTTTGTGTGACAAAAATACATTTGTGAAAAGAAGAAGAAAATTCTAAGATGGCTTTTTTTTTCTTTTTTGGTGTGAGGGAAAATCCTCGTAGGATGCTATGCCGGACTCTTACCGACTAAAAAACCTCACGTAACGCCCAACAGCCTATGGTTGAGAGCCCCGGGTAAGCCCTCAGGAAGGATGTCCCGTGACTCCCAACAGACCTACGGCCGCCAATGCGGCCTCACCCAGGGGGTGGTTCGGGTGCAATCCCGCGTCTATGGGGGGTTTCGGATGTGACCCCGCTTCTAAGGGGGGCCGTGCGTGAGTTGCTCACGTCACGCTGCCGTCATGAGCCTGCTACTGTAAGGACGGTGAGCGGCCCTCTCACCGTCCTCAGACCCCCGGTCATGGAGGCCGATAGTCCTAGGCGAAGACACGTCGGCGGCGCCCAGGGCGCCGACTGCGGAACTCGGGTGGGAGAGTTCTCTCCCGCACCCGGTCGGCCGCCTCCTTCGCGAGCATGACCTGCTCGCAGAAAGAGGCGGCGCAGTCCCACTTACTCCCGCTGGAGAGCATGGCTCGCACTATGGCCTCGAGCGAGAGTGTCCACGCCCAGACCCACTACGAGGACCTGGCGCTGTTGTGCCCACGCCGTGCACTCCATCAGCGTGTGGAGCGCCGTGTCATTGCTGCGGTCCTCGCAGTGCTGACACTCGGTCGTGGTTTCCCGGTGTTTTCGCCACAGATACCTACCGAAGCTACCGTGCCCGGCAATAAAAAATAAATAAAATAAAATAAAATAAAATTTATTCCCTTTAAAATTTTTAAAAAAATTATTTAGGTTTGTCAAAATTTTTGTGACTCTACCGGGGGTTCGGAAATACTACAGACTGAGAAGAACACCCCAAGAAACTCAGTCTGGTCCCTTCTCTTCTAGTATCTTAGTATCTAATACAGTTTTTTTTTTATGTAGAAAGGAGCAATTCGTGTCACTGCCAGGCAGCCTTGTCTTCTAGAAAGTCTTTAATGCTATAATAAGCTTTCTGGCACAATTTAAGTTTTATTAGTTTTTTAAATTTATTAACTGACAAACCTGTTACGGCTGTCGGCAATGTATTGTACATTCGAATACAATTGCCCGCAAAAGAATTGCTTATTTTATTAAGCCTAAATCTAGGTACAGCCAATTTATTCTTATTTCTTAAGTTTAGATTATGGATATCACTATTTTTAATAAATTTACTGTTATTTTTATGAGTATATAATAAGTTTTCATTTATGTACTGTGAATACACAGTAAGTATGTGGATATCCTTAAACTTTTCTCTTAATGACTCCCGAATCCCCATACCATAGATAGCCCGGACAGCCCTTTTCTGCAACACAAAGATAGATTCGATGTCGGCAGCGTTACCCCATAATAGTATGCCATAGGTCATGACACTGTGGAAATAGCTAAAGTAGACAAGACGCGCTGTTCTAATGTCTGTCAGTTGTCGGATCTTTTTAACGGCATAGGCTGCAGAGCTCAGTCTGCCCGAGACTTTCTCGATGTGAGGCCCCCACTGCAAGTTGGAGTCTAACTTTATGCCCAGAAAGACAGTTTCATCGACCAATTCTACTTGATCATCCCTAATCTTAATACTGGTGTTAACGAGCCTAACATTTGGCAAGGTGAATCTAATACATTTTGTTTTAGTTTCATTTAACAATAAATTATTTGCGTTAAACCAGTGGACTACCCTAGAGAGGGCATTGTTTACTTCGTCAAGATCGCGTTGTCCACGTTCAACTTTAAATATTAAAGATGTGTCATCAGCAAACAAAACTACCTTGTGATCGTCTCCTATAAGGTGAGGGAGATCATTTATGTACACTAAAAATAGAAAAGGTCCCAGAATTGAACCCTGAGGCACCCCCATTGTTACAGCAGAACCATGTGACTGTTTACCATTTATAACTACTTTCTGTACTCTATCTCTTAGGTAAGAACTAATTAAATCCAAGGCCGTCCCCTGGATCCCATAATGATCAAGTTTTTGAATTAAAATCTGATGCTGGACGCAATCGAAGGCCTTAGATAGGTCGCAGAATACACCATAAGCATCATACGACTCCTCCCAGGCCTCATATATATACTCTAATAATTTGATTCCAGCATCCGTGGTAGACCGACCGCGCGTGAAACCGAATTGTTTAGTATGGAATAGTTTATTTGTATTAAAATGATTTTGCATTTGATTAAGCATTACCTTTTCAAAGATTTTACTAAACGTGGGTAGTACAGAAATAGGACGAAAATTGGACGGATCCGAGGTGCTACCCGATTTAAACAGAGGAGTTATTTTACTAAACTTCATTAAGTCAGGAAACACACCACTATCAACACAATTATTAAATATTATTGATAATTCAGGAGCAACCATTTCAATTAACGAATTAACTAAATGTACAGAAATTCCCCAGAGGTCAGCCGTTTTCTTAATATTTAAAGATTTAAAAGTTTTTATGATAGTGTGTAAACTAATTTTACTGAATTTGAATATTTCATTACAGCAAGGAACAAATGTGCTGTTAAAATTGCTTTTAACAAGGATTCTGCTATTGGGATAGAAGAACCTAGGGCTCTGGTCAAATCTACTGAAATACGAGAAAAAATTGTTCAAATTCGTGAGCGACTTCGGCATCTGTTGTAATTATGTTACCATTTACTTTAAGTTTAAAATTATTATCATTTGATTTTGCTTGGCCTCTTTCTGCGTTAATTATTTTCCAAGTAGATTTAACTTTGTCTACACTATTGATAATTTTATTACTTATATACTTTCTTTTGGCCGCTAAGCAGTCTGCTTTAAACTTTTTTGAATAAGTTTTAACGTAATTTAGAAATTCATCTGTTCTATTAAGCTGTCTTTCTGAGTATAGTTCATACAGTTTTAATCTACTTTTATGTATATCCTCAGTGGCCCATTCACTGAAGGCTGGCCTGTCACCAATTGTGACTTCCTTAGACTTGAATATGGAGTTGTATGCTGTCAAAGGGAACGCCTCTTCTTTCAGGCAATTAAGTATACACATGAGGGAAATACGTCAACAGTGGCAAAATGTACACTTCAGCCCAGAAATAAAGGCAACTTGAACGATCTATGTTCCCTGCGGCTTCATCCGCGTAGAAGTCGCTTATCGCCTAGAATCATTACCCTCCTTTTGCGCAGTCCCTCTTGAGTTCCCTTGAACTCAAACTATCTTTATACCGAATTTCATCAAAATTGGTTCAGTGGTTTAGGCGTGAAAACGTAACAGACAGACAGACAAACAGTGTTACTTTTGCATTATATTAGTAGGGATTTCTGTATTACATGGTGTTTTGTCTGAGTTCGACTCATGTGAAAATATATCATTATTAGTCTATACATAATATACATTTTATGCAGGAACCTATGTCAATATTTACACTCAATATTAACTTCAATATATTATAAGTTTGTTATAACCTTAAAACCTAAAGTGGTCAAAGTTCATTACAAGACTTTTCTAACAAATCCAAAAACAGATATAATACGATATTCCATCAAGAAGTTCCAGTGCATATCTTCCGGCTCCATCATCAGACCAGTTCGACAGTACCATATTATTGTATTGTCATCAGAACTACATACAGCTGCCACTTTTCATGACGCTACGATCCTTGGAAGAAGCTTAAATTTAGCTACCTTAGATTCCATTTGTTCCATCATGAAGTTTCAGTGCCTATCTTCCAGCTCCATCATCAGATCAGTTTGACAGTACCATATTATTGTATTTTCATCAGAACTACATGCAACTGCCAATTTGCATGACGCTACGATCCTTGTAAGATAGATAAATTAGTTTCCTTATGCTGCGTCCATATTTGTTACATTTGGACAGCACGTTTCTCCACTACTGTGTCAGACTTGCGTTTTGATACCATGAAAACTGCAGTTTTGGGGCTATCCATGCCGAACACCCGAAGAAAATGCTTGACATAGAATAAACGTCACGGTGATTTATGGCGTTACTAACTAGTAGTCATGCCCAGGGTAGTCGCTGTTTGTATACGGACACACATCAAATACACGTGGAACGGGTCGTGAAATCGAAAATGGGTTTTGGTGTGTTTTTTCATAGGGTATTCGGTGCTGTTCGTTGTCCGCGTCACCGGGAGACGTCCGCACTTGCATTTATGACCCGCGTTGAGGAACACTGAACGGGACAAACACAGAGACGGGGTACAGGCGCGAACCACTGGAGTTTGAAGCGCTCGTCGCTCCGGTTACTCTGTGTTCCATAAACGATCACTGAAGCAAACAACTTTAGCTATGGCAATTCTTTGGATGGTGATTACCACCTGATTACTTTGTGACAATCTATATATATAAAAATCAATGCCACTTTTCGTTGTAATTTTATAACTCAAGAACGGGCTCACCTATTCAAACCAAATGTTTAGGCTTTATTCGGACTATTTAGTAGATGGTTTATGTGAAGTTTGCACAAAATCGGTCGAGGGGTTCTTCATTTATCACGCAAACGAAGTTGCGCGGGTCAGCTAGTAATTTATAATTCATCGCTGTATATATCTAATTTAATTTTACGATTCTTAGGGTTCCGTACCTAAAGGGTAAAAAAATGGGACCCTATTCATGAGATTTCTCCGTCCGTCTGTTTGTCTGTCCATCACGAGGCTGTATCTCATGAACCGTGATAGCTAGAAAGTTGACATTTTCACAGATGATGTAGGTTTTAGTTTTGCCGCTCTAATAATAATTACTTTTAGTACTTGTTGTACTAAAAGTAATTATTATTTTTAGTACAACAAGTACTAAAAGTAATTGTTATTAAAGCGGTTATAACAAATACACCCTACTTCCCTGGTTTGTTTGTGAAGATGTTTGGATGCTTGTTACTCAAACACGCTCTAATGGATTGGGCTAAAATTTGGTACAGATAGCTTATAGTCTAGAATAACAGAGACTACTATTGTCAGCCCGGAAATATGTTCCCACGGGAAGCGGGAATTGGTACAGAATTTCACGCGGGCGAACATCATCTAGTAAATATATGATTAAGGGGGGCTCCCATATAACACTGTATCATTCGGGCGCATGTGCCTCTCGCAAGGCCTGAACCACCTCGGCCCAAGGAGTGGCGACATGTGTGGCACTATAAGTCAGCAGACTGGGATGGACTGCGGGAGTTCTTCGCGTCGTACCCGTGGAGGCGGCTTTGTTTTGCCTCAGACGATCTGGATTCCTGCGCTGCAGCAGTCGCTGAGGGGATCTTGGAGGGCATGGAGTGCTTCATTCCCAACCGCTGGATCCCTGTGGGAGCTAAAAAGCGACCGTGGTTCAATCGGCTCTGCAGAGAAGCTTTGATGCTGAAAGAATCTGCCTACAGAGCCTGGACCACGGCTCGTGCAAATTCAGATCCTAACATCTCTGAGGTGAAACGCAAATTAAATGCCGCCTCGAGGGCCAGCAAAAAAGCAATTGTCAGGGCTAAATTCGACTTCGTCGGCAGAATTGGTGAGCGGCTAGCAGGGTACCCTTCAGGGAGTCGTGAATTCTGGTCGCTTGCCAAAGCTGCCGAGGGAAACTTCTGTCAGTCTGGTTTACCACCTTTGCTTAAACCCGACGGTAGTCTCGCCCAGAGTGCCAGGGAGAAGGCCGACCTTCTGGGTTTTCTATTTGCCTCTAACTCGACCATGAGCGACGGGGGTGCTGTGCCGCCGGACGTTCCGTGGTGTGGAACTTCCATGCCGGAAGTTAAATTTACGCAGCGGGACGTCCGACGGGAGCTTCGTTCTCTGGACGTTCATAAGTCGAGTGGGCCGGACGGTATACCCGCGGTGGTACTTAAGCAGTGTGGTCCAGAGTTGTGTCCGGTACTTACACGTCTTTTCACGCTTTCATATTCCATGCGACAAGTCCCGGCGTCGTGGAAGATCGCGTATGTGCATCCTGTGCCCAAGAAGGGTGATAGGACCGACCCGGCCAATTACAGGCCTATAGCCGTCACCTCCCTATTGTCTAAGGTGATGGAGCGTGTAATTAATACACAGCTCCTGAGGTACCTTGAGGAAAACGACCTGCTCAGTGACCGGCAGTACGGTTTTCGTCACGGTCGCTCGACGGGCGATCTTCTCGTGTGCCTCACACACCGATGGGCGACGGCTATCGAGAGTAAGGGCGAGGCTCTAGCAGTGAGCCTCGACATTTCTAAAGCCTTTGACCGGGTCTGGCACCGTGGTCTTCTTAAAAAATTGCCCTCATATGGACTGCCCGAGAGATTATGTGGATGGGTGTCCAGCTTCCTGGCCGGTAGAAGCATCAGGGCCGTCGTTGACGGCAGCTGTTCAGACTGCATGGCCATAAACGCTGGAGTACCGCAAGGGTCAGTGTTGTCCCCTACTCTATTTCTGCTGCATATCAATGACATGTTGTCTATTGACGGCATTCATTGTTATGCGGACGACAGTACGGGGGACACTTGTTACACGGGCCGCCCCGGTATCTCTCGGGACGCAGTGGAAGAAAGTCGTGAACAGCTTGTGTCTGAAATCGAGGCTACTCTTACTAGAGTGTCCGATTGGGGTAGACAAAACCTTGTCCAGTTCAACCCTTCGAAGACACAGGCGTGTTTCTTCACCGCTAAGAAAGCCCCAATTACTGTAGCGCCACAATTCCAGGGCACATCTCTTTCCATCTCTAAAAGTATAGGGATCCTTGGTGTTGACATCTCCAGTGACGTTCAGTTCCGCAGTCATTTGGAGGACAAGGCCAAGCTGGCGTCCAAGAAGCTCGGTGTGCTCAACAGGGCGCGGCGGTACTTTACTGCGGCGCAAACACTGCTTCTCTATAAGTCGCAAGTGCGGCCACACATGGAGTACTGCTGTCACCTTTGGGCGGGGGCACCTGAATATCAGCTTCGTCCATTTGACTCGGTGCAGAGGCGAGCTGTGAGAGTTGTCAACGATCCTATACTGACAGGTGGTGTTGAACCTCTTCGCGACAGGAGAGACTTTGCCTCCTTATGCGTGTTCTACCGCCTGTACAATGGTATGTGCTCTGAGGAATTGTTTGACATGATGCCCACGGCTACGTTCTATCATCGCACCGCTCGCCATAGACAGGGATTTCATCCTCACACCCTACGTCCGGAGCGTTCGAGCACGGTTAGATCCGATAGGGGTTTTCTTCCGCGAACGCTTAGGTTGTGGAATGATCTTCCTGCCTCGGTTTTCCCAAACGCCTACAGTATGGGGTTCTTCAAAAGGGGTCTAAGAAGGTTTTTACAGGGTCGGCAGCGCGAGTGTGGCGCCTCTGGTGTTGCAAACGTTCATAGGCTGCGGTGACCACCAGTCCTTCTGGTGGGCCGTATGCTTGTCTGCCACCTTAGTGGTATAAAAAAAAAAAAAAAAAAAAAAAAAAAAATAACAGACGTGATTTTCCGCAACGGAGCCCTCCGTGCGGAAAAAACCGGCCAAGTGCGAGTCAGACTGTCTGACTCGCACTTGGCCGGTTTTTTGTATCATTAATGTCTACAAGACAAGAAGCGCTCGTGGCCCCGCGTACCTACCCAGCGTTCTGTAAACGATCACAGCATTAAGCAACTTTCACTACGGCCAGTCCTTGGATGGGTGACCATCCATGTGACAACTTGGTGAAATTTGTTGTAGCGTTTCCGTGCTTCGGAAGGCACGTTAAGCCGATGGTCCCGGTTGCCAGTGAAATGGCAGTCGTAAAGCCAAGTTGAGAGCCTTTTTAGGCAGCTTGAAAACTTTCAACAGCAGGCAGTCACAACCTGCGCCTCTCCATCTCAACACGGCAATACGACTCACCACCTAACCTGGCACAAATTCAAAAATAAGGTGAAATGTAGGCATATAATATGCCTCTGCCTACCCCTGCGGGGATTAAGGCGTGACCATTATGTATGTATGTATGTAACTATTATATAATACTATAGCAAGTAATACACACGGGAGTTAAACTTTAATATATTTTTAATCTCACTCGGTCTACACCTTTAAAATATATCGAGATATAATCTGTCGACATATTTTGTTGATCGCATACAAATTTGTTATTGCTCCGTGTGGACTCTCGTAAATTTAGTTAGAAGATAATTAATTTGCCTTGCTATGTTTCATATTCATTTATATTATAGTTAGGTACGTATGTGACGGGCTTTATATTGTGCTGACAGGCAGCTGAAAGTTTTAAATATCGAATGCAAGGAACGGGTCAAGGATCTTTTGTTTTTTCAAAAATAAGTACATACTTCCCGTTCGCTCTAAGTTTGCCGACCGCTTTTCCTACTACGCCTCTACACCAGCCATAAAGCCAGCAGCAAACTTGGAGCGAACGGGCTGTAGACATTTATCTCATTGGTAGTAACTATGCATTTCGTACCTACTGTGACTGGTATGTATTGAAGATAATACGAGTACATACATACATAATGGTCACGCCTTAATCCCCGCAGGGGTAGGCAGAGGCATATTATATGCCTACATTTCACCTTATTTTTGAATTTGTGCCAGGTTAGGTGGTGAGTCGTATTGCCGTGTTGAGATGGAGAGGCGCAGGTTGTGACTGCCTGCTGTTGAAAGTTTTCAAGCTGCCTAAAAAGGCTCTCAACTTGGCTTTACGACTGCCATTTCACTGGCAACCGGGACCATCGGCTTAACGTGCCTTCCGAAGCACGGAAACGCTACAACAAATTTCACCAAGTTGTCACATGGATGGTCACCCATCCAAGGACTGGCCGTAGTGAAAGTTGCTTAATGCTGTGATCGTTTACAGAACGCTGGGTAGGTACGCGGGGCCACGAGCGCTTCTTGTCTTGTAGACATTAATGATACAAAAAACCGGCCAAGTGCGAGTCAGACAGTCTGACTCGCACTTGGCCGGTTTTTTCCGCACGGAGGGCTCCGTTGCGGAAAATCACGTCTGTTATATGGGAGCCCCCCTTAATCATATATTTACTAGATGATGTTCGCCCGCGTGAAATTCTGTACCAATTCCCGCTTCCCGTGGGAACATATTTCCGGGCTGACAATAGTAGTCTCTGTTATTCTAGACTATAAGCTATCTGTACCAAATTTTAGCCCAATCCATTAGAGCGTGTTTGAGTAACAAGCATCCAAACATCTTCACAAACAAACCAGGGAAGTAGGGTGTATTTGTTATAACCGCTTTAATAACAATTACTTTTAGTACTTGTTGTACTAAAAATAATAATTACTTTTAGTACAACAAGTACTAAAAGTAATTATTATTAGAGCGGCAAAACTAAAACCTACATCATCTGTGAAAATGTCAACTTTCTAGCTATCACGGTTCATGAGATACAGCCTCGTGATGGACAGACAAACAGACGGACGGAGAAATCTCATGAATAGGGTCCCATTTTTTTACCCTTTAGGTACGGAACCCTAAGAATCGTAAAATTAAATTAGATATATACAGCGATGAATTATAAATTACTAGCTGACCCGCGCAACTTCGTTTGCGTGATAAATGAAGAACCCCTCGACCGATTTTGTGCAAACTTCACATAAACCATCTACTAAATAGTCCGAATAAAGCCTAAACATTTGGTTTGAATAGGTGAGCCCGTTCTTGAGTTATAAAATTACAACGAAAAGTGGCATTGATTTTTATATATATAGATTGTCACAAAGTAATCAGGTGGTAATCACCATCCAAAGAATTGCCATAGCTAAAGTTGTTTGCTTCAGTGATCGTTTATGGAACACAGAGTAACCGGAGCGACGAGCGCTTCAAACTCCAGTGGTTCGCGCCTGTACCCCGTCTCTGTGTTTGTCCCGTTCAGTGTTCCTCAACGCGGGTCATAAATGCAAGTGCGGACGTCTCCCGGTGACGCGGACAACGAACAGCACCGAATACCCTATGAAAAAACACACCAAAACCCATTTTCGATTTCACGACCCGTTCCACGTGTATTTGATGTGTGTCCGTATACAAACAGCGACTACCCTGGGCATGACTACTAGTTAGTAACGCCATAAATCACCGTGACGTTTATTCTATGTCAAGCATTTTCTTCGGGTGTTCGGCATGGATAGCCCCAAAACTGCAGTTTTCATGGTATCAAAACGCAAGTCTGACACAGTAGTGGAGAAACGTGCTGTCCAAATGTAACAAATGTGGACGCAGCATAAGGAAACTAATTTATCTATCTTACAAGGATCGTAGCGTCATGCAAATTGGCAGTTGCATGTAGTTCTGATGAAAATACAATAATATGGTACTGTCAAACTGATCTGATGATGGAGCTGGAAGATAGGCACTGAAACTTCATGATGGAACAAATGGAATCTAAGGTAGCTAAATTTAAGCTTCTTCCAAGGATCGTAGCGTCATGAAAAGTGGCAGCTGTATGTAGTTCTGATGACAATACAATAATATGGTACTGTCGAACTGGTCTGATGATGGAGCCGGAAGATATGCACTGGAACTTCTTGATGGAATATCGTATTATATCTGTTTTTGGATTTGTTAGAAAAGTCTTGTAATGAACTTTGACCACTTTAGGTTTTAAGGTTATAACAAACTTATAATATATTGAAGTTAATATTGAGTGTAAATATTGACATAGGTTCCTGCATAAAATGTATATTATGTATAGACTAATAATGATATATTTTCACATGAGTCGAACTCAGACAAAACACCATGTAATACAGAAATCCCTACTAATATAATGCAAAAGTAACACTGTTTGTCTGTCTGTCTGTTACGTTTTCACGCCTAAACCACTGAACCAATTTTGATGAAATTCGGTATAAAGATAGTTTGAGTTCAAGGGAACTCAAGAGGGACTGCGCAAAAGGAGGGTAATGATTCTAGGCGATAAGCGACTTCTACGCGGATGAAGCCGCAGGGAACATAGATCGTTCAAGTTGCCTTTATTTCTGGGCTGAAGTGTACATTTTGCCACTGTTGACGTATTTCCCTCATGTGTATACTTAATTGCCTGAAAGAAGAGGCGTTCCCTTTGACAGCATAAACGTTATGCTCTTGTGCGACCTCATGCAGCTTCCGCCTGGGTTTTTATTATATCAGGATTATTATTAATAAGGATTTGCTTACAAAAAAGTATTTCTTGTCCCAGCGCCCCACGCTTTTACACTCAAATATTATAATTAAAAGCACATAGTTTACATTTCAGCCCAGAAATCGAGGCAACTTGAACGATCTATAATTTATTTTTGGTTTTTACATGCATTTATAAAAGCGTGTTGTTTTAGGGATTTTTAAACAATTTATTTATTAACATTTATAGCTCATCAAAAGGACACCGGCTTCTGGCGAATAGGTGCCAATCTCACAGTATAGAAGACTATTGACAGTGGTCATTAAGCGGTCGGCCCTATGGTGTATCGCCTCACGCTTCGCTTGAAAGCCCCGGGGGTATAAGAGGAGGCAAATTGTTAAAAGTTTTATGGGTCGACAGAGAAACCATCTTTTCAATCGCTCAATCATGGGGAAGATTCTCACGACGCTGTAAGAATGACACCTCTGCCCAGTACGCGTTGTTTAAGAACAAAGAGGACAGCGAGGGATTACATTGAGAAGCTTTTCAGAACACTCACCGTGTAGATTTGGTAGAATGCAGCTCGATGGTTCTTCGCGGCAGCAAGAGTTCTAGACTTCTCGTTACTTCAGGACATTCAGTATAATGCGAATAGCACGCCTATGCATAGCGCCGAGCACGTCAGTCAAGTACCTCGCTGAGTCGTTCAAAGGTGCGAGGAGTATTCTTGACCGGGATGAATTTGTATAAGATTTTAAACTTATTATGTACTTCTTATTAAAAGTTGAACAAATAATTTATTTCTGAGTATGCGAACATTCTTGCCTGGTTTCTACACAAAAATTACATTTCAATGAGTAGGTACGTAGAATTGTTATAGTGTATAGGTACCTGAAACCATCCATTAATATGTAAAGTTGCGACCACACCTCTCTCCTTCTCAATCTCATGTGATGCAAACGAAGTTGTGCAGGTCAGCTCTAATTAATTTCAATTTCAATTTTATTTATTATGTTTGATAATTCAATCCATTTGTGTTAGTATTTTCTTATTATATAAAAATTTCTTATTAAATCTATTATTATTTTCAATTCTATTTGCAAACATATGTATTACATTCCAATGTCTGACTATAGGACTATCTAGACTTTCCAGTAGTGTATTCAAGTGACTGCTGGAACTTTCCCGTACACGGCGCATCAGTGAGGCCACTCTTTTGCGAATGATTGCATAGAAACAATCCACCTTAGCCTCCGCAAACATTCCTGATGCACTGCATACCTTTCCCGATATTCTATAAAACCTTGGTAGCCCCCATAAGCATTCGGAAACTTTTATTGTACTGAATGCGTAGAGCATTGAAAGCCTTTTTGGTATAATTAGTCCAAAGGCTGCTGGTGTAAAATGTTTGACAGTATGTTTTGAACAGGGTTAACTTGACTTCCTTAGAACAACCAGCAAACCTTCTAATCACCATATTACACCTTACTGACAAGGCTCTACGCTCCCGCTCAATATCCTCATCGTCCGAGAGGTCACTTGTCAACCAATGACCCAAGTACTTAAATTTCGTAACTGTACTAAGCGTTGTAATAATATACTGTACTAAGCGTTGTAATAATAATACTGTACTAAGCGTTGTAATAATAATTAATATAAGCGACGCGACGGGAGTAAGTGCGAAGGGAAACATTATATCACCTTAAATATTAATACTGCACCTCTCTCTTTCTCGCTCATGTGACGCAAACGCAGTTGTGCGGGTCAGCTCTCATGTACGACGAGACTAGGCGCGACGAGAGTAAATGCGACGGGAACATTATGTTATTGAAAATATTAATACCATACCTCTCTTTTTCTAACTCTCATGTGCCGCAAACGAAGTTGCGCGTGTCAGCTAGTATCTTATACACCCAAAGCTACGACTAAATTGCGGTTTACCGCCGGCGCTGACACACGCGATGTTTACCGTTTGATTTCACAGAGTGAAATTACATCTAATTAGGCAATTTCGAATAGTTTCAGTAATATTTTCTGAATTGTTTGCTGCACTATGTGGTTTAGTACTAATTAATGTAAACGTCACCGTTCATTAGTTAATACTTTATGCAGCTTTTTGTTTGTCGTAGATATTTAAAAACATCGTCGTATATACTTTAATCCTTATTTTCAATAGAATGTGGTGTAATGCAATTCTTTTAATGAAAAGAGTTAGATATCCTTTGACCTTTCTACACTTGACGTGCGCATAAAACGTGAACTTGATTTTATTCATGTTACATTTTAAGTCACCGACCTATAGAATTGAAATACAATAAAAGTCAAAATTCCTCTTTCAACATTCATCAAATTTGATTCTCTGATGATATCTTTTACTTAGACCTTAAAGCGATATTTTAGTTTGAATATTGATGGTTCTTAGATATAAATTTAGATGATTTTCTGAATGATAAAGGGATTTACTAGAATACTACGTACGCCTGGCGACCCAAGAAGCGGAATAACATCCCAAAAGAAGAGGTATTACACCCAAACCCCTAGGCAAGGCCGCGGTGGTGGCCAAAATCTGCCGAGGAATCCTGAGACAACCTTCTTAAAATAGAAGATAATTAAGTCTGACTAGACTAAATTATCTTCGTGGGGGCTTCTATACGTTAAAAAACCGGATAAGTGCGAGATCCGTACCAGATAATCGAATCTCGCAGTTGCACCTAACAAGAAACTAAGGAATCTACTTTCGTAGTTTTTGATTAAGTGAGTAGGTACTTACTTTCATAGTTTTTGATTAAGTACGTAACTGTTTTTTAGGGTTCCGTAGCTGAATGGCAAAAAACGGAACCCTTATAGATTTGTCATATCTGTCTGTCCGTCCGTATGTCAGAGTCATTTTTCTCTGAAACTATAAGACCTATGCCATTGAAACTTGGCAAGTAGATGTATTCTGTAAACAGCATTAAGATTTTTACGTAAAACTAGAAAAAAAGCAGTAAATTTTGGGGGACTCGCACTTGACCGGTTTTTAATGATGTCGTTACAAATGCACAGATTTTACATTTTCTCCTGTTTTCCTGGTAAAAGAGGGTAAGTACTTGAAAAAACTTCATGGTTCTAGGTTAACGGGAAGTACCCTATGTATTATGGTTCCCTTGAGACTGTCGAAATACACGTTCTGGATGAAATAAGCGGGGGGAACTTTTTACTGCGTTAACTTAGATGTTAGATTTTTTCACAGCGTCAAGGAACCCTAGACTTTAACATAAAATATTGTATCTATTTTAACTCAACGCATTCACAAGATAAGATTATTGACAGGCAGACGGACGGACAACAAACTAATCCTTTATGGGTTCCGTTTTTGTTTTAGGTATGGAACCTTAAAACTCAGGATCACTGCCTTCAGAACCGAAGTGGGTGACAAGAGAGTAGTTAAACTGAAGACAGTAAGAAAATCGAAGGAAGAAAGGGAATATTGATTGAAACAGAATCAGATATTAGCTATCGTTGGGCATTAAATATATTTTAAGTTGGTTCATTAAAGTCTGAATTTATCAATTTTGTCACGCAAAGTTTGTCTTATTTACACACCTTGTACCTGACACGAATGATAAAAAGCTTTCTAGGTCGCTATTTTGTGACGATATATATTATGCAAAAAAATACTTAAGAATGAAAAGTTCATCATGGAATATTTATTAAAACAATTGTGTGGGCCCCGGTAGTGAAAACTCCAAAGTTTATAACTTTAATTAAGTAACCGCCCAAACTGGTGTGAGTGAGAAACTGGGATATAGTCTGTTAAGGACCTTTGCGTAACGGCCCATGGGACCGAGTGCCGTCATTTTGTTCCCTTTATGCAACTTGCAGACGCATTTAAGCAAAATTCTGGGACACTGCGGCGTCGTTTAATCTTCTAAGTTTGTAGAGCCTCTCTGTAGAGAAGGTCAGACTAGCGTAAGAACAATACAAAGATTTGGATAGTTAAAACTTTAATATAATGTCATAGATAGATTAACAGAGGCTTTTTTAAAGTCCAAGTTACACAGTCACTTTATAATAATTTCGTAGCGCTTTTCGTAGCAAACTCCGTAGAAATGCAACTTCAGTTCCGTAGCACTACATCAAACGTCACGTAAATTTAAAATTTAGATCTTTGGATGTGGCCAGGTCACTGATCTGTATTAGTACCACACAGATCAGTGAACCAGATCTATTGCTGGAATAATGATGTCAAGAATGAATAAGTGAACAAAGTAAAGTGATCAAACTAACATAATTATTAATATAAACCAAACCATCGAAAAGTCACATAACAATCAACGATTCGTTAGATTTGACTATGACGTACGTATTTACTTAGAAGATAGGAATAAATGTTCAATTACAATAATTTACTACACAATCTAGCCGACGCCGACGGCTGACAGCGAAGATTTACTAACTACCGTACGTTTACACAGACAGGTTTACACATTGAACATGTACCTATTTGTGCGCGGTCTAGTTATAAATTGAGACCTACTGCCCAGGTGACATAATTCAATTACATTGCTAACCATTTGTTAGCTTGTCCAGTGACATGTTTTGTTGTATAGTAAGACTGTTTGTGAATGGTTGCCCAAAAGGGACCTCAAGAGACAATATATTGATCTCGAGTAAATCGCGCTTAAAGTTCTGAACTGAAATGAGTATTGCGTCTTCCGAGGGACGTGTTTTATAAAGGTGGGTCTACGCTAGACGAGCCGAGCACGAGCGTAGCATGAGCCGAGTCGATCTCCTCGTGATAAAAAGTGTCGCTCGAGGCTGTCGTCGGTCCACACTACACACATTTTGGCTCGGCTCGTGCTCGGCTCGTCTAGCGTAGACCCACCTTATTAATGTTTATGGTCTTTTTGGTACTATTTTTTAAAATTTTCTTTTACGTTCTAATGCTATGGTTTTTTATGAGTAAAAGTAAGTGTAGTAAAGGTAAGGTACAGACAAATTTTACAAAACAGCTGCAGCTTTCTCTAAAAATTATAAAAACAAAACTACGGCACCTAAAAATATTCTTATATTAGATCAAAACAAGGTTCCGGAAAAGAAATATCTCATAAAACAATTCCGATTCGAATAACTTCAGGTCCCTTTTTCGGTCAACCACTGACATTTACATTCTGTAGTTCTGTACTCAATTATATAGACATTCTTAAAAAATATTCCAGCAAATCTAAAAATTAAGTGACCTCAACAAAAATAATGCTTTAAAATGACCAATAATGAGTCTAATAATTCTATATTATCCCTACTAATATTATAAATGCGAAAGTAACTCTGTCTATCGGTCTGTTACGCTTTTAAGCCTAAACCGCTGAAGCGGTTCAGATGATATTTTATATAAAGTTTGAGTTTGAGTCCCTGGGAAGGAAATAGGCTACTTTTTAACTGACTACGGGAAAAAAGGGTAACGATTTTACGCGATAACTTACATTATCACACACACCACCCAGTGGTATTGGGAAATTATTTTAAACCAAGGAGGTACCTATTTACATAATGGTACCAACATCCGCATCCGCGTATATGAGCGTCCAAAAATTCGTATCTGCATTCGCGGATGTGAAAAAAATTACATCTGCAACAAAAACATCCCTGCTCTGAAGTCGCAAATTTCGCGGGACCGTGCCAACCAAACGAACGTATTTTATTCACTTTTAATAGAAGCAATACTCATAGTATTTAATAATTACTGCAAAGCACATAACTATTTACAATAAGAAAGTAGGTAGTTGATAGTTAAATCATTAAAATACAAATCAAAAAGCCAAGAGAGAGAGTTAAAAATGCAGCCAGAGGCACAATTCGATAATGAAGTTTTGCATTGAAAATAAGCTGAACACACATTCTGTAATTCTCTTAAATATTGGATTTGTATTCAAATCATTTAACACAGAAGTCGATAAGTTGAAATATCCTACAAGAAATTGGTGTATCCAATCATAGATTTTTAGTAACTTGAGACCTTTTGGCTGTCAAAATTTGACATTAATTCTATAAAACAACTTTTTTGCACTTCTTTTCCAGATAAAGTTTAACTGTTTAACGTCCAATTTCTCTTTAACGCCTAATTACGCGATAGTTACGTAGGTGCTCTGTTGTTTTTTTTAGATAAATATTTAAAAACTGTTCTATATTACAATGATAATAAAATATTTAATTTCAAGTACCTAACAGAGATCATTTTGTTAGTAACAATATTTTGCATAGTTTAAGTTAGTAATTTACATTATTCACTGAAGAGTAGTTAACAAGATAACGATGCACTAAAACTCAAAACAAATTTCAAAATTATTATCAATTTGCCTCATATTCCGTAATGTTGACATCGAATATTGAACTCATAAGTCGTATTTACCGACATGTCGCGACATTTAATGCATCAGTGAAGACAGGTGTGACGTTATGTATGTAAGTCTGTGTATGCATCATGGGATGCAAGCTAAACGCCTTATGGGCATCTTGCCGGAATATTTGTCTGACAAAGAAGAAAATTGATATCTAGAGATCCTATTCTAGATATCAATTAAAAGTTCTTCTTCAGACTTAGAGATTTTCTAGGTAGGTACCTACTCAAATACTATGTTACATACTTTATAGAATTGCCGTGCTTTATATATAACCTACACATAATACGAAATGTACACCACCGGCTTCTTTAATACCAAACCATTACTCGATCATTGAAAATTAAGCTTCATTATCGGTGAAGTTGAAAGTTATGAAGAAACTTTAATGGTGTCTCTTCTACAATTCTGTTCAGAGCAAAATTATCATCTCATTGAAAGGTAAAAATTGGCCTTAGTTACCTTTAAAATTTTATACGAGTCTCTTCCTTGCGTTCATCCATGACAGTTAATAAAGATAGAATTTCCAACCCACCATTTACTGAAAATTTTCTAATATTATAATCTGTGCTGTAAAGTCACATCGATTCAGAGAATAAATGTTGAGCTCCACAGCATACACAGAATTACGTTACGTTTAATATTTTTTCATAATGTCTATGAACATTACATACTAGCATATTTATAGCGGGCGGAGTCGCGGGTACTAATATAATTATAAAAGAGTATTTTATTGCCAGTTAGTTTGATGCTTAGAGTACACCCTGTCAGATGGTTTCACTTTACACAAAGCTAGTAAATAGCAAAATAGTTTACTTGCCACAAGTTAATTACTCCTATTTTAGCTTAAGCACTAATCTGTAAACAGAATTTAGTTGAAGTTTTTGTAATTTGATACTATTTAATGTACTTCTAGTTAGCTGTTAGAAAATTTACTTTCTGTAATACCTACCTAGTATCGTGCGAGAGGAAGATAAAAAGAGCCTTAGAACTGCAAAAATTGCACGAAAAAGCAAAGTAATTTTGATCGTTGAGGGTAATGTTTGTGTGGAACAATGGTATCCCTTGTGTGCTCTTGTACAAAAGTTGAGCATAGTTTAACACGTTCACGGACAGAAACCATTCCTAAAAAATTGTGATATGACACACAAATTTTCCATACAAAATAGTATCACGCCTGCGGACGGACTGCCACATTATTAGATTTTTCAAGTAAGTGTTGCGGCAGTAACGGCCAAAGACGTAACCGGTAGTAGGTAGATCGCCCGGCCACAGAAGGAGTGTCACGACATGATGTCCTTCAATGTGTGCGTGAGAGACTTAACTTGTGTGCACGCGTCGGAGTGCTTGATGTGACACTAGCTGTCTGTATTACAGCCTAAAACGGCACAGAGTCACGCCGTTCCTATGTGTGTAATGAAAAATCTTCGGCTGTGAACGTAATTCCACTTTTGATACATTTAAAATCACCGGCTACAGCCGTAGTGCCATATTATGAGAGTCAGGATGTACGGTTCTCGACGTACTGTCCGTGAACGTGTTAATTTTATGTATTCACTAGCTGCGTCAGTCAGTTTCAGACAAACTTTGTAATAGATGCTCTTTGCTTTGTGGCAGCTGTCGAAGCTGAGTGAGCATACACCTGAACCCGTACAACCTTATTTCACGGACGCGTGAATAAATCAAAGAAAAGAGTTCGTATTACACAAAACACTTGGCTCGACACAACACTAATAAAATAAAACAGTAGAAATATGATATTTATGTAAAATATTTTGCATCATTCATGTGTCTGGATGGTTACTTATTTTGAACCAATTTTTTTCTAAACCACTGAACCGATAAGTATATTTTTGAGATAGTAATTCTTTAGTGTTTCAAATAAGTCTTGCTAGGGATTATGTAATATCTCACGAAACACTTTGATTTTGTTGCGGATATAAATATATAACAAAAAAAACTGTTTTATCTTTTTCATAAAGTGAAAATTAAACCATTTAAGAGCATATCATACAAGAGGTATGTATGGTTTTCATTATTTAAGAATGTTGTTCATATTATGCCACACATGCCAAAATCATACAACAAATCGGCATCTAGATCATTACTTAAAACTAATCAATTCTTTATTACCTCAACCATCAAATTTATTTCTACGTTATTGACTACAAACAAGTGAACTTTAACTATGACGTCAACTGTTTATTTAACAACTAAGTTCTTAATCCCTTGTTATAATATTAGTAACACTCTGACGCTGCGAAGAGTTAATAGTTGAGTGCTTACTAAAGCTGATCATGGATTTGAAACTGAAATTAATATTCACAATTCCAGTCGCAGTTGTGCCATTTTTATGTAACTATAATTTTGAATATGGTTTTTAATATTTAACTAGCAGCAGACTGTATATCAAAGCCATTTTCGACATTAGGCAGTTGTCCCACCGCCGACGAGAAAACGAGTAACTATCGACTATTTTCTCACTCAAGAAACGTACAATAGATATACATTCCGTGTAAACAAAAGAGATGAATATACAAATAGTTGCTCGCTGACTGTACACACTAACCGGCGAGCACTCGCTTTACTAGTTTGTCGCTGAGCGACAAGAGCTATGAATGAAATGAAAAATGATAAGAAATCTACGTGGTATTTCGCGTTTATTCCGGACATACGAACAAATAATAAATCTTTTTTAATTTTGGTAAGTATTTTCTGTAGAACACAGGGCAGGTATTTTTTAAATAAAATATCCATATTTAATTTGTTACCATTTTATTATTATTTACTTTATATGTTTACATTTCTTTTAACATGGTTAAAAATTTTACTGATAATTAAATAATGTTAAGACATGAATAATACTTAATTCTTCAACAACCAATTAAGACTACTCCGTGCTGCTTCACGTCTATAAATTATGTGTTTGCTAACCTAAGCTTTCGTACGGAACATGAGTCTTTTCAGACTCATATGCCGTACGAAAGCTTAGGTTAAAACTTTACATACATGCCGTCCCTGAATTTATTCAAGAGGATGCGTTAAAGACCGCTGTGATAAAAATTCTATTAAATTTTAACACGTTGTAGAGCGCACGCCAACAAAGCTTTTTGTTACTCGAAATTATTTAATTGCTCGCTGTCCCCAACTTAGGTCACTCTTAGTCCTTTTGGACTTGGTTTGAAGTACAACTTATTCATTTTTAATGTACACTAACATGTTTGAGTGTGATATTTTAATGAACCTTAGAATGTTTGGTAAGGTAAAATATTTGTGAGGTAATGCTAACGCTGTTAAAAAATTATGTTAAGTAATAAATATTTCTATGAAAAAGTAAAATTGAGATTTCAAAAATATCCATATATTGAGAGGAGTCATCTATATCTATACTTATAATAAATCTGTAGAAGTGAAAATTATGTACATTCAAAATATCAAATAAATAAATAGCAGGGGGTGTTACTAGACCGACACAAAAACCCAATAACGTGATTTAAAAATTTTTGTCTGTCTGTCTGTCTGTTTGTTCAGGCATCACGCAAAAACTACCGGTTCGATTACGATGAAACTTGGTATAATTATTCTTTAATAGCCTGGGCACCACACTGGGTACTGTTTATCCCGGAAAAGTATATAGAATTCAAACCAAACTTAATTTTGCGGTTCGATCCCTAGACCCAAAGTTATTATCAATTATTGCTTAAACGGTTAACGGTACGATGATGAAACTAAGCATGAGCGTTGTTTGTTACAATATGAAAAAAGTAATTTTAAATTTTTTGCAAATTCCAGCTCCAAAGGCATAAAAAAGGAGGGTAAAGTTTGTATGGGACAACGTGATTCATTGGTCCGATCTACTTCAAATTTGGCATATAGCATTATTAACATAATTGATGGAAGACGTGTTTCGTATTTTATTGAATTTTATACTATAACGAGCTAAAAAGGGAATGTAAATTATTTTGGGGCTGATTTTCTCCGGAGTTGATATCAATACTATAGCGTTGTGTGAAATGTCCGTGAATATTTATTATTTATTTATTTATTTTTAATACTCCTTAAATACTCTTATTTTATACTTAAATTACTTTTTATTTTGACACATAATTTGTGAAATCGTTGTCATTTATGTTATGGTTTTACTTCAGACTTCAAAGTGACGATTTTACTACAAATTCATAAACTTAAATAAAAAGCGCTATTTTGGTATAATATTAACCAAATATGCTATATGGAAGTATAATTGGTAATTTATTCGAATTTTGTGTGACAAAAATACATTTGTGAAAAGAAGAAGAAAATTCTAAGATGGCTTTTTTTTTCTTTTTTGGTGTGAGGGAAAATCCTCGTAGGATGCTATGCCGGACTCTTACCGACTAAAAAACCTCACGTAACGCCCAACAGCCTATGGTTGAGAGCCCCGGGTAAGCCCTCAGGAAGGATGTCCCGTGACTCCCAACAGACCTACGGCCGCCAATGCGGCCTCACCCAGGGGGTGGTTCGGGTGCAATCCCGCGTCTATGGGGGGTTTCGGATGTGACCCCGCTTCTAAGGGGGGCCGTGCGTGAGTTGCTCACGTCACGCTGCCGTCATGAGCCTGCTACTGTAAGGACGGTGAGCGGCCCTCTCACCGTCCTCAGACCCCCGGTCATGGAGGCCGATAGTCCTAGGCGAAGACACGTCGGCGGCGCCCAGGGCGCCGACTGCGGAACTCGGGTGGGAGAGTTCTCTCCCGCACCCGGTCGGCCGCCTCCTTCGCGAGCATGACCTGCTCGCAGAAAGAGGCGGCGCAGTCCCACTTACTCCCGCTGGAGAGCATGGCTCGCACTATGGCCTCGAGCGAGAGTGTCCACGCCCAGACCCACTACGAGGACCTGGCGCTGTTGTGCCCACGCCGTGCACTCCATCAGCGTGTGGAGCGCCGTGTCATTGCTGCGGTCCTCGCAGTGCTGACACTCGGTCGTGGTTTCCCGGTGTTTTCGCCACAGATACCTACCGAAGCTACCGTGCCCGGCAATAAAAAATAAATAAAATAAAATAAAATAAAATTTATTCCCTTTAAAATTTTTAAAAAAATTATTTAGGTTTGTCAAAATTTTTGTGACTCTACCGGGGGTTCGGAAATACTACAGACTGAGAAGAACACCCCAAGAAACTCAGTCTGGTCCCTTCTCTTCTAGTATCTTAGTATCTAATACAGTTTTTTTTTTATGTAGAAAGGAGCAATTCGTGTCACTGCCAGGCAGCCTTGTCTTCTAGAAAGTCTTTAATGCTATAATAAGCTTTCTGGCACAATTTAAGTTTTATTAGTTTTTTAAATTTATTAACTGACAAACCTGTTACGGCTGTCGGCAATGTATTGTACATTCGAATACAATTGCCCGCAAAAGAATTGCTTATTTTATTAAGCCTAAATCTAGGTACAGCCAATTTATTCTTATTTCTTAAGTTTAGATTATGGATATCACTATTTTTAATAAATTTACTGTTATTTTTATGAGTATATAATAAGTTTTCATTTATGTACTGTGAATACACAGTAAGTATGTGGATATCCTTAAACTTTTCTCTTAATGACTCCCGAATCCCCATACCATAGATAGCCCGGACAGCCCTTTTCTGCAACACAAAGATAGATTCGATGTCGGCAGCGTTACCCCATAATAGTATGCCATAGGTCATGACACTGTGGAAATAGCTAAAGTAGACAAGACGCGCTGTTCTAATGTCTGTCAGTTGTCGGATCTTTTTAACGGCATAGGCTGCAGAGCTCAGTCTGCCCGAGACTTTCTCGATGTGAGGCCCCCACTGCAAGTTGGAGTCTAACTTTATGCCCAGAAAGACAGTTTCATCGACCAATTCTACTTGATCATCCCTAATCTTAATACTGGTGTTAACGAGCCTAACATTTGGCAAGGTGAATCTAATACATTTTGTTTTAGTTTCATTTAACAATAAATTATTTGCGTTAAACCAGTGGACTACCCTAGAGAGGGCATTGTTTACTTCGTCAAGATCGCGTTGTCCACGTTCAACTTTAAATATTAAAGATGTGTCATCAGCAAACAAAACTACCTTGTGATCGTCTCCTATAAGGTGAGGGAGATCATTTATGTACACTAAAAATAGAAAAGGTCCCAGAATTGAACCCTGAGGCACCCCCATTGTTACAGCAGAACCATGTGACTGTTTACCATTTATAACTACTTTCTGTACTCTATCTCTTAGGTAAGAACTAATTAAATCCAAGGCCGTCCCCTGGATCCCATAATGATCAAGTTTTTGAATTAAAATCTGATGCTGGACGCAATCGAAGGCCTTAGATAGGTCGCAGAATACACCATAAGCATCATACGACTCCTCCCAGGCCTCATATATATACTCTAATAATTTGATTCCAGCATCCGTGGTAGACCGACCGCGCGTGAAACCGAATTGTTTAGTATGGAATAGTTTATTTGTATTAAAATGATTTTGCATTTGATTAAGCATTACCTTTTCAAAGATTTTACTAAACGTGGGTAGTACAGAAATAGGACGAAAATTGGACGGATCCGAGGTGCTACCCGATTTAAACAGAGGAGTTATTTTACTAAACTTCATTAAGTCAGGAAACACACCACTATCAACACAATTATTAAATATTATTGATAATTCAGGAGCAACCATTTCAATTAACGAATTAACTAAATGTACAGAAATTCCCCAGAGGTCAGCCGTTTTCTTAATATTTAAAGATTTAAAAGTTTTTATGATAGTGTGTAAACTAATTTTACTGAATTTGAATATTTCATTACAGCAAGGAACAAATGTGCTGTTAAAATTGCTTTTAACAAGGATTCTGCTATTGGGATAGAAGAACCTAGGGCTCTGGTCAAATCTACTGAAATACGAGAAAAAATTGTTCAAATTCGTGAGCGACTTCGGCATCTGTTGTAATTATGTTACCATTTACTTTAAGTTTAAAATTATTATCATTTGATTTTGCTTGGCCTCTTTCTGCGTTAATTATTTTCCAAGTAGATTTAACTTTGTCTACACTATTGATAATTTTATTACTTATATACTTTCTTTTGGCCGCTAAGCAGTCTGCTTTAAACTTTTTTGAATAAGTTTTAACGTAATTTAGAAATTCATCTGTTCTAGTATGCTGTCTTTCTGAGTATAGTTCATACAGTTTTAATCTACTTTTATGTATATCCTCAGTGGCCCATTCACTGAAGGCTGGCCTGTCACCAATTGTGACTTCCTTAGACTTGAATATGGAGTTGAACTCATTGTAAAAGGAATCAAAAAATAACTTATACATTACATTTGGATCTAAGCCAGTGTCTAAAAATGGAAGTTTATTGCAAAGTCCAACTCGCATACGTTCCAAGCGGCCACTAGTAACTGGTCTACATAATATTTTACGTCTTTTAACTTTTTCTCTTGTGATCTTGAAAGATGCTATTTGCCCATTGCAAGCATCTGTGTCAACCGGTAGGGCATTCTAAGATGGCTAGCCAGAAAAAATGAAAGAGCACGCTTCAGGTAGTCTCCACTGGTCAATAAAATAACACCGCTGTTACCATCTACGCTCAATCCTTACGACAAAGATTGTCAGCAGACTGATTATGGAAGGCATGAACTTTATTCTACAAATAGTGCTGACTACATTCTGTCAGGAAACAGACTCTCTAAGTCTTTGTAAAATACGGGAATGGCCTCTAAGAAGACCACTTTCGACAGGACTGAAAAGAGCCATTACAATGAACATGAACGTTCAGCTGATGAAATTTACATTGTTATTACGTTACCAGGAAGCGCTCGTGGCCCCGCGGACTCAGTGTTCTGTAAACGATCACTGCAGTAAGCAACTTTCACTATGGCCGGTCCATGGATGGGTCACCATCCATGTGATCACTTTGTGACATTTATTTGAGCGTTTCCGTGCTTCGGAAGGCACGTTAAGCCGTTGGTCCCGGTTGCCAGTAAAATGGCAGTCGTTAAACTAAGTTGAAGGCTTTATTTCAACAGCAGGCAGTCACAACCTGCGCCTGTCCATTTAAACACGGCAATACGGCTCACCACCTATTACGTGGGACAAATTATACAAAGGTGAAATGTGGGCATATAATATACCTCTGCCTACCCCTTCGGGGATAAAGGCGTGACCATATGTATGTATGTATGTACGTTACCAGGTCTTTATTGGACCATCTGTATTAGAAGGACAAAGCCTACAGTAGTTCGGTTTGGCCGTTTCCTCGTGGTCATACTAGTTTGTCATACCAGTATGACCACGAGGATATAAATGTCCTCGTAGTCATACTATCATTTTAACACCCCCTTTAGAAAGTTAAGTAGCGAATTAATAAATTATCATATAGCGAATGGAGATCGAAAAAACAAATGAAGATCTGTAAAACAAATGAAGATCGGCAAAACAAATTAAGAGCGACAAAACAAATGAAGATCGGCAAAACAAATGAAGATCAGCAAAACAAATGACGATCGGCAAAACAAATGACGATAGTAAAAACAAATGACGATAGAAAAAACATATGCAGATCAATAAAACAAAAGACTAGAAGCAATTTGATAAGATCAAAAATACTTGCAGCCATATTTAGTAATCTAGATGCGTTTGCCAATAAAAAAAATAAGTGCAAGCAAATCTCGACCTTAATGACACTTCTCTAAAAATGTGCTTTTAGGCGTTTATAGACATCACTGATCACGAAAATATGAAAAATAAATAAATATTATGCATGTTCATAAGGTCGAAATTTGCTTGCACCCATTTTTTGTAATCTAGATGCTAACACCATTCAAAAAAATAGGTGCAAGCAATTCTCGACCTTATGAACATGCATAATATTTATTTATTTTTCATATATTCGTGATCAGTGATGTCTATAAACGCCTAAAAGCACATTTTTAGAGAAGTGTCATTAAGGTCGAGATTTGCTTGCACCTATTTTTTTTAATGGCAAACGCATCTAGATTACTAAATATGGCTGCAAGTATTTTTGATCTTATCAAATTGCTTCTAGTCTTTTGTTTTATTGATCTGCATATGTTTTTTCTATCGTCATTTGTTTTTTCTATCGTCATTTGTTTTGCCGATCGTCATTTGTTTTGTCGATTTTCATTTGTTTTGTCGACTTTCAGTTGTTTATCTTACTTTCATTAATTCTTTAGTGATCTTCATTTGTTTTGCCGATCTTCATTTGTTTTGTCGATCCTCATTTGTTTTGTTGATCTTCATTTATTTTGCCGAGCGATTTGGGCATTTTATTTAAGTTTGGCAATCATCATAGAAGTCATTTCGAACTCCTACCGGCTTAAATCCCAGGGCGCTGTTATATCCGTTGGGAGTCCTGTGTGCGCCCTCGCAAGGATGACGTCAGTGCTCCCTACACAGACTTTATCCACCATTGGGGTATCATTAAAGGGGTTTGAGTTTAACCCGCATAACTGCCCTTTCTCTGGGGTGCAGATTTCGTCTTTGACTGCTTCTGATTCTTTGATGGATTTGATTCTATGGCACTCAGAAGATGGCTTGGGGCCTTATTCTAAAATTGCGATTACTATAGAGAGCACAACTAACTACAACTAATTATAATAAAATTTTGTTACCTTGTTCATTTGCACATTTTTGAAAACATCTCTTAGGTTTCTCATTTTGAGACGCTACTGAATTTACATGTTATATGAATGCCAAATAATCGAACATCCAAATACTCGAACGTTCAATATTTCGAACGTTCAAAATATCGAACATTGATATTGTAATCTTCGATATTTTGAACGTTCGAAATATTGAACATTCGATATTTTTAACGTTCGATTATTTGGCATTCGATTTAGCGTAGTATACCCCAATTATGTACATATCATAAAATTATGAATAACATTCCAGTCAGAAGAAGTTCGAAATAGCATCCATGATAATTTCCACGCGGTAAAAAAGGATGGCAGGTACATCCTTTTTATTCTAGAAATGAATAAGCTGTCGTGAATAAACGAAAAATGTGTTCATATTCGTGATAATTCGGTTATGTTTCCGAAGATTAACGTGATAAGTTATTCTGGGGCAAGTGTCTGATAGCCACTGCCATTTTTTAATTTACATCAACGTTTTACCATTCTATATACAGAACTTGATGCTCAAGAATCTCTTAGAGAGAAATTCAAAGAAATTAGAATTTTAACGGTGGCATTGCAATACATATTATGAGAACATCTTGATTCAGTTATACCTTAAGAACAGTGACGTGAATTCAATAAATACTAGAAATAAGCATAAATTGATTTTAAAGACTTATGGATTACTTAATATGGTTCACGACTCGTTTGTAGGACTTGGTGTATGCGTAAGGAATCAATGCATAGATGGAATTTTAAAATAATAGAGATAGGTACGTACATACATATACACACACACATATAATGTAAACAAACGGAGAAACCCCTTCGGCCGGTTAAAATATTGGTACTATAACCGAATTTCACGCACCCTCAAATTAACAATACAGGAAACTGTTGTTATTACAACACTACAAAGATACATACGTAGTAGTTACGTTGGAAGACTTGTGCTACATTAATTTGCTTATACCCTCAGTACCTTCTGCAATTTCAACGTTCAGTTGTTCTCCCAAGTTAAGTAGCTTGTTACTTAGCCGTCGCCTGACCCTTCCAATTCAGGAGTTGACTGTGTGTACATATTACGAGTCATTTAGTTTCAACACACAGTCTCTCTCTATGTGGAACAAGCATAGAGCAACGCGACCAGTACAAGGGGAGTAGAAATAACAAGTTTGATCCATACATATCTGTCTGTCATTATATTGCGGGGAAATCGTATTCATGTACACGACTACAAAAGCGATCGGCTGTCACTATGGAACTTACAATAACAATACAATCATAATTTCAGACAGACACACACACCACAAATATTTATATTTGTCATACTGTTTGGATTATATATTGACAGAAGGGATGTATGGCGCCTCCCCTACTGTCATCATAGGTCGTAATGCTCTATTATGGCAACAAGTACATAAGAGGAAAATGAATAGAAAAACTTGTAGCAGTAATATGGTGCGTACTGATATATTGCCTTTGTGAAGTAAGTAATGATTATTATGTCCTTTTTCCGTAAGCTTAGTACTAGCTACTTGTGTAAACGGGGGCGCAGCGTCCTTGTTTTTTGGGCACATAATTGAACTAGTAATTTATTATAAGTGGTTGTAATAAAAGGTATCTATAGGATAAATAAATATTTTCATTCACCAACGTAGAACGATGGAATAGATAATATTAGAAATTAAAATTTTGTTCTTAAATCGCCGCCGCCGTGCCGCTTTTCCAAACGTGTTGTTTAAATAATATTTTTTAAATATACGCTATACTAAGTATGGAGTTTGGAAAAACCGATGGAGTTAATTCCATAATCCATCTACTCGTAGGAAATATCATATCGTATCTTGCTGTATCTTTATCTACCTATTTCTCGTCCGTACTCAAAATATGGAGATGATTATATGGACTGTGGCGAGTTGTGTGGACTGTGTTTACAGGATTGAAAACTAAATACTTTCAAAGAACAGCTATACAAGAGGATCACCACTTCTACAATATAAAAAAGTCAGGTTGGTTACAACACCAAAAACTTTAGGTTTTCATTATTTCTTGAATTTTTCTCCATCCCAAATTGCAGACTAAGTAGAAAGATAGGATACATCACAAGAGTAAATGATTTTGTGTGTGACCAGATTCTAAAGCAAATTAAACTTCAGCGGGAGCACTACTTAAATTATTAGTCACATAACCTTTTCAAATAACTTCAGCAATAATCATCTTCTGTCCTTTAATCAAGCCCAGATGCTCGACATACATGATTTGGATTTAATACCTTATAAAATGTAGGTAGCTTTCTTTTTTCCTTTACAAACTAGAGCGAAAATAGTTTCCTAATTTATTTATTTGAAGATCGGCACGAAAACCTTGGAAAAGTTTTCGTTTTCTTACGCTCGAAACGCGGAGGGTAATTCTTTATACATACTCCTGTATATTAGAAAAAAAACAATGACTGACTGATCCCTTAGCCCATATTTCAAACTGCTGACGTCATTTGCTTAACATACAACTACACCTATATTCTCGAGAAGGTAGGCAGAGGTGACTTACACAATCACACTTGTTTTGTTGGCGTATCACGTATTTAGGGCACATGGGTAAAAAGGGGCATATTTCTTGCAGTCACCGGGTACAGAGAAAAAAATCACACTATACAGGAGTAGAAGGGGGGTTCAAAATAACTGAGTGGCAATGTCGAGGCGCATCGGTAGTGTATCAGAAGGTTAAAGTATTCAGAACATGTTTCGTGTCTAAAGAATCTGATTTAGTTTTATTTATTTTTACTCTTTAGAAGTCAGAGTTATTTTAGGCGTATCGGCAAACTTCTAATCCGTTCCGCCCCAGTAACGTGGTTAGGATCAGTTAGTTTGAGTTACCTCTGTTTAGATCGCAAAGTTATATTATGCTCTTGTTATCTTTCGTTATTGTAGAACATCTTACCGGGGTTGTTTGAGTAAACTTGAGCTTATTGGTTTTATTTACTCGAACATAAAAGATGTACCTAATAATACTAAAAAATGAAGTTGCAGTTGACACATCACGCGTTTGATAGCCCACTCCCGAAATATCGTATCATTTTATTTATTTATTATCGCATCAGTTACTGAACCACTACAAACAGTTATCAAAAGATTTTGCATTTAAAATTCCTGAAATAGTATAGGTATCCCTGTTATATTGTCCAGTCAAATAAAAGTTATGCCACTAACAAAACAAGAATTTTCACAAAAAAGATGGGTGCTAGTTGAGTCTGGGTGACTACTAATATACAATGCAAAACATGCAAATCATGGTATTGATTGTCAGCGGGCCATTGCCGTTTGCTTTAAATCTCAATGATGGACTTCATACAAATATTTACAAGTTTTAAACAAGAGTGTAGATCCGGGCAAGCTAAAATGTTGGTAAAAATAAGTTCGCTATCTTCGTGTTTGATTATCTTGACTCTGATGATGATCTTGACTTTGGTGTATAGAAAATAAACCTAAGTACTAAAGTTTCAACAGCTTTGTAAAAAATATGCTAAAACAATAGTATGTCTTTGTCAGTCTGTCCAGTGGGAAGTTTTTGTCCCATTGTCCAGATCAGCTCGGCTTTTCCCGTTGGTCAAATCGATGGTTAGATTAGTCTGTCCAGTGGGAACAGTAAAAGAAAGTACATTTAAAGTGAAAACTGTTTATTATTGTTATTTAATTATTTACATTAATAATAAAAGAGAAAAGACAATGTCCTCGCACTCCAACTATTGGCAAATAAAAAGGTCATTGCAAAACTAATCGAATTTTTTTCCCCGACGTATCCCAGTAGTTCCATCATGGAACGCGCATTTTATACGCGAGAAAATTAGTCCCAATAGTTACGGTACAGTTACAATCACAATAACATTTGCCCGTTTATTAGCAATGTTGAAATCCTTTTATATTTTATTTTTATTTACAAATGAAGATCGACAAAACAAATGACGCTCGGATAAAGAAATGAAGATCGGCAAAATCAATGAAGATCACTAAACAAATGACGGTCGGATAAACAAATGGAGATCGACAAAACAAATAAAGATCGACAAAACAAATAAAAACGCCAAAACAAATGAAAATCAACTAAACAAATGACGGTCGTATAATCAAATGACGATCGTCAAAACAAATGACGATCGAAAAAACAAATGACGATCGAAAAAACATATGCAGATCAATAAAAGAAAAGACTATAAGTAAGCAATTTGATAAGATCAAAAAATACTTGCAGCCATGTTTTTTAATCTAGATTGATTGCCATTCAAAAAAATATGTGCAAACAAATCTCGACAAATCTCGAGAATTGCTTGCACCTATTTTTATGAATGGTTATAGCATCTAGATTACCAAAAATTGGTGCAAGCAAATTTCAACCTAATGAGCATACATAATATCTATTTAATTTTTATATATTCGTGATCAGTGATGTCCATGAACGCCTAAAAGCACATTTTTAGAGAAGTGTCATTAAGGTCGAGATTTGCTTGCACCTATTTTTTTGAACGGCAATCGCATCTAGATTACAAAATATGGCTGCAAGTAATTTTTGACCTTATCAACTTGCTTATAGTCTTTTGTTTTATTGATATTCATTTGTTTTTTAACGATCTTCATTTGTTTAGTGAACTTCATTTGTTTTGCCAATCTTCATTTCTTTATCCGAGCGTCATTTGTTTTTTCGATCGTCATTTGTTTATCCGACCGTCATTGGTTTTGTCGATCTTCATTTGTTAACAAAACACGTTAACAAAAAAAGCCTTTTTGTATTCAATGATACTTTCATACACCTACGTCACAAGCTGATCTGGACAATGGGACAAAAAGTTCCCAATGGACAGACTGATCTAACCATCGATCTGACCAACGGGAAAATCCGAGCTGATCTGGACAATGGGAGAAAAAGTTCCCACTGGACAGACTGATCTAACCATCGATCTGACCAACGGGAAAAACCGGCCATTCGGTAAGTAAATACAGTGCTGCCAAGTTAGAAGTATGTATCTTGAACTCTACATTACAATTAATCGTAAATGTCCTGAATGACATCTTTAGGTCCTAAAGAGACTGTACACCAAGACAGATTCAACCCTGTCGTTATATCTCATCGGGGATCAAAAGATACTAAAACCTTTAACGTGGTGCCTCGCGAAACTCGTTCTATACAAAAATATCTACGTATGTGAGTGTGTGTGTGTGTGTTCAATACACAATGTATAGTAAAAACTAAATCTTAGAAACGTCGGTCATATAGTATTTTTGTTGTTGTTCACATTAGCGCTATACTGGGAAGAGTTACCCATTTCGTTCGTAGCTCGTAGTCCTTAGTATCTACTGTTCTCACTGACTTAAAACTAGTTTCTACGGTTCCGTACCCCAAGGGTAAAGATGGTACTCTATTACTGAGTCTACGGTGTCTGTCTGTCTCTGTCTGTTATAACATGATAGTTGAATTTTTAACAGATGATATTTCTCTTGCCGCTTTTATAACAAATCGGTATTAAAAACATGAAACATTTAATATTTAAGGCAGTCTCCCATATTTGTTTTCTATTTTTTTGTTACGGAACCCTTCGTACGTGAACCCGACTCGCAAGTGATCGGGTGATTAAAAAAGCCGGCCAAGTGCGAGTTGGACTCGCCCATAAGGGGTTCCGTAGCAGCAAGTAACATAATATAAAAGTTTTTGTAGTTCGTTGTAACTTTGATTGATGTTTTAACACGTAAGCAGTGGTACTGACTTTTCTAACCGAAAATTGCGGTTTATGACGTATAAAAGAAAAACTACCAATTAGATCTCGTTCAAACCAATCGTTGGTAGTTTTTATCGCAATGTATATCATATTTTTTTTTTAGATTTATCATGCTCATAGTTTAGAAGTTAGAGGGGGGGGGACACATTTTTTCACTTTGGAAGTGTTTTTTGCGCAAACTATTCACCTTAGAAAAAAATTTTGTTAGGAACCTTAATAGTATTTTTAAAGACCCATCTATAATACCGCACACGTATGAGTTCGATGATCAAAAAAAAATTGAGTTTCAGTTCTGAGTATGGGGATCTACTTACTAAGTTTCAATGGCGTAGGCCTTATAGTTTCGGAGAAAAGTGGCTGTGATATACGGACGGACAGACAGACATGACGAAAGGGTTCCGTTTTTGCCATTTGGCTAAGGAACCCTAAAAATGTTATATTTTAGCGTGTACGTAGGTAAACTCTTCAGTTTATGCGTGTGACTGAATTTTAGCGGAGATCTTTCGTGGGTCGAACGTTTTATCTTCCCCAGTGTACCCATTGATTTGAATATTTTCATGAATTTGGACAAAATTGATGTTAGAAATTCTTGTTACAAGTTTTAGTGGTGTGCTATACGCATTTGATTCTCACGTCGGTTACATGTTACAACTGAGACCGCATATAAATATGTATATCACTCTTGCTGCCATCGTGATAGTTGAAAGAGTACAACTAAAACTCACAGTAGAGGCATTTCAACACGAACCAAACAGTTTAGATCGCTCATTTCTATGGTACAGCTATTTTTCAGACCATGTTTCAAAATCTCATCCCTACTAATATTATAAATGCGAAAGTAACTCTGTCTGTCTGTCTTTTTGTCTGTCTGTTCCGCTTTCACACCTAAACAGCTGGAGCGATTAAGATAAGATTTGGTATAGGGATAGTTCGAGGTCCTGGGAAGGACATAGGCTACTTTTTAACCGACTCCGTAAAAGGAGGGTTCTGATTTTACGCGATAACGACTTCTACGCGATCAAACCCGCGGGGAACAGCTAGTTAGCAATAAAACAATGATTAAAGATGGCATTCATTCGATTTTGTATTAAATTGTTGGTAGTTTCAATCTCCACATAATACGAGTATATGTATATATATGGTTTATAATATAGGGTATTCTGAAAACACCTTCAGTTCCTCCTCATTAATAGTTCCCTAGTAATACTATGGTTTACCTGTAAGTGTCACCGAAAATTATCTGTACTGATTTTGATAACTAGTAAATTATTGTATCGAGTAAACCACAGGCACTGTTTCCTAAATAAAGTGATTCTATCGAGAAGAGTTGATTTTGGTAAAGATAATACCTACCTACTTATGAAAGTTGGATGTTATGAATTTTAATAACCTAATCTAACTTTGTAGACTACGGAACTTATAATACTGCTTAAGTTTAATATACTTTTCGATATTTTGGAAATAGCTATTTTGAAAATAGATTCGATTTGTTATAAATCTCATTTCCTTTTTTTTACATAACATGACGGCAAAAGTTTACTGGAATTAACGAGATGACTAACAATTAAATTTACCTAAACCACGGATGAAAAATAATTTAGTGTGGTAATAAAATTTGCTAATAAAGTCATTACCTAGCCGACTGCCGACTAGTAAGTCAGGTCCTTCTCTAATAAGGCATTGAATGAATAATATGACCAACGCAGCAGAAATGTAGACCTTTTCCGTGGGGCTATACCTACCTTTTGTTTTTTTTTTTTTTGTTTAACGTGAGGGAAAATCCTCATAGGATGTTATGCCGGACTCTTACCGACTAAAAAACCTCACGCCACGCCTAACAGCCTATGGTTGAGAGCCCCGGGTAAGCCCTCAGGAAGGATGTCCCGTGACTCCCAACAGACCTACGGCCGCCAATGCGGCCTCGCCCAGGGGGTGGTTCGGGTGCAATCTCGCGTCTATGGGGGGTTTCGGGGATGACCCCGCTTCTAAGGGGGGGGGGGCGTGCGTAAGTTGCTCACGTCACGCTGCCGTCATGGGCCTGCTTCTGTAAGGACGGTGAGCGGCCCTCTCACCGTCCTCAGACCCCCGGTCATGGAGGCCGATAGTCCTCGGCGAAGACACGTCGGCGGCGCCCAGGGCGCCGACTGCGGAACTCGGGTGGGAGAGTTCTCTCCCGCACCCGGCCCGCCGCCTCCTTCGCGAGCATGACCTGCTCGCAGAAAGAGGCGGCGCAGTCCCACTTACTCCCGCTGGAGAGCATGGCTCGCACCATGGCCTCGAGCGAGAGAGTGTCCACGCCCAGACCCACTACGAGGACCTGTCGCTGTTGTGCCCACGCCGTGCACTCCACCAGAGTGTGGAGCGCCGTGTCATCGCTGCGGTCCTCGCAGTGCTGACACTCGGCCGTGGTTTTCCGGTGTTTTCGCCACAGATACCTACCGAAGCTACCGTGCCCGGCAAGTATCTGTGTCAACCGGTAGGAGAGAGCACCGTGTCTTCTCTCCAGCCACTCGTCCATGACCGGTCTGACGGCCGCGATTGTGGCGAATCCTCCCTTTGGTGGCTATACCTACCTTTAATGTCGCGCTGCGATATGCAAAGCAGTCCACATAATTATAATTACCCATACTCATACTTAGAGCTTCTCTTAGAGATAATAAGGGTTATCCACCAGAAAACCAAAGTGGTCAACCACGTTCAGAAATGCTGTTCATATTATATGTCGATAAACAGATGGCTGATGAAGCAAACGAGTCCTCGAGTGTGAGTCAGCAAACTAAGGTAAGTCGTCAATCTAGTTGGGGACTCAACAATGAAACTGAAGTGATAATTTGGGCTAGTGTTTATTGCAGAACTGCAAAAGGCTGATGATGGATCGATATGATACGATATCGCTTTAATTTTTGAGTAGTTTCCTAACTCGTACTTTGTACTTACTTTCCCATGAAGATCTTGTAGAGCTGGGATCAAAACTTTGTGATTTTTTAAGTAAACTTTCTGTATCGTGACACCACAGATTTTACTTACAGATTTTTTGAATTAAGTCTCTAACATATTAATGTAATCCTGACTTGCTCTGAATAAAATTATACTCAACAAAAAAGAATAATAATTCAACGCTTTTATCGCATTATCGCTTCATCGAACAGTATTATTAGCTATTCTAAGAAAAACGCCTCTAGAGACACGAAAATAATTTTCAAACTCGTTTTCCTGGGAATATTTTAGAAGCTGGTCTATAAAGATAACAACAGATTTTGGATTTGTTAAGTTTATTTTAGAAATGATAGTTATAACCTGTATTAAGAGTACCCAGGCGGTAGTTGTAGAACAAGAAACGCATTATTGTAGCCAAATAAGTTGTATATAAATGATCTCTATTTATGGATTAAGAAGTACCTACTAGCTAATGCCGGTGACTTCGCTTGTGCGGTGATGTTTTTCGTACCTACTCATTTTCCACAGGAACTTGTTATCGAGATTAAATAAGCCCGTGAGCTGTGTATATGTACTTATAGCAAATTTTAACAGAAGTCATGGCAATAAACATTTTCACATCTATACCAAATACCACCGTTTTTCTACCGTATCATCAGGGCACTGACTGCTAGTTCCATATTTCTATAAGTTCCTATTCTCAAGAGTAGGCTGTTATGATATTTACTTAAGAAATGAACTGAACATTTTGCTTCAGAGTTTACCGATTCATCGAGAACAATATCTCATTAGGTACAAAAAAGGTTCATTAATATATTTTTGAAGATATAAACTTTCTAAATCTTTTTAAGGAAGTTTCTTTACAAACATTTGAGGAAGTTTTATAATTACAGCGGTTTCAAATAGCTATGAATAATAAAATTATCATATTCTGGGCGTTAGTCTCGGTAGTTCGTAATTTAATGAACGTATTGAATGTTTTTTGAGTATTTTGTGCTTTGATGGAACTGTATATTGGTCAAATGGAAGGATTGAGATGTATAAATACACCTTGTGTACGAGTATAATCAATTATTGAACTTTTCTTCCAAATTTGATTTAAATCTGCTTATACCTAATGTTTAGTAGATTGTCTTCCGTTTTGCCCTTTTTTCCCTGCAATGAAAAGTCGTCTATGTTAAAAAATCTTATACATTCTCTCAATATCAGATTTATTTTCATGAAAATTGCATAAGAAAATGCGACCTGTAACCAAAAATATTCATTCACAAAAACAAATGCACATTCAGTACAAAATTTGACAATGTAGAAATAGAGTAGCTCACTTACAGATATTTACATACTTTTGGTAGTTTATGCCCATTTCCTGTTTTGTCTTCTTCTTTAATAAACCCTTCAAATACTAATTTCGATATTGAAATTTTATCCCACAAAGTATTTCAGTATCAAAATAATCAAACGAGTTTCATTCAAGTAAGTCAAATTAAACTTCGATTTCACTTCCTTGGAGAAATCAGTGTCAACTTCTAACACAAGCCGATTATTTTTTATTTGAATGCGCGCGTTCTGCAAAAAATGTCTGAAGTATCCATCACATCACAATATCGTTCACAACTTTTTGTGGAAGAGAGAGCCGATTGTGTTTATCGAACTGTTATTGTGAGTATTACGTTTATTTTTGTGTTTTTATTTTCTGGAAATCACTGAGCACAACTTGGCTATTATTATTTATAGAAATACATACATACATACATACATATAATCACGCTTGTCTCCCATCGGGGTAAGCAGAGACTATGGCTTTCCACTTGCTACGATCCTGACATACAACTTTCGCTTCTTCTACTTTCATAACTGTTTTCATACACGCTCTCCGGTTAAGGGTACTCTTGACCTTGCCTTTTTCCAGAACGTCTCTGATTTGATCGGCATGCGTACGCCGAGGTTTACGCCTACCAGTTTGCCCATTCATTCTCGCCTCATAAATCTGCTTTGTCAGTCTATTCTCATCCATTCTCTCCACGTGTCCAAACCATCTAAGCATCCCTTTTTCGATCTTAGTCACTACATCTTCTGTTATACCACATTTTTCCCTTATCACGCTATTTCTTTTTTGTCCATTAAAGTCACTCCAGCTATACTTCGCAGACTTCTCATTTCCACTGCATTAATTTTGCTTTCATGCTTCTTCTGCCATACCCAACTTTCACTACCATACATAAGTGTAGGGATGAGCACTCCCCTATGTACAGCCAACCTGGCCTTCTCAGACACATTTTGACTGCTCATAAAGGTGTACATAGCCCCATTCACTTGATTTCCTGCCAAAACTCTTCGCTCAATATCCTGGTCACACTTTCCATCCCTTACAAATTTGGAACCCAAGTATACAAATTCTTTCACCTGTTCCACTCTTTGCCCTTCAATGAAGATTGAGCAATTCGTCATACTTTCTTCTCTTTCAAAAACCATAACTTTCGTCTTGTTTATATTAACTTTCATTCCTCTACTTTTTAGAGCCTCATTCATACTATTAACCATCAGCTGCAATTCCTCCGCTGATGATGCTAATATCACCTGATCATCAGCGTATAGGAGGCATTTGACGGTCAGTTCATTCATTTTTAAGCCATACATACTCTCTTGCAGTTCTTTCAGACAACTATCCATGTATAGATTAAACAGCCACGGAGACGCTACACAGCCCTGTCTCACACCCTTTTCAATGTGAAAGAAGTCCGTGCAGGCCCCGTTGATCCTGACACAAGCACTAGAACCCTCATAAAGAGACCTCAGTGCCCGTATCAAGTTGCTGTTCACTCCATACATGGACAATATTGACCACAGTTCATTCCTCACCACTCTGTCATAGGCCTTTTCCAAGTCCACGAATATGCAATAGACCTTTTGACTTTTAGCCAAAACTTTCTCAGCTACGCATCGTAAGGAAAAGACCTGATCCGTACATCCCCTTCCTTTCATAAATCCTGCTTGCACATCCCACATTTTTCCTTCAGTTTCATTCATCACTCTTTTTATCAACACTTTTGCATACAATTTGCCAACGATGCTGAGCAAGCTTATGCCGCGGTAGTTTTTGCACTCTTGCTGCGACCCTTTTCCTTTGTAAAGCGGCACAATGACAGCTTTACACCATTCTGCTGGTACTCTGCCACTTCGCCAACAAAAGTTAAAAAGGCGGTACAGCTGGCAAGCTACCACGCCACGTCCAGCTTTCAGCATTTCGACAGAAATCCGATCTATTCCAGCAGCCTTTCCTACTTTCATACAATTCAACGCTTCCACTATTTCTCCCATACTTAACTCGCTTTCATCGCCAAATTCATTCAGTTCTAAAACACGCGTATCGCCTTGTATATCTTCTTTTTCGAATAAACTCTCAAAATATTCCTTCCATCTCTTTAGCACACATTCTTCTCCTCTTACAAAACTTCCATCCTGGTTTCTGATGTGATTGAGCGGCGACATTGAAATACAGATCTGTAAAATAGTTTATTCTTTTAACGTTTTTAATACCATTAGTTCTGACGAATGTTGTGTAAAGCTTGCAGGGTCAGCAGCGTGAGTAAAGCTCCTCTGGTGTTGCAAACGTTCTACGGAGGTTCTATAGGCTACGGTGACCTCAGTAGGGTCGTAAGCCTGTTTGCCGCCTTAGTGGTATGTGAAAATGTCTATTTAATTTGACTTTGCAATTTATTGATATTGTGTATGGACCGTGCCGTGTGGCGCTTGGTTCTTTCTGCCTACCCCGCAAGGGATTTGGCGTGAAGATAGTTAGTTAGTTAGTTTTAGATTGATATCATATCTTTTTTATACGCGTAGGGCAACACATAATCATACGGCAGACTTCACGTCACCGCAGCTTATAGACGATTGCAACACCAGAGGCGTTACACTCGCTTTACCAGCCATGCACAAGCCTTCTAAGACCACATAGAAGAACCCTATGAATAAATATACTTACCCAAATAAAAATATGAAAACAGTGACAAAGATAGATAGGTACGTCCTGTTCAGTGAAAACTACCACTACCTACATATACTTACTCTGTGTCATTGTCCCAGAATATTAATAGGTATGGTCGGGTACCGTAGCCGATTCACGGTGAGCAAGTGGTTTTCGAATTAATGGGTTAGGTTGCATCGAGGTCTTTCCAGCTAATCCATTTACAAGCACAAACTGTACAGGGATTTCGAGGTACCTAATATTTTACTATTTCTAACCTTTTTGTGTGCTTTTCACATAATATGTTTTTCATTAAATAACAAAATGCATTTCTCTTGTTGGTCACAGTAAGGTGTTATGCCGACGGAATATTAGACCCTTGTGCGTTATTTTGAGCATTTTCTGCGTCAGTCATGGTTGCCATAAGATGAAAGACCAAAATTACGGAATAATCAAATTTTTAATATAAAATATTCAATAATCAAATAAAAATTACAATGAAGCATATAACCATTTACAATATAAGCGTATAATACAAACGTAAGAAATTAGGTACACCTACCACATTCCGCATTTAAATTGTTCCAAGAAGAATTAAATAAAATGTCAAACATAAGCATAGCCCTTTAGTCAAATAACCCACCCCTAACCGTTTCTGGTGCAAAGGTGCCCATAACGCTAGCTGCATTACCACGTTGAATGGCAATAGCCAGTCTTTGCACCAGGAACGACTTGGAGCGGGAGTCACCCGTTTTCTCCCTAATTGACTAACAATTTGTTTTGCCTCGGATCCCCAGCAACCCATTGTCTCCACGCCGATGGGTACGAATTAATAACGTGGCTCCATCGCAGCGTACTTCTGCTTTTTTCGACTGCATCCTCCGCAGCCGCCGATGGTGAATAAACAGTACGTGCCAAATGGCTGGCGGCTACCGTACTCACACAAGTCGCATCCCACACCAGACACTTGCCGTTCATCCACGGAACCAAGGTCAGCCCGTCCGGTCTCTTTCCATTAGATCTACATTGTCCCGGTGGTTCGAAGACGCAAGGGACACCTGCTAAGACAAAGGCCCTCCGAACGATGTCGTTCAGGGCATGGTGACGTGGAAACCTCCCCGTACAGCGACGACCACTCAGAGCGTGATGGCCATCGGCTCCCACTAGATGCACCTGCGGATCCATGGGGTTCACACACCCTGCAGCCTAAGCGGAGAGCCACCGCCATAATACAAACTAAACTAAATCTAAACAAGACCCCTGTGGCCTTATGCCCAAAAGTCTGGCAGCAATTCCGCTTTGAATAGCGATGGTTATTCAGTGGGAGAAACAACTGCCAGCCTTTGGGTAGAAGTACGAGCAGAAAACTGATTTATTGTGACGTTTTGCATTTGACTGAGGACGCGGACGCGCACACGTTTGCATGGTTACTCTTGAAACAACATTTTGTAATGCTAAACAAGAGGTCTATATACTAAATTAAATTTATTCCTTTAGATTTCAAGGAGAAATGTCACTGGACCATAACTTGATGAAAGGAATTACAAACCGTTATTAATCAAAAAGAAATGTACAGAAATATAAGCTTCGAGAAAAGTTACAATAAAAACTTTATCATTGATTAAATCTTTTCACTTTGCATTTGTAGTTCAGAATGGAAGCACGGATGTTATAATTGATTGGATTATACCTTTCATCGGGCATCCGGCTACGTGATCCCAGTGCATGATTGGTGAACGCGAGAGAATTTATTTACTAACAGTGACAACAAAATGCGTTATCTCCGTCATTCAAATTCATTGATTTCGAACCGTGGAAGCCGTTACATGAATAAAATATGTATCAGCTTAAAATTTACAGTGAAGTGTTGCTTTTTATGACAAGTCAATCATGATTTGTCATATTTTATCATTGCGCAATAATCAGTCATGCGGTGGACTTCAATAATGATGTTGTTGCTTGGTTTTGGGATAAAATTGAGTAGTGAAAATGTACTTACATCTATAAATTAATAAAGTTATTAGACAACTAGGTAATTACACAAAATGAAAAACAGCGCTGTGAGACAACTATTGATTGTTACCAAACCAGAGTAGTAAATGCCTAGCTAGTGAAACTATTGATAAATAATGTATGGGAGATTGACTCAACAGATTTATGAGCTGGATATGACTTTAGACAATAATCGACCAGTCGTATCGAAAATGTGCTAATTAGAGAGCCAGAACAGAGTTATAGCAACCGAGGGTACACCCTGTAAAAATCTAACAAATGGACATTCCCAACAACAACAAAGGACATGTATATTAATTGTGAATCGATTTTGTAAATGCAGTTACTATATTAATAATCATTAAGCAAGCGTTACGCCAAGTTGAAGGATTTATAATCATGGAAATAGGATAAATATAATATATCCTTAATAGGATAAATTATAATATTTATCCTATTTCCATGATTACGAATGTCTTGTTATTATACCTACTGAGAGTTAGGTAATGCTGCTACTAGCATTGCATCATAAGATATCTTTCCACTAAAGATCCAATCACAAATTTTATACTAAATAACTCTATTACCGTAAACTCTCAAAGTGATTTTGAATCCCAAAACATTAAAGTCAAGTCGTATTCGTGTTAGTATAACGTAAGTAGTTACATAAGTGCTGCAATATATTTCCGAATAGGAACACGGGAAAGTCACTCTCATGAAAAAAAGTTTGCGTTTTCGGAAAAGGGTAAATATCCTAAGAATAGTGGCTAATGTAGTTTTGATATTGAAAGTAAACAGGGTGTGACGTGGGTAGACGTTGTCACACACTACGTAGGGACAGATTTACGTAAACTGGCCTTGGTATTAGAAGGAGTATAATATATTTGATTTGGTGGATCTAAGTTTCAAAAATGTGATTATTTCTGGCAGCTTTAAGGGTCTCATTCGAAAAATATATAAAAATATTTTTGTTTAGTCATGTTGTCTTGAATTTAATACAAAATTTGGTATGAGGATATGCAGTGGATGAATGATGTGCATATTTGTCCTAGTTGTTTGAAAAGTGGTTTATCTTTGCTCACACTTTCTAGTTTCATAAAACTATTAATTCATAGAACTAGAGTTCATATAGAGCCAAAAGAAGTTTTGTAAACCATTTGATGCTTAGTACCTATCTCCGAAGAGCATCTTATTACGTATGTAACGTTATGTAACGTACCTGTGCCATGCAGGAACGGTTAGGTATTTCACCCCAGTGCTATCTCTCTACTTGAAGGTAGACTAAAAATCACTGTTAGTTCAAAATGGATAAAGGCTATTACCATTTACCATACCTAGTACGTTTTACGTGATAAGTACCACATTTATTTCAAGACTAGAAAAATAGTCGCTGTACACTTGGTGCGCTTGCTAAACAGAGTACATTACAGAGTACATTGCTTATATGGGGTAAGCATATCATACGTTCTCATTTCACCATTTGTTATGGACACACGTATTTGCGTGTAGTGGCGAGCCTATTGTCGCCTTGTGTGTTAGATAATGTACAATAGGTATTACATATCAATACATATAATAAAATCGTAACAGGTCGCTGTCTGTACATGGAAGATAAATAAGAAAAAAAAATATAGGGGGGCTTTATGAACGCAATAGAACCCAAAACAATGAATTTTAGAATTTTTATCTGTTTGTCTGTATGTCTGTTTGTCTGTACGTTTGTGCACGCTAATCTCAGTAACCGCTTAACCGATTGCAATGCGGTTTATTAATTGTGTTGAGGTTTGCTTCACCTAACATTTAATGTTTATTTCATGTCAATCGGTTTATAAATAAAAAAATTGCGTGTACTTAGTGTACACACGTAAGAAGTGAAACTTCTTCATAAACTTAATTTTCACCTCACCTTAAATTAAGTCAAAAAGTACAAAAGTAAAAAAGTCCAAAAGTCCAATAGTCCAAAAGTCCAAAAGTCCAAAAGTCCAAAAGTACAAAAGTCCAAAAGTCCAAAAGTCCAAAAGTCCAAAAGTCCAAAAGTCCAAAAGTCCAAAAGTCCAAAAGTCCAAAAGTCCAAAAGTCCAAAAGTCCAAAAGTCCAAAAGTCCAAAAGTCCAAAAGTCCAAAAGTCCAAAAGTCCAAAAGTCCAAAAGGCCAAAAGTCCAAAAGTCCCAAAGTCCCAAAGTCCCAAGGTCTCAAGGTCCCAAAGTCCCAAAGTCTCAAAGTCCCAAAGTCCCAAAGTCCCAAGGTCCCAAAGTCCCAAAGTCCCAAAGGCCAAAAGTCCAAAAGTCCCAAAGTTCCAAAGTCCCAAAGACCCAAAGTACCAAGGTCCCATGTAAAAGTCCAAAAGTCCCAAAGGCCAAAAGTCCAAAAGTCCCAAAGTCCCAAAGTCCCAAAGTCCCAAAGTCCCAAAGTCCCAAAGTCCCAAAGTCCCAAAGTCCCAAAGTCCCAAAGTCCCAAAGTCCCAAAGTCCCAAAGTCCCAAAGTCCCAAAGTCCCAAAGTCCCAAAGTCCCAAAGTCCCAAAGTCCCAAAGTCCCAAAGTCCCAAGGTCCCAAATTATTAATTTATTAAATATGGCAATGTTTATTCACAGCACTTAAGTTGGCAGAAATGAAAAGAATGTATAGGTACTTGTATTTTTAAAATTCAAAATGGTTGTAATGTTGGTACCCCTTTGTTTTCTCTCTTCTTCTGTTTAACTGAAAAATGGTGGACGTTGTTGTACTGCTTTAAATAATAAAAGGAGTGTAATTCCTATAAAAGTGCTGTTCGTTTATTTTATAACATCAGGTTATGGGCCCAGACACAAAATATCTGTTAGAAAAAGATTGATATTACGTTACGGCAGCAAAATCGGCGAGAAGGAAAATTGAAGTTATTTCACTACAGTTTGCGGTGTGCTCGGGCTCGGGAACTGCGGAACATCGTCGAGGAGTACTTGTTCTTTGATGAGAGAGGACAAGGTTGGAATGGAGGGTAATAGCAACAACGTGAATGTGATCAAGTTAGAAGGGACCCGAAATTGGAATATCTGGAAATTCCAAACAACAGTTCAATTGAGGGGCAATGGCTGGTTAGACATTGTGGAGGGAAAACAGGTAAAGCCCGAAGTTGCCAGTGAGATACTTGCATGGGAAACTAAAGATGCCAAAGCGCAAACGTTGCTGGTTACACGGATGTCCGAAGAGGTAATGTTGCATATCATTACATGCACAAGTTCTGCCGGGATGTGGCGGAAACTTCATAGTGTGTATGAACAGAAAACCGAGACTAGTGTGCATATTATACAGCAGAGATTTTTCCAATATAAGTTTGAAAGAGGCATAGACATGTCTGTTTTCTTATCTAAGATTCAAGAAATGCAAAACCAATAAAAACAGATGGGTGAAGCAATTTCGGATAAATTTGTAATCACTAAAGTATTATTGTCATTACCGGACGAATATAAACACTTCATCTCGGCCTGGGAGTCTGCGCCTGACGACAAACAAACATTTGAAAATTTGGTGGCCAGACTACTAATTGAGGAAGAGCGAGTAAAAGGGAAAAACGAAGAAGCACAGTCATCCTCTGCATTCGTTGTGAAAAATAAAAGACCAGTAAAATGTTTCAAATGTGGTAAAAGTGGACATTATCAAACTGAGTGTAAAAGTAATAACAAGAGTCATAGTGAAGGGAACGTCAGTAATAATAATAACTGTTTCTATTGTGGGAAGTTTGGACATTTCAAGTCTCAGTGCCGCTTTCGTAAACAAAAACCGGCAAAAAGTGAGAATAAAACGAATAGTAACGCGTTTGTGGTGTCTAACCCGTCGCATCAACTGCAAAAATCCAGGTGGCTAGTGGATTCTGGCGCGAGTGAACATATGTGCAGGGATCGTGCATTGTTTACATCATTTTCAAATGTGGCGTCAAAATCTGTAATCATAGGTAATGGTGCAGTGATAAATGCGCTTGGTTATGGACAGATAATAGTTCAAGTCTCGAACGGAAACGAATGGATTGACACAGTCATAGACGACGTGTTGTACGTTCCAGAATTGCAAACAAACCTATTTTCGGTAAATCGCGCCACGGATAAAGGTTATGTAATGATTACAAATGACAGCTCATGTAAATTTTTCAAGTCAAATAAAATTTGTGCGATTGCGAAAAGAATTGGAAATTCGTTTTATCTGGATCTACGTTATGATAATGATAGTGTATTGCAAGGCTACTGTGATGCTGATTGGGGAGGTGATCAGATGGACAGAAAGTCCACATCTGGTTATTTGTTTACTTTTTCAAATTGTTTGGTTATGTGGTGTTCAAAGAAGCAATCTTCTATAAGTTTATCTTCTACTGAGGCTGAATATGTCTCAATGAGTATGGCAGCAAGTGAAGCATGCTGGCTTGTCAATTTGTTGCATGATTTTGGTCTTAAAAATGAAAGCCCTGTTAAGTTGCATTGTGATAATCAGTCAGCTATTATAAATGCAAATACAGACTCAGTTAAACGTCTTAAACATGTTGATATTAGATATCACTTCATTAAGGACTTGATTAAGAATAAATTAATTTATATTCAGTACATAAGTACTTGTGAACAACTGGCAGATATGTTAACAAAGTCATTAAGTAAAGATTTATTAATGAAGTTTCTAACACAGTGTAATGTCAAAATTATAAACTAAGAGGTAGAGACACTAACTGATAATATTTCAGCTATTTTATTTGCATAGAATTTAGTTTAGTTTATTTAATGTGTATAAACATTGAGAAGGGGTGTTATTAAATATGGCAATGTTTATTCACAGCACTTAAGTTGGCAGAAATGAAAAGAATGTATAGGTACTTGTATTTTTAAAATTCGAAATGGTTGTAATGTTGGTACCCCTTTGTTTTCTCTCTTCTTCTGTTTAACTGAAAAATGGTGGACGTTGTTGTACTGCTTTAAATAATAAAAGGAGTGTAATTCCTATAAAAGTGCTGTTCGTTTATTTTATAACATCAGTCCCAAAGGCCAAAAGTCCAAAAGTCCCAAAGTTCCAAAGTCCCAAAGACCCAAAGTACCAAGGTCCCATCTAAAAGTCCAAAAGTCCCAAAGTCCCAAAGTCCCAAAGTCCCAAAGTCCCAAAGTCCCAAAGTGCCAAAGTCCCAAAGTCCCAAAGTCCCAAAGTCCCAAAGTCTAAAAGTCTAAAAGTCCAAAACCAAAAGTCCAAAAGTCCCAAAGACCCAAAGTACCAAGGTCCCATCCAAAAGTCCAAAAGCCCAAAAGTCCAAAAGTCCCAAAGTCCCAAAGTCCCAAAGTCCCAAAGTCCAAAAGTCCCAAAGTCACAAAGTTCCAAAGTCCCAAAGACCCAAAGTACCAAGGTCCCATCTAAAAGTCCAAAAGTCCCAAAGGCCAAAAGTCCAAAAGTCCCAAAGTTCCAAAGTCCCAAAGACCCAAAGTACCAAGGTCCCATCTAAAAGTCCAAAAGTCCCAAAGGCCAAAAGTCCAAAAGTCCCAAAGTCCCAAAGTCCCAAAGTCCCAAAGTCCCAAAGTCCCAAAGTTCCAAAGTCCCAAAGACCCAAAGTACCAAGGTCCCATCTAAAAGTCCAAAAGTCCCAAAGGCCAAAAGTCCAAAAGTCCCAAAGTCCCAAAGTCCCAAAGTCCCAAAGTTCCAAAGTCCCAAAGTCCCAAAGTGCCAAAGTCCCAAAGTCCCAAAGTCCCAAAGTCCCAAAGTCCCAAAGTCCCAAAGTCCCAAAGTCTAAAAGTCTAAAAGTCCAAAACCAAAAGTCCAAAAGTCCCAAAGTCCCAAAGTCCCAAAGTCCCAAAGTCCCAAAGTCCCAAAGTCTAAAAGTCTAAAAGTCCAAAAAGTCAAAAAGTCCAAAAGTCCAAAAGTCCAAAAGTCCAAAAGTCCAAAAGTCCAAAAGTCCAAAAGTCCAAAAGTCCAAAAGTCCAAAAGTCCAAAAGTCCAAAGTCCAAAAGTCCAAAAGGCCAAAAGTCCAAAAGTCCCAAAGTCCCAAGGTCTCAAGGTCCCAAAGTCCCAAAGTCTCAAAGTCCCAAAGTCCCAAAGTCCCAAGGTCCCAAAGTCCCAAAGTCCCAAAGTCCCAAAGTTCCAAAGTCTAAAAGTCCAAAAAGTCCAAAAGTCCAAAAGTCCAAAAGTCCAAAAGTCCAAAAGTCCAAAAGTCCAAAAGTCCAAAAGTCCAAAAGTCCAAAAGTCCAAAAGTCCAAAAGTCCAAAAGTCCAAAAGTCCAAAAGTCCAAAACTCCAAAAGTGCATAAGTCCAAAAGTACATAAGTCCAAAAGTCCAAAAGTCCAAAAGTCCAAAAGTCCAAAAGTCCAAAAGTCCAAAAGTCCAAAAGTCCAAAAGTCCAAAAGTCCAAAAGTCCAAAAGTCCAAAAGTCCAAAAGTCCAAAAGTCCAAAAGTCCAAAGTCCAAAAGTCCAAAAGGCCAAAAGTCCAAAAGTCCCAAAGTCCCAAAGTCCCAAGGTCTCAAGGTCCCAAAGTCCCAAAGTCTCAAAGTCCCAAAGTCCCAAAGTCCCAAGGTCCCAAAGTCCCAAAGTCCCAAAGGCCAAAAGTCCAAAAGTCCCAAAGTTCCAAAGTCCCAAAGACCCAAAGTACCAAGGTCCCATCTAAAAGTCCAAAAGTCCCAAAGGCCAAAAGTCCAAAAGTCCCAAAGTCCCAAAGTCCCAAAGTCCCAAAGTCCCAAAGTCCCAAAGTCCCAAAGTCCCAAAGTCCCAAAGTCCCAAAGTCCCAAAGTCCCAAAGTGCCAAATTCCCAAAGTCCCAAAGTCCCAAAGTCCCAAAGACCCAAAGTGCCAAGATCCCTACCAAGATCCCATCCAAAAGTCCCAAAAGCCAAAAGTCCAAAGTCCCAAAGTCCCAAAGTCCAAAAGCCCAATAGTCCAAAAGTCCAAAAGTCCAAAAGTCCAAAAGTCCAAAAGTCTCAAAGTTCCAAAGTCCCAAAGTCCCAAAGTCCCAAAGTCCCAAAGTCTCAAAGTCCCAAAGTCCCAAAGTCCCAAAGTCCCAAAGTCCCAAAGTCCCAAAGTCCAAAAGTCCCAAAGTCCCAAAGTCCCAAAGTCCCAAAGTCCCAAAGTCCCAAAGTCCCAAAGTCCCAAAGTCCCAAAGTCCCAAAGTCCCAAAGTCCCAAAGTCCCAAAGTCCCAAAGTCCCAAAGTCCCAAAGTCTCAAAGTCCCAAAGTCCCAAAGTCCCAAAGTCCCAAAGTCCCAAAGTCCCAAAGTCCAAAAGTCCCAAAGTCCCAAAGTCCCAAAGTCCCAAAGTCCCAAAGTGCCAAAGTCCCAAAGTCCCAAAGTCCCAAAGTCCCAAAGTCCCAAAGTCTAAAAGTCTAAAAGTCCAAAACCAAAAGTCCAAAAGTCCCAAAGACCCAAAGTACCAAGGTCCCATCCAAAAGTCCAAAAGCCCAAAAGTCCAAAAGTCCCAAAGTCCCAAAGTCCCAAAGTCCCAAAGTCCCAAAGTCCAAAAGTCCCAAAGTCCCAAAGTTCCAAAGTCCCAAAGACCCAAAGTACCAAGGTCCCATCTAAAAGTCCAAAAGTCCCAAAGGCCAAAAGTCCAAAAGTCCCAAAGTTCCAAAGTCCCAAAGACCCAAAGTACCAAGGTCCCATCTAAAAGTCCAAAAGTCCCAAAGGCCAAAAGTCCAAAAGTCCCAAAGTCCCAAAGTCCCAAAGTCCCAAAGTCCCAAAGTCCCAAAGTTCCAAAGTCCCAAAGACCCAAAGTACCAAGGTCCCATCTAAAAGTCCAAAAGTCCCAAAGGCCAAAAGTCCAAAAGTCCCAAAGTCCCAAAGTCCCAAAGTCCCAAAGTTCCAAAGTCCCAAAGTCCCAAAGTGCCAAAGTCCCAAAGTCCCAAAGTCCCAAAGTCCCAAAGTCCCAAAGTCCCAAAGTCCCAAAGTCTAAAAGTCTAAAAGTCCAAAACCAAAAGTCCAAAAGTCCCAAAGTCCCAAAGTCCCAAAGTCCCAAAGTCCCAAAGTCCCAAAGTCTAAAAGTCTAAAAGTCCAAAAAGTCAAAAAGTCCAAAAGTCCAAAAGTCCAAAAGTCCAAAAGTCCAAAAGTCCAAAAGTCCAAAAGTCCAAAAGTCCAAAAGTCCAAAAGTCCAAAAGTCCAAAGTCCAAAAGTCCAAAAGGCCAAAAGTCCAAAAGTCCCAAAGTCCCAAAGTCCCAAGGTCTCAAGGTCCCAAAGTCCCAAAGTCTCAAAGTCCCAAAGTCCCAAAGTCCCAAGGTCCCAAAGTCCCAAAGTCCCAAAGGCCAAAAGTCCAAAAGTCCCAAAGTTCCAAAGTCCCAAAGACCCAAAGTACCAAGGTCCCATCTAAAAGTCCAAAAGTCCCAAAGGCCAAAAGTCCAAAAGTCCCAAAGTCCCAAAGTCCCAAAGTCCCAAAGTCCCAAAGTCCCAAAGTCCCAAAGTCCCAAAGTCCCAAAGTCCCAAAGTCCCAAAGTCCCAAAGTCCCAAAGTCCCAAAGTCCCAAAGTCCCAAAGTCCCAAAGTCCCAAAGTCCCAAAGTCCCAAAGTCCCAAAGTCCCAAAGTCCCAAAGTCCCAAAGTCCCAAAGTCCCAAAGTCCCAAAGTCCCAAAGTCCCAAAGTCCCAAAGTCCCAAAGTCCCAAAGTCCCAAAGTTCCAAAGTCTAAAAGTCCAAAAAGTCCAAAAGTCCAAAAGTCCAAAAGTCCAAAAGTCCAAAAGTCCAAAAGTCCAAAAGTCCAAAAGTCCAAAAGTCCAAAAGTCCAAAAGTCCAAAAGTCCAAAAGTCCAAAAGTGCATAAGTCCAAAAGTACATAAGTCCAAAAGTCCAAAAGTCCAAAAGTCCAAAAGTCCAAAAGTCCAAAAGTCCAAAAGTCCAAAAGTCCAAAAGTCCAAAAGTCCAAAAGTCCAAAAGTCCAAAAGTCCAAAAGTCCAAAAGTCCAAAAGTCCAAAAGTCCAAAAGTCCAAAGTCCAAAAGTCCAAAAGGCCAAAAGTCCAAAAGTCCCAAAGTCCCAAAGTCCCAAGGTCTCAAGGTCCCAAAGTCCCAAAGTCTCAAAGTCCCAAAGTCCCAAAGTCCCAAGGTCCCAAAGTCCCAAAGTCCCAAAGGCCAAAAGTCCAAAAGTCCCAAAGTTCCAAAGTCCCAAAGACCCAAAGTACCAAGGTCCCATCTAAAAGTCCAAAAGTCCCAAAGGCCAAAAGTCCAAAAGTCCCAAAGTCCCAAAGTCCCAAAGTCCCAAAGTCCCAAAGTCCCAAAGTCCCAAAGTCCCAAAGTCCCAAAGTCCCAAAGTCCCAAAGTGCCAAATTCCCAAAGTCCCAAAGTCCCAAAGTCCCAAAGACCCAAAGTGCCAAGATCCCTACCAAGATCCCATCCAAAAGTCCCAAAAGCCAAAAGTCCAAAGTCCCAAAGTCCCAAAGTCCAAAAGCCCAATAGTCCAAAAGTCCAAAAGTCCAAAAGTCCAAAAGTCCAAAAGTCTCAAAGTTCCAAAGTCCCAAAGTCCCAAAGTCCCAAAGTCCCAAAGTCTCAAAGTCCCAAAGTCCCAAAGTCCCAAAGTCCCAAAGTCCCAAAGTCCCAAAGTCCAAAAGTCCCAAAGTCCCAAAGTCCCAAAGTCCCAAAGTCCCAAAGTCCCAAAGTCCCAAAGTCCCAAAGTCCCAAAGTCCCAAAGTCCCAAAGTCCCAAAGTCCCAAAGTCCCAAAGTCCCAAAGTCCCAAAGTCCCAAAGTCTCAAAGTCCCAAAGTCCCAAAGTCCCAAAGTCCCAAAGTCCCAAAGTCCCAAAGTCCAAAAGTCCCAAAGTCCCAAAGTCCCAAAGTCCCAAAGTCCCAAAGTGCCAAAGTCCCAAAGTCCCAAAGTCCCAAAGTCCCAAAGTCCCAAAGTCTAAAAGTCTAAAAGTCCAAAACCAAAAGTCCAAAAGTCCCAAAGACCCAAAGTACCAAGGTCCCATCCAAAAGTCCAAAAGCCCAAAAGTCCAAAAGTCCCAAAGTCCCAAAGTCCCAAAGTCCCAAAGTCCCAAAGTCCAAAAGTCCCAAAGTCCCAAAGTTCCAAAGTCCCAAAGACCCAAAGTACCAAGGTCCCATCTAAAAGTCCAAAAGTCCCAAAGGCCAAAAGTCCAAAAGTCCCAAAGTTCCAAAGTCCCAAAGACCCAAAGTACCAAGGTCCCATCTAAAAGTCCAAAAGTCCCAAAGGCCAAAAGTCCAAAAGTCCCAAAGTCCCAAAGTCCCAAAGTCCCAAAGTCCCAAAGTTCCAAAGTCCCAAAGACCCAAAGTACCAAGGTCCCATCTAAAAGTCCAAAAGTCCCAAAGGCCAAAAGTCCAAAAGTCCCAAAGTCCCAAAGTCCCAAAGTCCCAAAGTTCCAAAGTCCCAAAGTCCCAAAGTGCCAAAGTCCCAAAGTCCCAAAGTCCCAAAGTCCCAAAGTCCCAAAGTCCCAAAGTCCCAAAGTCTAAAAGTCTAAAAGTCCAAAACCAAAAGTCCAAAAGTCCCAAAGTCCCAAAGTCCCAAAGTCCCAAAGTCCCAAAGTCCCAAAGTCTAAAAGTCTAAAAGTCCAAAAAGTCAAAAAGTCCAAAAGTCCAAAAGTCCAAAAGTCCAAAAGTCCAAAAGTCCAAAAGTCCAAAAGTCCAAAAGTCCAAAAGTCCAAAAGTCCAAAAGTCCAAAGTCCAAAAGTCCAAAAGGCCAAAAGTCCAAAAGTCCCAAAGTCCCAAAGTCCCAAGGTCTCAAGGTCCCAAAGTCCCAAAGTCTCAAAGTCCCAAAGTCCCAAAGTCCCAAGGTCCCAAAGTCCCAAAGTCCCAAAGGCCAAAAGTCCAAAAGTCCCAAAGTTCCAAAGTCCCAAAGACCCAAAGTACCAAGGTCCCATCTAAAAGTCCAAAAGTCCCAAAGGCCAAAAGTCCAAAAGTCCCAAAGTCCCAAAGTCCCAAAGTCCTAAAGTCCCAAAGTCCCAAAGTCCCAAAGTCCCAAAGTCCCAAAGTCCCAAAGTCCCAAAGTCCCAAAGTCCCAAAGTCCCAAAGTGCCAAATTCCCAAAGTCCCAAAGTCCCAAAGTCCCAAAGACCCAAAGTGCCAAGATCCCTACCAAGATCCCATCCAAAAGTCCCAAAAGCCAAAAGTCCAAAGTCCCAAAGTCCCAAAGTCCAAAAGCCCAATAGTCCAAAAGTCCAAAAGTCCAAAAGTCCAAAAGTCCAAAAGTCCAAAAGTCCAAAAGTCCAAAGTCCAAAAGTCCAAAAGGCCAAAAGTCCAAAAGTCCCAAAGTCCCAAAGTCCCAAGGTCTCAAGGTCCCAAAGTCCCAAAGTCTCAAAGTCCCAAAGTCCCAAAGTCCCAAGGTCCCAAAGTCCCAAAGTCCCAAAGGCCAAAAGTCCAAAAGTCCCAAAGTTCCAAAGTCCCAAAGACCCAAAGTACCAAGGTCCCATCTAAAAGTCCAAAAGTCCCAAAGGCCAAAAGTCCAAAAGTCCCAAAGTCCCAAAGTCCCAAAGTCCCAAGGTCTCAAGGTCCCAAAGTCCCAAAGTCTCAAAGTCCCAAAGTCCCAAAGTCCCAAGGTCCCAAAGTCCCAAAGTCCCAAAGGCCAAAAGTCCAAAAGTCCCAAAGTTCCAAAGTCCCAAAGACCCAAAGTACCAAGGTCCCATCTAAAAGTCCAAAAGTCCCAAAGGCCAAAAGTCCAAAAGTCCCAAAGTCCCAAAGTCCCAAAGTCCCAAAGTCCCAAAGTCCCAAAGTCCCAAAGTCCCAAAGTCCCAAAGTCCCAAAGTCCCAAAGTCCCAAAGTCCCAAAGTCCCAAAGTGCCAAATTCCCAAAGTCCCAAAGTCCCAAAGTCCCAAAGACCCAAAGTGCCAAGATCCCTACCAAGATCCCATCCAAAAGTCCCAAAAGCCAAAAGTCCAAAGTCCCAAAGTCCCAAAGTCCAAAAGCCCAATAGTCCAAAAGTCCAAAAGTCCAAAAGTCCAAAAGTCCAAAAGTCTCAAAGTTCCAAAGTCCCAAAGTCCCAAAGTCCCAAAGTCCCAAAGTCTCAAAGTCCCAAAGTCCCAAAGTCCCAAAGTCCCAAAGTCCCAAAGTCCCAAAGTCCAAAAGTCCCAAAGTCCCAAAGTCCCAAAGTCCCAAAGTCCCAAAGTCCCAAAGTCCCAAAGTCCCAAAGTCCCAAAGTCCCAAAGTCCCAAAGTCCCAAAGTCCCAAAGTCCCAAAGTCCCAAAGTCCCAAAGTCCCAAAGTCCCAAAGTCCCAAAGTCCCAAAGTCCCAAAGTCCCAAAGTTCCAAAGTCTAAAAGTCCAAAAAGTCCAAAAGTCCAAAAGTCCAAAAGTCCAAAAGTCCAAAAGTCCAAAAGTGCAAAAGTACATAAGTCCAAAAGTACATAAGTCCAAAAGTCCAAAAGTCCAAAAGTCCAAAAGTCCAAAAGTCCAAAAGTCCAAAAGTCCAAAAGTCCAAAAGTCCAAAAGTCCAAAAGTCCAAAAGTCCAAAAGTCCAAAAGTCCAAAAGTCCAAAAGTCCAAAAGTCCAAAAGTCCAAAAGTCCAAAAGTCCAAAAGTCCAAGAGTCCAAGAGTCCAAAAGTCCAAAAGTCCAAAAGTCCAAAAGTCCAAAAGTCCAAAAGTCCAAAAGTCCAAAAGTCCAAAAGTCCAAAAGTCCAAAAGTCCAAAAGTCCAAAAGTCCAAAAGTCCAAAAGTCCAAAAGTCTAAAAGTCCAAAAGTCCAAAAGTACAAAAGTCCAAAAGTCCAAAAGTAAATAAAGTACTCTGAATTCGAATCCACCGTGGTGGGGAACAGAACAAAGATGGCGCGTAACCAAAAATCGTGACGTGACGTGACGTGACGCAATTTTTTTTCCAACGCCGATAAAGAAGTTTCACTTCAAAAAGTTATATCAGTTTAAAGAATCGTCCATAGACATATGAATCTAAAAATGGGTAAATCTAAACTGGCGTGTTGGCTTAATCTTAAAACAATTCAGCGTGGACTGGTTGATGAGTCTGCTGAAGATATACCTCTCCTTTCATACACTTTATGTGACGTAAACGAAGTTGCGGGTTCAGCTAGTAATAAAATAAATTCTTGACTGTTTACAATCTCGCTAGGCTGATAACAAGCTAACGGTTTTTTTTAATTTTATGGTGACATAAATATTTTTATACCTACGTAAATTCGAATTCAACTTGTTTATCTGCGCTGGCTAAGGGCGTCATTTGATTGGGCTAATGAAGCATTTTAACCCTCTGTCGTTTCCTGATTAGTGTTAAAATATTTAACATAGGCAGCTTGATTAGGTGGTTCACCTAATATTTAGATTTTCAAATCTAAATATTATTTCCTGTTTCTAAGACAGACTTGAAACAGCGGATTATTCGCTAGAGCAATCATCACACATTTCATCGATATTTTTTAAAAGACTAATAAATTATTCCACTTAATACGAGTGCATACGAGTTTCTTTTTATATTGGTGTGTGAAACTGTTTTTGTCATTATTATCCACAAATATGGATTACAATGATATAACTAATTTTATAAGTAAGTACAGAACATACCTTTATATTGTTATGTTCTGTATTTATAAAATTAATTGTTATGAGATTCAAAAATATTTTAGTCTTTGTTTTTAACTAATATGTGTACATTAATTGTACTTATTTATTGAACTTCCTGAATGACTTTTTGAAACGCATTACTGAAAAAAGTAAACCTCATGAACCGAGCCTTCCATAAAACCGAGCAGATCTATTCTTTCATTCTCCTTAAAAATTCCTTTGCATTAAAATACGTGGCATGGAGATACGAGCAAGAGCCGAGTAACTGGAATATTTCAGATAGTTTAGAATTCTTGTAAAGTTGAAGGCATGATTTCCCTAAACGGAAAGTTGGCGCCTTTGAAGAAGTTATCTGCTATATATTCACTATGTTGTATTACAAATTATGGCCCGATACTTCTGATATATTGACAGGCTCTACTAGCTGAGTACTGACTTTATTTGCGTGAAAAATATTAGTGATTTTTATATATGATTGTGAGGGTTTGTTTGTTTTTCTACAACCTATATACAAATAAATATTAGAAAACATATTGTATTTACTTGGTGGATTACTCTAAATTGTCCTCCTATGGGAATAATTGTATTTTTTTTTGTTGGAAAGCTAAACCCATTTTAAACTGTTCACTACGTAAAAATGTACAGTTTGAAGTAAAAAAAAATAAAATTAGAAGCCACGAAACCAAACAATACTCGTGTGATGGGGATATATTGAATAATCGAGAGCAGCTTTGTTTACACCAAACACGGAGTCCATCAAAATGTAAACGAAACAACACATTGTTGAATAAATTGATAGCTTTGCTATTGGAATTTAATTTGAAACGGAGAACAGGCACAAATTTGGTGATGAACCTTTGTGACAGCACAATTTTATGAATTTATTTTTTTCATGTTAATTTATCTTTCTTCTTCAATTTAATTACTTACATAGTAAAGAAAGAAGTCACTTCTAATTATATAATTACTTTTATTATATGGTCCTTTACTATGCTATGAACACAAGCAAGGCCCGGCACGTGAGGAGTTAAATTCAGATTCAATACCCTATCAATCTGAAATTAACAATTCATTAAAATGCTTTTGGAGAATGAAATATAGCAACATAAATATTTGCACGTGTACTTTTATTCCGCATCAGCAAGCATCAAGTTGGAAAATTAAAAGGTAATTTAAAGTTACGAAAGAGCTCATAAACGGTTGACATGGGATTGTAAGCTCATTATATTATTATGCTATCGTCTTTTTGCTGTTTTTATGATGTTTTTGTTCTCTTTTCTCTGTATTTATATATGTTTTAAAGGGTGTACATGTAATTACCGTTTATGTTCTTTTCAGTTATCATCATCCGTACGTTACTGCCGGTGGTGTTCGAAATTTTAGGAGACGTGACGAGACCGAGAAGGAGAGCAAAGGATTATATTGAGGAGCTTTTCAGAATACTCGCCGTGTAGATTTGGTAAAATGCAGCAGGATGCGATAATTCTTTGCGCTGGCAAAGGTATTTACTTCAGAACAATCGATAATGCGAATAGCACGCCTATGCATAGCGTCCAGCGCGTCCAGCAAGTACCTCGCGGAGTCGTTCAAAAGTGAGAGAGGTTATTCTTCACAAGGATGAATTTTTAAATTTACTACTTACTAAAAGTCGAACAAACAATTTATTTCAGAGTATGCGAACATTCTTGCCTGCTTTTTACACAAAAAATACATTTCTATGAGTGGATACGTACAATTGTTATAGTGTATAGGTACCCGAAACCATCCACATATCTTATACACCCAAAGCTACAACTAAATTGCGGTTTAAAGCCGGCGCTGACACACGCGATGTTTACCATTTGATTTCACAGAGTGAAATTACATCTAATTAGGCAATTTCGAATAGTTTCAGTTATATTTGCTGTATTGTTGTTTAGTACTAATAAAATTAATGTAAACGTCACCATTCATTATTAATACTTTATGCAGCTTTTTGTGTGTCGTAGAATATTTAACTACGTGGTCATATATACTTGAATGTACTTATATATAAGGGTGCATATTACTATATATATGTGGTGTGAGGCAGTTTTTTTATGACTTTTGATAGTTTGGTTAGGTATTGTTTTTGAGCATTGATATTGGTTGTTACGGAAATTATGCTGGAATTTAAGTAATTTAATTGAATTGTTCTTTGTATTTATACTATCTTTTTAATGTATGATTTTGGGTAAGATTTATTAGCTCTATTATGTACTTACCTATCGATTTTCAACACAATATTTTATTGTTATGAAATAAATAAAAAAAAATACGTGTGTATCTTTGTTTCTGTGGAATCGTAGCGGCGCAACAAATGGTTCAATTTTAATGAGTTTTCTTTTTGACCGGGATGGTTCTTAGCTATAAATTTGGAACAATATCAGCTCCCTTCCTGAATGATGAAGGGATTATACTAGAATACCACGTGCGCCTGGCAACCCAAGAAGCGGGATAACATAATCATAACATTAGAAGACCACCCAAGCCCCTAGACAAGGCCGCGGTAGTTGCCATAATCTGCCCAGGAATCCTGGGACAACAATCCAATAAGCAACCCGGGACGTCCGGTGCTAGGTAGACTAATACAAGTACATGTGGTTTTAATCAGTTCAAGTCTGGCTAGACATAATTATCTTTGTGGGGACTTCTATACGTTAAAAAACCAGATAAGTGCAATGGTATAAATTTCAATTCGATACCTTTACGCATTCACGAGATAAAATTATTGACAGATAGACGGATGGAGAAAAAAGTAATCCTTTACGGGTTCCGTTTTTTCTTTGAGGTATGGAACCCTAAAACTCAGGAATACTTTCGTCAGACCTGAAGTGGGTGACAAGAGAGTAGTTCAACTGGTTCAACTGAAGACAGTAAGAAAACCGAAGAACGAACGGGAATATTGGTGAAAACAGAATAAGATTATATCAGTTATCGTTGCGCTTTAAATACGAGTATATTTTAAGTTGGTCCAGTATAGTCTGAATTTATCAATTTTGTCACGCAAAGTTTGTCTTGTACACGAGAATATACCAACAAAGTTTAAGTACCTGACACGAAAGATGCAAACCTGTCTAGGTCGCTATTTTGTGACGAAATTATAATATGCAAGAAAATACTTAAGAATGAAAACTTTATCATGGAATATTTATTAAAACAATTATATGGGCCCCGGTAGTGAAAACTCCAAAGTTTATAACTTTAATTAAGTAACCGCTAAAACTGGTGCGAGTAAGAAACTGTGATATAGTCTGTTTAGGACCTTTGCGTAACGGCCCATGGGACCGAGTGCCACCATTATATTCCCTTTATGCAACTTGCAGACGCATTTAAGCAAAATTCTGGTACACGACGGCGTCGCTTAATCGTCTAAGTTTGTAGAGCCTCTCTGTAGAGAGGGTTAGGCCAGAGTGAAAACAATACAAAGATTTGGATAATCAAAACTTTCTTATGAAATATGATGTCATATGATGTCATAGAAAGATTAACAGAGGCTTTTTAAAGTCCAAGTTACACAATCACTTTATGATAATTTCGTAGCGCTTTTCATAGCAAACTTCGTAGAAATAGAACTTCAGTTCCGTAGCACTCCATCAAACGTCATGTAAATTTTAAATTTAGACGTTTGAATGTGACCAGGTCTATTGCTGGAATAATGATATCAAGAATCAATAAGTGAACAAAGTAAAGTTATCAAACTAACATACTAATATAACTCAGATCATTGAAAAGTCACATAACAGTCGTCAACGATTCGTTAGAATTGACTATGACGTACGTATTTACTTAGAAGATAGGAATAAATGTTCAATTACAATAATTTACTACACAATCTAGCCGACGGCTGACAGCGAAGATTTACTAACTACCGTACGTTTACACAGACAGGTTCACACATTGAACATGTACCTATTTGTGCGCGGTCTAGTTATAAATTGATACCTACTGTCCAGGTGACATAATTCAATTAGATTGCTAACCATTTGTTAGCTTGTCCAGTGACATGTTTTGTTGTATAGTAAGACTGTTTGTGAATGGTTGCCCAAAAGGGACCTCAAGAGAAAATATATTGATCTCGAGTAAATCGCGTTTAAATGTTTATGGTGTTTTCATTCCTTTCTTAAATTTTCTTATACGACTAAAGTTTTTTATCTTATGTTTTTATGAGTTGTGGGTAAGGTGTAGATAATGGCTGGAGCAGACCAAATGCGTATGCGTCACTACGACTTAGTCGTTCGCGTTGTTACGGCGTAACCCGATGTCACACCGGGTTACGCATACGTCTACGCTTACGGTCACTGAATCGAGCCGAGTACGCAACGGAGTACCATTGCCCGACCCGGTTGCGGCAGCCATTTATTTTACTGTTTTCAACGCTTGTGTTGTGTTGTGCAAGATGTCTGATGAAGATTGGGTACATGGAAAAAGTAGTTCATCTAATAAGGAAGAAGCTCTATTACTACTATTGTGCCAGAATAATTCTGCAAGTGCAAAAAGAATATGGGTTCATGATATAATTGAAAAAAGAGAAACACATAGTGAATATCTTAACCTTTGCCGTGAAGTCGAATCCTATGAGGATCGCTTTTACCTGTATTTCCACATGTCAAGAAGTTCTTTTGAAGAATTGCATGATTTAGTGAAACCATATATATTTAAAATGGACACCTACTACAGAAAGGCAGTAGCAACAAGAGAAAGACTGGCAATTTTTTTAAGGTTACTTTTACTTCGCCATTTAAAATCAAATAACAATTTTTCAGATAAAACCAAATAAGAAAAAAAAGCAGTAACACCTTTTAAACAAATACGTTACGCAAGCGGTGTGTCCTGTCTTATACAGTTCCATACATTACAACTCAGTGGTACGCGCACGTTTACGCTTACGTCTACGCATACGCATTTGGTCTGCTCTAGCCTTAAATCTTACAAGACTGCCGCGGCTCACTAAAATATTATAAAATATTCTGCTTAGATCTAAACAAAGCTTTTAAGGTCTTTACCTTAAAATAAAATATCATAAAAAAATTACCGATTGTCTCTCTTAAGTATTGGGTTTGAATTGAAATCGTTTGACATAGGAGTCGATGAGTTAAAATATTCTACAAATAAACTTAATTATTTAGAATATAAAAAACCCGACTGCCAAGTAAACATACAACTGAAAAGTAAATAACAAGCTCTACATTTCTTTTGTGATTTTCTTTAGCTACTTACTGTTTTACTTTGTTGGCAACATTTGCAGGCGGGAAGAAGCTATGTTAAGCGAGTGGTGGTTTACCAAATAGTTACTTGTTCTCATAGCTTGATCCCGCCTGCAAATGTTGCCAACAAAGTAAAACAGTAGAGTAGCTAAAGAAAATCACAAAAGAAATGTAGAGCTTGTTTTTTACTTTTCAGTTGTATGTTTACTTGGCAGTCGGGTTTTTTATATTCTAAATAATTAAGTTTATTTTAAACTTTTTAGTTATATTAGTAGTGGAGTTATTAATTTTCGTGTAGTGAAGGGATATCACCAAAATTCGACCTTAATTATTATATTTTTTTCATATTTCTGGTGCTACTCGACCGATTGCAATCAAACAAATGTAAGAATTTAAGTCTGACTAAGACCTTATAAACACATAATACCGCATTAAAATCGGTTTAGTAGTTTTGCGTTCATCGCAGTCAAATAATTATAACGCCAAAAGTCCGCCATTTTGCTTTGTTAGGAATTTTATTACACCTGGTGTCTCTCACCCAATCACGACGAATCAAATGACACCTTGTATTTCAAAATCCGTCCATCCGTTTAGGCTGTAGAGCGTCCAAGAAAAAATATCAAGCTTTACATTTTAGCGCCAAAAGTCGGCCATTTTGATTTTTTAGAAATTTTAATACACCTGGTGTCACTCACACAATCACGACAAACGTAATGACACCTTGAATGTCAAAATCCGTCAAGCCGGTGAGGCTGTAGTGTAGAGCGTGGATGAAAAAAAAACAACGTTTTCATTTTAGCGCCAAAAGTCTGCCATTTTGATTTTTTAGAAATTTTAATGTACCTGTTGTCACTCACACAATCACGACGAATCAAATGACACTTCGCATGTCAAAATCCGTCAAGCCGTTCAGGCTGTAGGACGTGACAAAGAATTGGATACATACATACATACATACATTCTCTCGAAAAACATTACCCTCCTTTCTTCGGCAGTTCGGGTAAAAATTGGTGTATGATATGAGTAGAGACTACGTAAAACAATTTTTGATAGAGTCCAATTACAGATTTCACTCATAAATCATATTTACCGACATTACATGCAATAAATGAAGACAGGTGTGACGTTATGTATGTAGTCTATGTATGCTTCATGAGATGCCAGTTAAACGTCTTATGGGCATCTTGCTGGAATGGTTGTCTGACAAAGAAAACAATAGGATCTCTAGATTTCAATTAAAACTTCTTCTTCACACTGAAAGATTTCATAGGTAGGTACTTGAATATTATGTTTATTTATTTAATAACGTTTACTTACAACTGTTTACATTTATACTTATGTCCTATTTATATACATTAACTTAGTAGCCAGCACAGAGTAATGTAACAATTATTTAAAAGTAAACACCGCTTGTTCTATGTTTAACAAAACCAACCACAGCTAATAATAAGATGATATTATCAGAGTTTTATTTTTACTAAGTATGATATCATCACATCAGTGTCGTTTAGTTAGCAACATACTTTATAGAATTAGTGCGCTTTATATTACCTACACATAATACAAAACGTACACCGGCCTCTATAATACAAAACCATTACTCGATTATTGAAAATGAAGCTTCACTATCGTTGAAGTTGATAGTTATGAAGAAACTTTAATCGCGTCTCTTGTACAATTCTGTTCAGAGTTAAATTATCATCTCATTAAAATGTGAAAATTAGCCTTAGCCACCTTTAAAATTTTATACGAGTCTCTTCCTTGCGTTCATCAATAACAGTTAAGATAGAATTTCCAACGCACCAATAACTGAAAATTTTATAATAATACAATGAGTGCTGAAGAGTTACATCGATTCAGAGAATAAATATTGAATAAAATTACGTTACGTTTCATATTTTTTTATAAGTCTATGAACATTACATACGTACTAGCATATTCATAGCGGGCGGAGTCGCGGGTACGAATATAATTATAAAAAGGTTATTTATTGCTAGTTAGTTCCATGGTTACAGTATACCCTCTCAGATGGTTTCACTTTACACAAAGCTGGTAAATAGCAAAATAGTTTACTTGCCACAAGTTAATTACCTTCTACTATTTTAGCTTTAGCACTTATCTGTAAACGGAACTTAGTTGAGGTATTTGTAATTTGATACTATTTAAAATAGTACTATTAATTAGCTGTTAGAAATTTTACTTTCTGTAATACCTACCAAGTATCGTGTTAGAACAAGACAAAAAGAGCCTTACAACAGCAAAAGTTGCACGAAAAGCAAAGTAATTTTGATCGTTGAAGGAAATGTTTGTGTATCACAATAGTATCCCTTGTTTGCTTTTTTTTTTTTTTTTTTTTTAACGTGAGGGAAAATCCTCGTAGGATGCTATGCCGGACTCTTACCGACTAAAAAACCTCACGTAACGCCCAACAGCCTATGGTTGAGAGCCCCGGGTAAGCCCTCAGGAAGGATGTCCCGTGACTCCCAACAGACCTACGGCCGCCAATGCGGCCTCGCCCAGGGGGTGGCTCGGGTGCAATCCCGCGTCTTTGGGGGATTTCGGGTGTGACCCCGCTTCTAAGGGGGGGCGTGCGTGAGTGCTCACGTCACGCTGCCGTCATGGGCCTGCTTCTGTAAGGACGGTGAGCGGCCCTCTCACCGTCCCCAGACCCCCGGTCATGGAGGCCGGTAGTCCTCGGCGAAGACACGTCGGCGGCGCCCAGGGCGCCGACTGCGGAACTCGGGTGGGAGAGTTCTCTCCCGCACCCGGCCCGCCGCCTCCTTCGCGAGCATGACCTGCTCGCAGAAAGAGGCGGCGCAGTCCCACTTACTCCCGCTGGAGAGCATGGCTCGCACCATGGCCTCGAGCGAGAGAGTGTCCACGCCCAGACCCACTACGAGGACCTGTCGCTGTTGTGCCCACGCCGTGCACTCCACCAGCGTGTGGAGCGCCGTGTCATCGCTGCGGTTCTCGCAGTGCTGACACTCGGCCGTGGTTTCCCGGTGTTTTCGCCACAGATACCTACCGAAGCTACCGTGCCCGGCAAGCATCTGTGTCAACCGGTAGGAGAGAGCACCGTGTCTTCTCTCCAGCCACTCGTCCATGACCGGTCTGACGGCCGCGATTGTGGCGAATCCCCCCTTTGGTTGCTCAAGTCGCATCTTCCATGTCTCCAGGGTTTCCTGGTGGAGCAGAGTCCGCTGGGCCTCGATTTCTCGAGACGCAGGCCTTTGGCCCCGCTCCAGCGCCTCCTTGCGCCATCTGAACAGTGACGCGAGGGCTCTCGCTTCCAGGTCCCATGGAGGGGTCCCGGCTAGGAGACATGCCGCCTCACCGGAGATCGTGCGGTATCCTCTTATCACCCTGACGGCCATCACTCTCTGCGGGCTCATCAGTCTAGCCTCATTGCTGGCCGTCAGGGTCTCCGCCCATACGGGAGCCCCGTACAGGGCCATGCTTCGCACGATCCCAAGGTACAGCCTCCTGTAGGGAGCGTTGGGTCCCCTGATGTTGGGCATCAGCCGCGCGAGTGCGGCCGATGCTCCCCTCAGTTTTGGGACCAAACTTCGGAAATGATGTCCGAAGTTCCACCGGCCATCGAGTACGAGCCCCAGATACTTCATCGAGGGCTCGATGCCGATGCTGACGCCCCCCACCTGTAGGCTGGATCCCGCAGGTGGCCCCATCCGAGGTCCGTGGAAGCACAGAGCCTCGGATTTGTGAAGGGCGACCTCAAGACCCAGCCGCCGAATCCGACCCACGACCTGAGCAACCCCTGCCGTGGCCTTAAGTGCTGCGGCACGGTGCGTTGCTCCCCGCGCCGTAACGAGGGTGTCGTCGGCGTAACATGTTACGCCGACCCCTCTGAGCAACGGACCACGCAGCACCCAGTCGTAACCGATGTTCCACGGGAGCGGCCCTAAAACCGATCCCTGTGGAACACCGCACGACACATCTCGCCGACCCGGCCCTAGCCAGCTCGGGTAAGTTATGGCTCTCTCGGAGAGATAAGCCCCGACAATTCGACGGAGGTAGGGAGGCACTCCATGATAGATAAGCGCCTCCCTGACGCAGCTCCAGGGCAAGGTGTTGAATGCGTTGGCGATGTCGAGAGACACCGCCACCACCACCTCACCCTGTGAGACTGCTTCCTCCGTCAGGCCTCTAATGCGCATGATCGCGTCCACGGTGGAGCGTCCCTGACGGAAGCCAAACTGGCTATCCGCCAGATCAGGCCCCACGCGTGTGAGGTGCCCGACGAGGCGTTGTGAAATAATGCGCTCAAAGAGCTTGCACACCTCGTCGAGCAACACGATCGGCCGGTACCCTGATGGGGAATTTGCCGGCCGCCCCGCCTTTCGAATCAAGACCAGTTTCCCTGTCTTCCAGACCTTGGGAAACTGGCCTTTCTCGAGGCATGCGCTAAAGAGCCCAATTAGTCGAGGCCCAAGCTCTTCGAGAGCCAGGACCCACACTCGGCCTGGAATGCCGTCGGGTCCAGGGGCGGTGTTTCTGCGGGATTTAAGCCGCAGTACAGCCGCCCCTAACTCACCCTCGGTGACTACGGGCCTTAGATCATCTAACCACAGGATGCGCCTTACTTAAGCATTGTTTTCTGCCATTGCACATGACCATTTGGTCTTTTGGCTTTATGAAAAGCCTGTACATCAGTACATCATTTTATATGATTAAACTAGTACATTACATTGTAGTTGACTGTACAATAACAATTAACACACAAAAGCCATTACGCGTTTGTCGATTAATACATTTTTAAATGCAATGAAATTTTATATGTCTTTGTGTTTCCCCCTTCACTTGTATGAAAACTGGCAGAATATTTTTGTATGCGGTGGTTCGCAAAGGCTAGTCCCGTGATAAATGGTCTAAGCTACGGGCACGTCGTTCTCGCTGCCTACCGCGTTGGGCGCCTGAGACGGAGCCATGCGCGGAGAAATATGTTCCTCCGCTCTCGACGGGAACAAGGAGTCCAGGACCTCCTCCAACCGCTCCGGCTGGAGACTCTGAGTCAGTGGGGGCGCCTTAGGGCGTAATTTGCCCCTTACCATAAGGTACGGGCGCCCCCTCGGGTTCCGCTCCAGAGTCTCCATCAGCTCATCGCGGCCCAGCTTTTTGGACCGCTTGATGGCCGTCTGGAGGAGGCCAAGAGGGCCCCTCTTGGCCTCCTTGTACCCATCGTAGAGCTCCGTCTCTCGGGCTGCCGCATCGTCTGGGCGGCGACGCCTCCGGCGGAATCTGGTGTACCGGCGGCGCGCGGTAACGCACTCCGAGCGCAACTGCGCGATTTCCGGCGTCCACCAGTACACCCGCCTCCTCGCCGGTCTGGGCCTAGCCCTGGGCATCGCCGCATCGCAGATGTGCGACATGGCTCTCCCGAACCACTCTACTTCGGCATCAACATCGGCAGGCCCGTCCGCTGTCGGAATCCAGGCCTGCACGATGGCCGCCTCCAGGAGAGCCTCCCGATCCAGGCGGTGGAGTGCCCAACGCGGTTCCGGGGGATTCGCGATTGTTGGCGGCAGGTTAGGTGGAGGGGAGACGTCGAACCGAATATATCGGTGATCTGACGACGTCTCCTCCTCCTCCACCACGCGCCATCCCCGGACACGGCGGGCGAGCTCAGGGGTCGCAAACGAAACGTCTATGACCGAGCTGAGCCCCCGCCGCGTCCAGGTTGCGACATTCCCCCGGTTCAGGATGACTAGGCCACGTGTTGTGACCCAGTCCTCCAGTATCCTCCCCCTGCCTCTGGTTTCCCGGGAGCCCCAAGCCTGCGACCAGGCATTGAAGTCTCCCAGGACCAGGACAGGGCGAGGCCGGCATGCAGCGAGAACGACGTCCAGCTCAGGGAGCCATAGCTCAAACTGATGCTGGTCGAGGCTCGGCGAGATGTAAACGGCCGCGACAGCCACACCCTCATATTCCGCCGCGACGGAACCCGGGCCCCTAGCAATAAGCGCTAGGCGCGAGTCGTCCGCGCCGGTCCCCCCAAAGATAGTCGCCAGGCCGTCCAGATCCACAGGGCTTCCCGGGTGAACCCAGTACGGCTCGGCGACGACAGCGATGTTAATCGACCACTGCCTGATGCTCTGGTATAGAAGGTCCTGAGCACCAGTGCAGTGGTTCAGGTTCACCTGCAGGATGCGGATATGGGTGTCCATCAATGGACATCCATTTCCGCACCCTGCCGCGAAAGTGCACCCTCCGTCTCAGCCCCCCGTGCGGACGGACGGGGCCTCGGCCTTGAGGCAGCGCAGGCCTTGCTGCCCGCCCGGTGGTTGGCCTCCTTGCCCTCCGCCACGCATTTATAACAGCGCGGCGCAGCGTCACAGGCAAGGGCCTTGTGACCGGGCTGACTACAGCGGAAGCACCGATCGCCTACGGTGACTTCCGCCGTACACTGCACTCCTACATGCCCCACGACCAGGCACCTATAGCACCTGTCTTCGCGGGGCTGCAGGAGATGCACCTGCGCCCTCAGGAAGCCCCCAATGAGGAGGCTCCGTCCATCCGCAACTTTTTGAGCCGCCGCGACTGGGCAGCTCACGACCGCCGACCCGTGACCAGTGGGGCCAAAGCGGATTTCGCCTGACCTCACCTGATCACGGGGGCAGCCGCTCGCCTCCACGACGGCGGAGATCAGCTCGTCCGTCGTGGCCGCGTCATCCAGACCCGAAATGCGCAGCCCGGCGCATTTGTTGGGTCTGGTCACGCAGACGTCGCCCGCATTCAGCGACTCCCGCAGCTTCGCCGCTAAGGCATCCGCTTTGGGGCCGCTGGTGGCGCCGGAGACCTCGAGGAGGCGTGCTCCGGTGCGCGTCACCTTGCACCGGAGACCTCCCTCTATCTCGAGGGCCTTGAGGTCGACTGAGGCTTTCGCCTGCCTCAGGACCTCGGCGTACCCCACGCCCTTCGCTTTGCCCTCCGTCGTCACCGTAATGACGACGGCAGTGGAGCGAGGAGCGCGGAGCCTCTTCGGCGCCTTCGTCGCGGCGGCCTTTGCCGCTTTAGCGGCAACTTTTGCCGCCTTCTTGGCAGCCTTCGCCGCCTTTTTGGCGGCCTTAGCCACCTTCTTCTTCGCTCCTACTACCTCCCAGACCCCCTCTTTTGAGGTAGTCTGAGGTGCAGCAGGAGCGCTGGCTGTTGGAGGAGCGGGGTTGCCACTTCCCCCAGGGGCCGTCTTCTTCTTGGGGGCGGAGGCCCTCGGCTTGGGACCAGGAGTCCCACTGGATGCAGCCGTCGTTGCAAATGACGCACCGACGGGAGCAGCCAGCGGCGGGCGGTATGCCCGGTCCTCAAGGACGCCAAGGCGTCGCTCGATGGCCTCCAGCAGCTGGACCATCGAAGGTGTTGTCTTGGGTGGCGCACGAGGAGCGGGGGTTTTCACACCCCGAGCATCCCCGGCGGCCCCCTGGACCAGCTGCGTAAGCTTGCCGATCTCCTCCCGCATCAGCTGTTGCTGGTTGCGGGAATCGGCAAGCTCCTTCTCCAGGCTCGCAACCCGAGCCCGGAGTTTCCCCTCCTCGCTGGAGACGCTCCTTTCCAGGAGCTCCTCCAGCGCGTTGGCGGCGCCTGTGACCGCATCCGCCACGACCCTCTTCTTTCCCGCTACATTCTTGGCGCCTTTTACGGCGCCAGAAATGCGGGAAAGAGCCGCCAAAATGTTCACCGCCGCCGGCACCTCCGTGACCTTCCCACTTGGCAGTGGGGTCACAATCGCCGTCGGCTCTGCTGCTGCTCTGCTACCCTTCGCTCTGTAGAGGTCGGCTTTCCGACCTCTACCCGCAGTTGTAGCCGCGACCTTCCTAGGAAGGTCCTCCTCGCTGCTTGAGGATTCGGACCCAGGCCGACGGAACAGGCCTTTGCCTGGTCCGCTTGACCTAGGTCTCTTACGTCCCGCTTCTTCGGCATGGAGACCGAGGGTATCCTCGGTCTCGGTACCCATATCAAGTGCCGACTCCATCTCGGAGCCGGCACGGGTTGACGCGACCTCCGCGTCACTGGGGGTGGTTTTGAGGCACACCCTTGGGCCTGTGGGACTGTGGTGACCCCTCCCATATACCACCAGGGATGAGCCCTGGCGGGGGTCGCCATGCCGAGACATGGCAAGCGATTCCCCGGACACTGTCCGGGTGCGCTCCTGGGTAGTTCCTTGCGAAAAATTTACCTCAGTCATTTTTGATATTTTGCGTTTTTAGTCCGCCGACTTTTTAGGGTGGGAGTGAGGAAGTTGGGAGAGGATGTGAGGATGGGAATGGTTGGAAGGTGGGAGTGACGCCCTAGGCACTGAGTTCCCCCCAGCGATACATCAAATTGCCGGGCGTCAGAGCGTGAGATTTGGGTTATTTTTTATAGAGGTTTTCTTCCTCGCAACTCCTAAGAGCCACCGTGCCCGTCTGTTGCCAGACGGGGTTACGGCTCGGCCGAACGATGGTCCCCATGGAACCGTGTACTTCGTCTCTGATCGCTCAGTGGCGAAGTACTCGTCGCCCTGGGAGTTCTCCGCTAAGTACGCTCTGCATAACAGAGCGCATGCGTAGAACTCCAAACCGGCCATAAAGGCCCCCCCTCCTTGGTGGACTATTGGCCGTGGGCGACGACGTGCGCCTCAGGCGAAGTCCACATCGTCGTCCACGTTACCAGGATGCACCACGTGGAGGTTGTCCTACCCAGCACCCCTCCCTTGTTTGCTTACAAAAGTTTAGCATTGTTTAATTTTATGTATTCACTAACTGCCTCAGTCAGTTTCGGACAAACTTTGTATCAGATGCTCTTTGTTTTGTGGCAGCTGTCGAAGCTGAGTGAGCATACACCTGAACCCGTACAACCTTATCTCACGAACGCGTGAATAAATCAAATAAAAGAGTTTGTATTACACAAAACACTTGGCCCGACACAACACTAATAAAATAAAACAGTAGAAATATGATATTTATGTAAAATATTTTGAATCATTCATGTGTCTGGATGGTTACTTATTTTGAACCAATTTTTTTCTAAACCACTGAACCGATAAGTATATTTTTGAGATAATATTTTTTTAGTGTTTCAAATAAGTCTTGCTAGGGATTATATAATATCTTACGAAACACTTTGATTTGTTGCAGATATAAATATAAATATAAATAAATATTCACGGACATTTCACACAACGCTATCTGATAAAAATATACAACAACAAAAAAACTGTTCTATCTTTTTCAAGAAGTGAAAATTAAACCATTTAAGAACATATCATACAAGAGGTATGTATGGTTTTCATTATTTGTGAATTTTGTTCATATTATGCCACACATGCCAAAATCATGCAACAAATCGGCATCTAGATCATTATTTAAACTAATCAATTCTCTATTACCTCAACTATCAAATTTATTTCTACGTTATTGACCACAAACAAGTGAACTTTAACTATAACGTCAACTGTTTATTTAACAACTAAGTTCCTAATCCCTTGTTATAATATTAGTAACACTCTGACTGCGAAGAGTTAATAGTTGAGTGCTTACTAAAGCTGATCATGGATTTGAAACTGAAATTAATATTCATAATTCCAGTCGCAGTTGTGCCATTTTTATGTAACTATAATTTTGAATATGGTTCTAAATATTTAACTAGCAGCAGACTGTGTTTCAAAGCCATTTTCGACATTAGGCAGTTGTCCCACCGCCAACGAGAAAACGAGTAAATATCGACTATTTTCTCGCTCAAGAAACGTACAATAGATATACATTCCGTGTAAACAAAAGAGATGAATATACAAATAGTAGATCGCTGACTGTTCACACTAACCGGCGAGCACTCGCTTTACTAGTTTGTCGCTGAGCGACAAGAGCTATGAAAGATAACACTCGCTCAGCGATACTCGCTAAGCGATTAGAACACGCTGAGAGAGCAACTACGACCAACGAGTGAGTGATGCGAGTAATCGCTCGCCTCGAACGAGTAACGGGTAGAGCTAGAATTAGTAACGAGTTAGCGAACCGCGGGGAGCGAGTGCGTAGTTCTGATAGTTGTGTAGCTCGGCTATAAGCGAGTCTGCGAGTGAGGCGAGCGATTACTCGCATCACTCGCTCATTGGTTGTTCTCAGCGTGTTCTAATCGCTTAGCGAGTATCGCTGAGCGAGTGCTAACTTTCATAGCTGTTGTCGCTCAGCGACAAACTAGTGAAGCGAGTGCTCGCCGGGGCAGTGTGAACAGTCAGCGAGCAACTATTTGTATATGCATCTCTTTTGTTTACACGAAATGTATATCTATTGTACGTTTCTTGAGCGAGAATATAGTCGACAGTTACTCGTTTTCTCGTCGGCGGTGGGACAACTGCCTTACTGTGAACATTTTCGAGTGCCTAGGTACTTAATACATACAACTCTGATTACGTGATCAAATTGAGAGGCATGAGTGAAATAAATGTCTCCTTTAACGTTTTCATTTGATGTACCTACACATTATTGAATATCAAAGGATCATGTTTTGAGCAAGCGTAAGGGTTATTGTGATGTGATGGTTTTATATGCTTTTAATATAACGCCTAGGTAAATTGGAATAATGATAAGAAATCTACGTGGTATTTCGCGTTTATTCCGGACATACGAACAAATAATAAATCTTTTTTGATTTTGGTAAGTATTTTCTGTAGAACACAGGGCAAGTATTTTTTAAATAAAATATCCATATTTAATTTGTTACCATTTTATTATTATTTACTTTATATGTTTACATTTCTTTTAACATGGTTAAAAATTTTACTAATAATTAAATAATGTTGAGACATGAAAAATACTTAATTCTTCAACAACCAATTAAGACTACTCCGTGCTGCTTCACGTCTATAAATTAAGTGTTTGCTAACCTAAGCTTTCGTACGGCACATAAGTCTTTTCAAACTCATATGCCGTACGAAAGCTTAGGTTAAAACTTTACATACATACCGTCTCTGAATTTATTCAAGAGGATGCGTTAAAGACCGTGGTGATAAAAAATCTATGAAATTTTAAGAGGGTTTATCACCCAGCGCGGACAAAATTGAAAAAGTATCAAGTGGCGTTGAGCACACTCAAAGTATTCGAATATTACGATAATACCGGACTGGGAGCGCGGGAAATAAAGCGATACATCCTCCCTCTGGAAGGCCTCGGCCGGTACTAATTTCTCGCGGCCCGTGCAAGACAATTTCAGGACTCTTTTTATTACGTTATTATTAATATGTTTATAGAGGTTTCTAGAATATTACTGATGTATTCAATTGATGATATCATGATCAGTAGGTAAATGTAAAAAGATCACCATTTTGTAAACTAAAAGTGTACCAAAAATCGTGATGAAGTTCATCAAAGTACGACGTTTTTTGGAAACTTTATTTGTCATGTTTTGGTGATAAGAAATATATTTAGGTATAATTTTCTTAGGCGGCTTTAAAGAAGACAATATGAAGATACTTATAGCAGCTTTAATTTCTGTGTACATCAATAAATTTTATACCACCCGATTGGCAAAGAGACCTTGTTTCGTAGAATTTCTTCAAACAAGGTGTGTAAACACTGTTTTTAATAAAAACCTAGTTATGCCACGTTTATTTTGATTAGAACAATTTTTAGACAAGGAAATATATGACTCTTACACATTAATCATACTTACTAAACATTGGTAGTTTCTTTAGAAACAAACGTTTCAAACGCGTGAAATCATGTATTTGTGCGTTAACCCTCTTAACACGTTGTAGAGCGCACGCCAGCAAAGCTTTTTGTTAGTCGAAATTATTTAATTGCTCGCTATACCCCAACTTAGGTCACTCTCAGTCCTTTTGGACTTGGTTTGAAGTACAAATTATTCATTTTTAATGTACACTAACATGTTTGAGTGTGACATTTTTAATGAACCTAAGATTGTTTGGTAAGCACAATATTTTTGAGGTAATGCTAACGCTGTTAAAAAAATCTGTTAATAAACATTTCTATGAAAAAGTAAAATTGAGATTTCAAAAATATCCATAGATTAAAAGGAGTCATCGTTTATAAAAGAAGTTGTAACACCATTTCATTTATACTTTAGTCGAGCGATTTGGACATTTTATTAAAGTTTGGCAATCATCATAGAAGTCATTTCGAACTCCTACCGGCTTAAATCACATGGCGCTGTTCTATCCGTTGGGAGTCCTATGTGCGCCCTTATTGTCCACCATTGGGTTATCGTTAGAGGGATTCGAGTTTAACCCGCATAATTGCCCTTTCTTATGGGTGCGGATTTCGTCTTAAACTGCTTCTGATTCTTTGATGGGTTTGATTCTATGACACTCAGAAGATGCCTTTGGGCCTTATCCTAAAATTGCGTTTACTATCGAGAGCACAATTACCTACAACTAATTATAGGTAGTACAATTTTGTTACCTTGTTCATTTGTACATATTTGAAAACATCCCTTAGGTTTCTCATTTTGAGACGCTTCTGAATTTACATGTTATTCTTTGATGTTTACTTGCAAAATTTGCAAGTGGGTATATTTTTATGTAAACTGTCCAAATTACTTTGTATCGTTTAAGGACCCGAGCTAATAAAAAGTGCTAATTTCGGAAAAGGTCTTTCTTGAACAGAATTACGATAACGATACTTGAAGCAACTTTGCAACATTTTCCTCAACAGTTTTATACAGAAAATTGTTGTAGTACAAACTTGTCATGTGAACCGATTTTTATGAAATTAGTATTGCGCTGGTTTAATAGTAAATCTGTTTGAACTTTTGAAAACGTAACGTGATATACACATTGATATTAATTATGTAGGTACAGACAATTATGAATACCATTCCAGTCGGAAGAAGTTCGAAATAGCATCCATGATAATTTCCACGCGGTACAAATGGATGTACCTGCCTATTCTATAAATGAATAAGTTGTAGTGAATAAACGAAGAATGTCTTCATATCTATACTAATATTATAAAGAAGTAAAGTTTGTGTGTTTGTTAAATTGTAAGGGGTAATCTCGGGATCTACTGAACCGATTTTAAAAATTATTTCACCAATAGAAAGCTACGTTATTGTGGAGTGTCATAGGCTATACAGCATCACGCTACGACGAATAGGAGCGGAGCAGTAATAGTAAATGTTTCAAAAACGGGGGAAAAGTTATTCCTTTTGAGAGCTTCGTTGCGTGTGCTGCGTAAATATTTATAGTTAAGGATTGAAGACGCTACGGGAGTAAACGCAACGTGACGGGAGCTGCGACGGGAACAGGTAATACTCTCTCTTATGTGGCGCAAACGAAGTTGCGCGGGCCAGCTAGTTTGTGATAATTCGGTTATGTTTCCGAAGATTAACGTGATAAGTTATTCTGGGGCATGTGTCTGATAGCCACTGCCATCACGTTGTAGCGGATTTTTTTAATTTACATCAACGTTTTACCATTCTATATACAGAACTTGATGCTCGAGAATATCTTAGAGAGAAATTCAAAGAAATTAGAATTTTAACGGTGGCATTGCAATACATATTATGAGAACATCTTGATACAGTTATACCTTAAGAACAGTGACGAGAATTCAATAAATACTAGAAATGAGCATTAATTAAAGGCTTATGGATTACTTAATATGTTTCACGAAGCATTTGTAGGACTTGGTGTATTCGTAAGGGATAATGCACATGTAGATGTAATTTTAAAATAATAGAGATACGTACTCATACATATACACATACACATATAATATAAACAAACGGAGAAACCCCTTCGGCCGGTTAAAATATTGGTACTATAACCGAATTTCACGCACCCTCAAATTAACAATACAGGAAACTGTTGTTATTACAACACTACAAAGATACATACGTAGTGGTTACGTTGGAAGACTTGTGCTACATTAATTTGCTTATACCCTCAGTACCTTCTGCAATTTCAACGTTCAGTTGTTCTCCCAAGTTAAGTAGCTTGTTACTTAGCCGTCGCCTGACCCTTCCAATTCAGGAGTCGACTGTGTGTACATATTACGAGTCATTTAGTTTTAACATAAAGTCTCTCTCTATGTGGAAGAAGCATAGAGCATTGCGACCAATACAAGGGGAGTAGACATCACAACAAGTTTGCTCTATACATATCTATCTGTCATTATATTGCGGGAAAATCGTATCATATACACGACTACAAAAGCGATCGGCTGTCACTATAGAACTACAAAAACAGTACAATCATAATTTCAGACAGACACACACACATATGTATTATATGTCATACCGTTTGGAGTATATATTGACAGAAGGGAATGTATGGCGTCTCCCCTCCCGTCGTCATAGGTCGTAATGCTCTATTACGGAAACAAGTACGTAAGAGGAAAATGAATAGAAAAACTTGTAGCAGTAATATGGTGCGTACTGATATATTGCCTTTGTGAAGTAAGTCTTAATGATTATTATGTCCTTTTTCCGTAAGCTTAGTACTAGCTACTTGTGTAAACGGGGGCGCAGCGTCCTTCTTTTTTGGGCACATAATTAAACTAGTAATTTATTATAAGTGGTTGTAATAAAAGGTATCTATAGGATAAATAAATATTTTCATTCACCAACGTAGAACGATGGAATAGATAATATGGGAAATTAAAATGTTGTTCTTAAATCGCCGCCGCCGTGCCGCTTTTCCAAACGTGTTGTTCAAATAATATTTTTAAAATATACGCTACATTAAGTATGGAGTTTGGAAAAAGCGATGGAGTCCAATCCATAATCTATCTACTCGTAGGAAATATTATCATATCGTATCTTGCTGTATCTTTATCTCAAAATATGGAGATGATTATAATGGTCTGTGGCGAGTTGTGTGGACTGTGTTTACAGTATTGAAAACTAAATACTTTCAAAGAACAGCTATACAAGAGGATCACCACTTCTACAATATAAAAAAGTCAGGTTGGTTAGAACACCAACAACTTTAGGTTTTCATTATTTCTTGAATTTGTCTCCATCCCAAATTGCAGACTAAGTAGAAAGATAGAATACATCACAAGAGTAAAAGATTTTGTGTGTGACCAGATTCTAAAGCAAATTAAACTTCAGCTGGAGCACTACTTAAATTATTAGTCACAATAACATTTTCAAATAACATCAGCATTAATCACAGTCTGTCCTTTAATCAAGCCCACATGCTCGACAAACATGATTTTGATTTAATACCTTTTAAAATGTAGGTAGCTATCTTTCTTCCTTTACAAACTAGAGCGAAAATAGTTTCCTAATTTATTTATTTGAAGATCGGCACGAAAACCTTGGAAAAGTTTTCGTTTTCTTACGCTCGAAACGCGGACGGTAATTCTTTATACATACTCCTTATATTAGAAAAATAACAATGACTGACTGATCCCTTAACCCATATTTCAAACTGCTGAGTTCATTTGCTTAACATACAATTACACCTATATCCTCGAGTGGGTAGGTGGACGTGACTTACACCATCACACTTGTTTTGTTGGTGTATCACGTATTTAGGTCACATGGGTAAAAAGGAGCATATTTCTTGCAGTCACTGGGTACAGAGAAAAAAAATCACACTATACAGGAGTAGAAGAGGGGTTCAAAATAACTGAGTGGCAAAGCCGAGGGGCATCGGTAGTGTACCAAAAGGTTAAAGTATTCAGAACATGTTTCCTGTCTAAAGAATCTGATTTAGTTTTATTTATTTTTACTCTTAGAAGTCAGAGTTATTTTAGGCGTATCGGCAAACTTCTAATCCGTTCCGCCCCAGTAACGTGGTTAGGATCAGTTAGTTTGAGTTACCTCTGTTTAGATCGCAAAGTTATATTATGCTCTTGGTATCTTTCGTTATTGTAGAACATCTTACCGGGGTTGTTTGAGTAAACTTGAGCTTATTGGTTTTATTTACTCGAACATAAAAGATGTACCTAATAATATGGTGTTACCTAATATTATTAAAAAATGAAGTTGCAGTTGACACATCACGCGTTTGATAGCCCACTCCCGAAATATCGTATCATTTATTTATTTATTATCGCATCAGTTACTGAACCACTACAAACAGTTATCAAAAGATTTTGCATTTAAAATTCCTGAAATAGTATAGGTATCCCTGTTATATTGTCCAGTCAAATAAAAGTTATGCCATTAACAAAACAAGAATTTTCACAAAAAAGATGGGTGCCAGTTGAGTCTGGGTGACTACTAATATACAATGCAAAACATGCAAATCATGGTATTTAATGTCAGCGGGCCATTGCCGTTTGCTTTAAATCTCAATGATGGACTTCATACAAATATTTACAAGTTTTAAACAAGAGTGTAGATTCGGGCAAGCTAAAATGTTGGTAAAAATAAGTTCGCTATCTTCGTGTTTGATTATGTTGACTCTGATGATGATCATGACTTTGGTGTATAGAAAATGAACCTAAGTACTAAAGTTTCAACAGCTTTGTAAAAAATATGCTAAATCAATAGTTTATCTTTGATGTTTTAATACTTGCAAATCTTGAACCTTTCTTGGACGTTATGTTTTTTGGACCTTACGTATTATTAACACTATCGAAACTTTTGCTCTCGGTTTCTCTGCTCAACGTTTTGGCTCAAAATCAACAGGAAAAATATCGAACACTATATTTAACTAAAGGTACTTCCTTGTGAGATAATAATAATACAGATACCCACAGTAAAGGTAAATAAATGGCTCATTGTATGTGGGATGAACGCGGCGTCTACTTGGTAAGTATCTGAAACTAGTTCACGTGTGAACTAGATCCGTGAACATTTCGTTTAACTTGAAGATTTAGCTGTTTCATTGGGAGCGATATACTGTTAATGTTTCGATGCTGCCAAATTTGTAAGTAAATACAGTGCTGCCAAGTTAGAAGTATGTATCTTGAACTCCACATTACCATTAATCGTAAATGTCCTGAATGACATCTTTAGGTCCTAAAGAGACTGTACACCAAGACAGGTTCAACCCTGTCGTTATATCTCATCGGGGATCAAAAGATACTAAAACCTTTAACGTGGTGCCTCGCGAAACTCGTTCTATACAAAAATATCTACGTATGTGTGTGTGTGTGTTCAATACACAATGTATAGTAAAAACTAAATCTTAGAAACGTTGGTCATATAGTATTCTCGGTTAACCCTCCAATTAAACTAAATTGCTTGTGGTTCACATTGGCGCTATACTGGGAAGAGTTACCCATTTCGTTCGTAGCGCGTAGTCCTTAGTATCTACTGTTCTCACTGACTTGAAACTAGTTTCTACGGTTCCGTACCCCAAGAGTAAAGATGGGACTCTATTACTGAGTCTACGGTGTCTGTCTGTCTCTGTCTGTTATAACATGATAGTTGAATTTTTAACAGATGATATTTCTGTTGCCGCTTTTATTACAAATCGGTATTAAAAACATGAAACATTTAATATTTAAGGCAGTCTCCCATATTTGTTTTCCATTTTTTTGGTACGGAACCCTTCGTACGTGAACCCGACTCGCAAGTGATCGGGTGATTAAAAAAGCCGGCCAAGTGCGAGTTGGACTCGCCCATGAAGGGTTCCGTAGCAGCAAGTAACATAATATAAAAGTTTTTGTAGTTCGTTGTAACTTTGATTGATGTTTTAACACGTTAGCAGTGGTACTGATTTTTCTTACCGAAAATTGCAGTTTATGACGTATTAAAGAAAAACTACTAATTAGATCTCGTTCAAACCAATTTTCGTTGGTAGTTTTTATGGCAATGTACATCATATTTTTTTTTAGATTTATCATGCTCTTAGTTTAGAAGTTAGGGACGGACGGACACATTTTTCCACTTTGGAAGTGGCTCTTGCGCAAACTATTCAACTTAGAAAAAAATTATGTTAGGAACTGTATATATAGCTATTTTGAGAGATATAATCTACTTTGTTCAGAACAGATGGGCTTTAGAAAGAACAAATCTATAGATATTGCAGTTTATAACTTCTTAGCTACAGTACTGACTAACGTGGATAAGGGTAATCAAGTGTGTGCACTATATATGGATTTAACGAGGGCGTTCGACTATGTTGACCATAAAATATTATTAAAAAAATTGTATGCCTACGGAGTCAGGGGAAATGTGTACTCCCTTATCAATTCCTATTTAAGTAATAGAACACAGGTCACAAAAATAAATAGGCTGTGTAAAGAAACAAAAAAGGTTATTGAATATACTTCAAATAAGAGAAACGTAACAACGGGTGTGCCACAGGGCAGTGTTCTTGGACCGTTACTCTTCATAATATATGTTAATGACCTGCCTAAAGTAACCCATTATAAGACGGTATTATTTGCGGACGATAGTACAATTGTCTTTACTGGAAAAAATAGGGAACAGTTAGAATCTGACGTGAACTTGACATTAAATAATACAATAAACTGGTTGACATGTAATAAATTAGTTATTAATATTGACAAAACATATATTATGACATTCCGAAACAGAGTTAACAAAATTTTTAATATGAACATCTGCTGTTCTAATAAAAAAGTCACAGAGATGGATGTAACCAAGTTTTTGGGCCTAAATGTAGACAATAACTTAAATTGGAAAACCCATATTGAATTATTGTGCAATAGGATAAATACATTCTCATATGCCTTATACATGCTGAGGAAAACGACCAGTCAAACAGCTGTACTCACAGCATACCATGGATATGTTGTACCTCTCTTAAAGTATGGCGTAATATTTTGGGGCAATGCCATGGATAAAGAGGCTGTATTTGTAGCGCAGAAGAGGTGCATCCGGTCTATATGTAAGTTGAAACCCATGGATAGCTGCAAGCCCCATTTCTTACAGTTGAATGTATTAACACTACCATGTATATACATTTTCGAAATGGTATTGTTTGTCAGAAAAAATAGACATTTATTCACAAATTTAAAGAGTAAAAGGCATAACTTAACTCTGAGCATGCCAACAAACAAGACAGTCTTTATGAACAAGAGCGTTCTGTGTATGGCCCCTCGTCTTTACAATAAGCTACCAAAAACATTATTAGAAATAGATGAAATAAATGTATTTAAGGTTAGGGTAAAGCAACTATTGCTAAAAAAATGTTATTACTCAGTCAATGAATATCTAAATGGAAATATATGATAAGTGCCTGAACAAAATTACCTAAATCTTTATATTGAAATGATATTGACATGTAGAACTTGAATGATAGGATATCATAATTGCCAAAGAATACTCATTGACATTCTAGCTTATTAATGACAGTTGTTTACATTTTGGTTTATTAAGTAGGTATATATATTGACATTTTAAAATAATGGGTTAACATAGTGCTAATCAATATTTACTTTGACATTCTAAATTAATTTGAAGTATTTAATTTAAATTTATTTAATAGATTAACATTAATATAATTATTAGTAAAGAATATTTATTGACATTTTAGCCCATAAATTATAATTATTGACATCTAGATTATTAATAATATTTATTGACATTTTAAATAATTGTTAACATTTGTATATGAATAATTGTTGATTTTTTAGATTAATTAATGTATTTGATTTAGAAACGTAAGCGCCTGTTAACCTTTTGCATGTCTGTTTGGCGGAAATATGGTGAAACACAAATTTTACTCGAACACCTACCATTGTATGTACCTACCTGTATTTCGCAATAATAAAGTGAATTATGAATTATGAATTATGAACCTCAATAGCATTTTATAAAGACCTATCTATACATATTGCACACGTATGACTTCGATGAAAAAAAAATTGAGATTCAGTTCTGAGTATGGGGATCCCCAAAATTTTGTGCTTTTTTCTAGTTTTATATGAAAATCTTAATGCGGTTCACAGAACACATCTACTTACTAAGTTTCAATAGCGTAGGCCTTATAGTTTCGGAGAAAAGTGGCTGTGACATACGGACGGACAGACAGTTTTGCCATTTGGCTACGGAACCCTAAAAATGTGATATATCGACTCAAAAATTAAAGCGATATCGATATGACTCGATATCGCTTTAATTTTCGAGTAGTTTCCTAACTCGTACTTACTTTCCCATGAAGATTTTGTAGACTGGGATCAAAACTTAGTGATTTCTCGAGTGTTCTTCCTGTATAGTGACACCACAGATTTTACTTTCAGATTTTTGAATTAAGTCTCTAACAAATTAATGTAATCCTGACTTGCTCTGAATAAAACTATGCTCAACAAAAAATAATAATAATTCAACGCTTTTATCGCATTATCACTTCATCGAACAGTATTATTAGCATGGTATTAGCTATTCTTAGAAATTTGCCTCTTTTAGAGACACGAAAATAATATTCAACCTCGTTTTTCCTGGAAATATTTTAGAAGCTGGTCTATAAAGATAACAACAGATTTAGGCTTTGTTCAGTTTATTACGGAAATGATAGTTATAACCAGTATTAAGAGTAGGCTGTAGTTGTAGAACAAATTTATATTAAGGTTTGAAACGCACTAGTATGGATAAATTAATAAAATTGTAGGTACCTATTAAAAATACCCCATAAGTAATAACCCGTGGCGACGTGGTCCCGTGTTGCGACGGGTAAGAGTACAAAATGTCGCCACCCCGATACATCCCGAGGGTGTCGTAAGAGGCGACTAACGTAAAACTTTCTCAAAAAGATCCATTGCGTAGAGAAGGAAAACTCGAAATGAAACCCGGTTGACAGTAAAATCACGATCGTTACGGCAAGTTTAAGGCTTTATGGGTGGCTTGAAAAATTTCGACTGCAGGTCGCGGCGACATGCGCCTGTCCATTTAAACACGGCAATAGGCTCACCACCTAAGTCATGGGACATAAAACTATAAGGTGAAATGTGGGCGTATTTTATGCCTCTGTCTACCCCCTCGGGAATAAAGGCGTGTCTATATGTACATGTGTGTATGTATTTATAATGTATATTTATGGATTAAGAAGAAGCTCATGCCGGTGACTTTGCAGCTTGGTAATGTTTTTCGTACCTATTCATTTTCCATAGGAATGTGTTCCCGAGATTAAAGTAACCAATTAGCTATCTGAGACACCAAAATTCTAATAAAGACATGGTAATAAGCATTACTCATCACTCAGGTACTCAGGTACTACATCAGTACTCAGGTATACCAAATACCGCCGTTTTTTCTTTCATAAATCAGGGCTTTGCTAGTACCAATATATTTCTATAAGTTCTCAAAAGTAGGCTGTTTAGATACTTACGTAAAAATGTACCTACTGAATATATTTCTTTAGAGTGTACCGATTCATCGGGAACAATATCTCATTAGGTACAAAATGGATAATCATTATATTTTTGAAGATATAAAGAATTTGAAGATATAAGGAAGTTTCTTTACAAACTTTTGAGAAAATTTTCTAATTACAGTGGCTTCAAATAACTATGAATATTAACCTGGGCGTTAGTCTCGGTAGTGTTTGAACCCATAGATTATTTTAGTTGTAATAAGTAAAAACTATTACTTTTCAAAATCGAAATAAGCAAAATTATCGGTGTATGTTTGTTTCAGATAGGTAACTTTATTTTATTATTCGATAAAAAATTAAGTCATGAAATGCAATTTTTGGCTATCACTTTTTGGCTACTTTTTAGGGTTTCGTAGCCAAATGGCAAAAACGGAACCCTTATAGATTCGTCATGTCTGTCCGTCTGTCTGTCCGTCCGTGTGTCACAGTCACTTTTCTCCAAAACTATAAAGCCTATGCTATTGAAACTTGGTAACTAGATGTATTCTGTAAACCGCATTAAGATTCTTATATAAAACTAGAAAAAAAGCAGTATATTTTGGGGGTCCCCATACTCAGAACTAAAACTCAATTTTTTTTTCATCTAACCCATACGTGTGGGGTATCTATAGATAGGTCTTCAAAAATGTTACAGAAGTTTCTAAAATCACTTTTTTAAAGTGAATAGTTTGCGCAAGAGACACTTCCAAAGTGAAAAAATGTGTGTCCCCCCCCTGTAACTTCTAAACTAAGAGAATGATAAATCTAAAAAGAATATATGATGTACATTGCCATAAAAACTACCAACGAAAATTAGTTTGAACGAGATAGAGCTGGTAGTTTTTTTTAATACGTCATAAACCGCAATTTTCGGTTAGAAAAATCACTACCACTGCGAACGTGTTAAAACATCAATCAAAGTTACAACGAACTATAAGAACTTTTATATTATGTTACTTGCTGCTACGAAACCCTTCATGGGCGAGTCCAACTCGCACTTGGCCGGTTTTATTCGACATTCTTGTAACGGGGACCGTTACAAGAATGTCGAAATATTGATTTTCGTTAGTTGAAATATTGATTTCGATATGGAAAATTTATCCTATGAAGTATTTCACTAGCAAATAAACAAAAGAGTACCTCAAGTAAGTCAAATTAATTTTCGATTTACTGATTTGAAACTAATCACAAACTTGGTAGTTGATTACTTCCTTGGAGAAATCAGTGTCAACTTCTAATACAAGCCGATTATTTTTTATTTGATTGCGCGCGTTCTGCACAAAAAGTCCGAAGTATCCATCGCAAATATCGTTTTAAACTTTTTGTGAAAGCAGAGCCGACTGTGATTATCGAACTGTTATTTTGGGACTTACGTAAATTTTTGTATTTTGATATTTTGGTAACCACTTAGCAGAATTTGGCTGTTATGTTATAGAAATACAGTTCTGTAAAACTGTTTATTCTTCTAAAGTTTTTAACACAACTAGTTCTGACGAATATTGTGTTAATAAGGTTAAAGGCCATCACAAACGTAGCTTTAATATATATTAATATGAAACATAGCAAGGCATATTACGACATATTTTCCATATATATTTTCGAGGGACCACACACGCAGCTATAATATATATTTCTATGACGTCATTAAAATATGTCGACAGATATAGCTTTGTATATTTTAGCATATTACTATATATATACAAAATCAATATACACACATAGTCTTACATTTAATTTAAAATTAACTATAATTAATTTATTAACCCGTCTCTCATCGTATCCGGTGCAAATGTACCCATCACACAGGCGGCATTGCCTCGCTGAATAGCGATGGCCAACCTTTGCACCAGATACGAACCGGAACGGGAGTCACTGGTCTTATCCCTCAACCGATGCCCCAATTCTTTAATTAGGTTCTTGGCGTCTGTACCCCAACTGCCCATCGTCTCAACAGCGAACGGAACAAAGAAATATTGTTTTGCTAAGACCGCATATTTAAACTTTTTTCTTTCTGCTGCATCTTCAGCAGCAGCTGCTGGAGAACGGACGGTACGCCTAAGGTGACTGGGAGCGACTGTACTTACGCACGTAGCATCCCACAAGAGACATTTGCCCCTTTTCCACGGCACCAGAGTCATACCATTACTATATATTAATATATATTTTCGTATATTTTCATATATTTTCATATATTTTGAAGATAAGGGATGTTGCATTTCTTCACCAAATCCTTGGGTTGAGGACCTCCAACCCCGGGGTCCAAGTCAACCTCACCTACGAGTGGTGTACCTTCTGATTAACGGCCTAGAGGCGAAGCGTACGATTTCGGCAGCCTCGCTTGTTAGTTCAGATTAAAAAGCGGCCAAGTGAGAGTTTAATTCACGCACAGAGGGTTCCGTACCAACACTTAGCAAACAACACTTACCAACACTTGGCGTGAATTTTAAGAGGCCTACGTCCAGCACTGGACTGCTACAGGCTAGGTTGATGAATATTTGGTGAGCCGTATTGAAATGGACAGAGGCAAATTGTGACGTGGTGGTATCCGTCCATAATTATTGTTTCGGAATGTATTCTAAAATAAACCTACAAAATATATGGGGCCCAGAGGTTTTGTAGCAGCAATGCAGCACTGCTGCCGAGCAGTGCTGCTTACTGCCGAGTTCTGACTCATACCTTAATCCTAATGGAAGAAATAAGTGAAGTTCGGTATATCAAATGAAGATCGACAAAACAAATGTGGATCGTTAAAATAAGTGAAGATCGACAAAACAAATGAAGATTGTTAAAACAATTGAAGATCGATGTAAGGTGAAGTCGCAAAGCGTCTATAAATTGACTCCTTTCATGACCTGTTTCTTTATTTCTATTTCTCGCTCAAAGAATTAGTATGTAATTAAACGGGTTTTTTTGCCTTTTTTTGTTTTTAGGATAGGTACGCTGAAATTTGAACATCCTGTACATAAAATAAGCATTATAGGCCATCACAAACGTAGCTATAATATATATTAATATACCGAGCTATATATTATATTATAGCAAGGTGCCACACACGGGAGCTATACTATAATATATATTTTGCCCTCATTTGATCGGCGGTCGTCGTTGCAAGCGCACGGTTTTATAAGCTTAGTTTATATACAGAATGTTCAAATTTTAAAATAACACTTTAATCACCTACCTAGGTACAAAAATGAATTCAACAAGAGCACTATAATATAGCAAGAGCACTATTATAGTGCTACTAGATTTAATTGAAAGTTTCTCAGAGGATGATTCTGAAGCGCTGAATTTGATATGCATGTTGCCTTTTCAGGAACAAAAATAAAAAGATCTGGGTTGATTCTCAAATAAGATATAAGAAAATTCTTGGAGAATTTAGCATGTATCACGATTTGTTGCAACATTCCTACAAATCCGCCTTTTTTTAACCATTTTAGGGTCCCGTACCCAAAGGGTAAAATCAGAACCCTATTCATGAGACTTTGTTGTCCGTCTGCCTGTCTATCTGCCTGTCTGTCTGACTGTCTGCCTGTCTGTCTGTTTGTCCGTCACGAAGCTGTATCGCAGAATTGGTGATAGCAAGAGAGCTGAAATTTTCACGGATTATGTATTTCTGTTCCGGTACAACTACAATACTAAAAACCGAATAATAAAAAAGGGGGCTCCTATACAACAAACGTAAGTTTTTGCCGTCTTTTGGTACGGAACCCTCTGTGCGTGAAGTCGACTCGCACTTGGCCGCATTCGAGCATTCGAGGAAGAAATGGGACATCCTTTATCTTCAAAATATATGAAAATATATGTATATATGCAAAACTATACGTTAATATGCTATAATATACCGAGATATAAATCTCGACATATTTTGATGACGTCATAGAAATATATATTATAGCTGCGTGTGTGGTCCTTCGAAAATTTATACAGAAAATATGTCGTTATATGCCTTGCTATGTTTCATATTAATATATATTATAGCTACGCATGTGATAGCCAGGTCGTCACAAACGTAGCTATAATATATATTAATATATCAAAATATATATTATATTATAGCAAGCTATCACACACGGGAGCTATACTATAATACATATTTTGCCCTCACTCGATCTGCGGCCGTCCTTGCAAGCGCACGGTTTTAATGCTTATTTTATGTACAGGATGTTCAAATTTCAGCGTACCTATCCTAGAAACAAAAAAAGGCAAAAAAAAACCGTTTAATACCTCGTTTTTCGTTTAATACCTCTGGTCCCCATATATATTGTAGGTTTATTTTAGAATACATTCCGAAACAATAATTATGGACGGATACCACCACGTCACAATTTGCCTCTGTCTATTTCAACACGGCAATACGGCTTACCAAATATTCATCAACCTAGCCTATAGCAGTCCAGTGCTGGACGTAGGCCTCTTAAAATTCACGCCAAGTGTTGGTAAGTGTTGTTTGCTAAGTGTTGGTACGGAACCCTCTGTGCGTGAATTAAACTCTCACTTGTCCGCTTTTTAATCTGAACTAACTAGCGAGGCTGCCGAAATCGTATGCTTCGCCTCTAGGCCGTTAATCAGAAGGTACACCACTCGTAGGTGAGGTTGACTTGGACCCCGGGGTTGTAGGTCCTCAACCCAAGGATTTGGTGAAGAAATGCAACATCCCTTATCTTCAAAATATATGAAAATATATGAAAATAAACGAAAATATATATTAATATATAGTAATATGCTAAAATATACCGAGCTATATCTGTCGACATATTTTAGTGACGTCATAGAAATATATATTATAGCTGCGTGTGTGGTCCCTCGAAAATTTATATGGAAAATATGTCGTAATATGCCTTGCTATGTTTCATATTAATATATATTATAGCTACGTATGTGATGGCCTAAACCGTGCGCTTGCAAGGACGGTCGCAGATCGAGTGAGGACAAAATATATATTATAGTATAGCTCCCGTGTGTGATAGCTTGCTATAATATAATATAAATTTTGATATATTAATATATATTATAGCTACGTTTGTGATGACCTTAGGCCATCACCAACGTATAGCTATACTAAAATATATATTTTGCCCTCACTCGTGCTCACTCGATCTGCGGCCGTCCTTGCAAGCGCACGGTTTTAATGCTTATTTTATGTACAGGATATTCAAATTTCAGCGTACCTACCTATACTAAAAACAAAAAAGGCATAAAAACCCGTTTAATGACATACTTCTTTGAGCGAGAAGTAGAGAAATAGGTCATGAAAGGAGTCAATTTATAGACGCTTTGCGACTTCACCTTACATCGATCTTCAATTGTTTTAACAATCTTCATTTGTTTTGTCGATCTTCATTTTATTTCTTCCATTAAGATTAAGGTATGAGTCAAAACTCGGCAGCAAGCAGCACTGCTCGGCAGCAATGCTGCATTTCTACTACAGAAGCTCTGGTCCCCATATATTTTGAATAGGTTTATTTTAGAACACATTCCGAAACAATAATTATGGACGGATACCACCACGTCATGATCTGCCTCCGTCCATTTCAACACAGCAATACGGCTCACCAAGTATTCATAAACCTAGCTTATAGCAGTCCAGTGCAGACCTGCTGGACGTAGGCCTCTTCCAATTCTCGCCACATTACATGGGACAAAATCTTAAAGGTGAAATGTGGGCATATAATATGCCTCTGCCTCCCCCTTCGGGGAAAAAGGCTTGACTATATGTATATATGTGCATGTATATATATGTGCCACCACGTGCAGCGCGACACTGCTGCTGTGCTCAGAATCAACGCGGCAGGCAGCACCTCAGTGGCAGCACTGCAGCGACAGCAGTGCTGCTTGCTGCCGAGTTCCAGCTCGTACCTTTAAGATCGTCATTTCAAGATTCCAGGAAGATTCTAGCAAGATTAATTTTATTAAGATTAATTTACTTGCTTTAGTCATACAATAGAAGTACTTCCACTGGTGATGATATTCTTCCCGAATGTTCGGTAAACATACGGAACATCCTATATCTTCAAAATATACGAAAATATATATTAATATACAAAATATATAGTAATATGCTAAAATAACCAAGCTATATCTGTCGACATATTTTGATGACGTCATAGAAATATATATTATAGCTGCGTGTGTGGTCCTATGTAAATTTATATCGAAAATATGTCGTTATATGCCTTGCTATCTTTCATATTAATATATATTATAGCTACATTTGTGGTGGCCTTAAGTCTAAAGGTTCTTGTTGGGTCGGCAGCGCGAGTGTAGCGCCTGTGTTACAAACTTTCATTGGCTACGGAGACCACAGTGCAGTGGTGTCGTAAGCCTGTCTGCCGCCTTAGTAGTATATATAAAAAGTCTGTTTGTTGTTTGACGCTGCAATTTATTGTCATTAGACTGATATCATATCTTTTTTAAACGCCTATGTCGGCAGATAAACATACGGCCCCCTTCACGTTACCGCAGCTTGTAGACGATTGCAACACCAGAGGCGTTACACTCGCTTTACCAACCATGCAAAAGCCTTCTAAGACCCCATAGAAGAACCCTATGAATAATTATACTTACACAATTAAAAATATGAAAACAGGGACAGATATATAGGTCCTACCTACGTCCTGTTCTGTGAAAACTATCACTACCTACATATACTTACTCTGTGTCATTGTCCCAGAATATTAATAGGTATGGTCGGGTACCGTAGCTGGTTCACGGTGAGCAAGTGGTTTTCGAATTAATGGGTGAGGTTGCATCGAGGTCGTTCCAGCTCATCCATTTACAAGCGGAAACTGTACAGGGATTTCAAGATATTTTTTTGGATATATATTAAAATACCAGAAATCAAAATGCCTTTACTTAAAATGCATTAGACCAAAATACCCTAATTCGAAATACCTTAACATTCAAAATACCTTATTTCAGTACACCTTACCGTAAAATGTCTAAATTTAAAATACAAATAATTATTATATCAGAATTCAAAATACAAACTTTCAAATATCCTTAATTTAAAATACCGAAAATAGAATACAATGTGTCACTGTCCCTCACACGTTTTATTATTTGGCTTTAACTTATATACACGCCCCCCCCCCCCACCTAAGTGAAGCCGCAGTTGTAGCCGTAGGTCTGTTGGTCCTTGGGTATCCTTCTGAGGGCTTACCCGGGGCTCCCAACTGTAGGCTGTTATGTAGGATACGTGTGGTTTTTAGTCAATAGGAGTCCGGCATAGTACCCATGTAGGATTCACCTCATATTAAAACACTTTGATTCAGAGTTACAAAAGTACTACAGTGGGCAAACGAAAAATCAAAAAAAAAATAACCGCGAATGCTAAGGCGGGAGCTCCGCTTAGCTTCGCTTCCGCCTTAGGCTACGTCCGCACAGGCAGGCGGCTTGCTTGGCGCCTAGAGCCTAGTGGCTTGCATCCTGGCTACTTGCTAGGATACACGGTGGCCGCACTGAAAGGTGGTTTACGTGGTGGGTCGCTAGGTGCCTCGATCACTTGCTTGTCGGCACGTTGACGAGATTTCACTTTCAAAAATAGCTATAGCTATACTGCTCTATATGGGGTTCATACATATGATCACGCCTTTTATCCACGAAGGGGTAGACAGAGGCATATTAGATGCCCAAATTTCACCTTTGATATTTTGTCCCACGTTATAGGTGGTGAGCCGTATTGCCATGTTGATATGGACAGGCGCAGGTTGTGACTGCCAGCTGTTGAAATTTTTCAAGATGCCTAAAAAGGCCCTCAACTTGGCCTACTGCCTCGACTGCCATTTTACTGGCAACCGGGACCAAGGGCTTAACGTGCTTTCCGAAGCACGGAAACGCTCACAAATATGTCACAAAGTGGTCACGAGACGGTCACCCATCCATGATCGGCCACAGTAAATGTTGCTTATATATAAACATTTGATCTACTTCTCAGTAAAGTTAAAGGAAAATGAACTCATTCGGATACCTACCCATCTTAGTAAAAGCATATCAGCCGAAGAACGACTAGTCGTTACATTGACGTAAATGAAGCTCTAAATAGGTACTATATTAATTTTATCTATGATGCGATTAATATTTCGTATATTTTTTTCTTCAAAATGCCTCGCGCCTGGCGACAAAAAACCAACACGTTTGTTTACTTGGATACACGCTAAGCTACTAACTAGGCGCCAAGCGCGCAGTGCGGCCGGTCGCGAACATTCAAGTATGTTCGTTTTACTAAGCTACTCGCTAGGTGACTCGCTAGGCCCTAGGCGCCAAGCAAGCCGCCTGCCTGTGCTAGTAGGCTAGTCTTCTAACCTAACCTATCCGAGTCGGGATACTCTGAGTCAGGGTGTTAACCATTCACAGATATATAGCATCCATGTAGGATTTAAATCATGTTAAAAAAAAGGTATTTTGTGTTTGAACATTTTAGGATAAGGTATTTGATAAATTTATTTTTTGGGTTTCGGTTATTCGACCGTAAGGCATTTTAAATTATTTATATTATAAATATTTGCCTTTTGAATATTGATATTTCGATTTCGGGTATTTTGGGCTACGATATTTTGAGTTAAGGCATTATAATTTCCGGTATTGTGACGGTATACCATTTTTTTACTATTGCTAACATTTTTGTGTGCTTTTCACATAATATATTTATGAGGACGCGGACTCGTACACGTTTGCATAGTGACTTTTGAAACAGCATTTTGTAATGCTTAAGAAAAGTTCGATATCAAATTTAATTTATTCCTTTAGATTTCAAGGAGAAATTTCCCTGGACTATAACTTGTTGAAAGGAATTACATACCGTCATTAATCAAAAGGAATGTACAGAAATATAAGCTTCGAGAAAAGTTACAATAAAAACTTTAGCATTGATTAAATCTTTTCACTTTGCATTTGTAGTTCAGAATGGAAGCACGGATGTAATAATTGATTGGATTATACCTTTCATCGGGCATCTGGCTACGTGATCCCAGTGCATGATTGGTGAACGCGAGAGAATTTATTTACTAACAGTGACAACAAAATGCGTTATCTCCGTCATTCAAATTCATTGTTTTCGAACCGTGGAAGCCGTTACATGAATAAAATATGTATCAGCTTAAAATTTACAGTGAAGTGTTGCTTTTATGACAAGTCAATAATGATTTGTCATATTTTATCATTGCGCAATAATCGGTCATGCGGACTTCAATAATATGTTGTTGTATGGTTTTGGGACAAAATTGAGTAGTCAAAATATACTTAAAGTTATTTATTAGAAATATAGGTAATTACACAAAATGAAAATCAGCGCGATGAAAGAACTATTGGTTGTTACCAAGCCTGAGAAGTAATCTAGCTGGTGAAACGATTGCTAAATAATGTATGGAAGATTGAATTAACAGATTTATGAGCTGGATATGACTTTAGACAATAATCGACCAGTCGTATCGAAAATGTGCTAATTAGAGAGCCAGGACATAGTTATAGCAACCGAGGGTACACCCTGTAAAAATCTAACAAATGGACATTCCCAACGACAACAAAGGACCTGTATATTAATTGTGAATCGGTTTGTAAATGCAGTTTCTATATTAATGAGCATTAAGCAAGCGTTACGCCACGTTGAAGGCCTTATAATCATGGAAATAGGATAAATATAATATATCCTTAATAGGATAAATTATATTTATCCTATTTCCATGATTACGAATGTCTTGTTATACCTACTGAGAGTTAGGTAATGCTGCTAGTAGCATTGCATCATAAGATATCTTTCCACTAAAGATCCAATCACAAATTTTATACGAAATAACTCTATTACCGTAAACTCTCAAAGTGATTTTGAATCCCAAAACATTAAAGTCAAGTCGTATTCGTGTTACTATAACGTAAGTAGTTACATAAGTGCTGCAATATATTTCCGAATAGGAACACGGAAAAGTCACTTTCATGGAAAAAAGTTTGCGTTTTCGGAAAAGGGTAAATATCCTAAGAATAGTGGCTAATGTAGTTTTGATATTGAAAGCAAACAGGGTGTGACGTGGGTAGACGTTGTCACACACTACGTAGGTACTGATTTACGTAAACTGGCCTTGGTATTAGAAGGAGTATAATATAGGTATTTGATTTGGTGGATCTAAGTTTCAAAAATGTGATTATTTCTGGCAGCTTTAAGGGTCTCATTCGAAAAATATATAAATATTTTTGTTTAGTCATGTTGTTTTGAATATAATACAAAATTTGGTATAAGGATATGCAGTGGATGAAGGATGTGCATATTTGTCCTAGTTGTTTGAAAAGTGGTTTATCTTTGCTCACACTGTCTAGTTTCATAAAATTATTAATTCATAGAACTAGAGTTCATATAGAGCCAAAAGAAGTTTTGTAAACCATTTAATGCTTAGTACCTATTTCCGTAGAGTATCTTATTCTAACGTACCTATGCCATGCAGGCACGGTTAGGTATTTCACCGAGTGCTACTTGAAGGTAGACTAAAAATCACTGTTAGTTCAAAATGGATGAAGGCTATTACCATTTACCATAGTACGTTTTACGTGATAAGTACCACATTTATTTCAAGACTAGAAAAATAGTCGCTGTACACTTGGTGCGCTTGCTAAACAGAGTACCTACATTACAGTCTTGCATATATGGGGTAAGCATATCATACGTTCTCATTTCACCATTTGTTATGGACACACGTATTTGCGTCTAGTGGCGAGCCTATTGTCGCCTTGTGTGTTTTTTTTTATTTTTTTTACGTCAAGGAAAATCCTCAGAGGATGTTATGCGTGACTCTTACAACAGCCTGTGATTGGGAGCCCCGGGTAAGCCCTCGGAAGGATGTCCCGGGACTCGCCTTGTGTGTTAGATAATGTACAATAGGTATATAATAAAATAAATTCTCGACTGTTTACAATCTCGCTAGGCTGATAACAATCTAACGGTTTTTTTATAATTTTATGGTTACATAAATATTTTTATACGTAAATTCAAATTCAACTTGTTTATCTGCGCTGTCTAACGGCGTCATTTGAGTGGGCTAATGAAGAATTTCTAACCCTTTGTCGTTTCCTGATTGGTGTTGAAATATTAAACATAGGCTGTTGAAAATCTCGGCGTAGTGCTGCTTGATTGGGTGGTGAAAATCTAAATATTATTTTCCGTTTCCGTTTAGAGCAATCATTACACATTTCATTTCATCGATATGTTTGAAAGACTAATAAATTATTCCACTTAATGCGAATACATACGAGTTTCTTTTTATATTGGTGTGTAAAACTGTTTTTGTCATTATTATCCACAAATATGGATTACAAAGATATAAATAATTTTATAAGTAAGTACCTACCTACAGAAAATACCTTTTTAGGGTTTCGTAGCCAAATGGCAAAAACGGAACCCTTATAGATTCGTCATGTCTGTCTGTCTGTCCGTCCGTGTGTCACAGCCACTTTTCTCCGAAACTATAAGTCCTATGCTATTGAAACTTGGTAACTAGATGTATTCTGTAAACCGCATTAAGATTCTTATATAAAGCTAGGAAAAACGCAGTAAATTTTGGGGGTCCCCATAGGTACTCAGAACTGAAACTCAAATTTTTTTTTTCATCCAACCCATACGTGTGCGATATTTGTAGATAGGTCTTCAAAAATGCTATTGAGGTTTCTAATTTCATTTTTTTCTAAAGTGAACAGTTGGCGCAAGAGACGCTTCCAAAGTGGAAAATGTGTTCCCCCCCCCCCCCCCCTCTAACTTCTAAACCAAGAAAATGATAAATCTAAAAAGAATATGATGTACATTGTCATAAAACTACCAACGAAAATTAGTTTGAACGAGAGAGAGCTATTAGTTTTTTTTTAATACGTCGTAAACCGCAATTTTTGGTTAGAAAAATTACTACCACTGCGAAAGTGTTAAAACATCAATCAAAGTTACAACGAACTACAAAAACTTTTGTATTATGTTACTTGCTGCTAAGGAACCCTTCATGGGCGAGTCCAACTCGCACTTGGCCGGTTTTTTTATTGTTATGTTCTGTACTTATAAAATTAATTGTTATGAGATTCAAAAACATTTTAGTCTTATTTTTTAACTAATATGTGTACATTAATTGTACTTATTTATTGAACTTCCTGAATGTCTTTTTAAAACGCATTACTGAAAAAAGTAAACCGAGTCGTCCATGAAACCGAGCAGATCTATTCTTTCATTCTCCTTAAAAATTCCTTTGCATTAAAATACGTGGCATGGAGATACGAGCAAGAGCCGAGCAACTGGAATATTTCAGATAGTTTAGAATTCTTGTAAAGTTGAAGGCATGATTTCCCTGAACGGAAAGTTGGCGCCTTTGAAGAAGTTATCTGCTATATATTCACTATGTTGTATTATAAATTATGGACCGATACTTCTGATATATTGACAGGCTCTACTAGCTGAGTACTGACTTTATTTGCGTGAAAAATATGAGTGATCTTTATAAATGTGAGGGGTTTGTTTGTTCTACTATATATAAGAAGAGATATTAGAAAACACATTGTATTTACTTGGTGGATTACTCTATTGACCTCCTATGGGAATAATTGTAATTTTTTTGTTCAATAGCTAAACCCATTTTAAACTGTTCGCTATGGAAAAATGTACAGTTTGAAGTACAGTAAAATTAGAAGCCACGAAACCAAACAATACTCGTGTGACGAGGATCTATTGAATAATCAAGAGCAGCTTTGTTTACACCAAACACGGGGTCCATCAAAATGTAAACGAAACAACACATTGTTGAATAAATTGATAGCTTTGCTATTGAAATTTAATTTGAAACGAAGAACCGACACAAATACGCTGATGAACCGTCGGTTGTGACAGCACAATTTTATGAATTTATTTTACCCACGACGGAACGGAGACGGTATATGCGTTTGGGTGGGATGTTTGTTTGTGCAAACACATATTGCCATTTTGTTCTAAAACTACTGGTCGGATTTTAATACAGTTTTCAGTTGTAGGTTCAGGTTTGATTGGTGCATGTTTTTAGATAAGTGTCACGGTGACAACTCTCTAGGGGGCGCTGCAGTGAACATTATTTGTGAAAATCAATGTTGCCACCGTTCTCAAAAACGACTAGTTCGATTTTGATATAGTTTTCAGTTATCGGTTTGGGTTTAATTGGTGCATGTTCTTAGATAAGTGTTACAGTGATAACTCACCAGAGGGCGTTGCAGCAAGCATTATTTGTGATGAAAAATCTATGTTGCCACTTTTCTCCTAAACTACTAGTCCGATTTTAATGCAGTTTACAGTTAAGGGTCTGAGATTTATTGGTGCATGTTATTAGATGGAAGTTACGGTGACAACTCACCAAGGGGCGCTGCAGCTAAAATATTTGTGACTAAATCAAATTTGATGCGGTTATTATTTACCCACGACGAAACGGAGAGGGTATACCTAATATGCGTTTTTTGTTTGTGGTGAGAGGATGTTTGTTTGTTTACTTGTTTTTTCCAAATATATATTGTTATTTTTCTACGAGACTACTATTCGGATTTTGATGCAGTTTTCAGTTATGTGTTCAGGTTTGATTGGTGCATGTTATTATATAGGTGTTAGGGTGACTACTCACCAGCGGTGACGAAAATTAAAATGAAATTTTTGAAGCGCTCGTGGCCCCGCGGACTCAGTGTTCTGTAAACGATCACTGCAGTAAGCAACATTTACTATGGCCGGATATGGATGGGTGACCACCACGTGGACCACTTCGTGACATTTATTTACGAGCGTTTCCGTGCTTCGGAAGGCACGATAAGCCGTTGGTCCCGGTTGTCAGTAAAATGACAGTCGTTAAGCCAAGTTGAAGGCCTTATGGGCGGCTTGAAAAATTTCAACTGCGGGTCGTCACAGCCTGCACCCGGGTCGGCAGCGCGTGTGTAGCGCCTCTGGTGTTGCAAACGTCTATAGGCTACGGTTACCAACCTTCCGGTGGGCCGTAAGCTTGTCTGCCAACTAAGTAGTATAAAAAAAAAAATTTTTGAAAAAACTCACGACTGTTAAAAAGTTATTGAAAAAGAATAAAATAATTTAAGAACCCCCGGTTTAAAATTGAAAAACCCCCAGCATTAAAAAATACCTCAAAATAGGTAAAATATATTGCTCTCTAAAAAGTTAAAAAAACAAATCAAAATCAAAAATTTTGAAAAGACGACGTCTGTTAAAAGTAATTTAAAAAAGGATAAAATAATTTAAAAACGCCCCCGATTTCAAAATTTAAAAACCCCCGACATGGAAAATTCCTCCAAAAAGTTATAATAACCTTGTTGTGTCGGGGGACCTCTAACTGGTAAAGCACTCCCACACATGTTATAGGAACGATTCCAGGTCCCCCGACACGACAACGTTATTATAACTTTTTGGAGGAATTTCGCAAGTCGGGGGATTTTAAATTTTGAAGTCGGGGAGTTTTTAAATTATTTTATCCTTTTTTCAATTACTTTTAAAGCAATTGAAAAATATTAATTAGTATAATATTATATTAGCAATTCAGTCGTTGGACTTTTTAAAAATTTTAATTTTGATTTTTTTATCATGTTATTTTATCTGTCTTCTTCAATTTAATTATATAGTATCAAACGAAGTCACTTCCAATTATATACCTAATTACTTATATTATATTACTTTTGTCCTTTACACTATGAACACAAGCAAGGCTCGGCCCGTGAGAGGTTAAATTCAGAATAACCTATCAATCCGAAATTAACAATCCGATAAAATTCTTTTGGAGAGTGAAATTTAGCAACATAAATATTTTGGGTACTTTTATTCCGCATCAGCAAGCATCAAGTTGGAAAATGAAAAGATAATTTAAAATTACGAAAGAGTCCATAAACGGTTAACATGGGATTGTAAGCTCATTATATTATTATGCTATCGCCTTTTTGCTGTTTTTATGATGTTCTTGTTCTCTTTTCTCTGTATTTATATCATCTTAAAGGGTCTTATCTTGTTACATGTAATTACCGTTATGTTCTTTTCAGTTATCATCATCATCCGTACGTTACTCCCGGTGGTGTTCGAAATTTTAGGAGACGAGACGAGACCGAAAAGGAGAGCAAAGGACTATATTGAGGAGCTTTTCAGAACACTCGCCATGTAGATTTGGTAAAATGCAGCTCTGGATGCGATTGTTCTTTGCGGCGGCAAAGGTCTTTACTTCAGAACAATCGATAATGCGAATAGGACGCCTATGCATAGCGTCCAGCGCGTCCAGCAAGTACCTCGCGGAGTCGTTCAAAGGTGAGAGAGGTATTCTTCACAGGGATGAATTTTTATAAGATTTTAAACTTATTTATTACTTACTAAAAGTCAAACAAACAATTTATTTTAGAGTATGCGAACATTCTTGTCTGTTTTCTACACAAAATTTACATTTTAGTGAGTACCTAGAATTATTATAGTGTATACCTGAAATCCCGAAGCTACGACTAAATTGCGTTTTACCGCTGAGCTGACACATGCGATGTTTACCGTTTAGATTTTACAGAACGAAATTACATCTAATTAGGCAATTTCGAATAGTTTCAGTTATATTTTCTGTATTGTTGTTTAGTACTAATTAATGTCAACGTCACCATTCATTATATGCCATTCTATACAAAAGGGGAAATTCGTTTAATAAAGAGTATAGTACATACAGAATCATAAATAAGAGAATCTTTTTTTTTTTTATGTAATGATGAGCTACAATAATAGCATATCATATAAATTACAATCTAGCCATAAGACTAATAAGTAATTAACCTTTAACCTAAACTGCTAATATAGAGTAAATTGTAAGAATGTGCCCATTAACACTTTTCTTAATGTCTCTATTAAGGGGAAGTCACTTAGTTCAAATTGTGTTCTTTATTACAAGTTGCACTTATTACACTATGTCACACTGACACTTCACTAAACTAATTCAAAGGGTTTTGTCCTTTTTAGTCTTCTCACTAAATCTGTGTGGTCAAGGAGTTGGATAGCCTCGACATTCACATGATGATGAAGTCTTTTTTGATGAGCTTCGGCGTACTTTTGCACTACATTAGCTAGGAGGTCCACTTTAAGGTCCCTATGGAGGTCGTCATTTCTAATGTGCCAAGGCGCATTTACGATACCCCTCAGTACTTTATTTTGGAATTTTTGTATAATCTGGATGTTGCTTGATTTGGTACAGCCCCATAGCTGTATTCCATAAGTCCACGCTGGCATAAGGACTTGTTTATACAATAGTAATTTGTTTTGCACTGACAGCGAAGAATGTTTGCCTAGAAGCCAGTACATATTTTTGTAGCGAAGCTGCAGCTCGCTGCGTTTCTTTTTAACGTGAGCCTTCCAACGGAGCTTAGCATCTAGTGTCATGCCTAGATACTTGGCTGTATTCTCGTAGGGAATAATCGTATTATTTAAATATACTGCATGATAGTTGTATCTTTTATTTGTGAAGTCTATGTGAACTGATTTAGCTTCATTCAATTTAATTTTCCACTTTTTCGTCTAGTCGTATACGATGTTGACTGCATTTTGAACCTTTTCCACGGCATCTGCATGAGTAATACCTGTGGCCATAATGGCTGTGTCATCTGCAAATGTTGCAATGGTATGGTTTTCTAATACCGGGATATCGCAGGTGTATAATAGGTACAGGACCGAACCTAATACACTTCCCTGGGGCACTCCAGCTTTTATTTCCCTTAAGTCTGAGTATGCATCATCTTGTCGAATTCTGAACATTCTTTGAGTCAAGTAAGAATTTAAGATGGCAGTGAATTGTTTTGGGAGCGTATGTTCGAGTTTTTGTGTAAGACCTTCATGCCAAACTTTATCGAAAGCTTGAGCTACGTCTAGGAAGACTGTAGAACACACTTTCTTGTCTTCTAATGCTTTCTCAATGATATTAGTGATACGGTGTACTTGGTCGATTGTAGAATGATTTTGTCTAAATCCAAATTGATAGTTGGGGATTAGGTCACGTTCTTCTATAATAGGCTTAAACCGTTTCAGGAACAGCTTTTCAAATAGTTTTGACATTATTGGTAGTAGGGAAATAGGTCTATATGAAGTAGTTTCATGGGGTGGTTTGTCAGGTTTAAGTATCATAATAACTTCGGCCACTTTCCACACATCAGGAACATGTTTTAGTCTAAATGAGGCATTAATAATTGTGGTAAGTTTAATAATCGCTTTACGTGGTAAGTTGCGCAAAACTTCTGCCGTAATTAGGTCATAGCCAGGGGCTTTGTTTGTATTTAGGCGTTTTATTTCAATGAACACCTCTCTCGGTGTAACAAATCTAATTTCTAACTCATCGCTTGACGTCGCGTCCAAAGGTATGTTTTCGGAGGTTTCATCGTTTGGTCGGAAAATTTGCTCTAAGTGATGTGCAAATCTGGCTGCTTTCTGTTCATTATTTACAACCCAACCGCCATTGGTATCTTTAATGGGGGTGATCTGTATAGTAGGCTTTTTGGAACGTTTTGTACATTTCCATAGCGAATAATTTGTCGTGCGATCACTTGTTAATTGATTTAGGTAACTATTCACCGTATTATTGTGAAAATTTTGAATTTCTCTTCTGAGCCTTTTAGTAATGTTGTTTAGTTCAGTTTTGTCAGGGGGAAATCTGGTTCTTTGCCATTTTTTTCAATTCAATTCAATTCATTTATTTAAATCAGGCTAAAAATACCCATACATTTAAAAATTCACAAAAAATAACCATACATTAAAAAAAAAATCATTACCAGTCATGTCAAATAAATCACAATACAATAACAATAATAAATCAATAAAATAAAACAATATAAATAATACATGTCAGTCAAAGATTAAATTCTAAATATAAATAACATTCAATACACAATATAATTCCTTGTCAATAAAAATAAATACATACTTATAATTTTGAAGTCAAGTAGTCGCCGAAAAAGTCGAAGGTCACTATCAACAGTGTCAGTATATACATAAAAATACACAGGTCCTTTAGTATTGCCTCTTCGGCACCGGCACCGACAGGTGTCTGTCACCGCAATGCCGGAGGAAAGTGCAGTCCAACCTGTCTGCAATCATCTTCAGAACACTGTTGGAACTGGCCCGCACTCGCCGAACTAACGAGGCTGCACGTGACCGCATCGTCGCGTGAAAACACGCAGTACGCGCCTCTGCGAACATGCCCGAAGCACTACAGAAACGAGGCAGTCCCAACAGCATTCTGAACGCATTGTTATACAGGACACGGAGGTCGCTGTATTTCTTTTTATTGTAATCGGCCCACAAGCTGCACGTGTATAGCGTTGTACAGTACGCTCGGAAGAGAGTGATTTTAACTTTAACTGAGCAGCGTGCAAACCTGCGGGCAATCATATTGGCCCTAATTGACAAAGCCCTCCGCTCTCGCTCGATGTCTTCATTGTCCCTGAGGTCGGTAGTGATTATATGCCCAAGATATTTAAACTTGTTAACTCTTAATAATGGAACAGAGTTTAACATAAGCGCAGGTAAATCCTGAAGGGATTCCCCTCCCGCCTCACAGACCATCCACTGGCTGTTTATAACATTATATTTTAATTCGTGTTCACGGGCGTATTCCACCTTTTTCGCAATATACGTTTTTCAGCTATAATTTTTCTAATAATCATAGGATAACAGTTATTTTTAATTCTTCGCCTAATTTCCGGTGTATTACGCCAGGCACATTTTTGTATATCCGTTATGAATTTTGACACATCAAGTTCTAGTTGTTGCGGATTCTTTAGCGGTACTTTTAGGTTAATAGCTTCTTCTAATTCGTATCTGAAGCTATCCCAGTCTGTATTTTTATTGACTAAAGAGGGCTTGCTTTCTTTTTGAATAAGAGTTTCACCTATGGTCAGTAATATGGGTGAATGGTCTGAACTCATGTCAAAACCTTCTTCGATTTGTAAAACGCCGGACGAAAAATTTTTGTAGATGAAAAAATCTATTAAATCTGGTAATTTCCCTTTTTCAGTAGGCAAATAGGTAGGTTTACCTGTTGATATAACATTACAGTTCATTTCTCTGATAGCACAAAGTAACTGTTTTTTTTTTTTTTTTGTGAAATAATAAATAAATAAATAAACATTCTCGGACATTTCACACAACGCTATCTGATCCCAAAGTAAGCTAGGAATAACCTGCTTGTGTTATGGGTATCAGACCGCGGATATTAATACTTATACATATACTTTTTAAATACATACATATTATACATAGAAACACCCAGACTCTTGAGACAAACATTTATGGGTCACACAAATATTTGTCTTCGGTGGGAATCGAACCCACGACCTCCAGCGCCGCAGGCGGTATCACTACCGACTGCGCCACAGAGGCAGTCGAAAGTCGAAGTGTTTGCCTTTAGAGTTCGTTAATCTCGATCCCCAGTGTATATTTTTGGCATTAAAATCGCCACCAAGGATATATCTGTTACCAAGACTTTTAAAAAGAGTTTTGTACTGCTCTGCTTTTAAACTATGCCTCGGCGGGCAGTATATAGCAGAAATTGTAATGGGGTATCGCTTAGTTTTAATAGTAACAGCTATAGCTTGTATAAATTGTTCTTCACATTTATGTTCTACATAATGACTAATAGTATCCTTAATAATTATGGTACTACCACCTCTTGCAGTGTTGTTGGGGTGCAACGAATGATAACTTTTATAGCCCTTAATTCTAATATATGATTCTCTGGTAAAATGTGACTCAGGTATCAGACATATGTCTATATTTTCTGTAATTAGGACTGCCTGCAACTCATTTTGATGCTTTAGGAGTCCATTTGCATTCCATGCCATAATTTTGATTGAATACAACATCTTTATTTTCTATAAGTGTTTAATTCAAGTTTCTTTAACCTTTCATCAAACGATGTCATTAGGCTAAGAATTTGATTAATTTTATCGTCATTATTAGAACTTACTAGTTGTTGTTGATTTGTTGACAACAACTGTTGTTGTGGTGGCTGAGGTTGCAAGTGAATGTCCTTAGTCATTTGTGCGTACGATACGGTTTTTGTGACCCGCTTTTCGGGATTTGCTTTTATGCCAGTACGTTCACTGGACATCTTAGTGGTTGTCATAGATGTCTTTGATTTTACTGACTTATTTTTAATTTTTTGTAGCTCTTTAGCTACCATACACCCTCTACAGTTAGAAGGATGTGGTTCCCCACAGCGTACACACTTTGGCTTTACCTCTGCGGGTTTCCGGCAGTCTTTCGTTAGGTGTTTACCCGTGCATTTTACGCATTTAGGTTCTCGGGAGCAGTATTTTTGAGTGTGGCCATAGGCTAGACATCTCTTACACTGTAGAATGAGTTTTGAGGTTTTCAAAGGTTCTATGTCCACCTTGCAACTCAGTATTGAATGAATACCGTAAATTCTGTCAATGCTTTCTTCTTTATCAAATGAAAGCAGAAAGATATTAAGAGGCTCTTTAGTCCTCCAACTCAGTTTGTTAACCGCGTCCTGAATTTTAAGACCTTTGCCTTTCAGATCCGCGATAATTCTGTCCGGTAAACAAGACGAGTGTAATTTTTTTGCTACGACTCTTATGGGTCTGTCCTGTTTGTTTTCATAGGAGTACCACAGACAATTATTTTGAAGTAGAGTCTTAGTAATGAACCTATAAGAATCTTCGTTTTTGGCGTTTATTTTTATACATTCACCGCTCATCATTTTCACGATAAAAGAATCGATTGCAGTATCTGCTGACAGCAGATCATAGAACATTTGGTAGTTCTTGACATTTTCCACAACTATGGGTGGTGGTTGTGGAGGTTTTTTGGTCTTCTGTGCTTTTTCGGTGGAGCAGATAGCTCCTTGGGATGGTGGTGGGGAGGGTGTCAAGTTCAATTTCCTTTTTTTACGATTTTTTACACGTACCCACTCGGTTTCTTTAGCGAGTTCTTCCTCGTCGGTCTCATATTGGACCGCTTGAGTGGAACTTTCTGTGATTTCAACAGTTTTGTTGTTAGTATTTTCAGGGGGTTGCTCCTGGTCAAAGTTCATTTTACTTTGAAGGTTCTCTATTTGACATCTAAGGTCATTTACTAACTCTTGCAGTTTTTCTCTCTCTTCTTTCTCTTTGACGTAATAGTCGTATATGATACGCTCTGTCTCTGTTGTAATATTTACTTTTGTAGAAGTCATTGTTAGATATTTAAAATAGCTTCGTCTTAATTGCTAATTACTTACATATGTAATGAATCATTACGATCGGTAACTAGGTCATCGCTACGGCCGCGTACGACTCAACGTGACGAAATCGATGGCTGCGTCAGCACTTAGCTCGAACACAAAAACAAATTTGCGCGAGGCAGCGGTGACGCGACCGTTCGCTGCGGATTTCGAACGCACACTTCGACACAAATAAGAGAATCTTTAATATGATCAATAAAACTAGATTTAGAGAAGCGCTACAAGCGAAAAGCTGGACTGATATGGGTATTAACACTTTCATTTTTCAATTTAACGACATTTTTCAGAATAGTTTTAAAAAAGTTAAAATTAAGGTAAATACTAAACATGAATCTGGTCTAAAATGGGTATCAAAGGGTATCAAGATTTCAAGTAAAATGAAACGATTTTTATGCGTTAAAGGCAATATTCACTCGTCGTTGGTTTTGTATAGGAAAAAGTATATCAACATTTATAGAAGGGTAATTACTAAAGCGAAAAGATTAGCAGTGCAAACAGCTTTAGCGAGATCAAAAAACATTTCCAAAGATGTCTGGCAGATAGTGAACAGGCATAGAAATAAAAAGACAAAGGAGAAATTAAGTTACACCCTTGCTAAGGGGGACTGCATAACGTCCAATCCTGCTCAAATTGTAGATCTTTTTGTTTCGGCATTTAATTCTAATGCACATATGCGCAACATTAATTCCAACACAGCCTTGGATCTACTAAAAAAAAATACAGATAGAGTTGAGCGAGAAATGGATAGCGAGCTGGTTACTCCCAAGGAAGTTTTTGATATAGTCAAAAAGATGAAAACCAAGCCTTCATGTGGTTATGATGATGTGCCCATAACAGTTATCAAGGACAATATCGATATATTGGCTCTACCATTAAGCAATTTTTATAATCCATGTATAAAACAGTGCGTTTTTCCGGATCAATTTAAAATAGCCAAGGTTGTGCCTGTCCATAAGAAAGGCTCAAAGCAGGATCCCAAGATGTACAGACCTATATCGCTGTTACCCACGAAGTCTAAAATATTTGAAATTTTACTCAAAATTAGATTGTTGAGGCATTTGTGTTTAAATAATATTATAGACCCAAGAAAGTTTGCCTACCAAAAGAAAGTGGGAACAGTAGATGCTATAGACAATTTAATTAATGACATACTTTCCAAGTTAAATAACAGACAGAAGGTTGCAGGTATATTCCTGGACATGAGTTCTGCTTTCGATGCTGTCAAACACGACATATTATTAGGAAAACTGGATCACTATGGCGTTAGGGGTGCAGCTAAACAACTATTTGCTTCCTATTTAAATAATAGATATATGTCTGTAGAGATTAAAATGGACAAATATGAGCAAATTGGTATGCTGAAAGGAAAACATGAACAGGCATGTAGATCGAAACTTGTGAAAATGAAAACTGGCGTTCCACAGGGTTCCACGCTCGGTCCGATTTTCTTTATTGTTTTTATAAATGACCTCATAAGTACCGTTATAAACAAGTCGAGTGGACAGATTGAGTTGACAATTTACGCTGATGACACGAACGCTATTGTAGCGGCGGATAACCTTGACGAATTGAGTCGAAGAGTAAATGTGGCTTTGGGATACCTCCATGACTGGACCACACAAAATTGTCTGAAAACCAATACGTCCAAATCAAAGATTGTGTTATTCAAAACCACCAGCAAAATCTCTGATGATCTTACATGTACTCTGGATTGTGATAAAATAGACTCCGTATCTAATGTTAAATTTCTGGGAGTGCATCTGGACTGTCTATTGAATTGGAAGAATAAGTTGACACTGATTGAGTCTAGCATACACTCTGCCTGTTACGTGCTGCGAAGCCTGAGGGACGTGGTGACTCAAAATCAACTAAGGATGGTATACTTTTCTTTGGTGGAATCTAAATTGCGGTACAGCATAGTTTTTTGGGGTGGTAGTTATAAATATAACATTGAAAAAGCTTTAATTGCACAGAAAAGGGCAATTAAGACAATGGTGAGGATAAAGCAGCAACAGTCGTGTAGGGAATACTTTAAGGATTTAAATATTCTCACAGTCTCGCTCGCGCGCGCATACCGGCGTGACATGTGTCGTGTGCATACGAACGTTCCGTTGCCTAAATAAAATGGCGTTAACTTTAAAGTGTACCAAGTGCAACATTGTGATTGACGAATTATTGGCTTATGTCCAGAATAAGATATCGTTAATTGACGAAGAAAGTCTAGCAAGAATCTGTGTAGCGCATTTTGGAATTGACGAAATTCAAAAATCAAAAAGTTTATTGTTCGAATCGTTAACAGCTGATTTTCGATAACCAGTGCGTAAAGGTCAGGGAAAAGAAAATCGTGCTCTAAGTGACATAATTAGTACGTTTAAAGTGGCTGATCCTGATCTCATGCCAGTATTCGTAGCTCGTAACTTGGAGAAACTGCCACCAATTACTTTCGACCATCTGGATGTCTCTGATCTGCTGAAAAGACTAACGCTGCTGCAATCCGAACACCCTTGAACAGATTAACGATTTACGGCATGAAGTTTTAGATCTGAAGGACAGGGTGGATGCAAGGTCTTTCTCAGCAGTGGAGCGCAAAAATGTAAACACGAAGCGAGGTGCTATTTTGCAAAGTAGCTGTTTGGAAGAGACATTGTTTGGCGATACCACGAAGTTCAAATCCTTGGACATTGACTGTACTTCATCACCTAAATATGAAGAAAATACTTTAAATTGCGAAAGAAACAGTTAAAATGTGAAACAAAGTGAGGGTAGTTGTAAAACGCAGCAACAACTGTTATCGAGTGACGCACAGGAGACGTCATCGGTGGGGGCAGGCATTCATGTTGTAACGTTGTGGAACAACGGGTGCAATTAGGGGTTCAACATTAGGGGTTTTAAAATGAAAACGTAGATTAATAAATGAAAGCGCCATCTACCGAGTTATTGTCGCAACGGCGGAAGCCTCATTCGTATTTAAAAAGCGGTCTTGACGTTTAGTAGTTTCGAGTGGTGCCGCTAGAGGCGCTGTACAAAAATATAAAAACAACCGCGCGCGAATTTCGAAGCCCCCATTACTCAAATAATGTAAAGTCACTAGTCGCGAAGGCGTAGGTGCATCAGAGTATAATTTCAAAGTGAAAAAATATTGTTAGGAGCCAGGTGCTCCCAAAGTGATCAGCGATTTAGCTGCGAGCGTCAATAACCCCATCATTGGGTGAGTCAAATTATTTATAATGAATCTAGATTTTTAAAACAGTGAAAATTAACGGCTGTTGGTCAACCCTGTTATGGGAGGGTAGATTAAAGGGGTGTGAAAAAATCTCTTTGTAAAAGTAGAATATCAGCAAACATTGTGAGACCCCCGATTCCTGAAATGGTTAACAGGAGTCGGCTGTCTTAGCAATGGGCGGGAAAAAGGGTTCCAGCTAACCCGTCATCTGGAACATTCCAGGGTCCACCCTGCGGGTTCCAAGCAGGAACGTCCACCCTACGGGTTGTCAGCATCCACCCTACGGGCTAAAGAAGTCCACCTTTCGGGTGCCACGAAGGTGAAGACGCACCCTCGAGTCTACGAGCGATCATCCACCCTACGGGTTGAGAACACCGTGCCAGCCCAAGTTGTGGACGGCACGGCTACGTCGCGGACTGCATCAGCCTTGAGAACTACTAAGATAAGTCGGAACCCTGCGAAGGCCTTCGGAGATCGCACTTGCTGCCCGAAATTACCACGACCCCGAGTTTAAATTACAATATACCATCATTAGAAATTTTAATTCTATCTTTTTATTTCTCTCTTCTCCTTTTCTGAAAGCCTTCAGCTTTTCAGTTTTTTTTTTTTTTTTTTTTTTTTTTTTTTTTTTTATTGTTCTCAAGGCTGATGCAGTCCGCGACGTAGCCGTGCCGTCCACAACTTGGGCTGGCACGGTGTTCTCAACCCGTAGGGTGGATGATCGCTCGTAGACTCGAGGGTGCGTCTTCACCTTCGTGGCACCTGAAAGGTGGACTTCTTTAACGTTCTAACGTTGTGGAACAACGGGTGCAATTAGGGGTTCAACATTAGGGGTTTTAAAATGAAAACGTAGATTAATAAATGAAAGCGCCATCTACCGAGTTATTGTCGCAACGGCGGAAGCCTCATTCGTATTTAAAAAGCGGTCTTGACGTTTAGTAGTTTCGAGTGGTGCCGCTAGAGGCGCTGTACAAAAATATAAAAACAACCGCGCGCGAATTTCGAAGCCCCCATTACTCAAATAATGTAAAGTCACTAGTCGCGAAGGCGTAGGTGCATCAGAGTATAATTTCAAAGTGAAAAAATATTGTTAGGAGCCAGGTGCTCCCAAAGTGATCAGCGATTTAGCTGCGAGCGTCAATAACCCCATCATTGGGTGAGTCAAATTATTTATAATGAATCTAGATTTTTAAAACAGTGAAAATTAACGGCTGTTGGTCAACCCTGTTATGGGAGGGTAGATTAAAGGGGTGTGAAAAAATCTCTTTGTAAAAGTAGAATATCAGCAAACATTGTGAGACCCCCGATTCCTGAAATGGTTAACAGGAGTCGGCTGTCTTAGCAATGGGCGGGAAAAAGGGTTCCAGCTAACCCGTCATCTGGAACATTCCAGGGTCCACCCTGCGGGTTCCAAGCAGGAACGTCCACCCTACGGGTTGTCAGCATCCACCCTACGGGCTAAAGAAGTCCACCTTTCGGGTGCCACGAAGGTGAAGACGCACCCTCGAGTCTACGAGCGATCATCCACCCTACGGGTTGAGAACACCGTGCCAGCCCAAGTTGTGGACGGCACGGCTACGTCGCGGACTGCATCAGCCTTGAGAACTACTAAGATAAGTCGGAACCCTGCGAAGGCCTTCGGAGATCGCACTTGCTGCCCGAAATTACCACGACCCCGAGTTTAAATTACAATATACCATCATTAGAAATTTTAATTCTATCTTTTTATTTCTCTCTTCTCCTTTTCTGAAAGCCTTCAGCTTTTCAGTGGCGCCCACATCGTGGTTTCGGGTAGCGAGAAAGCGATTTCCGACGGGAGTCGGAGGTCATAATTATAAGATCATTCAATTTGTGTAAAATAGTCTTAAGAGTGCCCGTTAGCGGGGTAGTTTCCCTCCAAATTATCACAACTACCCAGGAATTTGGCTCTCCTGACCTCTGCTGCCAACTTGTTCTTTCCGGCTTATTTTGTGTATTTTTTAGTGATTTTAGACAGATTTCGGCATAAACAAGAACAAGGCAAAATTTGAATTTTTCTCAACGTGAATTGTAATTTTTCCAAATTTTAACGGTCCCCAAATTTATTTTTCACACCCTCAAATAGTATTTTATGGTGGAAAATTTTTAATTAAATTTAAAGTAAAAGTTTTTTTTGTTTTGTTCCAATTTTAAATAGTACTTCGTGAAAGTCTGAAGTAAAACTTCTCATTTGAAACGCTTACATTAATTTGAGTAAGTGAGTTAATTGCCTATATTCATCGTAAAAAGTAGTCAAAGGATATCACCACCACAATTTTTATTTTTTTTACGGCGTCAAACCGCCTCAATTTGTGTATTATTTTGTTGTATTTCCCATATGTGAATTTACAGCGAGACCAACAGCCGATAATCACACTTCTGGGTAACAATCCCTATTGAAATTTCACTCTAGTAAAACGGTAGAACAAAGATTTTACAAATTTCACTTCACGTAAATTTTAAAAGATTCATAATTGTTTCACTTTTCGAATTACGTCGAATTCTGATACACTGAAGTACAACTGTAAGAAAAAACATTCCAAACGTAGATCACGCAGTGAATACATTCTTGCCAAAAAACAATTATAAACAAACTATTAACTTTGATTCGTGTTCCGAATAAACAACGGCAGATGTTGCTTTCATCTAAGCGCACGGCAGTGCGCAGGCCAAGTTCCAGCAACAGGCCGAGCGCATGCCGTACTCTATTTACACGAACCGCTTCGACCCACTTTTGACCCCCCTGTAGCTCAGTGCCTATTGCAAGTACAGAAATAAAATTTTACGTACGTAATCATATACTAGTACTAAGGCAGTGTACCAAATTTCATAGATGTAGCTTTAGTAGGTCCTGAAATATGACCCTGTGAATATAGCTAATTTTGGCACTGACTGACTCACTCACTCACTGACCGGTCATCAAAACCTCTAGGCCACTTCCAATTGTCCTAGCGTTATGAAATTTGGCACACAGATCGGGTGTTATATGTAGATTAACGAAAAATTGAGAAATTTAAGAAATCGGTCAAGCGTGAGTTGGAAAAGGGTTACAAAGTTTGTATGGGACCACAGGATTCCTTGGTCGGATCTTCTTCAAATTTTGCATAAATCATCTCTAACATAATTGATGGAAGATGTGTTTCGTATTTTATTGAAATTCATTCCAGAACAGGGCTAAAAGGGGGTAACAATTGTTTTCTTTGGGGGGTTTTGATTCGAATTTGTATCAATACTTCTTAGTGATGAGAGGACTCTTTTGATTTAATTTACTTTTTATTTTCACACATGTCATGTTTAAAAACTCAATCAGATTTGAGAAAGATGTTGTCAGTGTTTTGATTAATGTCAATCAAATGCTCTATACATACAAATTATGGAAAAGTCAATACTGCACATTGAATATTGTTATTCATATTTGTGAAATATTTGGATCAAATCCGTCCAGTAGTTTAGAGATCAGCAAGCATTCTAAAGGATGACTAACGCTAGACCGTGCCGGGTCCGAGCCGAGTGTCGGCCGTAGCACGGTCACCGAGCCGGTTGCATTCACGACTGCTCGGGCGAAGCTCGGCGGCACTGTATTCATGCAACGGGCCGTGGCCGAGCCGAGGCGGGACCGAGTTGTTTCCGAGCGCTTTCCGTAGTTCGGCTGTCACTCAGTTGCCGCTCGGTTTAACGCGTAGATTTAGCGCGAAAAATTTTAAATCTATGGTTTAACGTGAGTTTTTTTCACACAAAATATATATAATACTAGCTGACCCGCGCAACTTCGTTTGCGTGATAAACGAAGAACCGTTCGACCGATTTTGTGCAAACTTCACATAAACCATCTACTAAATAGTCCGAACAAAGCCTAAACATTTGGTTTGGATAGGTGAGCCCGTTCTTGAGTTATAAAATTACAACGAAAAGTGGCATTGATTTTTATATATATAGATAGATTGACCTTGCTGCGGCCGGCACGGCGTAGCGTGAGTCATCCTTTTTAGGGTTCTGTACCCAAAGGGTAAAGAACGGGACCCTATTCATGAGACTTCGCTGTCCGTCTGTCTGTCTGTCTGTCTATCTGTCTGTCCGTCAGGAGGCTGTATCTCATGAACGGTGATAGCTAGAGATTTGAAATTTTCACAGATTATGTGTTTTTGTTGCCGCTATAACAACAAATATTGAAAACAAAAACATAATAATAATTAAGGGGGGCTTCCATACAGCAAACGTGTTTTTTAGCGACTTTGTCTTATATATTCAGTAATAAGGTATCCTTCATAATTTAAATACGTTAGTTAATTTGAACATTTCATCAAGATCATTCATTCCCTTTACACCATTCAAATTAAATGAATACTTTAGGAGGTGAAATGTTGCTCAATGAAATTAATTTCGTGTCGCCATGATTGAACATTATACGGGTCACATACTAACTTATTTTTCGACTTTCATCGTAAATATTTGTTCTTTAAAAAGTGAACAACGCTTTCAGCAGATTACTTTAGATAGGTGTAATATTTCAAAGATAGCTATTTCATAGGAAATAGTAAACAAATAGTCCATATTTTACATTTTTCTCCAATATAAACAATTTACGTACAAACACACAATTTATGTTGTAGACGTATATATCGTGTTTATAATGTCATCATTCAAATGTCATCAATAATCTGAAAAAGAAATGAAACATAGAGTTCACAAACTCTTTTTGAAATATTTACTGTACCTACCGTAGAGGATCTATACAAGGATAGTTAACACTATAGAGCAACGCGACCTGTCTAAAGACGCGCGTTGTATAACACTATAGAGCAACGCGAACTGTCTAAAGACGTGCGTTGTATAACACTATAGAGCAACGCGAACTGTCTAAAGACGCGCGTTGAATAACACTATAGAGCAACGCGAACTGTCTAAGGCGCGCGATGCTATGTGTTAATAGGTAATGAGGACAACCAGTAGACGCTTGAAATACTCACAGAATATCTAGCATTGTATTTTCATAAAAAAAAATTGTCAGGGGTATAAAATAATGTCATGTATACATAATGCACACTTTAAAGCTTATTAAAGAAACAATAGGTACGGTTTCTTGAAAAAAAGTATTGAAATCCCACCAAAAACATCCCTGTTGAAAAGGAGGCCAAGTTCCTATGGGCTAATGGTTCGCCTAAAAAAGGGTTGAAATCCAATCCAATGCCAAGTTTAGATGTACTTTAAAATCGATCATAATCATCTTCATCAACAGCCTAATCTACTGGTAAACATTTGCCATTCCCAAGACTCGCCACCACACTCAGACCTCCACCTTTCGAATCCAGCCATTACCCACCACCGCATTCACGTCAACGGTCCATATGGCCGAAATTCACTTTACCATACACCCAACTTAAAATATGGTGTAGTTGTGAAAATACGTAGGTACCTACTTGGTTAAAAATATTTAAAATAATGTTACTTCTAAATTTGAACTTGGCAGGTTAATTTACATAATAAATTTGATTATACAATTAATCAAGTGTTACGTACTGCACGAAACCCTGCCAAGTTTAATTTAGAAGTAACATTATTTTAAATATTTTTAACCAAGTAGGTACCTACGTATTTTCACAACTACACCATATTTTAAGTTGGGTGTATGGTAAAGTGAATTTCGGCCATATGGACCGTTGACGTGAATGCGGTGGTGGGTAATGGCTGGATTCGAAAGGTGGAGGTCTGAGTGTGGTGGCGAGTCTTGGGAATGGCAAATGTTTACCAGTAGATTAGGCTGTTGATGAAGATGATTATGATCGATTTTAAAGTACATCTAAACTTGGCATTGGATTGGATTTCAACCCTTTTTTAGGCGAACCATTAGCCCATAGGAACTTGGCCTCCTTTTCAACAGGGATGTTTTTGGTGGGATAACGTTTACGAGTAAGTTGAATTACTAGCTCGATAGTAGAAGAATTTTTTTTTCCATATAAACTGTGGGTGGAAGTGAATATAATACACTCCGGGCACCAACAGTCTCATACAAAACATTTCAAGAACCGTCCAAGTACGAATCGGTTTTCAAACAATTCGAAATATTCAAGGGTTCCGTAGTGGTGAGGAACAAATTACATAAAAGGTTGGTTACTACCATATAGTTTATTTCAAGAACCGTCCAAGTGCGAATCGTCTTTGACACAGTTCAGAATAATTAAGGGTTCCGTAGTAGTAAGGAACGATTTAAAGAAAAAATTAGTGGTACGAGTCAAAATACAATTAACTCGTAGTACGTTCGTGTGAATAGTTACATTTCAATAAAAATAATAGCAGCGTCGAAAATTGCATTATTCGAGTAAAACTGTAAAACACTTAGTTAATTTCATCAACCCATCATCACACACTTCACTTTCACTACTCACTGCTTAGGATTAGATTACATTTAAACACAGACAGACAGACAGACAATTAATTTCTAGAAGGGTCCAATCTATTAATTGAGTGAAGGAACCCTAAAAGGTAATATTTCCAAACTTAAGTATTTACTAAAGCAAATACTAAGTTTTATAAAGGTTCAATTTATAATTCGGTTCAACGAACCCTAAAAAGTAGAATTTATTTTTCGTTATTCGGCGGGTGGATCGAAAAATATTCACATTCCTTAACATTCAACAAGACGTAAACAGACAACGATAAGGGCCGTCGTTCACTACAACAGAATTCGTTAGCGAATATAGCGAACATTCGTTGTTTACATAAAATTAACTTTTCATGTAAAATAAGTAGCAGATAAATACACTATACATTGGTAAATAATCATCATCACTAAAGATTCCCGGCTAGAGTAATTGAAATAGTCAGTACAATGGCATTCAAATCAAATTTCACATCGCTTCCAAAAGCGGAACTTGCATATGAAGTTAAGATCCGGGGAGAGGAACCTGGTTCAACGGTGGCAGCCCTCAGGCAACAAATTAAAAAATTAAAGTTAACCACGGACGAAGAGGACTTACAGGTCTCCCCTTTGGATTTGGAGGAAGACTTAGTAGGGTTGTACTCCTCGCTGGCCGTGTTGGAGAGGAACGTGGCGTCCCTTCAGGACAAGTACAAACTGTCATTACTGGCTAGCTCCAAAGCTTTATGCGCTCATATGGAGTCTAGGTTTGCTAGAATCATTCCCCCAGAGGAGTCTGATTTAAAAGAAAGATACGACGACTTTCATCTCACTTTCAAAACTACATACAAGAGATTGAAAGCCATATCCGAAAGTTATTCGCATGCATCAAACACCAGCGAATTTGATGATGCGGACGAGAGCATTGCTGCCCCTACCAATGAGGCGCAGGAGGCAGAAACCCTCGCGGACATTAAAGAGAAAGCAAATAGCAACAACCGGAAAGAGAGTCACTTTCCAAGTTTTCCCGTAAAATATGAGCGATGCTCTCTTACGGAACTTTCCAAATTTAGATACGACGGTAATTCGCAGGTACACTCTTTCATTGAACGGGTGGAAGACTTTAAACAAGCCCGAGAAATCGACGACAAGAGATTGTTAACAGCAGCCTCTGAATTATTCACCGGCAACGCTAGGCATTGGTACCGCAGTAATCGCGATAAATTTGTGTGTTGGCAAGATCTAACGAATGCGCTAATACAGGATTTCGGAGTCAGTAACTACGAAAACCGGCTATGGCAGGAGATTCGACAACGCACTCAAGGAAACGGAGAAGGCATAGTAGTGTACCTGGCCATTATGGATGGAATGTTTGCTCGACTAAGCAACAAGGTGTCTGAAACGGAAAAGTTACACATCATATTAAATAACATCAGACCCGTCTACGACACCATCCTAGCAACCAATGGAGATATAGTCTCATTGGAACATTTAAAGAACATATGCAGAAAACATGAAGACATGGTGGCACGCAGAGCGTTCTTTACAGAGCCTCCAACAGCATCTGAAGGAATGGTAGCAGCGGAATTCGCATTCACAAGCAGGAAGACTGCGAGCAAGACCTCAACATCTACAGGGCAAAGTTACAACAACTTCAACAGAAACGGCCGTAACTTCCCAAGCAGCAGTATGGCGAACAATACCTACGGGACCAGTAACGCTTACAGCACAGGTTACAACCGCGACAGTCGTAACTTCAGATCGCAAAACACTGTGGCGGCGACAACATCGGACGACACACGGCCCGGCACAAAGTGCGGGTCCAGATACCACTCGACTATGGCATGTCGAAACAATAAGGAGCCATATTGTTACAAATGTGGAAGAAAAGGAGTAAGGGCTACTGAATGCACATCGTGTAATGTACAACCAGATCAAGCACACAGATACACATACCACAACAAAAACTTCACTCATAACTTCAATAAATCAGCCACTCAAGGTCGCCGTAATAATTCGGAAAACTAAGAGGGAGATATGGAAGTCTGTATCAGCAAGACGGGGTCGCTGAGAAAGCCCTTCAAAATCAAGAAAACGAACTTACAGTTCAGAAGGAATCTTCTATACTCTCCCCATTACCTACAAATGACCCCAGGCCTTACGCCAAAATAACAATCATGTCAAACCCACAGTTAGTTGCATATGGATTGTTGGACACAGGAGCCGCAATCACAATTTTAGGTAACAACTCACACAGAGTGTTACAAAATATAGGATACAAGATAGAGGAAGACATAAGTACAACGGTTACAACGGCCGGCGGACACACAACCGTAGTACAAGGAAAGGTAAAATTACCCATCAAATTCGAAGACAGAACTCACATAATTACGGCGTATATAGTGCCTAACATAACCACAAACCTAATTTTAGGTATAGATTTCTGGCTCAGATTCAACCTATGTCCCAAGTACTTCGGACATATACCCATAGTAGTGGACGATGACCCTAAACTGTCGTTAATATCCGAAGAGCAAAATAAACTGTATGACTGGCGTAGCCTCACGCAACAACAACGCTTAATAGCAGAAAAAATGATATCGAAATGTGCCGAAATATCATATGAGAAAGTAGGGCTAGGCAGAACACATCTGATAGAACACACAATAGATACGGGAGACAGCAAGCCAATCAAACAACGTACCTATAGAATGTCCCCTGAGAAAACGCGAATAGTATCAGAACAAGTAGACGAGATGCTAAAGGCTGACGTTATCGAGCCTAGTCAGAGCCCTTGGTCAAGCCCCGTACTAATCGTGAATAAAAAAGACGGCAAGCCGCGTTTCTGCCTGGACAGTCGCAAGCTCAATGCAGTCACAAAAAAGGACGCATACAGCCTGCCATACATATCAGAGATATTAGACAACTTGAGAGAAGTGAAGTATCTAACAACACTGGATCTCTCCAAAGCCTTCTGGCAAATTCCTTTAGCACCAAAAGACCGGGAAAAAACAGCCTTCTTCATCCCAGGACGAGGAGCATACCATTACAAGGTTTTACCATTTGGACTAAGCAACTCAAGCAGCTCACAACAAAGACTAATGGACAATCTATTTGGGCCACAGTTTCAAAACAAGGTGTTCTGTTACATAGATGACATAGTGATAGCGTCATCTACATTCGAAGAACATGTGTCACTCATTTCAAGAGTTCAACAAATATTAAAAAGGGCAAATCTAACCATCAATCTGGAGAAATCTAACTTCTTCAAGGACAGGCTAAAGTTCCTGGGGTACATTGTGGATGGTCTGGGTCTCAGAACAGATCCGGAGAAAGTAAACTCAATCTTGAAATTCCCGGTACCAACAACAAAGAAGGACGTTAAGAGGTTCTTAGGCACTGCGTCATGGTACAGACGGTTTATACCCAACTTCAGTACGATTGCTGCACCTCTTAACAAACTGACTACAACAAAGAAAGGAGCCCCGGCATTTCATTGGAACACAGAGGCGGAAAGGGCATTCATGGAACTTAAAGCACACTTAATAAAAAGCCCGGTACTAAAATGTCCAAAATACGACGAACCATTTCAGGTACATACAGACGCAAGCAACTTTGGCATTGGTGCCATGTTAACACAACTACACGAGGGAGTAGAACACCCAATAGCATACATGAGTCGGTCACTGAGCGGTCCGGAAAAGAACTATAGTGTAACAGAACGAGAATGCTTGGCGGTGATAGCCGCATTAGAACATTGGAGATGCTACCTAGACAATGGTCACAAATTCACGGTGTATACTGACCATTCGGCACTAAAATGGTTTATATCTTTGAACAATTCAACCGGCCGGTTAGCTCGTTGGGGCATACGGCTTAGCTGCTTCAACTTCGAGTTAAAGCACAGGAAGGGCAAAGACAACATAATACCAGACGCATTGTCACGAGCTGTACCAGTATCTACCATATCCACGAAACAATGCAAAGTCACCGACAGCAAGGACGAATGGTTCATGAAAATATGCAACGGCGTGACTAGCTTACCGCAGGCATACCCCAACTTCAAAATAGAGAACGACGTACTATACAGACGGACTGACATAAAGGACTTTGTAAACAATGAGTTCGAGTGGAAAACGGTAGTACCACCCGAAGCGAGAAACGCAGTATTTCGAGAAAACCATGACTCACCTACAGCCGGACACTTCGGCATTTTTAAAACATACCATAGAATAAAGTTACGGTATTACTGGCCGGGGCTATATAAGGACACGGTAAGCTATGTGTCATCTTGTGAAAAGTGCAAAGCACACAAACATGACACTCAAGCATCCATCGGTAAAATGGGCCGTCCCAAACAGTGCTCTCGCCCGTTTCAGACAATTTCGACTGATCTAGTAGGACCCTTACCGGTCTCTAAAAAACAACACGTATACATTCTCGTCGTCACGTGTTGTTTCTCTAAATATTGTTTAATCTTCCCACTACGCAGAGCTACCGCAGAACCAATAGCCAAAATACTAGAGGACAGTGTTTTCATGGTGCACGGCATACCACAAACGGTATTAATGGATAACGGTGTCCAATTCATAAGCAAAGAGTTGAACACATTATTTACGAAATATAAAATTCCCAACATCAACTTCACACCTAAATACACACCCCAAGTAAATACCGTAGAACGGTACAACAAAACTATAATGACAGCCATATCAATTTTTACCAATAATGACCATCGTTCATGGGACATACATATCCCAAAGATCCAATTTGCGATCAACAACTCGATAAACGCGTCCACCGGTTACACACCAGCATATTTGGTTCATGGTAGGGAATTGGTAACATGCGGGTCACATTACTTACAAAATGATGACCCAAGTGAACTTAACCTATTGCCTAGAAACATATACGCGGAGAACCTAGGATATCTCGCAGAGGTGTTCAACACAGTACAAGAAAACCTCTGGCGTAGCCATCTGAAGTACGCACACCATTACAACACGAGACACAGACACGCACAATTCGAAGTAGGCGACATAGTGTGGAAAAAATGCTATTTCCAAAGCGATAAAGACGCATACTTTTCTAAAAAACTGGCCCCCAAATTTATCAAATGTAGGGTCAAGGAAAAGTTATCAAATTTGGTCTATATCCTGGAAGATATGACAGGAACAAACTTAGGAAGTTGGCACGTCAAAGACATAAAACAACATTCGGTATCGTCCATTGCATCGGTGAGACGAATAACATAAACATTCCTCAACGATGTGTGTACGAATGCAGATAACGGTAAAGGCCGTAACACACTGCATTAAAATGCATTCACTAACAGTTTATATAGTACATCAGTACAGTTACACAATAGGTTTTGATAATTATTTTTTTGGAAAATATAAGGGTGTTAGCACACCGTCATATAACTTTAGTACATAGGTGGCACATATAGGTACCACATCTCGTGTCAGGTTACACGCATACATATGATCATACGGAAGTTTCACATTTACACTTACATAATAATTAAGTAAGATATAGTCATTACATATTCATCACAATTATCTTCACACAAAATTCCAAACACTCAACAAGCAGTTTTTTTTTTGTTTGTTTACATAGTGTGACACTGGCCTTAGATGCAACGATGAATAACACGTTTGCATCAACACGATTACGTCAGCAGCTTACGCGCAAACAAAATAAAACTTGCACAGGGGAGATTTCATACGTACATACACATTATTTATTTAAATACATTTTACACTGACATGGTGGCAAACAAGGGCACCATATTTTGTTTAGATATTTGGCAGAATGGCCAAAGATCAATGATCTTCGTCATTTATTAAGGTTGACATAATAGTCATAGTCAACATTCTTCTACTAAAGTTGAGAATAAGCATTTGTCTTTTGTTATTGATACTAAGATTGCGAATATGCACTTGGTTTTTTATTCTATTTTGTTAAAGGGCTAAAATAGCCTAGTAATTAGTTAGGGACACTACACACTACACACTACACACGACTTTCAAATAAGTACACATAAAATCGTGACAAACACATGCCGTGTTCGTCATGGGGACATAAGGGTTAATTAGCAACACGAAGGTTTCTGCAAGTAAATTATTTTCTATCACTTTTCTGTTTCTTGGTTTGGTTGGGAGTTTTCTGTTAGTTGGAAGCATGAGTCTATCCCTAACAGAGTTCGTCGGTTACTGTTAGTTGGCAGCATGGTCGTGCCCTAACAGATTAATGGTGTAGGTTTATTACTGTTTCGAGGAAGCATCAGTCTTACCCGAACAGATTTATGGTGTAGGTTTAGTACTGTTACGAGGAAGCATGAGGCTTACCCGAACAGAATTATGGTGGACTGTTATTTGGCAGCATTTGTCTTGCCCTAACAGTCGTAGGTGTAGATCACCGTTATCTTTAATTTCGTCATATGGCTACTCCTACCACTCGGAAGCTAGAGGCTTGCCCTGGGGGATAGTCCATCCTATGAGTCGGAAGTGTTACACGAGCCCTAGTAGGATGTTCTTCTCTGGGACGGTTGTATAAATCCCAGCCTTCAGCAAAAAGCCTTATTATACACACCCCACTTTCAGGCGGTGCGTATTACCTGAACCTTTAACCCAAAGCCTCAAATACGTCTTTTCTCTTTCTGTCCCATAAGATCCTTCAGAATCACCTAAATACATCCTGCGAGTTGGTTTCATTAAGGTTAAGGCCGACTCTTCGCTACACCCAGCATCACCTCATTCACACAACACACTAACATACACACACACATAGACGAGTAGTAGGTATTATGTTAGGGGCGTTCGAGGACGAACGCAGCATTTGACGCGTTAGGGTACGTCAAACGCTCACCGGGGAGGGGGAGTATGTAACGTTGTGGAACAACGGGTGCAATTAGGGGTTCAACATTAGGGGTTTTAAAATGAAAACGTAGATTAATAAATGAAAGCGCCATCTACCGAGTTATTGTCGCAACGGCGGAAGCCTCATTCGTATTTAAAAAGCGGTCTTGACGTTTAGTAGTTTCGAGTGGTGCCGCTAGAGGCGCTGTACAAAAATATAAAAACAACCGCGCGCGAATTTCGAAGCCCCCATTACTCAAATAATGTAAAGTCACTAGTCGCGAAGGCGTAGGTGCATCAGAGTATAATTTCAAAGTGAAAAAATATTGTTAGGAGCCAGGTGCTCCCAAAGTGATCAGCGATTTAGCTGCGAGCGTCAATAACCCCATCATTGGGTGAGTCAAATTATTTATAATGAATCTAGATTTTTAAAACAGTGAAAATTAACGGCTGTTGGTCAACCCTGTTATGGGAGGGTAGATTAAAGGGGTGTGAAAAAATCTCTTTGTAAAAGTAGAATATCAGCAAACATTGTGAGACCCCCGATTCCTGAAATGGTTAACAGGAGTCGGCTGTCTTAGCAATGGGCGGGAAAAAGGGTTCCAGCTAACCCGTCATCTGGAACATTCCAGGGTCCACCCTGCGGGTTCCAAGCAGGAACGTCCACCCTACGGGTTGTCAGCATCCACCCTACGGGCTAAAGAAGTCCACCTTTCGGGTGCCACGAAGGTGAAGACGCACCCTCGAGTCTACGAGCGATCATCCACCCTACGGGTTGAGAACACCGTGCCAGCCCAAGTTGTGGACGGCACGGCTACGTCGCGGACTGCATCAGCCTTGAGAACTACTAAGATAAGTCGGAACCCTGCGAAGGCCTTCGGAGATCGCACTTGCTGCCCGAAATTACCACGACCCCGAGTTTAAATTACAATATACCATCATTAGAAATTTTAATTCTATCTTTTTATTTCTCTCTTCTCCTTTTCTGAAAGCCTTCAGCTTTTCAATGTTGTGACGTCAGCGGCCCCGTCACTGCAACCTGTTTCTGTTAGATAACGGGCCGTCGCCGTCGCATGTAACGGCCACTACAAGTAGACAGCTGATCGGTTCATTAAACATAGGTAAACAGTCGGCGAATTCTGTTGTTAAATGTGCGTTACCTAGCATTAGAGCAACCGACTCGGACGGGCAGTGGACAGTGGTTACAAATCGCAAGTCGTCTACTAAATACCAAATGAAGGTTAAAATAGGTATAGCAGAATCGGAGTCCAGCAATTTCAAAACAGCGGACAAAAATATACCTATATTTATTTCGAACGTACATGTAGATACAAGTGAAAAAGACATAACGGATTATGTTTATTCCAAAACGCAACTGATTGTGAAACTAGAACAAATTCGTATAAAAAAGCATAAGTCGCATAAAGCGTACAAGTTTTTTGTTCCACAATCAAAAGAAAATATGTTTTTGAGTGACAACTTATGGCCTAAAGGCATTATTTTTAGGCGTTTTCTGCACTTTAAATTAAGTAGATATATGCACGGACAATCACGCTCCGGTGACGGCCTTTGTTAATCAAATTATGGATAAAAGAACTCGTAAGTTAGTGACTTTTAATTGCAAGAATGTTAAACGATCTGTGGACGACATTCGTACTCTGTGTTTGGACTCAGATATCATAGCACTTCAGAACTTCTGGCAACTCAGATGGCTGTTGCCATTTGAGTTGCCAGAACTCCACACTATAAGTAGTGACTTTAGTGCTACGGGTACTTCTGCTATGGATACGACTAGGGGAATGCTACGTGGTCGTCCGTATGGCGGCCTGGCGTTGCTCTGGCGAAAGAGTGCGTTTAGAGATGTGTCTGTAATTGAGTGCAACAACCCGCGAGTGTGTGCTATTAGGATAGGGTTTGAGAGGTGTTCGATCTTAGTGCTTAATGTGTATATGCCCACGGAGGAGACAAATAACTTAGTGGAATTCACGGATTGTCTAAGTCTGGTGAGTGCTATTATTGACAGTGCTAATATTGAAAATTGTTACATACTGGGCGACTTTAACGCTCATCCTACGGGATCCTTTTATAGAGAACTCATAAACTTTTGTACGGATTTAGAATGGAGTTGTGTTGACACGAAATTATTAGGTTTAAGTTCTGACACCTTCACTTTTGTGAGTGATGTGCACGGGCCAACAAGCTGGCTAGACCACTGCGTGGTTACCAAAGCGGCTGTTGGGTCAGTAGTGGGTGCCTATGTCAACTATGATACCCTGTGGTCAGATCACTACCCTTTAATACTGGAGTGTGTATTTGATTCTGTATGTGTAAAGCAATTCAGTTCTAATTACCCCGTAAATGAAGTTGTGTGGGGAGACAGAGATCATGAACAAATACAGGTTTTTACAGCGTCTTGCCACGAGAGACTCAGGTTAATTGACTTTCCCGAGAGTCTCAGAAACTGCTGTGATAGAACGTGTACAGATCGCAGTCATTGTAATATAATAGATAGGTTATATAGTAACATCATTAGTGCTTTGCGCGAGTATAGTGAGTCGACATCGACAGGTTACTATGCGTAGGAAAAAGAAAAAAGTCGTGGGGTGGAACAGGCATGTTAGTGTTGCGTACCGGGACGCTAGGCAGAAATTCATTTGGTGGTTAAGTATGGGTAGGCCTTTATCGGGTACGTCCTATCATGAGATGTGTGAAGCTAGAAGAATTTTTAAATCACGGCTCAAATGGTGTCAAACCCATCAAGAGCAAATTAAAATGGATATTCTAGCTTCACATCATTCTAGTAGCAAATTTAGTGCATTTTGGAAGCACACAAATAGACTGAACAGTAAGCCTGGCCTCCCGGTATCGGTCAGTGGTGTGAGTGACCCGGTGAGTATTGCTGAGCAATTTAAGGAACATTTTAGAGTGACTTCACCACTGGGTCCTTCTGTCTCTGTATCGGATAGCTTAAAGCAAAGTGACCAGACTATCAAATTTTCAGCAGGGGAGATTAGGCATGTTATCACAGCAATGACTAGAGGTAAATCCCCAGGTCACGATGGTTTGAGCGTAGAGCATCTTTTTTTTTTTTTTTTTTTTTTTTTTTTTACGTGTGGAAATCCTACATGGATGCTATGCCGGACTCCTACCGACTAAAACCACACGATGCTCTACAACTGTCTACGGCCGGGAGTCCCGGGTAAGCCCTCGGAAGGATGTCCCAGGGCTCTCGGCAGACTTTGGCGAACACTTCAACCTCGCCTATGGGGTTCGGGTGCTATCCCGCTTCTGGAGAGTCGGTTCGGGTGTTAACCCGCTACTTGGGGAAGGGGGGGGGGGGGAGTTGGGTACTGTCCCACCACTATCACCACTATGAGGGGCAAAGAGATATACGCCATCGTCTTGGCCTGCTTCTGTAAGAACGGCGAGCAGCCAGCTCACCGTTCTCAGGCCCCCGGTCATGGAGGTCGGTAGTCTTGGGCGTATAGCAGCCTGCGACGACCTCGCCGCCGACTGCGGAACTCGGGAGGGAGATTTCTCTCCCGGTCCCTTCCCGCCACCTCTTTTTGAAGCATAACTTGCTCGCAAAAAGATGCAGCGGCATCCCACTTGCTTCCGCTAGAGACCATAGCTTTTACCATGGTCTCCAGTGTGAGAACGTCAACGCCCAGGCCTGCAACGAGGTCTCGGCGCTGTAGCGCCCATGCTGAGCACTCCACCAGAGTATGCAGCGCCGTGTCCTCGCTGCAGTCACCGCAGTGCTGACACTCGGGTGTTACCTCCCTATGTATGCGCCACAGATACTTACCGAAACACCCGTGTCCGGTAAGTATCTGTGACACCCGATAAGTGAGGCTACCATGGCGTCTCTCCAGCCACTGATCCATGACCGGCTTCACCGCCTCAATAGTGGAGAGCCCCCATTTTGGTTGCTCAAGTCGTACCTTCCATGTTTCCATGAGCTCCTGGTGGAGCAGGGACCGCTGGGCCTCGATTTCCCGAGACTCAGGCCTGTGGTTCCGCTCCAGCGCCTCCTTGCGCCACTGATAAAGCGACGCAAGGGCTTTCGCTTCCAGGTCCCATGGAGGGGTCCCAGCTAGGAGACATGCCGCCTCGACAGAGATCGTGCGGTACCCTCTAATGACCCTGATGGCCATTGCCTTCAGCGGGCTATGTAGTCTAGCCACATTGCGGGCCGTCAAGGTCTCCGCCCATATAGGCGCCCCGTATAGGGCCATACTCCGCACGATCCCGAGGTATAGTCTTCTGCAGGGAGCGTTGGGTCCCCTTATGTTGGGCAACAACCGCGAAAGTGCAGCTGTTGCCCCTCTCAGCTTTGGGACCAAACTTCGGAAGTGGTGTCCGAAGTTCCATCGGCTATCGAGTACAAGCCCCAGGTACTTCATTGAGGGCCCGATGCCGATGCTAACGCCCCCTACATGTATGCTGGATCCTGTCGGCGGCCCCTTCCGAGGCCCGTGGAAGCACAGGGCTTCGGATTTGTAAAGGGCCACCTCTAGACCCAGCCGTCGTATTCGCCCCACGACTTGAGCAACCCCTGCCGTGGCCTTTAGGGCTGCTTCTCGGTGTGTTGCTCCACGCGCCGTAACGAGGGTATCGTCGGCGTAGCACGTTACGTCGACACCTCTGAGCAACGAACCGCGAAGTACCCAATCGTAGCCGATGTTCCACAAGAGCGGTCCTAAGACCGACCCCTGTGGAACACCGCACGACACGTCTCGCCGCCCCGGCCCTAGCCAACTCGGGTAAGCTATGGCTCTCTCGGACAAATAAGCCCCGACAATGCGACGGAGGTAGAGAGGCACTCTGTGATAAATGAGCGCCTCCCTAACGCAGCTCCAGGGCAAGGTGTTGAAGGCGTTGGCGATGTCAAGAGACACCGCCATCACCACCTCGCCCCGCGATGTCGCTTCCACCGCCAGGCTCCTGACACGCATGATCGCGTCCACAGTGGAGCGCCCCCGACGGAAACCGAATTGGTTATCCGCCAGATCTGGCCCCACGTGTGTGAGATGCCCGACGAGGCGCTCAGCAATGATACGCTCAAAGAGCTTACACACCTCGTAGCGTAGAGCATCTGAGATATGCGGGGCCGCACTTGCCGAGAGTGTTGGCACTGCTTTTTAATCTTCGTGTGAGTCACTCATTTGTCCCAAACGAGGTGACCAAAACTATTGTTGTTCCCATAGTCAAGAACAAGACCGGTGACGTGGCGGATCGAAATAATTATAGGCCCATATCTTTAGCCACAGTGGTTGCTAAGGTGCTCGATAGTCTGTTTCAGACGCTGCTTAATAGACACATCAAGTTGCACAATAATCAGTTCAGGTTTCGACCTGGATTATCTACTGAAAGTGCAGTACTGTCTCTGAAGTGGACTGTCGGGTACTATGTCGATCGCAAAACTCCTGTATACGCATGCTTCCTGGACCTCTCCAGGGCGTTTGATCTGGTTTCCTACGATATTCTATGGAGTAAATGTGAGAAAGCGGGAGTGCCGCATGAGCTTATTAACACGCTTAGATATTGGTATGGGGACCAGATCAATCAGGTGCGGTGGGCAGGTGTTTTGTCGGAGCCCTACAGATTGCAGTGTGGGGTGAGGCAGGGGGGGATAAGCTCACCTATTCTGTTCAATCTCTATGAAAACGAACTGATCGAGACACTCAGCAGAGAGCGTGTAGGATGCTACATAGACGGTGTTTGTTTAAACAATTTCAGTTATGCGGATGATATGGCTCTGCTGAGTGCCTCGGTCTGCGGGATTAGGCGACTGGTAGGGATATGTGAAGAGTACGCTAATCGTCACGGTCTTTTGTACAATGTTAGAAATAGTGAAATCATGGTCTTTGAGGCCGGCGGTCGGTGTCTAAAAACGGTACCGTCAGTGAAGCTATACGATACGCCATTAGCAAGGGTATATAAATTTAAGTATCTCGGACATGTACTGACTACAGACCTCAAAGATGATGAAGATATCGAACGGGAGCGAAGGGCACTGTCGGTTAGAGCAAATATGTTGGCTCGAAGGTTTGCGCGTTGTTCTGTACCAGTCAAAATGACTTTGTTTAGAGCATACTGCACCTCCTTTTACACGTGCAGCCTGTGGGCTAACTATGCTCAGAAACCGTACAGCGCCCTTCGTGTTCAGTACAATAATGCGTTCCGGGTGTTGTTGGGGCTGCCCCGATACTGTAGCGCGTCGGGGATGTTTGCTGACGCACGCGTAGACTGCTTCTACGCCACCATGCGGAAAAGGTGTGCGTCCCTGGTACGCCGGGTGCGGGCCAGCCCCAATATCATTTTGAATTGTATGGCGAGCCGGCTCGACTGCGTGTATCTGTCTCGCTGCTCGCAACTTTCCACCTCTGTGCTGCGCCTGTAGCGGCGACTCCACCCCACGGTGTTTTTATATTTTGTAGTTATAATATATTAATTGTGTGGTTAGAGTGTGTCATAGAATTAGTTACTAACATAGTTTTGAATAAAATTGTTACTAACAGAATGAGTCTAATGGTACTTGAATAAATAAATTTTATTATTATATTATTATTATTTACATTATGGTTCTGCTTACGTATCTCGCTAAAAATATATACAAATTTGAATCCGAAGAGGAGCGATTGAAACGTGAAAGCACCAGGCGAAAAGACATGCCGTCCATCATTTCACCTACACTTGATGTGGTCAAACATGGGACTTCCTACAATGCCGTAAAAAATTTCAATAGGCTTCCCTCAGATATTAAAACCACCATCTACACTAAGGAATTCGAAAGTGTGCTTAAAGAGTTTCTCATCGTAAAGTGCTTTTATTCTATGGAAGAGTATTTTAATTCGACATGATAGGTTTAGCTTTTGTGTTATTTCTTTTTTCTATTTGTGACATTGCGATTATGTGATGCAGAAAATTGTCGTAATTTTATTTGTTTTTTTTTTGTCATATTAAGCTATGACACTATGATGGACTAACATGATAAGAAACTGAAATAATTGTGAATTTATCTGACATTTACTGTGACTTTTTTGATTTTTTTGACATTTGAAATAGGAATTTTATATGTAGCATTGTTTGTGCATTTTATAATTATCGTGGTCTTCATGTTTGTAAAGATTTTATTGAGTACGGACGATGTGACATTTTTTTTTATTTTTTTTTATTATATGTATAGAATGATTTTTTTACTGGAGGTATTTTGGATGTTTGATTAATTAATGTGGCTTAGGGAAATTTTATATTCAACACAATGTACAGTTGTTAAGAAATAAAATACAATACAATACAATAGTAATATTTTATGCAGCTTTTTGTGTGTCGTAGAGTATTTAAATACGTGGTCGTATATACTTGAATGTACTTATATTATATGGGTGCATATTACTATATGGAATGTGGTGTGGGGCAATTTTTTTAATGTAAAGAGTTAGGTATCCTTTGACCTTTCTTGATATTTTCCCAGGTTTTTTAACCGACTTCCAAAAAAGAAGGAGGTTCTCAATTCGTCTTTATTTTTTTTTATGTTTGTTACCGGCAAATCGCTTGAAAGAGTTATCCGATTTTGATGATTCTTTTTTTATTTGAACGCTGGTGCTTCCCATGTGGTCCCATATACAGGAAGTCAGAATCTGATGCTGGGATTCTAGAGAAATCGAAGAAATCCCTCGAACCGAGGGAATTCCTTAACGATTTACAGCAGTTACCTTGTGTTTGGGCTTCATTGAATTAATCATAATTTGTATTGGGGAGAACATAACCTCTAGACAGATATAATTTCAGTCTACCTGTCACTAAAAATAATCAACAAAAAAAACCGACTTCAAACAAAAATAAAAATTGAAAAATAAAATTGACCTAGCACAAAGTAAAGGTAGTAAATATTTAGATTTATCAGATATTATTGACCCCCTAGCTTAATGTATTTAAACCCTGACGTAAAAGAGGAGTGTTATTAGTATAACGTGTGTATCTGTGTTTCTGTTGAATCGTAGCGGCCCAACAAATGGTTCAATTTAGATGAGTTTTCTTTTTGACCGGGATGGTTCTTAGCTATAAATTTGGAACATTCTCAGCTCCCTTCCTGAATGATGAAGGGATTATACTAGAATACCACGTGCGCCTGGCAACCCAAGAAGCGGGATAACATAATCATAACAGTAGAAGACCACCCAAGCCCCTTGACAAGGCCGCGGTAGTAGCCAAAATCTGCCCAGGAATTCTGGGACAACTATCCAATAAGCAACCCGGGACGTCCGGTGCTAGGTAGACTAATGCGAGTACATGTTGACTGCCTCTGTGGCGCAGTCGGTAGTGATACCGCCTGCGGCGCTGGAGGTCGTGGGTTCGATTCCCACCGGGGACAAATATTTGTGTGACCCATAAATGTTTGTCTCAAGAGTCTGGGTGTTTCTATATATAATGTGTATGTATTTAAAAGTATATATGTATTAATATCCGTGGTCTGATACCCATAACACAAGCAGGTTATTCCTAGCTTACTTTGGGATCAGATAGCGTTGTGTGAAATGTCCGTGAATATTTATTTATTTATTTATGTGGTTTTAGTCAGTTCAAGTCTGGCTAGACATAATTATCTTTGTGGGGACTTCTATACGTTAAAAACCAGATAAGTGCGAGATCCGTACCAGATATCCAAATCTCGCAGTTGCACCTAACAAGGAACTCAGGAATCGACTTTCGTAGTTTTGATTAAATACGTACATACTTTCATAGTATTTTTATGATGTCGTTACAAATGCACATATTTTAGATTTTCTCCTGTGTTCCTGGTAAAAGGGGATATTATTTAAAAAAACTTCATGGTTCTGGATTAACGGGACGTACCCTATGTATTTTAATTCCCTTGAGACTGTCGAACTACACGTTTTTGATGAAATAAACGGGGGGAACTTTTTTATGCGTTAACTTCGAAGTTAGATTTTTTAAGAGCTTCAAGGAACCCTAGACTTTAACAATGGTATTAATTTCAATTCGATACCTTTACGCATTCAAGAGATAAATTTATTGTCAGACAGACGGATGGACATCAAAGTAATCCTTTATGGGTTCCGTTTTTTCTTTGAGGTATGGAACTCTAAAACTCAGGAATACTTTCGTCAGACCTGAAGTGGGTGACAAGAGAGTAGTTCAACTAGTTCAACTGAAGACAGAAAGAAAACCGAAGAAAGAACGGGAATATTGGTGAAAACAGAATAAGATTATATCAGTTATCGTTGAGCTTTAAATACGAGTACATTTTAAGTTGGTTCAGTATAGTCTGAATTTATCAATTTTGTCACGCAAAGTTTGTCTTGTACACAAGAATATATCAACAAAGTTTAAATACCTGACACGAATGATGCAAAGCTGTCTAGGTTGCTGTTTAGTGACGAAAATATATTTTTGCAAGAAAATACTTAAGAATGAAAAGTTTATCATGGAATATTTATCAAAACAATTATGTGGCCCCGGTAGTGAAAACTCTAAAGTTTATAACTTTTATTAAGTAACCGCTCAAACTGGTGTGAGTAAGAAACTGTGATATAGTCTGTTTAGGACCTTTTCGTAACGGCCCATGGGACCGAATGCCACCATTATATTCCCTTTATGCAACTTGCAGACGCATTTAAGCAAAATTCTGGGACACGGCGGCGTCGTTTAATCGTCTAAGTTTGTAGAGCCTCTCCGTAGAGAGGGTTAGGTCAGAGTAAGAACAATACAAAGATTTGGATAATTAAAACTTTCGTATGAAATATAATGTCATAGATAGATTAACAGAGGCTGTGTTAAAGTCCAAGTTACACAATAACTTTATGATAATTTCGTAACGCCTTTCGTAGCAAACTTCGTAGAAATAGAACTTCAGTTCCGTAGCACTCCATCAAACGTCAGGTAAATTTATTATTTAGATCTTTGAATGTGGCCAGGTCTATTGCTGGAATAATGATATCAAGAATCAATAAGTGAACAAAGTAAAGTTTTCAAACTAACATATTAATATGTCTCAAACCATTGAAAAGTCACATAACAGTAAACGATTCGTTAGATTTGACTATGACGTACGTATTTACTTAGAAGATAGGAATAAATGTTCAATTACAATAATTTACTACACAATCTAGCCGACGCCGACGGCTGACAGCGAAGATTTACTAACTACCGTACGTTTACACAGACAGGTTTACACATTGATCATGTACCTATTTGTGCGCGGTCTAGTTATAAATTGAGACCTACTGTCCAGGTGACATAATTCAATTACATTGCTAACCATTTGTTAGCTTGTCCAGTGACATGCTTTGTTGTATAGTAAGAATGTTTGTGAATGGTTCCCCAAAAGGGACCTCAAGAGAAAATAATTATATTGATTTTGAGTAAATCGTGTTTAAAGTTTTGAACAGAAATAAGTATCGCGTCTTCGGAGGGACGTGTTTTATGGTAATGTTTATGGTGTTTTCATTCTTTTCTTAAATTTTCTTTTACGTCTAAAGTTCTATCTTAGGTTTTCATGAGATGTGGGTAAGGTGTAGATAAATTTTACAAGACTGCCGCGGCTCACTAAAACAATATAAAATATTCTGCTTAGATCTAAACAAAACTTTTAAGGTATACCCTAAAATAAAATATCATAAAAAAATTACCAATTGTAATAAGTTCACGTCCCTTTTTGGTCAATCCCCTGCATTTCTAGATTTATGTTCTGTAGTTCTGTACAGTCAGCGTCAATAAAGAGTCACCCATACTATTCAAAAATTATTCTAGTAAATCAAAAAATTAAAGGTTACCTCAATAACAGAAATATTTTAATTATTTAGTCTAGTGTATTTATCCAATTAAGGCAGGGTTTGATTTTCATATTTTGATAGGATTAATTTGAACAGATTGGTCGAGGTTAGGGTGATTTTATTGCATTGAACTCTAAACTATATTATTGTGCGATGTAATATATTATTAAATCATGTGCATGTAAAGTAATTTTATTCACCCTTACCTAATAAAAGCTATTGGATAGTAACAAAATCTTAATCATTTTAGAATTTGAACTAGACAAACGAACAGAAATTCATTTCTATAATGCAGAAACTGTGTTGAAAATAAATTTATATAGTAAAATATTCAATCTTTACATTAAGACATATAATTTATGACTATTTAAAGTAAGCAAATAGTTGACAAATCATTAAAATACAAAGTAAAAGGTCAAGAGCAACAGTCAACAAGGCATCCAGAGACACAATTTAACAATGAAGTTTTGCATTTCAAGTAAGTTCACATTCTCTATTTCTCTTAAGTATTGGGTTTGAATTGAAATCGTTTGACATAGGAGTCGATGAGTTGAAATATTCTACAAAAAATTGGTGTATGATATGAGTAGAGACTACGTAAAACAATTTTTGATTGAGTCCAATTACAGATTTCACTCATAAATCATATTTACCGACATTACATGCGATAACGCTCGTGGCCCCGCGGACTCAGTGTTCTGTAAACGATCACTGCAGTAAGCAACTTTCACTATGGCCGGTCCATGGGATCACTTTGTGACATTTATTTAAGCGTTTCCGTGCTTCGGAAGGCACGTTAAGCCGTTGGTCCCGGTTGCCAGTAAAATGGCAGTCGTTAAGCTAAGTTGAAGGCTTTATTTCAACAGCAGGTAATCACAACCTGCGCCTGTCCATTTAAACACGGCAATACGGCTCACCACCTATTACGTGGGACAAATTATACAAAAAGGTGAAATGTGGGCATATAATATGCCTCTGCCTACCCCTTCGGGGATAAAGGCGTGACCATATCTATGTATGTACATGCAATAAATGAAGACAGGTGTGACGTTATGTATGTAGTCTATGTATGCTTCATGAGATGCCAGTTAAACGTCTTATGGGCATCTTGCTGGAATGGTTGTCTGACAAATAAAACAATAGGATCTCTGGATTTCAATTAAAACTTTTTCTTCACACTGAAAGATTTCATAGGTAGGTAGGTACTTGAATATTATGTTACATCTATATATATAAAAATCAATGCCACTTTTCGTTGTAATTTTATAACTCAAGAACGGGCTCACCTATCCAAACGACATGTTTAGGCTTTGTTTGGACTATTTAGTAGATGGTTTATGTGAAGTTTGCACAAAATCGGTCGAGCGGTTCTTCATTTATCACGCAAACGAAGTAGCGCGGATCAGCTAGTACTTTATAGAATTAGTGTGCTTTATATTACCTACACATAATACAAAACGTACACCGGCCTCTATAATACAAAACCATTACTCGATTATTGAAAATGAAGCTTCATTATCGTTGAAGTTGATAGTTATGAAGAAACTTTAATCGCGTCTCTTGTACAATTCTGTTCAGAGTTAAATTATCATCTCATTAAAATGTGAAAATTGGCCTTAGCCACCTTTAAAATTTTATACGAGTCTCTTCCTTGCGTTCATCAATAACAGTTAAGATAGAATTTCCAACGCACCAATTACTGAAAATTTTATAATAATACAATGAGTGCTGAAGAGTTACATCGATTCAGAGAATAAATATTGAGCTCCACAGAATTACGTTACGTTTCATATTTTTTCATAAGTCTATGAACATTACATACCTACTAGCATATTCATAGCGGGCGGAGTCGCGGGTACGAATATAATTATAAAAGGGTTATTTATTGCTAGTTAGTTTCATGGTTACAGTATACCCTCTCAGATGGTTTCACTTTACACAAAGCTGGTAAATAGCAAAATAGTTTACTTGCCACAAGTTAATTACCTACTACTATTTTAGCTTTAGCACTAATCTGTAAACAGAATTTAGTTGAGGTATTTGTAATTTGATACTATTTAAAATAGTACTTTTAATTAGCTGTTAGAAATTCTACTTTCTGTAATACCTACCAAGTATCGTGCTAGAACAAGACAAAAAGAGCCTTAGAACAGCAAAAGTTGCACGAAAAACAAAGTAATTTTGATCGTTGAGGGAAATGTTTGTGTATCACAATAGTATCCCTTGTGTGCTCTTGTACAAAAGTTGAGCATAGTTTAATTTTATGTATTCACTAGCTGCGTCAGTCAGTTTCGGACAAACTTTGTAATAGATGCTCTTTGTTTTGTGGCAGCTGTCGAAGCTGAGTGAGCATACACCTGAACCCGTACAACCTTATCTCACGGACGCGTGAATAAATCAAAGAAAAGAGTTCGTATTACACAAAACACTTGGCCCGACACAACACTTAATGAAATAAAACAGTAGAAATACGATATTTTATGTAAAATATTTTGAATCATTCTGTGTCTGGATGGTTACTTATTTTAAACCAATTTTTTTTAAACCACTGAACCGATAAGTATATTTTTGAGATAATAATTCTTTTGTGTTTCAAAAAAGTCTTGCTAGGGATTATATAATATCTCACGAAACACTTTGATTTTGTTGTGGATATAAATATATAACAAAAAAGGAACTGTTCTATCTTATTTTCATGAAGTGAAAATTAAACCATTTAAGAACATATCATACAAGATTATTAGAGTTAACGGGATATTTACCATGTCTTTTTGAGTATTTCCGATATTTCGGCGCTGTTGCAAGTGCCATGATCACGGAGGAACTGAAGTATTGGCGGTTGAAAGTAAAAGTCTTAGCACATATATCGATCTACCCTCCTTCGCACTCGTTTGTGTCGTACAACACCACTACTATTGGTTTCACTTTCACTGTACAGTCGCACTGGAACTCGGTCGCGACACACAACACTCACAGTATCTACACGCGGTTTCGGTTGGATATATTTACTTTTATTTATGCACACACGGACCACTGGATGCCAGACGCTCGGCAACGAACGAACCGTCTTTTCTTACACTGATCTTCACGTCAAGGAAAGCAAGAGTCGTTGAGTCACTCCGTGTACAGGAAGCCCACTCACACTGATAGATATCTGCATGCTAACTCGCATCATCATCCGCGTCATTTGAACTCGGTAGTTACGTCGCTTACGGACCGCGCATATAATTTATGTGACGAGGAGCATTTGAAAGACGAATTAAATCATATAAGCGGCGTGCTACAAAAGAATGGGTACAGTGGACGAATTAGACCACCAAGATGCTCGAGGAAGACTGTAAACTACAGGGTAGAAAGACAACCAGCATTTTTACCGTACATCAAGGGAGTGACGGATAAGGTCGCCAATATTCTTAAAAAAGTTTCCATAAAAACTATCTTCACCCCTTTTAAAAGACTTTCACAATATCTACGTACACCTAAAGATAGTTTTCCACTGGACAGACCGGGAGTGTACAAAATTGATTGCAGTTGTGGTAGTTCGTACATAGGGCAAACCAAAAGAACGGTTACGTGTCGAATTAAAGAACACATCAGGGCAGTCAAAAACAACGAACCACAGAAATCTGCAATAGCTGAACACCTATTGGAGTCTGGTACAGACCACTGGATCGAATTACATAACCCAAAGATGCTGTCGACAGAACGCCATTATACACCAAGAATGGTTAGGGAAGCGATTGAAATTAAAAAATATAAAAATTTCAATCGTGAAGACGGGTTTCAGTTGCCGAGCGTCTGGCATCCAGTGGTCCGTGTGTGCATAAATAAAAGTAAATATATCCAACCGAAACCGTGTGTAGATACTGTGAGTGTTGTGTGTCGCGACCGAGTTCCAGTGCGACTGTACAGTGAAAGTGAAACCAATAGTAGTGGTGTTGTACGACACAAACGAGTGCGAAGGAGGGTAGATCGATATATGTGCTAAGACTTTTACTTTCAACCGCCAATACTTCAGTTCCTCCGTGATCATGGCACTTGCAACAGCGCCGAAATATCGGAAATACTCAAAAAGACATGGTAAATATCCCGTTAACTCTAATAATAGTGTTAGTGACCATGAAAGTTAAAATATCATACAAGAGTTATGTATGGTTTTCATTATTTGTGAATTTTGTTCATATTATACCACACATGCCAAAATCATACAACAAATCGGCATCTAGATCATTACTTAAAACTAATCAATTCTCTATTACCTCAACTATCAAATTTATTTCTACGTTATTGACTACAAACAAGTGAACTTTAACTATGACGTCAACTGTTTATTTAACAACTAAGTTCCTAATCCCTTGTTATAATATTAGTAACACTCTGACGCTGCGAAGAGTTAATAGTTGAGTGCTTACTAAAGCTGATCATGGATTTGAAACTGAAATTAATATTCACAATTCCAGTCGCAGTTGTGCCATTTTTATGTAACTATAATTTTGAATACGGTTCTTAATATTTAACTAGCAGCAGACTGTGTCTCAAAGCCATTTTCGACATTAGGCAGTTGTCCCACCGCCAACGAGAAAACGAGTAACTATCGACTATTTTCTCGCTCAAGAAACGTACAATAGATATACATTCCGTGTAAACAAAAGAGATGAATATACAAATAGTAGATCGCTGACTGTTTACACTAACCGGCGAGCACTCGCTTTACTAGTTTGTCGCTGAGCGACAAGAGCTATGAAAGATAACACTCGGTCAGCGATACTCGCTAAGCGATTAGAACACGCTGAGAGAGCAACCACGACCAACGAGCGAGTGATGCGAGTAATCGCTCGCCTCGAACGAGTAACGAGTAGAGCTAGAATTAGTAACGAGTTAGCGAGCCGCGGGGAGCGAGTGCGTAGTTCCGATAGTTGTGTAGCTCGGCTATAAGCGAGTCTGCGAGTGAGGCGAGCGATTACTCGCATCACTCGCTCATTGGTCGTGGTTGCTCTCTAAGCGTGTTCTAATCGCTTAGCGAGTATCGCTGAGCGAGTGCTAACTTTCATAGCTGTTGTCGCTCAGCGACAAACTAGTAAAGCGAGTGCTAGCCGGGGCAGTGTGAACAGTCAGCGAGCAACTATTTGTATATGCATCTCTTTTGTTTACACGAAATGTATATCTATTGTACGTTTCTTGAGCGAGATTATAGTCGACAGTTACTCGTTTTCTCGTCGGCGGTGGGACAACTGCCTTACTGTGAACATTTTCGAGTGCCTAGGTACTTAATACATACAACTCTGATTACGTGATCAAATTGAGAGGGTTGGTGTTCAGGCATGAGTGAAATAAATGTCTCCTTTAACGTTTTCATTTGATGTACCTACACATTATTGAATATCAAAGGATCATGTTTTGAGCAAGCGTAAGGGTTATTGTGATGTGATGGTTTTATATGCTTTTAATATAACGCCTAGGTAAATTGGAATAATGATAAGAAATTTACGTGGTATTTCGCGTTTATTCCGGACATACGAACAAATAATAAATCTTTTTTGATTTTGGTAAGTATTTTCTGTAGAACACAGGGCAAGTATTTTTTAAATAAAATATCCATATTTAATTTGTTACCATTTTATTATTATTTACTTTATATGTTTACATTTCTTTTAACATGGTTAAAAATTTTACTAATAATTAAATAATGTTGAGACATGAAAAATACTTAATTCTTCAACAACCAATTAAGACTACTCCGTGCTGCTTCACGTCTATAAATTATGTGTTTGCTAACCTAAGCTTTCGTACGGCACATAAGTCTTTTCAGACTCATATGCCGTACGAAAGCTTAGGTTAAAACTTTACATACATACCGTCTCTGAATTTATTCAAGAGGATGCGTTAAAGACCGTGGTGATAAAAAATCTATGAAATTTTAAGAGGGTTTATCACCCAGCGCGGACAAAATTGAAAAAGTATCAAGTGGCGTTGAGCACACTCAAAGTATTCGAATATTACGATAATACCGGACTGGGAGCGCGGGAAATAAAGCGATACATCCTCCCTCTGGAAGGCCTCGGCCGGTACTAATTTCTGGCGGCCCGTGCAAGACAATTTCAGGACTCTTTTTATTACGTTATTATTAATATGTTTATAGAGGTTTCTAGAATATTACTGATGTATTCAATTGATGACATCATGATCAGTAGGTAAATGTAAAAAGATCACCATTTTGTAAACTAGAAGTGTACCAAAAATCGTGATGAAGTTCATCAAAGATGAAGTTCATCAAACGACGTTTTTTGGAAACTTTATTTGTCATGTTTTGGTGATAAGAAATATATTTAGGTATAATTTTCTTAGGCGGCTTTAAAGAAGACAATATGAAGATACTTATAGCAGCTTTAATTTCTGTGTACATCAATTAATTTTATACCACCCGATTGGCAAAGAGGCCTTGTTTCGTAGAATTTCTTCAAACAAGGTGTGTAAACACTGTTTTTAATAAAAACCTAGTTATGCCACGTTTATTTTGATTAGAACAATTTTTAGACAAGGAAATATATTACTCTTACACATTAATCATACTTACTAAACATTGGTAGTTTCTTTAGAAACAAACGTTTCAAACGCGTGAAATCATGTATTTGTGCGTTAACCCTCTTAACACGTTGTAGAGCGCACGCCAGCAAAGCTTTTGTTAGTCGAAATTATTTAATTGCTCGCTATACCCCAACTTAGGTCACTCTCAGTCCTTCTGGACTTGGTTTGAAGTACAAATTATTTATTTTTAATGTACACTAACATGTTTGAGTGTGATATTTTTAATGAACCTAAGATTGTTTGGTAAGCACAATATTTTTGAGGTAATGCTAACGCTGTTAAAAAAATATGTTAATAAACATTTCTATGAAAAAGTAAAATTGAGATTTCAAAAATATCCATAAATTAAAAGGAGTCATCGTTTATAAAAAAAGTTGTAACACCATTTCATTTATACTTTAGTCGAGCGATTTGGACATTTTATTAAAGTTTGGCAATCATCATAGAAGTCATTTCGAACTCCTACCGGCTTAAATCACATGGCGCTGTTCTATCCGTTGGGAGTCCTATGTGCGCCCTTATTGTCCACCATTGGGTTATCGTTAGAGGGATTCGAGTTTAACCCGCATAATTGCCCTTTCTCATGGGTGCGGATTTCGTCTTTAACTGCTTCTGATTCTTTGATGGGTTTGATTCTATGACACTCAGAAGATGCCTTTGGGCCTTATCCTAAAATTGCGTTTACTACAGAGAGCACAATTACCTACAACTAATTATAGGTACTACAATTTTGTTACCTTGTTCATTTGTACATATTTGAAAACATCCCTTAGGTTTCTCATTTTGAGACGCTTCTGAATTTACATGTTATTCTTTGATGTTTACTTGCAAAATTTGCAAGTGGGTATATTTTTATGTAAACTGTCCAAATTACTTGTAACACAAAGATATTCAGTGTTACTCACCAACTAGCGCGAGGTAGCTATGCAGAGAACTCTATCCCAGGGCGCCTTATTTCTGAGTTTCCAGTGTGTGTGCAAGGGTAGGCTAGGGCTCTAACGAAAACAGACAATAGGGTGTGCACACATATATTTACTAAGTACACAGAGATACACAGAGACACACAGAGAGCTTATTCACTGATAGACACAAATATCACAGGTACACAGAAGTATAGTCAGGGCTTAGGTACTCATACTACTCAATAGACCACTGCCGCGTGAGCAGGTAAAACGGGTAAGCAGCTAACTACACTTATAATTGGGTGACAATTACTGGCCTTTAGTCAAGCTGAGAGCAGCACAGCACGAGAATGCCACGTGGAGGCGGCTGGTTCCTCTCAAAACACCTCGCTCGTGTAGTCCACGTGTCTTTGGGTGTGGTTTTGCTAACCGTGGACGGGCCGCTTTTCCCCGTAGTAAAAAACCCTGTTATAACAAGTAAACGACAAATGAAATAACTGACATCGCGACCGACGAAATTCGAACCGCTTTGCAAACAAGAAATGACACTTACCGGTATCCCGGGTGTAGGTTGTAACAGAAACTTATTCTTTCTGAGGAAAGTAGAACCTAGGCTATATTCCTCAACAAGTCCTCAGGTTTGTACAGTGCCCGAGTCAAACTATAACCTCGCAACACATGAGGTGCGCTAAATCATCAGAGCTCAACGTTAACTAAGATGTGAATCGTATTGGCTAGATGTTAGAAGAGACCGTGAACTTCATAGCAGGGCTATTTATACCCTCACTATCGAATACTCTGGAAAACTTTAAACCAGTTTGCTACGCAACAATTCCTCCGTCCATCAAAAAAAAAACCCATAGACTAACGTCCGTTTCCTTGAGACAGCTGTTACCACAGCAAAAAACAATGAATCGATCATGGCGCACTGACACGGTCAATTAGTATTGTCCAGCCAGAGACCAGACATTGCTACTCATAGAAAATAAATGTTACAACCACCCCCCCTTTAATAGTATTTCCTGCGGATATGACACGCTGGAAATACACAATAAAGAAAACAGAAACGTACTAACTAATAAACAAAGACAACCAGCTAGGTACTTCAACCCCAAGCTGACTGCTACCATTACAATAACAAAGAAAGATCCTCCTATACACCTACCTAGACACTGACTCGTGTACCGGACAGGCTAAGTACCTAGAGTCTAATGCGCTTCATAGAAGACGAATGCTCCCTTTACTGGCTGCTGATACCCTAACACTACACAAGCTCTCAGGATATTGTAGAGCGAATGAGAGAAAAACGCTCGGTGCGGTGCATAGAAGAAACTACAACGTGACAATTTAAAGTCACGTACACATATAGAAATACAAACAAAAGATTAAAATAGTCTTACATAATGATCACATCGCACTGGTTTAATAAACTAGAGAAACAGTGCTATGTAGTTACGTTAGGTATTGGAGACTGCTCCTCCTGATACTTCAGGATGTCCTTGATATGGTACTCCCCAAGATCCTTACCGTCCAGATCTGACAGCCTATATACTAAAGGGGATCGTTTAGCAGTCACCACACATTTAAGGAACTTAGGGGCTAGCTTAGAAGTAAAATTCTTGGCCTTGTTGGACAGGTAGAACGTGCGTTTGTAAACTATCTGCACTTTCAGCTCTACATGCCTTTTTCTGAGGTTGTAATACTTTTCATTACGCTGGTGAGCAACGTTCAAATGTTTCCTCACCTGGTCGTAAATGCGTTGTATTTCTCTCAGCTTGACACCGAAGGCTGATGGATCGTCTACAGAGACTGAAGTAGGATGGCACGCGATATCTGTCAGCCTGTATAACACTCCATCCCCAATAAATTCCCTACCATGTACCAAAAAGTAAGGGGTGAAACGAGTTGCTTCGTTAACTGCAGTGTTTAAAGCACACTGTATCTCAACCAAGAACTGATCCCAAGACTTGTGTTGTGACTTCACATAGCATGAGATCGCTTGAACCACATTACGAATAGCTCGTTCCGCCTGATTAGTTTGGGCATGATACCTAGGGTTATAATATATATTAGGTACATTGTATTTAGCCAACAGATCCTTAAATGGCTTACTCACAAACTGAGGGCCATTATCCATGTAAATAGTCTTGCAGACTCCGTGCACGAGAAACACACTCTTCTCTATGAACCTCGCGACTACAGCGCCTGTGGCAACCCGAACAGGGCACAACATGACGTATTTGCTAAAGTAGTCGGAGACCACGATCAGGTGTACGTTTCTATTGCTCGAAGTGGGAAAGGGACCAAGCAGATCGACAGAGATAGCTTCGAATGGCTTCGAAACCCGCTTCGGGCTACCCATTAGGCCGGGACGAGACGTATTTACGGGTTTGTACTGCTTGCATGTTTCGCAATTCCCAACATATTCTTTGACGTCCTCGTACATCTTGGGCCAGTAATAATTTAGGGCTAACCTTTTATGCGTCTTCCTAACGCCACCATGGGCACTAAGTGTGTCATCGTGGTACTTAGAGAGCAGGGGCAAGCGATCCTCCTGAGGTACCACCAGCTTCCAGTCAAAGTCTGAAGTCAAAGAATATTTATTTTTAGTTAACCTATATAAAAGGTTGTCACGAATGTCATAATTTGGTGACTTCCTAGGGTTCTTCCGAACACTATTCATGGTGTGGTCATACCACGGGTCTTTAGTGGGTACTGCATCGAGGGAATCAATTTTGATACGAGACAGAGCATCAGGTACAACGTGGTCTTTACCTTTTCGATGCTCTATGTCAAAGTCGAATTGACTGAGCCTCATACTCCAACGTGCTAGACGACCCGTGGGATTTTTCAGTTTATGGAACCACAGAAGAGATGAATGATCCGTGACGACCGTACATTTTTGGCCTTCGACGTACTGTCGAAATTGTTCCAAAGCGAAAATCACGGCCAGAAGTTCTCGCTCAGTTGTGCTGTAGTTCACCTCGTTCTTGTTGAGAGAACGGCTACAGTAGGCGATAGGGTGCTCAACACCATCGTGAGTTTGTGTCAGTACAGCAGCAACTGAGTAAGCTGACGCGTCACTAAGAATGCGGAAGGGCATCTCAAAGTTAGGCATTTTTAATATAGGGGCAGAAACCAAGGCTGACTTTAGCAGGTTAAAGGACTGTTCAGCCTCAGGGGTCCATTCGAACTTAAGGTTCGTAGAAGTGAGTTTGCACAGAGGTTTACTAATCTTCGAGAAGTTGTTAAAAAAGCGACGATACCAGCCGGCCATTCCCAGAAATCTCTTAACCTCCTTAGGGTTAGAAGGGGTAGGATAGTTGAGGATAACCTCAACTTTACCCGGGTCTGTCCGTAAGCCATGTTTGTCCACATAATACCCCAGGTATTTGAGTTCACTCCGACAAAAGTGGGATTTTTTCATGTTAATTGTTAGGCCAGCATCCTTGAGTTGCTGATAGACTCTATGTTAGAGCTCTACATGCTCCTCAAAGGTGCTGGACACACAGACTATGTCATCCTGAAACGCAAATACCTTGTTGTCGAACTCGGGACCAAACAGACGGTCCATGAGGCGTTGCATCGTGGCACTGGCCCCGACAAGACCGAAGCACATGGAATTGTAATGGAACAATCCTCTCCGGGGAACCGTAAAAGCAGTCTTCTCAGCAGACTGGAGTGAGTCGAATGGAATCTGCCAGTAGGCCGCACTCAGATCTACAGAGGTTAAATACTTAGCATTATTAAGATGGTCCAAGATTTGATTGATATAGGGTAAGGGGTAGGCGTCACTCTTAGACACAGAGTTCAGCTTGCGAGAGTCCAAGCACAATCTGAGGTCGCCGTTCGCCTTCTCCACCATGACCACTGGAGAGTTCCAGGCGGACTGAGACGGGGACACTACTCCCATCTCCAGCAGTAGGTAGATGGCGCTTGACGTCGCTGGCAGTTCGTGTCTATGTTTACATTGTCATTAAAAATAATTGTATAGTTTAATTGAAGTAAACTAAGTGGAATATTTCGTGGAAAACTATAATAAAAGACATATATTGTTATCCAGTGCCATATATTTGTGAACATTTAAATAAATCTAAAATTATATGTACAATAACAGTGACTAAAATCTACCCTATAACAACAAAAAAAAAACAATAAAGACTATATAGTGTAATTAAATTATCAATTTTATATCCCTGTGTGTGGACCAGTAAATTGCGATTAAAACTTTCAGTGAGTTAATCAGGGATTGTGATTGGAGAGGCCTGAAACAGACTATTTCCAAAAGTGGCGACAACGCCATCTGTTGTCCAGTAGGCGAACTATTCGTACTGTTGTTGTAATATATTTATTGTTCGACCTGAAATAGTTGAGAATATGGCTGGCAAGTGTTCAACATGCGGGAAATTTCTCTCCATGAAGGGAGGTGCAGCATGTAAGTGCAGAAATAGGACCAAGGTCAACAAAGATATCACCCGAATGGCTCCTTTGGCAGGTGACGTTGATGTGGATACGCCCCCCAGTCAGCTGGATTCTTCAGTCTCTGCAGGCGGTTCGGGCGTGTCTGTCGGGGGGCGGGCCACCTGTCCGTCGCCTGGACTTGATCTAGCACACGAAATGCGGCTCCTGAGGGGAGAGATTCGGTCTATGAAGGATGACCTGACGTTGGAGCTGAGGGAATTTAGACTGGAAGTGGCCGACCTTCGACAGTCCTTGGCAACGTGAAGGAAGAAGGTTGATTCTCTGGAGAGTCGCTTAGCTCTGATCGAGAATCGTCAGAGGGACCCCCAACCAGCACACGAACTGGAACATACAATAAATAACTTGAGACTGGAGATTAACGATAGAGAGCAAGATCTTCTGCTCTCTGACGTGGAGATCTCAAATCTACCCGAGTGTGCTGGGGAAAATGTGGTCCACACGGTCGAGCTGTTGGCAAGGAAAATCGGGGTAACCCTGGATAAAACCGACATAGTGTATGCCGAGCGAGTGGGACCCCGGACGGAGCGGACCAGGGGAGCGGACGGCGCGGGCGCGGCCAGGAGCAGGCGCATTGTGGTGCGGCTGGCGCGGCGCGGACTGCGCGACGAGCTGCTGCAGAGCGCGCGGGTGAGGCGCGGCGCCACCACCGCTGACCTGGATTGCTTTGAGGGGCCCCCGCGCCGCTTTTACTTTAATGAGAGGTTGACCAGGACCAACAAGCAGCTGTTTTTCCTGACACGACAGACTGCCACACAATTAGGTTGGAAATATGCATGGACAAGGCGGGGTAGAATTTTGACAAAGGAAACTGATGGTAAGCGAACCCACGCTATTCGCTCGGAAGAGGATCTGGAGCGTGTTTTTGGCAAAATTAATGTTAATACAACAAAGTATTAATTTGTCTATCGCTGTTCCATTACAGTTAATTTATTTTATTACTGAGTACTCTTTTGTGGCCATAAATATATATTACTCTTTTGTAGCAATAAAAATGTTGTATATTAACATTGATATTAAAAGAAAAGGATCTGTGGCGGGATACATACCAAAATATATTTACAGTATTTGCATAAGAATGGATGTGTGTTATGTTGTTTATGTTTGCAATTTGAAAACTGATTTCCAGAGAATTTACAATATTTACATAGGTTTTGATTTAAGGTATACTAATTTTAAAAAGATATTGATGTATAATATTTACAGGTTTTATATACATGTTACTTATACTTACTATGACTTAATTATGAAATATCCAACAAATACAGACTTGGTATTATGTAAGGTCAGCAGGTGTACACATAGCATGTTACACGGTCCTTATAATTGTAACTATAACAGACAACCAATTATAGTACTAAGTATGATAGTATGTGACTGTCCGGGTTGTGAATCTGGTGTGGAGATACACATTTTTAGGTATATTTTTGTATTGGTTATGCTAGGTATTGGGTCAAGTATTGCCATAGGATTCCTTTACTTATTGTATTATGGAACTTTAAATTTTTTTATTATAGCAGTGGGATTGAATAATCAAATAATCATACACAAACATAAGCCTGAAGAATTTTTTGATGTTTTGTTTAGTACACCAATGGGTTATACTTGCATTAAAATGTTAAAAAAAAATATCATGCTAACTTCTTTAACATATGTTTTGTAGACATTATATATATTTTTTCAATTCTTGTTCATAGTGATTAACAAAAATAAATATTTAAAATTTGGACATTTTAATGCTGGTTCACTTGGAACTAGGCAGGATGAGTTTTTAATAGCCATGAACCACCATTCAGTTGACATAATGGCCATCAATGAGACCTGGCTAAAGTTGGGAGAGGATGGCAGAGCTCCATTAGTGCCGGGTTACAAATTGAGGCATACTCCAAGACCTACAGTGGTAAAGGATGGAATCGGTGGGGGTGTCGGGGGTTTTACATAAGAAATGGGGTCAGTGTTAGGACCAGAAGTCACCCGGTGGATTCACAGGTAGAGGAGTATTGGTTGTCCTTGACTACTTATGGCAGAAAAATTATAGTTGGCACTGCATATAGACCGCCCTGGCTGGGTTTGGATAGGTTCATAGACAGTTTGACGGATAGTATTTGTGCAATGGCTCCCTATGATAATATAATCCTATTGGGTGATTTTAACATAAATATGTTGATCCAGTGTGCGACAAACACAAAAAAGTTTCATCAATTTTTACAATATACTAATATGCATCAGGTTGTAAATGCACCAACACATTTTACTGATGATAAGAGCACTCTAATAGATGTTATTTGTACGGACATGAATGTTTATAATGTCACAGTTACCCATGTTCCAGAACTGGGTAAACATGCAGTGGTAACTTGTGAGTCCACTTTAAAAAAAGTTAAGGAGAAACCCAGGTGGGTTATATATAGACCATTTGGAGATATCTTGCCAGAACTTTTTAATACTGACATTGAATTGATACCTTGGTACCACATGAATTCACAGGTTAATGTTGATGACATGGTGGAGGCTTTGTCTGCCTGGATTGTACATCTATTTGACATGCATGCCCCTGTGAAGCAAAAGGTGTTCAGGACCAAGAAAACTCCATGGATTACTGATAATGTTAAATTGCTTTTCCGTTTGCGAGATAAAGCGAGGCTTATTTATCAGAATACTAAACTGGAGTCCAAGAAAAAATACTACTTAGAGCTAAAACATCAGGCTGTGGTGGCGTTGCGTAATGAGAAGTCTGTGTATTTCTCAAAAAATGTTAGTGAACATATTAATAACCCTAAAATTATGTGGAAGAACTTGAAAAATCAGGTACTCCACTCACATAAGGATTCTTGTTTGCCAAGTCACTTTAACAACCCAGATACCATCAACAAAGCCTTCCTGGATGTGCCGGGACAGTGTGTAGTGAGTTTGTCTCAATTAACATACTATGAACATCATAGGCATAACCCTAGTGTAAATTTTGAACTCAGACCTGTAGACCAATCAACAATTCTAAAGATTCTGAATAACATTAAGACACAGGCACAGGGTATTGACAAAATCAGTGCACAGATGTTGACACTCACACTCCCCAACTCACTAAAAACAATCACCCAAGTAATCAACACATCGATCGCTACACACACATACCCGCAGTTGTGGAAGTGCTCTGTGGTTCGGCCTATACCGAAAACTAGCCACCCGAACTCCATTAAAGATCTCCGGCCTATAAGCATTCTTCCATGCTTGTCTAAGGTGTTGGAAAGGGTGGTGCATATGCAGGTCATGGAGTACCTAGAGCAAAATAGCATTCTCCCTGATAAGCAGTCCGGTGTTAGGAAGGGGCGAGGTACGGCTATGGCCTTGTGTGATGTAGTTGGAAACATCTTGGAAGCTAGGGATCGCGGAAAGGGAACAGCCCTAGTCCTATTGGACTATTCCCGCGCTTTTGATGCCTTAGATACTTCACTATTATTGTCCAAGTTGGCTTACTATGGATTTGCGTCGGGTGCTGTCAGGTGGTTTGATAGTTATCTTACAAATCGATCACAGTATGTGGAGATACAAGGTGTGGATGGTGCAGTGATGTCTTCACCTCCCCTTAAGGTGACCAGGGGGGTGCCGCAGGGATCTATTTTGGGTCCACTGTTGTTTATCTTATATACAGCAGACATCACCAGTTCCTTTCAACACTGTCATTTCCACATGTATGCAGACGACACACAATTGTATCTGTCATTTAAACCTGATGACACACTTACAGCTGTGTCCAGATTAAATGAGGACCTGGAAAGGGTAGTCCAGTGGTCAAGGCAGCACTCACTTATCCTTAACCCTCTAAAATCTAAATTTATGATACTAGGCAGTAAGAAACAAATTCAAAATATCTTGCAATACGACCCAGCAATAGTTATAAATGCTCAAAGAGTGGCAAGAGTTGAAGAGACCACCAACCTAGGTCTCGTGATGGACCCTCAGCTCCAATTTGAAGGACATGTGAATAAAATTGTAAAAAATTGTTTCCATAGACTAAAACTTCTCTACAACATTCGGGACTATTTGGGGACGGCACTAAGGAAGCAACTGGTGGACAGTCTCATTCTATCTAGATTTAATTATTGTGATATAGTATATGGGCCGTGCTTGCTGGCCAAGACTAAGAATCTTATACAGCGCATACAAAATGCTTGTGCTCGGTACTGTTTCCAGATACCAAGACGGCAACATGTAACACCTTATATTAGTGCCAATAATGTATTGAAAATGGAGGCCAGAAGAAAATTACATTTAGCCACTATGCTCTTTGACTTATTAAAATTTAAAAAGCCTGACTATCTGTATAAAAAAAATTGTTTTAGGAAAAGTTACTATCCTTACTCTATTAGGTCTACAACTTGTACTATATCAGTGCCCAGGCATAGGACTACAGCTTTCCGAGGGTCTCTGAAGTACGCAGCGATGCGAATCTGGAATGATCTGCCTCCACCTATTAGGGACCTGAAATCCAGATACACATTTAAAGTCAAGTACAAAGGATATCTACTATTATATCAAAAGAGTTCATGTGTGTGATTCCCAGATGTGAGTGTTTGGGTTTGGGCATTTTCTATATGACCATGGGTTGTCTGGATATCATGACCAGGCTTGTGTTGGCATGGTTGGGGTAGCATGTTGTTCTGTTACTTACCGGATTTATTAATAAAGAGAGAGACATGTTCTCACGGGGCTGTCTGATCCTGGGTAAGCGGGGAATGGCCTGCTTGTGCTGTGGGTATCACAGCACAGGCATTGGCACTTGAAATGCATGGCAGCGCCTAGTCTCTGGGGTCGGGCATTCCTGAATTTAACAAGTTTTTTTTTTAAGTCTCTCGTGGGAATCTAACTCATAACCTTATGGCCCGCAGTCACACAGTATGATCTCTAGATTAACGAGGCGGTCAGAAGAGACATATGGGTTGTGTATGTATGTTTATAAATACTATTGTTGCTATTATTATATGTGTAGTATAAATCATTGGCATACCTTGATGTTTGTCCCAACAGCCGGATCATTTCGGAGTCGCCTCTCTGTGATGTTTGGGCACCTCATGGCTATTTATTGTCAACAGTAGGTATTAGAGAGGTGATATCGGTCTTCTGGTGGTGCTACACTTTGTTGGCCCTGTGATGGGAGGAGTGAGTTAGCAAAGTTCCAAGTAGTAATAAGGTCAAAACCATGGCATACTTAGGTGAATTGTGCATTGTAGGGTTTTTTTTTTTGTGTTTTTTCTACTTACCTTTTGGCGTTTGAAGTATTCTCCTTCTTTTTTAGGTATAAGTTTCTAGTTTAATTGAGTGGGTATGTTTCACTGTATTGATTCATGGAACGATATTGCCGGAAGGCGTCAGGTGACACTATAAAATAGTGGCACTGAAAATCAGTACTGGGATGGCTGATACCCATCTCAGTGTATGCTGAGTGTCTATTCCTAATTGCGGGCACAGCGTACATAATAAAGTTAATAGTAAAATGTTGTAAAAAGTACATTAAATGAAAAAGCACGTGTAGCCACGTAGTAGTAAGACACGTAACCAACATTATGTTAGTCATAATGACGTTGTCACGTTGACGCGTGCAATTGTCACTTGTCATGACTGTCATGCTCGGACGGCGGACATAGATGTTCCACGCAAGGAACTTATACTTCTAACGTTAGAAGTATAAGTTCCTTGGTTCCACGACCCATTGTTTCTTTTTTTTTTTTTTCTAGAATGAAACCTAGAATAAACTTTCACCGCTGCCTGAGCAGATCACACTACGTGGCAGATATTATTAATTAATGTTAAGTACTTTATATACAATGTCGAAATATGTATGTGCGTTGTGGTTCACAATAAATATTTTTCTTTCTTTTCTTTCTTCTTTCTTTCTTTCTTTCAGCATTCGGTCCAGCTCGGCTTCCAGGGCCTTCTGCTTAAGGGGAGAGAGCGGATAATAACGCTGCTTGATCGGCTTGCTGTCACCAGTGTCAATGACATGGTGCACAAGTGAGGTCCGACCTAAACCCACCTTATCAGTGTTCAACGAGTCGAATTTTTCAATGACCTCGTTGATTACACACCTTTGTTTAGTTGTCAGGTTGTCGTAATCCTCGAGGCCACCGTTAAGGGACACAGACTCTATAGGTTTATTATCACTATAACTATCAAGGCTAATATTTTGTAAAATTAATTTATCATTTAACTTAAATTGTTGCCAGAAATCCACACCAAATATCATGGAGGTGGTTATTCCTGGGACAACATAGAACTTGACAACTCGGATAACCGAATTGTACTCAATTGGCAAAGAGATACAACCCAGACATTGCAAGTGAGTGCTGTCTGCAGTTGTAATACGAAAAGTAGGATTGATACTCACAAGATCAAAACCCAGTTCCAAGAAGATGCGGTGCGCTCCCTTACCTAGTATAGAGCAGGAGGCACCGGAATCTAGAAGGCCTAAGACATTTAAATTTAAAACCTTAACAACTAGATACGGTCTAATGTCACTATCCCGTTTAGGAAACAGGACCTTATCAGAAATAGACTCAGACACAGAGTAGTGCATAGAGTTCCTAACAAGGCCCTGGCCTACGCGTTTTTTGGCTTGCCAGCACATTGTGAGCAGTCTGGGGTCTTGACTCCTTTGAGACCACACCGGAAACACACCAGCTCCCTTGACTGTGTGCAGCTGTATGCAGAGTGACCGCCCCCGCCACAACGAAAGCATTTGCGTTCGTGGGAGGTAGTCGGCGTCTCCACTGCAGACACCTGCTTGGTGGGCTTCTGTACACCTTTGTTCTTATGCTGGTGTAAGTCCGATGAAATCTCAAACTTGTCAAGAGCAGGCTCATGGAAAGCGTCTGCCCTAGTACGCGCAAGCTCCAAGCGCTTACCCAAACGTCTCAAGTCATCTACAGAGTTGACATCATGCAAGGCCAGTTCCTTCATGTAGTCAGGTCTAATGTTGTGCATGAGAATGTCCAGCTGTTCCTCACTGGGCATCTTACATGACAACCTTGAGAACATGGCTTGCATTGTACATATATAGTTAACCAAGGACTCAGAGCGGGCTTGTGTACGCTGTCTTATCTCGTTCCTGAGGCGGTAATCATAATCAGGAATATCGAAGGTATCTCTAAGCTCACTAATAAGATCCTCATATGAGTTGAAGTTAGCTTTGTTTGTACGGAACCAAGACAAAGCCGGTCCATCCAACAGGTCGGAGAAAGCCATAAGGAGTCTAGGCTTAGTAACCTCCCGAGCACATCTAAGTTCCTCTAATCTCTCTAAAAACACACGTGCACAAGTAGAACCATCATATTTTAAGTTAAATGAACATAAGTTAAGGGGACGTTCTTTATACACTATGTTACATGTAGAACTATTCCTACTTGAACTAGCTCGCACCGAGCGGTCCTCTCTCACTACTGGTGAAGGTGAAGGATCATCACCATCATCATCCGAACCTTCGGATTCAGAATCACTACTGGGTTCAGCCCTAGCGATGATCTTCACTAGCCTACCACGAATATCCACCAGGTCGGGGCAATCCAGACCACAACGAGCTAACCTACTCAATAAGTAGTTGGCTCTGATAGACACCCTAAGACGACTACCCTTATTAATGAAGATGTCACCTGACTGAATAGCCTCCTCCAGCTCGGACACCTTTGGAAGGCAGATCGAGAGCTCAGCCGATGCATCAGCGGGTACCGGAGCACTCGCTTTGATGCTACCCCGACGGACGAGTCGGTGTGCCGCTCTCAGCTCACCCCGAAGGCCAGACACTGTCGTTTCCGGTTCCACTGAAATTCTCATGTGGGACAGCTCGTTAGCGAGTTCATCCTTTCTTAAATAATTAATATATTTTTTCATCTGTGCCATTATGTAAAAATTTACTTACAACAATTATAAAGATAAAATGGCACAGATAGGGATCAAATACAAAGTAAAAATGTAAATTAAGTTACAACAAAGTGTACTAAGTTAGGTAATTATGTTTCAAATTGACTTTTAGAATTTAACAAAGATTAAGGGTATACTAAGAGAGAAATTTTTTTTAAATTTTCTGATAACACAGTTCAGGTTAATAATTAAATTTCAAGGTATCTACACACCTTCAACAAAGTTTATAATTACACAGAGTGAAATTCACTAAGTTAACACAGAGAGATTCACTAAGTTTACCTTACAAGGTGAAGCTATAGAATAATATATATTATATATTAATCTACACTAATATTATAATAAATACATGTGTGCACCATAAAAAAAGAAAAAAAAGAAACACATAAAAGAAAAAACACAATAAGAAAAAAGAAGTGGGTATGCCAAATAAAATCAAAAAATCTTTCCAAAATCACAGCTAATTTTAAATTTTTAAATTTAGAATTTTGTGTCTTTTCCAGCCAAAGATGTAGGGAGCTGGAAGAAGACGAAAGGGAAGGTTTTGTGCTTAGCTGCTAGCACCACCAATTAACGTCCTGGAGCGTCTCGGACGATATTACAGGATGGTTTTGCCAGAGATAACCACCTATGCACACACACCAGACTGAGACTACCGCAGAGTAGACCCAGAGATTTGCCACTACGTTGGGAGCCAATTTGTAACACAAAGATGTTCAGTGTTACTCACCAACTAGCGCGAGTTAGCTATGCAGAGAACTCTATCCCAGGGCGCTTTATTTCTGAGTTTCCAGTGTGTGTGCAAGGGTAGGCTAGGGCTCTAACGAAAACAGACAATAGGGTGTGCACACATATATTTACTAAGTACACAGAGATACACAGAGACACACAGAGAGCTTATTCACTGATAGACACAAATATCACAGGTACACAGAAGTATAGTCAGGGCTTAGGTACTAATACTACTCAATAGACCACTTCCGCGTGAGCAGGTAAAACGGGTAAGCAGCTAACTACACTTATAATTGGGTGACAATTACTGGCCTTGAGTCAAGCTGAGAGCAGCACAGCACGAGAATGCCACGTTGAGGCGGCTGGTTCCTCTCAAAACACCTCGCTCGTGTAGTCCACGTGTCTTTGGGTGTGGTTTTGCTAACCGTGGACGGGCCGCTTTTCCCCGTAGTAAAAAACCCTGTTATGACAAGTAAACGACAAATGAAATAACTGACATCGCGACCGACGAAATTCGAACCGCTTTGCAAACAAGAAAATACTACTTAGAGCTAAAACATCAGGCTGTGGTGGCGTTGCGTAATGAGAAGTCTGTGTATTTCTCAAAAAATGTTAGTGAACATATTAATAACCCTAAAATTATGTGGAAGAACTTGAAAAATCAGGTACTCCACTCACATAAGGATTCTTGTTTGCCAAGTCACTTTAACAACCCAGATACCATCAACAAAGCCTTCCTGGATGTGCCGGGACAGTGTGTAGTGAGTTTGTCTCAATTAACATACTATGAACATCATAGGCATAACCCTAGTGTAAATTTTGAACTCAGACCTGTAGACCAATCAACAATTCTAAAGATTCTGAATAACATTAAGACACAGGCACAGGGTATTGACAAAATCAGTGCACAGATGTTGACACTCACACTCCCCAACTCACTAAAAACAATCACCCAAGTAATCAACACATCGATCGCTACACACACATACCCGCAGTTGTGGAAGTGCTCTGTGGTTCGGCCTATACCGAAAACTAGCCACCCGAACTCCATTAAAGATCTCCGGCCTATAAGCATTCTTCCATGCTTGTCTAAGGTGTTGGAAAGGGTGGTGCATATGCAGGTCATGGAGTACCTAGAGCAAAATAGCATTCTCCCTGATAAGCAGTCCGGTGTTAGGAAGGGGCGAGGTACGGCTATGGCCTTGTGTGATGTAGTTGGAAACATCTTGGAAGCTAGGGATCGCGGAAAGGGAACAGCCCTAGTCCTATTGGACTATTCCCGCGCTTTTGATGCCTTAGATACTTCACTATTATTGTCCAAGTTGGCTTACTATGGATTTGCGTCGGGTGCTGTCAGGTGGTTTGATAGTTATCTTACAAATCGATCACAGTATGTGGAGATACAAGGTGTGGATGGTGCAGTGATGTCTTCACCTCCCCTTAAGGTGACCAGGGGGGTGCCGCAGGGATCTATTTTGGGTCCACTGTTGTTTATCTTATATACAGCAGACATCACCAGTTCCTTTCAACACTGTCATTTCCACATGTATGCAGACGACACACAATTGTATCTGTCATTTAAACCTGATGACACACTTACAGCTGTGTCCAGATTAAATGAGGACCTGGAAAGGGTAGTCCAGTGGTCAAGGCAGCACTCACTTATCCTTAACCCTCTAAAATCTAAATTTATGATACTAGGCAGTAAGAAACAAATTCAAAATATCTTGCAATACGACCCAGCAATAGTTATAAATGCTCAAAGAGTGGCAAGAGTTGAAGAGACCACCAACCTAGGTCTCGTGATGGACCCTCAGCTCCAATTTGAAGGACATGTGAATAAAATTGTAAAAAATTGTTTCCATAGACTAAAACTTCTCTACAACATTCGGGACTATTTGGGGACGGCACTAAGGAAGCAACTGGTGGACAGTCTCATTCTATCTAGATTTAATTATTGTGATATAGTATATGGGCCGTGCTTGCTGGCCAAGACTAAGAATCTTATACAGCGCATACAAAATGCTTGTGCTCGGTACTGTTTCCAGATACCAAGACGGCAACATGTAACACCTTATATTAGTGCCAATAATGTATTGAAAATGGAGGCCAGAAGAAAATTACATTTAGCCACTATGCTCTTTGACTTATTAAAATTTAAAAAGCCTGACTATCTGTATAAAAAAAATTGTTTTAGGAAAAGTTACTATCCTTACTCTATTAGGTCTACAACTTGTACTATATCAGTGCCCAGGCATAGGACTACAGCTTTCCGAGGGTCTCTGAAGTACGCAGCGATGCGAATCTGGAATGATCTGCCTCCACCTATTAGGGACCTGAAATCCAGATACACATTTAAAGTCAAGTACAAAGGATATCTACTATTATATCAAAAGAGTTCATGTGTGTGATTCCCAGATGTGAGTGTTTGGGTTTGGGCATTTTCTATATGACCATGGGTTGTCTGGATATCATGACCAGGCTTGTGTTGGCATGGTTGGGGTAGCATGTTGTTCTGTTACTTACCGGATTTATTAATAAAGAGAGAGACATGTTCTCACGGGGCTGTCTGATCCTGGGTAAGCGGGGAATGGCCTGCTTGTGCTGTGGGTATCACAGCACAGGCATTGGCACTTGAAATGCATGGCAGCGCCTAGTCTCTGGGGTCGGGCATTCCTGAATTTAACAAGTTTTTTTTTTAAGTCTCTCGTGGGAATCTAACTCATAACCTTATGGCCCGCAGTCACACAGTATGATCTCTAGATTAACGAGGCGGTCAGAAGAGACATATGGGTTGTGTATGTATGTTTATAAATACTATTGTTGCTATTATTATATGTGTAGTATAAATCATTGGCATACCTTGATGTTTGTCCCAACAGCCGGATCATTTCGGAGTCGCCTCTCTGTGATGTTTGGGCACCTCATGGCTATTTATTGTCAACAGTAGGTATTAGAGAGGTGATATCGGTCTTCTGGTGGTGCTACACTTTGTTGGCCCTGTGATGGGAGGAGTGAGTTAGCAAAGTTCCAAGTAGTAATAAGGTCAAAACCATGGCATACTTAGGTGAATTGTGCATTGTAGGGTTTTTTTTTTTGTGTTTTTTCTACTTACCTTTTGGCGTTTGAAGTATTCTCCTTCTTTTTTAGGTATAAGTTTCTAGTTTAATTGAGTGGGTATGTTTCACTGTATTGATTCATGGAACGATATTGCCGGAAGGCGTCAGGTGACACTATAAAATAGTGGCACTGAAAATCAGTACTGGGATGGCTGATACCCATCTCAGTGTATGCTGAGTGTCTATTCCTAATTGCGGGCACAGCGTACATAATAAAGTTAATAGTAAAATGTTGTAAAAAGTACATTAAATGAAAAAGCACGTGTAGCCACGTAGTAGTAAGACACGTAACCAACATTATGTTAGTCATAATGACGTTGTCACGTTGACGCGTGCAATTGTCACTTGTCATGACTGTCATGCTCGGACGGCGGACATAGATGTTCCACGCAAGGAACTTATACTTCTAACGTTAGAAGTATAAGTTCCTTGGTTCCACGACCCATTGTTTCTTTTTTTTTTTTTTCTAGAATGAAACCTAGAATAAACTTTCACCGCTGCCTGAGCAGATCACACTACGTGGCAGATATTATTAATTAATGTTAAGTACTTTATATACAATGTCGAAATATGTATGTGCGTTGTGGTTCACAATAAATATTTTTCTTTCTTTTCTTTCTTCTTTCTTTCTTTCTTTCAGCATTCGGTCCAGCTCGGCTTCCAGGGCCTTCTGCTTAAGGGGAGAGAGCGGATAATAACGCTGCTTGATCGGCTTGCTGTCACCAGTGTCAATGACATGGTGCACAAGTGAGGTCCGACCTAAACCCACCTTATCAGTGTTCAACGAGTCGAATTTTTCAATGACCTCGTTGATTACACACCTTTGTTTAGTTGTGAGGTTGTCGTAATCCTCGAGGCCACCGTTAAGGGACACAGACTCTATAGGTTTATTATCACTATAACTATCAAGGCTAATATTTTGTAAAATTAATTTATCATTTAACTTAAATTGTTGCCAGAAATCCACACCAAATATCATGGAGGTGGTTATTCCTGGGACAACATAGAACTTGACAACTCGGATAACCGAATTGTACTCAATTGGCAAAGAGATACAACCCAGACATTGCAAGTGAGTGCTGTCTGCAGTTGTAATACGAAAAGTAGGATTGATACTCACAAGATCAAAACCCAGTTCCAAGAAGATGCGGTGCGCTCCCTTACCTAGTATAGAGCAGGAGGCACCGGAATCTAGAAGGCCTAAGACATTTAAATTTAAAACCTTAACAACTAGATACGGTCTAATGTCACTATCCCGTTTAGGAAACAGGACCTTATCAGAAATAGACTCAGACACAGAGTAGTGCATAGAGTTCCTAACAAGGCCCTGGCCTACGCGTTTTTTGGCTTGCCAGCACATTGTGAGCAGTCTGGGGTCTTGACTCCTTTGAGACCACACCGGAAACACACCAGCTCCCTTGACTGTGTGCAGCTGTATGCAGAGTGACCGCCCCCGCCACAACGAAAGCATTTGCGTTCGTGGGAGGTAGTCGGCGTCTCCACTGCAGACACCTGCTTGGTGGGCTTCTGTACACCTTTGTTCTTATGCTGGTGTAAGTCCGATGAAATCTCAAACTTGTCAAGAGCAGGCTCATGGAAAGCGTCTGCCCTAGTACGCGCAAGCTCCAAGCGCTTACCCAAACGTCTCAAGTCATCTACAGAGTTGACATCATGCAAGGCCAGTTCCTTCATGTAGTCAGGTCTAATGTTGTGCATGAGAATGTCCAGCTGTTCCTCACTGGGCATCTTACATGACAACCTTGAGAACATGGCTTGCATTGTACATATATAGTTAACCAAGGACTCAGAGCGGGCTTGTGTACGCTGTCTTATCTCGTTCCTGAGGCGGTAATCATAATCAGGAATATCGAAGGTATCTCTAAGCTCACTAATAAGATCCTCATATGAGTTGAAGTTAGCTTTGTTTGTACGGAACCAAGACAAAGCCGGTCCATCCAACAGGTCGGAGAAAGCCATAAGGAGTCTAGGCTTAGTAACCTCCCGAGCACATCTAAGTTCCTCTAATCTCTCTAAAAACACACGTGCACAAGTAGAACCATCATATTTTAAGTTAAATGAACATAAGTTAAGGGGACGTTCTTTATACACTATGTTACATGTAGAACTATTCCTACTTGAACTAGCTCGCACCGAGCGGTCCTCTCTCACTACTGGTGAAGGTGAAGGATCATCACCATCATCATCCGAACCTTCGGATTCAGAATCACTACTGGGTTCAGCCCTAGCGATGATCTTCACTAGCCTACCACGAATATCCACCAGGTCGGGGCAATCCAGACCACAACGAGCTAACCTACTCAATAAGTAGTTGGCTCTGATAGACACCCTAAGACGACTACCCTTATTAATGAAGATGTCACCTGACTGAATAGCCTCCTCCAGCTCGGACACCTTTGGAAGGCAGATCGAGAGCTCAGCCGATGCATCAGCGGGTACCGGAGCACTCGCTTTGATGCTACCCCGACGGACGAGTCGGTGTGCCGCTCTCAGCTCACCCCGAAGGCCAGACACTGTCGTTTCCGGTTCCACTGAAATTCCCATGTGGGACAGCTCGTTAGCGAGTTCATCCTTTCTTAAATAATTAATATATTTTTTCATCTGTGCCATTATGTAAAAATTTACTTACAACAATTATAAAGATAAAATGGCACAGATAGGGATCAAATACAAAGTAAAAATGTAAATTAAGTTACAACAAAGTGTACTAAGTTAGGTAATTATGTTTCAAATTGACTTTTAGAATTTAACAAAGATTAAGGGTATACTAAGAGAGAAATTTTTTTTAAATTTTCTGATAACACAGTTCAGGTTAATAATTAAATTTCAAGGTATCTACACACCTTCAACAAAGTTTATAATTACACAGAGTGAAATTCACTAAGTTAACACAGAGAGATTCACTAAGTTTACCTTACAAGGTGAAGCTATAGAATAATATATATTATATATTAATCTACACTAATATTATAATAAATACATGTGTGCACCATAAAAAAAGAAAAAAAAGAAACACATAAAAGAAAAAACACAATAAGAAAAAAGAAGTGGGTATGCCAAATAAAATCAAAAAATCTTTCCAAAATCACAGCTAATTTTAAATTTTTAAATTTAGAATTTTGTGTCTTTTCCAGCCAAAGATGTAGGGAGCTGGAAGAAGACGAAAGGGAAGGTTTTGTGCTTAGCTGCTAGCACCACCAATTAACGTCCTGGAGCGTCTCGGACGATATTACAGGATGGTTTTGCCAGAGATAACCACCTATGCACACACACCAGACTGAGACTACCGCAGAGTAGACCCAGAGATTTGCCACTACGTTGGGAGCCAATTTGTAACACAAAGATGTTCAGTGTTACTCACCAACTAGCGCGAGTTAGCTATGCAGAGAACTCTATCCCAGGGCGCTTTATTTCTGAGTTTCCAGTGTGTGTGCAAGGGTAGGCTAGGGCTCTAACGAAAACAGACAATAGGGTGTGCACACATATATTTACTAAGTACACAGAGATACACAGAGACACACAGAGAGCTTATTCACTGATAGACACAAATATCACAGGTACACAGAAGTATAGTCAGGGCTTAGGTACTAATACTACTCAATAGACCACTTCCGCGTGAGCAGGTAAAACGGGTAAGCAGCTAACTACACTTATAATTGGGTGACAATTACTGGCCTTGAGTCAAGCTGAGAGCAGCACAGCACGAGAATGCCACGTTGAGGCGGCTGGTTCCTCTCAAAACACCTCGCTCGTGTAGTCCACGTGTCTTTGGGTGTGGTTTTGCTAACCGTGGACGGGCCGCTTTTCCCCGTAGTAAAAAACCCTGTTATGACAAGTAAACGACAAATGAAATAACTGACATCGCGACCGTCGAAATTCGAACCGCTTTGCAAACAAGAAATGACACTTACCGGTATCCCGGGTGTAGGTTGTAACAGAAACTTATTCTTTCTGAGGAAAGTAGAACCTAGGCTATATTCCTCAACAAGTCCTCAGGTTTGTACAGTGCCCGAGTCAAACTATAACCTCGCAACACATGAGGTGCGCTAAATCATCAGAGCTCAACGTTAACTAAGATGTGAATCGTATTGGCTAGATGTTAGAAGAGACCGTGAACTTCATAGCAGGGCTATTTATACCCTCACTATCGAATACTCTGGAAAACTTTAAACCAGTTTGCTACGCAACAATTCCTCCGTCCATCACAAAAAAACCCATAGACTAACGTCCGTTTCCTTGAGACAGCTGTTACCACAGCAAAAAACAATGAATCGATCATGGCGCACTGACACGGTCAATTAGTATTGTCCAGCCAGAGACCAGACATTGCTACTCATAGAAAATAAATGTTACATACTTTGTATCGTTTAAGGACCCGAGCTAATAAAAAGTGCTAATTTCGGAAAAGGTCTTTCTTGAACAGAATTACGATAACGATACTTGAAGCAACTTTGCAACATTTTCCTCAACAGTTTTATACAGAAAATTGTTGTAGTACAAACTTGTCATGTGAACCGATTTTTATGAAATTAGTATTGGGCTGGTTTAATAGTAAATCTGTTTGAACTTTTGAAAACGTAACGTGATATACACATTGATATTAATTATGTAGGTACAGACAATTATGAATAACATTCCAGTCGGAAGAAGTTCGAAAAAGCATCCATGATAATTTCCACGCGGTACAAATGGATGTACCTGCCTATTCTAGAAATGAATAAGCTGTAGTGAATAAACGAAGAATGTCTTCATATCTATACTAATATTATAAAGAAGTAAAGTTTGTGTGTTTGTTAAATTGTAAGGGGTAATCTCGGGATCTACTGAACCGATTTTAAAAATTATTTTACCAATAGAAAGCTACGTTATTGTGGAGTGTCATAGGCTATACAGCATCACGCTACGACGAATAGGAGCGGAGCAGTAATAGTGTAGCATTTATTTTCTATAGATGCAGTATTTAGGATGTGAAAGCAGCCTTATCGAGTTATCTTTTTTTAATCGGTTGTCAGTGGTGACATTTCTGCTGTCAGAATGACAGGATGTCATAAGTTCGGTGACGAAGCGTTTCGCATTTAAAGGGACAGGTTTTGTTAAGATTTTTGGCGAAAGACGGGACTTTGACCGAGACCGGCTTTGGGGTAGTTGGAGGTCCTTTGGCTTTTGGCTCTGAGACTGTGCCGCGAATCAGTTTTTCGCTCAAGCGCGATTATTTGTTGCCTCGCATGGCCTAGCGGGCTGTGATTGGGTTGCTGCATTGCATCTTACTACATTTTACCCAGAAAACTGGTGAGTCACTTCTTCTTTTGCAAAGCGGGTCGATTGTCGTCTGTCGCGCAGCCAAGATCTTAATTTGTCGTTTCTTTCATGACAGGGTTTTTTACTACGGGGCTAGTTGCCGGATGAGATATTTGGTGCCGCACCTATAAGTTAGTGGGCTGCACGTGGTACGACAACGTGGAAGTGCGGACTACACGTGCTTCTCATGTGAGAGGTATCTGCCGTCATCACCTGGCAGTAACAACAGGCAGTCACTCTCACTCAGCTCACTCTGCAGGCCAGTAAATCCACTACTTATGTGTAGCTTAGTAGCATAAGTACCTAAGCACTGACTATACTTCTGTGTACCTGTGATATTTGTGTCTATCAGTGAATAAGCTCTCTGTGTGTCTCTGTGTATCTCTGTGTTATATAAATATATGTGTGTACACCCTACCTGACTGTTTTCGTCAGAGCCCTGGCCTACCCTTGCACGCACACTGGAATCTCTGTAGTAAGGCGCCCTGGGAAAGAGTTCTCTGCATAGCTACCTCGCGCTAGTTGGTGAGTAACACTGATCATCTTAGTGTTATAAATTGGCTCCCAACGTAGTGGCAAATCTCTGGGTCTACTCTGCGGTAGCCTCAGTCTAGTGTGTGTGCATAGGTGGTTACCTCTGGCGAAACCATCCTGGTGAATCGTCCGAGACGCTCCAGGACGTTAATTGGTGGTGCTAGCAGCTAAGCACAAAACCTTCCCTTTCGTCTTCTTCCAGCTTCCTACATCTTTGGCTGGAAAAGACACAAAATTCTAAATTCAAAAATTTAAAATAGCTGTGATTTTGGAAAAACTTTTTGATTTTATTTGGCATACCCACTTCTTTTCTTATTGTGTTTCTTTTCTTTGTTATGTTCCTTTTTATGGTGCACACATATATTTATTGTAATATTATATTAGCATAGATTAATATATTACATATATTATTCTATAGCTTCACCTCTGTGTTAACTTAGTGAATTTCACTCTGTGTAATTATAAATTTTTTTTTGAAGGTATGTTGATACCTTGTAATTTTAATTATTAACCTGAACTGTGTTATCAGAAAATTTAGAAACTTTTCTCTCTTAATATACCCTTAATCTTTGTTAAATTCTAAAAGTCAATTTGAAACATAATTACCTAACTTAGTACACTTTGTTGCAACTCAATTTACATTTTTACTTTGTAATTGATCCCTATCTGTGCCATTTTATCTTTATAATTGTTGTAAGTAAATTTTTACATAATGGCACAGATGAAAAAATATATAAATTATTTAAGAAAGGATGAACTTGCTAACGAGCTGTCCCACATGGGTATTTCAGTGGAACCGGAAACGACAGTGTCTGGCCTTCGGAGTGAGCTAAGAACGGCACACCGACTCGTCCGTCGAGGTAGCATCAAAGCGAGTGCTCCGGTACCCGCTGATGCATCGGCTGAGCTCTCGACCTGCCTTCCGAAGGTCTCCGAGTTGGAGGAGGCTCTTCAGTCAGGTGAGTTTTTGGCCAATAATAATTCTCGTCTTGGGGTGTCCATCAGGGCCAACTACTTATTGAGTAGGTTAGCTCGTTGTGGTCTGGATTGCCCCGACCTGGTGGATATTCGTGGTAGGCTAGTGAAGATCATCGCTAGGGCTGAACCCAGTAGTGATTCTGAATTCGAAGGTTCGGATGATGATGGTGATGATCCTTCGGGTCGTGACCATGTGGAATATACTTCACCAGTAGTGAGAGAGGACCGCTCGGTGCGAGCTAGTTCAAGTAGGAATAGTTCTACATGTAACATAGTGTATAAAGAACGTCCCCTTAACTTATGTTCATTTAACTTAAAATATGATGGTTCTACTTGTGTACGTGTGTTTTTAGAGAGATTAGAGGAACTTAGATGTGCTCGGGAGGTTACTAAGCCTAGACTCCTTATGGCTTTCTCCGACCTGTTGGATGGACCGGCTTTGTCTTGGTTCCGTACAAACAAAGCTAACTTCATCTCATATGAGGATCTTATTAGTGAGCTTAGAGATACCTTCGATATTCCTGATTATGATTACCGCCTCAGGAACGAGATAAGACAGCGTACACAAGCCCGCTCTGAGTCCTTGGTTAACTATATATGTACAATGCAAGCCATGTTCTCAAGGTTGTCATGTAAGATGCCCAGTGAGGAACAGCTGGACATTCTCATGCACAACATTAGACCTGACTACATGAAGGAACTGGCCTTGCATGATGTCAACTCTGTGGATGACTTGAGACGTTTGGGTAAGCGCTTGGAGCTTGCGCGTACTAGGGCAGACGCTTTCCATGAGCCTGCTCTTGACAAGTTTGAGATTACATCTGACTTACACCAGCTTAAGAACAAAGGTGTACAAAAGCCCGCTAAGCAGGTGTCTGCAGTGGAGACGCCGGTTACCCCCCACGATCGCAAATGCTTTCGTTGCGGCGGGGGCGGTCACACTGCATACAGCTGCACACAGTCAAGGGAGCTGGTGTGTTTCCGGTGTGGTCTCAAAGGAGTCAAGACCCCAGACTGCTCACACTGTACTAGCAAGTCAAAAAACGCGTAGGCCAGGGCCTTATTAGGAACTCTGTGCATCACTCTGTATCTGAGTCTATTTCTGATAAGGTCCTGTTTCCTAAACGGGATAGTGACATTAGACCGTATCTAGTTGTTAAGGTTTTAAATTTAAATGTCTTAGGCCTTCTAGATTCCGGTGCCTCCTGCTCTATACTAGGTAAGGGAGCGCACCGCATCTTCTTGGAACTGGGTTTTGATCTTGTGAGTATCAATCCTACTTTTCGTATTACAACTGCAGACAGCACTCACTTGCAATGTCTGGGTTGTATCTCTTTGCCAATTGAGTACAATTCGGTTATCCGAGTTGTCAAGTTCTATGTTGTCCCAGGTATAACCACCTCCATGATATTTGGAGTGGATTTCTGGCAACAATTTAAGTTAAGTGATAAGTTAATTTTACAAAATATTAGTCTTGATAGCTTTAGTGATAATAATCCTATAGAGTCTGTGTCCCTTAACGGTGGCCTCGAGGATTACGACAACCTGACAACTAAACAAAGGTGTGTAATCAACGAGGTCATTGAAAAGTTCGACTCGTTGAACACTGATAAGGTGGGTTTAGGTCGGACCTCACTTGTGCACCATGTCATTGACACTGGTGACAGCAAGCCGATCAAGCAGCGTTATTATCCGCTCTCTCCCCTTAAGCAGAAGGCCCTGGAAGCCGAGCTGGACCGAATGCTGGAGATGGGAGTAGTGTCCCCATCTCAGTCCGCCTGGAACTCTCCAGTGGTCATGGTGGAGAAGGCGAACGGCGACCTCAGATTGTGCTTGGACTCTCGCAAGCTGAACTCTGTGTCTAAGAGTGACGCCTACCCCTTACCCTATATCAATCAAATCTTAGACCATCTTAATAATGCTAAGTATTTAACCTCTGTAGATCTGAGTGCGGCCTACTGGCAGATTCCATTCGACTCACTCCAGTCTGCTGAGAAGACTGCTTTTACGGTTCCCCGGAGAGGATTGTTCCATTACAATTCCATGTGCTTCGGTCTTGTCGGTGCCAGTGCCACGATGCAACGCCTCATGGACCGTCTGTTTGGTCCCGAGTTCGACAACAAGGTATTTGCGTTTCAGGATGACATAGTCTGTGTGTCCAGCACCTTTGAGGAGCATGTAGAGCTCTTACATAGAGTCTATCAGCAACTCAAGGATGCTGGCCTAACTATTAATATGAAAAAATCCCACTTTTGTCGGAGTGAACTCAAATACCTGGGGTATTATGTGGACAAACATGGCTTACGGACAGACCCGGGTAAAGTTGAGGTTATCCTCAACTATCCCACCCCTTCTAACCCTAAGGAGGTTAAGAGATTTCTGGGAATGGCCGGCTGGTATCGTCGCTTTGTTAACAACTTCTCGAAGATTAGTAAACCTCTGTGCAAACTCACTTCTACGAACCTTAAGTTCGAATGGACCCCTGAGGCTGAACAGTCCTTTAACCTGCTAAAGTCAGCCTTGGTTTCTGCCCCTATATTAAAAATGCCTAACTTTGAGATGCCCTTCCGCATTCTTAGTGACGCGTCAGCTTACTCAGTTGCTGCTGTACTGACACAAACTCACGCTGGTGTTGAGCACCCTATCGCCTACTGTAGCCGTTCTCTCAACAAGAACGAGGTGAACTACAGCACAACTGAGCGAGAACTTCTGGCCGTGATTTTCGCTTTGGAACAATTTCGACAGTACGTCGAAGGCCAAAAATGTACGGTCGTCACGGATCATTCATCTCTTCTGTGGTTCCATAAGCTGAAAAATCCCACGGGTCGTCTAGCACGTTGGAGCATGAGGCTCAGTCAATTCGATTTTGACATAGAGCATCGAAAAGGTAAAGACCACGTTGTACCTGATGCTCTGTCTCTTATCAAAATTGATTCCCTCGATGCAGTACCCACTAAAGACCCGTGGTATGACCACACCATGAATAGTGTTCGGAAGAACCCTAGGAAGTCACCAAATTATGACATTCGTGACAACCTTCTATATAGGTTAACTAAAAATAAATATTCTTTGACTTCAGACTTTGACTGGAAGCTGGTGGTACCTCAGGAGGATCGCTTGCCCCTGCTCTCTAAGTACCACGATGACACACTTAGTGCCCATGGTGGCGTTTGGAAGACGCATAAAAGGTTAGCCCTAAATTATTACTGGCCCAAGATGTACGAGGACGTCAAAGAATATGTTGGGAATTGCGAAACATGCAAGCAGTACAAACCCGTAAATACGTCTCGTCCCGGCCTAATGGGTAGCCCGAAGCGGGTTTCGAAGCCATTCGAAGCTATCTCTGTCGATCTGCTTGGTCCCTTTCCCACTTCGAGCAATAGAAACGTACACCTGATCGTGGTCTCCGACTACTTTAGCAAATACGTCATGTTGTGCCCTGTTCGGGTTGCCACAGGCGCTGTAGTCGCGAGGTTCATAGAGAAGAGTGTGTTTCTCGTGCACGGAGTCTGCAAGACTATTTACATGGATAATGGCCCTCAGTTTGTGAGTAAGCCATTTAAGGATCTGTTGGCTAAATACAATGTACCTAATATATATTATAACCCTAGGTATCATGCCCAAACTAATCAGGCGGAACGAGCTATTCGCAATGTGGTTCAAGCGATCTCATGCTATGTGAAGTCACAACACAAGTCTTGGGATCAGTTCTTGGTTGAGATACAGTGTGCTTTAAACACTGCAGTTAACGAAGCAACTCGTTTCACTCCTTACTTTTTGGTACATGGTAGGGAATTTATTGGGGATGGAGTGCTGTACAGGCAGACAGATATCGCGTGCCATCCTACTTCAGTCTCTGTAGACGATCCATCAGCCTTCGGTGTCAAGCTGAGAGAAATACAACGCATTTACGACCAGGTGAGGAAACATTTGAACGTTGCCCACCAGCGTAATGAAAAGTATTACAACCTCAGAAAAAGGCATGTAGAGCTGAAAGTGGGACAGATAGTTTACAAACGCACGTTCTACCTGTCCAACAAGGCCAAGAATTTTACTGCTAAGCTAGCTCCTAAGTTCCTTAAATGTGTGGTGACTGCTAAACGATCCCCTTTAGTATATAGGCTGTCAGATCTGGACGGTAAGGATCTTGGGGAGTACCATATCAAGGACATCCTGAAGTATCAGGAGGAGCAGTCTCCAATACCTAACGTAACTACATAGCACTGTTTCTCTAGTTTATTAAACCAGTGCTATGTGATCATTATGTAAGACTATTTTAATCTTTTGTTTGTATTTCTATATGTGTACGTGACTTTAAATTGTCACGTTGTAGTTTCTTCTATGCACCGCACCGAGCGTTTTTCTCTCATTCGCTTCTTAGTACTCTACATTATCCTGAGAGCTTGGGTAGTGTTAGGGTATCGGCAGTGAGTAAAGGGAGCATTCGTTTTCTATGAAGGGCATTAGACTCTAGTTACTTAGCCTAACCGGTACACGAGTCAGTGTCTAGTTAGGTACATAGGAGGATCTTTCTTTGGTATTGTAATGGTCGTAGTCAGCTGGTGTTTGAAGGACCTAGCTGGTTGTCTTTGTTTATTAGTCAGTACTTTTCTGTTTTCTTTATTGTGTATTTCCAGCGTGTCATATCCGCAGGAAATACTATTAAAGGGGGGGTGGTTGTAGCATTTATTTTCTATAGATGCAGTATTTAGGATGTGAAAGCAGCCTTATCGAGTTATCTTTTTTTAATCGGTTGTCAGTGGTGACATTTCTGCTGTCAGAATGACAGGATGTCATAAGTTCGGTGACGAAGCGTTTCGCATTTAAAGGGACAGGTTTTGTTAAGATTTTTGGCGAAAGACGGGACTTTGACCGAGACCGGCTTTGGGGTAGTTGGAGGTCCTTTGGCTTTTGGCTCTGAGACTGTGCCGCGAATCAGTTTTTCGCTCAAGCGCGATTATTTGTTGCCTCGCATGGCCTAGCGGGCTGTGATTGGGTTGCTGCATTGCATCTTACTACATTTTACCCAGAAAACTGGTGAGTCACTTCTTCTTTTGCAAAGCGGGTCGATTGTCGTCTGTCGCGCAGCCAAGATCTTAATTTGTCGTTTCTTTCATGACAGGGTTTTTTACTACGGGGCTAGTTGCCGGATGAGATATTTGGTGCCGCACCTATAAGTTAGTGGGCTGCACGTGGTACGACAACGTGGAAGTGCGGACTACACGTGCTTCTCATGTGAGAGGTATCTGCCGTCATCACCTGGCAGTAACAACAGGCAGTCACTCTCACTCAGCTCACTCTGCAGGCCAGTAAATCCACTACTTATGTGTAGCTTAGTAGCATAAGTACCTAAGCACTGACTATACTTCTGTGTACCTGTGATATTTGTGTCTATCAGTGAATAAGCTCTCTGTGTGTCTCTGTGTATCTCTGTGTTATATAAATATATGTGTGTACACCCTACCTGACTGTTTTCGTCAGAGCCCTGGCCTACCCTTGCACGCACACTGGAATCTCTGTAGTAAGGCGCCCTGGGAAAGAGTTCTCTGCATAGCTACCTCGCGCTAGTTGGTGAGTAACACTGATCATCTTAGTGTTATAATAGTAAATGTTTCAAAAACGGGGAAAAGTTATTCCTTTTGAGAGCTTTGTTGCGTGTGCTGCGTAAATATTTATAGTTAAGGATTGAAGACGCTACGGGAGTAAACGCAACGTGACGGGAGATGCGACGGGAACAGGTAATACTCTCTCTTATGTGGCGCAAACGAAGTTGCGTGGGTCAGCTAGTTTGTGATAATTCGGTTATGTTTCCGAAGATTAACGTGATAAGTTATTCTGGGGCAAGTGTCTGATAGCCACTGCCATCACGTTGTAGCGGATTTTTTTAATTTACATCAACGTTTTACCATTCTATATACAGAACTTGATGCTCGAGAATATCTTAGAGAGAAATTCAAAGAAATTAGAATTTTAACGGTGGCATTGCAATACATATTATGAGAACATCTTGATACAGTTATACCTTAAGAACAGTGACGTGATTTCAATAAATACTAGAAATAAGCATTAATTAAAGGCTTATGGATTACTTAATATGTTTCACGACTCATTTGTAGGACTTGGTGTAGTCGTAAGGGATAATGCATATGTAGATGTAATTTTAAAATAATAGAGATACGTACTCATACATATACACATACACATAATAATATAAACAAACGGAGAAACCCCTTCGGCCGGTTAAAATATTGGTACTATAACCGAATTTCACGCACCCTCAAATTAACAATACAGGGAACTGTTGTTATTACAACACTACAAAGATACATACGTAGTGGTTACGTTGGAAGACTTGTGCTACATTAATTTGCTTATACCCTCAGTACCTTCTGCAATTTCAACGTTCAGTTGTTCTCCCAAGTTAAGTAGCTTGTTACTTAGCCGTCGCCTGACCCTTCCAATTCAGGAGTCGACTGTGTGTACATATTACGAGTCATTTAGTTTTAACATAAAGTTTCTCTCTATGTGGAAGAAGCATAGAGCATTGCGACCAATACAAGGGGAGTAGACATCACAACAAGTTTGCTCTATACATATCTATATGTCATTATATTGCGGGAAAATCGTATCATATACACGACTACAAAAGCGATCGGCTGTCACTATAGAACTACAAAAACAGTACAATCATAATTTCAGACAGACACACACACATATGTATTATATGTCATACTGTTTGGAGTATATATTGACAGAAGGGAATGTATGGCGTCTCCCCTCCCGTCGTCATAGGTTGTAATGCTCTATTACGGAAACAAGTACGTAAGAGGAAAATGAATAGAAAAACTTGTAGCAGTAATATGGTGCGTACTGATATATTACCTTTGTGAAGTAAGTCTTAATGATTATTATGTCCTTTTTCCGTAAGCTTAGTACTAGCTACTTGTGTAAACGGGGGCGCAGCGTCCTTCTTTTTTGGGCACATAATTGAACTAGTAATTTATTATAAGTGGTTGTAATAAAAGGTATCTATAGGATAAATAAATATTTTCATTCACCAACGTAGAACGATGGAATAGATAATATGGGAAATTAAAATGTTGTTCTTAAATCGCCGCCGCCGTGCCGCTTTTCCAAACGTGTTGTTCAAATAATATTTTTAAAATATACGCTACATTAAGTATGGAGTTTGGAAAAAGCGATGGAGTCCAATCCATAATCTATCTACTCGTAGGAAATATTATCATATCGTATCTTGCTGTATCTTTATCTCAAAATATGGAGATGATTATAATGGTCTGGTGCGAGTTGTGTGGACTGTGTTTACAGTATTGAAAACTAAATACTTTCAAAGAACAGCTATACAAGAGGATCACCACGTTTACAATATAAAAAAGTCAGGTTGGTTACAACACCAACAACTTTAGGTTTTCATTATTTCTTGAATTTGTCTCCATCCCAAATTGCAGACTAAGTAGAAAGATAGAATACATCACAAGAGTAAAAGATTTTGTGTGTGACCAGATTCTAAAGCAAATTAAACTTCAGCGGGAGCACTACTTAAATTATTAGTCACAATAACATTTTCAAATAACATCAGCATTAATCACAGTCTGTCCTTTAATCAAGCCCACATGCTCGACAAACATGATTTTGATTTAATACCGTTTAAAATGTAGGTAGCTATCTTTCTTCCTTTACAAACTAGAGCGAAAATAGTTTCCTAATTTATTTATTTGAAGATCGGCACGAAAACCTTGGAAAAGTTTTCGTTTTCTTACGCTCGAAACGCGGACGGTAATTCTTTATACATACTCCTGTATATTAGAAAAATAACAATGACTGACTGATCCCTTAACCCATATTTCAAACTGCTGAGTTCATTTGCTTAACATACAATTACACCTATATCCTCGAGTGGGTAAGTGGAGGTGACTTACACCATCACACTTGTTTTGTTGGTGTATCACGTATTTAGGACACATGGGTAAATAGAGGCATATTTCTTGCAGTCACCGGGTACAGAGAAAAAAAATCACACTATACAGGAGTAGAAGGGGGTTCAAAATAACTAAGTGGCAAAGCCGAGGGGCATCGGTAGTGTATCAGAAGGTAGTAAAGTAAAGTAAAGTAGAAGTATTCAGAACATGTTTCCTGTCTAAAGAATCTGATTTATTTTTATTTATTTTTACTCTTAGAAGTCAGAGTTATTTTAGGCGTATCGGCAAACTTCTAATCCGTTCCGCCCCAGTAACGTGGTTAGGATCAGTTAGTTTGAGTTACCTCTGTTTAGATCGCAAAGTTATATTATGTTTTTGGTATCTTTCGTTATTGTAGAACATCTTACCGGAATTGTTTGAGTAAACTGAAGCTTATTGGTTTTATTTACTCGAACATAAAAGATGTACCTAATAATACTAAAAAATGAAGTTGCAGTTGACACATCACGCGTTTGATAGTCCACTCCCGAAATATCGTATCATTTATTTATTTAATATCGCATCGGTTACTGAACCACTACAAACAGTTATCAAAAGATTTATCATTTAGTAATGGGATAGTGAGGGAGCTGGCCGATAGATTGTGTAGTAGTTCCATGTACAAAAGATGGTTGGAGATAGCGACCTAAAGAATAAAATGTTAAGTGTGTGTGTTTAATTAATTGTAGATAGGTATATGAAATTGTTTGATGTATGAACCTTTTTAACCGACTTCAAAAAAAGGAGGAGGTTCTCAATTCGTCTGTATGTATTTTTTTTTATGTATGTCAAGCGATATTTCCGTCAATTATAGACGGATTTCAAAATTTATTTTTTTGTTGAATAGGGTTTACTTCTGAGGTGGTCCCATTTTCACCAGGTCAGGATCTGATGATGGAATCCAGGAGAAAACGAGGGCAACCACTGAAAATTGTAGGGACAACTAGTGCACTTGTTAACTTTTTAATTAAGTGCTTTAATGTTCTATACTTTAATGAAGGTCTGGAGTCGACCTGATGATAGAGTCGAAAGACAGTCGAGGGCATTCCTTAACAATTTACAGCAGTTACCTTGTGTTTGGGCTTGATTGATTTGTATTGATGAGAACTTTGCACCTAGATTGATAGATCCGCCTTAATAAATAGTTTTATAAATAAATAAATAAAATAGGCAACTTTTTTTTTATTTATTTTAGAATAAAATCAGATAAATCAAAATACATTTTACTTTGTGCTAAGAAAATTTTGTTTTTCAGGATTTGTTGGAAGTCGGTTTTATTTTTAATTGAAATTTTTTTTTTTACTGACATGATGAAATTAATATGGAATTGGTGATTGATTAAGTATATAATTTAATGACATTTTTTTTTTATTTTTTTTATTTTAAATTCTGTATATACTTTGATTTAGTTGGTTTCTTTAATTTTTTTAGTTGACATATTATGATTTATTTTATTTTGTTTTATTATTGTTTTAAGGAATGAATGGAATTTGATTGTTATAACATTCTATTTCCTTATTATTATGATTACCTACGTAAATTATGAATGTTGAATGTTTTTTTTTTATAAATTATGGAATTTAATTCTGAAATAAAGATTTATTATTATTATTATTATTCCTCTTTATTTAAATATATATAACATATCAAATTACATTTTTAAATATACATAATTATAAAATAAGTACATTTCAAAATATAAAAAAATAGTATCCCACCGGCATCGGGTACAGGGACCAAGCTACCGGTGGTCAGGGCTCCTGAGGCAGGAATCGCCTCACAATACGTGCCGTGCTCAACAAAACTGCCTTTTGCATCAAACCCTTGACCCAACTGCCTAACGCGAGCCTCTTAAGGTGTTGATCGAGGCTCTTGGCAATCAGACCGTGTGCTGATACGACTATCGGAACAATAATTGCTGAATCCACATCCCACATGTCGACAACCTTGTGAGCCAAGTCTAAATATTTTAACTGTTTGTCTTTTTCTGCTTTCACGAGATTCACGTCATGTGGAACCGTAATATCAACGATTACTGCGAGGCGCTCTGATCGATCTATTACCACTATATCAGGCTTATTGGCTACAATAGTCCTGTCAGTGATAATAGACCGATCCCAGTATAACGTGACACGACCATTCTCTAGAACTGGGTCGGGCACATACCTGTAATATGGTGCCTCTGAATCTACAAGTTTATATTTTAGAGCAAGTTGCTGATTATTATTATTATTATTAAAATTCCTGAAATAGTGTAGGTATCCCTGTTATATTGTCCAGTCAAATAAAAGTTATGCCATTAACAAAACAAGAATTTTCACAAAAAAGATGGGTGGCAGTTGAGTCTTGGGGACAATATACAATGCAAAACATGCAAATCATGGTATTTAATGTCAGCGGGCCATTGCCGTTTGCTTTAAATCTCAATGATGGACTTCATACAAATATTTACAAGTTTTAAACAAGAGTGTAGATCTGGGCAAGCTAAAATGTTGGTAAAAATAAGTTCGCTATCTTCGTTTTTGATTATCTTAACTCTGATGATATCTTGGAGGTCTTGGGAGTTTGATTCCCACCGGAGACAAATATTTGTGTGACCCATAAATGTTTGTCTCAAGAGTCTGGGTGTTTCTATGTATAATATGTATGTATTTCAAAAGTATATAAGTATTAATATCCGTGGTCTGAAACTCTGAAACCCATAACACAAGCAGGTTATTCCTAGCTTACTTAAGGATCAGATAGCGTTATGTGAAATGCCCCGTGAATATTTATTTATTTATTTATTCATGACTTTGGTGTATAGAAAATGAACCTAAGTACTAAAGTTTCAACAGCTTTGTAAAAATATGCTAAAACAATAGTATATCTTTGATGTTTTAATACTTGCAAATCTTGAACCTTTGTTGGACGTTATGTTTTTTGGACCTTACGTATTATTAACACTATCGACACTTTTGCTCTCGGTGTCTCTGCTCAACGTTTTGGCTCAAAATCAACAGGAAAAATATCGAAAACTATATTTAACTATAGGTTCTTCCTTGTGAGATAATAATAATACAGATACAGTAAAGGTAAATAAATGGCGCATTGTATGTAGGATGAATGCGGCGTCTACTTGATAAGTATCTGAAACTAGTTCACGTGTGAACTAGATCCGTGAACATTTCGTTTAACTTGAAGATTTAGCTGTTTCATTGGGAGCGATATACTGTTAATGTTTCGATGCTGCCAAATTTGTAAGTAAATACAGTGCTGCCAAGTTAGAAGTATGTATCTTGAACTCCACATTACAATTAATCGTAATATGTGAATGTCCTGAATGAACTCTTTAGGTCCAAAAGAGACTGTACACCAAGACAAGTGCAACCCTGTCGTTATATCTCGTCGGGGATCAAAAGATACTAAAACCTTTAACGTGGTGCCCCGCGAAACTCGTTCTATACAAAAATATCTACATATGTGTGTGTGTGTGTGTTCAATACACAATGTATAGTAAAAACTAAATCTTAGAAACGTTGGTCATATTGTATTCTCGGTTAACCCTCCAATTAAGCTAAATTGCTTGTGGTTCACATTGGCGCTATACTGGGAAGAGTTACCCATTTCGTTCGTAGCGCGTAGTCCTTAGTATCTACTGTTCTCACTGACTTGAAACTAGTTTCTACGTTTCCGTACCCCAAAGGTAAAGATGGGACTCTATTACTGAGTCTACGGTGTCTGTCTGTCTCTGTCTGTTATAACATGATAGTTGAATTTTTAGCAGATGATATTTCTGTTGCCGCTTTTATTACAAATCGGTATTAAGAACATGAAACATTTCATATTTAAGGCAGTCTCCCATATTTGTTTTCCATTTTTTTGGTACGGAACCCTTCGTACGTGAACCCGACTCGCAAGTGATCGGGTGAATAAAAAAGCCGGCCAAGTGCGAGTTGGACTCGCCCATGAAGGGTTCCGTAGCAGCAAGTAACATAATATAAAAGTTTTTGTAGTTCGTTGTAACTTTGATTGATGTTTTAACACGTTAGCAGTGGTACTGATTTTTCTTACCGCAAAATTGCAGTTTATGACGTATTAAAGAAAAACTATTAATTAGATCTCGTTCAAACCAATTTTCGTTGGTAGTTTTTATGGCAATGTACATCATATTTTTTTTAGATTTATCATGCTCTTAGTTTAGAAGTTGGGGGGGGGGGACACATTTTTCCACTTTGGAAGTGTCTCTGGCGCAAACTATTCACCTTAGAAAAAAATTGTGTTAGGAACCTCAATAGCATTTTTAAAGACCTATCTATACATACGGCACACGTATGAGTTCGATGAAAAAAAATATTTTGTGTTTCAGTACTGAGTATGGGGATCCCCAAAACATAGTGCTTTTTTTAGTTTTATATGAAAATCTTAATGCGGTTCACAGAACACATCTACTTACTAAGTTTCAATAGCGTAGGCCTTATAGTTTCTGAAAAAAGTGGCTGTGACATACGGACGGACAGACAAACATGACGAATCTATAAGGGTTCCGTTTTTGCCATTTGGCTACGGAACTCTAAAAATGTGATATTTTAGCGTGTAGGTAGGTAAACTCTTCAGTTTATGCGTATGACTGAGTTTTAGCGATCTTTCGTAGGTCGAACGTTTTATCTACCCCAGTGTACCTATTGATTTGAATATTTTCATGAATTTGGACAAAATTGATGTTAGAAATTCTTGTTACAAGTTTTAGTGGTGTGCTATACGCATTAGATTCTCACGTCGGTTACATGTTACAACTGAGACCGCATATAAATATGTATATCACTCTTGCTGCCATCGTGATAGTTGAAAGAGTACAACTAAAACTCACAGTAGAGGCATTTCAACACGAACCAAACAGTTTAGATCACTCATTTCTATGGTACAGCTATTTTTCAGACCATGTTTCAAAATCTCATCCCTACTAATATTATAAATGCGAAAGTAACTCTGTCTGTCTGTCTGTCTTTTTGTCTGTCTGTTACGCTTTCACACCTAAACAGCTGGAGCGATTAAGATAAGATTTGGTATAGGGATAGTTCGAGGCAGGACCTCGAACTATCCCTATACCAAATCTTATACATAGGAAGGACATAGGCTACTTTTTAACCGACTCCGTAAAAGGAGGGTTCTGATTTTACGCGATAACGACTTCTACGCGATCAAACCCGCGGGGAACAGCTAGTTAGCAATAAAACAATGATTAAAGATGGCATTCATTCGATTTTGTATTAAATTGTTGGTAGTTTCAATCTCCACATAATACGAGTATATATACATATATGGTTTATAATATAGGGTATTCTGAAAACACCTTCAGTTCCTCCTCATTAATAGTTCCCTAGTAATACTATGGTTCAACATTACCTGTAAGTGTCACCGAAAATGATCTGTACTGATTTTGATAACTAGTAAATTATTGTATCGAGTAAACCACAGGCACTGTTTCCTAAATAAAGTGATTCTATCGAGAAGAGTTGATTTTGGTAAAGATAATACCTACCTACTTATGAAAGTTGAATGTTATGAATTTTAATAACCTAATCTAACTTTGTAGACTACGGAACTTATAATACTGCTTAAGTTTAATATACTTTTCGATATTTTGGAAATAGCTGTTTTGAAAATAGATTCGATTTGTTATTAATCTCATTTCCTTTTTTTACATAACATGACGGCAAAAGTTTACTGGAATTAACGAGATGACTAATAATTAAATTTACCTAAACGGATGAAAAATAATTTAGTGTGGTAATAAAATTTGCTAATAAAGTCATTACCTAGCCGACTGCCGACTAGTAAGTCAGGTCGTTCTCTAATAAGGCATTGAATGAATAATATGACCTACGCAGCAGAAATGTAGACCTTTTCCGTAGGGCTATACCTACCCTTAATGTCGCACTGCGATATGCAAAGCAGTCCACATAATTATAATTACCCATACTCAGAGCTTCTCTTAGAGATAATAAGGGTTATCTACCAGAAAACCAAAGTGGTCAACCACGTTCAGAAATGCTGTTCATATTATATGTCGATAAACAGATGGCTGATGAAGCAAACGAGTCCTCGAGTGTGAGTCAGCAAACTAAGGTAAGTCGTCAACCTAGTTGGGGACTCAACAATGAAACTGAAGTGAAAATTTGGGCTAGTGTTTATTGCAGAACTGCAAAAGGCTGATGATGGATCGATATGATACGATATCGCTTTAATTTTTGAGTAGTTTCCTAACTCGTACTTTGTACTTACTTTCCCATGAAGATCTTGTAGAGCTGGGATCAAAACTTTGTGATTTTTTAAGTATACTTTCTGTATCGTGACACCACAGATTTTACTTACAGATTTTTTGAATTAAGTCTCTAACAAATTAATGTAATCCTGACTTGCTCTGAATAAAATTATACTCAACAAAAAAGAATAATAATTCAACGCTTTTATCGCATTATCGCTTCATCGAACGGTATTATTAGCATGATATTAGCTATTCTAAGAAAAACGCCTCTAGAGACACGAAAATAATTTTCAAACTCGTTTTCCTGGGAATATTTTAGAAGCTGGTCTATAAAGATAACAACAGATTTTGGCTTTGTTAAGTTTATTTTAGAAATGATAGTTATAACCTGTATTAAGAGTACCCAGGCGGTAGTTGTAGAACAAGAAACGCATTATTGTAGCCAAATTAGTTGTATATAAATTATCTCTATTTATGGATTAAGAAGTACCTACTAGCTAATGCCGGTGACTTCGCTTGTGCGGTGATGTTTTTCGTACCTACTCATTTTCCACAGGAACTTGTTATCGAGATTAAATAAGCCCGTGAGCTGTGTATATGTACTTATAGCAAATTTTAACAGAAGTCATGGCAATAAACATTTTCACATCTATACCAAATACCACCGTTTTTCTACCGTATCATCAGGGCACTGACTGCTAGTTCCATATTTCTATAAGTTCCTATTCTCAAGAGTAGGCTGTTATGATATTTACTTAAGAAATGAACTGAACATTTTGCTTCAGAGTTTACCGATTCATCGAGAACAATATCTCATTAGGTACAAAAAAGGTTCATTAATATATTTTTGAAGATATAAACTTTCTAAATCTTTTTAAGGAAGTTTCTTTACAAACATTTGAGGAAGTTTTATAATTACAGTGGTTTCAAATAGCTATGAATAATAAAATTATCATATTCTGGGCGTTATTCTCGGTAGTTCGTAATTTAATGAACGTATTGAAAGTTTTTTGAGTATTTTGTGCTTTGATGGAACTGTATATTGTTCAAATGGAAGGATTGAGATGTATAGATACACCTTGTGTACGAGTATAATCAATTATTGAACTTTTCTTCCAAATTTGATTTAAATCTGCTTATACCTAATGTTTAGTAGATTGTCTTCCGTTTTGCCCTTTTTTCCCTGCAATGAAAAGTCGTCTATGTTAAAAAATCTTATACATTCTCTCAATATCATGTTTATTTTTTTACTTTTTAAATTTTATTTACTTGGCGTACAATAAAGTGTAAATAAATAAATAAATAAATAAATAAATATTTTCATGAAAATTGCATAAGAAAATGCGACCTGTAACCAAAAATATTCATTCACAAAAACAGATGCACATTCAGTACAAAATTTGACAATGTAGAAATAGAGTAGCTCACTTACAGATATTTACATACTTTTTGTAGTTTATGCCCATTTCCTGTTTTGTCTTCTTCTTTAATAAATAGGTAGGTAACCCTTCAAATACTAATTTCGATATTGAAATTTTATCCCACAAAGTATTTCAGTATCAAAATAAACAAACGAGTTTCATTCAAGTAAGTCAAATTAAACTTCGATTTACTGATTTGAAACGAATCACAAACTTGGCAGTTGATCACTTCCTTGGAGAAATCAGTGTCAACTTCTAATACAAGCCGATTATTTTTTATTTGAATGCGCGCGTTCTGCAAAAAATGTCTGAAGTATCCATCACAATATCGTTCACAACTTTTTGTGGAAGAGAGAGCCGATTGTGTTTATCGAACTGTTATTGTGAGTATTACGTTTATTTTTGTGTTTTTATTTTCTGGAAATCACTGAGCACAACTTGGCTATTATTATTTATAGAAATACAGATCTGTAAAATAGTTTATTATTTTAACGTTTTTAATACAATTAGTTCTGACGAATGTTGTGTAAAGCTTGCAGGGTCAGCAGCGTGAGTAAAGCTCCTCTGGTGTTGCAAACGTTCTACGGATGTTCTATAGGCTACGGGGACCTCAGTAGGGTCGTAAGCCTGTCTGCCGCCTTAGTGGTATGTGAAAATGTCTATTTAATTTGACTTTGCAATTTATTGATATTGTGTATGGACCGTGCCGTGTGGCGCTCGGTTCTTTCTGCCTACCCCGCAAGGGATTTGGCGTGAAGATAGTTAGTTAGTTAGTTTTAGATTGATATCATATCTTTTTTATACGCCTAGGGCAACACATAAACATACGGCAGACTTCACGTCACCGCAGCTTATAGACGATTGCAACACCAGAGGCGTAACACTCGCTTTACCAGCCATGCACAAGCCTTCTAAGACCACATAGAAGAACCCTATGAATAAATATACTTACCCAAATAAAAATATGAAAACAGTGACAAAGATAGATAGGTACGTCCTGTTCAGTGAAAACTACCACTACCTACATATACTTACTCTGTGTCATTGTCCCAGAATATTAATAGGTATGTTCGGGTACCGTAGCCGATTCACGGTGAGCAAGTGGTTTTCGAATTAATGGGTTAGGTTGCATCGAGGTCTTTCCAGCTAATCCATTTACAAGCACAAACTGTACAGGGATTTCGAGGTACCTAATATTTTACTATTTCTAACCTTTTTGTGTGCTTTTCACATAATATGTTTTTCATTAAATAACAAAATGCATTTCTCTTGTTGGTCACAGTAAGGTGTTATGCCGACGGAGTATTAGACCTTGTGCGTTATTTTGAGCATTTTCTGCGTCAGTCATGGTTGCCATAAGATGAAAGACCAAAATTACGGAATAATCAAATTTTTAATATAAAATATTCAATAATCAAATAAAAATTACAATGAAGCATATAACCATTTACAATATAAGCATATAATACAAACGTAAGAAATTAGGTACACCTACCACATTCCGCATTTAAATTGTTCCAAGAAGAATTAAATAAAATGTCAAACATAAGCATAGCCCTTTAGTCAAATAACCCACCCCTAACCGTTTCTGGTGCAAAGGTGCCCATAACGCTAGCTGCATTACCACGTTGAATGGCTATAGCCAGTCTTTGCACCAGGAACGACTTGGAGCGGGAGTCACCCGTTTTCTCCCTAATCCTTTGCCCAAATTGACTAACAATTTGTTTTGCCTCGGATCCCCAGCAACCCATTGTCTCCACGCCGATGGGTACGAATTAATAACGTGGCTCCATCGCAGCGTATTTCTGCTTCTTTTTTTCGGCTGCATCCTCCGCAGCTGCCGATGGTGAATAAACAGTACGTGCCAAATGGCTGGCGGCTACCGTACTCACACAAGTCGCATCCCACACCAGACACTTGCCGTTCATCCACGGAACCTAGGTCAGCCCGTCCGGTCTCTTTCCATCAGATCTACATTGTCCCGGTGGTTCGAGGACGCAAGGGACACCTGCTAAGACAAAGGCCCTCCGAACGATGTCGTTCAGGGCATGGTGACGTGGAAACCTCCCCGTACAGCGACGACAACTCAGAGCGTGATGGCCATCGGCTCCCACCATGGATCCGCAGGTGCATCTATGGGGTTCACACACCCTGCAGCCCAAGCGGAGAGCCACCGCCACAATACAAACTAAACTAAATCTAAACAAGACCCCGGTGGCCTTATGCCCAAAAGTCTGGCAGCAATTCCGCTTTGAATAGCGATGGTTATTCAGTGGGAGAAACAACTGCCAGCCTTTGGGTAGAAGTATTTATCAGAAAACTGATTGATTGTGACGTTTTGCATTTGAGTGAGGACGCGGATGCGCACACGTTTGCATGGTTACTCTTGAAACAACATTTTGTAATGCTAAACGAGAGGTCTATATACTAAATTAAATTTATTCCTTTAGATTTCAAGGAGAAATGTCACTGGACCATAACTTGATGAAAGGTATTACAAACCGTTATTAATCAAAAAGAAATGTACAGAAATATAAACTTCGAGAAAAGTTACAATAAAAACTTTATCATTGATTAAATCTTTTCACTTTGCATTTGTAGTTCAGAATGGAAGCACGAATTTTATAATTGATTGGATTATACCTTTCATCGGGCATCCGGCTACGTGATCCCAGTGCATGATTGGTGAACGCGAGAGAATTTATTTACTAACAGTGACAACAAAATGCGTTATCTCCGTCATTCAAATTCATTGATTTCGAACCGTGGAAGCCGTTACATGAATAAAATATGTATCAGCTTAAAATTTACAGTGCAGTGTTGCTTTATATGACAAGTCAATAATGATTTGTCATATTTTATCATTGCGCAATAATCGGTCATGCGGACTTCAATATTATGTTGTTGTATGGTTTTGGGACAAAATTGAGTAGTCAAAATACATTTAAAGTTATTTATTAGAAATATAGGTAATTACACAAAATGAAAATCAGCGCGATGAAAGAACTATTGGTTGTTACCAAACCTGAGAAGTAAATGTCTAGCTGGTGAAACGATTGCTAAATAATGTATGGAAGATTGAATTAACAGATTTATGAGTTGGATATGACTTTAGACAATAATCGACCAGTCGTATCGAAAATGTGCTAATTAGAGAGCCAGGACATAGTTATAGCAACCGAGGGTACACCCTGTAAAAATCTAACAAATGGACATTCACAACGACAACAAAGGACCTGTACATTAATTGTGAATCGGTTTTGTAAATGCAGTTTCTGTATTAATGAACATTAAGCAAGCGTTACGCCTAGTTGAAGGCCTTATAATCATGGAAATAGGATAAATTATATTTATCCTATTGCCATGATTACGAATGTCTTGTTACACCAACTGAGAGTTAGGTAGTGCTGCTAGTAGCATTGCATCATAAGATATCTTTCCACTAAAGATCCAATCACAAATTTTATATGAAATAACTGTATTACCGTAAACTCTCAAAGTGATTTTGAATCCCAAAACATTAAAGTCAAGTCGTATTCGTGTTACTATAACGTAAGTAGTTACATAAGTGCTGCAATATATTTCCGAATAGGAACACGGAAAAGTCACTTTCATGGAAAAAAGTTTGCGTTTTCGGAAAAGGGTAAATATCCTAAGAATAGTGGCTAATGTAGTTTTGATATTGAAAGCAAACAGGGTGTGACGTGGGTAGACGTTGTCACACACTACGTAGGTACTGATTTACGTAAACTGGCCTTGGTATTAGAAGGAGTATAATATATTTGATTTGGTGGATCTAAGTTTCAAAAATGTGATTATTTCTGGCAGCTTTAAGGGTCTCATTCGAAAAATATATAAATATTTTTGTTTAGTCATGTTGTTTTGAATATAATACAAAATTTGGTATAAGGATATGCAGTGGATGAAGGATGTGCATATTTGTCCTAGTTGTTTGAAAAGTGGTTTATCTTTGCTCACACTGTCTAGTTTCATAAAATTATTAATTCATAGAACTAGAGTTCATATAGAGCCAAAAGAAGTTTTGTAAACCATTTAATGCTTAGTATACCTATTTCCGTAGAGTATCTTATTCTAACGTACCTATGCCATGCAGGCACGGTTAGGTATTTCACCCGAGTGCTACTTGAAGGTAGACTAAAAATCACTGTTAGTTCAAAATGGATGAAGGCTATTACCATTTACCATAGTACGTTTTACGTGATAAGTACCACATTTATTTCAAGACTAGAAAAATAGTCGCTGTACACTTGGTGCGCTTGCTAAACAGAGTACCTACATTACAGTCTTGCATATATGGGGTAAGCATATCATACGTTCTCATTTCACCATTTGTTATGGACACACGTATTTGCGTCTAGTGGCGAGCCTATTGTCGCCTTGTGTGTTTTTTTTTTATTTTTTTTTACGTCAAGGAAAATCCTCAGAGGATGTTATGCGTGACTCTTACAACAGCCTGTGATTGGGAGCCCCGGGTAAGCCCTCGGAAGGATGTCCCGGGACTCGCCTTGTGTGTTAGATAATGTACAATAGGTATATAATAAAATAAATTCTCGACTGTTTACAATCTCGCTAGGCTGATAACAATCTAACGGTTTTTTTATAATTTTATGGTTACATACATATTTTTATACGTAAATTCAAATTCAACTTGTTTATCTGCGCTGTCTAACGGCGTCATTTGAGTGGGCTAATGAAGAATTTCTAACCCTTTGTCGTTTCCTGATTGGTGTTGAAATATTAAACATAGGCTGTTGAAAATCTCGGCGTAGTGCTGCTTGATTGGGTGGTGAAAATCTAAATATTATTTTCCGTTTCCGTTTAGAGCAATCATTACACATTTCATTTCATCGATATGTTTGAAAGACTAATAAATTATTCCACTTAATGCGAATACATACGAGTTTCTTTTTATATTGGTGTGTAAAACTGTTTTTGTCATTATTATCCACAAATATGGATTACAAAGATATAAATAATTTTATAAGTAAGTACCTACCTACAGAAAATACCTTTTTAGGGTTTCGTAGCCAAATGGCAAAAACGGAACCCTTATAGATTCGTCATGTCTGTCTGTCTGTCCGTCCGTGTGTCACAGCCACTTTTCTCCAAAACTATAAGGCTTATGCTATTGAAACTTGGTAAGTAGATGTATTCTGTGAACCGCATTAATATTCTTAAATAAAACTAGAAAAAAAGCAATAAATTTTGGGGGTCCCCATACTCAGAACTGAAACTCAAAATTTTTTTTTTCGTCAAACCCATACGTGTGGGGTATCTATAGATAGGTCTTCAAAAATGCTATTGAGGTTTCTAACATCATTTTTTTCTAAAGTGAATAGTTTGCGCAAGAGACACTTCCAAAGTGGAAAAATGTGTGTCCCCCCCCTCTAACTCCTAAACTAAGAGACTGATAAATCTAAAAAGAATATATGATGTACATTGCCATAAAAACTACCAGCGAAAATTATTTCGAACGAGATAGAGCTGGTAGTTTTTTTTTAATACGCCGTAAACCGCAATTTTCGGTTAGAAAAATCACTACCACTGGGAACGTGTTAAAACATCAATCAAAGTTACAACGAACTATAAGAACTTTTATATTATGTTACTTGCTGCTACGAAACCCTTCATGGGCGAGTCCAACTCGCACTTGGCCGATTTTTGGTTAGAAAAATTACTACCACTGCGAACGTGGTATAACATCAATCAAAGTTACAACGAACTACAAAAACTTTTGTATTATGTTACTTGCTGCTAAGGAACCCTTCATGGGCGAGTCCAACTCGCACTTGGCCGGTTTTTTTATTGTTATGTTCTGTACTTATAAAATTAATTGTTATGAGATTCAAAAACATTTTAGTCTTAATTTTTAACTAATATGTGTACATTAATTGTACTTATTTATTGAACTTCCTGAATGTCTTTTTAAAACGCATTACTGAAAAAAGTAAACCGAGTCGTCCATGAAACCGAGCAGATCTATTCTTTCATTCTCCTTAAAAATTCCTTTGCATTAAAATACGTGGCATGGAGATACGAGCAAGAGCCGAGCAACTGGAATATTTCAGATAGTTTAGAATTCTTGTAAAGTTGAAGGCATGATTTCCCTGAACGGAAAGTTGGCGCCTTTGAAGAAGTTATCTGCTATATATTCACTATGTTGTATTACAAATTATGGACCGATACTTCTGATATATTGACAGGCTCTACTAGCTGAGTACTGACTTTATTTGCGTGAAAAATATGATTGATCTTTATAAATGTGAGGGGTTTGTTTGTTCTACTATATATAAGAAGAGATATTAGAAAACATAATTGTATTTACTTGGTGGATTACTCTATTGACCTCCTATGGGAATAATCGTTTTTTTTTTGTTCAATAGCTAAACCCATTTTAAACTGTTCACTATGGAAAAATGTACAGTTTGAAGTACAGGAAAATTAGAAGCCACGAAACCAAACAATACTCGTGTGACGAGGATCTATTGAATAATCAAGAGCAGCTTTGTTTACACCAAACACGGGGACCATCAAAATGTAAACGAAACAACACATTGTTGAATAAATTGATAGCTTTGCTATTGAAATTTAATTTGAAACGAAGAACCAACACTAATACGCTGATGAACCGTCGGTTGTGACAGCACAATTTTATGAATTTATTTTTATCATGTTACTTTATCTGTCTTCTTCAATTTAATTACATAGTATCAAACAAAGTCACTTCGAATAATATAATTACTTATATTATAATATGGTCCTTTACACTATAAACACAAGCATGGCATGTGAGGGGTTAAATTCAGATTCAATACCCTATCAATCCGAAATTAACAATCCAATAAAATTCTTTTGGAGAGTGAAATATAGCAACATAAATATTTTGCCCGTGTACTTTTATTCCGCATCAGCAAGCATCAAGTTGGAAAATAAAAAGGTAATTTAATGTTACGAAAGAGTCTATAAACGGTTGACATGGGATTGTAAGCTCATTAAATTATTATGCTATCGCCTTTTTGCTGTTTTTATGATGTTTTTGTTCTCTTTTCTCTCTTTTTTTATCGTTTTAAAGGGTCTTATCTTGTTACATGTACTTAAAAATAAAATAAATAAATATTCACGGACATCTCACACAACGCTATCTGATCCCAAAGTAAGCTAGGAATAATCTGCTTGTGTTATGGGTATCAGACCACGGATATTAATACTTATTTACTTTTAAATACATACATACATATTATACATAGAAACACCCAGACTTTTGAGACAAACATTTATGGGTCACACAAATATTTGTCTCCGGTGGGAATCGAACCCACGACCTCCAGCGCCGCAAGCGGTATCACTACCGACTGCGCCACAGAGGCAGTCAAAGTCAAGTCAAGTCAAGTCACTTACCGTTATGTTCTTTTCAGTAATCATCATCATCCACATGTTACTGGTTGTGTTCGAAATTTTAGGAGCCCGAGAACAGCGTTGTTAACTTTCTCCGTCCTAAGCACAATCACATGAAACTATATAAATGTCCTTAATAAAGTATCCTAATTTTGAAGGTTTGTAAGTAAATAACGTATTCTTATTTCATACCGAATAGATATTATGGTAAAAGATCTCGTTAAATTGAAATAACTTTAACTTAATTATTTCATAATGATTGTTAGAAGTCTGAAGTATTTAATTTTTAACCGACTTCAAAAAAGGAGGAGGTTCTCAATTCGTCTGTATGTATTTTTTTTATGTATGTCAAGCGATATTTCCGTCAATTATAGGCGGATTTCAAAATTTTTTTTTTTGTTTAATAGGGGTTACTTCTGAGGTGGTCCCATTTTCACCAGATCAGGATCTGATGAAGGGATCCAGGAGAAATCGAGGGCAACCACGGAAAATTGTAGGGACAACTAGTGCGCATGTTAACTTTTTAATGTAGTGCTTTAATGTTCTACATTTTAATGAAGGTCTGGCGTCGATCTGATGATAAAGTCGAAAGACAGTTGACGGCATTCCTTAACAATTTACAGCAGTTATCTTGTGTTTGGGCTTGATTGATTTGTATTGATGAGAACTTTACACCTAGATTGATAGATCAGACTTAAAAAAAAAAGTTCTCAATGTTTTATGTATGTTCATCGATATTTCCATCAATTATAGACGGATTAAATTTTTTTTTGTTGCATAGGATTTACTTCTGAGGAAATGAATATATGCATAGGATTTACTTCTGAATGAAATGGGACCACCATTTCATCCAGGTTATGATCTGATTATGGGATCCTGGATAAATCGAGGGCAACCACCGATAATTATAGGGACAACTAGTGCGTTTGTTAACTTTTTAATTCAGTGCTTTAATGTACTACAGTTAATGAAGGTCTGGAGTCAATCCGATGATAGAACCAAAAGACAGTCGAGGGAATTCCTTGACGATTTACAGAGCAGCTATCTTGTGTTGGGGCTTGATTGATTTGTATTAATGAGAACTTTCACCTAGATTGATATATTTTTCGGTTCACCCGTCACTTAAAATATTGAAAAAAAAATTTTTTAATAAAAAATACAACCGACTTCGAACAAATCCTGAAAAATAAAATTTACTTAGCACAAAGTAATATGTATTTTGATTTGTCAGATTTTATTCAATATAATATTGAAGTTGGTGCCATGAATAATGCCTACCTAAACCTATGAATTTACTTGGCGCCGACTTCAATATGATATTGAATAAAAAATCTGATAAATGAAAATACATATTACTTTGTGCTAAGTAAATTTTATTTTTCAGGATTTGTTCGAAGTCGGTTGTATTTTTTATTGAAAATTTTTTTTTACTGATGGATTCCATTTTGATTTATTTTCAGGAAAATTTTTGAGAAATAATACCGAGATAATATTTATGCCACGGCTAAGCAAAGTATAAATAACGAGTATTTTGATCCGTTTGCCTGAGGGTATCGTTAGAATTTGAGGAATAAAAATGATGGGCAAGCCTTGTTATTTCGAAGTTAAAATCAACAACAGGTTTAAGTATCATTTACGCTGGTTTTTCGTAATAATAAACTGAAATTGACGATTCTTTTAGAATCGTCAAAATTGTTGTGACTCTACTGAGTTTTCTACCCCAAAAATGTCAGTCCGGTTTTTTTTCCGAAGTTATCTTAAAAACTAATACAGGTTTTCTTATGTAGAAGGAGTAATTGGTGTCACTGCTAGGCAGCCTTGTCATTTAGAAAATCTTTGCTACAGTAAACTTTTCTGGGCAATTTAAATTTTATGTCTACTTAATTTTTTAAAGTTATTCACCGACCGTTCATAATTCAATCCTGATTGCTACGCCTTATAACAGTTCAAATATTATAAAACAACATTACGCTTAATGTTTATATATTGTAATGCCTGAAGCGCTCGTGGCCCCGCGGACTCAGTGTTCTGTAAACGATCACTGCAGTAAGCAACTTTCACTATTGCCGGTCCATGGATGGGTGACCATCCATGTGATCACTTTGTGACATTTATTTGAGCGTTTCCGTGCTTCGGAAGGCACGTTAAGGGGAGTGGTTGACAAAGTTTGCGAAAAAGAGGTGCAAATAAAGACGTTCTTCTCGGTATTAGTACACGAAAAATGACAGCCAAAAGTAGATTTGAAATCTACAAGATGTGTTCCAGAAAATGGTTTCATCAGAAATTGTGTATTTATTATAAATAACTAGTAAAACATCACTGAAATAGCCCATAATTTTTTAGAAGAAGTCGTTGAATGACATCTATTTATTAATGAATGATAATAAAATTTATATCAGAGACTAAAGAAAACATAGACCTCTAAAATGGTTTTCTTCAATTTTGAATTAGTATAAGTTTTAACTAATTATAACTAATAATGTATTCAAAGAATACATCACGTTGCTTGCTTCCCCGCGCTCGCCCGAAAATCTAGTGCGGGGGGAGTCGTGTTGCTAGACGGACGTGTGTCGCTCTGGTCTGCAAAATATTCTCGTAAAATGTTATATTTTCATTCATGTACAGAGTAATGCGTGCAACAGAGCCACAGCCCGAGTTACACAATGCATGCTGCATTACATGAGAATATAATGCATTTCAACTTATTTTTCGTATTGTTTTATTAAATTACTTCGAAAGGTAATCATGCTTATATTGTAAGCGGTACTTAATCATTTCAATATAAATAAATGAAATATTTGTGGACATTCGCACACAACTTAAGCTAATATAACCTTGTGCTAAGGGATACTATAATATAAGTAATTTCATCAGTTGTCTACTGATGAAAATACTTATATTATAGTTATTATTAACACACTGCTTTTTTGAGACACTGCTCTCAACCTAAGCTGAAAGAATTGACTCTTTTAGCTTATTACGTCTTGTGGGTCGCCACAAGTAGGCACCATCTACCGGCAAATTGGTTAAGGTATAAAAGTGAATAAAGTGAGTACCCGCCGAGTTTCTTGCTAGTCTATATCTATACATAATAATAAAACTGTTGAGGGTCGAGAGTCTGAATATGGAAGCTATTTAAAAAAAAGAACGCGTTCTCTAATCCAGGGCTTACTAAACTTTAAAGACAACGAAACACTAGCCAAATACCTTTAATTCTATGGAACCCCACCGAGCGACACCGAGGCCGGTAGACTTAGGAGAATTCGGGTGGAAATCGTCACACACCCCATCCATCGGAGATCATGGCTCTCACGCTACGGTCTCCTGCGGGAGATTGCCCACGCCCAGACCTGCCTCGAGGACCTGGCGCTATCAATGTGGGGAGCGCTGTCTACCCGCTGTGATACTCGTGCCGGCACTTACACAGCGGTGGTTCAAAGTGGTGGTGGCGATCCATCGACCATCAAGTACGAGCCCCAGATACTTCATCGAGGCCTCGATGCCGATGCTGACGCCCCCTACCTGTATGCTGGATCCGAGCCTCGGATTTAAGAAGGGCGACCTCAAGACCCAGCCACCTTATTCGACTTACTTATTTTCTTATTTTTTTTTGCTACATGGATGCTATGCCGGACTCCCACCGACTAAAACCAATGCCTTACAACAGTCTATGACCGGAAGTCCCCGGTAAGCCCTCTGATGGATGTCCCAGGGTGTCACCGCGGCCTCGCTTAGGTGGTTCGGGTACTATCCCGCGTCTAGGGTGGCGACTCACTAATTGAGCCTGATTAGAGATATCTCAACTTTCTCAAAACCTATAATTCAAGGGTTCCTTGGAATGTGACGGTAAATCTAAACAGGCGTGTTGGCTGAATCATAAAAGAGCTTAATGATTAAGGCTGTTGTAAAATAATTCTGTCCGCGCCGAAGTCGGGGACTGAATTGTTTTAGAATAAACTTAATCTTTAAGCTCTTTTATGATAAAGCAAACAGGGCCGTTTCACACGCTGCTTGATGAGTCTGATGAAGAAGTGCCTCTCCTTTTGCAAACCTTATGTGACGTAAACGAAGTTGCGAGGTTCAGCTAGTTTTACAATATGCTTAATCTTTAAATTCGTTTATGATTAAGCAAACAGGGCAGTTTCACCCGCCGGTTGATGAGACTGATGAAGAAATACCTCATGTTTCATACACCTTAAGCTTCGTAAACAAAGTTGTGTGAGAGTCAGCAAGTTACATACATACATATGGTCACACCTTTATCCCCGAAGAGGTAGGCAGACTCATATTATTATGTCCCCACATTTCACCTTTTTAGAATTTGTCCCACGTAATAGGCGGTGAGCTGTATTGCCGTGTTGAGATAGACAGGCGCAGGTTGTATCTGCCTGCTGTTAAAATTAATCAAGCCGCCAAAACGGCCTTCAACTTTGCTTAACGACTGCCATTTTACGGGCAACCGACCAACGGCTTAACGTGCCTTCCGAAACACGGAAACGACGCTCAAATAACTGTCACAAAGTGGTCACATGGATGGTCACTCATCCAAGGACTGGCCATAGTGAATGAGCTTACTACAGTGATCGCTTACAGATCACTAAGTCCGCTGTGCCACGAGCGCTTCTTATTTATACATAACTAGCAGACCCTCGCAACTGCGTTTACGTCTATTTTTGTTTGTTTGTAATAATAAAATGAAATGAAATTTTGTTCCAAAAGTAACAAAAATTTTAAGCGAGTGGAAGACCCCCCTTTCTGGATTTGTAATAATTTAAATACAAAACAATGAATATATCTTATTGATTATGTCTGTGGAATATATGAACATTCGTCTTTGTGAATTCGTCACATTTAAGTTTTACGTAATGATCAATCACATTTTTTGCAGTGTATTTTACTACACTTAAAAACAAAGGAAAATTGAAATACAAACGTTCCTTTGTTTTTAATTTAGTTTTCGCCTCTCTCTATAAAATAGAGTGCAGAGGGGCTTATGGCGAGACTTTGTCTGTAGTCTGTGACTCTGTTGCATTAAACTACGTCACTAGGTCACGTGGATCATCTGTTCAAAGTTTGAAATAAAACAAAAATGACAACGTCAATCGGATTGAACTCTCACAATAAACGTTTTAGAGAGGGGCAGTCGGGTGAGACCGTCTCACAGCTTTTTGTTTATTTGGTGAAGCGAGGAACGCATTTCCGCTACTATGTTTCTTCTTCTTCCGTGGTTCTTTTACTCTGATGTCTCTGTAGTTGCGCTACTCTATGTTAGCGAGTCATATCGCCCATTTGCTCAAGGTCGTTAGCCCTGGGTATGGCCTTAAGCCGTTGGTCCCGGTTGTCAGTAAAATGGCAGTCGTTAAGCCAAGTTGAAGGCTTTATTTCAACAGGAGGCAGTCACAACCTGCGCCTGTCCATTTAAACACGGCAATACGGCTCACAACGTATTACGTGGGACAAATTATAAAAAGGTGAAATGTGGGTATATAATATGCCTCTGCCTACCCCTTCGGGGATAAAGGCGTGATGATGATGATGATAATGACACCAATTTATTTTATTCCAACCTAAACTTAATACTTCAAAAATAAATATGATGAAATATTGAAACTTAATTTATTAAGTAGGTACATCATATTGTTTTCATACATTTCACCACATTTATTATATCCTCTGCGTGGGCGTGACTATAATTATTATGTATGTGTGTACCTATATTATGCTCTATTTGAATAATCATTAAAATAAATCAACCAATTGAATACTTTACGAAGTAGGAAATACATAGAAGATAAAAACGGAATATAATATTATGGTTAGTGAAGGTCAATAATAAATTTACTTAAACTTCTTCTTAATGTTCATTACCTACTTTTAGTATTAAATTACTTAAAACTATATTAAAATGTAGTTGATTAAGGTAAAAGCATTATTCACAAGAAGAAACAAAAATTCTATCATAAAATTTGCTTATTTTTATTTTTATGCGCCGTGTTTTAACATAACTTAGTGTATCACTAAGTTCCTTTGATTTATTCATGCGGTCGTGTGTTAAAGTACCCTGGGATCAGGTGTATGCGCTCTTAGCTTCGACAGGTGCCTGAAAAACAAGAAGCATTTATTACAAACTTTGTCCGAAACCGGCCGGCTGTGTTAGTGAACACATGAAATTAATCTATTGAACTTTTGTACCTGGAGACTGTTGTTCTAAGCGAACGGTTCCCTCATAGTTTGAAACATCTTTATTGCTGTTTGAAGTTCTTTATCTCTTTAGTATTAGAAACCCTGCTTGCATCATCATAAGGTATCACAAATTTAATGTGAAAAATTATTGGTCGCGAGCGGAACTCGAACCTGCGTCTTCTGCCAATCCAAGGTCCTATCCACTGGACTACTCGAGTCAGATTTTATTTTCACACTAGCTGATGCCCGCAGCTTCGCCCGCGTAAAATTTGTTCCCGTTTCCGCTTCCCGGAGGAACTTATTCCCCGGATAAAAAGTAGCCTATGTGTTATTCCAGACCATAATGTATTCCTGTACCAAATTTCAATCAGATCCGTTCAGCGGTTCGAGCTTGAAAGAGTAACAAACATCCACACTCACAAACTTTCGCATTTTGAGTAGAAATCCGGCATGGATAGTATGTCGAACTCTTATCGACTAAAACCAAACCTACTACTGCCTGCGGTCAGAACCAAGAGTAAGCCCTCGTAAGGATGTCCCAAGATTCTATATATAATAATTCTGTTCGCCAAATGCTGCTGAACTTAATCTACTAGCCAGTTTTACAAAGTGTGGACCCCATTGTAAACCAGCATCAACCTTTAACCCTAGGAACGTCGTTTGTTCCACAAGTTCCAACTCTCGACCATTAAGTTGAACATTGGTTTATGACTACAGAACTCTCTTTAACCCCTTTACTCCCTCGCCGCGCCGCTTTCTTCAGTCTACCCGTCCATCTGTCTGTCTGTCTGACTGTCTGTCTGTCTGTCTGTCTGTCGTCTGTCTGTCTGTCCGTCACGGGTCTGTATCTCAGGAGCCTTGATTGCTGGAGAGCTGAAATTTCCACAGATGATGTAGGTACCTATTTCTGTCGATACTATAACAACGAATTCTCAAATACTAAAAGTAATAATATTTAATACAACAAACGTTTTTGCCGTTTTTAGGGTTTCGTAGCCATGTGGCAAAAACAGAACCCTTATAGATTCGTCATGTCTGTCTCTCCGTCCGTGTGTCACAGCCACTTTTCTCCAAAACTATAAGGCCTATGCTATTGAAACTTGGTAAGTAGATGTATTCTGTGAACCGCATTAAAATTCTTATATAAAACTAGAAAAAAAGCAATAAATTTGGGGGTCCCCATACTCAGAACTGAAACTCAAAATTTTTTTTTTCATCAAACCCATACGTGTTGGGTATCTATAGATAGGTCTTCAAAAATGCTATTGAGGTTTCTAGCATCATTTTTTTTCTAAATTGAATAGTTTGCGCAAGAGTCACTTCCAAAGTGGAAAAATGTGTGTCCCCCCCTCTAACTTCTAAACTAAGAGAATGATAAACCTAAAAAGAATATATGATGTACATTGCCATAAAAACTACCAGTGAAAATTAGTTTGAACGAGATAGAGCTGGTAGTTTTTTTTAATACGTCGTAAACCGCAATTTTCGGTTAGAAAAATCACTACCACTGCGAACGTGTTAAAACATCAATCAAAGTTACAACGAACTACAAGAACATTTATATTATGTTACTTGCTGGTACGAAACCCTTCATGGGCGAGTCCAACTCGCACTACGCCGGTTTTTTGATACGGCACCCTCAGTGCGCGAGTGCAATTCGAACCTGGCCGGTTATTTTCCTTTGCATTTGTCTTGTAAAATCTTTTTTTACGCAGAGCAATTTATTGGCCTTCACTTTGGTAAAAAAGACGCTTACATTTTTCTCGACAATGCTGCGAAGCGAACACAATTTACGTACCTAATTATATTATTGCCGAAATTTCAGGTTGGTAAAACTATGCTATACAAAATATTTGCTTAATGGTGAAAAACGAATGTATAATTCTACATAATTATAATAAACTAGCTGATGCCCGCATCTTCGCCTGCGTAAAATTTTGTTCCTAGACATGTCTCTATAGGCACCAAATTTCAGCCAGATCCGTTCAGCCGTTACAGCGTGAAAGAGTAACAAACATCCACACTCACAAACATTCGCATTTATAATAATACCTAGTTAGATAGATTTCTGATTAACAAATTCATAATACATAATAATATGAGCTCAGTAAATTTATTTATTAAGTACATTTCTTAATTCAATGGCTAAACTACTACTTGACACAACTTCTCTTCTACGCAATTGACATCGTAACTTAGTTCCTTCTTCAGGTAGTCCCAGCCTACGACTTTTGGACAAACCGAACTACTGTAGGTGTAACGTTGCTACACAACAGTTAACTAATTAATTAATTTAATTAGATAGGAATAATGAAGGGACAAGATTAATTAAAGCGTCACCTAGCGAACGACTGAGGTATCAACAACTACGCAACCTGAAAAAACCGGCATCATTCAGATATATCGAACCTAATAGTTTTTGAGTTAGTTGTTAATTAAGCCACCAGAGGCGCTCTTCGACCACTATATTACAGTGACTATATAATGCGAGACGCAGGAATCGGTCGTCACTGACAGTTTAAAAAGACTAAATCCGCGGTCGTGTTAAACAAAAAGACACGTCATCAGAGGAGGGCAATAATAGATCTCCACATCAACTTCCCACGATTCATCCCCTCTCCCGACAGAAAATTTTACTATTTTCATGTTGTGATTGTAACCATAATAATGTTATTGTTTAATACATTTACGAGACGAGATAAGTTTCTTAGTTTCACATTTATCATCTTACTTCAATAAAATTATATAGCTCATAAACTAAGTCTTTAATATTATCTATTAATCTAAGAAAGTTTGATTTTACGGAAGAAAGTTTCACACTTTCAATTACTTTGTTTGCTTCGAAGCCTGATTTGAATATTTTTCCTTGGGCGCGCCATTACAGTAATGGTTATCGACTTATAGAGGTGACCTAATATTATAATATTTCTATCTATATTATGTTCGTTTCTAGCGATGAGAGCAATGGTAATTATTGTAGAAAAAAAATGATTGCCATTAAAATGGTTATTGCGCACCAACCCAAAGATAGACACATGCTATCGCGCATTTTTTTAGAACTTTTTATTTTTTACATAACTATAAATATTTACGCAGCACACGCAACGAAGCTCTCAAAAGGAATAACTTTTCCCCCGTTTCGGAAGCATTTACTATTACTGCTCCGCTCCTATTCGTTGTAGCGTGATGCTATATAGCCTATAACACTCCACAATAACGTAGCTTTCTATTGGTGAAAGAATTTTTAAAATCGGTTCATTAGATCCCGAGATTACCCCTTACAATTTAACAAATATACAAACACAAACTTTACTTCTTTATAATATTAGTATAGAAGTATAGATGAAAGAGGTATCCCGTGGCATTATTGTAAAAAAAAATTGATTGCCATTAAAATGGTTTTTGCGCACTAACCCAAAGATAGACACATGCTATCGCGCAATTTTTTTAGAACTTTTTTTAACAGATTAAATTTTGTGGTACATATTTTTTACATAACTATAAATATTTACGCAGAACACGCAACGAAGCTCTCAAAAGGAATAACTTTTCCCCCGTTTTTGAAACATTTACTATTACTGCTCCGCTCCTATTCGTTGTAGCGTGATGCTATATAGCCTATGACACTCCACAATAACGTAGCTTTCTATTGGTGAAAGAATTTTTAAAATCAGTTCAGTAGATCCCGAGATTACCCCTTACAATTTAACAAATATACAAACACACAAACTTTACATCTTTGTAATATTAGTATAGATAACTACGTAATAAGAGTATTTTTCTTATTTTATTATGAAGACATACATCTTACTTGATATAAAATAAATGTAATTTGAGTTGAAACAATAGTCTTGAAGTGCTTTCATTTCGGTGTCGCTCTAAACCGTCACGTATGTTTGTACTGCGACGCTTACTAGCGTGTGTATTTAATTATAAAACCTTTGAAGCATTTATGTAACCGTTCATTAAAATATAGACGGTACTTGTGTGAGAAAATATACAGAAACTATCTCCCTCTGTGTGTGTGTGTGTGTGTGTGTGTGTGTGTTTGTGTGTGTGTGTGTGTTCTATCTAATGCTCAGCAGAACGTAGCTGCGTAGGCCTCTAACAATTTTCACATACACATTTCGCCATGCGTCCTTCCTCGTGACCTTTTGAGTCTGCCAGTTTATATAGGGGGCGTACTGCAATACGAATGATGAGTATCTGTCTCCAGTCCAGAACTTATCTGCTCCATTAGCCGTTGGTTGAATTTTACTTCTTACTAATATTATAAATGCGAAAGTTTGTGAGTGTGGATGTTTGTTACTCTTTCACGCTCCTTACTAATATTATAAATGCGAAAGTTTGTGAGTGTGGATGTTTGTTACTCTTTCACGCTCCTTACTAATATTATAAATGCGAAAGTTTGTGAGTGTGGATGTTTGTTACTCTTTCACGCTCCTTACTAATATTATAAATGCGAAAGTTTGTGACTGTGGATGTTTGTTACTCTTTCACGCTCCTTACTAATATTATAAATGCGATAGTTTGTGAGTGTGGATGTTTGTTACCCTTCACGCTCCATACTAATATTATAAATGCGAAAGTTCGTGAGTGTGGATGTTTGTTACTCTTTCACGTTCCTTACTAATATTATAAATGCAAAAGTTTGTGAGTGTGGATGTTTGTTACTCTTTCACGCTCCTTACTAATATTATAAATGCGAAAGTTTGTGAGTGTGGATGTTTGTTACTCTTTCACGCTCCTTACTAATATTATAAATGCGAAAGTTCGTGAGTGTGGATGTTTGTTACTCTTTCACGCTCCTTACTAATATTATAAATGCGAAAGTTTGTGAGTGTGGATGTTTGTTACTCTTTCACGCTCCTTACTAATATTATAAATGCGAAAGTTTGTGAGTGTGGATGTTTGTTACTCTTTCACGCTCCTTACTAATATTATAAATGCGAAAGTTTGTGAGTGTGGATGTTTGTTACTCTTTCACGCCCCTTACTACCATTATAAATGCGAAAGTTCGTGAGTGTAGATGTTTGTTACTCTTTCACGCTCCTTACTAATATTATAAATGCAAAAGTTTGTGAGTGTGGATGTTTGTTACTCTTTCACGCTCCTTACTAATATTATAAATGCAAAAGTTTGTGAGTGTGGATGTTTGTTACTCTTTCACGCTCCTTACTAATATTATAAATGCGAAAGTTCGTGAGTGTGGATGTTTGTTACTCTTTCACGCTCCTTACTAATATTATAAATGCGAAAGTTTGTGAGTGTGGATTTTTGTTACTCTTTCACGCTCCTTACTAATATTATAAATGCGAAAGTTTGTGAGTGTGGATGTTTGTTACTCTTTCACGCTCCTTACTAATATTATAAACTAGCTGACCCGCGCAACTTCGTTTGCGTTACATGAGAGTGAGAAAGAGAGAGGTATGGTATTAATATTTCCCGTTGCATTTAGTTCCGTCGCGTCGGCGTCGTTTACCTATGTTCATTAGAGCTGAACCGCATAACTTCGTTTGCGTCACATGAGAGTGAGAAGGAGAGAGGTGTCAAAGTGATGTAATGTTTCCCGTCGCTTTTACTTCCGGCCATCCGTTTTTTGGTATGGAACTCATCGTGTGCGAGTCCGACTCGCACTTGGCCGGTTTTTATCGTTCATTTGACTGGCTACCACTGCAGACCACGTTTACTCCCGTCGCGTCACTCATACTTTAAAACTTATTATGAGGGTTATTGTAAGTGAACCTTAAATGTTACGCATATGCTGTTAAAGACTTTTTTTTTATAACTTTTTAAGAGTAACAAATTTGTAATACACAATCTTAACGTAACTTTAACCATTCATGCAGCGTACGCAATGGAAACTCTTAAAAGAAAGAAATTTTCCCGGTTCTCGAAACATTACTCATGGCTGCTCCGCTCCTGTTCGTCTTAGCGTGATGTGATATCGCCATTAGTCATCCTCAATAAATGGACTATTAAACTGTAAAATAGTTTTAGAAATGCAACTAGTAGTATCTGAGATCCTAGCACAAACAAACTCTTCAGTTTTATAATATCGTGAGCGAACCTTAAGAGATAGACAAATTAGGTTATTGTGAGCGAACCTTGAAAGATAGACATAATTATGCTGTCGCGGACTTTTTTTTAGGACTTTTCAAAAGAAACAATTTAATAATAACAAATTTTTACGTAACTTTAACCATTTACGCAGCGTACGCCTCGGAAGCTCTCAGACGGTAAAAAATATTCCCCGTTTTCAAAACATTATTGATTGCTGCTCCGCTCCTATTCATCTTAGCGTGATGTTATATAACCTATAGCCATCCTCGATAAATGGACTATCAAACTGTAAAAGAATTTTTGAAATCGAACCAGTAGTTCCTGAGATCCTAGCGTTCAAACAAACAAACAAACAAACTCTTCAGCTTTATAATTAATATTAAAGTATGGATGCGAAAGTTTGTGAGTGTGGATGTTTGTTACTCTTTCACGCTCGAACGGCTGAACGGATTGGGCTGAAATTCTGTACAAGGGTAGATATAGTTCTGGAATAACACATAGGCTACTTTTTATCCCGGGAATAGGTTCCCACGTGAAGCGGGAATGGAAATAAATTTTACGCGGGCGAAGCCGCGGGCGTCAGCTAGTCTTATATAAAATATCTATCAGTCTTGCTATCGTCAGTCCATTGCATTGAAACATTAACATGCTCGCTCTGTTAGCTGTGTTGTCTTCTTTGGCTCTCTGATGATAACCTCGTTTTGGAATCTATCCTACCTACCTAAGACTAGTTCGCCGTTCGCTGTGTCAAGCTTCCTTCACAAATTGACAATTATATTCTTCTATGCTGACGAAACACGTGCCAGACACTGATAGTCAATGACATTACATTGAAGTGATTTCTTTTCTATTGTCTGTGTTGTCCTTGGAATGGTGTCATACCGGAACGCAAAAGGAATAGATCATATTAATATCGTTAAAACATCAGTATTAACGATATCAATATAATATGAAATATGAAAATGTTTAATATTATAATAATACCGTTCCTAGAATTTAAGTTTTACTTTAATGTAAGTACCTACTTATTCTCAATGTAACCAATAACTAGTATGTGTGGTGATAATATACTGTTAGTACTAAGTTGGTTAATAAATAAATAAATATAAATAAAAATATATAATTTGTTTCTTTTCGTTCTAAATACTACCAAGTATTTGGTTAGTTTTAAAGAGAACTGCAAGAACGCTATAGTACACAAATTGGTAGACAAAATGAAACTCTCTGCATCATTTTACCCACAGAATGATATCTGTGATTTTACCCAACTCGCAGATTAAGCTTCAAATAGCTTGTTAAGTAGAAAATCGTTGTTTGTACCTAATTCAATTGCTTTAACAGCGAATTTTGCTTGTGGGGTTAGGACAAGCTCTCATTTCGCCAACAAATTGCAGGTGCTGGTCTGTTGATTGAATTTCGCATCTCCAGTATTCAGCAGGCTCATTCCCACGATCGGGAGTCCACCTTAGGGGAGGTCTACTTAAGCTGCGAATTTTTAAAGGAACCACGGAGTGCCTAGGGTACAGGTACAATGAAAGAATCGTCCGGTTTAAAATGGCTTATGAGTGGGACACTTTGCTTGTAGATCTTAATGGCTGGTGGGGATATGAAACAATATTCGAAGTACCTACATAACTAAGTGTGGGGTGTAGTGGGGCCCTACCAACACCATCGGGCCCAAGTCAACCTCACGTGCAAGCTCGTGCACCTGCTGAACAACGGACGAGGCTCTGACGGCGGTGGTCCATTTCAACACGGCGATGGGCTCACCACCTGTCACGTGGGACCGAATTGTACACGGTGAAATGTGGGCCGGTATAGGCCTCTGCCTACCCCTTCGGGGATAAAGGCGTGAGTATATGTATGTATGTATGTATGTACATAACTAAAAAAGTCGAGCACAAAAATTTCTGGGACAATTAATTATTTTGCGACTTGATATAGTCACAAAATTATTCACTTGACTTTATCTTGACGATTATCACAGAAATGTTCGTGTTCGATTTCCAACATCTAGAACTTGCTTCATTTTATACTGCTGCAGCAGGGTGACTGAAGGGCAAATACTTGATCGGACACTTTTAAAATAAACCCCCAACCATTTACCTTTTGTCTTCGAACTATTTACCGCTAGTGACGTTAAGAAGAGCATAATGGCGATTACATCCAAAGCTGTTGGTAGCGACTGTGTTGGGCGAAACAGATCCTTCCTATCCTTGATGAAATCCTACCCATCATCTGCTATATCCTTAACTGTTCCACATCGAGTGGTGTTTTTCCATCATCATGGAAAGATGCTTTAATTACTTCTTTGCCGAAAAAATCAAATCCCCCAAAGTTAGTAACTGATTACTGTCCTATATCCATCCTACCATTCCTTTCTAAAGTTCTGGAACGCCTTGTCCACATCCAATTAAGTTCGTTTATCCGTCAAAATAATCTCCTAAATCCTTTCCAGTCAGGGTTTCGCCCTGGTCACAGTACAACCACAGCTTTGGTAAATACACTCGAGAGCAATGAATCCGGGTCACTTAAAGAATCCTAAAAATCTCGGAAACTAAAAATGCTAGGTTAATGCAATAAATTGTATTTAATAGACAATGTAATACTCCTTAAATGAAGGTATTAAAACTTCTTAGTTATTGTAAAGTTATATCATAAAAAAATCAAATTTGAAAAAGGGCCACTTTCGAAGATGGAACTACGAAATTACAGCATTTGGTGTTGCTTTTGTTTGTAATCTGTCATTTATGTGGGTACATAAACCATGTTGATAGTGCTCTATATTCATTAATCAAGCTGAAATTATGTCGCTTACGCCTGAAGAATGCACCAGAATACTTACAATGCTGGAAACCGGCCGGAGTCAGCGCGATACAGCCAGGACTGTCGGTGTGTCGCTGTCAACAGTACAAAGAGTTCTCCGACGTTACGAAGAAACTGGTTCTAAACTACGCAGACCAGGAACGGGCAGAACCAGGTGTACCACAGCACGAGAAGACCGATACTTGGTGAACACCATGCTTCGAAATCGCTTTCTCACAGGAACTGAACTCACCAATCAGTTTCGACGCCTCGGAGGAAGTAACCCAAGTGCATGGACAGTAAGACGTCGGCTTGCTGAATCTAACTTAAAACCCCTTAGACCTGCAAACGGCCCTAAACTGGAGCGTGGGCATCGTATTTCGAGACTAAGGTATGCCCAGAGCCACGTAAATTGGAGTATTGAAGATTGGTCAAAAGTTATGTTCTCCGACGAATCAAAATTTATGCTCTACAAGCACGATGGAAGACACAGAGTGTATCGAAGACCAGGGGAAAGATTCAAGCAAGCATGCATCGAAGAAAAAGTAGCCTACGGTGGTGGGTCTGTACTTGTGTGGGCCGGAATTTCTTCTGAAAGTCGCACAGAGCTGGTGATCATAGAAAACGGCTCTTTAACTAGCGTAAGATATGTGGAAGAAATCCTCAATGATCACGTTGGTCCATTTATGGTCAATTTAGGTGAGGATGCTATATTTATGCATGACAATGCCCGACCTCATACAGGTAGGATTGTGAATGACTACCTTCAAGAGATGAACATTACTCGTATGGAGTGGCCAGCGCGCAGCCCGGATATCAACCCGATCGAGCATGCTTGGGACGAGCTAGGCAGATGCGTAAAACAACGAAACCCTCCCCCAATCACGCTTCGTGAGCTCAAAATTGCTCTCACAGAGGAATGGGAGAATATTCCCCAAAATCGTATAAGGAACTTGGTGTACAGCATGCCAAACCGCGTAAACGCAGTAATGGAAGCACGAGGAGGCAATACCATCTCAGCCGACTTGACGCCCACTGCTGGGCATAGGCCTCCCCCAAGGACCTCCACAACGTTCGGTCTTGCGCCGCCCGCATCCAGCAGGCTCCCGCGACCTTAATCAGGTCATCCGTCCACCTCGCGTGGGGTCTCCCCACTCCGCGTTTACCTGTACGTGGACGCCACTCGAGCACTTTTCGACCCCACCGGCCGTCATCTCTGCGAGCAATATGGCCCGCCCACTGCCACTTAAGTCGGGCAATTCTTTCTGCTATGTCGGTGACCCGGGTCCTCCTTCGGATTTCCTCGTTGCGGATTCGATCGCGAAGGGACACTCCGAGCATAGCCCTTTCCATTGCTCTCTGAGTGACAGAAAGCCTCTCTATGGGGACCACTCTCAATGGCCATGTCTCAGTTCCGTAAGTCATCACTGGCAACACACATTGGTCAAAGACCCTGCTCTTCAGACATTGCGGAATTTTGGACGAAAAGATATACCGAAGCTTACCAAACGCTGCCCAACCTAGTTGAATTCGCCGAGTGACCTCTCTCTCGAAGTTGAACTGGCCCAACTGTATTGAGGAGGCAATACGAAGTATTAAAATTCAAGAAAATCGTAATAAAGTTCAAAAATTTCATGTTTCCTATTTTTGTTTTAAGGAGAGATCGGCAGTTTTTTCTTTATGTAATTTTGTGTTAATAAAATGTATGGTGACTCATATTTTTTTTACTTTCATTTAAGGAGTATTACATTGTCTATTAAATACAATTTATTGCATTAACCTATCATTTTTAGTTTCCGAGATTTTTAACATTCTTTAAGTGACCCGGATTCATTGCTCTCGAGTGTATTACAGACGACATCAGATTGGGAATGGAGGATGGTAAGTTAACTGTTCTCTGTTTACTAGACTTCGTAACGCCTTCAATACAGTCGATTTTGATATTTTACTTTCGATACTCGGCTCTCTTAACATATCTCCTACGGAAATAGAGTGGTTTCGTAGTTACCTGAGTGGCCGCCGACAACGCATAAGTATTGAGGATAAAATTGCTAGTTGGTGCAATACCATAGTCGGTGTGCCCCAGGGTGGCGTTCTCTCTCCGCTCCTCTTTGCAATTTTTATAAATTCTATCTCAAATCAAATCACTTCTTCCTACCAGCTTACGCAGACGATCTCCAAATCTACACACGATCATCCCTTGATAGGCTGTCGGAAGCGGTGGATACGATAAATGAGGATTTGACTCGGATATCATTATGGACTAGATCTTAGGGACCATCTAAAACGCAGGTCATTATATTAGGCAGCCGAAGAACAACTGCGAAAATAATTTGGTCGCAAATTCCACAAGTTGTTTTTAATGGGGCAATGATTTCATATAGGTAGTGATAAAGTTAAGAACCTAGGAATTATTGTGGATTCGAATTTATCATGGGGTCCACAACTTCAAGAGTTAAGTAGGAAGATGTTTGCTTCTGCGGGAACATTAAAGAGGTTGCAGCATTTCCTTCCGACATCCACAAAAATTGCACTTGCGATTTCCTTGCTTCTTTCAATCCTTGATTATGCAGATGTCAGTTACTTAGATCTTGCCGAAAACCAGCTTGATAAACTTGAGCGTCTCCAAAATGTTTGCATACTATTTATCACGTTTCACAGTTTCGAACACAGCTCAACTGGTTACCTATTCGACTTCGCAGGAATACTCATATACTATCCATATTATATAATATTTTCTTCAACCATCTTCACCTTCCTATTTAAAGGAACGTTTTAATTTCCTTCATGAAACGCATGCCAGATGTTTGAGATCATCGGACAACTTAGTGTTAAAAATGCCTCCACATTCCACAAATTTCTGTTACAGTTCCTCTAGTGTTACAGCAGTTCGCTTGTGGAATATGTTACCGCTGGAAATTAAAAGCGTTAAAACTTTGCAAAAGTTTAAAACCAGCATTAAGAGCTATTATCTATCAAGCAATACATAGTTGAAATGTTTTTATACTATGAAATATATACTAAACGCATAATTAGATTGGTATGTATGTATTATAAATAATAATATTTGTAAGTATTTTATTATATTTTGATATAAATATTTATTTAATATTTGTATGTATGTTTTATAAGTATCTAGTATAAATAATGTGTATTTATAGATGCTATTTTGTACTTTTCTCTTTTGTTATACCTATTGTAGGGTATAATACCATAAGTTTGACGCCAACGACTACCAGTTTATGTCCTATCATCATATTTCCATCCAAAGGTTGCCTGGCAGAAATTGCTTTAAGCGATAAGGCCGCCCATTGTATTGCTATTTTATATCAAGTTTGTAAATTGTAATACTATCTTGGCGTACAATAAAGTAGATATATAATAAATAAATAAATAAACTTGGCGTTGGTTATTTCTAAATTGTCAATGGTTATCCCCTGCATACAAAGTACAACTGGCCAGACTATGTAGGATAATGTACCTACCTGTCTATTTTGAACATACTTTCAGACCTATCCACTGCAGTCCAGTAGAAAACTTGTTGAGACTCATTATTATGGTCAAAATATACAGGTAGATACATTATCCTACATGGTCTGGCCATTTACTCTTTGTGTACAGTGGATGACCACTGACAATCTAAAAAACCAACGCCAAGATTTATTTAAAAAGTGTTTGATGAAGTAGTGAAATTTAAAAACGGGAGTTAAATTTTAAAGAGCTTTGTAATAAAGCAATTAGCCCACGAGGGCTTACAGTAAACACACGAAACAAAATAAGCTTTGAAACAGGTAAGCTCAACTCTTTTAATTATTCTTGACTGTTTGAAACTTCAGTTTAGCTTAAGCGGATAACTCCGATAGCTAATGGATGTGAGGGTCATTTCCCTACTTCTAAGTACCTATATGACATGAACAAAGTTGAATAATGCCTTATTTGCTAATGTTGATTTGAGTTTAATTGTTGATGAGTGTGATGATGCACAGAAGGTTCCGTGCGAAAAACGGCAAGAAAATCATGTTTGTTGTATGGGAGTCCCTTAATTTTTTTTTCTCATTTTAGTGTTTGTTGTTATAGCGGCAACAGAAATGCATCATCTTTGAAAATTTCAGCTCTCTAGCTATTGCGGTTACTGAGATGCAACTTTGTGACAGACAGACAGACAGACGAACAGCGAAGACAATTTTTTTTTCTTTGGGCGCATACGTAACTATGCCTCTGCCTACCCTATCGGGAATAAAAGCATGACTGTATGTATGTATGTGAAACAACAAAAACCAGGAAAGCCACCAATAATCGTATCGAGCCAGCAACACCATAAACTATAAGGCTTATGTGGTCGGTTTGCAGCGCTCTATATTGTGAGTATGGACACAATACACGGATACAAAATTGATTTGTTTTCAGTGGTGTGGATTTCAATAATTACCCACTGACATTTATTTTATCGTTATCATTTATAAAACACACTTTTAATCCAAACATAAAATATTGATCTATGGAATAAGTTCAATAAACTTATAACTGAATTTGCACATCACTGAAGTTAATAGTCTTTGCTGATTTAGTTTCAGTGTCTATACCATAGGTTCCACTATTATAATTATTTTCTTGTGGGGGACGCCGGCTATGCCGAGCGGACGATCCGACCGCCTTTTCTGCTGCGCATTTCGTCCATTTCCCCAGCCACCTCTCTGGGATTGGATTGGGTATCAGAGCACTCTTCACGGCGCCCCTTGAAATCTTCCAGTATCCTTATAGGTTCCACTAAAATACAACTTATTTATACCATATATACTATCACTACATATTATAATATACTATCTATCTATACATCTATTAAAACTGTAGACGGTCGGGCGAAAGAGAAGATTTTTTGAAGTTTTATTTGTAAGGCGTTCTCTAATCGTTACTGAAGCCGAAAATGTAATTTAAAAATGTTTTGTCTCTCTGTTTTTCTATCTGTATACCGAATAAGTATCACGCCGAAACTACTTAATTAATGTAAATGGAAAAAGGAAAAGGGTAGGAAGGAAAAGGAGGGGGTTAGCCATTCAGCGTGGAATGCGGCGAGTTTTCTGGGTACAATATTGCACTCTTAGCAGATACAACGCGGAGCGGGTTATTTAGCTAACAATTTTTTATTAGTAGGTATTTATTAATAATTTTGACGTGTGTTTAATACTATACAATATTTATTATGTATTTAATTTTTATAATGAAGAATTATGAGATTCGTTCGTTGAGAAGGGATGAGAGATATAATGGTTTTTCAGTTGTAATTTTTCAATGAGTGGCCGATTTCTTATTCGTTAGAATTAAGCGATAGAATAGAAATACTTTGAGAATTGTTTCGTTCAAATTTCAATATTATAGGTCTAGTAGTTCAGGAATTAGAGACATTTCAAACTTTGCTAAACCTAGAATTCAAGGGTTCCTTTGAATGCAAGGGTCATTCTAAACAGGGCAGTTTCACACTCTTCTATGAGCCTAATGAAGAAATACCTCTCTTTTCATACACCTTTCTCTAGCTCTCTCTATTATGTGAGGTGAACGAAGTTGCGAGGGTCAACTAGTACAATATAAATCGTTTTAACCTGTTTGAGGGATTAACGCAAAAAATATCTTGTACAAAAATAGCCAACAAAATCGGTTCACAGAATACAAGAATTATATTTCCTTACTCACCAAAACTTCCAACTTGTGAAAAGTTACGAAAAGTCACCCTTGCGTTTCATTTTTCAACCTTTTTACTATTACAGCTAAGTATCTAACAATGGACGCAAATTTATTATTCAGAGAAATCTTACTACCTAAGTAAAAAAAAGTAACGCTGTCTGTCCTTTATGTTTTTACACCATTACACTAAACTAATGATTATATTTGGCACATGCATTGAATAAAGCTTAAATAAAAATAGGTAAAAAAACTTTTTAAGTTAAACGGTTTTATGTTAAACATACATTGCAATGTTTAAGATAAATGTACTAAAAACCAAAAAATAATAAAATAGATACAGTCGTGGGAATTATAAACATATGCATAGACTAGACTAAAATAAAACCGTGGGGCACGTCAATTGTCTACAATCGTTGACTAAAATGTTTATTTTGTAATGTTACACAATAATTAGGCAGTTGTTCAACCGATAACGATGGGCGTGTGATAAGTACGGCTAGAATGTGGAAACAAGCTAGCAAGCTCGATTATAAGCGAGTTTTCGCGGTTTCATAGTGGTGAGCGAGTAGTACTTTTATCATATGTTTTGTCGATTAAAGACAAACTACGAGCAGTGAAACGATTCCTCGCCAGCCAGCAGTGTGAATGTCCAACGATAAACTAGTTGAAACATTTCTTTTATTTACATGGAGTGTATAACTATTGGAATTTCCATGAGCAAGAAAATAGTGAGTAATTTCCTCACCGTCTGCGAGCCAACTGCCTAACGACGAATTAAACGATTCTTCTATCGCACATTAAGTCGATAATTTGTAGACAATTGACGTGCCCCACGGTTTTATTTTAGTCTAGTCTATGCATATGTATATAATTCACGACTGTATCTATTTTATTATTTTTTGGTTTTTAGTACATTTATCTTAAACATTGCAATGTATGTTTAACATAAAACCGTTTAACTTAAAAAGTTTTTTTACCTATTTTTATTTTCTAGTTTTTAGTTTTTATTTCGCATTCGGTTTAATTCATTTAGTGCTTCATTATTGCAAGGTTTCTTGCCCGTTAGTTTATTGCAGTCCAACTTCTCTATACGTAGTCCCTGCAAAGATCTTACTCTACTAAGAGCCACGTAGGCTTGACCTTCTTCAAACAGTTTCGCACCTAAGTATACGACTGCGTGATCCACAGTGCTGCCCTGTATTTTATGTATTGTAGAAGCCCATGATAGTATTAAAGGCAACATTTTTTTTTTTTTCCACCCTAATGCCATACAGTTCTCGGCGCGTTTTAACCTTTCACCTTAACTTGGGTGGTGTACCGCTAACGACGTATCATTTTTAGCCACCCTAACGAAACACAGTCCTCAACACGATACAAAATCTTGACTTGGGTGGTGGATTCAGGCTGGATTAATCAGATACCTAAATTACAGATTCAATTTCTAAATTTAAATCTTATTATTATACGCCATTTAGTGGCTGCGCCCATCTTAAATATTGAGGTTGTATGGTGCATTGTATTCTTCTTGTCAAGCCCTTTTATTTGATACCCATATTGGTGGGATTGTTAAAAAATTGTTATCAGCCATTTGGTAGCGGCAGCCATCTTAGATTTCAATTTTGCATAGTAAATTGTATTCTACTTGTTGAGACCTTTCATTTGATACCCATGTTGATGGGATTGATAAAACCTAAGTTATCCGCCATTTTTTTAGAGGCCGCCATCTTGGATTTCAATTTTTTATAGTATATTGTATTCTGCTTGTTGAGACCTTTCATTTGATACCCATATTGATAAAACCTTCGTTAGCCGCCATTTTGTAGCGGCCGCCATCTTGGATTTCAATTTTTTTTAGTATATTGTATTCTGCTTGTTGAGCCCTTTCATTTGATACCCATATTGATGTGATTAATAATAAATAAATTATCCGCCATTTTGTAGCGGCGGCCATCTTGAATTTATAAAGATAATGAATAAACATAATTGTATTGTCATCAAAATCCAAAGTGTATACAAAATTTCAGATTAATCGGTTGACAGGAAGAGGGTGAAATTTGAATTACTAAATTTGACCCAAGAATAAATAATAAAACAAACGGGGTGAGCTAAATAAAACCGTTTAAAAAGTACTACTTGTTATCCCGGAAAAAAATCCTGTATGATATGATGGATCTAGTACAAAACAAAGTATTTAATATTTAGGTAAGTACAATTTTGTTTATAGATATTATAAGGAGGAAAGATTTGATTGTTTGTTTGTTTGCATCGAATAGGCTCCAAAACTACTGGACGAATTTAAAAAAATTCTTCCACTGTTGGGAAGCTACACTCTTCCCGGTGAACATAGGCTATATTTTATTCCCGTATTAACACGGGAACGGGAGCTACGGGGGTGAAACCGCGTGACGTCCACTAGTGAGAAATAACTTAAGAGTTAATAGAAGAAGAGATTTAGTTTTGAATAAAATTAGGACGGTTCAAGTTACTGGCTTACAATTTTTTTATGGCAATCTAGTCATTTTCTAAAAAACTAGAACCTATTAGGCTTTTGCAACTCATCTTACAATATGAATAGGTATTTTGTTTTGCCTTTTAAAAAAAAGGTACTAAAGTTGCGTTGTGAATCTTGAAAGGTCGTTCTTTCGGTCGAATTAGTTGTATTAAAATAATGTTACATTACTTTCAAGTTATGCGAATTGGAAGCGCTTGTAGCATAATCGCTTAGTGCTCGGTAAACAGTTACTGGCCTTTTCATGCTACAATCATAGTGCTCGCAATATGTAGTACCAAAATTTCTAAAACTAAAAATAACACTGTATGTATGTATAAGTATGAGTCTAAAAATAACACATTGTCAAATTACCGTAGGTTTTTTTTGTTTGAAGACTCCTACCGACTAAAAAACCTCACGTAACGCCCAACAGCCTATGGTTGGGAGCCCCGGGTAACCCCTCGGAAGGATGTCCCAGGACTCCCAACAGACCCACGGCCGCCAGTGCGGCCTCGCCCAGAGGGTGGTTCGGGTGCTATTCCGCGTCTTTGGGGGGTTTCGGGTGTGATCCCGCTTTTAAGGGGGGGCGTGCGTGAGTTCCTCACGTCACGCTGCCGTCATGGGCCTGCTTCTGTAAGGGCGGTGAGCCGCCCTCTCACCGTCCTCAGGTCCCCCGGTCATGGAGGCCGATAGTCCTCAGCGAAGACACGGACTGCGGAACTCGGGTGGGAAAGTTCTCTCCCGTTCCCGCCCCGCCGTCTCTTTCACAAGCATGACCTGCTCGCAGAAAGAGGTGGCGCAGTCCCACTTACTCCCGCTGGAGAGCATGGCTCGCACCATGGTCTCGGGCGAGAGAGTGTCCACGACCAGGCCCACCACGAGGACCTGGCGCTGTTGCGCCCACGCCGTGCACTCCACCAGCGTTTGGAGCGCCGTGTCATCGCTGCGGTCCTCGCAGTGCTGACACTCGGCCGTGGTTTCCCGGTGTTTTCGCCACAGATACCTACCGATGCTACCGTGCCCGGCAAGTATCTGTGTCAACCGGTAGGAGGGAGCACCGCCCAAGTAACATAGACGCTGAATAAAGATCGAGAAAGAGCAATGTCAAGAGCATTAAGCTGCATACTAAGCTGAATAACGTCTGAGTAACCGTCTATTCAGCTGTTATTCAAGCAAAAAGGGCCCCAATTTTGAATGCTAAACGCTGAATAACATCTGAACAACACCTGTGTAGGAGCTTAATAACGGTACAATTAGCTTAATAACTTTGGAATAGCAGGTCACATTACTATTATTAAGCTCTTATAACAGAGTTATTCAGCTTAGTCGAATTGGTTATGCTATTCAGAAGTTAATAAGCAATTATATTATTTTTCACATTTATGCAAACAATATTCATACAAATTCTTAAATTAAAGTATTTGATTGGAATAAATATTATAATGTCCATGTCAAAATGTAAGTGTTATGATTTGACAGGGTGAATAAAATAAATTTATTATATTATATTGTAATTAAAGTTTGAGGTCTGCTTATAGTTAATTTGTTAGTGCGCAAGTAATTTTGTCGTGAATAGTATGTGTTTTATTTCATTACTGATTACGCGCCGCGTGAATAATCAAGATAACTGAAAGTAAATAGTATTAAAATACATACTAGGTCTGACAAAAGTACTTAATTGTGACGAAATAGCTAATAATAGCAATTTTCATCCTACAAAATAACATGATTCAAGTTGAAAATGTAGCAGTTGTAAGATTCAGCGTTTTGGTGATCCCGGAAATTCCTTGTAGGCATAAATTACAAAGATTTTTAATGGCGGTCGATGTTTTGATTTGTATTGCTGAATAAAAGTGCACACATGTCTTTTTACTAAGCTATATCTTGAAAAAGAGTAGTTTCATCGCACTACCTTCTGAATAACAATTATATAGTTATACTTTTCTACATTAGGTACTCAGATTTTAAGGGTTCTCTAATCGAACGAATAAAAATCTTTTATAATGTGGAATTCCTAGTTGATTGCATTTAAAATTAAGCATCTTCATTTTGATGATGAAATCAATAGTAGGTAATTTGTAAAAATGCTGTCTGAAAAATTAAGCTATGGGCGCTATAATAATACCAATGTGGTCTCCAATTTGAATAAGTTAGTTTCAAATTCTCCATTATACAGAAAAATGCTTAATAAAAGCATAAATAATACTGTTCATTCAGCAGCTGAATAATTATAAAACATAGAATCTTATTCAGTTTAAAGATAAAATAAAAACAATTATTCAGAAAGTGATACTTTATTCAGAAAATAGCTGTTACAAACGCTACTAGCTTAGTATTGCTTTAATAATAGCAATACAGGTTATGGTTATTCAGATAATTGCTGCCGACGGGGCTGTTTTTCAGATTTATGCCACCTGGAATGCGTAAAGCTAAATAATGTCTGTATAATAATCTTACGGTGATTGGTTATTAAGCCTAAAGAAGGGAAGGACAGAAATACAGAATTTATTAAGCACTAGCTGAGCCCGCAACTTCGTTTACGTCACATAAGGTGTATGAAAGGAAAGGTATTTCTTCATCAGAGTCATCAAGCAGCGTCTGAAACTGCCCTGTTTGCTTAATCATAAAAGAGCTTAATGATTAAGTCTATTTTAAAACAATTCAGTCCAGACTGAATTGTTTAAAAATAGTCTTAATCATTAAGCTCTTTTATGATTAAGCCAACACGCCAGTTTAGGTTCACTCACATTCAAAGAAACCCCTACAATTAAAATTTTCAAAATATCGAATTCTAAAAAGTGTTATAACTCTTTTATTTCTAAACCGATTTACATAAAACAAACGCTAAATGTTAACTGGAGCAAACCTCAACACAATAAAAAAAACCGCATTGCAATCGCTTGAGCGGTTGCTGAGATTAGCGTGCACAACCGTACAGACAAACAGATATACAGACATACAGACATACAGACATACAGACAAACAGACAAAAATTCTAAAAATCATTGTTTTGGGTTCTATTGCGTTCATAAAGCCCCCCTATAATATTTTTTCTTATTTATCTTCCATGTACAGACAGCGACCTGTTACGATTTTATTATATGTATTGATTAAGAATTTTAAGGGTCCGAACTCAATCCGATTCAGCATTTAGCTATTCCCAATGCTCTTATACAAACTATATTCATCTTTGAACTGAAAAATGTTCTAAATGTGTACTGTTATCTTGCTTACGTGTTACTTGGGCGTGTCTCCTCTCCAGCCAGTCGTCCATGACCGGTCTGACGGCCGCGATTGTGGCGAATCCCCCCTTTGGTTGCTCAAGTCGTACCTTCCATGTCTCCACAGTTTCCTGGTGGAGCAGAGACCGATTTCTCGAGACGCAGGCCTTTGGCCCCGCTCCAGCGCCTCCTTGCGCCATCTAAACAGTGACGCAAGGGCTCTCGCTTCCAGGTCCCATGGAGGGGTCCCGGCTAGGAGACATGCCGCCACACCGGAGATTGTGCGGAATCCCCTTATCGCCCTGATGGCCATCATTCTCTGCGGGATCAGCAGTCTAGCCACATTGCTGGCCGTCAGGGTCTCCGCCCATGCAGGGGCCCCGTATAGGGCCATACTTCGCACGATCGCCAAGTACAGTCTCCTGTAGGGAGCGTTGGGTCCCCTGATGTTGGGCATCAGTCGCGCTAGTGCGGCTGATGCCCCCCTCAGTTTTGGGAGCAAACTTGGGAAGTGATGTCCGAAGTTCCACCGGCCATCGAGTACGAGCCCCAGATACTTCATCGAAGGCTCGATGCCGATGCTGACGCCCTCTACCCGCAGGCTGGACCCCGCAGGTGGCCCCTTACCGAGGTCTGTGGAAGCACAGAGCCTCGGATTTGTGAAGGGCGACCTCGGGACCCAGCCTCCGAATCCGACCCACGACTTGAGCAACCCCTGCCGTGGCCTTTAGTGCTGCCTCACGGTGCGCTGCTCCCCGCGCCGTAACGAGGGTGTCGTCAGCGTAACATACCGTAGGTGGGTACTAATTTTGGAGACCATGAAAGTTTCAATGCCTCTATCGTTCGTGACTTTTCATTTTAAGGGTGTCTCGTCTATTTGGGAAGACACGCTTTAAGCATTGGTCCCAGGTATTCAGTAGCATGGTATTCCGTTAAATCAAGTTTAGGGTAGCTCACAAAATTCTGCCTCTTTCTAAGAGCAGGTTATGCTCGTGAAAGAGGCGGCGCGGAGGGAACGGGCGAGAAGTCTCCCACCCAAGTTCCGCAGTCGGTGGCGGGGGCGCCGCTCCGGCGACGTGTCGTAGCCCGAGACTATCGGCCTCCATGACCGGGGGCCTGAGGTCGGTGGGAGGCTACGCACGCCCCCCTAAGAAGCGGGATAGCAACCGAACTCCCCCTCCCCCTATATGAAGCAGCAGTGGACGCCGTAGGTCTGTTGGGATCATTCCATCCTTCGGAGGCCCACCGGGGGCTCCCAACCGTAGGCTGTTAGGCGGGATACCTGAGGTTTTTTAGTCGGGAGGAGTCCGGCATGGCATTCATGCAGGATTTTCTGTCACGTTTAAAAAAGCTTACAAAATTTCAGGATAATTTATTAGATGTAAGGGGCTAAAATAACTCTCGCTTGAGGCCATGGTGCGAGCCATGCTCTCCAGCGGGAGTAAGTGGGACAGCGCCGCCTCTTTCTGCGAGCAGGTCATGCTCGCGAAGGAGGCGGCGGGCCGGGTGCGGGAGAGAACTCTCCCACCCGAGTTCCGCAGTCGGCGCCCTGGGCGCCGCCGACGTGTCTTCGCTGAGGACTATCGGCCTCCATGACCGGGGGTCTGAGGACGGTGAGAGGGCCGCTCACCGTCCTTACAGAAGCAGGCCCATGACGGCAGCGTGACGTGAGCACTCACGCACGCCCCCCCTTAGAAGCGGGGTCACACCCGAAACCCCCCATAGACGCGGGATTGCACCCGAACCACCCCCTGGGCGAGGCCGCATTGGCGGCTGTAGGTCTGTTGGGAGTCACGGGACATCCTTCCTGAGGGCTTACCCGGGGCTCTCAACCATAGGCTGTTGGGCGTTACGTGAGGTTTTTTAGTCGGTAAGAGTCCGGCATAGCATCCTACGAGGATTTTCCCTCACGTTAAAAAAAAAAAAGGGGCTAAAATAAGCTTTATGAACTTGTCTTAAATGTGCAGGGTCATAGTTTTATTAAAGATTATGACCACTATCTTTACCTCTACAAAAACCCACATCTAGCTCTACTCTGCACCAAATTCAAAACATAAAGCTACTATGTAAGTAGATATATTCAGAAGTAGAGATGTAAGTAGATATATTTCATTGATACATTATTCTACCCAATGAATAGAAATCTGTTTAATTAAGACTTAAGGTAAGCCTTATGTTACATCGTTGTGGGAATTTAATCCTAATCCTATTAACTACCTTTGTCGGCCCAGTTCATTGATCCATTTAAGAGATGATAACTATTATAATGATATTATATCTTCTCTGTGGCTATTATATTATTATGTATATGCAGATTTCTAGATTAATCTATATCTAAACTAATTTTAAAAAGAGGAAAGATTCGACTGTTTGTTTGTTTGCATCGAATAGTTTCCGGAACTACTGAACCGATTTGAAAAATTCTTTCACTGTTGGAAAGCTGCACTCTTTGCGGTGATAATAGGCTATATTTTATACCCGTATTCCCACGGGAACGGGAACTACACGGGTGAAACCGCGTGACGTCCGGTAGTTATTAAATAATAATAATACTATGGTACAATCAGTCTGGTTGAAGTTTGCAGGTCATTATAATGATGTGTATATTTTTCGTTATTATTATCGATATTGTTCTCTAGGTCACAGACAGCATTTCCGTCTAGTTTAGGTATAGGTATAGTAAGAGAGTTCAATGATCCTTTTACTAATGTACGAGTTATCTTCAAAGCATTTAAGAACGCACGACAACCATCTAGGTATGCCATGTACAAACTACCAATTTAAAAAAAACATCTTTTGTTTCATTATTGTATTAAAATAAAATTTAAAGATTCCCGGCCCTAAAATATAATTAGCTAAAACATGATGATAATGGTGACAGATGCACATGTTTATCTTATAACAACCCTCGTTTCTAATAATTTACCCTACCTAACCTACCAGACCCTACTAAATTTTAACTTAACGACGAAAACAATCGCATTCATTTTTAGAATTATTTATCTACTCGCTGACGCCCGCAGCTTCGCCCGCGTCAAGTTTTGTTCCTGTTTCCGCTTCCCGTGGGAACTTATTCCCGGGATAAAAAGTAGCCTTTGTGTTATTCCAGACCAATATCTACCCCTGTACCGAATTTCAGCTAGATCCGACAAGCAGTTAGAGCGTGAAAAAGTAACAAACACCCACACTCACAAACATTCGCATTTATAATATTAGTAAGATTCTACTCGTATGCTGAGAATGTTAGCTTAAGTACCTACAGTCTGAGGTACCTACCTACTAAAATTTTCCTTTCCACATTCCAATTGGCACTAATCTCGTATCCAAAAATTAAATGATGTTCGTTTGTCTCGCTAATATCCAAGAATTACGGAACCGATTAAACTGATTTTGGTTTTGATTTGAGTCCAGGGAAACTTTGGGTGATAGGAATATGATTCTCTGGTAGTACTTACGAAGTTCAGTTAACTTCATACAATACAAAAACAGTATTATATCGTCGTCGGAGTCGTCGCCATAACCATTAAGAATTAGGTACTCAATAATTGCTCGCACAGACAAATGGGCGACCATATTCATGCTCCATTAATGATAAGTCGATGTTATATCCATACTTTTTGAAGGTCACTGCATAAATAAGAAAAGAAAGATAGGTACACGTATGTAGGAAGGAACTTCTCTGACTCGCTTTCTCTCTCAAAAAATTTGCATTTCCTAAATATTTTTAGGTTAGGACTACTCTTATAGAGATGGTGTACATGTTTGAAGCGCTCGTGGCCCTTTCTTGTCCCATTTCGTAAACGGTCATTCCTTACGCTACGATCGGTAGGTACTGAGATAGGTGACCGTTTGCGGTATTTCCGTTAAGAAGTAGTTCCGAGCTTCAGACGGTTAGGTTTAGAAACATTTAATGTCTGTTACCAGCAGCCTGGAAGTTGCTAAGCTAAGTTGAACGCTTCTGGTGTAGCCTGAAACAACCGGAAGCCTCTTCAGTCAAGTCCTGTCTCTGACTTTTTAAACACAATAAGCAATAGAATTGGCTATACGAGTGTAGCACCGCTGGTGTTGTAAACGTTTATAAGCTGCGCTGCTACCTTGATAGTTTAGTAAAGGATAGACATTGAGGTACTCTCAATTAAATTTAAAAGTACCTACGCAGTACGCACGCAAAACTTAACCAGTCAACCACGGGCCCACGATACCATAATGCTATTAGGTTAGGGAAACTGTATGCTATTAATTTCCCTGATCATCCAAGCGAGCATAGAACAATTTCACAGGATGTGCCGACTATAATAGTTGTAATCCGATTAGCGAAATTAGTTTGCACGGCTTACATAGACAGACCCTTAAAATCCATATTATCTGTCATAAATCTTCTATTGGTACCTATTCGGTAACATATTTATATAGGGTGCTAATTAAACGACCTTCTTTTTAATAGCATTTTTAGCCTCCGTAAAAATACTTTGCCCCCTAAATTAATAAGTCAACCACAATTAATGAGCTTCAGAATTTATAGATTATAGCCACCAGTTAACCTCTCTATTAGCCACTGTTAATATAATTCAGCATCGTGATTATTTTTAAGCATCTAATTTTGTAACATGCATTCAAACAGTAAACTTCTAAAATACTAAAAAATGGCATCAAAATGGACATTATTTATTAATATCATAGCTTCTAATTTCCTAATTCAGCATGTTTAAAATGTAACTCGTCCAACATTTATGGATCATCAAAGTTAAGTAAAAATGCCACCAAAAAGCAAATTATGGCCACTAATATTACCTAAATAGCTAGGACCACTTGTAGCCACTAACTTAGTCTTTTGTAAACGATCACTGCAGTAAGCGACTACCGCTATTGCTGGTGCTCGGATGGTTACCACTTTGTAACATTTGATTTGCGAGAGTTTCCTTGCTTTGCAAGGCACGTCGTTCAGCCAACTGTGTGGGGTGTCACAATCTGGTGGAAACGGACAAGCGAGTCTTGAAACGGACTCGCTTGTCCGTTTTACACGGGAACATGGGACAGATTTTCGGGCATAAATGCTTTTATTTATTACTAGCTGTTGCCCGCGACTTCGTACGCGTGAAAATTGTTACAATGCCAATTTGATTGCTCTTTGCTTAGCCCCTAGGATATGTAGCGTGATAATATATCGCCTATTTTAAGACCCTACCCCTAGGTAATATTTGTGCAAAATTTGAATCAAATCTATTGAGTACTTTTCGAGATCCTTCCGGACAAAGCAAAGCAAACAGACAAACAGACAAACAGATAAACAGACAAACAGACAAACAGACAAAAAATTTTCTAACTATATTTTCGGCTTCGGTATCTTATGTTGAACAACCAGCAAGTATTTTTTTTTAAATATTTCCAATGTACAGTTTTGACTTTTCTATCATTTTATTATATGTATAGATTATGTGTTACCTGCAGTCTTTATAATCAGATATTCTATACATTACCAGCAGTCTAAAGCTGTCTACACACCAAAGCCGCCGCCGGCCTTACGCGGCGGGTTCTGCCGCCGGGAAAAACTTTTGAGGCTTTGGGTGTGTAGACAGCTTTAAGAATACCTGCCCCAGACTCCAGATGCCCCTTCGAAGCAATTTAAGAAATGTTTTGAATAAGTACGTGATTGTTCATACTTTGTCTAGTACTGTACAAATTTCCTAGGGATTTCATAGAATACCTGCTGGTCCACCGGTAATGTGTAAAATAAATAGGTCTTGGGTCACCATAAAATTATAAGTAGGTACCGCAAAATTATAAACTATCGAGGAATTATAAATTGTAACATATTGTAAAATATTAAATTTATTTGTAATACATTTGGCGCTTGGCGGCCGCTGCAGCGGCATGCTCGCTTCGCTTGCTCGCCTTCACGCGTTAGTGGTAACTGTTCCAACCTAACCTAACCTTCGCAAGCAGCGAACAACCCTTCCATACTCTCGTTATTTCATACATTGCCTTGCCTGCAAGTATCAGGTATTCTCTATAATGCCTAGACATCATACAGATTTCGGTCGGTGACATTATGTGTGCATGTAATACAGATTATGGAACTAAAGACAGATACCAAACAAAGAAGTGAGACCAAGAATGCAAATACTTAACCCAAATGTGAGTAACGAGTAATTTCTCATTAATCGTAAATTTATGACGACATTCAAGATATGCAATTCTAGAGAGTCTATAATGTACTCAATTTTGAGTTTAGTATTTGCTTTTTTAACCTCACTCTCTTGTTTGGTAAGCGTAATCTGTCTTTAGTTACAAAGTGATATCAAATAACGGCCTCTGATTGATGCTAATGGCCGGTCGCTGTCATCCTGTGCACTCGCGTCTAGCCTTACAGTGGCTATTTTCACGAAAAAAGAATATGATATATCTATTTTACACGCTAAGTTATAAAAACTGATGTTGTCTGTGGAGGCTTAAATTATATTTTTTTGAGGCTCTGGTTTTGAAGCTATTAAATATAAAATGGTGATTACATGTAAAATATGTGGCTGAATTAGTAAATTAGGTGTTAAAATATTATTACGGAGGACAAGTTAAAATAATTGTTGATCTTTATTTGATGCTTATAATGGAATGTTTAGGTGACGTTTTAGAGAGGACGAATTAGTATCTTAGAGGCTATATCATTTTCGCGTGGCTTAGTTATTAAATGAGAGGCTAAATGCCGTGGCCGAGAAAAACTTTTGAGGCTCGGTTTATTATATCCCATTTATATATAGGTACATTACAAGCTAATGCCTGCGTTTCTTTCCGCGAGGTGGGGTTTTCCTTTCCCCGATTTCCTTAGGAACTTGTTTCAGGGTTTAAAGAAGACTAAATATCCTTTTAAAGGCGCTATTCTATCTCTGTATTAAATTTGACCAGAATCTGTGGTTCAGGCGCCATGCGTGAAAGTAACACAAATGCTTTTGGATATTACATTACCCAAAAGTATATATGTTACTTTGACATCCAAAATTATATGGGATAGGGATGTTCGTCTCATAAAAATAAATTCTTGTTAACACGTTGAAAGCCACGTTAAAATATACTACTTTTCATTGGGGCCACGCGGCTCACCGGTGAGCCGAACCCTACTGTACCATTGGAGCCACGCGGGTCACCGGTGAGCCACTCGACGACTTAAACTTTAACATGTTTTGCAGGCCACTGCGCGCTGATATCATACATAAATGTTTGAAGCGTGAGCCGCGTGGCCTCCTGCAACACACCATTCAACTTGGTTTGAATATCTTGCAAAAGACTTAGAATTTATTTACAATTTTCTATACTTTGTGGGATGATTCTCAACTCTAACAAATAAAATGTGTAAAGGGGTTATTAACAAGGGTATTTTGCAACAAAAAATAATTATTTATTAGGTTTTAATATATCTTCAATAATAAATGAATTAAAATTAAGGAATTACAAAAATCTTAACATGAATTTTTAATATGGCACAAGTCTCTGGAAGTCTTATTTTTTCTCTCTCGCTTGTTTTCTTCTTCGAGATGATATTCAAGTCGTCATCATCTTCGGCTAAAGTAAAACTTTTGTCCAAAAGATTTATCTCGACATTTTCTATTTCTGCTAAGCCTTCTTGTGTAATAATAAAATCGTCAAACATATCTACATCCATTTTAACCAATAGCCAATATAATTACTTCAATAAACAAATACTTGGTACTACAAGTCAGCAGACTGGGATGGACTGCGAGAGTTCTATGCGTCGTACCCCCGGTGGCGGCTTTGTTTAGCCTCAGAGGATCTGGATTCTTGTGCTGTAGCAGTCGCTGAGGGGATCTAGGAGGGTAGGTATGGAATGCTACATTCCCAACCGCTGGATCCCTGTAGGTGCAAAAAAGCGACCGTGGTTCAATCGGCTCTGCAGAGAAGCTCTAATGCAGAAACAATCTGCCTACAGAGCTTGGACCACGGCTCGTGCAAATTCAGATCCAAACATCTCTGAGGTAAAACGCAAATTAAATGCCGCATCGAGGTCCAGTAAAAGAACAATTGTCAGGGCCAAGTTCGATTTCGTCGGCAGAATTGGCGAACGGCTAGCAGGCTACCCTTCAGAAAGTCGTGAATTTTGGTCGCTTGCCAAAGCTGCCGAGAGAAACTTCTGTCGGTCAGGTTTACCACCCTTGCTTAAACCCGACGGTAGTTTGACCCAGAGTGCCAAGGAGAAAGCCGACTTTTTGGGTAATCTCTTTGCCTCTAACTCGACCATGAGCGACGGGGGTGCTTTACCGCCGGGCATTCCGAGTTGTGGCACTTCCATGCCGGAAGTTAAATTTACACAGCGGAATGTCCGACGGGAGCTTCAATCCCTGGACGTTCACAAGTCGAGTGGGCCAGACGGCATTCCCGCGGTGGTACTTAAGCACTGTGGTCCAGAGTTGTGTCCGGTACTTACACGTCTTTTCCCACTTTCATATTCCATGCGACAAGTCCCGGCGTCGTGGAAGATTGCGTATATACATCCTGTACCCAAGAAAGGTGACAGGACCGACCCGGCCAATTACAGGCCTATAGTCGTCACCTCCCTTTTATCCAAGGTGATGGAGCGTGTAATTAATACACAGCTCCTGGGGTACCTTGAGGAACACGACCTGCTCAGTGACCGGCAGTATGGTTTCCGTCACGGTCGCTCGACGGGCGATCTTCTTGTGTACCCAACACACCGATGGGCGGCGGCTATCGAGAGTAAGGGTGAGGCTCTAGCAGTGAGCCTCGACATCTCTAAAGCATTTGACCGGGTCTGGCACCGTGGTCTTCTTACGAAATTGCCCTCATATGGACTACCTGAGAGATTATGCGGATGGGTGTCCAGCTTCTTGGCCGGTAAAAGCATCAGGGCCGTCGTTGACGGCAGCTGTTCAGACTGCATGGCCATAAACGCTGGAGTACTGGAGTACCGCAAGGCTCAGTGTTGTCCCCTACTCTGTTTCTGCTGCATATCAATGACATGTTATCTATTGACGGCATTCATTGTTATGCGGACGACAGTACGGTGGACACTTGTTACACGGGCCGCCCCGGTATCTCTCGGAATATAGTGTAGGAAAATCGTGAACAGCTTGTGTCTGAAATCGACGCTACTCTTACTAGAGTGTCCGATTGGCGTGGACAAAATCTTGTCCAGTTCAACCCTTCCAAGACGCAAGCGTGTTTTTTCACCGCTAAGCAAACCCCAATTACTGTAGCGCCGCAATTTTAGGGCACATCTCTTTCTATCTCCAAAAGTATAAGGATCCTTGGCGTTGACATCTCCAGTGACGTTCAGTTCCGTAGTCATTTGGAGGACAAGGCTAAGCTGGCGTCCAAGAAGCTAGGTGTGCTCAAGAGGGCGCGGCGGTACTTCACTGCGGCGCAAATACTGCTTCTCTATAAGTCGCAAGTGCGGCCGCATATGGAGTACTGCTGTCACCTCTGGGCGGGAGCACCTGAATATCAGCTTCGTCCGTCGTTCGTCGCTTAGGTTGTGGAATGACCTCTGCCTCGGTTTTCCCAAACGCCTACAGTATGGGGTTCTTCAAAAGGGGTCTTAGAAGGTTTTTACAGGGTCGGCAGCGCGAGTGTGGCACCTCTGGTGTTGCAAACGTTCATAGGCTGCGGTGACCACCGGTCCTTCTGGTGGGCCGTATGCTTGTCTGCCACCTTAGTGGTATAAAAAAAACTTATCACAAGAAATTGCGCGTGATTTACTCGTATTGCAAACGGTCGACTAATTTGCAGGCGGGTGAGTGGTGCGCGGGTGAGCCACAGCGTGACCCCCGCGGCCCCCGCGGTAGTAAGATCGCGTTTCCTTCTGATGTGGCCACGCGGCCCACCAGTGAGCCATAACTCATAAATGCAGTATTTATGGCATAAATATCGATTGTTTTAAATGGATATAATATTACTTCATCTTTTTTACGGATTACGTGAAAAAAACACTATTATGAAAATTGAAAGAAATATCATTTTCACTTTGGCCTAAACAAGTTTTCTCACGCGGCTCACACGGTGAGCCACGTGGCGTTCAACGTGTTAATATAAACATGGCTTTATTAAAACTTTTGGTTCTGAGATATCCAAAATAAATCGCTTCATAAAATACACATTTATCACAAACTAGATGACACCTGCGGCGCCGCCTTCGTGATATTCTTTTTTAAATTTCAGCAAGATCCGTTCAGCCGTTGTAGACCGTGAAGGAGTTACCAATATCCTGACTTCCAGACATCTCTATATTATTCCACATTAACAAACTTTCGCAATTCGTAAGATAAATACAATAAAACAACTGACATGGAAACTTCCTCCTTTTACTTAGTCAGTTGAAAATATTGTGAGATTAAGGCGACATGTTAACGGCCCATTTCTATATGTTATATCCTTGTAGTAATTTGTACCTACAAATAGGTATCTACATAAATTTTCTCTTTTCGACGGATTCCAAAAGAAAAGGCTGTCTAATTCGACTGTAATTTTTTTAATGTTGCTTCTTATTTAAAGGTTGCCGAGCAGGCCCACTCAACTGCGACCTCCTCGTCATGGGGTCAGCTTGGCGGGATATCTGTACATCGACTAATGGGGGCAGCCCGCAGCACCCATTAAGCGACGTTACAGGGTACACTGTCTTGGTTTGGTTTCTAAATACTAAGAGGTTGTCCTACCCAGCATCCCAATGGATCATTGGGTCTTGGGATATTAGGAATTTCTTTAGTACGTTTACGTACCTACCTGCTTGTAAATTCAAATATTTTACATCTCAACACTAGCCTCTACCGATTGAATCGTAGGTGCCATAAGTGGAATAAAGTCTGAATTATTAAAAATGTTCCACTAAAGGCACCTGCGAAGGACAACGGAAGTTGCCTTAAGTGCCATTTTCCTCAGGTCTCCTAAAATCGGGTGCCCTAGATGGCATGCATCGGCATTAATGGGCATGCATCGATATAGGTATTGTAAGTATGTAATTAATAAATTTATTCGGTTAAAATCAACAGCACGAATCAATGTGCTTTAGCGTGTCCTAACGAAAGTACGAAGGTAGTCTTAGTCTTAAAACTCTTGTCTTCAAACGACCATCAATCTCTTTTTGATACATACATACATAATTGGCCACGCCTTTATCCCCGAAGGGGTAGACAGAGGCATATTACACTCGAGAGCAATGAATCCGGGTCACTTAAAGAATCCTAAAAATCTCGGAAACTAAAAATGCTAGGTTAATGCAATAAATTGTATTTAATAGACAATGTAATACTCCTTAAATGAAGGTATTAAAACTTCTTAGTTATTGTAAAGTTATATCATAAAAAAATCAAATTTGAATAAACCGGCCAAGTGCGAGTTGGACTCGCCCATGAAGGGTTTCGTAGCAGCAAGTAACATAATATAAAAGTTCTTATAGTTCGTTGTAACTTTGATTGATGTTTTAACACGTTCGCAGTGGTAGTGATTTTTCTAACCGAAAATTGCGGTTTATGACGTATTAAAAAAAAACTACTAGCTCTATCTCGTTCGAACCAATTTTCGTTGGTAGTTTTTATGGCAATGTACATCATATTTTTTTTTTAGATTTATCATTCTCTTAGTTTAGAAGTTAGAGGGGGGGGGACACACATTTTTCCACTTTGGAAGTGTCTCTTGCGCAAACTATTCATTTTAGAAAAAAATAATGTTAGGAACCTCAATAGCATTTTTGAAGACCTATCTATAGATACCCCACACGTATGGCTGTGATGAAAAAAAAAATTTTGAGTTTCAGTTCTGAGTATGGGGACCCCCAAATTTTACTACTTTTTTTCTAGTTTTATATAAGAATCTTAACGCGGTTCACAGAATACATCTAGTTACCAAGTTTCAATGGCATAGGCCTTATAGTTTCGGAGAAAAATGGCTGTGACACACGGACGGACAGACAGACAGACAGACAGACAGACATGACGAATCTATAAGGGTTCCGTTTTTGCCATTTGGCTACGAAACCCTAAAAAGGGCCACTTTCGAAGATGGAACTACGAAATTACAGCATTTGGTGTTGCTTTTGTTTGTAATCTGTCATTTATGTGGGTACATAAACCATGTTGATAGTGCTCTATATTCATTAATCAAGCTGAAATTATGTCGCTTACGCCTGAAGAATGCACCAGAATACTTACAATGCTGGAAACCGGCCGGAGTCAGCGCGATACAGCCAGGACTGTCGGTGTGTCGCTGTCAACAGTACAAAGAGTTCTCCGACGTTACGAAGAAACTGGTTCTAACCTACGCAGACCAGGAACGGGCAGAACCAGGTGTACCATAGCACGAGAAGACCGATACTTGGTGAACACCATGCTTCGAAATCGCTTTCTCACAGGAACTGAACTCACCAATCAGTTTCGACGCCTCGGAGGAAGTAACCCAAGTGCATGGACAGTAAGACGTCGGCTTGCTGAATCTAACTTAAAACCCCTTAGACCTGCAAACGGCCCTAAACTGGAGCGTGGGCATCGTATTTCGAGACTAAGGTATGCCCAGAGCCACGTAAATTGGAGTATTGAAGATTGGTCAAAAGTTATGTTCTCCGACGAATCAAAATTTAAGTATGCTCTACAAGCACGATGGAAGACACAGAGTGTATCGAAGACCAGGGGAAAGATTCAAGCAAGCATGCATCGAAGAAAAAGTAGCCTACGGTGGTGGGTCTGTACTTGTGTGGGCCGGAATTTCTTCTGAAAGTCGCACAGAGCTGGTGATCATAGAAAACGGCTCTTTAACTAGCGTAAAATATGTGGAAGAAATCCTCAATGATCACGTTGGTCCATTTATGGTCAATTTAGGTGAGGATGCTATATTTATGCATGACAATGCCCGACCTCATACAGGTAGGATTGTGAATGACTACCTTCAAGAGATGAACATTACTCGTATGGAGTGGCCAGCGCGCAGCCCGGATATCAACCCGATCGAGCATGCTTGGGACGAGCTAGGCAGATGCGTAAAACAACGAAACCCTCCCCCAATCACGCTTCGTGAGCTCAAAATTGCTCTCACAGAGGAATGGGAGAATATTCCCCAAAATCGTATAAGGAACTTGGTGTACAGCATGCCAAACCGCGTAAACGCAGTAATGGAAGCACGAGGAGGCAATACGAAGTATTAAAATTCAAGAAAATCGTAATAAAGTTCAAAAATTTCATGTTTCCTATTTTTGTTTTAAGGAGAGATCAGCAGTTTTTTCTTTATGTAATTTTGTGTTAATAAAATGTATGGTGACTCATATTTTTTTTACTTTCATTTAAGGAGTATTACATTGTCTATTAAATACAATTTATTGCATTAACCTATCATTTTTAGTTTCCGAGATTTTTAACATTCTTTAAGTGACCCGGATTCATTGCTCTCGAGTGTATATGTTCACATTTCACCTTTTTGAATTTGCCCCACGTAATATGTGGTGAGCCGTATTGTATTGCCATCTCGAGATGGACAGGCTCAGGTTGTGACTGCCTGCTATTGAAATTTTTCAAACCGCCTAAAAAGGCCTTCAAATTGGCTAATCGACTGCCATTTTACTGGCAGCCAGGACCAACGGCTTAACGTGCCTTTCAAAGCACGGAAACGCTCAAATAAATGTCACAAAGTGATCACATGGATGGTCACCCATCCAAGGGCTGGCCATAGTAAAAGTTGCTTACTGCACTGATCGTTGATAGAACACTAAGTCTGTGGGGCGACGAGCGCTTCAATCTCTGCCGCTGTCTTTGGAATCTCTGAAAAACGCTCTTTTTGATAATGCAATTACCTAATAAACGTTATGACCTATTTCACATAACCACTTTAGATCAATTTACTGCAGGACTCACCTTACAAAGCATTCTCCTCTTCTAAGTCAACAGAGCACTTCAATTTTAGTACGGAACCCTACGTGTGCTAGTCAGACTCGCACTTGGCCGGTTCCTTTGGTTATTTCTAATAGAACCATCTCAAGTGTCGGTACATACTTACTAGTATATTATCTCTATCAAAATGGGCAAACTGTGAAAGACTGGCATAAAAAATATTACAGTAGAAACGTAGTACCTCTACCTAAGTACGCAATTTGTATTTAAGTGCTGGAAGATGAGAATTGGCGTAATCTTGTTTCTGAGAAGGAAGATGACCTGCTTTGCAATTTACTTCGCCTTAATAAAAGTTAAAACAAATGACTTGAGTCGAGAGTTACATGGCATTAACAAAAATTTTAACAAAAAATAAACCGACTTAAAAGAATACTCAAAGCTGAAAAATAAAATTTACTTAGCACAAAGTAATAGTATATTTTGATATATTAGATATTATTCAACATAATATTGAAATCGACTTTTTGTAGACAAATTAATGTTCCCTACTATTATAGTTTGACTGACTATTTAATGACAAAAATATAAAAAAAACATGCAGACGAATTGAGAACCTCCTCCTTTTTTTGAAGTCGGTTAAAAATATTCTAAAACGAATGTGACACGTACATAACTATACTGTATTTCAATAGCTTTGCGCAAAAATGTAAACAATCACATTTGATCCTTTATATATCCATAGTTTATTTACGGTTACAAAAATCACTACCACTGCGAAAGTGTTAAATAAATAAATAAATAAATAAATATTCACGGACATTTCACACAACGCTATCTGATCCCAAAGTAAGCGTTGTGTGAAATGTCCGTGAATGTCCGTTAAAACATCAATTAAAGTTACAACGAATTATAAGAACTTTTCTATTATGTTACTAGCTGCAACGAAACCTTTCATGGGCGAGTCCAACTCGCACTTGCCCGGTTTTTGTAGCTATTTACTACTTAAAATTGCAACCTTTCCATTTGAGTTCATTATTCATATTGATTATTTATACATCACTATACTTAAATATACGGATATTGATATATTTACTCTCACTACAAATATCGTACCGCTCGCAGCTCGCGTTCGGAATGAAGATGTAAGAAAGAGAGTTGGTTTGGAAGAGAGTGTCGGTGTTAAAGTTAGGAAGGGCATGCTACAATGGTTTGGGCATGTGGAGCGAATGGGAGATGAAAGAATGGCAAAACAGATATACAACACGAAAGTGGATGGACGTAGGAGTCAGGGAAGGCCACGACACACCTACCACGATCAAATTAATCGTGTGTTAGCAGAAGGTGGTGTCAAAAGCCGAAGGAACCGACGTGCATGCAGGAAAAGAAAAATTAAATTTGAAGAAGCAAGTGAGTTGTGTATGGACTGTGCCGTGTGGCACTTGGTTTGTTCTGCCTACCCCGCAAGAGATTTGGCGTGAAGATAGTATAGCATAGTACTAAAAATTAAATTAGATTATAAATCACACTATGACACGAAATCGGTGTCACCGATTTGAACTTTTTAGTTTACTACCTACATGACACTGCAGAGTGCAGAAAATAAATTGGTATTGGTCTCTTGTACGACAAAACGATAGACCCGTTGTTGCGGTCATTATAAACGTTGATTAAGTATGTAGGTACACAGCTGGACAGCCGGATAGTTCCGTTCTGTACCTACCTACATGGGTAGGTAAACCGAACGGTTGTCTACCTCACAAATAAATTACCCGGTCAAATAAGCCTTTCCACTATAGTTTGAATGAACAACTTTGTGCAGTCACCCTTAACACCTTGTAACTAATAGCAGGTATTGCTTTGAACCATTTCGTACAAGTTTTAGTATCTACTTAGGTATAGATAGGTATCCGATAAAGTTTCGACATCGAAAAATAAATCAGGGTATTGTACCTACTTAATAATTATTATTTCCAATTTAGTTTTATGCAATGTGCTGGGAGCACTGACCTGTAATAATAATCGCTGGACTGGCTATTCCATACAAAATGACAGCTACTTTTTTGGGCCGATTCAAAGCGCCTCTGCCGAGTGCACTGAGAACTAAATTAGTTTGCAAATGGCCGTTGTTTGTTTATTTCAGAAGGAGTTTATGTGTGAAATTTCGAATATTTTTAAGGTATTACTGTGATTGGTATAAATTTGAAGTGTTTTGATGTATAAATTTAGTTCATAGTGTAATTAAGTAGATATTTAGCATGAGATCGTGTGTATATTGTAAAACAAGATACGATAAGGGCTGTGGCGTCTCTTTTCACAAGTAAGTAAATCTAAGAATCTAATTCTTAAACAATTATTATAAAACCATAATTTAGGTTTTTTTTACTATCATAAGCGAATACCCTTCGAGTTTCGGGGATTTTACGAATATTTTTATAACCTATAATGATTAATAAGGATGTCAAAATGTATATCGATAATTTTCTGTCCAATGCCAAAATTCGTAGTTTAAAAAACAAGAGGCATGGTAAAAGTTCTTTAATTATTTAATGAACATATTAAAATTATTAATAAACACTTAAAATTGTAGTTGATAATCGAAACAGTAACTAACTAGCGTGTGAAATATAACTTTCTAGCACTAACATTGAATTATAACATTTAGTGAGACTATTTTTTGTTAATAATTAAATTATTTACTCTTGTTCATAATATTTAAATGTTCCTTTTATTACAGGTTTCCCTCCGATTACAGTTTAAAACAGTGGCTAAAAAAAATGAAGCTTGTCAATTGGACTCCGAAAACATCAGATTATCTTTGTTCAAAACATTTTACTGATGACTGTTTATTAAAACATGGGTCACGGACTGCTTTAAAAAAGTGCAGTATACCTACAATATTTCTTGGTAGGTGTAAATTAGTTAGTGAATACTTCTTTGGTATTTAAGAAATATAATTGAATATAAATAACCAACACTCAATATTTTTCAGAAACTGATTCATCGTTGGTCACTGCAGAAACTGATTCATCTACATATGATGACCCATGCTCCCGTGATAGTCCAATCAACTTACCTTAATCTAATTCACCTGTAGTACATAATATATGCAAGTCCAGTTACCAACTGATGATTCTCAGCATAGCCAAATGAATCCAGAGGAAGCAGGTTTTTTTTTTTATAATACCACAAAATTTCCAAACAAGTATACAGCCCGCCTGATAGTAAACAGTTACCATGACCATAGTCATTTGTAACAAGAGTCAACACTAGGTAGTAGTTTCCAAGTTGAATGGCCTATTCATGCCAAGTCAACAATGCTCTACGACTATTGGTTTATTTGAAGTATTCTTTCTCTATAGCAGTGATGCTTTCTGCTGCACTAAGGCCCACTTGCACAGATCTGATTTAACGTGTTTAACCTAGAGTTAACTGCTAACCCCAAGTTCAATCAATAATTTGTCTTGCATCAACAAGGCGCCAGAAACGAATTATTACACTGATCGTTCTGAATAACACACAAACATAAATCAAATTAAGGTACAGTCAAGGGCAAAAATATGGATACACGTACAGTTTACATAATTTGGTATTCATCTACACAGGCAATAATTTGAAAAAGGTCATCTCGTTTTGTGTAAAATTTTAGTTTTTTTAAGCAGTACATGCTTAGTTAATCAATTTGGTTTCGGTACAGCATTCAGATTTCTGGTGTGCATTCAGTTAATTGGTGGAGTTACCTAGTGTGCAGAAAAAATATATAGATGTACATTTAAAAATATCCCAATTTAAATTTGTATCGAAAACGCTCCAAACTGTCATGGTGCCTCGTGTGACGTCACTTGTTGCCAAATAAAACAAAAAGAAAATGTGTATTATTTTTTTATGAGTCCTTTCAATGATTTGTTTTGTGATTTAGATTTTTAAAAAGTTTTAGTAAAAAGAAACGTTTAGGGGTGAACTTTCACTGTTGAAATCTGTTGTATTTTATGAAAACGTGTAAGAATCTAAGCAATTACACAAGATGACACGACTTGTGACATAAGATGTCAAGACTCAAGACTGCCTGAGTGCGTCAAACGTCAAAGTAGCAAACTGTTACGTCACACTTTCTGATAGAGGTATTTGATGTGACGTGACGTTATGCCTATTTATTCCAAACTTATTTTCTAAAAATAATAGTACCTAATCCTTAATTTGTGTACCAATTTATATTACTTTTTGTTATTTATATATTGGACATAGTCGTTAGAAACACACATCAATCAGATTTATTCTTAGTGGACACAAGCCTATTTTAAGAGAATCTACTTTGTTTTTCAATCTTTTTAAAATATGTGATATATTTATATAGATAATTTCCTTTTAAAAATTATACAGATGTGCATTTAAAAATATACCGTAATAAATGTGTGATTTCTTATTTTTTTTAAATACCTACCCTCCTCTGTACTTACCTACTGCAAACAAACAAAACTACAATAAATCCTAATCCTAATTAACCTGTCACTTAACAAAATTCCTCTCTGGGCACGGCTGCTTCGGGAAGTAAATGGGAAATAGTTGCCATTGAGGCGGAATAGCAAGTTGGCATTGGCTGCTTCGGGGAGCACGCTCGCACGGCTCACGTTAAGCGAGGCGTCCACCAGGCGGACCGGGCCGCAGCGCAGAGCAAAAATTCGCGTGCCGTACGTTTCATATGAAATTGTGTAGCATCTGCCTTTACTAGAGGCGGGCCGCAACGAAACGCAGTTTCATTAAAAACGTATGGCATGCGGATTTTTGCGTTGCGGCCCGGCCCGGCCCATCCGCCTATTGGACGCCTAGCTTTAAGTTCTAACATGACCCAATTATGATTAAAGACAACCAATGACTGTGTGGGCTGTGTCCGGTGTTATTTTTCAGCCGATTTACAAAAGTAACACTACTTTGGCAACATACCTGCGACCACTGTTTAAGCAAACACTTTTTTTTTATATTAAGCTCGCCAAACTGAATTCGCGAGCCTGATGGTTAGCCTACTTAGGTACTTTAAAGTAGTCATTCATATTATGTAAACATCATTGGTACAAAAATAAAATTAACATTGTAGTCGATATCTGGTAAAGTTTTTATCGACACCAAGACAGGTGTTGTACATCACTAGTATTAGTTCCAAGTGCATTCGCTAGCTGCCGTCAGCGCCAAATGGCGATTTTCAATTAGGCACACTTTTATGAAACCGATCACCAGTCCAGATAATATTACAGGTCAGTGGCTGGGAGGCAACGAACTAGGTACTTTATCTATCTGTTTATCTGGTTTTATTATAAGTTAGTAGGTAGGTATTCAAAACCTGCACGTGTCCAACACGGCAATTTTATCTATGCTCACCACATTTCACGTGTTTTCAAATGGTAAAATGTGGTAGGTAGTATTAGTATCTAATCTATGCCTCTGCCTACTCCTTCGGGGATAAAAGTATGTAGGTATGTAATAAGTAGATAGGTAAGACTAGAAAGTCAAACCCAACTTGAATTAGATATTATCACAGCTAATATTGTCAAAGCTCTACAATATTTCATTCGATAAACTAAAATAATTGGCATAGCGAACATAAAGTAAGTAGGTAGGTACTTAGGTAGGTATTTTTTTGAAACACCTATTCAACGATATTTCGCACTACAACATGGTAGACGAGAAATAAATTTCCGCGACCGCGTTACGTAGGGGAGATGTGCATGCGCATCAAAATTTTTATTCAACACGGTTCAAAATTACCGCCTCTGACTAAATTTCACACTGTTCTGTCAGCTGTCACATTGCTTTATCAGCTGCCACAAGGCCCACAAGGTGTGATGCACATGCACACGAGGTCTTTGCGACTTGACAAGGCTCATGACTACATATAGATACACCACAAATTAGAGATAGTACAGAATGATGGAAACCTATACAGTTTGTCTATAAAGTCGTGACATGAATGTTTGAGGAACTAAAAATAGTTATGTGTGTGGCAACACTGGCAACACGAAACATATGTACGTCAGTTGTCAATGTTATCGTCGAATTTCGTTTACTCTCTTACGTAACTTTAATGTTTGGATTAAACTGCAACAAATTGAGATCAAACTACGCATAAAGGTTTGAGAAATGAGTAAAGAAAATCGGAGTGGTGCACAGGAAGTGATTTTTAAAGTTTTCCAGTGATGTTTCGCGGAGTACTAAGCTGGACAATTGTTGTGCGATTTTGAGGATGTTTATGAGCGAAAAGCATCTTTGGTGGGTATGTAATCGTGTTATTGTTTGTTTTGAATCTGTCTGAAGTTACAAATTCACTGAATTTACGATTTGGAGACAAAAAAAGGCATTGTTTACATATTTTTAGGTTAGAATCTTAAACTTACAATCTACCTATAATGTAAGTCAGTGGTTAGAACAACATGGTTATTTTATAGCACGACCTACATTTTTGATACTCAGTTCAATCTGGTTTTCTACCAATTTTTATTTTAAAATTAATTGCTTTATGTCAATAGTTGGTTTCCAATATGTAATTAATTTTCTTTTTTTACTCTTTTCAGGAAAATCAGAGAGTACAGTTAGGCGAATAGTTAACGAAGGTTTTAATAATGAAGGAAAGTTTGAAACTCCTGGTAAACACAGAAAAGGTCGGCAAAGAAAGAAATAGACGATTTTAATATTTGAGCACTGCGCCAAAAAAATCGCTGTCAGATGGGGGAAAGTTACAGATAAAACATGTAATTACATGATTGTGGCAAAGCAATTGGGACTGCTAGGCACCTGCTGGTGGGTTGTAAGACGCTATTAGACCGGGGCTTCTGGATCTGGTTCAATAACTTTATTCTGGATCTGATTAAATAAAACAGAAACAAAATTAAAAATGTATAATGTGTTTTATTTATTAACTCACTAGCTGATGCCCGCAGCTTCGCCCGTGTCAAATTTGTTCTCGTTAGGAACTTATTCCCGGGATGAAAAGTAGCCTATGTGTTATTCCAGACTATAATGTATCCCTGTACCAAATTTCAGCCAGATCAGTTCAACTGTTCGAGCGTGAAAGAGTCTCACATCCACACTCATAAGCTTTCGCATTTATAATATTTGTATTGTTCCCGTTCCCGCTTCCCGTAAGAACTTATTCCCGGAATAAAAAGTAGCCATGGTTATTCCAGATTATAATGTATCCCTGTACCAAATTTCAGCCAGATCCCTTTAACCGTTCGAGCGTGTAAGAGTAATAAACATCCACACTCACAAACTGTCGCATTTATAATATTAGTAAGATTTTACTCGGAACGAACTCCTCGTATCAAAATCATTTTGGTCGTACTATATAGGGTTGCATACATGCATTCAGCAGCGCCCTCATTTAATTTCACGACTTTATAGACAAACTGTACTATATTCCTTTCTTGCCCGTGGTACTACTAAGTGGTCCCAGTAGTACCACTGGTAATTCAATTTTACCCGTGGTACTACTGGATCAAAAATAAATGAAGATCAGTAAAAACAAATGAAGATCGGTAAAACAAACGAAGATCGGTAAAAACAAATGTAGATCTATAAAAACAAATGAAGATTGGTGAAAATAAAATGAAGGTCGGAAAAACAGGTGAAGATTGGAAAAAAAACAAGAGAAGATCGGGAAAAACAAGTGACGATTGGGAAAAACAAGTGAAGATCGGGAAAACAAGTGAAATCGGGAAAAACAAGTGACGAAAGGTAAAAATAAGTGAAGATCGGTAAAAACAAGTGAAGATCAGTATTTTGTAACACATCTTTAAGGCGAGAATGAATGGGCTAGCTGGTAGGGGTCAACCTTTGGCGTACGCATGGTAACCAAATTGATGATCTGCTGGAAAAATGCCAGGTCAAGAGTACCCTTAACCGGCGAGCGTATATGAAAGCACTTATGAAAGTAGAAGAAACGAAAGTGGTATGCCAGGATCGTAGCAAGTGGATAGCCATAGTCTCAGCCTACCCCGATGGGAAACAGGCGTAATGATATGTATATATTGTATGTAGTACCACGGGTAAAATTGAATTACCAGGGGTTCTTCTGGGACCTCTTAAGAGTACCACAGGTATTTTTTTACAGGCGGTACTACCAGCAAGAAAGCGTCTACTCCCACTTGTTCTGTTGAGTAGTTCTGTTAACAGAACTACTGGTAATTTTTTTTCATTCCTCATACTCGGAAAGTAGTGTTTTCTTGATCTGATTATTGGGTGGAAAATGTTGTTTACCTCCCTAGAGATGGAAAAACTCATACAAATTACTTTCCAGCCAAGAGGGTCGCGTCGGAATGAACTTTAAAAATAGAACTGCTGTCAGCTGTGAAGAGATATTATAAAAAATAAAAATTAATTTAAAAAAATCTGCGGTCATGCGACTTTCTAAACAGCCAGTGATAAGCTGCAACAATTACGCGGTGAGTTCCATATTTAAAATTTAAAAAGTCGACATAAATTGGCGGGATATTATAAGTGTTATTTATCTGTCTGTGACAGAATTTAAAAAAATAGGTACAGTCACGAGCAATAATATGTATACATTGTCAAGGCTCCTAAAATACGTAAACACCTTCGGCTCCAAAACGAAGTGCTCAACGTGAAGAGCATAAAATTGTAACCACGAGTTCACACCATAAATATGTTTACACTCATTACTTCACTAAATTATGTCCATTAAGAAAGGAACAAAACTATGTATGCACGTTTGCATCAATAACATGTATTCACGCGTTGATTCATAAGATGTACTCATCTTATATTCCATTAAATTATATTTAACTTCTCCGGCAATAACATGTACTGCTCGTTCGCTCTAACTTTGCCGCTCGGCTCTATACTAAAGTCGAATTTTTGATTAGACGAAGTAAATTGACAGCAACTAATGTCACTTCTTCTTGTAGTGTTGCGTATTTTCTATGACGAAGTGACATTAGCTACTGTCAATTTACTTCGTATAATTAACAAATCGGGTATACGCCTCTACACCAGCGGCAAAGTTAGAGCGAACAGGTAGTATCTGAACAGTGCTGCATAAATATGTATCCACTTTTGATAAAAACCTCCAAATAAGATAATATGATTTAATATCTAAATAGAAACTTAGACAAAAAGAATACTGAACTGAAAAAAATAATATATACCTACTCTAAATTGCATTTTATATAAAAATCCAAATATGGCTGCAAGTAATTTTGACCTTATCAACTTGCGTAGTCTTTTGTTTTATAGATCTGCATAATGTTTTATCGATCTTCATTTGTTTTTCCGATCGCCATTTGTTTTATCGATCTTCATTTGTTTTGACGATCTTCATTTGTTTAGTCGATCTTCATTTGTTTTGTCGATCTTCATTTGTTTTGTCAATCTTCATTTGTTTTGCCGATCTTCATTTGTTTCGACGATCTCCATTTGTTAAGTCAATCTTCATTTGTTTATTCGACCATCATTTGTTTTGTCGATCTTCATTTGTTTTGATTTCTACTTCTATTGATTTTGTGAAACCGTGGCTCAATCATCCCCTTAAAATAACAGAACAAGTGGGAATAGTTGAAAGATAAGTCGCGGGTAAAGCATAGTCTTATGAGTCACAGAACTAACGGGAATAAAATTACCAGTAGTCCTGCCAACAGAACTACTCAACAGTACAGGTGATTGGAATAATTTACGTAAGTCAGGTGTAAAGCATAGTCATAAAATTCACAGAACTAATGGTAATAAAATTACCAGTAGTTCTGCCAACAGAACTAGTCAACAGAACAGGGAGTAGAGGCAAGAAAGGACTAAATTCGCTGAGGCTACGCACACATAGACAACTCATTCACAGACACGAGGTCACGCGGTCTCAACCGAATTTTTCGATACTGATTAGTGCGTGAGTGTGTGTAGCAGAGGTCAGGTGTGAATAAAGTACATAGGTACCTACATGAGTTTTCCATTCTGTAGGTACTATCTCCAATTAAGCATACCTACACGACTACACGTCGATGCACACTCACTATGCAAGGAGAGCACGCACACTTGGAGCTACTTTCATACGATCTGAGATGTCAAGTTATATTGTGAGAGGACTCTGTAGCCCACAACACCCGTTTCACCAGTGCCCTGATAAAACGGGTGTTAGCATCAAACAGCGTTATTATAATAATAATGAATGGATCACTCACTATCGACTGACGATGCTAAATTGGCAGAAAATGTGGTTTGGACACGAACATAAATTCTTCTTAGCCATCATCATAAATTATATTATTAGTTAAAAAAATCGTGTTGCTCCCAAAAAATCATAAAGAAAACTACCTTCAGTTTGTAAAGATTTCATCACATTTTTAAAGTGACATTAAGGTAGTGAGAACAGAAGTCGATTGAACGTTAGTTATAAGTAACCGAAGGTTTCTAAAATCATACTGCCAACTTAGTGTCAAAATTAATAAAGGTACAATAATTGGCAGTATGATTTTAAAAATCTTTGCCTATTCCTTGAGCAAATTAAAAAAAAATGTAGACACGGAGAGAAAAAAAAAACATTAACTGTCATTCATTTGTCACATACATTCAATGATTCCAATGTCAGTGATAAATTGGCGTGTGTGTTTGTGTTTGTTACATGTCTTGTGTTTGTTACTTGTCTTGTGTTTTGCTATTTCGTCTTGGAATTAACTGCAATTCGTAATTTCCGTGCGAATAATGTAAAATGTTCACTTGAAGCATAAATCTTAAAACATTTACTCCCTTGGAAACAGGTATTGCACCGCTTCGTATTGTATGAGTTTATGAATACGTTTAATCAAGAAATGTAAGTTCTCTCTAGATTTTTTTCAATAATTCCTATGATATTACACAGACACCTATCTATTTATTTTCTATCTCACCACCAACTGTTTTAACATAGACCCAGATGCCACTTGTGGCGTAGTTAAATCTTCCCGAAGAGATCCAATTGACAACGAAGATTTTTCCAACCTTCCTCTTGAAACCATCACAAAAGTTTCTCTTTCACAGTATACATTAGGCTCTAACCCTTTTCGATCGAGCTATCCAAAAAGATTTTTTATCAGAATATTTCAAATAACAATTTATTCTGACACTTCAACAAATATGTTCATGTGGCTTCGGTTCCATGAAATGATCTACAAAAGTTACTCTTCTTTACCCTTCTCTGATCTCCATTATAATTAAAATAGGTGTCTGTTGATAAGCAAAGACTCCTCATAACCTTTAGAAAATCTAAAAAAAGAAATGTAAGTACCTATGTATCAAAAAAGAAAGTTATTACTTCAAATATCTTCAACAAAGTTTAGTAAGTAACATACCCACCTAAAACCTCAGATTTTAATTATATTCTTTTTGTCTGAGCCTAATAGATACACCAATCAATTGCATGTGACTTGCATAAACCCAAAATGGTTCTTAGTCCAGTATAATAAACAAAACATTGCTCCAAAAGTAAAAAACAAAAATTAAATTGTTTCTTATTAAGTGTCCTCAAGATCACTATAATGTTTTACTAATACAGGGTGGAATTTAAAGACGGTAGTTGGAGGGAAAGTACCCTTAATATTGATAATGGCAAGTTTTGCTGAAAAGAAACATTCCTTTATTTTCAAAAGTTAGTAAAACTGCATTTAAAGATTTTAGAAAAATCACCTGTTTGAGCCGGGAATCGAACCTGGGAGATGTGAAAAAAAAAACATCCTGTATTTTATGACACCAACCAAAAGAATCTTCAATAGGGATACATTTCTTTTAAACAACATACTATCTTAAATTAAAGGAAGATCAAGTAAAATATGTTTTTATTGTGAAGCTTACTCACTATCTGGAGGAAAAAAAACTGTCTAATTGAGAACCTCCCTTTTTTGTTGAAGTTGGTTGAGTGACCAGAACGAATATTCCCATTTACAGAAACTAGAACATATATGTTTAACCAACTTTAAAAATATCAGAATAATCTCAATTAGACTGTTTTTTTTTTCTTCAGATAGTGAGTAAGCTTTACTATAAAAACATATTTTACTTGGTCTTCCGCTAATTTCAGATACTATTTTATTTAAAGGAAATAGGTAGTTCCTTATTAAAGACTCTTTCGGTTGGTATCATAAAATACAGGATGTTTTTTTTTTCACATCTCCCAGGTTCGATACCCGGCCCAAACAGGTGATTTTTCAAAAATCTTTAAATGCAGTTTTACTTACTTTGGAAAATAAAGGAATGTTTCCTTTGACCAAAACTTGCCATTATCAATATTAAGGGTACTTTCCCTCCAACTACCGTCTTTAAATTCCACCCTGTATAATAAAAAAATATAGTGTATAAACTTCCAACCAGATCATATGTGTCTAATTCAATAATGGTACATTGCAGTTTTTACATTTGCCACACGCAGTTGCCATGGGATTTTAAAACCGGAAACAGGTAATGCACACGTCGTAATATTAATTAATATAATATTTGTGGACATCCACACACAACACCATCCAGCCCAAATTAAGCTTATATAAGCTTGTGCTATGAGATCTAGACAACTGATATACTTACTTATATATTTCCAAAAACATACATAATTATACATAAAAAACACCCAAACTCCGAAACAAACAATTGTGGATCACACAAATATTTGGAACAACCCAGGAATCGAACCCAGGACCTCCAGCGCCACAGTAGTATCACTACGGTCTACGCCACAGAGGCAGTCATAACGTTTATTCTATAAAATTGCTAAAGAATTGTCCATTGTTTGCTGCTCATGTTATATGGTGTAAAATAATCACTTTTTTTGCATTACAGTGCCAATAGCTGTTGAAAATGTGTGATAGCGATGAAGGTGGTGACTCTGGTCGGTCTGGAATGGATCTGACCGGGTTTCTATTTGGTAACATTGACGAAAGGGGTCAGCTTGAAGATGACGGCCTACTAGATGGAGAATCAAAACGAATGCTGTCTTCACTAACTCGATTTGGTTTGGGTTCCATACTCTCTGAAGTTTTGGATGAGGAGGATATTTCGAAAGAGGATGAAGAAAAGGGTTAGTTTAAAAACTATCACTTAAATGATACTTATAATTATTATACCTTATTAGGGAGAAACATTATGTTATTATTATTATATAATGCACTAGCAGCTTTTAGCTGATGCGTGCATATATAGTGCACTTAGTTGGTTAACAAAAATTGTCCAGTCTGTTCTTAAAGGAGTTTACAGAGGGAGCACTTATAACAGATTCCGGCAGTTTGTTCCAGGATTTCACCACACGGTTAGGCAAAAAGGGTTTGCATGGGTCACTTGTACTAGTTGCCTATGGAGTTTCAGAGAATGCCCTCTAAGATGTTCATTAGTATTCATGGTGAAAAGTCCGGGCAGCACAGGTGATGATGATGATGATGTTTGTTTAACATTTTTTTTGTTTCAGATTATACTCAAAAAAGTCCTTCAGCAGTTGACTTTTTTGATATAGATGATGTAGCTGAAGAAATCAAGGTAAAAATTAATATTGGTTTCTGGGAACTTACTAACGTAAATGTTACAATATTCTTGTTCAGAGCTAGATTAAGGTTAAGGACTCTCACTGATGCACTTGCAGAGATATTTCAACCATTATCTATAATAATCTGGGTGTAGTGGGGCCCTACCAACACCATCGGGCCCAAGTCAACCTCACGTGCAAGCTCGTGCACCTGCTGAACAACGGACGAGGCTCTGACGGCGGCGGTCCATTTCAACACGGCGATGGGCTCACCACCTGTCACGTGGGACCGAATTGTACAAGGTGAAATGTGGGCCGGTATAGGCCTCTGCCTACCCCTTCGGGGACAAAGGCGTGAGTATATGTATGTATGTATGTATCTATAAAATAGCTGACTATTGTAGATAATTAAGAAAACAAAACTCAAGTACCTAACATCCTACTATCCTACTAATATTATTAATGGGAAAGTTTGTGAAGATGTTTGCATGTTTAGATGTTTGGATGTTTTTTATGTTTGTTACTCAGTCACGCTCTAACGCCTGTACAGATTGGGCTGAAGATGTTTGCATGTTTAGATGTTTGGATGTTTTTTATGTTTGTTACTCAGTCACGCTCTAACGCCTGTACAGATTATGCAGAAATTTGGTACAGAATTAGCATATAGTCTGAAATCACATATAGGCTACACTGCATTTCATCCCGGGAAAATGTCCCAATGGGAAGCGGTTACGGGTGCCGAATTTCACGCGGGCGAAGCCGCGGTCATTTATAATAAACATAATTCTTATAACCTTTTATCCTGTGTGCTTACACATGTCATATAGGTATCCCTGTGCATTCAATTTGTTTGAATTATGTATTGAGAGTTGTTGGATTTTTAACTGTGGTTGTGTTAATGTTTCTTTTTGGTTTGCACATGATTTCTTGGTAGAAATGTGTTTCAACTAGGTACAAATTTAATGTGTTTTAACTACGGAATTTAATTCTTATACCCTTTTTCTCATTCTCTATAAAATTTTTGAGCTTTGAAGCAACACTAGTTTATCATGACTATTTAGAGTGCGCTTTACAAGTTGCTCTATAAAGGTCTCTAGCACTCCTATTAATTTCTACTTTTTGCCAAGTTATACCTCTTACACCAATAAAAACCACATCATTCGTACCTATCTGCCAAGAAATGAGTAACTAATTATACCTATTACTACTTTTTGTGACTGCTAACATTATTTGTATTAACACTAGGATATAGAAAGTAGTACTAACGAGGATGCACCAAATAGCACTAGTACTACACACACGGAGGAACAAGTTAAACCTGCTGTTGCGCCCGTGGTAGATGATAGAGATTGTCCACAGAGTGAAGAAAGTACTACTAAAGACACAAACTGGAGCGGAGACAATATATTTGCACAGAGCGAGAAAACTAATGATGAGGGCTACGAGGGAGATATGGAAGGAGATGGTGATCTCATGCCGCCACCTTCTACAATACCGTAAGTTTACATTGAAATTACATGATATTGAGTCTTTTACTAGACAAATGTTGTAAGCAGCATGGCATTTGTTCTAGTCTCTTGCTGTCTAGTCTTTTCTTTTTGATGGTTTATGTTTTGAATTACAGATCCAGATCAGATAAGTCAGAGAGGCCAAAGAAATTGGAAACTCCGCTTGCGGCAATGTTACCATCCAAATATGCTAATATTGATGTCAGAGAACTGTTTCCGGACTTCAGGCCTGATAAAGTGAGGAGAGAGATTTTGTTCTAAGTTTTTACATGCATAATGCATTTCTTTTGTTGTTGACATTCAGATATCTTCTACACTTCATAATTTTTTTCCAGGTGCTTTTATTCTCTCGCCTCTTTGGGCCCGGGAAGTTATCTAGCCTACCTCAAATATGGAGGGGTGTTAGAAGGCGTCGACGTCGCAAGCGCAGTGGTAGCACAAGTAGTGACACCCCACCTGCACCTTCGGATAACCAAGAAGTTCAGTATGCTAGTGACGATGAGGATAAGCTGTTAAGGTATGTATCTGCAAGGCTGGAAATTGCTACATTTTTTTGATGTAAGGCTTAACATCGCATAATCTTTCGATATTTCATTGGTTACTGTGGTATCCGTTATGGAGACAATCCCCCCTTGCCACCACCTTCAGCCAAATCACCTCATTCACCTGGTTTATCTTACAACACTTAAAACACCCACACAGCATCTCTTATCTTCCACTTAATGTTACACACGTTTAAATGCTGCTGCGGAGACACTTTAAAGATGGCCTACTCTGGGGGTTTAGTGTCAGCAGTGCTTGTTTAATCTAATTTGATATTAAGCTTTTCTACCTTTCAGACCGATGGAGGAAACTCAACACTCTAACAGCGACAATAACAACTCACAATCTGGCGACAAATCACAAAGGCCGACCCCTGCACATTGGCGTTTCGGGCCGGCGCAGATGTGGTACGACATGTTAAATGTACCGGAGACTGGAGAAGGATTTGACTATGGGTTTAAAGTGAAGGTGAGTTATTCCAACATCAAGTAATGTTTTCTTCTTATTGTCTAACCAAATGAAGTGTTCAGAGACAATCAATAAGACATTATGTATTCTCAGTTAAATCGTAACCCTCGATTTGTAGATTGAAGTTGGATTTGATTAAACGTTGACGTAAATCCCAATAGCAAAGCTTTGCACTAATGTATATTGAACTCGATCTACGAGAAGTTAAGAATTTATTTCATATAGCTAATCTCAACCAAATCTCTTCAGCCGTCTCAAATCATAGTCGTAATATTATAAGTTATATTTATTGCACACTGTGTCCTAGAGGCATTGTCTATATGCCAATTTCATGTCTTATGATTTCTTCATATTAAAATACATGAACCCCATTAAATCTCTTTGAAGGAGAAATTTATAAATATATAGGTACTTAAGTACCTGTTTTATAGGAATTGTTAATCAGTCACAATTTCGGGTTTTTTAAATATTAATCTTATAATGTAAATGAAACCTTTTATTTGCAGGCACCATCCCCAGAAAAAGAAGAACAACCCAAACCCAAAGAAGTTGACGAAGAAAATACTGAAGAACCTATAAACAACGAAGACCCCGATAGTGGCTTCCCTGACGATTCATTCCTCATGGTGTCACAATTGCAGTGGGAAGATGATGTCATATGGGATGGCAGCGAGATTAAACAGAAGGTGATGGGATCTTTTTGCTTTGGTAGTGGGATTGTATTTTATAGGTCAGAAAGAAGTTTAAATATTCATAAAAATACTTTGTCGATATTTTCAGGTGCTGGCTCGTCTAAACAGTAAAAGCAATGCAGCGGGATGGGTGCCGACGTCTGTGAGCCGTACCGCGCAACAGTTCTCTCATCCAAGGCCACAACCGCCCGCGCCTATGCAACCTAAGCCGGCTACGTAAGATCCGAATTTACTTTATGATTTCCTTAGTCTCAAACTTAACTTCTACCTACGGTTTGGGGTTCCTTTTTTCCGAACTACTTCTGTCAAGCCTGTGCTGATTAAATTACTTTTTTTATAGTAGGCTATTCGCCAAAATGACGTGTTCCTCTGATGGAGAACCATAGTGTCATGAGCGAATTGAGACCCACTCTATTATCCTCAAGAGTATTTGAACTTGAGTGGCCCTCAAGTTGTCGGTCTATTGATGTGCCTCTTTATACTCTGCTTGAAGAACCCGGGGTTGTAAGAGGAGGGGAACACGTGTGCTGGTAGGTTGTTCCGAGTTTCTATGGTTCAACAGAGAAACGAGCTTTTGAACATGTTGCAACTAGATGACGCTCATGGATCCACCCTCATGGCACTCTATTCCCGTTCGTGCATCCCTTGGGAACATATTCCAGGGATAAAAAGTAGCCTTCAGCTAGATCCGTTAAGCCGTTAGTGTGATTGAATACAAACATCTTCACATTTATAATATTAGTAGGATGTAGCAATCTCTTTGATATAATCTTATTATTCTTGAATTCACAGGGCCGCATCAGCGAACAAAGGTCCCGCAGACAGTTCCGCTGATGGCGAAGACAACACATGGTACAGTATATTCCCGGTTGAAAACGAGGAATTGGTCTATGGTACATGGGAAGATGAAGTTATATGGGACGCGGAGAACATGAATACAGTGCCTAAACCGAAGATATTGACGCTTGATCCGAACGATGAGAATATTATATTGGGCATACCTGACGATGTTGATCCTTCAAAGATTACTAGAGGTAAGAATTGCTTATCTCTAAAGAAGCTTATTTTGAACCGTCATTGTCGTCGTCGTTGTAAATTTATCACAAATTATAGCGTACCTACTTAATTTTTGTTCTGAGTTATAAATTTGCAATAATCAAAACTGAATGACTCTGCCATCCTGTAGTCAAATTCATTTAACAGAGTTATGCAGTGATTAATCATTCAGTCATGATTGCCTTTTTATTAAACTATAAGTAAGTATAGACTGAGTTTTCATTGTCAGCAAAGCAAAATGCCATTTTCAACCAAAATTATCCATTCTCCAGTTCAACAATTATAAATAAATATTGTTACAGAGAGAGGTCCAGCACCCAAAGTAAAAATTCCCCATCCGCACGTGAAGAAATCTAAGATCCTTCTGGGCAAAGCGGGTGTAATTAATGTATTACAAGAAGATGCCCCTCCGCCTCCACCCAAGTCGCCAGATAGAGATCCTTTCAATATATCGAATGATGTGTAAGTTACTATTCTTGTGTAAATAGCTTTTCTTATTTGTAGCCCGTCAAATTGAAGTCATGTTGTACGTCTGATGGCTATTTGTAGTGAAGGTCTAGATTTAACAAGAGATTCATTTTTATATAGCGCCATCTAGTCCAAATTCAGCCAATTATTGATCTTGTTATTTTATTGTGACGGATAAAATACTTTCAATGTGGGAATTGAAGCTACATTGTCCAGCTACCACTAAGGGTAGCGGTTTGTGCCGCGGCTGTTGACAGAGACAGACTCGTGCTACCTGACGATGCACGCTGCATCAGTGTGAAAATAACCAGTTACTGACACCAAACCTTATTATCTGAGAAATAAGGTTCATAATACTATACAGATAAATACAAGCAAGCGCTCTGCTGCAAGATGCAAAAATTGTCTGTGCTATATTACTTTGAACCATTTTAATAGATGTTCCAGACCTGTACTATTCTAATGCTTTTATTCATTTACAGCTACTACCAACCAAAGTCACAAAACCCTCGTCTCAAAGTGGGTGGTGGACAACTCATTCAGCACAGTACGCCAGTGGTAGAACTCCGTGCACCTTTCATACAAACGCATATGGGTCCGGCTCGTTTGCGTGCATTCCACCGGCCAGCTATGCGCAAACTATCGTACGGGCCCCTGGCTGTACCCGGGCCCCATCCTGTGCAACCATTGCTGAAACATATTCGGAAGAAGGCCAAGGTAAATATTGATTTACTTTTTAAGTCTCAGGTGAGGCGCACTATGTTTCAAAACAGCCGATTTTGTTTCATCTCCGTTTTCTTCTTGAATACTGTAGTCATTATCATATAAAACATCGAAATGAAACTCCCGCGTCGATACGACTTCTAGATTATTTTTAAAAAAATCTCGAACTTAACGTTTTTTCAAGTCCGGAATTAAGAAAAAAAAATATTATTCAAAAACTAGGCTGATTCTAATTATTTTAATAATACTCACTGATGCTATACATTATATTTAATCTTCAAATAATTTTTCATGTAATTACAGTGATAATTTAAAAAGAAAAAAAATATTTTCTCATTTTTGGTTTTTATTTTTTTATTTCATAGTAATGGCGTATTAGCAAAAAATAAATTACTTAAATTGTAGCTACAACATTGCTCTATCTGCAGTATTTAATTCAACTGCTAATTCGGCGTTACTCAGGAATTATAAGAAAAATAAAATTTTATTCAGGGTTGTCACCTACTGAAAAATGAATAAATGTCGAATCCGGAATTAACAATTACAAAAAAAAATCTAAAAGAAATTGTTACAATCCCGATGATGATATCCATAAATTAATCTTCTTCAAGCAAAGTTTCATTAGGTAAGGTCAAATTGTCATTGTTGTTTTCTTGTTTGTATTTCATAATCTGAAATTATAGGATCTGAGGTGACTAGTGCTCTATGGAATAAATCAAACATTGCAGCTTCACGAGTGGTTTTTCTGGCATGATGTTCCCTATCGGACCTCCAATACTTGTTCCTAGCTTCTGCACCTTACTCTGACAGCATACCAATTGGTAAAACAGTAAAATCTATTACATTTTCCCCATGTATTAAAATTTTATGGAGGGTTACAGTCATCGGATGCAAGGATGATGCCTCGCCCCCGGTAACTCTATGAAACATGTATTGACAAGGGGGGATTTAGCTAATGCTTTACGAGGGTGGACTCCTTCCCATGTCACATATAAAACTTCATCATTACTAAAATGGCACGTTTTGAAATAAGTAAGATCCCTTCGTCAACTAGCAAAGAGTTCATACTACATAAAAGAATGGATAGATCTTCATAATTTATAGCTAAAAGCCTTCCCAATTACGGTATCTTTAAAACTTAAAAATAATTGAATGTAAATCGGCTAATCAATTTAGGAGTTATGTTGCCACAGACAGACAGACAGATTTACAAATAAACACAATTAAAATATAAACAAACTTAATACATAAACAATCGGTTGTAAAAATATACTAATGTTGCAATTCCGGATCTCAGATACAAAGTACACGAGGTGACAACCCTAGTAACCAAAAATCCGGATTTAGCTGTAATTACATGTAACTTCTGAGTAACGCCGAATTAGCAGTTGAATTAAATACTGCAGATAGAACAGTGTTGTAGCTACAATTTAAGTAATTTATTTTTTGCTAATACGCCATTACTATTAAATAAAAAAATAAAAACCAAAAATGAGAAAATATTTTTTTTCTTTTTAAATTATCACTGTAATTACATGAAAAATTATTTGAAGATTAAATATAATGTATAGCATCAGTGAGTATTATTAAAATAATTAGAATCGGTCTAGTTTTTGAATAATATTTTTTTTGTTAATTTCGGCCCTGAAAAAACGTAAAGTTTGAGATTTTTTTAAAAATAATCTAGAAGTCGTATCGAAGCGGGAGTTTCATTTTGATGTTTTATATGATAATGACTACAGTATTCAAAAAGAAAATGGAGGTGAAACAAAATCGGCTGTTTTGAAACATAGTGAGGCGTAGACACGGTCAGCGTAAAATATTTCCTACACGATTACCACAATGTTATCAAAAAGCATTAATATAAACGCAGTCAGTTAATTCCAAAAGGATTATTTTTACGTTGTGTTGAAATTCGTAGATTTCCATTTAACAAGTTATTATAAATTTTTGTGCACGAATACTCCACTAAGATTTCTGAGGCCAGTTTTACTTGGACAGACTAAGAACTGGTATTGATATTTGACGCGGTTCGTAAGTCAGACAGTCAACGCTTCCACTGAAATGCTGAAGAAATCCATCGATACGAACCCCAGACTATATGTGACAGTGGCGAGGGCTGGTTATTTTTAAAAGGGAAGCTAGTAGCGCTCGTGGCCCCGCGGACTCAGTGTTCTGTAAACGATCACTGCAGTAAGCGACTTTCACTGTGGCCGGTCCATGGATGGGTGACCATCCATGTGATCACTTTGTGACATTTATTTGAGCGTTTCCGTGCTTCGGAAGGCACGTTAAGCCGTTGGTCCCGGTTGCCAGTAAAATGGCAGTCGTTAAACCAAGTTGAAGGCTTTATTTCAACAGCAGGCATCACAACCTGCGCCTGTCCATTTAAACACGGCAATACGGCTCACAACGTATTACGTGGGACATATTATAAAAAGGTGAAATGTGGGCATATAATATGCCTCTGCCTACCCCTTCGGGTATACCTGAACCGGAAGCTAGTAAAAAAAATCTTACCTAGGTACATGTAGATGTCCAGAAAACACGGGGTTATGCATTGAAGAACATTGTTCCATATGTGACTCCAATACAGCATCATACGCACTTAAATATTGCAATATGCCTCTTTTTTTTTTTTTTTTTTTTTTAATTGCAATTTTTCTTTTTAATTGCAATGACTGCCTCTGTGGCGCAGTCGGTAGTGATACCGCCTGCGGTGCTGGAGGTCGTGGGTTCGATTCCCACCGGAGACAAATATTTGTGTGACCCATAAATGTTTGTCTCAAGAGTCTGGGTGTTTCTATGTATAATATGTATGTATTTAAAAAGTATATAAGTATTAATATTCGTGGTCTGATACCCATAACACAAGCAGGTTATTCCTAGCTTACTTTGGGATCAGATAGCGTTGTGTGAGATGTCCGTGAATAATTATTAAAAAAAAAAAAAAAATAAAAAAAAAAAAATATTTCAATATAATTACCGCGGTTATTCGACCCGGAGCTCTCATCGTGGCCGCGGAACGCTAATTCCTGTTTACCTAACAAAACTACAGTATCTATGAAACGTCTTAATAGATGACGATTGCGATCAACCTTCCTATTGTGTACTTCAAAATTATTATTCAAAAATGTCTCAATTCTGCTATTGCCAAAGTCATGAAAGCTTAAACAACTACGAATGTGTTTTTCAGTCAGAACATGTTTTTTCGTCGAATTTCCTATATTATTGATGTCCGTAAACCCTGTACGACTCCAAACGCTACTAGAATCGGAAAATAATTAACATTGGAAACAGTAAAGTTTATTGAGTTTACAAGAACCTGTCATCCAAGTATATTTATCATAAAACGAACTATGAAAATGTTTATAGGAGCAGTCTTTTCTTTTATAATCTATAGTCACAATTGAATTACATATTTTTTATTCTCAAAACTTAATTTAGTAAAAGATGTTTCCTCAGATAACAAAAAATCTATTAAACAACAATCTATATGTATTAACGTCGCCATTACGCATACGAACAACCTAGATTCTTAGTAGGTATTAAAACAAAGCAAAATGTAAACTATACGTAATTACTTATCTATTTACAGCTTATATACTTATACAGTACTGCACGCACTATTCCACTCACCAATACACCATGCTATTTATCACTAACTAATTATAATTAACCAATAAACAGCAAAAAAACGACCAACAAACTAATTATTCAATAATTCTGGGAGTGCACTGCTTGCTGCATTGTTTAGAGAAAATATAAAGTAGTAAATAAAAGTTCAAAATATTCGAAAGCGGCGCTAGTGTGCATAAATAATGTTCGACGAGCGTACTTAATTCATTAATATTATTTAGTTATTGAAAATTCCAAATGATTGCGTCGTAAATATCATTATATAATTACGTTGTATAAAAATACATATAATTAGACTCTATGATTGATTTTATTTCGTCAACAGTAAATTTTAGTACGTTTATTGACTTTACTTTATTATTGACGATTTTTCTCCGTCTCGTATTAACCCTCTATCACTCAAGAAATGGGATTTAATTGATTTTTTGTATTCAAATTGACATCAAAAAAATAAAATACACGTATTTCTGGATTTTTTAATTTTTTTAATATTTTGGGAAAAAACTTCAAAAATAGAGAGTGTTGCCTGTACACTGCTGCAAGTGGCCATAATTATGAGCGTACTGTGTATTAGGAAAGATGAAAATATCTTAGGCATTTTCTGGTTTTGGTGTAATATAACGCCACCCCGGATGTCTCATGTCATACATTGTGTAAAAACTGCGGTCAGTGACTAATTCGTCTCTTCTCGTCGCTTTCGGTAGTACATGCCGAGCAGGTCATTTTTGCTTTTTAGCTTGAAACTCGTTTTTCAGCGTCCTCCGTCTAGACAAACTAAGTTTTTTATGAAATTCATAAAGGGCCCTGAATGGACCTACTGGCGCATCCCTCTTACAGCCCCGAGTTCTACAAGCGGAGCGAGAAGAGGCACATCATAGGGCCGCCAACTTGAGGACTACCTTCAATTAGCCATGTCGCTTTTGTGGATCATATTTGTTCATACACACAAATGTCCACTTCCCATACGACTGGACTGTATGCAATATTCAAGAAGTCCGCTACTGGACATATCATGGTCTGGATTTTCTCTTGGAAGATTATTATTATTGTTGGTGAAGCGCAAAATTTGATGGATTTTTCCAAATTTGGTCGACGTCATTGTTTCGTTTGGAAGAAGGTTTCCAAGTATGGGGCTCTAGTGGTAACTCTAGTGAATGTTGACCATATTTTAGGTATACCGCAGCAATGAAATTATTGCCCTACGACAGACTTATGTAATCAGAAAGTCCTGTAGGATCTTTAGAACTGGATAAAACTTTAGCTACTCAATCATTTACGTGATAAGTTCTTGTGAGAAAAAACAGAAAAAACTTGTATGGGTGTGTCTAACTCAAGTAGATCTCTCGATCAGGCTCTTATTTTTCGTAACTATGAGCATGCATAAGCTGTTCTGGCAGTCAATTCTAATTGTTTTTGCTTTCCAGCCTAAATTCAGCTAAGCAGGCTTTCCTGCAGCATCTTGTCAAGTTCTGTTTGCTTGGGAGGGTTCTGCAGTACTGTCGTGTAGCAATGCAGCTTTCAGCCTTACAGCCTTTCTTTCAAGAACCTTCATCATTACATTGTATGGTTTTATTATCGATTCTACATCAATTTCTATCTCTGGATCCTCATCTTCGAAATTTTCAAAGTCAGGACCAAAAACAAATTTGGCAAGGCTATCACCATTAAAATATAGACCTCCTTCACTATCAGAAGCATTATGCAGCACAAGATTTATGTCATTGTTGCCAAGAAACTTCTACGAGACATTCTGAAACACAGTAAAAATACGATGAACACCAACCAAAATATGACACTTTTGCCTAATGTAGCCTACGGGCTACAAACAAGATTTCCCCAAAAAATCAAATTTCAACATAAAAAATCGTCAAAAACAATATTGTACAGTATAATTACGACACTTGCCTGTCTAAGTTTTCAATAAAAATCTTAAAACACAAGCAGCATATTATATTTATCACACTTTTAAATCAGAGTCGACTGCTACTTTTCAAATATCTCGACCGCCGAATAATAAATATCAATTTGCGAAAAGTTATGCCACCTAGGTATTTTATTCAGTACCAACTCGTTAGCTGAGAGTGTAAACCAACAGCTACAGTGCGTAATTATATTAAAATGTCAAAAATATGAATTTTGTAGACAACCAAACGGTATGTAGCCTACCGTCTACACTATGATACAGAGGGTTAAGCTATTTCCGAGTGGATTTATAGCGAGGCCCGATCGCTGGCCGAACGATGGAGATTCGCAAGTATAATCTTTCGAAACACTCGGAACGTAGAGAGAGAAACCGACATTTGCGTATTATTAACGAAAGGGACGCAAATATTCAGCAATCCGGCTTATTTCTCATATTCCATGATCGTGTTTTTGGAGTTCACTGAACTTTGACTGAACTGAGCGATGCACAATATTGCACATTGCTATGTATTTTGCAGCAGGGGTTTTTCGTTGAGAAGAAAATTTTATCATCTTATCTACTGACCGAGATTTAGTAATGATGTAACTTCACCTTGCTGTCAGTTCTGAAGGGGAAGCCAGCGGGAATCGGCTTCTATGGAGCCTACGCCCCTGATATGTGAACTGAATTACATTTTCCATCTACATAGCTATTTGCAAAGACTTTGGCAACATGACTGTGACGACTTGACTGTACTGAAGACTACTTTCTTGACTTGACATGGTAACTTTGTAATTATTTTTGGGTCTATTTCGCGTATTACACATGTAGTGCTCACCTCTCGACGTTTCGGCTTTATTGCAACAGCCATGGTTAGTTTGCTGCAGATACTTTTGCCAATTTTAAGGTGAAAATAGTTTGTTATAATTCAAAAGGTTCAAACAAAACGTGCTTAAAATCAATGTGATCTTGGTAGAGGCCATAGTTTAGTGCCATCGACCGCGTCTCAATAGCTAGCTACGGGAAAGCTTAGTTCTTAAAATATGGCAAAATATGCGCTCACCTCTGTGTTGTACATGCAATCACATAATTAAATTATAATAAAATTCTTTGTCCTCAGCAACGTGAAGCTGAACGTTTAGCATCAGGTGGTGGCGACGTATTCTTCATGCGAACGCCTGAAGACTTGAGCGGTCGGGACGGTGAGCTCGTCCTAGTAGAGTTCTGTGAGGAACATCCGCCGCTCATCAGTCAAGTCGGCATGTGTTCCAAAATTAAGAACTACTATAAAAGAACTGCTGCTAAGGTAAATAATGTAAATATTCAAATGATATTTGTGGTATATATTGTGGGTGTGTGTATATGTGGTACAGAACGATATACGTCTGCCTCTTGGTAATTAGTTGATTCGTTGCTTAACTGATGAAAAGCGCAATGGTGTCACTGTTTTTTTTTTTTTTTTTTTTAATGTAATGACGTGCTACAATAATAGCATATCATAGAAATTACAATCTAGCCATAAGACTAATAAGTAATTAACATTTAACCTAAACTGCTAATATAGAGTAAATTGTAAGAATGTGTCCATTAACACTTTTCTTAATGTCTCTATTAAGGGGAAGTCACTTAGTTCATATTGTGTTCTTTATTACAAGTTGCACTTATTACACTATGTCACACTGACACTTCACTAAACTAATTCAAAGGGTTTTGTCCTGTTTAGTCTTCTCACTAAGTCTGTGTGGTCAAGGAGTTGGATAGCCTCAACATTCACATGATAATGAAGTCTTTTTTGATGAGCTTCGGCGTACTTTTGCACTACATTAGCTACGAGGTCCACTTTAAGGTCCCTATGGAGGTCGTCATTTCTAATGTACCAAGGCGCATTCACGATACCCCTCAGTACTTTATTTTGGAATTTTTGTATAATCTGGATGTTGCTTGATTTGGTACAGCCCCATAGCTGTATTCCATAAGTCCACACTGGCATAAGGACTTGTTTATACAGTAGTAATTTGTTTTGTACTGACAGCGAAGAATGTTTGCCTAGAAGCCAGTACATATTTTTGTAGCGAAGCTGTAGCTCGCTGTGTTTCTTCTTAACGTGAGCCTTCCAACGAAGCTTAGCATCTAGTGTCATGCCTAGATACTTAGCTGTATTCTCGTAGGGAATAATCGTATTATTTATATACACTGCATGATAGTTGTATCTTTTGTTAGTGAAGTCTATGTGAACTGATTTGGCTTCGTTCAATTTTATTTTCCACTTTTTTGTCCAGTCATATACGATGTTGACTGCATTTTGAACCTTTTCCACGGCTTCTGCATGAGTAACACCTGTGGCCATAATGGCTGTGTCATCTGCAAATGTTGCAATGGTATGGTTTTCTAATACCGGGATATCGCAGGTGTATAATAGGTACAGGACCGGACCTAATACACTTCCCTGGGGCACTCCAGCTTTTATTTCCCTTAAGTCTGAGTATGCATCATCTTGTCGAATTCTGAACATTCTTTGAGTCAAGTAGGACTTTAAGATGGCGGTGAACTGTTTTGGGAGCATATTTTCGAGTTTTTGTGCAAGACCTTCATGCCAAACTTTATCGAAAGCTTGAGCTACGTCTAGGAAGACTGTAGAACACACTTTCTTGTCTTCTAAAGCTTTTTCAATGATATTAGTGATACGGTGTACTTGACCGATTGTAGAGTGATTTTGTCTAAATCCAAATTGATAGTTTGGGATCAGCTGACGTTCTTCTATGATGGGCTTTAACCGTTTCAGGAACAGCTTTTCAAATAATTTTGACATTATTGGTAGTAAGGAAATAGGTCTATATGAAGTAGTTTCATGGGGTGGTTTGCCAGGTTTAAGTATCATAATAACTGCGGCCACTTTCCACACATCAGGTACATGGTTTAGTCTAAATGAGGCATTAATAATGGTGGTAAGTTTAATAATCGCTTTACGTGGTAAGTTGCGTAAAACTTCTGCCGTAATTAGGTCATAGCCAGGGGCTTTGTTTGTATTTAGGCGTTTTATTTCATTGAACACCACTCTCGGTGTAACTAATCTTATTTCTAACCCATCGCTTGATGCCACGTCTAAAGGTATGTTTCAGGAGGTTTCATCGTTTGGTCGGAAAATTTGCTCTAAGTGTTGTGCAAATCTGGCTGCTTTCTGTTCATTATTTATAGCCCAACCGCCATTGGTATCTTTAATGGGGGGGATCTGTAAAGTTGGCTTTTTGGAATGTTTTGTACATTTCCATAGGGAGTAATTTGTCGTGCGATCACTTCGATACCTCGGGGCTCAAAAGGCGTAACCGCCATTTTGACGAAATTGAGCTTTTAATGCAGTCCTACTTATATTTTTCTCCTCTATCGATCTGTATATTTAAAGTCTTCCAATTCGCAAAAAAATGGTATTTACGACCCCATTTTTTGTAGGAAATAAAACAGATATTTTTAGTTTTTGTGTCGTAACAGCGACCACTGTTACTGTTTATAAACGCGAGGGTAGTAAACGACACCGTAGATGATACAAATGTTTTTACGCCTACCATTTTACATCATAATTTTTTTAGGTTTGGGTCGTAAGAGCAATCACTGCTAATGATCAATAAATTTGAGGGTAGTAAACGACATACCTAGTAACATAATTGTGCTTACGCCCGAACATATCTATTTTTAAAGAATCAACTTGCTCGATACGCCCTTAAACATTACTGTACTCTAAAATAAAATGATATACGTCTAACAATTACATACATACATACATAACATCACGCCTGTTTCCCAACGGGGTAGGCAGAGACTATGGTTTTCCACATGCCACGATCACTTTCGCTTCTTCTACTTTCATAAGTGTTTTCATACATGCTCTCCGATTAAAGGTACTCTTGACTTGGCCTTTTTCCAAAAGGTGTCCAATTTGGTCGACATAAGTGCGACGCGGTCGGCCCCTACCAGATTGTCCATTCACTCTCGCCTTATAAATCTCTTTTGTCAGTCTGTTTTCATTCATTCTCTCCACATGTCCGAACCATCTGAGCATCCCTTTTTCTATCTTAGTCACTACATCTTCTGTCAAGCCGCAATGTTCCCTAATCACACAATTTCTTTGTTTATCCATCAATGTCACTCCAGCTATGCTTCGCAAACTTCTCATTTCCACTGCATTAATTTTACTTTCATGCGTCTCCTGCAACACCCAGCTTTCACTTCCATACATAAGTGTAGGCACAAGCACTCCTCTATGTACAGCCATCCTTGCCTTTTTAGACACATCCTGACTGCTCATTAAGGCGTGAATGGCTCCATTCACTTGATTACCTGCCAAAACTCTTCGTTCAATATCATAGTCACACTTTCCATCTCTTACAAATTTTGACCCCAAGTACACAAACTCTTTTACCTGTTCTACTCTTTGCCCTTCGATGTAAATTGGGCAATTCGTTATATTTTCTTCTCTTTCAAAAACCATTACTTTCGTCTTTTCTACATTCACTTTCATACCCCTACTTTTAAGCGCATCATGCATTATGTTAACCATCAACTGCAACTCCTCCGCCGATGAAGCTAATATCACCTGATCGTCCGCGTATAGGAGGCATTTGATGGTCAGCTCTTTCATTTTCAAACCATACGCACGCTCTTGCAGTTCTTACAAGCAGCTGTCCATATACAGATTAAACAGACACGGTGATGCTACACAACCGTGCCTCACACCTTTTTCAATGTGAAAGAAGTCTGTGCAAGCTCCGTTTATCCTGACACAAGCACTGGAGTCTTCATACAGAGATTTTAGTGCTGGACAGTGTTGTCCACATTTCATTCCTCACCACTCTATCATAGGCCTTTTCCAAGTCTACAAAGATGCAGTAGACTTTTTGACGTTTTGCCAACACCTTTTCAGCTACGCATCGTAAGGAAAAGACCTGATCCGTGCACCCCCTTCCTTTTCGAAATCCTGCTTGCACATCCCACATTTTTCCTTCCGTTTCATTCATCACTCTTTTTATCAGCACTTTTGCATACAGTTTGCCTACGACACTGAGCAAGCTACTCGCTTGCACTCTTGCTGCGACCCTTTCCCGTTGTACAGCGGCACTATGACAGATTTACACCATTCCTCTGGTACTCTGCCACTTCGCCAGCAAAGGTTAAAAAGGCGGTACAACTGGCAAGCTACCACGCCACGTCCCGCTTTCAGCATCTCGACAGAAATCCTATCAATTCCAGCAGCCTTTCCTAATTTCATACCATTCAACGCTTCCACAATTTCTTCCATACTTAAATCGCTTTCATCATCAACTTCATTCCATTCCAAGACATGGGTCTCTCCTTGTAAATCCTCTTTTTCAAACAAACTTTCAAAATATTCCTACCATCTTTTTAGCACACATTCTTCTCCTCTCACTAAACTTCCCTCCCGGTTTCTGATGTGTTTTAGTTGTGATGTAGTCTTTTGAGCCCTCATTGATCTTATAGACTACCAAAAGAATTTTATATTTTCTAGGAAGTTATCAGATAACCGGTTATGAAATACATTCCTATCATCCTCTCTCTTTCTTTCTATCACCTCTTTTGCGACATGCTTATACCTTTTATACTCATCCTTGGCCATTTTTACATCCTCATCCGTTGCCTTTTGCATTCTCTGATTGGCTTTTGCAGCCAGCCAGTTTAACCACGCTTTCTTCTTATCTGACAGAACCTTCAAAACTTCTGCACACATTCTCTTTATCTGGCATCCTTGGCTCCTCTTGCATACCCCGCATACTTCAACTGCCACTTCAACGAGTCCTTCCTTAATCAACTTCCATAATAACTTCCCGCTCAATTTACTCAAAAATTCTTCTTTCACGCTTATCTCTTGCAACTTTTCTACTATTATGCGCTCTAGTACACTAACAGGTTCACGCACACGATGCCGCCACCGCTGAAATAGACCTCTTACTCGGCTGATAACCAAGAAGTGATCTGTGTCAATCCCGGCACCGTGGTATACCCGGGTGTCTAGCACTTTCTTTCTCAGTCTTGCGTCTGCTATCACAAAGTCAATTATGCTTCTCTGGTCTTTTTGTTCTCTCGTATACAAGTGGATTTCTTTGTGGTTAAATATGGTATTAGTTACCACAAGATTCCTCTCCAAACATACTTCTAGCAAACTTTCTCCATTTTCATTCACTCGTTCATCACCAAACTTTCCCAGCACACTTTCGTATCCATCACGTTTCACTCCCACCCAACCATTAAAATCACCTAACATTACTATCCTCTCGTTTCGTTTACATTTATCCAGAATATCACTCATACTCTCCCAAAATGCCTGCCTCTCGCTTTGGTCTTTCGCAGTCTGGTGCCACCGCGCATCCTGCGGAGCATACACTCCCAAAACAAAGATGCGGGTAAGTCCTACCTTCAGTCTTAACCAAAGGAGTCTTGGGCTCACACATTTATACTCTGTCACACACTCATTCATTCTCGCGGAAAGTAGTACACCGACCCCCTGGCACGCTGTTCTGGTTTTGGCTACGCCTGACCAGTAGGCTGTATAGGCTCCGTGTGTCGTAGTGTCGCATCCTTTCCGCTTTGTCTCATTCACACACAAAATATCAAGCTGCCTATCTTGCATACCTCGTCAATCTTATCATCCATTCCTCCTCTAACATTTAATGTAGCAAAGTGGCTAACCCCAGTCCACTTTTCGCCCCGATGGGAAACGAGACGTGATGGGTGGCGAGCCACATCGCCGCCGTTCTGGTTTTTAAATACTAATACCATGGCGTTCCCACGAGAAGCTAGGGAAATTAATTTGTCCACCTGAACAGAGCCCCGCTTGCTCAAGTAAGGCTAGCCTTGTTCTGGGTTCGCCCGGACCCAGGGCAATTAGGCACGCTTAAGACTACGCTCGCCCGTAGCCACGCAGCTCATCGGCACGGCGACCTTCGCTTATCGGATAGTGGAAGGGATGAGGATGGGGTAGGAAGGGATTTGCGGGAAGAAAAATGAATAAGGTAGGAAAGGACGAGGTAGAAAAAGGATCCAAAACCATCATTCTGTAATCCAACCAAAGAAATTCCAACAGCCAGGACAGATGTCCTGACTGATCTAATTTGATTTTTGATGACAGATGAAATTTAATGACTCTTTAATTAATAATTATAGTTTTTTATCAATGTATACCTATGGAGACCTAGGTACCTATACCTACTTATGTAGATTTAAGGTAGTTTCTTAATAATGACTGATAATCAGAAGAATAAAATGATTATAATTGATCTCAAGAGTTCCCTTATTATCCATTAACGTTAAATGTTATTAGCGCCAAATTTTGTGAGGATACCTAGCTGTATACCTAAAAAATTATAGTATAAAAATAAGAAGTATAATAATAAACAATATTATGATTAATAAGTGATTTTTATTTATCATTTTCCTTTTATAATGAATAGTTGATAAGATTTTTATTTATCATTTTCCTTTTATAATGAAATTGAATAGTTTTTAGGTAAGACAGGCAATTAGGTACAGGTAAATCAATAATTATTAGTATTAATTTGTCATCTGAGTTGATAAAACGGTGTAAGTGGACCTAATGGTCCACCTTCATGAAATGTCTACTCAGTATCCCACTCGGTCTACTTTCCCTTAGGAACTTTCCTGAAATTGACGGTTACAACCATCACTCATCATACATCCATTGATTTTTGGGGTGTAAACGCCCCAAACATAAAAATTTTCGGGGCGTACAGGAAAGCTATTTTCGTTGCTTTTAAATTTATTAGAAATATAATTATACAGTGACCTGCATTACAAAAATTTAAGACTTTTGGTCTTAGAATGGTTTATATAGGTCAAAAATCGAAAAAGTTATGGCAAAAAAAGAAATTTTATTTTTGTTTTTTTGCTCTCCTGTAAAATCGACTTTTGGCGCTTACGCCTTTTGAGCCCCGAGGTATCGACTTGTTAACTGACTTAAGTAACTATTCACCGTTTTATTATGAAAATTTTGAATTTCTCTCCTGAGTCTTTTGGTAATGTTGTTTAGTTCAGTTTTGTCAGGGGGATATCTGGTTCTTTGCCATTTTTTTCGCAGTATACGTTTTTCAGCTATAATATTTCTAATACTCATAGGATAGCAGTTATTTTTAATTCTTCGCCTGATTTCCGGTGTGTTACGCCAGGCACATTTTTGTATATCTATTATATAAAAATAAGTCGGGTTTTCCTTCCTGACGCTATAACTCCAGAACGCACGAACCGATTTCCACGGTTTTGCATTCGTTGGAAAGGTCTCGGGCTCCGTGAGGTTTATAGCAAAGAAAATTCAACAAAATTTCACATACAGCGCCATCGCGGGCGAAGCTGCGGGCATCAGCTAGTCTGTTATAAATTTTGACACATCAAGTTCTAGTTGTTGCGGATTTTTTAGCGGTACTTTTAGGTTAATAGCTTCTTCTAATTCGCATCTGAAGCTATCCCAGTCTGTATTTTTATTGACTAAAGAGGGCTTGCTTTCTTTTTGAATAAGAGTTTCACCTATGGTCAGTAATATGGGTGAATGGTCTGAACTCATGTCAAATCCTTCTTCAATTTCTAAGACGCCGGGCGAAAAATTTTTGTAGATGAAAAAATCTATTAAATCTGGTAATTTCCCTTTTTCAGTAGGCAAATAGGTAGGTTTACCTGTTGATATAACATTACAGTTCATTTCTCTGATAGCACAAAGTAACTGTTTGCCTTTAGAGTTCGTTAATCTCGATCCCCAGTGTATATTTTTGGCATTAAAATCGCCACCAAGGATAAATCTGTTACCAAGACTTTTAAAAGGAGTTTTGTACTGCACTGCTTTTAAACTATGCCTTGGTGGACAGTATATAGCAGAAATCGTAATGGGGTATCGCTTAGTTTTAATAGTAACAGCTATAGCTTGTATAAATTGTTCTTCACATTTATGTTCTACATAATGACTAATAGTATCCTTAATAATTATGGTACTACCACCTCTTGCAGTGTTATTGGGGTGCAACGAATGATAACTTTTATAGCCCTTAATTCTAATATATGATTCTCTAGTAAAATGTGACTCGGATATCAGACATATGTCTATATTTTCTGTAATTAGGACTGCCTGCAACTCATTTTGATGCTTTAGGAGTCCATTTGCATTCCATGCCATAACTTTGATTGAATACAACATGTTTATTTTCTGTAAGTGTTTAATTCAAGTTTCTTTAACATTTCATCAAAGGATGTCATTAGGCTAAGAATTTGATTAATTTTATCGTCATTATTAGAACTTACTGGTTGTTGTTGTTGATTTGTTGACAACAACTGTTGTTGTGGTGGCTGAGGTTGCAAGTGAATGTCCTTAGTCATTTGTGCGTACGATACGGTTTTTGTGACCCGCTTTTCGGGATTCGCTTTTATGCCAGTACGTTCACTAGACATCTTGGTGGTTGCCATAGATGTTTTTGATTTTACGGACTTATTTTTAATTTTTTGTAGCTCTTTAGCTACCATACACCCTCTATAGTTAGAAGGATGCGGTTCGCCACAGTGTACACACTTTGGCTTTACCTCTGCAGGTTTCCGGCAGTCTTTCGTTAGGTGTTTACCCGTGCATTTTACGCATTTAGGTTCTCTGGAGCAGTATTTTTGAGTGTGGCCATAGGCTTGACATCTCTTACACTGTGGAATGAGTTTTGAGGTTTTCAAAGGTTCTATATCCACTTTGCAACTCAGTATTGAATGAATACCGTAAATTCTGTCAATGCTTTCTTCTTTATCAAATGAAAACAGAAAGATATTAAGAGGCTCTTTAGTCCTCCAACTCAATTTGTTAACTGCGTCCTGAATTTTAAGACCTTTGCCTTTCAGATCCGCGATAATTCTGTCCGGTAGACAAGACGAGAGTAATTTTTTTGCTACGACTCTTATGGGTCTGTCCTGTTTGTTTTCATAGGAGTACCACAGACAATATTTTGAAGTAGGGTCTTAGTAATGGACCTATAAGAATCTTCATTTTTGGCGTTTATTTTTATACATTCACCGCTCATCATTTTCACGATAAAAGAATCGATTGCAGTATCTGCTGACAGTAGATCATAGAACATTTGGTAGTTCTTGACATTTTCCACAACTATGGGTGGTGGTTGTGGAGGTTTTTTGATCTTCTGTGCTTTTTCGTTGGAACAGATAGCTCTTTGGGATGGTGGTGGGGAGGGTGTCAAGTTCAATTTCCTTTTTTTTTTACGATTTTTTACACGTACCCACTCGGTTTCTTTAGCGAGTTCTTCCTCGTCGGTCTCATATTGGACCGCTGAAGTGGAACTTTCAGTGTTTTCAACAGTTTTGTTGTTAGTATTTTCAGGGGGTTGCTCCTGGTCAAAGTTCATTTTACTTTGAAGGTTCTCTATTTGACACCTAAGGTCATTTACTAACTCTTGCAGTTTTTCTCTCTCTTCTTTCTCTTTGACATAATAGTCGTATATGATACGCTCTGTCTCTGTTGTAATATTTACTTTTGTAGAAGCCATTGTTAGATATTTGCTAATTACTTACATATGTAATGAATCATTACGATCGGTAACTAGGTCATCGCTACGGCCGCGTACGACTGAACGTGACGAAATCGATGGCTGCGTCAGCACTTAGCTCGAACACAAAAACAAAGCGCGAGGCAGCGGTGACGCGACCGTTCGCTGCGGATTTTGAACGCACACGCTGTTTGAAAAGTGGTTGATCAACGAAAGTGTCTTCTTGCTTGACCTGACTTAAGAGTAGAGATTTCAAATTTTAGCCTATAAACCTAGCTATTTATACCAGTCTGTCAATGTACAGTCCAGAATTATCGTGGTCAGTAAGAATAATACACTTTATTTCATAATTTTTTAACATAAAGTTTTAATTTGTCGAGCAAAAGATGTGAGAATACTGCAAAGTCCAAGTCTATAAAGAACTGTCATCCATTAAGATGAAGTTTATTTTGTTTAGTTTCATACTACCAAGTCATTGTACCTTATTGAATTGTTGGCGATTCATAGTTAACAAGTTATTATACCTTATTGATTTATTGGGAATATATCATTTCGCAGGATGATGGTCCAAAAGCACTGAAATATGGTGAAGTGGCTTATGCACACACTTCGCCATTCTTAGGAATATTGCCGCCGGGAGCGACGCAACCGGTCATTGAGAACAATATGTACAGAGCACCTATATACGAGCATACTCTTTCACCATGTGACTTCCTTATTATCAGGACGAGGTAAGTGTTTCAATATTGTTTTCTTTTAATACTTAGTTTATATCTTTTGTAAAATAATATTGAAATGTGTATTATATGAACACTCGATACTTCGATTCGATTCGACACGACAACTCGACGCGAATACCACTGAATGAATTTTTATTTCAAACGTCCATTGGTTAAGTTGACACTTTTTATTTTGGTGGGCTGTAAGCTTGTCTGCTACCTTAGTGCTATAAAAATAAACAATATAAAAAATTCTCACGTTTTCAATCTAATTTCAGACAATCGTATTATATTCGCGAAGTCGATGCCCTGTTCGTTGCAGGCCAGGAATGCCCACTGTATGAAGTTCCCGGACCGAACTCGAAAAGGGCGAATAACTTCGTACGAGATTTCTTACAGGTTTGTGTTTTTAATTTACTAAGATATCATACTTACTTGTTTAGCGGTACTAACAAAATGTAAAATACATTGGAATTGTATAATCGTTGATTCTTGATAATATAGTTAATTCATTTCCATTCTGCTTTCGTAGGTTTTCATCTACAGGTTGTTCTGGAAGTCCCGCGACAAGCCGCGGCGTATTAAAATGGATGACATCAAACGAGCATTTCCCTCACACTCCGAAAGCTCAATAAGAAAGCGGCTGAAGTTATGCGCTGATTTTAAACGTACGGGGTTAGATTCTAACTGGTAAGGAAGCGAAATCATTAAATTATTTACTCTTTTATTCTGCAAAATACGTATCTTGCGTCAAATTCGGGTTTTGATTTCGCAGTCTCATTTTAGATAGTAAACAAAATAAAATAAAAGTCTCATTTTATGGCAAATTTCGGAAAAATATGAAGTAAGATGCAACTTGTCTATTTGCATCTTTTTTGTTTTATCACGATATTCATCTTCTGACAAAAACGATTTGTGGAAAGATGAGCCTTATTCACTACTAGCTGACCCGCGCAACTTCGTTCGCCTCACAGGGGAGTGAGAAAGAGAGAAGTGTGGTATAAATATTTAGTGATATAATGTTTCCCGTCGCTTATGTTCATTAGAGCTGACCCGCACAACTTCGTTTGCGTCACATGACAGTGAGAAGGAGAGAGGCGTGGTATTCATATGTAAAGTGATAAAATGTTTCCCGTCGCATTTACTTCCGCCCGTCATTTTTTGGTACGCATCCGACTCGCACTTGACCGGTTTTTATCGTTCACTTGACTGGCTACCACTGCAGACCACGATTACTGCCGTCGTCGCCTCGCACATATTTTAAAACTTATTACATTGAGGGTTATTGTAAGCGAACCGTAAAAGATAGGCATATGCTGTTAAGGACTTTTTTTGATAATTTTTTAAGAGGAACAATTTTATAATACACTATTTTTACGTAACGTTAACCATTTACGCAGTGTACGCAATAGAAGCTCTGAAAAGAAAGAACTTTTCCCCGTTCTCAAAACATTATTCATGGCTGCTCCACCCCTATTCGTCTTAGCGTGATGCTATATTGCCAATTGCCATTAACCATCCTCAATAAATTGACTATTAAACTGTAAAATAATTTTTGAAATGCAACCAGTAGTTTCTGAGATCCTAGCACAAACTAACTCTTCAGTTTTAAAATATTGTGAGCGGACCTTAAGAGGTAGACAAATTAGGTTATTGTGAGCGAACCTTAAAAGATAGACATATGCTGTCGCGGACTTTTTTTTAGAACTTTTTAAGAGAAACAATTTTGTAATAGACAATTTTTACGTATCTTTAACCATTTACGCAGCGTACGCTTCGGAAGCTCTCAGACGTTTAAAAATATTCCCCGTTTTCGAAACATTCTTGATTGCTGCTTCGCTCCTATTCGCCTTAGCGTGATTTTATATAGCCTATAGCCATCCTCAATAGATGGACTATCAAACTGTAAAATAATTTCCGAAATCCAACCAGTGGTTCCTGAGATCCTAGCTTTCAAACAAACAAACAAACAAACTCTTCAGCTTTATAAGCTTTATAATATTAGTATGGATTATTTTTGCCATTTTCCCATCTACTATGTATGCATGGCAGAGCCTATCTAAGCTGTTTAAATCTTTGACTTGTAATCAATTCTGTGAATGATTTTTTAAAGGTGGGTAATAAAGCCCGACTTTCGGCTTCCATCGGAGGAAGAAATCCGAGCGATGGTATCGCCGGAACAGTGTTGTGCGTACTTCAGTATGGCTTCCGCCGAACAAAGACTGAAAGACGCAGGCTACGGAGAAAAGTTCATATTCACACCTCAAGAAGATGACGATGAAGAATTGCAATTGAAAATGGACGACGAGGTCAGTCTAAATTATATTTATTTAGATAAAAAAAAATAGAAGTGGTAATCTTTGGATGCTTAAAGTAGCAAAATATTTTAATGGATTCATTTCGAACGCGTGCCACGTAAGGTGCGGTTCCACTTAGGCGGAGCGGAGAGGAGCTGTGCCGCGATTCACCAATCATGGTGCGGAATGGAGAAGAGACGTAGATTTTAAGCCATGTGATTGGTGAATCGCGGCACAGCTCGTCCCCTCTCCGCCTTAGTGGAACCGCACCTTTATATAGCGGACAGAATCTTTGATGCGATCGAGCTAGGTTCAAGATTCCAAATATATTTTCATTCCTTCTATTCGAAAAGTATCACTTTGCACCACGATAACGGGGCGCAAAATAGCTCTTTTCTGTTAAGAGCTTTTTAGCGGGCGGCAGAGTGATTTGAATTTGGAACTTAAAAATTTCATAGAAATCGAACGCAAATTGTATGAATTACTGACCGGTAAGTGTTGGCTGCACAGCGCGGTGTCCTGAGCTAACTAAAAAAAAACTAAAGTGAAACTCGAGGGCAAATTATTTTTCCCTCGGGCGGTGGACTTTGAATCCCTCACTGCGCTCAGGATTCTACGTTAGAATCCCTCGCTATGCTCGGGATTCTATTCTAGAATCCTTCGCTTCTCTCGTGATTCAAAGTAGCGCCCTCGCCGTAAAAATACTATTTTGCCCCCTTGTTATACAATCTACTATTCTCTGTCAGATCATTGAAATGTTCCACGCTCTGCTTGTGCCGTTTTCCCCTCCCTTTTATTCGCATATTTATGGCAAGTTCTCAGAATGGCAACGCCTCAGTTTCTTTTCTTTCAACCCGATTAACGGAGTATGAATAAAACCCATCATTGGGGGACAATCTGACGGCCCTACTTACGCAAACAAATATTAATTCTGTTTACGTAAGTAAGGCCCAACTACTTGCAGTACTTATATCTTTTCACTAATGATTGTTTGATGCGCTTCCATGTTTTGCTTTTACTTACATACATTTTTAATTTTTCTTATTCAGGTAAAAGTCGCCCCATGGAATACAACTCGCGCTTACATTCAAGCAATGCGTGGCAAGTGCTTGTTACAACTGACAGGACCTGCAGACCCCACAGGTTGCGGTGAAGGGTTCTCGTACGTGCGAGTGCCAAACAAGCCGACACAACAACCTAATGAGGAGCAACAGCCTAAACGAACGGTGACCGGTACTGATGCCGATTTGAGAAGGCTCAGTTTGAATAATGCTAAGGCTTTGTTGAGGAAGTTTGGTGTGCCTGAAGAGGAGGTAAGTGCTTTAATTCTTTAAATATTTGTTTTTTTGAATATTTTCCTTCATTTCAGTCTAATCTTTATTATAAAATTTAGTAGTGGTGCGATTTTATCAGGAACTCAAGTCATTAAACTTAAGTGGAATCTAGGAGAGAATTTCGCCTCTTTCCCGCTTATCCTAGCCTAGACTAAAATTGATTAATTTTTGTTTCTGTGCAGATCAAAAAGCTGTCCCGATGGGAGGTTATTGATGTAGTGCGAACACTATCTACGGAAAAAGCGAAGGCTGGTGAAGAAGGCATGACAAAATTCTCCAGAGGAAATAGATTCTCCATTGCCGAACATCAAGAAAGGTCGGGAATAAAATATTTTCTTCTATTAGCTGATGAGTTAAGCTCTCAAGTTCTTCTGCATTAAATATCCTTGCCCTTTAGAGATCCCGAGAGAGAAAAAAAAAGTAAACCATATTATCTGTCCTTATCACACACACATAAATGACCCTTTCTCTCTTTCTTATTTGGACATGTTCTGCCGATATTGCGATCCTAGAATGCTATTTCCTATATTAATAATAAATGCAAGTATATATTGACAGGTACAAAGAAGAATGCCAGCGTATATTCGAGTTACAGAACCGTGTATTGACGAGCACAGAAGTGCTGAGTACTGATGAAGCGGAAAGCTCCGTGAGCGAAGAATCAGATCTGGAGGAGATGGGTAAAAACCTTGAGAACATGCTCGCTAATAAGAAGACTACGGAACAGGTGAGTCTTTTAATACCAAGAAAGGTGAAATATATTTATTTTTGTCGGTCAAATAGTAATTCTTGTAAATGTCAAGATTTGCTGCGAAAGCTGCTCTGCTAGAGCTTGTGAGAAAAGAACCTGATAATAAAAACTCACAGCTACTTCTTTCTAAATAGTAGCCGCTACGTACATTCGTTTACTACAGTTTTTTTTTTCATTTCAACAAAATCATTATGTGCACTACTCATTCGCCCCTGTGGTCTAATAAGTGGTTTTGGCCTACCAAAAGTGATCACCTTGTTTGATCGGTATCGAACGAACACTCACCATTCTTTGATAGTGGTGATCTCGCCTTCTTCTGTCAGCAGGTGTAGTATCTAGCAGGCCAGGTTGGCTTGAGCCCAAAGACAAAGCCAGGTCCCTTGAAACCTTGTAAAAGTTCAGTTAATATACTTTTTTTAAACTATATTCTCATTTCCATAGCTATCGCTAGAGAGAGAAGAGGCTGAACGAGCAGAACTAAGGAAAATGATTTTGGGACAATCTGAAAAGAAACCGCAAATAAACCAAAGTGATCAACAGCAATCTAGTCAAGGTACGTTGAGATATTTATATTTCACATATTGAGTGTATTAGGACGAGACCCACCAAGGTCAACCTCGCCTTCAAGTGACCAACGGACGAGGCTCTAATATACTTGCGCAAGTCCCCTCACTAGAGAAAAATCGTGGCGATGTTATCTAACACGAAATTGTGTGACTGGCTACACACCTTTACGAATTTTGCGGTCAGATGATCTGACCATCTGACCTGATCTGACCCCAAAATTCCTGAAGGTACAAACCCTTATTTGATGATCTGACCTCAACAATTCGCAACAACGACTCGACTGCCGTCTGATTCAGATGCCACTCGCTCCCAACATTGTTGACTATGTAAAGCCAAATCATAGCTGCTTCTAACACCGAATAAAAGCTTATCCCATGTTCGATAACCAGGTAGAATTTTAAATCAACTGTAAAAACGCTTAGATAAAAACTATTGCACATTATTATTACAGGACGAGTACTACGCATAGTCCGCACATTCCGCAACGCATCCGGCCAGCGATATACCCGAGTAGAATTAGTTCGCAAAGCAGCCGTCATAGAAGCTTATACGAAAATACGCTCCACTAAAGATGAAACATTCATAAGACAATTTGCCACAATGGATGAGTCGCAGAAAGAGGAAATGAAAAGGGAAAAGAGAAGGATTCAGGTATATAAATTTGGTAGTAAATATTAGACATCGGTCTATGGAAAGACGATTCTTTCTTAGACTTTGTAGAACGCTATCTCTGTCAAATACCCGTGATATTTTGTCAGTAGATGTACATATTTTTCCGAAGTAGGAACTTTGGCCAGATAAAAATATCAGTTGATGATAATTTTCCAAAGATTAATGATCCATTTTGACATATCAAGACCGTTCTGACTTTTCAGAAATCTTGTTATCCCTACTAATATTATAAATGCGATAGTAACTCTGTCTGTCTGTTACGCTTTCACGCCTAAACATCTGGAGCGATTGAGATGAAATTTGGTATAGGGATAGTTCGAAGTCCTGGGAAGGACATAGGCTACTTTTTAACCGACTGCGCAAAAGGAGGGTTATGATTTTACGCGATAACAACTTCTACGCGGTCGAAGCCGCGGAAAACAGCTTGTGTTAAATAAACTTATTTCTTTCTCAGGAACAACTGCGACGTATCAAACGTAATCAAGAGAGAGAACGGCTTGCTGGCAATGTCACGGTACCTGCGCCGTTCCCAGATGTTAAACCTTTCGGTTTGTGCTGTTTTTTTTAATATAAGTTGCTAAGTTGTATCAAGTTTAAACAAATTCATACATATGATACACTTGTTTCTTCGGAATGTTCATGTGCACCCACACTTGCACAAACGGAAAGCATTCTATAGACTCTGGGGGGTAAATAAAAAAGACACAAATAGACTACCATAATCTCATGGCAAAAAAATTGTATAGTGCCTTATTGGGCAAGTAGGAGTAAAATATCTTGATACTTTTAATAAAAGGTAGAGTTTCATCATGAAAGAGTAACAAGCATCCGTTCATACATTCATACAAACATTTGCATTTATAACATTAGTGTACATACATACATATGGTCACGCCTTTATCCCCGAAGGGGTAGGCAGAGGCATATTATATGCCCACATTTCACCTTTGTATAATTTGTCCCACGTAATAGGCGGTGAGCCGTATTGCCGTGTTTAAATGGACAGGCGCAGGTTGTGACTGCCTGCTGTTGAAATAAAGCCTTCAACTTAGCTTAACGACAGCCATTTTACGGGCAACCGGGACCAACGGCATAACGTGCCTTCCGAAGCACGGAACATTAGTGTGATAGGTCGAATCCACCTCTTTCATGTAAATAGGTTCATTTCACCTATCACACTTCCTCAACTCCAAAGTATTTATTCTTATTTGTATCTCTACAGGATCCAGTTTATCTTCGTCTCTGGATGTGGGATCACCGTCACCAAGCATCATGCCGCTTGGAAACATAAAAGTCGAACCAGACACTCACACTCCGAGCTCCCGTCGTCGCGCCAAGTTGAAACCAGATCTGAAACTAAAAGTAAGTATTTGTTCAAATACACGCCTCTGTCTCAGTTCAGTGTTTTAAAGATATCTTCAAGCGGTGAAGAGCATGAGATAGAACATCTTTATGTGTCACCCTCAACTCAGGTCAATGGTGTTTGGACTTTTGATCCTGCCACACAATGTCTTGATATATCGCCGATACGATAAATAACGCTGCACGTTAAAACCTGAACTGCCCAGTTTTCGATAGTCATAGACTTTTTTTTTGTAATCCATAAAGATTTTGTTTTCTCTGTGATGGATGTGTTTCTCGGCACGGTTTGCTCTGTTGTCGAGTTTAACAGCGAATTCAGAGGAAACTTTTATATGCGGCGCAGAAGTAGCATGGATTTCAGGTTCTATGCTAAGGATAGGTAGCAAGGACTTCAAAGTAGCAAAGTAGGGCAAGTACCTAGCCGGAATCTCAGCTTAAAGTTCTTTCCAAAGCTAGATCTTATCACCTTGGTGAGAGCTACAGTGCTAAAGTACATACTCACACACCCGTTGAGGCTTTTTTAAACACCGAGTAAAGACTATTATGATTGTTACAATTGTATTCTAAAGTAGCTATACATATTTTCTAACCTATTTCAATTCTACCCAGTGCGGAGCATGCGGTCAAGTCGGTCACATGCGGACAAACAAGGCATGTCCTCTATACACGGGATCAATGGGCGGTGGTCCTTCATCCCCTATCGAACTGGATGTCGAAGTACCGCCACTAGATCCTTCGGACGATGACATGGGCTACGTGGAAGGCACGAAGCTTACTTTGAACACCAAGAATATTAAGGTAAGTAAAGCTTGTTGTATAGTGCATAAATATGTGCTGCAAACTGGGGTTTATAAAATGTTTTGTTTTTCGAAATGTTCGTTATAGTTGTAAACTACCCACTTTTATAAATTATATTTCTGCAAGCTGATACACAATTAAATATGAAAACCACTTATTTCACATTACATAAATAAATAAATATTTGTGGACAATTTCACACAACATCATCTAGCCCAAATTAAGCTAATATTAGCTTGTGCTATGGGATCTAGACGACTGATAGACATACTTATATATTCCTAAGAAAACTCATTTAAAAAAAAATTACATAAAAAGTTCGCGTCGTTCTATATCTAAGGTTCCGTTCACACAGACCGGCTCTGAGAGCATCGACGCGCACTTTTCTTTTCACACAGACCGGATCGTAGACGCTCGGAGTTGGTCGGAGCGAAGCCGCCAACTATTTCACAGACTGGCTGAAAGCGGATGCGCTCGTAGCCGGTCGCATGCGCTCGCAGCCGGTCGGATGCATCGAGTGCATCGATTCACAACAAAGGCAGTACAGTACTACCAGTTTTATAAGTTACACCGATGTACCTGCGCAGAACTCAATTTTTTGTAAGGCGCGAAAATATATCTACCAATCATAGCGCGCCACATATTCCCGCGAAAATACTCGCCTGCTATTGACTGATGCGTACGCGCCATGTCTGGCTCGGCAGTCAGTCTGTCTAGACAACGGTCTAGTCGCGTTCATTGCTCTGTGTAATATTATGAGTACAAGCATTAAGAGCGAGATAGCACATCCTGTTCACGTCTTGTTATTTTCGACCTTAAGTTAGTAGCAATAAGATCGAAATTGCTTTGCAATTTTCATTCGGTTTATTCGTCAGTGGGATGAGCTATTCTGCGCAGCCGAATAAAGCCGATGCGACTTATAAACGTGGTAGTACTGTACCCGTATTCCAAGTTTTGTTTTCGGTGTTAACGGGTGTTTTTCGGAACATGGTTTTAGATAGTTCCGATGAAGAAATATATTAATTTTTCATCAGTCATGTTTTCGTATAAGTGCACACAACTGTTCTGTTTAAATTGTGCTATCAAAATGGCGGTCGGCGTGAGTCGGCGCGCACGCAATCGGAGCCGCACGAAATCGGAGCCGATCGGCTGCGCGAGCTAGAAAGAGCATGCAATTGGAGCCGATCGGCTGCGCGATCGAGAAAGAGCATGAAATCGGAGCCGAACGGCTGCGCGAACTAGAAAAGTACGCGATCGGAGCCGGTCAGCTCCTCTTATTATTTCACACCAAGCGCGTTCAAGCATTCTTAAGACAAAAGCAGTGCACATGCAAAAATAAACCTTACTTCAAATAATAAAAACTCTGTTTTCAACGTGATAAGAATCTGCTCTCCTCTCCGAGCTGGTCTGTGTGAACGGACCCTAAGTTTCATTGTACACGGTTCTGATTACCTACTCTATACTCGCACTTAGTTTTTATCAACCCTAAAGGAAAGTAATCCGGAGCATGCCATCCCAATAACAGTCATATAAAGAAATACTGTCACTCTAAATGCTATATGACGCGCTAAATGGCAGATTTAGTTTTTTTTTATGCACTTCTATTATATCAATATCAAACAAAAGACTTAGAATGTTGCCTAATTTTTGCTGTACCTAATTAATTTTATTTATTTTGACACAGCAATCAGCAGACGAAAAACGTCGTGGTGCCGGTCGTCGTTCCGGCATGGGTGGCTCTAGCTCTGACGGCCGTCCCTTCGGTCGACGCAACCGACGCGGTACCGTCAGCGATGGCTGCGACTATCTAGTGAAGCGACCCGCCGAGAGACGCCGCACTGACCCGCTAGTCACGCTCTCGTCTCTACTCGAAGACATACTCAACCATATGAGACATCTGCCCGATGTACAACCGTTCTTGTTCCCCGTTAATCATAAGGTAAGTGTCTTATTTACGATTATTTTTTGTAGTAGACCTCGTTTTATGTTTTAAAAATGAAAAAAAAAAAAAAAATCTGTTTCGAGAAGAATTCGAACCTGTATCTTCTCGCATACGGTGCAGGATACCTTTAACCACTCAGCCACTAAAACCTACTCGGAACCGACCAATATTTCCACCTAGCGCTCCGTTCACCAGAGATACTTAGGGTGGTGTTATGTATACTTCGAAAAAGATATTAGAAAGTTTTTTCAGGGTCGGCAACGCGAATGCACACTCCGTGAATATAGTAAACGTCCTTATTTATATTGTGCTTGAACCACTTTCCGTAAGGTGCATGTTTGTTTGCCAAATTCCTGCCATATGCCCTACATGTCAGTGTGTGTCTGTGTATTGGTTGCAAACCTATAGTTGGTAGTTAGAGACTCCTCACATTAGCGTTTGTCGAGCGCACTCTAGACAACACCTGCGCAGATTTGACTCGTTGGCGAATAGTGTTATCGCTGAGCGATTACCGCACTCCGGGTTTACTCAGCCCTGACGTCGCCTCAGAAGTTCAGAACGGCTCCAGTACAAGGTCTTTTTGCAGGGAAATTTTCTTAGGGTGCGTACGGTATTCCAGTATGAGTAAAAACACTTGAAATCGCGACCTGTTACGCTTCAGGACGCCGACGTCTCCAAACCGTCACGTCAGCGTCACCTCAAAACTGTTGCCAGTTCCAACTGTTCTATCTTGATTCCGCTCTAAAAAAGAATTAGTTTAGTCCAGTTTACAACGAATTCCCCTCGCCTCGCCACTTGTTGTTTGAAAAAGAACATTGCGCTGGGGCTCCACCCACGTTTCGCCACGGCTGCATAGACCTGCTTTCTGTTGAAATTGAGTGCTGGCTCGAAAAACGCTATTGAGGGGGAGGCTTTAGACATCATCTTACCTGTAGCTATTATAATCCGCGCGCAACGAGTAGAATCCGAAACGTTGTCAAAAGAAATGTAAAATGACAGATTTTTCCGAGTTCCGGATTCTATTCATTGCGCGCAGATTATAGTTAGTAAGTCCCCATCCCAGTACAAATAGGAAATACCTTTCCCTGTAGTTCGTTGTTAGTAGTTACCTTGCCTGTAGCTATTAGATGTATATTTAGTCCATCCCTATAGTAGGCCCTTCCTTGTAGTATTATACATTAGTTTTAGTGCATAGGACCTGTAATTCTACTGTCAGTAGTTAGAATTACAGCTGTGTCGTCATTATTCACTGTTTGCTGTTTTCTATAGTTGGTGGCGGATTACTACCGCATCGTGTCGCGGCCGATGGACTTGCAGACCATCCGGGACAACCTCAGACAGAAGCACTACCAGAGTCGCGAGGAATTCCTGGCCGATGTCAACCAAATTGTGGAGAACTCTACTCTTTATAACGGTACGTTGGTTTACTCATGCTTTTTACTTTAGCGGGAAGTGTTTCTTCAATCTATAGTTTGTGTTCGGGAGAATTTGACCGCCAATTGTCTGTCTGCCGAGTGTAGGTACTTCCCCTGTTTTGGGCTAAGACAGTATATGTAAGTTGGTGCAACTCTGACTAACAGTCAAGACTCCAGCGCTCAACTCCATTTCGCTTACATCTAGTTCCTAATGTAAATACACCACAGATTATTCAATTTTAGAGAATTAAATTGTCTGACATCCATTTTTTTATATCTTGGAAATCTTGCAACTTGTTTATTTAAGTAATGAAAATGAAATTACTGATATAATAACAATTACAAAATAGACATCAAAAAAGCCGCGTGAAACATAATATTCTGTCTAATGTCTAAGTATGATCGATATTGTTCTAGGCCCTACAAGCAGCTTGACAGTAGCCGCACAACGAATGTTACAGCGGTGCGTCGAGAAACTGGCGGAGAAAGAGGAACAACTCATGAAGCTGGAGAAACAAATCAATCCATTACTAGACGATAATGATCAGGTATTCTACTTAATCCAAATAATTCTAAAGACTTGTGTATCAGACTGCGAAGTTTGAGATAGAATTTCTGCAATAAAAATAAATAGGACTATGATCTTATGGTGGTGCTATAAAATCTATTGGTCTAAGATTATTCAATATATAAAACGAACAAACTAACATTGAATCCACCATTGATTATTTCATTGATCACAAAGGAACTGTTAACATTTTATTTTTATTTTTGATTAATCATATTCTGGACTGAATTATTTTAGGCAACCCATTTGCAATTCATTTATTGACATATTTAATTAGCAGCTTGTTGAAGGTCGTTCTATAGCGGGATCTCATACTATATGTCGACGAATAGATGAAAAAACAAAACCCGAGTGGCCAGTGCGAACACCCTATCAATATGAAGGTTCAGAATTGGGACAGGACTACAAAGTGGCTGACTGTAATAGTGTTATCTGATCTGATTGTTGATCGATAGTACTGGATACTAACAATTTTTCACACTATTGTTAAAAAAAGAGCAGATTGCGTTTAGGCTTATCTGTTAGCCCATTAGATGAAAGGTGTTAAATCCAGAAAGTCCCTACTAAATCAGTCATCGCGCCCGCATACAAGCAAAGGCGCGAAGTGTACACGTGTTTCATAATATTATCTGTCTTTCAGGTGGCCCTCTCGTTCATCTTAGAGAATCTACTGACTAAAAAGCTGAAGATCATGCCAGAAGCGTGGCCGTTCCTGAAGCCAGTCAACAAGAAGCAAGTGAAAGACTACTACAGCGTTATCAAGAAGCCTATCGATATGGAGACTATGGGCAAGAAAATACAAGGTATAGTACTTATAATAAACTATCAATTTTCACAGGAACTTGTTTCCTGATTCAAAAGTAAATCTAGGGTGATAGCTATATTAGTAAGTTCTAAATTTCATATATACATATCATTTTATTCGTATTGCAGCTCACAAGTACCATAGCCGCAACGAATTCCTACGCGACATCCAGTTATTAGTAGACAACTGTCGTGCGTACAACGGACCCACCTCGCAATTCACTCGACAGGCCGAAGCTATTCTGAACGTTACACAAGATTCACTGGAGCAGGTGAGATTTTAATAGAGATAGAACTTTCAGTTAGGTGTTACAAAAGTTCACAGGCAACAGTGACGACTCTCCATCCGTTTTTTTTTCAAGTGACACTTCCACTGTGTGGTTTGGATTTTATGAAATAAAAAAGTGTAAGGGCAGGTTCCGCTCAGTTTTCATAATAAGACTCTTTTGAAAAGTAAGAGTATGTTATCAATGTTTGTATACATACAAACATCGATAAGGTTACAGATAACTAGCTGTATCCTGCCACGCTTCGATGTGACTTTTAAGTAACAAACACAGGATAATATGTAAGTACCTACTTACCTTTCAAAAAAGTCTAATTATAAAAACTGAGCTGTGTCATCTACGGAGCAAACCCGTACTTCCGACGTAAGTTCGTACGCAATTTTGAAGTTAATCAATATGGATGGAAGTGTCACATAAACTTGACCTGGTATCTATTTCATCGGTAGGTATCATCAATAAAATCCCCCTTTCACAGTCCACTACTGAACGTAGGCATCGGCCTCGCCCAATTTTCACTAATATATAAAGATGTGTGACATCATGTTAGGAGGGTGATTAGCTTTACTGTACCACTTTGTTGTATTGGTTTAGGGTTTTCTTTTTAGTCTACCTTTTTTGGTTATGACCTCCTCTGTTAGCCAAAAGGCGCATTACTTGCAGGAAACGATGGATTGGGTCCTGAAAATCTAGGGTACAACCCAATCACACTCATGATAAATAGTTAGCGCTATAATTGTGCTCCTGAGAAATCCTTTCTGCCTGGGACATCCTTCCAAGGGGTTTCCAACCGTAGGCTGAAGGGCGTAACGTCAGGGTTTTTAGTCGGTAGGAGTCCGGCATAGCATCCATGAAGGTTTTCCCTCACGTTAAAATAAAAAGAAGCGCTACTGTGCTTGTCATACTTCAAAATTATGGCAACCCATTAGGAAGAAACATATTTATTTTACAGGAAAAGATACTATACAAATTGTAGTACTTCTTTTATTAATTGACGTTTGCGTTTTTGACAGCATTTTAACAATGTTGCCAACATGCTAAAAGTTCCGACTCTAGACTTACGTGATAACTAAGTGGGTATAATATTAAAACTGAGTTCTTACCCCACAGTTCGGTGAACACGTGAGCCAGTTAGAAGCGAACATCGCGCGCGTACAACAGAAGATGTTGGAAGAGGCTGAACACTCAGACTTGGACGTCGAAGAACCGCCTCCGCCGCCGGTCGACGCTGAGAAGAAACGCGGTCGGGGTAGACCGAGGAAACATAAACAGTCTACTTCGACTACTCCTGGTACCGTAATATTATAATTACCTTTTTTAGGGTTCCTTGCTTAGATCAAGTATAACTAGATGTAATATCGACGCGAGAAATCCGGCACCTATAGAAGACGGCTCACTACATCCTTGTTTGAACTGGCCCTTTCGACGCATATGACCAGAAACGCAAATGACCCGACACGCAAATGACCATATTTTCATAAGCAAACGACCAGATACGCATATGACCCGAATTTATTTACGCAAAAGACCAGTATTTAATAAATACGCATAAGACCAGAGACGCATATGACCTGAATTTCTTTTTGCATATTATCAGTATTTTAAAATATTCTTATACGACCAGAAAACAAATGAAGATCGACAAAACAAATGGAGATCAAAAAAACATATGAAGATCGGAACAATAAATGAAAATCGAAAACACAAATTAAGATCGGCAAAACAAATGCCGATCGAAAAACATATGCAGATCATTAAAACTAAAATCTATAAGCAAGTTGATAAGGTAAATAATTACTTGCAGCTATATTTTGTAATTTAGATGTGTCTACGATTAAAAAAAATAGGTGCAAGCAATTCTCGACCTTAATGACACTTATCTAAAAATGTACTTTTCGGCGTTTATAGACATCACTGATCATGAATATGTAAAAAATAAATACATGTCATGATAAATACTTCATAAGGTCGAGAATTGCTTGCACCAATTTTTTTGAATGGCAATCGCATTTAGATAACAAAAAATGGGTCCAAGCGAATTTCGAACTTATGAGCATTCATAATATCTATTTATTTTTTATAAATTCGTGATCAGTGATGTCTATAAGCGCCTAAAAGCACATTTTTATATAAGTGTCATTAAGGTCGAGAATTGCTTGCACCTATTTTTTTTCATGGTAGACACATCTAGATTACAAAATATATGGCTGCACGTAATTTTGGACCTTGTCAACTTGCTTATAGACTTTTGTTTTAATGATCTGCATATGTTTTTTCGATCTTCATTTGTTTTTTTGATTTTTATTGTGTTACCGATCTTAATTAGTTTTTTCGATCTTCATTTGTTTTGTCGATCTTCATTTGTTTTTTCGATCTTCATTTGTTTTATTCAAACGTCTTAGTAAAATGAACTTTTGTAAATACCTGGTCGATAGCCTATTAATTTCTGGTCGTTTGCGTATCTGGTCGATTGCGGTTAACATGTCAGGTCGTTTGCGATTCTGGTCGAATGCGTTTTTATTCTGGTCATTCGCGTATCGGGTCATTTGCGTGTCTGGTCGTTAGCGTATTTGAAATCTGGTCATTCGCGTATCGGGTCATTTGCGTATCTGGTCATATGCGTCGAAAGGGAACTGGCGACAATGGGCCGACATTGAATAATACAAACGTATGAAACAAAACGACTTAACTGATATATCAGTGGCATGGTATTTTATGCCTACGTATTAACTTTAAGGTACATTTTACGTTAAATGTGATACAGTCTTGAATTATTTATTTACGATTTTAATATGGGTTTAACTACGTATCGACTTGGGACACTTTTTAACTTTCATTTTGTTCGCGACCCGTAATCTATGTTATACTTGATTTAAGGTTCCTTATTACTAAACAGGGATACATACATACGTAAATAGTCACGCCTACCCCGACCGAGGCATAGTATACGCCCACATTTGTTTCAAGTTTAGATTATGTCCCACGTACGTACAAGCGGTATTGCAGTGTTGAGATGCCTTAAACCAGGGCTTCCTAAACTTTAAAGACAACGGAACACTAGCCACATACCTTTTATTTTATGGAACCCCGCCGAGCGACATCCTCGCCCCACCGAGGCCGTTATACCTACTTAGGAGAACTCGGGTGGGAAAGTGTGATACACGTCTAGACCTGCCACGAAGACCTGGCGCTATTGCACCCACCAATGTGTGGAGCGCTGTGTACCCGCTGTGTTCCTCGCACTGGCAAAGTGGTGGTGGCACTCCATCGACCATCAAGTACGAGCCCCAGATACTTCATCGAGGGCTCGATGCCTATGCTGACGCTCCCTACCTGTATGCTGAATCCGGCAGGGGGCCCCTTCTGAGGCCCGTGAAAGCACAGTGCCTCGAATTTATGAAGAGCGACCTCAAGACCCAGCCACCTTATTCGACTCACTTCATTTCTTTTTTTTTATGTGTGGAATTGCTACATGGATGCTATGCCGGACTCCTACCGACTAAAACCACACAGCAGTCTATGGCCGGGAGTCCTGGGTAAGCCCTCGGAAGGATGTCCCAGGGTGTCACCGCGTCCTAACCTAGATGGTTCGGGTACTATCCCGCTTCTGGGGTGGCGACTCACTACTTGAGCCTGAGATCTCACCGACCCGGCTTTAGCCAACTCGGGTAATTTATACCCCTCTCGGAAAGATCAGCTTTAACAATACAGTACGCACCTATATCGGCGGAAACCCAAGGGCCCATAACGTGACTAGAGACCCCGAAGAAGCTGTTGACCGTCAGAGTGACAAGAGGGCCCTGCACGATCGCCGTTGAGGCGACATGTCGCAACCTCTCCTTGGGACTTAAAAACGCGGGCCCTTGCGTTGTTGTTTTTTTTATGGTGCAAGGAGGCGCTGGAGCGGGGCAATGGCCTGAGCCTCATGAAATCGAGCCTCGGATTCTAGGTCCGCACTCATGAAGACTTGGAAGGTCCAACATTAACAACGAAGGTTTGCACAATCGGGGGACTAAAACCGGCTATGAACGAGTGCCTACAGAGAATATGTCAATTTCTACTGTCGGTTGTCACAGGTAAATACCGGTGTTCGGGTGCTTCGGTAAGTATCTGTGATGAATACACTGGGAGATCACGGCCGAGGCACAGTGTCGAGTGCCGAGTGCCAAAATCAGCGCCTCTGACGGTTCTTTTTATAATACTTACTTCCATGTAAGTATTATAAAATGAGTTTAAGGGGTACACAATCCATTGTGTACCCCTTAAACTCATTGTAATTTTCAGGATAGTAATCGGACATAGATTTTAGATCTACCAAATGTTCAGTTGTAATAGATTTCCTTTTATTCATAGCTCTAACGCGTTTTCTTAGAAGTTCTGCATAGTTTATATCTCTACGTAAATTGATGGTGATTATCGCTACTATAATAGTAGTTTGAGATTTAATTATATTGATGGAGATTTTCTCATCACATATTTAGCGTGTTTCAACATAATTTTGGCGGAACCCTGATGCCTACTCCGCGGAACCCCTAGGTTCCGCGGAACCCAGTTTGGGAACCGAAGCCTTAAACAATAGACGACTTTTATAAGTTTGAACCGTGTGTAGTCTGTGGCAACATGCTTTTTCCTTTTTCTTTTAGTTTTAATTACTTTTACTTTCTTTTCAAATGAGTCGTCGTTGCGGAGCTAATATTCATGCATGTTTTAATTTAATAAGTTCTTAATATTTATTTTGCAGGTGCTACACCAAGGAAACGAGGTCGCCCAAGAAACGATCAGAACTCGTTGGAAGAAGGTATGAAACATTATATCTAACAGTAATAAATCACAATTGGTTTCAGAATAGTTATCTACCACCTTAGTTAGTAACTATAAAAAGTAGAATTAGCACGCTTTTTTTGTCAATCTGACAGTAATTTGTTGCTTAAAGTAAGGCCTTTGAAGAGCTTTTAAAAATTAACTAATGTAAGTATAGATTTTCGAAGTAGGTATTCTTTCTAAATTTTTGACCGCGGATATTTATAATTAACATATTTTTTTCAAAATTCCCTATACTTACTATTATGCGCTTATTTATTTTCTTGTCCAAACAACACACAGAAGCTAAACAAGTTTTATATACATTTTCCTTCAGACCTTCAATATTCGGACAGCGGCAGTTCAGAGATGGAGATGGAAGAAGTAGAACAAAAGGTAGCAGCCGAAGCTATGGTACAGTTATCTGTACCGCCACCATACCCAGGTACAGAATTTATTCACACATACATATATTATAGTCACGCCTTTATCCCTGAAGGGGTAGGCAGAAGCAGTACACGCCCACATTTCACCTTATAGTATGTCCCACGTAATAGGTAGTGAGCCTATTGCCGAGTTAAAATAGACATGCGCAGGTAGCGACGACCCGCAGTTGAAATTTATCAAGCCGCTTAAGTATAAATATAAATATTCACGGACATTTTACACAACGCTATCTGATCCTAAAGTAAGCTAGGAATAACCTGCTTGTGTTATGGGTATCAGACCACGGATATTAATACTTATATACGTTTAAATACATACATATCATACATAGAAACACCCAGACTCTTGAGACAAACATTTATGGGTCACACAAATATTTGGGAATCGAACCCACGACCTCCGGCGCCGCAGGCGGTATTACTACCGACTGCGCCACAGAGGCAGTCAATTAGCTTATAAGGCCTTCAACTTGGCTTAACGAATGTCATTTTACTGACAACAGAGTTTCATTTCGAGTTTTCCTTCTCGACGCAATGGATCGTTTTGCGAAAGTGTTGCCTTAGTAGTAGTACTCTTACGACACCCTCGGAATGATTTGGTGCGGCAACGTTTTGTACTCTTTCCTATTGCCACACGGGGACCCGTCGCTACGCGGGCTAACCGACACACGGGCGTAATAGATGCGCGTGCTTAGCGATGCGCGGTCGGAAACGGTCGCGCCTCACTAATGCGGTCTCGTAATTAATTTATTAATAATTAATTCGCGCTACGCGTTGGTTACGCGCCGCTGTAATTCCGCCGTGCGATGGCTACCAACAAGACGGTCATCGTTAACGAGTTACTCGCGTTCATCCAAAATGCAGTGGACACCATGGATGAGATCAGCATAATGCAGATCTGCAAATCCAATTTCAAGGAACAGGAGATCTGCAGTGGTAAGGCGTTGCTGTACCAATCAGTCGGCAAAACTGCCCAGATGCCGTCCCGAAGGAGGGATGGAGGGGAACGAAGTGTGCAGGACATCATCACCCTGCTGAAGCAAACGGATCCTGACGACGTCCTGGATTTCGTCGCGAAGGAGCTGCACAAGCTCCCACCGGTGGGATTTGACCACGTCGACGTGACAAGACTGCTTAAGGACATAACTTTCCTGAAGTCCAGCCTTGCTGATGTGTTGGCAAAATTAGAGGCATCAGATAAAACTATCAGTGGTCTGCAGGCTGAATTGTTGTTACTTCGTAGCAATAATTCAGTTAGTAGGTCAGCCTCCGATAATGTCAATGTACGGCGAGGCGCGCAAAACGCGTCATTGTGCAGTTTTGAGTCAGCGCAATTTGATGCGCCCGAGTGTCCAGTGGCCGTAGCGTGTGCCTCGAACGTGAGCTCGCGCCCCGCCGCGCCCGCCGCTACCTCTTCCGCCGCGAAGATGCCGACGACTGTCACGTTGCCACCTCCTCGGCCATGTGACTACGCAGCTGCAACGGCCAGCACCCCCACAGCCGCTCATACAAAGGGGAGGAAGCAGAGCAGCGTCACTCAACGCAGCACTGCGCCCGTCGAGGCGCCGCAAAAGGAGCCCTGTGATGCGGAGGGTTTTACGTTGGTGGTGAAGAAAAAGAAGACGAAACCCTCCTACAAGAATAAGTGCGGAACTGCTTCAAGATCTATAGAGCAGCGCTTCCGCGCTGAGGTTCCATCTACGATGGTCTACGTGTCCCGTGTACACTTCAGCGTGAAGGTTGTGGACGTGGTAGACTATCTGCAGAAGAAAACCGGATTGGGTTTGAGGGTGGAGAAGCTGGACTCTCATCGTAACGTAAGCTTCAACTCGTTTGCGGTGAGGGTGCCTACAGATCGCATCTCCACGTTCATGGATCCTGAGTTCTGGCCGAGAGGGGTGAAGTACCGGCGCTTCAGAGGACGTCTGCCGACACGGAACCCCACGTCACGCGACACGTCGACGTCATTACGTGTCAATTAGGTTAAGATATTTATATGTATTTTAGTTTTAAGGTATTTATCTATGGGCCGTAGAATAAGTTAATACCAACTGTAACTTTCTAATGTTGCCTGACAATAAAGATTTATTATTATTATTATTATTATAGATACAGTCAGGTACAGAATTTATACCTATTTATATTGAGATTTCTAGACAACTTCGGGTTCCAAGCATGATGATCTGCAAGTAGACGACTTACTAATGAACGAGGTTATGGCAAAGAGAAGAAAGCCAGCTAATGTCATAGTACGGTTGAATAAAAATATAAGAACAGAGGTTTTTATGTTTTTATTTGACCTTACTAGAGCCACACAGAATGGTGAAAATTAGGAGAGGCTTATTCTCATTGTTGAGACCTATAATATCGTTGCATCCCGAAGAACTTGGTGATGCCACTTACACCTAAAGATCCCACTTTATCAGACGTGATGTCGGGTAGCGTCTGTGACTTATAAAGAACACTTGAGCAACTGCTAGAATAAAGTATAGTTCCCCTTCCCATAATATGCTAAAAAGACCTGACAAAATTTTAAATATCTTAACTTGAACAATGTACTTATAGCAATTATAATTATATACTTTTTTTCTTGAAAGATGATGATGTTCATATGGGTGAGCCGAGCTTCGACACATCAGAGTTCCTAAAGATAAAGCGGGAGGTGCCAGACGAACTGCCTCCCCCTACAGAAGATTTCGTCGATCTGGATCAACATAGTACTGATTTCAACTTCCCGCCCGTCGTTAAGGTAAGTTCACTAGTCTTTTTTGCCTGAGTGTTTGTATGTTAGTCGGTAAAGGGTTTTGATGATATAGGAGTGGTTCTCAAAGATGACTGGGCCGGTTGCTCGTATATTCCAGTTTACACTATGTACGCGCGCGACCAATAGTTTGGCAAGTGATCGTATGTATTTATAGGATTGTGAACAAAATAACGAATGGCTTAGGGTATTATTAGACCAATCGATCGATCAGTACATCGTCGATCGACAGCATCGATCAACGTCTATCGATGTCGATCGACTAGTGTAATAGCTTTATTTATTTATTTATTTATTTTACACTTTATTGTACGCCAAGTAAATAAAATTATGGTACATAAATACAGTGCAAGAAGATGTACAATGGGCGGCCTTATCGCTATAAAGCAATTTCTACCAGGCAACCTTTGGATAGAGAAAGTTGATTGAAGGTAACGAGAGAGAGAACTTTAATTGATCGACGGATACTGTTCGACCAACCAATAGATCGATTACCGGTTGATGACACCAGTCGACGTTGACGACGTGGCGGCGTCGACTAAATTATTCTGCCATCGATCGATTCCGTCGATCGACTGATTGATGTGATAGAAACAATCGATCGACGTCAACTAAACCATTCTGCCATCGATCGATCGATTGGTATGTAGAAATTATCGATCGACGTCGACTAAATCATTCTGCCATCGATCGATGCGGTCGATCGACGATCGATTGATTGGTGTGATAGAAATTATCGATCGACGTCGACTAAACCATTCTGCCATCGACCGATGCCGTCGATCGACGATCGATCGATTGGTCTAATAAGACCCTAAGAGTCATCGATAACAGTGGAATTTAGTATATTACTAGAAGACACAATACATGCGTCTAAGATTTACTTACACGTGTTTTTTTCCGTAGAAATAAGATGTATACTGGTATAAAAAGCTAAGCAACCATCCCTATTTACGATGAGAAACACTTAAATTCTGTAATTAGTATCTCATATTTTACCAGTGGTAAAAATAATCTTCGTTTTCTATATATTGCTTCCTGATAAGGTGATTTTTGTACACAGGAGGAACCTATTGAACCTGATATGGCAATAGATCCACCCATGATGGAGAACGCAGGTCTCATACCGCCACCACAGTTCAAAGAAGAACCACCCGAGAACTGGCAGGTACGATATCGTAAAACGTTATGTGATAACTAAGATAACCTTTTAAGTAGAATTTGGACAATGAAGGCCCCAATATGCTACCTTGAGGCACTCCTTGCTCTAATATTATGAAGCTAGAACTATTAATATGTTGTATGATGTTTTATAATATTTAGGTAAAATTTGAACATCCTAATTTCATAATTCCCGACCGATGTGTAAATAAATTATACATTGTTTTGGTAAAGTATTGTATCTTACATATTGCAACGCCAAAGAAAAAAAATAGACAACGTCATTTTTTTTAATGTAAGGGTTTACATTAGCATTGGTAATATCCGTATTAAAATAAAAAGTAGTCATTACATTTTTAATGTCATATTTTTCGCTTACAGCCCGACCCGGCCATACAAGATGATCTTCAAGTCACTGACAGTGAAGAAGAACCAGAAGATGGACTTTGGTTTTAAAAATATAAACACTATTCAAGAAATGTCTATTGTTGTATTGTTAATGTTATATATTATATTGGTTTTAAGAATAGATTGGAGCTGGATATGTATTATTATGGATTAATATGGATAATCTCTCGGGGCTTCTTATTTTTTAACACGGCGAATGCCATTAAGCACATTACTCTCAAACGAGTAGAGCAAGTAAACAATTGTGCGAATACTAGGAAGTAGAACATTGACATTTGAACAGCTAATAGACTTGTTAGTATAAAATTGGCGGCCTTATTGCACAATACAATCTCTTATAGACAAGGTTTGTAAATTGAATTTGGAGAGTGGGAATACTTTAGGGTAGTTTCGTGTACATTCTAAATTAAAGTATCAATCAAAAACCCGGACAATTGCGAGTCGGACTACCCACTAACGGTTCCGTACATCCCTTCGTCAGTCGGTCCCTTCACCTGTCTGTCAAGACCCTTTATCTCGTGAATGGATGAAGGTATGGAGTTGAAATTAATACCATAGGTTAAGGTCTATGGTCCCTTGAAGCTATAAAAAAATCAAACAACAAGCGCGAAAAGCTTACTTTACGCTGTAGTTCGTTAATTACTACAAAGATAGACCAAACTTTGAACTAACTCGTTCCAACTTACCAACCAATTTCTTGCCCATCTCTGAACCCAAATCATTTTCACAAATTGGTATTGTGCTGGCAATCTCGTTTTAGACCTCGATAGCAGAGAATGGTAGTGGATGATGGACCTTAAAGTACTAAGGCCGCAGTTAAAGGCTAGTGACATGTTTAAATAATCCCGCAAGCTGAAGCATGTCCATATTATGATAGCGTAAATTCCAGAAAAGCTCTACCTACTGTAATCTATAAGTTATAAGAAAAAATGTATAGGTTATAAGAAAACTAGTAAGTAGTTATAAATTTAAATTTTGTTTTCAATGTATTTTGTACAACAAGTAAATTAAAAGCTTTATTATTAAACGTTGTTTTCTTTAATTCTAGCGGAGTGTGACAATTGCAGGGTCTGCGACCCTCGAACATCGGTTAGGAATGTAACATTACGAAAAACTATTTTTTAATACAGTTGCTCAAAAAGTGGCGTATTACAAGGACGTATAGCGTTCGGGATGTGGGCTATTACACACTCGTGCTTTTTTCTTTACCATTTCCGCACTCGTGCGTTTTCTTTCCCAATTGTCAAAACAATGCCTGTGATTCATACATATATTTCTAAAAAAAGATACTAACTTGTTTCAATATCAGATTAAAAGTAATTTTAATTAAAATTTAAGCATAAATTAATATAAGTATCGGCCAAATTAAATTTATAAATATAAAAAAAGTTGGCTGTATGAAGTGCATTGCCATAGTCTCTGTTTAGGAAGGTAAATATTCTTTTACGGTTGGCGCCATTTTGGATATTCAGGTTTATTGTGTTTTTAATGATATTATATAATAGCTTAATTTTTTCGCAACTGTATTAAAAATAGTTGTTCAATAAAACGTGTGGGACTGTTATTTAAACTCGTTCCGACTGTCTACCCTCGCCTTCGGCTCGGGTTAACACCTGTCGTAACTCGTTGTAATAACAGAAATCCCACACTTGTATCGAAAACTACTATTACTGCGACCATTTACTAATTTGCTTACATAACCAGAAGTCATATCTTAATGGTAGGTAGATACTCATTCCTGCCAAGTCGTGTTACAATGACCATTTCCACACGGGTAAACTGTTCTACAATGAAACTTTTTAATTTTTTATCTACTCTGATACTATAATACAAAGATTATAAAATTGAAATCAATACTATTATGACAAACATTACGCACAGGCCAAAAAAAAAGTTTTATTACGATACAGGTCTTGTATGGCCACCTATATCATAATAAAACTTTTTAATCATTACGATACACTATAAACAATCTCCAGCTGAAAAAGAAGTTTGAACCTCTACTTTAAAAAAAATTGTGTCTCCAGAGTAGCGAAAAATCCTAAATCTATGGTCTCCGCAGCCTAAAAAAAAAAAGAAACACGCATGCGCAATCGATGTTTGCGCCTTGGCGCCAACATTTTACATTAAAATTAACCAAAGTTTGGTTTTGCTTGTAAAATAAATTAGTTTTTGTGTAAAAACATGTCTTAAAGCGAGGATGGTGGTAATTGTACACCACCAGACATTCTGGAAACTGCGTCAAACATGACCATGAACCTGTTACCGGCGAAATCAAGGAGCAACTATAAATCACAACAAAATGAAATCAGGTATTATAGTATGAGAGTAGATAAAGTAGTGTATGACACTGTACATAACTTGGTCTTATAACACTCGTGTGATACTATAAAAAAACTCGCCTACGGCTCGCTTTTTTAAAACACACTCGTGTTATAAGAACCCTTATTATGCAACAGTGTCATAAACTACTATTATGGCCATGGCATCAAAAAATCAACATAATTATGATTATGCCCAAAAAGCGCGCGTGTTTGTGTCACGACTAAACATCGCATGTAATTAGGCTGTATGGATGAATTGCCTTTGCCTTTCACTTGTGGGATTTAACCACTGATGGTCCAAGATCCCAGAGCCCCCAGACGTCACTCATTTTCTGATGGACAAAATATGTACGAGTGATTAGTGGTGGGGTGTACTATGATCATATGACTAGTTGCTACCTTGGCCAGACGTCCAATTTTCTGGTAGCAATTAATCAAGGTACATAAAAACACTGCTCATGTCACTTAAATTCTGATAGCTGATTTTAACATATATTTTACACAATATCGTTAAAAATCAGTATTCATTACTCCCAGACATATGCGGTCGGCGGTTTCACCTTACAGACGCTTCAAAGCTCTGAAAAAAATTTATTAAGGTCACTTATTTTCTGATGCTTGATTTTTATATATGTTATTCAGACAACTGTTTTAAAACGTTTTGCAAACGGACAGACCGATCCAAGGGGCCAAACATTCCCCAGACCCAATTTTAATGTCGCTGAGAGTATGGGCGCGGGCATTATCCGTGCGTATTATGCGTATATGTAGCATGTCTAATCGAAGTCGGAATTAATATTTAAATGTAAATAAAAATGCATAAGTACCTATTAGTAATTAACGCCTGTCATTTTAAAATTTACTTTTTCGTATTTGTTTTATTTAATAGAGAATTAAGTTTTAAAGGTAATAATTTGAAAATCACGTAAATAATCAATTTATTTAGATTAACTTTGAGAAAAGTGCTCGTCTGACCGCAATAAATATAGAATTGTGCCTTACAAACTGTTTCATGATTTTTTTTAAATCGAATTTATTTTATTTTTTTAAAGTAAATATCAAGAGGTTCACAAAGTATTAATAATTTAATTAAATAACAGCAACCTTTTCAAATAATTATTTATTGGTAACAAACCTTAAAAAACTACAAAAAATAGGACAAATATTTTTTCTAATCTTCATTGTCATCGTCGTTGAAGTCAGGTAATTCATCATCGAGTCAATCTTGATATCGAATATCTAAATCGTCATCTTGTTCATCAGTGTTTTCCTCGGGCTAAGGTTCGTTACCAATAAATAATTATTTGAAAAGGTTGCTGTTATTTAATTAAATTATTAATACTTTGTAAACCTCTTGATATTTACTTTAAAAAATTAAAATTAATTCGATAAAAAATAAAATCATAAAACAGTTTGTAAGGCACAATTCTATAAATTACTAGCTGACCCGCGCAACTTCGTTTGCGTCAAATGAGAGTGACAAAGAGAGTGGTATAGTATTAATATTTTAAGTAGGTAATATAATCCCATCGCTTTTACACTCGTCGCGTGTCTTAGGTATATTTAATAGAGGGTTGTAGGTCTTAATAATGTGTGTAAAAAGTGATATAATTTTTCCCGTCGCGTCGCTTATATTCATTTAGAGTTGACCCGCAAAACTTTGTTGAAGTGATATAATGTTTCCCGTCACATTTATTTTTGTCCGTTTTTTGGTACGGAACTCATCGTGTGCGAGTCCGACTCGCACTTGGCCGGTATTATCTTTCAGTTGATTGGCTACTGCTGCAGAAAACGTTTGCTTCCGACGCGTAGTCGAGTTGCGTCGCTCATATTTTAAAAATTATTGTGAAGGTTATTGTAAGTGAACCTTAAAAGATGGGCATTTGCTGTTCAGGACTTTTTTTTGTAAATTTTTAAGAGGAAACATTTTGTAGTACACAATTTTTACGTAACTTTAACCATTTACGCAACGTACGCAATGAAACCTCACAAAAGAAATACATTTTTACCGTTCTTAAAACATTATTCATGGCTGCTCCGCTCCTATTTGTCTTAGCGTGATGTTATATAGCCATTAGCCATCCTCAATAAATGGACTAAAAAACTGTGAAATTATTTTTGTAATGCAACCAGTAGTTTCTGAGAACCTAGCACAAACAAACTCTTCAGTTTGATAATATTGCGAGCTCACCTTAAAAGAAAGACAAATAATTTTATTGTGAGCAAACCTTAAAAGATAGACATATGCTGTAGCGGACTTTTTTATAGAACTTTTTAAGAGAAACAATTTTGTAATATACAATTTTTACGTAACTTTAACCATTAAGGCAGCGTACGCCTCGGAAGCTCTCAGACGGTAAAAATATTCCCAGTTTCATAAACATTCTTGATTGCTGCTCCGCTCCTATTCGTCTTAACGTGATGTTATATAGCCTATAGCCATCCTCGATAAATGAACTATCAAACTGTAAAAGAATTTTTGAAATCCCACCAGTAGTTTCTGAGATCCTAGCGTTCAAACAAACAAACAAACAAACTCTTCAGCTTTATAATATTAGTATGGATATAGTATATATAGTATATATAGTATATATTGTATATAGTATACTATATAGTATATAGTATGGATTGCGGTCAGACGAGCACTTTTCTCAAAGTTAATCTTTGATTATTTACGTGATTTTCAAATTATTACCTTTAAAACTTAAGTCTTTATTAAATAAAACAAATACAAAAATGTAAATTTTAAAATGACAGTCGTTAATTACTAATAGGTACTTATGCATTTTTATTTACATTTCAATATTAATTCCGACTTCGATTAGACATGCTACATATACGCATAATACGCACGGATAATGCCCGCGCCCATACTCTCAGCGACATTAACATTGGGTCTGGGGAATATTTGGCCCCTTGGATCGGTCTGTCCGTTTGCAAAACGTTTTAAAACAGTTGTCTGAATAACATATATAAAAATCAAGCATCAGAAAATAAGTGACCTTAATAATTTTTTTTCAGAGCTTTGAAGCGTCTGTAAGATGAAACCGCCGACCGCATATGTCTGGGAGTAATGAATACTGATTTTTAACGATATTGTGTAAAATATATGTCAAAATCAGCTATCAGAATTTAAGTGACATGAGCAGTGTTTTTATGTACCTTGATTAATTGCTACCAGAAAATTGGCCGTCTGGCCAAGGTAGCAACTAGTCATATGATCATAGTACACCCCACCACTAATCACTCGTACATATTTTGTCCATCAGAAAATGAGTGACGTCTGGGGGCTCTGGGATCTTCCTCTATGATCTGATTTAACCGATCTACATTAAAATTTCTTTTTACTGATCTTCAGCTGTTTTTACCGATTTTCATTGGTTTTCACTGACGTCAAATTGATTTTTACTTTTAACCGAACTTCATTATGTTTTTACTGGTCTTCCTTTGTTTTACCAATCTTCGTTTGTTTTAACGCTCTGCATCTATTTGATCCAGTAGAAACTGGGTAATTTATTTACCTGTGGTACTACGAGTAGGTACATGTAGGTACCTACTCATGGTACCTACTACGAGCAAGAAAGGGGCACGACACTAAATATTACAAACCAGCTGATGCGTATAACTTATCTTTACGAGTCCGTATTGATATGATATAAGATTTTAGCGTGCAAGAAATAAAAAGCGATCGGTTTTTGTGTGTTTTTATTAACGAAATAAATTAATTATAAAAGGACCATAACCAATAGGAAAAAGTGGTCTAGTACAAATGAAGATTTTATTGTATAAATATAGATTCAGCCTTAATTTTTACAAAATCGACGTATTATCAACACAAAAAAAAGTCGAGAATTTTATCAGTAGGTACTTAAGTAGTACTTAATCGTGTTTTTGGTCTAGCTAGAGCATATTTACTTCACGACCTCACGAGTGCTAAGATCTAGAATTCTAGATCATGATAATAGTCCATTTATGCTATTACATTGCATATAGTAGGGTCGGCAGCGCGAGTGTGGCGCCTCTGGTGTTGCAAACGTTCATAGGCTGCGGTGACCACCGGTCCTTCTGGTGGGCCGTATGCTTGTCTGCCACCTTTGTGCATACGGAGCCTTAAGAGAGAGATAGACAGAAGTGTGTAATTAAAATTTTCCGTCGCGTGTAATCCCGCTAATATTGCGTTATTTAGTTTGGAACGATTATTTCTGCGAAAGTGGTACATAGCAAAATTTCCCCCATTCCCAACCGACCACCTGAGTTATCCACCTGGTTGGTCAGTTAGGAATAAAAGTTTCCCAACGAACCCTATTTTCGAAACATTTATCGTTGCTGCCACGCTCCTATTTGCGTGATGTTGTAAATAGCAAACTATCGAACAGTTAAAGACTTTTTGCAATCTGGCCTGTAATTCCTGAGATCCTTTCTCTTTCAAACACACTCGTCAGCTAGCTTTAGGTATAGTTTTAGCATACGTAGTATGGCAGTACCTAGGTATCCGAAAAAAGTAAATGAATTTCAGATATAAAAATGTAAAATAATAATTAGTTGTATTATTCCTGCCATCTGTGATTAAAACTCTAGTGATGGATAGACATAAGTGCTGTCTGGTGACTCAAGGTCCCAAATAAAGCACATAATTTTATTCGAGTTTGAACTAAATGAGATATGCAAATATAGTGCATTCACCAAATATTACCCTCGGGTAGATACCTATGTTTAAACTAGCTTCATTTATATTCAGTGCATCGCGCCAATTTGATTGGATCTCAGTGCACACTTTGATGAATGCAAATTTGAAATAGCTACAGCGTGGATTTACCCACTTCCACTATAGATATCAACACTACGAGTTACGTTACTGATTGCTGTGTTGTTTGCACCTAAATATTTGTAAGCTATTTTGACGGTTGATGACATCTATAGCCATGGGATAAACTGAAGGAATACTTTTTAAAGGATTCCCAAAAAAGTATATTTTTCGTCAAAATTAGTTTCAGGTAGGAAGGTACCTATTAAGTGGACATATTTTTGACCACATGATGGATCTTTTTAATAAAGGGAGCATTAGAATTTTATTAAAATATGGTCATTCATTGTAGGTACATGTGCCGTGCCCACCTACCATTTTGAAATCCTCATAAGGAACCCTTTAATTTGATTGGTACCAAATTACCTTCTACAATCCAAAACATTTTTTTTACCTTGAACTATTATTGCTTCTCACAGTCGTCATGTTGATTTTTTATTCACGTTACCTATCGAAGGCTTTAGCGATGTCTAGGCCAATAGCCAAAGACTCGCCATGCCTCTCCATAGTCTCACCCCAAGTGTGCTTTATGTACCTACACTAGGAGGTCACCCGTAGATCGTTTCGACCCAAAGCCATATTGACGATCATTCATTAGCGATTAGTCTGTCCATCTCTACTGTCTGTCTGTCTATCCGTCACGAGGATGTATAATATATGGTGAACGGTGACAGCTAGAGAGTTGAAATTTCCACGGATTCTGTGTTTCTCTTATAACAACAAATAGGTATCTACTAAAACAGAAGATTAAGAGGGGCTCCCATTCAACAAACGTGATTTTATGCCGTTTTTTTACGGAACCTTCCGTGCGCGAGTCCGACCCGCACTTGGCCGGTTTTTTAGTATTTGTTGTTATAGCGGCAACATATCGTCTGCTTACTGGTAAAACATAATAAATGCATTTTTTATCTAAAATGACTTATGTATGCATATACATGTAATTTTCGATGCTCTATCTACTGGCAAAACAAAATAACTGCTAGGACCGTTTAATACAAAGATACCTTAGTTAACAATATGATAAACAACAATGAAATAGTAATAATCATTCAGATAAACAGAGGTAAATCACCTTAACATCGAATTAAAACTAAACAGCACAAGTAAATGACAATATATCACTGTATGATTTTTTCGATGTAGAAAGATGTGGTATTTACGTTCCCATGAACTTTAAGCTAAAATAAGTTAAATTCATTTATTTACGATCATATTTACATAATGTATTTAAATTCCTACAAGTAAAATGAGTTAAATGCAGAGTTTTACCCAATAAATCCATGGATCTATTCTACACACACATTTTTTTTTTCAATTACAAATAAAACCAGTTAAGTGCATGACCTAGGACAATAATAACTGATTTATTGCCTGATTTTCTGAAGAATGTGTTGCTTTAATTTAAATGAGATACAATTGAATATTTTATTTATCATTTGGCATATAAGTATTTTATAAAAAAAATATTTTAATGATAGTTTTAATCGATGAAACTTTCAAAGCTTATTATCTCAGTTCAAGGAAATGTGCAGTTAACATATTTTACCAGTAAGCAGACGTATACCTTCCACATTATGTACCTATTTTTGTTGCCGCTATAATGACAAAAATTTCAGCTCTCTAGCCATCACGGTTCATGTGATACCTACAGTTCGTGACGGACAGATAGACGGACAGACGAGTCTCAGTAATAGGGTCCTGTTTTTACCCTCAGGCACGGAACCCTAAAAAAGAGAGTGTAGTTAAAGACCTCTCTCACGTGAAAGGCTCACGCTATTTTGAAGTAAAGCGTTGAAGATTTGTAAGGATTAGTTAGATAAACAACTTTCACTTTATAAAATAAAAATAAAGACGAGTTACGCTACATAAAGAAAATAAACGAGTAAGCATTAAGCTGTCTGTACCTACGAACTTTTTATGGAACACTCGAAAGATAAAGATGTTATAAATGGAACAAGTGTGGCCCTAAGTGTTCCTAATATTCTATTCATTCATTTTACGGCGATCATTAGGTAGGCACCCAAGTTTCTGTGGAATGCTACAAATTTAAGATACGTGCGGATGTTCGTCGGCACTACTTAATCGCGCTACTATAACTCCCAAACGGTTTGGAGACTAGACTTACCTACCACTTCTTACGACTACCGTGCTCTCGTACTTTAGCGTCTTACCGCTGACTGTGAGTCTGAGACAGGCGTAGTTCCAGTGTTCCGAAACTGAATAAAATAAATAAAAAAGTACCTACCTACCTAAATAAAGCTGGAAATTCTCATACAACGTCATTTACTCCAAATTAAGCTAATATCTAGCTCCATTGGGTAGGGGTAGTTACTGCCAGCCTGGTGGTCACAACTACCTGTGGTGATCTAGGTCAGCACTATGTGGGTGCGACGGTAACCCTCTGACCCTGAGCGAGAATCCTTCGATCAGATGAGGTGATCACACTTGGCATAGGTATATGGCTAAATTAAATAAATGGTAGGTACTTATTTATTCCACTAGTTCGATTGCTTTTCAGTTATTTATGGTGCCCAAATCGAAAGTAGCACAATTAAGACGGCATCAACCGAAGATACGTCGATTTGATATTACAGTTCCGACAAAAATACTTAATACTTGTACTGGTCGCGTTGCTTTGTGCCTGAATACTATCTATGTAGTGATCATAGATTTAGAATTTCTCGCTTTACCTACTATAAAAGAAAGCATAGAAAAACGCCCTTTCTTGCCCGTGGTACTACTGGTAGTACCACGAGTAAAAAAATTACCCGTGGTACTACCAACCGGTCCCAGTAGTACCAATGGTAATTTAATTTTACCCGTGGTACCTATTACTGGATAAAGAGTAAATGAAGATCGGTAAAAACAAATGAAAATCATTAAAAACAAATGAAAATCATTAAAAACAAATGAAGATCGGTGAAAATAAACGAAGATCGGTAAAAACAAATGAAGATCGGTAAAACAAATGAGAATCGGTAAAAAGAAATGACGACCGGTGAAACAAAATAAAGATCAGTAAAAACATATGAAGTACTATAAAAACAAATGAAGATCGTTAAAATCAAATAAAGATCAGTAAAAACAAATGAAGATCTGTAAAAATAAATGAAGATCGGTGAAAACCAATGAAGATCGGTGATAAAAATTAAGATTTTACTTGTTTTTTCCGATTTTTACTTGTTTTTCACGACCTACAAATTGTTTGTACCGATGTTCATTTGTTTTCACTGATCTTTATTTATTTTTACCGATATTCATTTGTTTTCACCGATCTTCATTTGTGTCTACCGATATTCATTTGTTTTCGCCGATCTTCATTTATTTTTACAGATTTTAATTTGTTTTTACCGATCTTCATTTATTTTTATCCAGTAGTATCACGGGTAAAATTAAATTACCATTGGTACTACTGGGACCGGTTGATAGTGTCATGGGTAATTTTTTTACTCGTGGTACTACCAGTAGTACCACTGGTAGCACCACGGGCAAGAAAGGAAAAACGCGATGTTATAAGACGTGTTGCTCTATGCCCACTTTTTCTGACAAGAAATTATAATAGTCTGTGATGTATACAATACGCTTTAACTGTCAAATATTAAGGAGATGCTCTGGTTATATATATAATAGAAACACACACTGTGTTACTTAACTACCTAAGCAATACAAAGCTTAAATAGTAATGGCACTACACAACATGGAAATAACAACCAACAATAGTAATACAACAAATACTGCTGTTAAAAGGAGGCATGTGAGGTTTTGCACGGATTTTGATAAGTCTATTGTGATAAACAGTTTTGAAGCTAGAAATTGGAAACGAGTAACTATAAATGAAGATTGGCATATCTATTGGGCAAATACACAGAACTCGCGTAATATATTTAGCTGCATGCAAGGCCGAAAACTTAGTGACCATCAAATAATAAATCATTTTCCAACGCATTATGAACTTGTTCGGAAAGATTTGCTTGTAAGAAACATACAAAGGTATAGAAAGAAGTTGGAAAAACATGGTAATCCACTTGCAGCAAAAACTGAAGTTAAAATCAACGACGGTATTACAACAACTAGTTATGTATATTTAGACTTCATACCAACGACGTATGTTCTGCCTCTGGATTACAATAGGTTTTTAGAAGAATATAAAAGATCCCCACAAACGACTTGGATTTTAAAACCATGCGGAAAATCTCAAGGTGCTGGCATATTTCTCATAAACAACTTGTCAAAACTAAAGAAATGGTCTCAAGGTTCTAAAAACTATTTGCAGAGTCATCTACCAAATAAAGATAATTATGTCATATCGCGATACATAGATAGCCCACTTCTTATAGGTGGAAAGAAATTCGACTTAAGAATTTATGTACTTGTAACATCATTTCGTCCTTTAAAAGCTTACATGTATCGCAATGGTTTTTGTAGGTTTTGTACAATGAAATATGATACTAGCGTTGCCGAGCTCGACAACATGTTTATTCACTTAACAAACGTTAGCGTTCAAAAACACGGCATGGACTACAATTGTTCCCATGGAGGTAAAATGTACATAAATCATTTAAGGCTCTACTTGGAAGGAACTCGTGGCCGCAAAGTGACTGATCAGCTATTCGAAAATATTCAATGGCTGATTGTACATTCTTTAAAGGCGGTAACATACATTATGTCGAATGATCGTCATTGTTTTGAGTGTTACGGTTACGACATAATCATCGACAGCAATTTAAAGCCATGGCTTATAGAAGTCAATGCTTCACCATCAATGACAGGAACCACCGTCAATGATAGAATTTTAAAATACAAACTAATGGAAAATCTTTTATCGGTTGTTCTACCACCTGATGGTGTGCCTAACGCCTGTTGGAATAAAAATCCAAATGCTGAAGCGTTGGGAGATTTTGAATTACTTGTTAATGAAGAATGTGATAAGCACAAGGAAGAATGACATTGATTATAGAAAATGAAATATATTACAATACGATTTAGGTTATATATATTTAAATAAACTGAGTTCTACTACAATTTTATCGATATTATTTTAATCATCAAACAACGCTATTATTTAGTACGATGAAATTTAGTGTAACGAGAATTTGTGTCTTCTCTTTCTATTAATTCTTCGTCAATTAGGACATCAAAGTCACCTAGTGCTTCTTCACTAGGTATCTTGTTCCATCTTGCATCAGGAATACCATCTGGAGGTACCACTACGGACACAATATTATCAATAAGCTTGTACTTTAATATCCTATCACTGTGAGTTGTAGACTGAAGAGACGGTGATGCATTAACTTCTACCAGCCACGGTTTTAGATCATTATCTATAATTATATCATAACCATAACATTCAAAGCAATGGCGATCATTGGCCATAACTGGAGCAACAGCTTTTAACGAATGAACAATGAGCCATTGCATTTCTGCAAACAATTTTTCCGTCACCAAGCGCCCTCTAGTACCTTCTAAGTAAAGGCGAAAATTCTGAATGCTCATTTTTCCCCCATGTAAGCTATTGTAGTCTCCTCCATATTTCTGTACACTTACATTAGTTAAATGTACATACATGTTGTCAAGTTCTGTTACACTTGTATCATACTTTACTGTACAAAATCTACAAAAGCCATGTTGGAATAAATATGCTTTCAGTGGTCGAAATGACGTTACTAAAACGTACAATCTCAAATCAAATTTCTTTCCGCCTATCAACAGTGGATTGTCGATGTATCGTGATATTACATAACTTTCTTTACTACTTAGTTGAGGATGGAAAGCAGTTTTAGCGTCGCGTGACCATTTTTTAAGCTTAGACAGTTTGTTTATAAGAAATATGCCAGCGCCTTGTGACTTCCCACATGGTTTCATGATCCATGTACTCTGAGGTGTTTTTCTGTATTCTTCTACGAACATGTTATAGTCAGCAGGTAGGACATATGTAACGGGTATAAAATCCAAATGTATATACCGTGTGACTATTTGGCCATTTGGTAAAACAACGTCTGTTTTCTCTGCCAGGGGATTACCATCCCTCTCTAGCTCTTTTCTATACCTCTTAATATTTTTAACCAACAAATCTTTACGAGATAGTTCATAGTGGTTAGGAAAATGATTAATCATTTGATTATCATTCATTCGATAGCCACTTTCAAGGCTAAAAATGGTTCTGCAATTTTGTATAAAGGACCAATAAAAGTTCCATTCATCTTCCGGTCCCACCTGAATCCAACCACGACGATCAAAGTTGGTCGTTATAACTGATTTCTCCAAGTCTGTGCAATAAGTTACTTTACCCTTTTCCGAGACTTGTGGGGAATTTTTTTTCGCTTCGAGAGCCATAACATAAATTTTCTAAATAAGTATTCCTCTAAATCTGCAAAACTATGTATGAAAACAATATTTAGATAAAATTATACAAAGCACATTTTTCTGTGACAACTTGAGTCAGCGTTTGTCATCATAGAAGAATTTTACTTGACATTTTGTTACACGATTTTCTTTATGATTATTGTTTTTACAAAAAGTTCCATATGATTTTAAATTTCTGCAACTGCATAGACAACATTTTGATGTTTGCTCTGCTCATTTGCTGTACACACTTGAAACTTCCTTTGTTCCGTTTTACTACTACCTATAATGTCTTTTGCTACCCTCTCCTTTTTAATCCTGAGCAACTTGTGCCTGTCAAAGGTTTCACTAGCATACAGAAGAGGGCATCCCAGCCATCCTAAACACTGTTTTTATGTCAAAGCACAGAAACTTGAAATAAAAATGCATATACCTATATTACCTCGTCTTACGACCCGGGTTCTTCAAGCAGAATTTGGAGAGGCACATATTGTGACCCACAATCAATGAAGCTCAATAGCATTGTAAAATGACCTTATATTACCAGTTATGTTTTACTGCACGTAATCAGAGTGGTGAGGTATTGCCGCGTTGAAACGTTTACGTACTGCAGTTTTAGCTAATCCATTCATACTAATAATTCCTATGAGTCTATTGTGCGAAACGATAATTAACTAATTATAATGATATTGACGTTGCACTCCATAGATAAACTATTATTATATTAATGTACCTACCTACCTATGTAAGAAAATCTCGCAGTGCAAAATGTATAGAGAGAACGTGTCGAGAGGTGCTTTGTTATCTATGTTCTTTTTCTTTTTCGGACATGGGACGATGAATCAAGCCCTATAATAGTGTGTGATTTTTACTACATACTGCCGTGCACGCAATAAAGGGTGTAAGGGTGTTTGTTATCCTAATCAAACAAAGGTACCTTTTTTTACGTGTGGGAAATCCATCATGGATAGCGTAGTAGCTTACCGACTAGAACCCACATGTTCCCTACTACTGCCTACGGTTGGGAGCCACGGGTACCCTCGGAAATCTATCCCCAGGATTTCCAACAGAGCTTGGCTACCACTGCGGCCTCACCTAGGGAGTTTAGGTGCCATCCCGCGTCTTTGAGGGGTTGTTCGGGTGTCATCCCGCTTCTTGGGGCCTATGGCGTGCGTGAAAATTTCACGTCACGCTGTCTTCTTCGGCCTGCTTTTGTAAGGACGGTGAGCAGCCACCTCGCCGTCCTCAGGCCCCTAGTCATGGAGGCTGATAGTCTTGGGCGAAGACTGCGGCGCCCTTACCGCAGACTGCGGAACTCGGGTGGGAGAGTTATCTCCCGCCCCCTTTCCGCCGCCTCTTTCACGAGCATGATCTGCTCGCAGAAAGACGTAGCGTTGTCTTACTTACTCCCACTGGAGATCATGGCTCGCACCATGGTCTCCAGCAAGAAATTGTCCACGTCCAGACCTGTCACGAGGACCACTGTTGCGCCCACGCTGTGCTCTTCACCAATGTGTAGAACTCTGGAACAAAAGTAGGTACTGTCACGAACTTTATTTAGGACCTATTTTTCCGAAATATTGTAAAAATATTCACAATACATTTTGGTCAAAAACTTCATAGGTACGCCACTAAGCGGTTTTTTATTACTATTTTGGGACATTACCACATAAAAACAATTGCATCTAGACTAAATTAAGCTAATATAAGCTTGTTCTACAGCATCTAGACCACTGCATATAATACTTTGGAATTAAGTATGTCTTTATACCTTAACTTCGTAAGCATTTTATATAGGTACATAAATATTATAAATAGAAGACACAAAAATTCTGAATCAAACATTTGCAGATCACACAAATATTTCTTCCGACCCGGTGTTGGAAACTCAGACTGCTGTCGCACTCTCTCACAGTCGGTTGCCCTTATGCTCTATATTGGCTTTAAATTTCATCTGATTACTGTACCCTATAGAGAGGCTATATAATGTTTCACCTTTGGTGGGTTCCAAATTAAATTCCTAAACCGTACCTAGTGAGTCGAGTGACAAACTTTTGTATAAATAGAAAACTCTCACCCAAGTTTTGTCCTCCTCGCGTATTGTGAGCAAAACGTGTGGTTTGTCCTGTGTGTGGCGTAATAAAACTTCGACCGCGAAATATTCTATCAGTTTCTCAATGCGAGTTACAAACATGAAATTATTAGGTAGGTACTAGCGGACGTCACGCGGCTGCACCCGCGTAGTTCCGGTTCCTGTGAGAATACAGGAATAAAATATAGACTATGTTCACCGCAAACAGTGTAGCTTTCCAACAGTGAAAGAATTTTTCAAATCGGTCCAGTAGTTCCGGAGCCTATTCGTTACAAACAAACAAAAAAAAAACAAATTTTTCCTCTTTATAATATTAGTATAGATATTGGAACATATTATAACATCTTACGAAACTTACCAAATTGACCAATACAAAAATGGTATCAATTTAGTCAGTGAATTTAGTTTACTTGCATAGTTTTTATCATTTTCATTGCGTCAATCCCGAGATTGAATTTGAATCGTTCACGTTGAATGACCTCAGCTTGCCGTCAAAGGCCCAGTTACTGTCAATTCCATCAATACGAATTCACTAATGACATCATTCCACATTCTAATGCAGTTAAACGTGTAAACCACGTACCCACTTTGAATATTAATAGAAAAAGTTTAAAGAGAATAGGTATATTTCCACTCACAATAAACTATACTATAGTATATATGTTATAGGCAATGTGTATAATCCGGCATTGTATACAATGCCTAGGCATTATACATTGCCTAAAACGTTCAGGCAATATGTATAATACGATTTATTTCAAACATTGACTAGGTATTGTATGAAATGCCCGAAGCGCATCAGGCAATGTGTATAAATAATGGACAGATTCGACGACAGAATCGTTAACCAAATAAGAACTAGCCGACAAAACAAAAAAAAATAACCACGAAGGCTAAAAGGCGGGAGCCCCGCTCTCCGCTTCGCTCCCGCCTTAGCCTTCTAACCTAACCCATCCGAGTCGGGGTGTTAGTGTAAAATTCTGTTCCCGTTTTTGCTTCCTAAGTGGTAATAATAGAACACATGTCTTATCAGCACTGTCTGCTGTTGGAAGTTGAAATTAGGAGTAGCTCTCAAAAGATTAGTACTAAATCATAGAGAACAAAAATAGTTTACACACATTACCTATGCTTCGACCGGCATTCTATACAATGTCTAGGTATTCTATACATTTCCTAGACAAAGTGTAAAATAGTTTAAACATTTAATATCATTTCATACATTGTCTGGACGACCCCGTCATTCTATACAATGCCTAGGTATTGTATAGAATGCCTGCATTATACACATTGCCTATAACATATATACCTACTGTTCCAATCACAAATTACCCCGAATGCGGGTAATCTGTGGTTCCAATACAGCATGTGCAATCATTTTAGCCATTCCTATAGACATACTGGAGTAAGTTGTATAGTAATTCAAGTCGCACGTGCTGGTAGTGCGAAATGTAATTTGCTTCCGGCTATACTCGTACCGTACGGCTCCCTGATGTAATTAAGCCGTTGCAATCTGTGGAGTGTCGCCTTTGTATACGTGCAATTTATTCAAACCATGTAACCTTCTGCTGATATAGAAGGGCGTTAATACATGCCCGAGGGTTGTTTTAACTAGTAAGGGGTGTTGATTCATCTCATCTTAGCGTCAAAGTTTCGTTCGTATTTATCAATTTTTTTAACTGAATAGATTCTATATTATTTTTGGATAGGTAGGTATATCCTTGACGTAATTATGATGATGATGACACTACTCTCCACTCTTTAATTTGACTATGTATACAAACTGAAATAGAAGTAAAGACTACTCGTGATCACGGTTATTGTAATATAGCCAAACCCCAGGAGATTTTTTTTAAATCTGTGATATAAATAACAAAATGTAAGAACCGATTATATTATCTTTACGAATGCTGAACCTAAAACACCATTTCTGTTATGAGTCAGTAAAGGCAAGGTCAAAGTGTTTGAATTATTTTATTAAGTACGTGAAATCTATCAGGTATAAAAATAGTGTTTATAAGAATATGAGGTCAGACAGGGACAAAACAAATAATTGCATTTTCGCAAGTAAAAGAAGTAATAAGCTGTTATTTGTACACTTTAACAGACACTTCAAATATATTTATTTGTAAAGAATATGTAGATATTCAATATAAATATAAATCATTTATATTTATTTTTCGCACCACGGCTGTGTGAGGTAGATGGCTCGTCTTTTTCTAATAATTCTTCGTCAATAAGTAAATCAAAGTTACCCAAAGCTTCGGCACTCGGCAGCTTATTCCAGCGCACATCTGGCACGCCATCCTGCGGCAGTACCACAGATATAATATTATCTATTAGCTTATATTTTAATATTCTGTCGTTAACGGTAGTGGACGTTAATGATGGAGACGCATTCACTTCCACTAGCCAAGGCTTTAATTGATTATCAATTATTATATCATAACCGTAGCACTCAAAACAATGTCTATCGTTAGCCATAACAGATGAAACAGCCTTTAAAGAATGTACTATGAGCCACTGCATCGCCGCAAACAATTTGTCAGTTACCGCTCTACCCTTCGTACCTTCCAAATACAATTTCAAATTCTGCACAGTCATTTTTCCTCCATGAATGTTATTATAGTCCCCTCCATGTTTCTGAACACTGACGTTTGTAAGATGTACGTACATATTATCTAATTCGGTAACACTTGTGTCGTACTTCACTGTGCAAAACCTACAAAATCCAAGTTGGAAAAGATAAGCCTTCAAAGGTCGAAAAGACGTCACCAACACGTAAAGTCTCAAATCAAACTTTTTGCCCCCTATTAGTAAGGGATTGTCGATATAACGTGAAATTACATAACTTTCCTTTGTGAGTTGCGGATGAAATGGCGTTTTTGCCTCACGAGACCATTTCTTTAGTTTAGATAGTTTGTTTATAAGGAAAATGCCGGTCCCTTGAGATTTTCCGCACGGTTTCATAATCCAAGTACTTTGGGGTGATTTACGATATTCTTCGACAAACATATTGTAGTCAGCGGGTAGCACAAACGTAACCGGCACAAAATCAAGATGTACATAACGTGTCACCACTTGACCTCCATGTAATACGACCTCTGCTTTCTCAGCGAGTGGATTGCCTTCCCTTTCAAGTTCCTTCCGATAACGCTTTATATTTTTTACGAGTAAGTCTTTTCGCGACAACTCGTAATGGTTCGGAAAGTGATTTATTATCTGGTTGTCATTCATCCGATACCCGCTTTCGACGCTGAATAAGTTTCTGCAAGTCTGAGTAGACGCCCAGTAAAAGTTCCACTCATCGTCGGGTCCAACTTGGCTCCACCCACGCCGTTCAAAATTACTCATCAAAACTGACTTTTCCAAGTCAGTGCAAAAGTTAACTCGGCATCTTTCGTTAGCTGGTACATTGACTCGTCCGTAGAGGCTACTTACATTTTTTTTCGAGTCTTGATTCATCGTTATATTTTTATATCACAAGTATTTCTTACAGTAGCTAGATGTTTGTACAAGAGATTCGTATTATTGGTTGCCATGGATGTTAGGTAACATTAGTCGGCATTGGCCGAGGCTCTATTCAGCTCAATTCACTATGGATACGAATCAACATTGCTCTACGTATTGATTTTTGTCGAGGTTTTCGTCCATACAAAATTTATATACGTGTCGTACGTATAACTTTTGTGTTGTAGAAATAAAGAGGCAATATTTGCTTGGGGTACGAAAATACTTTGCTAGGTAATATTACAGTCAGAAGAAACATATTAGAAGTTTTCTAAAAAATAAATCTACCTGTAGTGCTTTATATGTAACTAGTTATTTAAGTTGGCGAGGAATGCTATCAAAATAAGATTTTTTTGTTTGTATTACTAGGTGAGTGTAATGAACATGTAGCTGTTCGGAATCATTTATTAACAAATATCCTAAAGATAGATCTAATTATATATTATGAACTAGATAGCACCCCCGGCTTCACCCGTGTGGAATTATCCCCGTTTCCGCGTCCTATGTGAATTTATTCTAGGAACAAAAGGTAGCCTCTGTTTTCAGACTAGGTGTTCTCTCTCCTCTATCCCTATACCACATTTCACAGTTGGAGCGTGAAAAAGCTATGACTGGGTTTCTACGTTGACGACGTCACGTCGAGGTGTTTTTGTCAGGCCCTAGCACATCCAGACCTCTAAACTAGTTAGTAATTTCCTTCACAGAAAATTACGAACGATAATACCTTTATAACTATAATGGCGCTAAATACAATCCACACCTAACATAGTCTGTTCAGAGTTTGATGCGGTTACCATGTTATTATTTTGAACATCATTAACATTTTAATGTCTTGTGCTTAACGAAACATGGTAAAGGTTTCACGGTAATATATTTGTTAAATTATCTAACCTAATCTACCACATTAGAATACATCAAGTTTTATGTAAAGTACGGTTACGAACTTTAATTTAGGCCCCTTTAAAGTAAGAATTATAATAATATTGAATAGAAAACTGAAAACATTTAATATTGTTCATACGTTCCAGGAGTTCTCTGTTACCATTGGGGCACACTAGGGCTTCCTATTCATTTCCATTCCTATGTAGAATGATGTTGGACGTGCTTTCTCAGACACCAATATAGATAGTCTTGAGTGTAGACTCAAAACTGCCACTAGCGCTCGGATGATGATGATTTCACCGTTCAGGTCAGGGGCAATCGCTTAGTGGGGTGATTTATTAAAATAACTGCATGGTGAGTCTGGTAACAAAAACGCGATAGCCTGATTTTTTTTTTATAAAATCTAAGTGTATTAAAATTCACTTTTAAATATTACAATCTAGCTTATGGGCTAATAAGTAATTTTACTTTGACTTAAACTTCTAAAATCGCGAGAGTCCAAAGAGGTTCCAAATTAAAGTTCGTGACTGTACCTCGGTAGTTCAGCAGGTTCTGCGCAAAACACATGCCGTCGTATATTTGAGTACTTTTCATGTCAGCATTGTTTTGACACTTTACGACATCCGTCACTCATACTGGTACGAGTATGTTGGGTTGGGAAATATAAATTGGATACAGTAGTAGTATTGTACAAAGTTTATGTTCACCCCTTATGGCTCCGAGGCATGAACAGCTATATAATAGAACTAGCTGTTACCCGCGACTTCGTTCGCGTGGAAATTATGTTATAAGCAAAGTTTGAACTGTATTCTATCGAGCCTCTAGGATAAGTCGTAACCAAAATGTGGGGACAAATTTAGGACATCCTATAACTTACCCGGGGAGCTATGCGCTAGGTGGATTGTTTTTAACGTGAGTAAAGTCATACTGTCATACATAATGTTGTAGGCGCAATACAACATTAGGTGTTGTGATATTTTCATTTTGCTTTGCTTGAAAAAAAATATTAATTTCAACACAGCATTAGGCTCACCACCTATTACGTGAGACGTAAAACTATAAGGTCAAATGTGGGCGTATACTATGCCTCTGCCTACCCCTTTGGGGATAACGGCGTGACTATAATATTATGTATGCTACTAAATAAGATCTAGACGCTTTTGAGTTTTTACTCCCACATACCTACATACAGAATTCAATTGTTCTCTGCCAAACCCCTAGACTTAGTAGTAGCGTGATAATTATAATTACATACATACATACATATGGTCACGCCTTTATCCCCGAAGGGGTAGGCAGAGGCATATTATATGCCCACATTTCACCTTTGTATAAATTGTCCCACGTAATAGGTGGTGAGCCGTATTGCCGTGTTTAAAATGGACAGGCGCAGGTTGTGACTGCCTGCTGTTGAAATAAAGCCTTCAACTTAGCTTAACGACTGCCATTTTACTGGCAACCGGGACCAACGGCTTAACGTGCCTTCCGAAGCACGGAAACGCTCAAATAAATGTCACAAAGTGATCACATGGATGGTCACCCAACCATGGACCGGCCATAGTGAAAGTTGCTTACTGCAGTGATCGTTTACAGAACACTGAGTCCGCGGGGCCACGAGCGCTTCAGGCTAATTATAAATATGAAGCTTATATAAAACTATTCGCATGTAAAAATTGAACTAAACCTATTTCGTAAGCGCATGTCTTTTGCCCATAATATAGTATACCTATAGATTTTAATCCTTCTCTGCCAAGCCTCTAGGCTAAGTAGCGTGATTGAATATTTACAATAGACTTAATCTTTAAGCTTGTTTACATTACATAGCTGTTCACGCGACTTCAGCCGAGTAGAAGTCGTTATCGCGTGAAAGTCGTTATCGCATAAAATCATAACACTCCTTTTGCGCAGTTGGTTTAAAAGTAGCCTATATCCTTCTCAGGGCCTCGAACTATCCCCATACCAAATTTCATCTCAATCGCTCCAGCCGTTTAGGCGTGAAAGTCGTTATCGCGTGAAAGTCGTTATCGCATAAAATCATAACAATCCTTTTGCGCAGTTGGTTTTAAAGTAGCCTATGTCCTTCTCAGGGCCTCGAACTATCCCCATACCAAATTTCATCTCAATCGCTCCAGCCGTTTAGGCGTGAAAGTCGTTATCGCGTGAAAGTCGTTATCGTATAAAAACATAACACTCCTTTTGCGCAGTCGGTTAAAAAGTAGCCTATGTCCTTCTCAGGGCCTCGAACTATCCCCATACCAAATTTCATCTCAATCGCTCCAGCCGTTTAGGCGTGAAAGCGTAACAGACAGACAGACAGACAGACAGACAGACAGACAGAGTTACTTTCGCATTTATAATATTAGTAAGGACTAGTAAGGAAGTAAGGATACCTATTCTAAAACATGTCACTTTCAGTTTTATCATTGAGAGCTTTTATCATCACGGATAGAAAGTGAAATGAAATTCCTTCTTAGGTTTAGTTTTAGGTAAAAAAAAAAGCAGAATGTGTGTTTGGCCTGTTAGTATTTAGGTGATTTTTTTTTACTTACACGTTTAACGTTGTATTTGTTATTTTCTGGAGAATAGAATAGAATAAACTTTATTGTACACCAATATAAAACATACAGAAGAGAAAGATATTACAATTTTATACATGTACAGAGGGCGGACCTTTTTGCTAAAAAGCAATCTCTAACAGGCAGCCTTTAGATTGAAAATTCTGTTAAGAATCACAGGTGGTCATTAGTGTAAAGAGATTTTGGATGTGATTTACTTACCTATACACGTCATAAATTTGAACGTCTAAACAGAGAGAGAAGGTTGTTAAAAAACAAAAAGATAAATAATTTGTGTAGAAGAAAATTATTACCACCATTTTATATGTTCTAATGACGTAACCTAATTAATGGCTCAATTACACTTGGTCGTTAGCCCGAATTTGTTTGCCAATGGAATACGGGCAAATGACTAAGTGTAAATGAACGGAGACGAGTACGCCCGTTTTAGGACAGCTTTCGTGGGGTGCTGGGTAGGACAACCTCCACGTGGTGCATCCTGGTAACGTGGACGACGATGTGGACTTCGCCTGAGGCGCACGTCGTCGCCCACGGCCAATAGTCCACCAAGGAGAGGGGGCCTTTATGGCCGGTTTGGAGTTCTCCACATGCGCTCTGTTATGCAGAGCGTACTTAGTGGAGCACTCCCAGGGCGACGAGTACTTCGCCACTGAGTGATCAGTGGCGAAGTACACGGTTCCATAGGAACCATCGTTCGGCCGAGCCGTAACCCCGTCTAGCAACAGACGGGCACGGTGGCTCTCTGGAGTTGCGAGGAAGAAAACCTCTTTAAAAAATTACCCCGAAACTCACGCTCTGACGCCCGGCTATTTGTTGCATCGCTGGGGGGAACTCAGTGCCTAGGGCGTCACTCCCACCTTCCCACCCTTCCCATCCTCACATCCTCTCCCAACTTCCCCACTCCCAACCTTACGTCGGCGGACGCAAAACGCAAAAACAACTATGGAGCAAATTACTACGATTGTAACTACCCAGGAGCGCACCCGGACAGTGTCCGGGGAATCGCTTGGCATGTCTCGGCATGTCGACCCCCGCCAGGGTTCATCCCAGGTGGTATATGGGAGGGGTCACCATAGTCCAGGCCCAGGGGTGTGCCTCAAAACCACCCCCAGTGACGCGGAGGTCGCGTCAACCCGTGCCGGCTCCGAGATGGAGTCGGCAGTTGATATGGGTACCGAGACCGAGGGTACCCTCGGTCTCCATGCCGAAGAAGCGAGGCGGAAGAGACCTAGGTCAAGCGGACCAGGCAAAGGCCTGTTCCGTCGGCCTGGGTCCGAATCTTCCAGCAGCGAGGAGGAAGGTAGCCTTCCTAGGAAGGTAGCTGCTACCACCGCGGGTAGAGGTCGGAAAGCCGACCTCTACAGAGCGAGAGGGAGGGTGGCAGAGCCGCCGGCGATTGTGCCCCCGCTGCCAAGCGGGAGGGTCACGGAGGTGCCGGCAGCGAAGGAAATAATGGCGGCTTTTGCCCGCATCACTGGCGCCGTAAAGGGCGCCAAAATAATAAATGTTGCGGGCAAGAAGAAAGTAGTGACGGAAGCCGTCACAGGGGCGACGAAGGCGCTGGAGGAGCTCCTTGAGAGGAGCGTCTCCAGCGAGGAGGGGAAGCGCAACCCCTGGAGAAGGAGCTTGCCGACTCCCGCAAGCAGCAAGAGCTGATGCGGGAGGAAATCGGCAAGCTTACGCAGCTCGTCCAGGGGGCCGGGGAGGCTCGGGGTGTTAAAACCCCCGCTCCCCGTGCACCTAAGGCGACCCCGACGATGGTCCAACTGCTGGAGACCATCGAACGCCGCCTCGGCGTTCTCGAGGACCGGGCATACCGCCCGCCGCTGGCGGCACCCGCCGTCGCGTCGTACGCGACGACGGCTGCACCCAGTGGGGCTCCCGGTCTCCAGCGGAAGGCCTCCGCCCCCAAGAAGATGGCACCTGGTGGAGGTAGCAACCCCGCCTCCACCAGCACAGCCATCGCTACCGCCGCACCCCAGACTCCCTCTAGAGAGGGGATCTGGGAGGTGGCAGGAGCAAAGAAGAAGGCGGCTAAGGCCGCCAAAAAGGCGGCGAAGGCCGCCAAGAAGGCGGCAAAGGTCGCCGCAAAAGCGGCAAAGGCCGCCGCGGCGAAGGCGCCGAAGAGGCTCCGCGCTCCTCACTCCACTGCCGTCGTCATTACGGTGACGACAGAAGGCAAGGCGAAGGGCGTGGGGTACGCCGAGGTACTGAGGCAGGCGAAAGCCTCAGTATACCTCAAGGCCCTCGAGATTGAGGGGGGGCTCCGGTGCAAGGTGACGCGCACCGGAGCGCGCCTCCTCGAGGTCTCCGGCGCCACCAGCGGCCCCAAAGCAGATGCCTTAGCGGCAAAGCTGCGGGAGTCGCTGGACAAGGGTGACGTCCGCGTCACCAGACCCAACAAATGCGCGAGTCTGCGCATTTCGGGTCTGGATGACGCGGCCACGACGGAGGAGATAATCTCCGCCGTCGTGGAGGCGAGTGGCTGCCCCCGTGATCAGGTGAGGTCAGGCGAAATCCGCTTTGGCCCCACTGGTCACGGGTCGGCGGTCGTGAGCTGTCCCGTCGCGGCGGCCCAGAAAGTGGCGGACGGACGGAGCCTCCTTATTGGAGGCTTCCTGAGGGCGCAGGTGCATCTCCTGGTTCACACACACGTTCACGGGGTATCACAGCACAGGCATTGGCACTTGAAATGCATGGCAGCGCCTAGTCTCTGGGGTCGGGCATTCCTGAATTTAACAATTTTTTTTTTTTTTTTTTTTTTTTTTTTTTATGTCTCTCGTGGGAATCTAACTCATAACCTTATGGCCCGCAGTCACACAGTTTGATCTCTAGATTAACGAGGCGGTCAGAAGAGACATATGGGTTGTGTATGTATGTTTATAAATACTATTGTTGCTATTATTATATGTGTAGTATAAATCATTGGCATACCTTGATGTTTGTCCCAACAGCCGGATCATTTCGGAGTCGCCTCTCTGTGATGTTTGGGCACCTCATGGCTATTTATTGTCAACAGTAGGTATTAGAGAGGTGATATCGGTCTTCTGGTGGTGCTACACTTTGTTGGCCCTGTGATGGGAGGAGTGAGTTAGCAAGGTTCCAAGTAGTAATAAGGTCAAAACCATGGCATACTTAGGGGAATTGTGCATTGTAGGGTATTTTTTTTTTGTGTTTTTTCTACTTACCTTTTGGCGTTTGAAGTATTCTCCTTCTTTTTTAGGTATAAGTTTCTAGTTTATAATTGAGTGGGTATGTTTCACTGTATTGATTCATGGCACGATATTGCCGGAAGGCGTCAGGTGACACTATAAAAGGGTGGCACTGAAAATCAGTACTGGGATGGCTGATACCCATCTCAGTGTATGCTGAGTGTCTATTCCTAATTGCGGGCACAGCGTACATAATAAAGTTAATAGTAAAATGTTGTAAAAAGTACATTAAATGAAAAAGCACGTGTAGCCACGTAGTAGTAAGACACGTAACCAACATTATGTTAGTCATAATGACGTTGTCACGTTGACGCGTGCAATTGTCACTTGTCATGACTGTCATGCTCGGACGGCGGACATAGATGTTCCACGTTCCATTGTTTCTTTTTTTTTTTTCTAGAATGAAACCTAGAATAAACTTTCACCGCTGCCTGAGCAGATCACACTACGTGGCAGATATTATTAATTAATGTTAAGTACTTTATATACAATGTCGAAATATGTATGTGCGTTGTGGTTCACAATAAATATTTTTCTTTCTTTTCTTCTTTCTTCTTTCTTTCTTTCCTGCAGCCCCGCGAAGACAGGTGCTATAGGTGCCTGGTCGTGGGACATGTAGGAGTGCAGTGTACGGCGGAAGTCACCGTGGGCGATGGGTGCTTCCGCTGTAGTCAGCCCGGTCACACGGCCCTTGCCTGTGACGCTCCGCCACGCTGTTTTAAATGCGTGGCGGAGGGCAAGGAGGCAAACCACCGGGCGGGCAGTAAGACCTGCGCTGCCTCAAGGCCCAAGCCCCGTCCGTCCGCACGGAGGGGTGAGGGTGTGGTGCACGTTCGCGGCAGGGTGCGGATATGGACGTCCATTAATGGACACCCATATCCGCATCCTGCAGGTGAATCTGAACCACTGCACTGGTGCTCAGGACCTTCTGTACCAGAGCATCAGGCAGTGGTCCATTAATATTGTCGTCGTCGCTGAGCCGTACTGGGTTCACCCGGGAAGCCCGGTGGATCTGGACGGCATGGCGACTATCCCAACAAGCAAAACGCGGTTTTATAATTATCCCAAGACCAATTTTCCATAGACTTACAACGAACTCATAAGCGCTTACAAGCCCGGAAAAGGGTCCACTTTATTAGTGTATTCAGTTCTTTAACAGTCTAATAGTACCCTCATGGAATTCTACTAACGACTGTAACGGTCGTGTAGCGGCATTTTGTAAAACCATACAATCCTACGAAATCTATTAATAGAATCTAAACTAGATTGTTATGCACTTTACAACGGTTCTACAAGTTCTCATTTCGTTCATTTCGTTCAGTCAATCATTCAGTTATCAATATTGGGAGTTTGACACGCTCTGTGTACATAATACTAAAAACTTTATTAAAATACTTACTAATAATATTTTGGACATTAATATGGCAAGTTATATGATATTTTTTCAGAGTGTTCGTATTTCATGTTGTTAATCAAAAACGTACTGGGAACTCGTATTTCTCGTGCAACATACCAAGTTTCTGGTGAAAATTTTAAAGCCCCTCTTAAATTATGTAATTGTGCATTCGTATTTATTATTTTAAAATAACAAAATGTTCCCCATTAGTCATTTTCGGTAGCCATTTTTAAGTTAGCATTTCGAAGTGTTCTACTATACCACTATAGACAAACTCGGTTCTATAATGTCTCATAGTCGCTGCATTCACTCGCCATGTTTTTATCTTTTGGGGATCCGTGATGAAATAAGAAACTGTAGTGTCCGACCGAAACTTGTTTTTCAGCCGAAACCGAAACCGAACTTTCGGCCCCAGGGTCAGTTTCGGCCGAAACCGAAACCGAAACTCAAGTATTAAAAAAAAACTGGCAAAATGAAAATTTTAACTGTCTTACTATCACGGTGCATGAGTTACAGCTTGCTGACAGACAGATGACCAACGAAGTCTTAGTAATGGGCTCCTATGTTTCCCCTTTTTGTACAGAACCGACTACAAAGGGGTAGGTTCATGTAATGTCCTAGAATAACTTTTTAGGATTCCATAACCAAAAATTCTAAAAAGGTGGTCTAAGATATAATACAGGGGTAGCTGTCTGTTGGGAGTCCTGGGACATCCTTCCAAGGGCTTACCCGGGGCTATCGACCGTAGGCTGTTGGGCGTTACGTGAGGTCTTTTAGTCTGTTTAGAATTTCCACCACCTGAAAAAAAAAGGGGTAGCTGTCTAATACTTCTCAATGATTATAATTGCTTGTGGTTTGAATAAAATTGTCTTATTGTAACTATTGATTGGAAGTTGTTTGTAAATCTCTAAATCTAAGGTTAGTAGCATATTGACTGGTTATTTTGATCCCAACCACGTCACAAGCAGAGCCAGGCACTCAAAATTCACGAACGAAACGAAAGTTTCGGCCCATTTTGCCGAAACCGAAACTGCGTCCGAAACTCGATTTTTTGGCCGAAACCAAAACTTCGGTCGGTCACTAAGACGCTAAATATACAACCTATATTGAAATAACACCTGTAGGTGGGTGTGCTTCAAGCTGTAATCCTACATTAGAAATCTCAATGAAAACGAATTTTGACATCGCCAAAAAATTGTCGTGAAATAGTCGTAAATAGTCGTACATGTAAAAAAAATAGTCGTATTAGAGTTTCGGCATTATAGCTATAGGTTAGTGAGGATTATGGCTTGAACATCAAGCTGTAATCCTCACCTCTGGTGCAAGTAAACGGTAAATTCTATCGAATTGGTTTAGGTTCCAAAAAATAGTCGTGAAATAGTCGTAAAGACCTGCCACATAGGTCTAAATATACAACCTAATATTGAAATAACACCTGTAGGTGGGTGTGCTTCAAGCTGTAATCCTCACATTAGAAATCTCAATGAAAACGAATTTTGACATCGCCAAAAAATTGTCGTGAAATAGTCGTACATGTAAAAAAAATAGTCGTATTATTGGCGTTATAGCTATAGGTTAGTGAGGATTATGGCTTGAACGTCAAGCTGTAATCCTCACCTCTGGTGCAAGTAAACGGTAAATTCTATCGAATTGGTTTAGGTTCCAAAAAAATGTCGTGAAATAGTCGTAACGACCTGCCACATCTCAGAAATAGTCCATAGCGTGGTGAGGATTATGGCTTGAACCTTTGAAAACTTCATATTTCTCCGGAACGCCTCCGAATTTCGGTTCAAGGTTTGTGCCAAAAAATAGTCATGAAATAGTCGTATGAAGCTATAATAAATTTGAGTTGATTTAATGTGAAATTAAAAACTTTTTATTTTCCCTACATTTCTATTGATGTACAGTCGTGTACAAAATTTGTAACTTCCAATGATACTAGACTCTACCTCTAGTAACTAGAGGAAGTCACGCGGTTTTACCCGCGTAGCTCCCGTTACCGTGGGAATGCGGGAATAAAATATGTGATGTTATATAGCAATTTAAGTGTAAACAATCCATATATCCTCTCATTGTCTTAAAAACTTACTACTACTAGTCTAGTTCTTTTATAACAGGTTTTAATCATAATAAAATTATCACAGTTGTTTCATTCGTGTAATCACAGCAATGTTCTACTATCATATATGTCTGTTCTACTATCATATATGTATGATAGTAGAACATTGCAGTGATTATACGAATGAAACAACTGTGATAATTATGCTTAAAACTTGTTATAAAAGTACTAGACTAGTAGTAGTAAGTTTTGATGATGAGGATACAAATCATGAATGTTTGTTTTTTGTTTAATTATAACTGCTGGCATGGAAAACGTCTCATTCAAAGAAATATTAGTATATTAAGCGGAATATTTTCCAATAATCTATTCTGTCCCAAAATTATAACGAGAGAAGATTTGATTGTTTGTATGTTTGCATCGAATAGGCTCCGAAACTACTTAATCGATTTGAAAAATTCTTTTACTGTTGGGAAGCTACACTCTTCCCGGTAAACATAAGCTATATTTTATTCCCGCATTCCCACGGGAACGGGAGCTACGCGGGTAAAACCGCGTGACTTCCTCTAGTATCATTGGAAGTTACAAATTTTGTACACGACTGTACATCAATAGAAATGTAGGGAAAATAAAAAGTTTTTATTTTCACATTAAATCAACTCAAATTTATTATAGCTTCATACGACTATTTCATGACTATTTTTTAGCACAAACGTTGAACCGAAATTCGCAGGCGTTACGGAGAAATTTGAAGTTTTCAAAGGTTCAAGCCATAATCCTCACCAGGGTACCTTTACCTCTCGGGAACCACTTATGGACTATTTCTGAGATTTGGCAGGTCGTTACGACTATTTCACGACTTTTTTTTGGAACCTAAACTAATTCAATAGAATTTACCGTTTGCTTGCACCAGAGGTGAGGATTACAGCTTGACGTTCAAGCCATAATCCTCACTAACCTATAGCTATAATACGACTATTATTTTTACACGCACGACTATTTACGACTATTTCACGACTATTTTTTGGCGTTGTCTAAATTCGTTTTCATTGAGATTTCAAATGTGAGGATTACAGCTTGAAGCACACGTAGGTGGTGTTTGTGTTCATGAATATAAGCAGGTATGTATTTATTGACGATTTGTTTAATTAATTAATATTGTTTTGAGTTAATGCGCTTTTGCTGTAATACTAACAGTACAAGTTTGTCATATTTATTCATGAGCCACCACCTAAGTGGTTTGGTGTCACTTCTTCTGTATTTGAGTCATAGTCCAATATACAATTCATTTGTGCGGAACCCTCGCCAGGTTTTGTGACTTGAACTTCACAAGGTCGTACTGCGAATCAAAAGAACTATTTTGGCCCAAACCACCTATTGCAAGGGTAATTAATCTTATAATGACTTTACCAACGAATAATAAGTGTTTCTTTGACAATAACAGTATTGAAATTAGCTCGTATAAAATCATTACACTTATAATAACATGTGGCAATTATGTTATTAGTAAAAGTAGTATCATTATGAATGTTTATAAGCTCGCATTAAACTAGATTCAATTACGACTTACAAATGCTTTTATAAAACTACTTTATTTGTAACGAATTCAAATATTGTACTTATTAGCGCTTATAAAACTAAGTAACAAGTGTAAATGGAATCAAGTGTATTCACACCTATGGACAGCTTTAATAGGAGATTCGGGTCTATAGTAGCCTCAGAAGCAGTTTTAAAAGTGCTTACAAGTGCTGCTTATAAGAACCTTAATTCTTATGTCTGATTGCTCTTACTAAAAGCTTTTACCAGAGGGTGCGGCTTATAGTGATCTATATACATAGTATTATAAGCCCTTAAAAGGCTAATTATCAGAATAATCGTGATCAAAAACCAAATAGCATTTTCTGAGACGCATATAAGAGTAATTGCGAACGCCAAAATCAATATAAGAATCTTATAAGTGTCTTATTCCTATAACATATGTGTTCTGAGACTATTTTGCTTGTTGGGATCTTTGGGGGGACCGGCGCGGACGACTCTCGCCTAGCGCTTATTGCTAGGGGCCCGGGTTGCGTCGCGGCGGAATATGAGGGTGTGGCTGTCGTGGCCGTTTACGTCTCGCCGAGCCTCGACCAGCATCAGTTTGAGCTATGGCTCCCTGAGCTGGACGTCGTTCTCGCTGCATGCCGGCCTCGCCCTGTCCTGGTCCTGGGAGACTTCAATGCCTGGTCGCAGGCTTGGGGCTCCCGGGAAACCAGAGGCAGGGGGAGGATACTGGAGGACTGGGTCACTACACGTGGCCTAGTCATCCTGAACCGGGGGAATGTCGCAACCTGGACGCGGCGGGGGCTCAGCTCGGTCATAGACGTTTCGTTTGCGACCCCTGAGCTCGCCCGCCGTGTCCAGGGATGGCGCGTGGTGGAGGAGGAGGAGACGTCGTCAGATCACCGATATATTCGGTTCGACGTCTCCCCTCCACCTAACCTGCCGCCAACAATCGCGAATCCCCCGGAACCGCGTTGGGCACTCCATCGCCTGGATCGGGAGGCTCTCCTGGAGGCGGCCATCGTGCAGGCCTGGATTCCGACAGCGGACGGGCCTGCCGATGTTGATGCCGAAGTGGAGTGGTTCGGGAGAGCCATGTCGCACATCTGCGATGCGGCGATGCCCAGGGCTAGGCCCAGACCGGCGAGGAAGCAGGTGTACTGGTGGACGCCGGAAATCGCGCAGTTGCGCGCGGAGTGCGTTACCGCGCGCCGCCGGTACACCAGATTCCGCCGGAGGCGTCGCCGCCCAGACGATGCGGCAGCCCGAGAGACGGAGCTTTATGATGGGTACAAGGAAGCCAAGAGGGCCCTCCAGACGGCCATCAAGCGGTCCAAAAAGTTGGGCCGCGATGAGCTGATGGAGACTCTGGAGCGGAACCCGTGGGGGCGCCCGTACCTTATGGTAAGGGGCAAATTACGCCCTAAGGCGCCCCCACTGACTCAGAGTCTCCAGCCGGAGCGGCTGGAGGAGGTCCTGGACTCCTTGTTCCCATCGAGAGCGGAGGAACACATTTCTCCGCGCATGGCTTCGTCTCAGGCGCCCAAGGCAGTGAGAACGACGTGCCCGTAGTCACCGAGGGTGAGTTAGGGGCGGCTGTACTGCGGCTTAAATCCCGCAGAAACACCGCCCCTGGACCCGACGGCATTCCAGGCCGAGCGTGGGTCCTGGCTCTCGAAGAGCTTGGGCCTCGACTAATTGGGCTCTTTAGCGCATGCCTCGAGAAAGGCCAGTTTCCCAAGGTCTGGAAGACAGGGAAACTGGTCTTGATTCGAAAGGCGGGGCGGCCGGCAAATTCCCCATCAGGGTACCGGCCGATCGTGTTGCTCGACGAGGTGTGCAAGCTCTTTGAGCGCATTATTGCACAACGCCTCGTCGGGCACCTCACACGCGTGGGGCCTGATCTGGCGGATAGTCAGTTTGGCTTCCGTCAGGGACGCTCCACCGTGGACGCGATCATGCGCATTAGAGGCCTGACGGAGGAAGCAGTCTCACAGGGTGAGGTGGTGGTGGCGGTGTCTCTCGACATCGCCAACGCATTCAACACCTTGCCCTGGAGCTGCGTCAGGGAGGCGCTTATCTATCATGGAGTGCCTCCCTACCTCCGTCGAATTGTCGGGGCTTATCTCTCCGAGAGAGCCATAACTTACCCGAGCTGGCTGGGGCCGGGTCGGCGAGATGTGTCATGCGGTGTTCCACAGGGATCGGTTTTAGGGCCGCTCCTGTGGAACATCGGTTACGACTGGGTGCTGCGTGGTCCGTTGCTCAGAGGGGTCGGCGTAACGTGTTACGCCGACGACACCCTCGTTACGGCGCGGGGAGCAACGCACCGTGCCGCAGCACTTAAGGCCACGGCAGGGGTTGCTCAGGTCGTGGGTCGGATTCGGCGGCTGGGTCTTGAGGTCGCCCTTCACAAATCCGAGGCTCTGTGCTTCCACGGACCTCGGATGGGGCCACCTGCGGGATCCAGCCTACAGGTGGGGGGCGTCAGCATCGGCATCGAGCCCTCGATGAAGTATCTGGGGCTCGTACTCGATGGCCGGTGGAACTTCGGACATCATTTCCGAAGTTTGGTCCCAAAACTGAGGGGAGCATCGGCCGCACTCGCGCGGCTGATGCCCAACATCAGGGGACCCAACGCTCCCTACAGGAGACTGTACCTTGGGATCGTGCGAAGCATGGCCCTGTACGGGGCTCCCGTATGGGCGGAGACCCTGACGGCCAGCAATGTGGCTAGACTGATGAGCCCGCAGAGAGTGATGGCCATCAGGGTGATAAGAGGATACCGCACGATCTCCGGTGAGGCGGCATGTCTCCTAGCCGGGACCCCTCCATGGGACCTGGAAGCGAGAGCCCTTGCGTCACTGTTCAGATGGCGCAAGGAGGCGCTGGAGCGGGGCCAAAGGCCTGCGTCTCGAGAAATCGAGGCCCAGTGGACCCTGCTCCACCAGGAAACCCTGGAGACATGGAAGATGCGACTTGAGCAACCAAAGGGGGGATTCGCCACAATCGCGGCCGTCAGACCGGTCATGGACGAGTGGCTGGAGAGAAGACACGGTGCTCTCTCCTGCCGATTGACACAGATGCTTTCCGGGCACGGTAGCTTCGGTAGGTATCTGTGGCGAAAACACCGGGAAACCACGGCCGAGTGTCAGCACTGCGAGGACCGCAGCGATGACACGGCGCTCCACACGCTGGTGGAGTGCACGGCGTGGGCACAACAGCGACAGGTCCTCGTAGTGGGTCTGGGCGTGGACACTCTCTCGCTTGAGGCCATGGTGCGAGCCATGCTCTCCAGCGGGAGTAAGAGGGACTGCGCCGTCTCTTTCTGCGAGCAGGCCATGCTCGCGAAGGAGGCGGCGGGCCGGGTGCGGGAGAGAACTCTTCCACCCGAGTTCCGCAGTCGGCGCCCTGGGCGCCGCCGACGTGTCTTCGCCGAGGACTATCGGCCTCCATGACCGGGGGTCTGAGGACGGTGAGAGGGCCGCTCACCGTCCTTACAGAAGCAGGCCCATGACGGCAGCGTAACGTGAGCACTCACGCACGCCCCCCCTTAGAAGCGGGGTCACACCCGAAATCCCCCATAGACGCGGGATTGCACCCGAACCACCCCCTAGGCGAGGCCGCATTGGCGGCCGTAGGTCTGTTGGGAGTCACGGGACATCCTTCCTGAGGGCTTACCCGGGGCTCTCAACCATAGGCTGTTGGGCGTTACGTGAGGTTTTTTAGTCGGTAAGAGTCCGGCATAGCATCCTACGAGGATTTTCCCTCACGTTAAAAAAAAAAGGACAGCTTTCGTTGCGGTTACCCGACTTCGTTTTCGTATCAGTTTTAAAGCAGTAACCAATGTGCTCTAGTAACCGTCCGTGTATATAAAGCTTCGGGTGCCCGAATACGAGTATCTCCTTTCTTGCAACTGAATTTAGGCTGAAGAATAAGGCAGGTAAGGCTAAGGCGTTGTTTGACATATTGGCACACATTAACAGATCAATGGTTAGAATTAGATCAATATGTTTAATTAATCAACAAGTTGTGGTTGAACAGTTGTTGAATTACAACAAGTTCCATCAAGTGCCAACAATCCAGAGCATAAATAATATAGATCAATATGTCTTAAATATTTTTTTGGTACCTACCTATAGTTTTTTTTAGCCATGAATAGGTACTAATTTTTAATATTTATTGTTAAGACCGAACAACATAAAGTAATAAGTTTCTGTATGTATACATACAGAAGTTCATTAGGTTCAAGTTCTACCCATTTGTCTATGTATTCTATGTCGTGTAAGATTGAATTTATTATTAGCTGCTACGCTACTTCGTTAATGTTACATGAAAACAAAATGTGTTACATACTTGTGTTACTTGAGGAGAGAATTAAGGGAGCATTTATTCAACAGTCTCAAAGTAGCGTGCGAAGCTAGAGTGTTTGTATTATCATAAAAGAGAGTAATTGCAATTTCGAAGTTAATCTTTCAACTTCGAAATTGCAATTACTTAATCTTTAAGCTCCTTTATGATTAAGCGAACATGCCAAGTTTAGAATGACACTTACATTCAAAGGAACTCTTGAAATAAACGTACAGAGAAGGTTGACATGTCTCTAATTTCTGAACTAAAAACCCTGCAATATTGAAACTTGTGTAGAACAATCCTTAAATCATGTACCCACCCATAAATGTTTGTCTCAAGAGTCTGGGTGTTTCTATGTATAAGATGTATGTATTTAAAAGTATATAAGTACCTATTAATATCCGTGGTCTGATACCTATAACACAAGCAGGTTATTCCTAGCTTAATTTGGGATCAGATAGCGTTGTGTGAAGTGTCCGAGAATATTTATTTCGTTCACAAAAAAATAAGTGTAATCAGATCACGTGTTGAGAAATTATACTACTGAAGAACATTTTGTCTTAGATTGGATCAGCTCTCCCAAAGAAAACGCTCTGAATATCGGGATCAAAAGTTTATTAAAAGGCTTCATCGTAATTTATGCTCCGAAAATATGACAAGTAAAACTTTTATTTTTTCGGGGCACTGATAGACCAAATGTTTTTAATTAAGTACATTTTTGGCTTCAGTATCGAAAATAGAATCTACAAAAAAAATCTAACTACTTATCTTCAATGTACCTACAGATACGCTCTATACAGTTTTTCGATTTTCGACCCTTTACTTTTTAATATATATGTATAGAAAAATATAGATTCTTATAAGCACATCAGGCTTGACTGAAATATAAAATTTTAATACGAAACGGCGAACTTCGCAAAAAAATCATGTATTCATTAATGCCTCTGCGGGGTGACTCGTAAACTTCTCGTAAAATATTTTTCAATCTTGCGATTCAATTCAAAAGTAGGTACATATTACATGACCTTGACTTTATTACACCACGATATTTTTTTTCAAAAGACAAAAAAAAGACAATGTAAAGAAATAATCAGAAGTGTAGGATGAGGATTAGGTACAGTACCCATTTCAATCCAAATAGTATACCACAGTACGTAGCACTATAGATATTCTGTGACTACAGTCCAACACTGCTGGACGTAAGCCTCTCCCAATAGAAGGGCGATTGGAGTTACTTCTGTACATACCACACTGGTTGTAATATGGTTTTTAGCCCCTCTCTATAAAATGGAGTGCAGAGGCGCTTATGTTCTCTTTTGCTACGCTATAAACTCATATACCACATAGATTCCTGTTACGTTTTGTTATGTTACGACTGTAACGCTTTACTTGCCCTACCTTAAAAATCATATATCTTTAAATCTTCAAATGGCCTTTTACTAATTATTTCCACTCAAAATGCGTCTCCCGCGTGATGGAAAATCATGGAACGGTGATACCAAAATATGCCGGGTCGCTTTCAGCATAGAATAGTGTTATATTATCTGTGCTATCACAGTTGGAAAGCCATTGATATAGCGACCCTCAGTCGAGAAGCCATTATTAATACGGCATCCTAATATGCCTTTTCAAGCAGCTTGTGTAAGTCAGGTTGTGAGAAAAGGAAACTTACTAAATATTTACCTACCACTGTAACTGGATATAATAGTTGATTTTTTGTATCTTCAATTGTAAGATTATAGGAGAAGTTTACCATCCTTTGTCTACAGTCTCATTTAGGTTTTCATTTAGGTACACCTTCTTATCTTATCACAATGGTTTTCCATCACTCATGCAGACGGACATAAACACAAATCTTACAATTTCCAACTTAGACGACTCCACTTTGTAACTAATCAGCAAGCGAACAAGGAAGCTCTTCAAATGTTCTTAGTCGATATTAGGAAACATAACATTCTATTGTGAAATAAACTATAGGTAGGTACTAATAGAGAAATGAAGTTATGCTGTAGCGTTGTAATAAACTACTAAACTATACTACACAGTGGAGCCACACAAACAACGTGATTTTGAGTGTTTTCACCTCAGATTAAAAGATAATATTCTTTTAGTCTAAAGTTTTCACATTATCTAATATTGGAAGAGTAAAATATGATGTGTACCGGGTTGGACAATATGAAAGGCAGGCAGTGCCTTTCATATTGTCCAACCCAATACCCGATATCGGCAGCAGCACGCCCGTGAGCCGTCGGACGATAATGCATGTATGTACCTATACGGAACAAGTTCGTGTGTGAGAATTGTCACTATGTGCGCAAACAAGACAGGAGATCATACATAGGGTCAGCTGTCATAATGTAGTCCGATTTTCGATCGAAAAATTTATAAACGCTCTTAAAAAAACCAGTTATTTATTTAAAAAATAATATATCCCCGCCCTAAGACTATTCTAATAAGTCCAAACATTATATAAGTATAAAGACATACATAGTAGTCACGCCCTTACCCCCGAAGGGGTAGGCAGAGGCAGTATACGCCCACATTTCACCTTATTGTTTAATGTCCCATGTAATAAGTGGCGAGAGGTGTCGAAATAGGACAGGCGCAGTTCGTGACGGCCCGCAGTTGACATTTTTGAAGCCGCCCATTAGTATGATGCAGTAATTTTCTGAGGAGGTGAATATCTCACAGACTAGGTGGGTACTTGATACAGCATCAAATTTCAGGTTACCATGTCGTGACTATTTTTATATTACAAATTGCACCTGAGCTGCAGCGAGATCCTTATCATCCTCTAAAAATGAGCTGATGATCTTCAGATTTTATAACTGAGAACCAACTCCATCACATCGACTTGCAATAAAACTTTGTCTCAAAATTGTTTCATCCTTTCAGGAACGATGATACCTCAGATAGATTTGCAGATACACAGGTGAAGCTTATACCTACTCTTTAAAAACCACTTTAAGAAAAAAGCAGGGCTATATCTTTGATATTATATTAATTTTATCTATCTACATCCAACAAAAATATTACCATCCAACTATGAGACGCATATCTCGTCATTTTATCCCTAAATCGCTTAATGTGACGCCCGATCCTTATATATAATAGGTAATTAATGGCTCTGGACACGAAGTTCAACTATCTCCACTCCGAACCATTAAACACTACGAAACTGCTTCAAGCTACATTATAATATATCAATATTATACATTTACACTAACGTGTAAGTGCGTTTTAGGTATTCAAACATACATGAGTAAACTCAATTACTTCCAGTACATTAAGTGGCAAATATGTGGTAATATTATGTACATACTCATACAATACTTTTTACTTATAACGTAATAGTAATATTTTATGTTCTATCATCGAGCCCATACATTTTATATGCCGTCATATAAAAATGGTTTAACTTTACGACCGTATAAAATGACGTTGAATTTTGTGACTGAAAGTAGCGAGATTTCAATCTAAAGTATAAAGTTTAAATCGCTGAAGGAAGCGCCAACCAGAACTGACAAAGAGTAAATTAAATGAAGAAAGTTGTAGAAACTATCTCCTCTCAGATTGTAAGATTGATACATAACGCAGTATCGAAATACATTACTCGATTTTCAAAAGAGTTTATATGTTTGATTTTGTTGATTCATTCTCGAAAAGGATAAGTTAAGGCTTTCGGTTTTGCCTGTTTTAACCTTTAAGGTAAAAATGGGACCCTATTATTGAGACATCGCTGTCCGTCTGTCTCTCTCTCTCTCTCTCGCTCTATCTCTCTCCAATATTATCAAAATATTTATCAGGAACCGTAATAACATGAGAGCTGAAATTTTCAGAGATGATGCATTTCTGTTGCCGCTATAGCAGCAAATCCTACTAATATTATAAAATGTGAATGTTTGTGATGATGTTTGCATGTTTGGATGTTTGGATGTTTAGATGTTTGGATGTTTGTTACTCAATCACGCTCTAATGGTTGAACGGATTGGGCTGAAATTTGGTACAGAGATAGCTTATAGCCTGGAATAACACATAGGCTTTTCAGCCCGGGAAAATGTTCGCACGGGAAGCGGGAACGGGTACCGAATTACACGCTAGAGAAGCCGCGAGCATCATCTAGTACTATACCTAATAAAAAAAATTGATACGGCTCTTATTCGAGAATCATTGATTCGTGAGTTCGAGTCGCATTTGACCCATTATATTTCAAAAAAAGTCTTTAATAATATGACATTCGCACGGTTATAGTTATTTACAGAGCATGTAAGAATTACCAAATCAGTCCACGCACTCTATATGACACAAAAGCTTTGACATACAAAACTTACACAATACGTATTATTTCGCTACTAGATATGTGTCGCGTAAAGCCAACTTACATTCAAATAAGAGAACTCAACAAGAAAAATAAAAGTAGCGATTGTATTATGTGCATACTGGATAAACCTTTTGTGCGAGAAGATGGGCCCTGTTGTAATACTTTCAGTAAACAAGGGTTCCTTTTATAAAAGAACTGGGGTGAAAGAAAAATACAATAAAATTGTACCACGTATCCGGCTTATTTCAGCTTTTGTTATTGTTTTGAATATGAAATTATTAAGACACGTTTGAATATGCACAAAGCAAATTGTGGCGGGGTTTTAAGAAACTCATTCTTCGTCTCGTTGGTCATGAATATGCAGAATATTAATGGGCAGACTTAGAGCTGAATGACAGAATGTTTCTCAAAACTCAAGAAATGCAGGAGTGTTTTTGTTTTTGTAAGTGTTATGTTGTTGTTGTAAAACGGACTCTAATCTGTTCAACCATGTTCAATATCAAAGTTTTCTGTTTCACTGTTTTATTAGATTTGTCTTTGAACTTGTTACTTACTGATAAACGGCTTTGAACTGAGGAATCTGTAATTTGTAATTTAGATTCTCATAAATCTTTGTGGGATAATGACTAAGTGTGGTCGTTTTTGTGTGTGCACATAAGCATAGTAACGCTTCGCTTGGGAACTTTTTTCTGGAATAAAAATAATAAATACAGACTATAATCTATCCCTGTAACAAAGTTTAGCCAGATCCGTTCAGTAGTCAGAGCGTGAAAGAGTAATAATCACACACACATCCAGACTCTACATTCCTACATTTTTAATATTAGTAAGATTATTTAATCCTGCAATTTATTTCTTACTTCATACAGTAACGGTTTATAAAGATCTAAGTGTTATTATACTACAGCAAACAATAAAAGAATTTGATGTTATCCTCTGCCCAAAGTAGGTACACATACATACATATGGTCACGCCTTTTATCCCCGAAGGGGTAGGAAAAGGCATATTACATGCCCACATTTCACCTTTTTATAATTTGTCCCACGTAATAGGTGGTGAGCCGTATTGCCGTGTTTAAATGGACAGGCGCAGGTTGTGACTGCCTGCTGTTGAAATAAAGCCTTCAACTTGGCTTAACGACTACCATTTTTACTGGCAACCGGGACCAACGGCTTAACGTGCGTTCCGAAGCACGGAAACGCTCAAATAAATGTCACAAAGTGATCACATGGATGGTCACCCATCCATGGACCGGCCATAGTGAAAGTTGCTTACTACAGTGATCGTTTACAGAACACTGAGTCCGCGGGGCCACGAGCGCCAAAGTAGGTAATAGTAATTTATTTCTAACTTCGCAAAAATTGTCCTTTTTAAGAAATGAAACTGCCATATTCGGTATAGGCAGTCAAATGACAAGAGTCTCAATATCATGATGTGACCTATGTTTACAACTACTCAAACAGTGAAGATGGTCTGAACATTGTAATGATTGAAACTGATGACATAGACATCATCTAAAATAGACAGTTCATATTTCTACTTAGATTTATTGTCTCTATTTTTGTTCTCTTCAAATAAACCCTTATCGTAAGGCTTTATTTTGTGTACTTATTATAAAACGTAGCCACTTAGAGAGTTTTGCAGTCGTCCGTGAAATTACCAATCATTTTCAGCTTAATATGATAGAGTTGGCTAACTTCGTTGATCGGATAGAAGCCAATATAATAACAGGTGCTATGACAGTTTGAAAGTTAAGGCAAACTCAAATTTGTTAACTTTCTTGTATAAACATAATTATAATTCCATGTCTGAAGTAGTTTGGTTTATTCATGAAAAGCCAGCCCTCGGCTGTGATAGAATAAGGCTCTATGAAAATCTTCATCCCACCATCTATGTATTTAGTCGATCAACGAGAAAATGTACTTTTGCACATAAATCGACACACATGACGATTTTTACCACCTTCTTAATGTGAGTAATGTCTGCAGCACTAAATACGTACATATTTTTAGCGCACAAACATGTACTCTCAAAATACGTTTCTTGTCGGAAGTCGGATTACAGTGTTGTTTGGATGGAATAACACAAAGGCTACTTAAAATAATGTTCCCACGGGAAGCCGGAACGGGTACCGAATTTCATGCGGTTAAAGCTGCGAGCATCATCTTATAAATACTCTAAGTTATTGACATACGAAGTCAACATTGTGGAAGCAGCCATCTCGCAACTTGAGTTTACTTGAGGAAATAAAAGTTTGTGATATTCAACCGTACTGAAGCACCAGATCAACATTTCCGTGTTAATATTCGAAATGTGTCGGTTTACGCGATCCTGCAAAATATTGTGAAATTTTAAATGTAAAATCAAAATTTTTCAATCCGGTTTGAAGTAAGTAATGTTTTATATTAAAATATTTTAACTTTTAAATTTCTGGGTACTTACATGAAAAAAAATTGTTTTAGAAAATGGCACACTCATGACAGGGTTAGAAACCTGTTTGTCTACATTTTTAATAATTGGTTAATTAATTTTCACTGTTTTGGTGGAGTATGACATAATAATTTAGGCAAGTCTAAAAGAATAAAATAGTATTAAAATTTCATCACAGTCACCTTTGGTATTCTGATCTTTAGGGAAATCAGCGTGTCTAGGAGGGGTAAAGTATATTGTAGTGAATGTAAGTATGAAACGAATAAATTAAAATAGGTAGGTACGTTTAAGTATGAAATATATAAATCTATCCTGTTCGCTCTAGGTTTGCCGCTGGCGCGTAGAGTGAAAAGCTGTTGCTTTCAGGAAAGGAGAGAGAAATGAAAAGATAGAATTTAGAACATAAAAAAATAATAATTTATTCGAATTAGATTTAAGCACTTGGGGGTCGTGGGTGTGGTACTTTCAAGCAGCAAGGGCTTTAGCGATTCCCGAAGGATTTCGCAGGGTTCGACTTATCTTGGGTTGGCCTTCTTGGATTGACGCCGTCAGCGACGTAGCCGTGCCGTCCACAACTTCGGCTGGCACGGTGTTCTCAACCCGTAGGGTGGATTTCCGCAACCCGCAGGGTAGATCTTGACAACCCGTAGGGTGGAAGGTTCTCGTAGAACTCGAAGGGTAGACTGTTTCTTCAAACCCGTAGGGTGAATTTCTGGATCCCGTAGGGAGGATTTCTGGATCCCGTAGGGTGGACCCCAATGATGGGGTACTTGACGTTTGCAGCTAAACAACTGTTCACTCAGGGAGGATTTAGCTCCCTATTAAAATTAGTATTTTATTTTTAATTTAATTTGTTACGCACAGACACCTTCGCGACGAGTATGATTTAAATTTATGAAAAATGGTTTCTTGAACTTCGCGCGCGGTCCTATTTATATCTTTGGACAGCGCCTCTGGCGGCAAGTCGCGTCCCTACGTCTGACGTCACTTGGTTACGTCAGTGCTGTGTTGAAGTGACTAGTTGTCGGCAGATGGCGCTTTCATTTATTTTCACTAAATTTCAATTTTAATCATCTAATATTAATTAATTTATGCACCCGTTGTTGCACAACGTTACATACTCCCCCGCTCCGGTGAGCGTTTGACGTACCTTAACACGTCAAATGCTGCGTTCGTCCTCGAACGCCCGTAACCTAAGACCTACTACTCGTCTATGTGTGTGTGTATGTTAGTGTGCTGTGTGAATGAGGTGATGCTGGGTATAGCGAAGAGTCGGCCTTAACCTTAATGAAACCAACTCGCAGGATGTATTTAGGTGATTCTGAAGAATCTTTATGGGACAGAGAGAGAAAAGACGTATTTGAGGCTTTGGGTTGAAGGTTCAGGTAATACGCACCGCCTGAAAGTGGGGTGTGTATAATAAGGCTTTTTGCTGAAGGCTGGGATTTATACAACCGTCCCAGAGAAAAACATCCTACTAGGGCTAGTGTAACACTTCCGACTCATAGGATGGACTATCCCCCAGGGCAAGCATCTAGCTTCCGAGTGGTAGGAGTAGCCATATGACGAAAATAAACATAAAGGTGATCTACACCTACGACTGTTAGGGCAAGCCAAATGCTGCCAAATAACAGTCCACCATAAATCTGTTCGGGTAAGCCTCATGCTTCCTCGTAACAGTAACAACCTACAACATAATTCTGTTAGGGCAAGACCATGCTGCCAACTAACAGTAAACGACGAACTCTGTTAGGGATAGACTCATGCTTCCAACTAACAGTAACTCCCCACTAAACCAAGAAACAGAAAAGTGATAGAAAAAGTTGGTGTAGAGGCAATGTATAAGAGGCGACTGGCAAACTTAGAGCAAAAGCGTTTCTTTACAGCCAGATTCATTCCATCTCCTTTCATTAGGTACATTACACCGAAACCTACAACATGCCCCCGTTCATTTCACACGACAATAGGCTCCTTATGACGTGTATGATGAATGCAATACACATTTGAGCACATAAGTTCAATTGATTTGCTATTAGTAGGTAAGTGCTAAGGTGCTTGCGGCTCCGCCCTTGTGGATTATTTCCAGTTTCCGCATCCCATGGAAACTTATTCCGCGAATAAAAAAAGTGGTCTCTATGACGTTATTTCAGATTATAGTAGGTTGCCTTTACAACATGAAAGAGTATCTTAACAAACATCCATTATATCCATACCTACTCAAAACTTTCGAATATAAAAGGACTGTTTACGAATAACGTAAGTACTTCACATTCAGTACTTATTCGTAAATAGTCAGGTACACATTTTATAACCTACGTTGAAACGCAATTGGTCGCACAAGTTACTGGAGCGTAGTAAAGCCAAGGTTTACGTATCGTAAACGACACGGCACTGACGAAGGCATTCACCGCGCTTACCTTAAGCTGACAACTGGATTAAAGGCTTACGAAGCACCATTGTGATGTACGACTACCTATAGGTAATCCATACAAGTAATAATATTATAAACAGGTAGAGTTTGTGAGTGTGGATATTAAGGGATAATCTTGAGGAAGGTTTCCAATTTTCATACATTATTTGGAAACTAACTATGAGGCATGGGTGAGAGCTGTGAGGCGAACTAAGAGTTCGAAGTATGTCATGCACAGAACCGGGAGGCACAGTCAGCATGATAGTATGGAGGCAAGACATGTTGTAAAGATTATAGTAGCGCCGATCAAATCTGCCGTTCGAGGAGTTCACAAAATGACGTAGCAATAAAGGTGAGATTTCATTTGGCCGCTAGTAGCTGGAATATAATAGGCAATTTACGTCTTCGTATGTACGAACCGCGCGCTACGAGACTCTTTGCTTCTGTCAATAAATAACATACAAGTGTTAATTTAACAATTAAAAACCCTTTGATCCCAAGACTGTTCTAGTAAGGTCAAAATAATATGGTATATGCTTTAATTTTCTAAGGAGTTGGGTATCCCGCAGACTACTTATGTACCAACTTGATGCATCAGCTAGTTACAGGTTAGGGGTCGTCCATTAATCGCGTGAGGTTTTTTTGGACATTTTTTGGACCCCCCCTCCCCCTTGGTGATATTTGGTGAGGTTTCAGATTACCCCTCCCCCCCTGGGCCGAATCACGTGTATTTTTAGTAAATACAAAGTCTTGTAGAAGTCTCTATTGTTATTATCTATCCAAACTTCTAGCTAATCCGCGCAACTTCGTTTGCGTCACATAATAGAGACAGATATGGTATTAATATTTTAATATATTTCCCGTTGCATTTACTCCCATCGTGTTGCTATATAATGTTCATTATTTTGGAGCTAATAATGAAGGTGTCAGTTTGTCAAGCTTAAAATCTTACGTTGGTTTGATCGCAGTTGGCTAAATAGAAGCGAAGTTATGAACAAAAGTACAATAATAAAGGTTGAATTTTCATGCGATCATTATGCTTTTGGTCACGACTATCGATATCCACGTGGACTGAGCTGCGTTTTTTTTGTTACGGGGGGAATGCGGTTTGGCACCATTATCCTAGCTGCGGGGGCAGCCGGGATGGTGTGTGGAGGAGCTTTTTACTGGACATTCTATCTATGTAACTTCCATTACATCCGATACTGAAGCTAAAATAGTTTTTTTTAATGCAGTTGCTCAAAAAGTGGCGTATTACAGGGACGTATAGCGTTCGGGATGTGGGCTATTACACACTCGTGCTTTTTCTTTTCCATTCTCGCTCTCGTGCGTTTTCTTTCCCAATTGTCAAAATAATGTCTGTGATTCATGCAAATATTTTAATTCCGACTGTTTACCCTCGCCTTCGGCTCGGGTCAACACCTGTCGTAACTCGTTGTAATAACAGAAATCCCACACTTGTATCGAAAACTACTATTTTGTGTCTTTCTGTATCATGCCAAAACTATAGCTAGTACCATTTTAAACGATACTGACATAATTTGAGATTATTATTGAACGGATTGAAGCCGATGTTCTGCTCGGTTCCTTTGGAAGACACGATGAAAAACAAAATGATTTTTGGTGTTGTGATCAACGCATAGGTATTCCGATTTCAATTAATTTCTGATGTAAGAAAGGAATTAAGTGCTTTATGAATTTATTATTCCATACAAGTTTTAATATATTGTAGGTTTTGTTGTTCAGAAATTCCAATGATCTCAAATTCAGGGTTGTAAAGTTGCAGTTCAAAATAAATACACGTGATATCTCACTACACCCCCCACCCCCCCTGGTGATGTTTCGTGATTTTTGTCAGACCCCCTCCCCCCCCCTTTCGAGCCTCACGTGATTAATGGACGACCCCTTACCATGTAGTGATAATACTAACCAAGTAACAGTAGGTATACCACATTTCTGATGAATAAAACCTGTGGTTTCAGTAAAATCCCTTCATCATTCAGAACCATCTCGGTCTCATTGGCTTTCAAAGAAACCCCCCCCCCCCCCCCTCCAACATTAGTCCATCCGTCGGGCCGCTACGATGCCCAGATAGACATATGCACAGTTACACGGGTCAAACTTATAACATTCCTCGTTTTCCGTCGGGGGTTAAAAGTATACAAGATTACATTTGCGTAGCGTTGTGTACAAAGGGGTTTACATTGCATACAGAAATTTTAATGATAATGAAAAAAATATTATTTGAAATTTCAATACCTTACAGTCTTTACAGAAATTTTTAAAATCCACCGTGCGTTCGAAACTACTTGTCCTGTAAATCTCTGTAAAACTATATTTTAATACAGAGCTCCGGGGCTAGCATTACGTATACTGTCACATGTAACTTAAGATAAACGAATCACTCCACAACCAACGTTATTCCAGCATACAATTATTATTGTAGTGCAACCAATGGATTTTAGACCTTAAAACATATGCTTTAACAGTTAAACGATTCGCTGCCTGGCTTTCATGTTGTAATCTAGACTTAGAGAAATTGTGTGTCTTTACCCACGCGTAAGTTAATTGCGTGCCAAGAGGCGGCGGTCGGGGATGATACAGAACAGAACTAGCAAATTACTGCATGCAACTTAGCAAATTAAATTTGGTATAGGGATAGTATGAGGCCCTGGGAAGGACATAGGCTACTTTTTAACCGACTGTGCAAAAGGAGGGTTATGATTTTACGATATAACGACTCTTACGCGATAACGACTTCTACGCCGTCGAAACCGCGGGGAACACTCTAGTTAGAAATATAGTTTAAAGTCAGATATGATGCCTTGCCCAAAATAATTCGAAGCTAATTTGTAAGGCGCCTTATCTGACTGACTACAGCGGGGCGGACGGGGAGAAGGCAAAGCAGCTAACGATGTTATTATTTGTATTCCACAAAATAAAGGGCAACCATTTCCGAATCACACTTAGGGCATCTGGAGAGATTGCCAGTGAAATCATCTTTTATTTATTTATTTATTTATCACAAACAATTATTACATTGTGTCGGATTTACATGCACTTAAAACTAACACACAATCCTAAAGGCAGAGCGAAACAAAACAGGCATCAGTCAATATTATTATTTCATTTAGCATCGGTTCAATGCATTAATGTAAAACATTTAAAATATTTCATCATATAAATAAATAACATAATAAAATTCAATTCAAAACATAATATAATTATATAATTCAACAACACATCATTTTAAAATAATAATTGTATAATTATAATGCAATTTAAAATGTCAGCCAAGTACAGGTAATTAAAAGAACCACATTCAATAGCTTTGCACAAAAATGTAAACAAACACATTTGATCCTATATATCCATAGTCATTTGCAATTGAGTATTCACCCTGATTATATTCCAGTATCCAGGAGTCATTCAGTGTTCTTACAATCATTTCGACACCAAATAACTTCAATATGATAGTTTATTTTCATTTAAAATACCTACTCAGGATAGTAAAAAATATTGTATCAAACATAATATTGTCATAGCATGCAGTGCATAATATCATCAAACATAATATTGTAAAAAGGAAAGATTTGATAGTTTGTTTGTTTGTTTGTATGCTTGTTTGTTTGTTTGGATCGAATAGGCTCCGAAACTACTGGACCAATTTTAAATATTCTTTCACTGTTGGGAAGCTACACTCGCTCCGGTGAACATAGGGTATATTTTATTCCTGTATTGCCACGGGAACGGGAGCTACGCGGGTGAAACCGCGTGACGTCTTCTAGTATTCTATAATTAGGTACTTACCATTATTTTTATCAAAATGCAGACTTTAAAATCTAGTCCTGGGACATCTTTCCGAGGGCTTGCCCGGGGCTTACAACCATAGGCTGTTGGGCGTTACGTGAGGTTTTTTAGTCGGTTGGAGGTCGGCATAACATCCATGAGGATTTTCCCTCATGTAAAATAAAAAAGACTTTAAAATCTACTTCTTGCAGCTGAAAAAAAAAACAAATCTTATCAAACAGAGAAGGTAAGTGCTCGTTTACCCGATGAAATGATAATTAAACCAGTTTAACTTTTAATTATAAAAAGATAACTTTCTTCCCGGATTTCCACCCTCGGATCTTTAATTAAGCACATAATTACTAGTACCAACAAATAAAATCACTACGTTATTTTAGCCGAACAACTTGGAAGCAAACATTATTAACGCTCGGTGTGGGACGTCTAATTGCATGTTTACCAACTGGAAATGGAATCTCAAGTTGTTTGTTCCTTAACTAACATTCAATAGCAAAGCATTATTTTGCTCTAACCACTGTGTTTTAAGTTTTTAATAGGTAGTTGTAGAAAAAGATTGTGGTGTTGTTGTAAAACGAAAAAATATTTTTATCTCTCGTGATATAATTTTAAAATTTTAAACTCCTTGTTTTACTACATAATAGAAGATATTAGGTCTTTACCTATAAAATTGCCGTTATGTATGAAAAAAATTAAACGATTTTCTTGATGTATTTTTGAAACGAAGTTCCTTATCGCGCGTTGTGAAAGGGGGCTAGACGGAAAAAATTCTGACGAAAAGTTGTAACGACACTTTTGGTAGTGATAGTGGTAGTGATAGTGGTAGTGATAGTGGTAGTGATAGTGGTAGTGATAGTGGTAGTGATAGTGGTAGTGATAGTGGTAGTGATAGTGGTAGTGATAGTGGTAGTGATAGTGGTAGTGATAGTGGTAGTGGTAGTGGTAGTGGTAGTGGTAGTGGTAGTGGTAGTGGTAGTGGTAGTGGTAGTGGTAGTGGTAGTGATAGTGGTAGTGATAGTGGTAGTGATAGTGGTAGTGATAGTGGTAGTGATAGTGGTAGTGAAAGTGGTGGTAATAGTAGTAATGATAGTGGTAGTGGTAGTGGTAGTGATAGTGATAGTGGTAGTGATAGTGGTAGTGCTAGTGCTAGTCAGGGGATGAACATGAACTCTACGAGCAACACCAAAGCAAATAGGAGTTTCGCTCTGTTCAGTTTCAGTCGCGCGTAAAGGTTACACGCACTCACTTTTTTTTTTATATTTGTTATCTTTTTGTTTTTGTTTCTGTTTTTGTTTTTGCTTACAATAAAATTTTAAAATTAAAATAAAATGTTATTACAATTCCTTCACTTTAATCGAAAGGAACTTCGTTCCATCCGGGTGTCCCTTGACACCTCTCAAGTTTTTATTTGTACCTATTAATCAAAGTAATCACCCATGCAATCAATGCATCTTTGCCAACGCAGCGGTAGTTTATTGATGCCCTTCTTAAAAAAATCAGCTGGAAGAGAGGCAACTAATTCTTTAAAGGCATTTTGTACTGCCTCCCGGGTATTGAATTTCTTTCCCGTCAAGAAGTTATCCAAATTCTGGACAAAGTAGTAGTCTGAAGGCGCAAGGTCTGGTGAGTATGGCGGATGACGGAGAACTTCCAACCCCAGTTTTTGCAACTAGGGGACCGTCTGCTGTGCAGTATGAGGTCTCGCATTGTCGTGCAGGAGCAGCGGAGACGAGCGATTAACCAATGCTGGTTAGAGATGTGCCAGCTTCTCCATCATTGTTTTCAGTTCTTCACAGTATACATCTGCAGTAATGCTCAACCCGTTTGGTAAAAAGCTGTGATGAATCACGCCGGCGCTAGACCACCAAACAGTGACCATAACTATTCTAGGGGTAAGTTTTCGTTTAGGGCTTTGTTTAGGTGCTGAATCAGGATCCAACCAACTTGCTGAGCGCTTGCGGTTATCAAACAGAATCCATTTTTCATCGCAAGTAACAATGCGGTTCAAAATTCCTTCATTTGTGTGTCTGTTGAGCAATGCAAGGCATGTTTCGACGCGAACTTCGCGCTGGCGATCATTGAGTTCGTGGGGTACCCATTTGTCAAGCTTTTTTACCTTGCCAATTTGACGCAAATGGACCAATATTGTTTTGACGCTAACTTCGAAAGCTGCTGCTAATTCAGCCGTAGTTGGTGTATCATCGCCTTCCACAATCGTCTTTAATTCTTCATTGTCGACCAAATTCTTGTCGAAATTTCCAGAACGGAACCGAGCAAACCAATAACAGGCGCTGCGTTGGTTTGTAGTGTTAGCTCCGTAAATATCGTCGATGTTGCGTGCCGCTTGTGCCGCGTTGCTGCCACAACGATACTCTTATTCCATAACTAGCTGACCCTCGCAACTTCGTTTGCGTCACATAAGGTAAAGGAGGGGTATTTCTTCATCAGACTCCTAGGAGCGTGTGAGCGGGAAAATGAAAAGAACTTAAACATTCAGTCTATTCTAAAACAATTCAAAACTCAGCTTCATCGCAACTTCAGCGCATTTCAGCAGACTGAAATGCGATGAAAACGTCTCACTAATCAATAAACAAATGGCTACTTCTAAAAAAATGAATTCCATGTTTTTAACCCCGACGGAAACCCGGAAGGGTTGTTATAAGTTTGACGTGTGTGTGGGTGTGTGTGTGTGAGTGTGTGTGTGTGTGTGTAAGTCTGTCTGTGGCATCGTAGCTCCCAAACGGATGAACCGATTTTGATTCAGTTTCTTTTGTTTGAAAGCCCATCTTTCAAACAAAAGAAACTGAATCAAAATCGGTTCCTTAGGGGAGAGTGTTCTTAGCTATGTTTTATAAAAATAGGTTAAGCCATTTCAAAGCTATGATGGGTGAAAGTGGTGATGAAAAATTTAATGTGTTCAAATATACCCGTGTTGGGTATCAAATGAAAGGTCATATCTTATACATCACGATACTGCAAGTTTTATGAAAATAGGTTAAGCCATTCGAAAGATATGAGGAGTGGAATGTATTGTTAATTCTGTAACCACACTCCGCGCAATTCGCATTAGCTCTGAATAATTGTTGATAGACTATTCGTCATTGTTGACATTAAAAACCCCTATAAAAAGCAAAAAATAAAAAAATTAATTAAAAATTTAAAAAACCCCCGACTCACCAAAAAAGAACAACAAAAAAACCTGTAAAAAGTAAAAAAAATAACTGTTATATTATGACCTATCTACCCTAAGTATTGAACCTGTATTATTATTATAGGTAGCTATATTATTTACGTATTCATATTTTTATTAACTAATAGTTGGTCTCGTCGGGGGGACCGCTCTATACCTAAACAGAGACAGACGTACGTTTAGGTTATGATTAGGTGAGGTGAGCGGTCCCCGACGAGACAAACTGTTAGTTAAAAATATGAATAGGTAAATAATATAGCTACCTATAATAATAATACAGGTTCAATAGTTAGGGTAGATAGGTCATAATATAATAGTTTTTTTTTTTACTTTCTACAGGTTTTTTTATTGTTCTTTTTTGGTGAGTTTTTTAAATTTTTAATTTAATTTTTTTTTAAATAAAATTTATTTACAATTAGAATTCTTAACCAACAAAAATTATTTTGATTTGAAATGGCCAGTACTGCAAAAAAAAAGGAAAAAAAATACTGCATAAATAAAGTAAATAAATAATTATAATTGCATAAGTTAATAAAAAATGCCATGCAATAGCTTTACCGCGGCAGTCCCCGAGTGCCACACGTCTTTTTTTTTTTTTATGTTTGTTACCGGCAAATCGCTTGAAAGAGTTATCCGATTTTGATGATTCTTTTTTTATTTGAAAGCTCGTACTTCCCATGTGGTCCCATATACAGGAAGTCAGAATCTGATTCGGGGATCCTCGAGAAATCGAAGAAATCCCTCGTATCGAGGGAATTCCTTAACGATTTACAGCAGTTATCTTGTGTTTGGGCTTGATTAATTTGTATTGGGGAGAACATTACCCCTAGACAGATATAATTTCAGTCTACCCGTCACTGAAAATCATGAAAAAAAAATTTTTAACAAAAAAAACAAACTCCAAACAAAAAGTAAAAATTTAAAAATAAAATTAACTTACCACAAAGTAATAGGTAGTATATTTAGTTTTATCAGATATTATTGACTGTAATACTGAAGTCGGTGCCAATATTTCTATGAGAGATTAATAATATCTACCTAAACCTATAGTTTTACTTGGCGCCGATTTCAGTATTACATTCAATAAAATCTGATAAAACTAAATATACTACCTATTACTTTGCGCTAAGTTAACTTTATTTTTCAATTTTTAGTTTTTGTTTGAAGTCGGCTTTTTTTTTTGTTATTTTTTTTTTTATAACTAACGGAAAAGATTGTGACGGTGGAAAACCCAAAATGAAACTCTCAACTAACCCGTATTGCCACTATGTAAAATAAGGCCTATAGTCCGCAATGACTACGGTAGGCTAATTTTATACCTAAATAAATTGGTCACAATAACTGAAGCCCGCACTAAAGGGCTGAAGCCACGGCAACAAAGTGTAATTCATACACGTATATTGAGATAGTAAAATTTTCCATCAAACGTTAAACCTCTGAAATACAAGTTGTAAAAGCAGTATAATCCCGCCTAAAACAAAGTTGATAACTTGGAGCTTCCAGCTTAAACTTCTTACTGCAAGACATAATCTCACTGCAGTTACCGTTGAAGTGAACAAATTGTCCGCCCTAGATATTTTATGACTTGAATCAATAACTGTAAAACTTTATATCTGTTTGTAAAATGTTCTCTGTAGCTATCAAGTTCGGTTCAGATTCATATTCAGAAATGTATTTTCTACAATTTTCTGGGTTTCTTACTTGCCGTATTTTCAGACGTAATTTAGAAACTAGTCAAATGAGCAATGAAGAAGTTTACTTCGAAAGTTCTTTGGGAAGGAATTCTGATGATCAAGCATAATGTGTAGAGATCATCACTAGTTCGACACCCCGGGCTCCCAACCGTAGGCTGTGGTTTTTATTCGGTAGGAGTTCGGCATATCATACATGGAGAATTTTCATCACGTTAATAAAAATCAATAGCTCGATCATCAGGCTAACAGCTTTTCCAGCCAGCACAACTAGATATTCAAATCAAGTTAAAAGCCCTACTCATCAATAGTCTTTAGTCAACCATTCTTTGGTTGCGTTGGAGTGACTCTATCTGGTATAACGTGACCACAGTTATTTATGTATGTCATCACCTATGTTTGACTAATATCCCCTTTAGAGGTAGGCTCGGTGTCGTAAGGGGGCCGCTCCATGTCCTTAATGGAGAGTTTCTCGACGCCTCACGGCCGTGGCGCTAGAAGCGAGATCACACCCGAACCATTCTAATTTCAAGGATACAACTAAACTTGAGGGAGAAAACTTTTTATTGCATTCATTAATTTCCCGCGGGCACAATTATTCTTTTAAAAAGTTTAAGTCTGCGTAAGTTAATGGAAGTTTATTGTAAAATTCATTTCTTCTTTTAAAACCTTTGTAGGTATACATACATACATACCATCACACCTGTCTCCCAACGGGGTAGGCAGAGACTATGACTTTCCACTTGCAACGATTCTGGCAAACAACTTTCGCTTCTTCAACTTTCATAAGTGTCTTCATACATGCTCTTCGGTTAAGGGTACTCTAGACCTGGCCTTTTCTCAGAAGATTATTGATTTGATCGACATGAGTATACCGAGGTCGACCCCTACCAGTTTGCTCATTCACTCTCGCTTCATAAATCTGTTTCGTCAGCCTATTTCCATTCATTCTCTCCACATGTCCAAACCATCTGAGCATCCCTTTCTCTATCTTAGTCACTACATCTTCTGTCATACCGCAATGTTCCCTTATCACACTATTCTTTACTTTATCCCTCAATGTCACTCCAGCTATACTTCGCAAACTTCTCATTTCCACTGCATTAATTTTACTTTCATGCTTCTCCTGCCACACCCAACATTCACTAACATGCATAAGTGTAGGGACAAGCACTCCTCTATGTACAGCCATCCTTGCCTTTTTAGACACGTTCTGACTGCTCATAAAGGTGTGAATGGCTCCATTCACTTGGTTTCCTGCCAAAACTCTTCTTTCAATATCATTGTCACACTTTCCATCTCTTGCAAATTTTGAACCCAAATATACAAACTCTTTCACCTGTTCCACGCTCTTTCCTTCGATCGATATCGAGCAATCAGTCATACATTTCTCTCTTTCAAAAACCATTACTTTTGTCTTGCTTACATTAACATTCATTCCTCCACTTTTAAGCGCATCGTTCATTATATTAACCATCAACTGCAACTCCTCCGCCGATGATGCCAGTATTACCTGATCATCAGCATAAAGGTGGCATTTGTAGGTACCTATGTATATAATATTTCTAGTGTTCCCAAAAATCTTATCTACGAAATTAACTTTCAATAATTTTTCAAAAGCCGTCATTCAGTCTTTGCATTTTAACTTTACTATTTCTGTGTAGCTATACTTGTACTTTAGACAACTTCATAATATCCTATGAATCTTTGAACGCTGTGTATCACACTAATATCAACCCGAATACTTAAACTTTATAATGCAGGCATTTCTGATTGTAATTTTGATAAAAATTTATGGGCTCATAGATTGCGCATAAAAGCCTTGTTATTTCAAAATTCATCACTAACTACTTATTTATTTATAGCGCTCGTGGCCCCGCAGACTCGGTGTTCTGTAAACGATCACTGCAGTTAAAAAAAACTGCAGTCATGCATAAACAACAAATTAATTCTTTTGTTGATGCAAGTGATCATAAAAGTTAAAAAACATACTTACCTTCTTACATTTCGAAAACACATTTCTAAAAACATACGTAGGTATAATATAATATTACGAAGTATATTAAAAATAAATATTACGAAGTAAACATGAATTACAAAAACTATTACTGTTTCACTCTGAAATTAACTAATTTCTGTATATACCTATACCTACATAAGAAGGTGAGGAAATAAATAAAGGAGAACGCCACTGTTCCCTCATTAAACTATGTTCCCAGGTTTAATTAAAGTTTTGTATAAGTCACCAGCGGCCTCCGCAGTCTCGCTTGAATTCAAACCTCTTCCAACTAGTCTGCGAAGGGAATTATAAAACAAACCTCTTTCTGTGAACTCTTTAGCGAATAAAGTGATCAAAAAATCACAAGCACAGTACTGATTCGGGTCAAAACGAGCTTTGGAGTCTATTGATTTACGAGTATATTCATATTTTTATCATTCACTAGCCGATGTCCCGTGGTTTTACCCGCGTAGCTTCTGTTCCGAAGTCCGGCATGGCATCCATGAGGACTTCCGCACACTAAAAAATGTTATTTTTGCGTGAAGGTAAATCAAGCATCCAAACAAACTTTAATATTAGTGTGTATGCTTAGAATAAGAATTATTGTTCTATTACAACCTACCTATATGTATTACTATACTTTATACGACAAAGCATTTTCAACTCTATCGAAACCTGGGTAATCTTGGACATTTTGAAATTGACTGGCGATATATGGACTGGTGCTGTTATGTTTGTACGATATCGCTACCATAATGTGAGACGGAATCAAGAGAAGGAAAAGTATCTTAAAATAGAACGGACTGCGCAATGACTCTGACACTCTTCACTATGTAGAACAAAGCCAACTATCACTGGACGTCACCAGAGATCTCAAAATGTTACTTAACTTTTATAATATTACATTAATAAAGCTCTGTACCATGACGTTAATGTTCGGAAAATGTCTACCTATTTCATAATAATTCATTTTATTAATAGTAATTTAAACATTCGGCAAATAAACTGAATATTCGGGAGAATAAGTTTTCAAAACTTGTCAAATATAACAAATTCAAATATTCGGCCAAACGTTCGGCACATCTCAACTATTGACTTTTGACTTTTGACAATTTACATACAAAAGTTTATATCATAATATTGTACCACCTTAGTGGTGGAATTTCCAAAAACCCTTTATTATTACTTACCTAATTAATAAAAGGTATCTGCTGACCAAATGTCATCATTCTAGGTTCAGTAGTTTCGTCTCCACATTGATGAGTCAGACAGTCAAATTTCCTCTTTGTTATCAGTACGAAAGTGGACTCCTCCAAGACTATCGCCCTCCATGACCGGGGCTGCAGGATAGTGCAGAAACTAAAGAAAAATAACAGTATAACATATTTTTTTTATTTTTGCCTTATAATAAACTACCAGAAAGAACACGAACATACAACGTGTATTACAAACAAAGAGCAACGTGCGTCTCAGTTCACGTTGTTCATCTATGGTTACAAATAATAATAGAAAATAAGGGGAAAAAAATCCTAAGAAGCGGAATGACACCCGAAAAACCCCCCAAAGACGCGGGATAGCATCCGAAACCCCCCAGACGAGGCCGCAGTGGTAGCCGTAGGTCTGGTGGGAGTCCTGGGACATCCTTCCGAGGGCTTACCCTGGGGTCCCAACCGTAGGCTGTTGGGCGTTACGTGAGGTTTTTTAGTCAGTAGGAGTCCGGCATAGCATCCATGAAGGATTTTCCCTCACATTACAAAAAAAGAAGAAAAAACCTTTACATCAGTAGTTAATATCTACTCGTATTAAGGAAAGTTTTTGCATACCGTAAGCAGGTCAGGATTTGTTAAGTAGGTAGGTAGGTTCTTCGGTTTTTGTTAATAGACTTCAAAAAAAAAACCGGCTAAGTGCGCGTTGGACTTGCCCATGAAGGGTTCCTTAGCAGCAAGTAACATCTATGTCTATACTTATAATAAAACTGTAGAGGCTCGAGAGTCTGTACATGGAAGATATTTTGAAAATTTTAATTGTAGGGCGTTCTCTGATCGATACTGAAGCCGAAAATGTAATTAAAAATTTTCATGTCTGTCTGGCTGTCTGTCTGTCTGTCTGTATGCCGAATAAGTATCACGCCGAAACTACTGAATCGATTTGATTGAAACTTGGTACAATCAGAGCTTATAATCCGAGGAAGGTTCTAGGATACTTTTGATCCCGATATTTTGCGCGGTTCCTTTGGGAGAGAGGATGAAAGGCAAAACGGTTTCTTAGTTGTAACTTCTGAATGCGTGGTCCAATTCCAAAATTTTTTCTAGTGTTATAAAGGGAGTACTTTAAGGATTGTTTCACACAAGTTTTAATGTTGAGGATTTTGTAGTTCAGGAATTAGAGACATCTCAACTTTCGCAAAACCTAGAACTCAAGGGTTCCTTTGAATGTGAGGGTAACTCTAAACGGGCGTGTTGGCTTAATCATAAAAGAGCTAAATGATTAAGGCTATTGTAAAATAAATCAGTCCGCGCCGAAGGCGGGGACTGAATTGTTTTAGAATAGACTTAATCTTTAAGCTCTTTTATGATTAAGCAAACAGGGCCGTTTCACACACTGCTTGGTGAGTCTGATGAAAAAGTACCTCTCCTTTCGAAAACCTTATGTGATGTAAACGAAGTTGCGAGGGTCAGCTAGTCATAATATATATAAAACAAAGACGGGTTTGTTACAACATTTATAACTCAAGAACGGCCGTACCGATATGGCTGAAAATTGGTGGGGAGGTAGCTTAGAACCAGGAGACGGACATAGGATACTTTTTATCCCGTTTGACCACGCTTTTTTTTTTTCGCTTTTTTTGGTCGATTCCCTATTCTGCTGGCGACTTACACCGGTAGTCCACGTCCTATGCATGAATATGCGCAATTTCTACAATAATGCGACGGACGGGAAACATCTATCGTTAACGATATTATTCTGACGGGAGTAAATGCGACGGGCACGGGTGATTTACTCTCTTATGTGACGCATACGATGTTGCGCGGGTTAGCTAGTATAATATAAAAGTTTTAGTAGTTCGTTGTAACTTTGATTGATGTTTTAACACGTTCGCAGTGGTGGTGATTTTTACAGGCAAAAATTGCGGTCTATGACGTATTAAAAAAAAACTACCGACTCGATCTCGTTCAAACCAATTTTCGTTGTAGTTTTTATAGCAATGTACATTATATTATTTTTTTAGATTTATCATATTTAGAAGTTAGAAAGGGGGGGGGGGGACACATTTTTCCACTTTGAAAGTGTCTCTTACTCAAACTATTCAGTTTAGAAAAACATGATCTTAGAAACAGCAATAGCATTTTTGAAGACCTATCTATAGATATCCCACACGTAGGGGTTTGACGAAAAAATTTTTTTTCAGGTTCAGTTCTGAGTATGGGGTCCCCCGAAATATACTGCTTTTTTTCTAGTTTTATGTAAAAATCGTAATGCGGTTCACAGAATACATCTACTTACCTAGTTTCAATGGCATAGGTCTTATAGTTTCGGAGAAAAATGGCTGTGACACACGGACGGACAGACAGACATGACGAATCTATAAGGGTGCCGTTTTTTGCCATTCGGTTACGGAACCCTAAAAAGGAGGAGGTTACTCAATTTGACCGTATACAGGGTGAATTTTTCAAAAGGGATTGGATGGCCAAATCCGAAACTATAAGGAATAGCGAAAAATGCTCAAAGGAGTCACGAGCCCGATTTTGATGAAACTTAAAACCTCATCATTAGATTTTTGAAAAACCCATGATCCTAGCTGGGAATCGAACTTGTTGATTTTGAAAAAAAAAACACACCCTTTATTATTACACCATACGATAGTGTTGCTATTAAGGATCATATTCTGGGAAGTAATGATATACGGCAAACTACAGGAAAGAGCTCATCTTTAACAAAATACATTTTATTTTTCTTACGTTAACTGATTAATTGTTCAAAATCTTTGCAATACATAGCTGGATTCGAAACCTCAAGGAATAATTAAGGAATATTATTGATTCCGTTGAGAATATTCTCTAAAAAATCATTCTGAGCATAATTTAAAACACGGAATAGTTACGATCTAGTCTGGGATTTCGAACGAAACAAATTATGATACAAAATTTAGGTACATGAAATATGCATTCTGTTAAAATTCCAATTGTTCCTAAAATTTGGCGTATATCATTACTTTGCAAATTTTGATCCTTAACAGCGACTCTATCGTATGGTGTAATAATAAAGGGTGTGTTTTTTTTTTCAAAATCAACAAGTTCGATTCCCAGCTAGGATAATGGGTTTTTCAAAAATCTAATGATGAGGTTTTAAGTTTCATCAAAATCGGGCTCGTGACTCCTTTCAGCATTTTTCGCTATTCCTTATAGTTTCGGATTTGGCCATCCAATCCCTTTTCAAAAATTCACCCTGTATAATTTGTTAAATGGTATGTAATTATGTTTTTATTTTGTTTTTTCTCTTATGTTTGTTCTATCGAACCAAGCAGTTGATTTTGTAAGGAGCAATAATACAAATTTTTAAAATGTTGTGATTTATGCTAGTATGACTGATAAAACATTGTCTTTAATAATGAGATTGTTTTCTGTAATTTCCATACCGTTGTTATCGTGATCATTGACTGGTGGTCTGTTCCCTTAGACCATATATCACGGGACTAGCCTTTGCAAACCACCGCATACAAAAATATTCTGCTAGTCATAACGGGTGAAGGGGGAAACACAAACACATATAAAATTTCATTATATTTAAAAATGTATTAATCGACAAACGCGTAATGGCTGTTGTGTGGTAATTTTTATTGTACAGTCAACTACAATGAAATGTACTAGTTTAATCATATAAAATGATGTACTGATGTACAGTGCTTTTTATAAAGCCAATAGACCAAATGGTCTATTGGCTTGGCAGAAAACAATACTTAAGTAAGGCGCATCCTGTGGTTAGATGATTTAAGTCTGTTCCTGATTTCGATAAATGTGACAAATCTCTTTGGTTAAACAAGAGGCTATTTATTTTTGATATTATGATTGTCTTTGGTATAAATTCAAGTGACAAACGTCATTGTTTTTCAGGTTTTGTCAAGTCCTAAATATTGTTCAATGTATTTATTAGCACGATGTAATTATTAAACTTACGTTTGAAAGTTTTAAATTGTTATACATATTTTAGTAAATATGCTCTCTTTTTGAAATAACTATACGACTATGGCTCAGGAGGTTAAAAAAGTAACACCAGTAGTTTACGGCAAAGTTGCCCCACTACAAGAAAAAGGTAAAATTACTTATTGTTCAGATATAGACAAATCAGTGATACGGGATAACTGCGAGCGTCGTGGTTGGACACAAGTGGGTCTTGATGATGATTGGAACTTTTATTGGTCCTTCACACAAAATTGTCGAAATATTTTCAGTATTGAATCCGGTTATCGAATGAATGACAACCAAATGATAAATCACTTTCCCAATCACTACGAACTATCACGAAAAGATCTGTTGGTTAAAAATATTAAGAGATATAGAAAAGATCTTGAGAAAGATGGGAACCCTTTGGCGGAGAAATCTGAAGTTGTATCACCTAATGGACAGACTGGCTCACGATATATTCATTTAGATTTTATACCAGTAACATATGTGTTGCCTGCTGATTATAATATGTTTGTTGAGGAGTATAGAAAATCACCTCAAAGCACATGGATTATGAAGCCATGCGGAAAGTCGCAGGGGGCGGGGATATTTTTAATAAACAAACTTTCGAAAGTAAAAAAATGGTCCCGTGATGCGAAAGCCGCTATTCAACCCCAACTAAACTCTAAAGAAAGTTATGTAATATCTCGATATATTGACAATCCACTGCTGATTGGCGGCAAAAAATTTGATCTTCGGCTGTATGTGCTAGTTACATCGTATCGCCCACTGAAAGCATACTTATTCCAACATGGTTTTTGTAGATTTTGTACTGTAAAATATGATACAAGTGTTGCTGAATTGGATAATATGTATGTGCATTTGACTAATGTAAGTGTTCAGAAACATGGCGGAGATTATAACAGTTTGCATGGTGGTAAAATGAGTATTCAAAATTTTCGCCTGTATTTGGAAGGTACTAAAGGCCGTCATGTAACCAATAAGCTATTTGCAGAAGTGCAATGGCTTATCGTGCACTCATTAAAAGCTGTAGCTCCAGTAATGTCCAATGATCGTCATTGCTTTGAATGTTATGGATATGATATAATAATAGATAAGCATTTGAAGCCCTGGCTGGTGGAAGTGAATGCGTCGCCTTCACTTCAGTCTACGACACATAATGACAGAATACTAAAGTATAAATTGATTGACAACATAATTTCAATAGTGGTGCCACCAGATGGAATACCTGATGCTAGGTGGAACAAAACACCCACAGAAGAAGCACTTGGTGACTTTGATCTTTTAATCGACGAAGAATTAATAGACCGAGAAGATATAAATTCACGTTACAACAGAGTACATCGTGCTAAAATATGATATGGGATTGTGTTATGTTAATTTACTTGTTATTTAAGAAATTTGTGAGTATTTTTTCTGTGGATTAAATCTAAGCGTAAACTCTTTGGTCTTTATGATTTCGTGGTCCTTCTGGTTATTCATGAGGTAAACTTGATAAACACGTTTACCATATGAAGTAAGGTAAACGTGTATTTAAGTACCTAATTAACAATTAGGTAAACAAAATTGATCAATCCAGGCAGTACAATTAATGATTTCAAAAGAAAAAAAACAATCATACCTTAATCTTTTATCGATAAAAAATATTATTGTGTTAACGAAACCAATTTCAAAAGATTTTTTTTTTTATTTCGAAACTGGTCTCAAAACTTGGTTTTGATATGGCCTAACGGTATCCCTCTTGCCCTATTCGTCTGGTCCAATATATGAGGCATCTTTAACAAAAAATTCAAAGACAAAAAATATTATTTTTATTTTTGTATTTAACTAAAAATTAATAAACACAAAACAAACTACAATGCCTAAGCAATAATGATCCAAAACACTATCATATATTTATTTTTAAAGTTCTTCATTGGTGAGTAATTGAAAATCTCCTAAGGCCTCGGTGCTTGGATTTTCATTCCAACGTGCGTTAGGCACACCATTAGGAGGTAAAACTACTGATAAAAGATCTTCTATGAGCTTGTACTTGAGTATTCTATCGTTAACAGTCGTTCCAGTCATTGATGGTGAAGCGTTTACCTCTATAAGCCAAGGTTTTAATTTATCATCAATGATTATATCGTAACCGTAACACTCAAAGCAATGCCGATCATTCACCATGACGCATGCTACAGCTTTCAGTGAATGCATTATTAAACTCTGTATATTCTTGAAGAGTTGGTCAGTGACTTTACCTCCTCTGGTTCCTTCTAAATAAAGCCTTAAGTTATTTAATCCCATTTTACCACCATGATAGCAGTTATAGTCTCGACCATGTTTCTGTACGCTTACATTTGTTAGGTGAATATACATATTATCAAGCTCTGCGACGCTTGTGTCGTATTTCATGGTGCAAAATCTACAAAATCCATTGCGATACATGTAAGCTTTTAAAGGACGAAACGATGTAACCAACACGTAAATCCTTAAATCGAATTTCTTTCCTCCTATAAGAAGAGGATTATCTATGTAACGAGATATAACATAAGTATCTTTGCCCGTTAGATTGTGTTGCAAATAAGTTTTTGATTCTCGAGACCACTTCTTTAGAGTTGATAGTTTATTTATAAGAAAAATGCCAGCTCCCTGAGATTTGCCACAGGGTTTCAAAATCCATGTTGACTGTGGAGATTTTTGATATTCCTCGACAAACCTATTGTAGTCTGAAGGCAGAACGTAAGTCACAGGTATAATATCTAAGTGCATAAGCCGCGTGATACTAGCCCCACCCTTGATTTTTACGTCTGTCTTAGCTGCGAGAGGGTCAACATTTTTCTCTAACTGTTTTCTGTACTTCTTTATATTTTTCACAAGTAAATCTTTTCGGACAAGTTCAGCATGCGATGGGAAGTGATTGATAAGTTGATTATCATTGAGCCTAAGGCCGTGTGAAATGCTAAATATATTACGTGAGTTCTGAGTATTAGCCCAATAAATGTGCCAGTCATCATTCACTTCAACTTGTTTCCAGCCTCGAGCTTTAAAAGTGTTTACTACTATAGACGTATCGAAATCGGTGCAAAAATTCAAATGCCTGCCATTTAATCGTGAATTATTTGATGATTTGATTTTTCTAGTATGTGACGCCATATTTAGTTTTGATTTACTTGTTTATATAGTTAAAAGAAGTTTATAAATGCTAGCACAATATTATTTACTGTTTACAAATCAAGCTACTTTCAATTTAAGCAAAACATTGTTGACAGGTATCTACGAGTAAATGACGTTGTAAACTAGACGGTTGCAACTTTTACTGGTCTTGATTGTCTATTAGGAGGTTCAATGATGTATTGCATGTCCATAGAGCAACACCGGCTTCGTCATCGCTCCAGACAGTCATCAAAATATATCTTACTAGCGGACTTCACGCGGTTTCACCCGTGTAGTTTCCGTTTCCGTGGGAATACGGAAATAAAATATAGCCTATGTTTACCGCGAAGAGGTTAGCTTCCCAATAGTAAAAGAATATTTCAAATCGGCTTAGTGGTTTCGCAGCCTATTCGATGCAAACATAGAATCAAAGTCTTTATAATATTAGTATAGACTATTAACCAACAAGTTACGTATGTATGGAAACCCGATCAGGATTCAGAATCTACAGATAAATAAATTCCTCCTGACCCCCCGCGCGCTTACGCGGTCATACATACTAAATCTATTTTCAATTTGTATTTAATACTTACTTTGGATTATTTATCATTTAGAGATACTTATTTAACTTTTTGAAATTACAGACCCATCTCACTTCTGAGCCATGTTTACAAGTTGTTGTACGAGAGTAGTCAGAAACCGCCTCGTCGGAAAGCTCGACGAGTTTCAGCCAAAGGAGCAAGCCGGGTTTCTAGAGGCGTTAGTAACGTGGACCACAATCATACTGTTCGGCAGATTGTACAAAAGACGAACGAGTACAATCAGCCGCTGTGTTTTGCTTTTGTGGACTACGAGAAAGCCTTCGATTCAGTGGAAACTTGGGCAGTCCTGGAGCTCTGCAGCGATGTCGGGTCGATTGGCGTTATGTGGAGGTGTTGAGATGTTTGTACGAGACCGCTACCATGACCGTCCAGCTGGAGAACCATAAAACAAATCCCATCGAACTGCGCAGAGGTGTAAGACAGGGTGACGTAATATCTCCGAAACTCTTCACCAATGCGCTGGAGGACGTGTTCAAGACACTGGACTGGAAAGCATGGGGCGTAAACATCAACGGCGTGCGTATCTCGCACCTTCGATTTGCCGACGACATTGTCATAGTAGCGGAGACGCTGGAACAGGTGGACGAAATGTTGCACAGTCTAAACGGTGCGTCTCGAAGTGTTGGTCTCGGCATGAACTTGGAGAAAACCAAGGTCATGTTCAAAAAGCACGTCACGCCGGGACCAATCTACGTCGAAGGATCGAGACTTGAGGTTGTCCAGGAGTATACCTATCTTGGGCATGTTATCACATTAGACAAGGGCAACCTGGACAAGAAAATTGCAAAAAGGATCCCTTTGGGCTGGGCAGCGTTCAGCAAGCTACGTCGAGTTTTCAGTTCGCCTATACCGCAGTGCCTGAAGACGAAAGTCTATAAACAATGCGTCCTGCCAGTCTTGACTACGGAGCCGAGACCGAGAGATAGCTGCACCGTAAATGTCCACATTTACGGTGCAGCTAGTCCAATCCCTAAATGTGGCACAGCGAGCTATGGAACGAGCCATGCTTGGAGTGTCTATGAAAGATAACGAAATGAGGTTATTCAGCAGAGAACCAAGGTGGTCGACATAAGCACATTAAAGTGGCAATGGGCTGGCCACATCTGTAGAAGAACCGACGGCCGATGGAGCAAACGAGTTCTAGAGTAGAGACCGCGACTCGGTAAACGTAGTGTAGGGCGTGCACCCGCCAGATGGACCGATGACCTGGTAAAGGTCGCAGGCTGGGACTGGATGCGAAAGGCGCAGGACCGCGTACGGTGGCGTAAATTGGAAGAGGCCTACGTCCAGCAGTGGATCGATATAGGCTGATTTGATTGATTGATTGAGAGATACTTTTTAGGGTTCCGTACCCAGAGGGTAAAAACGGGATCATATTCATTAGACTTCGTCGTCCGTCTGTCTGTACGTCTGTCACTAGGTTGTAACTCAGGAACTGTGATAGCTAGAGAGCTAATTTTTTTACATATACCTAATGTATTGCTGTTGCCGCTCTAACAAAAAATATTAAAACCAGAAAAACAAGAAAAAAACAAACTGTTGGATACGGTACCTTTTCTGCGCGAGTCCGACTCGCACTTGGCCAGTTTTTTATTATGATTTTATTAACACGTATGTTAGAAAAACTTGTTTCAAATACATATTTGAGGTAAAGCACAAATCTTTTCAGATTTACCTTGCTGGAAAAGTTCTAATAAGTTGTCATGGAAGAAAGATCACTGAACTACAGAATAACTAAAGAAATATTGCTCTCTAGCTCATAGGTAAGGGGTAGCTGCTCACTGTCCTTACAGAAGCAGACCCAAAGCGTGACGTGAAAGTTTCACGCACGCCACACGCCCCAAGAAGCGGGATAAAACTCGAGCACCCTCCAAAGACGCAGGGAAGTTTCTGAAACCCCTAGGTAAGGCCGCAGTGGTAGCCTAGTTCTATCGGGAATCCAGGAACATCATTCCGAGGGCTTACCCGGGACTCCGACCGTAGGCAGTGTCAGGACACGTGTGATTTTAGTCCGTAAAAGTCCGGCATAGCATCCATAATAAAAAAAGCACATAGGTAAACTTGAGGTTAGAATAAGACGGGCTTAGATGCTCCAGGAATCGTTCAACACCACTACTTAAATATTGGAACCCAAAATAAACTTGCTGTCAGTTCTCTATTATCCTGTAATTGAATTGAAACTGCCAAACTTGTGTTAACGCTTTAAATAGATTCTGATACTTCTACTAATTGGGTAGTTGACGTTAATAATATTGCGTTTACATTCGAAATTGTAGAACTTTGTTTACATTCGAAAATGTTCAGCTATGTTGTCTAAATTTATACGAATAGTCTAAAATATCGTGTGAGCAAAGTACCAATCCAGCTATACATAAATCTATTTAGAATTTAACATGGTATGTAAAACTGATTTAAATTAACCCGCTTGATCAATAATTATGTAGATATAATAGTAATCGATGACAAGTTGACTTCTCTGGCCACTAATTTCTTCGGCTACATTGGCCGTCGATTCTTTGACATAATGTGAGCTCTTTCAACAACTTTGATTTTCTGATAGATAATTCAAAATACTACAAGTGTAGCTCCGGTTTAAGCGCTCGTGGCCCCGCGGACTCAGTGTTCTGTAAACGATCACTGCAGTAAGCAACATTCACTATGGCCGGTCCATAGATGGGTGACTATCCATGTGATCACTTTGTGACATTTATTTGAGCGTTTCCATGCTTCGGAAGGCACGTTAAGCCGTTGGTCCCGGTTGCCAGTAAAATGGCGGTCGTTAAGCTAAGTTGAAGGCTTTATTTCAACAGCAGGCAGTCACAACCAGCGCCTGTCCATTTAAACACGGCAATACGGCTCACCACCTATTACGTGGGACAAATTATACGAAAGTGAAATGTGGGCATATAATATAGAGGCATAAAGGCGCCTTCGGGGATAAAGGCGTGACCACATGTATGTACGTATGTAGCTCGGTCTGTAGCTCTTGGCGCCAATATGATAGTGTGAACTACATGATACTCACTGTAAGCGGTGACGTCGGTAATGTACATGGGTCAATATCTAGTAAAATGCACACCTTGGTTGTTGTAAAATTTGGTTTTCAAGCTTTGCATCGCATAATACAGGCACACCTCTTTCCCAGCTGTACTTGCCAGGCTTAGGGTTTAAAAGCATAAACAACACAAAAGCTAATCCATTCCGATTCTAATCTATGTCGATTGCAACCTGACTACCGGAGATGGCGTTCATGTTCCTGTTAGCTATGCAGTTTACAAGGAAATTGCATGGGTTTGACGCGTTAGCTGCGCCCTGCAAATATTGAGCTAGGTCCATATTTTGTGTAGTGTTTTAGCGATCTATAGTCTGTCCAACCATTTATTTTACTTTTGACAGCCCGATTATCAATTACTATAGTGATGTTATAATACGGAAAAAATATTTATTATATACGATTAGGCAGTTTATATATATTTCTTTTACCGCGTTTATCAAAGTTCCCTTTGACGAATAATGGAACAGTAACGGTCTCAGGCCGCTGTCAAAAGTAAAATAAACGGTTGGACAGACTATACTAGCGTACAAATATGGTATGGGAACATTGATATTTATTTTTGTACCTAAACAGGTTTGTTCTACTTATTTTACATCAGTAGAGTCTAACTGAAGGAAGTTTTGATTGGTAAAGGAGACATTAAAAGAAAATTTGGAACTCTACTTTTGACTATTTCTTACAAGCTGTAAGTGATTCAACATTTGAAAGTCATGACACACCCTTTAGAGTTTGAGGCCTACCTCTTCAGTGAATGACGTGTGGATGTATAATATAGAGCATTTGGTGCACAATCTAAAACCTTACCAGAAAATAAATATGATTATATGTTTAAATATTTATTTTAAGTGCCTCTTCTTTTGAAATCTCTCTGAAAACATTATTACTACAATACAAATATTCTTCCAGAGCTCATTCAATTTAATGTGGCAGCCATTAAAGAATAGATCATTTATAATGGTCATTAAAAAGCTTTTTTCCTGTCAAGACCGTCCTTGCCACAAGTCAATCAACGTTATCTTTTTCAACAAAATCCCGAGACCATCCGTCAAAAGCCTACAATTTGTCTTCAAAACTTTTCATGTCCTACTGGCACCACCCCCGAGTACTTACTCAAATATTTAAGCCGGTTTATTACACTCATTGTATCACCATCAAGATTCGAGAGTGTTATTTATTTATTAACGACCTTATATTTTACTATTATCTGAACGTTATTCCTGACAGCATTCAGAAACCAGATTCGAGCCTGGGTATGCATGCATAATTAAATGCGATCAAAAGTAAACATTTACCTACGAGTTAGAAAATTATGCTAAGTACCTACCTACTTCCTAAAAATAAAATTCGTTACTTCCCAACGCTCACTGAGAAGAGAAAGGTAACATATCAAATAGCTAACTGGTGGATTTATTTCTCGCATATAAATACTAAACTTAAGAATTATAATTAAGGGCTTGAACGATAACATCGATTCTTCACAATTCAGATTCAGACAATTCAGGCCGCTATGCATTAGTTATTTACTATTTTTTTTTAACATGAGGGAAAATCCGTCATGGATGCTGTGCCGGACTCCTACCGACTAAAAAACCTCACGTAACGCCCAACAGCCTATGGTTGGGAGCCCCGGGCAAGCCCTCGGAAGGATGTCCCAGGACCAATAAGTACCTACTTTTATTAACGACATCAGCACACATGACTGCCTCTGTGGCGCAGTCGGTAGTGATACCGCCTGCGGCGCTGGAGGTCGTGGGTTCGATTCCCACCGAAGACAAATATTTGTGTGACCCATAAGTTTGTCTCAAGGGTCTGAGTGTTTCTATGTTTAATATGTATGTATTTAAAAGTATATAAGTATTAATATCCGTGGTCTGATACCCATAACACAAGCAGGTTATTCCTAGCTTACTTTGGGATCAGATAGCGTTGTGTGAGATGTCCATGAATATTTATTTATTTATTTATTTACATGAGTACTTTAAGAGCGGGGTCAGACAACATTAATCCTAATGATATACAAGATTCACGTATTGTCGTTACTTTCGACCGTGCGAACATCGATAGTATGAATATATATTATTGAAAAATAAAAAAAAAGAAATGATGATAATATCGATGTAAGTGTCAACCGTATTTGAATCAATATCAGTCAAATCAGTCTATGACTATATTGTTGAACATAGACCTCCCCTCCCCCCTTTACGCCACAACACACGGTTCCACCGTAACTAAGCTTAAGTTTAGTAGGTATAAAAATAATAATAGGAATAATTTCTGCTTGAGCCATTAAATGTTTTTTGCTACATTCGTTGAAAGGAAATTAAACTTCCTATAGGTTCACGGGTCGGAGCCCACAAATAGGCTTTTATAGAATTAGGTTTGTAATTTATATTGTAGGTAAGTATTTTTTTAGGTATTAAGATCTCAAGTCTTGTGTTGTCTCGTACTTTATATTTCCAAAAAGTAAATAACTGCTAACTACTCTTTACTTTTGTGGAAGTTTTAAACAAGATAAATCTAATGTAGATTTTAAAATTTCGTGACTATGTAAAGTTGTAAACAAACAAACAAAACCAAAAAAAAAAAATCAAAACGTCGTGGTCAGCTGGATTTACTTGATTATAGTAACATAGCAACAAAGTTCGAGTAGACAATACCATCGATTTCAAAGAAAGGTTAAAGAAATCCGAAAGACATGAGAAGAAAATATGAGTTAGAAGAGAGGCCTATTTGTAACGCTGTTAATGTGTTTCGAGAGAGAGGGTAAGTATAAACATAAGTCTGGTATACTTAAATAAAGTACCGAGTAATCTTGAGGCTCACCTTGCTATAAAGGTGTATTACGTCTTTTAGTTAAATAAAAACATATTTTACACGACCGCCGCGTTGGTCTATAAAGAGGTCGAAAGGTGCGACTGTGGATCACGAGGTCATGGGTTTGATTCCCACCAGAGACAAAAAACTGTGTGATCCATAAATGTTTGTCTTGAGAGTCTGAGTGTTTTTGTGTAAGATTAGTATGTAATTAAAAGTTTATCAGTGTTAATTAATATCCGGGGTCTGAAACCCATAAAACAAGCAGGTTATTCCTAGCCTCAGATTAAAAGAATATTATTTTAGTCTGAGTTCCTAGCTTACTTTGGAATCAACTACGTTGTGTGAAAATGTTAGTGAATAGTTATTTATTTGTCATTTTAAAAGAGCGAGTAGAGGGATTTGCACTATGTAGGTAAAATCTATCACGAGTCCAGATTAATAATCAAAAATCGGTACCTTATCAGAACAAATAATTATTTAGGTAGGTACTCAATTAAAGAAAACACACAAAAATAAACTTAGGAAACAAACTTGGGAAAATTATACAGTGACGTCTGTTGCCTCTATGCGATAGAAAGAAAGAGAAAATAATATCATTTTTTCGCCAACAATTCACCAGCCTGCCAGCTGTATTTGGTTGTACACACAGATATCAGAAAATGAGTGTACATAATAGTTCGTGAGCCTATTACCACAGCCGACAGAGTAGCTTTTATCTATACTGTGCTATTATCGTGGTGCAAAAACTCATCTTTTTAGGGTTTCGTAGCCAAATGGCAAAAACGGAACCCTTATAGATTCGTCATGTCTGTCTGTCTGTCTGTCTGTCTGTCTGTCTGTCTGTCTGTCTGTCCGTCCGTGTGTCACAGCCATTTTTCTCCGAAACTACAAGGCCTGTGATATTGAAACTTGGTAACTAGATGTATTCTGTGAACCGCATTAAGATTCTTACATAAAATTGGAAAAAAAGCAGTAAATTTTAGGAGTCCCCATACTCAGAACTGAAACTCAAAATTTTTTTTTTCATCAAAACCATACGTGTGGGGTATCTATAGATAGGTCTTTAAAAATGCTATAGAGGTTTCTAAGATCATTTTTTTCTAAACTGAATAGTTTGCGCAAGAGACACTTCCAAAGTGGAAAAATGTGTGTCCCCCCCCCTCTAACTTCTAAACTAAGATAATGATAAATCTAAAAAGAATATATGAAGTACATTGCCATAAAAACTACCAACGAAAATTGGTTTGAACGAGATAGAGCTGGTAGTTTTTTTTTAATTCGTCATAAACCGCAATTTTCGGTTAGAAAAATCACTACCACTGCTAACGTGTTAAAACATCAATCAAAGTTACAACGAACTATAAGAACTTTTGTATTATGTTACTTGCTGCTACGAAACCCTTCATGGGTGAGTCCAACTCGCACTTGGCCGGTTTATTTTTTTAGAATACTTACTATGTTTTTAAATCCACATGACGTGTAACTATGATAAGAAATTAAACGGACCAAGCTTACTGGTAGTAACTATAATTATGGTTCAACCTATGTTCTGATAAAATAACTATTTTCCATTTCTCAGTAATTACCTACAACGACTAGAGCAGTTCGAAAAGGCTATCCTCGCTTACAATGAGGCTTTGCGATGGAATGTAAGTAATTTAAAAAAAAACCATATTCTCATAATTTCAGACACACATATACTATATTTCTTATGCCATTTGGAGTACTCTTTGACACAGGGGAAAGTTTCAGAACGGCGACTCCCATCCCATAAAAGTCATAAGTCGTGTTGCTCTATGCATAGGACTTCTAATACTGTAAAAGTGACTGTACGTCGGTACCCTCTAATTTCCAGTAACTGTGGGAACCGTAATGAAAGCGTAAGCCAGATCTATGACTCCGTCAAAGAGCGTTTCCAGGCTCAGGGTTTTAAAATGAAGGTTAGAAAATGCATTTGGATAGAGTTTCACTTACCTAACTTATCATTTAAGTGGCAGGTACACATCGTGTTTGAAAAACCGTCGACAGCCAATCCATCTTCTGGACGGTTTTTTTTGTAATCCATCTGACTAGTAGTAACATAGGCCTACATAAAAACGATAGGCTATTTGTTTTTCAACAAACGCTGATGTTCGCGTTCCCTTCGAAGCAAAATCAATTCTAAATATACTATCAGCAAAGTTGAATTTGGTTGGTTGCATAGTATGTAAAAGTTACCCGTGTTACAGAATGAGATTTATCGATACGAATTTATTTACGTTCATGATTTATTTATAAAAAGACATGAATTTATGGCGTGTTCCCTACGTGGTCAGAGTTTTGAGATATTTTTTTAGCGATCATGGATGTTCGGATACTGCCTGTTCCCTGAGTGACTGTTTAGTTTGAATCCAAATCAATAAAGCTTATAAATATAGTTTACAGATAATTTGAGCGTGTTTATTTTACGAAATTCATTCATCTCTCGAAATTTCGACAGCAAGCATAAACTTCCATGCAACAAATGTAATTTTTTAAGGTTTTTTTATTATGGTGGGAAGGTATATTAAGAGTTCATATGAAGCTAAATAGACTTTATCTTGATATAGATCTCAGGACTCGTGAGGTCTACTAAATAGCGCTATAGGAACATCAGTTGATAAACGAATTATAGGTAATCCAAGCTAAAACACTATTACTGATAAAATTCTCAATAGAATATTTTGTGCAAAATACCTCGAGTTCGTGAAATTTTAAGCTGGATCTCAAAAGTTTGAAGTTAGTTTTATAATATAATTTACTTATAAAAAAGACAATAATATTTTTTTTCTATTTATTTATTAAATAAATAAATATAAATATCTTCATTTGCACTGAACCACTTTTTTCCTATAGGTAATAGTTATTTTATAATTAACTAGCGGACGTCACGCGGTTTCAACCGCGTATTTCCCGTTCCCATGGGAATACGGGAATAAAATATAGCCTATGTTCACCGCAAAGAGTGTAGCTTTCCAGCAATGACAGAATTTCCAGTTCTCAGTGGATCCGGAGCCTATTCGTTACAAACAAACAAACAAAAAAACAAATCTTTCCTCTTTATAATATTAGTATAGATTTGTTAAAACGCACGACATGCCTTTCTTGTACGCTGAAATGTATATCTGATATCTTCTTTCAATTGATGAGCGTGATACGGACTCTTAAGACATATTATTATATCCTAATATTAAATAGTCTGATGTTTTCTGGCCAGAGTTCTGATGTGCGATCTCTGCTTGGACGCAGTTTGGCAAGAGTAAAAGCAACCCACTACACAGGTGCTCTAGAAGATGCGGTGCGTGCTGCAGGTAACGGCTTAGTGAGCCGTCAAAACTTTCAATTCAATTCCTACCTATGTTCAACTATTATGATGTAAGGAATCGAAAATACACTATCACTATGTTAAAAGAAATCGCAAAATACACTATCGAAACAGGTTTGCTTTTGCTAGTTGTTGCCACATTATTGATAGCAATATTCTAAGACAGTCAGAATTTTTTACATGTTAACAATGTTGGTATGCCCAAGAGGTTGATCTCGTCGTTCACTCTTCGTTCTTGCAAATCCATGACTTGCTGTTATAGTCTGGCCATAACTGCCGTGCATTTATGGCCAGACTATAACAGCAAGGTGCGTCTGAGGTGTGCGCAGCGAGGTGGGAGCCGGGGGAAAAAGAGCATGAGTACACATGCGATTAATACACGTCGGACAAATCTTACGATATCAGTTTACATTTTTAAAACTGATGAATTTTTGTTCTGATAACTCCAAGATCAAAATCACCGATAACATGGAGTGCACAGCAATTATAGTCAATCTATAATAGTAAATATCTACCCAAAGACATACTACATCACACTTCAATATTTTTTTACATGATCACAAAATCTATGTCAAAAAATCACCATGAAAATATAAATATGTACACTCGAGAGCAATGAATCCGGGTCACTTAAAGAATGTTAAAAATCTCGGAAACTAAAAATGATAGGTTAATGCAATAAATTGTATTTAATAGACAATGTAATACTCCTTAAATGAAAGTAAAAAAAATATGAGTCACCATACATTTTATTAACACAAAATTACATAAAGAAAAAACTGCCTATCTCTCCTTAAAACAAAAATAGGAAACATGAAATTTTTGAACTTTATTACGATTTTCTTGAATTTTAATACTTCGTATTGCCTCCTCGTGCTTCCATTACTGCGTTTACGCGGTTTGGCATGCTGTACACCAAGTTCCTTATACGATTTTGGGGAATATTCTCCCATTCCTCTGTGAGAGCAATTTTGAGCTCACGAAGCGTGATTGGGGGAGGGTTTCGTTGTTTTACGCATCTGCCTAGCTCGTCCCAAGCATGCTCGATCGGGTTGATATCCGGGCTGCGCGCTGGCCACTCCATACGAGTAATGTTCATCTCTTGAAGGTAGTCATTCACAATCCTACCTGTATGAGGTCGGGCATTGTCATGCATAAATATAGCATCCTCACCTAAATTGACCATAAATGGACCAACGTGATCATTGAGGATTTCTTCCACATATCTTACGCTAGTTAAAGAGCCGTTTTCTATGATCACCAGCTCTGTGCGACTTTCAGAAGAAATTCCGGCCCACACAAGTACAGACCCACCACCGTAGGCTACTTTTTCTTCGATGCATGCTTGCTTGAATCTTTCCCCTGGTCTTCGATACACTCTGTGTCTTCCATCGTGCTTGTATAGCATAAATTTTGATTCGTCGGAGAACATAACTTTTGACCAATCTTCAATACTCCAATTTACGTGGCTCTGGGCATACCTTAGTCTCGAAATACGATGCCCACGCTCCAGTTTAGGGCCGTTTGCAGGACTAAGGGGTTTTAAGTTAGATTCAGCAAGCCGACGTCTTACTGTCCATGCACTTGGGTTACTTCCTCCGAGGCGTCGAAACTGATTGGTGAGTTCAGTTCCTGTGAGAAAGCGATTTCGAAGCATGGTGTTCACCAAGTATCGGTCTTCTCGTGCTGTGGTACACCTGGTTCTGCCCGTTACTGGTCTGCGTAGGTTAGAACCAGTTTCTTCGTAACGTCGGAGAACTCTTTGTACTGTTGACAGCGACACACCGACAGTCCTGGCTGTATCGCGCTGACTCCGGCCGGTTTCCAGCATTGTAAGTATTCTGGTGCATTCTTCAGGCGTCAGCGACATAATTTCAGCTTGATTAATGAATATAGAGCACTATCAACATGGTTTATGTACCCACATAAATGACAGATTACAAACAAAAGCAACACCAAATGCTGTAATTTCGTAGTTCCATCTTCGAAAGTGGCCCTTTTTCAAATTTGATTTTTTTATGATATAACTTTACAATAACTAAGAAGTTTTAATACCTTCATTTAAGGAGTATTACATTGTCTATTAAATACAATTTATTGCATTAACCTAGCATTTTTAGTTTCCGAGATTTTTAGGATTCTTTAAGTGACCCGGATTCATTGCTCTCGAGTGTATTTTATTCAATAGGTCACAAAATAACACTACACTTGATTGCTTCTACATTTACACTTTTTACAGATTTCAAGCGCAATTGGTAGAGCCTGTAACAAAAGAACTTGGCAGTAAAACACACGACCGTTTTGTTTAAAGTATCTTTTTGATGTTCCAGAATTAGAGCCACAAAACTGTAAAGCGTTACAAATAAAAGCTCAGACGGAATATGAAAGAAGTGCCTTTGAGCGGGCCCTTGTTCTCGCACACCGAGGTCAGCGCGTGAGGAGGTTCCCACCGGATTTTGCTGAATGTGCAAGATGTGCAGAAGAAACGGTAAATAACAGTCAAAAACTACCTAATTTATTGTAGTAAGGAACAAATACCTGAAGCTCTCGTGGGTGGACTCAGTGTTTTGTAATTTTGTAAACAATCACATATCCCTCGGATGGGTGGGTGACCCTTTGTGTAATTTCAATTTAGCAAGCGTCTCCTCATATCATCATATGACAGTCGTTGAGCTAGATTGAATGTCTTATGGGCGGAAAAAAATCGACTGTTGGCAGTCACAACCTGCCCCTGTCCATGACTTAAGTGTATGTATATGCCAATTTACAGCAATCTACGCCCCTGAGTGAAACTGCAGGCACACAGATGAACTTATGTGGTAAAACTATAAGGTTTCCTTATTGAATTTAGAATTATTCTAAGAATACAGTTATATTATATTACAACTTAACAATTACATCTTTTATAGTACTTTACAGTCTTTCTTTACCATTGGTATTGAAACCGTAAGCTACCTTAACAATGAAAATAAAATGAAATTTAAATTATTAGAATTCCATTAATTATTTTATGACATTGAAGTTTTAGGAATAATTAATAACTTTTATAATTGACATTTGCATTAACAACATTTCATTCATGACATATTTTGAAATGTATAAATTATTGGGACTTGAAATAAAGAATTATTATTATTAGAAATAAATTAAAGTAGGCAGCAAATTATTAAAATACTAACTCTGAAATCAGTAGGTCATGTTAAAGTACCTAATCTATTTTCTACATACATTATTTTCCTTTATCATAGTATATTTACTATGACTTTATGCTCTACCTGTCTATGAGATGCAGAAGCATGCTCCCAATCGTTCATTGTATCGATTTATGAGTGAGTTTGTGTTCATTTGCAAACAATTTCCGTTTTGATTGATTAACACGACCTGCTGGCGAACATTTGTGAAGGGGTCGACGTCTGTAAGATGGTTAATTTAAAAAGAAATTGAAATTTTAAAGGATTGGTATAATCTTATTCAGGCCAAACTTGATGAAATATAAAAAAAACCGGCCAAGTGCGAGTTGGACTCGCCCATGAAGGGTTTCGTAGCAGCAAGTAACATAATATAAAAGTTCTTATAGTTCGTTGTAACTTTGATTGATGTTTTAACACGTTCGCAGTGGTAGTAATTTTTTCTAACCGAAAATTGCGGTTTATGACGTATTAAAAAAACGACCAACTCTGTCTCGTTCAAACCAATTTTCGTTGGTAGTTTTTATGGCAATGTACATCATATATTCTTTTTAGATTTATCATTCTCTTAGTTTAGAAGTTAGATGGGGGGGGACACATTTTTCCACTTTGGGAGTGTCTCTTGCGCAAACTATTCACGTTAGAAAAAAATGGTGTTAGACACCTCCATAGCATTTTTGAAGACCTATCTATAGATACCCCACACGTATGGGTTCGACGAAAAAAAAAATTTGAGTTTCAGTTCTGAGTATAGGGACCCCCAAAATTTACTGCTTTTTTTCTAGTTTTATATAAGAATCTTAATGCGGTTCACAGAATACATCTAATTACCAAGTTTCAATAGCATAGGCCTTATAGTTTCAAAGAAAAGTGGCTGTGACACACGGACGGACAGACAGACAGACATGACGAATCTATAAGGGTTCCGTTTTTGCCATTTGGCTACGAAACCCTAAAAAGAGCTTACAATAATCACGTTTTATATTACGGCGCCGTTTTATTTTATTCGTGTGAGACTGGTTGCTGAATACGTGAGAAAATCATGATTCAGTAATTTGGACCAAAATTCGAACAGCTAGATTCAGATCGAACATAGGTACAATAGAAGAGATCTTTGTACTCTGGGCGTAGTATTCATTAGGTACGAATAAAAAATGCAAAAAAATCTACTTATATTAGGTACTCTACAAATTTTACTCCTTGGTACAAAAAAAAACAAATTTGTTTATTTTTTGTTAGAGAAATAATAGTCGTGTTGGATGGAACACCTCTATCGATTCCATTTATTGGTCAAGGCAACCAGCTTTTATTAGACTTTTGTGAACGGCTTATATAGTACATTGCGTTCCTCTTCTTCTTGAGGGGCATTATGTAGTTGAAGAGTATTTAATATTATCTTTCCCATTAATATTTTTACTAAATTGCGGGAACCCATATCTAAAAACACGATGTTGAATAACAAATATCTTCATAATATTTCACATTTTATGATTCGAATCTTTTTTCTGACGCTATACTTGAAATGTATCATATTCAATTTTCTTTAACAAGGTTCCGCGTCCTTTTAATTGCGCGTGGATTATACACGGAGGTATTATAAATATCACATTATGCTACTTTTTGCCCCGGGAATATGTTCCAATGAGAAGTGAGAGCGGGAACCGAATTCAATCCGCGATCATCATCTAGTACGCAATATAATAAACACACCAAATTTCAATAATCAAACTGATCATTACAATAATCAAACTGATCATTACAATAATCAAACTGATCATTACAATACTCAGAGATTGTTATGTATTGTATGGTCAAAGGAGTTCTGTAATGCTAAATGACGAATTTCGATGTTTTAGGAGCTTCTATCATAACAAAACATGGATTACAAAATCTCACATAGAACCCGTAATCTATAACTATTATATCCATTGCGCCTACTTTTAAACTATAAGATACATACCTAGTTGGTTTCCTAGTTTCCACGCTTTGCAAAAGAGGGAAATAGATTTGCTTTGTTTCCAACTCAGCCAATTTATCTTCTGATTAATTTCGATGCGGGTTCCAAGACACTTCTGGAACTTACTGAGTTCGAGCTCAGTGTAACTTTTCTGGTCTTGAACGTTGTTGTACATTTAAAAGAAAAACAGCAGAAATAGGATTGCGGGTGGGAATAGTCGAGTTGGTTTACGCTATTGCTTGCTATGTAGGTACCTAAGGTTGTGAAAAGAGGTTTATAATGTTATTGTGTGTTGAATTGAAAACTAAATTGGTGTTTATGTATGGAGTAGTGTATGGACATTTGCAATATTCGAGGTGTTTTGACATTTGTGCCGTGCTGAAATGGACAGGGTCAGGTTGGTGCTTACTTATCAAATTGGTTTTACGAGTATCGTATTATTGGCAACCAAAACTCAGGGTTTTTTTTAACGTGAGGGAAAATCCTTCATGGATGCTATGCCGGATTCCTACCGACTAAAAACCTCACGTAACGCCCAACAGCTTATGGTTGGCAGCCCCGGGTAAGCCCTCGGAAGGATGTCCCAGGACTTCCAATAGACCTACGGTTACCACTGCGGCCTCACCTAGGGGATGGTTCGGGAGCTATTCCGCGTCTTTAGGGAGTTTTCAGGTGTCATCCCGCTTCTTAAGGGGGGCTTACATGACACGCTGCCGTCATGGGCCGGCTTCTGTAAGGACAGTGAGCAGCCCACTCACCGTCCTCAGGCCCCCGGTCATGGAGGTCATCTTTCAAGAGCATGACCTGCTCGCCGAAAGAGGCGGCGCAGTCCCACTTACTCCCGCTGGAGACCATGGCTCGCACCATGGTTTCGAGCGAGAGAGTGTCCACGTCAAGAACTACCACGAGGACCTAGCGCTGTGGGGCCCGCCCGTAGGAGAGATGCGGCGGTAGGAGAGAGCACCGTGTTTCCTCTCCAGCCACTCGTCCATGACCGGTCTGACGGCCGCGATTGTAGTGCCTTTGGTTGATCAAGTCGCACCTTCCATGTCCTCACGGTTTCCTGGTGGAGCAGGGACCGCTGGGCCTCGATTTCTCGAGACGCAGGCTTTTGGCCCCGCTCCAGCGCCTCCTTGCGCCATTTAAATATTGACGCAAGTGCTCTCGCTTCGAAATCCCATAAAGGGGTCCTGGCTAGAGAGATGCCGCCTCACCTGAGATCGTGCGGTATCTCCTTATCACCCTGACGGCCATCGCCCTCTGCGGGCGCAGCCATATGGGGGGGGGGGGCGTATACGGCCATACTTCGCACGAATCCCAGGTACAGTCTCCTGTAGGGAGCGTTGGGTCCCCTGATGTTGGGCATCAGCGGCGCGAGTGCGGCTGATGCCCCCCTCAGTTTTGGGACCAAACTTCGGAAGTGATGTCCGAAGTTCCACCGACCATCGAGTACGAGCCCCAGATACTTCATCGAGGGCTCGATGCCGATGCTGATGCCCCCTACCTGTAGGCTGGATCCCGCAGGTGGCCCCATCCGAGGTCCGTGGAAGCACAGAGCCTCAGATTTGTGATAGGCGGCCTTAAGACCCAGCCGCCGTATCCGACACACGACTTGAGCAACCCCTGCCGTGGCCTTTAGTGCTGCGTCTCGGTGCGTTGCTCCCCGCGCCGTAACGAGTGTGTCGTCGGTGTAACAAGTTACGCTGACCCCTCTGAGCAACGGGCCACGCAGCACGTAGTCGTAACCGATGTTCCACAGGAGCGGCCCTAATACCGATCCCTGTGGAACACCGCACGACACATCTCGCCGACCCGGCCTAAGCCAGCTCGCGTAACTTATGGCCCTCTCGGAGAGATAGGCCCCAACAATTCGACGGAGGTAGAGAGGCACTTCATGGTAGATAAGCGCCTCCCTAACGCAGCTCTAGGGCAAGGTGTTGAAGGCGTTGGCGATGCCAAGAGACACCGCCGCCACCACCTCACCCTGAGAGACTGTGTTCCTCCGTCAGGACTCTAACGCGTATGATCGCGTGATCTGTAGTATGCGACATGGCTCTCCCGAACCACTCCACCTTGGCATCAACATCGGCAGGCCTGTCCGCTATTGGGATCCAGGCTTGCACGATGGCCGGCTCCAGGAGAGCCTCCGGCGATGGAGCGCGCAACACGGTTCCGGGGGATTGGCAATAGCTGGCGGCTTGTTAGGTAGAGGGGAGACGTCGAACCGAATATATCGGTGATCTGACGACGTCTCCTTCTCCTCCATCGCCATCCCTGGATACGGCAGGCGAGCTCAAGGGTCACAAACGAAACGTCTATAACCGAGCTGAGCCCTCGCCGCGTCCAGGTTGCGACATTCCCCCGGTAAACCTATGGTTTAATATTCTTTCCTTAAAATGCTACAAATGGTGATCCATCTTAGCAAGTCAACTGCTGGGTAAGATGCTTAACGCAGTGCAGGGGCACGAACGCTTCAAGTTACACTTTAGAATTATGGGTTATTGTTTTAGGTTCGAGAATGTGCTGGAAAGACAGCTAGGATAGTACTCGAAACAGCTGTGACTTTGATCCGTAATATTGAAATCAAAAAAAGATCGGTTGACGAAAATGCGCCTAGTGAAAGAACCCGATTGAGACGTATGCAGCCACAACAATCGCTACAGGTATGAAATCCGCACTATTTGGTCGCGCCATTTTAATTTCCAAACGGCTTGGAGATTGTTTGCGATGAAGATAAATATATTATTGTTTTGATTTGAAGTCAATTCTGGTCAACCGAAAGTGGGTGTAAATGGCTGAACATCCGCTAAGGACAGAAATGCAAGAGCGTGAATGGCTTCATTCCTTTTCTGACCCGAGCTTATTAACCTATGCATACCTGATATTCCCTCCCTAAGTGAGGACGCTGGGGCCCTGAAGATATCAATGGGGGTTCTGACACCCACTTTGTGCACCTAAAACTCGTAGTATCTATGATATTTTTGATTAACTTTTTATTAGTGGGATGTATGACATTGAATGGTCGGCTATTCCTAAATAATTTATGTATTTTTCTTGTAGAACTCAGTTACCATTATATCACTACATTTATGCTTCAGCCCAAAGTCTCCTCATAAGTTCTTCTCACTTTATCAAAGTAAATACGTTTCTCTGTTAACAACGTGTCATAAAAATGTTTGAGACGAATAATTCCAGGTTCAGGAAATATCTCGTGCGGAAAAACAGAAGGTCGAACAAATCTCCCGTTTAATGGCTTCGAAATATTTGAAGCGAATGGCACATGACAAGTATTTCTTAACGGCTTTGTGTAAAGACGAACGACTGGCTTCAGCCAATAAACAAGGTTCTACGAAACTGCACGAACTGGCTAATAAAGCTCTCGCCGATGTAGAAAAGCGACAAGTAACTTTTCTCTATACGTAATCGCATTGATTAGTAAATACAGTAAACTAGCCCGCCTGTTATCAGAGTCAGAGCTCGTGATTCTTATTTAAAAAAAAAGTAAACTATGTCATGTATAAGGCCAAATTCTTTCCTAAACTACCTACATTTTATAACAATTAGGCTGGAAAGCTTAACACACAGACTACTTTCGCATCGATATTTATTAGTAGAGATATCAATAATGTGAATCTAAAACTTTGCACCCCTTTTGAAGTAAATTGCGAGAACGTACGAACTTTAAATTTGCACAAGTACGAAATTTGCACAAGTATGTGTCCGACTCGCAATTGGCCGATTTTTAAAGAGTTACTGTTGAATTTTGACGGCCAACAAGATCCCTGTATATTTTTCAGTTATCACGGAAAAACTATTAATAAATAGACTTTCGAATTTCTTGCTTTCTAAAATGACGTCTTCGGCCTGATGGAAAGCCATGGCATGACAGACCTTCTGCAGTATAATAATTGAAGGCAGTGGCAACAAAGCTTTATGGATTTTTTTAATGTGTTGATTCTTTCCACTTTATGAGAATGGTACTTCTGTCCTACACTCGTTGCGCGTTGTTCAAAATTAAAAAGGAGAGGAAGGATAATCTATAAGAACCCTTAAAAGAACACTCGCTGTGGTAAATTCGATAGCATGCAGCCAACAATGCTATTGTTCTACGCTGCCCCAGCGCCATAAAGCTACTTGTTACCTCAGAACATCTATAATGCAAATAGCGTGGTTTATAATATAACCTTTCTACATAGAGTCGAGCTCGGTGGCTGGTTTTGATTTTGTGTAATATAGTATAATTATTTAGTATAATGGAACATTGAAATTCTTATGAAATAATCAAGAGAAAGTGTATGAATAGATGAATTCTCATAGCTTTATTGAATGTGAATTAGGAAGTTCTTCGAGAACGTCGTCCTTTATATGCCGCTCGAGCTTCCGAAGCTGCTGCTCGATCACGGCTCTCAGATGCTCGTAAGGCGCAAATGAAGCACGCGCAACTCCAACACGCTACTGATGCACGCCGACTTATACAAACAGCACAGGCCTTTTACGAAGAACGTGATACTAATAAGTGCTTGGAAAGCGCGGAGTTTGGAATGGAACAAATATCTAGGAAAGCAATATCATTATTACCAGGCAAAGATAAATACTTACAAGAGTTGCATCTTATAGTTGCAAATGCTTTTCTAGATCAGGTATGTTCAAAAATATTGAGAAGAATCTGATAAAATTCGTTTGTCACGGTTCGATGAAATAAATAATAATGTGTGGTCACCCATTTTATGTTCAGAAACGTGTACGTGACACGATGAGTGAATCGGACAGAGAGCGCAGAGCATTTATTCTCCTTGGGATCTCTGTGTCACGTGAGCCTAGTCATGACTCGGTGCTCCGTGTGAGGCCTCCTGCTCCACCAAGAGACGTAAAGTAATTTGCCTTTACTGATATAATTTATGAAGTGGTATGAAAAAAGTAGCGCAAATGTTTCTTTTTCGAATATTCAAGGAAGCGTGGTGTTGAATGCAAATGTGCGTAAATAAACCAATATGTAATTTTGTGAAATTTGACACAAAAAACTTGGCCAGATAATCTAATTTCATTAAATCCACAGAATTCGTATTCGCAACCTGGAACGTTCGCTGACTACGAGCTCAAGGATATCTGAACGATGCTACTTGTTACACGAACTGGCTCGACTTCATGTTGACAGTAGGCACGGTATTAAGGCTCGCTACTACGCACACAAGTGTCAAAACGGTGAGATATTAATCTCATAATATTCTTTTTAAGGAGCCCGTCCGTAAAATGTACAAAAAGACACTTAGGATTTTGGAAAAATTCAAGAACTCACTTTATTAAATAATACTAAAATAGAACCTTAATTTCTTAATAGATGAGACTAATTAGCACCGTGTGCTATTTAGAAAATAATTATTTATTTGCGAAAAAATCTCTGAAAATCATCGAAATTTACCTGTGTCAATTTGATTATTCCTACTATTTCGACGAATTTTAATAATTTTAAGAGGTGTTTTTTCTAATGTAAATAATTATTTTGTAAATAGCAACGGTATTAATGTAGTCTCATCAGTTAAGAACTAGCTGTTGCCTGCAATTTCGTACGCTGCATTTTATATGTGATTCTTTAGATTGATTTTACTTTTTTCGAGGGCAACCACCAAAAATTGTAGGGACCACTAGTGCGTTTATTAACTTTTGATCAAGTGCTTTAATGTACTACAATTTAATGAAAGTCTGGAGTAGATCTGATGATGGAACCGAAAGACAGTCGAGGGAATTCATTTACGATTTACAGCAGTTACCTTGTGTTTGGGCTTGATTGATTTGTATTTAGGAAAACTTTACACTTAGGTAGATGATGAGACGGGTGGAGTGAAAAATATTCGCTCCACCCGTCACTTAAAATTTTGCTAATTATTTTTAATAAAAAATAGAACCGACTTCAAACAAATCCTGAAATATAAAATTTACTTAGCACAAGTAATATGTATTTTGAGTTATCAGATTTTATTCAATATAATATTGAAGTTGGTGCCATTAATAATACCTACTTAAACCTATGGGTTTACTTGGCGCCGATTTCAATATTATATTGAATAAAATCTGATAAATCAAAATACATATTACTTGTGCTAAGTTAATTTTAAATTTCAGGATTTGTTTGAAGTCGGTTCTATTTTTTTATTAATTTTTTTTTTAAATATTTTATATATTTTGACATGAAACAAACACTAAATGTTAAGTGGAGCAAACTGCAACGCAATTAAGAAAACCGCATTGCAATCGGTTGAGCGGTTGGTAAGATTAGCGTGCACAAACGTACAGACATGATGATATTGATTTAAGGTTCCATTTTAGTGTCATTTAATGAAGGGAGTTCTTGAATATTTCCAAAATCCACTGTGCATTTTTTACGAATGGGCCTCTTAATTAGAATAGAATAGAATAAATTAGAATATAACTTTGTTTGTACACCAAGTTATAGTGTACAGTAAAAAACCAATAATCGTAAGATATTGTACAAAGGGCGGCCTTATCGCTAAAAAGCATTTTTTTCCTGGCAACCTTGGGATGGACAGAAAACTTATATAACAATACAGCATACCTAAATAACATACACTGAAGTTCCTTTCTTTCAAAACTCATTACACTATCGCAGCAAGAGCTGCGCGAAAGTGTGGTTAGAATATGTACCGTAAACCGTGCAGTGAGTTTAAAAGCTGTTCTGTAAAAGCAAGATAATTGTGAAGGAAATAAACGCTAATGGTTTTGTGCAATGGCGCTGTGAAAACTTGATCCACTGTTTTCCTCGTACTTATTCTTATTTCTATTTGATGTTGAATATAACTAGTATAAAGTTTTTGTACTACATAGCTAATTCTCACGACTTCTTTTGAAGTAATATTATTTTATTTTGGGATTTGAAATAGGGGAACTTCTCATGGGTTCGCTTCACCGATATACTAATAACGTGTTGCGCTGTGGCCTCTGTACCCGTATTGGTTACCTATTAGCTATACACTATATACTCAGGTAAAATTTTGTCTGTATTACTCACCGAGATTCTGTTTTCATTTTTATCTATACTTAGTCTATGACTTAACGAAAAATAATTATATTTAGGTATGATGATTTTTCTAAAATAAAAGTGAAATCGTTCCCTAAAACTTCACAATTTAATAGTGTAAAATGCGGTTGACCTAGTCGTTCTAAAGATTATCCTTTTGGGGTCTTGTGGTTTGTTTGCAAGCTTTTTCTTCAAAGAAAAGACGCTAATCGACCACTAGAGACCTAGAGACTGGCTATTTCTTTGCACAAAACATTAGCATAGCGGACTCTGAGACGTTATAGTGATGTTGCGGGGGAATTCTACGACCCGTGTCCCTTGTGAACGACCTACATTTGTTTTTCTTTTAAGTCAGTTTATGGTCAGCTTTGTAGCTATTTTTATGTAACAATTTCTATAAATTCGGTGCCTTATTTCTATTTTTAATATATAACCTAAAACTTTTATTACTTTACGGTGGCAAGCGAAATGAATACTTTCACAAATCTACATTGGTGAAAGTTTTCTTTTCACTTATCGCTAAAATTCAGTATCTACCTACGTATTGAGCATTTGTTATTCTTAGGTATGGTGGTTTTAACAAACATAAATATTTCAATATTTTCATAAGGTTGTATTTAGTTCAGCCAGTTTTTGGTAGAATTTCGCAAAATTACTTACCCTTATAGCGTAGCGAAGGAATATGAGAGCAAACTTTATAGATACCAACCCGTCTGGCCAGCGTGATATATAATAGTAAGGTCAAAAATACCCTCTAACAATGCGATAGAGAGATGGATTAATCCTACTAATATCCTACTAATATTATAAATGTGAAAGTTCGTGAAAATGTTTGGATGTTTAGATGTTTGGATGTTTGTTACTCAATCACGCTCTAACGGCTGAACGGATTGGGCGGATATTTGGTACAGAAATAGCTTATAGTCTGGAATAACTCATAGGTTACTTGTTATTTCAGGATTTTATTCCCACGGGAAGCGGGAACTGGTACCAAATTTAACGCGGGCGAAGCCGCGAACATCGTCTAGTCCAACATAAAACTCGCTTGAAGAAAGAATTTACTGTATAATTATTGTTCACAGAGGCTAAAGCAGGTAACCTACGGGTGTGGCTCCTGAACGGCCTGTTTCTCCTCGCACGATGTCACTTACTTCAGAACAACAGACCCGAAGCCCGAGCAGTACTACTGGAAGCTACAGGCCTAGCGCGGTCTTTCAGCTATGGAGATATAGCCGAGTTTTTTGAAACTGTAAGATACCTACACTAGCGTTGTAGTCCTACTTTATTCATCTAGTGTCTATCTTTTTTGCTATCTGGAGCAGCTGACGACTAACGGGGTGAGGATCAAGCTCTGTTAACCAAATTGATGCTGATATAATATTATAAAGCTAGAATTCCCACGAACCCGAGTAGATATTTTCCTGTTTTTTTCCCATGGGAACCCATTCCCAATAGTGCTTAAGCTTATTTACTCCCGGTATGTTCCTATGGGGCTGTAATTTATCTCAGTGCCATATTTCAACCAGATTCGTTTAGCCGTTGTAGCGTGAAAGAGTCGCAAACATCCAAACATTCTCACTTATATACTTTTGCGTTCCTACTATTAGGAATATATTATAGTAAGAAAATACTTAAAACATTTACTTTATTAAATTGATGTCTTTTTAACATGCCTAACCTAACCTGTTAGCAAGATTAGATATTAGTGTACCTCGTTGTGGTAGTCGTCTCCACAATAGGAAAACTTTCAGTCTGCCCCTATGTTTCACAAATTATGCTCAGCACTCCCCACTGTATCGAATGATGTCTACTTTTAATAAAAGTTGTCAAGACTTGGATTTATTTAGTGCCACACCTGCTATCATACGAAATCATTTGAAAGAACAGTCTACGCCGGATGTTTTTAGTTAAATAAAATATTTTCTTGGATTAACTGGTTAAAATGTATACTTGGTACTTGTATTGTGATTAGATATTTATATTGTTGGTGTACTATTTTTTTGAAATTGTTTGTAATTGCATGCAGTGTTCACATCTAGAAGGACTTACATTGTTGTTAGTTCTAAGTTGAAAATATGTTATGTTTTCGAACTTTGTAGTGTCCAGTTTTGTAAACCAATAAAAAAAAAAAAAAAAAAAAACATGCGTAAAATAATACTAAGAACATGTTGTGTAAAATGAAATCACATGACATGATTCCACGATTCATAAATGTTTGCCCATTGACTTTTTATAACATTTACTTAATTCTATTGATTATTTTTAACATTACTGTCATAAAACTACGTGATTAAAATGTCACCTGGCAGTTTTCAACTACACTTTTGCAACTTTAGAGTACTCTACTTACTAAACTTAACTTTGAAAGCTGTAGTTCATTCTTCTAAAGCTTCGGAAACAATGCAGGTTTAAGTGACATCGTATGGGACTTAAAACAAGCGCTTTTGTTGCTAAGTGCTTTAACAGAACTACTTGTATTTTATGTGGAAATATATTTTTGGAAAAAAAAAATATAAATTCATAGACTAACAAATAATGTCAATAAAAAAATGTTTGAAAAGGCGTGATGGGGTTTTATCGAGATTTTAGGGGTCATAGCCAGTCTCCCCTAAAAGTGGTGCACCTGCTATCTAACAAGGCAAGGAGATGGAAAACTCGAAACAAGCACTGTATCATATGTATCACTGGCCAGTGTGGTACATTACAATTAAGTAAATCAATTTCTCAAAATGGCAAAAAATGGTAGAGGCCTACGAGGTGGACTGTGGTAGGCTGATTTGATACCTGTAAGGGAGGTTTTCTAATATAAACAATGTTCCAAACAGTGTGTGAACGTATCCATGGAAGGAGAAATTATCGCAACAACAGACGCCTGTATTGAGAAACGCAGAAAAGACCTTGTTAACCTCATGCAAGATGACGATCTGAAATCTGCAGCTCGGCATCTCTTTAAGCGAATGTCTTTAATTCCAGCTGCCAGGTAAAATTAAATTATTAATTTAAGAAACACAATTAGTGAAATCACAATATTAAGACGAAATTTACTAGCCACATTACGCTTTTTGATAGCTGTATTTGTCTTTTCTTATTGTAATCTAAGCTAAAAAAAGGAATTAAATAAAGGGTTGCTGTAAAAATTGCGGAACCCAGGGCATTTATGCGTTGTGTAAATATTATAAAGAAATAGCAAAGTACATATTGCATTTATGTATAAGAAGCGACGTTAATTATTCTATTACCCTAGCTGCATCGTGAAATCATGACAAGTAATAACTATTATTCAAAGTGATTTAACATTTTCACGAATATAGGTAATATTTTGATTACAGACGATTTTCAATAATGCCCGGTGCCCGTCTTGACGATGACGATTTGCCAGTGAGGAATATTCGCCGAAGACAGTCCATTGTACCAAAGTCACAAGCGCCTACTCGTGTCTATTATAAATCTTCTTATCCATTAGGGTTCATTGATTTTGATATATAATTTCAGACGGTAGAGGGAAGACACTGATTTTAGTAGTAAATCATTTATTTTGGATTTTTAACGAGGGCAGGCGGGATAAGGTCAAACCGCTAATAATAAAAATTCGATAAAAATCTGAAATCATTTCATAATTCTTTTAGGAAACATTATCATTGTCAACTGAACTTAAAATAATGTTGGAATTTTGAAATATTTTTGTATTTTGTAACTAATAATATATGGCTTTTATACATTTTGAAATTTATTTTCATAATTGTAACTGTGTGCATAACTTGATTTATGTTTGATAATGAAATTTTTAAAAATGGTCAACATTTTATTTTGTCAAAAACATAATTAAGTATCGAATTTCCCATTAAATATAAAAATCCCCATTTCCTTTTTATTTTCTTCAATGTAATATTAGTTTATTGTAATCAGCTGGTCGAGGAAAAAAGTATAACCCTTCAGTTTTATACGAAGAAACTTGCATGCGTGTTAATGTGGTTCGAAAATCGTTTAGACCCATTAGCTACTGCGTAACTGACATTTTAGATTATTAATTCATTTACCTTTCACCGATTTAATGTACAACAAAAATAGTTAAATTAAGGTACCGTATGAAAAAAGCTTTCTAAGTATAAGACCCCCAAAAAGTGAAATATCATCCCATTACAGTTCCCTGAATGATCCTTTTTTGCGGACGACGCAGTGTCCACTTTAACGGGTCGAGAGGCTGAGAACGCAATTCTTAATTGCCGAACGAGTACGCATAGTAATTAAAGTTTGAAAAACGTTTTAGTAGAAATTCAGAAGTAATTTTGAAAGTAGATTACATTAAATAAAATAAATAAATAAATAAATAAATAAATAAATAAATAAATAAATATTCACGGACATTTTACACAACGCTATCTGATCCCAAAGTAAGCTAGGAATAACCTGCTTGTATTATGGGTATCAGACCACGGATATTAATACTTATATACTTTGAAATACATACCTACATACCATACATAGAAACACCCAGACTCTTGAGACAAACATTTACGGGTCACACAAATATTTGTCTCCGGTGGGAATCGAACCCACGACCTCCTGCGCCGCAGGCGGTACCGCTACCGACTGCGCCACAGAGGCAGTTCACATTGTTTATTAAAAAAATTCGCTAATTTTATTTTTAACTAGCTGAGCCCGCAACTTCGTTTACGTCACATAAGGTGTATGAAAGGAAAGGTATTTCTTCATCAGAGTCATCAATCGCGTCTGAAACTGCCCTGTTTGCTGAATCATAAAAGAGCTTAATGATTAAGTCTATTTTAAAACAATTCAGTCCGCGCCGAAGGCGTGGACTGAACTGTTTTAAAATAGTCTTAATCATTAAGCTCTTTTATGATTAAGCCAACACGCCAGTTTAGGTTCACTCACATTCAAAGAAACCACTACAATTAAAATTTTCAAAATATCTGATTTTTAAAAGTGTTATAACTCTTTTATTTCTAAACCGATTTACATAAAACAAACGCTAAATGTTAACTGGAGCAAACCTCAACACAATAAAAAAAAACCGCATTGCAATCGGTTGAGCGGTTACTGAGATTAGCGTGCACAACCGTACAGACAAACAGATATACAGACATACAGACATACAGACAAACAGACAAAAATTCTAAAAATCATTGTTTTGGGTTCTATTGCGTTCATAAAGCCCCCCTATAATATTTTTTCTTATTTATCTTCCATGTACAGACAGCGACCTGTTACGATTTTATTATATGTATTGATGTCATTCATGCGACAATTGACTGTTTTGGATTTTTGACGTGGGAAATCTATTTATTGGTAAAAGTTATAGATAGGTATAATAAAGACACCCTGTTATTATAAAGTATGTGGCTAGTTCACAATAGGCTCGAAAGACTACTTATATAAAGTGGTTGATATTGAGACACTTTATTCCAAGAACACTAGTTTTGCAATTTTGCCATGCTGAATCGACATTTTTTAAATATCTAAACCTTCTTATTCAACTTCAGAAATAAAACTTTCTTAAAACTTTATGGCGTCATTTCGATCACACACTAATATTATTTTATTGTTTAAAAAACCCTTAGGTATCTACCAACTGTATCTTAGCGATTCACGTGTACTACAATAAACCAAGAGACTAATTTAATTCAAAAAGTAAAAAAAAATCAGATTTTTTTTGTCAACAATTTTGTATTGTTTAATATAGGTACATAATTTAAAAAAAAGGAATGGTATTAAATTGTCTTTATTTTCAGAACTGATTGTATCCAACGTTTTTTTTCTTTTGATTGGTGGAGACCCCTGTATCATAAAAAAGTCATCCCATAAATATTACCTTTAATAGAATATTCCTTTCATTGCCAATAAAAAATATTCTGGAAACTACGGAGCCGTAACGGTCACCATATGGGAATAGCATCGAAAAATTTATGAACGTGATATATTTCATTTATGGGACCACCAATAATAATGTGTTAGTGTAGCTATCGATTTTTGTAGCCACGGCGTAGTTTACTGAATATACTGACGATAAAATACGCTCTTGTTTTTAATGCAGCTGAAGTAATCACACAACGTCCTCTAGACCAAATTAAGCTTATAAGCTTGTGCTATGAGATCTAGACAACTGATAGACATGTTTATATACTTATTTCAAAATACGTACAATATCATACATAGAAACACCTAAATTCCGAATCAAACATCTCCTTACTATGCCTTCCCACAAAACTAATTTCTACTCTTACTCCTTCACTGTTCATGTGGTAAGATTGTGGAACTCTCTTCCACCAAAGATACAATCTTGACAAACTATTTCGCTCTTCAAAAAGAAAGTAAAAGAACATTACTTTTCCTCTTTACCATAACAATTTTTTTATTTTCTCTTTTCTTAGTTATAATCATTAAGTTTGTATGTAACTAATCTAATTACACTTAAATAGTGTATGTATGTACATAATATTTAATTATATGTATGTATTTAAGTATTTATGCTATCATCTTTATGTATGTTTATTAACCTGCACACACTTATTTACCTTATTCCACTTCACATCTCCTCTCTCAGGCCTACTGGAAGAGATTTCTGTAGAAATAAGTAGTGCCTTGTACAATGTTCCTTGTTATTGTATACACAAACGGGAAACTATAGTTTCCCGTTTGTGTGTACAAAACTTATAAATAAATAAATAAAAAAAAAACATTTGTGGATCACATAAATATTTTGACCGACCCGGGAATCGAACCCAGGACCTGAGCACAGCAGGCGGTTATACTACCATATGCGCCACTGAGGCAGACCCATGTTTTGTATAACATCGCGAGCACACATTATTCCACTCACGCATTTGGGAAATTCTTTGTACCCAATAGGAGCGACTTCGCAGTAGCAAACATTTCAAAGTTTCAAGCATCCAGTATCAGTCACGTGGCCGCGTCGCATGCCGCAGTTTATTATTATAAGATTATGGTGTAAATGGTTTGGCTGAGGAAACATTAATTAAATCGTTTATTTGGCCACATTTATAACCAACATTTCCTTATTAATATCGTCCACATATTGGATTAGCGGCGGCATAATTAAATATCGAAATAGAGCTTTGGGCAAACTACGACGCTTTGATGTTTGTTATTCGTTCCTTCTTGTGTATTATTGTTAAGGCATAGTCTGCGTGTTTAATAATTATGAATGATTAATTTGATTCACAGAGTTCCTTGAACTGCGGTTGAACATCGGTATCAAGAGATTAACAGTAGGCGCACACTGGCCGACAACTCGCGGCGACAAGCTGCGGGCGCCAAATTACACACATTCTGTTCTCCGCACATTTGGATAAATCCTCATGGATGCTTTACCGGACTCCTACCGACTAAAAAACCTCACGTAAAGCCCAACAGCCTACGGTTGGTAGCCCCGGGTAAGCCCTCGGAAGGATATCCCAGGACTCCCACAGACCCACGGCCACTGAAGCTCCGCTTACTTTATATTTGCGCCGCGAAACAGCGACGGTCGCCGAGCGACAGCTTTTTGCAGACGTCTGTAGCCGCGACTGTCGCCCAGTGTGCGCCTACTGAAATTATGTATTTTTTTAAAACATGCTCTACAAATGGTTGATAGTAGTCGCAGTAGACATTAACTTTTGCAATATCATCTCTGCAAAAATGTTCTAAACTTCATGTATAATTGATGTGAGACACAAATCAATGTAAATACGCATTAGAAAAGGACAAGATAAATGTAATACAATACGAGTAACTAGATACACATGTAATACGCGTGTAACAGTGTACAAATAACACGAGAGTTATCACACAATGTGTGACCTGTAAATCCATAACTGAACCAAAACTTACATTCAGCTACTTATACCTTTATCTATAACAAAACAAAGTATAATATAACAAAAATTAAATTTGTACTACAGTCAAATTAGTTAAATAAACTAACTAAAATGGTAACATATTTCATCCTACTTGTAATAATCAACCAATCAAAAAATCTATCACAGTCTTATTGTATTGGCCTCTTAAAATTTTCTCCTTATCACACAGTGTGTGACTTGGGTATTACTAGGTACGCTCTGGCTAGATAAACTGTACTATGATTTTATATCTAGTCTTTTTTTTCTTTTACAACATGTCGACATCAGTGCGTGTCAATTGGGTCAAGTTTTATGTATTTTTAGTTTTAAGGTAAAGTAAGTTAGTAACACCTGTAAATTATTTCAACTTTACTTATAGTAGGTACAATAAACATAGTAATAACGTTAAAAATTCAGCTCCAAATCTCTTAAGCATCGTTGATTCATATAAATAATGTTTTGGTAGGTTTCATATCCTAAAAAAACATCACAGACGCCTTACAAAGAGAATAAATTTACACTGAAACATTTTGGGTCAACTAAAAAGAACACGGTGTAATGAAACGTTTGTTGAAAGGACACCTGAAAAGATAACTCTGAAAACATTTTGATATTTTGTACCTTACAATTTGAGGGAACAGGGCCATAAACATGAGAAAAACAAACGCGTTATTTTGTAGATGTATTTCAAACGAGATCGTGGTCTGAATTCAAAATTAACAAAATGGAAATTTAAATCAAAATAACACGAGAGAGGAATAATTTATAAAAGTGTTTTTGTTCTGTGGATTTTACTATCATATTGTAATATTATTTTGACCTTCTAGATATCTGATATTTCATAAATTTACTCTCTTTTACTTATAAAGAAACATTTTTTCCGTAAAACCTGATTTTTTGTAGAGATGATGGTCAAGGAAGTGATCTACCAGTTTAAAAAAGCTTGAGTGAGATCTAATAAAGAGGGGCTCCCGTACAACTAACATAATTCTTATTGCTGCTTGTTTTGGTATGGAACCCATTCTCAGTACTTAGTTGCTACGTTTGAAAATCCTGAATTCAGAAACTACACTCATTTGCAAAAAAAACGGGCGGTTTTGATTTTCATTCATCTTTAAAAAGATACAATACCAAAAAGGTTTCAATCGTTTGTACACGTTACTGGCCGCTTTTAAAAATGCCGTGGTATTTAAAAAAGTACGTTCTAAATTCAAATTTTCATTTGATGCTCATTTTTACAGAAAACCCCTTTTTATCCTACATTTTTGGCGCGAAGTTCCAGAAGTTAACATCGACTTTCACAACTTTTATTCATTTTTTATCGATTAATTTCATATCCTTGACTGTCAAAGCTTTATTTATTGCTGTTTGGCTGTATCAAAAATGGTAGATAAAGTGGTAAAAGCTACCAAAATTATCGCGCAGCTTGAAGAGGGTTGCAGCCAATGTTTCGTGGCTAGGAGGCTAAGTGTTAGTCGCTCGACGGTCCAAAGGACCTGGCAGCGATATCAGGAGACTGGTTCCGTCGAGAGAAGGCCTGGTTCTGGAAGAAAACTATGTACCCAACCACGGTATGATCGTTTTCTTGTGAGTCGCGCATTGAGAAATCGCAAATTTTCGTATGTGGATCTTAAGAACAACCTCCAAGAAGTAAGAAATGTGCATATTAGTCTATGGACGGTCAGGAGGAGCCTTCTCGCTGCCAATATACGCAGTCACCGCCCGGCCCGCGGCCCCAAATTACTCCGTGAGCACAGAGTTCACAGGCTTAGGTTCGCTAGAAATTGTGAATCATGGACTCAAGAAGATTGGAATAGGGTTTTGTTCTCTGATGAAGCCAGGATATCTCTGTTCGGTGAAGATCAACGTCGGCGAGTGCTAAGAAGACATGGAGAGCGCTTTGCAGATGCATGTTTCGAAGAAATCACACCTTATGGTGGGGGCTCTGTTATTTTTTGGGCAGGAATAAATTCAATGGAACGTACAGAGTTAGTCTTCATTGAAAACGGCTCACTGACTGGGCATCGATACATAACGGAAGTTCTAATTCCTCATGCACAACCCGCATTGGCCGCTCTAGGTCAAGACTCGATTTTTATGGACGACAATGCTCGCGCCCACCGATCCCGCGATGTTATTGCGTATGTGCAAGAGGTCGGCATTCGTCGTTTGGATTGGCCAGCTCGAAGTCCCGACCTCAATTCCATAGAACATATCTGGGACGTTCTAAAACGGCGTGTAAGATCAGTACACCCGGCTCCGGAGACCATTAGAGAGCTGAAGAATGTGATTACTGCGGAGTGGGAACGTATTCCGCAAGCAAGTATCCGGGATATACTCGCTAGCATGCCCAGACGAATTCAAGCTGTGATTTTAGCTAGAGGGGGTCACACTCGATACTAAACATTTATCTGCTTTTACTTTATTAAAGAAAAACAAACAAAAAAACCTTTTTATTTTTACTTCATGAGCATAATGCACTACTAGCGAACATACACTACTAGCGAGGTTTAGCATTATTTCCCATAAATTGTAACAAAATTTTATGAAATACTGATGAAAACGATTATATTCTTATTAATTTACCAAATTGTGAGAATAAAACTACCTATAATTATCAAACAAAGCAATATTAACATTTGAAATGGTTCATTGCTTAGGTGCCCGTTTTTTTTGCAAATGAGTGTATATGTGGTCAAAAAAAAATTATTACGGTTTCTTTTTTGTTAATTTTTTTTCTCTATTTTTAGTGCCGTGTAGACAGAAAATCTATCTACCTAGGTGTAAAGTTCTCGACTGTACAATTAATCAAGTCCAAACACAAGGTAACTGCTGTATATCGTTAGGAAATTCTCTCTACTGTCGATTGTCTCCATCATCAGATCGACTCCAGATCTTCATTAAGTTGTACTACTTTAAAGCCCTTAACAAAAAAAATTACAAACGCTAGACGCCCCTACAATTTTTAAAAGTTCCCTTCGATTTCTCCAGGATGCCATCATCAGATCCTGACTTCCTTAAAATGGGACCACCTCGGGAGTATTTATTTTATAACGAAAAAAAAATTCAAATCAGTATATAAACGATTCGTCGTTTATATACTGATTTGAATTTTTTTTAAGTTCAGCGCGAAAGAACATAAAATAAAAGGTATATACCTATATACAGGGTGTGGCGTAAATAGTGGTCCAACCGTCAGGGTGTGATAGAACAGGTGCCCCACTATAACATACTACAATATTATCCAAATTTACCCAAGGGTCTCAGAAAAAAATAACTTTTTTGAAAAATCGTCCCTTTTTTGTAAAGTTGCCTGTAGATTATAGGAAAACAGCTATTTCTGATTTCTGTTTTTTCTCTCTTAAAGCTAAATACATAAGCTATCAAAAAATAATATTGTTAATAAAATTCCACAACAAACGTTTGAAATAAATATAAGTTCATCTCAATTTTCTCTCTAATTTTCAGGTATCATGAAAATTGTTCAACTTTTTTTATAAAAAAATATGTACTACACTGATGCTACCCAAACGTTTAAAAATATGCTTATGTAATACTGATTTCAAAATGATACCATGTAAGGATTTCGCATAAACAGAAACTAGTAATTTTTACTGTTAAAGTTCAAAACGGGTTAAGAAAAATGACCAAAATCAACTTACATACATCACACTTATAACGTTTTTTTTCATAGTAATAGTTCATAGTCGACATTATTATTATTTATTTAAAATCTTATAACCTAGATAGCGCCCGCGGCTCCACCCGCGTGGGATTTTGTAACTATTCTCGCTTTTATTTATTTTCTATCTGAAATTCTGTTCCCATTCCATGACAAATTCCTAGCGCGTGGAACTGCGGGCGCCATCACGGTTATGATTTTTTTAAACTATCGCAGTTTTTAACACTTCACGCGAAATACTATTTACTTACATTCACCGACGTTTCGGGCGTTCAACCGCGACCTTGATGTTGCCTGCGGTTTCACCCGCGATGAATTTTGTTACTATTCCCACTTCCGGTGGGATCATAAAAGCGAGAATAGTTACAAAATCCCACGCGGGTGGAGCCGCGGGCGCTATCTAGGTTATAAGATTTTAAATAAATAATAATAATGTCGACTATGAACTATTACTATGAAAAAAACGTTATAAGTGTGATGTATGTAAGTTGATTTTGGTCATTTTTCTTAACCCGTTTTGAACTTTAACAGTAAAAATTACTAGTTTCTGTTTATGCGAAATCCTTACATGGTATCATTTTGAAATCAGTATTACATAAGCATATTTTTAAACGTTTGGGTAGCATCAGTGTAGTACATATTTTTTTATAAAAAAACGTTGAACAATTTTCATGATACCTGAAAATTAGAGAGAAAATTGAGATGAACTTATATTTATTTCAAACGTTTGTTGTGGAATTTTATTAACAATATTATTTTTGATAGCTTATGTATTTAGCTTTAAGAGAGAAAAAACAGAAATCAGAAATAGCTGTTTTCCTATAATCTACAGGCAACTTTACAAAAAAGGGACGATTTTTCAAAAAAAGTTATTTTTTTCTGAGACCATTGGGTAAATTTGGATGATATTGTAGTATGTTATAGTGGGGCACCTGTTCCATCACACCCTGACGGTTGGACCACTATTTACGCCACACCCTGTATATAGGCCGAATTGAGTAACCTCCTCCTTTTTTGAAGTCAGTTAAAAACGTCAAAATTCATTCGTTCATTAATTTTAAACCATTCACTTACGAAGTTTACTGGTGAAATTAGGCAAAAAATTTAAATATATTGACTATTCTAAATAATTGAAACATCATTTCACTACACCATTTTCAAGTCGTATGGTCACAGAATTGCCTATCACCGAGGTTTATTAAACTTGAAACCGCAGAACATTGCGGTTATATGACAATGTTCAAAGGACAGATCAAAGTACGCTAAAGCGAAATTTGCCCAATCCTGAATTGAAGGCTCTGTTCACTCTCGTTTTCATTTCTTATCTCATACCCAAAAGGAATAAATTTGGAATTAAAATAAATACCTACCGTGAGAATACGTAATCATACACGTTGAATATATAGATTAAAGTAGGTGAAAATTCCATAGAAATGAAAAGCCATTTTCCTGGGTATGTTATATCTATGTCAGTCCATGTATATCTCACAACTTAAGTACGGCATTTTAGTCGTGTTTTTGTAAGGATTTTTCCCTTTTCAGGGTTCCGCACCCAAAGGGTAAAACGGGACCCTATTCATGAGACTTCGCTGTCCGTCTGTCTGACTGTCTGTACGTGATGAGGCCGTATCTCATGAACCGTGATAGCTAGGAGAGCTGAAATTTTCTCAGATGATGTAATAGAAATCAGAAAAATTATAATAATTACGAAGGGTTCCCGTACAACACACGTGATTTTTTCTCTTGGTCGATTTTTATTTTCACATCAATATGAAAAGAGGATAGATAACGGAAAATCGCGTTAGCTATATATTATCAAATTGCGAGCACAGGAGAAGAGAAAATATATAAACAGTAGATACCAGATGTTAAAAAAGTAAGTGCAGAAAGGGATCGGATATTAATACTTTTTATGTTCTAGTAATGATAGTCTGTAAGCCTCAAATGTTTCTTTGATCGTCGTAAAGACATTTCCCTCAATCGGAAAACGATTTGTTCCACGTTTCTAGTATTTGGGCGAGTAAAGTACCAAATAGTACACGATGGAACAAGAACATAAATAGTATTTTTAAAGAGCAATATTTCACATTTTCTTTCACTGCTGGAGGTTTCTTCATTATACTGATAAACTTCTCACAGAGAAGCAATTTTAACTTGTATTTTGATAGCATTTAACTAGATAAGACAAGGTGACTACTTTTAAATTAAACATATGGGTGTTTGTTTTTATGTGTAATATGTATGTACTATTTAAAAAGTATATAAGTATTAATATCCGTGGTCTGATACCCATAACACAAGCAAGTTATTCCTAGCTTACTTTGGGATCAGATAGCGTTGTGTGTGAAATGTCCGTGAATATTTATTTATTACTAGCTGATGCCCGCAGCTTCGCTTGCGTGAAATTTTGTTTCTAGACTATAACATATCCCCTATGTTCACTAAAACCCATTTAATCTCTGTAGCCCCAAATTTCAGCCAGATCCGTTCAGCTGTTACAGCGTGAAAGAGTAAAACATTCACACTCACAAACATTCGCATTTATAATACCTAGTTAGATCAATTTCTGATTAACAAATTCATAATGCATAATAATATATGAGATTTTTTTTTTTTTTTTTTTTTTTGTAACCCGCTCAACGCAGCAATCTATCATTGATATTTAGCTGCTTTCCTGTCTGAACTGTGTCTGTACTTTATTATGTCACTAAGCGGCGGAAGGGTCCATCGACCATTCTCACTATTTATTGTAAAATCGTTTAGTGAGATTAGGAACGCTGTTCCTTCTCAGTCTTGAGTACGTGGTACTTCCAGCACCTGTCAATTTAGCTGCCAAGGCATTAACATGTGTCGTTAATTTTTGTTGGTATTTAAGGCTGCGAGCAGCGATTTCTTCTTTAACGGTATTGAGCCTTAGATCTTGCAGGATGTATTTGTTTTGTATGCATTTCGGGATGTTAAACATTGTTCTAATAGCTTTGGTTTGAAACCTCTCCAAAATTTCAATGTTGCTATTACTTGCTGTTCCCCAGAGTTCTATTCCGTATGTCCAAACCGGTTTTAGTATGGTTCGGTAAATGAGCATTTTGCTTTCGTTTGTTAACTGAGACTTTTTCCCAATCAGCCAATACATTGATCGAAGTTTTGCGTCTAGCGTTTTTCTTTTGCTCCAAATATGCTTTTGCCAAGTCAGCCTTCTATCCAAGTGTATGCCCAAATATTTCGCAGTTATGTCCTGTGGTATTTGTTCGTCGTTCATTTTGACTGGTGGGCAGTCGCCCTTCCTTAACGTGAATGTAATATGAGTCGACTTGCTCTGATTTGCCTTTATTCTCCAGATTTTCAGCCATTCTTCGATGTCACGGATATGATTTTGGAGATTTGCTGATGCTGTAGTTGGGTCGACATTAACAGACATAATTGCGGTATCATCGGCGTATGTGGCAATTAAAGTTTGTTCATTCACTGGGATATCTGCAGTAAAGATGAGATACAGTACTGGTCCTAGAATGCTTCCTTGAGGTACTCCTGATCCTATCTTAAACAAGTTGGACGTAATATTATTAAATTTGATCTCAAAGCATCTTCTATCAAGGTAACTTTTTAGTATAAAATAGAAGGAGTGAGGCAGGCATTTTTTTATTTTGAAGAGGAGGCCGTCATGCCAGACCTTATCAAAGGCTTGACTTATGTCCAGAAACACTGCCGAGCAGTATTTCTTGTTCTCAAGCGTGTAAGCAATCGTATCCATCAGTCTGTGGATTTGCTCAGTAGTTCCATGCTTTTGTCTGAATCCAAATTGGTGCTCAGGGAGGATATTATTAAGGTGTAATTGCATTCTATTGAGAATCACCTTTTCAAACAATTTACCCAGCAATGGGAGCAGACTAATTGGTCTATAGGAGGAGACATCTTCGGGTCGCTTGCCAGGTTTTAAGATCATGACCACCTGTGCAATTTTCCACTGGAGAGGATAATGGGAAAGTCTAAGACATGAGTTGAAGAGGATCACAAGAAACATGATTCCTCTCTTTGGGAGATTTCTCAGGAGTACGGAGTCCAGTAGGTCGTAGCCCGGGGCTTTATTATGTGGTAGAGATTTTATCTCTCGGCTTATTTCATTTGGACTTACAGCTTTCAATGGGAAGCACAATTGATTGGGGGACTCCAGGTAATGTTCTATTTCATGGTCCCTATTAGGCACAGAGCAAGGCCATGGTGTAAAAACCCTTTCCAGGTGCTCTGCGAATATTGTTGCCTTTTCCACATCGGTCCTAGCCCATCCCCCATTCTTTCTCCTCAAAGTAGGGATATGATCTTTTGGTCGCTTTAGGTTCTTGGTCGCACGCCACAGTGAGTAGTTAGTATCCTTGTGCGCAGTGAGTTTAGATAAGTAACTCTGTAAGCACCGGTTTTCGTGCTCTTTTATCATGTCTTTCAGGTCTTTTGTAGCTCTATTTAGTTTAGTTTTGTCACAAGGATATCCAGATCTGTGCCATTCCCTTCTCAGTTTGCGTCGTTCCCTGACTTTCTCGATGATGTTTTGTGGGTATTTCTTTGGGTTTAAGTTTGTTTTCCCATGTTCAAGGGTTGAGATGAAAGCAGCCTTATGGACCATGCTATTAAATATCTCTATGTTTGTTTCAATATCATCATTTGTCTTTAGTCTAATATTCAAGTCTACTTCGTTATGTAAATATTCTCTAAATAAGTTCCAGTTTGTATGCCTGTTGTAGATATGAGGTAGGGGCGTGGAGAGAATCACCTGTTTGTATACATTGAGAATGACTGGGGTATGATCCGATGATAGATCATCACATTTTTCGATTTTCATGCAATCACGGCCCAAATTTTTAATAACATAGAAGTCTAGCAGATCTGGCTTTCTGAAGCGGTCTGTCGGCCAATACGTCGGCTCACCATGCGAGATACATTCAAGATTAAGATCTTGTTTGGCTTTGTACAGTTGTCTACCCTTCGGGTTTATCAACCTTGATCCCCAGAAGGTGTGCTTGGAGTTCCAATCACCACCGCATATGAATACAGGTCCGAGTGAGTTGAAGAACCACTTGAATTCGTCAGCCAGTATTTTGTGTCGTGGTGGGCAATAAATTGCAGCGATTGTTATCTCACCGCTTTTGTGTTGTATTTTGATTGCTGCTGCTTGAATTTTATCTGTTTTATGTGATAGAAGAAAATAGTGTTTTATGTTTTCTCTTAGTATCACCGCAGCCCCGCCATGAGTATTCCCAGAAGGATGATCCGTTCTATATATCGTATAATTTTGAAATTTTACAAATGTTTTAGGCGTTAGTCTTGTTTCTGATATCAAGGCTACATCAATATTTTCAGTACTCATGAATAACTCGAGTTCTCTCCGTCTGTCGGTAAGCCCATTGGCGTTCCAGGTCATAATACGGATATTTAGGCCCGCTGTGCTGTCAGTCGTGTTATTAGTTGGATCATCTGGTCCATCATGCTGTCCATCATGTCTCTCATGATTGCTTGAAATCTGTTTAACATTTTGTCTAATAAGCTAGTTATATTCTGTGTATTTGTTTCCGGGAGTGGGTCATTTGATATAGAAACGGGTTTGTCACTTTTGCTCCTCACTGTGTAGGCATAGCTTTGTCGTGTATGTTGCAAGGAATTCAATTTCTCATTAATTTTTGGTTTTGGATGTATCTGTGTCTGAGTGATATGTGGCTTCTTGGGAAGTTGGGGAGACGGATTCAACTTTAGGATTTTTTCCTTATACTGCTTATACTTTGAGCAACCTTTATAACTAGCTGGGTGTTTTCCTTGACAATTAGCACACGTTGCTTCTGTGTCTGGAGTTTTAGTGCATGTACTTGTCGAATGGTCATTGCCGCATTTGACACACCGGAAGGGTCTAAAACATTGATTTTTTGTATGCCCAAATCTTTGACATCTCTTGCATTGTAGTACTTCTTTTTTCTTGTAAGGTGCTTCGATAGTAACTTTGACATGATTGATAAATTTTATATTAAAAATTTCCTTGTTGTTCGCTTGAGGTTCTAGGTCTACAAAGTAAAGTGGCAGTTTTTCTTTGGTATTCCTATGCAGTACGTTAATTATTTGACGTATTGTATGTCCTTTGGCTTGTAGTTCCTCTTTAACTTCGTTTGTGTTTTCTGTGGCGTGTAAGCCTCTAATTACTACTCTATACGCTCTTTCGCTCTTAAGTTTATAAGTGTAGTGGTTGACGCTATTTGTAATTAGTGTATCTCTAATTTTTTTGTAAGTGTCGATATCGATAGGCATTAGCTTTATAATGTGACCTGATCTGAGCGTAGTCATGGTATATTTGTCTATTTCAACTACTTTGGCTAAGAGTTCTCGTAATGGAGTTATGTTTACAATGCCAGTGACAAAGATTGGTTCTGGTTTTGGGACATACTCTTTGTTGTCATTTGTAATTTCAAGGTCATCGTCACTCAGGATATCAAATTGATTATGAACAGGAACTTTATACGTAGCTTGCCCTTTGTTCATCTGTTTGCTAAGGCTTTCCGTTGGACTGTCATGTCGTTTACGTTTTTTATTTGGTACCATGTCTCGCTGCCACTCATAACTAGATCCGTTTTGCTGGCTTGTCTGATTAAATGTGGAGGTATTGAATACGTGTTTAGTTTGTATTGGTTGGTAGGTGGCTGTGGTGCTCCGTAATTCTGTCTCTTCAGTATGTGTAATATCTTCACTTGGGCAGCCGCTATAAGAAGACGATCTTGGTCTTGCTTGAAAAAATCCTTTATTGAGAAGTTGTTGTGTATAAGTTTTTTGGGGTATATTTGGTTTTTTCTCCATTTTGTTCCCACGAGTATGGACGATAGGGTGGTCGCTCTCAGGGTGACGCCATTCCTGAGAGAAGGCTATATACAATGGCGTTCGCCAGGTTCACCAAGGTTGGCGCTAGAAGCTGAGACCCTCAGCCATGCATCCCTTTGGCGCGTCTCCCACCGTAGGATTCGGGTGAATTTTTAGTGAGGCTTTCTACCTCGCGGCACGGGCAGTGAAGCCAAGGCCCCCAGTTCTGTGTTTTCAAAGGGTACCGGGTGATGATGATCATTTCCTATCATCATCGATTTCGTCTTAATCGGGTTAGTTGACCGCCGCCCGATGCTCGGCGTTGACCTCTTACGACTGGTGTGGTCTAGGCTCAGTCAGCCCTCCTCCTTTTGCATACGGGCTTGGGACCGTCAATGGCGGAGTTATAGAATATATGAGCTAAGTAAATTTATTTATTAAATACATTTATTAATTCTATGGCTAAAAAACTACTTGACACAACTTCTCTTCTAAGCAATTGACATCGTAATTTAGTTCCTTCTTCAGGTAGTCCCAGCCTACGACGTTTGGACCAACCGAACTACTGTAGACTTTGTCCTCCTGATACAGATGGTTTAACCAAGACCTGGTAACGTAATAACAATGTAAATTTCATCAGCTGAGCGTTCATGTTCATTGTACTTAATGGCTCTTTTCAGTCTTGTCGAATGTAGTCTACGTAGAGGCCATTCCCGTATTTTACAAAGACTTAGTGAGTCTGTTTCCTGACAGAAAGCAGTGGGCACTATAACGTAGAATAAAGTTCATGACCAGTTGCTTAGGGCTGCTGACAACCTTTGTCGTAAAGATTGAGCGTAGATGGTAACTTGCGGTGTTATTTTATTGACCAGTGGATACTACCTGAAGCGTGGTCTTTAATTTTTTCTGGCTTACTTAGAATTTTCTTCTTCTTTTTACAAATGTATTTTTGTCACACCAAATTTGAATAAATTAGCAATAATACTTCCATAAAGCATATTTGGTTAATATTATACAGCGCTTTTTTTTAACTTTATGGCTATGTAGTAAAACCATCTGTTTGAAGTTTGAAATAATATATAAATGAAAACGTCAATTTTATTGAACTTTCACAAATTAAATTATGTGTTAAAATAAAAAGTAATTTAAGTATAGAATAAAAGTATTTATGGAGTATTGATATCAACTCCGGAGAAAATCAGCCCCAAAATAATTTACATTCCCTTTTTAGCTCGTTAAAGTATAAATTTCAATAAAATATGAAACACGTCTTCCATCAATTATGTTAATAATGCTATAGGCGAAATTTGAAGTAGATCGGACCAAGGAATCGCGTTGTCTCATACAAACTTTACCCTCCTTTTTTATGCCTTTGGAGGTGGAATTTGCAAAAATGTTAAAATCACTTTTTTTCAAATTGTAACAAACAACGCTCATGCTTAGTTTCATCATCCTACCATTAACCGTTTAAGCAATAATTGATAATAACTTTGGGTCTATGGAACGAACCGCAAAATTAAGTTTGGTTTGAATTCTATATACTTTTCCGGGATAAAAAGTACCCAGTGTGGTGCCCAGGCTATTAAAGAATAATTATACCAAGTTTCATCGTAATCGAACCAGTAGTTTTTGCGTGATGCCTGAACAAACAGACAGACAGACAGACAGACAAAAATTTTTTTAATCACATTTTTGGGTTCAGTTTCGGTCTAGTAACACCCCCTGCTATTTATTTTTTTGATATTTTGAATGTACAGAATTTTCACTTCTACAGATTTATTATAAGTATAGATATCCCTGACACTGCTACTGTTCTAATATGCTGTAATTTTCCGAAGAATTGGGTGTCAAACACAGTATATGGTGTAACAGCAAGTTTTAGGTTACGTCAGTTCGTAGAAATTTCTTGATTTTAGTCAGATCTCCTCATCACTAATACACACACAATATTTTGTACACACAAAATTTGAAGCTAAAAACGCTCGGCTCTTAACTAAGTACAAATTTCTTTATCAATTGCCCTTAAAACAAGAAATATGAATCAAAATTGTTTTATCAGTAGGTACGGGAGCTATGTTGCCTATGGCCTGTTGGACTGCCTCTGTGGCGTAGTCTGTAGTGAAGTATATAGAATTCAAACCAAACTTAATTTTGCGGTTCGTTCCATAGACCCACTATGGAACGAACCGCAAAATTAAGTTTGGTTTGAATTCTATATACTTTTCCGGGATAAAAAGTACCCAGTGTGGTGTGCCCAGGCTATTAAAGAATAATTATACCAAGTTTCATCGTAATCGAACCAGTAGTTTTTGCGTGATGCCTGAACAAACAGACAGACAGACAGACAGACAAAAATTTTTTTAATCACATTTTTGGGTTCAGTGTCGGTCTAGTAACACCCCCTGCTATTTATTTTTTTGATATTTTGAATGTACAGAATTTTCACTTCTACAGATTTATTATAAGTATAGATATCCCTGACACTGCTACTGTTCTAATATGCTGTAATTTTCCGAAGACTTGGGTGTCAAACACAGTATATGGTGTAACAGCAAGTTTTAGGATACGTCAGTTCGTAGAAATTTCTTGATTTTAGTCAGATCTCCTCATCACTAATACACACACAATATTTTGTACACACAAAATTTGAAGCTAAAAACGCTCGGCTCTTAACTAAGTACAAATTTCTTTATCAATTGCCCTTAAAACAAGAAATATGAATCAAAATTGTTTTATCAGTAGGTACGGGAGCTATGTTGCCTCTGGCCTGTTGGACTGCCTCTGTGGCGTAGTCGGTAGTGATACCGCCTGCGGCGCTGGAGGTCTCGGGTTCGATTCCTAGGTCGGTCCAAATATTTGTGTGATTCACAAATGTTTGGTTTATATCCTACTTCCTACTTAATATTATTAATGTGAAAGTTTGTGAAGATGTTTGGATGTTTGTTACTCAATCACGCTCTAACGGCTGAATGGATCTGGCTGAAATTTGGTACAAAGATAGAGTATAGTCTGGAATAACACATAGGCTTTCTATCCCGGGAAAATGTTCCAACGGGAAGCGGGAACGGGAACCAAATTTCACGCGGGCGAAGCCGCGCGCATCAGCTAGTGTATAATATATATGTATTTAGAAACATATAAGTATATATGTATATCAGTCGTCTAGATCTCATAACACAAGCTTATATTAGCTTGATTTGGGCTAGATGATGTTGTGTGTGAATGTCCACAAATATTTATTTATTTTTTATTTTACACTTACAGACAGCTTAGAACACTCCTCGTTTTTCCATCGGGGGTTAATAATGCTAGTGACGAAATTCTAAATTGTGTAACTAAGTGGTAAAGTGTAAGTGGGTAGAATTTATAATTATGTTGTCTGTGGTTACTAACTAAACGGCTTTACTCTAGGGGCCTATTTCCGGGTAACCTGACTAGAAATAGACCCATGAATTTAGGATTAGTAGATTAGATTATGAATAACCGTCAAGGAAGTTATTATTCAAATATATGGGAGTTATGTTTTCTTATATAACAGTATGGTGTAATCCCTTCTTATTATGTACATGCTGAAGTAACTGTTTGTCTGTTACGCTTTCGCACTCAGGCAACTAAACGGTTTCTGAGGTAATTTGTCACAGAAATAATCTAGAGCTTGTTGTAATAAAAGCTTAAAGGGGTTGAAATAGGGAACGATATAAAAGTTTGTATCGGAAAAACTTCACTGCATGAGCAACAGCTATACATTAATTTTATTGTTTATTTATTACAATAAATAAACACGAAATGAGTGTATGTGTATATCTATATGAAAAGTAAAAAACATAGCCATAGAAAAAAGTCTCTGCAGTGCACACTGCATTGACTTTTTTCTATCGACACATTGCCCTCTAGTTTCAAGCGGGTCCACCATAAAATAACACTTCTCTTTTTCCCTTCAATACCCAAATCCATCAACAAATTTCTTCAACAAACGCAGTATTTTCACAAATCTTGATTGAACCCAAAGAGATTGTACTGTACTTACAAGGTTTTGCTTGTTTACATTTATTGGAATTTGCTTTTATATTATTTTCCACTAGACCTTATAGAAAAATATCTCGATAGCTTAGTGCAAAACCTTTTCAAACCACGCCAGACCTTTTGTGTTATTTTTGAAATATTGTCTAGGTATTTTGTAAAGCACTTAGGCGGCAGACAATCTTATACTCATAGTACGCCTGATTGAAAGTGTTCACAATAATCATTGGATTTTTGTTCTACATTTTTACTGTAGCCTACGGTGATCCAAATATGTATTATCTATATATATAAAAACAAGAACTGACTGACTGACGATCAACGCACAGCCTAAACCGCTGGGTCTAAAAGCACGAAATTTTGCACAAATGCTCCTTAAGTGACGTAGGCGAGCAATAAGAAGGGATTTTTGAAAATTCAACTCCTAAGGGGGTAAACAAGGGTTGCAAAGTTTGTAGGGGACTACGTGATTCCCTGGTCCGATCTTCTTCAAATTTGGCATGAAACATCTTTAACTGAATTAATGGGAGACGTGTTTTGTATTTTATTGAAATTTATCTTTTAACATGGTTAAAATGGGGTTGAAAAATATTTTAGGGGAGATTTGCCTCATAGTTCATATTAATACTCCGTAGTCGATACTTTTTTAATTTTTTTTTGACACCAGCTCAATTCGATTTAAAAAAGATGGTCGCAATTTTTGATAAGTAAATGTCAAAAAAATCTAATAATAATAATTATTAAAACTTTATTGATTTTTGCCCTTCAATATGCGGAATTGCCTTCATATTACTTTGTATGTCAAAATACATTTGTGAGAATGAAAACCAAGGTAAGGAAAGTGCAAGGTAAGGTGTACACGGTTCATCCGAATAATACAGAGTATTTATTACTATCTTCGCCTACTTTCTAATTAGGTATATACACTTATACAGGGGATAATATAAACGATCCGGGGCGTAATAGATGAACATTTAGCAAATGTAATCCACAGTAAATGTCTGGTCACAATAGGAGAAATTGTATTAGTACGGGTTGCCTCAGCCTCAAAAGTCTGAAGACCTACATAATCCAGAAATACGAGAAAGAAAGAAGTTAAGATATCAATTCCTTAGCAAAAGCAGAGAATGCTCTATAAACCAATTAACATACCAATTAACACATTAGGTATCAATTTTTACAAAAATATAGATTTACTTCGCTCAAAGTAAATACGTATTTTGATTATTTTATTTAGTCAGTTACTGTAAAGTGCCAGCGGGCGGCCACATCTGCAGAAGACTACAGACGACGGCAGTATGAACAAACGAGTTCTAAAGCAGGCATCGCGACTTGGTCTACCCGCCAGATGGACCGAGGACCTAGAAGTGGTATCTCAGGAATCGTGATAGCTAGAGAGCTGAAATTTAAGATGATATAGGTATTTCTGTAGCCACCATGACAACAAATACTAACGTCAGAAAAATGGGGGATTAAGGGGGGCTCCCATCCAACAAACGTGATGTTTTGCTGTGTTTTGACCGATTTCTTATACTACAAAGATGGCAGACAAGCTTACGGTCCACCTGATGGTTGGTTTCTGTAGCGGACTAATTCGCATAATGAACGTTTGCAATGCCAGTGGCGCTGCTGCATGTCGACCCATATTTCCCTTGGCACTACCACTAGAGTCACGGGAAAGTAAAATATCCCGTAACCCTACTGATAGTGCTAAGGGTAATTGTAACTTCTTTTACCTTGACACAACCCTTTGCCAGTAGTAGTAGTAGTAGTATAGTATTTTTAGTTGTGTCCGTATGAATTAAGGAGCCACCTCACCTTTTTCGAGACTATGTAGGTATGTATGAATGTATGTCCGTTTCTTTGTCACGTCCTACAGCTTGAACGGCTTGACGGATTGTGACATGCGAGGTGTCATTTGATTCGTCGTGTTTGTGTGAGTGACATCAGGTACATAAATACTTCAAAAAATCTAAAAAGCAGACTTTTGGCGCTAAAATGTAAACCTTGAAAATTTTTCTTGTACGCTCTACAGCCTGAACGGCTTGACGGATTTTGAAATACAAGGTGTCATTTGATTCGTCGTGATTTTGTAAGTTACACCAGGTATAATAAAATTCCTAAATGGCGGATTTTTGGCGTTATATTTATATGACTGCGATGGACGCAAAAACTACTGAACCGATTATGATGCGGTATTATTTGTTTTAAGGTGAAGTGGGACTCAAAATACATAATTTTGACATATTTCGAACCAATTTTGCAACGGTGTTAACGAAGATTTCACAATTTTTTAAATGGATAATAATTATTAAGTATATTGACTAGGGATGTCAGCTCTCGAAAACACGATTGAGTAAATTCGGCTCGATAGAAAATAATCCCAAAGTTCCCTCGAATCTGTAAATTTACCTGTGACCGCCTTGACTATAATCAATTTCATTCAGTAGTTATATAATGTACCACACTAATTTTTTATTTCCATGTCCCCAATAAGTTACCTCGAGGTCCTATGCAGTTATTTATTAATTAAAAACATATTGTTTTAATAAAAAAAACGTTTTGTTGAGCGGGAGTGCATTTTGCCGCTATCAGCCACCACACAGAGCCCGCTCAGTCAGCCGACAGGCTTCGTTGAGGACACCCGTATACAACTTTGTCACGCCCGCTGACGTAATTCGCTGCCGTAGTAACGAAAATAGGTAATAAAAAAAACCAAAAAAGGAAGTGTTCAAGGCTTAAGCTCAAGAGCGTAAAAATATCGCATCGGTTTGGGGAAGTTTCTTTGGTGTATTATATAAGTTATAGTAACGTTTTCATACTTTCCAATACAAAGTTTGCCTGATGCCACATAATAGATAAGTCCAGAAGATTCACCTATAAATGCGCTCATGTATGTGACGCCCTGACCGAGCGTATAAAATGTACATTATTTAAATTAATATTAAGGTAAAATCAATGTCATAACGAGTATAATACTAATGACTGATAAATTAGTGGGCCAATTCTCCTAAATTTACAATATAACAGTAGGAATAAACCTTAATTGAGTATATAATAAATTAAACTCAAAAAATTGGTATTCTTCTATCCAAAATTACAGCTTTCAAGGCACGTATTGCGTATTGTTGATGTTCTCGTAGTCTTACTTTACTACTCGTACGTCGTAGTTGATGTAGGTAGGTATTGAATTTAAAGTTGTAAGTATGAGCTCCTTTTTTTTATATTTAGCTTCAAATTGACGTCGCCACCCGCCTGATGGAAAGCCGTGGCTCATCTAGCGATTGGGGGTGACTTCTGACAGTAGTCCTCAAGTTGGCGGCCCTGTGATATGCCTCTTCACGCTCCTCTTGAAGAACCTGGGATTGTAAGATGTGGGAAACACGTGTGCGGGCAGGTCGTTCCATGTTTTTATAGTTCGACAGAGGAACGATCTTTTGAAACGTTCAGTCCTGGCGAAGATTCTTTCCACTGGGTGTGAGTGTCATCTTTGCCCGGCACGTGTTGTTCGGGATCGGAAAGAAGAGGGTGGGATCAGGTTGAAGAGCTCTTCAGAACATTCGCCGTGATACATTCGATAGAAGGCAGCCAAGGACGCTATGGTTCTTCGCGGCGCCAAAACGGTTCGAGGCCTCCCGTCACCTCAGTTTGAATTTTAATCAACAGTGAACTGAAAATAAGCAGCTTACATACAACCCGACACAGTCAATACAACCCTAACTTTGTTTTTAAGCCATAATGTAAAATAGTAATACAATGTTCAATGGATAGTGGTACCTATATGTTAAGCGCTAGAAGATGATTTTGTGAATATATGTTACTGAAAAGGCCTGATGATTTACTATGACTTACGAATTATTTAATTATGACATATGAAAGTCTGTGAAGATGTTAGTGACAAAATCACGTTACAACGGTTGAGCAGATCTGGCTGTAATTGGTGGCCTATTATAATTATTGTATGCTTTTCCAGACTGCAATGTATTCCTGGACATATTATACACTAGCTGACGCCCGCAGCTCTGCCCGCGTCTAGTTTTGTTCCCGTTTCCGCTCTCCGTGGGAACTGATTGCAGGGATAAAAAGTGGCCTATGTGTTATTCCAGGCCTATATCTACCCCTATACTAAATTTCAGCTAGATCCGTTTAGCCGTTAGAGCGTGAAAGAGTAACAAACATCTACACTCACAAACTTTCGCATTTATAATATTAAGTAAGAAGTAAGATAATTTAGAAAATAGCATGAAGGCTATTTTATTCCTGTATATGACCCAATGGTAGTAGGGAACGCGAACAGAATTCTACACAGCTGAAGCTGCGGGCAATAGCTATGCAAAGTGAAACGTAGAATGTTTAATTTAGGAAATGGTAATCATTTGGACAGGACTAAAGCCTAGTCTAGTTTAAATAACTAGTAAGTATCAAAATTTATTCCTTTACACCCCTTTTTTTTTTTTTTTGTTTAACGTGAGGGAAAATCCTCATAGGATGTTATGCCGGACTCTTACCGACTAAAAAACCTCACGCCACGCCTAACAGCCTATGGTTGAGAGCCCCGGGTAAGCCCTCAGGAAGGATGTCCCGTGACTCCCAACAGACCTACGGCCGCCAATGCGGCCTCGCCCAGGGGATGGTTCGGGTGCAATCCCGCGTCTATGGGGGGGTTTCGGGTGTGACCCCGCTTCTAAGGGGGGGGGCGTGCGTGAGTTGCTCACGTCACGCTGCCGTCATGGGCCTGCTTCTGTAAGGACGGTGAGCGGCCCTCTCACCGTCCTCAGACCCCCAGTCATGGAGGCCGATAGTCCTCGGCGAAGACACGTCGGCGGCGCCCAGGGCGCTGACTGCGGAACTCGGGTGGGAGAGTTCTCTCCCGCACCCGGCCCGCCGCCTCCTTCGCGAGCATAACCTGCTCGCAGAAAGAGGCGGCGCTGTCCCACTTACTCCCGCTGGAGAGCATGGCTCGCACCATGGCCTCGAGCGAGAGAGTGTCCATGCCCAGACCCACTACGAGGACCTGGCGCTGTTGTGCCCACGCTGTGCACTCCACCAGAGTGTGGAGCGCCGTGTCATCGCTGCGGTCCTCGCAGTGCTGACACTCGGCCGTGGTTTCCCGGTGTTTTCGCCACAGATACCTACCGAAGCTACCGTGCCCGGCAAGCATCTGTGTCAACCGGTAGGAGAGAGCACCGTGTCTTCTCTCCAGCCACTCGTCCATGACCGGTCTGACGGCCGCGATTGTGGCGAATCCCCCCTTTGGTTGCTCAAGTCGCACCTTCCATGTCTCCATGGTTTCCTGGTGGAGCAGGGACCGCTGGGCCTCGATTTCTCGAGGCGCAGGCCTTTGGCCCCGCTCCAGCGCCTCCTTGCGCCATCTGAACAGTGACGCAAGGGCTCTCGCTTCCAGGTCCCATGGAGGGGTCCCGGCTTGGAGACATGCCGCCTCACCGGAGATCGTGCGGTATTCTCTTATCACCCTGACGGCCATCAATCTCTGCGGGCTCAGCAGTCTAGCCTCATTGCTGGCCGTCAGGGTCTCCGCCCATACGGGAGCCCCGTACAAGGCCATCCTTTGCACGATCCTCAGGTACAGTCTCCTATAGGGAGCGTTGGGTCCTCTTATGTTGGGCATCAGCCGCGCGAGTGCGGCCGATGCTCCCCTCAGTTTTGGGACCAAACTTCGAAAGTGATGTCCGAAGTTCCACCGGCCATCGAGTACGAGCCCCAGATACTTCATCGAGCGCTCGATGCCGATGCTGACGCCCCCTACCTGTAGGCTGGATCCCGCAGGTGGCCCCATCCGAGGTCCGTGGAAGCACAGAGCCTCGGATCTGTGAAGGGCGACCTCGAGACCCAGCCGCCGAATCCGACCCACGACCTGAGCAACCCCTGCCGTGGCCTTAAGTGCTGCGGCACGGTGCGTTGCTCCCCGCGCCGTAACGAGGGTGTCGTCGGCGTAACACGTTACGCCGACCCCTCTGAGCAACGGACCACGCAGCACCCAGTCGTAACCGATGTTCCACAGGAGCGGCCCTAAAACCGATCTCTGTGGAACACCGCACGACACATCTCGCCGACCGGGCCCTAGCCAGCTCGGGTAAGTTATGGCTCTCTCGGAGAGATAAGCCCCGACAATTCGACGGAGGTAGGGAGGTACTCCATGATAGATAAGCGCCTCCCTGACGCAGCTCCAGGGCAAGGTGTTGAATGCGTTGGCGATGTCGAGAGACACCGCCACCACCACCTCACCCTGTGAGACTGCTTCCTCCGTCAGGCCTCTAATGCGCATGATCGCGTCCACGGTGGTTCCTTTACACCCTTGCATATATGCAAATAGCAATATTCGTTTTTGTATATTCTCAGTTTTCTTAGCCAAACGGGACCCTATTACTCAGACTTCGAAGTCCGTTTGTTCATCTGTATCTCATGAACTAGGCAGTAATACATTTCAAAGGTGTGTTTTTGCTACCGCTGTAACAACTATAATAACACATCTAGTGTTTAAGAAAAAAATAAGGTTTCTCCCATACAACGTAATCTTCTGGAGTTTTTTTTGTTACGAAATCCTCATCAGTGTGCCAGTCCAACTTGAACCTCGGCCGTTTTTACAGTTCCGTATCCAAAGGGTAAAAATGGAACGAGGAGAAAGTATTGCCTTTTGAAAATGCTAAGAAGCAAAAGCAGTCAGGTGTAGAGTAAATAAATGCTGTAAAACAGTACAAGTGGTGGTTATTCAATATGCGCTGCAGGTTCCACCAAGTGCCAACAGAATAAATAATCTGTAATAACGCGACCCTATTACTAAGACTATCTATATGTCATCTTATGCACCACTGCAATAGCTAGGCATTTGAAATTTACGAATACTAAGAACAGAAAAAAAAATTAAGGAGGGCTCCCATACAGGTATATTTTTCAGTCTTTTTTTGTACAGAATCCTCCTTTTTCCTTTAAAGGAAGTACCAAAAAATATAAACAAATATAGGGGCAGCAGATTCTTACTTTTTCAATAAACCTGGCAAAAATCGTCACAGGTAAAAAAATAAAGTGAAGTACTTCTTAAATATATTATGTTCTATTCTTATTATGAAAATGAATTTCATTACATGTTAGTGATAAAAATTGCATCAAAATCAATTACGTAGTTGCTCACGAGTAGAAGATCTAAAGAGGTTTACCAAAACAGGGCGAAAAAAATTGTTATGTAAACTTGTACTTCTGTCAATGATTTCAATTGCGTAGTGAACGGGTTAACGCGCGAAAACGTTTCCGACGCACGGACCGTCCCGAACATCTTGCGTCAGCTTCACCCCCTCCGAATCGCTTGAGACACAATTGCACTTCGCCTTAAAGGTCTTGGTCAGACTTTAAATCTTACATTTATTTGATTGCAATCGGTTGAGTAGCACCGGAAATATGACCGAAAATATAATAATTACGTTTACTTCCGTTTTTAGTAAACAAGCATAAAAGATCTAGGCCAATTTTTTTGGAATATGTAGGCCAATAGATAAAAAGTTATATTTATATCAGAGTGACTCTGCTACAGATATCAGAAAAGACTTTTTCCTGGTTTCTGTGGGCTCCGCAATCATAACATCTGGATTAAGGAGTTTCTTGAATCTCTTAACGAAGCTGATATATTTTAATGTCTTTTTTTTGTATCATTTTGTAGGCATTACGTAGGTTACTATTAACGATCTCCGTTCTATCCTACTGGAATTCAAGAAGTTACGAAGAGTTTAATTTGGCTTCTCAATCTTCGAATTAGGTTCGCTTACAATTACAATAGCCATTTTAATGAAAATCCAATTTGTGATAACTAATCCAATATGTGCCAAAATAATACAACGGGAATACACACGACAGGAAACCACGCGATAAGAATAGAAGCGACGGGGAACCTTTATATTTCTCTCTCTCTCTCTCTCTCTCTCTCTCTTACGCAAACGAAGTTGCGCGGGTCAGCTAGTATGTATATATATATATATATATATAACTCAAATTAGTCGTTTCAGATTCGGAGTTTATGTAATACATACATGTACCTACATAGGCTCTATAGTAGGTAAACCTTGTATAGTTTAACTTTAATGATCAGATCCTGTAAATAAACAATAGATAACTTTAAAATGACTAACGTAATACATAATTTTGTCAGTAGTAAATAAAATTACAGGAATTTGGATAGTACCTATACAAATAAGTAAAAAAAGTGAATTGTTTAATAGTTAAGTTTATAAAATGAAATAATTAATTTCATAGTTTATTTTTTTTATAATAAAAGGACTACGTGTGTACCGAATGATATTCATTTCAAATTTAAAGACATTCCTACTTCCTATACTTACAACGATTCTAACACTGTCTAAGGAAAAAGAAAATAGTGAGTTGACATACAGCCAGTAGGTTTCTTTATTCAATTATTCCACCCCACTAATCCAATCTCCGTACGGACTAATCCCGAAATCACATCGAGTGCTTAATTTGGGCGGGACAAATAATTAAATGAATGTGTGTACTAGTACTTATATTAATAGTATTTTTTTTTTTTTTACGTGAGGGAAAGTCCTTATGGATGTTATGCCGGACTCCTACCGACTAAAAAACCTCACGTAACGCCCAACGGCCTATGGTTGTGAGCCCCGGGTAAGCCCTCGGAAGGATGTCCCAGGACACCTATACGCATGTATGTAGTAGTAGGTATTAATTGGAATTATTGTGTAATTTCACTCTTTATTGAATTACGTTATGTGAAACTTCAGCGCACTTAGATTTAAAGTAAATTCTGACAGATGCTTTTTTATGTGTGGAAATCCTTAAAAATGCTCTGATGGAATTCTACCGACTGCCTACAGTCGCGAATCCCTGGTATGCCCTCAAAAGTATACCTAGCTCCAGGACACCCAACACAGACTTTATCCGCTATCGCGAATATTCCACGTGGGTTTTGGTTCTATACCACTTAGGTATTCGGGTGTTTTCCCACTATTTTTGAAGGGTGAAAGGAAACATCATCGTCAGCCCAGTGTTATTGTGCCAAGTATTACTTAAACTAATTCAGTAGTTTCGGCGTAATGCTTATTTGAGAAACAGACAGAGACATCGACAATGGCCAATTTAAAAAATAATGTATCGATTATAGAATGCAAAAAATACAAATGATCTTCGGTTTACAGAATTTTGACCCTTTAAAGTTTTGTTACAAGTATAAATTTTGTAGAACTATTTCGGAGTCGACAGATTCCTTATGAAGAGCAAATAATATCGCGTTGTGTATAATACATAGCTTTCTATTGTGTTCTGTTGGCACAGCTTGCATCGATTGTTATGGTTCAGAAAATTGAAGAGAAATAAAATAATATCCAGTATTCTTTAGAACGTTATGACAATAAGATATCGGTCTCTTCTATCGTAAATGCAAAAGTCCAAAAGTCCAAAAGTCCAAAAGTCCAAAAGTCCAAAAGTCCAAAAGTCCAAAAGTCCAAAAGTCCAAAAGTCCAAAAGTCCAAAAGTCCAAAAGTCCAAAAGTCCAAAAGTCCAAAAGTCCAAAAGTCCAAAAGTCCAAAAGTCCAAAAGTCCAAAAGTCCAAAAGTCCAAAAGTCCAAAAGTCCAAAAGTCCAAAAGTCCAAAAGTCCAAAAGTCCAAAAGTCCAAAAGTCCAAAAGTCCAAAAGTCCAAAAGTCCAAAAGTCCAAAAGTCCAAAAGTCCAAAAGTCCAAAAGTCCAAAAGTCCAAAAGTCCAAAAGTCCAAAAGTCCAAAAGTCCAAAAGTCCAAAAGTCCAAAAGTCCAAAAGTCCAAAAGTCCTAAAGTCCAAAGTCCAAAGTCCAAAGTCCAAAGTCCAAAGTCCAAAGTCCAAAGTCCAATAGTCCAAAAGTCCAAAATCCAAAATTTCAAAACTACAAAGTCTGAAAGTCTAAAATTCTAAAAGTCCAAAAGTCCAAAACTCCATAACTCCAAAAGTCCAAAAGTCCAAAAGTCCAAAAGTCCAAAAGTCCAAAGTCTAAAAGTCTAAAATTCTAAAAGTCCAAAGTCCAATCCAAAACTCCATAACTTCAAAACTCCAAAATTCCAAAAGTCTAAAGTCCAAAACTCCAAAATTCGGAATGTCTAAAAAGTTCAAAAATAACATGCAAAACATATCTGACCTCTTTATTAGGCAAGTACTTTCTTTTATTATTCTGAATGCAAGGAGGCCGCAATCAAACTTATCTTAAAAAACATCAATCTGGTAGGTACCTTCTAAATAGGTTGTTTATAATGGATAATATTTTGTTCTGAAGCTGGCAGAATATAATTTAAAAAAAAAACGACCAGCGCCATCTCATCATCGCATCAAAGCTATTTTATTCTTATTGCTGTAATGATAAAAGTGTATAAAGTAGCCTAAAACCATCTCTGAATCCTATTGTATATCGTGTCCAATTTTGAGTTCAGTCTAATCAGTAAATTTTGAGTTTTTAATAGATACTTTAACGCACACAACATTTTTATATATATAGATATGTATGTATTTAAAAGTTTATAAGTATTAATATCCGTGGTCTGACCCCCATAACACAAGCAGGTTATTCCTAGCTTACTTTGGGATCAGATAGCGTTGTGTGAGATGTCCGTGAATATTTATTATTATTATTTATTATTACTTGGTCGAAGCTGAAAGGCGGTAATATCGACTTGGCGACAAAATTATCGTAATATTGGTGTGATAAAAATATCCGATTTTAAACCATTTTTATCTACCTGTTTTTTGATCTATCACTCTCCATTTTTAACTCGAAACGTCTAGAAGGATTAGCATAAGACTAATGTATGTATGTTTGACTAGGAAGTATATGCATACACCGTCAAAACTCTCGAGTATATTTTGACAAAAATTTTGTACTCGTTTTTCACGAAAAAGACAAGGATGATCTCTGAACAAAAGCACTTTTTCAACATAATTTAAAATTAACAAGTAGGTATTATTGTATTTTTTACATATTTTCTGACATCGTGTAGCCTGCAATACTTGGGTACCTATATAAAATGGTAATATCCCTAAATGGTGTTATATTGTAAGTCAATGCTACTTTTATGCTACTTTATCTGGCTGCCAGCATACGGCAAGGACGGATATACCTTCATCCGTGTCGTTATGTATTTAAAATCTTTGCTCCGACACGCTTAAATAATTTATTTTGATACAATATTTTAATGCGATACGTGAAAATTTCTTTGGGATTTTGATTAACTGGCTCATCTCACGTGCAACCGAATGTAGTTGATGAAACATGGACAATTGGTAGAGGGGAACCTCAACCTAATATTCTTACTCTTTGATTACCCTGTTGGACTAAACGATAGACTTCTCGATGTTAGAAATACCTAGTCCGACTCGCACTTGGCCAGTTTTTTTGTAGTTAATGCTGATCTTGAGTTTAATCATCTTTTCTGGCGTTCATCCCGTTTCCTATATTAAATTAAGGTGCTTGTCGTATTCTTTCTAATAGGAAAACTTCTGAACATTTTCACTTTGTTCAAGTAAATTAAGATTTGGCATTAATTTCACGGTGGAGTATTTTGTTAATTATGTATTCTTTCTACGATTGCTCAGGTAAGGTTTTTGAACATGAAAACGAAACTATACCTAAGTAGATATTATAATATTTATTTGGTAAAGATAAATATGTTTTATTATGTTTTTATACAGTGAAACAGCAAAAGTGTTCATCGAAGTTCAACATTTCCCGTTAAACCTGTAAATTTACACAATAAATTGTACCGAACTTAAAACCCGATGTTTTTGGATAGAAAAGCAACGAAAACTACACATTTAATTTGGCGGCATTCCTGTCCTGTTATCTATTGAGTTACGGCCGATTTCGATTTCAATTTATCACACCACTAAATCTGAAGCGATATTGCTTTGCGGATTTGGTGGGGAACTTTTGTGGAATATTGAATTAATAAAACCTTTAAAAGATCGTTTTTAGGTACACAAGGTTTTTTAAGTTTTCTCAGGGGGTCAAAGGTATTTTACCGTAGGTAATCTACTTGAAGATAAACTTAAGAAGAGATGTTTGGCTTTATTGAAATATGGTATATTATTTGCGAGCTACTCATAGAGCAAATTGAATTTTTTTTCTACAATGTTCCACTCAAACTATGTTATAATACGTTATTTGTTATTTCCCTTTAGGTTCGTTCCGTCAATCTACAATATTTATGTATGTGACAGCTAAGGGTAGGTGAATATGAACTTGAAATTATTCAGTCAAACTTAGGTTTATCATAAATTCCCCCTGGCGTTCAGGTGCCGCTGCCGCAGTACGCTCGGTTCGCTCGCTGGGCATTGCGCGTTCTAACTTAAGCTAATTATTCATCCTAAAGTCAGGCCATTTGGTTGTATTATTGAAATTACTTTAACTTAAGCTGCTTGTCAAATATTTCTTCTTCAATCTTAAATTTATTTCACACCTACCTTTAGCCATAACATATCTATACTATTGATGTCGAACACTATAGAAGGTAGGTATCAAACATGGAATGATACGAAAAGAAACTAAACACAGTTCTCTAGAAGTTCTCTTATGAACACTAAATAATTTAATCAGACAGCTCAATGACATGTCGCCGTTAACTCAAACTTCCACCATCTATGAAAACATAAAATTTAACATACATTAAAAAATTACCTTTAAATGTATGTTAGAAATTGAAAGAACTTTTTGGATAACCTCAAAAAACAAACTGGGAGCCTTTGCAATATTTATTCTATATGTGCTACAATTTATATCTCATCCCTTAATTACACGAGAATAATGCGATAAACGGTGACATTTGGTTAGACGTAAATCTCAAACAGCTCATTACCCCATAAAAAAATACATTTGAAGAGGGTTTTGCTAGTCTTATCTTGCCCTGGAGTATGTTGTTCCATCACTAAGTACCCCTGTCTAGTCACTCTTATCTTTAGATGACATATCTGTAGGTAAACGTAACAATTACAAGAAGAGAAGAGAAGTAGTAAATCCTGGATTGCATATTATTATATACGCGGAATAATCCCGTCTTTAACAACTTTGTTCGTGCAAGCCGACTATCGAATAACATTTTTTCGATTTTCTTATTTGACATTCGAACACTTACTGAATGTGGCGATGAAGGGTAAACAAAACTGAACACCTCTATTTGTGATTGCTATACCTAAAGTTTGATTGTATTAACTAAGAATGTTCGAAACCCCGCTGGCTCATTGTTCTGTAAACCATGCCTGCGTTCTCAGATGGGTGACCAGTGTGACCACTATGTGACATTTTCATTCACGAACATTTCTGCATATCTCATTTCTTTCCATTTCCTTGGCATTTGCTTTCAAAGACACGTAAAAGGGGTGGTTCATTTTTAGCGACATAGCAGTCATCAAACGAAGTTGAAAAATATAATGCGGCTTGAAAAGTTTCAACAGTTAGTCGAAGAAAGTTGCGCCGATCTATCTCAACACGATCACCACCTTTTACATGGGACAAAAAACAGTGGTGAATTAAAAGTGCATCCGCCTCTGACCACTGCTTCCCGGATAAAGGTGTGAATATTTTGTATATGCGTAAAAACATTAACGGTAAATAAGTTTTTGAAATAACTTCTTACTGTACAAAAATGATCATAAATATTGGTCATTCTTGATTTCTTAATTATTTTTCCTGGATAGAGTTAAGTTATTAAGTGGTGCTGGCGCATACCCAGGAAAGTTATGAAAGAATTGCACATTTGCTCCACGGTAAATAATGTTACCGACTTATTGTTCTCTAAAACTTGTTGATAAATCGGGTAAGTTTCTTTCGTTTTATTAACTCGACACTTCCTTCGTTTTTACTTAGCTTTTATACCTACGTTAACTTCGGAATTACTGGTTACAAAGGTGTAATAATTATATACGTCACGAAAAGTTTTCTAAATCCGATTGTTAAAGAAATCGTTTTTATTGGAGCAACCGTCACCATAACACATACTCAATCGAACTTAAAATAACCCTAGAGATGCGGCACTTAGGATTACCCAAATTAAGTCTAAGTAGTAGTAGTTCCTGAAATTCTAGCGTTCAAATAAACAAACAAACAAAAACAAAACACATCACACCCAAACAAAAACTCTTCAGCTTTATAATGTTAATTATATGGATTACTAGCTGACCCGCGCAACTTCGTTTGCGTAAGAGAGAAAGAGAAATAGAAAGGTTCCCTGTTGCGTCAATCTCTATTCTTTTCGCGTGGTTTCCTATCGCGTGTTTTCCTGTTGCATTATTTTAGCACAAATTAGATTTCCATTAAAATGGTTATTGCAAGCGAACTTAATCCGAAGATTGAAGAGTCAAATTAAACTCTTCGTAACTTCTTGAATTCAAGTACGATAGGACGGAGATCGTTAGTAGTTACCCTACGTATTAAGTACGTAATGCCTACTAAATGATACAAAAAGGGAAATTGAAAACATATATCAGTTTTGTTAAGAGATTCAAATAACTTCTTTATCCAGATGTTTACATTGAGGAGCCACTTTGACATAAAACTAACTTTTTATCTATTGGCCTACAAATTCAAAAAATTGTACTATTTTTTTTATGATTGTCTACTAAATGAGGACTTAATTTAAACTTAATTTAAAAAGTGAGGTGGCTCCTTAATTCCTACGGACACTACTAATACTACTGGCAAAGAGTAGTGTCAAGGGAAAAGTACATTAAATAACCCTTAGCACTACCGCTACCGCTTAGCAGGGTTACTGGTAGTGCCAATCGAGCTTAGGGGAAATATGGGTCGGCATGCAGCAGCGCCACTGGTGTTGCAACGTTCATATGCTACAGTAACCAACCCATCGGATGGGCCGTAAGCTTGTCTGCCAATTTAGTAGTATAAAAAACCAACCAAGTGTGAAATGGACTCGCGCACAGACGGTTCCCTACCAAAAAACGGCACAAAATCACGTTTGTTGGCTATGAGGGCCCCTTTTTCTGACTATAGTATTTGTTGTCTTATTGGCAACATAAATATATCATCTGAATTTTGCAGCTCTCTAGCTATCACGGTTCCTGAGATACAGCCTCATATCGGACAGATAGACGGACAGCGAAGTCTTGTGAATAGGGTACAAACCCAGACTGAGGTGAGGGATTCACACACGCCCCGAAGAAGTGGAATAACACCCAGGCCGCACTGGTAGCCGAAGGTCTGTTGGGAGTCCAGGGGTATCCTTCCGAGGACTTGTCTGGGGCTCCCAATCCGGTAGGCTGTTTAGGTAGGATACGCGTGGCTTTTGGTCGGTAGGGGTCGTATATACTGGGTGTAACAAAATTACCTCTCCAAATTTCATGAGATGACTTGGCATCGGAAATCAAATACAAATATGTAATAAAAAAGGGGGGTAAATTTTTTAATTTTCTTTTAATTTTTTTTTTGACGCACATTAAGAATTCATTTTTTACCGCGGCAATTCGAGGTAACATGGTCGCCGTGGCAAAACAAACACAGAGCACCCGTCTGGCTGTCGTTGTCGCTTCCTACTGCCGCTCATTAGCGATAGAAAGGGTGAAAATGAAAATTTATAGGACCTTTAAAACGGCTTTACGGTTAAAGTACCTATTCATGTGATTTTTTTTCTTCATTTTTGTAATGTTTTTTGACTGATGCCACGTCACGTGACAAAATTTGGATAGGTAATTTTGTTACACCCAGTATAGCATGTATGTATTATTTTCGATGTACGAACCCTTAAAATAGTTTCTTCCTGCGCACCTACGCCATTAATAATTTCAAGGTTCTAGAATTCTAGATCGATCAGTTAAGTCAGTTTTTGTTTTCATATAAATCTATCAAATCAGCATGTACGCTCCTGGACGTAGACCTCTCCTAATTTACGTCCTGCGTCTTCCGCATCCAGCCTGCGACCTCTTCGTCCTCGGCCCATCTATCGGGTAGACCGAGTCGCGGTGGCCGCTTCAGAAAAATCGGAACTTATTCGGCCGTTTCCTTCCGCCGCGCCGTTTTCTATTTTTATATGAATCTATAGATATAATTTTGACTAAATAAATCAAAATACACGTATTTTACTTTGAGTAAGGTAAATCTATATCGGTAAGTATTTGTAAAAATAGATGATGTCTAGTGTATTCCCGTTCGTCCCTTCGACTTCATCCCCCGAGGGGGACGAATGGGAAGTCACAAAAATAATTATTTAATCAGTTCCCGATCGTCCCATTCCTAATTCAAGAGGCTGCAGGCTTTGTCCTCTTACTGTTTTTGTGCTAATACATAATTTTTTGTTTACAAAATGCTAATGTAGTTTATCCTATTAGACATTTACTGTAGATTTCATCGGCTAATTGTTCATCTATAATGCCTCTGATTGTTTGTATTCATCTAATTGGCTATCCCTGTACAAAATATGAGAGTAAGCGAAGATGGTAATACCTACTCTTTGTTATTCGTACGCATGAACCGTGTACAGTACACCTTACCTACCTACTTATTTTTTCATAATTCCAAGCCAGCCAGGTTCAGATTTTCTTCTCACAAATGTATTTTGACATACAAAATAATATGTAGGCATTTTCGCTTATTGAAATAAATATACGCATAAATAAAATACACAGAAAATTAATACAATCTGAAATGTTTTGACATTTATCAAAAATAAGACCATTTTTTTTAAAATTTAAAAATCAGCTGTCATGTGTCAAAAAAAAAAATTAAAAAGTTAGTAGTTAGTAGAAGACTAAGGAGTATCAATATGAACTATGAGGCAAATGGCCCCAAATTTTTTTCTAACCCATTTAAAACATGTTAAATGATAAATTTCAATAAAATAAAATACACGTCTCCCATCAATTCAGTTAAAGATGTTTTATGCCAAGTTTGAAGAAGATCGGACCAAGGAATCACGTAGTCCCATACAAACTTTGCAACCCTTGTTTACCCCCTTAGGAGTGGAATTTTCAAAAATTTCCTCTTATTGCTCGCCTACGTCACGTAAGGAGCATATGTGCAAAATTTCATGCTTTTAGACCCAGCGGCTTAGGCTCTGCGTTGATCGTCAGTCAGTCAGTTTTTGTTTTTAACCCCCGACGGAAACCCGGACGGGGTGTGTGTGTGTGTGTGTGTAAGTCTGTCTGTGGCATCGTAGCTCCCAAACGGATGAACCGATTTTGATTCTGTTTCTTTTGTTTGAAAGATGGGTTAGGGGAGAGTGTTCTTAGCTATGTTTTATAAAAATCGGTTAAGCCATTTCAAAGATATGAGGGGTGAAAGTGGGGATGAAAAATTAAATTTGTTCAAATATACCCGTGTTGGGTATCAAATGAAAGGTCATAACTTATACATCACGATACCGTTTTATGAAAATCGGTTTAGCCATTCGAAAGATATGAAGAGTGGAATGTATTTCTAGTTCTGTAACCACACTCCGCGCAATTCGCATTAGTTCTGAATAATTGTTGATAGATACGTATGTTGATATTCAAAAACCCCTATAAAAAGCATGAAATAAAAAATTAAATTAAAAATTTAAAAAATCCCCGACTCACAAAAAAAACAATAAAAAAACCTGTAAAAAGTAAAAAAATAACTAATATTATGACCTATCTACCATAAGTATTGAACCTCGGGATGCGGGGTCCTACTAACATCTTAAGGACCCCAATGGGTCGGATCCTCCTCGTGGTGCATCCTGGGCAACGGAGTAGCGACCACTCCCCTTCCTCTGTGGGGGAGTTGTGCTACTCTGGCTAATTCCGGCCGAGGCGGGAGTAACTCACCTGTGGGTTGCTCGGTGGTGTGTGTTGCTGCCGGCCGTGCCGTTATTCACGGCCGGCAGCAGCAATGATGGGTCGCCGTCGCTTCGCCTCCTTTGCTGGCGAGACGATGGCGGCAAAGTGGGAGAGGCACTGCGTGGGGGGCGGGAGTTTGGGTAGATGCTCCCGCCCTGCCATGCAGTTCGGGCTGCCGGCCGTGAATAACGGCGCGACCGGCGGCAACAGTGCTGGGCCGCTGTCACCTCGCCAGTTGACGAGGTGATGGCGGCAAAGCGGGAGGTGCACTGTGCGGGGGAGCGGGAGTAACGGATAATGCTCCCGCTCTGCCGTGCAGTTCGGGGGCGCCGCGGTGAGGAGTCACTGCGCGCCCCCGATTGTTTCTTGACCGTGGGCGTAAGGTCGGGGGACCCCGCCCACCAACGGTCACATGGCGGTGGGCACCTTTTCCGTGTTCCAGGGGTGCCCATTAGCGCACGCCTGCGCCAGCCGCTCTGTCTCCTCTATTACAGAGGGGCGCTCGAGAGCGATGCAGGCGTGGACTTCAGCTCCTTAGGGAGCTTTGGGGAGCCGCCCATCTGGCTCCCCCGAGGAGAGCCCCGAATAAACGGGGCGCCCCTAGCCGGGTCGACGTGAATAATCTTTTGATATCCCTCGGCCCGGCTAAAGGGTGAGGAGGAACACCGCGGGGTTTAGTGGGTAGGACGGTCCATACCGGACCGGGCCGGGAGTCCCACACACCATCCCAGCTGCCCCCGCAGCTGGGATGAAGGCGCGTAAATGCGTTCCCCGCGTCAACAAAAAAAAAAAAAAAGTATTGAACCTTTATTATTATTATAGGTAGCTATAATATTTACGTATTCATATTGTTAACTAACAGTTTGTCTCGTCGGGGACCGCTCACCTAATCATAACCTAATCGTGCGTCTGTCTCTATTTAGGTATAGAGCGGTCCCCCCGACGAGACCAACTGTTAATTAAAAATATGAATACGTAAATATTATAGCTACCTATAATAATAATAAAGGTTCAATACTTATGGTAGATAGGTCATAATAATAGTTATTTTTTTTTACTTTTTACAGGTTTTTTTATTGTTCTTTTTTGTGAGTCGGGGGTTTTTTAAATTTTTAATTTAATTATATATATAGACTAGCTGACCCGCGCAACTTCGTTTGCGTAAGAGAGAAAGAAATAATAAGGTTCCCCATCGCTTCTTATCTTATCGCGTGGTTTCCTGTCGCGTGTATTCCCGTTGTATTATTGTGGCACAAATTGGATGAGTTATCATAAATTAGATTTTCATTAAAATGGTTAGTGTAAGCGAACCTAATTCGAAGATTGAGGAGCCAAAATAAACTCTTCGTAACTTCTTAACGCCCTAGGCACATCTCCGCCGCGAAACCAGAACAGCGGAACCGCTGAATAAATTCCGCTGTGATCAAGTGTGGATTGAACAGCGGAACTGGGCAACGGAACCTGACACGAGTTAGTCGATGTGACGCTATCGCAATTTTTTCATATTATTTTTATTATCTGGATGACTTAATAAATACATAAAAGGTCTATTTCTGATGGCTTGAAGTAGTTTTTCCGTGAACTTCACGTCCATTTACTGAAAAAATATTAGTTTCGCCGTTCCGCTCTGTATTTCTGTCAATTTTGACAAACCGGCGCGTAGACAACTCGGCACCGCAATAACAAGGCGGCCGAAGCGCGGAGGTTTGACTGGCGTAGGAGCAGATTGGCGAAACCGTGCGGTGAAAGAGATAGAAGATAGTTAAATCTATGCATTAGAACAGACGGTTTCGCTAGTGTTCCGCTCCTCCTACATATTGACAGAACTTGGCGGAATTACTGCGGTTCCGCTATCATGGTTTCGCGGCGGAGATGTGTTAACGCCCTAGGCACATCTCCGCCGCGAAACCAGAACAGCGGAACCGCTGAATGAATTCCGCTGTGATCAAGTGTGAATTGAACAGCGGAACTGGGCAACGGAACCTGACACGAGTTAGTCGAAGTGGCGCTATCGCAATTTTATCATATTATTTTTATTATCTGAAAGACTTAATAAATACATAAAGGGTCTATTTCCGATGGCTTGAAGTAGTTTTTCCGTGAACTTCACGTACATTTACTGAAAAAATATTAGTTTCGCCGTTCCGCTCTGTATTTCTGTCAATTTTGACAAACCGGCGCGTAGACAACGCGGCACCGCAATAACAAGGCGGCCGAAGCGCGGAGGTTTGACTGGCGTAGGAGCAGATTGGCGAAACCGTGCGGTGAAAGAGATAGAAGATAGTTAAATCTATGCATTAGAACAGGCGGTTTCGCTAGTGTTCCGCTCCTCCTACATGTGACAGAACTTGGCGGAATTATTGCGGTTCCGCTATCATGGTTTCGCGGCGGAGGTGTGCTAAGGGCGTAAGGGCGTGAATTCCAGTAGGATAGAACGGAGATCGTTAGTAGTTACCCTACGTAATGCCTATTAAATGATACAAAAAAAACATTAAAATATATCAGCATCGTTACACGTTGAACGCCAGGCATAAAAACGTGGATATCCCAGCCGGCCGCGGCGGACACTGGTGTCTGACAATGTGTCGGGTCACGTGGGCCGCGGCGGACACTGGTGTCTGACGTGACATTGATCACTTCCGAAGCCTCTGGGAGGCCGACGGACAGCGACTACACTGTTTTTATTACGTCAATGGACCCGCATGTCCCTAAAGTACTTCCTTGCCGCTTGGCCCGAGAAAAATCAAAAGGACTTAGAAATTATAGGCTTTTCAATAAGTTGTTGTCAAATATATTCTAGGTACGTACAGTCAGTGTTTTGAGTTGTTCAATTGAGTGATATTATAGTTAGATAGATAGAATTTCAGCCTTTATAAAGCATTATACAGTCTGTTGTTAGAATAATTATAATAGCTCACAGTCAAGTACATTTTGAATAAGAAATGGGTTCAGTAGGACATTTTTTTTGTAAGAAGGCATATTTATCAAGACAGTTTAATCTGTTTCGGTTTAATTATTAGAAATAGGTTTAAAAAATAAATATTTTATCGTAAAAACCTATAGGAGTTGTAAAAGGCTACATATTAATAAAAACAAAATTAAATAACTATTTTTCTTAAAGAAAATAGGTAGGTAACAGCCGCACGAGTTAAAAAATAATAATGAACTTCTGAACTATGTTATCAAGTTCGGGATGCGGGGTCCTGCGAACATCTTCGGGACCCCAATGGGTCGGGTCCTCCTCGTGGTGCATCCTGGGCAACGGAGTAGCGACCACTCCCCTTCCTCTGTGGGGGAGTGGTGCTACTCTGGCAAATTCCGGCCGAGGCGGGAGCAGCCCACCTGTGGGGTGCTCGGTGGTGTGTGTTGCTGCCGGCCGTGAGTAGCAACACGGTCGGCAGCAGCAGTGCTGGGCCGCTATTGCCTCGTCAGTTGACGAGGTGATGGCGGCAAAGAGGGAGGCGCGTGGGAGCGGGAGTAATGGAAAATACTCCCGCTTCGCCGTGCAGTTCGGGGGCGGCGCAGTAATTAGTTCACTGCGCGCCCCCGATTGTATCGTGTTGCTGCTGTCGCTCCACCACATTTGCTGGCGAGGCGATAGTGGCGAAGTATGAGAGGCACTGCATGGAAGGGCGGGAGTTTGGGTAAATGCTCCCGCCCTGTCATGCAGTTTGGGGGCGCCTGCGCTGGGAGCTAGCGCACGTCCCCCGATTGTTTCATGACCGAGGGCGTAAGGTTGGGGGACCCCGCCCTCCAACGGTCACATGGCGGTGGGCACCTTCCCCGTGTTCCGGGGGTGCCCATGAGCGCACGCCTGCGCCAGCCGCTCTCTGACTCCTCTATGACAGAGGGGCGCTCGAGAGCGGTGCAGGCGTGGTTTTTTCAGCTCCTTAGAGAGCTTTGGGGAGCCGCCCATCTGGCTCCCCCGAGGAGAGCTCCGAATTAACGGGGCGCCCCTAGCCGGGTCGACGTGAATAATCTTTTGATATCCCTCGGCCCGGCTAAAGGGTGAGGAGGAACACCGCGGGGTTTAGTGGGTAGGACGGTCCATTCCGGACCGGGCCGGGAGTCCCACACACCATCCCAGCTGCCCCTGAAGCTGGGATGAAGGAGCGTAAATGCGTTCCCCGCGTCAAAAAAAAAGTTATCAAGTTCAGGATATCTATTGGTGCATTGTTTACAACACATACAAAAAAAAATACTTTAGGTTACAAATACGCATGGTGGAAGGCGCCGACAATGTGACCTGCGCGGCCTCTGCGATAGGCAAACCGGTTTTACTCTCTCACAGGCCATGACGGACACTGGTGTCTGCTATATTATAATTTCTCAGGAAATAATGACAATATCGCTAGTGACATTTTTTATGCTTGTTTACTAAATACGGACGTAAACTTCATTTAAAAAGGTGAGGTGGCTCCTCAATTCACACGGACACTACTAAAACCACTATACTTACTACTACTACTGGCATAGGGTAGTGTGAAGGTAAAAGTAGGTACAATTAGGTACCCTTCGCACTATCAGTTGGGTTACGAGATATTTTACTTTCCTGTGACTCTATCTAGTGGTAGTGCCAAGGGAAATATGGGTCGACATGCAGCAGCGGCAGCGACACTGGTGTTGCAAACGTTCATTATGCGAATTATTCCGCTACACAAACCAACCATCAGGTGGACCGTAAGCTTGTCTGCCATCTTAGTAGTATAAAAAACCGGCCAAATGCGAAACGAACTTACGCACAGAGGGTTCCGTAAAAAAAACAGCAAAACATCTAACATTGTTGGATGAGAGCCTCCCTTAATCCCCCCTTTTTCTGGCTTTAGTATTTGTTGTCATACTGGCTACAGAAATATATATCATCTGAAAATCTCAGCCCTATAGCTATCACGATACCTGAGATACAGCGTCATGACGGACAGACAGACGGACAGCGAAGTCTCATGAATAGGGTCCCGTTTTAGGGTACGAGTACGAACCCTAAAAATAAAATCGTTTCTTTGTGCGCACCTATGCCATTAATCTATTTTCAAGGTTTTAGATCTCGCTCGGTACCTAAGTCAGTTTTTGTTTTTATATCAATCAAATCAATATGTACGCTCCAGGACGTAGGCCTCTCCTAATTTACGTCCTGCGCCTTCCGCATCCGGCCTGCAACCTCTTCTAGGTCCTTGGTCCATCTGACGGGTGGACCAAGTCGCGATGCCCGCTTTAGAACTCGTTAGCTCGATCTGCCGTCGTCTGTAGTCTTCTGCAGATGAAGCCAGCCCGCTGGCACTTTGATTGTGTGTGATTTAACTATAAGTACTAATATTATAAGGAGGAAATACTTGTTTTTTTGTTTGTAACGAATAGGCTCCGGAACTACTGGACCGATTTGGAAAATTCTTTCACTGTTGGAAAGCTACACTCTTTGCGGTGAACAAAGGCTATATTTTATCCCGTATTCCCACGGGAACAGGAAATACGCGGGTGAAACCAAGTGACGTCAGCTAGTTTATAAATAAATCGAAATAACTTTGAGCGAAGTAAGTCTATATTTTAGTAAAAATTGATTCCTAATGTCCTTGTTAATTGGTTTAGAGAGCATTCCCTGCTTTTGCTAAGGGAATTGATATCTTAACTTCTTTCTTTCTTGTATTTCTGGATTGTGTAGGTCTTCATACTTTTGAGGCTGAGGCAATCCGTACTAATACAGTTTCTCCTATTGTGACCAGACATTTACAGTAGATTTCATCTGCTAAATGTCCATCTATAACGCCTCTGATCGTTTGTATTATCCCTGTATTCATAAGAAAGTAAGCGAAGATGGTAATAAATACTCTGTGTTATTCGGATGAACCGTGTAGGTACACCTTTATTACCTAGAACTGTTCTTTCATGATTCCTAGCCAGCCATGTACAGGTTTTCATTCTCACAAACAAAGAGAATACAATAGGTAATAAGAGTATTTTTGACATACAAAATATGAAGGCAATTGCGCATATTGAAGGGCAAAAATGCAAAAATCAATAAATGAAGAGTTACCTACCTAAAATTAATATTTGATTTTTTTGACATTCACTTATCAAAAATTGAGACCATCTTTTAATTCGAACTGAGCTTTCAAACATGTGTCAAAAAAAAACAAAAAGTACCGACTAAGAAGAAGTATTAATATTAACTATGGGGCAATTCCCCCCAAAGTATTTTTCTACCCAATTTTAGCCATGATAAAAGACAAATTTTAATAAAATACAAAACACGTCCCCTATCAATTCAGTTAAAGATGTTTTATGCCAAATTTAAAGAAAATCGAACCAAGGAATCACGTTGTCCCATACAAACTTTGCAACCCTTGTTTACCCCCTTAGGAGTTGAATTTTCAAAAATCCCTTCGGAGTATTTGTGCAAAATTTCATGGTTCTAGACCCAGCGGTTTAGGCTGTGCGTTGATCGTCAGTTAGTCAGTTCTTGTTTTTATATAAATAGATAAAAGACAGTCAGTCTAATTGAGAAGAAACCTATTAATTATTTTTTAAGTAACACTTTTGAAATGCAAAATATGAAAATGTGATCATTATGTGAATAGTCTACAGACTCGACCACTTTAAAATCTTAGCCATTGCATGAAGAGCATAAAGGTAACCTTTAGCAATATCTCTTTCATGTGAGTAAGTAAAATAGGACACCATTTTCCTGAGAGCATGCTCTTTTGTTTCGTCCATATTCTTTAATCTATTCAACCAGGCTCTCACTTCTTAACGCTGTACTATACAGTTTTTATTACATCAGTTTTTTTTTAGTTATGGGTATTCAGCTTGATTTATTGCCGAGAAAATGAATAAAAGGATCTGTTATGGTAAGTAATCTATTTAAGTACATTCAAACTGCTGAATGTATTTTGAACAAAAATGTGACACATAAATATTCAATGTTCTTTACTTTTCAATATAGTATGTGCACTAAATATATTATAAATATTATGAAACATTAAACTGCCCGCTATAATCAGGTGCCTGCCAAAAAAGACTAAATCAATCCAGTCACAAATTACTTTCGTACTAATTAAAGGGAGGTAATTTTGACTGTAATTCGATTTTTATGTAGCTAAATAATTGTAAGGGATTTCTACAGAAAATGCTGCGCCCATCTATTGTATAAGTATTTTAATATAAATCAAGCATTTAAAACAAAATAATAAAGTTGTTACGTTTGCCACTAAATTGAGAGTTGCTGGATTATACATGGTTTTAACATTTGGAAATCCCACATCGATGCCGATGGTTTTCATCATTTCAGTTTTCATCATTATCAGTTTTCAGTTAACCACTTAATAATCTCATAATTTTCTGTTATCCACCTAAGAATACCAATTTCTAAAATAATCATAAGAGATAACAATCAGTTTTATACTGTTTGGGAACTCGGTAGTAAGGGAAATTTTTCGTTCGATAGCCATGCTGCTCGGACGCTTGCATAATTTAATGTCACGTTTTGCCCGGGGGTTAAAAGTACCCGGTAACATTGGTATTGAAAAATCCACGAAATGGCACGTCACTGCCCAAGTTATAAGTCACCTTGTGGAATCCGTTACGTGAATTTGTAAATATAAAATAGGTCAGTATTGATTCAACCGCTTTTGCAACAGTTCCTTTACTGTTCTGAACTTTATATCAGAATTATAAAAACTTAAACAACAATAAACAGGGTTGGAAAATGATATCAAGCCGTTTACACTCCCGCATTGCTGCCATTTGCAGATGTTCAGCAATTTTTTTATTTATTTATTTACACTTTATTGCACGCCAGATAAAAAACTTAAGATAGGAACATTTGTTAAAAAAGCAGTACAATGGGCGGCCTCATCGCTAAAAGCGATCTCTAATAGGCAACCTTTGGATGGAAAAAGTTGGTTGCAGGTAATGAGTGGTAGTTGTTTGGCGTACTTCTAACTCCAGTGTTTTATTGAGTTACGTACATCATAATTATGTAATTTCCTTGCTATACTTCACATATAAATACGACATAATATTTATACATATCATATATCTATGTATTATTTATACAAACATACTCTATACAAATATATATCTATAAATAAATTTATACACACACATACATATAGCTAATCTACTTTGATAGATAGTGTTCCTTAACCATATCTTTAAATTTCGAAATTGTCTGCGCTCGCCTTATTTTTACGGGTAGTCGATTCCATAGTCGAATCGCAGTGACGGTAAAAGATTTGTCATAAAAAGTTGACGAGTGTGACGGCATCTTTAATCTTAAGTTTTTTGACGACCTCAGACATTTCACATGCGTATCGCAAAGGAACTTGAATCGTTCCTTAAGATAGGAAGGAGTTGAAGGGTTAAATAATTTATTAAACAGCTGTGAAAGAATATGAGCATCCCGGCGACGTCGTATGGGTAACCATCCAAGCTGCGTTCTGAAATGAGAAACGTGGTCATACTTGCGTAAGCCAAAAATAAACCTGATGCAGAGACTCTGGTAGCGCTCAAGTTGGTCTAGCTGGTTTTCGGCAAGATCAGGATAGCTGACGTCTGCATAATCTAATATAGGCAACAGTAACGCACTGGCAAGTGCAATTTTGGTGGTCATGGGTAAGAAGCATTGTAGTTTACGCAATGAGCCCACCGCCGCGAACATCTTACGACCCACTTCTTGTATCTGTGGCTCCCATGATAGTGTTGAGTCCAGATATATCCCCAAATTCTTCACTTTATTACTAATGGGAATAGTTGTGCTATCAAAAATTACCGGGGGGATATCCGACCACACAATTTTTGATCGAGTTCTGGAGCTGCCCAAGATAGCAACTTGAGTTTTCACGGGATTTACCTTGAGGCCATACGAACTACTCCAGTCGCTTATGTTTCTTAAATCTCTGTTTATGATTTCAACAGCTTCCTTCAATTGTTGAAGTGGTGCTTGACAATATATTTGTAAATCATCTGCATAAAGGTGGCAAGAAGAAGAAATATGAGTTGTGATGGAATTTATAAAAATTGAGAAAAGCAAAGGAGAGAGAACGCCACCCTGGGGTACGCCAACGGTAGTATTACACCAATTTGAGAACGAATTTTCAATACATACGCGTTGCCGGCGACCACGCAGGTAACTTTGAAGCCAATCAATCACTGTGGGAGATATATTAAGAGAGCGGCAAACACATAGCAATACATCAAAATCAACGGTGTTGAACGCATTACTGAAATCTAATAATGCGAGTAATGTCAGCTTTCCAGCTTCCATTCCACATCGGATATCATCAGCAATTTTGATCAGGGCTGTACCAGTACTATGACCGGGACGAAAGCCGGACTGAAAGGGATTGAGGATATTATTTTTGCTGAGGAATCTACTAATTTGTAAGTGTACAAGACGTTCGAGGACTTTAGATAGGAATGGGAGTATGGATATGGGGCGGTAATCTGTGAAAGTTAGTGGTTTGGTCTTTTTAGGAATGGGAATTATGCGACTGTTTTTCCATGAGGTTGGAAAGACACCACTGGTTATGGAGTAGTTAAAAATGTGGCATATAATGGGAAGGAGTTCATTGAGGATGGGAAGGACCATTTGACGACTGATACAGTCTTCACCAATTGCCTTCGATGAGATTGATATGATTGCCCTCCTAACATCACAAGCAGTAACGAGGTTAAAGACGAAAGGGGGATAGTCGGGTTTTGGAAGAGATGAAAGAAAGTCAATTGTTTGTTCCTTAGTTGTCCTATCAAAGTTGGACGACGCAGCAAAATGTTGATTTAATAAATCAAGATTTAAATCCTTAGGCATTATATCTTGTTGTTTTCTTCCAACCCCCAAAGTCTTGAGAAATTTCCAGACTTTTCCTGAGTCGCTATTTTGTATATTATTGTAAATGTGTTGGCGTTGTGCATTCCTACACACCTTGTTGCAGTGATTACGTATTGAGACATATCTGTTATAGTTGTTTTCGTTGGGTCTTATTTTATATTTAAATTTAGCACTTTACACACAATTTACACCCAAATAAAAGTGGCTGAGGTGATGATGAACTGGCTAAGAACCTTCCTCAGTCATATCACAATGATAGCAGCATTGCAGATCCTCCAAGCCGTTTTTGAGTTATAGATATAGGTGTCCGACCTAATTTAGTGCGGACGTACGCACATCAACAGAAATTTAAAAAAAATGAAACCAAAATTGCGTTTAATAGGTACAAAATAAATCTACACCATGTCCCTAACGAGTCTGTGACAACAAATCGCTACGCAATACATTCAGCGACAGTACGGGGCCATAAAGAATGCACATCGGCAATCATCGCATTTCCGAATGCAAACGAATGCTCATTTCCATGTACATCAATTATTAGATTAGTCGTTTATCAGAATTTGAATTTAGCACTAAGTACTTTATTGTTGTTTTGTTTTGATTTCACTTGAAATATATAGAGATGTAAAACACGATGTAACTATTTTTAATTATTGCTATATTCTTGTTAGGAAAAAATAATCTTTAAATAATCGACAAAAAGTGTAATATTGTGGTGACAAATTGCTAGGCCATCGGCCACAACACGGTTTAACCCTGTACCCTTAGTCGACTTATGCGACATATTATTTTTCTTATTCTAATAGAACATCGCACGGGGAAAAATACGGAATTAGTATAATAAAAACAAAATCATGTATATTCAATTCCTTCCATTTCACTATCTGTGCTCTCATTGAGGTCTGTGTCACTGCCACTATCAGCTGTATTTATTACTAGCCTATCCAATCTATCTATTTTGTCGTCCATAGCGTGTTGAATTCCTCGATATTCATTCTCGCATTTTATCGCATGATCGCAAACCTTTTTCCACTCATCAGCCCCGATCATGTTTAGTAGGTACTAATTTACTTTTATAGGGGTTTTAGCAGCTCTATATATATATTGGCTTAGATAAGCGACTGCACTCTCTCGCATTTGAACCATGACTGACAAAACAAACGTCATGGTGTGTGCGACACAGATATCGCTATACGAAGTCGAAATTAGCCGATTGCCTCTTTCTAAAGCTCGATGTGCATTCTTTTTGGCCCTTTACTTGTACGTATCTGATACACACGGCACAAACACTAATGGCATAAAGGTTGTTAACTTGCCAACGTAATTTAATTCATAGACTTTGCACCCTTATTACATTTTATTTATTTTTTCACTTACGTGTGTTTTTTATGTTCTTACCTTTATTTTATTTAATATTATAAAGGCAATAACAAAATGGAGACAGAGAAGATTTTATGCGGTTGGGTAGAAAAGCCAAGTGGCGAAAAGTCAGAGGTGAGAACTAAATGTGTTTTACTGCTTAAAGGTTCTTTGTACAGTTTTTGTGCACTTGAGAGATCAAGTGCACAAAAACTTTAATATACTTTTTTAATATACTTTAATATACTTTATTGAGATTCAGTATAACAATGTTCATAACAAATACAACTCTGATCTTCACACTAGGATACCCTGTGTCGTGAAGATCAGTCTCTTTCGCTAGACATAATAAAATTCTAAACATTTTTTTTAACGAATTATAAGTGAGGATAAGCCTTTAATTATAGTTGGTGTGTCCAGGTATGTGTTTGCATATGAAACTGTACAAAGAACCTTGGCATGAAAATGCCAAGCATTCCTAATCGTAGATTTTTGGACACTTAAAAGCCCACCAGGTTTCGTTATCGTGAGTTCCACACGAAAAAACGCAAACGAGTATGAACAGTTAAGTTACCTTCGTAATTTCTGTAAGGCAAAACGGTCAGGTTATATTATAATCAATATTAATTAGCAATTAAAGTTGTGGCATGAAGTACAAGTTTTTTAGCAAAATGTGCATAATTTATTACAACAAGTGCCAACTATTAAGAATGCAAAATAATTTAAGAATATGAACATTTTCTTAGGTCTTGCTAAAAGTGCTTTAAAAATGCTACGTTATTACATCAGTGTAACCAATCAGTGTAACCATGGGTCAGAAGGGAAATTCCAATATTAACTTATATCCACAGCTCATCGTAAACAAAACAAATATTCTCATAGCAAGCTCCAAATGATTTAGTTCAAGAATTAGATAGGTTACGTACATACTAAAAATATATTTCCTATGAAACACATTTCATATTATTATGCTTAAAATTTACGTCAGTTACGAACAAAAGTTGTGGAGTAAACCCTGTCGCAGCCGTGATATCGCGGCATATTTACATACCTAAAGAGGCACGTTTAACTTCATTCCTTCAATATACGATTTCTAATATGTAATTTTTATTCCAATCTCATGTACGCAAATACGTCTGGAAATGTCACATTTATTCTAGATTCTATTTCAACATTTAAGCTCACGTTGAAACCTGTCAGTTACATTTATCTACGTTTATGGAATAAAATACATCTGTGGTACCTATTTTGTGTCAGTATTTTATAGTAGCGAAGTTGAAAAGAAACTTTGTTACAATAAAATAATTTCTTAAAGTTTATTACAATACAACTTACAGACTATTTCCACATTTATGAATATAAACATACCTAAGCGATGCAAACAGCAACCGTACAACACTTAGATACTACGACTACTGCATCGCGCTTTATGACTTCTGTCGTTAAATTAAACTAGCAATCCTGCTGTTGGAGACCACTTTCTGAATAATGACATTCAAAACAGTCCAACATCAATCAGCGGGCTGCTGCTCACTGACCTACATTGCCTATTAAAAAGAATTATTCTTTTGGGTCGGTGAAATATTTCACCGTTTCCAACGACAGGCATTATCAGCTCCGAAGACTTGACTGCCTCTGTGGCGCGGTCGGTAGTGATACCGCCTGTGGCGCTGGAGGTCGTGGGTTCGATTCCCACCGGAGACAAATATTTGTGTGACCCATAAATGTTTGTCTCAAGAGTCTGGGTGTTTCTATGTATAATAAGTATGTATTTAAAAGTATATAAGTATTAATATTTTTCATATTCTTAAATAAATAAATAAATATTCACGGACATCTCACACAACGCCATCTGATCCCAAAGTAAGCTAGGAATAACCTGCTTGTGTTATGGGTATCAGACCACGGATATTAATACTTATATACTTTTAAATACATACATATTATACATAGAAACACCCAGACTCTTGAGACAAACATTTATGGGTCACACAAATATTTGTCTCCGGTGGGAATCGAACCCACGACCTCCAGCGCCGCAGGCGGTATCACTACCGACTGCGCCACATTCATACATTCGAATATAATATTCCTCTTAAACTACATACTGAGTGAAATGTGGTTTGTACCGATCTAAAATAGCAACAAACCTGTCAGCAATATGAAAATCAATGCAGCTTCCATAAATAAGTAGTGTCCGACCGAAACTGGTTTTCCGGCCGAAACCGAAACCGAAACCGAAACCGAACTTTCGGCCCCAGGGTCAGTTTCGGCCGAAACCGAAACCGAAACCGAAACTCACGTGTTCATATTGAAAAAAAAAAAAAAAAAAAAAAAACAGCCAACTGCGAGTCGAATTCCCGCACAGAGGAATCCGTTACAAAAATTACGTTTGTTGTGTGGATGTTTTTTTCTGATTTTAGTTGGTATTTTTTGTAGCACATGGTTAGGTGGTCGGTGGTGGCAGTATTTTTGAAATCTCCAACGCTTTCAACACCTTGCCCTGGAGCTGCGTTTGGGAGGCGCTTGTTTACCATGGAATGCCTCAATACCTATGTCGAATTGTCGGGGCCAATCTTTCCGAGAGAGCCATAACTTATCCGAGCTGGCTAGGGCAGGGTCGGCGAGATGTGTCGTTCGGTGTTCCACAGCATCGTTCTTAGGACCGCTCCTGTGGAACATTGGTTACGATTGGGTGCTGCGTGGTCCGTTGCTCAGAGGTGTCGGCGTAACCTGTTACGTGCGTAACGTGTTACGACGACACCCTAATTATAGCGCGAGGACCAACGCACCGAGACGCAGCCCTAAAGGACACCTGCGGGATCCAGCTAACATATGGGGGGCGTCAGCATCGACATCGAGCTCTCGATGACGTATCAGGGACTCGTACTCGATAGCCGGTGTAACTTCGGATACCACATCCGGAGTTTGGTCCCAAAACTAAGGAAGGGGGCATCAGCCGCACTCTCGCGGCTGTTGCCCAATATCAGGGGACCCAACGCTCCCTGCAGGATACTGTACTTTGGGATTATGCCGAGCATGGCTTTATATGAGGTCCCTGTATGGGCGGAGATCCTGATGGCCAGCAATGCGGCTAAATTGCTTAGCCCGCAGAAGGCGATGGCTGTCAGGGTAAGGATAGGGGATACCGCATGATCTCAGTTGAGGCGGCATGTCTTCTAGCCGGGACCGCTCTATGGAACCTGGAAGCGAGGGCCCTTGCGTCATTGTTTAAATGGCGCAAGAAGGCGCTGGAGCGGGGCCATAGGCCAGCGCTGGGGAGGAAGCGGGAGAGAACTCTCCCATCCAAGTTGCACAGTCTGCGATGGCGCGCCCTATACTCTCTGCCTCTATGACCAGGGGCCTGAGGACGTCTGCTCACCGTCCTTATAGAAGCAGGCCCTAGACGATAGCGTGAAGAGAGAAATTTATGCACGCCCCCCTCAAGTAGCGGGATAACAACTGAACAACCCACCAAAGACGCGGCCGCAGTATGCTTCATTCCGAGGGCATACTCGGGGTTCCCAACGCGTGGTTTTTAGCCGTTAGGACTCCGGCATAGCATCCCTGTAGGATTTTCCTCAGGTTAAAAAAAATTGCGGCTACAGAAATACATCAACAGTGAAAATTTTGGGGAGAGCTCCAAAATTTTCACTGTTGATGTATTGCTGTAGCCGCAATTTTTTTATTCAGATAGAGATCTGGCGCGGTTACAACCTCGTGGCTAAGAGACAGACGGACTGCTAGGCCTCATGTCTCGTTAATAGGGTCCCGCTTTAACCCCTCCGTGTGAGAGTCAGACTCGCACTTAGCTGGTTATTTTCTCAATAGGTGCAGCAAGTTCCACCAAGTGTCATCAATCAACGGTATTAATCTTCTCAAGTGTTTATTTTAGAAATATCTCCACCTGAAGATGAGTTTCTTTCTTTTACTAGTGGAATTACACATAGATGCTATTGCGAACTCCTACTGACTAAAACCACACGGTGCCCTGCTACTAGCTCTTAGCAGGTTTTGGTTACCATCTAGAAGTGTATAACTAAAACTGGACAAGAGTGAGCCGGACTCGCGCACGTAGGGTTCCGTACAAGAAAAGCGGCCAAAAAGTCACGTATTTTGTATGGGAGGCCCCCTCTAATACTAATATTACTGCTCGTTCACTCTAACTTTGCCGCTCGGCTCCATACTAAAGTCGAATTTTTAATTAGACGAAGTAAATTGACAGCAACTAATGTCACTTCTTCATACAATGTTGCGTATTTTCTATGACGATGTGACATTAGTTACTGTCAATTTACTTCGTCTAATTAACAATTCGGGTATACGCCTCTACGCCAGTGGCAAAGTTATAGCGAACGGGTAGTATGTCTATTTTTATTATTTGTTGCTATAGCGACAACATACATAATCTGTAAAAAAAAATATCTGTCTAACTATCACGGTGGACGAGTTACAGCCTGCTGACAGACAGACAGACAGACGACCAACACAGTCAACGTAACCGACAACAAAGGGGTTGGGTTATGATATGTCCTAGATGGAGACGTCAATTTGGCGAGCTAACTATAAAAAAAAAGATCTTTAGGATTCAGTAACCAAAAGTAAAAACGGGATCCTAAAAAGGAGGTCTAAGACATAACACATGGGTAACTGTCTAGTACTTCTCAATGATTGTAATTGCTTGTGGTTTAAGTAAAGTTGTATTATTGTAACTATTGATTGGAAGTCCTTTGTATATCTCTAAATCTTCGGTTAGTAATATATTAACTGGTTGGGCTGACCCCAACCACGTCACAAGCAGAGCAAGACACTCAAAATTCATAAACACGTGAGTTTCGGCCCGGCCGAAAGTTTCGGCCCATTTTGGCCGAAACCGAAACTGCGGCCGAAACTCGATTTTTTGGCCGAAACTGGCCGAAACCGAAACCGAAACCGAAACTTCGGTCGGTCACTATAAATAAGTTATATTGTAGTTTAAACGTTCAAAATATAATAAACTTTATATTTAGCTCAAACGCACGCCAACAAATTTCCGTACTTACCTATGTACACAACACATTATAAATTCTCCTTTGACTGTACTTACTTTAATAAATTTTAATTATGAATTCAATTCATTAATAAATTAGAAATTATACGTATACCTATAAGTAGATGAGAAAAAGGGTGCAAGTCAAAATATTAAAACAGTGAGTAGATAAAAAATTTAAAATAAATATAGAGAGGACTATGATCAGCTGTTCAGTGTGTGTTTATAGCACGATATTATTTATATTAGCTGATGAAATTTGAACTTGAATTTTGGAGGGCATATTAAACGCCTATGACTGCATAATCATAAGCCTATAACTGCCTGAAAAATTTATGACTGCATAGACGCATGGCATGTATGGTCTACTTCGTATTACCTACATCGATTATTCAGCTTTAGCAGAGTTTTCTAGGTTTAGAGGTTAATTTCATTGTTCAATACCGACAGTCATTAATATTATTAGTATGCAGATTGTCGCATATTTTCCGTTTTATTGTCAGCCATTGGCTATTATCGACATCTCGACATCATGAATTTCATACTCCATGAAGCAAGTCCCGGCGTCGTGGAAGATCGCGCACGTGCATCCTGTGCCCAAGAAGGGTGACAGGACCGACCCGGCCAATTATAGGCCTATAGCCGTCACCTCCCTTTTATCTAAGGTGATGGAGCGTGTGATTAATACACAGCTTCTGAGGTACCTTGAGGAACATGACCTGCTCAGTGACCGGCAGTACGGTGACCGGCAGTACGGTTTCCGTCACGGTCGCTCGACGGGCGATCTTCTTGTGTACCTCACACACCGCTGGGCGGCGGCTATCGAGAGTAAGGGTGAGGCTCTAGCAGCGAGCCTCGACATCTCGAAAGCCTTTGACCGGGTCTGGCACCGTGGTCTTCTTACGAAATTGCCCTCCTATGGACTGCCCGAGAGTTTATGCGGATGGGTGTCCAGCTTTCTGGCCGGTAGAAGCATCAGGGCCGTCGTTGACGGCAGCTGTTCTGACTGCATGGCCATAAACGCTGGAGTACCACAAGGCTCAGTGTTGTCCCCTACTTTGTTTCTGCTGCATATCAATGACATGTTGTCTATTGACGGCATTCATTGTTATGCGGACGACAGTACGGGCGACACTTATTACACGTTCCGCCCCGGTATCTCTCGGGTTGCAGTGGAAGAAAGTCGTGAACAACTTGTGTCTGAAGTCGAGGCTACTCTCAATAGAGTGTCCGATTGGGGTCGACAAAATCTTGTCCAATTCAACCCTACCAAGACACAAGTTTGTGTTTTCACCGCAAAAAAGACCCCATTCACTGTGGCGCCACAATTTCAGGGCACATCTCTCACCATCTCTGAAAGTATAGGGATCCTTGGTGTTGACATCTCCAGTGATGTGCAGTTCCGCAGTCACTTGGAGGGCAAGGCCAGGCTGGCGTCCAGGAAGCTCGGAGTGCTCAGAAGGGCGCGGCGGTACTTTACTGCGGCGCAAGCACTGCTTCTTTATAAGTCGCAAGTGCGTCCGCATATGGAGTACTGCTGTCACCTCTGGGCGGGGGCACCCGAATACCAGCTTCGTCCATTTGACTCGGTGCAAAGGCGAGCTATGAGAGTTGTCAACGATCCCATACTTGCAGGTGGTGTGGAACCTCTTAGTGACAGGAGAGACTTTGCTTCTCTGTGTGTGTTCTACCGCCTGTACAACGGTTTGTGCTCTGAAGAATTGTTTGATATGATGCCTACGGCTACATTCTATCATCGCACCGCTCGCCATAGACAGGGTATTCATCCTCACACGTTGCGTCCTGAGCGCTTGAGCACGGTGAGATCTGGTAGAGGCTTTCTTCCGCGTACGCTTAGGTTGTGGAATGATCTCCCTGCCTCGGTTTTCCCAAACGCCTACAGTATGGGGTTCTTCAAAAGGGGACTTAGAAGGTTTTTAAAGAGTCGGCAGCGCGATTGTGGCGCCTCTGGTGTTGCAAACGTCCATAGGCTGCGGTGACCACCGGTACATCTGGTGGGGCCGTATGCTTGTCTGCCACTCGAGTGGTATAAAAAAAAAAAAAAAAAAAAAAAAAAAAAAAAAAAAAAAAAAAAATCGACAGTATATTTGTATATTTAAAGTAAATTTTATAGTCTCCCTAATCGTAATGAAATTGGAGTGACGGGAATTTTATCACCCGTCCATATTTCCGAGGATTTTCTTTGACTGCTTTGTGTTAATTTTATTCTGTGTTTATATTCGGGTAAGCACTTTATTTTATTACTTACCTAATACTGTACTCGTATTATCACGCCATAATTGAAGCGGTAAGACCTGATATAGAGGCCTTTTTTATTTAACCTGAAGGAAAATTTATCATGGATGCTATGCCGGACTCCTTCCGACTTTAAAAACCTCATGTAACGCCCAACAGTCTATGGTTGGGAGCCCCGGGCTAGCCCTCGGAAGGATGTCCCAGGACTACCAACAGAATATAAAGGGCCTGGCTTATTTTTTTTTACGTGCTGAAAATCTTTCATGGATGCTAGGCCGGATTTTTACCGACTCAAACCTACATCTTCCCTACTTACTGCCTATGGTTGGGATTGGGAGCCCCGGGTAAGCCCTCGGAAGGGTGTCCCCAGGATTCCCAACAGACCTTGGCTACCACTGCGGCCTCACCTAGGGGGTTCAGGTGCTATCCCGCGTCTTTGGGGGGTTGTTCGTGTGTTATCTCACTTTTTGGGGCGTGTGGCGTGTGTGAAACCATGACGTCACGCTGTCGTCTTCGGCCTGCTTCTGTAAAGACGGTGAGCAGCCCCCAATCCGTCCTCTAAAAAAATCAAATTTCGAAGTGTAAGGCTGGCTGGTTTGTTTTTACCAAACCACTCTGTAATGTAATTAGTATAAATACAGGCAGAATCTAACTAAAGAAGGTATAGAATAAAGCTATAAACCTAAATCCTAAAAGCCCTTGTTCCCATAACTAACCCACCAGTTGAGAGTCACTTGAAATTTACAAGTGCCATTGAACACGAAGAGCGGATGAGGTCTTTTATAATCCGCATCATTCGACAACTGACTGCACCCTTAAGGCATTCTAATCCAACAATACATTTTGTGGATTTTAAGTAGTCAGTGTCTTGGAACACTGAGATTTTGGTTGTGTATGGGGATCATCATTTGACAACGAGAACGAGTAGAAGCTGTCAAAAATATTTGTCACTTTGAAATTCTTTTTTAGACCCTAGTCTTGAGACTACATCGTCGGACTGTCTGTCCATCACGAAGGTGTATCTCAGAAAACTGGTAGCTAGAGAGCTGAAATTTTCACAGATTATGTATTTCTATTGCCGCTATAACAACAAATACTAAAATCAAAAAAAATTGTAAGTGGTCACTGTAGCCCATGGACGTTCGTAACACCAGAGGTATTACACTCACGCTGCCTATTTGATCCAATAGCCGTTATAACAAGGACATGCTGCTGTTAAAATTTTTAAATTTGCCTTAAGAGCGTTAATTCGGTTTTCAAATTTCTTTACGATCGTAAGAAATCAGCGCGGCGCGGCGCATATAGCCGTATAGTGCCAATTGTTGCTACCAACAAGTTTGATACTTTTGTTTTCCTTGATGTATTACCGGTGTCATATTCTTAGTCTAAGCGTTCAATCTTTTAATTTAATTTTTATGTTAGTAATATTAGTTAATAATTATATTGATTATTTTTATACAAAACGGGATCTCGCGTGGCACTATTTTATTATTATTTAAAGGTTTCGGTACCTTCACTTTCCTCGACGTTTCGACAGGGTTACACCTATCGTGGTCCCGAGATCGCCTCGGAAAGTGAAGGTACCGAAACCTTTAATTAATAATAAAATAGTGCCACGCGAAATCCCGTTTTGTATAAAAATATGTGTTCAACGCGTGTTAGTTTAAAACAAATTTGCAAATTTATTGATATTTAGTAGTGTGTGTGTGTGTGTCGAGACCCTAGGTTCATGGGCATAAAGTTTTTTTAAATTTTGAAGAAGCGCCTTGTGGAGTCAACTCGTGACCTAAGGGCTGGCAGTTATTTCTCCCAACGAATAAGCATCGCCGTTCAAAAGGGGAATGCTGCCAGTTTTTTGGGCACAATGCCACCGGGGCCCTATTTAGATTTAGTTTAGTTTTATTCATATTGTAAATAGTTATTATGCTTTATTGTAACATTTGTCTCAATAAATAAAAGAAATATTTCGACTCTAGTAGTGATAGATACTGACATCAATAAAATTAATAAAGTTGACATTTATTTACCTAACTAATATCAATATTGAAATTACAAATACACACACACACAAAACGGTTTCATAAGTTTATTTTTAAAGTATCTAAATATACGAAAATTGTAGAAAGTAATGGACAATATTCTATTATACACTATAAATATTTAAATTTGACAATACACATGGTTAAAAACAAATAATATTTACGTAGCAATGCGCAGGCGCTTGGCATGGTCCGATGTCTTGCTGCCTACTACAGATTCAGTGCTGGCAGGAACATTAAAATATTTTTAATAAATAATTCATAAATATTGTTGGATATTCTTACACAACATCATCTAGCCCAAACTAAGCTATAAGCTTGAGCTATGGGATCTAACTCTAATCTTAATATTGATAGTAGGTGTTTTTTATTTACAATAACCAAATATTTATTAAGAGGCATGTGCATAACAATGCACACCGCCAAGAAAAATGCTAATTAATTAGCCCTTCCGTATCGGCATTGATCGATTATTAGATACCTACTAAGATTAATTTTGGGAGGGACCGAACTGAGTTTCTTGGAGTGTTCTTCTCAGTCTGTAGCATTTCCGAACCCCCAGTAGAGTCACAAAAATGTTGACAAACCTGTTTTTTTTAAATTTCAAAGGGAATAAATTTAATTTAATTTTATTTTATCGACTCTTTCTGGGGTTAATCATTTTGGGCAACAGACATTTCATTTAGACATCCCGTATGGGCCAAGTTGTCTTTTTTCACTTTATAATAAAATATTATGAAAAAGTTAGCAAACTAATTGCTTTAAATATTAAAAATCAACAGACATTTGTCGTAAAAATTTAACAATTTAGGTTCCATCCTTGTAGTCCAGTACTCGTCGTCTTTCGAAATATTTACTGTGCTTAAGGGCAAATTAGTGTTCAGTCAAGCCAACATTTATCGATTTGCGGTGTACGCAAATCGATAAATGTTGGCTTGACTGAAAGTAATTTTAATACAATTCATTAAAAATATTTATTATATACACAAGATCACTAGAAGATAAAATAAACGCAGCTTCTCACTTGAATTGAAGTCGGCCTTGGATTTTAAAATACCAGTCATGCTTTGTATTAACAGATCCGTATTTTCTCCATAATTTAATTTTACCATCTGCTTTGGATTGTTCCACATCCATGTATATAGGGACAGTTCTAGGTTAAATTGATTGATTGATTGGTTATTAGGTCGTCTACAACAAGGTTTTTTAGCAGTGGTGAGACCCCGCCCCCTTCTGGACAACCTTTGGCCATGGCTGCGCACTGGTTTCTGCTTGTCTGTAGCTTTAAAATGAGTTATTTAGCATGTTATCTATCTATTCACTGACATCGTGTATACTCGGTGTTTTGCCAGTGCCGTGGTTATGCTTCTTTTTTTTAAAAGCTCCCTCTATGTTCATGAAAGTGCCGAGGCACATTGATTGATTGATTCTGGATGACCTCTTCTATTTTGTGTACCACTGCATGTAGTGCTGAGTCTGTTGACTTGCCGGGGGCAATATGCGCGTTGGTTGGAATGCAGTGTCTTATTTTGAAGGGCCGTCTCTCGATTGTCTCTGTCACACAATCTTTCCAGAGTTTTTAGCAGAAAAGACGAAGGGCTTATCGGTCTGTATAACCAGAGGTCCGAATCACAAATATAAACCCTTTACCGGGTTTTGGTATAAAGATCACTTAGACCTCTCTCCACAGTCAGGGTCACAGTTCCATTCATTGTCTGGCGTACAGATACTATGTAGCTGACAATATCAACTTGTGTCCTCCCCCATTTTATCACTGCAGGGAAGACTTTATCCTGTCCTGGAGATTTGAAGGACTTGAAGTTGTTAATTAGGTACCCATTCAGATTTTTGTAAGTTGACAGAATAGATTAGAACAGGTCTTGCGAGCTCCCACTGGACTTCTTTTGTGGATACGTATTCCACCAGCCACATGAGTGTCTGCAGCAATTGGCATCCTGGGAAGTGCGTTTGAATCAAAATACTCTCGTCTTCTTTTCATGATAGTTTACGTTAGTAGAATGATGTAGTGGTAATTTATATGTTATTAATTTATTGTTTTCGAGTAATTAAGTGATGTAGTGGTCATTATATAATGTTTATTGGCCTTTGAAAATTGCCGAAAGGCGAAACCAGTCAGGTGTAAAATAAATAAATGTTGTGGAACAGTACAAGTGCCGTTAATGAATATGTGCAGCAGGTTCCACCAAGTGCCATCCATCAACAGTATAAATAATTCTTTTTATGGGTTGGTCAGGCCGCCGCGCCGTCAGGTTTCTTTATAGATACTGACAGTTATGTCTTTTGTTTGGCCAGTATTAGTCTGACTCTAGCAGAAGTTTCTCCAAGACTTGGTACTTCTGTATCTCAGTCGCTACTTGTATTTTGCTTTAGCGGCTTTATAGCCGTCCCAATCCTGGTCTGGTTCCTCACAGGTGTTCCATAATTACCACTTATGAAATGGGGTGTTAATATGTTATTATCAATACCACACGAATAGTGACTACCTGCCTTGCGTACAATACCTACACTACGCTGTTATAACTTGGTCAGTTTTCGTTAGATTCATTTAATTTTTTTTATACAGTATTTTGAAGCGAAACTCTAGTCGGGGTGTCTGAGCTTTGCACTATACAAAAGTTCACGTTGTATATCGACCATAAATATTTATATCCTAGTCCTAGTCCTAGTCCTAGTCCTAGTCCTAGTAATATTATAAATGTGAAAGTTTGTGAAGATGTTTGGATGTTTAGATGTTTGGATGTTTGTTACTCAATCACGCTCTTACGGCTGAATGGATCCAGCTGAAATTTGGTATAGGGATAGAGTATAGTCTGGAATAACACATAGGCTACTTCTTATCCCAGAAAATTGTTTTCACGGGAAGCTGGAACGGGATCCAAAATTCACGAGGGCGAAGCCGCGCGCATCAGCTAGTATATTATATTATACGTCACAAAGTACTAAGATTGTTTGGTCACGCTAGAATTAGACTATTTTTGTTAATTTTTTCGTATTCAAAAATGGAACACCGAGCGACATGACCACTCTCTGAGAGCCTCTCGGCGGTACTAAATCGTATTTGTTCGCGTATCTGCATTTATAGGGGTTCACAAAATACTTTGTAAAAAAACATCTATATCTAGTTACTTATAAAGAAATATTTTTATTGTCAGAGGAGAAGTTCTGACATAATATTACATAATTATCATAATGATTTAAACTACAGAAGCTGGTGAAAAGACTACTTTATTGTGGTGAAAATTCTCAGTATTTGAGCAAACTTGACAGTCATTTTTCTCCAAAAAAAGGAACCTACCTGATATCAGGTTATTCTACAAACAGATAGCCTAGGCCTTTTGCAATTGCTTCGTATCCCTTGTTCATTAAATTTATCAGTTATTTGACATGAATTTAAGCATCGAAATCGATGCAAATCGTATGAATTGAAAAACCTTGTTCACTTTCGTTGATATTAACCATATGTAATCTGTTGTTAGGTAAAATATGTTTTATAAAACGTTTAGAGCGCTAAATTTACTAAGTATGTTAGTGAATACCATGTTTGTACGATAAATATTTAATGACTTTAAACGCAATGAAAAGTATGGTTCCTGAGCAAAACGTGGGGCGAAATATGTTAACCCTCTTAATAAAGCTGATTACACATTAATAAATGAGAATATTAAAAACATTAATTGGAATGAATTATTATGTAACAGGGACGCGGAATCTATGGTGACTATTTTTTATGAGCGAATATATGAAATAATTAGGACATACGTACCCAGGAAAATCAGCAAATCATCTCAATTTCCTGTATGGTTCTCACCTGCTCTAATTCATATGTATAAAAATAAAAATAATTATTGGATAAAATGGAAAAAATATTGTAACAAGTCTGACTATGAGCTGTTTTCACTTTTTAGGCAAAGATTTAAACATGAATCACATAAGTGTTACAAAGATTATATGGCAGCGGTGGAAAGTAGTATACAAAAAAATATCAAATATTTTTGGACATACATAAATAATAAGAAAAGTAATACAGATGTACCTAGTACTATTTTTTATAAAAATGTAGTCGCTGATAAGCCGGACGAAGTGTGTCACCTATTCTCATCATATTTCCAGTCAGTTTTTCAGCCCTCGGACGTGACTGATGATTTCGACATAGATGAAATACCTAATAGCAATGGTACCTCACACGCTTGGTTTAGCCGTATTACTCTTTCTAAAGAGGCAGTTCTGCGGGAATTAAAAAGCCTTGTTACCTCAAAGGGGCCTGGAGTAGACAACATACCACCTACCTTTCTTAGAGCCACTGCTCAAACAATTTGTCAACCTGTGCACTACATGTTTAATGCATGTCTAGAGGAGGGTACATTCCCAGCAATTTTCAAGTCGGCTCGTATTGTACCAGTTTTCAAAAGTGGTGAAAAGTCTAACATAGAAAATTACCGTCCGATATCTATTCTGTCAACTCTGTCTAAGACTTTTGAGCGGCTGGTCCATAAATTTATTTACCCATCAGTTCATAACCAAATTATTGAGCAACAACACGGTTTTGTTCAAAAACGTTCAACAAATACCAACCTTTTAGTATATACATCTTATCTATTTGAATGTATGGATGATAATAAACAAACGGACAGCATTTATACCGATTTTAAAAAGGCATTTGACAGAGTGGATCATAAAATTATTTTGCAAAAGTTAGCCTTCAACGGAATCCGTGGTAACTTGTGGCGCTGGTTTAAGTCATACATCACAAACCGAACAAAAAAGTGGTCCTCAATGGTCACGAATCTGACTTTATTTCCTTAAGTTCTGGAGTTCCACAAGGGTCCATATTAGGCCTGCTATTATTCATTATATTTATCAACGACATTAGTGACTGTTTCAAATTTGGTAACTGCTTGCTTTACGCTGATGATTTGAAGATCTACCATAAAATTGAACAAGAGGGTGATCATTACAAATTGCAACAAGATATTGATCGTTTTTCAGACTATTGTTTGCGAAATAAACTAGAACTTAGTATTAACAAATGTAAGTCTATTACCTTCACGAAAAAGAAAAATATCTCTGACTTTACTTACAACCTCAAGGGAATAAACCTTGACAGAGTCGAGATGATCAGAGACTTAGGAGTAATATTAGATAGTAAATTGTATATACATTTATTGTTAAAAATTACAGAGAAACATAATTATTACATATCTATATTTACATTATTACTATCTAAACTAAACCTAAATAAGGCCCCCGCGGCATTGTGCCCAAAAGACTAGCAGCATTCCCCCTTTGAATAGCAATGCCTATTCGTTGAGCGAGAAAACTGCCAGCCCTTGGGTCACCAGTTGACTCCACAAGGCGCTTTTTCAAATTCTTGAAAAATTTTTGCGCATTGGGACCCCATGGACCTAGGGTCTCGACACCGACTGGACAAAAACGATACGATGAGTCGAGACCCTTATATTTATTAATTTTAATATTTTCAGCCGCTTCCGCTGCTGCACTGGCTTTTAATTTTGTTTTAGGAAGATGGGACGGGGCTAGAGTGTCAACACAAGTTGCATCCCACACCAGGACCCGACCCATCTCCCACGGTATCAAAGTTATACCATCCGGTCTCTTGCCATCGTCCCTGAAAACGCCGTTTGGCTCTAAGAGCGCAGGCACATTGGCGGTGGCAAGAGCACGGCGGATGATGTCATTCAGCGCAGCGTGGCGTGAGAAGCGGCCTGCGCTCTTTAAACATGAAAGACCATGATGCCCCAAAGTGTCAACGTTAAAACCGCAGGGGCATCGATGTGGAGCGCAAAGCGTGACGCCAAGTCTCAAACCAACTGAAATTCTTAGGATGTCCGGTTCCAAAAAAGTTCCGGTGTTGGCTGTAGGGAAAGCTTTCAACCAATCACCGGATTCCTTTCTACTGAGCGCTAATAATCTGGCCCGATCCGGGCCTAAGCTAGCATTTAAAAAGGAGTCAAAGGTTAATTTTGACATAGCGTCGTCCCAGCTCCGTTGTAAATTTGGATGGGTGGGTAAATTTTGTCCCGGACAAGCCATTAGCCAAGCATTCTTGGCATCTGTAAGGCCAGTCGTCTCATAGTCTGTAAGGCAATTCGTCAGAATTTTACCTACGAGACTCGACGTGGCATGTACAGATGACAAAAAGGCTGGCAAAGCCACACTAGAAATTTTGCGGATCCCTAGCCCACTATATTTAATGGGAAGAGATGCCTGGGACCAAGATTGTTCGCTCAGTTGTATATTGAGAATTGATTCCAAAGAAGATTTGATTAGCGAATCAATAGAAAATAAATGACTTTGATGTTTCCAAAAAGGACAACAGCGAAGCAAATAAATAGATTTGGGAACAAACATACAAAATTTCAGAATTGTGATTGCGTAATGTGAACTAATAGAATGTAGCCGATCTACATTGGATTCAAATTTTGAAATTTTTTGTGCTATTAACTCGGGAATAGCATCTTCAAATATAGGGGACCCTAGGAGGTAAAGATTCTCTCTGCTAACAATTTTAATATTCGGACATAGGGAATTGAATTTTTCAACGAGTTCCGAATTAATGTGATTATTATGAATATATAATTCACACTTATTAAAATTTAATTCCAAACCAATTAAATGAAATTTATTTTTAATTTCTATAAGATCTGACAGAACAGAAACTGCATCACTTCCAAGAGTCCCGTCATCTAAATACCAGACGTTAAATTTTGACTTTAAATTTTGAATGATGAGTTAATGGCTAGGCTGAAAATGGCTGGTCCGAGGGGATCACCCTGCTGGCAACCGACTTCAGAAGAAAGTTCGTTGCATTTATACATTAATTTGGAAGGTTCGTGATAACAGTTAAGTAAATAGTTATAAATTTCAGGAACATTGCTTCTAATTTCTGACAGCAGGATGTCACGGTTTACCGAATTAAAAGCATTTTTGACATCAATTTTCAGCAAAACCTCACACTCACCTTTATTAAGGTAGGTGCGTAAGGCGTGGACCGCCGCCTCACACCCACCTTTGGTACCAAACCCTAATTGAGTCGGTTCAAATTTTTGTTGTAATTTTGACAAGATGTATCGGACAGAAATTTTGGATGCTAAACGCCTAAAAGTGGACCCAACAGCAATATGACGGACTCCTCCGTCTTTTTTAGTGAGAGCAATGAGATTAGCTCCATAGATAACAGGAGCGATCTCAGGGTTAATGTTACCAGAGAGCATGAGGTTTACTAATTTTGTTAAACAACCGATGAGGTGCTTACCTGCATCACCCACACAGAGAGAGGTTAGGTCTTTTAGGTGTTGTGGAGAAAGACCGTCAAGACCATCTGCTGATCCGACTTTAAAAGCATTAATCGCACTCACTGTGTCCTTATCCTGTGCAAGTAAACACACATCGGGTGATGTAGGCGGGTCCAGAACGTAGTCCGAGACTGGAGCTGAGGGATGTTTTGTCTGTAAAGACGTAAGGGTATCTGTTGTATCTGGAGACAGTACATCACTTGAAAACAGGAGACGTGCGGCTCCTTTTAAATCTCCGTCGCTAACTTTTGCTTCTACAAGCTTGTTAACATTATAAATCTTTTTGTTATAATTTCCAGTAAAACAGCAATTTTGAGTCGGAAGTGTGGGGTTAGAACAATTATTTTTAATTTTTTGTGTGAGAGATATAGTCTCGTCACTAAATTTAGCATGTAATACTTTATAAGGAAATAGCAAAAGATTTTGCCAATTTTCAATGCTATTACTATCCAAACACTGCGTTATAAATTGAGACAAAAGTGTAGCGACAGAGATCCTGGCACCACGAGGAATTCGTTTAACTAAACTTGCATATAAAAAAAATATATAATTATTTATTTTATTTATTTATTATTATTTAATATATATTTACATAAATTTACAAGGTTATTAAATATTAAATTAACTATGTACAGAGTAAAATAAAGAACAGAAAAAAAGAAAAATAACTACAACAAAATAAAAATAAGGGGGGAAAATACTTATCTATACAAAACTGACAATGCCCCGTCTAGGTGTCGAAGAATTCCTCCCCATCACCGTCAAATGGTAAGGTTCCCATAAGACTGGCCGCATTACCGCGTTGAATAGCTATGCTTATTCGCTGAGCGAAGAAGAGGCCAGCCCTATGGTCACGAGAAGAGTCGATCAAACGCTTTGCGATGTCTCTGTAAAGCATATGTGCACTTGGACCCCACGAGCCCAATGTCTCGACCCCAAACGGCTCAAAAATATAATTTCCTATCAAATTATTATATTTGCGCCGTTTGAGTGTCTCGGCAGATGCAGCAGCAGCACAGGCGCAGGTCGCCGTGCTAGGAAGATGAGAAGGGGCCAGGGTATCCACACAAGTAGCGTCCCAAACTAAAGACCTTCCCATCTTCCAAGGCACCAATGACATACCGTCCGGCCTCTTGCCATCGTCGCGAGCCAAACCATTTGGTTCTAGCACGGCTGGAACGCCGGCGGTGACAAGAGCCCGGCGGATAATATCATTGATGTATGCATGGCGTGACCTGCGACCAGCACTCCTGCTGCAAGACAGGCCGTGATGCCCAAGGCTGTCGACTGCTTCTCCACATTGACAACAATGAGGAGAAACGCAGGGAGCACCTAAACGAAGACTGGCAGCAATTCTGAATGTAATATCGTCCAACATAGTACCTATGTTGGGCGACGGAAGAGCCTGAAGCCAGACACCTGATTCCCATTCTCCCACAGCCAATAGGCGAGCACGTTCTGCAACATTCGAACACGTGTTCAATAACTGTTTCCTTACTTCGTTGCAGAGCGGCCTATCCCATTGCCTCTGGGAGCATGGATGTGTGGGCAAAACAGTATCCGGGCAAGACATTTTCCAAGCATTAATGGCTTCAATCTTGCCTGGCACTTCAGAATTAACCAGTGTAGGAATTAGGATTTTCCTGGTTAATTCATCAGTGCCATGGACTGAAGACAAAAATGCTGGTAAACTGATGTCGGAAATTTTGCGTACGCCGAGGCCGCCCAAACGTATCGGTAAAGACGCTTGGAGCCACGCCCGGTCGTCCAAATTTGCATTCAAAATTTTACAAAGCGTGGTATGAATAATATTGTCAATTTTTTCCAAAAGTGTTTTATGTTTAAAAAATTGAGATGAACGGAGAGCATGAGTTAATTTTGGGACGAAAAGACAATACCGAATGATAGTAAATGCTGAATGTATATTAATTTGAAAGAGTCGATCCGAAACTTCACAAAAATTTTGAATTTTTTTCTTCAATAAAGGAATCATAGGCATCTTCTAGAATAGGAGACCCCAGGAGGCGTAGAGAATGTCTTTCAAGAATTTTAATATTTGGTGCCAAATTATGAAATTTTCTTATAGTAGAAACACTGTCAATATTATCATTAACAAATAATTTACATTTTGTAGGATTTAGTTCCAAACCAATGGTTGTAAATTTATCTTTTATTAAATCAAAATCTTTAATTACTGTATCAACATCCCCTCCCAGAGTGCCGTCATCTAGATACCAGATGTTAAATTTCGAATTTAGTTGGCTAATTATTGGGTGAATTGATAAACTGAAAATGAGTGGCCCGAGAGGGTCACCTTGTTGACAACCCACTGCAGAATCTAAAATGTTGTCCTTATACAGTAATTAAATTGAGATGAACGGAGAGCATGAGTTAATTTTGGGACGAAAAGACAATACCGAATGATAGTAAATGCTGAATGTATATTAATTTGAAAGAGTCGATCCGAAACTTCACAAAAATTTTGAATTTTTTTCTTCAATAAAGGAATCATAGGCATCTTCTAGAATAGGAGACCCCAGGAGGCGTAGAGAATGTCTTTCAAGAATTTTAATATTTGGTGCCAAATTATGAAATTTTCTTATAGTAGAAACACTGTCAATATTATCATTAACAAATAATTTACATTTTGTAGGATTTAGTTCCAAACCAATGGTTGTAAATTTATCTTTTATTAAATCAAAATCTTTAATTACTGTATCAACATCCCCTCCCAGAGTGCCGTCATCTAGATACCAGATGTTAAATTTCGAATTTAGTTGGCTAATTATTGGGTGAATTGATAAACTGAAAATGAGTGGCCCGAGAGGGTCACCTTGTTGACAACCCACTGCAGAATCTAAAATGTTGTCCTTATACAGTAATTTAGAAGGGTGTCGGTAACACTGCCAAAGAAAACTGAAAATTTTGGGAGTTTCTAATTTGGCCTGTGTCAACAAGGTGTCCCTATTTACTGAATTAAAGGCGTTCTTCAAGTCAACCTTAAGAACAACCTCTCCCTTACCGCAGCCAAGGTAAGTAGACAGGGCATGTATGGCAGCCTCACAACCCCCTTTTGACCCAAAACCGAGCTGTAGGGGTTGAAATTTGCAGATTTTAGCTGTGAGTTGAAATTTACAACCATTGGTTTGGAACTAAATCCTACAAAATGTAAATTATTTGTTAATGATAATATTGACAGTGTTTCTACTATAAGAAAATTTCATAATTTGGCACCAAATATTAAAATTCTTGAAAGACATTCTCTACGCCTCCTGGGGTCTCCTATTCTAGAAGATGCCTATGATTCCTTTATTGAAGAAAAAAATTCAAAATTTTTGTGAAGTTTCGGATCGACTCTTTCAAATTAATATACATTCAGCATTTACTATCATTCGGTATTGTCTTTTCGTCCCAAAATTAACTCATGCTCTCCGTTCATCTCAATTTTTTAAACATAAAACACTTTTGGAAAAAATTGACAATATTATTCATACCACGCTTTGTAAAATTTTGAATGCAAATTTGGACGACCGGGCGTGGCTCCAAGCGTCTTTACCGATACGTTTGGGCGGCCTCGGCGTACGCAAAATTTCCGACATCAGTTTACCATCATTTTTGTCTTCAGTCCATGGCACTGATGAATTAACCAGGAAAATCCTAATTCCTACACTGGTTAATTCTGAAGTGCCAGGCAAGATTGAAGCCATTAATGCTTGGAAAATGTCTTGCCCGGATACTGTTTTGCCCACACATCCATGCTCCCAGAGGCAATGGGATAGGCCGCTCTGCAACGAAGTAAGGAAACAGTTATTGAACACGTGTTCGAATGTTGCAGAACGTGCTCGCCTATTGGCTGTGGGAGAATGGGAATCAGGTGTCTGGCTTCAGGCTCTTCCGTCGCCCAACATAGGTACTATGTTGGACGATATTACATTCAGAATTGCTGCCAGTCTTCGTTTAGGTGCTCCCTGCGTTTCTCCTCATTGTTGTCAATGTGGAGAAGCAGTCGACAGCCTTGGGCATCACGGCCTGTCTTGCAGCAGGAGTGCTGGTCGCAGGTCACGCCATGCATACATCAATGATATTATCCGCCGGGCTCTTGTCACCGCCGGCGTTCCAGCCGTGCTAGAACCAAATGGTTTGGCTCGCGACGATGGCAAGAGGCCGGACGGTATGTCATTGGTGCCTTGGAAGATGGGAAGGTCTTTAGTTTGGGACGCTACTTGTGTGGATACCCTGGCCCCTTCTCATCCTCCTAGCACGGCGACCTGCGCCTGTGCTGCTGCTGCATCTGCCGAGACACTCAAACGGCGCAAATATAATAATTTGATAGGAAATTATATTTTTGAGCCGTTTGGGGTCGAGACATTGGGCTCGTGGGGTCCAAGTGCACATATGCTTTACAGAGACATCGCAAAGCGTTTGATCGACTCTTCTCGTGACCATAGGGCTGGCCTCTTCTTCGCTCAGCGAATAAGCATAGCTATTCAACGCGGTAATGCGGCCAGTCTTATGGGAACCTTACCATTTGACGGTGATGGGGAGGAATTCTTCGACACCTAGACGGGGCATTGTCAGTTTTGTATAGATAAGTATTTTCCCCCCTTATTTTTATTTTGTTGTAGTTATTTTTCTTTTTTTCTGTTCTTTATTTTACTCTGTACATAGTTAATTTAATATTTAATAACCTTGTAAATTTATGTAAATATATATTAAATAATAATAAATAAATAAAATAAATAATTATATATTTTTTTTATATGCAAGTTTAGTTAAACGAATTCCTCGTGGTGCCAGGATCTCTGTCGCTACACTTTTGTCTCAATTTATAACGCAGTGTTTGGATAGTAATAGCATTGAAAATTGGCAAAATCTTTTGCTATTTCCTTATAAAGTATTACATGCTAAATTTAGTGACGAGACTATATCTCTCACACAAAAAATTAAAAATAATTGTTCTAACCCCACACTTCCGACTCAAAATTGCTGTTTTACTGGAAATTATAACAAAAAGATTTATAATGTTAACAAGCTTGTAGAAGCAAAAGTTAGCGACGGAGATTTAAAAGGAGCCGCACGTCTCCTGTTTTCAAGTGATGTACTGTCTCCAGATACAACAGATACCCTTACGTCTTTACAGACAAAACATCCCTCAGCTCCAGTCTCGGACTACGTTCTGGACCCGCCTACATCACCCGATGTGTGTTTACTTGCACAGGATAAGGACACAGTGAGTGCGATTAATGCTTTTAAAGTCGGATCAGCAGATGGTCTTGACCGTCTTTCTCCACAACACCTAAAAGACCTAACCTCTCTCTGTGTGGGTGATGCAGGTAAGCACCTCATCGGTTGTTTAACAAAATTAGTAAACCTCATGCTCTCTGGTAACATTAACCCTGAGATCGCTCCTGTTATCTATGGAGCTAATCTCATTGCTCTCACTAAAAAAGACGGAGGAGTCCGTCATATTGCTGTTGGGTCCACTTTTAGGCGTTTAGCATCCAAAATTTCTGTCCGATACATCTTGTCAAAATTACAACAAAAATTTGAACCGACTCAATTAGGGTTTGGTACCAAAGGTGGGTGTGAGGCGGCGGTCCACGCCTTACGCACCTACCTTAATAAAGGTGAGTGTGAGGTTTTGCTGAAAATTGATGTCAAAAATGCTTTTAATTCGGTAAACCGTGACATCCTGCTGTCAGAAATTAGAAGCAATGTTCCTGAAATTTATAACTATTTACTTAACTGTTATCACGAACCTTCCAAATTAATGTATAAATGCAACGAACTTTCTTCTGAAGTCGGTTGCCAGCAGGGTGATCCCCTCGGACCAGCCATTTTCAGCCTAGCCATTAACTCATCATTCAAAATTTAAAGTCAAAATTTAACGTCTGGTATTTAGATGACGGGACTCTTGGAAGTGATGCAGTTTCTGTTCTGTCAGATCTTATAGAAATTAAAAATAAATTTCATTTAATTGGTTTGGAATTAAATTTTAATAAGTGTGAATTATATATTCATAATAATCACATTAATTCGGAACTCGTTGAAAAATTCAATTCCCTATGTCCGAATATTAAAATTGTTAGCAGAGAGAATCTTTACCTCCTAGGGTCCCCTATATTTGAAGATGCTATTCCCGAGTTAATAGCACAAAAAATTTCAAAATTTGAATCCAATGTAGATCGGCTACATTCTATTAGTTCACATTACGCAATCACAATTCTGAAATTTTGTATGTTTGTTCCCAAATCTATTTATTTGCTTCGCTGTTGTCCTTTTTGGAAACATCAAAGTCATTTATTTTCTATTGATTCGCTAATCAAATCTTCTTTGGAATCAATTCTCAATATACAACTGAGCGAACAATCTTGGTCCCAGGCATCTCTTCCCATTAAATATAGTGGGCTAGGGATCCGCAAAATTTCTAGTGTGGCTTTGCCAGCCTTTTTGTCATCTGTACATGCCACGTCGAGTCTCGTAGGTAAAATTCTGACGAATTGCCTTACAGACTATGAGACGACTGGCCTTACAGATGCCAAGAATGCTTGGCTAATGGCTTGTCCGGGACAAAATTTACCCACCCATCCAAATTTACAACGGAGCTGGGACGACGCTATGTCAAAATTAACCTTTGACTCCTTTTTAAATGCTAGCTTAGGCCCGGATCGGGCCAGATTATTAGCGCTCAGTAGAAAGGAATCCGGTGATTGGTTGAAAGCTTTCCCTACAGCCAACACCGGAACTTTTTTGGAACCGGACATCCTAAGAATTTCAGTTGGTTTGAGACTTGGCGTCACGCTTTGCGCTCCACATCGATGCCCCTGCGGTTTTAACGTTGACACTTTGGGGCATCATGGTCTTTCATGTTTAAAGAGCGCAGGCCGCTTCTCACGCCACGCTGCGCTGAATGACATCATCCGCCGTGCTCTTGCCACCGCCAATGTGCCTGCGCTCTTAGAGCCAAACGGCGTTTTCAGGGACGATGGCAAGAGACCGGATGGTATAACTTTGATACCGTGGGAGATGGGTCGGGTCCTGGTGTGGGATGCAACTTGTGTTGACACTCTAGCCCCGTCCCATCTTCCTAAAACAAAATTAAAAGCCAGTGCAGCAGCGGAAGCGGCTGAAAATATTAAAATTAATAAATATAAGGGTCTCGACTCATCGTATCGTTTTTGTCCAGTCGGTGTCGAGACCCTAGGTCCATGGGGTCCCAATGCGCAAAAATTTTTCAAGAATTTGAAAAAGCGCCTTGTGGAGTCAACTGGTGACCCAAGGGCTGGCAGTTTTCTCGCTCAACGAATAGGCATTGCTATTCAAAGGGGGAATGCTGCTAGTCTTTTGGGCACAATGCCGCGGGGGCCTTATTTAGGTTTAGTTTAGATAGTAATAATGTAAATATAGATATGTAATAATTATGTTTCTCTGTAATTTTTAACAATAAATGTATATACAATTTACTATCTAATATTACTCCTAAGTCTCTGATCATCTCGACTCTGTCAAGGTTTATTCCCTTGAGGTTGTAAGTAAAGTCAGAGATATTTTTCTTTTTCGTGAAGGTAATAGACTTACATTTGTTAATACTAAGTTCTAGTTTATTTCGCAAACAATAGTCTGAAAAACGATCAATATCTTGTTGCAATTTGTAATGATCACCCTCTTGTTCAATTTTATGGTAGATCTTCAAATCATCAGCGTAAAGCAAGCAGTTACCAAATTTGAAACAGTCACTAATGTCGTTGATAAATATAATGAATAATAGCAGGCCTAATATGGACCCTTGTGGAACTCCAGAACTTAAGGAAATAAAGTCAGATTCGTGACCATTGAGGACCACTTTTTTGTTCGGTTTGTGATGTATGACTTAAACCAGCGCCACAAGTTACCACGGATTCCGTTGAAGGCTAACTTTTGCAAAATAATTTTATGATCCACTCTGTCAAATGCCTTTTTAAAATCGGTATAAATGCTGTCCGTTTGTTTATTATCATCCATACATTCAAATAGATAAGATGTATATACTAAAAGGTTGGTATTTGTTGAACGTTTTTGAACAAAACCGTGTTGTTGCTCAATAATTTGGTTATGAACTGATGGGTAAATAAATTTATGGACCAGCCGCTCAAAAGTCTTAGACAGAGTTGACAGAATAGATATCGGACGGTAATTTTCTATGTTAGACTTTTCACCACTTTTGAAAACTGGTACAATACGAGCCGACTTGAAAATTGCTGGGAATGTACCCTCCTCTAGACATGCATTAAACATGTAGTGCACAGGTTGACAAATTGTTTGAGCAGTGGCTCTAAGAAAGGTAGGTGGTATGTTGTCTACTCCAGGCCCCTTTGAGGTAACAAGGCTTTTTAATTCCCGCAGAACTGCCTCTTTAGAAAGAGTAATACGGCTAAACCAAGCGTGTGAGGTACCATTGCTATTAGGTATTTCATCTATGTCGAAATCATCAGTCACGTCCGAGGGCTGAAAAACTGACTGGAAATATGATGAGAATAGGTGACACACTTCGTCCGGCTTATCAGCGACTACATTTTTATAAAAAATAGTACTAGGTACATCTGTATTACTTTTCTTATTATTTATGTATGTCCAAAAATATTTGATATTTTTTTGTATACTACTTTCCACCGCTGCCATATAATCTTTGTAACACTTATGTGATTCATGTTTAAATCTTTGCCTAAAAAGTGAAAACAGCTCATAGTCAGACTTGTTACAATATTTTTTCCATTTTATCCAATAATTATTTTTATTTTTATACATATGAATTAGAGCAGGTGAGAACCATACAGGAAATTGAGATGATTTGCTGATTTTCCTGGGTACGTATGTCCTAATTATTTCATATATTCGCTCATAAAAAATAGTCACCATAGATTCCGCGTCCCTGTTACATAATAATTCATTCCAATTAATGTTTTTAATATTCTCATTTATTAATGTGTAATCAGCTTTATTAAGAGGGTTAACATATTTCGCCCCACGTTTTGCTCAGGAACCATACTTTTCATTGCGTTTAAAGTCATTAAATATTTATCGTACAAACATGGTATTCACTAACATACTTAGTAAATTTAGCGCTCTAAACGTTTTATAAAACATATTTTACCTAACAACAGATTACATATGGTTAATATCAACGAAAGTGAACAAGGTTTTTCAATTCATACGATTTGCATCGATTTCGATGCTTAAATTCATGTCAAATAACTGATAAATTTAATGAACAAGGGATACGAAGCAATTGCAAAAGGCCTAGGCTATCTGTTTGTAGAATAACCTGATATCAGGTAGGTTCCTTTTTTTGGAGAAAAATGACTGTCAAGTTTGCTCAAATACTGAGAATTTTCACCACAATAAAGTAGTCTTTTCACCAGCTTCTGTAGTTTAAATCATTATGATAATTATGTAATATTATGTCAGAACTTCTCCTCTGACAATAAAAATATTTCTTTATAAGTAACTAGATATAGATTTTTTTTTACAAAGTATTTTGTGAACCCCTATAAATGCAGATACGCGAACAAATACGATTTAGTACCGCCGAGAGGCTCTCAGAGAGTGGTCATGTCGCTCGGTGTTCCATTTTTGAATACGAAAAAATTAACAAAAATAGTCTAATTCTAGCGTGACCAAACAATCTTAGTACTTTGTGACGTATAATATAATATACTAGCTGATGCGCGCGGCTTCGCCCTCGTGAATTTTGGATCCCGTTCCAGCTTCCCGTGAAAACAATTTTCTGGGATAAGAAGTAGCCTATGTGTTATTCCAGACTATACTCTATCCCTATACCAAATTTCAGCTGGATCCATTCAGCCGTAAGAGCGTGATTGAGTAACAAACATCCAAACATCTAAACATCCAAACATCTTCACAAACTTTCACATTTATAATATTACTAGGACTAGGACTAGGACTAGGACTAGGACTAGGATATAAATATTTATGGTCGATATACAACGTGAACTTTTGTATAGTGCAAAGCTCAGACACCCCGACTAGAGTTTCGCTTCAAAATACTGTATAAAAAAAATTAAATGAATCTAACGAAAACTGACCAAGTTATAACAGCGTAGTGTAGGTATTGTACGCAAGGCAGGTAGTCACTATTCGTGTGGTATTGATAATAACATATTAACACCCCATTTCATAAGTGGTAATTATGGAACACCTGTGAGGAACCAGACCAGGATTGGGACGGCTATAAAGCCGCTAAAGCAAAATACAAGTAGCGACTGAGATACAGAAGTACCAAGTCTTGGAGAAACTTCTGCTAGAGTCAGACTAATACTGGCCAAACAAAAGACATAACTGTCAGTATCTATAAAGAAACCTGACGGCGCGGCGGCCTGACCAACCCATAAAAAGAATTATTTATACTGTTGATGGATGGCACTTGGTGGAACCTGCTGCACATATTCATTAACGGCACTTGTACTGTTCCACAACATTTATTTATTTTACACCTGACTGGTTTCGCCTTTCGGCAATTTTCAAAGGCCAATAAACATTATATAATGACCACTACATCACTTAATTAATCGAAAACAATAAATTAATAACATATAAATTACCACTACATCATTCTACTAACGTAAACTATCATGAAAAGAAGACGAGAGTATTTTGATTCAAACGCACTTCCCAGGATGCCAATTGCTGCAGACACTCATGTGGCTGGTGGAATACGTATCCACAAAAGAAGTCCAGTGGGAGCTCGCAAGACCTGTTCTAATCTATTCTGTCAACTTACAAAAATCTGAATGGGTACCTAATTAACAACTTCAAGTCCTTCAAATCTCCAGGACAGGATAAAGTCTTCCCTGCAGTGATAAAATGGGGGAGGACACAAGTTGATATTGTCAGCTACATAGTATCTGTACGCCAGACAATGAATGGAACTGTGACCCTGACTGTGGAGAGAGGTCTAAGTGATCTTTATACCAAAACCCGGTAAAGGGTTTATATTTGTGATTCGGACCTCTGGTTATACAGACCGATAAGCCCTTCGTCTTTTCTGCTAAAAACTCTGGAAAGATTGTGTGACAGAGACAATCGAGAGACGGCCCTTCAAAATAAGACACTGCATTCCAACCAACGCGCATATTGCCCCCGGCAAGTCAACAGACTCAGCACTACATGCAGTGGTACACAAAATAGAAGAGGTCATCCAGAATCAATCAATCAATGTGCCTCGGCACTTTCATGAACATAGAGGGAGCTTTTAAAAAAAAGAAGCATAACCACGGCACTGGCAAAACACCGAGTATACACGATGTCAGTGAATAGATAGATAACATGCTAAATAACTCATTTTAAAGCTACAGACAAGCAGAAACCAGTGCGCAGCCATGGCCAAAGGTTGTCCAGAAGGGGGCGGGGTCTCACCACTGCTAAAAAACCTTGTTGTAGACGACCTAATAACCAATCAATCAATCAATTTAACCTAGAACTGTCCCTATATACATGGATGTGGAACAATCCAAAGCAGATGGTAAAATTAAATTATGGAGAAAATACGGATCTGTTAATACAAAGCATGACTGGTATTTTAAAATCCAAGGCCGACTTCAATTCAAGTGAGAAGCTGCGTTTATTTTATCTTCTAGTGATCTTGTGTATATAATAAATATTTTTAATGAATTGTATTAAAATTACTTTCAGTCAAGCCAACATTTATCGATTTGCGTACACCGCAAATCGATAAATGTTGGCTTGACTGAACACTAATTTGCCCTTAAGCACAGTAAATATTTCGAAAGACGACGAGTACTGGACTACAAGGATGGAACCTAAATTGTTAAATTTTTACGACAAATGTCTGTTGATTTTTAATATTTAAAGCAATTAGTTTGCTAACTTTTTCATAATATTTTATTATAAAGTGAAAAAAGACAACTTGGCCCATACGGGATGTCTAAATGAAATGTCTGTTGCCCAAAATGATTAACCCCAGAAAGAGTCGATAAAATAAAATAAAATTAAATTTATTCCCTTTGAAATTTAAAAAAAATAGGTTTGTCAACATTTTTGTGACTCTACTGGGGGTTCGGAAATGCTACAGACTGAGAAGAACACTCCAAGAAACTCAGTTCGGTCCCTCCCAAAATTAATCTTAGTAGGTATCTAATAATCGATCAATGCCGATACGGAAGGGCTAATTAATTAGCATTTTTCTTGGCGGTGTGCATTGTTATGCACATGCCTCTTAATAAATATTTGGTTATTGTAAATAAAAAACACCTACTATCAATATTAAGATTAGAGTTAGATCCCATAGCTCAAGCTTATAGCTTAGTTTGGGCTAGATGATGTTGTGTAAGAATATCCAACAATATTTATGAATTATTTATTAAAAATATTTTAATGTTCCTGCCAGCACTGAATCTGTAGTAGGCAGCAAGACATCGGACCATGCCAAGCGCCTGCGCATTGCTACGTAAATATTATTTGTTTTTAACCATGTGTATTGTCAAATTTAAATATTTATAGTGTATAATAGAATATTGTCCATTACTTTCTACAATTTTCGTATATTTAGATACTTTAAAAATAAACTTATGAAACCGTTTTGTGTGTGTGTGTATTTGTAATTTCAATATTGATATTAGTTAGGTAAATAAATGTCAACTTTATTAATTTTATTGATGTCAGTATCTATCACTACTAGAGTCGAAATATTTCTTTTATTTATTGAGACAAATGTTACAATAAAGCATAATAACTATTTACAATATGAATAAAACTAAACTAAATCTAAATAGGGCCCCGGTGGCATTGTGCCCAAAAAACTGGCAGCATTCCCCTTTTGAACGGCGATGCTTATTCGTTGGGAGAAATAACTGCCAGCCCTTAGGTCACGAGTTGACTCCACAAGGCGCTTCTTCAAAATTTAAAAAAACTTTATGCCCATGAACCTAGGGTCTCGACACACACACACACTACTAAATATCAATAAATTTGCAAATTTGTTTTAAACTAACACGCGTTGAACACATATTTTTATACAAAACGGGATTTCGCGTGGCACTATTTTATTATTAATTAAAGGTTTCGGTACCTTCACTTTCCGAGGCGATCTCGGGACCACGATAGGTGTAACCCTGTCGAAACGTCGAGGAAAGTGAAGGTACCGAAACCTTTAAATAATAATAAAATAGTGCCACGCGAGATCCCGTTTTGTATAAAAATAATCAATAATTATTAACTAATATTACTAACATAAAAATTAAATTAAAAGATTGAACGCTTAGACTAAGAATATGACACCGGTAATACATCAAGGAAAACAAAAGTATCAAACTTGTTGGTAGCAACAATTGGCACTATACGGCTATATGCGCCGCGCCGCGCTGATTTCTTACGATCGTAAAGAAATTTGAAAACCGAATTAACGCTCTTAAGGCAAATTTAAAAATTTTAACAGCAGCATGTCCTTGTTATAACGGCTATTGGATCAAATAGGCAGCGTGAGTGTAATACCTCTGGTGTTACGAACGTCCATGGGCTACAGTGACCACTTACAATTTTTTTTGATTTTAGTATTTGTTGTTATAGCGGCAATAGAAATACATAATCTGTGAAAATTTCAGCTCTCTAGCTACCAGTTTTCTGAGATACACCTTCGTGATGGACAGACAGTCCGACGATGTAGTCTCAAGACTAGGGTCTAAAAAAGAATTTCAAAGTGACAAATATTTTTGACAGCTTCTACTCGTTCTCGTTGTCAAATGATGATCCCCATACACAACCAAAATCTCAGTGTTCCAAGACACTGACTACTTAAAATCCACAAAATGTATTGTTGGATTAGAATGCCTTAAGGGTGCAGTCAGTTGTCGAATGATGCGGATTATAAAAGACCTCATCCGCTCTTCGTGTTCAATGGCACTTGTAAATTTCAAGTGACTCTCAACTGGTGGGTTAGTTATGGGAACAAGGGCTTTTAGGATTTAGGTTTATAGCTTTATTCTATACCTTCTTTAGTTAGATTCTGCCTGTATTTATACTAATTACATTACAGAGTGGTTTGGTAAAAACAAACCAGCCAGCCTTACACTTCGAAATTTGATTTTTTTAGAGGACGGATTGGGGGCTGCTCACCGTCTTTACAGAAGCAGGCCGAAGACGACAGCGTGACGTCATGGTTTCACACACGCCACACGCCCCAAAAAGTGAGATAACACACGAACAACCCCCCAAAGACGCGGGATAGCACCTGAACCCCCTAGGTGAGGCCGCAGTGGTAGCCAAGGTCTGTTGGGAATCCTGGGGACACCCTTCCGAGGGCTTACCCGGGGCTCCCAATCCCAACCATAGGCAGTAAGTAGGGAAGATGTAGGTTTGAGTCGGTAAAAATCCGGCCTAGCATCCATGAAAGATTTTCAGCACGTAAAAAAAAATAAGCCAGGCCCTTTATATTCTGTTGGTAGTCCTGGGACATCCTTCCGAGGGCTAGCCCGGGGCTCCCAACCATAGACTGTTGGGCGTTACATGAGGTTTTTAAAGTCGGAAGGAGTCCGGCATAGCATCCATGATAAATTTTCCTTCAGGTTAAATAAAAAAGGCCTCTATATCAGGTCTTACCGCTTCAATTATTTATTATTAAAGGTAGTCACGTGTGCGTAATTCTACAAGAACATGGTCTACTAGCGGCGCTATATGGGAGGGGGCTTCGGCCGGCACAGCAACTCGCGATGCGCTCAGTCCGGTCCGCACAGCCACCAGTACGCCCCCACCATCTAGGCGGCCGCTTGCCGTACGGTCCCGGTCACAGCGAAAGACTCGATAACGTGAATCTATGTACTCATTGTCATGTATATCAGAATGCAACCATGTTTCCGTTAAGACGATTATATCATAATTGTTTGACAAGATATTCATAAATAGTGTATGAAGTTTCGTACGCAAGCCAGTACAGTTTTGATAATAAACTGATAACTTATCCATTACTTAATTGGTGATAGACTAAAAAGGTATTGTAACACAACTTTTATACATTTTCCACCCATTACAGTGTAATTAAAAATTATAATATTTATTCGAGTCCCACAATATCTGAATCTCTTAAACGTCCATATGCAATAATTACCTACTAATGGAACATCATATAAGCCACACAGACACACTAATAGCCACATTCGTATGAGTTTAAATGTAACATATTTATTTACGACAGAGCCACAACCACTACCTAAAATATAAAAATGACAAATACAAATACAGTTACATATGCTACAATAACTAACAAAAAATATTCTTCTTGATAATCGAGACAGCGCGCTTGTTTCGTAAACAGACAGTTTTTTTATATCGCTTACCACTCGCGCGCGACAGGCCGGGCCACGCCTGGAAAGAATTTGTTCCCCAGCGTGCCCCAACCCATCGCGCACGCGTAATACATTACTTAATTTTATTGATATCATGCATGGATCGGATGGCGATTGCGGATGACGTTTCTTGTTTACGTACCAGTATAACGCCATGTTTGACCCATACGTATTTATAGCCAAACTTTTTAGCAGATTCGCGACACTGTCGAAATAATATTTTATTATTGAGAGTTAAATGTTCATTTACATAGATTGTGTTAACTTGTGATCCACCGATACCTAACTTCTCGCTATCCAGTCCCTTTGTGCTGCGGTATGCAGTGATAATATTGTCACGCAGTTTTCTAGTTGTAAGCTTTAGTACAATATTCTTTGGGCGCGAATTATTATGATCTGCGTGAGGTACACGATGAACCGCCACGATGTCCGTTATCCCAATGGGCTGTCTAATGACGTTTCCAAGATTTTCTATAATGTAATAATAAATAATAATAAATAAATATTTTATTCACAACATATTCACACAATTGTACATTACAATCTCTGCCAAACTGCATAACAGTTGAGAGAATTTACCTGAGCGGCGCGGCGAGAACCTTGTTCTCGCCGCGCCGCTCAGGTAAATTGCATATTTCAATGTTACACTGTCGTGCTTGTTGCTCCATTGACGAAATTTTGTTTTCTAAAAGGTCTACTTTCAGCGCGTAGTCGGTATTATTCACGGTGCCACCTTCTAAAGCTTTTAAGCGGGTATCAAAAGAGTCCACCGTTTCAGCCACAAAGTTCTGGCATTTCTCAATATCTGCAAGCCGGCAATTAGTGTTTTCTAGCGATGTGCTGAGTGAGTTATAATCCGAGTTCAGCTTCGAAATATTTGTGTTAATCTCACTCAGCACAGATGTGATTTTAGCCAGTTCATTAGAGATAGCTGCATTAAACGCCACAGTCACACAGTTTGTTATGGTGTCTGTGATTGTTTTATTCCACACAGACAGTTGCAAGTTAAATTTTTCTTCGAGTCGTGACATAATTAATGTTTCAGATCCGGTATCAAATTCAGGTTGCTTGCGCTTACGGGAATTCAAACAGGATTCTTTAGATTCCAGTTTTTGTTCGTTGATAACCGACTTTGGAATGTTGGTATCCGAAGAAAATTTATTTGGTGGTGTGTGCTGTAACGACATTATTCAGTATTTTCCGCAGATTATTAGGCAAAGATGAGAAAATATTATGATAAATAGTCGCCTTAGAACTATGCGGGGGTACACAGCACAGCTACGTCACGTAGGGACGATGTTATGCGGCCGCCACGGATAGGAATCACTCACTTCAACAAACGCACAGTACTTTAGCACTTATTAGCGGTATCACTAGAACGAGGATTCTTTACGCAAACTGTTATGGTTAGACAACACGGTAATAATTTTTGCAACACTACTGTTCTCGACACTAACCCAACGCTGAATGATGAGCCTTGGCATTTCGAGTCTCAAATTTTTCGATGACCTTAAAAACCTTGAATGTGTGTCATGAAGGAACGTGAACCGTTCTTTGAGATATTGGGGAGTAGAAGGATTGAACAGTATACTGTATAATAAAGTTAATATGTGAGTATTCCGTCGAAGGCGAATTGGGAGCCACTCGAGCTTTTTTCTGAATTCAGATACGTGATCATATTTGCTTAGCCCAAATATAAATCTAATACAAACATTTTGAAGACGCTCAAGCCTGTCAAATTGCTCCTGTGTGAGATCAAGATAACTGACATCTGCATAATCAAGGATTGGAAGCAAAAGAGATTGTGCAATCGCAATTTTAGTGGCTGTGGGAAGAAAACTACGCAACCTGCGCAGCGTTCCTGCAGATGCAAACACCTTGCGCCCGACCTCCTGCAATTGACGATCCCAGGACAATGTGTTATCGATGTGTATTCCCAATTTTTTCCTGTGTCACATATATCAATAGGAGTACCATTGAAAATTACTTGGGGTAACTGAGTGTAGTCAATACGCGATGTCATCCAAGAGCTCCCTACGATAATAACCTGGGTCTTTGACGGGTTTATTTGAAGTTCATAATTAAGACTCCATTCACATACACGCTCTAAATCTTTATTCATTGTGGCGATTGCTTCCGGTAATTGAGTTAATGGTGCTTGTGTGTAAATTTGTAAGTCATCTGCATATAGGTGGTAGGAGGAAACTAATTTTTGGGAGATTGAATTTATAAATATAGCAAAGTGTAAAGGAGATAAAACGCCACCCTGCGGAACACCAGCTGTAATATTACACCAATAAGAAAGGGAGTCTTCTACGCGTATACGCTGCTGGCGGCCAAACAGGTAACTTCGAAACCAGTCAATTACTGTAGGAGATATATTAATGGAGCAAAGTATGCCTATTAGGATGTCAAAATCCACAGTGTTGAACGCATTACTAAAATCAAGCAGGGACAACACCGTGAGTCTTCCGTTCTCCATTCCTGTTCTGATGTCGTCCGTAACATTGAGTAGGGCTGTCACAGTACTATGTCCAGGACGGAAACCAGACTGAAAAGGATTAAGCAAGGAATTTGAACAGAGGAAGGTATTAAGTTGGTTATAAACAAGACGCTCTAGAACTTTAGAGAGGAAAGGTAGTATTGATATAGGGCGATAGTGGGAAAAGGATGAAGGGTTACCTTTTTTTGGCAATGGAATAATTTGAGCTTCTTTCCAAGCAGTTGGGAAGAGACTCCTTGTAATAGAGGAATTTAAAATATGTGTCATGATAGGAAGGATTTGATCAATAATAGGAACGATCATGTTGCGACTTATACAGTCATTTCCAACCGCGTTTGAAGTAATAGACATTATGCTCCTCTTAACATCACTATCAGTAAATGAATCAAAGAAAAAACGCGGATAGTTAGGAGTTGGAAGCGATGAAAGAAACTGCAGTGTATTTGTCTTAATGGTCCCTCCAAAGTTGGACGAAGATGAAAAATGCACATTAAGTGCTTCGAGGTCAATAGTCTTTGGAATGATATTTTCTTTGGGCCTTCCAACTCCTATGTTTCTTAGAAATTTCCATACTTTAGATGGATCACCGTTATCGATTGATGCATGAATATAATGGCGTTGTGCATTTCTACACACCTTATTGCAGTGATTACGTAAAGCGACATATCTTTCTAAATTGCTTGCACTAGGTCGACACTTGTATTTGCATTTGGCCGCCGCCTTTTTTGCCATTATATCCTTAATGGCATCAGTGAGCCAAGGAGCAGGCTGATGTTTTATTTTTACTGCTCGAATTGGTATAAAATATGTTAATTTTGTCATCAATAGACTCTGATGTCAGTAAATAATTCCAATCAATTTTAGCAGCATCTTCACGAAGATAATCAAGGTTCATACCACTAAAATTGCGCTGCCAGAGGATTTTACATCTCGCCTTAGGAGGACGGAGTTTATAGGATAGGAAAAGTAGGTCATGGTAAGAAAAAGCGTCAGCATTACATTGACCATGTCTAATGACATGCTGCTGAGATGACACTAGGATAAGGTCTATAAGGGATGGTTTGCAGTCAGGAAAGTGATGGGTAGTATTAAGGGGAAGAATGGAAAGATTGCAAGATTGAATTAAACGCCGCAAAGAAGAAGCGCGAGCTAGAGAGCGAGGATCGTTTTTTACAAGGCAGGTATTGAAATCTCCCAGTATGATTGTGTGACTGAAAGAGGGGATTAAATTTTCTAAAAGACCTTCAAAAGAGGAAAAATAGTTAATGCTCATTGATGAGCTGTAATACACACCTAGTAATACTTTGGTATGGTTGAGTTCCAATTCAACAAAGAGATGCTCGCCGGCATTCGAAGGTGGTGGTTGTGCTGAGTGCTGATACATCAATGATACGGAAAGGAATTTGCGAACGGAGATAGATTGCAACACCGCCACCGACCTCGTCAGTCCCACGGTCATTTCTTATCAATTGGAAACCAGGAAGTGAGTAAGAGAGAGAAGAATGGAATGCCCTGAACCAGGACTCAGAAACAAGAATCGCATGGATATTCTTACAGTCAAAAGAAGCCAGCATCTCAAGATAATGGGCGTGAATACTCTGGGCATTGAAATGGACTACATTAAAATTTTCAGGTACATCTGCAGAAAAACTATACTTCAGCGTATCAGCGAGTGACTGTACTCTGTTTACGCTCTGGTTTAAATCAATATCGAGACTAGATGCCGTGTGAAAGCTGTCATCATCACTATCATCATAATCTGTCATAGATCACTTGTGAACTATTTAAATAAAAACAAAAATTGAATAGAATAAAAGAAAAAAAAAGCAAAATAACTGTATCTACTAAAATAGTTAAATTTCAACAATATCAAGCTATATGTCCATCCACCCGCCAGTCGAGTGTCCGAGTTATAAAAAGAAAAAGTTGGTACCACATTGTATCAAACAAGAAAAAGGAACTACTTTGTGTTAAACGATTAGAAGTAATACGAAAAACGGAACGTATTGAGTGACCTATCAATAATAAATCAGTGACACAATCTGACTTTGACAATTCGTTGAAGTTTGCTGTCAGTTGTCATAGTTTCTAATAATTTATAATGTTTACAACAACGAACGTCCATAGTCCGCTCACAGCCAATTCACCCCTAGCGCCGATGTTGGCTTGCGTGATTTTCGTGTTACCATACTAAGATTTTGTTTATCCCATGCACTCTAACCTTAAAGTCGAAACTTATTATCTTTTTTGTTGCCGTTTTTCAAACGCGGAAATTATTTAAGTTGTGGAAGGAGTAACTTCGCCCTCTTTGGTGATGGTAATGAGTGTCTTATTTTTTTAAATATCCATATCAATAAAAATAAAACTTAAGTACAATCTTATAGTAACAAAATCACGTGTTTAGTAAATTTATGTATATTGACAATTAGATATTCACATAAAAAATTAATTGTTAGTGCTAAAGTTTACATCTTACAATCTCCCCTATTACGCGGCAAAATGTCTTAAGCTGGCACTCATAGGGGGACTTTACCGCAATACCAACATACAGAAAACGATCTGTCAGAGGTAAACAAACCGTGAACGGACCACAGGCATAGCAGAATTTTGCAAATTTTATAACAAAATCTGTATGATATAATTAACCTAACGTACAATAGTAAAGTCACTTTTTGCAGTGCAGTCAGTACCTATCTTCCATAGCACATAAACAAAAGTGAAAGTAGAAAACAGGTTTTGTGCATAAAGTAAACAGCTCAAAATGTGAAGATAATAATGTAAATAAGTCACTCGATCATCGCAGCACCAACGATAAATCACAAACCAATTGTCTACTTTTTCGAAGCTACACGCCGCACATTGGTGCAGGGGCGGAAAAAAGTCTTTTTTTTTAACTTTGTTTAAAACGTCTACAATTTGGTACACATATACTAGAATAGATGTAGATATAAGTTATACAAAACTTACGATTACATTATGAGACATTTTAATTTTATGATGTAAAAAAGGTGGGTGATCGACAATTAACAAATTTCATGCAATAAATTGTGTTGTTTCAAGTATGAATAAAACAGAAATATAAGTATACTTCGCTTTTATTCTTTGTTTAACCGTAGCTCTATTGTGTGTTATTAAATAAAACGTATAAATATTATATGATATAATAAGTATTTACTTGTAATTACACTTTTAATGAAGTAGGTAATTTGAAACCATTTGTTTTGAATTATGAGACTATAACTAATCTCCGTTACCGACCGTTAGACATTGATATACTTTACGACATTCATTAGACCCTATAGATCATATATACGTCAATTTTAGCTGCAACTATCTGCAACCTTGGAAATACCAGGTCATTATCTAATGCCGCTCTTAACGGGGAAAGGTGCAATATATTTATCATTATAATCACTAATAATTATTAATTACCTATTGTTATGAAACTGCCGAACTATATGTTAGCTTGTACAGCTGGTATAATATGCCAAATACAGTGCACAAAGTCTTAATGCACGGCAAACAAATAATAAGTGCTGCTGTCTTACCCATTGGAATGTTATCTGAGAAAGCTCAAAAAGCACGTATTAAATACTACCGTAATTATAGGTTAGGTCATTTAAGAAAATGTTCTGGTATATCCTGTAACGAAGACTTAATACTTACCTCAGATCCCCTTATCAACAGTTTACGTGCAGTACCTTATAAAAAAAAACTATCCACTTCATGAAGACGCCTAAGTTTTGTTAGTGGATAGCACTCATCTATAAGCCTTTTTATCTGTATTTATTATGTTATTATTCATTAATATTTATTTATAATTCAGCTTAAATACTGTATCGTGTCTATCGTAACGCAATTCATTTAAATAAATATTTTAATATATTATATTTTATCATATAAAACCATATTGTACCATGCTAACAATATTTTACCGCCCCGATTTACTATAATATATTTATGTATATTATTATACTGATACATTAGATTTATCATTTTATTAAAGTTTTATAGTTATATGCAACGTATTTTCAGTTACAAATAATATTTTCCGCATTCCCGTACTACCTGCACCACTGTGCGCCGTGTCTTACTGCTAATATTCTTCGGGATTTCAGCTGGTCTGTCAGTGACGTCGTTTATCCTTGAGAGTTCCCGAAGTGAAGCTATACGGTGTCGCGCTCCCTTTATGTCAATCACATGGATATAACCTTCTCTCGTCCAACTTTTCACTTTTCACGAGCAGCCAGGAATACCTCATGGCGAGACTTTGTAAGGAATTCGGAGATTGTTATGCCAGTGCCCTTCAATGCTGTTTTTGAGAACCAGATTTTATCTCTGATGATAACACTCTCAAATTTAACCAGAACGGGCCTGGGTTTATGTGTACTAGAAGGCCGGCCCATTCTGTGACACCGCCGGATATCTGTAGCAGTAAAAGTGACCAGACCAAGCTGTTGTTTAACTACATTTACAATTACAGTGTTTGTCACCTCAGATTTGTCCTCTGCAATACCGTGAATCAGTAGTATTTTTCGTCGCCCACGCATTTCAATATTATCAACTTCGCTGGAAAGCCTGTCCACCTGACGTTGAAGCACATTCATAGCGTCCAACATGAAGGTCCTGAACAGCACAAAGTCAGCCGCAATACTGGACGCAGCAACAGAAGGTGATGCAGTGGTGGCCTGTTGTAGTTTAGTCTCGAACTTAGCAAGACCATCAAAAAACACTGTCCTGAGACTTGACATAGACTCCTTCACTTCACTCTCCATGGTAGTTTTGCAATTGATGTGCAAATTTTTTGAAAAACACTCCTACTGGTAGGCGAAATATGCTAGTTATTTATAATGTGCATTAACTTAACTATATTAACTTTAATATATTTAAATTTAAGAACAGAGCAATTTCAAGCGTTACTTATTTCACAACTACCCACGTAAAGATTAAATTGACTTTGAAGTTTTCATTTCATAAATTTTTACTTCTTTAATCCTACTAATATTTTTAAATGTAAAAATTTGTGAAAATGTTTGGATATTTGTTATCAATCACGCTCTAACGGCTGAACGGGTTGGGCTGAAATTTAGAGCAGAGATAGCTTATAGTCTGGAATAACACATGGGCTTCTTTTCATCCTGGGAAATTGTTCCCACGGGAAGCAGGAACGGGTACCGAATTTCACGCGGGCAAAGCCGCGAGCATCATCTAGTAATATTATAAATGCGCTGTGTGTGTAGTTGTCTGGATATTTGTTACTTTTTCACGCTCTAACGACTGAACGGATCCGGTTGAAATATGATGCAGGGATAAATTATTCTTTAAATATCGACAATTGTTATTTAACACACAGGCAATTTTTATACCGGGAATAAGTTCCCTTGAGAAGCGGGAACGGGAACAAAAGTTACACGCGGTTTGAGTTGAGGGCGCCATTTGGTATAATTATAACAGAAAACAATTTCTTTACCACTATAGTTCTGATACTGTAGCAACCGGATAACAAGCAACCAAGCGACCGATGATATTTGTACTAGTACTTTACATGCGAATACTGATAATAGTTTTTTTTGATAATAGTTTGTTTTGACTGCCTCTGTGGCGCGGTCGGTAGTGATACCGCCTGCGGCGCTGGAGGTCGTGGGTTCGATTCCCACCGGAGGCAAATATTTGTGTGACCCATAAATGTTTGTCTCAAGAGTCTGGGTGTTTCTATCTATAATATGTATGTATTTAAAAGTATATAAGTATTAATATCCGTGGTCTGATACTCATAACACAAGCAGGTTATTCCTAGCCTTTGGGATCAGATAGCGTTGTGTGAAATGTCCGTGAATATTTATTATTATATTTATTATTATAAGTTTTAACTCTATTTACTCATAAGACACTAAAAAAGAGTAACTAACTTTTCAGAATGATATCTGTAAAATTTAAATCTACCAAACCAAAAGGATAATTTTATTATAAAACCAAACCAAAGCCACACACATAAAATTATTCTCCCCTTTCCTAGTACCTTTGCAATTTTCCGTCTGTCATTTTGGATATTCCTTTTTGTCCTCTAACAAAGAAAACATTAAACTTCCTAATCCCAGTAAAACGCAGTTAATGTGAGTTAGGTACAACCACAACAAAATTCAAATCATGTCTTTTTGTTCAAAGGTATTACGTGAAAGTAATTTTATAAGTCAGAAAGTTTATAGAGCGAACGCGTCTGTAATAATTTCTGTCCTGAACAACTTCCTTCTGACTGGAATATTTAACCTCAAACCTGTACCTACTGAAACATAGATTTATCAGCTTCATATTAAGTGAAATACTTGCGCTGAGAAACTTTTATAAGTTTACAAGTTATTATTAAGTACACAATACAATTAAGTGTGTAATAATAATAATACACAATTAAGTAGAGTTTTCTAAGTATTCTAGGGTTGTACCCAAAGTGTATAAACAGGACTATATTCACGAGAAGACTTCACCCGTCCGTCCATCTGTCGACTGTATCTTAGGAGCTGTGATAGTTAGAAAGCTAAAGTATATCATATATAGCATATTGTTGTATTTCTGTTGCCGCTATTGCAACGAATACTAAAACATCAGAAAAATAATAATATTAAAGGTGACTCACATTAAAAAGCAAGATTATTTACCGTTTTTAGGGTTCCGTAGCCTTTATAAAAACGGAACCCTTATAGATTCGTCATGTCTGTCTGTCTGTCTGTCTGTCTGTCTGTCCGTCCGTGTGTCACAGCCATTTTTCTCCGAAACTATAAGACCTATGCCATCGAAACTTAGTAAGTAGATGTATTCTGTGAACCGCATTAAGATTTTTATATAAAACTAGAATCGACTCGCACTAACTTGGCCGGTATTTTAAGTATTATCTTGTCGTCTCTTTTTTAAGTTCATCTCAATCTAAATATATATAACTCAAAGGTGACTGGCTGACTGACATAGTGATCTATCAACGCACAGCCCAAACCACTGGAAGGATCGGGCTGAATCTAAATATATATAACTCAAAGGTGACTGACTGACTGACATAGTGATCTATCAACGCACAGCCCATCTAAATATATATAACTCAAAGGTGACTGACTGACTGACATAGTGATCTATCAACGCACAGCCCAAACCACTGGAAGGATCGGGCTGAAATTTGGCATGCAGGTAGATGTTATGACGTAGGCGTTCGCTAAGAAAGGATTTTGATAAATTCTACCCCCAAGGGGATAAAATACGGGAAGCGGGAACGGGAACAAATTTTACGCGGGCGAAGCTGCGGGCATCAGCTAGTTTAAATATATTCATCAAAACAGAATTAGAAGTGTATGTGAAAGATCTTACTTCTACTACAACTTCATTAGCATGTTTATAGAGTGAAATTAGAAACAATACAGTAAGCTAGAAATAAATAAATAAATAAATAATAATAAATAAATTAATTAAATAGGACATAATAATATATTTCGGGTGTTTTTCGCGTAAACATCTAACTGTTCTCACCGGTACGAGATGACGGCGCTGCTGCATTCCCCAGTCTACTCGTGACCACGGCTGTTGCAATATAGCCGAAACGTCGAGAGGTGAGAACAGTTAGATGTTTACGCGAAAAAGACCCGAAATATATTATTATGTGTATTGTAGCATTTATTTTCTGTAGATGCAGCATTCAGCGTGTGAAAGCACCCTAATCGATCTATCGTTTTTTTTATCGGTTGTCTGTGGTGACATTTCTGCTGTCAGAATGACAGGATGTCATAAGATCGGTGATGAATCGTTTTTGCATTCAAAGAAAACAGTTTTCAAATAGAATTCTAGATTTCCACGTTAGAGAGGGTATAATATATATAATATATATATAGCCCTGCTATAAAGTTCCAAGCTCTTTTACCATCTGCTAAGCATTATTGAACTTGAAATTACTCTGAGTCGCACACCTCAATCTTCGTTAGAGGTTATAAGTTCGAACCTGAGGACTTGTTGAGGAGAATAGCCTGGGTTTCACCTATTCTCCTCAGAAAGAAGTAAACTCTGATAACCTATACCCAGATTCTGGTAAGTTTCAATTAACTATTTGCAAAGCGGGTCGATTTTCGTCTGTCGCACAGTCAGTATCTTAATTTGTCGTTTCTTTCATGACAGGGTTTTTTTAGTACGGGGAAAAGTGGGTCAGCCGCTGTTCTGAGCCACACCGGAGAACACGTGGACCACACGAGCGAGGTTATTAAGAGAGAAGCCTGCCAACTTCACCTGAACTCTCAGCTCACACTGCAGGCCAGTACTTGTCACCCATTTATACATGTGTAGTCTAGCCGCTTACTTCCTCACCTCTAGTACCTGCTCATGCGGAAATAATTTAGTGCTGTACTCTAGTACCTAAACCTATACTATTTTTTAGTATAACTGTTCTTATGTATGTCTGTGCTTTCTATCTCATTGTCTCTGTAGTGAACTGCGTGTTATATAAATATATGTGTGTACACCCTACCTGGCTGTTTTCGTGAGAGCCCTAGCCTACACTTGCACGCACACTGGAATCTCTGTAGTAAGGCGCCCTGGGAAAGAGTTCTCTGCATAGCTACCTCGCGCTAGTTGGTGAGTAACACTGAACACCATTGTGTTATAGTAGTACAAGTCGTGTGAGTTTAAAAACCTAATTAAATAGGAAAATCGTCTTCTTATTTTTTGCTCCACAAACAATATCCGATCAACATAAATTGTGTGGAATGCAGCAAACTGGTATTGTATGAACGTGCAATATCGCCACGAAGTCAGTATAAGCTACAGAATTAAAGTCACAAGAGAGGTCTGTATCTGTTGTTTTATTTCGAAAAGCAGTGTATCACGTATAAAAATAATAAAACTAACATTTTTACGTTTATATTTTTCTAGTCACGTATTCGAGCACGATCACGTTCATCTTTGTTTTCGTCTTATAGACCTAATCCGTTCTTTCTTTTTGCTGTAGACTAACAACATGTGGACTTGATAAATGTACCTCCTAGTTCAGAACCGGTGTGCGGCTATTATGTCGACAGAAATATTGGCAATGATCTGGATGTAACTTAATTTATTTTCTTCAGTTTTGACTAGCAAAAAAGTTAGATTTCTTATTATAAAGGGTCAAGATTGACTTCAAATAATATAGGTAGGTTACGTATCTCTAGAAGATTAGATACTCGTAAGTAAGGTAGGCACAATGCCACGGAAGCCTTATTAACATTTAGTTTAGTCTAGATTGTTATATTTAAAAAGATAAATATGTTTCATTGTAAATTTTACAATAAAATATGCATAATAATTTTAATCTTTGTGATTCACAAATTTTAAATAGCTTTAGAGAAGATTTTCAAGATAATATATAGCAAACTCAGTGATGCCTTTGGAAAATAACTCGTGTTTGATTTCAATTACAAAATTGTTATAAATTTTTCTCCTGCACAAGTGTCCGATGACGGCATTAATACTAGGTATTTATTCCGTAAAAATGTTTCCCGAAAATATTTTATTGAAATTTCTATTAACGAACCCTCAAAAAATGTGTTCGCAAAGTGTGGATGTGTATTTCACCTCTGCTTACACCTTGGGGGATATAAGCGTAATTGTATGTATCTACGTTGTGTACTTGAAAAGGAATTGTATAAATAAGGTCAGACTATGAAAAAAGAAGGTATGGTGTGTAATTATTTGCACAACATCACATTGACGTCGTAAAGCAAACACGAGATATTTTCCAAAGGCATCACTGAGTTTGCTCAGGGACGGTTTTGCTTGCCAAAGGACGTTCTACGTCTTTAGTAACCAACCAAGAGAAATCCAAATAGAAAACCAGCCAAGTGCAAGTCGGTCTCGCACACAGAAGGTTCTGTACAAAAAAAAACCGGCAAAGAACATTTTCGGTATATGGGTGCTCCTCTTAATTTTTTTTCTGAAATTAGTATTTTTGTAGATAGTTTTAGCAGCAAAATAAAATAATACAACACCTGTGAACATTTTCAGCTCTCTAGTTATCATGGTTCCTGAGATACAGCCTCATGACGGATAGACAGACAGACAGACGGACCGCGAAGCCTCATGAATAGGGTCCCCTTTTTAGCTTTTGGATACGGAACCCTAAAACTAGTATGTAGTATGTAGGTTCTTGAAAGTAGTATGTGATGTTTAAATGTTTTTTGAGTGGTCAGTGTGGGTAGTTAGTTTTCATTAAAAATTGATTATTATTATTATATCTACAGTTGATTGATGGCGCTTGGTGGAGCCTGCTGCACATATTCAAAAGCGCAATTAGTACTTTAGTCTGTAATGTGACAGAAATTTCTATGAAATATGACTGCCTCTGTGGCGTAGTCGGTAGTGATACCGCCTGCGGCGCTGGAGGTCGTGGGTTGGATTCCCACCGGAGACAAATATTTGTGTGACATAAAAATGTTTGTCTCAAGAGTCTGGGTGTTTCTATGTATACTATGTATGTATTTAAAAATATATAAGTATTAATATCCGTGGTCTGATAGCCATAACTCAAGCAGGTTATTCCTAGCTTACTATCAGATAGCGTTGTGTGAAATGTCGGTGAATATTTATTATGATTATTATTCTAATAGGTAAGCATCCTCTGGAGTGTCGAGGTCCTGGGGTTATCACTCCGAGGCATTACCCGGGACTCCCAACCGTAGGCCGATGAAAGGCCACCGTGTGGTTTTAGAAGTCCAGCATGACATCCTATAAGCATTTAAAGGATGAAAAGAAAAGGATTACAAAACTGATCCGAGCTTATTCCTTTTCAATGTCAAGGCTTAGTGCCAAAGTTGTCGTTTTTAACTAATAGGTAAATGATTTGCATGGAAGCGATAGTGCACTGATCGTTCTAAAATTTATACAAACTTTGTTGTAGATATAAAATCTGTCAACCAATTTATATTCAAACAGAAAAGGCAATAATTTTCTTCGTTATTGAACTAATTATATCAAAGACGAACAAAAGAGAACAATGAAAATTTATCCCCATTTACCTTATAATCGAGAAAAAAATAAAATATTTTGCTAAGTGTGAGTGACGTCATTGAGTATTGGCACAATATACAGATCAAAATTGGTCTAATGGTAAGAGTAACCAACTGACAACCAACCAGAGGTCGTTGGTTTATAATATTAAACCTATAATTACTAGAAGACCATGCCATGCTTTGCTGTGGCTAAGATTTTTGTAAACCAAGGCAGTAGTCAGGTTAGACTTTCTATAAAAAAAAACTATCCTATACAAAGTGCACACGGTGTGCAAATTCGTTGATTAGGAGTTCATCGCGGACAAACAATAATGACACGTAATTTATATAATTATATTGGGATGCGGGGTCCTACTAACATCTCAAGGACCACAATGGTTCGGATCCTCCTCGTGATGCATCTTGGACTACGGAGTAGTAACCACTACCCTTCCACTGTGGGGGAGTGGTGATACTCCGGCTAATTCCGACCAAAGCGGGAGCAGCCCACCTGCGGGTTGCTCGGTGGTGTGCGTTTGCTGCCAGCCGTAAATAACGACACGACCGGCAGCCTCAATGTTGGGCCGCAGTCGCCTCGGTGGCCGACGAGATAATTGGGGCAAAGCAGGAAGCGCACTGCGTGAGGCAGTGGGAGCAACAGGCAATACTACCGCTCTGCCGTGCAGTTCAGGTGTGGGGGGTGACGTAAAAAGTTCTCTGCGTGCCCCCCGATTGTTACTTGATAGTGGGCGTAAGATTGGGGCACCGCCCACCAACGGTCCCATGGTGAATGATGATGATGTATTTCAGTTGTCCACCTTACAAAACAGTTATCGAGCTGTCTTGGAAAAAACCAGTTAATTTTACACAGTTAAAAGTATTCCATTGAGTCTATCTATTGTATTAGCTAATATTAGTTTAATTTGGAATAGATGCTGTTTTGTAAGAAAACCTTCAGAACATTTATCTATTCTTAAGTACCACTCCAAAAATGAAAATTTTAAAGAATGAATTTAGAAGAATACTTTCTTCTAAATTCATTCTTTAAAATTTCTTTAAAAATCTTTATTGACTGCTATGGTAACAACTATAATCGATCATACCATCGACTTTGAGTAATGATTATGTAATACTCCCTATTCAAGGTACATTGTAAAAGGGTGTCGTTGTGGGCGTTTCTGTACAAAGCTCTTTATAAGATCTGCTTTTCTAAATAAGGATGTTAATACTTTGGTAAGTATAATATGCTGTAAATGTGAACGGTAAAGTTTAAAACATCCCCGCAGTAGGTACAGACATTGGCGTCAGCGCGCAACGCTGTCATGTAGTGAGATCAAAACCAAACTTTATAGTACAATCGTAAACTTGAAAATTTTGGATTACCATTAAGTATGAGGATAAATCGAATTTCGTTTGTTTGTAAAATAATTTATTTATTACTGTTTACTGTGTATAATTATTTAGGGTTGAACAGTATGTTTCACTGTATTTGAAATAATCTACATCGCCTTGAAACAATATAGCGAGTTTATAACGTTCTCTACGTTATCATTCAATGACGTATTATAATTGTACAGTTTTGAGTGTATTTTTGCTGATGTGATCTCCCAACGCTCAATAGTCAACGAGAGCTACCAGCTTATTAACTTCCCGGCCTCTATCTCAAATTAAGACTTAAAAATTTTTAAAAAGAGTAATGAAAAACTGTTATAGACAACACGATTAAATTAGGATCATGTAATATTAGGATCATGTAATATTTTACCTTAGAATTTTTATTTTCTAACAAAACAGCATTCATATCTTGTATGCGTTATGTTGACGTGGCAATACAAAATGTTTGTGATAAATTATATGTGAGAACTTTGTTCATACTGTATCTAGCAGGCAAACAGCATGAAAAATGACTGAAGCTCAGTCTTCTCGCACCGCCGCGGCGCCGGCGCTACGCTACCTGAGGCTAAGTAATAAACAAACGACACGACTGTCGTATCGTGATATGAAATAGTTTGTCGGACGTTGCTCGGTAAAATTGACGAGAAAATTGGAAATCAGCATTTGAAACAATGAATCAAAACTGAATGTGCATGGAATGTCTGGTACTTACGTAACTTGTTTTATTTATTAGGTACCTAATACGATACAAACATACAATTAATACAAAAAAAATAATGTTTTACTTGCACAAACGAAATACACAAATTGGGAGAATATTAAAACAGTCAATAAAACCTATTTAAAAGTGAACCCAAACTAATATTGTATCTTGAGAGACAGATATTAGCCACGTCATATTCAATTATCCTTCATGGTGATAAATATATTATTATCTCATTAATCAAATAAGCCATTTATACTCTGGAGTAGGTACTACTGGCTGAGGATAAACCTTTCTTCATTTTGGGACGGCGATTAATCTAACTGTACTAAGGTGACTAGACTTTCACTTGCAGGTGAGCCTGTCATAGGCTCAGCAAATCCCTGTGAACATTATTTTTCAAGTTATTCAAAGGGTTATACATTTAGAATTTGTACTCTTTCCATTATATTGTGACATTTGGTCTCTTTCCTGGGAAGAAGCACAAAATTTCGCCACCCCAATTCATCCCGAGGGTGTCGTAAGAGGCGACTAAGGAAACACATCCGCAAAACGGTCTATTGCGTTGAGAAGGAAAATTCGAAATGAAACCCGGTTGTCAGTAACTGACAGTCGTTGAGCCTGAGCCAAGGCCTCAATGGCAGTTTTAAAATTTTGTACTGCGGGTCGGTCGGTCGTCACGACCTGCACTTGTCTATTTCAACACGGCAATAGGCTCACCACATGTTACGTGGTATATAAAACTCCAAGCTGATATGCTATGCCTCTGCCTACCCCTTCGGGGATAAAGGCGTGTGTAATGTGATTTTTTTCTTAATTTTGATTTGTTGACATTGTAATTGATTGACTAAATTGTATTTTTTTTTTGACATTGTAATTTATTTCATTTTACATTTATTGTTTATATTTAATTTGTTATACCTGCTTGTTTTGATTTGGACAATAACTAATTAATTTAATAGATTTCTTTTTTAATTATTTAATATCTTACTTGAGTTTTTATGTTACCAACCATTTATATTTGTACGTCCTTGGGACAAAACATAGCGGACTTATTTGTTATTTAAGATCTATTTATTAATGTATCACCTATGTTTCACAAATAAAGTTTCTGATTCTGATTCTGATTCTGAATGTATTATGTGTATGTATAAATTCAGAATGTAGGTAATTAGTCCATTGAAATGTTACAATTTAAGGACCGAATATTGCATTTCTTAGAGGACGCAATTTTATTTTTGGGACATGTGTGGGGGGTCAATAGAAGCTTAACCTCATGTTTGTGGTGTCGCCACCCTTGTCTTCCAGCTGCAACCTTAAAAAGGGGTGAAAACACTTTTTTCCCAATATCTCGGAAACTATGAGTCTTACAAAAAATTTGTGATATCATAATTCGTAGCAAATTGTTTTGCCTACAAATATGTTAAACAAATTTTCGCCCTAAATTAATAATTAGAGAAGTTATAACCAAAAAATTGAAAATAAAATTATAAAAATTTTCTTTTTTGCTCTGTGGCGTTTTTTTAAATTTCTCTTAAAAGATCATCTACAAGATTAGTCTGAGGTGTTTTTTTTTGTAAAATGTATAAAAAAAAGTTAAAGAGATAAAAAGAAAATTTTTATAAAAAAAAACAAATAATTTTGTAAATTTTTTTGTTAAAGTTATATACACATTTGTAGGCAAAACAATATGCTACAAATTATGCCTCTACAATTTTTTTGTAAGACTCATTTTTTCCGAAATATTGCGAAAAAAGTGTTTTTCCCCCCTTCTTTTCAAAATGGCGGCCGGGGGACAAAGGTGGTGACCCCACAAACTAGAGGTTAAGCTTCTATTGACCCCCCACACATGTCCCGAAAATAAAATTGCGTCCTCTAATAAATGCAAAGCTCATGTAACATTTCAATGGACTAAATACCTAGGTACTTATAACTTCATATTATACCTACTTTATGCACTTTGTCAGTTTGATTGGATGTTTGTAATCACTTTCGTGATTGCGAATTTCGAGGGCGGCGAGCATTAATTCACCCCCATTTTGGATAGCAACGTGAACTGAAGAGTTACGTTATTGATTGCGGTTTTGTTTGCATTTTATTTCATTTTGCATTTTGTGAGCTTGAACGTAGAGTAAAATCTATCTCTATGAGCGAATACAGTGAGTAATAGTGAATAATGTCATTATGTGTATTTGATTGTTCTTTTCTACATGCAGTATTTCACAATATTTTGTCTTGAAATTTGGCATGATTTTCGTTTTTTGTCAAAATGGGGGTAAAAAGGATCAATTTATTGAAGCGTCAATTTTTCACAAGTTGTAAAAAATTGTTATAAATTTTAGAGTTCGTCTTCATTGAAACGGTACCTAACAATAACGGAAAATACGTACACGTAAAATAATGTATACTTAGGTATGTACAATATATACCGGGTGTAACATTCGGAACGGTCAGTATGGACAAGTCTGTAAAAATAAAAGATACAAAAATCTATTCTCAGGAACCATGTCATCGATTTTGGAGAAACTAAGAACTGCATATTTAGATTAAAAAAACATACACAAATACCAATAAAATAAATAGTAAATTTTATTTATTTTTAAATGACTATGATTTTTTTACTAGATTAATGGAATCATGTCATATTAAAAATACCGGCCAAGTGCGAGTTGGACTCGCCCATGAAGGGTTTTGGAGCAGCAAGTAACATAATATAAAAGTTCTTATAGTTCGTTGTAACTTTGATTGATGTTTTAACACGTTCGCAGTGGTAGTGATTTTTCTAACCGAAAATTGCGAATTGAATTCACCTCTAACTTATGTAAATTTTAAGCGTACAAGATATTGTATAGAATAAATATATTTTTATTATACACCTGCTTGTAGAAAATGCCTTCAATATAAAATAATGAGAAGAAGCAACTATAGTTGCTTTTTCTCCTTTATATTGAAAGCATTTTCTTTGTCCCATCTCCTTTAAAACACATCCATCACTCTAAACACTATACTATACTATCTTCACGCTAAATCCCTTGCGGGGTAGGCAGAAAGAACCGAGCGCCACACGGCACGGTCCATACACACCTCACTTGCTTCTTCATTCTTCTACCTATTTTGTAACGGTGAAAGTTAAGGTGTTTATTATGGCTCAGCCTAGCCCTAGTGACAATACCTATGAATTGACTTCAGTCTAAATTACCATCAGACTGTTCAGATTGTTGAAATACGGTATTTCAACGATCTTATCAGCGTTAACTAATGGAATCTGACGTTACATAGCAGAAATTCATCGTACAACGATAATAAAGGAGAAGAGCTTTTCGGCGTGATAATGAATGTTCATTAGTTTGTACAAATATCGTCTTCACTTTAAAGGCAGAGTTTACTATTGTGAGTTAAGCGCATTCATTAATGGTCCTCAGTTTTCGGTGGAAACCGGGGTTTCGAGCGGGTACATTTGATTGAGTTCTGGCAAAATTTCAAAGTTCAACTTTCTCTTTACAATAAACAAACTTGAAAAGGTAAAATAGATTTATATCTATTTTACCTTTTCAAGTTTGTTAACCTTAACCTTATCCTAAGTTTTGTATTATTATATGTCCGAGGAAAATTTAAAAATTTAAACTCAATTCCCATTTAAAGTGGCAGTGAAATTTTCAGTAGAGCTTGGAATTGAATGGAGAGGTTATATTTGAGACCCAAATAAATATAAAAGTTTGTTTTATTGAGTTTCTTTTTACTTGTCTAGACTCCAGACGCAATTAACTGAATTGTTAATGGTATAGAAGCTTTAAATTCAGGTTAAAAAAAATATTAAAGTAAAGTAGTATTATTTTAATTTCGTTTGGCAAATTATATTTTAAAACTAGCTGAGCCCGCAACTTCGTTTACGTCACATAAGGTGTATGAAAGGAAAGGTATTTCTTCATCAGAGTCATCAAGCAGCGTCTGAAACTGCCCTGTTTGCTTAATCATAAAAGAGCTTAATGATTAAGACTATTTACTACTAACACGCCAGTTTAGATTCACACACATTCAAAGAAACCCCTACAATTAAAATTTTCTAAATATCTGATTCTTAAAAGTGTTATAACTCTTTTATTTCTAAACCGATTTACATAAAACAAACGCTAAATGTTAACTGGAGCAAACCTCAACACAATAAAAAAAACCGCATTGCAATCGGTTGAGCAGTTACTGAGATTAGCGTGCACAACCGTACAGACAAACAGATATACAGACATACAGACATACAGACATACAGACATACAGACAAACAGACAAAAATTCTAAAAATCCTTGTTTTGGGTTCTATTGCGTTCATAAAGCCCCCCTATAATATTTTTTCTTATTTATCTTCCATGTACAGACAGCGACCTGTTACGATTTTATTATATGTATTGATTTTCCTATCATGGAAACGGTTGTAAATGATTTTTTTTGACGCAGGGAACGCCTTTCCCCGCCGTCATCCCACCCGCGGGCTGCTGTGACGGTGTGTGGGACTCCTGGCTGGGTCCGGAGTCGTATGATGCTTATGGTGTATTCTGCGACTTATCTAAGGCCTTCGATTGCGTCCAGCATCAGACTTTAATTCAAAAACTTGATCATTGTGGAATCCGGGGAACGGCCTTGGATTTAATTAGTTCTTACCTTAGAGATAGAGTACAGAGAGTAGTTATAAATGGTAAACAGTCAAATGGTTCTGCTGTAACAATGGGGGTGCCTCAGGGTTCAATTCTGGGACCTTTTCTATTTTTAGTGTACATAAATGATCTCCCTCACCTTATAAGAGACGATCACGAGGTAGTTTTGTTTGCTGATGACACATCTTTAATATTGAAAGTTGAACGTGGACAACGCGATCTTGACGATGTAAACAATGCCCTCTCTAGGGTAGTCCACTGGTTTAACGCAAATAATTTATTGTTAAATGAAACTAAAACAAAATGTATTAGATTCACCTTGCCAAATGTTAGGCTCGTTAACACCAGTATTAAGATTTGGGATGATCAAGTAGAATTGGTCGATGAAACTGTCTTTCTGGGCATAAAGATAGACTCCAACTTGCAGTGGGGGCCTCATATCGGGAAAGTCTCGGGCAGACTGAGCTCTGCAGCCTATGCCGTTAAACAGATCCGACAACTGACAGACATTAGAACAGCGCGTCTTTTCTACTTTAGCTATTTCCACAGTGTCATGACCTATGGCATACTATTATGGGGTAACGCTGCCGACATCGAATGTATCTTTGTGTTGCAGAAAAGGGCTGTCCGGGCTATCTATGATATGGGGTTTCGGGAGTCATTAAGAGAAAAGTTTAAGGATATCAACATCCTTACTGTGTATTCGCAGTACATATATGAAAACTTATTATATACTCATAAAAATAACAGTAAATTTATTAAAAATAGTGATATCCATAACCTAAACTTGGCATCCTTGTGGGTAGTTCCTGGATGACTTCTCGTGTACAGTGGGCACAGCTTCCACAAGTAATTTTTAACGGGATGCCATTACCTGTTAGTGACAATGTTAAGGATTTGGGTATCTTAATTGATAATAACTTATCCTGGGATGCTCAGCTGCGGAATGTCAGTCGTAAACTGTATGCCTCAGCTGGATCCTTACGAAGACTACGTAACCTTCTTCCAACCACTACAAAGATCTCGCTGGCACAGTCTCTCTTACTCCCGATTCTGGACTATGCAGATGCCAGCTATCTTGATCTTACAGAGGAGCAATTAAATAAACTTGAGCGCCTCCAAAACTTTTGTATAAGATTTATTTATGGCTTACGTAAATATGATCATGTCTCGAATTTCCGCAAAGAACTCAAGTGGCTCCCAATTCGCCTTCGTCGGAATACTCATATACTTTCTTTGCTTTATAGCATACTTTTTAACCCTCTAGCTCCTTCTTATCTCAAATATCGTTTCGAGTTTCTTAGTGACACGCATTCCAGGTTCTTAAGGTCATCGAAGAACTTGAAGCTACACATACCGGTGCATTCTACAAAATTTTATAACAAATCCTTCACGGTTCAAGCTGCACGTTTGTGGAATGCACTACCGGTAACTGTAAGGCGAGCTCAATCCTTATCTTCGTTTAAAACACAGGTACAACAATATTATTTATCAATATGAATCTAAGTATCTATGTATGTGTATGTAGGTATTATGTAGATATGTATTAGTATGTATTATACATATTTATGTATGGTCTGTGTATGTAAATGTTTATTTGAGTATATGTGTAGTATATCTATGAGTATGTATGTCTACATTGTTTTGACAAAAACTTGTCACCATTAAACTTCCCACACTCTATCTCAATACAATCCTATCCATCTAAAGGTCGCCTGTAAGAGATTGTTGTTAGCGATAAGGCCGCCCATTGTACACTAGTTGTTATGCAATGTCTGTAATTTGTTGATTAATGGTGTACAATAAAGTATTTATTATTATTATTATTATTTCTTGGTATTTTTTCCTTTTCTCGGCTTTTGCCGGTTTATTAGGCTAACACGGGCCGAAGCCAAGTGCTAGTCTAAAGAGTTGATTATGAGAAAAAGTGCGTATCTGGTCGTGTGTGCTGTGTGAGTGCTTGCTGTGTGTGTGTTGAGTGCGTGCTACCTGTTTGTCCGTCCGATTGTAGGAACTTACGTACGATTCTACACGTATTGAGGATAGCAGCTTTTTGTAAATTTTTGTATATGTGTGGTGATAAATCTAAAGTTTTAATGGATTGGTGCAACTGTTTTGGGATAATCCCTGTAGTTGAAATGACTATAGGAATGATGGTAACGCTATTTAACTGCCACATTCGTGTTATTTCTATTTTCAAATCGACATATTTAGCTAGTTTTTCTGCTATTGTGTTTTGTAGGTTGTGGGTGTTAGGTACAGCAATGTCAATAAGTTGTGCCGTTTTTTTAATTTTATCAAGGACTGTGATATCTGGTCTATTGTAATGTGTAGTTCTATCAGTAAGGATTGCGCGGTCGAAATATAATTTATGTGTGCAGTTTTCCAGGATAGTTTCAGGTGTATATTTGTAGTAAGGAGTTGGTGGAGTAGTAATGAGGTTGTGTTTTATGGCGAGTTCTTGGTGAATGATATTAGCGACTTGGTCGTGTCTATGTTTATAGTCGGTTTGCACTATTGCCTTACATGCACCGGTAATATGCTGTATGGTTTCTGAAGAGCTATTGCATCGTCTACATCTGTCTGAAACATCAGGGGCACGTATTATAAACTTCTGATAGTTTCGAGTTTCAATAACTTGGTCCTGAATGGCGATCATGAACCCTTCTGTTTCAGGAAAGAGCGTTCCAGTTTTGAGCCAGTCGTTCGATGCTTGTTTATCGACGTTGGGTTGGCTCAAATCATGCCTATGTCTTCCATGTAACGATTTCTGTGCCCATTCTTCTATCTTGCTCTGTGTGCTTTTTAACCTCTCATTATTTTGTTGTATTCTGTCAGCCATGTTTAATGTAGTTAGTTTCCGGTCATTATATGCTATTGCCTTATGTAATTTTGATGTGTTTGATTTTGTATGAAAGTATGTTCTTAAGCCTGTAATCTGTTTATTATGTAAATTCATGATGTCTATTATCCCTCTTCCTCCTTCTTCTCTTGGTAATGTTTGTCTTTGAATACAAGCTCTGGGGTGGTGTTTTCTGTGCTTTGTCATGCTAGTGTTTATTATTCGTTGTAAATTTCTAAGTTCAGTGTTTGACCAACTAATAATACCGAAAGAATAAGTAAGAATAGGGATAGCGTAAGTGTTAATTGCTTTGCTTATGTTTCGTGAATGTAATTGAGTGTTAAGTATGGAATTTAGTCTATGTTTAAATTGATTAGTAAGTGTAGATTTAATTTCTTTATGATGAATTAGTTTTGATTGTAAATAGCCTAAATATTTGTATGTCTCTCCTTCTTCAAGTGGCCTTATAACTTCACCAGTGTCTACTGTGTATGAGTGGTCGTAGATTTTGCCTGCCTTAGTTGAATTTATTTTACATTTGTCTATGCCAAACTCCATTGATATATCGTTAGAGAAGTTTTCGGTTAGGTTTACAAGTATGGCTAAGTCATCGGGTGTAGTCGCATAGAGTTTAATGTCGTCCATATAAAGTAAATGATTAATTTTACAATTTTGAGTGTCAGTCCGTACGTCAGTTGTATTTGTATCATCGTTAAATTGTAACAAATATCCGTGTTGCAAAGAGTTGAGTTGTTTTGAAAGAGGGTTTAAAGCAAGACAGAACCATAGTGGGCTAAGTGCGTCCCCTTGGAATATGCCACGTTGAATCTTAATTGGTTCTGTCTCAATGCTTCCTGTTTGTGTAGGTAATCGTATTCTGGTTATCCACTTTGCCATAATATTTTTTAAAAAGCTAATTAACTGCGGGTGTATTTTATATATTTGTAGTATTTCCTGTAGCCAAGAATGTGGCACTGAGTCGTAAGCCTTTTTATAGTCTATATACATAGTACAGAGGTCATATTTCTTTTTTTGAACTTGTCTATGTATAACTGCATCTATAGTTAACTGTTCTTTACAACCTTGGCTATATTTTCTACAACCTTTTTGCTCTTCTGTAAGGATTTGATTGGTGTCAAGGTGTTTGTAAATCATGTGAGTAATACAGGATGTTATTATTTTATATATTGTTTGTAAGCAGGTTATTGGTCTATACTTAGCAGGGTTAGCAGTGTCTTGGGTGTCTTTGGGTATCATATACGTAATTCCTTCTGTTATGTATACTGGCATTATTGTTGGGTTTTGAATGAAGTTATTTATATGTGTGTGTAAATACGGATGTGTGTACGTGAACTTTTTGTACCAATAATTGTGTAAGTGATCAGATCCCGGTGCTTTCCAGTTATGTAATTTCTTAAGAACATCTTGAAAAATATTAATTGAAACATATTCAACTTCCATCTCTTCTATATTTAATGAACTTTTTTCTAATTGTATCCATTCTGCTGCTTTGTTATGTTCAACAGGATTTTCCCATATAGCGGACCAGAATCTCTTCACTTCATCTGGTTGTGGGGGTCCTGTTCTATTATTTTCTGTATTGTTCTGTGTAGTGCGGTTTGTTGTCGCCTGCTTTAATGTTCTGTAGAATTGTTTTTCGTTACTACTGAATTGATTATTCTGTCTTATTCGTTGTGTACATTTTCTATATCTGTGTAGTCTACTTTTTGCTACAGTAAGTTTCTGTTTGAGAGTGTCCAAGAAGTGTGAGAGTTGTGTGTTTGGTTCTTCGTGTGATGTGTGTATCAGATAGTGTTCTAATATTTTATTTACTTCCCTACTTAGCCTTCTACTTCTGTTTCCGTGCATGTAATGTGTTAATCTACCAATTTTGGCTCTTAGCTTCTCAATTTTTTGTTCTAACCTTATTTGCCATTTAGGTTTATAGTTTCTCTGTCTTTGTGTCTGATCAGTAGCCCGTTGCAAAGTCGGTTGAGTAGTTATTGAATCAGTAGTTCGTTGAGTAGTGAGTTCAGTAGTTAGTTCAGCATTTGTTTCAGCAATCGGTTCAATAGTATTTTCAATAGTCGGTTCAGTAGTTAGATTGGTAATTAATTCAGTAGCCAGTTCATTAGTTGGTAGATGTATTTTAGTACCATTGACTTTAGCAGCTGTCCATGCTGCACAATAAATTACCGTTTGTAAAGTGAGATATTCTATATCCCTACTAACGTATGCGGGTAGAATGTTGTGGTTTATGTAGTTTACTGTTGCTGCTAACTTTTTTGATGTTCTTTGTTTGGGTATATAAGGTCTGCTTGTAGGGTGAACGTTTTTAAAGTAGTTTAGCGCCTGTGTAAATACTGTGTCTATTTCGCTATCACTTTTTTCTGAGTTGCCGGTTATGTTATGAGTATTAGTAAGTTGTGTGTTTGTAAGTGTGGGTGATTCAGCATCAATATTAGTTAAAGGACTCAGCTCATCTGCAGCATCTGCTTCTAAATTATGTATATTTTCGATGTTAGTGACATGTCTGTTTTCATTTGTCATTACTAGTAATTCTTCAGCTACTTCCTCTCTAATTACAGCTAGTCTGCTATCACTAATGTATTTACTATTTATTATAAGTCTCCTTTGGTCTGATATACGCTGTTCTGTTACATAAGCTAGATGAGGGAATTTGGATACGAATGATTGGTGTATGTATTGTCTATAAACTGTTTTGTTAGTTTCTAGTTCTGTTATCATATAATAGGCCCTCATTATTGTTTCATTATGTTCGTTTGTCCATCTTATACGTGGGTTAGCTTGCATGTTTGTTCCCGTGTTCTGTTGAGTAGTGCAAGTATGTTGTGTATTTGCATTATTTTGTATAGTATGCTCCGCGACTCTTGATTCTAGAAGTTGTAATTCCTTTCTAACTTCTTGATATATTCTGTCTATTGTGTTTTGGGGTAGCAACTTTTTCTTAACTATTGCTCTGCGTTGATCTCCTACTCTTTGCTTAGGAACCTGCATTGTCGGGAATTTCTCCATAAACTTAATGTGTAGTAGTGGGAGGTAACCGTTAGTGTCTGTATCTAAATTGGTGAGTTGTAAATAGGTTCGTAGGATAAACTCGTTCATTTCCAAAGACCATTTCCTACGGGTTCCTACTGAGCTAATGGTGGGCACAGGATCACTGGTGAAATTCACCTCCTGAGCAACATCCACTAGCTCTCTTGACGTTATGGATGATAATGATTTTGTGATGCTGTGAACTGGTGTAATACGATATGACGGAGATGATGAAATTGATGGAAATAATGAAGAGACAGATCCTGGTGAAGATGGTGGATCTACTCTTGGCGAGCCTATGTTATTATTTGTGGCGCTCGCACTTATTGGTGTTTTCCGGCGACCCCCGGGCAGCGATCTAAGATTATATCTGCTTTTATTTGTATTCTCCATATTTATTCCCACGATTACGAGAGCAACTAAACATTCATCAGGGCAGTGGCCTCATGCCGCAGATGACCCTATATAACGACGCAGGGGAGCGGGTGATCCCTGTTGCTGGCCGCTCGTGACTGATAATCCCTCCAGCCGCTCTTATAAGAGCAAACTTCAGCCGCGCAAGGCCCTAATGGGCGCCTCAACTGAAGAAATTGGGGTTTTTTTTTATAGAGGTTGGCTCCCCGTAGTCCAGGCAATGAAGCCAAGACCCTCGGTTCAGTAGCTAAGTGTTAACTAGGCTATTTATCTTTGCCGCTTTACTAATCTATCATATCTCTTAAACCTAATCACTAAGCTATATTCCTTTCCTATTGCTGACTAGCCAATTTTTCTACCATAAATAAAATACATATATACATAGTTCTATCCTAATTCCTATTCCTAATTTATGACCTAACTAAACCTAGGAGTTTTGTGCGGTCCGAGGCTTCCACCAAGTGTGCCGCCGAAGTGACACACCTGGCGAAAACCCCTGCCGCGGGTGGGGACGGCCGGAGGTTTCTGTTCTGCTAATTACAGAAGGTAATTAACCAATAACGGGCAGCAACCTCGTGAAGGATAGTCCACCGGCCTTGCTTAGGGGATCTAGGCGACATGCGCTCCTCCCTAAACCATTCGCTAAACCCAGCATCGGAGAGATGCTGGGAATAGGAAGCTCATCAAGTAACCACAATTGTTGTTGATCAACCCCCCGCCCTTATTATTATTATTATTAAACTTAAGAAATAATAATAAATTGGCTGTACCTAGATTTAGGCTTCATAAAATAAGCTATTCTTTTGCGGGCAATTGTATTCGAATGTACAATACATTGCCGACAGCCATAACAGGTTTGTCAGTTAATAAATTTAAAAAACTAGTAAAACTTAACTTGTGCCAGAAAGCTTATTATAGCATTAAAGACTTTCTAGAAGACAAGACTGCCTGGCAGTGACACGAATTGCTCCTTTCTACATTTAAAAAAACTGTATTAGATACTAAGATGAATAAGAGGGACCGGACTGAGTTTCTTGGGGTGTTCTTCTCAGTCTGTAGCATTTCCGAACCCCCGGTAGAGTCACAAAAATTTTGACAAACCTAAATATTTTTTTAAAAATTTCAAAGGGAATAAATTTTATTTTATTTTATTTATTTTATTTTATGAACCGTCCTACCCACTAAATCTCGCAGTATTTTTCCTCGCCCTATAGCCTATAGGGAGTCTTCAAAGTGCGCGCCGTAAAGAGCACACGCAACTCGGCGCGTAGGTCCCAACGATTCGATCTTCACAGCCATGAGGCTGATAAGACCGTGGGTTGGTGGGGGGACTATCGTCCTATACCCGGGCCGAGGGATTTCAAGAAGATTATTCACATCGACCCGGCTAGGGGTGCCCCGTAAATTTTGGACTCTCCTTGGGGGAGCCAGATGGGCGGCTCCCAAGAGCTCCTTGTGGAGGAAAAAAACAGCATTTTATCATGTAACGTTTATTATCGTGCCGTTATTCACGGCTGGGAGCAACATACACTACCGAGTATCCCACAAGTGGGTTGCTTCCGCCTCGTCCGGAAGTGGTCAGATTTGCACAACTCGCCCACAGAGGAAAGGGAGTGGTTGTTACACCATTGCCCAGGATGTACCACGAGGTGAATCCGATCCATTGGGGTTCCGAAAATGTTCGTAGGACCCCGCATCCCTGTAAATGGAAGTACAACAGTCACATAATTATCTCAAGACTAACCCAAAGCTGTGATCGTTTATGACAATAAGCGAACGCTCTAGTATCTAGTAATTTTGTATTTTTTTTTAATTCTTTGTTAATTACATCATGTAGGTACCATAACAATGAAGGTTATTTTGTAGAGTGATCTTCATTTGCTACCTAAATATTCTAAGGGTTTCGGATGGGCGTTTATTGGTGAATGAGTCACTCGGTAATTCTATTAGTTTGGATTTTGTGAACTTTTTAATACCTATGCCAATGTTGTAACGCGACAAAATTGGATTGTTTGTTTGTTTGATTTGAATAGGCCCTGAAACTACAGAACCGATTTGAAAATTATTTCACTGTGGGGAACTCGTATACTACCTCCTCTATACTTGAAGTTCTTACATAAACATTTTCTCATCCTCTCGTAAGTACTCATTAACGTATTCCATTACGTTTACCTAACCTACTCTTACACCATCTTCTTTCAAAGTATTTTGAAAGGTATAATGGAGCGATATTAACCGTGCCGACATGGTAGTAAATTCTTTTTAAGTACCGCCCTGAGGCTAAAGTGATTTCATTTACTGGCGCTCTGGTTCACTTAGAATTTTGTAAATAGTTTTTGTGCTTATTATTAAAATAGTATTGAATTATTTCTAAGAGGTATGATAAGGGAGCTAGTCAGCTGAATAATGAGGATATAAACTAGACACGGTCAATCTACGCCAAAAATAAGTAGTTAATCGAGGCTTTAGCGGTGTCCATCCTAAGTGGGTACCCTCAAAAGTGTGTTAAGTAGGCTAGGAGGTCACTTGTTGACTATATCGTCACTAAGCCATCCTCAGACATATTCAGATAAATATCTTGAGGAACCAAAATTGATGTTGACAAAATCTGTCTAGTTTGTCATTCTATTGGAGTAGAAACACATAGCTAATTCGTGTATATATTAACTGAATCAAACATATTCTTATGCTAAGCAAAACCTTTGATTATATTCCTTCAATGTTCGTAGTCTTTTGTTATTGTCAACTGAGCTCAACAGTGTTATACTAAATGGAAATAATGTTTGAAAGACGTCATAATTGTAGGAAACTCAAGCAATTGGCGTGAATTTTACCATCCCTGGGCCAAAGTTTTTTTAAATTTTGCGTACATTCACTTCATAAAGTCGCATATTTTATCCCTCATGAAAATAATACAAACATCGACTTCATTTCGCCATAAATTTGGTTGAATACTTCATATTCACACGTAAATTGAATGTTGCTAATAACGGCCCAACGTATCCTATTGGCTGAGAATAAGGAGTGCGAGATAAGTTCCCGGAAAATTTGAATAATAAATGAATTTACGCGCCGAAGTCTCAAACAATGCTTATATTAAATAACTAGCGGACGTCACGCGGTTTCACCCGCGTAGTTCCCGTTCCCGTGGGAATACGGGAATAAAATATAGCCTATGTTACCCGCAAAGAGTGTAGCTTCCCAACAGTGAAAGAATTTTTTAAATCGGACCAGTAGTTCCGGAGCCTATTCGTTACAAACAAACAAACAAACAAAAAAACAAATCTTTCCTCTTTATAATATTAGTATAGATAAACTAACTTTGCCAAATACAGCTACGAGTACAATGCACGACATAAGTCAGTATCGAACAGGATAAATTGTGTGTGAAACGAATTAACATTATTTTCATAATAATCGTTACGGAAGGCGCAGGACCGTGTGCTGTGGCGTAAACTGGGAGGGCCTACGTCCAGCAGTTGACAGCCAGACGCTGATATGTTGATGCGTTGCCCATTTTCAATATCTAGCTGTACTTTTACTATAAGCGTGTAAACAAAAATAATTATGATAGTAATAGTACCACATACTATTACAATGAGCTCCAATAATGTCAATACAAACTGAAAGGTTTGAGTTTAGAAAATTGAAGTAGGTACCTACGATTACAGTAAAATGTTTTTCTTGTTACAATGTTTTTATGAAATAGCTCTAAAATTGAGTACAGGGACAGATTATAGTCTAGACTAGACTAACACATAGGTTTTTTATTACTAAAATACCCTGTCCCATATCCCATACCTTCCCATTTCACATGGGACGAGTATAGAATACGATGCGGGCGGAGCCGGGGTGCACCATCTAGTTACTCTCCATTATATATTAACCAAGTTAATAATAACTTTACTTTATTAGGTACTTACATAGTAATAAATTATTGAGTTAAATTATGTTAAACTTCAGACAAGGATTTTAATAATTTTGGAAGTATGTATCGAGTAAAATTAAAACCTTTATAATTAGGGATTACGAAATAATTTCACGTTTGCTACTCAAATTTCAGAAGTTAGGTAATATTCCGGTCCAATTACAAGGATTGTAGTTAGGTACCAAATATTTAATACCTCTTTGGTTGATAAAATACGTATTTCATACTGAAAATTTTCAGACTAAAATAATAACTGATCGTAATTAATCACGCAAATAACGAGCACTCGATTCAACGCTGACTAACTACGGAATGGCGGCAAAAAATTGTTCGTTTTTGAAGTCTCAATTGGCGCCACAGATTGAAGTGCTAACAGATTAAAGCCACAGATTAAAGCTAGTCGTGCATTATGTACTACAAATCTGTCCTGCTCTTTCTTATGAACAATTTATGCAAGTTCGAGCAAGATAGGCATAGTTTTGAAGATACAGCGTATGAATGAACGGCGAGACGCTGACGTCGCTGCCGTGGCCCAGCCTGGGCCATACACAATGTATGACAAGCCGCCATTAGCCCAAGTTGGGCCACATCACACAGCATAGGTTATTGTAATTTGTGAAAGCTTTATTAGTGATAATCCTATCACACACAATATAATTAGGAACTTACAGCTTGGCAAAAAGAAAAGAAAATAATGGAGGAGCCACTGTGCTGTTCATATGGCAATCCGTTAAAAAGAACCGCCAATCAGTATCCAGTTGTCAACAACCGTCAATAAAACCCACCAATCAAATTGTATACCGTCATTGCCTGACAGACATATGTGAAGTTATTGGCAGCTTTTTGACAATGTAGCCAGCCTGCAAAATATTAATTCTATTTCTAGACCTTTTTGCCAAGCTATTACATAGTTTACGTGTATCAACGTCGCGCGGTCATGTTCCATCAAAGAGGGAAGAGCAAGACATTAGTGTTGTCAGAAGAAATAGTAATGTACCACAGACAAAATAATTCAACACATACGTTGTTGGCAATAAACTACGCCAGTTCTGATTCCCTTGCCAGACATTTCGCGCTATGTCTTATTACCATAAAAAGGTATTTACAGATTTTAGAAAGTGACCCAGTGGGGACCCAGGGATCCAAGCTTTGACTCATTACTTTATGCCTTTGAAGTAAAAAATTGTTTTGCGGAGACAGCTGTCACAGGGATCAAGCTACACACATGACATACGGACGGGACGTACGTGATAATAAAAATATAATTTATTTATTTTTAATTCTACTCAAGTCCAGGTGCACAAGTACCTAACCCTTGAAATGCTTATTGTATTGTTTTTTTTATATCTTATATTATACAAAAAAAAATACAAAATAAAACCGACTTCAAACAAATCCTGAAAATAAAATTTACTTACTTTATCCTATTGAAGTAGGCACCAAGTAAACCCCTATGGGTTCCTAAACCTATGTTTAGGAAGTTATTATTAATGGCACTAACTTCAATATTATATTAAACAAAATCTAGTAAATCAAAATACAATCACTTTGTCAAAAATTGAACCTATAAAAATGTCAAAACTCCAAATCAAAACATTGCCATACCTGAATGATATTCGCATTTAAATCAAAATGTATAAAAGAAAAATTATAAAACTGTAAATTGCTGTTACGTCACGAAAAAACACAATGTGCTAATTTATTTATAGCTGTCACTATTCTCAGGAACGATTAAAACATATGGCTGTTTGTAATAACGAAAAAAGAGCAGTTTACACGACAATTTGATAAAATGGCGCTGACTTAATACCTTACATCATGCTTTTGTTACGATTAGAATCTCCCTAATATTATAAATGCTAATAAACATTGTACGTTTTTGAGCGAAGAATATGAGGATGTGTAGATGTCTGGATGTTTGTTAGTCTTTCATGCTCTAACGGCTAAACGGATCCGCTAAATTTCTTTCATGGATAAATTATAGTCAGGAATAACATATAGAATACTTTTATCGCAGGAATAGGTTCCCATGGGAAGTGGGAACGGAAAGAAAACTCTACGTGGGATTTTGCACGGCGCGCTTTTTTTTGTCTCGCAATTTACCACTTTATTTCTTCATGGTGGGTATTGTTTGAAACACAAACCAAATTTTGTTCAATGTCCGATTGAGCAAGAAACGTTCCTAGTTACATCAAAGTTTTCAGATTTAAAAATTTAGGCCGGCTTCTACCAAACTAGAAGTTAAACAAGTGTTACTATTTTGGGCTAATATTGTACACCTTGAATTCTTCTTTGTTATAAATGTTCGTTCACGTTTTTATAAATTACTGGTGGGTTCCGTTGTACTTGGTATTGCTATTCAAGGAGTTTAGCGGCATCGTTTTACATATAATTTATATTTTGTGTTATTATATTCCGCCTTGAGGCTCTCTAGTGTTGCTATTGAAAATAAGTTTACAATTTTATTATAAATACAGGTTTTCCAAATATTTGAGGGACAGTTATAATATGATCGCATTACTTCAGCACCACTTAATATTCACTGGTTCAAATTGATATCGTCACATCAAGCATGGAATACAGAATGTATATTAAGTGAAAACTCATTCAAATGGAATACTGAAGTGCTTAAGGGCCGAATGCCAGAGCGCATTAGGTATTTTTACCACCTCACCTCAGCGCGGGCGATACCCCCGTAGCATGCGATCGACATGAACTCATTTGACCCCAAGCATTTTGTTTGGACGTTGCCAGTTGGTGCAATTGGACGTTGACAGTTGGTGCAGCGTGTATTTCATGCCGCACTTTTTGTACCACCAAATAAATTACAACAGAAGTATAAGTTTATCAAACCTTTATAAGACATTTTATTTAGTAAGTGCCTGTTAGCAGGTATATTCAAAATGGGGTTGTAAGAAACATTTCCTTATTTTTAACCGACTTCAAAAAGGAGGAGGTTCTACATTCGTCTGTATGTTTTTATGTATGTTGTAGCATTTATTTTCTGTAGATGCAGCATTGGGAGTGTAGAAGCACCCTAATCGATCTATCGTTTTTTTAATCGGTTGTCTGTGGTGACATTTCTGCTGTCAGAATGACAGGATGTCATAAGTTCGGTGACGAATCGTTTTTGCATTAAAGGAAAACAGGTTTTAAGAGATTCTGGACTATTCCACGTGAGAGGGGATATAAAAAGCCCTGCCTTGGTTCCAAGTGGTTTTTTGGACTTTTGACTTTTACCATCCGCTAAGCAGGAGTGAATTTTGAAGCAACTCTGAGTAGCACACCTCAATTTCGATTTAGAGGTTGTAAGTTCTAACCTGAGGACTTGTTAAGGAGAATTTCCTGCGTTTCACCTATTCTTATCAGAAGGAAGTGGACTCCGTGACGACCAATACCCAGATTCTGGGTTTTTAGTACGGGGAAAAGTTGTACAGCCACACCCCAATCATACGTGGACTGCGCGAGCAGGTTGCATGTGAGAGAAGCTCGCCGTCTACACCTGGCATTACCACCAGCCACTGCCACTCTACGCTCACACTGCAGGCCAGTACTTTGTCAGCATACTTTTACATGTAAACTAGCCGCCTACGTTACTTCCTCACGCTGATTTAGTGTATTGCTGTACTAATAATACCTAAACCTGTAATATTCTTATGTATGTCTGTGCTTTCTGTATCTATGTAATCTCATTGTCTCTGTAGTGTACTGTGTACTATATAAGTATATGTGTGTACACCCTATTGGCTGTTTTCGTCAGAGCCCTGGCCTCCCTTGCGCACCCACTAGAAACTCTGTAACAAGGCGTCCTGGGAAAGAGTTCTCTGCATAGCTACCTCGCGCTAGTTGGTGAGTAACATCATTGTGTTATAAATTGGCTCCCAACGTAGTGCCAAGACTCTGAGAACTACTCTGCGGTAGTCTCAGTCTAGTGTGTGTGCATAGGTGGTTACCTCTGGCGAAACCATTCTGGGATCGTCCGAGACGCTCCTGGACGTTAATTGGTGGAGCTAGCAGCTAAGCACAAAACCTTCCCTTTCGTCTTCTTCCAGCTCCCTACATCTTTGGCTGGAAAAGACACAAAATTCTAAATTTAAAAATTTAAAATTAGCTGTGATTTTGGAAAGATTTTTTGATTTTATTTGGCATACCCACTTCTTTTTCTTATTGTGTTTTTTCTTTTATGTGTTTCTTTTTTTTCTTTTTTTTGTGGTGCACACACATGTATTTATTGTAATATTATATTAGCATAGATTAATATATTACATACATTATTCTATAGCTTCACCTCTGTGTTAACTTAGTGAATTTCACTCTGTGTAATTATAAATTTTTTTTTGAAGGTATGTTGATACCTTGTAATTTTGAATGTTAACCTGAACAGTGTTATCAGAAAATTTAGAAACTTTTCTCTCTTAGTATACCCTTAATCTTTGTTAAATTCTAAAAGTCAATTTGAAACATAATTACCTAACTTAGTACACTTTGTTGTAACTCAATTTACATTTTTACTTTGTAATTGATCCCTATCTGTGCCATTTTATCTTTATAATTGTTGTAAGTAAATTTTTACATAATGGCACAGATGAAAAAATATATTAATTATTTAAGAAAGGATGAACTTGCTAACGAGCTGTCCCACATGGGAATTTCAGTGGAACCGGAAACGACAGTGTCTGGCCTTCGGAGTGAGCTAAGAACGGCACACCGACTCGTCCGTCGAGGTAGCATCAAAGCGAGTGCTCCGGTACCCGCTGATGCATCGGCTGAGCTCTCGATCTGCCTCCCTAAGGTCTCCGAGCTGGAGGAGGCTATTCAGTCAGGTGACATCTTCATTAATAAGGGTAGTCGTCTTAGGGTGTCTATCAGAGCCAACTACTTATTGAGTAGGTTAGCTCGTTGTGGTCTGGATTGCCCCGACCTGGTGGATATTCGTGGTAGGCTAGTGTAGATCATCGCTAGGGCTGAACCCAGTAGTGATTCTGAATCCGAAGGTTCGGATGATGATGGTGATGATCCTTCGGGTCGTGACCAGGTAGAATATACTTCACCAGTAGTGAGAGAGGACCGCTCGGTGCGAGCTAGTTCAAGTAGGAATAGTTCTACATGTAACATAGTGTATAAAGAACGTCCCCTTAACTTATGTTCATTTAATTTAAAATATGATGGTTCTACTTGTGTACGTGTGTTTTTAGAGAGATTAGAGGAACTTAGATGTGCTCGGGAGGTTACTAAGCCTAGACTCCTTATGGCTTTCTCCGACCTGTTGGATGGACCGGCTTTGTCTTGGTTCCGTACAAACAAAGCTAACTTCATCTCATATGAGGATCTTATTAGTGAGCTTAGAGATACCTTCGATATTCCTGATTATGATTATCGCCTCAGGAACGAGATAAGACAGCGTACACAAGCCCGCTCTGAGTCCTTGGTTAACTATATATGTACAATGCAAGCCATGTTTTCAAGGTTGTCATGTAAGATGCCCAGTGAGGAACAGCTGGACATTCTCATGCACAACATTAGACCTGACTACATGAAGGAACTGGCCTTGCATGATGTCAACTCTGTAGATGACTTGAGACGTTTGGGTAAGCGCTTGGAGCTTGCGCGTACTAGGGCAGACGCTTTCCATGAGCCTGCTCTTGACAAGTTTGAGAATTCATCTGACTTACACCAGCTTAAGAACAAAGGTGTACAAAAGCCCGCTAAGCAGGTGTCTTCAGTGGAGACGCCGGTTACCCCCCACGATCGCAAATGCTTTCGTTGCGGCGGGGGCGGTCACACTGCATACAGCTGCACACAGTCAAGGGAGCTGGTGTGTTTCCGGTGTGGTCTCAAAGGAGTCAAGACCTCAGACTGCTCACACTGTACTAGCAAGTCAAAAAACGCGTAGGCCAGGGCCTTATTAGGAACTCTGTGCATTACTCTGTATCTGAGTCTATTTCTGATAAGGTCCTGTTTCCTAAACGGGATAGTGACATTAGACCGTATCTAGTTGTTAAGGTTTTAAATTTAAATGTCTTAGGCCTTCTAGATTCCGGTGCCTCCTGCTCTATACTAGGTAAGGGAGCGCACCGCATCTTCTTGGAACTGGGTTTTGATCTTGTGAGTATCAATCCTACTTTTCGTATTACAACTGCAGACAGCACTCACTTGCAATGTCTGGGTTGTATCTCTTTGCCAATTGAGTACAATTCGGTTATCCGAGTTGTCAAGTTCTATGTTGTCCCAGGTATAACCACCTCCATGATATTTGGAGTGGATTTCTGGCAACAATTTAAGTTAAGTGATAAGTTAATTTTACAAAATATTAGTCTTGATAGCTTTAGTGATAATAATCCTATAGAGTCTGTGTCCCTTAACGGTGGCCTCGAGGATTACAACAACTTGACTGCTAAACAAAGGTGTGTAATCAACGGGGTCATTGAGAAATTTGACTCATTGAACACTGATAAGGTGGGCTTAGGTCGGACCTCACTTGTACATCATGTCATTGACACTAGTGACAGCAAGCCGATAAAGCAGCGTTATTATCCGCTCTCTCCCCTTAAACAGAAGGCCCTGGAAGCCGAGTTGGACCGAATGCTGGAGATGGGAGTAGTGTCCCCGTCTCAGTCCGCGTGGAACTCTCCAGTGGTCATGGTGGAGAAGGCAAACGGTGACCTCAGATTGTGCTTGGACTCTCGCAAGCTGAACTCTGTGTCAAAGAGTGACGCCTACCCCTTACCCTATATCAATCAAATCTTGGACCACCTTAATAACGCTAAGTATTTAACTTCTGTAGATTTGAGTGCGGCTTACTGGCAGATTCCATTTGACTCACCCCAGTCTGCTGAGAAGAATGCTTTTACGGTTCCCCGGAGAGGATTATTCCAATACAATTCGTTTTTTGTGCTTCGGTCTTGTCGGGGCCAGTGCCACGATGCAACGCCTCATGGACCGTCTGTTTGGTCCCGAGTTCGACAACAAGGTATTTGCGTTTCAGGACGACATAGTCTGTGTGTCCAGCACCTTTGAGGAGCATGTAGAGCTCTTACATAGAGTCTATCAGCAACTCAAGGATGCTGGCCTAACTATTAACATGAAAAAATCCCACTTTTGTCGGAGTGAACTCAAATACCTGGGGTATTATGTGGACAAACATGGCCTACGGACAGACCCGGGTAAAGTTGAGGTTATCCTCAACTATCCCACCCCTTCTAACCCTAAGGAGGTTAAGAAATTTCTGGGAATGGCCGGCTGGTATCGTCGCTTTGTTAACAACTTCTCTAAAATTAGTAAACCTCTATGCAAACTGACTTCTACGAACCTTAAGTTCGAATGGACCCCTGAGGCTGAACAGTCCTTTAACCTGCTAAAGTCAGCCTTGGTTTCTGCCCCTATATTAAAAATGCCTAACTTTGAGATGCCTTTCCGCATTCTTAGTGACGCGTCAGCTTACTCAGTTGCTGCTGTACTGACACAAACTCACGATGGTGTTGAGCACCCTATCGCCTACTGTAGCCGTTCTCTCAACAAGAACGAGGTGAACTACAGCACAACTGAGCGAGAACTTTTGGCCGTGATTTTCGCCTTGGAACAATTTCGTCAGTACGTCGAAGGCCAAAAGTGTACGGTCGTCACGGATCATTCATCTCTTCTGTGGTTCCACAAACTGAAAAATCCCACGGGTCGTCTAGCACGTTGGAGTATGAGGCTCAGTCAATTCGACTTTGACATAGAGCATCGAAAAGGTAAAGACCACGTTGTACCTGATGCTCTGTCTCGTATCAAAATTGATTCCCTCGATGCAGTACCCACTAAAGACCCGTGGTATGACCACACCATGAATAGTGTTCGGAAGAACCCTAGGAAGTCACCAAATTATGACATTCGTGACAACCTTCTATATAGGTTAACTAAAAATAAATATTCTTTGACTTCAGACTTTGACTGGAAGCTGGTGGTACCTCAGGAGGATCGCTTGCCCCTGCTCTCTAAGTACCACGATGACACACTTAGTGCCCATGGTGGCGTTTGGAAGACACATAAAAGGTTAGCCCTAAATTTTTACTGGCCCAAGATGTACGAGGACGTCAAAGAATATGTTGGGAATTGCGAAACATGCAAGCAGTACAAACCCGTAAATACGTCTCGTCCCGGCCTAATGGGTAGCCCGAAGCGGGTTTAGAAGCCATTCGAAGCTATCTCTGTCGATCTGCTTGGTCCCTTTCCCACTTCGAGCAATAGAAACGTACACCTGATCGTGGTCTCCGACTACTTTAGCAAATACGTCATGTTGTGCCCTGTTCGGGTTGCCACAGGCGCTGTAGTCGCGAGATTCATAGAGAAGAGTGTGTTTCTCGTGCACGGAGTCTGCAAGACTATTTACATGGATAATGGCCCTCAGTTTGTGAGTAAGCCATTTAAAGATATGTTAGCTAAATACAATGTACCTAATATATATTATAACCCTAGGTATCATGCCCAAACTAATCAGGCGGAACGAGCTATTCGTAATGTTGTTCAAGCGATCTCATGCTATGTGAAGTCACAACACAAGTCATGGGATTCGTTCTTGGTTGAGATACAGTGCGCTTTAAACACTGCAGTTAACAAAGCAACTCGTTTCACCCCTTACTTCTTGGTACATGGTAGGGAGTTTATTGGAGATGGAGTGCTGTACAGGCAGACAGATATTGCGTGCCACCCTGCTTCAGTCTCTGTAGACGATCCATCAGCCTTCGGTGTCAAGCTGAGAGAAATACAACGCATATACGACCAGGTGAGGAAACATTTGAATGTTGCCCACCAGCGTAATGAAAAGTATTACAACCTCAGAAAAATGCATGTAGAGCTGAAAGTGGGACAGATAGTTTACAAACGCACGTTCTACCTGTCAAACAAGGCCAAGAACTTCACTTCTAAGCTAGCCCCTAAGTTCCTTAAATGTGTGGTGACTGCTAAACGATCCCCTTTGGTATATAGGCTGTCGGATCTGGACGGTAGGGATCTTGGGGAGTACCATATCAAGGACATCCTGAAGTATCAGGAGGAGCCATCTCCAATACCCAACGTCAGCAATGCTGTAACTACATAGCACTGTTTCTCTAGTTTATTAAGCCAGTGCTATGTGATCATTATGTAAGACTATTTTAATCTTTTGTTTGTATTTCTATGTGTGTACGTGACTTCAAATTGTCACGTTGTAGTTTCTTCTATGCACCGCACCGAGCGTTTTTCTCTCATTCGCTCCTCAGTACTCTACAATATCTTGAGAGCTTGGGTAGTGTTGGGGTATCGTCAGCGAGTAAAGGGAGCATTCGTTTTCTATGAAGGGCATTAGACTCTAGTTACTTAGCCTATCCGGTACACGAGTCAGTGTCTAGTTAGGTGTATGGGAGGATCTCTCTTTGGTAGTGTAATGGTTGTAGTCAGCTGGTGTTTGATTTACCTAGCTGGTTGTCTTAGTTTATTAGTCAGTAATTTTCTGTTTTCTTTATTGTGTATTTCCAGCGTGTCGAATCCGCAGGAAATACTATTAAGGAGGGGGTGGTTGTAGCATTTATTTTCTGTAGATGCAGCATTGGGAGTGTAGAAGCACCCTAATCGATCTATCGTTTTTTTAATCGGTTGTCTGTGGTGACATTTCTGCTGTCAGAATGACAGGATGTCATAAGTTCGGTGACGAATCGTTTTTGCATTAAAGGAAAACAGGTTTTAAGAGATTCTGGACTATTCCACGTGAGAGGGGATATAAAAAGCCCTGCCTTGGTTCCAAGTGGTTTTTTGGACTTTTGACTTTTACCATCCGCTAAGCAGGAGTGAATTTTGAAGCAACTCTGAGTAGCACACCTCAATTTCGATTTAGAGGTTGTAAGTTCTAACCTGAGGACTTGTTAAGGAGAATTTCCTGCGTTTCACCTATTCTTATCAGAAGGAAGTGGACTCCGTGACGACCAATACCCAGATTCTGGGTTTTTAGTACGGGGAAAAGTTGTACAGCCACACCCCAATCATACGTGGACTGCGCGAGCAGGTTGCATGTGAGAGAAGCTCGCCGTCTACACCTGGCATTACCACCAGCCACTGCCACTCTACGCTCACACTGCAGGCCAGTACTTTGTCAGCATACTTTTACATGTAAACTAGCCGCCTACGTTACTTCCTCACGCTGATTTAGTGTAGTGCTGTACTAATAATACCTAAACCTGTAATATTCTTATGTATGTCTGTGCTTTCTGTATCTATGTAATCTCATTGTCTCTGTAGTGTACTGTGTACTATATAAGTATATGTGTGTACACCCTATTGGCTGTTTTCGTCAGAGCCCTGGCCTCCCTTGCGCACCCACTAGAAACTCTGTAACAAGGCGCCCTGGGAAAGAGTTCTCTGCATAGCTACCTCGCGCTAGTTGGTGAGTAACATCATTGTGTTATAATGTTCACTGATATTTCCGTCAATTATAGACGGATTTAATTCTTTTTTCTTTTTTTCAATAGGGTTTACTTCTGAGGTAGTCCCATTTTTACCAGGTCAGGATCTGATGACGGGATCCAGGAGAAATCGAGGGCAACCACCGAAAATTGTAGGGACAACTAGTGCGTTTGGTAACTTTTTAATGAAGTGCTTTACAGTGGGCGCACACTACTAGGCGACAGTCGCGGCGACATGTCGCGGCGACTTGTCGCGCAGTGTGCGCCTGCATCGGGCGACTTGACGCCGTGACAGACGTTGTGCAAGGTACACGTTGTCCAAAGCTGTCGCTGGGCGACTGTCGCCGTGTCGCCGCGACAATAGGGCGACAGACGCGAAGACTCCCCTTGCTTGTCTCGGAGTCGCGGCGACATGTCGCCTAGTGTGCGGAGCTTAGAACAAAATGTATGTAATTTGGCGCCCACAGCTTGTCGCCGTGACAAGACGCCTAGTGTGCGCCCACTGTTAATGTACTACAATTTAATGAAGGTCAGGAGTCGATCTGATGATGGAACCGAAAGACAGTCGAGGGAATTATTTAACGATTTACAGCACGTACCTTGTGTTTGGGCTTGATTGATTTGTATTGATAAGAACTTTACACCTAGATAGATATACTTTTCGGTCCACCCGTCACTTAAAATGATGATCAAAAAATGTTTAGTAATAAATAGAACTGACTTCAAAAAAATCCTGAAAAATAAAATTTACATAGCACAAAGTAATAATATGTATTTTGATTTATCAGATTGTATTCAATATGATATTGTAGTTGGTGCCATTAATAATACCTACCTCAACCTATGGGTTTACTTGGCGCCGACTTCAATATGATATTGAATAAAATATCAAAAATCAAAATACATTTATCTTTGTGCCAAGTAAATTTAATTTTTCAGGATTTGTTTGAAGTCGGTTCTATTTTTTACTACTTTTTTTTTATCATCATTTTAATTGTGAGACGAGCCGAGAAAAGATAATCAATTCGAGCAGTCTTCGAAGAGGTAAGCATAGGTATAACATAAGTAGCAAAAAATAATAGAATGCATCTTGTAAGTAAAATAATGCGTTTATTTATTTTACATTATAATATGAATAAGACAAGTAACACGCACGCCGCATGTCAGCTTAGACCTGTGTTACAAAATACAACCAATGATAGATGGCGCTGGCTGAAATTGACTATGTTGGTAACATAGTCAATTTGAAGTCAATTTTAAGTCTTTTTGAAGACCCTACCCCTAGTTAATATTTGTGCAAAATTTTAATCAAAAATATTGAGTACTTTTCGAGATCCTTCCGGACAAAGCAAAATTAACAGACAAACAGACGACAAACAGACAAAAAAATTCTAACTATATTTTCGACTTCGGTATCCTGTTTAGAGTATTTTTTTTAAATATGTTTTATGTACAGTTTTGACTTTAGATCTTTTTATTATATGTAAATAGACTAGAAACTTAGGTTGCATAGAAAGTTTTCAAAAACCTATTCTTAGTCTCCCGCAGGCTGGATCCCGCAGGTGCAGAAAAATCACTGCTACAGCGAACGTGTCAAAACATCAATCAAAGTTACAAAGAACTTTTATATTATGTTACTTGCTGCTACGGAACCCTTCATGGGCGAGTCCGACTCGTACTCGGCCGGTTTTTTTATATCCTACTAGATGATGCTCGCGGTTTCGCTCGCGTGAAAATCGGTACTTGGTCTCGCTTCCCGTGGGAACAAAATTATTTCCGAAATGAAAATGAAAGTAGCCTATGTTTTCCAGACTATAAGCTATCTCTGTATCAAATTTCAGCCAAATCCGTTGAGATGTTAGATCGTGATTAAGTAACAAACATCCAAACATCTAAACATCCAAACATCTTCACACATTTTCACATTTAAAATATTAGTACGATAGAATAGGATTGGATTCAGCTATTTTATCTTTCTGGTATGTCAAAAATCATGCGGGTTTGTTAAAATGTGCAAGTTAAGTCATGTATTAAAACTATCTATTAAAAGGGATAACCCTGCAAATTTATTATTATATAGATAAAACAGTTGTAAAGAAATCTTATACTAACATAATCAAAAAATAAAAAAAGCTGTTGTTACACAAATTTTCATATATATTTTTTTTTGTTTAACGTGAGGGAAAATCCTCATGGATGTTATGCTGGACGTAACGCCCAACAGCCTATGGTTGGGAGCCCCGGGTAAGCCCTCGGAAGGATGTCCCAGGACTCCCAACAGATCCACGGCCGCCACTGCGGCCTCGCCCAGGGGGTGTTTCGGGTGCTATCCCACGTCTTTGGGGGGTTTTGGGTGTGATTCCGCGTCTAAGGGGGGGCGTGCGTGAGTTCCTCACGTCACGCTGCCGTCATGGGCCTGCTTCTGTAAGGACGGTGAGCTGCCCTCTCACCGTCCTCAGGCCCCCCGTCATGGAGTCCGTTAGTTCTCGGCGAAAACAAGTCGACGGCGCCCAGGCCACCGACTGCGGAACTCGGGTGGGAGAGTTCTCTCCCGTTCCCGCCCCGCCGTCTCTTTCACAAAAATGACCTGCTCGCAGAAAGAGGCGGCGAAGTCCCACTTACTCCCACTGGAGAGCATGGCTCGCACCATGGTCTCGAGCGAGAGAGTGTCCACATCCAGACCCGCCACGAGGACCTGGTGCTATTGCGCCCACGCCGTGCACTCCACCAGAGGGTGGAGCGCCATGTCATCGCTGCGGTGTTTTCGCCACAGATACTTACCGAAGCTACCGTGCCCAGCAAGTATCTGTGTCAACCGGTAGGAGAGAGCACCGTGTCTCCTCTTCAGCCACTCGTCCATGACTGGTCTGACGGCCGCGATTGTGGCGAATCCCCCCTTTGGTTGCTCAAGTCGTACCTTCCATGTGTCCACGGTTTCCTGGTAGAGCAGAGACCGCTGGGCCTCGATTTCTCGAGATGCAGGAATTTGGCCCCGCTCCAGCGCCTCCTTGCGCCATCTAAACATTGACGCAAGGGCTCTCGCTTCCAGGTCCCATGGAGGGGTCCAGGCTAGGAGACGAGCCGCCTCACCGGAGATCGTGCGGTATCCCCTTTTCACCCTGATGTTCACCGTCCTCTGCGGGCTCAGCAGTTTAGCCATATTACTGGCCATCAGGGTCTCCGCCCATACGGGGGCCCCGTATAGGGCCATACTTCGCACAATCGCCAGGTGCAGTCTCCTGTAGGGAGCGTTGGGTCCCCTGATGCCGCACTAGTGCGACTGATGCCCCCCTCAGTTTTGGGACCAAACTTCGGAAGTGATGTCCGAAGTTCCATCGGACTTATTATATTTGTTTTGTTTATGCGATAATAAATATATGAAGAAATGAAAGGCCTGGCTTTAAAACACACATAATCCAATGTACTTATCCGCCAAATAAATGCTTGTTAACCCTTTTCAACCAACAGATTTCTCTTTGTGGCATATTTTACTCAACAAAATATTTCGTTTTGAATTTGAATTTTTGAGTTAAGGATTTTATTTTTACGTATAATTGTGTTATGAGGTAGGTTTTACTTCAGTATATTGAGGGTCTCAATCGCAACCGGAATGGCACAGTCACTCTCAAGTTGACGGTCCTAAGAAATGCCTTTTTACGCTCTGTTTGAAGAACCCAGAGTTGGTATAAGGAACCCTTAACATACTTTTATATTTTTGGTAAAGATTTGGTCAGATTTGAACTATAATTTTTAGGTAGAGGATGTTTGTATTTAAGCTTTATTTATTTACGAGCCTATTCTACACCGAATGAATTGCTCAAATTCACGAATAGATTTACTTCTACTGTTTACTGCGCTATAATTCATTGCTTGCTATTTAATGGCAAGCAATGGATGTTAATAGGTAGGTATTTGTTTTGAATGTTTTCTCTAAATAGGCATTACTCATCACCATCGGTATAAATAATTTATTAAAAGAATCTTATTACTCCTACGTATGTACATAGATGTTGGTCATCGGTTTACACGTTTACATCAAAGATGTCTACGAACAAAATGCTTACTTCTCAGATATGAACGTCTATTTATTCATTGTAATTTCGATGGGAAAAGGTGCTAACTTTGCGGAAATTACACTCACAACAAAAAACAGGAGACATCTCCGGAGCCATAAATGCTGTGTTGTGTACTGTAGTATGTGTTCTTTTGATTTCAATTGACTTTTTCGTCCGGTTCTATTCTTGTATTTTTAAAGATTCTGTTGTTTGTGACTAAGTTGTGTATAAAATTTTGCTGCTGAATATTACTTGTAGCTTATTTATCGGGTGCATTTAATGTTTTAAATAACTGAAAATACACCTCAGAAACTGGAAATAGAGAACGATAACTATAATAATATTAAATACTTGCTTGGTGATCACACTAACTTCAAATGATACAGGTAGCCAAACTTTCCTAAAAGACTTAATATCTATTGTAACAATACTGATCTACTAATCTTTATTGTGATAAAACTGTAGAGGGTCTAAAATCTGTACGTCGAAGATACTTTGATATTTCTTTTGTAGGGTGATCTACGAAATCTATACTGAACCTTATAATGTAATTTAAATAACTTTTGTCCATCTGTCTGTCTGTGTCCTGAAACTACTGAATCAATATAAATGATACTTAACACAATCTGAGCGTGTAGTTCTAAAAAGGGTTAAGGATACGTTTCATCACAATATTCTGCGCAGTTGTTATTTCTTAACGCGTTTTAAATTGCGAATTTTGTAGTTCGGAAATTAGAGACATTCAAACATTGCAAGGTATGACCTTGAATTTAAAGGTTCCTTTCAATGTTGCCCGCGACTTCGTACACGTGAAAATTATGTTTTAACTAGCTGACCCGCGCAACTTCGTTTGCGTCACATGGGAGTGAGAAAGAAAGAAGTGTGGTATGAATATTTAGTGATATAATGTTTCCCGTCGCATTTACTCCGTCGCTTATGTTCATTAGAGCTGACCCGCACAACTTCGGTTGAGAGTCACATGAGAGTGAGAAGGAGAGAGGCGTGGTATTGATATGTAAAGTGATATAATGTTTCTCGTCCCTTTTACTCGGATCCGACTCGCGCTTGACCGGTTTTTATCGTTCATTTGACTGGCTACTACTGCAGACCACGATTATTGCCGTTGTCGCCTCGCTCATATGTTAAAACTTATTAAGAGGGTTATTGTACGCAAACCGTAAAAGATAGGCATATGCTGTTTAGAATTTTTTTTTTACAACTTTTTAAGAGGAACAATTTTATTATACACTATTTTTACATAACTTTAACCATTTACGCAGTGTACGCAATGGAAGCTCTGATAAGAAAGAAATTTTCCCCGTTCTCAAAACGTTATTCATTTCTGCTCCGCCACTATTCGTCTTAGCGTGATGGTATATTGTTATTATATACCCCACCTTTGGCTCAAGTAAGATAAACGAAGTTCCACGGGAAAGAGTCTTTGAAACCAGTTCCACAGTCTACAATTTTATCGCTAGCAGACATGCAGACAGAGGTCTTTGTTTTATTATATTATGACGATAACTAAAAAATAATATTCGTCTGGTAGTTTTTCCCCTAGAGTTAAGGCGAAGTGCAATTGTGTCTCAAGCGATTCGGAGGGGGTGAAGCAGACGCAAGATGTTCGGGACGCTCCGTGCGTCGGAAACGTTTTCGCGCGTTATCCCGTTCACTACGCAATTGACATCATTGACAGAAGTACAAGTTTACATAACAATTTTTTTCGCCCTGTTTAGATAAACCTCTTTAGATCTTCTACTCGTGAGCAAATACGTAATTGATTTTGATGCAATTTTTATCACTAACATGTAATGAAATTTATTTTCATAATAAGAATAGAACATAATATATTTAAGAAGTACTTCAATTTATTTTTTTACCTGTGACGATTTTTGCCAGGTTTATTGAAAAAGTAAGAATCTGCTGCCCCTATCCTTTGTTTATATTTTTTGGTACTTCCTTAAAAGGAAAAAGGAGGGTTCTGTACAAAAAAGACTGAAAAATATACCTGTATGGGAGCCCTCCTTAATTTATTTTTCTGTTCTTAGGATTCGTAAATTTCAAATGCCTAGCTATCGCAGTGGTGCATAAGATGACAGATAGATAGTCTCAGTAATAGGGTCGCGTTATTACAGATTATTTATACTCTTGGCACTTGGTGGAACCTGCAGCGCATATTGAATAACCACCACTTGTACTGTTTTACAGCATTTATTTACTCTACACCTGACCGCTTTTGCCTCTTAGCATTTTCAAAAGGCAATACTTTCTCCTCGTTCCATTTTTACCCTTTGGATACGGAACTGTAAAAACGGCCGAGGTTCAAGTTGGACTGGCACACTGATGAGGATTTCGTAACAAAAAAAAACGCCAGAAGATTACGTTGTATGGGAGTAACCTTATTTTTTCTTTATCTAGTGTTATTATACACTCGAGAGCAATGAATCCGGGTCACTTAAAGAATGTTAAAAATCTCGGAAACTATAAATGATAGGTTAATGCAATAAATTGTATTTAATAGACAATGTAATACTCCTTAAATGAAAGTAAAAAAAATATGAGTCACCATACATTTTATTAACACAAAATTACATAAAGAAAAAACTGCTGATCTCTCCTTAAAACAAAAATAGGAAACATGAAATTTTTGAACTTTATTACGATTTTCTTGAATTTTAATACTTCGTATTGCCTCCTCGTGCTTCCATTACTGCGTTTACGCGGTTTGGCATGCTGTACACCAAGTTCCTTATACGATTTTGGGGAATATTCTCCCATTCCTCTGTGAGAGCAATTTTGAGCTCACGAAGCGTGATTGGGGGAGGGTTTCGTTGTTTTACGCATCTGCCTAGCTCGTCCCAAGCATGCTCGATCGGGTTGATATCCGGGCTGCGCGCTGGCCACTCCATACGAGTAATGTTCATCTCTTGAAGGTAGTCATTCACAATCCTACCTGTATGAGGTCGGGCATTGTCATGCATAAATATAGCATCCTCACCTAAATTGACCATAAATGGACCAACGTGATCATTGAGGATTTCTTCCACATATCTTACGCTAGTTAAAGAGCCGTTTTCTATGATCACCAGCTCTGTGCGACTTTCAGAAGAAATTCCGGCCCACACAAGTACAGACCCACCACCGTAGGCTACTTTTTCTTCGATGCATGCTTGCTTGAATCTTTCCCCTGGTCTTCGATACACTCTGTGTCTTCCATCGTGCTTGTAGAGCATAAATTTTGATTCGTCGGAGAACATAACTTTTGACCAATCTTCAATACTCCAATTTACGTGGCTCTGGGCATACCTTAGTCTCGAAATACGATGCCCACGCTCCAGTTTAGGGCCGTTTGCAGGTCTAAGGGGTTTTAAGTTAGATTCAGCAAGCCGACGTCTTACTGTCCATGCACTTGGGTTACTTCCTCCGAGGCGTCGAAACTGATTGGTGAGTTCAGTTCCTGTGAGAAAGCGATTTCGAAGCATGGTGTTCACCAAGTATCGGTCTTCTCGTGCTGTGGTACACCTGGTTCTGCCCGTTCCTGGTCTGCGTAGGTTAGAACCAGTTTCTTCGTAACGTCGGAGAACTCTTTGTACTGTTGACAGCGACACACCGACAGTCCTGGCTGTATCGCGCTGACTCCGGCCGGTTTCCAGCATTGTAAGTATTCTGGTGCATTCTTCAGGCGTAAGCGACATAATTTCAGCTTGATTAATGAATATAGAGCACTATCAACATGGTTTATGTACCCACATAAATGACAGATTACAAACAAAAGCAACACCAAATGCTGTAATTTCGTAGTTCCATCTTCGAAAGTGGCCCTTTTTCAAATTTGATTTTTTTATGATATAACTTTACAATAACTAAGAAGTTTTAATACCTTCATTTAAGGAGTATTACATTGTCTATTAAATACAATTTATTGCATTAACCTAGCATTTTTAGTTTCCGAGATTTTTAGGATTCTTTAAGTGACCCGGATTCATTGCTCTCGAGTGTAGTTGTTACAGCGGTAGCAGAAACACATCTTTGAAATGTATTACTGCCTAGTTCATGAGATACAGATGAACAAACGGACTTCGAAGTCTCAGTAATAGGGTCCCGTTTGGCTAAGAAAACGAAGAATATACAAAAACGAATATTGCTATTTGCATATATGCAAGGGTGTAAAGGAATAAATTTCGATACTAGTTTTTTAAACTAGACTAGGCTTTAGTCCTGTCCAAATGATTACCATTTCCTAAATTAAACATTCTACGTTTCACTTCGCATAGCTATTGCCCGCAGCTTCAGCTGTGTAGAATTCTGTTTGCGTTCCCTTCTACCATTGGGTCATATCCAGGGATAAAATAGCCTTTATACTATTTTCTAAATTATCTTACCTTACTTAATATTATAAATGCGAAAGTTTGTGAGTGTAGATGCTTGTTACTCTTTTACGCTCTGACGGCTAAACGGATCTAGCTGAAATTTAGTACAGGGGTAGATATAGGCCTGGAATAACACATTATATTAAAATATTAATAACAAATAGGCCACTTTTCATCCCGGCAATCAGTTCCCACGGAAAGCGGAAACGGGAACAAAACTAGACGCGGGCAGAGCTGCGGGCGTCAGCTAGTGTATAATATGTCCAAGAATACATTGCAGTCTGGAAAAGCATAAAATAATTATAATAGGCCATCAATTTCAGCCAGATCTGCTCAACCGTTGGAACGTGATTTTGTCACTAATATCTTCACAGACTTTCATATATCATAATTAATAATTCGTAAGTCATATTAAATCATCAGGCCTTTTCAGTAACATATATGCACAAAATCATCTTCTAGCGGTTAACATGTAGGTACCACTATCCATTGAACATTGTATTACTATTTTACATTATGGCTTAAAAACAAAGTTAGGGTTGTATTGACTGTATCGGGTTGTATGTAAGCTGTTTATTTTCAGTTCACTGTTGGTTAAAATTCAAACTGAGGTGACGGGAGGCCTCGAACCGTTTTGGCGCAGCGAAGAACCATAGCGTCCTTGGCTGCCTTCTATCGAATGTATCACGGCGAATGTTCTGAAGAGCTCTTCAACCTGATCCCACCCTCTTGTTTCCGATTCCGAACAACACGTGCCGGGCAAAGATGACACTCACACACAGTGGAGAGAATCTTCGCCAGAACTGAACGTTTCAAAAGATCGTTCCTCTGTCGAACTATAAAAACATGGAACGACCTGCCCGCACTCTTGTTTCCCTCATCTTACAATCCCGGGTTCTTCAAGAGGAGCGTGAAGAGGCACATCACAGGGCCGCCAACTTGAGGACCACTGTCAGAAGTGGCCCCCAATCGCTAGATGCGCCACGGCTTATATCAGGCTGGTGGCGATGTCAATTTGGCGAGCTAAATATAAAAAAAAAAGAAACTCATACTTACAACTTCAAATTCAATACCTACCTACATCAACTACGACACACGAGTAGTAAAGTAAGACTACGAGAATATCAACAATACGCAATACGTGCCTTGAAAGCTGTAATTTTGGATAGAAGAATACCAATTTTTTGAGTTTAATTTATTATATACTCAATTAATGTTTATTCCTACTGTTATATTGTAAATTTAGGAGAATTGGCCCACTGATTTATCAGTCATTAGTATTATACTCGTTATGACATTGATTTTACTTAAATATTAATTTAAATAATGTACATGTTATACGCTCGGTCAGGGCGTCACATACATGAGCGCATTTATAGGTGAATCTTCTGGCATTCATCTATTATGTGGCATCAGTCAAACTTTGTATTGGAAAGTATGAAAACGTTACTATAACTTATATAATACACCAAAGAAACTTCCCCAAACAGATGCGATATTTTTACGCTCTTGAGCTAAGCCTTGAATACTTCCTTTTTTTTATTACCTATTTTCGTTACTACGGCAGCGAATTACGTCAGCGGGCGTGACAAAGTTGTATACGGGTGTCCTCAACGAAGCCTGTCGGCTGACTGAGCGAGCTCTGTGAGGTGGCTGATAGCGGCAAAATGCACTCCCGCTCAACAAAACGTTTTTTTTTATTAAAACAATATGATTTTAATTAATAAATAACTGCATAGGACCTCGAGGTAACTTATTAGGGACATGGAAAAAAAAAATTAGTGTGGTACATTATATAACTACTGAATGAAATTGATTATAGTCAAGGCGGTCACAGGTAAATTTACAGATTCGAGGGAACTTTGGGATTATTTTCTATCGAGCCGAATTTACTCAATCGTGTTTTGGAGAACTGACATCCCTAGTCAATATACTTAATAATAATTATCCATTTAAAAAATTGTGAAATCTTTGTTAACACCGTTGCAAAATTGGTTCGAAATATGTCAAAATTATGTATTTTGAGTCCCACTTCACCTTAATGTCTGAGTAAAGTTCCCCTGAGAGTATATGTCTTAGTAAGAAAATATAAAATATGAAAAGTGTTACATTGAAACACTTTGCACAATTTATTTTATACTAGATGGCGCACGCGTGATATTATGTTCCAGCTTTCCCTGCTCCTGTTAGCACTGGGAATACTGAATAACACTACTTCTTGTCGAGAGGTGTTTAGGGACTCGTGAAATTCACCTAAACACGTCCATTATTACTCGATTGGACATGTATGGACGATGTTGCTATCATTTGTATGTCTGTGTGTATGTCAGTTCTGGTCTAGAGGACTCATTTCTTAACCGATGCTCACCAAACTTGGCGCACGTGTGATTTGATTTAAAATATCAATTTTGTCGAGAGCTGTTTTTAATAGAGGGGAAAGTGGGGGAGAAAAGGGGTGAAGATTGTTATCGTGTTATTTATTAACGCATCTTGATGATTTTTGGCTGAAACATAAAGATATGATATGATTTTTTCTGTGTGCTCGTGAGACGTCTCCTCTTTGCAGAAGTACTACAACCTAAGTAGTAGAATTACTGTAATTATTAGAATTACTTTAACTGTGTAAGTTTTGTGCCCTATAAAAATGGAACAAAAATTGGCGGTTGTAGGTTTTCTATAATTCACGACAGAGGTATTTGAAGTCTATTATTTACATTGCGTTTACTGGTATAGATATAAATCTATACCAGTAAACGCAATAAAATAGTAATGAACTGCCACCTCAGTAGAAGAACGCTCAGCCACATGAATCTACAAAATCGGAAAGGTCACAGGGAATCATTTACTTGTATTATTGTGACCGTAATTTCATTAAGCCGGCATCGAGCGAAAAATGGCAAAACGATAGTTACCATTTCGTTGATTCAAACAATTCTATTTGCACAATTTGCATAAAAAAATAATATGTATGTCAGCAAGAACCAATGCATCATTACTGATACTCACAATCAGGATATAATTAATAGGTATTTAGAAAAATACGTTTAAAAATCACCAATATCTAAAAAATCTTATGCTACTGTTTAAGGGATTTAACAAAATTGGATGTAGTTTACTATGTATATCTTTACTTTCAAGAAACTACATTTCATAAACTACAATTAGTAATACTAATATTTTACCTACGTTAAAATTTTAATTCATTAATACCTAAAACCAAAAGAGTTGCCCAAGTTTCTCATACATTTCTGCGAGCACGCAGCTTGCCGACTGACAAACCTTAGTGATCCGCAAGAGCTCAGAGCGAGTACACGTCTCGTTGCGTCGCAAAAAATAGAAATATTTACGTAAAGCATGGCGTGTACGCACACTTGGACGTGCAAACAAAAAAGAGGTAAGTACATTTTACACATTTTCAAGTTTTTTTACTAATGTACTCAATTGTAGTGGAAGATGAATAGAAATAGGTCCATAATAATTTTTTTTATATTAATAGGTTAACGACTACAATAAATCGTATGTTCTATGTCTTTTTTTCCTTGCAATTATTGTAACTCAATTTAAGATGTTCTTTAAAAACTATCGCTGTTTTAGACCGAATGTCTGAGTTATCTGAAAATGTGTTATTTAACAAAAATTATTGTATTTCACAGAAAATGGGACGACGCAAGGAAAAGTATTATAAATAGAAAAGTGGGCGAGATTCCGCAAAAATAGGATATCTTACTACAAGTAGCACGATAAGTTATTTGTATTTTTTGGTGTTCCGTTCTCAAAGGGAAAAAATGGGACCCTATAACTGTGACTCAGTCTATCATCTGATTGGATCTCATAAACCATGATAGCTAAAAATTATAAATTGTCATTTATTTGTATGTATTATGATGGCATTGTGGCTGAAGGCCACATTTTATTCTTCAAAATATTTGAATAATAGATAAAAATTCACAAATAGGTTAAGGGGGTTTTGCAATGTAAATATTATCAAAATACACATTTGAGTCTATGAATATGATTTTTAATTGCCTCGCTGATCCATAGTATATAAGTAATAAGGTCGTCTATAATGATGTCAACAATACAATCCTGAAAGTAGTACATTGTGTAACACTAATATTCTTAGCCTGAATGGTAACAAAACTAAATGTAGACTAAACAAAGTCAGCAATTATTTCCTGGGTAACTGTATACGTTTTTACAATAGGCTTCCACATGACATAAAAAGTATGCACTTAATTAAGTTCAAAAGTGTATAAAAAGTACCAAAATTACACTGCATGGGTTACTATACAATTGACGATTATTTGCTTGACAAGGAAGCCTGGAAATGATCTGCTCGCTCTACAGCATTCTCAAACAACATTTTGTGATTTTTTTTTTATATTCGGCTCGCCAAATTGACGTCGCCGCCAGCCTGATGGTAAGCCGCAGCGCATCTAGCGATTGGGGGCCACTTTTGACAGTGGTCCTCAAGTTGACGGCCCTATGATGTGCCTCTTCACGCTCCTTTTAAAGAACCCGGGTTGTAGAAGAGGGAAACACGTGTGCGGGCAGGTTTTCTTCACTGTGTATGAGTGGCAACTCTCTCAGCCAAGGACGCTATGGTTCTTCGCTGCGCTAACGGTTCGAGGCCTCCCGTCACCTCAGGTCAACCAATTATAAGGATAGCACGTCTCTGCATAGCGTCAAGCGCGTCTAGTAAGTACCTCGTGGAGTCATCCCAAAGGTGAGAACAGTACTCGACGCAGGTACCGTTTCACCTTATTTAGGACTCCGAGTTTCCGCGAGGCAAGCCCAATACAACTCTCTATGTAGTTTTTGTGATTGAGCTCGCGCCGGACGTCTATACCGAGGATCTCCAGGTTGTCCTTTAGTGGAACCGTAATGCTCTGAAGAGAGGGTAGGGAAAGGAATGGGGACTTCTTAGCTGTAAACGCACACGCCTGTGTTTTTCTGGCATTGAACTCGACCACGTTGTCTGAATCCCATTTCGCAATGCGACCCAGGTCCCGGTCGAGATCCGCCACGAGTTGTCATCTCTTCTCCTCCACGTCGCAAAGCCCCTCCGCTGGACGGCCAGAATAGCTACCATGCAGAGTACTATCATCCGAATAACAATGAATGCACCCAAGGGACAGCAATTCATTGATATGCAGAAGAAAGAGAGTTGGGGATAACGTTTCGCAAGTACAAGTCACACACGTCACATGTGTGCCAAATACCAAAATTTTTTTTTTTAGTTAAATGAAACTAAGTAATAATTTCTGAATAGCTATATTATTGTTTTTTTAGTTTGAGTTTGCCCACGGGAAAAAATATCTGTGGTCTATAAATATTTGTTCACAAACAAAAAATACGTTTGTTGAATGAGAGCCTGCCTTAAAATTTATTATTTTTCTGTAATTTGGATTTGTTGTTAAAACAGAAATACATAATCTGTGAAATTTTAACTCCTGTTGACGGACAGCCGAGTCTCAGCAATGGGGTCCTGTTTTATACCCTTTGGGTACGGAACCCTAAAGACTAGGTGAAATGTGTATGTGCCTCTGCCGATCCTTTCAGCGTTAAGGCGTGTCTATATATATGTATGGTACATACATATTATGTATGTATGTACCTATAAAAGTACCTATTACTATCTGCTGCCTAGCACTAGTACTGCACTTTGGGATCAGATAGCGCTTTGTAAAAGAATAACAAATGTCCGTGTCATATTAATACGGTCCATTGTATTTAAACTTATCTAAACGTACTTCATAATATAAAAAGTAGTCATGATCTTTTCGAGCCATTCGTCTCAATAAAAATACTAATTTTTATTAATTCATGACATATCCAATCTAAGTGTTGAATTCGTATTAAATACCTTCTTTTTCTTTGTTGTATCCATATATAGGTACCTATTTTGTCATACTCGATCTTATGAAATGTTAAATATTGTATTATAATTTTTGTGCGACTGTCTTGTACCTGTATCTGCTAGACCTGGATCCTAGGACATTTGAATAATTTAATTTTGACATTATTATGAACTTATTGCACGTATGACATTTATTTTATTAGCTGACATTATTATTAGGTATACTTAAAACGTTATTGTGGGTCAATCACTTTATGATCAATACTATTATCAAATCAATAACCATTGTCAATTGCATGTAATGTGCCTATTTCTTTCAATGCCTAGCTATTAAGTTATGTTTTTGCTTGTCGGATTACTTACCGACGAAACATGTGAAACCTTTTAAATTGTAACATGCATAACCACCATGTTTCAGCAAATAAAATATATAAAATATATTCTATTCTAATATTTTTTGAAATTTTTAAGTTGCCTAATGTTGCGTTGCGACCAAACAGAGCGACTGTCGCTGAGAGAATTGTCTATGTGTGAGTGCCGCACGCACACAGCTGAACCGCCGATTCAAAACACCGAAAGTGCCGCTGCCTCGTGCGCTCGGACGGGCCTTAAACCTACACGACCCACATTTAAAAATAATTATATAATTTACTAAAAATCGTCGTGCGGTTTCACCCGCGTAGCACCCGTTTCTGTGGGAGTACGGCGGAATAAAATATAGCCTACTAGCTGATGCGCTCGGCTTCGCCCGCCTGAAATTTGGTTTGCGTTCCCGCTTCCCGTGACAACATTTAACCGGCATAAAAAGTAGCCGATATGTTATTCCGGACTAAATCTCTATCCCTGTGTAGCATTTATTTTCTATAGATGCAGTATTTAGGATGTGAAAGCAGCCTTATCGAGTTATCTTTTTTTAATCGGTTGTCAGTGGTGACATTTCTGCTGTCAGAATGACAGGATGTCATAAGTTCGGTGACGAAGCGTTTCGCATTTAAAGGAACGGGTTTTTTTTAAGATTTTTTCGTGAAAGACAGGACTTTTGACCGAGACCTGCTTTGGGGTAGTTGGAGGTCCTTTGGCTTTTGCTCTGAGACTGTGCCGCGAATCAGTTTTTCGCTCAAGCGCGATTATTTGTTACCTCGCGTGGCCTAACGGGCTGTGATTGGGTTGCTGCATTGCATCTTGCTACATTTTACCCAGAAAACTGGTGAGTCACTTCTTCTTTTGCAAAGCGGGTCGATTGTCGTCTGTCGCGCAGCCAAGATCTTAATTTGTCGTTTCTTTCATGACAGGGTTTTTTACTACGGGGCTAGTTGCCGGATGAGATATTTGGTGCCGCACCTATAAGTTAGTGGGCTGCACGTGGTACGACAACGTGGAAGTGCGGACTACACGAGCTTCTCATGTGAGAGGTATCTGCCGTCATCACCTGGCAGTAACAACAGGCAGTCACTCTCACTCAGCTCACTCTGCAGGCCAGTAAATCCACTACTTATGTGTAGCCTAGTAGTATTAATACCTGAGCCCTGACTTTACTTCTGTGTACCTGTGATATTTGTGTCTATCAGTGAATAAGCTCTCTGTGTGTCTCTGTGTATCTCTGTGTACTTAGTAAATATATGTGTGTACACCCTATTGTCTGTTTTCGTGAGAGCCCTAGCCTACCCTTGCACACAGACTGGAAACTTAGAAATAAGGCGCCCTGGGATAGAGTTCTCTGCATAGCTACCTCGCGCTAGTTGGTGAGTAACACTGATCATCTTAGTGTTACAAATTGGCTCCCAACGTAGTGGCAAATCTCTGGGTCTACTCTGCGGTAGTCTCAGTCTGGTGTGTGTGCATAGGTGGTTATCTCTGGCGAAACCATTCTGGAATCGTCCGAGACGCTCCAGGACGTTAATTGGTGGTGCTAGCAGCTAAGCACAAAACCTTCCCTTTCGTCTTCTTCCAGCTTCCTACATCTTTGGCTGGAAAAGACACAAAATTCTAAATTCAAAAATTTAAAATAGCTGTGATTTTGGAAAAACTTTTTGATTTTATTTGGCATACCCACTTCTTTTCTTATTGTGTTTCTTTTCTTTGTTATGTTCCTTTTTATGGTGCACACATATATTTATTGTAATATTATATTAGCATAGATTAATATATTACATATATTATTCTATAGCTTCACCTCTGTGTTAACTTAGTGAATTTCACTCTGTGTAATTATAAATTTTTTTTTGAAGGTATGTTGATACCTTGTAATTTTAATTATTAACCTGAACTGTGTTATCAGAAAATTTAGAAACTTTTCTCTCTTAGTATACCCTTAATCTTTGTTAAATTCTAAAAGTCAATTTGAAACATAATTACCTAACTTAGTACACTTTGTTGTAACTCAATTTACATTTTTACTTTGTAATTGATCCCTATCTGTGCCATTTTATATTTATAATTGTTGTAAGTAAATTTTTACATAATGGCACAGATGAAAAAATATATTAATTATTTAAGAAAGGATGAACTTGCTAACGAGCTGTCCCACATGGGAATTTCAGTGGAACCGGAAACGACAGTGTCTGGCCTTCGGAGTGAGCTAAGAACGGCACACCGACTCGTCCGTCGAGGTAGCATCAAAGCGAGTGCTCCGGTACCCGCTGATGCACCGGCTGAGCTCTCGATCTGCCTTCCAAGAGTCTCCGAGCTGGAGGAGGCTATTCAGTCAGGTGACATTTTCATTAATAAAGGTAGTCGTCTTAGGGTGTCCATCAGAGCCAACTACTTATTGAGTAGGTTAGCTCGTTGTGGTCTGGATTGCCCCGACCTGGTGGATATTCGTGGTAGGCTAGTGAAGATCATCGCTAGGGCTGAACCCAGTAGTGATTCTGAATCCGAAGGTTCGGATGATGATGGTGATGATCCTTCGGGTCGTGACCAGGTGGAATATACTTCACCAGTAGTGAGAGAGGACCGCTCGGTGCGAGCTAGTTCAAGTAGGAATAGTTCTACATGTAACATAGTGTATAAAGAACGTCCCCTTAACTTATGTTCATTTAACTTAAAATATGATGGTTCTACTTGTGTACGTGTGTTTTTAGAGAGATTAGAGGAACTTAGATGTGCTCGGGAGGTTACTAAGCCTAGACTCCTTATGGCTTTCTCCGACCTGTTGGATGGACCGGCTTTGTCTTGGTTCCGTACAAACAAAGCTAACTTCATCTCATATGAGGATCTTATTAGTGAGCTTAGAGATACCTTCGATATTCCTGATTATGATTATCGCCTCAGGAACGAGATAAGACAGCGTACACAAGCCCGCTCTGAGTCCTTGGTTAACTATATATGTACAATGCAAGCCATGTTCTCAAGGTTGTCATGTAAGATGCCCAGTGAGGAACAGCTGGACATTCTCATGCACAACATTAGACCTGACTACATGAAGGAACTGGCCTTGCATGATGTCAACTCTGTAGATGACTTGAGACGTTTGGGTAAGCGCTTGGAGCTTGCGCGTACTAGGGCAGACGCTTTCCATGAGCCTGCTCTTGACAAGTTTGAGATTACATCTGACTTACACCAGCTTAAGAACAAAGGTGTACAAAAGCCCGCTAAGCAGGTGTCTGCAGTGGAGACGCCGGTTACCCCCCACGATCGCAAATGCTTTCGTTGCGGCGGGGGCGGTCACACTGCATACAGCTGCACACAGTCAAGGGAGCTGGTGTGTTTCCGGTGTGGTCTCAAAGGAGTCAAGACCCCAGACTGCTCACACTGTACTAGCAAGTCAAAAAACGCGTAGGCCAGGGCCTTATTAGGAACTCTGTGCATCACTCTGTATCTGAGTCTATTTCTGATAAGGTCCTGTTTCCTAAACGGGAAAGTGACATTAGACCGTATCTAGTTGTTAAGGTTTTAAATTTAAATGTCTTAGGCCTTCTAGATTCCGGTGCCTCCTGCTCTATACTAGGTAAGGGAGCGCACCGCATCTTCTTGGAACTGGGTTTTGATCTTGTGAGTATCAATCCTACTTTTCGTATTACAACTGCAGACAGCACTCACTTGCAATGTCTGGGTTGTATCTCTTTGCCAATTGAGTACAATTCGGTTATCCGAGTTGTCAAGTTCTATGTTGTCCCAGGTATAACCACCTCCATGATATTTGGAGTGGATTTCTGGCAACAATTTAAGTTAAGTGATAAGTTAATTTTACAAAATATTAGTCTTGATAGCTTTAGTGATAATAATCCTATAGAGTCTGTGTCCCTTAACGGTGGCCTCGAGGATTACGACAACCTGACAACTAAACAAAGGTGTGTAATCAACGAGGTCATTGAAAAGTTCGACTCGTTGAACACTGATAAGGTGGGTTTAGGTCGGACCTCACTTGTGCACCATGTCATTGACACTGGTGACAGCAAGCCGATCAAGCAGCGTTATTATCCGCTCTCTCCCCTTAAGCAGAAGGCCCTGGAAGCCGAGCTGGACCGAATGCTGGAGATGGGAGTAGTGTCCCCGTCTCAGTCCGCCTGGAACTCTCCAGTGGTCATGGTGGAGAAGGCGAACGGCGACCTCAGATTGTGCTTGGACTCTCGCAAGCTGAACTCTGTGTCTAAGAGTGACGCCTACCCCTTACCCTATATCAATCAAATCTTAGACCATCTTAATAATGCTAAGTATTTAACCTCTGTAGATCTGAGTGCGGCCTACTGGCAGATTCCATTCGACTCACTCCAGTCTGCTGAGAAGACTGCTTTTACGGTTCCCCGGAGAGGATTGTTCCATTACAATTCCATGTGCTTCGGTCTTGTCGGTGCCAGTGCCACGATGCAACGCCTCATGGACCGTCTGTTTGGTCCCGAGTTCGACAACAAGGTATTTGCGTTTCAGGATGACATAGTCTGTGTGTCCAGCACCTTTGAGGAGCATGTAGAGCTCTTACATAGAGTCTATCAGCAACTCAAGGATGCTGGCCTAACTATTAATATGAAAAAATCCCACTTTTGTCGGAGTGAACTCAAATACCTGGGGTATTATGTGGACAAACATGGCTTACGGACAGACCCGGGTAAAGTTGAGGTTATCCTCAACTATCCCACCCCTTCTAACCCTAAGGAGGTTAAGAGATTTCTGGGAATGGCCGGCTGGTATCGTCGCTTTGTTAACAACTTCTCGAAGATTAGTAAACCTCTGTGCAAACTCACTTCTACGAACCTTAAGTTCGAATGGACCCCTGAGGCTGAACAGTCCTTTAACCTGCTAAAGTCAGCCTTGGTTTCTGCCCCTATATTAAAAATGCCTAACTTTGAGATGCCCTTCCGCATTCTTAGTGACGCGTCAGCTTACTCAGTTGCTGCTGTACTGACACAAACTCACGATGGTGTTGAGCACCCTATCGCCTACTGTAGCCGTTCTCTCAACAAGAACGAGGTGAACTACAGCACAACTGAGCGAGAACTTCTGGCCGTGATTTTCGCTTTGGAACAATTTCGACAGTACGTCGAAGGCCAAAAATGTACGGTCGTCACGGATCATTCATCTCTTCTGTGGTTCCATAAGCTAAAAAATCCCACGGGTCGTCTAGCACGTTGGAGCATGAGGCTCAGTCAATTCGATTTTGACATAGAGCATCGAAAAGGTAAAGACCACGTTGTACCTGATGCTCTGTCTCGTATCAAAATTGATTCCCTCGATGCAGTACCCACTAAAGACCCGTGGTATGACCACACCATGAATAGTGTTCGGAAGAACCCTATGAAGTCACCAAATTATGACATTCGTGACAACCTTCTATATAGGTTAACTAAAAATAAATATTCTTTGACTTCAGACTTTGACTGGAAGCTGGTGGTACCTCAGGAGGATCGGTGGCCCCTGCTCTCTAAGTACCACGATGACACACTTAGTGCCCATGGTGGCGTTTGGAAGACGCATAAAAGGTTAGCCCTAAATTATTACTGGCCCAAGATGTACGAGGACGTCAAAGAATATGTTGGGAATTGCGAAACATGCAAGCAGTACAAACCCGTAAATACGTCTCGTCCCGGCCTAATGGGTAGCCCGAAGCGGGTTTCGAAGCCATTCGAAGCTATCTCTGTCGATCTGCTTGGTCCCTTTCCCACTTCGAGCAATAGAAACGTACACCTGATCGTGGTCTCCGACTACTTTAGCAAATACGTCATGTTGTGCCCTGTTCGGGTTGCCACAGGCGCTGTAGTCGCGAGGTTCATAGAGAAGAGTGTGTTTCTCGTGCACGGAGTCTGCAAGACTATTTACATGGATAATGGCCCTCAGTTTGTGAGTAAGCCATTTAAGGATCTGTTGGCTAAATACAATGTACCTAATATATATTATAACCCTAGGTATCATGCCCAAACTAATCAGGCGGAACGAGCTATTCGCAATGTGGTTCAAGCGATCTCATGCTATGTGAAGTCACAACACAAGTCTTGGGATCAGTTCTTGGTTGAGATACAGTGTGCTTTAAACACTGCAGTTAACGAAGCAACTCGTTTCACCCCTTACTTTTTGGTACATGGTAGGGAATTTATTGGGGATGGAGTGCTGTACAGGCAGACAGATATCGCGTGCCATCCTACTTCAGTCTCTGTAGACGATCCATCAGCCTTCGGTGTCAAGCTGAGAGAAATACAACGCATTTACGACCAGGTGAGGAAACATTTGAACGTTGCCCACCAGCGTAATGAAAAGTATTACAACCTCAGAAAAAGGCATGTAGAGCTGAAAGTGGGACAGATAGTTTACAAACGCACGTTCTACCTGTCCAACAAGGCCAAGAATTTTACTGCTAAGCTAGCTCCTAAGTTCCTTAAATGTGTGGTGACTGCTAAACGATCCCCTTTAGTATATAGGCTGTCAGATCTGGACGGTAAGGATCTTGGGGAGTACCATATCAAGGACATCCTGAAGTATCAGGAGGAGCAGTCTCCAATACCTAACGTAACTACATAGCACTGTTTCTCTAGTTTATTAAACCAGTGCTATGTGATCATTATGTAAGACTATTTTAATCTTTTGTTTGTATTTCTATATGTGTACGTGACTTTAAATTGTCACGTTGTAGTTTCTTCTATGCACCGCACCGAGCGTTTTTCTCTCATTCGCTTCTTAGTACTCTACATTATCCTGAGAGCTTGGGTAGTGTTAGGGTATCGGCAGTGAGTAAAGGGAGCATTCGTTTTCTATGAAGGCCATTAGACTCTAGTTACTTAGCCTAACCGGTACATGAGTCAGTGTCTAGTTAGGTACATAGGAGGATCTTTCTTTGGTATTGTAATGGTCGTAGTCAGCTGGTGTTTGAAGGACCTAGCTGGTTGTCTTTGTTTATTAGTCAGTACTTTTCTGTTTTCTTTATTGTGTATTTCCAGCGTGTCATATCCGCAGGAAATACTATTAAAGGGGGGGTGGTTGTAGCATTTATTTTCTATAGATGCAGTATTTAGGATGTGAAAGCAGCCTTATCGAGTTATCTTTTTTTAATCGGTTGTCAGTGGTGACATTTCTGCTGTCAGAATGACAGGATGTCATAAGTTCGGTGACGAAGCGTTTCGCATTTAAAGGAACGGGTTTTGTTAAGATTTTTTCGTGAAAGACAGGACTTTTGACCGAGACCTGCTTTGGGGTAGTTGGAGGTCCTTTGGCTTTTGCTCTGAGACTGTGCCGCGAATCAGTTTTTCGCTCAAGCGCGATTATTTGTTACCTCGCGTGGCCTAACGGGCTGTGATTGGGTTGCTGCATTGCATCTTGCTACATTTTACCCAGAAAACTGGTGAGTCACTTCTTCTTTTGCAAAGCGGGTCGATTGTCGTCTGTCGCGCAGCCAAGATCTTAATTTGTCGTTTCTTTCATGACAGGGTTTTTTACTACGGGGCTAGTTGCCGGATGAGATATTTGGTGCCGCACCTATAAGTTAGTGGGCTGCACGTGGTACGACAACGTGGAAGTGCGGACTACACGAGCTTCTCATGTGAGAGGTATCTGCCGTCATCACCTGGCAGTAACAACAGGCAGTCACTCTCACTCAGCTCACTCTGCAGGCCAGTAAATCCACTACTTATGTGTAGCCTAGTAGTATTAATACCTGAGCCCTGACTTTACTTCTGTGTACCTGTGATATTTGTGTCTATCAGTGAATAAGCTCTCTGTGTGTCTCTGTGTATCTCTGTGTACTTAGTAAATATATGTGTGTACACCCTATTGTCTGTTTTCGTGAGAGCCCTAGCCTACCCTTGCACACAGACTGGAAACTTAGAAATAAGGCGCCCTGGGATAGAGTTCTCTGCATAGCTACCTCGCGCTAGTTGGTGAGTAACACTGATCATCTTAGTGTTACAAATTCAAGCAAGCAATACCAAATTTCAGCTAGATCCATTCAGCTGTTAGAGCGTAATGGAGTAACAAACATCCAAACATCTAAACATCCAAAAATCTTCACAAACTTTCACATTTATAATATTAGTAGGAAGTAGGATAGTAGAATGTCACCAGTGTGGCTTTCCTACAGAATAAGAATTGGTTCAGTAGTTTATACGATTATTAGAACAAACAAACTCTTTCCTTTTATTACCTATTTTATACCTACTTAGTTTTTTACAAAATATAAGTATGTACCTATTCAAATTTTGAATGCTATTTAAGTTATTTTACCAATCGCCGCATGATAGAACTTGGCTGTGAAAAGGCTTTCAAAGAATTCTTACTAAGAAGTTAACGGTTGCTATTAATAAATAAATAAATAAATAATAAATATTCACGGACATTTCACACAACGCTATCTGATCCCAAAGTAAGTTAGGAATAACCTGCTTGTGTTATAGGTATAAGACCACGAATATTAATACTTATTACTTTTAAATACATACATATTATACATAGAAACACCCAGACTTTTGAGACAAACATTTATGGGTCCACACAAATATTTGTCTCCGGTGGGAATCAAACCCTCCAGCGCCGCAGGAGGTATCACTACCGACTGCGCCACAGAGGCTTAAAGCTTGGGTAAAATGGGGAGCTGTCGCTATTCCGTTGCCCAGGATGCACTGCAATGAGGATCCAAACCATTGGGGGTCCCATAAATTTTCTTAAGATCCCACATCCTTATATTTGTACCATCACGAAGTATATTTTACTCATAAAGTAAACACTTTTAGAGCACAGTCAGTAGAATAACGGTAAACATTATTCTTGTTTATTCTCAAGAGTTGGCAACAAAATGAACAGTGTCTAACGAATCAATTTCTGAAACTTTCATATTTATCGGTCCGAAATTAATTTATTCTTAAACTGATTTCCATTAATTGACGAATTCAGAAATTTTAAAGAAAGAGCCAGTGGAGTTGAAAGATTAAGTTTACCTTTTCTTTAAGATATTATTATAACAAAGTCATCAAAGTGATAGCCTTTAAGTTAAGATTATTAAATTGGTTTAAGTAACAGAGTACGAAATGACAACTATTACTATTGTATCTGTCTGTCAATGTCTGTATCACTGTCGGCTGTCTAATTTGGTTAAAAATTATATTAATGGACCAAGAGTTTTATTTTGACCTCTCTAAAGTAAGCTGTATTATCTACGCAGAAGTCATGATTGAGCGGTTTATTCGAAATAACGCGGTAATGGGGGTTTAATTTCCTAGTCAGGCACTCAACTCACTAAACCAAGAAGCCAGCCGATAGTATAAAGTCAAGCCAAAGCTTTAGTGGCTCCATAGTTTGAGTAAGTCCATACAACATGTTGTTGAGATAAGGGAACCGTGAGCGTCTTTAATCTACGAGTACTCTGCCCTGTCTAAGCTTGCTTGATACAATTACGTCTTTACCCTTTAAGCTGCTCTAATAACTTCGCACAAGACAACGAAGGGAATTTGTAAAATAAGAACCGATTATCCCAAAGGATGCTTCCGGAGTACCGTAGGCTTACTTACCTATATTTCAGTGAGGTGTCTATTGATTTTGCACTTTGATGGAAGAAAATTTAAATTAAAATATTTGGAATATTGCAGCCGATTTTTTTACATTAAAAAATGTTTTAATATTCACGAGGCTACCTAGAAATTAATCAGATATTTAACACTAACCCTTATGTAAGCAATCAATGACATTTGTGATGCGCCCCGGAACATACTCGAAGGTAAATAATATACTAATTAATTTTATAAAGACTCATTTCATACAATCAAATGGACGACATCGCTAGAATAGGCATGCTCGAACGATCAAATACGCCTAATGTTTTCGGGTAATATTTTATCACGCTGCGCTGGCTGGCTGGTATCATTGCATAGTTTATCTAGCTGGTTTAGGAGAATAGGTTGGATATTTTTCTTGATCTTTTTCTAAGTATGGGACACTTTGATTTAAAAAAAAAACCATAATGGCCACAAATTTCTAATGAATTGCACAGGCAAGAATTGTATGTTAAAATTACAGGTACAAGTATTATTTCTTGGCTATTTAAACACGTTGAAATGGGCAGAGGCAACAAATTTAAGTCAAGGTTCTATAACTTTTTAGTTATTTACATTAATTGATTTCTGCCAATATAAATTAAAATTGTAGCTACAATATCAGGATCAAATCCAATTTGGTATTTGATAGAATAAATATTTAATGAACGTATAGAACTCTTTTTAAAGTACCAACTCTTATTTCATCCTTATATTATTATATAGTCTACCGATAGATACATACATTCACGCCAAAAACCTGAGAGAGTAGACAGAGGTAACACACATATCCAGTAGGTAGTTTTGTGGTCTCACGTGATTGGGGTCAAGACCAAACGTCTGAATCTAAAGTAACATAATTAATTACCTACCTAAAGCAAGTTCAGAGATAGTTTTCAACAAATCAAACATTACATACCTACTCTACTCTATTCCTAATCAATAACAATCAAGCTTTTATTATTCAATCAGAACGGTAATAGTCTGGCAGTGAAGGTAACTCGCAAATCAATACAATGCACGGTTTGGCGCTTATTACGGAGCTTCACATAAATTAGTGAATGCAGTCAGAGGCATGTTTCAGGTTCGCTAGTCAGTTCTAGGAATTGAAATCATTTGAAACTGCTTTCAACTAGCTAGTAGTAGGTAAATTAAAATACACAAGACTAGGTACCTACATAAAATAAGAATAAATCTTGTTATAAACGCAAAAGTTTGTATGAATGTCTGAATGCTTACATGCTCTAGCGGCTAGACGGAGTGGCTGAAACTTGGTACAGGTCACAAACATATAAGAATAAGCAGACCAAGCATAGGCGGAAAAAAGTGTAACCATTACGCACACATAGACAGTAGAACAAATCCAGGGTCGAATCCAGCAATTATTTTATTATTTACGATAGAAATGTTCCTACCTACGTTAATTTGTATTGTTACTAATGATGAAAAGGTCGGCATTATGGAACATTCGTATCGAATCAACACGATGTTTTTTGACGGATATAATATTGTGACCAATATCAGTCATACAATTCGGTACCCGATAATTTTGACAGTTAATTAATACATTACCTGGTATGTTATCGATGTGTTACCGTAAAATTGTAATCTTCGAAGCAAGAATGTAAACTCTCGAGATATTTGAACAGTAACATAAAGATGATTAGAATAGGTTGGAACCACAGACATATAAGAATAAGCAGACCAAGCATAGGCGGAAAAAATCGTAACCATTACGCACACATAGACATTAGAACGAATCCAGGGTCGAATCCAGACTTGATTCAGAAATGTGAGTAAAAATGTCTGTGGATATGACTCTACTTTTGTAGAAATTATTTCATTCAAACATATTTTGTGATTTTTTTAAAAATTATTGTTTTTTTTCAAGTTTAATTTTATATTTTATATTTACATATTGTCTTTACTTATGAAATAGCCGTTATGTATGAAAAAAATTAAACAATATTTTTTCATGTATTTTTTTATTTTTATTAATCGAAGTAATCACCCATATCCAGCTCCATTTCTCATCGAGCCTATGATTTTTGACCGGTATATTTCTACAGACATAAAAGTATACCCAACATTGAGGGAAAAAAGCGTAACCAAAACACACACACACAAGACAGTAAGTCAGCACCGAATCAAGTATTTCTGTATGTTGCTTTTTTACTCTAAAGGCGGCTGAACAGATGAGATTTGGAATAGGGATTAGATTATAGTCTAAAATAAACCAAGTGCTAGTCGGATTCGCGCACGGAGGGTTCCGTACCGAACAACGGCTTATATCACGTTTGTTGCAGTGACGTTAATGATTACTATTTTTTTCATGTTTTTAGTAAGTATAGAGCGGCAACAGTAATACGTCATCTGTGAAAATTTCAAATTTCTCGCTATCACGGTTCATGAGACACAGTCTGGTTTCGAATTTTGGGTTCGAAGACCTAAAAATCACCACGAACTTTTTAATGACTTAATTTTTTTTTTTAAATGGAAATATGTACTTACTTAAATAAAATAAACTGAAAACAAAGTAAACCCGCCCCTGACCCCTCTCGGTGCAAAAGTGACCATTACCCTTGCTTGTAAATAATGTACTTACTATATAATACCTAGTTACATACATACATATAATCACGCTTGTTTCCCATCGGGGTAAGCAGAGACTATGGCTTTCCACTTGCTACGATCCTGACATACAACTTTCGCTTCTTCTACTTTCATAACTGTTTTCATACACGCTCGCCGGTTAAGGGTACTCTTGACCTTGCCTTTTTCCAGAACGTCTCTGATTTGATCGGCATGCGTACGCCGAGGTTTACCCCTACCAGTTTGCCCATTCATTCTCGCCTCATAAATCTGCTTTGTCAGTCTATTCTCATCCATTCTCTCCACGTGTCCAAACCATCTAAGCATCCCTTTTTCGATCTTAGTCACTACATCTTCTGTTATACCACATTTTTCCCTTATCACGCTATTTCTTTTTTTGTCCATTAAAGTCACTCCAGCTATACTTCGCAGACTTCTCATTTCCACTGCATTAATATTGCTTTCATGCTTCTTCTGCCATACCCAACTTTCACTACCATACATAAGTGTAGGGATGAGCACTCCCCTATGTACAGCCAACCTGGCCTTCTCAGACACATTTTGACTGCTCATAAAGGTGTACATAGCCCCATTCACTTGATTTCCTGCCAAAACTCTTCTGTCAATATCCTGGTCACACTTTCCATCCCTTACAAATTTGGAACCCAAGTATACAAATTCTTTCACCTGTTCCACTCTTTGCCCTTCAATGAAGATTGAGCAATTCGTCATACTTTCTTCTCTTTCAAAAACCATAACTTTCGTCTTGTTTACATTAACTTTCATTCCTCTACTTTTTAGAGCCTCATTCATACTATTAACCATCAGCTGCAATTCCTCCGCTGATAATGCTAATATCACCTGATCATCAGCGTATAGGAGGCATTTGACGGTCAGTTCATTCATTTTTAAGCCATACATACTCTCTTGCAGTTCTTTCAGACAACTATCCATGTATAGATTAAACAGCCACGGAGAAGCTACACAGCCCTGTCTCACACCCTTTTCAATGTGAAAGAAGTCCGTGCAGGCCCCGTTGATCCTGACACAAGCACTAGAACCCTCATAGAGAGACCTCAGTGCCCGTATCAAGTTGCTGTTCACTCCATACATGGACAATATTGACCACAGTTCATTCCTCACCACTCTGTCATAGGCCTTTTCCAAGTCCACGAATATGCAATAGACCTTTTGACTTTTAGCCAAAACTTTCTCAGCTACGCATCGTAAGGAAAAGACCTGATCCGTACATCCCCTTCCTTTCATAAATCCTGCTTGCACATCCCACATTTTTCCTTCAGTTTCATTCATCACTCTTTTTATCAACACTTTTGCATACAATTTGCCAACGATGCTAAGCAAGCTTATGCCGCGGTAGTTTTTGCACTCTTGCTGCGACCATTTTCCTTTGTAAAGCGGCACAATGACAGCTTTACACCATTCTGCTGGTACTCTGCCACTTCGCCAACAAAAGTTAAAAAGGCGGTACAGCTGGCAAGCTACCACGCCACGTCCAGCTTTCAGCATTTCGACAGAAATCCGATCTATTCCAGCAGCCTTTCCTACTTTCATACAATTCAACGCTTCCACTATTTCTCCCATACTTAACTCGCTTTCATCGCCAAATTCATTCAGTTCTAAAACACGCGTATCGCCTTGTATATCTTCTTTTTCGAATAAACTCTCAAAATATTCCTTCCATCTCTTTAGCACACATTCTTCTCCTCTTACAAAACTTCCATCCTGGTTTCTGATGTGATTGAGCGGCGACATTGTTTGCTGACTCCTCACTGTTCTTATGGACTTCCAAAAAAATTTAATATTCCGTTGGAAGTCTTCAGATAACCTTTTATCAAATTTTTCTCTATCATTCTCTTTCTTTCTCATCATCGTCTCTTTTGCAACACGTTTATACTTTTTATATTCATCCTTTGCCATTTTTACATCCTCATCCGTTGCCTTTTGCATTCTTTGATTGGCCTTTGTAGCCAACCAGTCCAACCATGCTTTCTTCTTGCCAGTCAACGCATTAAGAACTTCCGCACTCATTCCCTTTGCCATACATCCTTGTCGTCTTTTGCTAACCCCACACACTTCAATCGCAACTTCCACAAGTCCTTCCTTAAACGGCTTCCATAATTCTTCAATCTCACATATTTCATCTAGGTTTTCAAATTTTTCACTCAGTTTACTCACAAATGCCTCTTTTATGCCTAACTCTTGTAAATTCTCAACTTTTATTCGCTCTAGTACACTAACGGGTTCATGCACACGATGTCGCCACCGCTGAAACAGACCCCTTACCCGGCTAATTACCAAGAAGTGATCTGTGTCGATCCCGGTGCCACGGTACGCCCGAGTGTCTAGCAGTCTTGCGTCTACTATCACAAAGTCAATCATGCTTCTCTGATCTCTCTCCTCTCTTGTATACAAGTGGATATCCTTGTGGTTGAATATGGTATTAGTTACCACAAGATTCCTTTCCAAACATACTTCTAGCAAGCTTTCTCCATTTACATTCACTCGTTCATCACCAAACTTTCCTAATACACTTTCGTATCCATCGCGCTTCACTCCCACCCAACCATTAAAATCACCTAACATCACTATTCTCTCGTTTCGTTTACATTTATCCAGAATATCACTCATACTCTCCCAAAATGCCTGCCTCTCGCTTTGGTCTTTTGAAGACCGGTGCCACCGCGCATCCTGCGGAGCATACACTCCCAAAACAAAGATACGGGTAAGTCCAACCTTCAGTCTTAGCCAAAGGAGTCTTGGGCTCACACATTCATACTCTGTCACACACTCATTCATTCTCGCGGAAAGTAGTACACCGACCCCCTGGCATGCTGTGCTGGTTGTGGCTACACCTGACCAATAGGCCTTATAGGCTCCGTGTGTCGTGGTGTCACATCCTTTCCGCTTTGTCTCATTCACACACAAAATATCAAGATGCCTCTCTTGCATCATCTTACATACCTCCTCAATTTTATCTTTCATTCCTCCTCTCACATTTAATGTAGCAAAGTGGCTAACCCTAGTCCACTTTTCGCCTCGATGGGAAACGAGACGTGATGGGTGGCGAACCACATCGCCGCCGTTTTTGGTTTTAAATTTCACTACCATAGCGTTCCCACGAGAAGCTAGGGAATTAAATTGGTCCACCTGAACAGAGCCCCGCTTGGCCAGGTAAGGCTAGCCTTGTTCTGGGTTCGCCCGGGCCCAGGGCAATTAGGCACGCTTAAGACTACGCTCGCCCGTAGCCACGCAGCTCATCGGCACGACGACCTTGGCTTGGCGGATAGTGGAGCGGATCAGGATGGGGTAGGAAGGGATTCACGGACAAGGAAATGGATAAGGTAGGATAGGACGGGGTTAGAAAGGATCCAAAACCATCTGTAATTCAAACCAAAAAAAATTCCAACAGCCAGGACAGATCTTACATACAAAATGCAATCTCTGCAGTCCGAGCGTGTAATACCTAGTTAACAAGTAATAAACCCTGTGTCTAATTAAAAAAGTTAAATAGAATTTGTAGTCATTTTAGACGAACCATTTGGGCACAGTTTTGATAACTAACCGACTATAAAAGTGTTGAATAGTAAAACACTAAATACATTTTTTAAATAAAACGGCCTCCGTACTGAGTTCGTCCCCGTATAGAACAATAGTACCTGGCATGTCATTATCAGTGCAAAGTGTACGTAAATTAAAGAAATCTTAGTCCTGGGTAACGACAGTAACCAAACGATAAATGGAGAATGTTGATAACATTCATTACCAACTTTTTCACGTGTTTACCAAGGAACTTTTAACATTTTTAAATAAATATCGCAGAGTAATATATCGTATTCGTACTACAACATAAATTACCTGTGAAAAGTTATTCCTGGTGATATTTTGTGACCAAAACTTTCACAATTGTTTACACAACACTTAACCACTTTTATTTTTAACCTTACTTCCTTTTTAAATACAAATATGAATTATATTTTCACTTTTGAATTTGTCATACATTTTGATAGATCACAGATACCGCCATGATGTTTTCAAAACTTGTCACAAGTCAACTTTCTGTGTCAATGTGTGAGTTAGATGTTGCTACACAGAAAACAAAGATAGCGCTGTACAATAATTAGAAGAAATGAAAAGGACAAAGTATTGCTATACTTCCATAACTATAGCTAGTAAAATATGTTTCGTCTGCTTATTCTTATTATGTCTGTGGTACAGGTATAGATTTATAGTCTGGAATAACAAATAGGCTACTTTTAATCCCAGGAATAAGTTTCCTTGAGGAGCGGAAGTGAAAATAAAATTTGGGCGGAACCACGGGCGCCAGCATAGTTAACGATAATAATGAAATGACAAATTCTTGGGAATCCACTTTAAATTTGGATACAAAGCCAACTAGAACGCCAAAAAGCGGTACATAAAATTATGTCCACTTTTAGTGTAATTTATGAATAAGGTACCTTTCAAGTTTTCTATCATTTTCTAATCACGTGATTTTCTGTTATTAAATTGGCTACTAGCTAATGAATTCTACATTACACATAGCCCGAAACAGACTTGATCAGTTTAATATTCTATTTCTTATAACTGCTCTCTAACCAATAACAAAATTAACTTTAAAGCTGTATAAATTTAGTTCAATATCTCTATTTCAGTGATGTGCATGATTTATTATGTACCTTTACTAAGTGATCATAAAGTCTTAGAATTCAAAATTCACTAACAGCAATAATAATGCGGAACCGGAAGTAGAATCCAAATTAAACCGTTGTGAGGATCTGTTCTACTTTCATTGGAACCCACGGCGCGCCGCGGTAAACGTTAGAATGGGATTAATTTTAATCATCGAATAAATGATTCCATAAAATTTGTATTATTAAATGTAATCTGGATTCAATCCAATAATATATTAAACGATATTCGATGTTCTGAATTTTAGCGTAATCTACTAGAAAAATTTCAATAGCTCGTTGTTTTATCATACTTTAGTTTATTTGCGCTTATTATGCGAGTGAGATATTTTGACAGGCTCTTTTCTACGAACACATGTAATTATATATTTGACTGCCTCCATGGCGCAGTGGTGTGTGTTGCTCTGATGAGTTCTGGATTTCAAATCCCGGGGTCGGAACAAAGATTGGTGTGTTCCGCATAACTTTGTTTCGGAGTTTAGGTGCTTTATTTTATCTAGATTAAATATTATCTGACTTTTTTCAGACCTCATCGCGGTCTTTTTAAAGGGGCAATGATTTAGCTCTTTCATGCTAAAACCAGTATTGTGCTTTTTTTAATGTGAGGAAAATCCATCATGGACGCTATGCCGGACTCTTACCGAATAAAAACTACACGGTTGGGAGCACTGGGTAAGCGCTCGGAAGGAAATCCCCAGGATTCCCAATAGAATGTCTATATAAGGCTGATATTTAAAGAGCACGTGAAATGAAAATGAGTTTCAAAACAAAGTTTATTTATTTATTTATTAACCAATTTATGTACACACATAATATATTACAGAGATACATAGTTAGGAAAAAAAAGAGTACAATGGCACTGCTTATTTCTATAAGAAATTTCTTCCAGCAGGCCAGCAAAAGAAGAACATGACAATGAATAATTTAGAGAGGTAGAAGTGTGTGACAGAACTAGGTAGAATCAACTATATATACATACTATACAAATACAAAAGTTCGTAGAAAAGTAAGACAATACCTTCGCTCGAGCACGGTTAGATTCGTTAGGGGCTTTCTTCCAAGTACGTTTAGGTTGTGGAATGATTTCCCTGCCTCGGTTTTCCCAAACGTCTACGGTATGGGGTTCTTCAGTAATTGTATAAAAAGAACTTCATATTGGTATGATTGCATCATCAAAATTTGGTATCAAAATAAATTACTCTTATACAGCGTGTTATTTCAAAAGGTTAATGTATTTTGTCCATTTACCAATTAATATCTGTGTGAATATATTTATTATTGAACACCCTTTACCCAACTCCATACATCACACGGATTGCCAATTAGCGTCGCGGACATTAACGGTCCAGGTCATGCACGAACCCATTTTAAAAATAAAACGCTTATAATTGTAGATTTTGCTGTAAATTTTGAATAGGACAACGAAGTAGAAACGTTTTGCAATTTTGAGTTGGGGACACCTAGCTAAAAATTGTAAAATGGCGTTTCTTCTTCGTCTGCGTAGATAAACCTAGAAAAATTAAAATAAGTGATATGTGCTATCTACGAAAGTAATCGACATCGCTCGCAGACTAAGCAATTTAAAATACTTAGCTAAGAATCATCTCGAAAATATCGGCTTTTCGCAAGGCGCAGCAGCTACTTTTGGGGATTGAATGGCAGACCGAGCGACCTAAATTGTCAGTAGGCTAAGCATGATATTTAGTTAACAGTCAGAGAACAAATTTTGTTTTAAGACTTTTTTATGAAATAATTAGTTACAACACGAAATAATAATAAGTTTTTTTTTTGTTGACGCGGGGAACGCATTTACGCGCCTTCATCCCAGCTGCGGGGCAGCTAGGATGGTGTGTGGGACTCCCGGCCCGGTCCGGAGTGGACCGTCCTACCCACTAAGCCCCGCGGTGTTCCTCCTCACCATTTAGCCGGGCCGAGGGATATCAAAAGATTATTCACGTCGACCCGGCTAGGGGCGCACCGTGGATTCGGGGGTCTCCTCGGGGGAGCCAGATGGGCGGCTCCCCAAAGCTCCCTAAGGAGCTGAAGATCATCACGCCTGCACCGCTCTCTGTAATAAAGGAGACAGAGAGCGGCTGGCGCAGGCGTGCGCTAATGGACACCCCCGGAACACGGGGAAGGTGTCCACCGCCATGTGACCGTTGGTGGGCGGGGTCCCCCGACCTTACGCCCACGGTCAAGAAACAATCGGGGGCGCGCAGTGACTTCTTACCGCGGCGCCCCCGAACTGCACGGCAAAGCGGGAGCATTATCGGTTACTCCCGCTCCCCCATACAGTGCACCTCCCGCTTTGCCGCCATCGCGACTCAGCACGCCTGACTGCCGACCATGGCTTGCAACATGACCAGCAGTAACAGGCCCCTAATGTTGCTGTACGGAGCGGCCGCACGAACGGAACGGCCGCACGGGCGGAACGGCCGCACAGACCGAACCAGCCCACCGCACTGGCAGCCCGCACACGCGCAGCAGCCGGTCAAACACTGCCGCGCTACGTAACTGCCGCACAGGTGGACTGCCGTACAGGCGAAATCAGCCGCACAGGCGGAACAGCCGCACATGCGGCCGCCGCCGCACAGCAAACTTGCTCCAACCGGCCGCAGCCGGGAGCGAACCTTACTATCGTTGCGACGCTTCCACCGGGTATCCGAGAGCTGTCGCAACCCCGCGGACCTTGAAGGACCGCCATACCACGACCACCTCGTGCAATGGGGTCAACTCCGTCAAACGACGGCCGAAAAACGGTCCTAATGCTTCTACCGGCCAGAAAGCCGGGAGCATTGGAGCGTCCGCCATAGCGTATAGCGGTGCAGAGACGCCGCAACACCGTGGGCCTAGCAGGCTCACCCAACTGTGACCCCCTCGCCATGGGGTCAGCTTGCCGGGATATCGGTACATCGACTAATGGGGGCAGCACGCCTCACCCATTAGCCGATGTTCCAGGGTGCACCGTCTTAGTCCAGTTGCCACTCCCCCCGGGCATATAGCCCGAAGGGATAGGGAACCGGTCCAAGCTCACGAGGAGGTTTCCCGACCTAGCACCCCAATAATAATAGGTTAGGTTAGGTGTTAATGTTTCCACTACGATAAGATAAATTGTTTATTTGCTAGTAGGTGGAAAGGATCTCTTTACAAATATTCGGATATGAAGGCAATGGAAATTATACATTTTGTTAAGATAGATGGGCTGCTCGCTTTTCTTACAGAAGCTATCTCAAGACAGTTACTTGAGGTACCAGTTACAAGCAGGCTTCACGCGCCCCAAAAAGCGGAATTGTGTGAAGTTGTTTCAAACATTGCAGGTTCGGTTCTTTTATTTCTTCTTATTCACTTTGAATTAATCATACAACCGCACATTTTGTCTTTATTCAAATCAACGGTAGCTTTTTCATTGTTGCACTCCACTATCTGTGGGTTATAGGTAAAATAATTTAATACCTATTCAAAAGGATGTTGGGCACAACTATGTTTATTGCATATTTGTACTTACATGCTTATTATTATTAAAACACGAACCCTGCTGTTTATTTATACATTTCTATGTCTACGATTTTGTAGTTCATTTTTAAAACATCTCATAATTTAATTTTGCATACAAACTTTATTCCAACAATAAAGAAGAAAAAAAAACAAAAGACTTATCTAATGAAATGCAGTCGTTCGTTAGTTATGTGCGTACATACGTGTGCGTGATCCATTTTATCTATACTGATAATTATATAAAGGAAATATTTGTTTGTTTGTTTATTTGCATCGAATAGACTCCGAAACTACTGGATCGATTTGAAAAAAAGCTCACTGTTGGAAAGCTACTACACTCTTTGCGGTGTGGTTCCCACGGTAATGGAAACCACGCGGGTGAAACCACGTGACGTCCGCTAGTATCTAAATAAAGATAATTGGCACAAAGCTATGCCAACCAACCAGTCATGTGTAATGTTAAATGAAAGTTATTCGAAACATCAGAAGAAAGTTTAATCATAACTCGACTCAAAGATTCAATTATATTTCAATTATATTCAATTATAGATCATCAAGTTTAAAAGTTATTACACAGTGCGAATATCAAGGATTTCAACTCTGAAATTAAATTGATCAATATCAACTGTGGAGGTTCAAATAGAATGTTATATTTCCACATTATAAGAGGCAACGTAGGTTGTATTCGGAAAATATAAAAGTTCAAAGTTTCATAATGGTGACGAAATAAGTAAATTAAATTTACAGTGTAAATATATCAATAAGAATCTATAAATGCATTGTAAGACGTCTGACTGAATTAGGGAAAAACCATCCCAGGAAGACGGGTCGCGGACCGTATCGTAGATCCCGTAATTCGAACTCCGGCTCTTGGAACCCGGAAAACAGAACTCTGGTGTCGATTTAGAAAAAAAAAATATTTTCATATTCAAAAAAACCCACGTTCGTTATTTAAGTTTTCACAATAGTTCCAGGACTCCAGGCAGATGTAGACTGGGTTCCAATATAATGCATTTCAAAGTGCCTTTATAATGCTTTCATCAACTCATATTTCCTGAACACAGTGTTATTCGCTTTATTGAGTACTATTTCATGTCTCGTGTTTTGTTTCCGCTGAAATTTACTGCGACTACGTTGACAAGCAAGTTTATTGTCGCCCTGTATATTGCTTGGTGAAGAGTACATTGTAATATAGTTATACTTCACGAATTTACCAAGTGGTAATTGATAAATAATATAACAAAAAGATTGTTCTTTCCCTGAACATTTTGAAATTTCATAAGATTTTTATTTTATTTTATTTTATTAAAAAGGGTACAAAAACAGACAACAGGATATAAAAAAATAATAAAGTGTTACAGTTGCTTATCATTCTAAACCCGAAGTCCAATAACTTAAGTACCACAACTTTTTTGAGACATTCGGTTTTTGTTCTTAGACCTAAGTTTTACCTACTAATTACATCAAATATATTTGACCAACATCAACAAAGAAGAATAAACAAGGAAACATATTACTAATATATTTAACCCTCTTCACTGATAACACTGTTTAACAGTAGTCATGCCACACGAACTCTCGTAGGTAATCGTATTTTGACTCGCTATCCTCATTACAAAAATGCGCTGATATTGTTTCAATCACCCTCAGATCGCTTGTGATATAACTAATTCATTATTACCTTTATAGCGATAAATGTATGTGGACGTTCGTAAAAAACAGTAATTACATTCGTTTTCTTTATTAATTTAAAGTGCGTTGGTTTAAGTCAAGTACTGTGCGTGTGCAAATTTGTCAAGAAAGTGTATTAACTATCCTAACTTTTTGTTTGAGAGTAGCGAAAAATCCTAAATCTATGCTTATTGTTATGTTTGTGGTGAACTGACTTTCAAGAAACAAAGACGTAATTTTACATATCTTTTAATGCAGTGTTATCGCCAGTATTTTTCTTTTTCGGTTGCTCATCAAGACAAAGTTTGTGCCCCACACATTTGTTGTACAACATGTGTAAAAAATTTAATAGATTGGAAGAAAGGACTACGTCATAATGCCGTTTGCTATTCCCATGATATGGACTGAGCCTAGAGATCATGTTTCGGATTGCTATTTCTGTGTTACTACAATAAAAGGCATAAACTCAAAAGCAAAACACAGTTCAATACCCGAATTTGCCTTCAGCAATAAGACCTGTCCCACATAACGTCAGTTTGCTAATACCAGTATCGTCCTCATCGTTTAATATCGATGATCCACAACCCTCCACTTTTGACGAGCTCCTGTCGGCATACAAAGCATTGAATTGTATATCGTGTCCAATTTTGAGCTCAATCGATTCAGTAAATTTTGAGTTTTTAATAGATACACAAACGCACACAACATTTTTATATATATAGATAGATATAGATTATTACGAGAAGTGGACTTCAGTTGGTTGAATTAATAACTTGATTGATGCTTGCATTATGATTACGCCTTTATTTCTGAGGGCCTAAAAAGCCAACATTGTATGTTTCATATTATGAAACGTAAAATGTTTGATATACCTTGTATGTTCTGTATTTCAAATTATATGAATTGTATGTTTCATATAATGAAACATACAATGTTGCCTTTTTAGGCCCGCTGATGGGTTTGTCGTTGCTCTTAGACAATGTAAGCATGCAACACCTTTGAGATTTTGTCCTATATGCATGTTGCCGTGTTAAAAGGTACAGGCGCAGGTTGTGAGGTGAAAGGGACACTTAAAAATTTGGATTTTTAAAGTGGGCTACTCTTATAATGTAGGCTGCTCTTATAATGAGGCAATACATACACAATAAGACCTTTCCGGAATTGCATCCCTTAGACATAGCTAAATTTGCTGAGCTACGAGCATTTTACTAGTATTAATAACAAATTTTACAGCTTATTATATCCTTGTTTATAAATGAACCGTATACCTCCACTTACAACTTCTTTGCGGTTTTTATAGAAATCAGCCGTCATAAGGGTCTTAAGTACTTCAACGTTGATTCCGAGATAATTTTGTGGTTTTGTCTAAAACGATAGCTCGCGATTTACTGAATGGTTTTAGTAAATGGATCTTATTTTATTAGACAAAAAATACAGGCTTCATTTAAAAAAAATATTTAAATTTAATCGTGTGTATTTTTTTATTTAACATTTTACCTTTTATCTAAGCAAAATTATACAAAAATTGTGAAATACTTATTTCAAAGGGTTAAGCCCTTTGAAATAAGTATTTCACAATTTTTTGAACGGATGTAGGGTAAGACGACCTCCTAGTGGTACTTCCTGGTCACATGGAAAAAAACATAATTTTTGTCCCAGTTAAAACTTTAATACTTAAGGTATCTCTAATCTCGTAAGAGATACAGTTTTGTAAGTAAGACCATAATTATGCTGACTTTTTCTTTACTGATTCTGAATATGTTAATAACTAATTTTTGACAAAATTGCTAGTTAGGGACTTTTTCTTATGACGGTAGAAATATATAAAAAAAAGTAGACCATTAACATGAGGATTATTCGGGTGAGTGCACGTTACGTAACTGTCAACTTGTAATGCCGATCTTTTGATAACGTCCAGGTGACACGGGGCTCTGTGTCAAGATAATTTATAACTGTGCGGTGTGAAACTGCAAGGGTATTTTATTTTTTTGCCATTATATAGGTAAAATACGAGTATACCTTGTCCCCGAAGTGATGGTAAGACTGAGGCGTAATATACGAAAACATGATAATAATATAAGGTAGTGAGCCTATTGCGGCGTAGAAATGGACGTAATCATATTGTGACGAAGCAAGTAGAATTAGCATCTATCCTGGCTGAAGCTTTGGTACAGATTAGTAATCTTATATATAAAATTCTCGTGTTACAGTTTTCGTTTCCGTATTCCTCCGAAACGGCTTGACCGATTCTCATGAAATTTTGTGAGCATATTGAGTAGGTCTGAGAATCGGCCAACATCTATTTTTCATACCCCTGTGACCGGGAAAAACATTGCACGCGGGCGGAGCCGCGGGCGTCAGCTAGTAGTTTATAGATTTTACGTTGAACCAACAAAACTACTTACGGCTATTTTCTTGGTATAATTAGGAAAATGCTCTGACAAAACGAAAAGGCGAATTTTAATACTCTGTTTACTGCCTTCGTATCTTAGGAGACTGCCAGTCATGGCTTGTAAAAGGAAGTACAGATTCATTGTATCGTAATCAATCAATATTCATATTTTCAATTAAAGGTTAAAGTAGCGGTTTGCCGTGTCATGAAAATATTAATTGACACAAAAACAAGCGTCAAAAAGTATTTTTTTTGTTGCTTTTGTTTATATCTTCAGAGTGAATTATTTCATGTTATGATTTTACAATCATTATGAACAGGTTTATAGGAAAGTATAATGGATACACATTATGAAAATAAGATTTGTTTTTATGTGTAAAATTTATAAAATAAATAAGTAAATAAAGAACCTACTTCGTTTATGGTCCACTTTTAAAATTAACATTTGAAAGTTGATAATCTCAGAGTTCTACTGCATTGACAATTCAAACAGTTCTTTTTCTCAAAAATAAATAACTCTTACCGATAGGGGCTTTCTTCCGCGAACGCTTAGATTCTGGAATGATCTCCCTATCTCAGTTTTCCCAAACGCCTACTGTATGGGGTTCTTCAAAAGGGGTCTTCGAAGGTTTTTACAGGGTCGGCAGCGCGAATCTGGCGCTTTTGGTGTTGCGAACGTCCATAGGCTACGGTTATCACCAGTCCTTCAGGTGGGCCGTATGCTTGCCACCTAGGTGGTATAAAAAAACCTCGCAATAAATGGCCATGACATAAGATATTAACTCAAAACCCTTTACACATAGTAAGAAAAGCCATCCATCTACTACGCACGTCTACTTTTTCTATTGAATGAAGTAATATTATGTAACCTTGAAACATCATAGAAAAGTATATAGTTACTTCATATTAAGTACTCTTTTTCCGATTTTAACTGCAACCACCCTCAAGGACGAATGTGAAAATATTTTTTTTCACGGGTGCAATTTTTCAAAATTGTCTTTTAGTTGGAGCTTACATTATAAGAATAATCTCCCACTAACCTTTTTAGAAGTAGACCAACCAATTTAAGACCAAAAAGAGGTCCATTATCAAGGAACTGACGTCAAGCGTACATAACGGAAGAAATTATACTAAGTACTGAAGTATAAGTACAATCACTTTGTCTCGACGCGTATTAACGCCAACATTGAGGAACATTTATGTTTCTGAGTATTACTTGCCACAAAAAATGGAACTAAGTACATTAGGAGAATTGTGTGGTGACAGACGTTTAAGATGACAGCCGGCGAGTCCCCTTAACGTAGTAAACATATTCTGGGAAATTGTTCTCCGGGAGAGACGTACTCTAGATAATTGGATTTTCGGTGAAATAATCGCTTGTCTCTGAGTAATGTATTCGGAGACAGATTTATAATTACATAAAATGGTACTTAACATGTTATCTATGCAATAATTTATTACAATATCTTAATTAGCTGAGCTTGTTTTTAGGTCGGTGGTATCCTATACCAGTGTAGAAGGTTGGGGCGTCTCGACAATCTCTTGCAACTAGGACTACATCAGGGACAAGACAAAAATAAGGTGAAAAACTTCAAAACATACTGTTACTGATTTCCGTCAATTTAAAGAAATGGTAGTCATATTATTCTTAACGTCTTTTGTGTCATAATAAACTGTCTACGCCTTGTGCCAGTTCCAACGACATCCGTGACTCGATTACCAACACACCGTTCAATAAAAACGATAAAAGTTTCGCCATCCTTCACTAGAGAGGAAAATGGCATTCAGAAATTGAATACACTCCGTTGGCCTCAGCTTTTAACTAGTAGTTTAATACAATATTTTATTTTATTGTGTTAAGAAAGTAATTAACACGGTCATAATAATTTTGTTTAATATACATCTCATGGATGTTATGCCGGACTCCTATCGACTAAAAAACCTTACGTAACGCCCAACAGCCTATTATTGTGAGCCCCGGGTAAACCCTCGGAAGGATGTCCCAGGACTGCCAACAGACCTACGGCTGCTACTGCGGTCTCGCCCAGGGGGAGGTTCGGGTGCTACCCGCGTCTTTGGGGGGGTTTCGAATGTGATCCCGCTTCTAAGGGGGGGCGTGCGTGAGTTTCTCACGTTCTCACGTCACGCTGCCGTCATGGGCCTGCTTCTGTAAGGACGGTGAGCGACCCTCTCTCCGTCCTTAGACCCCCGGTCATGGAGGCCGATAGTCCTTGGCGAAGACACGTCGGCGGCGCCCAGGCCGCCGACTGTGGAACTCGGGTGGGAGAGTTCTCTGCCGTACCCGCCCCGCCGCCTCCTTCACGAGCATGATTTGCTCGCAGAAAGAGGCGGCGCAGTCCCACTTACTCCCGCTGGAGAGCATGGCTCGCATCATGGTCTCGAGCGAGAGAGTGTCCACGTCCAGACCCACCACGAGGACCTGGCGCTATTGCGCCCACGCCGTGCAATACACTAGCGTATTGAGCGCTGTGTCATCGCTGCGGTTCTCGCAGTGCTGACACTCGGCCGTGGTTTCCCGGTGTATTCGCCACAGATACCTACCGAAGCTACTGTGCCCGGTAAGTATCTGCGACAACCGGTAGGAGAGAGCACCGTGTCTTCTCTCCAGCCACTCGTATCCTCACATCCATACTCACAACCACAAACTTTTGCAATTATAATATTAGTGAGAATGAAGATAATTATAATAAATAAATTCAGCTTAAATTCGTGCAATTAACTAGGTAGACCATTTACATTAATAGCCACTCGTGATTTCAGACTACATGGAATTGGATTAGTGATGGAATAATTAAATAAAGGAAGTAAGCTTCTGGTTAACAATTTATTGTGTCTTCCCTTGTGTACTTATTTATGTTAGGGGACGTTTAATTATCTGAAGGGAATTTATTTGGAATTCAGCCACTTGATCTTTCAGAAAGCGCCATATTGTATTTACCAGAAGAGTAATAACAAGATACGCGTGATAAATATAAGCCGTCTTAGTGGTCAGGTTAAACTATCTTTCAAACCCTTAAGGTATGTAAAAAAATAAATTAAATTGAAATGCAATTTGTGTGTGCAGTATCTTACTTCTTACTAATATTATAAACTAGCTGATGCCCGCAGCTTCGCCTGCGTGAAATTTCGTTCCTAGACTATAACATATATCTCTGTAGGCACCAAATTTCAGCCAGATCCGTTCAGCGTGAAAGAGTAACAAACATCCATACTCACAATCTTTCACATCTGTACTTATAATAAATCATGAACAAGAGAAAATTCTGTACATTCAAAATATCAAAAAAATAAAAGCAGGGGGTGTTACTAGACCGACACCGAACCCAAAAATGTGGTTAAAATTTTTTTTGTCTGTCTGTCTGTCTGTTTGTTCAGGCATCACGCAAAAACTACCGGTTAGATTACGATGAAACTTGGTATAATTATTCTTTAATGGCCTGCGCACCACACTGGATACATTTTATCCCGGAAAAGTATATAGAATTCAAACCAAACTTACTTTTGCAGTTCGATCCCTAGACCCAAATTTATTATCAATTATTGCTTAAACGGTTAATGGTACGATGATGAAACTAAGCATGAGCGTTGTTTGTTACAATATAAAAAAAGTCATTTTAACATTTTTGCAAATTCCACCTCCAAAGGTATAAAAAAGAGTCCGGGTCCGGCATAACAGGCTGAAATTCGGTACAGGGGTAAAAATAGGTCCGAGGTAACAAATATGCTACTTTTCATCCCGGGAATAAGTTACCACGGGAATTGGAAACGGGAACAAAACTTGACGCAGGTGGAGCTGCGGGTGTCAGCTAGTTTATAATAAAACTTAGCGAAACTATAACATTGCATACATACAGAGGCATAGAATGCGCCCACATTTACGGGGCACGGGGCAGATATAACATTAAAAAGGAGCAAATATCTTTCACATAATCTCTATTATGCCGTTTTGTTGGTATACCGTCACAATACCAGAAATTATAATGCCTTAACTCAAAATATCGTAGCCCAAAATACCTGAAATCGAAATATCAATATTCAAAAGGCAAATATTTATAATATGCCTTACGGTCGAATAACCGAAACCCAAAAAATAAATTTATCAAATACCTTATCCTAAAATGTTCAAACACAAAATACCTTTTTTTTAACATGATTTAAATCCTACATGGATGCTATATATCTGTGAATGGTTAACACCCCGACTCAGAGTATCCCGACTCGGATAGATTATGTTAGAAGACTAAAGACGCCTTAGCCTTCGTGGTTATTTTTTTTTGGATTTTTGTTAGCCCACTGTAGTACTTTTGTAACTATGAATCAAAGTGTTTTAACATGAGGTAAATCCTACATGGATACTATGCCGGACTCCTACCGACTAAAAACCACACGTATCCTACATAACAGCCTACAGTTGGGAGCCCCGGGTAAGCCCTCAGAAGCATACCCAAGGACCAACAGACCTACGGCTACAACTGCGGCTTCACTTATGTGGGTGGGGGGGGGGGGGGTAAATAAGTTAAAGCCAAATAACAAATCGTGTGAGTGACAGTGACACACTGTATTCTTCGTGTATTATTTTGAATTCTGATATAACAATTATTTGTATTTTAAATTTAGACATTTTACGGTAAGGTGTACTGAAATAAGGTATTTTGAATGTTAAGGTATTTCGAATTCGGGTATTTTGGTCTAATGCATTTTAAGTAAAGGCATTTTGATTTCTGGTATTTTAATATATAACCCGTTTTGTTATCTGTTGAATTAAGACCAAATATTCATTCCAATTTATACGTCCGTGAAGTTAGCATCTCAAATGTTGGCATCTCACAAATAAAGTCAATATATAGTGGCATCCAGCATAGTTCTACAGTTCTAGACCGGTTTCAAAAATAGTTCAGTCGATTAAATCATTAAAATCGAGATTTTAAAAAATGAGATGCTAACTTCACAAACTCATCATAGCATCTCATAGTATTAAGCGAGACTGAGTAAAAAAAAGTTTATATTTGGTGAGTTCTATATCATAGGCATGTACCATCAATAGTTCTGGCGTCTACCACCTTACAAAAAATTTTTATTGACATTTTTCTTTCAATCTTTACATAAAAAGACAAATTTCACCATACTATAGTGAGATACTACCCTTTTTTTTAAAGTTCTGACTCAGAATTAAAATTAAGATCATACAAAATACTTCTACCTACCCATTGCAAAAGAGTTCCGGTGTCTACCACCTTTAGTTTTTTTTTCAGGATTTTTTTCATAAACATTTGCTTAAAAAGTGACATGCTCCCATACTATGGTGAGATGCTAGCCTTTTTTTGAGAGTTCTGATTCAGAAGAAGTGTATAAATGGTAGAAAGCACTTTTAACTACACATTGCAAAAGAGTTCCGGTGTCTACCATTTTCAGTTTTTTTTTCAGGATTTTTTTCGTAAACATTTGCTTAAAAAGTGACATATATGCTCCCATACTATGGTGAGATGCTAGCCTTATTTTGAGAGTTCTGACTCCGAAAAAGTGTTTAAATGGTAACAAACACTTTTATCTACGCATTGCAAAGGAGTTCTGGTGTCTACAACCTTCAGTTTTTTTTCAGGATTTTTTTCGTAAACATTTGCTTAAAAAGTGACATGCTCCCATACTATGGTGAGATGCTGGCCTTTTTTTGAGAGTTCTGACTCAGAAGAAGTGTTGAAATGGTAGAAAACACGTTTGCCTACACATTGCAAAAGAGTTCCGGTGTCTACCATTTTCATTTTTTTTTCAGGATTTTTTTCGTAAACGTTTGCTTAAAAAGTGACATGCTCCCATACTATGGTGAGATGCTAGCCTTTTTTTGAGAGTTCTGATTCAGAAAAAGTGTACAAATGGTTGAAAGCACTTTGAACTACACACTGCAAAAGAGTTCCGGTGTCTACCATTTTGAGTTTTTTTTTCAGGATTTTTTTCGTAAACATTTGCTTAAAAAGTGACATGCTCCCATACTATGGTGAGATGCTAGCCTTATTTTGAGAGTTCTGACCCCGAAAAAGTGTTTAAATAGTGAAAAACACGTTTGCCTATACACTGCAAAAGAGTTCCGGTGTCTACCATTTTGAGTTTTTTTTTCAGGATTTTTTACGTAAACATTTGCTTAAAAAGTGACATGCTCCCATACTATGGTGAGATGCTGGCCTTTTTTTGAGAGTTCTGACTCAGAAGAAGTGTTAAAATGGTAGAAAACACGTTTGCCTACACATTGCAAAAGAGTTCCGGTGTCTACCATTTTGAGTTTTTTTTTCAGGATTTTTTTCGTAAACATTTGCTTAAAAAGTGACATGCTCCCATACTATGGTGAGATGCTGGCCTTATTTTGAGAGTTCTAACTCAGAAAAAGTGTTGAAATGGTAGAAAACACGTTTGCCTACACATTGCAAAAGAGTTCCGGTGTCTACCATTTTGAGTTTTTTTTTCAGGATTTTTTTCGTAAACATTTGCTAAAAAAGTGACATGCTCCCATACTATGGTGAGATGCTGGCCTTTTTTTCAGAGTTCTGACTCAGAAGAAGTGTTGAAATGGTAGAAAACACGTTTGCCTACACATTGCAAAAGAGTTCCGGTGTCTACCATTTTCATTTTTTTTTTCAGGATTTTTTTCGTAAACATTTGCTTAAAAAGTGACATGCTCCCATACTATGGTGAGATGCTAGCCTTTTTTTGAGAGTTCTGATTCAGAAAAAGTGTATAAATGGTTGAAAGCACTTTGAACTACACACTGCAAAAGAGTTTCGGTGTCTACCATTTTGAGTTTTTTTTTCAGGATTTTTTTCGTAAACATTTGCTTAAAAAGTGACATGCTCCCATACTATGGTGAGATGCTGGCCTTTTTTTGAGAGTTCTGACTCAGAAAAAGCGTTAAAATGGTAGAAAACACGTTTGCCTACACATTGCAAAAGAGTTCCGGTGTCTACCATTTTCAGTTTTTTTTTCAGGATTTTTTTCGTAAACATTTGCTTAAAAAGTGACATGCTACCATACTATGGTGAGATGCTAGTCTTTTTTTGAGAGTTCTGATTCAGAAAAAGTGTATAAATGGTAGAAAACACTTTTAACTACACAGTGCAAAAGAGTTCCGGTGTCTACCATTTTCAGTTTTTTTTTCAGGATTTTTTTCGTAAACATTTGCATAAAAAGTGACATATGCTCACATACTATGGTGAGATGCTAGCCTTTTTTTGAGAGTTCTGACTCAGAAAAAGTAATGAAATGGTAGAAAACACGTTTGCCTACACATTGCAAAAGAGTTCCGGTGTCTACCATTTTAAGTTTTTTTTTCAGGATTTTTTTCGTAAACATTTGCTTAAAAAGTGACATGCTCCCATACTATGAAGAGATGCTGGCCTTTTTTTGAGAGTTCTAACTCAGAAGAAGTGTTGAAATGGTAGAAAACACGTTTGCCTACACATTGCAAAAGAGTTCCGGTGTCTACCATTTTCATTTTTTTTTTCAGGATTTTTTTCGTAAACATTTGCTTAAAAAGTGACATGCTCCCATACTATGGTGAGATGCTAGCCTTTTTTTGAGAGTTCTGATTCAGAAAAAGTGTACAAATGGTTGAAAGCACTTTGAACTACACACTGCAAAAGAGTTCCGGTGTCTACCATTTTGAGTTTTTTTTTCAGGATTTTTTTCGTAAACATTTGCTTAAAAAGTGACATGCTCCCATACTATGGTGCGATGCTAGCCTTATTTTGAGAGTTCTGACCCCGAAAAAGTGTTTAAATAGTGAAAAACACGTTTGCCTACACACTGCAAAAGAGTTCCGGTGTCTACCATTTTGAGTTTTTTTTTCAGGATTTTTTACGTAAACATTTGCTTAAAAAGTGACATGCTCCCATACTATGGTGAGATGCTGGCCTTTTTTTGAGAGTTCTGACTCAGAAGAAGTGTTGAAATGGTAGAAAACACGTTTGCCTACACATTGCAAAAGAGTTCCGGTGTCTACCATTTTGAGTTTTTTTTTCAGGATTTTTTTCGTAAACATTTGCTTAAAAAGTGACATGCTCCCATACTATGGTGAGATGCTGGCCTTATTTTGAGAGTTCTAACTCATAAAAAGTGTTAAAATAGTAGAAAACACGTTTGCCTACACATTGCAAAAGAGTTCCGGTGTCTACAATTTTGAGTTTTTTTTTCAGGATTTTTTTCGTAAACATTTGCTTAAAAAGTGACATGCTCCCATACTATGGTGAGATGCTGGCCTTTTTTTGAGAGTTCTGACTCAGAAGAAGTGTTGATATGGTAGAAAACACGTTTGCCTACACATTGCAAAAGAGTTCCGGTATCTACCATTTTCATTTTTTTTTTCAGGATTTTTTTCGTAAACATTTGCTTAAAAAGTGTCATGCTCCCATACTATGGTGAGATGCTAGCCTTTTTTTGAGAGTTCTGATTCAGAAAAAGTGTATAAATGGTTGAAAGCACTTTGAACTACACACTGCAAAAGAGTTCCGGTGTCTACCATTTTGAGTTTTCTTTTCAGGATTTTTTTCGTAAACATTTGCTTAAAAAGTGACATGCTCCCATACTATGGTGAGATGCTGGCCTTTTTCTGAGAGTTCTGACTCAGAAGAAGCGTTAAAATGGTAGAAAACACGTTTGCCTACACATTGCAAAAGAGTTCCGGTGTCTACCATTTTCAGTTTTTTTTTCAGGATTTTTTTCGTAAACATTTGCTTAAAAAGTGACATATGCTCACATACTATGGTGAGATGCTAGCCTTTTTATGAGAGTTCTGACTCAGAAAAAGTAATAAAATGGTAGAAAACACGTTTGCCTACACATTGCAAAAGAGTTCCGGTGTCTACCATTTTGAGTTTTTTTTTCAGGATTTTTTTCGTAAACGTTTGCTTAAAAAGTGAAATGCTCCCATACTATGAAGAGATGCTGGCCTTTTTTTGAGAGTTCTAACTCAGAAGAAGTGTTAAAATGGTAGAAAACACGTTTGCCTACACATTGCAAAAGAGTTCCGGTGTCTACCATTTTGAGTTTTTTTTCCAGGATTTTTTTCGTAAACATTTCCTTAAAAAGTGACATGCTCCCATACTATGGTGAGATGCTAGCCTTTTTTTGAGAGTTCTGACTCAGTTGCAGTGTTTTAATGGTGAAAAACACTTTTACCTACACATTACAAAAGAGTTCCGGTTTCTACCACCTTCAGTTTTTTTTTCAGGATTTTTTTCGTAAACATTTGCTTTTAAAATGACATGCTCCCATACTATGGTAAGATGCTAGCCTTATTTTGAGAGTTCTGACTCCGAAAAAGTGTTTAAATAGTAGAAAACACGTTTGCCTACACACTGCAAAAGAGTTCCGGTGTCTACCATTTTGAGTTTTTTTTCAGGATTTTTTTCGTAAACATTTGCTAAAAAAGTGACATGCTCCCATACTATGGTGAGATGCTGGCCTTTTTTTGAGAGTTCTGACTCAGAAGAAGTGTTGAAATGGTAGAAAACACGTTTGCCTACACATTGCAAAAGAGTTCCAGTGTCTACCATTTTCAGTTTTTTTTTCAGGATTTTTTTCGTAAACATTTGCTTAAAAAGTGACATGCTCCCATACTATGGTGAGATGCTGGCCTTTTTTTGAGAGTTCTGACTCAGAAAAAGCGTTAAAATGGTAGAAAACACGTTTGCCTACACATTGCAAAAGAGTTCCGGTGTCTACCATTTTCAGTTTTTTTTTCAGGATTTTTTTCGTAAACATTTGCTAAAAAAGTGACATGCTACCATACTATGGTGAGATGCTAGTCTTTTTTTGAGAGTTCTGATTCAGAAAAAGTGTATAAATGGTAGAAAACACTTTTAACTACACAGTGCAAAAGAGTTCCGGTGTCTACCATTTTCAGTTTTTTTTTCAGGATTTTTTTCGTGAACATTTGCATAAAAAGTGACATATGCTCACATACTATGGTGAGATGCTAGCCTTTTTTTGAGAGTTCTGACTCAGAAAAAGTAATGAAATGGTAGAAAACACGTTTGCCTACACATTGCAAAAGAGTTCCGGTGTCTACCGTTTTAATTTTTTTTTTCAGGATTTTTTTCGTAAACATTTGCTTAAAAAGTGACATGCTCCCATACTATGGTGCGATGCTAGCCTTATTTTGAGAGTTCTGACCCCGAAAAAGTGTTTAAATAGTGAAAAACACGTTTGCCTACACACTGCAAAAGAGTTCCGGTGTCTACCATTTTGAGTTTTTTTTTCAGGATTTTTTACGTAAACATTTGCTTAAAAAGTGACATGCTCCCATACTATGGTGAGATGCTGGCCTTTTTTTGAGAGTTCTGACTCAGAAGAAGTGTTGAAATGGTAGAAAACACGTTTGCCTACACATTGCAAAAGAGTTCCGGTGTCTACCATTTTGAGTTTTTTTTTCAGGATTTTTTTCGTAAACATTTGCTTAAAAAGTGACATGCTCCCATACTATGGTGAGATGCTGGCCTTATTTTGAGAGTTCTAACTCATAAAAAGTGTTAAAATAGTAGAAAACACGTTTGCCTACACATTGCAAAAGAGTTCCGGTGTCTACCATTTTCAGTTTTTTTTTCAGGATCTTTTTCGTAAACATTTGCTTAAAAAGTGACATGCTCCCATACTATGGTGAGATGCTGGCCTTTTTTTGAGAGTTCTGACTCAGAAGAAGTGTTGAAATGGTAGAAAACACGTTTGCCTACACATTGCAAAAGAGTTCCGGTATCTACCATTTTCATTTTTTTTTCAGGATTTTTTTCGTAAACATTTGCTTAAAAAGTGTCATGCTCCCATACTATGGTGAGATGCTAGCCTTTTTTTGGGAGTTCTGATTCAGAAAAAGTGTATAAATGGTTGAAAGAACTTTGAACTACACACTGCAAAAGAGTTCCGGTGTCTACCATTTTCAGTTTTTTTTTCAGGATTTTTTTCGTAAACATTTGCTTAAAAAGTGACATATGCTCACATACTATGGTGAGATGCTAGCCTTTTTTTGAAAGTTCTGACTCAGAAAAGTAATAAAATGGTAGAAAACACGTTTACCATTTTGAGTTTTTTTTTCAGGATTTTTTTCGTAAACATTTGCTTAAAAAGTGACATGCTCCCATACTATGGTGAGATGCTGGCCTTTTTCTGAGAGTTCTGACTCAGAAGAAGCGTTAAAATGGTAGAAAACACGTTTGCCTACACATTGCAAAAGAGTTCCGGTGTCTACCATTTTCAGTTTTTTTTTCAGGATTTTTTTCGTAAACATTTGCTTAAAAAGTGACATGCTACCATACTATGGTGAGATGCTAGTCTTTTTTTGAGAGTTCTGATTCAGAAAAAGTGTATAAATGGTAGAAAACACTTTTAACTACACAGTGCAAAAGAGTTCCGGTGTCTCCCATTTTCAGTTTTTTTTTCAGGATTTTTTTCGTAAACATTTGCATAAAAAGTGACATATGCTCACATACTATGGTGAGATGCTAGCCTTTTTTTGAGAGTTCTGACTCAGAAAAAGTAATGAAATGGTAGAAAACACGTTTGCCTACACATTGCAAAAGAGTTCCGGTGTCTACCATTTTAAGTTTTTTTTTCAGGATTTTTTTCGTAAACATTTGCTTAAAAAGTGACATGCTCCCATACTATGAAGAGATGCTGGCCTTTTTTTGAGAGTTCTAACTCAGAAGAAGTGTTGAAATGGTAGAAAACACGTTTGCCTACACATTGCAAAAGAGTTCCGGTGTCTACCATTTTCATTTTTTTTTTCAGGATTTTTTTCGTAAACATTTGCTTAAAAAGTGACATGCTCCCATACTATGGTGAGATGCTAGCCTTTTTTTGAGAGTTCTGATTCAGAAAAAGTGTACAAATGGTTGAAAGCACTTTGAACTACACACTGCAAAAGAGTTCCGGTGTCTACCAATTTGAGTTTTTTTTTCAGGATTTTTTTCGTAAACATTTGCTTAAAAAGTGACATGCTCCCATACTATGGTGCGATGCTAGCCTTATTTTGAGAGTTCTGACCCCGAAAAAGTGTTTAAATAGTGAAAAACACGTTTGCCTACACACTGCAAAAGAGTTCCGGTGTCTACCATTTTGAGTTTTTTTTTCAGGATTTTTTACGTAAACATTTGCTTAAAAAGTGACATGCTCCCATACTATGGTGAGATGCTGGCCTTATTTTGAGAGTTCTAACTTATAAAAAGTGTTAAAATAGTAGAAAACACGTTTGCCTACACATTGCAAAAGAGTTCCGGTGTCTACCATTTTCAGTTTTTTTTTCAGGATTTTTTTCGTTAACATTTGCTTAAAAAGTGACATATGCTCACATACTATGGTGAGATGCTAGCCTTTTTTTGAGAGTTCTGACCCAGAAAAAGTAATAAAATGGTAGAAAACACGTTTGCCTACACATTGCAAAAGAGCTCCGATGTCTACCATTTTGAGTTTTTTTTTCAGGATTTTTTTCGTAAACATTTGCTTAAAAAGTGACATGCTCCCATACTATGGTGAGATGCTGGCCTTTTTTTGAGAGTTCTGACTCAGAAGAAGTGTTGAAATGGTAGAAAACACGTTTGCCTACACATTGCAAAAGAGTTCCGGTATCTACCATTTTCATTTTTTTTTTCAGGATTTTTTTCGTAAACATTTGCTTAAAAAGTGTCATGCTCCCATACTATGGTGAGATGCTAGCCTTTTTTTGAGAGTTCTGATTCAGAAAAAGTGTATAAATGGTTGAAAGCTTTTTGAACTACACACTGCAAAAGAGTTCCGGTGTCTACCATTTTCAGTTTTTTTTTCAGGATTTTTTTCGTAAACATTTGCTTAAAAAGTGACATATGCTCACATACTATGGTGAGATGCTAGCCTTTTTTTGAGAGTTCTGACTCAGAAGAAGTGTTGAAATGGTAGAAAACACGTTTGCCTACACATTGCAAAAGAGTTCCGGTGTCTACCATTTTGAGTTTTTTTTTCAGGATTTTTTTCGTAAACATTTGCTTAAAAAGTGACATGCTCCCATACTATGGTGAGATGCTGGCCTTTTTCTGGGAGTTCTGACTCAGAAGAAGCGTTAAAATGGTAGAAAACACGTTTGCCTACACATTGCAAAAGAGTTCCGGTGTCTACCATTTTCAGTTTTTTTTTCAGGATTTTTTTCGTAAACATTTGCTTAAAAAGTGACATGCTACCATACTATGGTGAGATGCTAGTCTTTTTTTGAGAGTTCTGATTCAGAAAAAGTGTATAATTGGTAGAAAACACTTTTAACTACACAGTGCAAAAGAGTTCCGGTGTCTACCATTTTCAGTTTTTTTTTCAGGATATTTTTCGTAATCATTTGCTTAAAAAGTGACATATGCTCACATACTATGGTGAGATGCTAGCCTTTTTATGATAGTTCTGACTCAGAAAAAGTAATAAAATGGTAGAAAACACGTTTGCCTACACATTGCAAAAGAGTTCCGGTGTCTACCATTTTGAGTTTTTTTTCCAGGATTTTTTTCGTAAACATTTCCTTAAAAAGTGACATGCTCCCATACTATGGTGAGATGCTAGCCTTTTTTTGAGAGTTCTGACTCAGTTGCAGTGTTTTAATGGTGAAAAACACTTTTACCTACACATTACAAAAGAGTTCCGGTTTCTACCACCTTCAGTTTTTTTTTCAGGATTTTTTTCGTAAACATTTGCTTAAAAAGTGACATGCTCCCATACTATGGTGAGATGCTGGCCTTTTTTTGAGAGTTCTGACTCAGAAGAAGTGTTGAAATGGTAGAAAACACGTTTGCCTACACATTGCAAAAGAGTTCCGGTATCTACCATTTTCATTTTTTTTTTCAGGATTTTTTTCGTAAACATTTGCTTAAAAAGTGTCATGCTCCCATACTATGGTGAGATGCTAGCCTTTTTTTGAGAGTTCTGATTCAGAAAAAGTGTATAAATGGTTGAAAGCTTTTTGAACTACACACTGCAAAAGAGTTCCGGTGTCTACCATTTTCAGTTTTTTTTTCAGGATTTTTTTCGTAAACATTTGCTTAAAAAGTGACATATGCTCACATACTATGGTGAGATGCTAGCCTTTTTTTGAGAGTTCTGACTCAGAAGAAGTGTTGAAATGGTAGAAAACACGTTTGCCTACACATTGCAAAAGAGTTCCGGTGTCTACCATTTTGAGTTTTTTTTTCAGGATTTTTTTCGTAAACATTTGCTTAAAAAGTGACATGCTCCCATACTATGGTGAGATGCTGGCCTTTTTCTGGGAGTTCTGACTCAGAAGAAGCGTTAAAATGGTAGAAAACACGTTTGCCTACACATTGCAAAAGAGTTCCGGTGTCTACCATTTTCAGTTTTTTTTTCAGGATTTTTTTCGTAAACATTTGCTTAAAAAGTGACATGCTACCATACTATGGTGAGATGCTAGTCTTTTTTTGAGAGTTCTGATTCAGAAAAAGTGTATAATTGGTAGAAAACACTTTTAACTACACAGTGCAAAAGAGTTCCGGTGTCTACCATTTTCAGTTTTTTTTTCAGGATATTTTTCGTAATCATTTGCTTAAAAAGTGACATATGCTCACATACTATGGTGAGATGCTAGCCTTTTTATGATAGTTCTGACTCAGAAAAAGTAATAAAATGGTAGAAAACACGTTTGCCTACACATTGCAAAAGAGTTCCGGTGTCTACCATTTTGAGTTTTTTTTCCAGGATTTTTTTCGTAAACATTTCCTTAAAAAGTGACATGCTCCCATACTATGGTGAGATGCTAGCCTTTTTTTGAGAGTTCTGACTCAGTTGCAGTGTTTTAATGGTGAAAAACACTTTTACCTACACATTACAAAAGAGTTCCGGTTTCTACCACCTTCAGTTTTTTTTTCAGGATTTTTTTCGTAAACATTTGCTTTTAAAATGACATGCTCCCATACTATGGTAAGATGCTAGCCTTATTTTGAGAGTTCTGACTCCGAAAAAGTGTTTAAATAGTAGAAAACACGTTTGCCTACACACTGCAAAAGAGTTCCGGTGTCTACCATTTTGAGTTTTTTTTCAGGATTTTTTTCGTAAACATTTGCTTAAAAAGTGACATGCTCCCATACTATGGTGAGATGCTAGTCTTTTTTTGAGAGTTCTGCTTCAGAAAAAGTTTATAAATGGTAGAAAACACTTTTAACTACACAGTGCAAAAAAGTTCCGGTGTCTACCATTTTCAGTTTTTTTTTCAGGATTTTTTTCGTAAACATTTGCTTAAAAAGTGACATATGCTCACATACTATGGTGAGATGCTAGCCTTTTTTTGAGAGTTCTGACTCAGAAAAAGTGTTTAAATGGTAACAAACACTTTTATCTACGCATTGCAAAGGAGTTCTGGTGTCTACAACCTTCAGTTTTTTTTCAGGATTTTTTTCGTAAACAGTTGCTTAAAAAGTGACATGCTCCCATACTATGGTGAGATGCTAGTCTTTTTTTGAGAGTTCTGATTCAGAAAAAGTGTATAAATGGTAGAAAACACTTTTAACTACACAGTGCAAAAAAGTTCCGGTGTCTACCATTTTCAGTTTTTTTTTCAGGATTTTTTTCGTAAACATTTGCTTAAAAAGTGACATATGCTCACATACTATGGTGAGATGCTAGCCTTTTTTTGAGAGTTCTGACTCAGAAAAGTAATAAAATGGTAGAAAACACGTTTGCCTACACATTGCAAAAGAGTTCCGGTGTCTACCATTTTCATTTTTTTTTTCAGGATTTTTTTCGTAAACATTTGCTTAGAAAGTGACATGCTCCCATACTATGGTGAGATGCTAGCCTTTTTTTGAGATTTCTGATTCAGAAAAAGTGTACAAATGGTTGAAAGCACTTTGAACTACACACTGCAAAAGAGTTCCGGTGTCTACCATTTTGAGTTTTTTTTTCAGGATTTTTTTCGTAAACATTTGCTTAAAAAGTGACATGCTCCCATACTATGGTGCGATGCTAGCCTTATTTTGAGAGTTCTGACCCCGAAAAAGTGTTTAAATAGTGAAAAACACGTTTGCCTACACACTGCAAAAGAGTTCCGGTGTCTACCATTTTGAGTTTTTTTTTCAGGATTTTTTACGTAAACATTTGCTTAAAAAGTGACATGCTCCCATACTATGGTGAGATGCTGGCCTTTTTTTGAGAGTTCTGACTCAGAAGAAGTGTTGAAATGGTAGAAAACACGTTTGCCTACACATTGCAAAAGAGTTCCGGTGTCTACCATTTTGAGTTTTTTTTTCAGGATTTTTTTCGTAAACATTTGCTTAAAAAGTGACATGCTCCCATACTATGGTGAGATGCTGGCCTTATTTTGAGAGTTCTAACTCATAAAAAGTGTTAAAATAGTAGAAAACACGTTTGCCTACACATTGCAAAAGAGTTCCGGTGTCTACCATTTTCAGTTTTTTTTTCAGGATTTTTTTCGTAAACATTTGCTTAAAAAGTGACATGCTCCCATACTATGGTGAGATGCTGGCCTTTTTTTGAGAGTTCTGACTCAGAAGAAGTGTTGAAATGGTAGAAAACACGTTTGCCTACACATTGCAAAAGAGTTCCGGTGTCTACCATTTTGAGTTTTTTTTTCAGGATTTTTTTCGTAAACATTTGCTTAAAAAGTGACATGCTCCCATACTATGGTGAGATGCTGGCCTTTTTTTGAGAGTTCTGACTCAGGAGAATTGTTGAAATGGTAGAAAACACGTTTGCCTACACATTGCAAAAGAGTTCCGGTGTCTACCATTTTCATTTTTTTTTTCAGGATTTTTTTCGTAAACATTTGCTTAAAAAGTGACATGCTCCCATACTATGGTGAGATGCTGGCCTTATTTTGAGAGTTCTAACTCATAAAAAGTGTTAAAATAGTAGAAAACACGTTTGCCTACACATTGCAAAAGAGTTCCGGTGTCTACCATTTTCAGTTTTTTTTTCAGGATTTTTTTCGTAAACATTTGCTTAAAAAGTGACATATGCTCACATACTATGGTGAGATGCTAGCCTTTTTTTGAGAGTTCTGACCCAGAAAAAGTAATAAAATGGTAGAAAACACGTTTGCCTACACATTGCAAAAGAGCTCCGATGTCTACCATTTTGAGTTTTTTTTTCAGGATTTTTTTCGTAAACATTTGCTTAAAAAGTGACATGCTCCCATACTGTGGTGAGATGCTGGCCTTTTTTTGAGAGTTCTGACTCAGAAGAAGTGTTAAAATGGTAGAAAACACGTTTGCCTACACATTGCAAAAGAGTTCCGGTGTCTACCATTTTCATTTTTTTTTTCAGGATTTTTTTTGTAAACATTTGCTTAAAAAGTGACATGCTCCCATACTATGGTGAGATGCTAGCCTTATTTTGAGAGTTCTGACTCCAAAAAAGTGTTTATATATTTAAAAACACGTTTGCCTACAGACTTCAAAAGAGTTCCGGTGTCTACCATTTTGAGTTTTTTTTTCAGGATTTTTTTCGTAAACATTTGCTTAAAAAGTGACATGCTACCGTACTATGGTGAGATGCTAGTCTTTTTTTGAGAGTTCTGATTCAGAAAAAGTGTATAAATGGTAGAAAACACTTTTAACTACACAGTGCAAAAGAGTTCCGGTGTCTACCATTTTCAGTTTTTTTTTCAGGATTTTTTTCGTAATCATTTGCTTAAAAAGTGACATATGTTCACATACTATGGTGAGATGCTAGCCTTTTTATGAGAGTTCTGACTCAGAAAAAGTAATAAAATGGTAGAAAACACGTTTGCCTACACATTGCAAAAGCGTTCCGGTGTCTACCATTTTGAGTTTTTTTTTCAGGATTTTTTTCGTAAACGTTTGCTTAAAAAGTGACATGCTCCCATACTATGAAGAGATGCTGGCCTTTTTTTGAGAGTTCTAACTCAGAAGAAGTGTTAAAATGGTAGAAAACACGTTTGCCTACACATTGCAAAAGAGTTCCGGTGTCTACCATTTTGAGTTTTTTTTCCAGGATTTTTTTCGTAAACATTTCCTTAAAAAGTGACATGCTCCCATACTATGGTGAGATGCTAGCCTTTTTTTGAGAGTTCTGACTCAGTTGCAGTGTTTTAATGGTGAAAAACACTTTTACCTACACATTACAAAAGAGTTCCGGTTTCTACCACCTTCAGTTTTTTTTTCAGGATTTTTTTCGTAAACATTTGCTTTTAAAATGACATGCTCCCATACTATGGTAAGATGCTAGCCTTATTTTGAGAGTTCTGACTCCGAAAAAGTGTTTAAATAGTAGAAAACACGTTTGCCTACACACTGCAAAAGAGTTCCGGTGTCTACCATTTTGAGTTTTTTTTTTCAGGATTTTTTTCGTAAATATTTGCTTTTAGAAAGAAAGAAAGAAAGAAAGAAAAAGCTTTTTATTCCACTTAATGAAAAAAAAAAAAACATTATAAAACTTAAAAACAAAATAATGCTATATATATATATAAAGTGACATGCTCCATACTATGGTAAGATGCTAGCCTTATTTTGAGAGTTCTGACTCCGAAAAAGTGTTTAAATAGTAGAAAACACGTTTGCCTACACACTGCAAAAGAGTTCCGGTGTCTACCATTTTCAGTTTTTTTTTCAGGATTTTTTTCGTAAACATTTGCTTAAAAAGTGACATGCTATGGTGAGATGCTAGTCTTTTTTTGAGAGTTCTGATTCAGAAAAAGTGTATAAATGGTAGAAAGCACTTTTAACTACACAGTGCAAAAGAGTTCCGGTGTCTACCATTTTCAGTTTTTTTTTCAGGACTTTTTTCGTAATTATTTGCTTAAAAAGTGACATATCCTCACAAACTATGGTGAGATGCTAGCCTTTTTTTGAGAGTTCTGACTCAGAAAAAGTAATAAAATGGTAGAAAACACGTTTGCCTACACATTGCAAAAGAGTTCCGGTTCCGGTGTCAAGGGTCGGATTCGGCGGCTGGGTCTCGAGGTCGCCCTTGACAAATCCGAGGCTCTGTGCTTCCACGGACCTCGAAAGGGGCCACCTGCGGGGTCCAGCCTGTGGGTAGGGGGCGTCAGCATCGGCATCGAGCCTTCGATGAAGTATCTGGGGCTCGTACTCGATGGCCGGTGGAACTTCGGACATCACTTCCGAAGTTTGGTCCCAAAACTGAGGGGGGCATCAGCCGCACTAGCGCGACTGATGCCGAACATCAGGGGACCCAACGCTCCCTACAGGAGACTGTACCTGGCGATCGTGCGAAGTATGGCCCTATACGGGGCCCCCGTATGGGCGGAGACCCTGACGGCCAGCAATGTGGCTAAACTGCTGAGCCCGCAGAGGACGATGGCCATCCGGGTGATAAGGGGATACCGCACGATCTCCGGTGAGGCGGCATGTCTCCTAGCTGGGACCCCTCCATGGGACCTGGAAGCGAGAGCCCTTGCGTCGCTGTTTAGATGGCGCAAGGAGGCGCTCGAGCGGGGCCAAAGGCCTGAGTCTCGAGAAATCGAGGCCCAGCGATCCCTGCTCCACCAGGAAACCGTGGAGACATGGAAGGTACGACTTGAGCAACCAAAGGGGGGATTCGCCACAATCGCGGCCGTCAGACCGGTCATGGACGAGTGGCTGGAGAGGAGACACGGTGCTCTCTCCTACCGGTTGACACAGATACTTGCCGGGCACGGTAGCTTCGGTAGGTATCTGTGGCGAAAACACCGGGAAACCACGGCCGAATGTCAGCACTGCGAGGACCGCAGCGATGACACGGCGCTCCACACGCTGGTGGAGTGCACAGCGTGGGCGCAACAGCGCCAGGTCCTTGTGTTGGGTCTGGACGTGGACACTCTCTCGCTCGAGACCATGGTGCGAGCCATGCTCTCCAGCGGGAGTAAGTGGGACTGCGCCGCCTCTTTCTGCGAGCAGGTCATGCTCGTGAAAGAGGCGGCGGGGCGGGAACGGGAGAGAACTCTCCCACCCGAGTTCCGCAGTCGGCGGCTTGGGCGCCGCCGACGTGTCTTCGCCGAGGACTATCGGCCTCCATGACCGGGGGCCTGAGGACGGTGAGAGGGCGGCTCACCGTCCTTACAGAAGCAGGCCGATGACGGCAGCGTGACGTGAGGAACTCACGCACGCCTCCTCCCCTTAGAAGCGGGATTACACCCGAAACCCCCCCAAAGACGCGGGATTGCACCCGAACCACCCCCTGGGCGAGGCCGCAGTGGCGGCCGTGGGTCTGTTGGGTGTCCTGGGACATCCTTCCGAGAACTCTTTTGCACTGTGTAGGTAAAAGTGTTTTCTACCATTTATACACTTTTTCTGAATCAGAACTCTCAAAAAAAGGCTAGCATCTCACCATAGTATGGCAGCATGTCACTTTTTAAGCAAATGTTTACGAAAAAAATCCTGAAAAAAAAACTGAAAACGGTAGACACCGGAACTCTTTTTCAATGTGTAGGCAGACGTGTTTTCTACCATTTTAACACTTCTTCTGAGTCAGAACTCTCAAAAAAAGGCCAGCATCTCACCATAGTATGGGAGCATGTCACTTTTTAAGCAAATGTTTACGAAAAAAATCCTGAAAAAAAAACTCAAAATGGTAGACACCGGAACTCTTTTGCAGTGTGTAGTTCAAAGTGCTTTCAACCATTTATACACTTTTACTGAATCAGAACTCTCAAAAAAAGGCTAGCATCTCACCATAGTATCGGAGCATGTCACTTTTTAAGCAAATGTTTACGAAAAAAATCCTGAAAGAAAAAATGAAAATGGTAGACACCGGAACTCTTTTGCACTGTGTAGGCAAACGTGTTTTCTACCATTTCAACACTTCTTCTGAGTCAGAACTCTCAAAAAAAGGCCAGCATCTCACCATAGTATGGGAGCATGTCACTTTTTAAGCAAATGTTTACGAAAAAAATCCTGAAAAAAAAATCAAAATGGTAGACACCGGAACTCTTCTGCAGTGTGTAGTTCAAAGTGCTTTCAACCATTTGTACACTTTTTCTGAATCAGAACTCTCAAAACAAGGCTAGCATCTCACCATAGTATGGGAGCATGTCACTTTTTAAGCAAATGTTTACGAAAAAAATCCTGAAAAAAAAAATGAAAATGGTAGACACCGGAACTCTTTTGCAATGTGTAGGCAAACGTGTTTTCTACCATTTCAACACTTCTTCTGAGTCAGAACTCTCAAAAAAAGGCCAGCATCTCACCATAGTATGGGAGCATGTCACTTTTTAAGCAAATGTTTACGAAAAAAATCCTTAAAAAAACTCAAAATGGTAGACACCGGAACTCTTTTGCAATGTGTAGGCAAACGTGTTTTCTACCATTGCATTACTTTTTCTGAGTCAGAACTCTCAAAAAAAGGCTAGCATCTCACCATAGTATGGGAGCATGTCACTTTTTAAGCAAATGTTTACGAAAAAAATCCTGAAAAAAAAAATGAAAATGGTAGACACCGGAACTCTTTTGCAATGTGTAGGCAAACGTGTTTTCTACCATTTCAACACTTCTTCTGAGTCAGAACTCTCAAAAAAAGGCCAGCATCTCACCATAGTATGGGAGCATGTCACTTTTTAAGCAAATGTTTACGAAAAAAATCCTTAAAAAAACTCAAAATGGTAGACACCGGAACTCTTTTGCAATGTGTAGGCAAACGTGTTTTCTACCATTGCATTACTTTTTCTGAGTCAGAACTCTCAAAAAAAGGCTAGCATCTCACCATAGTATGTGAGCATATGTCACTTTTTAGGCAAATGTTTACGAAAAAAATCCTGAAAAAAAAACTGAAAATGGTAGACACCGGAACTCTTTTGCACTGTGTAGTTAAAAGTGTTTTCTACCATTTATACACTTTTTCTGAATCAGAACTCTCAAAAAAAGACTAGCATCTCACCATAGTATGGGAGCATGTCACTTTTTAAGCAAATGTTTACGAAAAAAATCCTGACAAAAAAACTGAAAATGGAAGACACCGGAACTCTTTTGCAATGTGTAGGCAAACGTGTTTTCTACCATTTAAATACTTCTTCTGAGTCAGAACTCTCAAAAAAAGGCCAACATCTCACCATAGTATGGGAGCATGTCACTTTTTTAGCAAATGTTTACGAAAAAAATCCTGAAAAAAAAACTCAAAATGGTAGACACCGGAACTCTTTTGCAGTGTATAGGCAAACGTGTTTTCTACTATTTAAACACTTTTTCGGAGTCAGAACTCTCAAAATAAGGCTAGCATCTTACCATAGTATGGGAGCATGTCACTTTAAAAGCAAATGTTTACGAAAAAAATCCTGAAAAAAAAACTGAAGGTGGTAGAAACCGGAACTCTTTTGTAATGTGTAGGTAAAAGTGTTTTTCACCATTAAAACACTGCAACTGAGTCAGAACTCTCAAAAAAAGGCTAGCATCTCACCATAGTATGGGAGCATGTCACTTTTTAAGGAAATGTTTACGAAAAAAATCCTGGAAAAAAAACTCAAAATGGTAGACACCGGAACTCTTTTGCAATGTGTAGGCAAACGTGTTTTCTACCATTGTATTACTTTTTCTGAGTCAGAACTCTCAAAAAAAGGCTAGCATCTCACCATAGTATGTGAGCATATGTCACTTTTTAAGCAAATGTTTACGAAAAAAATCCTGAAAAAAAAACTGAGAATGGTAGACACCGGAACTCTTTTGCACTGTGTAGTTAAAAGTGTTTTCTACCATTTATACACTTTTTCTGAATCAGAACTCTCAAAAAAAGACTAGCATCTCACCATAGTATGGGAGCATGTCACTTTTTAAGCAAATGTTTACGAAAAAAATCCTGAAAAAAAAAACTGAAAATGGAAGACACCGGAACTCTTTTGCAATGTGTAGGCAAACGTGTTTTCTACCATTTCAACACTTCTTCTGAGTCAGAACCCTCAAAAAAAGGCCAGCATCTCACCATAGTATGGGAGCATGTCACTTTTTAAGCAAATGTTTACGTAAAAAATCCTGAAAAAAAAACTGAAAATGGTAGAAACCGGAACTCTCTTGCAATGTGTAGGCAAACGTGTTTTCTTCAGAGTCAGAACTCTCAAAAAAAGGCCAGCATCTCACCATAGTATGGGAGCATGTCACTTTTTAAGCAAATGTTTACGTAAAAAATCCTGAAAAAAAAACTCAAAATGGTAGACACCGGAACTCTTTTGCAGTGTGTAGGCAAACGTGTTTTTCACTATTTAAACACTTTTTCGGGGTCAGAACTCTCAAAATAAGGCTAGCATCTCACGATAGTATGGGAGCATGTCACTTTTTAAGCAAATGTTTACGAAAAAAATCCTGAAAAAAAAAATTAAAATGGTAGACACCGGAACTCTTTTGCAATGTGTAGGCAAACGTGTTTTCTATCATTTCAACACTTTTTCTGAGTCAGAACTCTCAAAAAAAGACCAGCATCCCACCATAGTATGGGAGCATGTCACTTTTTAAGCAAATGTTTAAGAAAAAAATCCTAAAAAAAAACTCAAAATGGTAGACACCGGAACTCTTTTGCAATGTGTAGGCAAACGTGTTTTCTACCATTTTATTACTTTTTCTGAGTCAGAACTCTCAAAAAAAGGCTAGCATCTCACCATAGTATGTGAGCATATGTCACTTTTTAAGCAAATGTTTACGAAAAAAATCCTGAAAAAAAAACTGAAAATGGTAGACACCGGAACTCTTTTGCACTGTGTAGGTAAAAGTGTTTTCTACCATTTATACACTTTTTCTGAATCGGAACTCTCAAAAAAAGGCTAGCATCTCACCATAGTATGGGAGCATGTCACTTTTTAAGCAAATGTTTACGAAAAAAATCCTGAAAAAAAAACTGAAAACGGTAGACACCGGAACTCTTTTCCAATGTGTAGGCAAACGTGTTTTCTACCATTTTAACACTTCTTCTGAGTCAGAACTCTCAAAAAAAGGCCAGCATCTCACCATAGTATGGGAGCATGTCACTTTTTAAGCAAATGTTTACGAAAAAAATCCTGAAAAAAAAACTCAAAATGGTAGACACCGGAACTCTTTTGCAGTGTGTAGTTCAAAGTGCTTTCAACCATTTATACACTTTTACTGAATCAGAACTCTCAAAAAAAGGCTAGCATCTCACCATAGTATCGGAGCATGTCACTTTTTAAGCAAATGTTTACGAAAAAAATCCTGAAAAAAAAAATGAAAATGGTAGACACCGGAACTCTTTTGCAATGTGTAGGCAAACGTGTTTTCTACCATTTCAACACTTCTTCTGAGTCAGAACTCTCAAAAAAAGGCCAGCATCTCACCATAGTATGGGAGCATGTCACTTTTTAAGCAAATGTTTACGAAAAAAATCCTGAAAAAAAAAATCAAAATGGTAGACACCGGAACGCTTCTGCAGTGTGTAGTTCAAAGTGCTTTCAACCATTTGTACACTTTTTCTGAATCAGAACTCTCAAAAAAAGGCTAGCATCTCACCATAGTATGGGAGCATGTCACTTTTTAAGCAAATGTTTACGAAAAAAATCCTGAAAAAAAAAATGAAAATGGTAGACACCGGAACTCTTTTGCAATGTGTAGGCAAACGTGTTTTCTACCATTTCAACACTTCTTCTGAGTCAGAACTCTCAAAAAAAGGCCAGCATCTCACCATAGTATGGGAGCATGTCACTTTTTAAGCAAATGTTTACGAAAAAAATCCTTAAAAAAACTCAAAATGGTAGACACCGGAACTCTTTTTCAATGTGTAGGCAAACGTGTTTTCTACCATTGCATTACTTTTTCTGAGTCAGAACTCTCAAAAAAAGGCTAGCATCTCACCATAGTATGTGAGCATATGTCACTTTTTAGGCAAATGTTTACGAAAAAAATCCTGAAAAAAAAACTGAAAATGGTAGACACCGGAACTCTTTTGCACTGTGTAGTTAAAAGTGTTTTCTACCATTTATACACTTTTTCTGAATCAGAACTCTCAAAAAAAGACTAGCATCTCACCATAGTATGGGAGCATGTCACTTTTTAAGCAAATGTTTACGAAAAAAATCCTGACAAAAAAACTGAAAATGGAAGACACCGGAACTCTTTTGCAATGTGTAGGCAAACGTGTTTTCTACCATTTCAACACTTCTTCTGAGTCAGAACTCTCAAAAAAAGGCCAGCATCTCACCATAGTATGGGAGCATGTCACTTTTTAAGCAAATGTTTACGTAAAAAATCCTGAAAAAAAAACTCAAAATGGTAGAAACCGGAACTCTCTTGCAATGTGTAGGCAAACGTGTTTTCTTCAGAGTCAGAACTCTCAAAAAAAGGCCAGCATCTCACCATAGTATGGGAGCATGTCACTTTTTAAGCAAATGTTTACGTAAAAAATCCTGAAAAAAAAACTCAAAATGGTAGACACCGGAACTCTTTTGCAGTGTGTAGGCAAACGTGTTTTTCACTATTTAAACACTTTTTCGGGGTCAGAACTCTCAAAATAAGGCTAGCATCTCACTATAGTATGGGAGCATGTCACTTTTTAAGCAAATGTTTACGAAAAAAATCCTGAAAAAAAAACTCAAAATGGTAGACACCGGAACTCTTTTGCAGTGTGTAGTTCAAAGTGCTTTCAACCATTTGTACACTTTTTCTGAATCAGACCTCTCAAAAAAAGGCTAGCATCTCACCATAGTATGGGAGCATGTCACTTTTTAAGCAAATGTTTACGAAAAAAATCCTGAAAAAAAAAATGAAAATGGTAGACACCGGAACTCTTTTGCAATGTGTAGGCAAACGTGTTTTCTATCATTTCAACACTTCTTCTGAGTCAGAACTCTCAAAAAAAGACCAGCATCCCACCATAGTATGGGAGCATGTCACTTTTTAAGCAAATGTTTACGAAAAAAATCCTAAAAAAAAACTCAAAATGGTAGACACCGGAACTCTTTTGCAATGTGTAGGCAAACGTGTTTTCTACCATTTTATTACTTTTTCTGAGTCAGAACTCTCAAAAAAAGGCTAGCATCTCACCATAGTAAGTGAGCATATGTCACTTTTTAAGCAAATGTTTACGAAAAAAATCCTGAAAAAAAAACTGAAAATGGTAGACACCGGAACTCTTTTGCACTGTGTAGGTAAAAGTGTTTTCTACCATTTATACACTTTTTCTGAATCAGAACTCTCAAAAAAAGGCTAGCATCTCACCATAGTATGGCAGCATGTCACTTTTTAAGCAAATGTTTACGAAAAAAATCCTGAAAAAAAAACTGAAAACGGTAGACACCGGAACTCTTTTGCAATGTGTAGGCAGACGTGTTTTCTACCATTTTAACACTTCTTCTGAGTCAGAACTCTCAAAAAAAGGCCAGCATCTCACCATAGTATGGGAGCATGTCACTTTTTAAGCAAATGTTTACGAAAAAAATCCTGAAAAAAAAACTCAAAATGGTAGACACCGGAACTCTTTTGCAGTGTGTAGTTCAAAGTGCTTTCAACCATTTATACACTTTTACTGAATCAGAACTCTCAAAAAAAGGCTAGCATCTCACCATAGTATCGGAGCATGTCACTTTTTAAGCAAATGTTTACGAAAAAAATCCTGAAAAAAAAAATGAAAATGGTAGACACCGGAACTCTTTTGCACTGTGTAGGCAAACGTGTTTTCTACCATTTCAACACTTCTTCTGAGTCAGAACTCTCAAAAAAAGGCCAGCATCTCACCATAGTATGGGAGCATGTCACTTTTTAAGCAAATGTTTACGAAAAAAATCCTGAAAAAAAAATCAAAATGGTAGACACCGGAACTCTTCTGCAGTGTGTAGTTCAAAGTGCTTTCAACCATTTGTACACTTTTTCTGAATCAGAACTCTCAAAACAAGGCTAGCATCTCACCATAGTATGGGAGCATGTCACTTTTTAAGCAAATGTTTACGAAAAAAATCCTGAAAAAAAAAATGAAAATGGTAGACACCGGAACTCTTTTGCAATGTGTAGGCAAACGTGTTTTCTACCATTTCAACACTTCTTCTGAGTCAGAACTCTCAAAAAAAGGCCAGCATCTCACCATAGTATGGGAGCATGTCACTTTTTAAGCAAATGTTTACGAAAAAAATCCTTAAAAAAACTCAAAATGGTAGACACCGGAACTCTTTTGCAATGTGTAGGCAAACGTGTTTTCTACCATTGTATTACTTTTTCTGAGTCAGAACTCTCAAAAAAAGGCTAGCATCTCACCATAGTATGTGAGCATATGTCACTTTTTAGGCAAATGTTTTCGAAAAAAATCCTGAAAAAAAAACTGAAAATGGTAGACACCGGAACTCTTTTGCACTGTGTAGTTAAAAGTGTTTTCTACCATTTATACACTTTTTCTGAATCAGAACTCTCAAAAAAAGACTAGCATCTCACCATAGTATGGGAGCATGTCACTTTTTAAGCAAATGTTTACGAAAAAAATCCTGACAAAAAAACTGAAAATGGAAGACACCGGAACTCTTTTGCAATGTGTAGGCAAACGTGTTTTCTACCATTTAAATACTTCTTCTGAGTCAGAACTCTCAAAAAAAGGCCAACATATCACCATAGTATGGGAGCATGTCACTTTTTTAGCAAATGTTTACGAAAAAAATCCTGAAAAAAAAACTCAAAATGGTAGACACCGGAACTCTTTTGCAGTGTATAGGCAAACGTGTTTTCTACTATTTAAACACTTTTTCGGAGTCAGAACTCTCAAAATAAGGCTAGCATCTTACCATAGTATGGGAGCATGTCACTTTAAAAGCAAATGTTTACGAAAAAAATCCTGAAAAAAAAACTGAGTGTGGTAGAAACCGGAACTCTTTTGTAATGTGTAGGTAAAAGTGTTTTTCACCATTAAAACACTGCAACTGAGTCAGAACTCTCAAAAAAAGGCTAGCATCTCACCATAGTATGGGAGCATGTCACTTTTTAAGGAAATGTTTACGAAAAAAATCCTGGAAAAAAAACTCAAAATGGTAGACACCGGAACTCTTTTGCAATGTGTAGGCAAACGTGTTTTCTACCATTGTATTACTTTTTCTGAGTCAGAACTCTCAAAAAAAGGCTAGCATCTCACCATAGTATGTGAGCATATGTCACTTTTTAAGCAAATGTTTACGAAAAAAATCCTGAAAAAAAAACTGAGAATGGTAGACACCGGAACTCTTTTGCACTGTGTAGTTAAAAGTGTTTTCTACCATTTATACACTTTTTCTGAATCAGAACTCTCAAAAAAAGACTAGCATCTCACCATAGTATGGGAGCATGTCACTTTTTAAGCAAATGTTTACGAAAAAAATCCTGAAAAAAAAAACTGAAAATGGAAGACACCGGAACTCTTTTGCAATGTGTAGGCAAACGTGTTTTCTACCATTTCAACACTTCTTCTGAGTCAGAACTCTCAAAAAAAGGCCAGCATCTCACCATAGTATGGGAGCATGTCACTTTTTAAGCAAATGTTTACGTAAAAAATCCTGAAAAAAAAACTCAAAATGGTAGAAACCGGAACTCTCTTGCAATGTGTAGGCAAACGTGTTTTCTTCAGAGTCAGAACTCTCAAAAAAAGGCCAGCATCTCACCATAGTATGGGAGCATGTCACTTTTTAAGCAAATGTTTACGTAAAAAATCCTGAAAAAAAAACTCAAAATGGTAGACACCGGAACTCTTTTGCAGGGTGTAGGCAAACGTGTTTTTCACTATTTAAACACTTTTTCGGGGTCAGAACTCTCAAAATAAGGCTAGCATCTCACCATAGTATGGGAGCATGTCACTTTTTAAGCAAATGTTTACGAAAAAAATCCTGAAAAAAAAACTCAAAATGGTAGACACCGGAACTCTTTTGCAGTGTGTAGTTCAAAGTGCTTTCAACCATTTGTACACTTTTTCTGAATCAGAACTCTCAAAAAAAGGCTAGCATCTCACCATAGTATGGGAGCATGTCACTTTTTAAGCAAATGTTTACGAAAAAAATCCTGAAAAAAAAAATTAAAATGGTAGACACCGGGATGGAACTCTTTTGCAATGTGTAGGCAAACGTGTTTTCTATCATTTCAACACTTCTTCTGAGTCAGAACTCTCAAAAAAAGACCAGCATCCCACCATAGTATGGGAGCATGTCACTTTTTAAGCAAATGTTTAAGAAAAAAATCCTAAAAAAAAACTCAAAATGGTAGACACCGGAACTCTTTTGCAATGTGTAGGCAAACGTGTTTTCTACCATTTTATTACTTTTTCTGAGTCAGAACTCTCAAAAAAAGGCTAGCATCTCACCATAGTATGTGAGCATATGTCACTTTTTAAGCAAATGTTTACGAAAAAAATCCTGAAAAAAAAACTGAAAATGGTAGACACCGGAACTCTTTTGCACTGTGTAGGTAAAAGTGTTTTCTACCATTTATACACTTTTTCTGAATCGGAACTCTCAAAAAAAGGCTAGCATCTCACCATAGTATGGGAGCATGTCACTTTTTAAGCAAATGTTTACGAAAAAAATCCTGAAAAAAAAACTGAAAACGGTAGACACCGGAACTCTTTTCCAATGTGTAGGCAAACGTGTTTTCTACCATTTTAACACTTCTTCTGAGTCAGAACTCTCAAAAAAAGGCCAGCATCTCACCATAGTATGGGAGCATGTCACTTTTTAAGCAAATGTTTACGAAAAAAATCCTGAAAAAAAAACTCAAAATGGTAGACACCGGAACTCTTTTGCAGTGTGTAGTTCAAAGTGCTTTCAACCATTTATACACTTTTACTGAATCAGAACTCTCAAAAAAAGGCTAGCATCTCACCATAGTATCGGAGCATGTCACTTTTTAAGCAAATGTTTACGAAAAAAATCCTGAAAAAAAAAAATGAAAATGGTAGACACCGGAACTCTTTTGCAATGTGTAGGCAAACGTGTTTTCTACCATTTCAACACTTCTTCTGAGTCAGAACTCTCAAAAAAAGGCCAGCATCTCACCATAGTATGGGAGCATGTCACTTTTTAAGCAAATGTTTACGAAAAAAATCCTGAAAAAAAAACTCAAAATGGTAGACACCGGAACTCTTCTGCAGTGTGTAGTTCAAAGTGCTTTCAACCATTTGTACACTTTTTCTGAATCAGAACTCTCAAAAAAAGGCTAGCATCTCACCATAGTATGGGAGCATGTCACTTTTTAAGCAAATGTTTACGAAAAAAATGAAAATGGTAGACACCGGAACTCTTTTGCAATGTGTAGGCAAACGTGTTTTCTACCATTTCAACACTTCTTCTGAGTCAGAACTCTCAAAAAAAGGCCAGCATCTCACCATAGTATGGGAGCATGTCACTTTTTAAGCAAATGTTTACGAAAAAAATCCTTAAAAAAACTCAAAATGGTAGACACCGGAACTCTTTTGCAATGTGTAGGCAAACGTGTTTTCTACCATTGCATTACTTTTTCTGAGTCAGAACTCTCAAAATAAGGCTAGCATCTCACCATAGTATGTGAGCATATGTCACTTTTTAGGCAAATGTTTACGAAAAAAATCCTGAAAAAAAAACTGAAAATGGTAGACACCGGAACTCTTTTGCACTGTGTAGTTAAAAGTGTTTTCTACCATTTATACACTTTTTCTGAATCAGAACTCTCAAAAAAAGACTAGCATCTCACCATAGTATGGGAGCATGTCACTTTTTAAGCAAATGTTTACGAAAAAAATCCTGACAAAAAAACTGAAAATGGAAGACACCGGAACTCTTTTGCAATGTGTAGGCAAACGTGTTTTCTACCATTTCAATACTTCTTCTGAGTCAGAACTCTCAAAAAAAGGCCAACATCTCACCATAGTATGGAAGCATGTCACTTTTTTAGCAAATGTTTACGAAAAAAATCCTGAAAAAAAAACTCAAAATGGTAGACACCGGAACTCTTTTGCAGTGTGTAGGCAAACGTGTTTTCTACTATTTAAACACTTTTTCGGAGTCAGAACTCTCAAAATAAGGCTAGCATCTTACCATAGTATGGGAGCATGTCACTTTAAAAGCAAATGTTTACGAAAAAAATCCTGAAAAAAAAACTGAAGGTGGTAGAAACCGGAACTCTTTTGTAATGTGTAGGTAAAAGTGTTTTTCACCATTAAAACACTGCAACTGAGTCAGAACTTTCAAAAAAAGGCTAGCATCTCACCATAGTATGGGAGCATGTCACTTTTTAAGGAAATGTTTACGAAAAAAATCCTGGAAAAAAAACTCAAAATGGTAGACACCGGAACTCTTTTGCAATGTGTAGGCAAACGTGTTTTCTACCATTTCAACACTTCTTCTGAGTTAGAACTCTCAAAAAAAGGCCAGCATCTCACCATAGTATGGGCGCATGTCACTTTTTAAGCAAATGTTTACGAAAAAAATCCTGAAAAAAAAAACTCAAAATGGTAGACACCGGAACTCTTTTGCAATGTGTAGGCAAACGTGTTTTCCACCATTTTATTACTTTTTATGAGTCAGAACTCTCAAAAAAAGGCTAGCATCTCACCATAGTATGTGAGCATATGTCACTTTTTAAGCAAATGTTTACGAAAAAAATCCTGAAAAAAAAACTGAAAATGGTAGACACCGGAACTCTTTTGCACTGTGTAGCTAAAAGTGTTTTCTACCATTTATACACTTTTTCTGAATTAGAACTCTCAAAAAAAGACTAGCATCTCACCATAGTATGGGAGCATGTCACTTTTTAAGCAAATGTTTACGAAAAAAATCCTGAAAAAAAACTGAAAATGGTAGACACCGGAACTCTTTTGCAATGTGTAGGCAAACGTGTTTTCTACCATTTTAACACTTCTTCTGAGTCAGAACTCTCAAAAAAAGGCCAGCATCTCACCATAGTATGGGAGCATGTCACTTTTTAAGCAAATGTTTACGAAAAAAATCCTGAAAAAAAAACTCATAATGGTAGACACCGGAACTCTTTTGCACTGTGTAGGCAAACGTGTTTTCTACTATTTAAATACATTTTCGGAGTCAGAACTCTCAAAATAAGGCTAGCATCTTACCATAGTATGGGAGCATGTCACTTTAAAAGCAAATGTTTACGAAAAAAATCCTGAAAAAAAAACTGAAGGTGGTAGAAACCGGAACTCTTTTGTAATGTGTAGGTAAAAGTGTTTTTTACCATTAAAACACTGCAACTGAGTCAGAACTCTCAAAAAAAGGCTAGCATCTCACCATAGTATGGGAGCATGTCACTTTTTAAGCAAATGTTTACGAAAAAAATCCTGGAAAAAAAACTCAAAATGGTAGACACCGGAACTCTTTTGCAATGTGTAGGCAAACGTGTTTTCTACCATTTCAACACTTCTTCTGAGTTAGAACTCTCAAAAAAAGGCCAGCATCTCACCATAGTATGGTAGCATGTCACTTTTTAAGCAAATGTTTACGAAAAAAATCCTGAAAAAAAAAACTCAAAATGGTAGACACCGGAACTCTTTTGCAGTGTGTAGGCAAACGTGTTTTCTACTATCTAAACACTTTATCGGAGTTAGAACTCTCAAACTAAGGCTAGCATCATACCATAGTATGGGAGCATGTCACTTTATAAGCAAATGTTTACGAAAAAAATCCTGAAAAAAAAACTGAAGGTGGTAGAAACCGGAACTCTTTTGCAATGTGTAGGTAAAGTGTTTTTTACCATTAATACACTGCAACTGAGTCTGAACTCTCAAAAAAAGGCTAGCATCTCACCATTGTATGGGAGCATGTCACTTTTTAAGCAATTGTTTACGAAAAAAATCCTGAAAAAAAAACTCAAAATGGTAGACACCGGAACTCTTTTGCAATGTGTTGGCAAACGTGTTTTCTACCATTTAATCATTTCCTCTGAGTCAGAACTCTCAAAAAAAGGCCAGCTTTTTACCATAGTATGGGAGCATGTCACTTTTTAAGCAAATGTTTACGAAAAAAATCCTGAAAAAAAAACTGAAGGTGGTAGGCACCGGAACTCTTTTGCATTGGGTAGGTAAAAGTGTTTTCTACCATTTAAACACTTCTTCTGAGACAGAACTACCAACAAAAGGCTAGCATCTCACCATAGTATGGGAGCATGTCACTTTTTAAGCAAATGTTTACGAAAAAAATCCTGAAAAAAAAACTGAAGGTTGTAGACACCAGAACTCCTTTGCAATGCGTAGATAAAAGTGTTTGTTACCATTTAAACTTTTTTTCGGAGTCAGAACTCTCAAAATAAGGCTAGCATCTCACCATAGTATGGGAGCATATATGTCACTTTTTAAGCAAATGTTTACGAAAAAAATCCTGAAAAAAAAACTGAAAATGGTAGACACCGGAACTCTTTTGCAATGTGTAGTTAAAAGTGCTTTCTACTATTTATACACTTCTTCGGAATCAGAACTCTCAAAAAAAGGCTAGCATCTCACCATAGTATGGAAGCATGTCACTTTTTAAGCAAATGTTTATGAAAAAAATCCTGAAAAAAAAACTAAAGGTGGTAGACACCGGAACTCTTTTGCAATGGGTAGGTTAAAGTATTTTGTATGATCTTAATTTTTATTCTGAGTCAGAACTTTAAAAAAAAGGGTAGCATCTCACTATAGTATGGTGAAATTTGTCTTTTTATGTAAAGATTGAAAGAAAAATGTCAATAAAAATTTTTTGTAAGGTGGTAGACGCCAGAACTATTGATGGTACATGCCTATGATATAGAACTCACCAAATATAAACTTTTTTTTACTCAGTCTCGCTTAATACTATGAGATGCTATGATGAGTTTGTGAAGTTAGCATCTCATTTTTTAAAATCTCGATTTTAATGATTTAATCGACTGAACTATTTTTGAAACCGGTCTAGAACTGTAGAACTATGCTGGATGCCACTATATATTGACTTTATTTGTGAGATGCCAACATTTGAGATGCTAACTTCACGGACGTCCAATTTATCAAGCCAATGAGATTTGAGTGAGTATCACTTACAAAATTAGGCTTTCTTAGCGAAAAGATTCTCACAGAATTCAGAATCGATAAAAACCTATTAAGGATCATTTCCTTGAATAATTCAGTGATGGTGTCAACTTTAAGAAGGCTGGAAGTGTACGTATTTACATAAAGTTTCCCATTTTTAATACTCTTCTTAAAGTTTTCAAAACTTTGATACGTCGTCCCGTCCAGTCTGCTGGGCAAAGTTTTAATGAATTATAGTAGGTATTTTAGAAGTTATGCACGTTCAGCCAAACTATTACATACATGTTTACTGTATCCGTCGAGCTATATTGCTAGGGGCTGGAGACAATACAAAAATCTTCATTTCAAGTAATAATAATATAATAATAATAAATCTCATTTAATCCAAATATGTATACACTATTACACAAAATATCTTACGCTAAGCAAGGAGTACAAATAAATGACAACTCTGTCCTCCAAACTAGGCATTAGCCTGTATCTTAGAGGACAGTGCCATCCGCAGTTAAAACAGTTATAACACTTACGAGTAGAGAGAGAGTGTGAGTGTGTGTGTGTGTGTGTGTGTGTGTGTGTGTGTGTGTGTTATAGTGAGTATGTAGTGGTATAGTGATTGAGTATGTAGTGGTATAGTTTAAAGTCTAACCAGAGCGCAAAAGATAAACAAGAAGTAAAGAACTACTACTATTTTGGAGTAACTTTTTCCCATTTCTTTACAGATTTTTTTTCAATTATTCTTCAATGAAATAGCTACTGTATTTTTATGCTCTTTAATTTATTTTTAAATAGAACTCAAGATCAGACTGTATGTACAATAAGCTTATTTCGTTTTTCTAGCAAAGGAAAATCTGGGGATCTATTTTAATGAAAATGAGCATCAAATGAAAAAGTTTAAAAAGAAGAACACGTAAAATAACAGGACACCTATTTGATACATGGTTATTAGGATTCCGTACCCCAACGCAAGGTACTGTATCTCAGGAACCATGATAGCTATAAAGCTTAAAGATCCGCCTTACAATCAAACATGATGGCATCTGCAGATTAACAACTTTAAATAAGGATGCCGAGAATATAACTTATTAAAAATAAAACGACTACCATGCTACTCCTATCTTGAAGTCGGGCCAAGTTTGCTCAATACGAAGTAATTGCATTAATTAGCTTGAGCACAAGATCAAAGGCAGGCAGATGGTTACCCAGTAACTAGCACTTAAGTTGGTACCCACTATTAGCATTTTATAAGAAACTAGCGACTGGAACGTATATTATTTTGATTTTAATACTGAACTTGATGAGCTCTGTGGACATTTTAAACTTCCAATTAATAAAAAAACAAGTTGATGTACTTACAAATATTTTTTAGAAGGAAACAAAGTCGCGAACCAGAGATATTAACTTAATTTTTGGCATTTTTGGCTGGCACACAGCAAAGTTCTTCAAAGAACAGGTGAAGATTTTGGGACTGATCTTTCTGGCATATACTATAAAGGCCCTCAATTTTTCCTATTCTAAGCACTTTTCCTATTCTGGGACAGTTTTGTGTATGTTACAGGGTACTTAGTGTCGCCGCTGCAATTGGTGTCACATATTAAGTACGTCTTCGTCACTTGTAAGCAGTTTATGGCAGCCATGCGCGAACTTCTGGAGTCACTGAAAATTTTCCTCCGTAGATACAAGTTTGCAGTAGCATTTAGGCCCTTCCCCCGCATAGGTGAGCCCATCAAGCATCCGCAAAATTTGGTCACTGCATTTGTAATCTTCCCCGCAGTAGTAAATACTACCAACCTATAGGTAGACCTCACACAACTTCATATCACTCAGTCTCTTTCAAAACTATTGAATGGCCTGTCAGAATTTGAGAATTTTCATAGACTGGCTTGGCCCAAGTCCTATTGAGCGGACGCATTCCGGAAGGAACAGATAAGTTCCCTACCCTTTTCCGCACCTACTCATTTCTGTTAGGAAGAATTCGCAATTCAAAATAGCATTGTAAATAAGAATAAATGAACCACCACGTTTTTATATTTTTCTATAGAATGAGCTAGCAACCGGGATAACTTTTAAACTTGAACAAGACTTGATGATGCCCAACCAATGTTCTGTTAAATAGAAAATACATACCTACCTATGTACTTCAAGTCTCCGAATTTTGACCCTAAGCTCCTTCCTATTCAGGTGTTTCACGTAGTCAATTTTGCTAGCACACCCCACCTCCAGTTCTGCAGTCAGCACCTCCGCCAAGACGCGTAGTGCTTTAGAGCTGAATGACCTGTAGGTTATACGGAATAGGACTGGACTAGGGTCTTTCGATTGTTTCCGGTATAGATTACATATAGTCTGGAATTAAATAAAAGCAATTTTTTATTCCCGGAATAAGTTCTCGTGGGAAGCGGGAACGGGAACGAGATTTCACGAGGTGAAACCATGGGCGCCATATAGTATAAAATAATACTCTTATCTAGATATTATGTACTGCTCTAATAAATATTAAGTACTAAAATTTTCAACAAACTTTTTCTTTTATTTACATTTCCCCACGTAGCTTACACCACACTACATTAAGCCAGACTAGTTTCACCGACAAGACATTTGTATTCTAATGTATGCTAAACGCCTAACCCTCTGTGTGAAACCGTTGAATAAAACAAAGAACTCACGAGCTGAAACAGTCAGTTATAGAAAATATCAACCCTATCCCACCTCATTCTAAAATCATGGTCTAATAAAGCGTTGTTTCGCTTTAGCACTCCTTAGGGACAGAAATGTACAGGCAATACACTAAAAACCACAAACCGGGTTTTAAATTACCTTATACAGGCCTTAAAGAAATGTGACACACACTGTGCTAAACGTACAAAATGTTTTACCAAAACAGTAACTGCACTCCACTCACAACTAATCAAATCGTGTCATTCAGTCGTGAAGACAACTTTTATGCCACCATTAAAATTACAAGTAATTTTGTTTCAAAAGAAATGCAATTGTGAACTTTCTGTGTGAATATGTAGATGAAGATGTTTTTTTCCATAATATCATAAGATTCTAAAGCAGGAAAAATCTATGTACAAAACAATTCCTGACCCCCAATTAATATCAACCCTTAGAGATGACGTACCTTTTTTTTTTTGTTTACATGAGGGAAAATCCTCATGGATGTTATGCCGGACTCCCACCGACTAAAAAACCTCACGTAACGCCCAACAGCCTATAGTTGGGAGCCCCGGGTAAGCCCTCGGAAGGATGTCCCAGGACGAGATGACGTAAATATAAATCAAAAGTTTGGACCAGGGTCATTTTATTATTTATCGAGGAGGTTCTGAGGTATGTATCACAAGTGTAATAATGAAAATTGTAATGCATATTGCAGGGCTCCCAACACAGACTTTGTCCATCATCACGGATACAGGTTAGGAGTAATACTTAATATTTATCACGTGAAAAAATGTTGAAAAAAAACTAACAGAAGAACCTAAATATTAAATACTAGATGATGCTCGCGGCTTCGCACGCGTGAAAGTCGGTACCCGTTCCCGCTTCCCGTGAGAAAATTTTCCCGGGATGAATAGTAGCCTATGTGTTATTCCAGACTATAAGCTATCTCTGTACCTAATTTTAGCCCAATCCGTTCAACCGTTCGAGCGTGATTGAGTAACAAACATCCAAACATCTAAACATCCAAACATCTTCACAAACTTTCACATTTATAATATTAGTAGGATTAGTAGGATTAAAAATAATCAGTTTCGCGCAGAGTCGAAACTGCGTCTTCTCAGCCATCAGTTTATATATTATAATTACGAATATCTTAGGTGTTATTCCATAACATACTTAAACCCAACAAAACCCAAAGCCCAAAGGCTTTGATAATGCCGAAATACCCAGCAAGTTTATTCGTAAAGATAGAGGGATTTTGTTAGAAAAGGGATCGTTTCCTTTTATTGAATATCCCGTCTTTATTATCGCCTTTTGACTCGGATGAACCGATTAGCAGGTGTCACAATTCAGTGTTTGTCACTGCTCTGTCTTATCTTTATAATAGCAAATGACTTGAAAAAATTCGATTAGGAAACAATATTTCCGATTTACATACAAATAGATTTTTTGTACTTACACAGTCATATGATGGTGGCTCATAAAAAATATACTAGATGCTCAATTGTTCACAGTTACAGCTTTTGGGAGATGATGGATTGTTGTTCATAAAGCAAATATACGCGGAAAAAGCTGCACAAGGCAGCTAGTATTATAATAAAAGTGGTTTTAACTTTGAGCAATATTAGGGCAAGCTAAGTCGCGATCAAAGTTGAACTAAAACATCATATCGAGGACAAACATTGCCAAGCTCTCTGCAAAAATTGGTACAAGCAAACAAAGAAATGTCGGAAAAATATCAAGCTTAATTTCCCCTGGGAATTGAAATTCACTCTGCTAAAATTTGATTATAAACCAACAGAAAACACAAAATAATATTATTTTATTTTTGTCACGAAAAATGGAGCTTCGTCACAGAATACTAATAAAATTACCGGGTTACTCGTTTACCCACGAACGCTTAGCCTTTCAAATCCCTATATTTAGACACTTGATAATTTTATATGAATGAAATGTCGTCGAGACGCCCACTGCGGGAGTCTTTGAAAGTCCTAAATTCGAAAACGATGATATTTTGTGCCTGTCTTTTCAGTGTGATTTGCGTCGCGATGGTTTAGTACATTTTGTATGACGAGAACGCGAAAAACATATGTCACTTTCTCATCCTGTATCGTTCACATAATGTGTCAGCGACCCTGACCTACGGACGTCAGCGTCCTAGGTCCGTCATTTTTGTCCACAACTCCACCCGCTTGAAATTTGTTCCCGCATCGCTTTTCATGTATTTCAGGGATGAAAACAGTAGTTTATGTGTATTTGAGACCATATTTTATTGCTGCATATAATTTCAACCAGATCCATTCAATCGTAAGAGTGTGATTTAATTACTGAATTATACCGAAATATCTTCACAAACTTTCACATTTATCATTATCACATTAATCAGTAGGATACATAAAACTCACTTTTTTAACGTGAGGGAAAATCCATCATGGATGCTATGCTGGACTCCTACCGACTAAAAAACCTCACGCAACACCCAACAGCCTATGGTTGGGAGCCCCGGGTAAGTCCTCGGAAGGATGTCCCAGGACTAACATAAAACTCATTTTAAACAAACACGAAGCATTATCAATCTTATTAAAGAAATGGAAAACTCGCTATGTGATTTCCTTGGAGATTAATACCTATAAACCTCTTTCGAGGAGCCAACTCTTTTTCACCTTTTTGCGTTTCCTACCCTGTTTCACTTGGGACGATATTGATCAAAATTTGCAGGTAAACTTGGCTTTCGTAATTTATTTATTTATTTATTTATTTATTTATAGGTGCTTCACAGCTTACAATACATTTACAAAACAATTATCTAAACTATACGCCAAAAACGAAGTACACAATGTTATTGAACAATACTAGTACAAGAGCAAACAACGGTAAAGTGCAATAAATTGGTCTGGATTATTTATTATACAAACAAATTATAATTTCAAAGTGTAATGATCTTGTATGTGTGTGTGTGTGTGTTCGTGAGTGTGTGTGTGTATGTGTGCTTATTTATAATATGTGTTATTTGTGTTGTGTTTTATTTGTATTGGTTAGTAATGTAATTATAGCCCCTTTGTAACAGTCTCGTGTGGTATTAAATGGATCTAATGATGAGAATTGCTTATTGTATGTGTCTGGTAGGCGAATGATTGGTGACTTTTTAATATAATTTGTTGGAGCAGATATGGCAGTCAACAATGAGGTATGTCTGGTTCGCCTGAGAGGCACATAGAACCCGATTCCCTCCAATAACGATGGACAGTCGAATTTATTGTTGAGCACATCATATAGATGTAACATGTCAGCTATTAATCGCCTATCACTTAGACTATTTATAGAATGATACTCACATGAATCCTCATACGTTTTGAATTTTAACTGTGCCTTATAGTTTAGATGTTTGATAAACTTGTGTTGAATTTTTTCAATTTTCTCGATATCGTTTGAATATAATGGGCTCCAAATAATGCTGGCAGATTCCAAAATGCTTCTCACATAACTGTAATAAAGGATTTTCATGCAATGTAGATCTTTGAATGGCTTACTGTTACGTATAACAAATCCCAACGACTTATAAGCCTTACTAACTATGTAATCTATATGTGCCTTGAAACTGAGCTGACTATCCAGGAGAACGCCCAAATCTCTCACTTGCGACAATTTGGAAATATTATCATTACACAAACAATAGTCAAAAGTAACAGGATTTTTTTTACGTGTAAAAGTAATAGAGATACATTTTTGCGTATTAACGCTTATTTTATTACGTTGGTAATAGTGAGTGAGTCTGTCCAAATCCGATTGCAGTAATAAACAGTCAGTGAGCGATGTAATTTTCCGGTATATTTTTTTATCGTCAGCGTATAAAAGATGTCTTGAGAATTTAATACAGTCTGGGAGATCGTAAAGATAAATATTATATAATAAAGGAGATATAAGAGAACCCTGTGGCACACCTGAGGTGACATCTACAAAGTCAGATCTGAACCCACCAATCACTACAGCCTGTCGTCTGTTCCTCAAATACGATTCCAACCAACGCAGAAGATTTCCCTTTATTCCTATCGCGTGTAACTTCGAAATTAGGATGCTAAAATTAACGCGGTCAAAAGCTTTTTCAAAATCAGTATAAATGACATCTATTTGAGCGCCATGCATGTTAGAAGTTATGTAGTTGCTAAATACTAGGAGATTTGTATTGACGGAACGACCCTTAACAAACCCATGTTGAGTTTGTGGTATGTTTGGCCGTGCCACTAAGGAAATATGCTCGTAAACTACCCTCTCCAACATTTTACCAAAATTATTTAATAATGAGACTGGTCTATAATTTTTTATATTTAGTTTAGAGCCTTTCTTGTGGATGGGTATAATCTGAGCATCCTTCCACTTCACCGGGAATACCCCGTCAGTAAGAGATTTCTGAAATATTATCTCCAAAGGTTTTATTAAACCGATCTCACATTTTTTTATAAATATGACTGGCAACCCATCCAGGCCAGCTCCTTTTTTTATGTCAAGTCTACTGAAAACTTTCTCTAGGGATTTTTTACTAACCATAACCGAGTGAACAGTGCTTCCAATAGGCGACTCCGGCCAGACTGAACCGTCCGAATCGGATGACTGAAATACGCTTTGAAAAAAATCATTAAAGGCATTGCATATGTCTTCCCCCTTTGACAACGCTTTCTCTTCATAGCACATTATGTTTGGGTACCCTGATGATTTACGCCTACTCTTAATGAACTTCCAAAATTCTTGTGGAGATTTTTTTAATTGGGTTTCGCAGTTATCTATAAACTTAGAATAATATTCATTTTGGAGGTCCTTCACCCTTTTTCGGAGCAGCGAAAATTCCAGGTAGTCACGCGGATTTTTATATAATTTCCATTTCTTGTGTAGCTTGGACTTTTCTTTAATAGCATTAATTAATGGAGCCGAGTACCATTTAGGGTAGTTATGCCTACCAGTTATTTTAACCAAAGGAACATAGCGTTCGATTAACGAATTTAATTTCAAATATAGTTTGTCTACCATTAAATCAACGTCACAGTCACCGAAGCACAAATCCCAATTTTCGTTACATAGCTCTTCATTAATATTGTCATAGTTAGCCTTAAAAAACTTCCTGACCACCCGCGTCTGGCAGGGAAGTGGCTTAAAACAGCAATCCTGCAACCGTATTTCGAGAGGAATATGGGGTTTGTCTATAGGCACCAAAAACGAGTCACTTTGTTTACAGTCTAATAAGGCGTTCGATATTACAAGGTCCAGTACGTTACCATAACAATTAGGAGTTAAATTAAATTGAGTCATACCCATATAATCTAGGGAGTCAACAAATTCATTGGCCGCAATACCCAAATCAGCATATGGTGCGGAACCCACCTCGTGACCGCCTTGCCTCCACTTGACAAAAGGCAAATTAAAATCTCCTATAACTAAAAACCTATCATTGGGAGAAGTCGCATGTAACATTGAAAAATATCTCCTAAAGTCATTTAGTGCAAGGTGAGCGGTATGCGACTTGTCGGCCGGTGGAATGTAAATAGTAATCAGGTGTAAGGTACTTACTGAGTTAGACGATGAGTAAGTGTTCCCAATAGTAATACACATTGATTCTGAGGTTCCTGAGTCTATACATGGTCGCGCTATGGCCGAAAGTTCTTTTTTAACACATATCAACACACCACCCCCCTTTTCAGAACCGGGGCGATCCGATCTAAACACATCGTAACGACTATCGCACAACTCTGCATCCAGAATGCCTTCATACAACCAAGTTTCGTTTATTACTATTATATCGTACGAACTAGATTCAATGGTCCGGTAAAACTTATGTAATTTAGTCCTGAGCCCGCGCGTATTTTGATAAAATATATTAAAATCACTTATAGACATTATTACTTTTTATAATTATATCAAGGTGGGTATATGTAGAAGTACAAGAAAATAGTTGTTCGGTCTACGCTCGGGCCTGTCATAGACTGCCAATAGTTATCAACCGTTCCATTTGAAATACCAGTAGTCACCAACCTTTCATTAGTGTAAATTGTACATAGATGTGAAATGTGTAAATAAGAGACTTTAAATGTATTATGTATTGTGTTTAAAATGTGGAGTTTAGTGTGTGATACAATGTGTTTGGTTTGTATAACAATATCATATATATTTTTTTTTGGTTTTGTATAACAATGCAATTGTAATAATCCAGATGCTATAGAAATAACAAAAAACATACAGGTAATTATGAGGCCGAAACTTTTTCTACATCTTCTTCGGTTGTAATTTCCACTGGTGGAGATTTTTCGTCGCGCCGCATAAAAATTGAACAGTTTTTTACCCAAACAAACTTAATATTCAAATCCCGTGCACGTTGACGACAGTTATTCAGCAGCATTTTGTTAGCGATAGTTAGATGTTCGTTTAAAAATATTTTTGACGAGTTTCCCTCACAACCTAGATCTTTGGAGGTAATCCCTTTATTTTTGTTCACCATTTTGAATTTGAAAATCAAGTTATCTTTAGCTTTTCTTGTTTTTAGTTTTGCTATAATTCTTCGTGGACGTCCAGGGTGCGAGTGATGAGGTTGTACACGAGTGATAAATTCAATATCGTCGGCACATATTTCCGCGTCTATGAATGTCCCGATCCGAACGAGCAACTGTGGCAGATTTTCATCATTTTTTTCAGGGATTCCAACTATCTCAATGTTAAGGAAACGATTTTGCTGCTGTGATCGGTTGTATCCAATTTCGATCATTTTCATTTTACGTTGCAGATCTGACATTTGTTCGTTCTGTTGTTTAAGATCTTTTTCCAACTTTGAGCATTTACTTTCGAAGGTTCTTACTTTATTAGCCAGCTTTTCTTGTTCAGATTTTAGCACGTCTACTGCAGAAAGTTTTGATTCAATGACGTCCAGTCTAGAATTTAGTTCTTCAATAACCTGAGTGCTAAGTCTCAAACTCAGTTCACTAACCTCTTCTCGTAGTTTTTCCACCAGACTAGGCAAGCCAGATAGTGATGCCAGCATAGTCTCAATATTTTGGAGTGATATCGAGTCTGCTTTTATGTCCTCAGCGGGTTTGTTGACATTTCTTGGAGAGTTTAAGTGCGTGTTAGATTTGCACTCAGGGCAGAACCATGTTGCTTGTCTTTCAGACCCCAATCTCCTCCAGCCCACTTCAGATAGGGCAACGCAGTAATAGTGGTACACGAGTTGACACTTAGAGCAGAGAGCACCATCCTGAACTTTGTCATTACATTTCTTGCAATTAGTATTCATACCGAATGTTGACGATCTCTGATACTTCCGCACCAAGGATGGCAAATCGCAGCTGTCTCTTTTACGCGAAGGCGGAGTCTCACACTTAGATTTCACAACCAAGACAGAAAAAGTATAAGTGCAAATTGTAGTTGCAATCGAAACTGTGATGTATCTCTAATTGAACTAGGACTACTTTAGAATGTCACTGAATTTAATGATTTTGATAAAATTTGTAACACGTCCGCTCTCGACAACTTCCGACAAGGAGATGTGTAATAAATAATGCTACAATTTTATTTCAATTACTTTTAACTGAAATAAACAAGGCACTCAAAAAAAACCTTTGAATATTAATAGTTGTGCGTTGGAAACAAATGAATCAATTATCATTATTCTATCAATTATTATCTTCGTGGGGCTGTCCATTTATTGGTCTCTGACGACTCATTCGCACAACACGGTCATGAAACACTTGATGCGCTTCATATGAAGCACCCAGGCCCATCACGTCCGCTCAACTTTCCACCGATGCCGGATACGTCATTGCCAGTGGTTACGGTTTCGGAGAAGGACGTGACAATAGCATTAAGCACTTTCCATAGCGGTTCGGCGGCGGGCTTAGACGGCCTACGTCCCGGTCATTTGAAGGAGCTCACGTCTGGGTCTGCGGGCGAGAATGGGCAACGGCTATTGGAGTGTTTGACAAGACTAGCAAATTTTTTGTTAAGGGGGAAATTAAATACCGCGATCTGTCCTTATTTGTACGGTGCCTCCCTTTTTGCTCTCAAGAAGAAGGATGGCGGAGTTAGGCCTATTGCGATCGGGAGTGTGTTCCGTAGGTTGACTTCCAAGCTAGCCTGCCGGTCAGTGAGGGGGAAGATGGCGGAGTTTCTGAAACCACACCAGCTAGGATTCGGAATGCCGCGGGGTTGCGAGGCCGCTATCCATGCGACACGTACGGTATATGCGGTTTTAGGAAAACAATATATCTTTGTTCCGTTCGCTGTTGAGACGATGGGCAGTTGGGGTACAGACGCCAAGAATCTTATTAAAGAATTGGGGCATCGGTTGAGGGATAAGACCCGTGACTCCCGTTCCGGTTCGTATCTGGTGCAAAGGTTGGCCATCGCTATCCAGCGAGGCAATGCCGCTTGTGTGATGGGTACATTTGCACCAGATACGATGAGAGACGGGTTAATAAATTAATTAGTCCTAATTTTAAACTAAATGTAAAACTGTGTTTGTATTTCAACTTTATATTTATTAATTCTGACTAAATAAAAATTATCATTATAAATTATTAAATATTGTCCTAAAAGTACATTTATGAGTATTACTTGGTGTATTTTAATGCGTTTATAAAATATGAAAAAACTATGTCATTACATCATGAAGCCCCCACAATATGTTGCTTTGGAAAATCTTAGCCCCTAGAAAGCTGCTAGGAAAATGAAACCCCATTTTCCTGGGAGCGCGCCTTTGTTTCCTTCGCATTTGTCTATTCGGCCAGACTTTCATTCATAAGACTGTACCGTAATAATATGTTGTTACCAGGTTGTGTTCTTTTATAGTATCGTTTTGTATTTTACACTCATGGTAACTATGTACTGAGATATATAAACAAGGAAATAATACTCAATAACTAGTGGCAGTAAGAGAGCATCATACACTCCGTGACTGGCTTACCGTTTCTTAGCGGAAAATTATGTACCTGTCCTACAATAAACTAAGTCGGTTTTGTAACACATAATTCTTAAAAGGTTGAAAGTTTAGAATGCCGTGAGTTAAAACCACACGATGCCCCGGGGTTTACGATAGAAGCATAATTAATATGAAAATAACTACGAATGCAGTTTGGTACTAAAACGGTCCGTGGTCGCAACTGCACTATGTTTAGTCACTGAAAGTTGTTGAGAGACAGTCTGACGTGACCAACGGTTGCCGGCGTGATTCATATGACCTATTTTAATGCTATTTTTTGACTTAGATTAAAATCAATGTTTAGTTATTTAAAAATTACGTTCATATGTATAATCAAATATGCATCGTTCTATTCTCCAATATTTAACATAATCTATACATTAATAAATCTGTAGAAGTGAAAATTCTGCACATTCAAAATATCAAATAAAAATTAAAAAAAAAAAATAGAACCGACTTCATATAAATCCTTAAAAATAAAATTTACCTAGCACATAGTAATACGTATTTTGATTTATCAGATTTTATTCAATATCATATTGAAGTCGGCGCCAAGTAAACCCATAGGTTTAGGTAGGTATTATTAATGGCACCAACTTCAATATTATATTGAATAAAATCGGATAAATCAAAATACATATTACTATGTGCTAGGTAAATTTTATTTTTAAGGATTTATATGAAGTCGGTTCTATTTTTTTTTTTTTATTTTTTTTTTTTTATTTTAAGTGGCGGGTAGACTGAAAAGTATTTCTATTTAGGTGTAAAGTTCTCATCAACACAAATCAATCAAGCCGAAACACAAGGTAACTGCTGTAAACCGTTAAGGAATTCCCTCGACTGTCTTTCGGTTCCATCATCAGATCGACTCCAGACCTTCATTAAATTTTAGTACATTAAAGCACTTAATCAAAAAGTTAAGTAACGCACTAGTTGTCCCTACAATTTTCGGTGGTTGCCCTCGATTTCTCCTGGATTCCAGCATCAGATCCTGATACCCTGGATATGGGACCACCTCAGAAGTAGCCTCTTTCAAACAAAATAAAAACTTTCAAAATCCATCCATAATTGGCGCCGCTATCGCGTAACATACATACAAAAAAAAAAAAAAAAAACATAGCGTACGAATTGAGAACCTCCTCCTTTTTTTGAAGTCGGTTAAAAAATAAATAGCAGGGGATGTTACTAGACCGACACTGAACCCAAAAATGTGATTAAAAAAATTTTTGTCTGTCTGTCTGTCTGTCTGTCTGTCTGTCTGTCTGTCTGTCTGTCTGTTTGTTCAGGCATCACGCAAAAACTACCGGTTCGATTACGATGAAACTTGGTATAATTATTCTTTAACAGGCTGGGCACCACACTGGGTACTTTTTATCTCGGAAAAGTATATAGAATTCAAACCAAACTTACCCAAAGTTATTATCAAATATTGCTTAAACAGTTAAAGGTACGATGATGAAACTAAGCATAAGCGTTGTTTGTTACAATTTGAAAAAAGTAATTTTAACATTTTTGCAAATTCCACCTCCAAAGGTATAAAAAAGGAGGGTAAAGTTTGTATGGGACAACGTGATTCCTTGGTCCGATCTACTTAAAATTTGGCATATAGCATTATTAACATAATTGATGGAAGACGTGTTTCGTATTTTATTGAAATTTACACTATAACGAGCTAAAAAGAGAATGTAAATTATTTTGAGACTGATTTTCTCCGAAGTTGATATCAATACTCCTTAAATACTCTTATTTTATACTTAAATTACTTTTTATTTTGACACATAATTTGTGAAAGTTCAATAGGTACAATTGACGTTTTCATTTGTGTTTTACTTCAAACTTCAAACAGATGATTTTACTACAAAGCCATAAAGTTAAATAAAAAGCGCTATATTGGTATCTAAGCGCACGGCAGTGCGCAGGCCAAGTTCCAGCAACAGGCCGAGCGCATGCCGTACTCTATTTACACGAACCGCTTCGACCCACTTTTGACCCCCCTGTAGCTCAGTGCCTATTGCAAGTACAGAAATAAAATTGTACGTACGTATTTATATACTAGTACGAAGGCAGTGTACCAAATTTCATAGATGTAGCTTCAGTAGATCCTGAAATATGACCCTGTGAATATAGCTAATTTTGGCACTGACTAGTCAGTCATATCGAGTCATATCGGTCAGTGAGTGAGTCCACTCACTGACCGGTCATCAAAACCTCTAGGCCACTTCCAATTGTCCTAGCGTTATGAAATTTGGCACACAGATCGGGTGTTATATGTAGATTAACGAAAAATTGAGAAATTTAAGAAATCGGTCAAGTGTGAGTTGGAAAAGGGTTACAAAGTTTGTATGGGACCACAGGATTCCTTGGTCGGATCTTCTTCAAATTTTGCATAAATCATCTCTAACATAATTGATGGAAGATGTGTTTCGTATTTTATTGAAATTCATTCCAGATCATGGCTAAAAGGGGGTAACAATTGTTTTCTTCGGGGGGATTTGATTCGAATTTGTATCAATACTTCTTAGTGATGAGAGGACTCTTTTGATTTAATTTACTTTTTATTTTCACACAATTGTCATGTTCAAAAACTCAGTCAGATTTGTGTCAATGTTTTGATTAATGTCAATCAAATACTCTATATATACAAATTATGGAAATGTCAAAACTGCACATTGAATATTTTGATTCATATTTGTGAAATATTTGGATCAAATCTGTCCAGTAGTTTAGAGATCAGCAAGCATTCTAAAGGATGACTCATGCTAGACCGTGCCGGGTCCGACTTCCGAGCAGAGTGTCGGCCGTACTACGGTTACCGAGCCGGTTGCGTTCACGACTGCTCGGGCGAAGCTCGGCGGCACTGTATCACTGTATACTGTATTCATGCAACGGGCCGTGGCCGAGCCGAGGCGGGACCGAGTTGTTTCCGAGCGTTTTCAGTAGTTCAGCTGTCACTCAGTTGCCGCTCGGTTTAACGCATAGATTTAGAGCGAAAAATTCTAAATCTATGGTTTAACGTGAGTTTGTTCTTTGTTCATACAAAATATATATATAATACTAGATGACGTGCGCGGCTTCGCCCGCGTGAAATTCGGTACCCATTCCCGCTTCCCGTGGGAACATAGTAGCCTATGTGTTATTCCAGACTATAAGCTATCTCTGAACCAAATTTTAGCCCAATCCGTTCAGCCGTTAGAGCGTGATTGAGTAACAAACATCCAAACACCTTCACTAACTTTCACATGTAATATTAGTAGGATTAGTTGATCTTGCTGTGGACTCGGCTTGGACCCGGCACGGTGTAGCGTGAGTCATCCTTTTTAGGGTTCCGTACCCAAAGGGTAAAGAACGGACCCTATTCATGAGACTTCGCTGTCCGTCTGTCTGTCCGTCTGTCTGTATGTCTGTCTGTCCGTCAGGAGGCTGTATCTAATGAACGGTGATAGCTAGAGAGTTGAAATTTTCACAGATTATGTGTTTTTGTTGCCGCTATAACAACAAATACTGAAAATAAAAACATAATAATATTTTAGGGGAGCTTCCATACAACAAACGTGTTTTTTAGCGACTTTGTCTTATATATTCGGTAATAAGGTATCCTTCTCAATTTAAATACGTTAGCTAATTTGAACATTTCATCAAGGTCATTCATTTCCTTTACACCTTTGGAAATCAAAAGAATACTTTAGGAGGTATAGCACAATCAAATGTTGCTCAATGAAATTAATTTCGTGTCGCCATGATTGAACATTATACGGGTCACATACTAACTTATTTTTCGACTTTCATCATAAATACTTTTTCTTTAAAAAGTGAACAACGCTTTCAGCAGATTACTTTAGGTAGGTGTAGTATTTCAAAGATAGCTATTTCATAGGAAATAGTAAACAAATAGTCCATATTTTAGATTTTTCTTCAGTATAAACAATTTACGTACAAACAAACAATTTATGTTGTAGACGTAGATATCGTGTCTATAATGTCATCATTCAAATGTCATCAATATTCTGAAAAAGAAATTAAGAACATAGAGTTCACACACTCTTTTTGAAATATATACTGTACCTACCGTAGAGGACCTATACAAGGATAGTTAACACTATAGAGCAACGCAAACTGCCTAAAGACGCGCGTCGTATAACACTATAGAGCAACGCGAACTGTCTAAGGCGCGCGTTGCTCTGTGTTAATAGGTAATGAAGGCAACCAGTAGACGCTTGAAATACTCACAGAATATCGAGCAGTGTATTTTCAGAAAAAAATAATAATTAAAACAAAATGGACCTTTACTGGGACATCCTTTCGAGAGCTTACCCGGGGCTCCCAACCGGTGGGCTGTTGGCCGTTACGTGGGGTTTTTTAGTCGGTAGGAGTCCGGCATATCATCCATTAGGGATTTTCCATCTCGTTAAATAAAAAGAAAAAAAGGGGGCTCCCATGCAACAAATAGGTACGACTTTGTGTTTTTTGGTACGGAACCCTCCGTGCGGGAGTCCGACTCGCACTTGGCCGGTTATATTCTTAACATAAGCTAAATATTAATGTAATGACATTAATATAAATTTATATATAATCACACTAAATAACCTTGGGGGTAAGCAGAAGGCTAATAAACTATGTAAATTGGGGATTAACCTATTGGATTGATTAAACTAAAAATTTTGCACGAATATTATTAAGAAGTATGTAAGCTTTAAACGTGGACTTCATATTATAACGCTTGTGTTGGCTTAATCGAAAATCAAATTTCTTATAAAAATATTTATGAATCAGTGATACAATGAGAATACGATGAGGAGGGGGGAGGAGAGGAGGAGGGGGTATAAAATAATGTCATGTATACATAATGCAGACTTTAAAGCTAATTAGAAGAATTAAAAGAAAAAACAGGTACGGTTTCTTGAAAAAAAGTATTGAAATCCCACCAAAAACATCCCTGTTAAAAAGGAGGCCAAGTTCGTATGGGCTAATTGTTCGCCTAAAAAAGGGTTGAAATCCAATCCAATGCCAAGTTTAGATGCACTTTAAAATCGATCATAATCATCTTCATCAACAGCCTAATCCACTGGTAAACATTTGCCATTCCCAAGACTCGCCACCACACTCAGACCTCCGCCTTCCGAATTTAACTTGGCAGGTTAATTTAATTATATATCTATATAATAAATTGAATTATACAATTAATCAAGTGTTACGTTCTGCTTGAAAACCTGCCAAGTTCTAATTTAGAAGTATCATTATTTTAGATATTTTTAACCAAGTAGGTACCTACGTATTTTCACAACTACACCATATTTTAAGTTGGGTGCATGGCAAAGTGAATTTCGGCCAGATGGACCGTTGACGTGGATGCGGTGGTGGGTAGTAGCTGAACTTGGCCTCCTTTTTAACAGGGATGTTTTTGGTGGGATAATATTAACCAAATAATATGCTTTATGGAAGTATTATTGCTAATTTATTAAAATTTTGTGTGACAAAAATACATTTGTGAAAAGAAGAAGAAAATTCTAAGATGGCTTGCCAGAAAAATGAAAGACCACGTTTCAGGTAGTATCCACTGCATGTTACCATCTACGCTCAATCCTTACGACAAACATTGTCAGCTGCCCTAAGCGACTAGTCATGGAAGGCATGAACTTTATTCTACATATAGCGCCGACTGCATTCTGTCAGGAAACAGACTCAGTCTTTGTAAAATACGGGAATGGCCTCTACGTAGACTACATTCGACAGGACTGAAAAGAGTCATTACAATGAACATTTACGCTCAGCTGATAAAATTTACATTGTTATAACGTTACCAGGTCTTGGCTGGACCATCTGTATTAGGAGGACAAAGCCTACAGTAGTTCGGTTTGTCCAAACGTCGTAGGCTGGGACTACCTGAAGGAGGAACTAAGTTACGATGTCAATGGCTTAGAAGAGAAGTTGTGTCAAGTAGTAGTTTAGCCATTGAATTAAAAAACGTATTTAATAAATTTACTTAGCTCATATTATTTTGCGTTATGAATTTGTTAATCAGAAATCTATCTAATTAGGTATTATTATAAATGCGAATGTTTGTGAGTGTGGATGTTTGTTACTCTTTCACGCTGTAACGGCTGCACGGATCTAGCTGAAATTTGGTGCCTACAGAGATATGTTATAGTCTAGGAACAAAATTTCACGCAGGCGAAGCTGCGGGCATCAGCTAGTTTTTAATAAAATAAAATTTTATAAATGTGCAGTTAGAAAACGTCCACAATAGTTTGTAAATCACACAAATATTTTGTTGTGACCTGGGATTCGAACCGTACTGTCTACTTTTAATTGTGCTGACCGCTTCGATGTTGTTTTATTTTACTTTACTCTTTCACGCGACAGTTGGAATACCGGAAAACTCTAACATAAGCGGAGTGTGATTCGTTGTGAATTAAACGCATGCAGTCACTCCGTTTCATCGAAATGTTTTTTGATGTTACCTGATTCATGACAAGATACCTCCTGCTAAGAATCCTGGGATATCCCTCCGAGGACTTACCCTAGGTAGAGCGCTGTGTGGTTTTAGTTGATAAGAGTCTGGTTAAGAAACCATGAGGATTTCTACACGTAAAAAAGCTGATGGGTCTACCTGTACGTTTTATGGCCTATATATGTACCTTTGCCGTATTCTCACGCAACATAGCCACGTAACTAACCCTTCTTCCCACATCACATTTATAATAGTATGTTACTTTTGTGAATTGTTACCTAAAGAGCGGAACGGTAATGATAAATTTTAAAAAAGGCCTTGGATACCAGACATATTTCTTGATATTTATCATTACCATTCCGCTCTTTAGGTAAAAATTCACAAAAGCAACATATGGAAACTAATTGGTTGTACCCTCACTTACTCTAAATCAACTTGACTTTCTAACGGTTATAGAATTTTTAACATCGGTTAAGTAGCTCTTGAGTTTATCGATTAGATACCAAAAAAAAACATCCTTTTCATTATATTTCAAACGTTATCACGTGCCGAATAAATTAGCTACAATATCAATTACAAGTAGGTACTTACATGATCAGAAATTAAACCAATACGCAGTACCTTAATAATTTAACGACAAACCGCAACGGTGCATAGTACTTACATAAATTACTTTTACAGCGTAGCTACCGCTACGCCGTAGCCATTTGCACCATGAACAGCAGAGAACATGCGGATCCCTAACAGCCTAAGCGTGTAGAACTAAATGGAATGCATGCAAAAAAAGTGCGACTAGAGTATTGTAAAATTCTTTCACCTCATTACGTCTTGGGGCGAAATTTGTGATTGAGTCAGCATACTAATTGCTTTTCAAAATTATCTCTAATGTTTGGGCAGGTATCATCGCAAGTCGAATGATTATATAGGTGCAATTCTATACATTCGAGCCGTGCAACTTAACTAAGTTACCGGTAGATGGTGCCTACGTCGCCCCAAGACGTAATGAGGTGAAAGAATTTGACGGTCGAGAGCAGTGTCTCGGTGGTCCAGTTGGTTAAGGCGTCTGGTCCGGCAAACCAGAAGACGCAGGTTCAAATCCTGCTCGAGATCAAAAATTTTTTCACATTAAATTTGTGATTGAGTCAGCATACTAATTGCTTTTCAAAATTATCTCTATTGTAAAATTGTTGGTACAGTTGAATTAATACTGCCTAATCAACACTAATATTATAAAGAGGTAATATTAGTATTTTTGTACGTTTGAAATGAATAAACTCAAAAACTACAGTGTCGATTTCAAAAGTTCTTTTACCTTTGGAAAGCTAATTTCGCCTTAAGTAATATAAGGTATATTTCATTCCCGTATTTCCACAGGAACGGGAATTACGCGGGTGAAACGCGTGATTTCCACTAGTATTATATAATGTAGAATTTAAGTTACAAAAAAAACATAAAAGGGGTATTTATTTATCAGTATTTAAAAGGCAACGTAGTAATCATATAATCAAGCAGTAAGGTGACTTGAAATTGTTTATTTCAACTAGGCTTAAACTGTCTCAGTCTGTATTTGTTCAACACGACAATAGGCTTACGACCTTAGTGGGGCTTACGTGGTGCTGAAGTGTGCAATTATAATTTTTTTGGCTTTCAGTTAAACCTTTAAAATTTAAAAATGGTCCTATTATTCACAAGTGTAGAGTAAACCCGTAAGAATCACAGTAGTATCTCTTCCTGCGGTGTGTTACAGTAGGAAAAGTATAGAAGTGCTACACGATGATTTTATAATCATTTTGGAGTGAGTGATGTTGTACATAGTATTAATAACAGGATTGATTTGATTAAGTTTATTTATACCAAGGTATTTGAATTCAAGTTGGGATGAGAACTTACGTACACCCTTTCGTCAATTGTCTAATATTTATTACACACAAGTAAAATTTAGGTAAAACCTCTCGTTTATAATTAGTACTGCTCAGATATCCTAACCTAGTCTTTCCGAACCCCTATTAGTTATATAATGGATGATAACCTTCTTCAGTATTTATGTACTGTTCGTGGCGTTAATTATCTTCAAGTTTGTTATTTGTTTAACAGATCATTAAAATTTCAGAATTCTTCACTTAATAATTGAATTTACAATAATGTTCTTAATATTATTCAATGATTTATTTACGTACTCACTACAACGATGGTTTGAGAAATTTTTAAAATAAATTCGAACATTTAAAGAGTAAAATAAGTTTTTGACATTAGTCCTGATTTTATATTTTCATCTCAACTTTAGATATCTATTGAAATTGATAATGAAGTGCTGGAGCATAGAAAGAGAATACTTGAAAAAGGAGTGTCGGCTGCTAAAGTGAGTCTAACTTACTCCATGATAACGCGAAAACAAAAGCAGCTGCATCATGCCACACATGTTAATGACACACATTCCAACGAAACAGTCGTTAAAGCGGCGATGTAATTTATGTTATCGCTATACATTCTGAATTCTCATTGTAACTATTAGGTACGTTTGGAATTTCAAAAATAAGCTATTTTTTAGGGATCTGAAGTACGAAAACTATTTTTGAATGTAGATAACTCTCCTATATTTAAACTAAGGATTTTTTTTCTCGCGTCTACCCCATGGTATTGGGTACGACTAGATAGATCTTTTAAAAATATGGAGATGTGTTACAACGATTTTATTTAGGAGTACGGTTACAAGATATAGTTCAACTATATCGTGCACTATTATTGTGTTGCAATAGGGCCCCAACTTGCGCTTAAGCTGGCATTTGGGTTCGTTAGTGGTTCGTCCCAAATATTTTGTAGGTAAACTTTCCTGGTAAACCTACATGGTAAGTTAACATAATTAAAATGGACGAGGTCCATTATATGACTTTATTTCTTTGTCTATATATGTTGAAATACTTTTTACCTTTAAGCCCCTCTCTATAAAATAGAGTGAAGAGGGATTTATGTCGAGACTTTGTCTGTGGCCTGTGACTCTGTCGCATTAAACTGCGTCACTATAGTCTGGCCATAAATGCTGTGCACACCATGTTATCGATGATTTTGATCTTGGAGTTATCAGAAGAAAAATTCATCAATTTTAAACATGTAAACTGATATCGTAAGATTTGTCCGATGTGTATTAATTGCATGTGTACTAATGCTCTTTTTCCCCGGCTCCCACCTCGCCGTGCATACCTCAGAGAGTGCACAGCAGTTATGGCCAGACTATAGGTCACTTGTGACGTGGATCATCTGTTCAAAGTTTGAAATAAAACAAAAATGACAACGACGAAAGACAGAGAGCAAGATAGAAAAAGTTTTTATTCTACATAATATATCAATGTAGAATAAAGACTTTTTCTTTCTTGCTTTCTTTCTTTAAATGGAGACAAATTTGGTCTTATCTGCTTTTGTAAGATAATAAAACTGACTTTGGATTCCAAATTAGTGTCCGACTTGGTTATAACGAAGACAACATGGCTCATAGAAGATGTGAACTACTCCATATAAAGTAGTCCTATCTGGCCATGAACTCTGAATTACTGTAGATTTGGTTTCAACTAGAATATCACTTAGTATAGCAAAAAGGTTTATCCTCAACAAGTCACGCATTAAATGTATATAGTCTTGTTACTAGTTGAGAATATAGAGTGATATCAAAATGCATATAAGGCAATTAAAACTGACCCAGGACTATGTAACTGAAGCAGTGTAGCCCAGTTTCAACAAGGACAATACTATACTTATTATAGTACTACGTACTTGTAATAGGACAGTATATTTTAATTGAGGACTTTTCTAAGTCAGTATTAAGACTTCACTAAAAGTTATCACTCAACAAATTCCTTAGCGTTGACGTGAATTTTAGTGGTAGTTTCACATAAGAGCTTCCGTTTTAGAGAAAATATCGTGAGAACGAAATGAATTGGGTCACAGCAATCAACTTTACCAAGATCAAATTGTTTATTATCTATGTAATAAACAATTTGAATTTGATATATTATATTGACTTTTTTAATAAATTTAGCTTTCAGAGGGTTTTGAAAATTGGTTATTTTATAGAACATGTAATGTGGTTCTTAATTCTAACCCAGAGACCCCATATCATTGCTGCTTGCATTTTATCAAGATGATTATTTTTTTATATTTTCTTATTTTGGTGCCTTTTTAGGGTTCCGTAGCCAAATGGCAAAACCGGAACCATTATAGATTCGTCATGTCTGTCTGTCTGTCTGTCCGTCTGTCTGTCCGTCCGTGTGTCACAGCCACTTTTCTCCGAAACTATAAGGCCTATGCTATTGAAACTTGGTAACTAGATGTATTCTGTGAACCGCATTAAGATTCTTACATAAAACTAGAAAAATGGCAGTAAATTTTGGGGGTCCCCATACTCAGAACTAAAACTTAATTTTTTTTTTCATTAAACCCATACGTGTGGGGTATCTAGAGTAGAGATGAAAATGACCAAAGTGACTGAATTTGACTGACTGTCATTTACGGTCAAATTGGTCAAAAACGGTCATTTTGCTGTCAATAAGGGTCATAAACAGTCACTTTGATCTTGAGTGCTTTTTGATATTTATTTTGAACTAGCTGACCCTCGAAACTTCGTTTACGCCACATAATGTGCACGAAAGGAGAGGTACCTAATTCTTAATCAGATTAGAATTATTTTACAATAGCCTTAATCATTAAGCTCTTTTATGATTAAACCAACACGCCCGTTTAGACCTACCCTCTCATTCAAAGGAACCCTTGAATTCTAGGTTCGGCGAAAGTTGGAATGCTAATTTCTGAACTACAAACCCCTCAATCTTGAAACTTGGGTCGAAAAATCCTTAAAGTACCTACTCCCTTTTCAATACTAAAAAAATATTTGAAATCGCATCACGTGTTGAGAAATTACAACTGAAAAACCATTTTATCTTTAATCCAATACAAGGTTCTAGGATACTTTTGATCCCGAATCAAAAGTATCCTAGAACCTTTCTAGGGATATAAGCTCAAAATGTACTAAGTATCATTCAAATCGGTTCAGTAGTTTCGGCGTGATACTTATTCGGGATGCAGACAGACAGACAGACATGAAACGTTTAAATTACATTTTTGGCTTAAGTATCGATTAGAGAACGCCCTCCAATTAAAATTTTCAAAACATCTTCCATGTACAGACTCCCGACCCTCTACAGTTTTATTATATGTATAGACTAGCTGAACCTCGCAACTACGTTTACGTCACATAAGGTTTGCTAATGGAGCTAATGCTTCTTTATCAGATTCATCGAGCAGCGTGTGAAACGGCCCTGTTTGCTTAATCATAAAAGAGCTTAAAGATTAAGTCTATTCTAAAACAATTCAATCCCCGCCTTGGGCGCGGACTAAATTGTTTTACAATAGCCTCAATCATTAAGCTCTTTTATGATTAAGATTTACCCTCACATTCAACGAAACCCTTGAATTCTATGTTTTGCGAAAGTTGAGATGACTCTAATTCCTGAACTACAAAACCCTCAATATTGAAACTAGCGTGAAACAATCCTTAAAGTACTCTCTTGATAACACTGAAAAATATTTTGGAATTGGATCACGTATCACGTGTTGAGAAATTACAACTGAAAAACCATTTTATCTTTAATCCCTTCTCGCGGAGGAACCGCGCAATACAAGGTTCTAGGATACTTTTGATCCCGAATCAAAAGTATCCTAGAACCTTTCTCGGGATATAAGCTCAAAATGTACTAAGTATCATTCAAATCGATTCAGTAGTTTCGGCGTGATACTTTTTCGGGATACAGACAGACAGACAGACATGAAAAGTTTAAATTACATTTTCGGCTTTAGTATCGATTAGAGAGAATGCCTTACAATTAAAATTTTCAAAATATCTTCCATGTACAGACTCTTGACCCTCAACAGTTTAAATGTATAGATTATACTGAAATGGTGCCCCCTGTCGGGAAAAATTGGCATAATTAGTCACTTTAATAGTTAGAATTAATAGTAAGTATAAGTCAAATTGATTGAATTTGACAATAAATGACCGGTCAAATACGGTTTTTGACAATCCTGACTGGTCAAATTCAGTCATTTTACATCTCTAATCTAGAGATAGGTCTTTAAAAATGCTATAGAGGTTCCTAAATTCATTTTTTTCTAAAGTTAATAGTTTGCGCAAGAGACACTTCCAAAGTGGAAAAATGTGTGTCCCTCTACACTGAAAGAAAAAATTCTAACTATATTACCAGAATGTATTGTAAAAAAAATCCTGGTTACTTAAACCAGATTTAAGTAATTTTTACTAGAATTATCGCAAAAACCACAAAGCGGTTTTTTATTAATACTAAAATTTTCTGGTTAATATATTATAGTTACAAATACCTAAAACTAGTTATTGATTCATTTTAATAATGTAATTACAGCTATACATTTTTGGTAATATATAAATCTAATATATAAGTTCTTGTCGTTCGTTGTAACTTTGATTGATGTTTTAACACGTTCGCAGTGGTAGTGATTTTTCTAACCGAAAATTGCGGATTACGACTTATTAAAAAAAAACTACCAGCTCTATCTCGTTTAAACTAATTTTCGTTGATAGTTTTTATGGCAATGTACCTCATATATTCTTTTAAGGCAAACACCCTAAAATTCATAGTTCGTTGATTTTGTATGCAAAGTCTTTTTTTCGTGTAAAACACTAACTTTTCAAGTAGGAACATCATGTGTATGGCAATAATCTTGTGAAAAAAATTGGTGGAGCATCCAAAAATAACCTTTTAAATAAAGTGGCTTTAAAAATAAAATATTACTTAGCCAACAATATATTATATTAGTCTATACGATATTTATTTATTTATTTATTTATTATATACTTTATTGTACGCCAAGATAGTATTACAATTTACAAATTTATAGTAACTTAAAAAACAAAATATGACTCAGAAAACAATATATCATATTAAACTTTACGATATTTATAGTCACTTTCAAAATAAAATATTACTTAGACAACAATATATATGTTTATAAGTAAAACATATTTTAGTACTACTAAAAAAGAAATAGTAACGCTTACATTAAGTTATTTAATGACCACTGCAATTATTTTTAGTAGCTACAAATAATCTGGTTAACTTCACAAAAAATATATTTAAACAAACAATACCTTTCTGTATTAATTAAAATAAAAACAAGTAATGTGTACAAAAATTTGCGTGTACACACCATATAAAAGTGTGTTAAGAGAAATAAAAATATGTTTGAGAATACCAGATATATTGTTAAGATTTAACTAGATTGTTTATGTAAACTGTCCAATAAATATAGCTTCAATGTTTTCTGTTTAAATTAACTATAATCAGGTTAACATAACTAGAATTTTTTCTCCGTGTAACTTCTAAACTAAGAAAATGATAAATCTAATAAAAATATATGATTTACATTGCCATAAAAACTACCAAAGAAAATTAGTTTGAACGAGATAGAGCTGGTAGTTTTTTATACGTCATAAACCGCAATTTTCGGTTAGAAAAATCACTACCACTGCGAACGTGTTAAAACATCAATCAAAGTTAGTAGTAGTAAGTAAGAACTTTTATTTTATGTTACTTGCTGCTACGAACCCCTTCATGGGCGAGTCCAACTCGCACTTGGCCGGTTTTTTTTATGTAGAGGTGCAAGTCGAGAGAAGAGATCTGATGATTATGACGCAGGGTAGTATTATTATCTTTGCCTCAAATATAATTTCCCTGTACCTATACCAGCAGTTGATTACCAAGTACAAATAGCTTGTCATGCCTGCAAGCATGAATCCACTTAATTTGTTATTCAGATTTTGAAATGTGGCGCTATGTATATAAATCAACTAACATACCTAAATGGGAATATGTGTGTTTGTGTGTTTTATTTTCATCGTAAGGTAAACAATAAAAAAATTGTAGCGGTTTTAGAAGATAGTTAAATACTTTCCAAGTAAAAGGCTACTTTTTTCACTACAAATAATAAAAAAATAAAAAAGACTGCCTCTGTCGGCTGCAGTCGGTAGTGATACCGCCTGCGGCGCTGGAGGTCGTGGGTTCGATTCCCACCGTAGACAAATATTTGTGTGACCCATAAATGTTTGTCACAAGAGTCTGGGTGTTTCTATGTATCATATGTATGTATTTAAAATTATATAAGTATTTATATCCGTAGTCTGATACCCATAACACAAGCAGGTTATTCCTAGCTTACTTTGGGATCAGATAGCGTTGTGTGAAACGTCCGTGAATATTTATTTATTTATTTATTTAAATACAGTATTTCTCATACTTATAGAACTCGGGACTTCACACTTTCACACCGACGTTTTGAGCACGTTGCAGCGTCCGTGGCCGCGATAGGACTGAGGCTAGGATCGACGAAAACCATGAAGTAACTTCTTGCCAAACTACCCTTCGCTATTGTTACAACGAAGGATAAGGCCGGCGACACACTACACTCAATATGTCAGTTGTAATTGGCACAGTTTTACGTTCAAGTTTATTAATCACTGCATTCCACATCACGGAGAGCTTATATCCATCATCCCTGTTGAAATTTTTGTGTTTTTTTATTTCAATTGCTTCACGCACCATACGTCGGTGTGAAAATGTAAGTAAATGTATTTCGCGTGTAGTCCCGAGTTCTACAAGTATGAGTGTAAGAAACCGAGATAGTTTAAAAATAACAAATACAGTATTTATGCAAAAAATCACGTTTTTGAGATCCAAACTTTACATGGGTTGAGTCGCTGGCGTTATCTGGTCAGATGTTTTTCCTTTTACCTTAATTTCTTTAATTCATCCCAAGGTAAAAGTTTTATGAAGGCAGAAATATTTCTTTGTCGTGAAATAGCGACCCGATTTTGTGCAAATATAGACAAATGGCTAAAAAAGTCAAAACAAAAGATAACAAGATAATTCTAAGGCAAGGTAATTTATGAGCCACTTAATTTGTTTTTGGGCGAACATGATGCTCGTTTGGCCTGTTAGGTACCGATTTTTTTCTCGTATATTAAAAAGTAACCTGAGTGTTAAATATTGGAGCTTCATTTTTAAGGTTCCGTAGCCGAATGGCAAAAAACAGGACCCTTAAAGATTCGTCATGTCTGTCTGTTTGTCTGTCTGTCCGTCCGTTTGTCACAGGCACTTTTCTCCGAAACTATAAGGCTGTTGAAACTTGGTAAGTAGATGTATTTTATGAACCGCATTAAGAGTATTACACAAAAATAGAAAAAAGCTATACATTTTTGGGGTCGGATACGTACGGTATCTATAGATAGGTTTTCAAAACTGCTACTGAGGTTACTAACATCATTTTTTTCTAAACTGAAAAATTTGAAAAAAAAAAACGTAAAATACACTTCTAAAGTGGAAGAATGTGTGTGTGTCACCCTCGAATTTCTAAAATAAGTAAATGAAAAATCTAAAAAAATATAGGTTGTACATTGTTATGCAAACTTCCACCGAAATTTGGTTTGAACCAGATCTAGTAAGTAGTTTTTTATAATTCGTCATCAACCACAATTTTCACCTAGAAAAGTCACTGCATCAGCGAACGTGTTAAAACTTCAATCAAAGTTACAACAAACTACGAGAACTATTTTACTATGTTACTTGCTGCTACGAAACCCTTCATGTGCGAGTCCGACTCGCACTTGGCCGGTTTTTAGGGTTTGTAGCCAAATGGCAAAAACGGAACCCTTATAGATTCGTCATGTCTGTCTGTCTGTCTGTCTGTCTGTCCGTCCGTGTGTCACAGCCATTTTTCTCCGAAACTATAAGGCTTATGCCATTGAAACTTGGTAACAAGATGTATTCTGTGAACCGCATTAAGATTCTTATATAAAACTAGAAAAAAAGTAGTAAATTTTGGGGGTCCCCATACTCAGAACTGAAACTCAATTTTTCTTTTTTCATCATATCCATACGTGTGGGGTATCTATAGATAGATCTTCAAAAATGCTATTGAGGTTCCTAACATCATTTTTTTCTAAAATGAATAGTTTGCGCAAGAGACACTTCCAAAGTGGAAAAATGTGTGTCCCCCCCCCTCTAACTTCTAAACTAAGAGAATGATAAATCTAAAAAAAAATATATGATGTACATTGCCATTAAAACTACCAACGAAAATTGGTTCAAACGAGATAGAGCTGGTAGTTTTCTTTTAATACGTCATAAACCGCAATTTTCGGTTAGAAAAATCACTACCACTGCGAACGTGTTAAAACATCAATCAAAGTTACAACGAACTATAAGAACTTTTATATTATGTTACTTGCTGCTACGAAACCCTTCATGGGCGAGTCCAACTCGCACTTGGCCGGTTTTTGATGTAGAATTTGGTACCTACCTACCTATAAATAATGAGATGACAATCAGTCAATTATTTATTTTATTGCTGAAAATAATGCATTTATATTTTACATACAGGTTTTTATAGAATGAAAAGGAAAATAATATTCTGCCAAATAAGGCATCCAATTCGAAAATTATCAATGTTGAATTCATAGTCCCAGCGCATAGAGCAACAGACGTTCACCGGACCCGTTGCTCTGTGTCCTAGGGTTATGTTCGTTTTGACAATAACTTTTTGTTCTGCCCCCTGTTTCTTATTGAGTTTTAATGTAAACTCTTATTTTGCTATAATACTGGCTGACCTATTTAAATATTTGACTGGGTATACCGCTAGATGATAGCTGGTTGGAACGTATTAAGTCAGTCTACTTGTGTATATACCTAGTATTTGAATAGTAATATTTTCTTTTACTAAAACTCTTTAAACTGATAATTACAGGTAGAGTGTAGCACCTACTATTAGTGTTCATATACGCAGCTTATTTTTTGACATACATTCCGTTACAAATAAAATAAGTCCTGTAAAAGCAAAGCAAACAACAAGACTACATTTTACGTAATAAATAAAACGGGAAACAAGTGGTATGTAAACAATTCACATTGCCGCATTGCCTATTATTCAGTAGCTGAATGCCTGCAGGCTATAATATTAATGGCACTACCTGTCTCACGGAGATGGATAGGAGCTGCTGACCTTCCGCTGACCTTGCGGCCTCACGCACCCCATTTATTCTTAGACAATATTCTTTTGTTTTTGTAGCGCTATCTTTGACGGTAGCATATCCTATGTTTTGTTTGTATGTCCAATACATAAATTTCAGATTAACTGTTTGTTAGAGAAAGATTTGTTCTTTTAACTGACTTGGATAAGAAGGGACGTTGTTAACACTGTTTTATTTTTATGAGCTCTATTATTTGGGAGTTTATTTTTAGCCTACGATGTTCCCTATGTTTACGAGTGCGATGCTTGTATGAAAGTTACCCATATCTATAGACAATAATACTGACATTTGTCATAGTAAAAATAGCCAGATCAGCGCAGCGAGCGGGGCGGCACGACGGCAACAGCCAGCGGTGAGACCGCATTGTGATCTAACGTGTGGATTCCTCTTGAAGTAAACTGGATGACAACGGGGCGACTACGAGTACAGCGTAATATGAATAGGCGTAGGGCCATTCTTCTTTTTACTCAGGTTAATAAATTTTAATCGTATTTTGAGAATCTACATCGAAATAGAATATCCACAATCGACACCAAATACACTTCGTCACCGAGATACGGGCGTTTGAGGGCTAAACGATCACGTGCTTTATGCATCTTACGCTGCGGTGTCCCGTCTGTTGACCATTTGTGCTATTTCCTTTTAAGAGCATTTCCATGCTTAAGAAGATTGCCAGCTACTGAAATTCAACTGTAGGTAGCTACTGACAGTCCTGTCTGTCTCTCCTCATTTCAATAGTACAAGAGTATCGGCGTTTCGAATAATAATATCTCCGTTGCATACTAATCTGCTATCCTAGTAGGATAAGAAATCGTTATAGAAGCTTGTTTTATCAGGAAAATTAAGTATCGTCAGTCTTTTAAAAATATCTACCAACCACAAGCATTATTAACATGAAACCCCTCAATTCAGTTTCCACAACACCCATTAATTTACATAAATAGTGTCTCACTAACCGCAACCACTGGCTGGCAGCCATTACCGTTTGCTCTAAACCGCTGTACATAAGCGATGGCATTATTTTCACTGAAAATTAAGTATTTAAGGTAATATGGTAGTTAATATTCCTCTGACGCATTTTAATTAAAAATATTGGTCGTAATATTTCGGCATTTTAATATATTTTGAGAGCGAGAGTTTGTACTCTCATTCTGCTGAAAATTTAAGAAACTGCTCCGAAAATATAAACGTAACATCTTTGTTTCGTATGTATAAACGACATTTCAAAACGAAGCTCATCACTCATCGCAATGTTTGTCAAAATGGCAATACCAATGGAACCTTTAGCTACAATTTTGTTATTGATGTATATCATCACATATTTCACATGGTTTCTAGATAACAACCCGCTTCCAAATTAGTTTTAGTTGAAATTTGATTACCGTTTGCAGAATAACTACCTAAGTACGTATTTATTATTCCTGTAAGTACGTCATTGCCTGCTGTCGTTCCAACATTAAGCTTATCGGATATTTGAAGCTTTATTGAGAATCATTTTGCATCATCCGCATTATAATAATGTATTTTGAATACATTTTAAAGACCTCCTCATCCTAATGACAATGGGGCGACGAGAGTTTTATTATCTCTCTTTATTTTTCGGTAAGTCCGAATGACAGAATTATGTGCATTTTACCTTTGTGCTTACATTTGTCTGAGCACTTTACTTGATTATTTTATTTTTGTACTGGCAACAACGAAGGCTCTAAGACGAATATCAAGGTTCGGTTAATGTAAAGAAGGGTTTTCTGGCGCTAGATGATACAATGATCTAGAAAGGTCGCAGGAAGGGACTGAATGCATAATAATAATAAGAGCAAAGAGCTGCATGGACGGTTTTATCGGGCCTTACACAGGCCTGATGTAGATTTAACAGCATCTGTTTCCTGGCCACGTTTCGGTGATTTGTTCGCCGAAACTGGAGGTTTTGTCTGTGCGATTACTGACGAAGTTGTCATGACGAATAACTATCGGAAGTATATTTTGAGAGATGGTACGGTTGACATATGTCGGGCATACCACCTACCGGGTGAATGTCTCAGACATATTATTTCTGGTTGTCCTCGTCCTGCCAACGGTCAGTATTTGCATAGACACAATCAAGTGGCCAGGATTGTCCATCAGCAACTTGCACTAAAATATAAATTTGTAGATTTGGAGGTACCGTATTATAGGTATGTGCCCGACCCACTTCGTGGGTCGTGTCACATTGTATTGGGATCGGTCTATTATCATATTTTATTATGGTAATAGATCGATCAGAGCGCCTCGCAATAATCGTTGATATTACGGTACCACATGACGAAAACCTCGTGAAAGCAGAAAAATACAAACAATTAAAATATTTGGATTTGACTCACGAGGTTGTCGACATGTGGGATGTGGATTCAGCGATTATTGTTACGATAGTCGTATAAACACACGGTCTAATTGCCAAGAGCCTCGATCAACATCTCAAGAGACTCGCGTTAGGTAGTTGGGTCAAGGGCCAGATACAAAATGCGGTACTTCTAGACACGGCACGTATCGTGAGACGGTTCCTGTCTCTGCAGCCCTAACCACCGGTAGCTTGGTCCCTGTACCCGATGCCGGTGGGACGTTATTTTTTTATATTTTTAAGTATATTTTTTTATTTATAGAATGTATTTAAAAATTTTAATTAATAAGTTTATAGATGTAAATAAAGGGAATAATGATAATATTTACCCCTCGTGGACAGTCCTTATCTTATCATGGGCTTTTTTAATCATCTACTTTCTGAGACCAACAAAAATGTCTCACAAGGTCATAAAAAAGCACACATCTGCAGGGCAGCTTGTGGCGAGTTGATTGTGAATGGCTACACATCGGTCCCGATTCCTCAGAGTTTTGTGGCGCCTCTCGACCAGTTAGCATTTAGTGGGCTTCCACACGCTGGTGGAGTGCACGGCGTGGGCGCAACAGCGCCAGGTCCTCGTAGTGGGTCTGGACGTGGACACTCTCTCGCTCGAGACCATGGTGCGAGCCATGCTCTCCAGCGGGAGTAAGTGGGACTGCGCCGCCTCCTTCTGCGAGCAGGTCGTGCTCGTGAAGGAGGCGGCGGGACGGGTACGGGAGAGAACTCTCCCACCCGAGTTCCGCAGTCGGCGGCCTGGGCGCCGCCGACGTGTCTTCGCCGAGGACTATCGGCCACCATGACCGGGGGCCTGAGGACGGTGAGAGGGCAGCTCACCGTCCTTACAGAAGCAGGCCCAAGACGGCAGCGTGACGTGAGCAATTCACGCACGCCCCCCCTTGGAAGCGGGATCACACCCGAAACCCCCCAAAGACGCGGGATAGCACCCGAACCACCCCCTGGGCGAGGCCGCAGTGGCGGCCGTGGGTCTGTTGGGAGTTCTGGGACATCCTTCCGAGGGCTTCCCTGGGGCTCCCAACCACAGGCTGTAGGGTGTGACGTGAGGTTTTTTAGTCGGTAGGAGTCCGGCATAACATCCATGAGGATTTTCCCTCACGTTAAACAAAAAAAAAAAAGCATTTAGTGGGCTAACGGGAGACCGTACTCCAGGAAGTGCAGCAAATCTCGACTCTGGCTTGCCTTAATTGGCCGGTCAGAGGGAGGAAGTCAAAGCTTTATGCTCGGGGGTGGAAGTGTCATCTTCAAGGGCATAACTACGGGGAAACCCGCTCCGGGTCTAACCCGCGATGGCGAAACCGGCGCCGCACCGCTCGATAACCCTAGCCACTCACACCGGTGTTGCCCTCTGTCGCCTCACAGGCTTACGGGCCTATGGCGATTGTATAGGGGGCCCATCTAGTGAGTTGGCGAGTCACCGTCTGCCAAAGTTTTAGTATAATAATATATTGAAATTGCAGACGCCGTCTTCATCCATAGCCTCTGTCGAACTTGGTGATAACATCAGTTACGTATTCTTACACCTGTTTTTTCAAATAGGTTTTTTTATAATAATTTATGTTCGCAGATATTTTTATTGTACCTATACCACGATCAGATTGCAGAATTGGTATTGGTGGATTTGTAATTTTTGTATTGTCTGTTATAATTTCAATAACCCTATGACGAAGAATGAACTCACCCCCTACTATTGGGTCCAAAAAAGTAATGAAAAAGTAGTGTGAGTTTATAATTCACATTTGTCTATCTGTATCTACTTTACGCCAGCAAAGATAAGGTAAAGGCAACTTAATAAAATTTAGAAGACAATTTTTGTTAAGTTTTACAAAATGTATTGATATAAATTTTAAATATGGAAAAAGAATTGGTTTTGAGCAGGATTCGAACCTGCGTTTTCGGCGATCCGTGCCGACGCGTTAACCACGCCCCGTACGCCGTGGTTCCGAGTAGGTTTCGGTGGCGGCGTGGTTCGAATCCTGCTCGAAACCAATTCTTTTTCCATATTTAAAATTTATAATCAGTTAGCATACTAATTGCTTATCAAAAATAAACTTAATGTATTGTTATGCAGCATTTACCTGTTTAATCATACGTATTTGCACCAGTAAAGTCGCCTTATCCTATAGATGGTCCTACATTGGTAACTTTTTATTTTACTCTTGATTGACGGCATTTGGTGGGACTTGCTACAGATAAATTGTGCTGTATTTACCACTTGTACTGTTCCACAACACTTACCCTGGCTGGTTCTAAATCACGACATTCTTACCTTTCAACCTTTTAAGAATGATGTGTTACAAAACTAACTTAGTATATTAATTGTAGGACAGGTACAATCATTTTCCCCATTGAAACGGCAAGTCAGTCACGTAGTGTATGCTGCTCCCTTACTGTCACTAGTTATTAAGTATGTTTAAAAATCTAAGTCGGTAGTATGAGTTTAAAAAACAAAACGGCACTATGATAGGAACGAACACAACCTGGTAGCAACATATTATTGCGGTATACAGTCCTATGGATGACAGTCTGGCCGAATAGATGAATGCGAAGGAATCAAAGGCGCGCTCTCAGAAAAATGGGGTTTCATTTTCCTAACAGCTTTCTAGGGGCTAAGATTTTACAAAATGATATGTTGTGGGGGGCTTTATTATGTGATGACATAGTTATAACATAATTTTACATATAAACGCTCTAAAATACACCAAGTATGTACTTTACTAGCGTAGATAAACAGTTCAATTTTAAGTAGGTAATGATAGCTTTGTGCCTACATTTTATACCTATCTTTCGTCGAATTGGATAACCAGGTAAAAATATTCGTACTTAGACATTCATGATATGTGTACTTTTCTACGCATAAAAGCCTTTTTAGGGCAATATTGAATAATTTAAAACATAATTGATTCAGGTGATTCCAACACACAACTGGTAATTTTTAAACTGTTTTAAATAACGTGCCTTGTTTATTTCGGTTAAAAGTAATGGAAATATGACCCCTTTTCTAGAACGTTTACCCATCACCTGATTCTTTCCAAGATGAATCCCAGCAAGAAATCTTCTGAAGAAGGTGAATCGATAATTGTAGCATTATTTATTACGAAAGCAAAGTTTACCTACCTGCAAATATTGATCGATAACGTCCCAAGCTAAACAGGGTAGGAAACGCAAAAGGGTGAAAAAGAGTTCACGCATCGAAAGAGGTATAATATAGGTATAAATCTCCAAGAAAATCACGTAGCGAGTTATCATTTCTTTAATAAGATTGATATGCATCGTGTTTGTTTAAAATGAGTTTTATGTATTCTACTAATTAATGTGATAATGATAATTGTGAAAGTTTGTGAATATATTTCGATATAATTCAGTCATTTAATCACGCTCTAACGATTGAATGCATCTGGTTGAAATTTTAGCTGCAGTACAATATGGTCTCAAATAACACATAGAATACTGTTTTCATCCCTGGAATACATGAAAAGCGATGCGGAAACAAATTTCAAGAGGGTTGAGTTGTGGATGTTGTACTTATAAACATGATCAAAAATGACGGACCTAGGACGCTGACGCTCACAGACGCACACGTCAGGGTCGAAGACACATTACATGAACCGGTACAGGATGAGGAAGTGACTTAATTATGTATTTCGCGTTCTCTTCCTACAAAACGTACAAAACCATCGCGACGCAAATTACACAGAAAAGACAGGCGCAAAATCTTGTCGTTTTCGAATTTAGGATTTTCAAAGACATTAGGTATAAGCAATAATATAATATTATAAAGTGTCTAAATATAGGGATTTAAAAGTCTAAGCGTTCGTGGGTCAACGAGTAACCCGGTAATTTTATTAGTATTCTGTGACGACGCTCCATTTTTCGTGACAAAAATAAAATAATATTATTTTGTGTGTTTCTGTTGGTTTATAATCCAATTTTAGCGGAGTGAATTTCAATTCCCAGAGGAAATTAAGCTTGATATTTTTCAGACTTTTCTTTGTTTTGCCAGTACCAATTTTTGCAGAGAGCTTGCCAATGTTTGTCCTCGATATGATGTTTTAGATCAACTTTGATCGCGACTTAGCTTGCCCTAATATTGCTCAAAAGTTAAAACCACTTTTATTATAATACTAGCTGCCTTGTGCAGCTTTTTCCGCGTGTATTTGCTTAATGAACAACAACCCATCCTCCCCCAAAAGCTGTAACTGTGAACAATTGAGCATCTTTATAACATTTCGTTCGTATCGTATCATTTTCTCTAAGTAGTATATTTTTTATGAGCCTACATCATAATTATGACTGTGTACAAAAAATCTCTTTGTATGTAAATCGGAAATGTTGTTTCCTAATCGGTCTTTTCCGAGTCAATGGCTACATCGAGATAAGAAAGAGCAATGACTAACACTTAAATATGACACTTGCTAATCGGTTTATCCGAGTCAAAAGACGATAATAAAGACCGGATATTCAATAAAAGGAAACGATCCCTTTACTAATAAAACCCCTCTGTCTTTGTGAAAAAGCATGCTAGGAATTTTGGCATTTTCAATGCCTTTGGGTAGGGATGTTATAAAATCTGTCTACCTACGTTTACTTGATGCGTGCTTTGTTTGTGTTTTGGAATAGCACTTAAAGATACACGTAATATACATATAATATTTACTGATGTCTGAGAAGACGCAGGTTTGACAGCTGCTCGAAACGGATTATTATTTAAAATTAAAATAATAATATTTACGTTCATCTGCAGGTTTCTAACAAATTATTAACATTTTTAACGGGATAAATTTAGTATTACTCCTCTCCTGCATCCGCAATGATGGACAAAGTCAGTGTCGGGAGCCCTTGGGTTATCGTTCCAAGGGCTTACCCGGTACTCCTGGCCTTAAACAGATTGCAACGCACCATGTGGTTTTAGTTGGTAGAAGTTCGGCATGGCATCCATGAAGATTTTCACATGAAAAAAAGAACTAGTCACCTATTGCTACCTTTAAACCTCCTTAATAAATAATAAAATGACATACAAAGTTTTGATTTTTAGTATGTCAATTAGGGTTGGTATTTGGAGGTCATGAATTATTTTACCTAGATTTTTCCTGCTTCAGTATCTTGTGATTTTATGAAAAAGAAACGTCTACACACATAGAAAGTTCACAAATTGCATTACTTTTGAAACAAAAGTACTTGCCTGTTAAATTTAGGCACTGAGGTTAAATTTCAACTCATTGTTAGTAATTTCAATGGTGAATAGAAAAAGCAAGTTATGTGACATTTCATAAAAGGTTCATCAAAGTTTGTTACACGACTGACTGACTAGATTTTATCAGTGTGAGTGCAGTTACTGTGTTCGTAAAATATTTTGAACTATTAGCACTGTCAACCTTGCAACGCGAGAGATTAAAAGATAGTATTAGCACTGTGTGTATCATACTTCTTTAAGGCCTGAACAAGGTAATTTAAAACCTTGTTTGTGGTGTCTAGGGTTTTGCCTTTTTATAAGACCATGAGTTTAGATTGAGATAGGATAAGGTTGATATCTTCTAAAACTGACTGTTTCAGCTCGTGAGTTCTTTGTTTTATTCAACGGTTTCACACATAGGGTTAGGCGTTTAGCATACATTAGAATACAAATGTCTTGTCGGTGAAACTAGTCTGGCTTAATGTAGTCGTGTCGTAAACTATGTGGGAAAATGTGGATAAAAGAAAAAGTTTGTTGAATATTTTAGTACTTAATATTTATTAGAGCAGTACATGATATCTAGATAAACATATTATTCTATACTAGATGGCGCCCATGGTTTTACCTCGTGTAATTTCGTTCCCATTCCCGCTTCCCATGGGAACTTATTCCGGGAATATAAAATGGCTTTTATTTAATTCCACACTATAATCTATACCGAAAACAACCGATAGGCCCTAGCCTAGTGCTATTCCGTAAAGCCTACAGGTCATTCAGAACTAAAGCACTACTCGTCATGACGGAGGTGCTGACTGCAGATCTAGAGGTGAAGGAGCTTGCTGACAGAATTGACGACGTGAAACACCTCAATGGGAAGGTGCTTAGTGTCAAAGTTCGGAGAATTTAATGGTATAGGTATGTGTTGTCTATTTAACAGAACATTGATTAGGCATTTTCAAGTTAAAAAGTCATCCCGGTAGTGAGCTTGTTCTGTAGGATAAAATACAAACGTGGAGGTTCATTTATTCTATTTACAACGCTATTTTGAATTTCAAATATTACCTAAAAAATATTTGGTGGGCAGAAGTTCGCATATGACTGCCAAAAAATGGAGACGAGGAAAAGGAAGGAAACGAAGACGTAACGTGTGAAGCCAATTGCAGCGGCGACACTAATATAGGTACCCTGTACGCCAAGCGGTCCCAGAATAGGAAAAGTGCTCGGAATAGGAAATCGTGGAAGTCTACAAAGTTTATATTCGAGAGAACATTCCCAAAATCCTTGAACCACTTCATTGTGTGTCAGCCAAAAATTTTAAAAGATAAGTTAAATAATTATGGTTAGTGACTTTACGGTTCTAAATTTTATTCGTGGGTACTTCAACTTGTGTTTTTTATTAAATGGAAGTTAAAAATATCCATAGACCTTATTTAGTTCAGTATTAAAAATAGAGTCGCTAGCTTCCTATAAAATGTTAATAGTGGGTACCAACTTAAGTGCAAGATACTGGGTAGCCATCTGCCTGCCTTTGACCTCGTGCTCGAGCTAATTAATGCAATTACTTCGTATTGAGCAAACTTGGCCCGACTTCAAGATAAGAGCGGCATGGTAGTCGTTTTATTTTTAATAAGTTTCCTCTAGTGTTTTTAAGTTTCATTCTCTGCATCCTTAATTAAAGTTGTTAATCTGCAGATGCCATCATGTTTGTCTGTAAGGCGGCTCTTTCAGTTTTATATCTATGATGGTTCCTGAGATACAGTACCTTGCATTGGGGTACGGAATCCTAATAACCATGAATCAAATAGTGTAATGTCCTGTTATTTTACGTGTTCTTCTTTTTAAACTTTTTCATGTAATGATCATTTTCATTAAAATAGAACCCCAGATTTTCCTTTGCTAGAAAATTCGAAAAAAGGTTATTGTACAGTCATTAGCTCTTGAGATCTATTTAAAAATAAATAAAAGATCGTAAAACTACCGTACCTATTTCATTGAAGAATTATTTTATAAAAATCTGTAATGAAATAGGAAAAAAGTTATTCCAAAGTTAGAAGTATTCGTTCTTTACTTCTTGTTTACACTTGAAAAGAAGAGTTTGGTATTGTCTGATACCAAACTCTTCTTTTCAAGATAGCTGGATGGATACAGTGAAGTAAAGGGGATCGGTCGGACCCTGCCAACTATCGCCCCATAGCCGTCACTTCGATCATTTGTAAAATATTTGAGCTAATCATCAAAAAACGGCTCATGCGCTACCTTGAGGATCACTCGCTACTCAATGATCGACAATATGGCTTTAGGCCATAACGATCTACGGGTGACCTCCTAGCATACGTGTCGCATGTTTAGGGTGTGGCTATGGAGAGCCACGGTGAGTCGTTGGCTATAAGCCTCGATATCGCTAAAACCTTCGATAGAGTATGGCATGTGTCGCTTCTTTCCAAGCTTCTGGCATATGGATTACCGCCCCAATTGTGCAGCTGGATGGCCAGCTTCCTGCACGGACGACGAATACGGGTCCTCTGTGATGGTCAGTCTTCCTGTTTTATGCAGGTAAATGCCAGCGTACCACAAGGGTCTGTGTTGTCCCCAACCCTCTTTCTTCTGCATATCAATGACATGCTGTCCCTCGGGAGGATACATTGTTATGCAGACGATAGCACTCTGCAGGGAAGATACTCGGCCCGTCCAGCGGCCTCGAGGACTGATGTTGAAGAAAGGAGATGGCAACTTGTGGCTGATCTCGACGGGGACCTGGACCGCATTTCACAATGGGGATCCTCGAACCTGGTTGAGTTCAATGCCCGTAAAACAAAGGCGTGTGCGTTTACAGCTAAAAAATCCCCTTTCCTACCCTTTCCCTCTCTTCAGAATACGACGATTCCACTTGGAGATAATCTGGACATCCTTGGCATAGACGTCCGGCCCGAGCTCAATCACAAATACTATATTAAGCGATGTATTGGGCTAGCCTCGAGAAAACTAGGAGTCCTAAACAAGGTGAAGCGGTTCTTTACGCAAAACTAGAGGTGTCTGCTGTACAAGACGCAGATACGTCTTTGCGTCGAATACTGCTCTCACCTTTGGGACGACTCCGCGAGGTACTTGCTTGACCCGCTGGACTCTATGCAGCGGCGTGCTGTTCGCATTATCAACTGCCCTGAGGTAACGGAAAGTCTGGAGCCATTGGCGCAGCGAAGAACAATTGCATCTTTGGCTGCTTTCTACCGTATCTATCACGGTGAGTGTTCTGAAGAACTCTTCAACCTAATCCCACCCTCTCCTTTCCGATCCCGAACAACGCGTGCTGGACAGAGGTACTACTCTCACACAGTGGAGAGAATCTTTGCTAGAACTGAACGATTCGAAAGATCGTTCTCTGTCGAACCATAAAAATCTAGAACGACCTGCCAGGGCACGTATTTCACTCCTCTTACAATCCTGGGTTCTTCAAGCGGAGCGTGAAGAGGCACATTATAGGGTCGCCAAGTTGAGGGCCGCTTTCTATAGTCTTACAGACGGGGACGGCGGCCCCCAATCGCTAAATATCGCTGTGGCTTTCCATCAGGAGGCGGCGGCATCATTTTGGCGAGCTAAATATAAAAAAAATGTAGGTATGTGATAGTATGCCTGAATGTGCATAACTTCTGTAATAATGTACCTACTATAATTCATCAAAACTTTGCCCGGAAAACTGGACGAGACTACGGACCTAAGTTTTGAGAACCTTAGAGGAGGGTATTAAAAATGGAAAACTTTATGTTTAATACGTACACTTCCAGCCTTCTTAAAACTGAATTTTTGAAGGAAATGATCCTAATAAGTTTTATCGATTCTGTATTCTGTGAGAATCCCCTCGCACTTGGCCGGTTATTTCATTATTCCATCACTAATCAAATTTCATGTAGTCTGAAATTACGAGTGGCTATTAATGTAGATGGTGTATATTTGTTGTAATTATCTTAATTTTTACTAATACAATTATGCAGAAGTTTGTGGTTGTGAGTATGGATGTGAGGATGCTTGGGTGTTTGTTACTCTTTCCCTCTTTAACGGTCGCATGAATCTGGCTGAAATAAGGTGCAGACACAGAGGTTTATTACAGTAAAAATGCACATGCTTACATGTATTATTATTTCCGGAATAAGTTTGCATAAGATGCGGGAACGGGAAAGAATGACACGAGAGGCCTGAACAACCTTTCTGTTCTGGGGTTCGAGTGTAAGCTGAATGAGGGTTTACCAGTAGCAAAAAAACCTAGTTCTAGTTACGGTGTATTTGCCAAGTACATTTTAGTATGAAATACATACTGAGGTAAATCATATTCATACACATTTCAATATCGCGATGTACGATTACACGGTATACCGTCGCAATACCAGAAATCATAATGTCTTTACTTAAAATGCATGAGCCCAAAATACCCGAAATCGAAATATCAATATTCAAAAGGTCAAGTATGTAAAATATAAATAATTTAAAATGCCGTACGGTCGAATAACCGAAACCCAAAAAATCTATTTCCTAAATACTGAATCCTAAAATATTTAAACACAAAATACTTTTTTTTCAAAGAGAGGTAAATCCTATAATGGATGCTATATCTGTGAATGGTTAACACCCCGACTCAGAGTACCGCGACTCGGATTCTTTTTTTTGATTTTTCGTTAGCCTACTGTAGTACTTTTATGACTTTGAATCAAAGTGTTCACGTGAGTCGTTCAACCAATCAACATACACCTCGCCTTCGTCGGATTATTTAACGGCAAGACGCCGTAAATTAATCAATCTACTAAAATATTTATGTTAAATAATACATTGAAACTGCCGTTTTTTATTTTCCGAGAGTTGATCAACTTTATAGAAAATTGATCAACTCACGAGTCTAGTTATTTTCCGATGACATACACACAAAGTTGTATAATAATTTATTATTGTTCCTTAAATTTTTGTCTTATTATAGGTAACTATGTGTTACATTTTACGCAGTTATGACAGTGACACATTGTATTCTATTTTTGGTATTGTAATTTAAGGATAATTGACAATTTTAATTTTGAATTCGGTTATGATAATTATTTTATGTATTTTAAATTTGGACATAGTACGATAAGGTGTACTTAATTAAGGTATTTTGAATATTAAGTTATTTCGAATTCGGGTATTTTGGGCTAATGCATTTTAAGTAAAGGCATTTTGATTTCTGGTATTTTAATATATAACCCGATTACACACTTACGGAAAATGTTAACACCGCGATTCAGACTAATACATTATACAAATAACGCGATCTAGTGACAGTCACAACTGCGGTACAAATTGCGTGTACAAGGCCGACTAGTATATACTGTAATGGGATATAGGTCTCTGTCTGTATTTTCATGAAGAAAAATTACTAGTTATTCTGAACAGTCACATATCTTAGTTTAAGCAATACTTGTAAAATAGTATTGAGTCTAAAACTATACCTACCATAAAAGTCGAAAGTTATATAAAATTTACTAATTCTTACATAACTAGAAGCGAACTTTTTTTTTTTTTTTAACGCGGGGACTGCAGGTTAGTCACTTCGCCGCCTTGTTTCGGGGGAGCAAGGCGACTTTGTGTGGGACTCACGGCCCGACATGTGGGACCATCCTCTACTAAACCCCGCGGTGTTCCGCCTCGCCTTAACCGGGTCGCAGGATAGGCCGGTGGATAAATCACTGCGGCGCGGCAAAGGGTTGCCTCGTTACATAGGTAGGGATACTCTCCACGGGGAAGACTTGATACTTCTAAGTACAAATAGCATCGTACCGCTCTCGGATGCCCCTCTGTAAGAAGATGGGTTAGAGAGCGGCCGAGCGGTTGGGCGCTTTAGGCACCCCCGGAACACGGGGAGGTGCCTACCGCTGTTTGATCATTGTGGGCGGGGTCCCCCGACCACCACCCACGATTCAAGGAACTAGTCGGGAGCGCGCATCCACGCCACCATATGGCGGCGGCGCCCCCGAGCGGGACGGCGGGTCGGGAGCGTCTGACCAGAACGCTCCCACACTTGCAACTCCTCTCGTTTGGCCGCCATCACCTCGCTGGCAAACGAGGCAACGACGACCCAGCATGATTAGCTGCCGACCATGGCTCGCGCCACGGCCGGCAACGACAGGTCCCTGCCGATAATGCCTGAGAAGGCGATACGCTGCCCATCCCACGCCGCACACTCGGCGAGAGTGTGTTCTGCCGAGTCTACGGCGCCTTCGCTTGGGCAGTGACGGCACACAGGGTCCGACTCCACGCCCACTACCTCCCACAGGTACTTGGCGAAATAGCCAAACCCTGTGAGGAGCTGCGAAAGGTAGTACGCCGGCGCTCCATGTGTCCTCTCCACTCAATCATGTAGGACGGGTCGGACGGCCTCCAGAGCCGACTAAAAGCGAGCTACTAACTTCGACCAAAATTGTATACATCTACATAGTCTCAACTATCGCTGTTAATACAATTTTTTTAGCGTAAACAAAGTTCTTATGACCGTGTCAATTACTTTCTTAATACAATAAAATCAGAATTATGTATGGAACTACCAGTTTAAAGCTGAGGCCGACGGAGTGTATTCAATTTCTGAATGGCATTTTTCTCTAGTGAAGTATGGCAAAACTTTTATCGTTTTTATTGAACGGTGTGTTGGCAATCGAGTCACGGATGTCGATGGAACTCGCACAAGGCGTAGACAGTTTTTTATGACACAAAAAACGTTAAGAATAATATGACTTCCAATTCTTTAAATTGACGAAAATCAGTAATAGTATGTTTTGAAGCTTTTCATAGTATTTTTTTCTAGCACTTTACGTAGTCCTAGTTGTAAGAGATTGTCGAGACGCCCCAACCTTCTACACTGTCTGGTACGAGATATCACCGCCCTAAAAACAAGCTCAAGCTAATTAAGATTTTTTAATAAATTATAGCAAAGATAACATGTTAAGTAACTGTATGGTAACATTTTATGTAATTAGAAATCTGTCTCCGAATACAATACTCAGAAACAAGCGATTATTTCACCCAAAATTCAATTATCTAGAGTACTTCTCTCTCGGAGAACAATTTCCCAGAATATGTTTACTACGTTAAGGGGACTCGCCGGCTGTCATCTTAAACGTCTGTCACCACCCAATTCTCCTAATGTAGTTCCATTTTTTGTGGCAAGTAATACTCAGAAACATAAATGTTCCTCAATGTTGGCGTTAATACGCGTCGAGACAAAGTGATTGTACTTAAACTTTAGTACCTAGTATAATTATTTCCTTTATGTACGCGAGTCCAACTCGCACTTGGCTGGTTTTTATTTATTTTTATTATTTTTACACATAATAAGAAATATAATGTTCATAATGTCTACCCATTATATGTACTTTCCTATAAACCTGTTCATAATGTTTGTAAAATCATAACATGAAAATAAAGCCGGCCAAGTGCGAGTTGGACTCGCCCATGAAGGGTTTCGTAGCAGCAAGTAACATAATATAAAAGTTTTTATAGTTCGTTGTAACTTTGATTGATGTTTTAACACGTTCGCAGTGGTAGTGAAAAAAAAAACTACTACCTCTATCTCGTTCAAATTAATTTTCGTTGGTAGTTTTTATGGCAATGTACATCATATATTTTTTTTAGATTTATCAGTCGCTTAGTTTAGAAGTTAGATAGGGGGGGGGGGGGGGGGGGGACACACATTTTTCCACTTTGGAAGTGTCTCTTGCGCAAACTATTCATTTAAGGAAAAAATGATTTTAGGAACCTCAATAGCATTTTTGAAGACCTATCTATAGATATCCCATTCGTATGGGTTTGATGAAAAAATTTTTTTGTGTTTTAGTTCTGAGTATGGGGACCCCCAAAATTTACTACTTTTTTTCTAGTTTTATATAAGAATCATAATGCGGTTCACAGAATACATCTAGTTACCAAGTTTCAATAGCATAGGCCTTATAGTTTCGGCGAAAAGTGGCTGTGACACACGGACGGACAGACAGACAGACAGACAGACAGACAGACATGACGAATCTATAAGGGTTCCGTTTTTGCCATTTGGCCACGAAACCCTAAATAACCCACTCAGAAGAAATAATACAAAAGATATAAAAAGGATTTTGATACCACCTAATTAATTTTTGCGCTTATTTTGTGTTAATTAATATTTTCATGACACGGCAAACCGCTATTTTCAACCTTTAATTGAAAATATGAATATTGATTGATTACGATACAATGATTCTGTACTTCCTTTTACAAGCCATGACTGGCAGTCTCCTAAGATACGAAGGCAGTAAACAGAGTACTAAAATTCGTCTTTTCGTTTTGTAAGCGCATTTTTCTAATTGTGCCAATAAAAATAGCCGTAAGTAGTTTTGTTGGTTCAACGTAAAATCTATAAACTATTTTTCATTCGTACAAAAGCTTCAGCCAGAATAGATGCTAATGGAACTTGCTTCGTCACAATATGATTCATTCCATTTCTACGCTGCAATAGGCTCACCACCTCACAAAATTATGTTCGTATATTTCACCTCAGTCATCACTTCGGGGACAAGGTATACTCGTATTATACCTATATAATGACAAAAAAAAATAAAACAGCCTTGCAGTTTCACACCGCGCAGTTATAAATTATCTTGACACAGAGCCCCATGTCACGTGAACATTATCAAAAGATCGGCATTACAAGTTGACAGTTGCGTAACGAGCACTCACCCAAATCCTCCTTATGTTAATGTTTTACGTATTTCTTTATATTTCTTTTAAACCGCTAAGAAATTTTAGTGAAGGTGTACAGATTTATTTCTTTTATGCCAAACAAGGGTACAATAAGCTGTAGCTCGTAGCTCAGCAAATTTAGCTATCTCTAAGGGATTCGATTTTGGCTTGGGAAGCTTCTAAGTGTCCCTTTCACCTCACAACCTGCATTTCAAGACGTCAACAGGTTCATCACCTATTCATACCTATAGGATAAAACTTAATGGTAACATGTTGCATGCTTACGTTGCCGCTGCCTACCCCATCGGAATAAAGGCGTGACCATAATGCATGTATGCATCATCAATCAACTTATCAATTGAACCAACTGAAATCCACTTCTCGTAATAACATCTCTCTCTATCAATGTCTGTTTTACGTTGCTGTGGGAAGGTATTTAGACTTACATTACCGTTTCAAGTTGAACTGTCAGAAAAAAATATGCTATTCTAGAGAAACTTCATCTATTCGTCTTGGCCATTTTGGGAATAAACTGACCAACGGTATGTTCGCTCTAGCCATCCATTACGGCTGTGAAGCTATTGCTACGACTAAAGATACCGCTACGAGTACGGTTCTGTGGTGATTGCTAGTACAAAGATATTATTATGCTTTTATGAAATAAACTAGATAGATAGTACAGTCGAATATAATTTATCACTTCAAGAACCTGAAAAATTTCATTATTGATTCTCTTAAAACTTATTTTCATTTCATATTTTAAATATATAACGTTGAAATTTTCAAGCTTGCAAAGACGATATTTTCGGTATGGCAACAAGTTTTGTAACTGTTGTAAATTGCATTATTTTGTAAAGCCATGCATTTGGCCCATGGCGGCAGCGTGACGTGAGGAATTCACGCACGCCCCCTCTTAGAAGCGGGATCACACCCGAAACCCCCCAAAGACGCGGGATGGCACCCGAACCACCCCCCTGGGCCTGTTCGAAACCCCCCAAAGACGCGGGATAGCACCCGAATCACCCCCCTGGGCCTGTTGTGAGTCCTGGGACATCCTTCCGAGGGCTTACCCGGGGCTCCCAACCATGGGCTGTTGGGCGTTACGTAAGGATTTTTTATCGGTAGGAGTACGGCATAGCATCTATGAGGATTTTCCCTCACGTTAAAAAAAAAGCCATGCATTTGCATCTCAGTGTTTTTTTTTGTCTGTATGTATAATAATTTGAAACATTATCAGCAATTTTCGTGAAATTAAATAAATTAGCAATAATTTTTATTGAATTTTTCCTAAGAAGTAATTAGCGTAGAACACATAATATGGATGTTTGTTACTCTATGACACTTCAACAGGTGAACAGATCTGGCTGAAATTTGGTACAGGGAACTTTATTTTAGTTTAAAATAACATATACCTAATACCTAAGTGTTATTCCAGGCTACATTCAATCAGACAGGTATGTGCTGAATACATTCGTCAGGTCAAACATGTTATTCATTAAGTGTCGTTCACTATTTACTTTTGAGATGATAAAGTCGTGTTGAAGATCTTGTAATCAAATATCAAATTAATTAAAATACATTGTAAATTACCAAAGCTTAAACGTTAATTAAAAGTAATGAATTAATTAATTTGGAAGTTAGAAATTCAAGAACTTGTTTAAGTAATATGAATTCGTAATGATTGTGGAATTCTAACCGTAATTTGAGTGCCTTAATTTTGTTTCGATTGTGTTGCCAAATTTTTTCAATCCTACGGAGATCTAATCAAAGAAAATGTTTGTTTTAGTGGAGGTGTAAAATATGCAAATCATCTATCTTTGTTTCCACTCATATTCGTTTCCAACAGGTATTTTTATAATATAATTTTAAATGTTTCAAATTCTATAATCATAGTTTTGAAATTTAATCATATTCATAGTCATTTTTAGAGCTTACCCAAAGGGTAAAACTGGAACCCTATTTATGAGACTTCGCCGTCGGTCTGTCTATCTGTCTGTCCGTGTGAGCTAGAGAGCTAAAATTGTCACAGATGCGACTCTTTGCCGTTATTGGTATAGAACCCTCCGTACGCAAGTCAACTGACACTTGGCCGGTTTTATGAACTTCACGCACACAGAACTGTAAACTTACAGTTCAAAACTAAGTGACTAGATAGAAGACGACCTACTATTACTGACATGTAGCAGTATAACCATCTCACAGACTGTATTTAACCCCTAAAGCCCCAAGCGTACGAGTCACGTAGAGGGCATTTCTGCTCATGAAACAGCGTGATAAGTAATTTGGCGTAACCCCACCTTTATGCAAACTTCAAGCTTCTAATATATCTCTCTACGTTTGCATGTGCATAAACATTACATGGAGACTTGAAGATACTCGAAACTTTGCAAGTTAATTTCCTCCGAGACTCGAGTCGATTGAAAATCATCCCATTTGATCTCTCTTATGCGTAAAAGTACTCGTAGCTTCTATCTTTATTTACATCGCTTTAAGCTGGAGTACAAAATCTAAGTATAAATGTCGTTATTTGAATATGAACAACGGCGTCCGAGTCAAAAGCGTATTAAACTGAAGTTAAACGGTGGTTTTTTATATATATTTAGATCGCCAAATTTACGTCGGCACCAGCCTGATGGTAAGCCGTGGCGTATCTAGCGATTGGGGGCCAGTCTCACAGTCCGTAAGACTTTCGACAGTGGTCCTCAAGTTGACGGCCCTGTGATGTGCCTCTTCACGCTCCTCTTGAAGAACCCGGGATTGTACGATGAGGGAAACACGTGTGCGGGCAGGTCGTTCTATGTTTTTATAGTTCGACAGAGGAACGATCTTTTGAAACGCTCAGTTATGGCGAAGATTCTCTCCACTATGTATGAGTGGCATCTCTGCCCGGCACGCGATGTTCGGGATCGGAAAGGAGAGGGTGGGATCAGGTAGAAAAGCTCTTCAGAACATTCACCGTGATACATTTGGTATAAGGCAACCTAGGATGCTACGAATCTTCGCTGCGCTAACGGTTCAAGGCCTCCCGTCAGGACAACCAATTATTCGGATAGCACATCTCTGCATAGTGTCAAGCGCGTCTAGTAAGTACCTCGCGGAGGATCCCTAAGGTGAGAACAGTATTCGACGCAGGGGCGAATCTGCGTCTTGTACAAGTACAAGGTTAAGTGTAACCCACCATTTACATTATTGTCTATCAATGTACCTATTGCTCAAACCGCTGAACGAAGTTTACTCATATTTGAAATTGAGGCAGTTATTATAATTTGACGTAGGCACCTACTAAGATTACTAATAAACAGTGAGGCATAAGACAGATCGTTTTAAAGCCTGTTATGGTCTGTAGCTCCACTTGCGTGATACCTACTTAGCTTGCATTTAAACATTGCGTTTTCGTTAATTTTGGAAGACAATAGCATTTTTGCTTTTTCTCCCATACATTGTTTGCCCCGATGATTCCGTTTGAATTCCGAAAAATGCCTTCTTATTGGATCTGTAAAACACATTAAAATATCAAAGAACTTTGAACCTATAATAATTTTAGAATGTGCACCAGCGTCGCAGAAAAGAGAAATGTGTTAGAAATGGCTGTCTGCGATCCAATAATTCATTGCAGGAGCCTTGAACGATTCATCAATGCCAACCTAAGTGAGTATATTTACTGAAAAATATACACCGTACTTCGTGTCCTAAGTTTAAAAATAGGTTATTGAAGGCAGTGAAAGTTGATATTCTGAAATAAACCGGTATAAGCCCAGTTCTTATCATTGTAATTAGGATGTACAAGCATCTTGAATCAGTTACACACCATCCTAAAAGCTGACTATAATACCCGTTGAATGCCGCATGAAACCCGAGTTGCCAATCTCCCGAACAGTCGATTGCTTTGGCAACCAAGGCGGCCAACTTTTTTCGTTTGGTTCTCCTCGCACATTTTTCGATATCTATGGCTGTATGGTCGCGGGTCTAAGTCTTTCTGTATAAATTAATGTGTAGAATTGGTTATGGTACTGAATGAGATAGCTTGCCGAGTGAATGTAATGAAAAAAAAAGTCGAAATCACGATTTGATCGCTGTCATTATTTATTGTTTGTTTGGCGCCGTTCCTAGAAAGTATTAATACGATTAATTTTTGAATATTTTCGTTTATTCTGTTTCAAATATTGTTGTTTTGCATTTAAAAGTATCCTGTCATGTTGTTTAACAGCTGTGATAAATATTTTCAGTGTAATTCGAAGTTAAATTTGTAAAATTTGATAAAATAACACGCGAAGGTCACCATTATTTTTTGTTGTTGTTTTTGTTGTGCAGTGCTCGTATTTAACCGATATTTGTTGAGATTTTCTCAATAGAAACTATAATCTTTTGTCAAAATACCATTTAACATTTAACATATGAATAATTTATGTGAAAATCAATAATAAAAATGGAGGGGTTTTTTTTTTAATAATTTAAGATTACATAGCCTCGATATCCCCAAAATAAACAAAAAAATAAACAAATAAATAGGCAGTAATATTTTATTTTATTTTCGGAGATTTTATATCTACAGATTATTATTTTTTTGGTGAAAGTGAATTGTTGATGTGTATATTTTGTAAATAAAATAATTTATGTCAGAAAACTGCTTTTTATTTTGAATTACATGGTAAAATCTGAGAGTACTCCTTCATTTTCCCCATCCTAATTTTCGGCCAAATATCATAAATCCATTACACATGGGGTGTTCTCGGATTTAGTGTAGTTATTTTCGTCAGTTATCCAGCATGATGAAACAGTAAGTATTTATGTAGTACGACTCCTGTAAAAGAAATAAGGATATATTGTGTGACGTCTGGCGTGCAGCCGCCGTTCCCGCCACAGGCGTGGGCACCGCCTATGGATACGCCGGCGTGACCCCGCCACCGGCGGGATTGAGCGGATACATAAATTATCGTCAAAATAAATAATAAACCTACCTATGTATTTTTGTAACCAGGAAGTCAACCCAATGTAAATATTATAAAAATTAATCAGTGTTTCAGCCTATAGCAGTCTACTACTAGACATAAGCCTTTCTCAAATTACGCCACAATAAACGGTCCTGTGCCTTTCGCGTCTAGTTACTCCCTGCGACCTTTTTATTGTATGTCGAGAATGCCTCATGAAATTTCAAAATTTTTAGGAAAAGAACAATCCTGTCGTATTATGTGTAATTACCACTCAGTAAATTCATGAAGTATATCTACATTACAATGTACTCTTCACCAAGCAATAAACGGGGCGACAATAAACTTGCTTGTCAACGTAGTCGCAGTAAATTTCAGCGAAAACAAAACACGAGGCATCATGAAATAGTACTCAATAAAGCGAATAACACTGTGTTCAGGAAATATGTGTTGATGAAAGCATTATAATGGCACTTTGAAATGCACAATATTGTAAGCCTGAATGAAGTGAAAACTTGAATAAGTACGTGGGTATTTTTGTATTTGGATAGTAACGTTTTCCTAAATTGACAACATAGTTTTGTTTTGTTCCAAGATTCGGAGTTCAAGTTACAGGATCCCAGAAACGCATTCCGTATAATGGGATCCGTAATACTGGGTATAAGCATCAAGATCAGTCTGAGACCCGTTTTCCTGGGATGGTTTTTCCCTAATACCCATTTCAGGGAGACGTCTTACAATGCATTTTTAGATCTCTTATTGATACACTGCAAATTTGATTTACTTATTTCGTCACCATTGTGAAGCTTCTAACTTCTTATCAGAATTCAATCTACATTGCCTCTTATAATGTGGAAATCTAACATTGTATTTGAACCTTCACAGTTGATATTGATCAAATTTATTTTCGAGTTGAAGTCCTTGATATTCGCACTGTGTAATAACTTTTAAATTTGATGTTATAACTTATAATTGAATCTTTAAGTCATGTTATGATTGAACTTTCTTTTGATGTTTCGAATAACTTTCATTTAACATTACACATGACTAGTTGGTTAGCTTAGCTTTTTACCAATTATCTTTGTTTAGATAAAAATGAATCACTGATTGTATGTATGCGCATAACTTCCGAACGAGTGCACTTAATTGGGTAATTCTTTTGTTTATCTCTGTCTTCGGTATTGTTGGAACAAAGTTTGTATACAAAATAAAATTATTTATTTTATTTATTTATTTATTTTATACTTTATTGTACACCAAGAAAATAAACAAACAGAGTAAAAATATGTTACAAAAATAGCAGTACAATAGGCGGCCTTATTGCTTAGAGCAATTTCTGCCAGGCAACTTTTGGATGGAAAAAAATATGTTAGTTGATAACTGGTAGTTGTTGGCGTTCAAATTTAAAAAGAAAAAGTAAAATTTTCAATAACGCATAAATAAAATGTTACTTAACACAAAATAAATACTTATCATTATCTACATAATATACGTATCTCAATAATACCTATACTTATATACATAAATAATACATACCAATAAACACATAAATAAAGTAGCAAAGGATTGATTAACACTCATGTCAAGTAGAAGTTTTTAACCATAAGTTTAAACTTACGTAAAGTCTCAGCTCGTCTAATTTTCAAGTGTAATTTGTTCCATAGCCTTATTGCAGTTACAGTAAAAGAGCGATCAAAAAAATCTGTAGAATACTGTGGCATATTTAGTTTTAGGTTTTCCGATGACCTCAAACATCTGTCATGTGAATTACAAAGGAACTCGAAACGTCCTTTTAAATAGGATGGTGTTGATGGGTTAAATAAAATGTTATACAAAAGCGATAAAATATGAGTATTCCGGCGAAGTCGTATAGGCAACCACCTGAGCTGAGTACGAAACTGTGAAACATGATCATACTTGCGCAAGCCAAATATGAATCGTATGCAAACATTTTGGAGACGCTCAAGTTTATCTAATTGGTTTTCGGCGAGATTTGAAAAGCTGGCATCGGCATAATCAAGGATAGGAAGAAGTAGAGAGTTAGCCAGCGCAATTTTTGTAGACGTAGGAAGGAACCGTTGTAACCTCCTTATCGAACATGCAGAAGCGAACACCCTCCTACTAACCTCTTGAAGATGTGAGCTCCAGGATAAATTAGAATCCATCATTAATTCCAAATTTTTCACAGTGTTACTAACAGGAATTGTAGTGCCATCAAATGTAATCTTCGGCAGCTGGGACCAGTCTATTCTTGAAGTATTCTTAGAACTTCCTATTATAATCACTTGCGATTTGGATGGGTTTACTCGAAGTCCATAAGATTTGCTCCAAGAAGATATGCGAGCTAAATCCTCATTAATGTTATCCACCGCCTCAGATAATTGATCAAGCGTTGACTGAATGTAAATCTGGAGATCGTCTGCGTAAAGGTGGTAGGAAGAAGTAAGTTCTTTTGAGATAGAATTTATAAAAATTGTGAAGAGTAAAGGAGAGAGAACGCCTCCCTGGGGCACCCCGACGCTCGTATTGCACCAACTAGAAACAATATCCTCTATACGAATGCGCTGTCGGCGGCCACTCAGGTAACTCCGAAACCAATCCATTACCCCTGGAGATATGTTAAGAGAACGTAGTATACAGAGTAAAATATCCGAATCGACTGTGTTGAAGGCATTATGAAAATCTAATAAAGAGAGAACAGTTAGCCTACCACAGTCCATACCAGCTCTGATATCTTCAGCGATATTCACTAATGCCGTGGTTGTGCTATGACCAGGGCGGAAACCTGACTGGAATGGGTTGACGATATTATTTTTGGATACAAAGGAATTTAGTTGGTTTTTTGACAAGGCGTTCAAGGACTTTAGACAGGAATGGCAATATAGATATTGGACGATTTCTATTTTTAGGTAAAGGCGTGATTAGGGCATCTTTCCATGACGATGGAAAAATGCCACTAGTTAAGGAAAAGTTAAGGATATAACAAATGATTGGTAGGATTTCATCTAGGTTAGGAAGTATCATGTTCCGCCCTATACAGTCAACTCCAACAGCTTTGGATGTAATTGTCATTATACTTCTCCTAACATCACTGGCGGTAAGTAGATTAAAAACAAAAGATGAATGGTTAGGGGTTGGAACAGATGAAAGATAATCAATAGTCTGTGCCTTTAAAGTCCTATCAAAATTGGCCATGGCAGTGAAGTGCTGGTTTAGAGCTTCAACATTCAGATCCTTTGGGATTACTTCTTGTCGAGTTTTGCCAACCCCTAATGTTTTTAAGAAAGTCCAAACCTTAGAAGGTTCACTATTTTGAATTGAATCATGGATTTATTGGCGTTGTGCTTTCCTACACGCCTTGCCGCAGCGATTCCGGGCTGAAACATATTTCTGTAAATTTAACTCGTTTGGATTAATTTTGTATCGAAACTTTGCAGCAGCTTTCCGGGAGATTAATGCTTTTATATCTTCAGTCAACCATGGAGACGGTGGATGCTTTATTTTAACTGCCCGAATAGGGGCATGTTTGTCGTACAAAGTGATGAGGTTCGTTTCAAAAATGGAAACCTGTTCATCTACTGTTCCCGAAGTAACCAATGGTGTCCAGTCAATATTGCCGGCGTCTTCTCTCAGGCTATCAAGATTTTTTGAGAAATTATGAAATGTTTTAAAAATAAACTACAAAATCATAGCCATAGAAATGTATAACTAATAAGCAATCGTAGTGCTATAATAATATTATCATGCATGTATAAGTACAAACATGGAATAAACATAGAGACCACTTGCCCAACACTCTTTTGAATATTTGATTATTTTTCCGCTAATTCACAGATAGTGGAGTACAATAATGAAAACTCTATGTACCGTTGCTTACTAATATGTCCAATCTATTTAACTAATAAGATGTAAGATGTTTTAGTCTAAACAAATAAATTAGTGTTGCATGATGTTGATCAGTATCTAAAGAAATGAGAACATCATTTAGTTTGAAGTATATTTTTCAGGGAGAATTTGATGGCAACAACATTACGACCTAGATTTCAACACAAATTTAATGGATAAATTACTAGCCTGACATGATTCAGTAACTGACCAACCAACTGTTACAATCGTTATTGCGAGTTTTTTTTAATATATTATTGTGGTTAGCAAATAAAATGCAGTAGATTTGTACTTTGTTTTCGAAGTTACTCTCATATTACGGAACCGTTAATTTTCAGTACCTGTTTCGATTCGTATAAAATAAAATGTATGATTGTATGATAAGGGCAAGGGAATTCAAATGAACGTTATGCTTTCGATGAAAAAACACGAAGTTGAAATCCTCAAAATAACTAAGAGTATTTTAATGACACACAATTCCGATCAATAAATTTATTTTTAGGTTGTTCGGTTACCAGTCTGCTTTTGGGGCGTGTGAGGCCTGTGTGTAACTGGAACTTCAACTAACCGTCTTGGAATTCCTTCAATAAGAACGACGAGCAGTCTATTTATCTTAATAAAATATTTTTCATCATTCAATCATTTATGAATAATTGTGAAATTTTCCATTCCACATACTGTAAAATAAACAATTTATAAGTATCTTGTCTCAGTGGAAACGCAAACATTAACTTATTGTCTTTTGAAAAAGACCAATCCAAAATTTATTGGTGACTGTTCACTAATTATTATGCCTACGGAAAATTTAGGTAGCTCTGTCAGCCATTCGAAAAAATAAAGTCAGCAAACTCTCGTTGTCTATGAAAGTGACCAAAACTTATTTTAATTTTTTTAAGCTATTGCATAGCTTCTATCGCGGGCCTTGCGTGGAGACCGAATCCAGAAATTGTGTCACGAAAACGAATCACACTCTCGGCTACCTTCGGCCACGTTCGTGTATGCCGTCTCGCACTTCATAAATTTTTTGTTGAACTCTGCAGTCGTTATATAATTATGTCAAATAATCCAAAAATTGATGCTTGTACCCAGAATCGATCTTGCGCCTTCTGCGTACCGATCCGCGTCTTAACCACTCGACCAAAGTTGAATTAAGAGTGCTGTTCGAATTTAGAGTTCTTAATGTGAAATGACAATTTCGATGCTGTCAATTACATTATGTTGCTGTCAATTTACTTCGTCTAAATAAAAATTCGACTATAGGTGTATAGGTATTCATCATCTATGTACAACAGTGAACTGTACTCGTATAATTTGTGTAAAAAGTGTTTTAAATATGAATAAACAAAGTGCATTTATTAATGAAGAAAGTCACGAAAAATAGTGAAAGAAAATGAGTGAGTACTCTATATACATACATACATACATATAATCACGCTTGTCTCCCATCGGGGTAAGCAGAGACTATGGCTTTCCACTTGCTACGATCCTGACACACAACTTTCGCTTCTTCTACTTTCATAACTGTTTTCATACACGCTCTATACATATACATACATTTTATTATTATTATCACCAATGCAGTATTATTATTTGTTTTGTTAATTTATATAATAATACTGCTATAAAGATAACCAAACCCGGGAGTACGTTCCCATGGGAAGCGGGAAGAAAATTTCACGCTGACGTAGCCGCGAGCGCCATCTATCCCATACCTATGTACTTTAAACGTGTCATAAAAGTCACAACAATACCATACATGCATATTTCAAAGAATGTCTATTATTACCATAAAATTTGTAAAAATAGTTTTTATGTACCTAGATAAGAAGAAACCTATTGTTTTTTCTTTTAACTAGCTGACCCTCGCAACTTTGTTTACGTCACACAAGGTCTATGAAATTAGAGGTATTTATTAATCATACTCATCAAGTAGCATGTGAATCTGCCCTGTTTGCTGGGTGGGGTGAGGTTAGGTGGACTGGAATTTTGGCCTTTTGGACTTTGGCCTTTGGGACTTTTGGACTTTTGGACTTTTGGCTTTTTGGACTTTAGGACTTTTGGACTTTTGTACTTTTGGACTTTTGGCCTTTTGGGCTTTTGGTTTTTTGGACTTTTGGACTTTTGAACTTTTGGACTTTAGGACTTTTGGACTTTTGGACTTTTGGACTTTTGAACTTTTGGACTTTTGGGCTTTTGAACTTTTGGACTTTTGGACTTTGGACTTTTGGACTTTTGGGACTTTTGGGACTTTTGGGACTTTTGGGACTTTTGGGACTTTTGGGACCTTTGGGACTTTTCGGTCTTTGAGGACTTTTGGGTCTTCTAAAGTCCAAAAGTCCAAAAGACCTTAAAATCTTACTTCTTACTAATACACTCGAGAGCAATGAATCCGGGTCACTTAAAGAATCCTAAAAATCTGGGAAACTAAAAATGCTAGGTTAATGCAATAAATTGTATTTAATAGACAATGTAATACTCCTTAAATGAAGGTATTAAAACTTCTTAGTTATTGTAAAGTTATATCATAAAAAAATCAAATTTGAAAAAGGGCCACTTTCGAAGATGGAACTACGAAATTACAGCATTTGGTGTTGCTTTTGTTTGTAATCTGTCATTTATGTGGGTACATAAACCATGTTGATAGTGCTCTATATTCATTAATCAAGCTGAAATTATGTCGCTTACGCCTGAAGAATGCACCAGAATACTTACAATGCTGGAAACCGGCCGGAGTCAGCGCGATACAGCCAGGACTGTCGGTGTGTCGCTGTCAACAGTACAAAGAGTTCTCCGACGTTACGAAGAAACTGGTTCTAACCTACGCAGACCAGGAACGGGCAGAACCAGGTGTACCACAGCACGAGAAGACCGATACTTGGTGAACACCATGCTTCGAAATCGCTTTCTCACAGGAACTGAACTCACCAATCAGTTTCGACGCCTCGGAGGAAGTAACCCAAGTGCATGGACAGTAAGACGTCGGCTTGCTGAATCTAACTTAAAACCCCTTAGACCTGCAAACGGCCCTAAACTGGAGCGTGGGCATCGTATTTCGAGACTAAGGTATGCCCAGAGCCACGTAAATTGGAGTATTGAAGATTGGTCAAAAGTTATGTTCTCCGACGAATCAAAATTTATGCTCTACAAGCACGATGGAAGACACAGAGTGTATCGAAGACCAGGGGAAAGATTCAAGCAAGCATGCATCGAAGAAAAAGTAGCCTACGGTGGTGGGTCTGTACTTGTGTGGGCCGGAATTTCTTCTGAAAGTCGCACAGAGCTGGTGATCATAGAAAACGGCTCTTTAACTAGCGTAAGATATGTGGAAGAAATCCTCAATGATCACGTTGGTCCATTTATGGTCAATTTAGGTGAGGATGCTATATTTATGCATGACAATGCCCGACCTCATATAGGTAGGATTGTGAATGACTACCTTCAAGAGATGAACATTACTCGTATGGAGTGGCCAGCGCGCAGCCCGGATATCAACCCGATCGAGCATGCTTGGGACGAGCTAGGCAGATGCGTAAAACAACGAAACCCTCCCCCAATCACGCTTCGTGAGCTCAAAATTGCTCTCACAGAGGAATGGGAGAATATTCCCCAAAATCGTATAAGGAACTTGGTGTACAGCATGCCAAACCGCGTAAACGCAGTAATGGAAGCACGAGGAGGCAATACGAAGTATTAAAATTCAAGAAAATCGTAATAAAGTTCAAAAATTTCATGTTTCCTATTTTTGTTTTAAGGAGAGATCAGCAGTTTTTTCTTTATGTAATTTTGTGTTAATAAAATGTATGGTGACTCATATTTTTTTTACTTTCATTTAAGGAGTATTACATTGTCTATTAAATACAATTTATTGCATTAACCTATCATTTTTAGTTTCCGAGATTTTTAACATTCTTTAAGTGACCCGGATTCATTGCTCTCGAGTGTATTATAAATGCGAAAGTTTGTGAGTGTGGATGTTTGTTACTCTTTCTCGCTCAAACCGCTGAACGGATCGGGTTGAAATTTGGTACAGAGATACATTATAGTCTGGAATAACACATAGGCTACCTTTTATCCCGGGAATAACTTCCCGCGGTAACAAATTTTACGCGGGCGAAGCTGCGGGCATCAGCTAGTATTCTTATATAGAAATAATTATACTAGCATAGTTGGTAAAAAATGCTATGTAATAGCTTTACCGCGGCAGTCCCCGAGTGCCACACGTCTTTTTTTAGTTTACTTACGCAGTTGGGACACCCAAATAGAAATTGCAAAGAGGCGTTTCTCGTTCGTCACCCTTTTCACTAATTTACAGTAGAATCTGCAATTATCAGCATTTTATTTATAAAATGGTTTTCCGCATGACCTGAACCGTTAATGTCCGCGACGCTAATTGGCAAACCGTGTGATGTATAGAGTTGGGTAAAGGGTGTTCAATAATGAATATATTCACACAGATATTAATTGGCAAATGAACAATCTCCATTAACCTTTTGAAATAACGCGCAGGATAAGAGTAATTTATTTCCGATTTTCGATATCAAATCATCATACAGATATGAAGGTATTTTCTTTTCTTACTTATCTATAAACTTTGTTTTGAAATACGTTTTCACTGTACGTGTTCTTAAAATATCAGCGTTGTGCAGATCTTCTTTTGGGATATCCTTTCGAGGGCTTACCCGGGGCTCCCAACCGTAGGACGTGTGTTTTTTAGTTGGTAAGAGTACGGCAAAGCATCCATAGTAGACCTCACATTAATAAAAAGCCGAATGCAGATTTTAACATAAAAGAATGAAATAGTTGCCCCTTTAAAAAGACCTCGTTGAGGTCTGAAAAAAGTCAGGGAATATTTTATCCAAATAATTATATACATATAATACAACTAAACTTCGAAACAAAGTTTTGCAGAATACGCCGATTTTTGTACGGACCCGGTATTTGAACTTCAGACCTCATCAGGGCAGCCGCATACACATACTACTGCGAAATGGAGGTAGTCAAACATATAAGCACATTTGCCGGTAGAAAAGAGCCTTTTAAAATTTTTCACTTGCATAATAAGCACAAATAAACCTAAAGTATGATAAAACAACGAGTTATTGGAAATTTTCTTGTAAATTACGTTGAAATTCAGAACATCGACTATCGGTTAAAATATTACTGGATTAAATGCAGATTACATTTAATAATACACATTTTATGGAACCATTTTATTCGATGATTAATTAATCCCATTCTGACCTTTACCGCGCGGCCGTTAGTTCCAATGAAAGTAGAACAGATCCTCTCAACAGTTTAATTATAATTCTTCTTCCGGGTTCGGATTATTATTGCTGTACCTATTAATGAATTTTGAATTCTAAGACTTTATGATCAGTTAGTAAAGGAACATAATAAATCATGCACATAACTGAAATAGAGATTGTAAATTGAAAATATTATACCGCTTGAAAAATTTATTTGTTTAATGGTCAGTGATGACGTATAAGAAATAGATTATACTGGTCAAGTCTGTTTCGGGCTATGTGTAATGTAGAGTTCATTAGCTTATAACACAGTGATGATCAGTGTTACTCACCAACTAGCGCGAGGTAGCTATGCAGAGAACTCTTTCCCAGGGCGCCTTACTACAGAGATTCCAGTGTGCGTGCAAGGGTAGGCCAGGGCTCTGACGAAAACAGTCAGGTAGGGTGTACACACATATATTTATATAACACAGAGATACACAGAGACACACAGAGAGCTTATTCACTGATAGACACAAATATCACAGGTACACAGAAGTATAGTCAGTGCTTAGGTACTTATGCTACTAAGCTACACATAAGTAGTGGATTTACTGGCCTGCAGAGTGAGCTGAGTGAGAGTGACTGCCTGTTGTTACTGCCAGGTGATGACGGCAGATACCTCTCACATGAGAAGCTCGTGTAGTCCGCACTTCCACGTTGTCGTACCACGTGCAGCCCACTAACTTATAGGTGCGGCACCAGATATCTCATCCGGCAACTAGCCCCGTAGTAAAAAACCCTGTCATGAAAGAAACGACAAATTAAGATCTTGGCTGCGCGACAGACGACAATCGACCCGCTTTGCAAAAGAAGAAGTGACTCACCAGTTTTCTGGGTAAAATGTAGCAAGATGCAATGCAGCAACCCAATCACAGCCCGTTAGGCCACGCGAGGTAACAAATAATCGCGCTTGAGCGAAAAACTGATTCGCGGCACAGTCTCAGAGCAAAAGCCAAAGGACCTCCAACTACCCCAAAGCAGCTCTCGGTCAAAAAAAGTCCTGTCTTTCACGAAAAATCTTAACAAAAGCCCCTTCCTTTAAATGCGAAACGCTTCGTCACCGAACTTATGACATCCTGTCATTCTGACAGCAGAAATGTCACCACTGACAACCGATTAAAAAAAGATAACTCGATAAGGCTGCTTACACATCCTAAATACTGCATCTATAGAAAATAAATGCTACAACCACCCCCCCTTTAATAGTATTTCCTGCGGATATGACACGCTGGAAATACACAATAAAGAAAACAGAAAAGTACTGACTAATAAACAAAGACAACCAGCTAGGTCCTTCAAACACCAGCTGACTACGACCATTACAATACCAAAGAAAGATCCTCCTATGTACCTAACTAGACACTGACTCGTGTACCGGTTAGGCTAAGTAACTAGAGTCTAATGCCCTTCATAGAAAACGAATGCTCCCTTTACTCACTGCCGATACCCTAACACTACCCAAGCTCTCAGGATAATGTAGAGTACTAAGAAGCGAATGAGAGAAAAACGCTCGGTGCGGTGCATAGAAGAAACTACAACGTGACAATTTAAAGTCACGTACACATATAGAAATACAAACAAAAGATTAAAATAGTCTTACATAATGATCACATAGCACTGGTTTAATAAACTAGAGAAACAGTGCTATGTAGTTACGTTAGGTATTGGAGACTGCTCCTCCTGATACTTCAGGATGTCCTTGATATGGTACTCCCCAAGATCCTTACCGTCCAGATCTGACAGCCTATATACTAAAGGGGATCGTTTAGCAGTCACCACACATTTAAGGAACTTAGGAGCTAGCTTAGCAGTAAAATTCTTGGCCTTGTTGGACAGGTAGAACGTGCGTTTGTAAACTATCTGTCCCACTTTCAGCTCTACATGCCTTTTTCTGAGGTTGTAATACTTTTCATTACGCTGGTGGGCAACGTTCAAATGTTTCCTCACCTGGTCGTAAATGCGTTGTATTTCTCTCAGCTTGACACCGAAGGCTGATGGATCGTCTACAGAGACTGAAGTAGGATGGCACGCGATATCTGTCTGCCTGTACAGCACTCCATCCCCAATAAATTCCCTACCATGTACCAAAAAGTAAGGGGTGAAACGAGTTGCTTCGTTAACTGCAGTGTTTAAAGCACACTGTATCTCAACCAAGAACTGATCCCAAGACTTGTGTTGTGACTTCACATAGCATGAGATCGCTTGAACCACATTACGAATAGCTCGTTCCGCCTGATTAGTTTGGGCATGATACCTAGGGTTATAATATATATTAGGTACATTGTATTTAGCCAACAGATCCTTAAATGGCTTACTCACAAACTGAGGGCCATTATCCATGTAAATAGTCTTGCAGACTCCGTGCACGAGAAACACACTCTTCTCTATGAACCTCGCGACTACAGCGCCTGTGGCAACCCGAACAGGGCACAACATGACGTATTTGCTAAAGTAGTCGGAGACCACGATCAGGTGTACGTTTCTATTGCTCGAAGTGGGAAAGGGACCAAGCAGATCGACAGAGATAGCTTCGAATGGCTTCGAAACCCGCTTCGGGCTACCCATTAGGCCGGGACGAGACGTATTTACGGGTTTGTACTGCTTGCATGTTTCGCAATTCCCAACATATTCTTTGACGTCCTCGTACATCTTGGGCCAGTAATAATTTAGGGCTAACCTTTTATGCGTCTTCCAAACGCCACCATGGGCACTAAGTGTGTCATCGTGGTACTTAGAGAGCAGGGGCAAGCGATCCTCCTGAGGTACCACCAGCTTCCAGTCAAAGTCTGAAGTCAAAGAATATTTATTTTTAGTTAACCTATATAGAAGGTTGTCACGAATGTCATAATTTGGTGACTTCCTAGGGTTCTTCCGAACACTATTCATGGTGTGGTCATACCACGGGTCTTTAGTGGGTACTGCATCGAGGGAATCAATTTTGATACGAGACAGAGCATCAGGTACAACGTGGTCTTTACCTTTTCGATGCTCTATGTCAAAATCGAATTGACTGAGCCTCATGCTCCAACGTGCTAGACGACCCGTGGGATTTTTTAGCTTATGGAACCACAGAAGAGATGAATGATCCGTGACGACCGTACATTTTTGGCCTTCGACGTACTGTCGAAATTGTTCCAAAGCGAAAATCACGGCCAGAAGTTCTCGCTCAGTTGTGCTGTAGTTCACCTCGTTCTTGTTGAGAGAACGGCTACAGTAGGCGATAGGGTGCTCAACACCATCGTGAGTTTGTGTCAGTACAGCAGCAACTGAGTAAGCTGACGCGTCACTAAGAATGCGGAAGGGCATCTCAAAGTTAGGCATTTTTAATATAGGGGCAGAAACCAAGGCTGACTTTAGCAGGTTAAAGGACTGTTCAGCCTCAGGGGTCCATTCGAACTTAAGGTTCGTAGAAGTGAGTTTGCACAGAGGTTTACTAATCTTCGAGAAGTTGTTAACAAAGCGACGATACCAGCCGGCCATTCCCAGAAATCTCTTAACCTCCTTAGGGTTAGAAGGGGTGGGATAGTTGAGGATAACCTCAACTTTACCCGGGTCTGTCCGTAAGCCATGTTTGTCCACATAATACCCCAGGTATTTGAGTTCACTCCGACAAAAGTGGGATTTTTTCATATTAATAGTTAGGCCAGCATCCTTGAGTTGCTGATAGACTCTATGTAAGAGCTCTACATGCTCCTCAAAGGTGCTGGACACACAGACTATGTCATCCTGAAACGCAAATACCTTGTTGTCGAACTCGGGACCAAACAGACGGTCCATGAGGCGTTGCATCGTGGCACTGGCACCGACAAGACCGAAGCACATGGAATTGTAATGGAACAATCCTCTCCGGGGAACCGTAAAAGCAGTCTTCTCAGCAGACTGGAGTGAGTCGAATGGAATCTGCCAGTAGGCCGCACTCAGATCTACAGAGGTTAAATACTTAGCATTATTAAGATGGTCTAAGATTTGATTGATATAGGGTAAGGGGTAGGCGTCACTCTTAGACACAGAGTTCAGCTTGCGAGAGTCCAAGCACAATCTGAGGTCGCCGTTCGCCTTCTCCACCATGACCACTGGAGAGTTCCAGGCGGACTGAGACGGGGACACTACTCCCATCTCCAGCATTCGGTCCAGCTCGGCTTCCAGGGCCTTCTGCTTAAGGGGAGAGAGCGGATAATAACGCTGCTTGATCGGCTTGCTGTCACCAGTGTCAATGACATGGTGCACAAGTGAGGTCCGACCTAAACCCACCTTATCAGTGTTCAACGAGTCGAACTTTTCAATGACCTCGTTGATTACACACCTTTGTTTAGTTGTCAGGTTGTCGTAATCCTCGAGGCCACCGTTAAGGGACACAGACTCTATAGGATTATTATCACTAAAGCTATCAAGACTAATATTTTGTAAAATTAACTTATCACTTAACTTAAATTGTTGCCAGAAATCCACTCCAAATATCATGGAGGTGGTTATACCTGGGACAACATAGAACTTGACAACTCGGATAACCGAATTGTACTCAATTGGCAAAGAGATACAACCCAGACATTGCAAGTGAGTGCTGTCTGCAGTTGTAATACGAAAAGTAGGATTGATACTCACAAGATCAAAACCCAGTTCCAAGAAGATGCGGTGCGCTCCCTTACCTAGTATAGAGCAGGAGGCACCGGAATCTAGAAGGCCTAAGACATTTAAATTTAAAACCTTAACAACTAGATACGGTCTAATGTCACTATCCCGTTTAGGAAACAGGACCTTATCAGAAATAGACTCAGATACAGAGTGATGCACAGAGTTCCTAATAAGGCCCTGGCCTACGCGTTTTTTGACTTGCTAGTACAGTGTGAGCAGTCTGGGGTCTTGACTCCTTTGAGACCACACCGGAAACACACCAGCTCCCTTGACTGTGTGCAGCTGTATGCAGTGTGACCGCCCCCGCCGCAACGAAAGCATTTGCGATCGTGGGGGGTAACCGGCGTCTCCACTGCAGACACCTGCTTAGCGGGCTTTTGTACACCTTTGTTCTTAAGCTGGTGTAAGTCAGATGTAATCTCAAACTTGTCAAGAGCAGGCTCATGGAAAGCGTCTGCCCTAGTACGCGCAAGCTCCAAGCGCTTACCCAAACGTCTCAAGTCATCTACAGAGTTGACATCATGCAAGGCCAGTTCCTTCATGTAGTCAGGTCTAATGTTGTGCATGAGAATGTCCAGCTGTTCCTCACTGGGCATCTTACATGACAACCTTGAGAACATGGCTTGCATTGTACATATATAGTTAACCAAGGACTCAGAGCGGGCTTGTGTACGCTGTCTTATCTCGTTCCTGAGGCGGTAATCATAATCAGGAATATCGAAGGTATCTCTAAGCTCACTAATAAGATCCTCATATGAGATGAAGTTAGCTTTGTTTGTACGGAACCAAGACAAAGCCGGTCCATCCAACAGGTCGGAGAAAGCCATAAGGAGTCTAGGCTTAGTAACCTCCCGAGCACATCTAAGTTCCTCTAATCTCTCTAAAAACACACGTACACAAGTAGAACCATCATATTTTAAGTTAAATGAACATAAGTTAAGGGGACGTTCTTTATACACTATGTTACATGTAGAACTATTCCTACTTGAACTAGCTCGCACCGAGCGGTCCTCTCTCACTACTGGTGAAGTATATACCACCTGGTCACGACCCGAAGGATCATCACCATCATCATCCGAACCTTCGGATTCAGAATGACTACTGGGTTCAGCCCTAGCGATGATCTTCACTAGCCTACCACGAATATCCACCAGGTCGGGGCAATCCAGACCACAACGAGCTAACCTACTCAATAAGTAGTTGGCCCTGATGGACACCCTAAGACGAGAATTATTATTGGCGAAAAACTCACCTGACTGAAGAGCCTCCTCCAACTCGGAGACCTTCGGAAGGCAGGTCGAGAGCTCAGCCGATGCATCAGCGGGTACCGGAGCACTCGCTTTGATGCTACCTCGACGGACGAGTCGGTGTGCCGTTCTTAGCTCACTCCGAAGGCCAGACACTGTCGTTTCCGGTTCCACTGAAATACCCATGTGGGACAGCTCGTTAGCAAGTTCATCCTTTCTTAAATAATTTATATATTTTTTCATCTGTGCCATTATGTAAAAATTTACTTACAACAATTATAAAGATAAAATGGCACAGATAGGGATCAATTACAAAGTAAAAATGTAAATTGAGTTACAACAAAGTGTACTAAGTTAGGTAATTATGTTTCAAATTGACTTTTAGAATTTAACAAAGATTAAGGGTATATTAAGAGAGAAAAGTTTCTAAGTTTTCTGATAACACAGTTCAGGTTAATAATTAAAATTACAAGGTATCAACATACCTTCAAAAAAAAATTTATAATTACACAGAGTGAAATTCACTAAGTTAACACAGAGGTGAAGCTATAGAATAATATATGTAATATATTAATCTATGCTAATATAATATTACAATAAATATATGTGTGCACCATAAAAAGGAACATAACAAAGAAAAGAAACACAATAAGAAAAGAAGTGGGTATACCAAATAAAATCAAAAAGTTTTTCCAAAATCACAGCTATTTTAAATTTTTGAATTTAGAATTTTGTGTCTTTTCCAGCCAAAGATGTAGGAAGCTGGAAGAAGACGAAAGGGAAGGTTTTGTGCTTAGCTGCTAGCACCACCAATTAACGTCCTGGAGCGTCTCGGACGATTCACCAGGATGGTTTCGCCAGAGGTAACCACCTATGCACACACACTAGACTGAGGCTACCGCAGAGTAGACCCAGAGATTTGCCACTACGTTGGGAGCCAATTTATAACACAGTGATGATCAGTGTTACTCACCAACTAGCGCGAGGTAGCTATGCAGAGAACTCTTTCCCAGGGCGCCTTACTACAGAGATTCCAGTGTGCGTGCAAGGGTAGGCCAGGGCTCTGACGAAAACAGTCAGGTAGGGTGTACACACATATATTTATATAACACAGAGATACACAGAGACACACAGAGAGCTTATTCACTGATAGACACAAATATCACAGGTACACAGAAGTATAGTCAGTGCTTAGGTACTTATGCTACTAAGCTACACATAAGTAGTGGATTTACTGGCCTGCAGAGTGAGCTGAGTGAGAGTGACTGCCTGTTGTTACTGCCAGGTGATGACGGCAGATACCTCTCACATGAGAAGCTCGTGTAGTCCGCACTTCCACGTTGTCGTACCACGTGCAGCCCACTAACTTATAGGTGCGGCACCAGATATCTCATCCGGCAACTAGCCCCGTAGTAAAAAACCCTGTCATGAAAGAAACGACAAATTAAGATCTTGGCTGCGCGACAGACGACAATCGACCCGCTTTGCAAAAGAAGAAGTGACTCACCAGTTTTCTGGGTAAAATGTAGCAAGATGCAATGCAGCAACCCAATCACAGCCCGTTAGGCCACGCGAGGTAACAAATAATCGCGCTTGAGCGAAAAACTGATTCGCGGCACAGTCTCAGAGCAAAAGCCAAAGGACCTCCAACTACCCCAAAGCAGCTCTCGGTCAAAAAAAGTCCTGTCTTTCACGAAAAATCTTAACAAAAGCCCCTTCCTTTAAATGCGAAACGCTTCGTCACCGAACTTATGACATCCTGTCATTCTGACAGCAGAAATGTCACCACTGACAACCGATTAAAAAAAGATAACTCGATAAGGCTGCTTACACATCCTAAATACTGCATCTATAGAAAATAAATGCTACAAGCTAGTAGCTAATTTGTAAGAAAATAATTACTGAATAACTGATAATAATGTGGTAAGAAAAAACATAAATAGGTACCTTATAAAAGTGGTAATATCTATATATATAAAATGTTGTGTGCGTTTGTGTATCTATTAAAAACTCAAAATTTACTGAATCGATTGAGCTCAAAATTGAACACAATATACAATAGGATTCAGAGATGGTTTTAGGCTACTTTATACACTTTTATCATAACAGCAATAAGAATAAAATAGCTTTAAAAAGTGATTTTACCAATAGATGGCGTTGGTGGTTTTTTTTAAATTATGTTCTGCCAGCTTCAGAACAAAATATTATAAACAACCTATTTAGAAAGCCTTTGAAAATCTTATTTTTTGTAGAAGTTAACATTATTTTCAGTTATTTAGTGACTGCCGCGTACCGCCTGACGGTCGCAAAACCTGTGTATATTTACTCGTCGTTCATTTACAAAATGCAATACCTAATTAGATTAAGCGGATAGCCCTCTAAACCTTTGCAGGTTTCCCCCGATTTTTATACGACTGTAAAATTGTATATTTGGCTATTTCTACTTTTTACGATTCTCATCGTCACCTTCATGGTAAATTTTAAATACTGATTATTTCAACATTTTTTTTAAACAAACACAAAGCGTTTGGTAACTTAAGTAACATATATAAGTCAACAAGTTAAATTTTGAGTCAGATTTGGAAGAATAAGGTTTTGAAGTATTTGATCCCACGTAGGTGACGCGGCGATCCACGAAGGTGACGCAGTAGCTTTACAGACATTATTAATCATTATTTAAGTACAAATTATAAGTTAATTTGTTCTGCCGAATAGTTATATTTATGGTAACAGCTACTTAACTAAAAACAATTACCAGATCCTATACCTACACATGCTTGTGACGTAAAAGTTATTCTGGAACCATTATATTATAAAAATAACACAGTAGGTACATCTCTTTCGCACAAAGTGGCAAATTATCAGTTGTCTAGATCACATAGCATAAGCTTATATTGTCTTAATTTGGGCTAGATGATGTTGTGTGAGAATGTCCGAACCTGGCTACTTATAATGGAAGCACTCTGCGGCTGGACGATCAGCTCACCGAACTCGAGGTAGAACTGGGTCGCATAAACTGGCACATACTGGTGTTGTGCGAAGTCCGAAGAAAGGGGGAGGACACGCTAACCCTTGGGTCGAGTGACCTATTCTACTTTCGGGAAGGTGATGGAAGACATTCTTCCGAGGGCGGTGTCGGCTTTACGGTGAAAAAGGAACTCGTTAGCAGCATTGTGGAGATCAAGAGTGTTTCGCCTTGGGTAGCATACGTAATACTGAGACTTAGCAACAGGACTCCCTGAAGGTGATTCAGGTGTACCTATGCATCAACTTCGAGAAGCACTGACGAGGCAGTTGAGACCGTGTACGAGGACGTGGTGAAAGCATTACACGGTACTGCCAAGACTCACTACAATGTTATGATAGGGGACTTCACTGTCAAAGTGGGAGTACAAGAACGCGGTGAAACGAAAATCGGACTTTTTGGTGTTGGGCGTAGAAATGATCGGGGGCCGCGGGGCAGTATGCTTATCAACTTTCTTGAGGCTCAGGGGCTCTTCTTGATGAACTCATTCTTTAAGAAGAAACCGCATAGAAGGTGGACTTGGCGAAGCCCCAACAAGGTCACAAGGAACGAGATAAAATTCATCATGTCGGACAGGAGGTGTATATTTGGAAAAGATGTCTCTGTGATCAACAGGTTTAATACCGGAAATGAACACCGACTCGTCAGAGCGTCTCTGAATTTAGACTTCCGCGTCGAAAGGGCCCGGATGATGAAGCCTTCTCTCCGACCTACTGCGCTCCAAATAGCTTTGTGTGCCGAGAACATCGAGAAGTTTCAATTGGAGCTTCAAAATCGTTTCGATCTGCTGGAAACCACTGGCAACGATCACGATAAGGCCGACACTGTAGTCAGGACGCTACAACAATTGTCCCGAAGGTTTCAGTCTGGAAAAAAGCAAAAATAGGTGTTCCTAGCTTTCCCCCGAGACCCTCGAGCTCATGAGAATCAAACGGGAAACGCCATCTAAATTTCATTGAAGTGCGAAAATTAGGATGCATGCTGTGTTCGCACTGAGTTCTCGGCTGAACTGAGTCTAAATGAGCGATGTTGAATAGTGTTGCCGAGAATCCAGTTTGCGAACCTCAATAAAAAAATAAAAATCTATGCATACTTACTTTTGGTCTTCGTCAGACCAGAGAGATTTAAACATCAAAATCCGAAAGCTGCTATGACGCGACCTCAGACGATAAAACACCAACATCGTAGAGGCAGCGATCACACAAAATTGGGGTACTAAAGTCTTTGCCCAACAGCTCGGAAGACCTCGTCGGACAAAATTGAAGACAGCGGGTGGCAAAACCGAGACCTCGAGGTTCGAGATTCTCGAAGAAGTTAGGAGCTTCTACAGAGAACTATATGCATCACGGAAAAAAAGACCGACGGGACCTAGCGACCGTGGCCACAGAGCCCCACTAATGCGCCACTATACCGAAGACATTCTGGATATTGACCAGGGCGAGGTCAGGGCTGCTCTCGAACAACTAAAAACCAATAAATCCCTGGAGAGGACGGAATAACGACTGAGCTTCTTAAAGCTGGCGGGACTCTAGTTCTCAAAGAGCAGACAAGTCTCTTTAATTCCGTCCTCCAACAGGGACAAACACCTAAAGCGTGGAGCGGGAGTGCGGTGGCTCGGTTTTTCAAAAAAGATGACAAGACCTTGCTGAAGAATTATATACCCATCTCACTCCTTAGCCATGTTTACAAGTTGTTCTCGAGAGTAGTCACAAAGTACAAACCGCCTTGCCGGAAAACTCGACGAGTACTAGGTACCTAAATGTATTTAAGTTGATATAAGTATAAGGTAGTAGGTGCCTTGATTAAGCTTTAGGTGGCATGACTCTTTCCCAGGATTTCTTCTTGAGACTTGGACGCGAAGGTCATTGTGTCTTTGTTCAAAAGTTCTTAGCATGCCGCACGCCTCAAGAAGCGGAAAAGCATCTGAACTAACCCAAAAGACGCAAGATAACACCCGAACCCGTAGGCGAGGCCACGGTGATAGCCTAAGCCTGTCGGGTACCCTGATACATCTTTCTAAGGAGTTACCCGAGGCGCCTAATACTAGACGGGTAAGTAGCTACGATGTGGGTTTTAGACGGTTTGGATCTGGCATAACGTCCGGTGGAATTTCTACTCCTATAAAAGGGCTTCACACGGAATGTTATAGGTATTGCTCTGTCCTTTGCCATGATTGTAGGTACCTACTTATTTGTTCTACTATTATTCCGCTACATATCTACTGCAATACGAATCTAAAAGAGTACCACTCTTACTGAAACTAGTCAGAGATCACCTTCGTGGCATAAACTCACCTTCGTGGGTAAAACGCCACGAAGGATGTGACACGAAGGTAACGAAAACATAGCTTTTTTTTTAATTCCGACAAAGTTTAGCCGTTACGTTTTAAATCAAATACTACATAAATATCTCAATTAATTTGCGGTTTCAATTAATAAACTCTGACTTCAATAGCTATTATACAATGTACAAAAAGTCACCCACGGAAAGTACTCGAATTAAGTGTCAAATGTAGAAACTTACCGATATTTTTTTTTCTCAAGGAGCCAGAAGTTGCACGTTGCACTCCCGCGATACCCGATCACGAATAACGTTCAGTTAAGTTGAGTTTTGTTATTGGGGCGGTCGTTTTGGTCAACAGTAAACCGTTTACTACGCAAATTTAGAGTGCCTAGATTCGTGTGACCGATGTATATTGTGTTTTAAGTTCTAAATAATAGTTAGAAGATTTTTTTTGTAATACTGTGTGTGTAGTGTATGTTATTACGGTGAATTTAGTGTATGTAACTTCAAAATCTATGGAAATTTGGTGAAGCAGTAACCAAATGTTTAACTGAATCGGGAAGTGTGACACGAGTAGAATGCGAAAAATGACCCCGATTTTGACCTTTCGTGTTAATTTTTGGTATGAATATTTACTTTTATTGCAACAAATTTCATGTATTATATAGCTTAATAGCTGTTTTATCCACTATTTTAAAACATTTCTTTCTAACTCATACGGTTTAGAAAATATAAGCGTGTGACCATCAAATTTAAGCAACCAGGAGAAATAGCCATTTACTGGTATTGATTCATAGTATGTCTATTGACATCGTAACCGTCACCCAGTCACCATATCAAGGTCATTGACACCTCTCAGCGAGAGGTTTGTGCACTAAAACCTTATTGCATTCAATATTAATCTGTTCTGTTTATAATTAACCGTTACTGTTCTTAAAAACAAAACCTTAATACGATGAAACCATACGATGAAATATCGGTCAAGGAGATAATATACCTACCTGCTGTTGCACTTTCTCTAAACTGACAAAATAAACAAATTGTCTGTAAAGGGCATGGAGCGCAATTTACTCCACGGTAAAGGATCTCATCAAAACCGGAAAAAAGCTATTCTTATCCGTAGGCGCCGATAGAGGTCGTCACTTACTAATCATATATTTGGGTAAATGCTCCCGCCCTGCCATGCAGTTCGGGGGCGCCTGTACCTACTAGGAGCTGCTAGCGCACGTCCTCAGAATATTTGTTGACCGTGGGCGTAAGGTCGGGGGACCCCGCCGGTAATTAAGTTAAGTAAGTGGCGGCATTCTTCGAAGTACGAGATAGAAAGAGAGTGGGAGCTCACAAAATTTAAAAAAAATGCTGCCTTCTCTTCAACTAATTCAAAACTACGATAAGATAGGTAGTTCTTAGCCATAAGACCGCCCATTGTACCTACTCTCATATAAATAGTTTTGAAGTCTTTATTAATATAGTCTTGCTTTTTTTTTCATCTTACTTCTTACTAATATCACAGGGCGGAAACTACATACAAAAATGTTCGTTTTCACCCACACTAATATGTATACACGTAATGTGAACGCTTGATTGTGTGTGTGTGAGTATACTAGGGACACTAGCTATGGAAACAAAATAATAAGGAACAGAACGCAATCTCATGTATGTAGGTACATTTACATACCCTCGTCTAAGCACAAATTAAACCAAAACAATAGCACTACTACTCCATATTTAACATTCGATAGATCAGTCTATCGATTAATAAATATTCAAAGAATCGTTCAGTCGAAGCAGCGATAAGCGACGAAAAGTTGTTTCGCAATAAACTCTATTCGCACAATCGTTCAATCGATATTTCAATAATCGAACATAAATGTCTCTCGAAATTAAGTTACGGACCCCACGGCAATAGACACATCAAGTTTAGTGGGGGGATAGCGAAGCTTACTCGGTGGGAGGTACCTACAATAAAAAACTAGATATTAATAAATACTTAAATATACCTAAGTGGAATATATTCTCACACGGGAACACCCAAAAATTTCGAAATATGTTTTTCCGAATTTCAATATTCCGAAGTTCAAAATTCCGAAGATTATAATTCCTAAGAAACAAAGCTCCGAATATTCAAAAGGACGATTTTCATTTATCCGAAAGTCATAAGTACGAATTTTTATTTTTCCTAATTTCAATAGTACGAATAATGAAAAGACCGGACTCTTATTTTCCCGAAAAACATTATTCAGAATTTCAAATATCCGAAAATTCACTGTTTAAGTTTTTTTTAATAAAGTACGGTCAAGTCTAACTACCGAAGATATTATTTCCAAGTGAGTGGAAGGCAAACGACAAAACAAAAAAAAATAACCACGATGGCTAAGGCCGGAGCTACGCTCCGCTTCGCTTTCGCCTTAGCCTTCTAACCTAACCTATCCGAGTCGAGGTGTTAACCATAATAAGTAATTTTTTTTTTGTTTTGTCGTTTGCCTTCCACTCACTTGGAAATAATATTTTCGGTAGTTAGACTTGACTATACTTTATTTAAAAAAACGGGTGGAATCGGGAACATAAATAATCGTCTTTAATGATAAGTTTTCGGGTTAAAACAGGAACGGGTGGAAACGACATTCACCCTTCGTATTTATGATATTTCGGATTTTTGATAATCGGAGTTCGTATTTATAATATGGTGGATTTTTAATGATTCGGAATTCAACGGTTCGGTTTCTTGAAATTCGGCATTCTGACAGTCGGAATTGTTAACATTCGGAATTTTAAAAATTATGACTTTTAATAAAAAGGATTTATGAAACATCGGATTTTTTACTTTCGGGATTTCGAATCATTCGGATTTATAAAATTCGGAATTATGAAATTCGTGATTGTGACTTTCGGGATTAAGTTTTTCGTATTAATGTAGTGTACCCTTCTCACACAACGTCATAACGTCACCTAGCCCAAATTAAGATAATATAAAAGCCTGTGCTGTGGGATCTACACAACTGATAGATATTATACCCAAGTACTTAATTTATGTATTTCTAAAATATGTAAAATGTTGATTTCGGAGTTTGGATGTTTTCTATGTATAATGTAGGTATGTGGATTATTGTGGATCATACAAATAGGTACTTGGACCGACCGCGAAAATGACTATAGGTAGATACCTATCTACATATATTATTATAATTATCTACTTACCTAAAATATCAAAATTGTCTTACAAGTATGTAATTATATTACCTAAAAGGTCCCTTTTCGTTTTACCAAAAACGAAAAATTACTTTTCAAATTTGACCCTGAAAGCCTTCTTATTATAGGACCTATTTAAGAGGGCACGAATCATTGACCTAAGTAGGTAGATACCTCAATGGAAAAGGTTATTGACAAACGGAAGCCTAATAAACTAAAACCTATTTTACCTTTTACCTACCTATTTTTTTATCTATATAAGGTAGTGTGTCACATCACTAAAATGACGAAATTTGAGTCATGACGAGTCATACGATGAAATCAATTAAGGATCGTTAACATTTTGTATTTTGTTTGATAGAGTTTATTTTTACGAATTTAAAAAAAAATACCTATTAAACCGCATAGTCCAACACATAAATTTATATATATTATGTGTGATAAAAATTACAATTAATTAATTACACATCAATCCTACTAATATTATAATTCTGAAAGTTTGTGAAGGTGTTTGGATGTTAGTTACTCGATCACGCTCTAACGGCTGAATGGATCTGGCTGAAATTTAGTACTTACACGTATAAAGTATGGTCTAAAATAACACATAGGCTACTATTATCCCGGGAAAATGTTCCCACGCAAAGTGGGAACGGGAACCAAATTTCACGCAGGCGAAGCTATTTCAACTAGTACAGTAATAGTACAGTATAGTACAATAATAACTATAACTATCAAATACAATCGAAATAGTCAGTACCTAATAAGCATAACTTATTAGTCAAATAACACACCCCTACCGTTCCGTTTGTTCCCGGTGCAAGGTGCCCATAGGTACGCTCGCGCTAGCGGCTATCGTCATTACTACGCTGAATGGCTATGGCCAGCCTTTGCCAGTTGGAGCAGTTGGCCAGTTTTGGAGTTCTGGAGTTTTGGAGTTTTGTAGTTTTGGAGTTTTGGAGTTTTGGAGTTTTGGAGTTTTGGAGTTTTGGAGTTTTCGAGTTTTGGAGTTTTGGAGTTTTGGAGTTTTGGAGTTTTGGAGGGAGTTTTGGAGTTTTGGAGTTTTGGAGTTTTGGAGTTCTGGAGTTCTGGAGTTTTATAGTTTACTAGCTGACCCGCGCAACTTCGTTTGCGCCACATAAGAGAGAGTATTACCTGTTCCCGTCGCATTTACTCCCGTCACGTTGCGTTTACTCCCGTAGCGTCTCGTCGTTAATATTCAATACTACGTGAGAGAGAGAGAAAGAGAGAGAGAGAGAGAGAAAGGTTTGTCGTCGCGTGTATTCCCGTCGCATTATTTTTAATAACAATTTCGTTTATGAAAGAGGTATCCCGTGGCATTATTGTAGAAAAAAATAAATGCCATTAACCTTTAACTGGTGACATGGTTTTTTTATAACATAACTGGTGACGAGCGGCCTGACAGGCCGCTGCCATAATTGGTCTATAATACATTATATTATTATATGGTAGGTTATCCTAATGTTTATTTTGTGTTAAATTAAATATTTAAGTAAAAATTAAAACAACGTCATATAGTCTAAATATAATTTTAATTAGAAACTGGGTCGTTACTAAGTTTTGGATCTCTGTAATTGAAAAACTAGAATCGAGATCAACGATTGCTTATAAAATAGTAAAAATCAACATAAATTATAAAATATTTGTTTTTTAACAAAGTTCAAACACTAATCATCTTAAAAAAACATTAAACTCTTATCACAAGGGTCATGTCTCAAAAATGACAACTGTCAATCTTTAGTATTTTTATTGACAGATATGGCATAATTGCTTCGCACACTGCAAACACACATGTTTTATCGCATGATATACATTCGTCACTGTCACTCTCTGCAAGCTGATTTTCCTGGTGTATTATATCATATATACAGGTTCTTCGTCTTCAGAAGCATTTTCTTCCGTCTCCGAGTTGTGGTCGCTATGCTCCGGGACATAATTTTTGGAAAAATCTTCAGCTTCCGATCCACTTGAGTTTTCTTGTGCTAAACCAGTCTACAATTCGAGTAGGCACTACATTTTTGTTAACAACCTCTCTACGCTTTTTTCTAGGAAGTCCAGAGTCATTCATAGTAAGAAATATCTAAAAAAAAACGCAATACAACACTACAGTGTAATTCCAAAAAAGTTACGTAAGTGGTGACATAAGGTCTGAGAGGCCGCCCGAGAATTTTCAATCGATCTAACTTACCGATTTGGGCCTGTCCGACGCAACTATCCCCCTCTAGGGCACAGCCTACACTAAACTCGAAGCTACTCAGGCGCTCAAACATGGGAAATGCGGGGAAGGGGGTGATATGATGTTTCGCTTACGCCGCCGCCGCTCGGCCTGTGAGACCGCACGTCACCAGTTAAAGGTTAAAATGGTTATTGTGCACCAACCCAAAGATAGACACATGCTATCGCGCAATTTTTTTAGAACTTTTTTAAGAGAAACTATTTTGTAGTAGGTGCATATTTTTTACATAACTATAAATATTTACGCAGCACACGCAACGAAGCTCTCAAAAGGAATAACTTTTCCCCCGTTTTTTAAACATTTACTATTACTGCTCTGCTCCTATTCGTTGTAGCGTGATGCTATATAGCCTATGACACTCCGCAATAACGTAGCTTTCTATTGGTGAAGAATTTTTAAAATCGGTTCAGTAGATACCGAGATTACCCCTTACAATTTAATAAATATACAAACACACAAACTTTACCTCTTTTTAATATTAGTATAGATAAAATGGGACTACCTTGGGAGTATCTATTTTCGAACGAAAAAATATTTTTCAGATCGGTCTATAAACGACGGAGTTCTGCGCGTAAAACACATAAAAAAAATAAAAAAAACGCTTGAATTGAGTCCTCCTTGTTTGAAGTCGGTTAAATAATATTAGTCACGCAGCACACGCAACGAAGTTCTCAAAAGGAATAACTTTTCCCCCGTTTTTTAAACATTTACTATTACTGCTCCGCTCCTATTCGTTGTAGCGTGATGCAATATAGCCTATGACACTCCGCAATAACGTAGCTTTCTATTGGTGAAAGAATTTTTAAAATCGGTTCAGTAGATCCCGAGATTACCTCTTACATTTTAACAAATATACAAACACACAAACTTTACCTCTTTATAATATTAGTATAGATAAAATAGGACTACCTTGGGAGTATCTATTTTCGGACGAAAAAATATTTTTCAAATCGGTCTATAAACGTTGGAGTTCTGCGCGAAAACACATAAAAAAAACGGTTGAATTGAGTCCTCCTTGTTTGAAGTCGGTTAAATAATATTAGTCACGCAGCACACGCAACGAAGTTCTCAAAAGGAATAACTTTTCCCCCGTTTTTTAAACATTTACTATTACTGCTCCGCTCCTATTCGTTGTAGCGTGATGCTATATAGCCTATGACACTCCGCAATAACGTAGCTTTCTATTGGTGAAAGAATTTTTAAAATCGGTTCAGTAGATCCCGAGATTACCTCTTACAATTTAACAAATATACAAACACACAAACTTTACCTCTTTATAATATTATTAGTATTAGTATATTAGTATTAGTATTAGTATAGATGAGTTTTGGAGTTTTGGAGTTTTAGAGTTTTGGAGTTTTGGAGTTTTGGAGTTTTGTAGTTTTGGAGTTTTGGAGTTTTGGAGTTTTGGAGTTTCGGAGTTTCGGAGTTTTGGAATTTTGGACTTTTGGACTTTGGGCTTTTGGACTTTTGGACTATTGGACTTTTGGACTATTGGACTTTTGGACTACTACTAACTCCTATGATATTTCTTTCGAAAAATAAGGTCATGAAGAAAGAACCACTCGACCGATTTTGTGCAAACTTCACATAATAAACCATCTGCTAAATAGTCTCAACAAACCCTAAACATTTGGTTTGGATAGGTGAGCCCGTTCTTGAGTTATAAAATTACAACGAAAAGTGGCATTGATTTTCATATATATAGATTTAACAAAATTATAAAAAATAAACGAAAATGTCGAAAGAAATTCCACCCACCAAATGGAAAACCATGGTAAATTCAGGACTACTCTCACAGTCTACAAAACTACTGACAGTAACCCTAACGTAAGCGACTCGGTAATCTGCCTCTTTTGTGCTGTAATTCAAAGCTCCCGGGGTGTAAACAGACGAATACACTGAGTTCCTAATTTTTGTAGTACGACAGAAAAACTATATTTTGAATAACTTGATTCTATATTAGAAGGAAGGAGAGAGAGATAGACATATGGCTCCGAAGATACAGTTGACACTAGTTCGAGGGCAGGCGATTCACATACAATGTACCTATTAGTTTGTGTCATTAAAGAATTTATTATTTGATTATTATTAGGTATATAGCCTCAATTTGTAGATTTTAATTCACATTAGTAAAGGACAACCACAGATGTAACGCGAATTAAAATCCTTTATGGAAAGGTATATAAGACAGCTAAAATTGGCTATAGATATTTGTCGGCCTAATTTGTTAACCTGCTAAGTCCATTTTGACATATTTTACAGGAGGAGGAAAAATGTGAATAATATTTCTATTAATTAAGCAATCAAAATTCTGAAAATCCCGTTGGTTTCTATAATGTTTTTGGACGTTTTAACAATATATTTAGCAGTATAAATTATTCGTGATTTAAAATATTTAGGAAAACAATTATTAAGCAGTATGTCTAGGTGAAGTTTTAATTTTTTTTTTTTTTGTTTTTTTTTTTTGTTGACGCGGGGAACGCATTTACGCGCCTTCATCCCAGCTGCGGGGGCAGCTAGGATGGTGTGTGGGACTCCCGGCCCGGTCCGGAGTGTACCGTCCTACCCACTAAACCCCGCGGTGTTCCTCCTCACCCTTTAGCCGGGCCGAGGGATATCAAAAGATTATTCACGTCGACCCGGCTAGGGGCGCCCCGTGAATTCGGGGCTCTCCTCGGGGGAGCCGGATGGGCGGCTCCCCAAAGCTCCCTAAAGGAACTGAAGATCATCACGCCTGCACCGCTCTCGAGCGCCCCTCTGTAATAGAGGAGACAGAGAGCGGCTGGCGCAGGCGTGCGCTAATGGGCACCCCCGGAACACGGGGAAGGTGCCCACCGCCATGTGACCGTTGGTGGGCGGGGTCCCCCGACCTTACGCCCACGGTCAAGAAACAATCGGGGGCGCGCAGTGACTTCTTACCGCGGCGCCCCCGAACTGCACGGCAGAGCGGGAGCATTATCGGATACTACCGCTCCCCCGTACAGTGCACCTCCCGCTTTGCCGCCATCGCGACTCAGCACGCCTGACTACCGACCATGGCTTGCACCATGACCAGCAGTGACAGGCCCCTACTGTTGCTGTACGGAGCGGCCGCACGGACGGAACGGCCGCACGGGCGGAACGGCCGCACAGACGGAACCAGCCCACCGCACTGGCAGCCCGCACACACGCAGCAGCCGGTCAAACACTGCCGCGCTACGTAACTACCGCACAGGTGGACTGCCGTACAGGCAAAATCAGCCGCACAGGCGGAACAGCCGTACATGCGGCCGCTGCCGCACAGCAAACTTGCTCCAACCGGCCGCAGCCGAGAGCAAACCTCACTATCGTTGCAACGCTTCCACCGGGTATCCGGGAGCTGTCGCAACCCCGCGGACCTTGAAGGCCCGCCATACCACGACCCCCTCGTGCAATGGGGTCAACTCCGTCAAACGACGGCCGAAAAACGGTCCCAATGCTTCCACCGGCCAGAAAGCCGGGAGCACTGGGGCGTCCGCCAAGGTGTGTTGCGGTGCACAACACCGTAGGCCTAGCAGGCCCACCCAACTGCGACCCCCTCGCCATGGGGTCAGCTTGCCGGGATATCGGTACATCGACTAATGGGGGCAGCACGCCGCACCCATTAGCCGATGTTCCAGGGTGCACCGTCTTAGTCCAGTTGCCACACCCCCCGGGCATATAGCCCAACGGGATAGAAAACTGGACCAAGCTCACTAGGAGGTTTCCCGACCTAGCACCCCAGGTGAAGTTTTAATTTGCTTCAGGACTTAGCAGATTTTCTTATGATTGTAGTATGGTGTAAACTCGTAGATAAATTAAAACGAAGTCCATCAGTAATCAAAATAATTATTATTTATTATTAAAAATTAAACAATCAGTCTTATTTAATAGGAAACAGTGGTAATATATTACAGTATCCCTTACAGTAGTTTTAATAATAAGTACGTTACTATGTATTGTGTTGGTTCTGTGGTATTATGTATAACACATAATACTACAAAACCAACGCATAATGCAGGATACTCCGAAGTATTTTGTTATAATTAAGGATCACAATTTATTATTGCTTTACTACCATAGATATCACAATCAGTTAATTTAAAAAATAATTGAAGAACGCGACTAAAACGAAAGTGATGATATTCGAAAGAGAAGAGGACAGAACGAACGCCAGGATAACTGTAAATGATGTAGTGCTGGAACAGGTGGATGAGTTTGTATATCTTGGATGTGCATTTAGCAGGGATGGACGGTAGACCGCTGATGTAGAAAAGAGGGTAACTGCGGGCAATAGTGTGAATGGAGCGTTAGGCAAACTTTTAGGTAACAAGGGCTTCAAAAGGCCCAGCTCGCAGTACACAATGCGGTGCTGATACCTACGCTAACGTATGGAAGCGAGAGTTGGGTATGGCAGGAAACGCATGAAAGTAGAATAAACGCGGTCGAGATGCGCGCGTTACGCAAAATCTGCGGAGTAACGCTCGCAGATCGCGTTCGGAATGAAGATGTAAGAAAGAGAGTTGGTCTGAAAGAGAGTGTCGGTGTTAAAGTAAGGAAGGGCATGCTACGATGGTTCGGGCATGTGGAACGAATGGGAGACGAAAGAATGACAAAACAGATATACAACGCGAAAGTGGATGGACGTAGGAGTCGGGGAAGGCCACGACACACCTACCACGACCAAATTAATCGTGTGTTAGTTGAAGGTGGTGTCAAGAGCCGTAGGAACCGACGTGCATGCATGAAAAGAAAACTGAAAGTTGAAGAAGCAAGTGAGGTGTGTATGGACCGTGCCGTGTGGCGCTCGGTTCTTTCTGCCTACCCCGCAAGGGATTTGGCGTGAAGATAGATAGATAGATAGATAAAAAATAATGCAAAACAGAAAAAAATTACTTCTTAATTAACAATATTTAAAAATCAGTCTGGTTTGGTAGAGGCTTTGTTTTGATTCCCATTCTGGCAATAAATATAACTTTTGAGACGTCGCTCTGCAATAATGAGATTCCATTACGGGAAGAGCCTCCAGAAACTGGATAAGTGATTGCTTCGGCTCCGAAGCAGATTCAGATCTTTGTGTGGAACGTCTTAGTATACTTGGAGGCCGCATTGAAAACTCCTGCTTTCAATTTTGAACCGTCCATCTTCCTAAATCTAAAGTGTTTAAAAACATTTTTCGACATACTTTAACATTTTGATCATTTACTTTTAAATGATAAACAAAGGTGTTAGCCCTCTTGGTGCTCCCTTCGGTGTTTCGATTTCGTGGCCGGACAATCGGAATACTTGTTACGCATTCGTTAACAAGGGTCTTTTTTTTTTCAAGCAAGACTCCGAAATAGATTAAAAATGCTCCTTCTTACGTCTTCATCTACTGTTTCACATTTTAAAGTACTGTACTTCCCAATTTTACAGGAGCATCTTGATTTAAGGGATCGCGCTTCTTTAATTTTATTATAATTCCAACAATCCTTTTTTCTCTCTCTTCCAAAATATGATTTACCTTCTTGTCTTCTTTGTTTATTTTTTTCGTTTACCCATTCCTTTTTATCAACTTTAAAACGTTTCTTTCGTTTCTTACTCTTTTTAATTTTAGCAAGCGAATCTGAGTCGGAATCAGAATAAGGCACAAGCTTTATCTCTGTATCACTACCGTCCGATATCGGCGGATTAGGTAGAACATGATGTGTGTTTTCAACATGAGGTAGAATTTCTATAGGACTGGTATTTGGTTCATAAGATATTGTTTTACCTAATGTTTGAATAGTATGTGTATCGGAGTTTATGAAATCTGATGTCAAAATGTGTGTTGCTTGTGATTCTATTTCTACTTGTGATGGTATTATGATCAAATTCTCATCTGTGATGAAAGTATTGAGAACATCGTAAACAGTTGACAATGTTTTATCGTCTGAAAGCACGTCATTGAATGTAGTATTGGGAAATTGTAAGCTAGGACAGTTACTATCTATATTTTCTGTAATAAAAGTACTGGGTAATTCAACATTACTCAGTGTAGTTAGGTTGGTATCATCATTTACCTCATAATAAGTTTCGTTAGTATCTAAATCTGACTGTCCTGGTATAAACGTTCTTAATTCTGGACATTGTAACAGAATATCTTCTAAAACGTGTATAACTTTATTTGGATGATAATCTGACTTCGGAGTTACATTTTAAGATTTTTTCTTTAAGTTACAATCCTCAGAAACCAAAGCCACAATTTTTTTCCCCCGATGCATTCTGAAAATATTGTAAAACAAGATTTAAATTTAAAAAAAAAGATCAAGACAAAATAAATGGAATTTAAAATGGGCACAGACCTAAAAAGTAATTTTAACTGAACTAATTATTTGTAAGTACATTCATAATTAGTTTTATAATTTATTTAATGAGTTATGTACATACTCTTCGGAATTATATTTAATTCAGCCATTAATTAATAAAAAATCAATAAATTGATAAACTGCTAAATTCGTGTTCAAATACGATAATGTAGTAAGTAAACCTGCCAAGTCCCAAATGTTTAGGTAAGGAGTTGAATGTGACTAAAAACATTTGATTTAGGCTCTAAACGTAAAATAAAACTTACAAATAAAACAATTTTAACTTACCTTGTTTCTAGTTAGTTGTTTACACTTGTTAATTTCCGTCCATATGAATTAAATATTACAAATCTTGACGCGTCGCTAACGGCACGCGAGTCTGAGAGCGTTGTCAGTACGAAACTGAGACCCCAACAGGATTTAACAGGTTTACATTGTGGAGATTGACTAGTGATCAGAAAGCAGTTTTTCGGGCATAGGATTTTTTACGTTTTTTGGCTAATATAGCTGTCTATCTATCTATCTATCTATCTTCACGCCAAATCCCTTGCGGGGTAGGCAGAAAGAACCGAGCGCCACACGGCACGGTCCATACACACCTCACTTGCTTCTTCAACTTTCATTTTTCTTTTCATGCATGCACGTCGGTTCCTACGGCTCTTGACATCACCTTCAACTAACACACGATTAATTTGGTCGTGGTAGGTGTGTCGTGGCCTTCCCCGACTCCTACGTCCATCCACTTTCGCGTTGTATATCTGTTTTGTCATTCTTTCATCTCCCATTCGTTCCACATGCCCGAACCATCGTAGCATGCCCTTCCTTACTTTAACACCGACACTCTCTTTCAGACCAACTCTCTTTCTTACATCTTCATTCCGAACGCGATCTGCGAGCGTTACTCCGCAGATTTTGCGTAGTGCGCGCATCTCGACCGCGTTTATTCTACTTTCATGCGTTTCCTGCCATACCCAAATCTCGCTTCCATACGTTAGCGTAGGTATCAGCACCGCATTGTGTACTGCGAGCTGGGCCTTTTGACTTAAGCCCTTGGTACCTAAAAGTTTGCCTAACGCTCCATTCACACTATTGCCCGCAGTTACCCTCTTTTCTACATCAGCGGTGTACCGTCCATCCCTGCTAAATGCACATCCAAGATATACAAACTCATCCACCTGTTCCAGCACTACATCATTTACAGTTATCCTGGCATTCGTTCTGTCCTCTTCTCTTTCGAATACCATCACTTTCGTTTTAGTCGCGTTCAAATGTAAGCCTCTCATTAGACAATCATCTTTCATCGTTGTGATTAGTGACTGTAGTTCTGATGGCGATTCGGCTATGAGCACGGCATCATCTGCATACAGCAAACAGTTCACAAGTAAGTCACCCATTCGCAATCCAACATTCATCGATCTTACTCTCTTAAGACAATCGTCCAGGTACAGGACAAACAGCAGAGCCGACAGCACGCAGCCCTGTCGGACGCCAATGTTGACGTCAAACCAGGGAGACAGGCTGCCGCCCACCCGCACACATGCCGTACATCCCACATATGTAGACTGCACAGCACGAAGCAGCGCACCATCAATCCCGTATCCTGGCAATATATCCCAGAGATCCTTCCGTACAACTCTGTCAAATGCTTTCTCCATGTCCACAAAACCGCAGAAAACCTTCCGGCCTACAGCCAGCTGCTTCTCTACGATGTTGCGGAGAGAGAAAACTTGGTCCATACATCCCCTTCCATTTCGGAAACCACCCTGCGCCTCCCACAGTAATCCGTCAGATTCCACCCTCATTCTCCTTTCAATAATTTTGCCATACACTTTAGCTGCTATACTGATCAAACTGATGGCCCTATAGTTGGCGCACTCCATACGTGAGCCCTTGCCTTTATACAAGGGCACGATGATAGCACGCCTCCAGTCCATTGGGACCCTTCCAGTCTTCCAGCATAGATTGCTCAATGACCAGAAGGCGTCTCGGACGCAAGGACCACCTAATTTGATCATTTCAGCAGATATCCTATCAATTCCCGCAGACTTTCCATTTTTCAAGCTTCGTATCGACCATTCAATCTCTTCCAAAGTAATATCTCCGCTTGATGCTTGCACCGCAAGATCAGTCATCGACTCCCTCGCAGTGCCCGCATCCGGGAGATATTCATACATTTCTCCAAAGTACTCATTCCACCGCTCTAACACCTCTAATGGGTTCGCAAGAATGTCCCCAGCTTTACTCTTTATCTTATCCATTCTGGAAACTGACAAACAGCTCCGAGACTTCTTGACCTCCCTCCAAAAGAGTTTGGTATTTGTCTCGAAGTTCCTCGTCAGCTTCTCTTCCGCAATCAAATTTATTCTTTCACGCTTCTCTTTCACTAAAGCTTTGGCTTCATTCTTGCAGAGGCGGTAAATTTCTTTCTTCGTGTCTTTCATACTGTCATTCAGTTGCAAAGATGAGACATAATCCAACCACGCTTTCTTCTTTCTTGCTACGCAGGATTGTACCTCTGCATCCCACCAGGCATCACCTTTCGAATGTTCATGTCTCTTTGCACTCCCACATGCTTCTTTTGCACTATCCACTATACTTTCTTTCATAATATTCCAGCATTCATCCACATCTAAGTCGGAAAGGCTCGCGTTTGCAAGCCTTTCACTGACTAAGCCTACATACATACTCCTTATGCTTTCATCTTCCAGTTTTTCACTCTTTATCCTTTCATAGTCTCCGAAGGGGACACGCACTCGCCAGTGCCTCCACTTCTTGAAAAGACCAACAAACCGGCTTACCACCAGGTAGTGGTCAGTTTCAAGAGTGGGGCCTCTGTAGGCTCTTGTATCCCTTATAGCCTCTCGGAGACGACTGTCTATCAAAATCAAATCAATTACACTTTTTTCTTCCTTCCGTCTCCAAGTATACGTGTGGATATCTTTGTGACGGAATAAACTGTTCGCCACAAGGAGGTCTCGTTCCAAGCATACGTCTAAGATTGACTTACCAGCATCATTCGCTCTCTTATCTCCATGCGGACCAAGGACAGCATCGAAGCCATCTCGCTTGGTCCCCACCCATCCATTCAAATCACCACACATGATCAACTTTTCATTCCCCTCAGCCAAATCGAGGACGTCCCTAACGGAATCCCAGAACTCCGCGAGCACTTGGGGATTAGCCGAGCTGACGGGAGCATAGGCTGCGACCAAAAAAACTCTTGTGATCCCCAGTTTTATACGTACCCATAGGAGTCTTGGGCCTGCCAATCCATAATCTTTCACTCCAGAAGCCAAACGGGAGGAGAGCAAGACACCCACTCCCTTACTGGCATGATCCTCTTGGTCCACTCCGGACCACAAAGCAATTATGCCGCCAGGAAGATCGTCAATGCCGCTCCCCTTCCGCTTCGTCTCTGTGACACACAATACATCCAGGCATCGCTCTTTCATTACATCTATCAATTCATTCATCTTACCTTCCATACCACCACGCACATTCCACGTGCCTATCCGGCACTCGGCTCCTCGCATCCCGCCAGAGTTGGCGCTGCGTGAAGGGTGGCGGCCCCCTTCGCCGCGTGCGCATGCAGTCATACCGACGGGGGCACACCGGTATGCGTCGCCTCGGGGGGACGCCCTAGCCCTGTCGGGACTCATTTCTCGGTAGTGATTGGTTTCGCGTTTTCGCTTTCGCCGCTACTTACGGGGAGGGCCCGAGCACAGGTAACGCTCTTCGTGAAGGCACACTACATCCTCCCATATCCCATAATATAGCTGTTATTTCTTAAATGATACGGTAGATATTGGATTGAACTTTCGAATAGATATAAAATCTAAAAATCGCCAAAAAATGGACTTAGCAGGTTAACGAATTAGGCCGACTAATCGCTTAGTTATGGCTGGATTTCTTTAATGAATGATAGTCGGATCTCCGTCCGACATCCGTTGTTCGGGGTCGTAAAGGAAACGGAGGGATTAAGTTAAAAAGCTTTTTAAAACACTCTCCTTGATAGATTTGGTAGAATGCAGTCAAAGCGAATAAAAATTTCGTATGATAATATTTGATATTTGTTTAGTACGTAAAATTAAACGTATGAAAGCTCCTCTAAAAGAATTTACTAGTCATAATGAACACATTTGCTACATATACTTAAGAAAATTGGAACATACTTCTAAGTAATCCCATATATTTACTATGGACATAAACATCACAAAATGCATTTACTAGAGATAAATGACGCATCTGCAGCACAAGCGTTGATTATGCTTAGTAATTTAATATTATCGCAGAGAATGATTACTAGCCTTAAACAATTTTTCTTCATTTAAAATATTGAAATATACTAATTGTATAAATATAGTATCGCACATGCAAAGTTCACATTTCAAGGAATCGAACAAATCAATAAAGCTTAGAATATTCCTGTTAGTTTCCGAGAGACATCAAAAAAAGCAAAAAAAAGTTTAAACGCGATTTACTCGAAAGTTACTTCCAAGCAAGAACGTTGTTTATCCCTATGACGGCAGTATCGTCGATGTACAGATTTTAGACTTTCTATAGTTTTATTATAGTGTAGGTAAGTACCCAAAGTTTGGGTATTTATAAAATATGATGTAGGTAATATGATCGCTAATATATTACTGTACTTAAAAAATCATGGTTATCGTTCTCTATTTTGAGTTTCATGAGGTATGGTTTACGGTATTTAAAACATCAAATGCACTTAATATACAAGCTACAAGTAAAATGCAGCAGCAAAATTTCATTCACAATTTGGTCATAAAATAACAAAATCTTAAAAAAATACAATGGTCCGGACAATAAGGGTTCCTTATAACTACTAACCCCAGAGTTATAAGGAACCCTTATTTTGTTATTTTAACTGTCAACTTGACAGTAGGTTACTGTACTTTTCCGGTTGCGATCGAGACCCTCATTTCGGACAGGATATAAATAAATACTTAAGTAAAACCTACCTAATAACACAATTCCTTCATGCAATAAAATTCTTTGACTCGAAAATTCAAATTCAAAACGGAATATTTTGTTGACTAAAATACGTCACAGAGAAAAATCTGTTGGTTGAAAAGGGTTAACAAGCACGCATTTATCTGGCGGATACGATTATGCGTGTTTTAAAGCCCGGCCTTTCATTGCTACAAAAATGATCGCATAAACGCCATAAAAATATATTTATGAAAAGTGGTGACACAGAGTCCTGGGGAATCCTACCGAGGGCTTACCCGGGGCTTCCAACCGCAGGCTGTTAGAGAGGATACGTAAGGTTTTTTAGTCGGTAGAAGTTTGGCATAGTATCTATGAGGATTTTCCTTCACATAACAAAAGTGGTGACACAGAAGCATTTTAAATTTTTTGATATGTATATATTAATCAAAAGATATCAAAGATAAAGGTCAGATTTGTCACCAGTACATGAGATGGTGCTGTCTTTGTCACACTTTTTAAAGTAGAAAACAAAAAAGTTGTGTCGCTCGCACCCACGCTCTCGTACACGCGTCCGGGTTGAGCTGTCAACATATTGTCATTATTTCAGAGCCATGTTAATTTTTGAAGTGAAACTTCTTTATCGGCGTTGGAAAAAAATTTGCGTCACGTCACGTCACGTCACGATTTTTGGTTACGCGCCATCTTTGTTCTGTTCCCCACCACGGTGGATTCGAATTAAGAGTACTTTATCCAGGGATAGCATGTCATTTAAGGGTTTTTGTACTTTTGGACTTTTGGACTTCTGGGCTTTTGGACTTTTGGACTTTTGGACTTTTGGATGGGACATTGGTACTTAGGGTCTTTGGGACTTTGGAACTTTGAGACTTTGGGACTTTTGAACTTTTAAACTTTTGAACTTTTGGACTTTTGGACTTTTGGATGGGACCTTGGTACTTTGGGTCTTTGGAACTTTGGAACTTTGGGACTTTGGGACTTTGGGACTTTGGGACTTTAGGACTTTGGGACTTTTGGACTTTTGGACTTTTGGACTTTTGGACTTTTGGACTTTTGGACTTTTGGACTTTTGGACTTTTGGACTTTTGGACTTTTGGATGGGACCTTGGTACTTTGGGTCTTTGGGACTTTGGGACTTTGGGACTTTTGGACTTTTGGCCTTTGGGACTTTTGGACTTTTAGATGGGACCTTGGTACTTTGGGTCTTTGGGACTTTGGGATTTTGGGAGTTTGGGAGTTTGGGAGTTTGGAAGTTTGGGACTTTGGGACTTTGGGACTTTGGGACTTTTGGACTTTTGGCCTTTGGGACTTTGGGACTTTGGGACTTTGGGACTTTGGGACTTTGGGACTTTGGGACTTTGGGACCCTGAGACCTTGGGACTTTGGGACTTCGGGACTTTTGGACTTTTGGCCTTTTGGACTTTTGGACTTTGGACTTTGGACTTTTGGACTTTTGGACTTTTGGACTTTTGGACTTTTGGACTTTTGGACTTTTGGACTTTTGGACTTTTGGACTTTTGGACTTTTGGACTTTTGGACTTTTGGACTTTTGGACTTTTGGACTTTTAGACTTTTGGACTTTTGGACTTTTGGACTTTTGGACTTTTGGACTTTTGTACTTTTTGACTTAATTTAAGGTGAGTTGAAAATTAAGTTTATAAAGAAGTTTCACTTCTTACGTGTGTACACTAAGTACACGCAATTTTTTTTATTTAATAGGGGCGTTTATGGGGAGGGGCTGGGATTGCATTCGTCTTCGGTTGACATCCTCGCATAGTTGGAATCAAACTTCACCAGGTAAGTTCGTTTGATTCATAATTATACTTCGGATATCAACCGAAGACGATTGCATAGTATTTACATGTAGAGGTTTAGAGTTTTCTTAAAATAAAAATGAAAAATAGAGTGCTTATGAAAGAAATATTTTATACTAGCTGAGCCCGCAACTTCGTTTACGTCACATAAGGTGTATGAAAGGAAAGGTATTTCTTCATCAGAGTCATCAAGCAGCGTCTGAAACTGCCCTGTTTGCTTAATCATAAAAGAGCTTAATGAATAAGTCTATTTTAAAAAAAATTCAGTCCACGCCTTCGGCGCGGACTGAATTGTTTAAATCATTAAGCTCTTTTAAGATTAAGCCAACACGCCAGTTTAGGTTCACTCACATTCAAAGAAACCCCTACAATTAAAATTTTCAAAATATCTGATTCTTAAAAGTTTTATAACTCTTTTATTTCTAAACCGATTTACATAAATAAATAAATAAATAAATAAATAAATGCTTTATTCGGCACGCACAATATGTAAAACAAACAACATAAAGAAAAACAAAACTAGTATGGGTACAATGTGCGTGCCCGAAAAGGTCGTCAACTCAGCTATTGCTGCACTAACAGTTTAATGTTAGGCAGCGCTGGTTTTCAGCTGACGCCTATATGGGACGTCACGCACGCGTACTAAACAGCACGACTCAAAACAAAGTAAAAACAAACATTTTAAAAAAACAACAACAATCACAAAATAGCCACACAGAGAAAACAAAAAAATAAATAAAAATAAAAGTAAAAGACTTGCAAGAAACTGGCTGCATAATCATTTGAAGGTGCCACTGCTGCTGTGATGTCTAGCAACCAAGCCATCGGGTAATATTTTAAAACTAATACTTTTTTTTTCTAAAAACAGTTTGTGTTCACTGTCACTACTGTCAACTGCCAAGTGTCTAGTGTCTACCTACTCAAAACTCAGTGAAAGTGAAAATGTACTCTGGCAAGTAAAAGCAAATGACAATAATGATACAAACGAAAGCAAAAGTGAAAAAATAGATAATAACATCAATAACTTTCAATCTCGACCCAACATAACTCATTTTAACATATATTTACTGGCTGCGTAAAGGCACCTACTTAATATCCGCCTTAGAGAACAATAAGCACCAATGTTTGTGTACACTCGGTATCATGCTGCGCCATTGCTTCAATAACAATGTAAGTACATACCTATTCAATTTATCCCTAAAAATATATCTCCATCACATAAAAAATTTTATATTACTTAAACATGTATATTATTTGCCTGTACATGAGCAATTTTATATTGATTTTCTCAAACACCAAAGTAATACACAACTTATCACTATTACATAACCTAAATACATCAGAACCTAATAATTATCATATCAACCAATGACATACCTACAATAGCCTCGCCGCCCCTGAACAGCCACGATGTCCATGAATGGCGCGTCCGATTGCAATACAATAATTACATTACAATCAGACACGCCATCCATGAACACTACAGCCACTAAAAAACAGCGAACTACCATAAATAAAAAAGAATTTAGCTAACCATTCATGGTAGCATGCCAGACGAAGGTGAAGAAATTACCCCACCCTTGTCCAGCATTACGCAGTGTTTGTAACATATCTAGAGCTTCCACATATCATTATTATCGACAATGCTATCATAACAAACCTTTTCCACAGGTTCCGACGTCAACAACAAACAGTATATTGTGACAATTTTCCGATAAATACCGGTGCATTGCTGCGGTTGTGCCAACATGAAGAATGCAATACATAAAGGAGACAAAAAGAAATATAAAACACATAAAAGCCACTGCTGTGACACTCTCGTATATCATTGTCATGTGCAAAATACATGGTGAGTTTGAATGTTTCTCTGCCTTTCCAACAAATAACTCTTATATTTCTTTCTAAATGAGTGGACCGATTTCAAAGCACGATATGGTGGTGGCAAATCGTTCCAGATGCGGCTGGCCATGAATTTAAAACTCCCTCTATATTTAGTAGTCCTGTGTCGAGGTATGACCATGAGGTAAGCAGAGGCACGCGTTCTAAATCTATTCAAATTCCGTGACCATGATAGTTTGCTGAATAGATACTGAGGTCTGAGTGTTTGCACCAAGCCAAATAGCAGAGTGGCAAGATGCAAGTCTCTACGCTCCGTCATCTTTAGCATGCTGCCCCTGTTCAGAAAGGGAGTAACATGTTCTCTTGATGGTATATGAAAACAATATCTTGCACAGGAATTCTGCACTCTTTGTATAAGCCTCTCCGTGCGTTTCAGTATACAACTACCATACACAGTGTCAGCATAGTTGAGCTTGGAGAGGATAAGTGACTCGCATAATAGTATTCTGACGCTGACACTGATGTATGGGCGTATCCTGTATAAAAGCTTTAGTCTGAAAAAGCAGTTCCGAACCCCCCGCAAGACATGTGTTTCAAAATGTAATTGCTCGTCAAAAACGACACCCAGATTCCGTACCTCTGACACCCACTCAACACAACTTCCATCGATACCTATGTTCAATGGTAATTGTTTCATCTGTTCAACTTTTTGCTTTGTGCCAACAACAATAAATTTAGATTTCCCAGGATTCAAAACCAATGCGTTTCTTCGAGACCATTCTGCTATACTACTCAAGTCCTCATTAATTTTGTTTACAGACATTTCATACTCACTTGGTGGGAAAGAATAATAAAGCTGAAGGTCATCAGCATAGAGATGAAACCTGGAATTCCTTATCACATTGCCAACATCTGCTGTGTACATAAAACAAACGCTAAATGTTAACTGGAGCAAACCTCAACACAATAAAAAAAACAGCATTGCAATCGGTTGAGCGGTTACTGAGATTAGCGTGCACAACCGTACAGACAAACAGATATACAGACATACAGACAAACAGACAAAAATTCTAAAAATCATTGTTTTGAGTTCTATTGCGTTCATAAAGACCCCTATAATATTTTTTCTTATTTATCTTCCATGTACAGACAGCGACCTGTTACGATTTTATTATATGTATTTATTACTAGCTGAGCCCGCAACTTCGTTTACGTCACATAAGGTGTATGAAAGGAAAGGTATTTCTTCATCAGAGTCATCAAGCAGCGTCAAATTTAGTCCACGCCATCGGAGCGGACTGAATTGCTTAAAAATAGTCTTAATCATTAAGCTCTTTTATGATTAAGCCAACACGCCAGTTTAGGTTCACTAACATTCAAAGAAATAGATACCTACAATTAAAATTTTCAAAATATCTGATTCTTAAAAGTGTTATAACTCTTTTATTTCTAAACCGATTTACATAAAACAAACGCTAAATGTTAACTGGAGCAAACCTCAACACAATAAAAAAAACCGCATTGCAATCGGTTGAGCGGTAACTGAGATTAGCGTGCACAACCGTACAGACAAACAGATATACAGACATACAGACATACAGACAGACAGACAAACAGACAAAAATTCTAAAAATCATTGTTTTGGGTTCTATTGCGTTCATAAAGCCCCCCTATAATATTTTTTCTTATTTATCTTCTATGTACAGACAGCGACCTGTTACGATTTTATTATATGTATTGATTATTTATTATATGTATTGATGTATTAATTAAGTATGTAATACCTAATCATTTATTCTACAATTTATAGTAGGTGGACTTTTCCATTTAAGATTAGGTAACAAACTTCTTATTCCAGTTTAGATAATCATCTATCGCTATCTTAACAAACATAAATAAAATAAACGTAACTAAGTAGAATAATTCTGGAATATACATTCAGCAAAGTTATCTGAATTATTATCATTTCAAATTTCACAATTATAATATTTAAGAAAGATATTGGACTTATCGCTCCAACCTGCGGCCTTGCGAACCACTTCCAGATTTACTCCTAATTTATGAGCTGCTGAAGTAGAAGGCATGGCGAGTGCTATGCGCTCCATAATTCGAGATATCGATGCCACTATTTTTCAAGGTATCCTTAACCCAGCGAGCCAGAGTTTGAGGGCCTATTCTTTTATGTGTTTTCCTAATACTGATGAATAAGTACTCATCTTCTGACCCACTACGAAATATTTTAGTTTTTTCTATATAAGCTTTAAGAGCTGAAGCAGGGCATACTGAGGGTTTTTCTTTTATAAATGGTAACCGAATGAGTGGTTGGCAAGAACCAGGCCTTGAAGTTTTAATTAAATCAGTTATTTTTATAAGCATATGATCACTTTGAAGTGAAGTTCGACATTTTTATTAGACTTAAGGTTTGCATCCTTTGTGCTGAAGCAATTGCCATCAAAGTAATTGTTTTAAGAGTCAAAAGATTTTTTACCACTATTTTGTCCAACTTTAATAATGAAATTAAAGGGTAATCCCTGCTAATACAGGTTTTTGTTTAAATTAATGGAGTAATTAAATCGATAATTTTAAAACATGACTTAGCTCGCACATATTTTTACAAACCCGCATAAAATTTTACATACCTAAAAGATGAAATAGCTGACTAGAATATAAGAAAGGAATTATGTTCACAGTTTGATGGTATTTTAATGTATTACTTCTTATAACTATATAGTTGGCATAACTTCCATCGAGAACGGTCGTATCGATAGCGCGCGCGCATGATTAGTGTTTTGTTGGCACAGCACAACGCCGTTGTCGCGGTGCGCGTCATACGCTTACCGGGTCATCGACATGATCTAGTTACAGTGTTTTATAATGTTTACTTTGTTTGGTGCAATTTAATTACCGAACATGTCTAAAAAGCAAATAACAATAAAAACCGAGCTTGAAAGACAACTGTATGATTATTACATACAGGAAAAGCAAGAAAATGAAGGCCTACAACAGGTAATTCTAGACCTTAAGGAACAGGTCCAAAGCCTCCAAGGACAACTTCAGGTTCTACAGGGAGAACTGCAATGTTTCAAGGAGCGTGAAAAAATGTGCCTACCGAGGTAAGTTCGAAAATAAGTTTTTCGCAGCCAAAATCCAACGAGCCCGTTGAGTATTGCACGGATGAGGAGGAGCTAGCGAAAGAAACTGAGTGGATTAGGGTAAAGAGTAGGAAGAAACGGAAGTTAAATGCTTCCCTCTCGCCACCACACGCCAGCACAAGTCCCCAACAAGAACAGGGGCCCACTCAAAATGCAACCATTGCAAAAAAAGTCCCACTTCCACTGCCAATTATTGTGGACAACATTTTGAACTATCAATTATTTTATGATAGTTTAATTCAAACCCAATCAATACAATCCTTCACTGCAAAAATGCTTAGTGGGGATTGTGTCAAAATTAATTGCAAAAATGAAGACTCTTCTAGGTCAGTCACTACATTACTAAGTGAGAAGAACTACCGCTGGCACTCTTATGAAGATAAGCAGTCCAGGCCGATAAGAGTAATCGTTAAGAGATTACACTCTTCGTGTCAACCCGACCGAATCAAAAATGATTTGGAGTCACAGGGATTCCAAGTAGAAAATGTTATAAACAAGTTAACCTGGCGAAATAAAGAGCCTTTAAACATGTTTATATTATCATTTAAAAATTTGGAAAATACTAACAATATATATGCCATTAACTATATATTAGGTTGCAAGGTTGAAATACACCCAATTAAAAACTCACAGCTTATCCCTCAGTGCAAGAGGTGCCAAGCTTACGGGCACACACAAAAATATTGCTCAAAAGAGCCAAGGTGTGTTAAATGCACAGGCAAGCATCTCACAGCTGACTGTACGAAACCCGCCGAAGAAAAACCTAAATGTATTCATTGTGGCTCCCCTCACCCAGCCAATTACAGAGGGTGCGTCGTAGCTAAGGAAATGCAATAGTTAAAGAATAAAACCCTAAATAAAAAGGCGATCACACAACAGTCTACCCCTAAGATCAACTCTAATGTTCAGGCAACTAGGAAAAGTGCCAATCCAATGCCCCCCGCAACCACTAGTATTCTGACTACAAACAAAGCTTCATATGCGCATGTAAGCAAGAAATCATTACAGCCATCGAGCATAGAAGACAAGCTTAGTCAAATTTTAAATATATATCCTCATTCGATCGAAGACTAGATAAACTAGAATCCAGCGTTAAAATAGCTGCCCCACAAAACAACCATGAATAACAGTCTCAAAATTATGGCATGGAACTCTAATGGATTACTTCAACACCAAAATGAGTTGCAGTTAGTCTTAGATACAGAAAACATTGACGTGTGCTTGATATCTGAAACGCACTTGACTAAACAGTCTCACATTAAATTTAGAGGATACAAAATATATAACTCACTCCACCCGGACAATACTGCTAGAGGAGGTAGTGCGGTTATTATCAAGAAAATTTTTATCCACTATGAATATAATAGAATTATGAAGCACCTCACATGCAATCCATGGCGGTATCTATCGAAACTAAATTCGGCCCTATGGTCGTCGCTTCTATTTACTGTCCCCCAAGGCACAAAATAGTAACAGAACAATATAAGCATCTCTTTGACCTCCTCGGATCCAGGTTCATACTGGGAGGTGATTTTAATGCTAAGAATAAGTAATGGGGGTCCAGGTTAACTACGACCAAAGGAAGACAACTACTAAGTGCGATTAAAGAGATGCGGTGTGAAACAATAAGTACAGGAAAACCAACGTACTGGCCAACTGATAGGAATAAAGTACCTGACCTTATAGACTTCTTCGTATTTAAAAAAATATCAAGTAATTTTTTATGTATTGAGGAAAACAGTCACATGAACTCGGATCATGCTCCGATAGTATTAAGATTAAGTAATAAAATTTTACTCAGAAATTCCCATTTGACACTATCAAATAAGCATATAGACTGGGAAAGCTTTAGATTAGAATTAGAAAAAACTATAGATTTAACCCTAGATAGCTAACGTTCCTCGACTTCCATGAAAAGCTAACCATTCGACTTTTTGACGATGAATTTTATACATTTACATTTTATTGCAATATATAGATATTGAAATTAGTTTTATTGTGTTTTAGGTTATTTGGCATGTAAATAAAATATACTTATAGAAAAAAATAACTTTTATTTTACTTATAATTTAATAAATCACAATTTTCACATGCCACTTATATTTCTGAGATAATTTTGGTACTTAAACTTAAATGACTATATTAGGATCTTATAATTAGGAAAAAGATATTTTTTTCTTTCGCAACCTAAAGAATAAAGTCTAAAATTAAATAAAAACTAAAATATATTTATATTTTCAAAGCGCATGTTGGACAAAAGTCAACTGAATGTTCTCGACAAATAGGCTCCTTACAACTAATGCAGTTATTTTTTGTCATTCGTTTTTTCTTGTAATTACACAAACTACAGCTTTTATTTTTCTTCTTTCTCCGTCTTCCTTGTAGTTGTTCATTGTCAGAAGGCTCATCATGATTTTGATCTCTACATCATCAACCAATAATTCATCTTCATTTTCACTATCAGAAATAGCAGTTGTCTCGCTACGCTCTTCATTATCTACATACATACATATAGTCACGCCTTTATCCCCGAAGGGGTAGGTAGAGGCATAGTATACGCCCACATTTCACCTTATAGTTTTATGTCCTACGTTATAGGTGGTCAGCCTATTGCCGTGTTGAAATGGACAGGTGCAGGGTGCCGCGAGTCGCAGTTGTAATTTTTCAAGCCGCCCATAAGGCCTTCAACTTGGCTTAACGATTGCAATTTACTGAGAACCGGGTTTCGTTTCGAGTATTCCTTCTCCACGCAATGGATCTTTTTGTGAAAGTGTTCCCTAAGTCGCCTCTTATGACACCCTCGAGATGTATAGGGGTGGCGACATTTTGTACTCTTACCCGTCGCAACAAGGGACCCCGTCGCCACACGGGGCTTCATTATCTAATGCCTGAATAATGTGTTCATCTATAAGAACCGAACCTGCTGCCATTCTTGACATTCAATGTAATAACTACAAAAAAGAAGACAATATCAACGCATTAGAACAGTCACAAAAGTTACTTTCAAGCTAATCATTCGTAAAAATGACGAACACATAGTAGGTATCTCAAAAATGAAATTACTTACAAACTAAATACGACTGCAACATAACGCCGTTTAGCGGTCACTGAGTTGGCGCGAACGCGTGAGCGCGTGAGTGCAACGGTTGGAAAGCGGCAGAGAGTTAAATTTCAATGTTCGTAAATTTGACGAACGTTAGCTTTCTAGGGTTAAATGTGCCCTTAAAATTACACAATCTCGACTTAGAAACTAATAAGTTGACCGTGAATATTCAGCAATGTGCATGGAATAATTCGCCATCACTAAGAGCCAAGTACAAGGGTAACACTTATCCCAAGGAAATAATTACATTACTAACAGAAAAAGGAAGCAGAGAAAAAGATGGCAACAGACCAGATATCCCAAAGACAAAACTTTACTTAATAATATTAGCAAAATGTTAAAGAAAAAAATTCAACAGTTTAACGATGAATGCTTAAGGAATAATTTAAAGCAGCTAACTGGTGACCACACAACAGATTACTCCCTATGGAAAGTGACCAAGAAACTCAAAAGACCAGTGACACAAATTCCTCCTATCAGGGACGAAAATGGAAAATGGGCAATAAGCAACGAGCAAAAAGCACACAGATTTGCACAGCACCTTGCAAAAAATTTTCAATCATACAGACACCAGACAGAAAACCTCACGTGTCTCAACGTATTAGAGGATCAAAGAATTAAACTCGTCACGCCAAAGGAAGTGATGGAAGAAATTAAAAATAACATTAGCTCTAAAAAATCGCCAGGATATGATCTGATCACAGGGGAAATTTTAAAACAATTGCCACAGAAAGCCATCATTAAAATCATGTGAGGGTCGCCCAGCACCTGATCACAATAGCACTGGGAATACTCACTAAACCTTGACACCGATCTGCACCTGTGGGAGTGTTCTGGGATCTGCCTAATTCACCAGAACACCGCCGGGCGGCTCAGGGTAGCTGAGCAACTGCGCCGATGGAGGATTACCCCGGTAGGTGCCAAGTAATCCTCAGACGTGGTGACCTGTGCAATGCACACGTGAGTGCCACTCGACGTGTGCAGGCCAACCCTGGGACCTGCTATACACCTACGATATACCAGAAACACAACAAAATACAATCGCTACTTTTGCTGACGACACTGCCATTATGGCTACAGGGTCGAGCCACAAAGAAGCCGTTAGGAAAGTTCAAGCGGCTGTTACGAAAATTTATGACTGGGCACATAAATGGCAAATAAAGTTAAATGAATCAAAGTCCTTACACATTGACTTCTCAAATAAAAAACATGAGTACCATCCCATATTTATAAATGGCCTACAAGTGCCACACGCAAACACAGCAAAATATTTGGGCATGACGCTTGATGCCAAACTTCGGTGGAAAGCTCATGTTAAAAAGAAAAGGCAAGAGCTTTCGATACAAAAGTATGCATTGGTTACTAGGCAGAAACTCTAGTCTGTCAATTCATAATAAGCTACTAATATATAAGCTTACATTGATGCCTATCTGGAAGTACGGTATACAACTCTGGGGCTGTAATAAACCAACCAACGTAGACATAATACAGCGATACCAAAACAAAATACTAAGGGCAATCGTCAATGCGCCTTGGTACGTACGAAATGACGACCTCCACCGTGATCTCAACATGGATACTGTCTACCAAACCATACAGAAGTCTGCTGCAGCCCACGAACGCAGACTCCTACACCATGTGAATATCGAAGCGATCCAATTGCTTGATACCACGGACATAGTGAGACAATTAAAACGAACTAAGCCTTTTGAATTAGTGTAGTGAACAAATATTAGTGATAGTGCTATAATATAGAACACGTGAACAAAGTGTTTTCATACTTAACAGACTCTAAGAAAGTGCAATGAACATGAATCTTAGTTTAAAAACAGTATACCTAGTAAATTAAGTTAGATGTAAATTACTTATTAGCCATAAACTTATATAACGGCTAGATTGTAATTAATTATTAAGAACATTGTTCTTAATAAAAAAGAATAAAAAAAAAAAACTTCTTATAACCTATATCATTAAACGAATGTTCTTTTGTCGGGGCTTATCTCTTCGAGAGAGCTATAAATTACCCGAGCTAGCTAGGGCCGGGTCGGCGAGATGTGTCGTGCGGTGTTCCACAGGGATCGGTATTAGGGACGCTCCTGTGGAACATCGGTTACGACTGGGTGCTCAGAGGGGTCAGCGTAATGTGTTACGCCGATGACACCCTCGTTACGGCAAGGGGAGCAACGCACCGGGACGCAGCACTAAAGGCCACGGCAGGAGTAGCTCAAGTCGTGTGTCGGTTCGGCGGCTGGTTCTTGAGGTCACCCTACACAAATCCAAGGCTCTATGCTTCCATGGACCTCAGATGGGGCCACCTGCGGGATTCAGCCTACGGGTGGGGGGCGCTATGAGGCGTTATGGCGATTATAATGAAGTATCTGGGGCTCGTACTCGAGGGCCGGTGGAACTTATGACATCACTTCCGAAGTTTGGTCCCAAAACTGACGGAGGCATCAGCCGCTCTTGCGCGGCTGATGCCCGACATCAGGGGACCCAACGCTCCCTACAGGAGGCTGTACCTGGGGATCGTGCAAAGTATGGCCCTATACGGGGCCCCCGTATTGACGGAGACCCTGACGGCCATCAACGTGGCTAGATTGCTGAGCCCGCAGAGAGCGATGGCTGTCAGGGTAATAAGAGGATACCGTACGATCTCCGGTGAGGCGGCATGTCTCCTAGCCGGAACCCCTCCATGAGATCTGGAAGCGAGAGCCCTTGCGTCACTGTTCATATGGCGCAAGGAGGCGCTGGAGCGGGGCCAAGGGCCTGCGTCTCGAGAAATCAAGGCCCTGCGTTCTCTGCTCCACCAGGAAACCGTGGAGACATGGAAAGTGCGACTTGAGCAACCAAAGGAGGATTTGTCACAATCGTGGCCGTCAGACCGGTCATGGACGAGTGGCTGGAGAGGAGACACGGTACTCTCTCCTACCGGTTGACACAGATACTTGCCGGGCACGGTAGCTTCGGTAGGCATCTGTGGCGAAGACAAAGGGAAACCACGGCCCACACTCTCTCGCTCGAGACCATGGTGCGAGCCATGCTCTCCAGCGGGAGTAAGTGGGACTGCGCCACCTCCTTCTGCGAGCAGTTCATGCTCGTGAAGGAGGCGGCGGGACGGGTACGGGAGAGAACTCTCCCACCCGAGTTCCGCAGTTGGCGGCCTGGGCGCCGCCGACGTGTCTTTGCCAAGGACTATCGGTCACCATGACCGGGGGCCTGAGGACGGTGAGAGGGCGGCTCACCAACCTTACAGAAGCTGGCCCATGACGGCAGCGTGACGAGAGCAATCACGCACGCCCCCCCTTAGAAGCGGGATCACACCCGAAACCCTCCAAAGACGCGGGATAGCACCCGAACCACCCCCTGGGCGAGGCCGCAGTGGCGGCCGTGGGTCTGTTGGGAGTTCTGGGACATCCTTCCGAGGGCTTCCCCGGGGCTCCCAACCACAGGCTGCTGGGCGTGACGTGAGGTTTTTTAGTCGGTAGGAGTCCGGCATAACATCCATGAGGATCTTCCCTCACGTTAAACAAAAAAAAAAGGAAACCACGGCCGAGTGTCAGCACTGCGAGGACTGCAGCGATGACACGGCGCTCCACACGCTGGTGGAATGCAATGCGTGGGCGCAATAGCGCCAGGTCTCCATAGTGGGTCTAGACGTGGACACTCTCTCGCTCGAGACCATGGTGCGAGCCATGATCTCCAGCGGGAGTAAGTGGGACTGCGCCGCCACTTTCTGCAAGCAGGTCATGCTTGTGAAAGAGGCGGCGGGGCGGGAACGGGAGAGCTCCCTACTTAGAAGCGGGATCATACCCGAAACCCGCCAATGACGCGGGATAGCACCGAACCACCCCCTGGGCGAGGCCGCATTGGCGGCCGTAGGTATGTTGGGAGTCCTGGGACATAATTCCGAGGGCTTACCCGGGGCTTCCAACCATAGGCTGTTGGGCGTTGCGTGAGGTTTTTTTAGTCGGTAGGAGTCCGGCATAACATCCATGAGGATTTTCCCTTACGTAAAAAAAAACGAATGTGATTTTAGCAGAATAATCAAAACAGGTCCATTATATTGTTAACAATAAGTAGTTGTTCACAATAGAAATAGAGGTATATAGATATTCTATCTTACCACACGAGTATTTCCATATTATTACGTACAAACTTTATAAGTTTCATATCTGACGAAACCATTTGTCCTTTCTATTTAGGCAGTTTAGTATTCCGTTTGAATGAGTTTTCACATATACATTCTGTCTCTCATGCTTGATGTCACGATATCTATTTGAACCAGTGAATATTAAGTGGTGCTGAAGTAACGCGGTCATATTATAATTGTCCTTCAAATATTTGGATATCCTGTATTCATAATCAAATTGAAAACTTATTTTCAATAGCGACACTAGGGAGCCTTAAGGTGGCATATAATAACACAAAGTACTCACAATTAAAAGTAAGACGATGCTCCTTGAATAGCAATACCCAGTATAACGGAACCCACAGGTAATTTAGCAAAACGTAAACGAACAAATAGCAAGGATAAATTTCAAGGTGATTATGCCCAAAATAGTAACACTCGTTTAAGTTCAAGTTTGGCTGAATCTGATCTAAATAATAAATCTGAAAGATTGATGTAACTAGGAACGTTTGTTACGCGATCGTTAAGCTATGAATTGGATTTCATTGGACTGGAATTTACTGTAAAGATACGTCGTAGCAAAACTATAACGCAGTCAATGGATTGTATTTGATACAGGTAAAAATAAACGACACCGTAATCATAATTTACTCGGCGTTGGTTATTTTTACATAGATATATTACTAATGTCTTGGGGGTATCCTTCCGAGGGCTAACCCGGTACTCCCAACCGTAGGCTATTAAATAAGATACGTCTAGTTTTTAGTCAGTAGGAGTCTGGCATAGCATCCATGTAGGATTTTCCTTACGTAAAAAGAAAGGTATATTAATAAAACTAAAGCAAACCTTAAAATAGTAGGTATAACAAATTATTGCAAAGAGGAACAATGGGACCGTACAATGCTAAAGCAATCTTTAGGGCCAGGGCTGATCTCACCTGCAAGAGTGCTGACTAACGGGCCTATTCATAATGAAGAGAAGAAAAAACCAGTCAAGCGCGAGTGGGATTACGCACGGAGAGTTCCGTACCGAAAAAACGGCAAAGAATCTCGTTTGGTTGTATAGGAGCCCCCCATCAAATATTATTGTTTCTGACTTTAGTATTTTTAACCGAACTGCCGAAGAAAGGAGAGTAATGTTTTTCGAGATAATGTATGTCCAATTCTTTGTCACGTCCTACAGCCTGGACGGCTTGACGGATTTTGACATGCGAGGTGTCATTTAATTCGTCGTGATTGTGTAAGTGATACCGGCGGTTTATAAGGCCTTGGTCAGACTAAAGATGGAAAGACCTAAATTCTTACATTTGTTTGATTGCAATCGGTTGAGTAGAACCGGAAATATGACCAAAAATATATTAAAAAAGGTTGAATTTTGGCGATGTCACGAAAATTAATAACTCCACTGCTAACATAACTAAAAAGTTTTAAATAAACTTAATTATTTAGAATACAAAAAACCCGACCGCCACACATACAACCGAAGAGCAAAAAACAAGCTCTACATTTCTTTTGTGATTTTCTTTAGCTACTTACTGTTTTACTTTGTCGGCAACATTTGCAGGCGGGAACAAGCTATGGCAGCATGTAGGTATTTTGTAAATAACCACTCACTTGACATAGTTTCTGATGGAGAGACAGACTGACAGCTAGATAAACGATGAAGTCTCATGAATAGGGTCCCATTGGGTACGGATCCCTAAAATTATTCAATAAAGCAGGCGTAATTACTACTTACAAAAGTTTTGAAGCTGAAAGTCATTTTCTGCAATACTTTGTCGTGTTAATGATATAAAAATAATTAACACGTATTTATGTAGCAATATCTAGTACTCCGATTACCTGTTATGTGTAAGGATAGAAACCATCACGAGGCGCACCCGATTGTCAAATATATTTTAGTTGAGAGTACTCTAAAGTCTAACATCCACTACATTAACCTTAATATTACGTTATTACACAACTAATACGCATCACAGTAAATTTTTATCATATTAGCGGATGCACGCGTAACATTTGTTCCAGCTTCCCGTAGGAACTTATTCCCGGGATAAAAAGTAGCCTATGTGTTATTTCAGAAGCTGAAATTTGGTACAGGGATACATTATAATGTATCCCGGTACCAAATTTCAGCTAGATCTGTTCAGCTGTTCGAGCGTGAAAGAGTAACAAACATGCTCACATCCACACTCACAAATTTTCCCCTTTTATAATATTAGTAAGGTATAAAAAATCTACCAGCAAGTGATGTACTTGTTGCTATTAATAGCATAAATGTGAAAGTTTTTCTTCAATCACGCACTACGCTGAACGTATGTGAATTAAATAACTTAAATGCAAATTTTTATTCTGGCAATTATGTTCTAATGATAAGCGGTTTAGGGAACCAATATAACCAATTAACAATGCAAGCGAAGTCGTGAGTGATATAGTTCCAAATATATTCAATTAATTCGCTGACGTGATTCGAAACTATTTACTCTCAAAGACTTAATCAACAACGTATGAACATATACCTACCTAATTAACTAATAAGCCAATATACTGTATATTATGTCCCTTAATAAGGGCAAACTGTGCCCACGTTTTCATAATTTTGGAGTATAAACAGAAAATTACCTGGCAGAAATTTGTAATTAGATTTTGCCCAACCCGTGAATTCAATACGAGTACCTACTCCCCAACCATCTACGTATTAATAAGTAGTGTTTTAAAAGTTGTAGGCGATCCCTACTTATACACAACTCTGAAAGTAAAATTTTGTTTTGTGTGCGTGGGTGGTTATTCGTTACTCTTTTTGGCAAAAATACTAACACGATTTTAATGACATAAAACAATATTGTAGCTGTTTTTATATATGAGTCAGAAACCGCAGTCGAAAGAGTACCGTAGAATGAAATACATTATGTTTGGTCTCCATAACTTAATTATGAAGTAAGTTGACTTCTTTCATGTTAAAAGATTTCAAAACCTTGTCAGCAAGCGCACAAAGAAAATGTTATACTTCCGCTGAGTTTTCATCACTGTCGTTTCTTATTCCGATTGTCTATTTATGTATGTAAATGAACGCGTCTAGAGAAAAAGTCTTATTTGCTGCGAGTATATTTTCTGTACACCGCGAGTACAAAATAGAAACGGTAATAAGACTCTGTAATTCCTTATTATTTTCTTTGTATCTCTTATACCGTCCAAATAAGTATTCTGATTTTATGTTTTTGAGTACTAGCTTGGCATGGTATGATTTGCTTATCAAAGCTTTCATTTTAATGCATAGGTATAATCAAACTGAATTTTCTATTATAATTTTGGTATTTTTTGCTATAGCGGCAACAAAACTCTTTGGGTACGGAACCCTAAAAAAGAAATATCTCCTAAAAAGTAAGTAGGTTATTTAACTTTTTTCGATTACAACAAACAGAGAGAATGAAGTGACTCTGTAGAATGGATGTTTTTTAAATTCCCAGGATGGACATTCAGAGAAAACCAAAAATATTGAGCAGATCTTACTTATTTTATCCAGAGGGACTGCTTGTGTGATCAATCAACATTGTTGTCTCACACGTCAACCTTCCTGTAGATCAAACTCAATAGGTAAGTACTTACTTGGTATATATTGTGTTTAATAAAATCGTCGTTCAAGCGTTTGACTCATGCAGAAAGGGTTCCGTACTAAGAAACTGACAGATGTACGGCGGAGTCTTAGTAATAGGGTTACGTGTTTACCCTTTGGATACGAATTCCTAATACAAAGTAGTTATGATAACTAGTACTACTAATAACAGTACTCCAAATTACGGATTTTGAGTACAAAGTTCAAACATTACAAACTGAACCGAGCGGTGTAGCAAGTGACTTATTTTACTTTAGGAATATACAGACTGATATCAAAAGTTTGTAACTTTAAACCGCACGTGTGGGTTTTTCTGATATTTTAACATTTTGGGATATTTGCAGAATGGTAAACATTGAATGAAGTTCGGATTGTGCCTCAAGCATTACGCCATGAATTAAATTAAAGGGGAAAAGTGCGAGCCGAAGACGAAATTCCCAGGTAGAGTTTTCTTTCGGTGCTTACTTCTCATGGTAACCTATTCCTGCGATAAAATATTCCTCACTATAATCTACCCATGAAACCTGAATTCCAGCCCGATCCGTTTAGCCGTTAGAGCGTAAAAGACCAAGAAATATCCATACATCTACACATCCTCACATTCTACTCTAACAAACTTCCCATATTTGTTAGCATTTATAATATTAGGGAAATTCAATTCCTAACAAAAGCATAAATAACGATGTAAAGTATTAAGTCAGCGCCATTTTATCAAATTGTCGTGTAAACTGCTTTTTTAGGGTTCCGTAGCCAAATGGCAAAAAACGGAACCCTTATAGATTCGTCATGTCTGTCTGTCTCATTCAACATGACTGTGATCTCATTCAACCCAAATTTCATTTTTCCACTTTGGAAGTGTTGCTTGCGCAAACTATTCACTTTAGAAAAAAACGATGTTAAGAATTTCAACAGCATTTTTGAAGACCTATCTATAGATACCGTACACGTATGAGTTTAACGAAAATAAAAATTTTAAGTTTCAGTTCTGAGTATGGGGACCCCCAAAAATTACTGCTTTCTTTCTAGTTTAATATGAAAATCTTAATGCGGTTTACAGAATACATCTACTTACCAAGTTTCAACAGCATAGGCCTTATAGTTTCGGAGAAAAGTGCTTGTGACATACGGACGGACAGACAGACGGACAGACATGACGAATCCATAAGGGTTCCGTTTTTGCCATTTGGCTACGGAAACCTAAAAAGGGTTCCATTTTTACTTTTTTAGGTATGGAGTTGGGTTTCTGGCATGAAAGCCAACAGAGACTCTGGATCATGGGGATTTTGTTTTTACGATTTCTGAAAACTCATAGTTGTCATAACCCTTTAAATAAATCCTGCCATAGGTCAATCAATTATTATTAAAGGTACAATTATCCATTAAATTTATAAAAATAATAAAAGGCTGCCTAAATGTAACGATACAAATTAATCTGAACTTCAGTAAAATATTTAGGTTTTAGATCATAATTACTCTTATTATAATCTAGAATATAATTATCTATTAAGTATATAAAATACTAGCTGACCCTCACAAGTTCGTTTGTGTTACATTTTTCATTGCTGCTCTGCTCAGCTCCTGTTCATTGTAGCTTGATGATTTATAGCCTATGACACTCCACAACAACGTAGCTTTCTATTGGTCTGGGATCCTTCCGAGGGCTTACCCGGGACTCCCAGCCATAGGCCGTTGGGCGTAGCGTGTGGGTTAGTCGGTAGGAAACCGGCATAGCATCCATGAGGATTTTCCCTCAAGTAAAAAACAAATCGGTACAGTAGATTCAGAGATTACCCCTTCCATCGTTACATTCTCACAGAGTCACAACCTCACAAACTCACGAACTTAACCTCTTTATAATATTAGTATAAATATTATCATCTAAAATATAATAAAATGAAGCACTCGTGGCCCCGTGGAGTCACTTACTGCAGTAAGCAACTTTCTCTATGGCCAGTCCTTGGATGGATGTCTATGTGACCACTTTGTGACATTCGGTTGAGCGTTTCCGTGCTTCGGAAGGCACGTTAAGCCGTTTGTCCCGGTTACCAGTAAAATGGCAGTCGTTAAGCCAAGTTGAAGGCCTTTTTATTAGGAGGCTTAAAAATTTTTGACAGCAAGCAGTCAAAACCTGCGAATTTTTAGCTTCGGTATCTTATGTTAAACATCCGGCGAGCATTTTGTTTTAATATTTCCAATGTTCAGTTCGTCTTTTCTCTCATTTTAAAATATGTAAAAGGATAATTAAAGACATAATCTTACAACCAAGATAAATCTTGATAAGCACCTATTGGATATAGTTTTAAAATTTTGCCAATTAATACAACCACAAACAATATGTCAGCTATCTGCCTAAAACTCAAATAGGTAATTTAATATTTAATCCCAGTTAAGCTAAAAGCTGTTTGAGTTGGGATGCCCCAATTAGGATATGAAGGTAATTGTTGTCACAATCCCCTGGCAACCCGCAATCGGATAGGATCAGACTGCACACCAGGAAAGGGTTAAAAGTAATAAAGGTAGGTAATATGTAATGAATTTCAGCTGGTGCGTTTGGCCTTTTAGCAATAATCATAAGTAGGTATACCTATCTCGCTTTTTCTCTTCAAATTCGAATGTATTTGTAAACATTACACTGGCCAGTGACTTTTATTTAATTTTAATGTAAGTATTTTAAAACAAACTAACTAACCCGCCAGCATTGTCCTACCATAACTATGAATATGGTAATCGGAATCCCGAGTTTTTGAAACCATTTCTCTGAACAGTTTGAGCCAGTTACAGCTGTTTCTAATTTTCTAATTTAAAACTCTAATTTTCGAACTTTCTTAATGTTTTTTAAGCTATTGCGTAGCTTCTATCGCGGGCCTTGCGTGGAGACCGAATCCAGAAATTGTGTCACGAAAACGAATCACACTCTCGGCTACCTTCGGCCACGTTCGTGTATCTCGTCTCTCACTTCATAATTTTTTTATTACGTCAATTATGAACTCTGCAGTCGTTATAATATTATGTCAAATAATCCAAAAATTGAAGCTTGTACCCAGAATCGATCTTGCGCCTTCTGCGTACCGAATACGCGTCTTAACCACTCGACCAAAGTTGAATTAAGAGTTCTGGTCGAATTTAGAGTTCTTAATGTGAAATGACAATTTCGATGCTGTCAATTACATTAGTTGCTGTCAATTTACTTCGTCTAAATAAAAATTCGACTATAGGTGTATAGGTATTCATCATCTATGTACAACAGTGAAATGTACTCGTATAATTTGTGTAAAAAATGTTTTAAATATGAATAAACAAAGTGCATTTATTAATGAAGAAAGTCACGAAAAATAGTGAAAGAAAATGAGTGAGTACCTACTCTATATACATACATTTTATTATTATTATCACCAATGCAGTATTATATTTTTGTTTTGTTAATTTATATATAATACTGCTATAAAGATAACCAAACGCGGGAGTACGTTCCCATGGGAAGCGGGAAGAAAATTTCACTCTGACGTAGCCGCGAGCGCTATCTATCCCATACCTATGTACTTTAAACGTGTCATAAAAGTCACAACAATACCATACATGCATATTTCAAAGAATGTCTATTATTACCATAGAATTTGTAAAAATAGTTTTTAAGTAGATAAGACGAAACCTATTGTTTTATCTTTTAACTAGCTGACCCTCGCAACTTTGTGTACGTCACACAAGGTCTATGAAATCAGAGGTATTTATTAATCATACTCATCAAGTAGCGTGTGAATCTGCCCTGTTTGCTTAATCAAAATAGAGCTTAAAGGTTAAAGCTATTCCTCAGTATAGGATTTTTCTCAGTATAAACAATTTACATACAAACACCGGCGTGTTAGAATTTTATTACATGTATCAATGTAGTAGACGTAACGTGTATAAAATGACATCAATCAAATGTCATCAATATTCTGAAAAAGAAATTAAAAATAGAGTTCACAAACTCTTTTGAAAATACATACTGTACCTACCTTAGAGGATCGTTATGAAGATAACAGGATAGTTAACAACCATCTATAGAAAATAGATGGTATAATGCTGAATACCGCAAAGAACAATCGGCGCGGCATAGAATGGGGCCTATACTGATATCCTGGAGGATTTAAATGATGCCGATGTCCTGTGCCTGCTGAGGCACACACACGCCGTCATGCATGTCTGCAGGACAACGTGCAGGACAACGAGCAGGATGAGGCAGCGAATGGCTGGACTGAAATTAAAATTGACAGACGCAAGAGATGTGGTGGAGGCACTAATTCACGTACCTCGGGAGTGTCGTGTCAGAAACTGATGGGATAGAAGAGTACCCTACATCATTACGAGTCTCGCCAAGGCCAGAACAACCTTTACACAGCTGCGCCCCGTAGGCAGTTGCGAAAATGGACACGAAGAGTGAAACTCAAAACAAAGTAAACGTTAAAACTGTACTGCTAACTGCTATACGGATGCGAGACATGGAAGGTCACTAAAGACATTTCGCACCAGCTACCAGCTATAAGTCTTCGTCAAACGCTGCCTCCAATGGATCCTCGGTACTTACGGGCCCGAGAACATCACGAAGACTATTGGAACGCTGCAGTGAGACCCCTATCCACCAAAAGATCAAACGTCGGAAGTGTAGCTGCTGCGCTGGATTGGACACACGCTGCAAAGGGACCATGATCACATCATACCAAGGCAAGCCTTACTGAAACTACTGGTAGGGTTTCAAAAACTGTTCGATAGTAAGTAGGTACATTTATTGATAGTGGCTATAGGCTACATAACATAATGCTAAGATTAATAGGAGCGGTGCAGCAATGAGGAATGTTTCGAAAACGGAAAACATTTCATCGTTATAAGAGTATCCGTTGCGCCTCTGCGTAAATGGTTGAAGTTACATAAAAATAATTTATTACAAAATAATTGTTCTTCTTAAAAAGTTCTAAAACAAAATACAGGACCTATTAAGCTATTGCATAGCTTCTATCGCGGGCCTTGCGTGGAGACCGAATCCAGAAATTGTGTCACGAAAATAAATCACACTCTCGGCTACCTTCGGCCACGTTCGTGTATCTCGCACTTCATATACCAACGTGTACACGTGTGGGTTTGCATAACGTGTACCTATGTATATGAAGTGAAGTAGGGTGAAGTGGGGTGGGCTGAGGTGTGTAGGGTGGGGTGAAGTGAAGTGGGGTGTGGTGAGGTGAATTGGCGTGAGGTGGGGTGGGGTGAGGTTAGGTTAGGTTAGGTTGGCCTTTTGGACTTTGGCCCTTGGGACTTTTGGACTTTTGGCCTTTTGGACTTTAGGACTTTAGGACTTTTGGACTTTTGTACTTTTGGACTTTTGGCCTTTTGGGCTTTTGGACTTTTGGACTTTTGGAATTTAGTTTTTTGGAGTTTTGGAGTTTCGGAGTTTTGGACTTTTGGACTTTTGAAGTTTTGGACTTTTGGACTTTTGGACTCTTGGACTTTTGGACTTTTGGGACTTTTGGGACTTCTGGGACTTTTGGGACTTTTGGGACTTTTGGGACTTTTGGGACTTTTGGGACTTTTGGGACTTCAAAAGTCCAAATGTCCACAGTCAAGTAGGTACTTGGTACTTTACTTTGTTGAACATAGGCCTTAAAATCTTACTTCTTACTAATATTATAAATGCGAAAGCTTGTGAGTGTGGATGTTTGTTACTCTTTCACGCTCAAACCGCTGAACGGATCGGGCTGAAATTTGGTACAGAGATACATTATAGTCTGGAATAACACATAGGCTACCTTTTATCCCGGGAATAACTTCCCGCGGTAACAAATTTTACGCGGGCGAAGCTGCGGGCATCAGCTAGTATTCTTATATATAAATAATTATACTAGCATAGTTGGTAAAAAATGCTATGTAATAGCTTTACCGCGGCAGTCCCCGAGTGCCACACGTCTTTTTTTTTTTATAAGAACCATCTCCTGACATCAACAAACTCAACAAAAAAAATTAGCGAAATTGGTCCAGCCGTGATGTCGTGACCAAGGCAACAGGGATTAATTTTAACCGACTTCAAAAAAGGAGGAGGTTCTCAATTCGTCTGTACGTTTATTTTTTATGTATGTTAACCAATATTTCCGTCAATTATAGACGGATTTCAATTCTTTTTCTCTCGTTGAATAGGATTTACCTCTGAGGTGGTCCCATTTTCACCAGGTCAGGATCTGATGATGGAATCTAGGAGAAATCAAGGGCAACCACCGAAAATTGCAGGGACAACTAGTGCGTTTGTTAACTTTTTAATTATGTGTTTTAATGTACTACAATTTAATGAATGTCTGGAGTCGATCTGATGATGGAACCGAAAGATAGTCGAGAGAATTTCTTAACGATTTACAGCAGTTACGTTGTGTTTGGGCTTGATTAATTTGTACCCCCAAAATTTACTGCTTTTTTTCTAGTTTTATATATGAATCTTAATGCGGTTCACAGAATACATCTAGTTACCAAGTTTCAATAGCAATGGCCTTATAGTTTCGGAGAAAAGTGGCTGTGACACACGGACGGACAGACAGACAGACAGACAGACATGACGAATCTATAAGGGTTCCGTTTTTGCCATTTGGCTACGAAACCCTTAAAAATCCAATAAGCTTTCAAGGGTTAGGTACTTGTGCACCTGGACTTGAGTACATAGAATTAAATATTAATAAATTATATTTTTTTATGACGTACGTCCCGTCCGTATGTCATGTGTGTAGCTTGATCTCTGTGACAGCTGTCTTCGTGTGCAAAACAATTTTTTACTTCAAAAGCATAAAGTAATGAGTCAAAGCTTGGATCCCCGGGTCCCCACTGAGTCACTTTCTAAAATCTGTAAATACTTTTCTATGTTGGACTAGCTGACCCGCGCAACTTCGTTTGCGTAAGAGAGAGAGAGAGAGAAATAGAAAGGTCCTCCGTCGCTTCTATTCTTATCGCGTGGTTTTCTGTCACGTGTATTCCCGTTGTGGGTATTATTTTGGCCCAAATTGGATTTTTATTAAAATGGTTATTGTAAACGAACCTAATTCGAAGCCCTCCGGAGAGCACTATCAGTAGGGTTACGGGATATTTTACTTTCCCGTAGTCACGGGAAAGTAAAATATCCCGTGACTACGGGATGCCTATCCTCTACTGGATGCCAAGGGAAATATGGGTCGACATGCAGCAGCGCCACTGGTGTTGCAAACGTTTACTATGCGAATTAGTCCACTACGGTCAACCATCAGGTGGACCGTAAGCTTGTCTGCCATCTTAGTAGTATAAAAAACTGGCCAAGTGCGAAGCGGACTCGCGCACAGAGGAAATAAATAAAGAATCAAGTATAGATAGGAATCAAGAATTTAAGTCCGGTAGATGAGTTGCACACACACAGCGGTTGGCCGGCTTAGTTGGTCGGAGTAGAAAGACAGAGGGTTCCGTACCAAAAAAAAAACAGCAAAGCATCACGTTTAATGGTTGGGAGCCCCCTTAATCCCCGCCTTCCTTTTCTGACGTTAGTATTTGTGGTCATAGTGGCTACAGAAATATATCATCTGAAAATTTCAGCTCTCTAGCTATCACGATTCCTGAGATACAGCCTCATGACGGACAGATAGACAGACGGACAGCGAAGTCTCATAAATATGGTCCCGTTTAAGGGCACGAACCCTAAAAATCGTTTCTTTGTGCGCAACTATGCCATTAATCTAATTTCAAGGTTCTAGATCTCGATCAGGTACCTATCTAAGTCAGTTTTTATTTTTATATCAATCAAATCAGCACGTACGCTCCTGGACGTAGGCCTCTCCTAATTTACGTCCTGCGCCTTCAGCATCCAGCCTGCGACCTCTTCTAGGTCCTCGGTCCACCTGGCGGGTGAACCAAGTCGCGATGCCCGCTTTGGAACTCGTTTGCTCCATCTGCCGTCGTCTGTCGTCTTCTGTGGCCAGCCCGCCGCACTTTACAGTACTGTTTTTATATGTATAGATATAATGCTGACTAATTAAATCAAAATACGTACTTTGAGCGAAGTAAATCTATATTTTTGTAAAAACTGATACCTAATGTCTTTGTTAATTGGTTTAGAGAGCATTCTCTGCTTTTGCTAAGGAATTGGTATCTAAACTTCTTTCTTTCTCGTATTGTGTAAGTCTTCAGACTTTCGAAGCTGAGGCAACCCGTACTAATTCAGTTTCTCCTATTGTGACCAGAAATTTACTATAGATTTCATCTGCTAAATGTTCATCTATAATGCCTCTGATCGTTTGTATTATCCCTGTTTATAATACGAAAGTAAACGAAGATGGTAATAAATACTCTGTGATAATCGGAACCGTGTACACCTTACCTAGAACTTGTTCTTTCATAATTCCTAGCCCGCCATGTTCAGGTTTTCAACTCACAAATGTATTTTGCCATACAAAATAATATGAAGGCAATTTCGCTTATTGAAATAAATATACGCATAAATAAAATAAATTACATGATACAATTTGAAATGTTTTGACGTTTATCAAAAATTAGACCATTTTTTTAAATAAAAATTCAGCTGTCATGTGTCAAAAAAAAGTTTAAAAAGTACCGACTAAGGAGTATCAATATGAACTATGAGGCAAATGCCCCCAATTTTTTTTTCTAACCCCTTTTAAAACATGTTAAATAATAAATTTCAATAAAATAAAATACACGTCTCCCATCAATTCGGTTAAAGATGTTTTATGCCAAATTTGAAGAAGATCGGACCAAGGAATCACGTAGTCCCATACAAACTTTGCAACCCTTGTTTACCCCTTTAGGAGTTGAATTTTCAAAAATCGCTTCTTATTGCTCGCCTACGTCACTTAAGGAGCATTTGTGCAAAATTTCATGCTTTTAGACCTAGCGGTTTAGGCTGTGCGTTGATCGTCAGTCAGTCAGTTCTTGTTTTTATATATATAGATTAGGCTATATTGTGAAAAAGCTGCAGGCTGGCTACGTTGTCAAAAAGCTGCCAATAACGTCACATATGTCTGTCAGTCAATGACGTTATATAATTTGATTGGTGGGTTTTATTGACGGTTGTTGACAACTGGATACTGATTGGTGGTTCTTTTTAACGGATTGCCATATGAACAGCACAGTGGCTCCTCCATTAAGTTCTTCTCTTTTTTGCATAATTTTTCAATAAAAAATAAAACCGACTTCAAGCAAATCCTGAAATTATCATATTTAATTCAATATAATATTGAATTAAATATATTAAACAATAAATAGTATTTTGATTTATCATATTTAATTCAATATAATATTGAAGTTGGTGCCATCAATATACTTAATACCTACATAAAACTATGGGCTTACTTGGCGCCGACTTCAATATGATATTGAATAAAATCTGATAAAATCAAAATACATATTACTTTGTGCTAAGTAAATTTTATTTTTCAGGATTTGCTTGAAGTCGGTTTTATTTTTTATTGAAATTTTTTTTTTTACTCTGAAAATTTTCAGTATGAATTACGTATTTATATACCAAAGAGCTTTTAAATATTTGGTACCTAACTACAATCCTTGTAATTGGGCCAGAATATTATCTAACTTCTGAAATTTGAGTAGCAAACGTGAAATTATTTCGTAATCCCTGATTATAAAGGTTTTAAATTTCCTCGATCCATACCTCCAAAATTATTAAAATCCTTGTCTGAAGTTTAACATAATTTAACTCAATACTTTATTACTATGTACTTACATAGTAATAAAGTATTGAGTTAAATTATGTTACTTATTTTTCCTAGGTATATATTTATAACTTTACTTTTCCTAGGTACTTACCTAATAAAGTAAAGTTATTATTAACTGTTTATTTGAATTAATATTACATAAATGTCACAATTAAAACTAAAGTAAAACTAACACAAATTGTTAGCTTCGATTTCGATTAACTTGGTTAATATAATGGAGAGCAACTAGATGGTGCCCCCCGGCTCCGCCCGCATCGTATTCTATACTCGTCCCATGTGAAATGGGAAGGTATGGGATATGGGACTGGGTATTTTTAGTATAATAAACCTATGTGTTCGTCTAGTCTAGACTATAATCTGTCCCTGTACTCAATTTTAGAGCTATTTCATGAAAACATTGTAACAAGAAAAAACATTTTACTGTACTCGTAGGTACCTACTTTAATTTTCTAAACTCAAAACTTTCAGTTTGTATTGACATTATTAGAGCTCATTGTAATAGTATGTGGTACTATTACTATTATAATTATTTTTGTTAACACGCTAATTGTTAAAAATTACAGCTAGGTATTGAAAATGCGCAATTCATATCAGCGTGTGGCAGTCGACTGCTGGACGTAGGCCCTCCCAATTTACGCCACAGCACACGGTCCTGCGCCTTCCGTAACGATTATTATGAAAATAATGTTAATTTGGTTTACACAGATTTTATTCTGATCGATACTGACTTATGTCGCGCGTTGCACTCGTAGCTGTATTCGGCAAAGTTAGTATATTATTTAATGTAACATTGCTTGAGACTTCGGCGCGTAAATTCATTTATTATTCAACTTTACAGGCACTTATCTCGCACTTCTTATTCTCAGCCACTGGGCCGTTATTAGCAACATTCAATGTGCGTGTGAGTATGAATTATTCAACCAAATTTATGGCGAAATGAAGTCGATGTTTGTATTATATTCATGTGGGATAAAATATGCGACTTTATGAAGTGAATTTACGTAAAATTAGTAAAACTTTGGCCCAGGGATGGTAAAATTCACGCCAATTGCTTGAGTTACCTACAATTATGACGTCTTTCAAAAATTATTTCCATTTAGTATAACACTGTTGAGCTCAGTTGAATATAACAAAAGACTATGAACATTGAAGGAATATAATCAAAGGTTTTATTTAGCATACGAATACGTTTGATTCAGTTAATAAATACACAAATTAGCCTTCGTATGGCTACTCCAATAGAATGACAAACTAGACAGATTTTGTCAACATCAATTTTGGTTGCTCGAGTATATATCTGAGTATGTTTGAGGATGGCTTAGTGACGATATAGTCAACAAGTGACCTCTTAGCCTACGTAACACACTTTTGAGGGTTCCCACTTAGGATGGACACTGCTAAAGCCTCGTTTAACTACCTATTTTTGGCGTAGATTTACCGTGTCTAGTTAACATCCTCATTATTTCGGCTGGCTAGCTCCCTTATCTTACCTCTTAGAATTAATTTAATACCATTTTTATAATGAGCACAAAAACTATTTACAAAAAATTCTATGTGTACCAGAGCGCCAGTAAATGGAATCACTTTAGCTACAGGGCAGTACCTACTTAAAATGAATTTACTACCATGTCGGCACGGTTAATATCGCTCCATTATACCTTTCAGAATACTTTGAAAGAAGATGGTGTAAGTGTAGGTTAGGTAAACGTAATGGAATACGTTAATGACTACTTACGGGAGGATGAGAAAATGTTTATGTAAGAACTTCAAGTATAGAGGAGGTAGTATACGAGTTCCCCACAGTGAAATAATTTTCAAATCGGTTCTGTAGTTTCAGAGTCTATTCAAATCAAACAAACAAACAATCCAATTTTTCCGCGTTACAACATTGGCATAGATATAAAAAAAGTTCACAAAATACAAACTAATACGTGTCATTCACCAATCAACGCCCATCCGAAACCCTAACACTTACAAACTTGATATGTTGAAGATCACTCTACAAAATAGCCTTCATTGTTATGGTACCTACATGTTGTAATTAACAAAGAATTTTAAAAAAATACCAAATTACTAGATATTGGAGCGTTCGCTTACTGTCATAAACGATCACTGCTTTGGGTTAGTCTTGAGATAATTATGTGACTTTTGTACTTCCATTTACGGGGATGCGGGGTCCTACGAACATCTTCGGAACCCCAATGGATCGGATTCACCTCGAGGTAAATCCTGGGCAATGGTGTAACGACCACTCCCTTTCTTCTGTGGGCGAGTTGTGCTAATCTGACCAATTCCGGCCGTGGCGGGAGCAACCCGCCTGTGGGTTACTCGGTGGTGTGTGTTGCTGCCAGCCGTGAATAACGGCACGATAATAAACATTAAATGATAAAATGCTGTATTAACCTCCACAAGGAGCTCTTGGGAGCCGCCCATCTGGCTCCCCCAAGGAGAGCCTAAAATTTACGGGGCGCCCCTAGCCGGTTCGATGTGAATAATCTTCTTGATATCCCTCGGCCCGGGTATTGGACGATAGTCCCCTCCACCAATCTATATATATAAAAATGTTGTGTGCGTTTAAGTATCTATTAAAAACTCAAAATTTACTAAATCGAATAAGCTCAAAATTGGACACGATATACAATAGGATTCAGAAATGGTTTTAGGCTACTTTATACACTTTTATCATAACAGCAATAAAAATAAAATAGCTTTAAAAAGTGATTTTACCAATAGATGGCGCTGGTCGTTTTTTTTTTAATTATATTCTGCCAGCTTCAGAACAAAATATTGTAAACAACCTATTTAGAAGGTATCTACCAGATTGATGTTTTTTAAGAGAAGTTTGATTGCGGCCTCCTTGTATTCAGAATAATAAAACAGAGTATTTACCTAATAAAGAGGTCAGATATGTTTTGCATGTTATTTTTGAACTTTTGGAATTTTAGACTTTTAGACTTTTGAGTTTTGGACTTTGGACTATTGGACTTTTGGACCATTGGACTTTTGGAATTTTGTACTTTTGGACTTTTGAACTTTTGGAGTGTTGGGCTTTTGACCTTTTGGAGTTTTGGAGATGTAGAGTTTTGGACTTTGCACTCTTGGAGCTTTGAACTTTTGGACTTTGGACTCTTGGAGCTTTGAACTTTTGGACTTTGAACTCTTGGAGCTTTGAACTTTTGGACTTTGGACTTTTGGACATTTATACTTATGTAGTTTGGACTTTTGGAATTTTGGAGTTATGGAGTTTTGGACTTTTAGAATTTTAGACTTTTAGACTTTTGAGTTTTGGACTTTGGACTATTGGACTTTTGGACCATTGGACTTTTGGAATTTTGTACTTCTGGACTTTTGAACTTTTGGAGTGTTGGGCTTTTGACCTTTTGGAGTTTTGGAGTTGTAGAGTTTTGGACTTTGGACTCTTGGAGCTTTGAACTTTTGGACTTTGGACTCTTGGAGCTTTGAACTTTTGGACTTTGGACTCTTGGAGCTTTGAACTTTTGGACTTTGGACTTTTGGACATTTATACTTATGTAGTTTGGACTTTTGGAATTTTGGAGTTTGGACTTTAGACCTTGGACTTTTGGAATTTTGAAGTTTTGGAGTTTTGGGGTTTTGGAATTTTGGAGTTATGAAGTTTTGGACTTTTAGAATTTTAGACTTTGGAGTTTGAACTTTTGGACTTTGGACTTTTGGACTTTTGGACTATTGGACTTTTGGACTTTAAGAGTTTTGGGCTTTTGACCTTTTGGAGTGTTGGAGTTTTTGAGTTTTTGAGTTTTTGAGTTTTTGAGTATTTGAGTTTTGGAGTTTTGAAGTTGTGGAGTTTTGGAGTTTTGGAGTTTTGGAGTTTTGTACTTTGGAGGGATTTTTGGACTTTTGGGCTTTTGGACTTTAAGAGTTTTGGGCTTTTGACCTTTTGGACTTTTGAAGTTGTTGAGGTTTTGACTTTAAGAGTTTTGGAGTTTTGAAGTTGTGGAGTTTTGGACTTTGGAGTTTTGAACTTTTGGACTTTTGGACTTTTATACTTTTGGAGTTTTGGACTTTTGGAATTTTGGAGATTTGGATTTTAGACTTTTGGACTATTGAAATTTTGGACTTTTTGACTTAATGACTTTTTTACTTTAGACTTTTGAACTTTTGAACTTTTGGAGTTTTGAACTACTAACTCCTATGTATATTTCATGACATTTCTTTCGAAAAATAAGGTCATGAAGAAGTTTCATTTCTTACGTACAATAGTACACGCACACATTTTTTTTTAAATGTACCCATCATTTAGTTTGTTACTCATTTCTCATAGGTACACAAAACCACCATAAAAAAGTCACAGCGAAGCGTGGCAGGGTACCGCTAGTTATCTATAAATTTATCAGCCTCTTGGCTATGAAGACCGAATCGTTGGGAGCTACGCGCCGAGTTGCGTGTGCTCTTTACGGCGCGCACTTTTAAGACTCCCTATAGGCTATAGGAAGAGGAAGAACACTGCGAGGTTTAGTGGGTAGGACGGTTCTTATCCGGACCCGGCCGGGAGTCCCACACACCGTCCCAACAGCCCCGCGGGTGGGATTACGGCGGGGAAAGGCGTTCCCTGCGTCAAAAAAAATCATTTTCAACCGATTCCATGATAAGGAAGATTTTAAAATATAATTTACCAAACGGAATTAAAATAATACTACTTTACTTCAATATTTTATTCCTTTTAACCTGAATTTAAAGCTTCTATTCCATTAACAATTCAGTTAATTGCGTCTGTAGTCTAGACAAGTAAAAAGAAACATAATAAAACAAACTTTTATATTTATTTGGGTCTCAAATATAACCTCTCCATTCAATTCCAAGTTCTACTGAAAATTTCACTGCCACTTTAAATGGTAATTGAGTTTAAATTGTTAAATTTTCCTCGGACACATAATAATACAAAATTTAGGATAAGGTTATATCTATTTTACCTTTTCAAGTTTGTTTATTGTAAAGAGAAAGTTGAACTTTGAAATTTTGGCAGAACTCAATCAAATGTACCCGCTCTAAAGCCCGGTTTCCACCACGAGCTGAGTGGGACCATTAATAAATGCGCTTAACTCACAATAGTAAACTCTGCCTTTAAAGTGAAGACGATATTTGTACAAACTAATGGGCATTTATTATCTCGCTGAAAACTCTTCTCCTTTAATATCGTTGTACGATGAATTTCCGCTATGTAACGTTAGATTCCATTAGTTAACGCTGATAAGATCGTTGAAATACCGTATTTCAACAATTTGAACAGCCTGATGGTAATTTAGACTGAAGTTAATTCATAGGTATTGTCACTAGGGCTAGGCTGTGGCATACCTAATAGACACCTTAATTTTCACCGTTACAAAATAGGTAAATTATTGCCGTGTAAGGGATGTTTATTAAAAACCAATCCAAGACTGATATTGTTTCAAATGTCATTTTACTATCGATGATACGTAATTATATTACTAGCTGACCCTCGCAACTTCGTTTACGTCACATAATGTGCACGAAAGGAGAGGTAATTCTTTATCAGACTCGTCAGGCACCGTGTGAAACGGCCCTGTTTGCTTAATCATAAAAGAGCTTAAAGATTAAGGCTATTCTAAAACAATTCAGTACACGCCTTCGGCGCGGTCTGAATTATTTTACAACAGCCTTAATAATTAAGCTCTTTTATGATTAAGCCAACACGCCCGTTTAGATTTACCCTCTCATTCAAAGGAACCCTTGAATTCTAGGTTTGGCGAAAGTTGAGATGCCTCTAATTTCTGAACTACAAACCCCTCAATCTTGAAACTTGGGTCGAAAAATTCTTAAAGTACTCCCTTTCCAATACTAAAAAAATATATGAAATCGATTCACGCGTTGAGAAATTACAACTGAAAAACCATTTTATCTTTCATCCCCTCTCCCGCAGGAACCGCGCAAAACTTCGGGATCAAAAGTATCCTAGAACCTTCCTCGGACTATAAGCTCGGAATTTACCAAGTATCATTCAAATCGGTGTAGTAGTTTCAGCGTGATACTTATTCTGGATACAGACAGACAGACAGACAGACAGACAGACAGACATGAAAAGTTTAAATTACATTTTCGGCTTCAGTATCGATTAGAGAACGCCCTCCAATTAACATTTTCAAAATATCTTCCATGTACAGACTCTCGACCCTCTACAGTTTTATTATATGTATAGATTACCGATATTACAATAAATGTTAGTACTCATGATTCAAACTTCGTTAAATCATAGTCTCGATTATTACAAATGCAACTGTGTTTAGAGTAATGGTTGTGTTTTGAGGGAGAAAGAGCCTTTAGTTGCTTTTTCTCATTTATATTGAAGGCATTTTCTGCAAGCAGGTGTATAATAAAAATATTTTCATTCTAAAATATATCTTGTACGCTTAAAAATAACATACGTTAGAGGTGAATTCATGTTTAAAATCCTGGTGCTCGTTCCACCGCGACATCTGTTTACACAAGTACATCTAACTTCGTTTCTTCCAATGCCGCGCTGGCTGCAGTTTATTATTTTTATTCCAATCTCGTAAAATAAGATGCAGCCTCATAGTTTGACAACGGCTTTTTAGGGTTTCGTAGCCAAATGGCAAAAACGGAACCCTTATAGATTCGTCATGTCTGTCTGTCTGTCCGTCTGTCTGTCCGTCCGTGTGTCACAGCCATTTTTCTCCGAAACTATAAGGCCTATGCTATTGAAACTTGGTAACTAGATGTATTCTGTGAACCGCATTAAGATTCTTATATAAAACTAGAAAAAAAGTAGTAAATTTTGGAGGTCCCCATACTCAGAACTGAAACTCAAAATTTTTTTTTTAATCCAACCCATTTGTGTGGGATATCTATAGAGAGGTCTTCAAAAATGTGATTGAGGTTCGTATCATCATTTTTTTCTAAAATTAATATTTTGCGCAAGAGACACTTCCAAAGTGGAAAAATGTGTGTCCCCCCCCCCTCTAACTTCTAAACTAAGAGAATGATAAATCTAAAAAAAATATATGATGTACATTGCCATAAAAACTACCAACGAAAATTAGTTTGAACGAGATAGAGCTGGTAGTTTTTTTTTAATACGTCATAAACCGCAATTTTCGGTTAGCAAAATCACTACCACTGCGAACGTGTTAAAACATCAATCAAAGTTACAACAAACTTTTATATTATGTTACTTGCTGCTACGAAACCCTTCATGGGCGAGAGCAACTCGCACTTGGCCGGTTTTTTTAATATGACATGATTCCATTAATCTAGTAACAAAATCATAGTCATTTAAAAAGAAATAAATTTACTTTTTATTTTATTGGTATATTTACCGGGTGTAACATTCGGAACGGTCAGTGTGGGCAAGTCTGTCTGTCTGTAATATAAGTTTTATTCTTCAAAACGACCGGGTTCGATACCCGAGCTGTGCAAGAGATTTTTTTTAAATCTAAGTATGCAGTTCTTAGTTTCTCTAAAATCGGTGACATGGTTCCTAAGAATAGATTTTTGTATCTTTTGTTTTTACAGACTTGCCCATACTGACCGTTCCGAATGTTACACCCGGTTATATTGTACATACCTAAGTATACATTATTTTACGTGTAGTTGGTTTTCCGTTACCGTTACCGTTTCAATGAAGACGAACTCTAAAATTTATAACAATTTTTCACAACTTGTGAAAAAATTTAGTATTGACTGATAATTGACGCTTCAATAAATTGATCCTTTTTACAAAAAAACCGGCCAAGTGCGAGTTAGACTCGCACATGAAGGGTTTCGTAGCAGCAAGTAACATAATATAAAAGTTCTTATAGTTCGTTGTAACTTTGATTGATGTTTTAACACGTTCGCAGTGGTAGTGATTTTTCTAACCAAAAATTGCGGTTTATGACTTATTAAAAAAAACTACCAGCTCTATCTCGATCAAACCAATTTTCGTTGGTAGTTTTTATGGCAATGTACATTATATAGTCTTTTTAGACTTATTATTCTCTTAGTTTAGAAGTTAGAGGGGGGGGGGACACACATTTTTCCACTTTGGAAGTGTCTCTTTCACAAACTATTCACTTTAGGTAAAAATGATGTTAAAAACCTCAAAAGCATTTTTGAAGACCTATCTATAGATACCCCACATGTATGGTATTGATGAAAAAAAATTTTTTGAGTATCAGTTCTGAGTATGGGGACCCCCAAAATTTACTGCTTTTTTTCTAGTTTTATGTAAGAATCTTAATGCGGTTCACAGAATACACCTAGTTACCGAGTTTCAATAGCATAGGCTTTATAGATTCGGAGAAAAGTGACTGTGACACATGGACGGACAGACAGACAGACAGACAGACATGACGAATCTATAAGGGTTCCGATTTTGCCATTTGGCTACGAAACCCTAAAAACGAACGTCATGCCAAATTTCAAGACAAAATATTGTGAAATGCGGCATGTAGAAAAGAACAATCAAATACACATAACGACATTGTTCACTATTACTCACTGTATTCGCTCAGAGAGATAGATTTTACTCTACGTTCAGGCTAACAAAATGCAAAATGAAACAAAATTCAAACAAAACCGCAATCAATAACGTAACTCTTCACGTTGCTATCCATAATGGAAGTGAATGAATTCTCACCGCCCTCGAAATTCGCAATCACGAAAGTTATTACAAACATCCAATCAAACTGACAAAGTGCATAAAGTAGGTATAATATGAATTTATAAGTAGGTATTACCTACATTCCGAATTTATACATACATATATACATTACACACGCCTTCATCCCCGAAGGGGTAGGCAGAGGCATAGCATATCAGCTTGGAGTTTTATATACCACGTAATATGTGGTGAGCCTATTGCCGTGTCGAAATAGACAAGTGCAGGTCGTGACGACCGACCGACCCGCACTCGAAAATTTTCAAGCTGCCTTTGAGGCCTTGGCCACAGATTACTAAATAGTTACCTTGGCTCAGGCTCAACGACTGTCAGTTAGGTACTGATAACCGGGTTTCATTTCGAGTTTTCCTTCTCGACGCAATAGACCGTTTTGCGGATGTGTTTCCTTAGTCACCTCTTACGACACCCTCGGGATGAATTATTGGGGTGGCGAAATTTTGTGCTTCTTCCCAGGAAAGAGACCAAATGTCACAATACAATGGAAAGAGTATAAATTCTAACCCCCTTATTCATAATCGTTTATTAAACCTATTTTAGTTAAAACACATTTTAAGTCTATTGCTGTCTCTAACCATACTCTGTCATTGGTTAGAGACAGCAATAGACTTAAAGTGTGTTTTAACTAAAATAGGTTTAATAAACGATTATGAATAAGGGGGTAAATGTATAACCCTATGAATAACTTGGAAAATAATGTTCACAGGGATTTGCTGAGCCTATGACAGGCTCACCTGCAAGTGAAAGTCTAGTCACCTTGGTACAGTTAGATTAATCGCCCGTCCCAAAATGAAGCCCAACACTGTTGACATCATACTCGTGATTTTAATTATTAAATAATTATTAAGTTCTTCCATTTAATATAAAAAATATTTCATTCGAGTGTCAAAGTAGCAAGAATCCCCCTGATATCATTTGTGGGAACTAAAATCAAGAATTATCAAGGATAAGAGCAGTTGCTGTTGACAGTGCAACAAATTGAGACGTACGTACCTACCTACAACAGAAATAAAAATAGGTAAAAAAACTTTTTAAGTTAAACGGTTTTATGTTAAACATACATTGCAATGTTTAAGATAAATGTACTAAAAACCAAAAAATAATAAAATAGATACAGTCGTGGGAATTATAAACATAATGCATAGACTAGACTAAAATAAAACCGTGGGGCACGTCAATTGTCTACAATCGTTGATTAAAATGTTTATTTTGTAATGTTACACTATAATTAGGCAGTTGTTCAACCGATAACGATGGGCGTGTGATAAGTATGGCTAGAATTTGGAAACAAGCTAGCAAGCTCGATTATAAGCGAGTTTTCGCGGTTTCATAGTGGTGAGCGAGTAGTACTTTTATCATATGTTTTGTCGATTAAAGACAAACTACGAGCAGTGAAACGATTCCTGGCCAGCCAGCAGTTGTGAATGTCCAACGATAAACTAGTTGAAACATTTCTTTTATTTACATGGAGTGTATAACTATTGGAATTTCCATGAGCAAGAAAATAGTGAGTAATTTCCTCACCGTCTGCGGGCCAACTGCCTAACGACGAATTAAACGATTCTTCTATCGCACATAATTTGTAGACAATTGACGTGCCCCACGGTTTTATTTTAGTCTAGTCTATGCATTATGTTTATAATTCCCACGACTGTATCTATTTTATTATTTTTAGGTTTTTAGTACATTTATCTTAAACATTGCAATGTATGTTTAACATAAAACCGTTTAACTTAAAAAGTTTTTTTACCTATTTTTATTTTCTAGTTTTTAGTTTTTATTTCGCATTCTGTTTAATTCATTTAGTGCTTCATTATTGCAAGGTTTCTTGCCCGTTAGTTTATTGCAGTCCAACTTCTCTATACGTAGTCCCTGCAAAGATCTTACTCTACTAAGAGCCACGTAGGCTTGACCTTCTTCAAACAGTTTCGCACCTAAGTATACGACTGCGTGATCCACAGTGCTGCCCTGCATTTTATGTATTGTAGAAGCCCATGATAGTATTAAAGGCAACATTCTTCTTTCAGCCGTCCCGTAATTGTACTTAGCTGGAAACTGTATAGCTTTCGAGTGTATAAGATGTACTCCGTCTCTTGCGAAATCAATTCGGATGGAAGGTACATCTGTTGCATACATCTGAGTTCGACGAAATTGAGGCTAAACGATTTCGTTGATGTAGCCTATAGCGCCATTTACTAATCCCTTTGAAACGTCAATATTGGACCGTAGCATGACTTTTGCCCCCGCAAATATTTCCAGTTCCGCTGGTAAACCCCCAGTTTTGTTGATATCAGCTGGTATTATAGTAGCTATATCCATATTGTCTGCATGTCGTGTAGCGTGTACTAGCTGATCCTGCGCTTTTATTTTGTAAATGCGAGCACCATTATTTCTGTACAAATTCAATACAGCGGAGTTGTGGTCGTTAACTTGTTGATTTGTGGGGTATACCCTTAACGCTTTGTCTATTGCAAACTCATCACTCGTGTCTTGAAGAAGTCTTCCCATTAAAATACTAAAATGTTGGGTTGTTAGCTCACCGACTCTCAAAGCATTCAAAATATCAATAAAAGTCTGGTCACCTTGCTGACGCATATTTTCAGCTAATTCACACAGCGTGAATAAACGCCAGAGATGTGTAGCTGGTTGAAGATGTTCTGGCTGTTTGAAAACAGGTGTTCCTGATCGTTTTATAGGAGGCAGTTGTAAAAGATCACCGAAAAGTAAATAAAGGGGCAAGGCTATGTACAACAAGATGCGCCTGAGTCTTGAGGGGAAAACGCTAACGACATATCATTTTTATCCACCCTAATGCCATACAGTTCTCGGCGCGTTTTAACCTTTCACCTTAACTTGGGTGGTGTACCGCTAACGACGTATCATTTTTAGCCACCCTAACGAAACACAGTCCTCAACACGATACAAAATCTTGACTTGGGTGGTGGATTCAGGCTGGATTAATCAGATACCTAAATTACAGATTCAATTTCTAAATTTAAATCTTATTATTATACGCCATTTAGTGGCTGCGCCCATCTTAAATATTGAGGTTGTATGGTGCATTGTATTCTTCTTGTCAAGCCCTTTTATTTGATACCCATATTGGTGGGATTGTTAAAAAATTGTTATCAGCCATTTGGTAGCGGCAGCCATCTTAGATTTCAATTTTGCATAGTAAATTGTATTCTACTTGTTGAGACCTTTCATTTGATACCCATGTTGATGGGATTGATAAAACCTAAGTTATCCGCCATTTTTTAGAGGCCGCCATCTTGGATTTCAATTTTTTATAGTATATTGTATTCTGCTTGTTGAGACCTTTCATTTGATACCCATATTGATAAAACCTACGTTAGCCGCCATTTTGTAGCGGCCGCCATCTTGGATTTCAATCTTTTATAGTATATTGTATTCTGCTTGTTGAGCCCTTTCATTTGATACCCATATTGATGTGATTAATAATAAATAAATTATCCGCCATTTTGTAGCGGCGGCCATCTTGAATTTATAAAGATAATGAATAAACATAATTGTATTGTCATCAAAATCCAAAGTGTATACAAAATTTCAGATTAATCGGTTGACAGGAAGAGGGTGAAATTTGAATTACTAAATTTGACCCAAGAATAAATAATAAAACAAACGGGGTGAGCTAAATAAAACCGTTTAATAAAACCGTTTAATAAAACCGTTTAATAAAACCGTTTAAAAAGAATGTTTACTACAAACTGGTGCTATTTAGTACAATCATCGCAGCGTAATTAAGCATCAGACATTGAACACAGTAAGGATAAATTGTACTAACCGGAGTAAAGCAAGGGTTATCGGCACTGTGCGGCACTTTTTCTTACAACAACACACAAATTGAATAAGGAATGCTGGTGGACGCGCACTTTAGTTGACTTGTATGCCTGTTCAGTACGACATAATAATATCTATCTGCATAATATGAGTTTTAAGCGTCGACTTTGATTGTTTACGATTAACACATTTCACCGTTATAAACATCACTTACGGATGAAGAGTGGGTATACTTGACGTTATTATTTACGGAAATTTATGCAAGTACCTACAGTCAGTCATCGCTTCGGTGTTGCCGTTTTAATTATTTTTGAAAGACTACATTCGAAGAATGTAATAATTATATTGTTACTTACCCGTGATAGGTGAACCTACATAAATTATTTGTAGTCAATTATTTATTTTTAGATACGATTTGACATTTTAAATTTATTGTTGATTATTCATTTTGATTACTATTTTTATATCAGATTATGTACCTACTTACTATTGAATTAAATTTATAAGTTTTTTATATTATTATTATCTTATGTTACATTTAGCGAGAATTGTTATTACTTTTTTTTTATTATTATGATTTGTTTCCATTTTTAATTACGAGTAAATTGTTTAGGATAGTTGACATTTGTTGCCTTTGGCCAATATGAGTGTAGTATCTACGCAATTAAGTTGTCCATACTGCCCGGGATCTTCCCGCGTTATCTCCGCACGCGGGCTGAAGGTGCATATTGGACGCATGCACAAACGTGTGCGTTCTGATGTGGATTTGCTGGTGTCTCCGACGGACTCGAGTGCCGGCGCCTCGGCGGGGCGGGGGCTATCGATGACATCGTCTGGTCACCTTTGCCTGGACAGACTGGCTTCATTTAGGGAGAGTATACCAGTTCTCCGACAAATCCCTAAGGGTGCCCGAAATCAAGCGGCCGGGAGGCTGTGCGATATTGTGGACTCCTGCGTTACGCACAACGGCGTAGATGAGTGGAGCGCTCTGTTATCTTTCGCCTATACAGCTCTGAAAGTGCCTGCGACGGAGTCGTCCGGCAATGTGACATCAAAGGTTAAAGCCAATGTTTTATCTTCGGGTCAATGCGATGCTATTGAGGTATATGCTTCGACAACGGCTGGCGGATCTCGATCTTTGAGCAAAAGTATCGAGTCGAAGGTCTTTGAGGGTGACTTGAGGGGCGCTGCCCGCCTTTTGGTGTCCGACAATTCCTTCGCACGGCGGGATCCTGAAACGCTGGCCGCTATGGAACTGAAGCATCCAGCTCCTTCACGCTCGCTCAATTTTCCGCCTGATCCGGGTGTACCGGTTGCTGCGACGACAGTTACTGTAGAGGACGTGACTTCGGCGCTTGGTTCTTTTTATGCAGGGTCAGCGGCGGGCTTGGACGGGGTTCGGCCGGGGCATCTTAAAGAGTTGACATCTGTGTCAGCGGGAGAGAACGGTAGGCGCCTATTGGGTTGTTTAACGAGACTGGTTAACTTTTTGCTTGGGGGTCGGGTAAACGCTAGTGTGTGCCCATATCTGTATGGGGCTTCCCTTTTTGCGTTGGCCAAAAAAGATGGAGGCGTAAGACCAATAGCGGTCGGTAGCGTTTTTCGCCGGTTAACCGCCAAATTGGCTTGCCGGGCCGTCAAAGAAGATATGGCTGTTTACTTGCAGCCGCACCAATTGGGTTTTGGGACGCGCCTGGGATGTGAGACCGCTATTCACGCCACGCGGGCGTTTGTCATGGACCCGAGGAACGAGGACTCAGTCGTGTTGAAGTTAGATATTCGCAACGCATTTAACACTTTGGAGAGGGACGTTTTGTTGAGTGAGGTCAAGGAAAAAATTCCATCTCTCTACCCTTTCCTTCATCAAGTCTACAGACTTCCTTCCAACCTTTTCTTGAATAACAACCTCATTCTTTCAAAAGTGGGAGCCCAACAGGGAGATCCGCTCGGCCCACTGGTATTTAGTCTGGCTATTCATAAAGCTATTCGCGATCTCAAATCTCCTCTTAACATCTGGTACTTGGACGATGGCACTATCGGGGGCAAACCGGAAGACGTGATACAGGATCTGGAAGCTTTGGTACCAAGGCTTAGTGACCTGGGTCTGGAGGTAAATCCCTCGAAGTGCGAATTCTTCCCATGCGGTACTGCGGCTCGAACACACTTTTCTCATTTCAGCTCGATTCTACCTGGCCTCAAGGAACTTTCTTCTTCCGACTTCAACCTTTTAGATTCACCAATTTTTCTCTCTGCAGTTCCGGAGGCCATCAATGCTAGAAAAAAGCTTCTCCTTACCGCTCACGAACGTCTTAAAGGTGTATCCGCGCATGTTGCGATAGTCTTATTGCGCATGTGTCTCGCGCTCCCAAAGGTCAATTATTTATTGAGGACCACCCCAACATAGCTCTGTCCCGAGGAAGTATCCTCCTACGACGACCAACTGAAATTAATTGTGGAGGCAATCCTCAACGTTTCTCTGGATAATAACCAGTGGATTCAGGCTGCTCTGCCAATCCGATGTGGTGGTCTCGGGGTGCGTTGTGCACGTGATGTGGGTCTGCCGGCTTTCCTGGCGTCTACGCATGGGGTCGCGAACCTTGTTACTATTGTACTCAATTCTCATGGTGACGGGGGGAGCATGCCCTTTGTGTCGGATGCTGTGTCAGCGTGGTTGGTCCTCAGCGCGGGTGCGTCGATCCCTGAGGCGCGGCACCTTCAGCGGGCATGGGATGGTGTGGGGGTGAGACGGCTTCAAGCTCAATTATTAGAGGGCGCGGCAGGAGCCGATAAGGCTAGACTGCGGGCGGTGGCACAACCTGAATCTGGAGCGTGGTTGCAGGCGCTACTTTCGCCTCACCTGGGCACCCTGCTGGATAACGACTCCCTGCGTGTGGCAGTAGCTTTTCGCCTGGGCTGTAAGGTGTGCGAACCCCATACATGCACCTGCGGTTCCATGGTGGAAGCGGATGGTCATCATGCCTTGTGTTGCCGGCGGTGTACTGGGAGGTTTCCGCGGCACCACGCTCTGAATGATATCATCCGCAGGGCCCTTTTGTCGGCGAACGTACCTTGCGTGCTTGAGCCTCCGGGTCTGAGCAGGTCGGAAGGCAAAAGACCTGATGGGCTGACCTTGATCCCCTGGAAAAACGGCAGGTGCCTTATCTGGGATGCAACTTGCGTCAGCACAGTCGCCGCCAGCCATCTCGGGCGCACTGTTCATTCCCCGTCTGCCGCAGCGGAAGAGGCCAGCTCAAGGAAGAGGACCAAATACACCGAGCTGGAACCGATGTATTATTTTGTGCCCGTAGCGGTGGAGACCCTGGGGAGCTGGGGCAAAGAAGCCAAGGTTTTTATAAATGAGATTGGACATAGGCTCACAGAAATCACGGGTGACTCTCGGTCCGGATCATTCTTGGTGCAAAGGCTGGCCATTGCAATCCAGCGTGGAAACGCAGCAAGTGTAATGGGCACTTTAGCGCCGGGAGCGGTCAGGGGCGGGTTTTTTGAATAGGTAGTTGATAAAATTATTTTAATTAATGTGACTACTTTTAATTTATTAATTGTAATTAAAAAAAAATGAAGAAAGGTTTATCCTCAGCCAATAGTTCCTACTCCAGAGTATAAATGGCTTATTTGATTAATGAGATAAGGGGTCGTCCATTAATCGCGTGATGTTTTTTTTGGGCATTTTTGACCCCCCCTCCCCCTTGGTGATATTTAGGTTTAAGACTACCCCTCCCCCCTGCGCCGAATCACGTGTATGTTTAGTAAGTACTATTTTTTTTTTAAATTTTATAGAAATAGGTACCTATTGTATAATATATTCATACTTCTATACGAATACTAGCTAATCCGCGCAACTCTGCATCGCATAATAGAGAGAGAAAGAGAGAGATGTGGTATTAATATCTATATATATTTCCCTTCGCATTTACTCCTGCCACGTTGCTAATATTCATTATTTTGGAACTAATTAAGAAGGTAATTGTGAGAGAACCTTAAGTCTTCCGTTTTGTCTGGTAATTGATCAATACATAATCCGATTTCAATTAATTTCTGATTTAAAAAGGAGTGCTTGAGGAATTATTCCACAAATTTGTAAAACAATATTGTAAATTTTGTTGTTCAGAAATTGGAGGGATCTCCATCTTCTTCAATATCTAGAATTTAAAAAAAAGAGGTTACACAACATAAATTGTTTAAAATAAATACACGTGATATCTCACAACACCCCCCATCCCCCCTGGTGATGTTTCGTGATTTTTGCCAGACCCCCTCCCCCCCTTTCGAGCCTCACGTGATTAATGGACGACCCCTAATAATATATTTAGCACCATAAAGATAATTGAATAAGACGGCTAATATCTGTCTCTCAAGATACAATATTATTATGTTTTAATATTCTCCCAATTTGTAAATTTTATTGGTGCAAGTAAAACATTAATTCTTGTATTTTTATATCGCATTAGGTACCTAATAAACAAAACAAGTTCGGTAAGTACTAAACATTCCATATACAGTCAGTTTCGATTCCTTTTTTGTTCATTATTCCCATTTCGTATATATTTAAGACAGTCGTGTCGTTTATTTGTTACCGAGCCCCAGGTATCGTAACGGGCGGCGCGCGGTGCGAGAAGACTGATCTTCAATCGTTTTTCATGCTGTCTGCCTGCCAGATACAGTATGAACAAAGCTCTCACATATAATTTATCACAAACATTTTGTATTGCCACGTCAACATAATGCATTCGAAATATGAATGCTGTTTTGTTAGAAAATTAAATTTCTTGGAAAGGTAAAATATTAGATACAGGATACGGCTTCATCAAATAAAAAATAAAAATTCTTCATTGGAACTAAATTTTATTGGAACTATGTTTGTTCGCAAAGCACTCCGTCGTTTATGAACCGATTTGAAAATATTTTTTCTCCACCTGGAGAAATGGAAGGGAACTTTTGAAAATTGTAGGGGCATCTGGGGCGTTTGTAATTTTTTTTATTACTTAAGTGCTTTAAAATAGTACAATTTAATGCAGGTCTATAATTGATCTGATGATGGAGACGAAACACAATAGAGAGCATTCCCTAACGATATACAGCAGTTACCTTGTGTTTGGGCTTGATTAATTTGTACTGTCGAGAACTTTACACCTAGATAGATAGAATTTCAGCCTATCCGTCACAAAATATAATGAAAAAAAAAATTTTAAATTGAGAAATAAAATTTACTTAGCACTAATTTAGTATATTCTGATTTATCAGATATGATTAATAATGCCTACAAGCCTACGTAGTTTTACTGGGTACCGATTTCAGTATTTCTGTTGTACATTATATAAGCAAGGGTCTCACTATGACTAGGTATAGTAATTATAGACCTATTGATATTATGTCAGTAATAACAAAATTGTGGAAAAATAGTCATACAAATTAGTGAGTTTTTAAAAAATCATGGCATATTAACGGACTGTCAGCATGGATTTAGAAAAAATAGGAGCACCAATACTGTACTGGTTCAATTTACGGACTATATTAAAGAAAACCTTAACGAAAAAAAAACAAATATTAGCATTATTTATAAAAGCTTTTGAAACTTTAGATTATAGTCAGTTATTACAAGCCATGGATGAGTGTGTTAGATTCGTCTCGTAGAGGGTAGGTATATCAATACATACGGTCACGCCTTTTCTCCCCGAAGGGATAGCCAGAGGCATATTCTGTAAGGAGGGTATTAGCTAACAAGTTATGAAATGAAAAGAAATGAATATGAGATAAAAATATCTTTATTCTCGTCAAGATTTCCAATTCTACATTTACCGCCAGATTCGCAATACGTAGAGCCTATGAGAAAGAACCTGGCAATAAAACTCACGGCCACTCTTTTTTAAAGTCACATTGCTATACATATATTTCTACTATAATCTAATTCCATCAATAGTTTGTACACGTCGTTACAATTAATAGCAACACGGGTCATATCTTTACAAATAGTTCAGCAGGATAGTACCTATACATTATCTTTTAAACCAAGCCATGGTCAGTATAAAATAACCTTGAATACAATCAATCAAATCGGTCTATGGCAGTCCAGCGCTGCTGGACGTAGACCTCTGCTAATTTCAACACATATATTATATACATCACATCAGATCGGATAAATTACATAAGTTATTAATGAGGAACGTACCCTTAAGACGGCTGCTCAGCGACTGAGCTGGTCTACCTAACATTGTGCCTAAACAGCATTACAAATGTTTTCTCTTCAAAATCCACCAGCAAAGTGAGTCTCCGGCCCAGATCGCTGTCTATTTATTAATCCCCGCCACTCAAATTGCTGTCACAAAACACGTGGCTTCATTTTTAATGTTTTCTTAATAAATCTTATTTTAAATGCCGACAATGTTCGTGTTAATTGTCATTAAGAATTTAACAATAGTTTTTGATAACTTAATTAGTTCAACCCTACATCAGGTTATACAAATCAGTGTTAACAAATTCTACAACTATTTCCATTCGAACCTTATTTCACAATATAGTAAGGTATTAGTAAAGTTGCTCATTGTAATGGTTTAAATCTATTTATAATCCCATAGATTTTAATTAGTAATTCTCGGTGCGGCGACCTATATAATATTACTCCATGTAACAACTACAAATATTCACCGGAAAGGCGACAACATACAATCAATAACACAGACTTACGATTTCTTTTCACGAAGACTATTCTTAACCTGATCATAGTTCTTATATAATTATACTACAATTTTATATCTATATGCTGTGCAACAATATTAATAATTTATACTATACAGTTTCTCTTAAACTCTTTTAAAACTAAACTTATATTATGCATGTTGGCTAAATTGTTACAAAGTGCTGCCAATAGTACCAACCACAAAATATTTAAATGTTTACTGTACAATAAATATTGGTTCCTTCTAACGAGTTGCCATATGAACATACCTATTTATAAGCATATCTATCAAGTGCGGTATTGGTGGCCCTATGAATAAATTTTTCAGTAATTATCTGTGTAATAGAACTTAATGTACTACAGTAGACGGAGTGAAAGGGGAGGTAGCCTCGGTTACATTGGGAGTACCTAACGGTTCAGTTTATGGGCCGGTAGGGTATATTATGCATGTTAACTCGATGGTAAACGTTGTAAAACATTGTAAGGTGTTCTGTTATGCTGACGATATATATATATATTCTTGTAGCTGGCTCTCAAATAGAACAATTAGTTGTGAAAGTCCAGGAAGATTTCGACAGCATAACGAAATGGGCACACGATAATGGTACCTATTCTTTTAAACATAAATAAAACAAAATGTATTCATATTATATTCACCTTATAATTTAATAGCGAAAAAAACATGTATAAATAATTTAACCCTTAGAGCCCCTTCAATACACACAAAATTTATATCGAAAATCGATAATCACAAGCACCTATTTCCACCACCCTAAAAATGAAAAAAGATTTTCCATTTTTCAAAAAAAAAAATATTTTCTCACTTACCAAATTTTACGATTCTGCAAACAGCAACCGGATTATTGATAAATTGTTTATTTTACTGTGTATAATAATAAATAATAATGAAAACACATTATTTATAATAAAAAAACAAAACACACACGCACACACGCACTTGGTACACACGCACTCAACACAAAAAAACTTTATTACTCTACCACCACACCATATTTTACGATTCTGTAAACACCAACCGGATTATTGATATATTGTTTATTTTACTGTGTATAATAATAAATAATAATGCAAACACATTATTTATAATAAAAACACGAAACACACACGTACTACACAAACGCACGCCATCAATGCGCAATCCACTCTCAACTTCAACTGTTCGATTTTTGTAAAATATTCTGGCCCATTGACGTCATTTTATAAGATTCCAAAAACAAGAAAATGTTATATACTACACATTCAATCAAACTGTTCATAGAAAAGTAGGACGTAAGAAGGCTATATTTAAGTTTAAAGTCGTCTGGGTAGGTGCGGCGACCGGTCGCCGCGCGGGGCATTACGGAAAAGCTTGATTATTATGCGCGGCGACCGGTCGCCGCGAGGAGCTCTAAGGGTACCACTTACCACTTAGTTATTATATTATTATACTAGCTGACCCGCGCAACTTCGTTTGCGCCGCATAAGAGAGAGTATTACCTGTTCCCGTCGCATTTACTCCCGTCACGTTGCGTTTACTCCCGTAGCGTCTCGTCGTTAATATTCAATACTACGTGAGAGAGAGAGAGAGAGAGAGAGAGAGAAAGGTTTGTCGTCACGTATATTCCCGTCGCATTATTTTTAAGAACAATTTCGTTTCCGAAAGAGGGTATCCCGTGGCATTTTTTATTTTTATTTTTTTTTTTTGTTTACGCGGGGAACGCATTTATGCGCCTTCATCCCAGCTGCGGGGGCAGCTGGGATGGTGTGTGGGACTCCCGGCCCGGTCCGGAATGGACCGTCCTACCCACTAAACCCCGCGGTGTTCCTCCTCACCCATTAGCCGGGCCGAGGGGTATCAAAAGATTATTCACGTCGACCCGGCTAGGGGCGCCCCGTTAATTCGGGGCTCTCCTCGGGGGAGCCAGATGGGCGGCTCCCCAAAGCTCCCTAAGGACCTGAAAAGACCACGCCTGCACCGCTCTCGAGCGCCCCTCTGTAATAGAGGAGACAGAGAGCGGCTGGCGCAGGCGTGCGCTAATGGGCACCCCCGGAACACGGGGAAGGTGCCCACCGCCGTGTGACCGTTGGTGGGTGGGGTCCCCCGACCTTACACCCACGGTCAAGAGACAATCCGGGGCGCGCAGTGACTGGTTACCGCGGCGCCCCCGAACTGCACGATAGGGCGGAAGCATCTACCCAAACTCCCGCCCCTCCCGTGCAGTGCCTCTCACTTTGCCGCCATCGCCTCGTCAGCAAATGTGGCGAAGCGATGCCAGCCAAGCACTGCTGCTGTCGGCCGCGCTGTTACTCGCGGCCGGCAGCAACACACACCACCGTGCAACTCCGTCAAATGACGGCCGAAAAACCGTCCCAATGCTTCTACCAGCCAGAAAGCCGGGAGCATTGGGGCGTCCGCCACGCTGTATTGCGCTGCAGATGCAACGCAACACCGTGGGCCTAGCAGGCCCACCGAACTGCGACCCCCTCGCCATGGGGTCAGCTTGCCGGGATATTAGTACATCGACTAATGAGGGCTGCACACCGCACCCATTAGCCGATGTTCCAGGGTGCACCGTCTTAATCCAATTGTCACTCCCACCGGGCATATAGCCCGAAGGGATAGAAAACCGGACCAAGCACACTAGGAGGTTTCCCGACCTAGCACCCCATCCCGTGGCATTATTGTAGAAAAAATTGATTTCCATTAAAATGGTTATTGTGCACCAACCCAAAGATAGACACATGCTATCGCGCAATTTTTTAAAAACTTTTTTAAGAGAAACAATTTTGTAGTAGGTACATATTTTTTACATAACTATAAATATTTACGCAGCACACGCAACGAAGCTCTCAAAAGGAATAACTTTTCCAACGTTTTTGAAACATTTACTATTACTGCTCTGCTCCTATTCGTTGTAGCGTGATGCTATATAGCCTATGACACTGCACAATAACGTAGCTTTCTATTGGTGATAGAATTTTTAAAATCGGTTCGGTAGATCCTAAGATTACCCCTTACAATTTATTTAAGAGATATACAAACACACAAACTTTACTTCTTAAAAAAATTACTTGGCACAAAGTTAGTATATTCTGATTTTTCAGATATCATTGAATATGTAGGCTTAGGTAGACATAATGAATCTCTCTCATAGTCATAATATTGGCACTGACTTCAGTAGGGTAGGGCGGGGCTAAAAGTCCGGCGGGTAAGAAGTCCCATTATGCATATCACAATAGTAAACAACACTAGAAACAAGCGGCCCATACGATCGAGTGCGGGGAGAGGGGCGAGTCCGCCGTCGCGAGTCGCCAGTCGACGCGGAACAATCATGAGAGTGACAGGCTTATCGGAATTTTTTCAAATCATTTTGTTTATAACTTCAAATCAAATTTAAAGAAAAGAACAAGGTAAGTCCATATTACAAACATTTTTATATTATATTTATTGAATGCTAGTAAATTTTACCTACCATTAACCGTTTTTATTTTATAATCTCGCAAACCACTGGATGTAGGTACGGGGCAAGAAGTACACTGATGAGACTTTTTGCCCCGCGAGAGGACTTGTGACCCCATATGTTTTCTTCATTTAACATGTTTATGTAACAATGTGTTTTTGTTTTTACAGAATGCGAAATTACAAAAGAAAAACAGTTAGAGGCACGACACCACTTCATATTATGAAATTAGCAGCGGATGAAGAGAACAAAGGTGAGAAGAAATTATGTCAGGTTGCGAAAGACTATAATATCTGCAGAAATGCTCTTAAAAGGTTTATCGCGCGATACAAGGCAGACCCAGGTAACGTACGCTTTGGATATCTGGCTACACGTCAAGTGTTTACTACGGTACAGGAGAAGAGTTTATGCGAATATTTGCTTATGCTTGCTCAAACGTTCCATGGACTAGGGCCTAAAGAAGTGCGTCGCTTGGCATATGACTGTGCTATTAAGTTTTCAATTGCTGTACCTGAATCCTGGCAAGTAAAAAAAATGGCCGGTAAAGATTGGATGACGGCGTTTTTAAAAAGGAACTCTTCCTTATCTATCCGAAAACCTGAGGCTACTAGTCTCAGCAGAGCGACTTCATTCAACCGTGTCAACGTTCCAAATTACTTTGATAAACTGGCTGAAGTACTGGACAGGTTTAAATTCCCAGCCGCGTCCATCTGGAATGTAGATGAAACTGGGGTTTCTACTGTATTGAGACCTTCAAAGATAATTGCTGCAAAAGGCAAACGAAATGTAGGCTCGCATCGCGTAACACGTCTGGAGAAAGAGGGACTAATGTCACTCTTGTAGTAGCAGTCTCGGCTACAGGCTCTCACATGCCCCCAATGTTCATTTTTCCTCGAAAAAATTATCAGGATCATTTTGTTCGTGATGGCCCACCAGACTGCATTGGAAAAGCTAATCCAAGCGGATGGGTCACCGACGAGGAGTTTTATTGCTTTATTCAGCATTTTATCCGCCATGTAAGACCTTCGAAAGATACTCCAATTCTTCTCCTGCTTGACAACCATTCGTCGCATTTGTGTGTGAAAACACTTGATCTGGCTAAGGAAAATGGCGTAATTATGTTATCTTTTCACCCTCATTGCTTACACAAATTACAGCCTCTTGACGTGTCTGTATTTGGCCCATTCAAGACTTACCTGTCCGGAGCTCAAGATTCTTGGATAAGAAATAATCCAGGAAAGACCATAACAATCTATGATATACCATCACTTGTGCGCACTGCATTACCATTAGCTCTCTCACCTGTAAACATTGTCAAGGGATTTCAGGCCTCAGGGATATCTCCGTTTAATCGGGAAATATTCACAGATGCTGACTATGCCCCGAGTAATGTTACAGACCGTCGCATTGCTACTGATAACACCGAGAATACACCACCACTTTCTAATGAGCTTGAGACAAATCAGTCGGTACACACGCAACAATCAAGATCAATATCTCCTCAACCGTCTACTTCAAAAGTGGTATTTTCTCCTGAAGTTGTTCGACCTGTACCAAAAGCTGCACCTCGTAAAACCTTGAAAACCAGAAAACGCCGTAAAGCTGCTATTTTAACTGACACGCCTGAAAAAAATGAGTTGGAGAAAGAACAAGAGAAAAGTAAAATGAGAAAAGCTAAAGTATCTGAAATTAACAAAAAAAAAATTACAGTAAAGAAGCAAATTCTTAAAGAGAAGACTCCTACATCTTCTTCTGATGAAGAATATTTTTGCCTAATATGTTGCGGGTCTTATTCAGAAAACAAGTCAGGTGAGCAGTGGATTCAATGCTCAATATGCAAAGGTTGGGCACATGAACGATGCGTGTGCATTAATTCAAAATTGAATTTTATTTGCATTAACTGTGATAGCGATGAAGATTAATTAAAATAAAACTTAATAATATAGATGATTGCGATTTTTGTTATTTAATTAAAGACAGATTAATATCTTTTTAAATAATTGATATTTTGTTAGTAATAAAATAATGAATGTTATGTTTAAAATACTTGATATTTTGTTTTAAATAATAATTGATCTCTTGTTTTTAATTATAATTAGATTTTTTTAAGTTGATATTTTTTAATTTTTATAAAACTAAAAAGGTGTTGATTAAAAAACAATGATTTTAATTAACCATATTGGTCATCAGTATTTAATGAATGGGTTATTTGAATGAATGGACTTTTTGCCCCAAGCCTAGGACTTTTTACCCCGCTAGAGGGGCAAAAAGTACATAACGCCCCTTTACTTTCAGCGCTTATTATTTCTCTAACAAAGGAAACGGACACTATTCTATTTATTTGAGTGTTAAGCTGAATTGTGTAAAAACCTTCATAACCATTTTAGTTGACAATAAATGCTCTATATAAGGATTTATGGGTCTTAGAATGAAAATTGGGACTACTAGCCCCGCCCTACCCTATTATATTTAATGATATCTGATAAATCAGAATATACTTACTAACTTTGAGCTAAGTAAATTTTATTTTTCAGTTTTTAGTTTTGTTTGAAGTCGGTTTCTTTTTTGTAAATTTTTTTTTTCACTATTTTTAGTGTCGTGTGGACTGACAATCTATCTATCTAGGTGTAAAATTTTCGATAGTACCAATTAATCAAACCCAAACACAAAGTAACTGCTGTATATCGTTAGGGAATTCTCTCTACTGTCTTTTGTCTCCATCATCAGATCGACTCCAGACATTCATTAAGTTGTACTACTTTAAAACCCTTAATAAAAAAAATTACAAACGCCATAGATGCCCCTACAATTTTTAAAAGTTCCTTTCGATTTCTCCAGGATGCCATAATCAGATCCTGGCTTCCTTAAAATTCTAATAATAATAATACCTTGGGAGTATCTATTTTGGAACGAAAAAAAAAATTCTAAATCGGGCCATAAACGATGGAGTTCTGCGCGAACAAACATAAAAAAATAAAAAATAAAAAAAACGGTTGAATTGAGTAACCTCCTCCTTGTTTGAAGTCGGTTAAACAATATTAGTCACGCAGCACACGCAACGAAGCTCTCAAAAGGAATAACTTTTCCCCCGTTTTGAAACATTTACCATTACTGCTCCGCTTCTATTCGTTGTAGCGTGATGTTATATAGCCTATGACACTCCACAATAACGTAGCTTTCTATTGGTGAAAGAATTTTTAAAATCGGTTCAGTAGATCCCGAGATTACCCCTTACAATTTAACAAATATACAAACACACAAACGTTACCTCTTTATAATATTAGTATAGATATTTAAGTAGATTAGAAATATATTAGGTATTAAGTACTTACTTAGCACAAAATTAGTAGATATATTCTGATTTATCAGGTACAGAACTTTGTGCTAAGTAAATTTTATTTTTCAGTTTTTAGTTTGGTTTGAAGTCATATTGTTCATATCAGTTTGTTTTCTAAAACTGGAGTCTATTACTATTAATTTGGTTTGGTTGTTTCGGTTGATATATACTCAATAACGCTGTGCAATACGACATTGTTATAATTTAACTTTCACGTAGTTTTTGAATTGGTACTTTGAAATAGAGACTGAGAAATTGATAAGCTGGTAGATCTCGTTGACTAATGAGCGTTGGGGCATTACATCACCAAATATACACACAAATCAATACAATTATAACAATGTCATTGAATGATATTGAAAAAAGCATTATAACTTGCTATAGAAATTGTTTCAAAGCGATGTATGCAAATACAGTAAAACATACTGCTCAATGTGACCTTAAATAGGTATACAAAGTAAACAGTAATAAATAAATTATTATACAAACAAACGATTTACCCTCATACTTAACGATTGTACTATAATGTTTGTTTTCGATCTCACTACATGACAGCGTTGCGCGCTGATGCCAATGTACCTATTGCGGGGTTTGTTTTCAACATTACTGTTGATATTTACAGCATATATTATACTTACTAAAGTATTAATATCCTTATAACAGCAAATTTAAAAAGAGCTTTTTGTTGAAACGCCCACTATCACCTACGACACCTTTTTACAATGTACTTTCGCTAGGGAGTATTACAATATCATTACTCAAAGTCGATGGTATGATCGATTATGGTTGTTACCGTAGTAGTAATATGCTTTGACGCGGGGAATGGATTTATGCGCTATCATCCCAGCCTCGGGGGCAACTGGGACGGCGAGTGGGACTCCCGGCCCCATCTGTCCAACCCACTAAACCCTGCAGTGTTCCTCCTCAACCTGTATCCGGGCCGAAGGATATCTAATGATTATTCACGTCATCCCAGCAAGGGGCACCCCGCACGTCCGAGGTTCTCCTCGGGAAAGTCAGATCGGCAGCTTTCTGGAGTTCCCTAAAGGGCTGAAGACTACGCCCGCACCTCCACCGCTCTCAAGCGATCCTCTGTGACATACTAAATAAAGACATGACAGACTAAATAAAGTACTAATTGCGCTTTTAAATATGCGCAGCAGGCGCCATCAATCAACAGTATTTAAAATAACAATAATACTAAATTTTTTAATGAAAACTAACTACTTACACTGACCACATAAAAAATATTTAGACATCGAAATAATACTACTTTCAAGAATCTACCTACCAGTTTTAGGGTTCCGTATCCAAAAGCTAAAACGGGGACCCTATTCATGAAGCTTCGCCGTCCGTCTGTCTGTCTGTCTATCCGTCATGAGGCTGTATCTCAGGAACCGTAATCACTAGAGAGCTGAAAATGTTCATAGGTGATGTATTATTTTATTTTGTGTAGCAGCAAAATAAAATAATACATCACCTATGAACATTTTTTAATGAAAACTAACTACTTACACTGACCACATAAAAAATATTTAGACATCAAAATAATACTACTTTCAAGAATCTACCTACATACTAAAAAAATACTAATTTCGGAAAAAAATAAGAGAAACTCCCATACATCAAACGTGTTGATTTACCGTTTTTTTTAGTACAGAACCTTTTGAGTGCGAGACCGACTTGCACTTGGCTGGTTTTTTATTTGGATTTTTCTTGGTTGGTTACTAAAGACGCAGAACGACCTTTGGCATCGTAAGCGAAACCGTCCCTGGGCAAACTCCGTGTTGCCTTTGGAAAATAACTCGTGTTTGCTTTACGATGTCAATGTGATGTTGTGCAAATAACTACACACCAGACCTTCTTTTTCAAAGTCTAACCTTATTTATACAATTCCTTCTCAAGTACACAACGTAGATACATGCAATTACGCTTATATCCCCCAAGGTGTAAGCAGAGGTGAAATACACATACATCCACACTTTGCGAACAGATTTTTTGGGGGTTCGTTAATAGAAATTTCAATAAAATGTTTTCGGGAAACATTTTTATGAAATAAATACCTAGTATTAATGCCGTCATCGGACACTTGTGCAGGTGAATTTTTTTTAACAATTTTGTAATTAAAATTAGAAAAAGTCTGGGCATATGAATATCCACAACTACAATATCTGCCGTACAATAAAGTTTGCGAACTTTGTCCCAGTATTCTGTATTCAAGTACGCAATACTCGTTACAACTTATTCCATAGGTAAAATAAATAAAATATCTCCTGAAAACATTTTATTGTCAGAGGTAGTAACGATAACATCCTCGACATCCTCAGTAAATGGCTTATCTTATTCGAGTTCCGTCCTCGATGCGACTCACGTAAACACCAATATCCTTATACCGCTCCAAACTGTTAGTCTCAGGAACGCTAAGTTGCAGGAAGCTATAGTCCACTTCAGGTGATTCATCGAAATGCAGCTCATATAGTTCATTTAGTAAACACTAGATAAAATGAAGTACAATATTAGTGAACAATATGTAACTGCTGCTAAATGTTACTGATTGAAATATATTATCTTGAAAATATTCTCTAAAGCTATTTAAAATTTGTGAATCACAAAGTTTAAAATTATTATGGATATTTTATTGTAAAATTTACAATGAAACATAATTATCTTTTTAAATATAACAATCTAGACTAAACTAAATGTTAATAAGGCTTCCATGGCATTGTGCCTACCTTACTTACGAGTATCTAATATTCTAGAGATACGTAACCCACCTCTATTATTTGAAGTCAATCTTGACCCTTTATAGTAAGAAATCTAACATTTTTTACATCCAGATCATTGCCAATATTTCTGTCAACATAATAGCCGCACACCGGTTCTGAACTTGTACATTTATCAAGTCCACATGTTGTTAGTCTACAACAAAAAGAAAGAACGGATTAGGTCTATAAGACGAAAACAAAGATGAACGTGATCGTGTCCGAATACGTGACTAGAAAAATAAAAAAGTAAAGATGTTAGTTTCATTATTTTTATACGTTACTAGCGGCCCGCTCCGGCTTCGCACGGGTATACAGTATTACTCCACTATTTAATGGATGTTATTATACATATAAACCTTCCTCTTGAATCACTCTATATATTAAAAAAAACCGCATCAAAATCCGTTGCGTAGTTTTAAAGATTTAAGCATACAAAGGGACATAGGGACAGAAAAAGCGACTTTGTTTTATACTACGTAATGATACACAGCTTTTCGAAATACATAAAACAATAGATACAGACCTCTCTGTTACTTTAATTCTGTAGCCGATAATGACTTCGTGGCGATATTGCACCTTCGTACAATACCATTTTACTGCATTCCACTCAATTTATGTTGCGTTATTGGATATTGTTTGTGGAGTAAAAAAGAAAAATTTTCCTATTCACTAGTTACCGTATTTTTTCTTGTTTTAAACTTGCTAGTGAGGCTGCTGATCTCACACATAAATTTCTAATTCTGTTTTGAGTAATATTTAATTTAAGTTGAACATAATTATGTGACAGAATACAAGATAACACTAAAAATACCAGCCAAGAGCAAGTCAAACTCGCACACGGAGGATTTCGCACCTAAAACGGGCATGTGAGCCCACGTTTTTTTTTTTGGAACGAAGTTCCTTATCGCGCGTTGTGAAAGGGGGCTAGACGGAAAAAATTCTTACTAAAAGTTGTCACGACACTTTTTGCTATAGTATGGAGGGTAGAGGTACCTCTACCCTCCTTTAATATGGGGGTAATATGGGGGGGATTTAATATGGGGTGAGGGGGGAAGGGGGGGAGGGGGGAAAGGGGGGTAATAAAATGGGGGTTAATAATAAACAAAATATTATTATTAATTAAAAAAAAAAAATTATTACAATTCCTTCACTAATTAATCGAAAGGAACTTCGTTCCATCCGGGTGTCCCTTGACACCTCTCAAGTTGTTTTTTTACGTGAGGGAAAATCCTCATGGATGTTATGCCGGACTCCTACCGACTAAAAAACCTCACGTAACGCCCAACAGCCTATGGTTGTGAGCCCCGGGTAAGCCCTCGGAAGGATGTCCCAGGACTCCCAACAGACCTAGGGCCGCCACCGCGGCCTCGCCTAGGGGGTGGTTCGGGTGCTATCCCGCGTCTTTGGGGGTTTCGGGTGTGATCCCGCTTCTAAGGGGGGGCGTACGTAAGTTCCTCACGTCGCGCTGCCGTCATGGGCCTGCTTCTGTAAGGACGGTGAGCGGCCCTCTCATCGTCCTCAGACCCCCAGTCATGGAGGCCGATAGTCCTCGGCGAATGTGAGCCCCATAGTCCTCGGCGAATGTGAGCCCCCGTAAGTATTTTTATTTTCTTGAACTTAGTACTTTTTTGTTCTAGCTACAACAGAAATACATCATCTGTGGCACAAATTTCAGCATTCTAGGTATCACAGCTCGTAATATAGCGTAATTAGCTCATTGATACAGCCGACAGACGGACGGACGGACGGTTTTTACACTTTGTGTACGGAACCCTAGAATATTTGGAAAACTTTACTTATTTGTATATTATTACACAATACTTAATTGTACTGTGTAATAATAAATTGTCAAATGACATAGAAAAGCGCAAGTATTACACTATTTATGACGCTGGTAATGTGTATTTCAGTAGGTCCCTGTTATCTTACGAATAAGCAGGTTTAAGGTTAAATATATTCAAGTCAGTAGGAAGTTGTTCAGAACAGAAGTTATAACAGACGCGTTCGCTCTATAAACTTTCTGACTTATACAATTGTTTTCACGTAATCCCTTTGAACAAAAAGACATGATTTGAATTTTGTTGTGGTTGTACCTAACTCACATTAACTGCGTTTTTCTGGGATTAGGAAGTTCAATGTTTTCTTTGTTACATAATAAAAAGGGATATCCAAAATGACAGATGGAAAATGATAAAGGTACTAGGAAAGCGGAGAATAATTTTATGTGTGTGGCTTTGGTTTGGTTTTATAATAAAATTATACTTTTGGTTTGGTAGATTTCAATTTTGCAGATATCATTCTGATAAGTTGGTTACTCTTTTTTATTGTCAGATGAGTAAATAGTACCTTCTTATATTTCTGTTGACTTGAGACGTATAGCAGATTTAGTATATTTCTATATGACACCAATGACTACCCCTTTACAACGTGATTCTTGTAGTATTTTTCCATCCAAGGGTTGCCTGTAAAAGATTGCTTTTTAGCGATAAGGCCGCCCTCTGTACATTTAAGAAATGTAATATCTATATAAGAAATTTTAACATTGGTGTGCAATAAAGTTTATTCTTATTCTTATTCTTAAATAGAGTAAAAGCTTTTACTCTATAACTCTATAACAAATATCCAAACAACTACACTCACAACGCATTTATAATTATTATTAAGAAGGAAAGATTTATGAAATAAAAAATTCAAAGTCAATTTAATCAGTGCATTGCAAAGTAATATGAGTCTAATGTAATCTACATACTCTATGTTCAGTATCGTATACATACATCAGCTCGTATGAACGACGGCAACATATTTTACAACAACATAATATTTACGAGAGAGTTATTAGGAAAAGCTTTTACCTGAAGTGAATATGAGGAAATACTGTTATATCAACACACTTATACCCAGCACTGATACCGTACCGTACTAATGATATTGCTTCAGTACATTAACCGAGAAAAGTCTTACCAAATGTAATATGAATGTTTGGTTTGCTTTTTTTTTGGGTTCGGTACATCGCAAGTAAAAATTAGAACTCTTACCTATCATCACTTTTTTGTCCGTCCGTCTGTCTGTCTCTCAAAATAATTTATGTCGTCGTACACGCGTTAAGGTATCGAGTGGAAATAAATACTATCTAATAATGGTGTTCAGTTTCAATTTATTTATTTTTATTGTATGGTTTTTTTTATACTAGCTGACCTCGCAACTTCGTTTACGTCACATAAGGAGTATTAACGGAGAGGTATTTCTTCATCAGACTCATCACGCAACGGGTGAAACTGCCCTGTTAGCTTCATCATAAAAGAGCTTACTTAAGTCTATTCTAAAACAATTCAGTCCACGTCTTCGGCGCGGACTGAATTGTTTAATTAAGCCAACACGCCAGTTTAGATTTACCCATTTTTATATTTATATGTCTACGTATGATTCTTTAAAGTAATAGGTATAACTGAAGAACAAGTGCTCCAGGAATCGAATCTTGCAATCAATAGTCCACATTAAGTTTATTTTACAAATCACTTCCGTACATTGAAGAACTTTGTTCGGCGATATTTCATTTTACATTTTAATAACGTGAATAAAATAAAGCCTAATTCATTTTTGTCCAGAGTTTGATTATCAGATCAAAATAGCATGTTAGTACATAAAAGTGTGTTTTGGTAGCTCCAGTGGTGTTGATATGATAGACTATACCACTGTATAACTATACCTACCTAGTAAACAGCGAAAATGAGAGTTGACGCTATTCAAATACTTCGTAAAACGAACCACAGTTCTTTGAAAACAAAATATAAAGATTTATTGTTAATGATTTTACTCTCAAGTCGAAGGTGAAGAAGTTTTATCTACAGAACTACGAGTACTTATACAAAGTTTAGTTTGAAAAATCTTTATCTTTTTATCCCAAATTCTTCGATTTTTGTTAATGAGAGTGCATGCCAATCTACACACTTTTATTAGTTTAGTACAGTTAATTTGTTCCATTATAAAATTCACAACGCAATATTTTACTGTAACGCCAACAAAGCGCCAATTTTAAAGGTTTTCCTTTGAGTATACTTCCTTTGTTACCTAAAAACTGAGTAAGCAGTAGAGTGAATTTCAGATCGCGGGGCTCTTTATAAGTAACTAGCTGGTTGTCCTGACTCAACATGATATTCTTCGAACTCCCGTTGTGGCACACCTCTAACCCATTCCACATTTACATCAGTTTCAAATATTTTCATATAAACTTTTATCCCATATGCGTAATGCGTATAATTTTTGTATAAGCGTATAAATCGGAGCCAAATACATTTGGTTTGAGCTAAGCACTCATGTACTATTCCTATTTTTAAAGACCGTTATAATTTTTAGTTTATTAACAAACAGATTTCACAGATGAAACGAATAGGTGTGTACCTACTCTGCCCCCATCTTATTAAAATGAAATGTTTCAGCACTAAGCGTTTGGGATTCATGAATTTTACATTTTAAACCTGTAATATTGTGTACCTACCTGTAGAGTAAATCTTATAATCCACTTTGTAAATAAAGTGATTTAATGGAGTTATGGTTATAAACAGGGTACTGGGTCGAAATCTCTCAATCTTTTGTTACCTACTATTTGGCAAAATTCCATGTGAAGTTTCGTTTGTTATTTACAAACAGAATAACTTGAGCTTAACGAAAACAGGTGGTCAAAATTTAAACAAGATATTGCATTGTGATTCAGGAATACATTAACTATTTAAATGCAATGATTTCAATGTTGAAAATTGTCACACAATCTTTCCACCGAGGAGATAGGCCAAGGTTATTATCCACCCACACTTAGGCATTCTGGTGATCCTGCATAATAAGGGTCATGCATTTTCTACACCAGGTGCATAAGCAGAACAAAATCTATAAACAGTTTAAGTAGTTAAATTGTTTGTGACAGTCAGAACAGATCTAACACATCTACAAATTGAAACTCTGCATAATTATATTAGGGGCCCCCAAGCCAAGTCGAGCGCGAAGCAAACACTGCCGTACCATCCTTTACTGGAACCATTTCGCCGCATTTTCAGGCCCCTATTTGAGAACCTCTGGATAAGACCAGAATGCAGAAATTTTCGTCATCCAGTAAACTATAATCACATACTTAAAATCAAAAATTTCAAGTCTGTAGGTTATTTAGTTCCGAAGTTAAGCGAAAGCAAAGTTTCGCATTTATGACACTCATTCACTCATGATCATCAAAATAGAACTAGTACTTCCCATAAACTCAGAGAGCTGAAATTTGGTACAGAGTTAAGGTTTAATGACCACATAAAGGGAAAACTATAAAAACTAGGATAATCGAAGATCTGGAGTACCTGATTAGAAAACACAAGAGCCCAACCAAACTATTAGAGATCGACATACTGCCTTTACAAAAAATATTCAACTTGGTGGGCCGCTTTATTTGATGTCATAAATCGAAGGTCTGGAGTATCTGCTGAAGAACCCTCAGCTGGTCTCAGCTGTATTAGAGATATGATAATGCCTCCTTCTACTATTGGTACATAAAAAAATCGACATCGGACACATCTCGATTTTTAACTTAATCAGGATCTTTTAACTTAATCTAGCCTATAGCGTCCCACTGCTGGACGAATGCCTCCCCTATTGCTTTTAACACGCATATAAATAAAATTAAAGGAAAACTCTGGATAAGACTAGACTGGCTTTTATACTTACAAGTTTACAAGGAGAAATAGCCGAACGATTATCTTTAAAATTACACAACTATCTCCTCGAAAATTACACAAATTAAATAAACAAATTACACTGAAATATTAATTTCGCTCAAAATTTGGTCAAAATATAATGGCTGAGCAATACAAAGAACTGTTGCTACCGTACAAGGATACCGTACAATCAGAACCGGAAAAAAAGAAAAGAAAGATTTGTAATAATAAAAAGACTACTCCTAAAAAGAAAAAAACTGCGGCAAATAAGAAAATCTAGCAAAATAAATCAATATGCCCACATTTCTACAAAAAGAAGTGAAATCCTACCAAAAACATTCTGTAAAAAACTAGCCAAGTCTCGATGGAGCTGCTTGTTTATCTCTAAAAAGTAATGAGATCTAGACAAAGTCGTGCCAAGTCTAAGGTTCCTTACTGCAATTTCTTTATTATTATAGTTAATGTTGTGTGACTTGGCCGTTGAAGGGTACACAGGGGTACAATACCAGGTGCTTTATGACACCAACCTGTCGCCAGAACTACCTATTGACGATGGAAAATTGCCACTTGAAAAACGTGGATTCAATAACCAGTCAATTGTAGGCTTGATAAAGCTGCGTATTTCAATAATACTTATGTAGGTATACCTTATTATGCTTGAAACAAACAGTATAAAAATTGTACAGACGGACTTCTAATCATTGATAGAAGTCCGTCTGTAAGTCTATTTCATGTGAGATCGGCGGTCGATTTGAAGCTCCAAAAAGAACAGAGCAGAAGTCAGCATTGTCAATGCTGAATGCATGTGTTGCACAATCAACAACAGCCTAAAATGAGAAACTAGCGTCAAATTACCAATCGCATCAACTTAACAAACATAGGTAGATACAACAGATATTACATTACGTGTAAACAAAATTGACTTGTACACGCTAACGTATAAAGAATTTTCAACGGCCAAGTCACACTACATTAACTACAATAATAAAGAAATTGCAGTAAGGAACCTTAGACTTGGCACGACTTTGTCTAGATCTCATTACTTTTTAGAGATAAACAAGCAGCTCCATCGAGACTTGGCTAGTTTTTACAGAATGTTTTTGGTAGGATCTTATTCACTAAAATTAGTTCTACTGTCTGGATGTAAGGACGTCAGAATGTTTGTAACTCCATTCACGATCTAACGTCTGAACGGCCCTGTCTGAAATTGAGTACAGAGAGAGATAAACTCGTAGTCCAGAATAACACATATTACTTTTTCTTCCCAGATTAGTTTTTAATGCCCTTGAGATGCGGGAACGGAAACAACATTTCAAGTGCGCATTATGAGTTATGTATATATGACGCTTGAATACAAAGTGTCGTACTATTAGATCGCATTTACCTATATGAAATGAATAACATCTGTAGGACTTATGTACACATGTAAACAAATTTGCAAAACACATTTGTGTCGACGAGTAACTCTGTCTCAAGACAACTCAGAACCGGCCTTGTGAATACGGTCTGAAGTTTTTAAAGACACCCTTTCGTACCTCAGCTTTTGGCTGGAAGAAAAATGTTTCAATATTGTGAAGAAACCGCGAAGTTTAATTTTCTACATGACTGAGTTATAAGTTAAATAATTTAAGTAGAAGCAAAAGGTGTTTTAAATAAAATTTCTTTGAACCGATATGTTTGAGTTAAAAGATTTAAAGACTAGCTATACCCGACGGCTTTGCTCGTAACGAACTTCGAATTACTGTTGCACTCTTAACTTCGGCACCTCAAAGAATGCATGTAGGTAAGTCTGCCCAAATTGTTGACATTTATGATTACTGCTTCTCTCCCTTAGGCAGTGGCCAGAAGACATAAACCTTATTATACTTACAAAAATGTGACTTCGTGTTAGTAAAATAATTTCAAAAATCGATTCATTAGATCCAAAGACTACCTCTACAACTAACGAACTTTACCTCTTATAAAATTAGAATAGATAAGAATATAGCTACTACGGTGCAGTGTAATTGAGCTCTAAAGCTCCTTAAGGACTTTAGACCCTGAGCATCTTACTAGTAACCATTTCCTAAGTGTTAAAAACATAGCAAAGCCGTGCCTTATGATTCAGAGATTAAAACTCGGCTAAAATCTCGAGTGGGGTTCGAATTCGCGTCTTATCCCAGTCCAGAAAAATACCTCTCTAGACCTCTGACCGCTATGTAGCTATGCTTGGAGATGTGAAAATCTTTCCACCGCACCGTACGGCTCGAAGCGACGATATCTAACAGCAAGTTCCTAGTACGTACCTACTCGTAAGTCTTGTACGTAGAATAAATAATTCTGTAATTTCGTTCATATCCATCAGTATGATGACTATGTATACGCTTAGCTTCATACAATCTTCATAGTACTTTAGTTAGCTCACTCCTGTACTGCCTCGGGTGTGCATTGCATCGTTTTCACGGCAGACAGTAGCAAATTTGTGAAGTCATTGAATGCGCAAGTTTCCCGTAGTTAGGTACTGTGTCACTTGAATAGCAGAGGCAAATTATGTTGGACTTTCGTGGTAGCGCTCACAGACATTAGCCTATGTCATAGAACAAGTAGAACAAAAGGACTTAAGTACTATCTACTCGTCGTTTCATGTATATTGTGGGTCATTGGAATAATTCTTGATATTCCGTGCGACTTTACATTATTTTCCTCTTATGCATCCATACAAGACAAGTGACTTAGTACATTTTTTTATGTATCTACTAAGTAGATGTTATAAAAGTTATTTTTTTAGAATCAAGGATTCAGAAACTTAAGTTTAAACAGTCAAGATATCTCAAGTAGTTGATACTTGGCTCATGTCACGTCATCGTAAAAGTGATCAGGGGTGCCGAGTGCCAGTGATTTGGTAGTGACTAGGTCAACTTGAAGGCCCTTAAAGCAGTTTTAAAAATTTGAACAGCAGTTAACCACTGTATTTCCTTGTTATAACGGCTATTGGATCAAATAGGCAGCGGGAGTGATACCTCTGGTGTAACAGACGTCCATAGGTTACAGTGACCACTTACAATCATGTGGGGGCTGAATGTCCCCTAAATATTTGAATTTTTCTGATTTTAGTATTTGTTGTTATAGCGCCAACAGATATACATAATCTGTGAAAATTTCAGCTCTCTAGCTCCCTACGTTTCTGAGATACACCTTCGTGATGGACAGACAGGCCGACGATGTAGTCTCAAGACTAGGGTTTAAAAAAGAATTTCAAAGTGACAAATATTTTTGACAGCTTGTACTCGTTCTCGTTGTCAAATGATGATCCCCATACACAACCAAAATCTCAGTGTTCCAAGATACTGACTACTTAAAATCCACAAAATGTATTGTTGGATTAGAATGCCTTAAGGGTGCAGTCAGTTGTCGAATGATGCGGATTATGAAGGACCTCATCCAATCTCTGTGTTCAATGGCACTTGTGAATTTCAAGTGACTCTCAACTGGGTTAGTTATGGGAACAAGGGCTTTTAGGATTCAGGTTTATAGCTTTATTCTATACCTTCTTTAGTTACTGTAATAAAATGTCTAAGGTAGATTCTGCCTGTATTTATACTAATTACATTACAGAGTGGTTTGGTATAAACAAAATAGCCAGCATTACACTTAGATATTTGATTTTTTTGGGGATGAATTGGGGGCTGTTTACCGTCTTAACCCCTCACGCGCCAAGCCTCGATTTGCAAAAATGCTCTACGCGTCGGCGTCTTTTTGAGATTTCTTTTTATTTTTGAGATGGCTTTCGAAAAACCGAATAATTTCAGAATGTAATAACATTAAAATAGTATAAACGATACCTTCTCGGCTTCAGAATAAGTTTATCTAACTATTTACATGTCTCAAAAAATAAAAAATTTAAACAAATAAACAAAAAATAAATATCAACGACCAATGACGACAGTCTCTGTTGACGGCTGTTATGTTCAAATGAAGAACCGAATCGCGTCGCGCCAATTTGCTTATGTGCCTATGTGTATCATAAAACGTGGGAGGGGTTAACAGAGGCAGGCCTAAGACGACAGCGTGACGTCATAGTTTCACACACGCCACATGCCCCAAAAAGTGGGATACCACCCAAACAACCCCCCAAAGATGCGGGATAACACCACTGCGGCCTCACCTAGTGAGGCCGCAGTGGTAGCCAAGGGGACATCCTTCCGCGGGCTTACCCGTGGCTCCTAACCGTAGGCAGAGAGAACGTGTTGGTTTTGAGGAGGTGAAAGTCCAGCCTAGCATCTATGACGGATTTCCCACACGTTAAAAAAAGATTATTATTATTTTTTTTTATTTTTTTATTACTTTTGTAGAAGGCTTACAGACTAATATAAAACTAGATAAAACAAATAGATTACAATATTGCTAATAACAAGCCTCCATATATAAATATAACTACAATACAAATATTGCTACAATATTATATTATATAACTACAAATTTAAATGAGCGTAATAATGAAAAAATAAATAAATAACACTTCAATACATAATAAACTTCTCACAATAAGTATATAAACATAATAAAAGAATAAATGCATCTGTGTCCATCCCACTAACCAAGCTAAATTATAGCGAACGGAGAAAAAAAAAAAAAAACTAAAATAACTATGATTTGATCGGCTCATGTCAAACGTCAACTTCAACTGTCAAGTCAACATTGTCATCCTTCCTTCATCCTTGTTTGTGTTGTGCGCATAAATTTTAATATTTATATTAGTTTTTACAAATTACTGCTACGATAATTAAATACTAAACACATATTATAATAATGTAAAATAGAATACAATGTGCAACCTTAGAAACTTTATACGAAAGAAAGCTGTAAATACATATTTAAGTACAAACACTACATAATTGATTTGCGTTAGGTTACAGACTGACGCTGAGAAACACATATTATGACTTAAACATCATGATCCACATCATTATCAAAGAAATCTTTCGCCATGATTCTTCTTATCGTACATGCCCGAGCGCAGAATAGATCAAAGTGTAATGAAGATGGAAGATCGTTAAAATAGGATGCACTCCGCAAGAAAAAAGAATTACGCCTATAGTTACTTTTAGCGAATGGTACATTAAGCAGAGGTCTCTGGCGGAGTCCAAGCATATTTGTTCTTAAACCTATACCACCCAACAGCTCACCACTCCTCACTCTGCCACCAGCAATGTCTGCTAAATAACAAACATCACTGATGTGGCGTAAATGGGGGATGAATTGGTACCTAGCTAGGCCCTCTAATGTCAGGTCTCACCGCTTCAATTGTGGAGTGATAATTCAACATTAGCTAAGTAATCCAATAAAGTGCTTACCCGAATATAAACACAAAAATAAAATTAGCATAAAGCAGTCAAAGAAAATCCTCGGAAATAAAGAGGGGTGATAAAATTCCCGTCACTCCAATTTCATTACAATTAGGGAGACTACAAAATTTCTTTAAATATACAAATATACTGTCGATAATAGCCAATAGCTCACAATAAAACGGAAAATATTCGATAATCTGCATAATAATAATATTAATCACTGTCGGTATTGAACAATGGCGTCTTATTGATAAAATTCTATCGTATATATTCAAATTAATTTCAAAGACTATTAAAAACTTATAACAATTATTATGGTTCATCTTATTTTATTAATTCGTGCTCTCTATTTCATCAAATTATTCGTTTACAAAAATATTACATTAAAATTAACACCTACTGATAAATGCAACAATGTCAACAAAAACTCAACAAATTTTATACGAAAACCTTCCTCGAGAACCACTCTCTCGATTGGTGATCTCAGCCTGAAACTCCATGCAGTAGTTTTTAAGTTTATCGTGAACAAACAGACAGACAGATGGACAGACGCGGCTGGGGACTTTGTTTTATAATATGTAGTGATTAAAAGCAGAAGGGGAGGCATTCGCCCAGCAGTGGGATGCTATAGGCTAGATTAAATTAAAAGATGTGTCGGATATCGATTTTTTATGTCCTAATAGTAGAAGGGGGCATTACCATATCTCTAATACAACTGAGACCAGCTGAAGGTTCTTTTCATCAGATACTTCAGACCTCCGATTTTTGACTTCAAATAAAGCGGCCCACCAGGTTGAATATTATTTGTAAAGGCGGTATGTCGATCTCTAATAGTTTGGTTGGGCTCTTGTGTTTTCTAATCAGGGTCACCAGGTATCTTCGATTATCCTAGTTTTTATAGTTTTCCCTTTATGTGGTGATTAAACCCTAACTCTGTACCAAATTTCAGCTCTCTGAGTTTATGGGAAGTACTAGTTGTATTTTGATGATCATGAGTGAATGAGTGTCGTAAATAAAAACAAAACAAAAACAAAAACAAAAATGTGTTTTATTCCACAAAAAGTGACAAGTTAGATACATAACGCAATGGTCGCAACATAAATTATTGTAAAACCCGCCACCTTTGCAGAACATGGCCCCCTCTCAGCTTATTACTGTCTCACGGCTAGCGTGAAATCAGCACTGGTTTTCAGAGGAGGCCAGTTGTGGGACACGATGACGACAGTTATTCTAAATCTAAACTAAAATATTGGCCTTACAAAATAGTTAGGTATCAGACGTAAACAAAAAAAAAATGTTTAGCATATAGGAGTGGTCTCATCTCAATAGTTTTGATATCTCAGGTACATAACTTATACATTTACATCAAAAATGAGAAAGAAATAATAAAAAATATATAAAATAAAAAGTTTAAACATAACAGTTGGCTCAATAGCTTTCACCACCTTCGTCTCTTTCTTTGAGCAATAAAATTACAATTTAAAAGCAAAGATAATGTCAATCTGTCAAACGAAACAAAACCTCAACTCAATCAACAAAAAAGAAAGCAAAAAAATACAAAACGCGGTTTACAGATATCAAGTTCACATTCTATGGAATAATTATGTGCTACAAAACTTTACTTTCCACAGTAAATTAAAAATTAAGTACAATAAGAAAATGAAACATATTTCAAATTGATATAAGAATAAGTAAACGAATAGGTAATATATCAATAATATATCAATAGTATCAATAGTAGGTATATCTCTCTGCCAATGTCGAATACAAGCATGCACCACAAAACCAGATGCTAACCGAAGTCATTTAGCACAATGTAAGATGCTTCCTTTGGCTAATCCGTACATTCAAGTATTTGTGCGCGCGCAGCGAAGCCAATAATTACGCGAGTCACATGATCTTAGGACTTAGATTACTATTTGTCAGGTAAGTGTCCACTGTTCTATTTGTTTAATAATAGTAACTAGCAAATGTCACTCGATGTCACCCGCGCCTCTCCCGTTCCCGTGAGAATATGTGAACCAAAAATAAAAATAAAATATAGCCCATTGTCACACAAGGATCGTGCAGTTTCCTAACATTGAAACATTGAACATTGAAAGAACCTTCAAATCGGTTCAGAAGACTTAAATAAATAAATATTCATGGACATTTCACACAATGCTATCTGATCCCAGAGCAACCCAGGAATAACCTGCTTGTGTTATGGGTATCAGACTACGGATACTAATACCCATATACCTGGAGACCGAGTGGAGTAAATGCGAAACTTTGCTTTCGGTATCGATTTTTGACTAGTTTTAAATGCATTTGACCATGGATGCCGTTTTAAAAAAATGAAAATATATTATTATTATTATCGGAAAATAAGAATGGCAGACCATTATCATGAGTTTTACTTAGTGGCAGACGATTTTGAAAATGCCCAAAAAAATTTTTTTTGAAAGTATTTGACCAGATCTGCCATTGAAACATTTGGTTGATTATGGTATTAAAAGCTTATATTCAAAAAGGCAGACGTCTACATAGAGCATTTACATAAAAAAATAATAAAATCTTACCTACTAATCGGTCACATGAATACCCATTCCGTTCGCTGTTTTACATTAATATCAATATAAATACTGTGGGTCACACACAACGCCATCTAGCCCAAACTAAGATAATATAAGCTTTTGCTATGAGATTTAGACAACTGACAAACATACTTAGATCTTTCTTAATACATAAGTACACATTATAACTAGAAGTTACATAGAAACACCTGAACTCCGAAAAACTATTAAATATGTCTGCCTCGTTGGTCTAGAGATCGTAAAGTCCAAATGCGGATCACGAAGTCGTGGATTATTTCCCAACATACCACAAAAAATTATGTGAACCACAAATATAAATTGTCTAGAGTCTGGGTGTTTCTATGTAGGTATTAACAAAAAAAATGATTCAAGTATTAATATCCTGTTGTCTGATTTCCATAACACAATCAAGGTAATCCTAGTTTACTTTGGGATCACATGATAAGTACTGTGTAAAAAATGTACCTACGCATCTGTAAATAATAATTCTAATTTTATACATTTTATTATTATAATTAATATGAAAGAATCATAAATAATACGGTATACGCTGATAAATAACATCGATTACCTCCTATTTATATTTTGTTATTATTTCGACATGTCAAAATTTTAAGTGTTAAATGAGTTAAGAGGGAACATGGGCTCAGAGAAATTTGCAAAATAGGTATTTGAATTTAGATGTTGCCGTTGCAGTGCACCTAATAACAACCCCGTAATGTGCGATAAGAATAATTTTACTTCAGATCGATTTAATTTGGACGAAATCGATGTTTCGTAGTTAAAGCTGCGATCCGTATCGTAATTTTCCGCCATTTTGAAAGGGTGCATTATATTCACTATTTTACTATTTTCCAAAATTAAATATAAAAAAACTAGCTGACCCGCGCAATTCCGTTTGCGTGATAAATGAAGAACCGCTCGACCGATTTTGTGCAAACTTCAGATAAACCATCTACTAAATAGTCCGAACAAAGCCTAAAGATTTGGTTTGGATAGGTGAGCCCGTTCTTGAGTTATAAAATTACAACGAATAGTGGCATTGATTTTTATATATATAGATAATGGGAACATGAGTACCTACAATGGCCTTTACATTGGAATTACAGAGCCCTTCAAGCTACAAACTAATTATAGTAACCGTAAAGCTGATCGAACATTTGTCAGCACCGTACACGCCGCACGCATCGAACGCGCACGTACACGCCGTACGTACGTAAGTAAATCTTTGGTATTACCAACAATTTTTGCAGTTTCTTTTACCTCTGGTGTGAAACGGTACAGTGAGTGGTATTGTGACATTGAGATAGGAATAAATTGTTGTAATAGCCTGCTTATAGGCAGAGCAAAAGGAAAATGAAATTCGAAGAAATAGCAGATTCTGGATTCACAATATTAATTTTAAAAGGCATTTGTATGGAGAATATCATACGTTATTTCCAGACTTAGTGGATGAAGATCAACGATTTTTCAGATATTTACATTTGACATACAACAAATTTCACAACACCAAGAAAATGCAAGCACCGCAATGACAGATTGCCAAAAAACTAAACTTCTATTCAAACGCAAAGTTTTCAATGTCAAAGGAATAAACATTTCTTTTAAAAATTTAAATCGCTAGTTTAGAAAGATCAAATAAATTTTAAAGCTCTGCTTATCTAAATTCATATTTTTAGGAATATTGAGAAACTACTCTTTGCATTTGCCTCATAATTCCGTATAAAAATTCATGTGCATGTTTTATGTATTGCCCGGTTTGAACATTATTTCCGTATAGATACAGACAAATCCGCATATATGGCAAGACTGAACGTGCATGCGGCTACAACGAGTGCCAGTACGCGCCGCATTATGACGTCATCAGAATGCTATTCGCATGCCTGCCGCATTTTACAAAATACGGCGCCTGCAGTGCAGGTGAAATGTGCGAGTTTTCATATCATTACATACAACGAATTCTAAAATGCGGCGCGTTCGGTGCGTACGGAGCGTACGTTGCGTGTTCTGACAAATGTGCGATCAGCATGAAGCGCTCGTGGCCCCGCGGACTCAGTGTTCTGTAAACGATCACTGCAGTAAGCAACATTTACTATGGCCGGATATGGATGGGTGACCACCACGTGGACCACTTTGTGACATTTATTTACGAGCGTTTCCGTGCTTCGGAAGGCACGATAAGCCGTTGGTCCCGGTTGTCAGTAAAATGACAGTCGTTAAGCCAAGTTGAAGGCCATAAGGGCGGCTTGAAAATTTTCAACTGTGGATCGTCACAACCTGCGCCCGGGTCGGCATCGCGTGTGTAGCGCCTCTGGTGTTGCAAACGTTCATAGGCTACGGTTACCAACCTTCCGGTGGGCCGTAAGTTTGTCTGCCACCTAAGTAGTATAAAAAAAAAAGCTTCAGAGAACATACTAACTGTCAAACAAATATGTCAATGGTCAAGATCAAACCTGACGTATGGTCTAGTCTTAAAAATAAATTTATTAAAATGAGGCGTTATTGAAATCTTTTTTTTGTGTTCTGGTTTAATCTGCAAGCAGTATTTATCTTTTCTTGAACTATTTATTGTTCAAGAAACTACCCAACATAATCTGCTTATAAGCAGATTATGTTGGGTTTTAAGCAGATTATATTGACATGTGGAGTGTGCCTCCCAGCAGAGACATCTACCTACTCCTTTAATTATGTCCACGGCTCAGTCAATCGCAAGATGTAGGCTCAATATGTCCTTTCTTTTAAGGCGCCTGATTGAAATCTAAAAACTATTGCTCAAGACTCCGTATGACGCTAAATAGACTATCATCTTGATCTAGAACACAGGAGTCGTAAGGTCTATAGGTAAATTAACTCTTTTTTTGTCAAAAATGTCGTGAATTTTGAGCTTGATCTTCTATACTTGATGTCTGGTTTAAAATGTATTTTATAATTACCAGAAAGACAATAGTAAATCTTAATTAACTCGAAACTCTGTTGTTTTTTAATTAATTTATTTCGTTAAAAACGCATAAAACTATACGTATTTACCACTTTCTTGTACGCTGAAATTTATATCTGTTATCTTCTTTAAACTGATTAGCGTCAGGTGGGCTCTTAACAGGTAAATTTTAGTAATCATTTGCTATTCTACATTACTCAGGAACATCTATAGTATCTATTAAAATATATACGTTTAGGTATAGGTAAGTAGTAATATATTCGTCGTGGCAAATTTAAAGAGTAAAATAACACAATTTGAAACATTACTTTAATATACAAAATAAATACAGTGTTATAGGAACTCGCAAGTAAAATATATCATGTACCTATTGTCGACTGCGCCGTTGGTGCGCGGGTGTTAGTGAAACAGACTGCCACTCTGAGGTCTTGGGTTCGATTCATGGGTCGGACAAATATTTGTTTGACCCACTAATAGTTGTTTCAGTGTTTAGGTGTCTCTATAATGTGTAAGTACCTACCTATGTATTAAGAAAGATCTAAGTATGTTTGTCAGTTGTCTAAATCTCATAGCAAAAGCTTATATTATCTTAGTTTGAGCTAGATGGCGCTGTGTGTGAATGTCCCACAGTATTTATATTGATATTAATGTAAAACAGCGAACGGAATGCGTATTCATGTGACCGATTAGTGTGTAAGATTTTATCATTTTTTTATGTAAATGCTCTATGTAGACGTCTGCCTTTTTGAATATAAGCTTTTAAGACCATAATCAACCAAATGTTTCAATGGCAGATCTGGTCAAATACTTTCAAAAAAAATTTTTTTGGGCATTTTCAAAATCGTCTGCCACTAAGTAAAACTCACGATAATGGTCTGCCATTCTTATTTTCCGATAATAATAATAATATATTTTCATTTTTTTAAAACGGCATCCATGGTCAAATGCATTTAAAACTAGTCAAAAATCGATAACTTTCCTGGCTGCGCAGTCGACGCGCGCTTAACATAGAGTTTAGTGAGTCGCTGCATAATGCATGGCAGGTATAGGAGTCTCAGTGTACAAAACCTCAGGTCTGGTCAAATACATACTGGTAGATGTTCATGGGCTCTTAGACCATGAAGCTGGTAGGAGAAAAATATGTTTGACACGTGAATCTTAAGTCCAAGCGTTATCGCTTATAAAAATAAAATAAATTAGGAAAATTTGAATGACGAATATTCTTTTAACATCGATTGTATGGAAAGGACATCGAAAACAGAAAAAAATTTTTGAAAATACTGAGATAAATGCCTAAATAAAACACTGTAATGAAGATATTTATTATGTACTTCTTCACAATATACTTACGTCGCTGGTTTCGTATTCGTACTACATGAACTAGGAACAGCAAAAAACCTCATAACATAAAACTAAAGGATCGGTGTAGGTAATATGCAGTAGACAATACATGTGTCTATGCATCATAGATATACCTTTTTTTCCTGAAAAGGTGTATTTTTTACGCCTTCCAAAATTTAGGTTCAAATTTCATCTCATATTATTCATGGCATTGTGCTATTGTGGGGGGATATGGGCTGAGAAATGACATGAAGTAATGAAATACACTCGAGAGCAATGAATCCGGGTCACTTAAAGAATGTTAAAAATCTCGGAAACTAAAAATGATAGGTTAATGCAATAAATTGTATTTAATAGACAATGTAATACTCCTTAAATGAAAGTAAAAAAAATATGAGTCACCATACATTTTATTAACACAAAATTACATAAAGAAAAAACTGCCGATCTCTCCTTAAAACAAAAATAGGAAACATGAAATTTTTGAACTTTATTACGATTTTCTTGAATTTTAATACTTCGTATTGCCTCCTCGTGCTTCCATTACTGCGTTTACGCGGTTTGGCATGCTGTACACCAAGTTCCTTATACGATTTTGGGGAATATTCTCCCATTCCTCTGTGAGAGCAATTTTGAGCTCACGAAGCGTGATTGGGGGAGGGTTTCGTTGTTTTACGCATCTGCCTAGCTCGTCCCAAGCATGCTCGATCGGGTTGATATCCGGGCTGCGCGCTGGCCACTCCATACGAGTAATGTTCATCTCCTGAAGGTAGTCATTCACAATCCTACCTGTATGAGGTCGGGCATTGTCATGCATAAATATAGCATCCTCACCTAAATTGACCATAAATGGACCAACGTGATCATTGAGGATTTCTTCCACATATCTTACGCTAGTTAAAGAGCCGTTTTCTATGATCACCAGCTCTGTGCGACTTTCAGAAGAAATTCCGGCCCACACAAGTACAGACCCACCACCGTAGGCTACTTTTTCTTCGATGCATGCTTGCTTGAATCTTTCCCCTGGTCTTCGATACACTCTGTGTCTTCCATCGTGCTTGTAGAGCATAAATTTTGATTCGTCGGAGAACATAACTTTTGACCAATCTTCAATACTCCAATTTACGTGGCTCTGGGCATACCTTAGTCTCGAAATACGATGCCCACGCTCCAGTTTAGGGCCGTTTGCAGGTCTAAGGGGTTTTAAGTTAGATTCAGCAAGCCGACGTCTTACTGTCCATGCACTTGGGTTACTTCCTCCGAGGCGTCGAAACTGATTGGTGAGTTCAGTTCCTGTGAGAAAGCGATTTCGAAGCATGGTGTTCACCAAGTATCGGTCTTCTCGTGCTGTGGTACACCTGGTTCTGCCCGTTCCTGGTCTGCGTAGGTTAGAACCAGTTTCTTCGTAACGTCGGAGAACTCTTTGTACTGTTGACAGCGACACACCGACAGTCCTGGCTGTATCGCGCTGACTCCGGCCGGTTTCCACCATTGTAAGTATTCTGGTGCATTCTTCAGGCGTAAGCGACATAATTTCAGCTTGATTAATGAATATAGAGCACTATCAACATGGTTTATGTACCCACATAAATGACAGATTACAAACAAAAGCAACACCAAATGCTGTAATTTCGTAGTTCCATCTTCGAAAGTGGCCCTTTTTCAAATTTGATTTTTTTATGATATAACTTTACAATAACTAAGAAGTTTTAATACCTTCATTTAAGGAGTATTACATTGTCTATTAAATACAATTTATTGCATTAACCTAGCATTTTTAGTTTCCGAGATTTTTAGGATTCTTTAAGTGACCCGGATTCATTGCTCTCGAGTGTATATATTTATATTAAGTACTACGTTATAGATAAGAAATAGAAATCATAACTAAGTAATATACCATGAGCAGTTGGTAGTCACCTAACGTGAATTGAATTCGTCTTTTATTTAGGTACGCAGAGTCAAAGGAGAATGTATAATGCGATATCTATTTACGTACGAGAATTGCATTAATATGGCCTATGGCAGAGCTAAATATAAACTTCTGACTAGTTTGATATATTCTGAACGTTTAAAACAGAACTCTACCCCACAATATAAATTATTTATGGAATCTGCATTGATTCTCATATTGCTGACATCGTTGTTGATGTTAAGATCGGTAGAAACCACATTTTACTCGGTAGATAGTTTGGACGGAATATTATATTGGCATTTGTGAACAATAACTAGTAAATTTTGAGTTCATGAGTTTAGAAGAAATCGGCACATTTTAAAGTTATAAATAATGCTTAGTTAGACAAAATCCAGTCTTTAACTGGCTTTCAACATTCGTAATAGGTTATTGGTTTAGATAGAGGTTGAATATATACAGATAGTGACTTAAGCCAAATAAATCAGAAAATCAAAAAGCGATACGACGTCGCGTCGTTAAATTAGAAAGAAATTCAAAACAAGTTTAATCAATTCTAGATGTTGAGGTATTCATTTCTAATCACTTAATAATGATACAAGACCATGTTAGTAGTAAGTAAACATTCAGACAGTCACTACAGGGTAAATGCAGACTTAGCGCCTAAAAGGATCGTCATTTTTTTTTTTTTCAAAATGTGCTTAGTTATAATATTTTTCTTATTTTTCTGAACTGATAATGACTGTGGTTGGAAAAAGGGTGAAATATTTCACCGACCCAAAGGAATAATTCTTCCTACAGGCAATGTGAATAGTGAACAGCAGCCCACTGATTGATCTTAGACTGTTGTGAATTAATTCTTCAGGATGTGGTCTCTAACAGCAGCTGCTGCAGCAGGATTGCTAGTTTAATTAAAAAACAGGTCATAATAATATAGCGCAATGCAGGATTCTTGTTATCAAAGTGCTGTTCGTTGGGTGGTGTTAGGCGCCACACCGGCCTGTCAAATATAGTAGGTACATTTTTTGTATTAGTTTTATTATCCTTGGATCTACTGATATTCAGAAATTTGGAAATGTTCTGTAAGGTATGTTGTTACGAACTATAAGAAAGTATTTAATTGTAACCAAGTTTATTTCCAACTTCGCTACTATAAAATACTGACAGGAAATAGGTTTGCACCGCAGATATATTTTATTCCATAAACACTGATAAATATAATAGACATAGGTTTCAACAAATAAAATACTTTATTGTAATCAGCTTAAATGTTGAATTAGAATCTAGAAAAAATATGACATTTCCAGACGTATTTGCGTACATGAGATTGGAATAAAAATTACATATTAGAACTCGTATATTGAAGGAATGAAGTTAAACGTGCCTCTTTAGGTATGTAAACATGCCGCGATATCACGGCTGCGACAGGGTTTACTCCACAACTTTTCTTCGTAACTGATTTAAATTCGTATATATCGTGATTAAAGGTTCGTAACTGATGTAAATTTTAAGCATATGAAATGTGTTTCATCGCAAATTTATTTTTAGTACAATCTAATTATTGAACCTAATCATTTGGAGCTTGCTATGAGAACAATTCTTTACTATGAGCTATGAATATAAGCAGATATTGGAATTTCCCTTCTGACCCATGGTTAAAGTGATTGGTTACACTGACGAGCATTTTTATAGCACTTTTAACTAGACCTTAGAACTATTTCATATTTTTACTAGCTAAAATTCCCGCTTCCCGTGGGAACTTATTCCCGGGATAAAAAGTAGCCTATGTGTTATTCCAGATTATAATGTATCCTTGTACTAAATTTCAGCCATATCCGTTCAGCCGTTCGAGCGTGAAAGAGTAACAAACATCCACACTCACAAACTTTGCATTTATAATATTAGTAAGATTTGTTTTACACTCTTAATTGTTGGAGACTTGGTGGAACTTTCTGTAATAAATTATGCACTTTTTGCTAAAAAACTTGTACTTTATGCCACAACTTTAATTGCTAATTAATATTTATATCTATTAATATAACCTGACCGTTTCGCCTTACAGAATTTTCAAAGGTAACTTAACTGTTCATACACATTATTCATTTCAGGGACTGAAGTGCACAAAAACTGTACCAAGAACCTTTAAGCAATAAAACACATTAAGTTCTCACCTCTGACTTTTCACCACTTGGCTTTTCTACCCAACCACATAAAATCTTTTCTGTCTCCATTTTCTTATTGTCTTTATAATATTAAATAAAATAAAGGTAAGAACATAAAAAAATACACGTAAGTATAAAAATTAAATAAAATGTATTATGGGTGCAAAGTCTATGAAATAAATGACGTTGGCAAGTTAACAACCTTTATGCCATTAGCGTTTGTGCCGTGTGTATCAGATACGAAAGTGTGTCGTTAACATGTGTCGCTGAATGTATTGCGTAGCGTTTTGTTGTCACAGACTCGTTAGGAACATGGTGTAGATTTATTTTTGTACGCAATTATGGTTTCATTTTTTTGAAATTTCTGTTGATGTGAGTAGGTACGTCTGCACTTAATTTGGTCGGACATTTATATTTATGTAACTCCCAAAAGGCTTGGAGGATCTTTGCAATGCAGCAATTATTGCGGTATGACTGAGGAAGGTTCTTAGTCAGTTCATCATCATCTCAGCCACTTTTATTTGGGTGTAAATTGCTAAACATCTGCAAATAGCAAAAATGCGGGAGTGTGAACAGCTTCATATCATTTTCCAACCCTGCTTATTGTAGTTTAAGTTTTTATAATTCTGATATAAAGTTCAGAACAGTAAAGGAACTGTTGCAAAAGCGGTTGAATCAATACTGACCTCTTTTATTTTCACAAATTCACGTAACGGATTCCACAAGTTGATTTATAACTTGGGCAGTGACGTGCCACTCCGTGGATTTTTCACTACCAAAGTTACCGGGTGGTACTTTTAAAACCCCGAGCAAAACGTGACATTAACTAACTAATGGAATCAGGCGTTACATGGCGGAAATCAATCCTAAAATCATAATAAAAGGAAGGGAGGGGGGAAAGAGGACCCCGCCTCACACCCTCGATTCGTCAATCCTAACTTACAACCGTTAAGGATAACCACAACTAATTGTATGGCAGGAATGACGAACTGAACTCCTCAGGAAAGGAATTTTGGATGTGGGATAGGAAAAATTACCTGTACCCTCCAGATTGTTGATAATTAGCACTACTCCGCTTAACAATGTGACTAAAAGTAGGCGAAACACGTGTTGACAAATTAGTCACATTGTTAAGCGGAGTAGTGCTAATTATCAACAATCTGGAGGGTACAGGTAATTTTTCCTATATCACATCAAATTCCTTTCCTGAGAAGTTCGGTTCGTCATTCCTCCCATACAATTAGTTGTGGTTATCCTTAACGGTTGTAAGTTAGGATTGACGAATCGAGGGTGTGAGGCGGGTTCCTCTTCCCCCCCTCCCGTCCTTTTATTATCATTTTGTGACATTAAATTATGCAGGCGGCCGAGCAGCATGGCTATCTAACGAAAAATTTCCCTTACGACTGAGTTCCCAAATAGTTTAAAACTGATTGTTATCTCTTATGACAATTTTTTAAATTAGTATTCTTAGGTGGATAACAGAAAATGATGAGATAATTAAGTAGTCAACTGAAAACTGAAATGATGAAAACTATTGGCATAGCATCGATGTGGGATTTCCAAATGTTAATAACCATGAATCTAGCAACTCTCAATGTAGTGGCAAACGTAACAACTTTATACTTTGTTTGAAATACTTGATTTATATCAAAATACTTAAACAGTAGATAGGCGCAGCTATTTTCATCAGCCCTAACAATTATTTAGCTACATAAAAATCGAATTACAGTCAAAATTACCTTCTTTTAATTAGGACGAAGGTAATTTGTGACTGGATTGATTTAGTCTTTTTTGGCAGGCACCTGATTATAGTGGGCGGTTTAATGTTTCATAATATTTATAGTATATTGAGTGCACATACTATATTGAAAAGTAAAGAACAATGAACATTTATGTGCCATATTTTTGTTCAAAATACATTCAGCAGTTTCAATGTCCTAAAACAGATTATGTACTTACCATAACAGATCCTTTTATTCATTTTCTCGGCAATAAATGAAACTGAATACCCATAACTAAATAAAAATACTGATGTAATAAAAACTGTATAGTACAGCGTTAAGAAGTGAGAGCCTGGTTGAATAGATTAATGAATATGGTCGAAACAAAAGAGCATGCTCTCAGGAAAATGGTGTCCTATTTTACTTACTCACATAAAAGAGATATTGCTAAAGGTTACCTTTATGCTCTTCATGCAATGGCTAAGATTTTAAAGTTGTCGAGTCTGTAGACTATTCACATAATAATAACATTTTCATATTTTGCATTTCAAAAGTGTTACGTAAAAAATAATTATTAGGTTTCTTCTCAATTTGAGTGACTGTCATTTTTGATCCATGTAATTAATATTATAAAGCTCAAGAGTTTTTTTTTGGGTGTGATGTGTTTTGTTTTTGATTGTTTGTTTATTTGAACGCTAGAATCTCAGGAACTACAGTAGTAGTTCCTGAGATTCTAGCGTTCAAATAAACAAGCCAAAGTACCTACAACAACTAGTAGTAACTTACTTAGAATTTAATTTGGGTAATCCTTAGGGCCGCATCTGTAGTGTTATTTTAAGTTCTATTGAGTATGTATTATGGTGACGGTTGCTGGAATAAAAACGGTATCTTTAACTATCGCATTTTAGAAAACTTTTAGTAAAGCATGTATTAAACCTTCGTTACCAGTAATTCCGAAGTTAATGAAGGTGTAAAAACTATTTACGGAACCAAGCTAAGTAAAAACAAAGGAAGAGTCGAGTTAATACTAAAGAAACTTACCCCATTTATCAACAAGTTTTAGAGATCAATAAGTCGGTAACATTATTTACCGTGGAGCAAATGTGCAATTCTTTCATAACTTTTCTGGGTATGCGCCAGCACCACTTAATAACTTAACCCTATCCAGGAAAAATAATTAAGAAATCAAGAATGACCAATATTTATAATCATTTTTGTTGAGTATGAAGTTATTTCAAAAATTTATTTACCGTTGATGATTTTGTGTACATACATAATATTCACACCTTTATCCGAAAAGCAGTGAATGCATCTTCATTTCGCCATTGATTTTTGTTCCATGTAATGTGGTGGTGATCGTGTTGAGATGATCGGCGCAAGTTTCTTCGACTTACTGTTGAAATTTTTCAAGCCGCATAATGTCTTTCAACTTCGTTTGAATACTGCTATGTCACTAACAATGAACCACCCCTTTTACGTGTCTTCGGAAGCAAAGGCCAAGGAAATGGAAAAAAAATGAGATATGCGGTAATGTTCGTGAATGAAAATGGCACATAGTGGTGACACTGGTCACCCATCTGAGAACGCAGGGATGGTTTACAGAACACTGAGGCAGCGGGGTTTCGAACATTCTCAGTTATACAATCAAACGTTAGGTATAGCAATCACAAATAGAGGTGTTCAGGTTTGTTTACCCTTCACCGCTACATTAAGTAGTTTTTCGTAAGTCAAATAAGAAAATCGAAAAAATGTTATTGAAATATAATTCGATAGTCGGCTTGCACGAATAAAGTTGTTAAAGGCAGGATTATTCCGCGTATATACTAGCTGACCCGCGCAACTTCGTTTGCGGCACATGAGAGTGAAAAAGAGAGAGGAATGGTATCTATTAATATTTTGAGTAATATAATGTTAAAATGGGGTTGAAAGACATTTACGGGGGATTTGCCTCATAGTTCATATTAATACTCCGTAGTTGGTACTTTTTTAATTAAAATGGGGTTGAAAGACATTTACGGGGGATTTGCCTCATAGTTCATATTAATACTCCGTAGGTGGTACTTTTTTAATTTTTTATTTGACACATTGTCATGTTTGACAGCTCAATTCGATTTAAAAAAGATGGTCGCTATTTTTGTATGTAAATAAAATCTAATAATAATTTTATTAAAACTGCATATTTTATTGATTTTTGCCCTTCAATTTGCGGAATTGCCTTCATATTTTGTATGTGAAAAATACATATGTGTGAATTAAAACCCGAACATGGCTGGCTAGGAATCATGAAAGATCAGTTCTAGGTAAGGTGTAGTACACGGTTCATCCGAATAACACAAAGTATTTATTACCATCTTCGCTTACTTTCTTATTTTATACAGGGATAATACAAACGATCTGAGGTGTTATAAATGAACATTTAGCAGATCAAATCTACAGTAAATGTCTGGTCACAATATATAGTACGGGTTGCCTCAGCCTCGAAAGTCTGAAGACCTCTACACAATCCAGAAATACGAGAAAGAAGTTCAGATATCAATTCCTTAGCAAAAGCAGAGAATGCTCTCTAAACCAATTAACAAAGACATTAGGTATCAATTTTTACAAAAATATAGATTTACTTCGCTCAAAGCACGTATTTTGATTTATTTAGTCAGAATTATATCTATACATATAAAAACAGTACTGTAAAGTGCCGCGAGCTGGCCACAGAAGACGACAGATGACGGCGGATGGAGCAAATAGTTCCAAAGCGGGCATCGCGACTTGGTCCACCCGCTAGATGGACCGAGGACCTAGAAGAGGTCGCAGGCTGGATGCTGAAGGCGCAGGACGTAAATTAGCTGATTTGATTGATATAAAAACTGACTTAGATACCTGATCGAGATCTAGAACCTTGAAATTAGATTAATGGCATATTTGCGCACAAAGAAACGATTTTATGGTTCGTGCTCTTAAACGGGACCCTATTTATGAGACTTCGCTGTCCGTCTGTCTATCTGTCCGTCATGAGGCTGTATCTCAGGAATCGTGATAGCTAGAGAGCTGAAATTTTTAGATGATATATTTCTGTAGCCACTATGACAACAAATACTAACGTCAGAAAAGGGGGGCGGGGATTAAGGGGGCTCCCATCCAACAAACGTGATGCTTTGCTGTTTTTTTGGTACCGAACCCTCTGTCTTTCCACTCCGACCAACTAAACCGGCCAACCGTCGCGTAGTTCGGAATGGAACTCATTAAGGGACTTTATTCCTATCTATACTGTATTCTTTATTTATTTCCTCTGTGCGCAAGTCCGCTTCGCACTTTGCCAGTTTTATATACTACTAAGATGGCAGACAAGCTTACGGTCCACCTTTTACGGTTGGTTACTGTAGCGGACTAATTCGCATAATGAACGTTTGTATACTGTATTTCAATAGCTTTGCGCAAAAATGTAAACAAACGCATTTGATCCTATATATCCATAGTTACTTGCAATTGAGTATTCAACCTGATTATATTCCAGTATCCAAGAGTCATACAGTGCTTTTACAATCATTTTGACACCAAATAACTTCTCTATGATAGTTTATTTTCATTTAAAATACCTTACTCAGGATAGTAAAAAAATTAATGTTTTGTCGTACTATATTTTTCTACTCATCTGTCTTAGAGAACGCTTGTCAAAACATGACATGTTTACATTATTGCCAGATCGGGCAGGATTGGACTATAACACCAGTGGCGCTGCTGCATGTCAACCTATATTTCCCTTGGCATCCAGTAGAGTCACGGGAAAGTAAAATATTCCGTAACCCTACTGATAGTGCTTCGAATTAGGTTCGTTTACAATAACCATTTTAATGAAAATCAATTTGTGCTAAAATAATACAACGGGATACACGCGACAGAAAACCACACCACCACCACCATAAGAATAGAAGCGACGGGGCCGGGGGACCTTACCTTTCTATTTCTCTCTCTCTCTCTTACGCAAACGAAGTTGCGCGGGTCAGCTAGTAAAACATATTTCTCGTTAACAAATAAATATTATAATACTAAGGTATCGTTTCGTTTTCATGTTCAAGAACCTTACCTGTGCAATCGGGGATAGAATAAATAATTAACAAAATACTCCACCGTGAAATTAATGCCAATTCTTAATTTACTTGAACAAAGTGAAAATGTTCAGAAGTTTTCTTATTAGAAAGAATACGAAAAGCACCTTAATTTAATATACAAAACAGGATGAACGCTAGAAAAGATGTATAAAGTCAAGATGAGCATTAACTTCATAAAAACCGGCCAAGTGCGAGTCGGACTCGCGCACGGAGGGTTCCGTACCAAAAAACGACAAAAAATCACGTTTCTTGTATGGGAGCCCTCTTTTTTACCCGAACTGCCGAAGAAAGGAGGGTAATGTTTTTCGAGATAATGTATGTATGTACAATTCTTTGTCACGTCCTACAGCCTGAACGGCTTGACGGATTTTGACATTCGAAGTGTCATTTGATTTGTGGTAATTGTGTAAGTGACACCAGGTATACTATTTTTTTTAAATCAAAATGGCAGACTTTTGGCGCTAAAATGAAAACCTTGAAAAATTTTCTTGCACGCTCTACAGCCTGAACGGTTTGACGAATTGTGACATGCGAGGTGTCATTTGATTTGTCATAATTGTGTGAGTGACACTAGGTATACTATTTTTTTTTAAATCAAATGGCAGACTTTTGGCGGTAAAATGAAAACCTTGAAAAGTTTTCTTGCACGCTCTACAGCCTGAACGGCTTTACGGATTTTGACACGCTAGGTGTCATTTGACTCGTTGTGATTGTGTGAGTGACACCAGGTATAATAAAATTCCTATAGGAATTGAAATGGCGGATTTTTGGGCTATAATTATTTGACTGCGATGGACGCAAAAACTACTGAACCTATTTCGATGCGGTTTTATTTGTTTATAAGGTCTTAGTCAGACTTAAACTCTTGCATTTGCTTGATTGCAATCGGTTGATTAGATCAGAAATATGCCCGATAATTTAATAAAGTTCCTCCACACAAAATTAATAACTCCACTTCTAAGAAAACTAAAAAGTTTTAAATAAAATTAATTATTAAGAATATAAAAAACTCGACTGCAAAGTAAAATAAAAAGACAACTGAAAAGCAAAACACAAGCTCTACATTTCTTTTGTAATATTCTTTAGCTACTTACTGTTTTACTTTTACTTTGTCGGCAATATTTGCAGGCAGGAACAAGCTATGGAAACATTTAGCTGTTTTGTAAACCACCACTCGCTTGACATAGCTTGTTCCTGCTGGCTGGGTTCTTTTTATTTTACTTTTGGGTTGTTTGTATTCTTAATATTTTTTTTTTTTACGTGAGATATGGTCTGCCGGACTCCTACCAACTAAAAACCAAACGTATCCTACATAACAGCCTACAGTTGGGAGCTCCGGGTAAGCCCTTAGAAGGAAGGGAGGGATAGTCTATCCTCGAACGTACTAACATTGTTGATACTTAGTTCTCATCATCCAGAGAGGTATTTCTAACATCGAAAAGTCTATCGTTTAGTCCATCAGGGTAAACAAAGAGTAAGAATATTAGGTTGAGGTTTCTCTTTACCAATTGTTCATGTTTCATCAGCTACATTTGGTTACACGTGCGATGAGTCTGTTGATTAAAATCCCCAAGAAATTTTCATGTATAGAAATAAATAATATATCAAAATATATTAAGTATTCGAGCGTGTCGGAACAAAGATTTTGAATATACTGCGACACTGATGAAGGTATTTCCGTCCTTGCCATATGCTTCCAGTCGGATTAAGGACTTACAAATATAACACCATTAAGGGGTATTTCCATATTATATACCTACCTAAGTATTGAAGGTTTCAAGATGTCAAAAATTGTGTGAAAATTATAATATACCAACGTGTGAAATTTTAAACTGTGTAGAAATAGTGCTTTTGTTCACAGATCATCAGTGTCTTTTTCATGAAATATAAGTACATAATTATATATATAATATATAGAATTATAAGTAACTATTTGTCATATAAACTCGAGGGTTGACAGAGGCATATTATATGCCCACATTTCACCTTTTTGATTTTTCCCCACGTAATCGGTGGTGAGTCGTATTCGTCGGAAAAGAATCTAAAAACGTGAAAGGTTGAAAAAAAAAATATTCAAGCTACCCATAAAGGCCATTTTTTAATTTTCATTTAGACGTTCTTTATTTAAAACTACCTACGCAGACAGTCAAACATACTCGGGCTTATTACATAACATGGTTTAACTATTGTACGATACTAAATTCGTAGAAAAAGAATAATAGGTAGGTACATATCATTCCCAAAAATTAAAAAAAAGTTTCATGCAATAGTGAAAGATTAAAAGAGAGGTGAAAATTGTATAAATCGGATATTCTTTATCACATCAATATTATTACGATCATATTGCCGCCAAGTCGATATAATCGCCCTTCAGTTGATTTATTAAAAACATTATCATTTATGAATAAAATAATATTGCAATTGTTTCCATTTCACTATTAATATACTTAAGTATAAAATAATACCCACTGGTTGATTCCAGTTAAGTATATAACCACTTTATTGCAGTCCACGTACTTGGTTGTGGCACCAAACAACTCTCTTGCCCAAATAAAGAACCCTGATCGAGAAAGAAAAACGACGAATTAGGTTACTGACAGCGCGGCAGACGAAATTCGAACCGCTTTGCAACAATAAAGTACAACTTACCAGTTTCCTGGGTATAAGTTAGCACAGAAACTTATTCTTACTGAGGAAGGTAGATCCTAGGCAAAGTTCCTCAGCAAATCCTCATGTTTGTACAGAGCCAGAGTGAAATTCTTCAGTTCATCAAGATAACCTCCAAGTTATGTCTAATACTTTACAGGTGCTGAGAACATGGTAAAAAAGCATGGCACTTCAAAGCAGGGCTTTATATATCCTCCCCAACGTGGAATAGTCTAGAATCCTATCCAAAAACCTGTTTTTCCAGCAATATCTGGTTGCGTTAGGTTCAACAAATCACCATAGACCCGCGTCACTTCCTAACAAAGACGACTAAAGTTGCCAGAAAAAAAACTATGAATTCATTAGGGCGCCTGCACACGCTCAATGATCATTGTCAAACCCACAACCAGACATTGCTGAACCTACAGAAAACAAATGCTACAAGTAATTTTTGAGCTCACGTTCATACACTCGAAATGTGTAACAATGTGTCAACCACCTTTTTTCTAGATCACTGTTTCATGAGTTTGCTTTTTTTGGGAATGTCAAGGCGTCACTCATAGGGGTCAAGAGGCTGACTGCGCGCCCTTAATTGCCCAGCGACCACGCCTTGAAATTTGTCGGGTGGGAATGTACGATTATTCGTGGTTATAACAGACCTTTTATTTGGTATTTCTCATTTTTATTACACAAGTATTGGTGTTGGGACGAAGTATGAACATCCCGCCCGCCAGTTGTCATGAAGAATGGATGTAGCTAGGTATAACGCTTCAGGGTATATTGGAAAGCGTATTATTTTTCTATAACAAACTATCATCTTTCCTTTTGAGACTCTTATAAAAGTAAGAATGCGTGATACTTCAAGAGAGTGAATTGTGTAAAAGTCTCGTCCTTAAAAGTTGTTTACATTATAATGTCTTAAATCACAAAGTAATTGTACTACGGACTGCAATTGAATTTTATATCATAAAAATATAAGTAGTTCATTCGTTTTGTAAATGTTAGCTTACACCTACTTACGCCTATGTGTGCGTCTATAAGCTTCTTCGTAATATACTTATATTGCATTCAAGGAAAGTCTCTTGTATAACAAGACATGGCTTACTGTGTGTTGGCACATTAAAAGTGCCAACACACATTAAGCCTTTATATTAGCAAATTTTGCTAATAGAAAGGTGAGGGAACTGATATATATCACGAGTCGGCTTTAAGGGAAAAAGGGATAATAACCACCATATAAAATGAAAGTAAGTATAATTTAAAATCTAAAAGAAAATAAGATTTTAAATTATACTTACTTTCCTACTTTACCTAGATAATAGGTACCTACGTAAGCGTCGTAGACTTTATATTATTTCGGAACACAACTTTCTAAAAACTAGTGGCTTTTCAATATCTACTGCGGCCATTGCACAAATCTATTCGTAAGTGGGAAGTTATGTTCTCAGTTTCATATTGACAGTGCAGTATAGCCTGATGCATTTACGATAGAAGAGACTGATATCTTATTGTCATAACGTTCTCAAGAATAGGTACTGGATATTATTTTATTTATATTGAAATTTTCTGAACCATGACAATCGATGCAAGCTGTGCCAACAGAACACAAAAGAAAGCTATGTATTATACACAACGAAATATGATTTGCTCTTAATAAGGATTTTGTGGACTCCGCAATAGTTTTGCAAAACTTATACTTATAACAAAACTCTGAGAAGTCGAAATACTCTAAACTGAAAATATTTTGTTTTTTTATTGCATTCTGTAATAGATTCATGTATTTTTTATATAAATTGGCTATCTGTTGGTGTCTCTATCCGTATCTCAAATAAGCATTACCCTGAAACTACTGAATTAATTTAAGCGATACTTGGCACAATAACATTGGGCTGCTCATCCATATTACAGAAGCAGGTCAAGACGTTGATGTGTCTCTTCACCCCTCAAAATAGTGGGAAAACACCCGAATACCTAAGTGGGATAAAACCCACGCGGAATATTCGCGTGGGTTTTATCCCACTTAGTGTACAAAGTCTGTGTTGGGTGACCTGGAGTAAGGTATACTTTCGAGGGCGTACCCGGGACTCACGGCTGTAGGCAGTCGGTAGAATTCCGGCAGAGCATTCATAAGGATTTCCACATATACAAAAAGCATCTGTCAGAATTTACTTTTCATCTAAGAGTGCTGAAGTTTCACATCTGATAGGTAATTCAATAAACAGTGAAATTATGTTCCACATCACAATAATTCCAATTAATACCTACTACTAGAATTAAACTAATGAATAAATTACTTCATTTTATAAACTTAACTATTAAACAATAAATAATTCATTTTTTTACTAATTTGGATAGGTACTATCCTAATTCCTGTAATTTTATTTGCTACTGACAAACTTATCTATAATATCTATTAAAGTTATCTATTGTTTATTTACAGGATCTGATCATTAAAGTTAAACTATACAAGGTTTACCTACTATAGAGCCCATGTAGGTACATGTATGTATCACATAAACTCCGAATCTGAAAAGACTAATTTGAATTATATTTGGTTTACCGTAGGCCACAGTAAAATTGTAGAACAAACATCAATTAATGATTATTGGGAACACTTTTAATCAGGCGTACTATAAGATTGTCTGCCGTCTAAGTGCTTTAAAAAAAAACCTAGACAATATTTCAAAAATAACATAAAAGGTCTTAAAAAATAACACAAAAGCCGTGTTTGAAAAGCTTTTGCACTAAGCTATCGAGATATTTTACAGTCGAATAGAAATGCTGAATTCTAATAAAAAAGGTCTAGAGGAAAATCTTTAAACTAAAGCAAATTTCAATAATATCAAAATCTTTGTAGAAAAGCAAATTATAAGTGTAAACAAGCAAAACCTTGTAAAATAGCGTACAGTACAATATCTTTGGGTTCAATCAAGATTTGTGAAAATACTGCGGTTGTTGGAGATATTTGTTGATGGATTTGGGTATGTAAGGAAAAAGAGAAGTGTTATTTTATGGCGGATCCGCTTCAAACTAGAGGGCAACGGATATTAATACTTATATACTTTTTAAATACATACATATTATACTTAGAAACACCCAGACTCTTGAGACAAACATGTATGGGTCACACAAATATTTGTTACCGGTGGGAATCGAACCCACGACCTCCAGCGCCGCAGGCGGTATTACTACCGACTACGCCACAGAGGCAATCAAACTATACACAAACACAAATTTTTTGTTTATTTATTGTGATAAATAAACAATAAAATGAATGTATAGCGATTGCTCATGCAGTGAAGTTTTCCCGATACAAACTTTTATATCGTTCCCTATTTCAACCCCTTTAAGCTTTTATTACCTCAGTAACCGTTCAGTTGTCTGAGTGCGAAAGCGTAACAGACAAACAGATACTTCAGTATGTACATACAAGAAGGGATTACACCGTACTGTTATATAGGAAAACATAACTCACATAATATCAGAATAATTACTTCCTTGACGGTTACTCATAATTAATAACTACTCTAAATTCATGGATCTATTTCTAGTCAGGTTACCCCGAAATAGGCCCCAAGAGTAAAGCCGTTTAGTTAGTAACCACAGACAACATAATAATAAATTCTACACACTTGTACTTTATCACTTAGTTACACAATGTAGAATTTCGTCACTAGCATTATGGAAAAAAACCGGTCAAGTACGAGTTGAACTCGCCCATGAAGGGTTCCGTAGCAGCAAGAAACATAATATCAAAGTTCTCGTAGTTCGTTGTAACTTTCATTGATGGTTTAACACGTTCGCAATGGTAGTGATTTTTCTCGGTGAAATTTGCGGTTTATGACGTATTAAAAAAAACTACCAACTCGATCTCGTTCAAACCAATTTTCGTTGGTAGATTTTATGGTAATGTACATCATATATTTTTTGAAAATTTATCATTCTCTTAATTTAGAAGTTAGAGGGGGGGAACACTTCCACTTTGGAAGTGTCTCCTGCGCAAACTATTCACTTTAGAAAAAAAATGATGTCAGAAACCTCAATAGCATTTTTGAAGACCTTATATACGTATGGGTTTGACGAAATTAAATTGAGTTTCAGTTCTGAGTATGGGGACCCCCAAAATTAACTGCTTTTTTCTAGTTTTATATATAAATCTTGATGCGGTTCACAAAGTACATCTACTTACCAAGTTTCAACAGCATAGGCCTTATGGTTTCGGAGAAAAGTGGCTGTGATACACGGACGGACAGATAGACATGACGAATCTATAAGGGTTCCGTTTTTCTCATTTGGCTACGGAACCCTAAAAACGAGGAGTGGATGCGCCAGTACCGACGCATACATATTTTTTTAGTTTATGTATTTATAGTAGTTATTATAATTATTATACGGCAACACTTATACCCCCCCACTCCATATCCAATATTTCCGCCACTACTGTAAAAACGCACGCTAAACACCTCGAAAAAACTCTGAACGCGACGCTCGGGATCCGTCCGCCGCCCGCTAACCTCGCAGTGATTTTACCCATCCGATCTCGCGGCACTGCTTACCATCAGCCACCAGTCTCTAGAGCTATGAATTTGGCTCCTGTGTTAAAGTCTCGTGGTTGTGCATCAAGACGCAAACGCAACGCTGGGAGCCGCGCATACCCGAAGAAAAAACCAAGTAAGTGCGCTTCCAAGGAGTGTTATTAGTTGTCTGTAAGTGTATAATAAAATTTAAAAAAAAAATTGTGGACATTCACACGCAACATCATCTAGCCCAAATTAAGCTATTATAAGCTTGTGCTATAGGATCTAGACGACTGGTATACATACATACTTATATATTTTTTAAATACATACATATTATACACAGAAGAAAGAAAGAAAAACAGAAAAACAGAAAGAAATATTTATTTACATAGAAAACACCCAAACTCCGAAACAAACATTTGTGGATCACATAAATATTTGAAACGACCGCGACCCAGGAATCGAACCCAAGACCTCCAGCGCCGCAGGCGGTACCACTACCGACTACGCCACAGAGGCAGTCCAACATAGGCCCGTGGCAACATAGCTCCCGTACTGATAAAACAATTTTGATTCAAATTTCTTCTATTAAGGGCAATTAATGAAGAAATTTGTACTTAGTTAAGAGCCAAGCGTTTTTAGCTTCAAATTTTGTATGTCTACAAAATATTGTGTGTGTATTAGGTGATGAGGAAATCTGACTAAAATCAACAAATTTTCACGAACTGACGTAACCTGAAGCTTGCTGTTACATCAAGTAAGTGTTTGACACCCAACGCTTCGGAAAATTACAGCCTATTAGAACAGTTACAGTAGCAGTGTCGGGGGTATGTTTAATTTAAAATTAGTCACCTTGTCTTATCTACATAGTTAAAAATGCTATCAAAATACAAGTTAAATTGCTTCTTTGTGAGAAGTTTATCAGTATATGAGAAACCTTCAGCAGTGAAAGGAAATGTGAAAATGTGCTCTTTAAAAATGCCATTTATATTTTTGTTCCTTCGTGTACTATTTGGTATTTTTACTTGCCCAAATACTAGAAACGTGGAACAAATCGTTTTCCGATTGAGGGAAATGTCTTTACGACGATCAAAGAAACATTTGAGGCTGAGTATTAATATCCGATCCCTTTCTGCACCTACTTTTTTAACATCTGGTATCTACTGTTTATACATTTTTTTATTCTCCAGTGCTCGCAATTTTGTTATACATAAGTAGCTACCGCAATTTTCAATTTTTTGATGTAAAAATAAAAATCGACCAAGTGCGACTCGGACCCAAACACCGAATCAAAAATCGAAAAAAATCATTTGTGTACGGAACCCAAAAAAGGAAAAACACTACAAACACATGCCTAAAGTACCCTACTTAACTTGCGAGATATTTATTGACTGATATAGAACGTACACAAGAAAATAGTTTTTCAATCATATGGAATTTTCACCTACTTTAATCTACATATTCAACGTGTATGATAAGGTATTCTCACGGTAGGTATTCATTTTAATTCCAAGTTTATTCTTTTTGGGTATGAGATAAGAAATGAAAACAAGAGCAAACGGAGCCTGCAAATTCAGGATTGGGCGAATTCCGCATTAACGTACTATCGACCAAATTGAATCATGACCTACTTTGCCATTTATTCCTTTGTAATCGTAAATGTAGTTAGGTTTTCTTCGCTATTTACACATAGTACGTTTTAGATATAAACAAAAATGCGTCATTACGGGTTAGATGTCTATGCAATTTTAACCTTTGTTATCACTTAACAAGATATATTTTTGATAAAGCAGTCTTATTTGAATTTCAAATAATATAATCGTCTATAATTCAAACTCTTTTCATTGCGAAAAAAAGTATTATATTTTTTAATGAAATGACATTATGTGTCAGATTTCAAGTAGTAGTCGGTCTGAAAATATTAACAACTTAACTGTCCCCATACAATAAAATATACACATACCCGACGCCCATCATTTTACGGGTTTACTTTTCATGTAATCTCCAGGATATGTACAAACTTTTGCGAAATTTTTTTTCTTAAGTTTAGGGTTTTTGCGACACGATCATGAAATTTTGATTGCTTCTCTATCACGCTCAAAATAAAAATGTATCCCGAATTTGTATCTAAATTTGAATCACCTGTGACTCATGAACTTATTCCAAAAGTTCACCATGAGTCATATGTGACTCATTGGACAGTGAAGTTGTTAAAATACAAATCTAAGAATATAATATTTATATCTATAAACGAATAGTATAATGGCCAATTTGGTAGAACAAAGAGCTCGAATTGTAGTGCTTAGTGAGCAAGGTTACGGCGTTAGAGAAATATCACGTCAGTTAAATATAAGTCGTAACACGGTCAGAACCTGGATCAGACGGCACGCTGAATAGGGTATCCTTGAAGACCGATGACGACATAATCATGGGGTTCGTCGAATCACAAACCAACAGAGAATGGAAATGCAACACTATTACGAAGAACATCCTTTTACTCGTGCCCGCTATTTTGCAGCACGTTACGACGTTTGTCTAGAAACAATTAGAAATAATTTGCACCACACTGGGCTGCATTACAGAGATCATGCTAAGAAAGCTCATTTAACGAATGCACACAAAACTGCGAGATTAAATTTTGCACGTAATTATTTAGATTTCGACTGGACAAACACCATCTTTACAGACAAAAAATCATTTCGCTCTTCTCAACATGGTCGCTTAACGTTATTGAAAACCATGGCGCTTACACTCGGTTTTAGGTTTTACCAGTAATCCTACAGACCCAAACCATTTCCACCATTATAACCATTCAAATTAACTATTTTCTTTTTTATTCGCTTTACGAAGTCAAAGTCATTTTTTTAAATTTAATAACACGAAATAAACAAAATAAAGTTTATAAGTCTCTAATTTTACTGTTTTATTTTATTATTATACTAGCTGTCTTGACAGACTTCGTTCTGTCAAATGTTCTAAACCTACCCTACGCTACCTCTACACTACCCATTATTCTAAATAAAGTCAATTCTATGTCTCAAACAAACTGATGATCAAATCTTTCCTAATATATAGATAAGAACGTTTACTGGCTAACAAACTTTTTCGAGCAATACTTATCATACTCCATAGTATATGTCTATGTCATGACTTTGTCAGTGTCCAGTAGAATGATAACAGGTTTTTTACTTAGGAAATGTATGTTCAAGCTAATTTTAACCTAATTGTATATTGAATAATTGTAGGAAAATGACCTTAAGGTGGGTCATGATTCCATTTGGTCGACTGTACTTTGATCTGTGGTTTGAACATTGTCATCTAACCGCAATGTTCTGCGGTTTCAATATTGTTAATAAGCCTCGGTGATAGGCGATTCTGTGACCATACGACTTGAAAATGGTGTAGTAAAATGATGTATCATATTTAGAATAGCCGAAATATTAAGGCTGATTTTGGAGTCGCGCTGACCGTCGGCGCTGACAGCCAAAGTAAAGTGTATGAACTATTAGGAAGCCTTTTAGAATAACGCTTAGTTATGCTAGCTATCACTATCACGCATGCATTGGTCAGCGCTGACGGGTCAGCGGCCGTACGCGTCGCGCGTCGGCTCCGCGTAGCTGTCGGCGCTGACCAACGCACGCGCGCCTCTGTATACATACATCATAATGTGTACATCACAAAGATACTGAAACGTCTCGCGCTGAAGAGTTACGCGCTGAGCTGTCAACGTCGACGGTCAGCGTGATTCTGAAACCAGCCTTAAAGTTTTTGCCGAATTTCACCAGTAAGCTTCGATATACTAGAAATGACATGGTTTAGAATTAATGAACTATTATTTTGACATTTTTGACCAAATATAGTTTCCGAATTCAAAGATTTTCAAACGTACCAGTTAAAAAAAAAAGAAAAAAAAAGTGCGGGTAGTTGAAGGAATAAGTTTGAAATAATTTTCGTCTGTGAATTTTTTTAAAATTTAATATTATAATATTGCATATGTACAAAATAAATGATAAAAAATTATAGCTGAAGTACCCAACTGCCGGATACAAACATTTCCAAGTGTATTAACAAGCATTGTTTTCTGTTCTTCCCACTTCTTTTGACATCACTCATAAACACTATGGAGTCCATGCAGCGTTCTATTGATGCCCTGAATGAAGCCTTCAATAGGAGGATGGAGGCATTTGAAGCACAGGGGGGAAAGTCACCAAATGCTCAAGTGGGTGTTTCGGGTCTGAACAGCGAATTTGCTAGCTTTAGAGTGTTTGTCATGCAGGCCTTGAAGATGTTGCAACAGCAGATGGAGGCGCTAGCATATTTGCTTGACAATGTGGAGATGCAGAGACGTCGGAGGATATTACTTCTACATGGTGTTGACGAGGTGAAGGATGAGAATCCAATAAGCACTGTTGTTGACATCGTAAAAAAGAGGTTAAACATCCAGGACTTCAGTGCAGGCGGTATTAGTCGTTGTCAGCGGTTGGGCCGTGCCACATCTAACAAAAAGCCTCGACCCCTACTCTTCAAGCTCCGTGACTCCCCTTTGCGTGAAAAGTTGTGGTTTGCTAAATCCAAACTAAAGGGCTCTGGTGTAACTATGACGGAATTTTTGACTAAAACCAGGCACGATGTCTTCATGGCGGCTCGTGAAAAATTCGGTGTTGCGAGGAGTTGGACAAGGGATGGCGTCATTTATATATTGGGGTCTGATGATGTCCGGCACCGAGTGATATCCTTTGCTGAGCTTAATACTGTTGAAGTTCCACCCAAAACCACAGCCGCCACGTCGAAGGTGATCGCAGCAAAACCTAAACGCGCAGTGACGACAAAAAAGTGAAGTAGACTTTGTAATGACTTTGTTTCGGTCCAGGTGAAATATCTTCCTTTTTTATCCAAGTCTATATTCAACGTAAAATTGATCTATAAGTCTGTTTACTTTCTTAAATATTTTGCTTAAAACTTTCATGAGACTCTTTGTCTTTGCTAATCTACACAAACTATATTCAATTCCTTTTGCACATTGTAAAATTAAAAGCATAATATTGTATGTACACTAAATCGTTTCTTCTTCTTCTTCTTCTTCTTTTAATGAATGGCCCTCCGTTTATTAACGATTTTGCCAGTCTCCAGTAAAATAAATAGATACAAATTAAATCAGTAAAAAATGGCGATACGCCAGTCTCAAGTTTGAAAATCCCCACTAATTCGTTTGTTAGGTTAATAATGAGTGGATGGGTTTGTTGTCAGACTTGTCAGTGTCACCACTAACTGACACTATTGACAGCCAACAAAAGAGCAAAAGGTGCACCATCGACCATAAAGATGTCAAGAATGTTATTGTCTGTGGTAAAATTTCTGTAGCCGGCCCCATGCACGTACAATGTTATTGACTCAATAATATTGCATCAATATTTATTTCCATTTGAATATAGTCTGTTCAAACCTCAATATTACCCGTTCACGGTCAATTTATTGCTATATTGATCAATATTATTGTACGTGTATGAAGCCGGTTGCGTTTTTATTTTTTATTTTTATTTGACACTGAATGGTATGTCTATAAACGGTCTTTGGAGATTATCTTCTAATGTGTTTCCTAATGTTGACACCACATTTTACACTGTCATGTCAGAATGGTAATAACTTTTTAAATTTATTTTTTATTCTTTACAATTTTGTAAGTGGCTGAAATTAACTAATACCTAAAAATTATGATCTAAATAAGTAAATAGCCTTTGAGAATGCCGAAAGGCGAAACCGGTTAGGTATTACAATAATAAATGTTGTGGAACAGTACAAGTGAAGTTTTTCAATATGTGTAGCAAGTTCCATCAAGTGCCATCAATCAACAGTATCAATAATCTAAAAATGTGGTATTTTTGTTTTGCCTGGGCTGCAAATTAACTTTATAAGTATTTTTTTGTGCCGGCAGATGGAGTTGAGCATAGCATTTGAGTATAGTAATTGTGCGAGTATATATCACAAAAACGGATTGTGGGTATTTTTGTTATTGTAAGGTTGCGCTTGTGCAATCACTTCTTTTTCCCATCCTTGATTATGCAGACGTCAGCTATCTGGATCTTAATGAGGACCAACTAAATAAACTTGAGAGACTCCAAAACTTCTGTATAAGATTTATATTTGGACTGCGCAAATATGATCACGTTTCTGAATTTCGAAAAAAACTCAAGTGGTTACCAATTCGCCTTCGCCGGAATACCCATATCCTATCGTTGTTATACAATGCACTTTTTAACCCCTTTACTCCTTCCTATCTTAAAAACGCTTTGACTTTCTGAGCAACTCTCACAATAAATTTCTGAGATCGTCGAAGAACTTGAGACTAAAGATGCCCGGACATTCCACTACCTTTATGGACAAATCTTTCTCCATTCAAGCGGTTCGGTTGTGGAATGCTCTCCCTGTGTCTATCAGACGTGCTCAGAGTCTGGCCACATTTAAGAGGCTAGTGAACGACCACTACTTGAGAAACATTGGCTATATTTAGTTGTGCCTACCAGCAAACTAACATTTTTATTTTTATTGTTTTTTTTTCTAATACTGTGTATTTTGTCTATCTATGGGTGTATCTATGGAAGTGTGTTAATGGTTAGGTATATGTGTAGTTACATAATTATAATGTATAATGGAATATATATATATCTATATTCTATTTGTGTATATATGAGTATTTATGTGTTTCATATATATGTATGTATGTGTGTTTGTGTATGTGTGTATGTATGTATATAAATATCTACGTAAAGTTTTTATCTTAAAATGTTAATCTTGCTACCCCAGAATTAGTATCATAAATTAATTTCCATAAAAGGTTGCCTGTAAGAAATTGCCTTGTGCGATAAGGCCGCCAATTGTAAAACCAATTTAGTGTAAGTAGATATAAGTAGTATAAATTGTATTTTGGTATTACAATAAAGAGTATCTATCTATCTATCTATCTAAGTACTGAGAATGGTAAGTATATTATCAACCCCTGAAGTCTCCGTCATATTTCTAACATGAATAATAATTACAGTTTTCTATTTTCGGTGACCTCAAGATTATTTTTCATCCGTGTGAGTTGGTGTAAGACGAACGAGTATCCCACATTATATTATTCTGAATGTATTCATAAATAATCCTTCCAACCATCCGTCTGCCACCTTAGGTCGCATGGTGCAGGCATCCCGTAACTATCTATCTATGTATATATTCACCACACTAGGTATATGCTAGGCTAGGGCCTTAGGGTACTAGGGACGTTAGGGTTCGTTAGGAACTTAGCGTGTTAGGTAGATACGTTAGGGTTAAAATCACACTATAGGGTAGAACAGAGCCTTAGCGAATTAGGCACGTAAGGGTTCAATAGGGACTTGCGTGTTAGGTAGGGCTCCGTAGGTTCTTACCTTACAGTTGTGCGCGTACAGTCGGTTACAATTAGGGTGACGGCTGTACATTGATCCTTCGAGCCTAAATCCTTCGAGCAAAAAATAAATAAATAACATCGCGGTCCTCTCTTCTCCTGTAGGAATTGACGGTACGGACCTACCCTTCAGACGACTGCCGGCTGGTGTACTCAATAAAGCACCAGTTAGTCAGGAATCTGGAGTACGTTGTACCTGTTTACCCTATAGCATCTCGTTGCGGATCGGTCATTGATTTCCCACAAGCGGGTTCCATCAATTGATTGAGAAGTCGCATCATCACGTACGAAAACGAGAAGAGCAGGGGTGACAAGTACGAACGGTTTTTGCGACACGATCATGAAATTTTGATTGCTTCTCTATCACGCTCAAAATAAAAATGTATCCCGAATTTGTATCTAAATTTGAATCACCTGTGACTCATGAACTTATTCCAAAAGTTCACCATGAGTCATATGTGACTCATTGGACAGTGAAGTTGTTAAAATACAAATCTAAGAATATAATATTTATATCTATAAACGAATAGTATAATGGCCAATTTGGTAGAACAAAGAGCTCGAATTGTAGTGCTTAGTGAGCAAGGTTACGGCGTTAGAGAAATATCACGTCAGTTAAATATAAGTCGTAACACGGTCAGAACCTGGATCAGACGGCACGCTGAATAGGGTATCCTTGAAGACCGATGACGACATAATCATGGGGTTCGTCGAATCACAAACCAACAGAGAATGGAAATGCAACACTATTACGAAGAACATCCTTTTACTCGTGCCCGCTATTTTGCAGCACGTTACGACGTTTGTCTAGAAACAATTAGAAATAATTTGCACCACACTGGGCTGCATTACAGAGATCATGCTAAGAAAGCTCATTTAACGAATGCACACAAAACTGCGAGATTAAATTTTGCACGTAATTATTTAGATTTCGACTGGACAAACACCATCTTTACAGACAAAAAATCATTTCGCTCTTCTCAACATGGTCGCTTAACGTTATTGAAAACCATGGCGCTTACACTCGGTTTTAGGTTTTACCAGTAATCCTACAGACCCAAACCATTTCCACCATTATAACCATTCAAATTAACTATTTTCTTTTTTATTCGCTTTACGAAGTCAAAGTCATTTTTTTAAATTTAATAACACGAAATAAACAAAATAAAGTTTATAAGTCTCTAATTTTACTGTTTTATTTTATTATTATACTAGCTGTCTTGACAGACTTCGTTCTGTCAAATGTTCTAAACCTACCCTACGCTACCTCTACACTACCCATTATTCTAAATAAAGTCAATTCTATGTCTCAAACAAACTGATGATCAAATCTTTCCTAATATATAGATAAGAACGTTTACTGGCTAACAAACTTTTTCGAGCAATACTTATCATACTCCATAGTATATGTCTATGTCATGACTTTGTCAGTGTCCAGTAGAATGATAACAGGTTTTTTACTTAGGAAATGTATGTTCAAGCTAATTTTAACCTAATTGTATATTGAATAATTGTAGGAAAATGACCATAAGGTGGGTCATGATTCCATTTGGTCGACTGTACTTTGATCTGTGGTTTGAACATTGTCATCTAACCGCAATGTTCTGCGGTTTCAATATTGTTAATAAGCCTCGGTGATAGGCGATTCTGTGACCATACGACTTGAAAATGGTGTAGTAAAATGATGTATCATATTTAGAATAGCCGAAATATTAAGGCTGATTTTGGAGTCGCGCTGACCGTCGGCGCTGACAGCCAAAGTAAAGTGTATGAACTATTAGGAAGCCTTTTAGAATAACGCTTAGTTATGCTAGCTATCACTATCACGCATGCATTGGTCAGCGCTGACGGGTCAGCGGCCGTACGCGTCGCGCGTCGGCTCCGCGTAGCTGTCGGCGCTGACCAACGCACGCGCGCCTCTGTATACATACATCATAATGTGTACATCACAAAGATACTGAAACGTCTCGCGCTGAAGAGTTACGCGCTGAGCTGTCAACGTCGACGGTCAGCGTGATTCTGAAACCAGCCTTAAAGTTTTTGCCGAATTTCACCAGTAAGCTTCGATATACTATAAGAAATGACATGGTTTAGAATTAATGAACTATTATTTTGACATTTTTGACCAAATATAGTTTCCGAATTCAAAGATTTTCAAACGTACCAGTTAAAAAAAAAAAGAAAAAAAAAGTGCGGGTAGTTGAAGGAATAAGTTTGAAATAATTTTCGTCTGTGAATTTTTTTAAAATTTCATATTATAATATTGCATATGTACAAAATAAATGATAAAAAATTATAGCTGAAGTACCCAACTGCCGGATACAAACATTTCCAAGTGTATTAACAAGCATTGTTTTCTGTTCTTCCCACTTCTTTTGACATCACTCATAAACACTATGGAGTCCATGCAGCGTTCTATTGATGCCCTGAATGAAGCCTTCAATAGGAGGATGGAGGCATTTGAAGCACAGGGGGGAAAGTCACCAAATGCTCAAGTGGGTGTTTCGGGTCTGAACAGCGAATTTGCTAGCTTTAGAGTGTTTGTCATGCAGGCCTTGAAGATGTTGCAACAGCAGATGGAGGCGCTAGCATATTTGCTTGACAATGTGGAGATGCAGAGACGTCGGAGGATATTACTTCTACATGGTGTTGACGAGGTGAAGGATGAGAATCCAATAAGCACTGTTGTTGACATCGTAAAAAAGAGGTTAAACATCCAGGACTTCAGTGCAGGCGGTATTAGTCGTTGTCAGCGGTTGGGCCGTGCCACATCTAACAAAAAGCCTCGACCCCTACTCTTCAAGCTCCGTGACTCCCCTTTGCGTGAAAAGTTGTGGTTTGCTAAATCCAAACTAAAGGGCTCTGGTGTAACTATGACGGAATTTTTGACTAAAACCAGGCACGATGTCTTCATGGCGGCTCGTGAAAAATTCGGTGTTGCGAGGAGTTGGACAAGGGATGGCGTCATTTATATATTGGGGTCTGATGATGTCCGGCACCGAGTGATATCCTTTGCTGAGCTTAATACTGTTGAAGTTCCACCCAAAACCACAGCCGCCACGTCGAAGGTGATCGCAGCAAAACCTAAACGCGCATTGACGACAAAAAAGTGAAGTAGACTTTGTAATGACTTTGTTTCGGTCCAGGTGAAATATCTTCCTTTTTTATCCAAGTCTATATTCAACGTAAAATTGATCTATAAGTCTGTTTACTTTCTTAAATATTTTGCTTAAAACTTTCATGAGACTCTTTGTCTTTGCTAATCTACACAAACTATATTCAATTCCTTTTGCACATTGTAAAATTAAAAGCATAATATTGTATGTACACTAATTCGTTTCTTCTTCTTCTTCTTCTTCTTTTAATGAATGGCCCTCCGTTTATTAACGATTTTGCCAGTCTCCAGTAAAATAAATAGATACAAATTAAATCAGTAAAAAATGGCGATACGCCAGTCTCAAGTTTGAAAATCCCCACTAATTCGTTTGTTAGGTTAATAATGAGTGGATGGGTTTGTTGTCAGACTTGTCAGTGTCACCACTAACTGACACTATTGACAGCCAACAAAAGAGCAAAAGGTGCACCATCGACCATAAAGATGTCAAGAATGTTATTGTCTGTGGTAAAATTTCTGTAGCCGGCCCCATGCACGTACAATGTTATTGACTCAATAATATTGCATCAATATTTATTTCCATTTGAATATAGTCTGTTCAAACCTCAATATTACCCGTTCACGGTCAATTTATTGCTATATTGATCAATATTATTGTACGTGTATGAAGCCGGTTGCGTTTTTATTTTTTATTTTTATTTGACACTGAATGGTATGTCTATAAACGGTCTTTGGAGATTATCTTCTAATGTGTTTCCTAATGTTGACACCACATTTTACACTGTCATGTCAGAATGGTAATAACTTTTTAAATTTATTTTTTATTCTTTACAATTTTGTAAGTGGCTGAAATTAACTAATACCTAAAAATTATGATCTAAATAAGTAAATAGCCTTTGAGAATGCCGAAAGGCGAAACCGGTTAGGTATTACAATAATAAATGTTGTGGAACAGTACAAGTGAAGTTTTTCAATATGTGTAGCAAGTTCCATCAAGTGCCATCAATCAACAGTATCAATAATCTAAAAATGTGGTATTTTTGTTTTGCCTGGGCTGCAAATTAACTTTATAAGTATTTTTTTGTGCCGGCAGATGGAGTTGAGCATAGCATTTGAGTATAGTAATTGTGCGAGTATATATCACAAAAACGGATTGTGGGTATTTTTGTTATTGTAAGGTTGCGCTTGTGCAATCACTTCTTTTTCCCATCCTTGATTATGCAGACGTCAGCTATCTGGATCTTAATGAGGACCAACTAAATAAACTTGAGAGACTCCAAAACTTCTGTATAAGATTTATATTTGGACTGCGCAAATATGATCACGTTTCTGAATTTCGAAAAAAACTCAAGTGGTTACCAATTCGCCTTCGCCGGAATACCCATATCCTATCGTTGTTATACAATGCACTTTTTAACCCCTTTACTCCTTCCTATCTTAAAAACGCTTTGACTTTCTGAGCAACTCTCACAATAAATTTCTGAGATCGTCGAAGAATTTGAGACTAAAGATGCCCGGACATTCCACTACCTTTATGGACAAATCTTTCTCCATTCAAGCGGTTCGGTTGTGGAATGCTCTCCCTGTGTCTATCAGACGTGCTCAGAGTCTGGCCACATTTAAGAGGCTAGTGAACGACCACTACTTGAGAAACATTGGCTATATTTAGTTGTGCCTACCAGCAAACTAACATTTTTATTTTTATTGTTTTTTTTTCTAATACTGTGTATTTTGTCTATCTATGGGTGTATCTATGGAAGTGTGTTAATGGTTAGGTATATGTGTAGTTACATAATTATAATGTATAATGGAATATATATATATCTATATTCTATTTGTGTATATATGAGTATTTATGTGTTTCATATATATGTATGTATGTGTGTTTGTGTATGTGTGTATGTATGTATATAAATATCTACGTAAAGTTTTTATCTTAAAATGTTAATCTTGCTACCCCAGAATTAGTATCATAAATTAATTTCCATAAAAGGTTGCCTGTAAGAAATTGCCTTGTGCGATAAGGCCGCCAATTGTAAAACCAATTTAGTGTAAGTAGATATAAGTAGTATAAATTGTATTTTGGTATTACAATAAAGAGTATCTATCTATCTATCTATCTAAGTACTGAGAATGGTAAGTATATTATCAACCCCTGAAGTCTCCGTCATATTTCTAACATGAATAATAATTACAGTTTTCTATTTTCGGTGACCTCAAGATTATTTTTCATCCGTGTGAGTTGGTGTAAGACGAACGAGTATCCCACATTATATTATTCTGAATGTATTCATAAATAGTAAGCTATCAGTACACGGCAACGAGGGACAAAGTTCACAAAGCAACAAAATAAAGTATTGCTAAATTACAGGGTCTTCAGAGTCTTTATTATAAAATACCCTTGCTTGTTTAACCCTCTCTAACACAGGGCTGATTTTATTTTATAAGAAGCAGGTACATAATCTTGTCGGGGCTTATCTCTCCGAGAGAGCCATAACTTACCCGAGCTGGCTAGGGCCGGGTCGGCGAGATGTGTCGTGCGGTGGTCCACAGGGATCGGTTTTAGGGCCGCTCCTGTGGAACATCGGTTACGACTGGGTGCTGCGTGGTCCGTTGCTCAGAGGGGTCGGCGTAACGTGTTACGCCGACGACACCCTCGTTACGGCGCGAGGAGCAACGCACCGTGCCGCAGCACTTAAGGCCACGGCAGGGGTTGCTCAGGTCGTGGGTCGGATTCGGCGGCTGGGTCTCGAGGTCGCCCTTCACAAATCCGAGGCTCTGTGCTTCCACGGACCTCGGATGGGGCCACCTGCGGGATCCAGCCTACAGGTAGGGGGCGTCAGCATCGGCATCGAGCCCTCGATGAAGTATCTGGGGCTCGTACTCGATGGCCGGTGGAACTTCGGACATCACTTCCGAAGTTTGGTCCCAAAACTGAGGGGAGCATCGGCCGCACTCGCGCGGTTGATGCCCAACATCAGGGGACTCAACGCTCCCTACAGGAGGCTGTACCTGGGGATCGTGCGAAGCATGGCTCTGTACGGGGCTCCCGTATGGGCGGAGACCCTGACGGCCAGCAATGAGGCTAGACTGCTGAGCCCGCAGAGAGTGATGGCCGTCAGGGTGATAAGAGGATACCGCACGATTTCCGGTGAGGCGGCATGTCTCCTAGCTGGGACCCCTCCATGGGACCTGGAAGCGAGAGCCCTTGCGTCACTGTTCAGATGGCGCAAGGAGGCGCTGGAGCGGGGCCAAAGGCCTGCGTCTCGAGAAATCGAGGCCCAGCGGACCCTGCTCCACCAGGAAACCGTGGAGACATGGAAGGTGCGACTTTAGCAACCAAAGGGGGGATTCGCCACAATCGCGGCCGTCAGACCGGTCATGGACGAGTGGCTGGAGAGAAGACACGGTGCTCTCTCCTACCGGTTGACACAGATGCTTGCCGGGCACGGTAGCTTCGGTAGGTATCTGTGGCGAAAACACCGGGAAACCACGGCCGAGTGTCAGCACTGCGAGGACCGCAGCGATGACACGGCGCTCCACACGCTGGTGGAGTGCACGGCGTGGGCACAACAGCGACTGGTCCTCTTAGTGGATCTGGGCGTGGACACTCTCTCGCTTGAGGCCATGGTGCGAGCCATGCTCTCCAGCGGGAGTAAGTGGGACTGCGCCGCCTCTTTCTGCGAGCAGGTCATGCTCGCGAAGGAGGCGGCGGGCCGGGTGCGGGAGAGAACTCTCCCACCCGAGTTCCGCAGTCGGCGCCCTGGGCGCCGCCGACGTGTCTTCGCCGAGGATCGGCCTCCATGACCGGGGGTCTGAGGACGGTGAGAGGGCCGCTCACCGTCCTTACAGAAGCAGGCCCATGACGGCAGCGTGACGTGAGCACTCACGCACGCCCCCCCTTAGAAGCGGGGTCACACCCAAAACCCCCCATAGACGCGGGATTGCACCCGAACCACCCCCTGGGCGAGGCCGCATTGGCGGCCTTAGGTCTGTTGGGAGTCACGGGACATCCTTCCTGAGGGCTTACCCGGGGCTCTCAACCATAGGCTGTTGGGCGTTACGTGAGGTTTTTTAGTCGGTAAGAGTCCGGCATAGCATCCTACGAGGATTTTCCCTCACGTTAAAAAAAAAAAAAAAATAGCAGGTACATAATAATATACACAACAATATATCATTCTTCATGTTCTCCTTTCGCTGGTCTTCTGGGAGATATTTCTTATAGAAATAAGCAGTACCATTGTACTGTTCAATTAAGAACATAATGCAATCAAATTTGCAACTCATCACTCAGCAGCGCTCCAAAGGTCGGCTGTAATCATCAAAATATTTGACCAAGATTTAAACTACTGCAGAGGCAATTTACACCGATGGCACACTAATAAACACCCATACTTGTGTACTTAGGATAATTTTAATATATAAGAACAATTATTTTGTAAATATATCAGTCATTACGTCTCACCCGACTTTGACTCACTCCCTCCGGTCTATTCTTCAGTGCTGATATAATTGTGGGTCGACCACTACCCTTTATGGTGTTCAGCGGCGAATCTGAAGAATAGGCCAACCACCTCACCTACCACCACTACCCCTCACTGTGGCCAAGACACCCTTAGCCTCAGCAGTCGTATGAGTCTGTGCGATTGGCAGTGAGTAATCTCTCCGCATCCTTATACGAATAATTAGTAGGAAATGGGACGATGAAACAGATGCTAAGTATGAAGAGCAGTTACAAAACCGTAACAAGTTACAATCATTCACTGAGTTGATGAAATTCTTGGAAAATCGCTTTAAATGTTTAAAATCTTACGACGTATCATCATCACACACAAAAAGTCAACGACCAGCTGCTGTACTAGTACAAACTCCAAACTCATCAAAATTGAAACGCTGTTGGTATTGTCATAGCATTGAACATACTATAAATCATTGCCCTAGTTTCAAAGCACTGAATGTCAACGAGCGAACCTCGACTGTGATCGATAAAAAGATGTGCAAACGTTGCTTAAACCATGACTATCAGAAAAAGTGTATGAGTGAAATATATAAGCAATGTGAAATTTGCAAAAATAAAGGTCACAACACACTGTTACATCGCACTTACGAACAAAATAACAAATCTCATTTTAGTACGAGAAAAAATTTATCAAAGCCTACTTCTACTGAGAAACAGCCAAATACGGCAACCTCTAGCTTGTCAGCGACGAATTTAGACACAAACAATACTACATTATTGGCAACTGCCTTAGTGAGAACAAAGTCTTATGATGGCATGCCACAACTACTGAGAGTACTGTGTGACCAAGGGTCAGAGGCTTCTTTTTGTACAGAAGAAGTAGCACAGCTCTTATCTTACCCACGACGAAAAGTCCAGACCGAAATAAAAGGTATTGGAGACGAAAACCCAAAGAAATCGAGTTATACAATCGATTTGACTCTACAACCAAGGTACTCTAGCGATTACTAACTACCAGTAACATTAATTGTAATCTGGGTCTGTTGGAAGAGATTTCTATTTAGAAATAAGCAGACCCTTTGTACTAGTTTTCGTTTGTGTAGTATCTCATTTTCAAATAATGTGTGTACAATAAATTATTAAATAAAAATAAGTAAATAAATTATTAAATAAATTGTACTACCAAAACTAACTAGTTCCTTACCTAGGAACGACTTACAACAAGTACAAGCAAATTGCTTGGACAACATACTTGTGGCAGACCCCACCTATTATAAAAAGGGATCTATAGATATTATATTAGGTGCCAAAGAATATAGTAGGATATTGCTACAGGGATTCAAACGGCTCCATGATGGAATAATCGCCCAAAATACAGAGTTCGGGTGGATTTTGTCTGGAGTATACCCCAACAACATAGATTGTGGTATAAAACTAATAAGCATGGTTACCCGTATGGATGACTTGCTACAACTGACGAAATTTTGGGAATTAGAGGAAATTCCACAGAATTACAAACAAAAATAGACGATGAAATCTGTGAAAAATACTATACAGATACTACGATACGAAACGACGACGGGACGTATACAGTACGACTTCCCTTTAAAGACGTAAACGTACAATACGGAGACTCACGGAAAACAGCCGCCGCACGACTAATACAACTAGAAAAACAATTCACTAAAAACGAAAATTTACGACAACAATATATTGACTTTAATGAATGAGTATTTACGTATGGGTCATATGAAAAAAGTAAAAATAGCAAACTACAATGTAGGTAAATATTATATACCTCATCAGGCTGTAATAAAAGAGGACTCACTAACTACAAAACTACGCGTGGTTTTCGATGCGAGTAGCAAAACCAGCACGAAATTGAGCCTTAATAGCAATGCATAAAGGTCCACGACTACAACAAGACTTATCTACGATACTATTACGATGGCGTAAACACAAGATTGCCTTTATGGCAGACATAATGAAAATGTACAGATTTATAAAAATAAATCCAGAAGATTATAAGTATCAGAGAATACTCTGGAGATTTTCTCCAAAACATGCCATGAGTGAATACGCACTTACGACAGTTACTTATGGTACCACTTGCGCACCTTACCTTGCCGTCAGAACATTGCAACAACTGGCTAGAGACGAGCAACACTGCTACCCCATGGCTAGTAAAGCTACATTAGAAGATTTTTACGTGGACGATATACTGTCTGGAGAATCACATGTGGATTCTGCAAAAGAATTACAACAACAATTAATAACAATGTTAAGCAAAGGAGGGTTTACGTTGAGAAAATGGTCGTCCAATAGTCCAGAATTACTTCAAAATATACCAAAAGGAGACAGGGATGATCAGATGCTCAAGCTCCCCTTGGACGAAACAAGAAAATCTCTAGGAGTAACATGGTTCCCTCGGGAAGATAATTTTTGCTTCAAAATTATTATAACAGAGAATAATAAACCTACAAAAAGATTTATTATGTCAGAAGTTGCGAAAATATTCGATGTGCTGGGTTGGTTGACCCCCATTATAGTTAAACTGAAGTTACTTATACAAGAACTCTGGACAAATCAGACTGAATGGGATCAGCCCGTAGACAATACGATACAAAAAAAATGGAAGGACATACAAAACAACCTTAAATATATTGAAGATATAAGAATCCCACGGTGGTGCTATATCACAGATGACACGTGGGTTGAGTTATACGGGTTCTGTGACGCCAGTGAAAAAGCGTTTAGAGCTGTAGTGTATAGTAGGATAAAAGTTAATAATGTTTACTATGTTACATTATTACAAGCAAAATCAAAAGTAGCACCGAAAAAGCAAAAGCTCACGTTACCAAGACTTGAGTTATGTGCTGCAGTAATAAATGGTTAGGCGTGTTACAAAGTTTGTGACCATTCTCGATCTTCGGTAATAAATTAACTTTATCATATATACAACAAAAGTATTGGATTATCGGTGGGAAAAGAAAAGTAAGAACGATACTTAGCAAATGCGTTAAGTGTATTAGGTATAAAGCAGCTACATGTTGCCAAAAGATGAGAGTGCTACCGAAAGCAAGAGTGACACAATCTCGCCCGTTTTCGCATACTGCAGTGGATTATGCAGGTCCAATACAAACAAGAGCTATGAAAGGGAGAGGTCACAAATCGTACAAATCATACATTGCCGTATTTGTATGCTTAGCAACAAAAGCTATACATCTAGAGTTTGTCAGTGATTTAAGCACAGAGACTTTCATCGCTGCATTACGGCGATTTACTGCCCGAAGAGGTCCCGTTTCACACATGTATAGTGATAACGGTACGAATTTTGTAGGAGCGGCAAACTTTCTAAATAAAGAGATATTACAAATATCGCAATCACCAGAATTCCAAAAATCAGTAACAAACATAGGAATACAGTGGCATTTCAGTCCAGTAGCAAGCCCTCACGTAAATGGAATAAGTGAGTCGGGTGTGAGGTCAGTAAAATACCACTTACATAGAGTAATAGGTGAAAGCACATTGACATATGAAGAAATGACAACCTTTTTATACCAAATCGAAGCTTGTTTAAATTCGAGACCGCTGTGTGTACAAAGTGAAGACATAAATGAAAATACAGTGTTAACCCCCAGCCATTTTCTTATTGGTCGAGAAGCAGTCGGTACACCTGATCCTATCGAAAATATAAACACTGATGTTATTAGTAGGTGGAAGAAGGTTCAAAAAATGAAAAAGGACTTTTGGAATAGCTGGACAAAAGATTATTTAAATCAACTTCAGCAAAGATATAAGTGGAAACAAGTCCGGGATAACGTAAAAATTGGTACAATTGTGCTCATTAAAGACGACAGCATAAGTCCAAGTAAATGGCCGTTAGCAAAAATTACAGCTGTTCATCCAGGAGACGATGAAATAGTAAGAGTAGTTACACTTCAAAAATCAACCGGAACCTTTGTCAGGAGATCGATTAATTCCTTAATACCACTTCCTGTCAACGAAAACGAATATGATACTGAACACGGTTCGGAGAACCCCACGGAGACACAATGTAACAGTACTCTGACAAGAAGTAAGAACTTACGTGTAAAATCACCGAGTTGGTGTCAGAAATTAATAAGTTACACACTCTTAGCGTTAATGATTGGAAGCGTGGCAAGTTCACATCCATATAAAATGAAGAATATTGACGCAGGATTCTATGTTGAACATATAGGAACCTCGAGCATTGACAGGGGAATGTTTAGGATAGAATATATGTACGAAAAAGAGCGACTGCAACAGGGTGGTACAAAAATAAAAGCGGTAACGTACAAATTTGATCAACTCTGTAGAAGTGCAGAATCCACAGGAGTTGGAACACACTGTAAACAATTACATCATCATTTACTAGTGGAAGAAAATAGTTTTTTACGGATTAAGGAATACCTGAATTCAGTAAACGATACAAGAAAGAAAAGGGGTCTTTTAGGACAATTCTTAACCTCGATATTTGGTGTCAACGACGAAGTCTATAAGAACATTGACTCTTTAAATACGAATCAACTACATCTAATAGATGCCGCCAACAAGCAAACAAAGTTCATGCTCTCAACAATTGCACAAGTAAACGGTACGGAATACAGAGTACGACAGAAATTAATAGGATTTCAAAATAAATTGAATGAAATAATAGAAAAAATAGACAACTCAAATCACTGGTATAAGTCAATCAATCATAACAATATTAATATACAAATAATGGAGACTTATCAACTTGCCAACAACTTAATATCAGAAATAATAGAGCATTATAATGGCCTATTAGAAATTTATCTAGCACATGCAACTATATACAGCATTTTGCCACCAAAAAATGTAAGCGAGCTAATAGCATCTGCAAATATCAAGTTACCTTCGAACTTAAAAATAATTCAACAACAATTATTAGAAACTAAGATATGTGAAAATAGTAGTCACATACAAGTACACGCATATTTTCCGATACAGGATACCACAAAATACATGTTTATTCACGTTACGTCAGTTCCAAAAAGAAACGCGGATAAATCCTTTAAAAGTATAGAAGTATCAAAGGCATACATAGCAATCGATTACACGAATGAGTTGTATTATGAATTAAACCAAGAGGAGTTCAAATCATGTTCCGTAGAGGTGATCATTATATTTGTTTCCCTGGCGCGGTGAAGAACATGCAATTTAATAAAAAATGCATTGTTGATCAGATCTTTAAAAATCATACTTGCACAAGATGTCCCGCAAAGACCTTTACTCTAACTAACAGCATAATTTGGAAACAACTTTGTATGCAAAACACGTGGTTGTATATGGTTAAAGATAGTACTACAGTATCAATCATATGTGATGGGCAAAGAGAAGAAGTAGTACTACAAAACGTAGGTGTAATACAAATTTCTGATAGTTGTATCATAAAATCGATAAATAATATTCTTGCTGCACAAAGATCGGTATCAGTACAAATAATGTCATCCTACTCAAAAGAAGTCAATTTCTTAGAAGAAACATATACCCTAGACGATACAAAAATAACAAATATTACAAAAGAAGACGTAATAGGTTCATCTCAAGACATCTTTCAGCACCTATTAGATAATGAAAACGCATTAAATACGCAGTTACAGGATACTATATGGATCAAACTAACGTCACACACTTATCTCGTTGCATTTACATCCTCTATTATAGTTATAATACTTATACTAATGTTAATATGTTTTGGTCCAAAACTAGTGCAACACATTGGAGCTCGAAACTGTGCCAAGCGGCCACCTCTGCATGGTGAATCAATCAACATGGAAGCGATATACAGCCAACCTGTCATACAACCTACGGAGAAGACTGACACCACAACCAAGATTAACGAATTGTACGAGTTGGAGCCCGTTCCTGAGAGCTGCCAGAATGTTCAATTAAGAACATAATGCAATCAAATTTGCAACTCATCACTCAGCAGCGCTCCAAAGGTCGGCTGTAATCATCAAAATATTTGACCAAGATTTAAACTACTGCAGAGGCAATTTACACCGATGGCACACTAATAAACACCCATACTTGTGTACTTAGGATAATTTTAATATATAAGAACAATTATTTTGTAAATATATCAGTCATTACGTCTCACCCGACTTTGACTCACTCCCTCCGGTCTATTCTTCAGTGCTGATATAATTGTGGGTCGACCACTACCCTTTATGGTGTTCAGCGGCGAATCTGAAGGATAGGCCAACCACCTCACCTACCACCACTACCCCTCACTGTGGCCAAGACACCCTTAGCCTCAGCAGTCGTATGAGTCTGTGCGATTGGCAGTGAGTAATCTCTCCGCATCCTGGACATCCTTCCAACCATCCGTCTGCCACCTTAGGTCGCATGGTGCAGGCATCCCGTAACTATCTATCTATGTATATATTCACCACACTAGGTATATGCTAGGCTAGGGCCTTAGGGTACTAGGGACGTTAGGGTTCGTTAGGAACTTAGCGTGTTAGGTAGATACGTTAGGGTTAAAATCACACTATAGGGTAGAACAGAGCCTTAGCGAATTAGGCACGTAAGGGTTCAATAGGGACTTGCGTGTTAGGTAGGGCTCCGTAGGTTCTTACCTTACAGTTGTGCGCGTACAGTCGGTTACAATTAGGGTGACGGCTGTACAGTACCTATCTTTCTTTATGTCGTGGTTCTTATATTTATTGTGTGTACATAAATAAATAAATATATATAACACTGCCATCAGTTTTAAAAATGCTTCTTTAAGATATTATCTTTGTTGAAAGACTTTTGTTGTTATTACAAACATAATAGAGGTAGTCACCGTCACGATCCTCGAAGGGGATTCGCGCCCTTATTTTTGTCCCATTTTATTTTGGTCCCACATGGTAAGCACCATGGGCTTACCTTATAAGGCTTACCATGTGGGACCAAAATAAAATGGCAAATGCTTGGCCAAATGGCCAAATGTTGAATGGCAAAGGTTGTGACTACCCGTTGTTAAACCCGAAAAAGTGCAGATCGAACTCACGCATGGAGCAAAAATAATATAAAAACAGCAAAAATAAATAATATGTTAGTTGTATCTATGAGAGCCCTTCTTTATTAGATCACACTGAAACTTTTTTTGAACTAGTAAATCACTTCCTTGACCATCTTCTCTACAAACAATCAGGTTTTTACTAATAAAATGTTTATTTTTATAAGTAAAAACGAGTAAATTTATGAATTATCAGATAGGTACCTAGAAGGTCAAAATAATTTTACTATATTATGATAGTAAAATCCACAGAACAAAAAAAACTTTTATAAATTATTCTTCTCTCGTGTTATTGTGTTTTATATTTCCATTTTGTTAACTTTGAATTCAGACCACGATCTCCTTTGAAATACATCTTCAAAACAACGCGTTTGTTTTTCTCATGTTTATGGCCCTGGTCCCTCAAATTGTAAGGTACAAAATATCAAAATGTTTCCAGAGCTTTCTTTTCAGGTGTCCTTTCACAGACAAACGTTTCATTACACCGTGTTCTTTTTGGCAGGCCTAAAATATTTCAGTGTAAATTTATTCTCTCTGTGAAGCATTTGTGATGTTTTTTAGAGAAGAAACCTACTAAAACATTTTTTATTTGAATTAGAGATGTTTAAGAGATTTGGAGCTGAATTATTAGCGTTCATATTGCTATGTTTATTTTAGTAGAAGCAAAAGTTTAAATAATAATATTAATAAGAATAATTCTTCATTTTTAAGCAACATAAGAGGAAGTTACAGGTGTTATTCACTTACTTTACTTTAAAACTATAAATACATATTACTTCACCTAATTGACACGCACAGACGTCGACGTGTTGCGGCGAGGGTCCCATGTCGGTAGAATTAATGTCACCATTTCAGCCAATTTGACATCCACAGCTTCACATAGTCATAACGTCCCCATAAATTATATTCAAGGCCTAAGTCAGTCTCAACTTCGGAACAACTTCGGTTATGGGTAAAAGAAAGAAAACCTAGAAAAAGCCATAGTACAGTTTATCTAGCCAGAGCATAGAAATACCTGAGTCCCACATTGTGTGATAAGGGGGGAAATTTTAAGCGGCCAATTCAATAGACTGTGATAGATTTATTGATTGGTTGATTACAAGTAGGCGTACACCGTTACAGGCGAATTCTATGTGTATCTAGTTACTCGTATTGTATTACATTTATCTTGTTCTTTTCTAATGCTTATTTACGTTAATTTGAGATATACCTAAATCAATTATAAAGTTTAGGACATGTTTGCAGGGTTGGTGTTGCTAACTTGAGAATTCAATAACCACTAGCAATCGGGTGGAGTGTATACCTACTCTTTATACTGATGTTCAACAGCTGTTGAAGAAAGACTGTGAATCATATTTAATAATTTGTAGTCAGTAAAGACAAACTGTGCCTTAACAATAATACACAAGTAGGAACGATTTTATCAAACATTAAAGCGTCGTAGTTTGCCCAAAGCTCTATCTATTCTTCTACTTATACTAATATTATAAAGAAGTAAAGTTTGTGTGTTTGTTAAATTGTAAGGGGTAATCTCGGGATCTACTAAACCGATTTAAAAAAAAAATTCACCAATAGAAAGCTACGTTATTGTGGAGTGTCATAGGCTATGTAGCATCACGCTACAACGAATAGGAGCGGAGCAGTAATAGTAAATGTTTCAAAAACGGGGGATAAGTTATTACTTTTGAGAGTTTCGTTGCGTGTGCTGCGTAAATATTTATAGTTATGTATTGAATATTAACGAGGAGACGCTACGGGAGTAAACGCAACGCGACGGGAGTAAATGCGACGGGAACAGGTAATACTCTCTCTTATGTGGCGCAAACGAAGTTGCGCGGGTCAGCTAGTAATCTATTATTATGCCGCCGCTAATTCAATATGTGGACGATAATAATAATGAAACGTTGGTTACAAATGCGGCCAAATAAACGATTTAATTAATGTTTACTCTCCCATACCATTTATACCAGGAACTTAAAATAAAACCGTCTGTTCATTTTAACGTCTTCTGACCTCTAAACCTATATTTTTTTTTTTTTAGCGTGAGGGAAAATCCTCGTAGGATGCCACGTAACGCCCAACAGCCTATGGTTGAGAGCCCCGGGTAAGCCCTCAGGAAGGATGTCTCGTGACTCCCAGCAGACCTACGGCCGCCGCTGCGGCCTCGCCCAGGGGGTGGTTCGGGTGCAATCCCGCGTCTATGGGGGGTTTTGGGTGTGACCCCGCTTCTAAGGGGGGGCGTGCGTGAGTTGCTCACGTCACGCTGCCGTCATAGGCCTGCTTCTGTAAGGACGGTGAGAGGCCCTCTCACCGTCCTCAGACCCCCAGTCATGGAGGCCGATAGTCCTCGGCGAAGACACGTCGGCGGCGCCCAGGGCACCGACTGCGGAACTCGGGTGGGAGAGTTCGCACCCGGCCCGCCGCCTCCTTCACGAGCATGACCTGCTCGCAGAAAGAGGCGGCGCAGTCCCACTTACTCCCGCTGGAGAGCATGGCTCGCACCATGGCCTCGAGCGAGAGAGTGTCCACGCCCAGATCCACTACGAGGACTTGGCTCTGACCTCTAAACCTTGCCTAATTATTGAGAGCTTCAAAACAACTTTTACTGGCTGCCAAAGGTGCTCAATCTTTTTTATTTGGTATGTTTAGTTTTACAGTACTTATATTCAACCTCGACCATAGCACTAAAAACCTACGTTATTGCCATTTAAAATATGGTTCACTTATGAAAGGAGGAAGAACCTTTGATGTCCATGATAAGCCTGATCGCTGACCAAACTCAGCAGTGTCCTTTGGAAACAGTTTGTGTTTTCTTACCATCGCCTAAGCGACCTGTGCAGACACTAATAATCCTTACATCGACCCTAATTCTTATCCATACTAACAAAGCTGAAGAGTTTGTTTGTTTGTTTGTTTGAACGCTAGGATCTCAGGAACTACTGGTTGGATTGCGAAAATTCTTTTGCAGTTTGATAGTCCACCTATTGAGAATGGCTTAAGGCTATTATAACATCACGCTAAGGCGAATAGGAGCGGAGCAGCAATCAAGAATGTTTCGAAAACGGGGAATATTTTTTACGGTCTCAGAGCTTCCGAAGCGTACGCTGTATAAATGGTTAAAGTTACGTAAAAGTAGTGTATGATAAAATAGTTCGTCTTAAAAAGCTTTAAAAAAAAGTCTTAAACTAATATGCCTATCTTTTACGGTTCGCTTACAATAACCCTCTTAATAAGTTTTAAAATATGAGCGAGGCGACGACGGCAATAATCGTGTTCTGCAGTAGTAGCCAGTCAAATGAACGATAAAAACCGGTTAAGTGCGAGTCGGATCCGTACCAAAAAAAGACGGGCGGAAGTAAATGCGACGGGAAACATTATATCACTTTACATATCAATACCACGCCTCTCTCCTTCTCACTCTCTAAATATTTATACCACACTTCTCTCTTTCTCACTCCCATGTGACGCAAACGAAGTTGCGCGGGTCAAGTAGTGAAGAAATATAAAAACGAAATTTCCAGCAGGCAGAATGGGAAAATCATCGTTTGTCAGATAAAAATTATTTAAAACTTCGGCTAAGATAGCGTTTTGACCAATATTATTTTGTTGAAAAAATAAGTAAAATCCTTTTTACATACTTCAACAACATTTCTCTAGCTCTTTAAAGATCAGTAGGTATTTTAAGCACTCAGAGGAATCAGTCAAACTATGTGCTCCATACCCAATGTAGGTTTTGATGATATTTAGATCTGTTGGTAGAAAGAGCAGTGAGAACTGTATATTTAATTTATATCCGTATTAGATCGCTCCTTGGGTAGAAGCGAAATAATATTTATAACATATTATAATTTATAATTTCACACTTATCTCGACAAACAGGCTTTCTTATGCAAGATAATTTTTGAAGGGCAAACTTAATAGCTGTTGCAGCGAGTGATACAGAGTTACGAGCGCTTTTCCCCTTAAATCAAAACAGCTACTGTTTAAATTTACGGTTTTCTATAAACTGTGATAACTGTTATCACAAAATTGTGTTAAAAAGCTCCGCAATTGATTAATGTAAAAGTATTATCCATGTAGGTACCATTTTAACTCTCGTTATAGGAGAAAAACGACATACGATCAGTAAAATTCAAACGAAATAAAACAGAAAACGTGAAGCAAGTCACGTCCAGATGAATTTTTATGCTCCCGTTCTGAACTGGCAATTTATCATTATCAAGCCCATGTGTCGCTGAGGTGTACTGCAAAAAGAAAACCAGATTAGGTCTTCACGAAAACAACAAAGATAAACGTGCTTGAGACCGATTTCGTGACTAGCATGATATAAAGGAAAATGTTAGTATTACCGTTTTTATAGGTTTTTATGCTGTTTTTGGAGGTAAGCCTTTTTTTTTATACCACTAGAGTGGCAGACAAGCCTACGGCACCACCAGATGTACCGGTGGTCACCGCAGCCTATGGACGTTTGCAACACCTGAGGCGCTACAATCGCGCTGCCGACCCTGTAAAAACCTTCTAAGTCCCCTTTTGAAGAACCCCATACTGTAGGCGTTTGGGAAAACCGAAGCAGGGAGATCATTCAACAACCTAAGCGTACGCGGAAGAAAGCCTCTATTGGATCTCACCGTGCTCGAGCGCTCAGGACGCAACGTGTGAGGATGAATATCCTGTCTGTGGCGAGCGGTGCGATGATAGAATGTAGCCGTAGGCATCATATCAAACAATTCTTCAGAGCACAAACCGTTGTACAGGCGGTAGAACACACACAAAGAGGCAAAGTCTCTCCTGTCACTAAGAGGTTCCACACCACCTGCAAGTATGGGATCATTGACAACTCTCATAGCTCGCCTTTGCACCGAGTCAAATGGACGAAGCTGGTATTCAGGTGCCCCCGCCCAGAGGTGACTGCAATACTCCATGTGCGGCCGCACTTGCGACTAATAAAGAATCAGCAGGGCGCCGCAGTAAAGTACCGCCGCGCCCTGCTGAGCACTCCGAGCTTCCTGGACGCCAGCTTAGCCTTGCCCTCCAAGTGACTGCGGAACTGCACGTCACTGGAGATGTCAACACCAAGTATCCCTATACTTTCAGAGATGATGAGAGATGTGCCCTGAGCCTTATACACTTGTGACTAATTCGGTGGACTATGACCCATGACAAGTTTAAATGATTGTAAATTTAGGTTAGGTGATAAATTTTCGCGGCGACGTTAAAAGAAGTTGTGAATATGAATATGTGGTAAACACGACATGCGTCAAGTACTGTTCTCACCTTTGGGATGACTCCGCGAGGTACTTACTAGACGCGTTTGACGCTATGCAGAGACGTGCTATCCGAATAATTAGTTGTCCTGAGGTGACGGGAGGCCTCGAACCGTTGGCGCAACTAAGAACCATAGCGTCCTTGGCTGCCTTCTACCGAATGTATCACGGTGAATGTTCTGAAGAACTCTTCAACCTGATCCCACCATCTCCTTTCCGATCCCGAACACTCAAAATTCGACCAGTACTCTTAATTCAACTATGGTCTAGTGGTTAAGACGCGGATCGGTACGCAGAAGGTGCAAGATCGATTCTGGGTACAAGCGTCACTTTTTGGATTATTATAACGACTGCAGAGTGCATAATTGATGTAAACAAAAAAAAATTATGAAGTGCGAGATGTACGAGCGTGACCGAGCGTGGCCGAGAATAGCCGAGTGTTAGGTTTTTTTCGTGACGGAATTTTTGGATTCGGTCTCCACGCTCAAGGCCCGCAAAAGAAGCTATGCAATAGATTAAAAAAAAATTTTTGAAAGTCTTTACCATAGATGGTTTGCAAACGTCTTGTGCTACTAATTCAGACGTCTCTCTAGTTGAAAAAAGAGTTTCTATATAGTAGGACCATAGACCGAATTCATTAAGTAATTGCATAAAAAGACAGTCATTTCATTTATATACACTCGAGAGCAATGAATCCGGGTCACTTAAAGAATGTTAAAAATCTCGGAAACTAAAAATGATAGGTTAATGCAATAAATTGTATTTAATAGACAATGTAATACTCCTTAAATGAAAGTAAAAAAAATATGAGTCACCATACATTTTATTAACACAAAATTACATAAAGAAAAAACTGCCGATCTCTCCTTAAAACAAAAATAGGAAACATGAAATTTTTGAACTTTATTACGATTTTCTTGAATTTTAATACTTCGTATTGCCTCCTCGTGCTTCCATTACTGCGTTTACGCGGTTTGGCATGCTGTACACCAAGTTCCTTATACGATTTTGGGGAATATTCTCCCATTCCTCTGTGAGAGCAATTTTGAGCTCACGAAGCGTGATTGGGGGAGGGTTTCGTTGTTTTACGCATCTGCCTAGCTCGTCCCAAGCATGCTCGATCGGGTTGATATCCGGGCTGCGCGCTGGCCACTCCATACGAGTAATGTTCATCTCTTGAAGGTAGTCATTCACAATCCTACCTGTATGAGGTCGGGCATTGTCATGCATAAATATAGCATTCTCACCTAAATTGACCATAAATGGACCAACGTGATCATTGAGGATTTCTTCCACATATCTTACGCTAGTTAAAGAGCCGTTTTCTATGATCACCAGCTCTGTGCGACTTTCAGAAGAAATTCCGGCCCACACAAGTACAGACCCACCACCGTAGGCTACTTTTTCTTCGATGCATGCTTGCTTGAATCTTTCCCCTGGTCTTCGATACACTCTGTGTCTTCCATCGTGCTTGTAGAGCATAAATTTTGATTCGTCGGAGAACATAACTTTTGACCAATCTTCAATACTCCAATTTACGTGGCTCTGGGCATACCTTAGTCTCGAAATACGATGCCCACGCTCCAGTTTAGGGCCGTTTGCAGGTCTAAGGGGTTTTAAGTTAGATTCAGCAAGCCGACGTCTTACTGTCCATGCACTTGGGTTACTTCCTCCGAGGCGTCGAAACTGATTGGTGAGTTCAGTTCCTGTGAGAAAGCGATTTCGAAGCATGGTGTTCACCAAGTATCGGTCTTCTCGTGCTGTGGTACACCTGGTTCTGCCCGTTCCTGGTCTGCGTAGGTTAGAACCAGTTTCTTCGTAACGTCGGAGAACTCTTTGTACTGTTGACAGCGACACACCGACAGTCCTGGCTGTATCGCGCTGACTCCGGCCGGTTTCCAGCATTGTAAGTATTCTGGTGCATTCTTCAGGCGTAAGCGACATAATTTCAGCTTGATTAATGAATATAGAGCACTATCAACATGGTTTATGTACCCACATAAATGACAGATTACAAACAAAAGCAACACCAAATGCTGTAATTTCGTAGTTCCATCTTCGAAAGTGGCCCTTTTTCAAATTTGATTTTTTTATGATATAACTTTACAATAACTAAGAAGTTTTAATACCTTCATTTAAGGAGTATTACATTGTCTATTAAATACAATTTATTGCATTAACCTAGCATTTTTAGTTTCCGAGATTTTTAGGATTCTTTAAGTGACCCGGATTCATTGCTCTCGAGTGTATTTTGTAAGCTTGTTCATTCGACTACACAACATTTTCCTTTACGACGGTGGCCCTATCTCTAAACATCACAGAGATTTTCCATGAAGTAGTAATTTTAATGCTTGATGAACACATGCTTGTTTGAAAAGAACTGAAACTTATTTTACTTTTCACAAACGTGGTCAATCAATAAACTTTCTGACTCACAAAACGGCCCTCACAGTTTTTCTTGGAACAAAGAAACGTGATATGAATTTCGTTATGATTGTACCTTAACGCGCTGAATTGGGATGAGGAAGTTCCATTTTCTCTTTGTATAACAGGTAAAAGATATAAAATAATATCAAAGGATAAAAAGGGACGTCCAAAAGACAGACTGAATGACGAAAGGTGAGAACGAAATGAGGTGAGCGGTAAAGGAAGGAATATTTTTGGTTTTACGAATGGTTTGGTAGATTCTACGGAAATAATATAAAATGTGCCTTAGTATTTCGCTTTGTTGCATGATTCTTTTATAGAATGAAGTTAGATATTGATTTAAAATAAGATAGATATACCTACTTTAGTCATTTGTAATCTGGAGCAAGAATATTAAATGGATATTCACGAATTATGGAGCAGCAATAAGAGTATTCATTAACTTCACTTTAACTGGACTTCTTGCAAAGTAAAGTAGACATTATGATGCTTCCACTCACATGTCCTACATAGAAAACGTAACTTACAGAAATTCTCCTAGCATTTGTATTAGGAGTTGTTACATTTTATTAGGAAATGTTTAACCCTCAACCACTGACGTGTCATTTTGTTACACTGCCACTGACGTACGTATAGCATACGTACGTTACTTTGAAGACCTTCTGATGCATCAATAGAGTGTAACTTTGATGATTACTGCAATTTATTTATTCAGACACATTTAAGCGAAATAGAAATAATAAAACAAACAGTAATTATAATCATAGAAAAATATAATAACCATAATATAATAACCATACAGGTAATCAAAATTAAATAGACTTTAAAAAAAAAATAACACAAAAATATTTTCCATAAATAGGAACTTCCTTTTTTGGTTTTATTAGTTACGAAGGACGGTTTTAATTAGAAAAAAATCCCATTTGCCATAAATCACAATACAAGGCACTTTTAATAATTATTACAGGTCTGCAATTATCAAGCTTGACAGCCATGAGCCATGACAGGTTTTGCGACGTTTTAGTTGATACTAATCACTTAAATACGAGTTATTTTAGTAGTAGATGGCTACTAGTAGGTAAACAAGTAGAATATAGACGCTTACGATTCATTTTATCTGTCGAAAAAGATAAGCAAATATTGGAAAAAAGTCACACTCACACTGACGCTACGTACCACATACGTTGGGTAGTCTAACCAGAGTTTAATATGTAATTGTAATTCTACTATGTAATTGTAATATAATTGTAAAATAAAATATAATTGTAATAATTGTAATTCTACTATGGTCTAACTCACCTGCTTAGGAAAGTGGCAGGCGTCGGATTCCCACCTTTGCACACACGTCACGGGTGACTACGAAACTGCCAAAAAAGAACCGAAATTCCCGCGCAAATTGAAGTTTTGAACAAAATACCGTTTTGGTGACGTACCACATACGTATCTACGTCAGTGGTTAAGGGTACCTGATATGCCAACAATTTATAACATTGTGATTGATCACAATCTTATAAACATTTGAATGTTTACTAGCAATATTAACTAATGTTAGTAATGCTTTTAAAATAGCCTGTGTGGCAGCACTTTTACTCGGATACAAAAAGGCTTTAGCTGCAATGTAATTCATAATGATGCCGACACAAATTCAACTTTAAGCACTTTTGAATATCTTCAAAGTACTTAGATTAAGATTTAACTAGACTACTACATAATTAACTTCATCATTTTTTCATTTGTGGTGAAGTAAAACTGCCGGTTTACTTCACCACACTACACTGAACTACTTGTGAGTACATCAACAGCTGATCATCCAACATGTCCCAGCTTGAGGAGGTACAGACGGCACAGAAGACGCTTGAAGAAAACTTTTATCGCAAGATGGATGAGCTCCAATCCCAGCTACAAGGCAGTAGTGCTGCTAAAGATACGGTGGCTAAGATTGCTGATGAGTTCCGCACATTCCGTGAGCTCATATTTAATATCCTTGGGCTACTTCGTAAACAGATTGCGGAATGTGCTAGGGCCACAGATGCAGTTGATAGTTGGCAGCGTAGGAATGTCTTAGTTTTCAATGGGATCTCCGAGTCGGACAGGGAAAACTGTAAAACTGCAATACTGGACATACTACACACTAAGCTGGCCTTAAAGGATTTTTCACCGACATCCATTAAGATCTGTCATCGCCTGGGAGCTGCTGGTACTGGTCATGCTAGGCCCATTCTGGTAAGATTTAGTGACGGAAGCTTCAAATCTGTGGTCTGGAATGCAAAGTCTAGACTTAAGGGGTCTCCCATATCAGTTAGGGAGTTCCTAACAAAGATTCGGCAGTCTGTATTTATCAAGGCAAGACTGCATTTTGGAATGCGGTGCTGTTGGACGCAAGATGGAATTGTGATGATTAAAACGCCGGATGGACGTCGTCACAGAATAACAACTTCTGAGGAACTCTCGACGTTAGTCCAGAAGCATCCAAGAACGGCTCAAGCAGTGAGTGTGAGCACAGACACTGTGGGTGCACGCAAAACATAATTCCAACTCTTGAGCATCTTATTAATCTTGATCCTAAGACTTCACGATTTCTTCAAGACGAAAGTGTTTGTCTGGACATAGTGTTTATTTTCAGTTTGATTTGTTTTGTTTAAATTCACAGTTTTTTTATTTTGTACTAGGTTGCCTGCTAAACAAGATTTTATTTTACTTCAACTATTAAAATGTATGAATGATGTCAATGTCAAATAACTTCTTGACAGCTTGTCACTTAGGTTAGGGTAGTGACACACTATACTAATGAGCATAGAGGTGCTATGCACGGCAATCGATATTAAAATAGTTTTATTGTAATCGAGTTTGGTCCAGTGGACTCGTAGTCTTATAGTGTAGCTATAAATAGTTGTCTCCCTATTATTGTCACAGTACCTGATCTTGTTCGGCCGGCACCAACTTTAACTATAGTGGTGTGTTTACTGGTGGGTGGTGCAGAGAACTATAAAGAATAGTTTTCTTTAACTTTGCGTCGCACAGGTATACTATAATAATTTAATATTTATATTTATCTGTACCTATTTATTTATATTTTTATATAAATATTTATTTATTTTTATACTTTTTTTACTTATATAAATTTATATTTATTTTAGTAGGTATTGAATGAGTAACTCATCAGATGAGAATTTGTCATTTTACTCTGCCTATGATAGTGACTCGATAAGTGAGAATGATAATTTTAATTTGGTAACGAGTACATTGGGTGAACAACTCCATAAGTGTTTTGAAACGGAATTGGGTACATCCCTAAATGTGTGTCATATAAATGCTGAAAGCGTGTCTCATCACTATAGTGACCTCCTTGAAACATTTGGTAATTCTCAGTTGCATGCCATTCTCATCTCAGAGAGTTTTCTAAAACCTGAACTCCTCTCTGCATACTATGCACTCCCAGGTTATATTTTAATACGGAATGATAGAGAGGGTAAAGAGAGAGGGGGGGTGGCAATATATCTCCGAAGTGATTTTCCTTACAAGATTGTAGCCTCATCCCCTCCTCAGTACTCGGCCAGTGCGGAGTTTCTTTTTCTTGAGGTTTGGGTTAAGGGGGTAAAGGTCCTTCTAGGTGTCGTTTACTGCCCTCCCACTGTTGACTACTTCACTGATTTGGAATCGGTCTTAGAATCCTTGGGGCCTGATTATGAGCATCACATCATCATGGGCGATTTTAACACTAATCTTCTCATTCCTAAATCTTCTAGAGCTATCAAGCTGCAGCACATTGTTGAGTCGGCTAGTCTCCATGTGTTACCTCTACAGGCTACACACCACAATGTAACTGTACCTGATACATTGCTCGATCTAATCCTTATCTCTTCTCCTTCTCTAGTTCGCTCTCATGGACAACTTCTTGCTCCAGCTTTCTCTCATCATGACTTAATTTATCTGTCCTATGCTCTTAGACCACCGAAATTGAAACCGAAAGTTCTGCACATGCGTTGCTTTGGGCGGGTTAACATTGATTTATTACGTGAGGATGCTGCTGGGATCGATTGGGGAGTGTTGGCGGAAGCTGGGACTATCGATGAAAAGGTTATGGAGTTTAATAAGATGGTTGTAGGTCTATATGATACACATGCTCCCATTACGAGGGTTAAATTAAAGCGTCCCCCAGCACCATGGATTACGAGTGAGGTTCGCCTGGCCATGAAGCGTAGGGATCGGGCATTTTCTAAATTTAAAAATAATAGATCTGATATTAACTGGGGTCTATACAAGACTGCTAGGAATCGGTGTAATCAGGTGATACGCAACTCAAAACGCCGACACATCTTTGATAGCATTAATAACTCTTCACCTTCTGATATATGGAGATTTCTGGGCACACTGGGAATTGGGAAAACTAGGCAGTTGGAGTTGCCCAAGACTATTGAATTGGATGCTATGAATAGTCATTTCTCTTTCTCACAACCTATGGCAGATCAAATCAAGAGTCAAACGGTAGACTCTCTTGCTGGTTTTCCTGTTCCCAATTATGCTACTTTTAAATTTTCGCCAGTCTCGGAGGATGAGATCAAAAGGACCATTCTGTCGATAAAGTCGAAAGCAGTTGGCTGTGATAATATTAACCGCCGCATGATTACCACCATCCTAGAACAACTACTTCCTGCTATCTGTAATATTATTAATTTCTCCCTTGATTCTCGTCAATTTCCTAGTCTGTGGCGGAAAGCCTACGTGCGTCCCCTGCCCAAAATCACAAACCCTTCCCTTCCTAAGCACTTTCGTCCCATTTCTATACTTCCCTTTCTATCTAAGGTGTTGGAAGCTTGTGTGCAGCGCCAATTGTCTAGATTTATTCACCGCAACGCCATATTGAGTCCACTTCAATCTGGTTTCAGACCAGGGCATAGCACCACTTCTGCCCTTCTAAAAGTTACTGGGGATTTTAGAGACGGAATGGAAAAAGGAATGGTCACAGTGTTGGTGCTGGTAGATTTTTCCAATGCTTTCAACAGCGTCAATCACGACATTCTCTTGGCTATCCTAGCTTGCATTGGGATCTCATCTGATGAGCTGGAATGGTTTTCCTCTTATCTTCGGAATCGCCAGCAGTCAGTCTGTGTAAATGACACTTCGTCTCGTTGGTGTAACCTGGCTGCTGGGGTCCCTCAGGGCGGCATATTATCTCCTCTATTGTTTTCTATATTTATTAATTTTCTCACCTCTGATCTTCAGTGTGCGTATCACTTGTATGCTGATGACCTGCAGATATATTGTCAAGCTAGTGTTGATAATATCACGGAGGCAATTGATAGTTTAAATCGAGATTTAGTGGCTATAGGGGACTGGTGTGTCAGGTTTGGCCTTACAGTTAACCCAGACAAATGTCAGGGTACAATAATAGGAAGTTCTCGGATGATGAGTAGGCTGGAAGGTGTAAATCTGCCACATTGTATATTTAGAGCCCAGACCATACCAATTACGCAAACTGTCAAGAATCTAGGGTTGTATATTGATTCAGTTCTTGATTGGCGGGCTCAGGTTGCTAGTGTCAGCCAGAAAGTTACTGGAACTCTGCGAGCATTTTATAAACTAAAAAACTTTCTACCTGTTCGTACCAAGGTAACGCTTGTGCAGACGCTAATCTTCCCTATTATTGACTATGGTGATGTGTGCTATTTCGACCTGAATGCAGATCTGCTCAATAAACTTGATCGACTTCTCAATAATTGCATTCGATTCGTTTTCAACCTCAGAAAATATGATCACGTTTCCGCTTATCGGGATGAACTGGGTTGGTTGCCCATACGTCGCCGTCGTAGTCTGCGAGCGGTGACTATGGTCTATACAATCTTAAACTCTCCTAATGCCCCTACTTACTTAACTACTAATTTTCAACTTCTCTGTTCCAATCATGACAGAAACTTACGTTCTTCTAATAATCTTCTTCTTCGCTGTCCTACTCACAGTTCTAATTTCATACGTTCCTCTTTCGTGGTGCAATCTATTTTTTTCTGGAATGCACTTCCTCTTGAAGTTAGGAAGTCCACTAGTCGTGATTCTTTCAAGGAGAAAGTACGGCAGCTCTATAGTGTACCGTAATGAGAACTATAATAGTTCTTATAGTCTACTGTCATAGATGATGATTGGTATTAATATAAGTATATATTTATTTATATATGTATGTCTATGTATCCATGTATTTATGTCTAGGAATATTTTTATAATATATATATGTGTGTGTGTAATGTATTGATATGTATGTATGTATAGGTAATGTGTTAATATGTATTGATTAATTAATTACTTAAATATTATAATTTAGGAATATTCCATTATTCAATATTTTCCGTGAGATTTTGGAGCACCTACTTAAATCATTATCTCTGCATCACCCAGGTTGACTGGTAGAAAATGCCTAAGGCATTAAGTCCGCCTTGTACTCAGTGCTGAAGTTTTAAATAAATAAATAAATAAATAAATTAATTAATATAATTATATAATAACATAATTAATAATTGGGTGCGATGGGGCCCTACCACCAACCCCGGGGTCCAAGCCAGCCTCACCTGCGAGTGGTGCACCTGCTGATAAACGGACGAGGTCATGGCGCACAGAAAAGGAAAATTCGAAACTAAACCCTGTACCAACCCGTCTGGCCAGCGTGATACAGTAAGGCCAAATGTCCTCCTATGATGCACACAACCAAACAACGGCCCCCAGTTCCCGGCACTCCCGCTGTTCCCGATCACGGCAGCGGTCGGAGTGACGGCGGGAGGGGGGGTGCTAAGAATCTCCGGGTTACGGGAGGCTGCCATACAAAACTGACCCTGGCTACGTTTAATGGAACTACTCTGCGCCTGGACGAGCGGCTCACCGAACTCGAGGTACAACTAGGTCGTATTAACTGGCACATACTGGGATTGTGCGAGGTCCGAAGAAACGGGGAGGACACGCTAACCCTTGCATCAGGCGACCTGTTTTACTTTCGGGAAGGTGACGGAAGACATTCTTCCGAGGGCGGGATCGGCTTTATGGTGAAAAAGGACCTCGTTAGCAGCGTTGTGGAGATCAGCAGTGTTTCGGCTCGGGTAGCATACTTAATACTGAGACTCACCAACAAGTTCACCCTGAAGGTGATACAAGTGTATGCCCCGACCTCGAGCAGCACTGTCGAGGCAGCTGAGACCGTGTACGAGGACATAGCAAAAGCCCTACATGGTACTGCCAAGACTCACTACAGCGTTGTGATGGGGGACTTCAATGCCAAAGTGGGAGTACAAGAACGCGGCGAAACGAAGATCGGTCCCTTTGGTGTGGGGCGCAGAAATGACCGGGGCCATATGCTTGTCAGTTTTCTTGAGTTACAGGGGCTCTTCTTGATGAACTCTTTCTTTAAGAAGAAGCCCCACAGAAAATGGACTTGGCGAAGCCCCGACAAGGTCACAAGGAACGAGATAGACTTCATCATGACGGACAGGAGGTGTATATTTAGAGATGTCTCTGTGATTAACAGGTTCAATACCGGTGGTGATCACCGACTTGTGCGAGCATCTCTGAATTTGGACTTCCGAGCTGAAAGGGCCCGTATGATGAAGCCTACTCTCCGACCTACCGCGCTCCAGTTAGCCTCAGGGGCTGAGAGGTTCCAGTTAGAACTTCAAAATCGTTTCGATCTGCTGGAAACCACTGGCAATATTCACGATAAGGCCGAAAATGTGGTCAGGACGCTACAGCAAGTGTCCCGAAGGTTTTTGTCCGGAAAAAGCAATAACAGGTGCTCTAAGCTCTCACCCGAGACTCTCGAACTTATGAGAATAAGACGGGAAACGCCATCTACGCACTCGTCTTCGTTAGACCAGCGGGATCTAAATCTCAAAATCCGAAAGCTGATACGACGCGACCTTAGACGGTATAACACCAGTATCGTCGAGGCAGCGATCGAGCAGAACAGGGGTACCAAGGTATTTGTCCAACAGCTTGGAAGACCCCGTCTGACGAAACTGAAGACGAGTGGCAGAACCGTGACCTCAAGGTTCGAGATTCTCGAGGAAATTGAGAGCTTTTACAGAGACCTGTATGCATCACGGACAAAAAGGCCGACGGGTCCTACTGATTGTGACCACCGAGCCCCACTATCGCGCCACTATACCGAGGACATTCCGGACATTGACCAGGGCGAGGTGAGGGCGGCTCTCGGGCAACTAAAAAACAACAAGTCCCCTGGGGAGGACGGAATTACAACTGAACTACTGAAGGCGGGGGGGGGGGCTCCTGTCCTCAACGAGCTGACGAGTTTGTTTAATTCCGTCCTCCAACAGGGACAAACACCTGAAGCGTGGAGCGGGAGTGCGGTGGCTCTGTTCTTCAAGAAAGGTGATAAGACCTTGCTGAGGAATTACAGACCCATCTGACTCCTGAGCCATGTTTACAAGTTGTTCTCGAGAGTAGTCACAAACCGCCTCGCCCTTAGGCTCGACGAGTTTCAGCCAAAGGAGCAAGCCGGGTTTCGAAAAGGCTTCAGCACCGTGGACCACATCCATACTGTACGGCAGATTGTACAGAAAACAAACGAGTACAATCAGCCGCTGTGTATGGCTTTTGTGGACTACGAGAAGGCCTTTGACTCTGTCGAAACCTGGGCAGTCCTGGACGCTCTGCAGCGATGTCGTGTAGATTGGCGATATATCGAGGTGTTGAGATGTCTCTACGACAACGCTACCATGACCATCCAGCTAGATAATCAAAAAACAGGTGAGGATAATCAAAGGAGGTGTAAGACAGGGTGATGTGATATCCCCGAAACTCTTCACCAATGCGCTTGAGGACATCTTTAAGACACTGGACTGGGAAGGGTGGGGCGTGAACATCAACGGCACGCAAATCTCGCACCTTCGGTTTGCCGATGACATCGTAATTGTGGCGGAGACGCTGGGACAGCTAAGCGGAATGCTGCATAGCCTGAACGGAGCGTCTCGACGTGTTGGACTCGGCATGAACTTGGAAAAAACCAAGGTTATGTTTAATAACCACGTTACGCCGGGGCCAATATACGTCGAGGGATCGAGGCTAGAGGTCGTCCAGGAATATACTTACCTTGGGCAGGTTATTACACTGGGGAAAGGGAACCTGGACAAGGAAATCGCCAGAAGGATACGGTTGGGCTGGGCAGCATTTCGCAAACTGAGTCGAGTCTTCAATTCGCCTTTACCGCAATGCCTGAAGACCAAAGTCTACAACCAGTGCGTTCTACCTGTTATGACATACGGTGCCGAGACGTGGACACTTACAGAGAGGTTGGTCAAAGCTCTAAAGGTTGCGCAGCGGGCTATGGAAAGGGCTATGCTTGGGGTGTCTCTGAGGGATAGACTCCGAAATGAGACTATCCGGCTGAGGCGTCAATGAAAGGCGGTGGCTAGCGACTAAACTGGTTTAATACTGGAGTTTCGTACAAAGTATAAAACATTTTACAACTACCTGACGTTACATCTTCTCCCTTCTTAATTACTAACTTAACTAGAACTTATCAGTTACAATAACAAAAACAATATTAAACTATCATACCTAGTGATTTTACATGGCACTCAAAAACTACTACCTATTCAATAAAATTTAGTACAGTACGTTTTGCCCTGTCCAAAGCTCGCAGCGCTCGGGCCGATGCGGCAAGCGGTGGCGATGGCAACGGTGTCGCCACGGTTTGTTCTGGCTCATCGTAAGCGGCCCGCGGGGAGCCTGGCGAGACCGATGGCACTCCACCGCCCGTCGTGGCGTCTACCCCGTCCCTCTCATCCCTACACTCTTCGAATCCTGGCGGCTCACCCTGTCTCGCTGTAGCGCTAGAACTCGCACGCGATAATGAATATCTGTTTTTGTTAGTAGCCTTAATTATCTGATCGACATGTCTATGCCACGGCGCGCCGGTCCCTACATCAACGTTATACGATACGGGCCCTGTCTTTTTAATCACCGTGCCTGTAGCCCACTTTTCTCCCCTCACCGAGTAGTCACGAGTTAGCACGGGCTCTCCTAATTCGAAATCTCTGACTGCCTGCGGTCCGTTGCGCACCTGGCGCTCCTGCGCGGCGTTCACTACGGCCTTTAAGTCCGGGCGCAGTGCGTCGAGTCGACTGCGCAGGCGCCGCCCTTGTAATGCCACCGCCGGGCAGACACCTGTGGTAGCATGCGGACAGTTTCGGTACTTCATGAGGAATTTGTTTAATGCCGCTGTAATATCTTCACCTTCGTATTGCGCTCTTTTAATCGCTTTTTTTATAATTTTAACGGCGTTTTCTGCAGCCCCATTGGCTTGTGGCCTATAGGGCGCTGAAGTAGTATGTTTTATACAATTTTTAATACAGAACTCTTTAAATTCCCGGGATGAGAAAGGAGGCCCGTTGTCGGTCACTAACTGTGACGGCAACCCAAACCTGGCAAATATGCTTCTAAAAGCATTTATTGTCTTCTGAGCTTCAGTGCCTCGCATCTGCAACGCCTCGATCCATTTAGAATGAGCGTCCACTACAATCAAATAGCGGAAACCCCCACAGTCCCCAAAGTCGGCATGCACACGTTGCCACGGATGAAGTGGAAATTCCCACGGGTGCAACTGTGCTCGCGGGGGAGCGTCTCGCACCAATTTACACGCCTGACACTTAAGGGCTATGTCTTCTATGTCTTGATCTAGACTGGGCCAGTAAACATAGTTCCTTGATAGGGCTTTCATTTTATTTATCCCTAAATGGCTTTCATGAATTTCACTTAGTACAGCTCTCTGTAAAGTAGGGGGTACAACCATGCGATATCTGTAAGCTAAACAGCCCTGGTCTAGAGACATATCTTGTTTCCTGTCAAAATAGGGTTTCTCCGCCTTACAGCCAGGAGTGCCAGGCCACCCGAACAAAAGGTATCCTTTAATTTTGTGTAAGACTCTATCCCGTTCAACTTCTCGCGCAATTTCTTTAAACGAAACTGGGAACGCATCTTCCACTATATTTAAATAATCTATTGTTTGTTCACTGCGACCCTCACAGTTCAGTGGTAACCTTGACAATGCATCAGCTGGCCCATTGTCTGCTGAACGAATATAACTTATCGTAAAATCATATGCAGCCAGTCTTGCCGCCCAGCGTTGCAGTCGACTCGCTGCAGTCTGTGGGATGCCGCCCTTATGTCCAAAGATATGCGTTAGGGGTTAATGATCGGTACGAAGCATAAATTTTCTTCCAAACAGGTACTGGTGGTGCTTGGTTACGCCGAACAATATTGCCAGCGCCTCCTTGTCCAGCTGGCTGTAGTTCCGCTCGGCGGCGTTAAGCGTGCGGGACACGCAGCTGAGGCTAAGAACTCATGGAGCGGTTTTCACCCGCACCCACCGCGTTTACGGGCCCGCAGCTTCTGTAGAGTGCAGATATATATGTAAAAAATTAAAGCACATTTCACGACGCGTTTTACGGCCGCCGTTTGCGCGTTTGTTTGCGGGGCCCGCTGCACCGGCGGGCAACTAGTAGAATCGCGCGGGCCGCGGTTACCCGCATCATCGGCGGGTTGCGCCCGCCCGCAAATCGAGGTCGATCTACTTATTACTTTAGTGCAAGAAAGGCCAGTTCTATGGGATAAGAGCTTAGAAGAATATAAGTAAAAGAATTTAACGTGTCCATGGCAGTTTGGATTTCAACTGATCGTTAACTGCCTTATGTCTTGCGATTATCACCCGCCACGTTTGCGGGCGATAATCGCAACCACGACGGCTGTGTAACCGCGCAAATAACCGGTCTCGTGAGTTTAGAAATAAAACCGCAGTTCCGCAACCGCGGCGGCCACGGTACAAAATCGCTTCGTGAGTTCTTAGCCTGACTGGTCGCTCACTGCCGTCCTCATACCTGTGCGCGAGCACCGCGCCTAGCCCATACGCGCTGCTGTCCACTGACAGTACCAGTTCCCGCCCCTCCTCGTAGTGTGCCAATACTTGTGAACTGAGGAGTGCGCGTTTTGCTTGCTTAAATGCTTCTTCACACTTATTATTCCACTTCCACTCTTCATCTCGTCTTAGCAGGTTGTGTAAAGGATGTAGCATAGTGCTTAAGTTTTGAATGAAACGTCCGTAGTAGTTCAGCATACCCAAGAAACTTCTTAGTTGCACGGTGTTCCCTGGTGTCCGTACATTGGATATGGCCTCTAATTTGTCTGGGTCCGGTTTTAATCCGTCTTTATTGATGACAAACCCAACATACTTTACACTATCCTGTAAAAAGCTACATTTGCTTAATTTTACAGTTAGCCCTGCATCGCGTAATCGCTGTAAGACGGCCTTTAAATTTAATAAGTGCTGCCGATCGTCCGTCCCAGTCACGCATATGTCGTCTAAAAATACGACACACTTAGGCACCCCTCGTAAGGTCTCTTCCATCATTTTCTGGAATTTTTCCGGAATACAAGATAAACCATACGGAGTGCGTCTATAGACAAATGTTCCTACGTGCGTAGTTATCGCTGTATATTTTTGGGAATCCGGCGTTAAAAGACATTGTTCATAGGCATGTGTAAGATCGATTTTTGAAAATTTTCTGCCCCCACTTAAAGTCGAAAACAATTCCTCAATTCGCGGCAAGGGATAATAATCTCGTTTTAATTTAGGATTTATAGTTATTTTATAATCGTCGCAAATTCGAATGTCTCCATTCCTTTTAACCGCCGGGACAATGGGCGTGCCGTAGTCAGAGTAGTCGACCCGATAGATAGTGCCGTCCGCCTCGAGCCGAGCCAGCTCGCCCTCGACGCGCTCGCGCAGCGCCAGCGGGACAGGGCGCGCGCGCACGTACACAGGGGACACCTCCGCTAACTCTAACGATATGGGGCGTTTACAAGTGCCCAACTTATCACAAAATACCTCTGGGAATTCTTTACATAAATTGTTTACAAAAGTGACATCAGTGATCTCATTGAGGTTGATCTGTTTTATACTTAAAGCCCGCAACCATTCTCTTCCTAGTAGGGGCCGGGCCCCCCCTTTAATAATGTACAGCCGTAACGCCTTGACTACTGTATCACGCAGTGCGACGTCAACCTCAATGTATCCCAGTGACTCAATCTTAGATCCACAATAACTACGTAATAATAAACTGTCTGCAATGATCGTCTTGTGAGAAAAAGAATTAAGGTACATTTGTTTACTTATTGCCGAAATGCGACTTCCCGTGTCAACTTCGCACTTTAACGGGATACTATCGATAGACAAAGTAATAAAGTATGGGTCGTTACCTGCCGACGAGTCCTTACTTCCCATGTTGAACAAGTCTTCCTCACTGTCACTCACATAATTATGACCGCTCCCTACGTTAGACCGCACTTTGCACATAACTTTAAGATGGCCCTTTTTCCCGCACTGATCACAAGAGTAGTTTTTGAAGCGACACTTTTCCGCCGAATGCGGCTTGCCGCACCGCCAGCACGGCCCGTGGCCGCCGCTTGCAGGGCTCGCCGAGCCCGCTCCGCCAGCACGCGCCGCACGGCGCGCGCCGCTCGAGCCCGCGCTCGGGCCTGCGCCCGCACCGCGCGTCCCGTGCGCGTAATGCAGCGCCTCGCCTGGCGCGCCGGCGCCGCTCGCGCCCGTTGAGTCAGTCGCCGCCATACCGGTGGAGGCGCTCACTTCAGCGTGCTTTTCCGCAGCCTCGAGCGCCAACGCCAGCTCCACCGCCGCTTTGTATTCGATGTTCTTTTCCGCAAATATTCGGGAACGCATCGCGTCGTTTGCTAAACCCGACACAAATAGATCTCTCAAGTTCTCTTCGAGCGTAGAACATTTCCCACATTTGCCGAAATTACAGGTCGTTGCGAGATGCTTTAACGACTGTAGGTACTCGGCGAGCGGTTCGCCTGTGCGCTGCCTGCGCAACCTAAATAAGTGTCGTTCGGCGACCTCGGACCTCTGTGGCTCTAAATGCTCCGTCACTAATTTCACAAGTTCGTCAAAATTTTTACTTTCCGGGAAACTCGGCGCGCACAAGTCACACATAAGCGCGTAAGTCGCTTCACCCACAACCGTAACCAAAAGTGATACTTTTAACTCGTCTTTCACCTCATTTAATAAAATGAATTGCTTAACGCGCCGTATGTACGCCGGCCACTGTTTTGAGTTTAGGTCAAACGATTCTAGTTTTCCGATAGGCATTATAAATTCACTAAAGAAATTACTTTCCAAATAATACTAAAATTACAATAACCGACACGCGCGAAACTAGGTAGGTACGTAAAAAAAAAAAGTCCTCGTCGCCAATGAGGCGTCAATGAAAGGCGGTGGCTAGCGACTAAACTGGTTTAATACTGGAGTTTCGTACAAAGTATAAAACATTTTACAACTACCTGACGTTACACCGGCAAAGAAATAAAGTGGTCGACATAGCTCGCAGAATAAGTACATTGAAGTGGCAGTGGGCCGGCCATATCTGCAGAAGAACCGACGGCCGATGGAGCAAACGAGTTCTAGAGTGGAGACCGCGTCTCGGCAAACGTGGGGTAGGACGTCCACCCGCTAGATGGACCGACGACCTGGTAAAGGTCGCAGGCTGGGACTGGATGCGTAAGGCGCAGGACCGTGGATTGTGGCGTAAATTAGGAGAGGCCTACGTCCAGCAGTGGACTGCGATAGGCTCATTTGATTGATTGATTGATTGATTGACTACATAATCGATTGTTTGATTAGATAAAACGTGCATTATTTTCGCAACAATCTGACAACCTGACTATCAATATTATTGGATTTTAAATAGAAAATACAATTATGTATACTTAAATTAAAATTTTATAAATCGATAGAGACTGTTTGTGACGAATCGGCCCTGCCGTGGGAGCCCTCGACGTCACTCTGGGTCGGGAAACGAATATTATGTACTAGAATCTTCCCGCCGTGATAGAAAGGTTGGGTGGTTCACGAGTAGGTAGAAACCAAAAGCAAGTACGTACACTTACCTTATGATTCACCGCAACGAGTCCCTGTTCTCTCTCTGGTCGATTTCTCTTGCACCAGTTGCTCTGGCGTGGGTACCTCGCCAGTGCCGTTCACACTCACTTATAAATGTTTGAATTATTTAACTAAAAGTCACTCCCGCGGGATCCCGGTATGTTAATCTTAATTTGGAAGATAATTATTTACTTTGATGAATTATTGGAATTTTACGAAGGAAACTTGTCGCTGCGTGTCGACCGAGCGAAGCGATTCTCACGCCATCTTGAATGTCCTGTTTCGCGTTTTCACCATTGGCTCGTGTATGCTCGGTTGAATGAGCCTTGCTATTGGTCAATACGTGGAACCTTCACGAATCTAAATTGGCGGGAAGATTTGAATCGGGTCAAAAACGTTTACGTTTCAATTTGGAAACAATTTAAGAAAAATACAATCGCGAAGAGCGAACATTCCGCCCACCAAAATACGGCTGGTATTTTCCGGATACGAATGAAAAATAGATATATGAAAACGTGTAATGCGTAGTAATAAGTGTATAAACTATAACTCAGACTAATGATTACAAACATGCTAACGAGCAAGTGTAAGTTTGATTGATTATTGATCTGTGGGAAGCACTTCAACCAGCGGCCGTTTGATAACCGCGGATTGAGTGGTGATGGTTGCCACACGGAATGTACCGTCGGAACCCGTATGTAGATCGATTACCCTTCCCAGAGACCAATGTAATGGAGTTCGATTATCATCCTTAATGATGACGATTGAACTCAGTGATAATGGTTTAGATAACATTGTCCATTTCGCACGCTGCGTTAGAGAACGAACAATCGTTTGGATAAGTTGCCCACGAGTGAGTCGATGGAAGTTAACGTTAGGATGGTTCTCATCTGACCCAGAAGTCATAGGTGAAACAACGGTTAATAGAACGAAATAATTTCCAGTACCGAATAAGTTTAGTCCCATGTTAGCACGAATAACGTTATAAAGGCTACGACGACCTACAAATCTATGCAACGCCAACATGAAAGCCTCTGTTAAAAGATACGACGCAACCTTAAGATAATATACCGCTCCTGTCACCAAGCAGAGCAATATGCACAAGTAAGCTTTATCTACCTTAGTCTCACCATGATGAGTTCCTAACTTGATACGAAATGGTGCACCAAAGTTAACACCAACCACCGAGAATTGTTTGATCTGGCTTAGCCGGTATGACGGTAGATCTGTCCCAAACGATTCCAATGGCTTATAATGAGTTTTACAATCACGTATGCAATGCGAAAAACAGTCACGAATAACTTGCCCCACCGAAACCACCCAGAAACATCGCAAGAACCAGTAACGAGTCTCATAGTGTCCGGTGTGGCGATGTTTACGATGAATTGGTTTAATTAGTATGAACCTATAAGGATAATCGCAGGGGAGCAACGCTGGATGATTTCGCTCGCACTCAAAACTAGCACGGGAATACCCGCCCACCCTGAGGAAATCCATCGCGTCCAGACACAGATTACGCTTGCGTAAGGATCTGGGAGACAATCGATTTAATTCCAACTGTTGATCCGTGACTGAACGCGCTTGGACAAGCTTAACCATAAAGAATAAGAATGTATAGATTCCCCCGACGGAAGTAATTGGTCCTGGATCAAATACCAGAGGTTTACGTCGGATATATGATAGAATACGAATGCTTTTATCGAGTGACGAATAACGCTGTAAAGAATAATCGAATTGAGTCTCATCGTTGCTGCTCACTTGATTTGTAACTAGTACGCGCGATCGGCGCTCCACCGCACGCACCACGCTGTTCCCCGAATCCCGATTGAAATGTGTGAACCAATGGTCGGATGATTGCGGTAACCAGGGTGGTCCTAACCACCACCAGAAGATATGTAACAAGTCACGTGGCAACTGTCCCGGCAAGCACCCGTCAGCGGGAATATCTGCCAAAGCCACAAGATGCCACGATTCCATTGGAACACTATACCGAGTGGGACCAACCCGATCAGCTACGAACGTAGTCCAACGCGAAGAATGCGGAGAGAACAACGATTGTACAATTATAGAAGAATCCGAACGCAAATAAGTCACATGCACCGAGAAGTTAAGACTATAAGTATCGAAAACGAATCTAACAAGATCAGCTAGAACCACGGTAACATACGGTTCGCAATGGGGTAACGAAAGTTTTCTAAGAGGGGCTACTCGAGCCTTCACGCATAACGGTATAACTTGTGTATAACGCTTGGTGAAAAGTATGCGAATGTAAGTTATAGCCCCATTGACCAGTTCGAAACTATCACAAAAGTCATGAAGTTCACACGATAGAACCTGTGGACCCGTGATATAACGTGGAAACCTAAGGTCTTGTAAAGTTAATAGGTGGTTACTCAGGCCTCGCGACACCTCAGAGATATCCGCAGGCGGAGTTTTATCCGTCAACTCTCGAAGTGACCAAAGCCTCTGTAAGAGGGGCTTAGCCAAGGCTACGTTAACGGGTGATACGAGAGGTGGATCAAGGACCCTTGCAATCCCGATTAAGATATTTCGCTTGGCACATGAACGATCAGGTGGTTTGTAAGTGCGAGAGTATCGAATGTTGGATCCCCCATGGGACTCAGCACGGTGGTTGTTAAAGGTTGATCATCAGAAAACGATTTAGATTTCAGAAGGCTCTCTTCTGAAGATATATCTGATGACAATTGAGACTCTTCACAAGGTTTGGGTGAGATTTGATGCAACGATGACGTCATCGACGACGTTCGACCTAACAGCAGCCAACCGAATATAGAATTAAACGCATTGGGTTGATTGGCTGTGCCCTTGATGCGTTGATTCAATAGTGAATCAACAAAGACATCTGCACCAAACAGAATGTCGATAGGTCCAGGTACATTAAAACCTGGATCTGCTAACGGTAACGAATTGATATGAGACCAACCTACGGTATTGATTTTAGATATTGGTTGATCCCCGCATATTGTATGAATAACGTGGAGGTCCGCGTTAAACCGATATTGATTGTTAGATGCAATAGAACAATTTACTAAGCCGATAGTGCTAGCATCAATGTCTCCTAAACCTTTGATATTGGTGACGGATTGATTAGGATTAAGAGATAAGCATTGTGCAGCGTTCTTAGTAATAAAGTTGTTCTGACTGCCCGTATCGAACATAGCCCGGAACGATTGATATCGTCCGCGACCGTCCCTTACTTGAATTATTGCTGTGGCAAGCAACACAGTGGTGGCAGAATCTGGCTTGTGGGTTAACCTTGCCTTGTCTCCCCTGGCTATCAGAGCCACCGACTGCGAGTCCGATCCACCCGTATGACCATCACTGGTGACAGTCCGATCCTTATGGAGAAGGCTGTGATGTTTATGTTTACACTGGAGGCAGCGAAACACCGTTAAGCAATTCTTGACCGAATGTGATGGTTTAAGGCAATTAAAACACCACCGTTTTTCAATAGCGATCGACATACGATCGTCTACCGATTTGTCAAGAAATGTTTGACAACGAGTAATAGAATGATTGCTTGAACAATAAGGACACTCAAGTGGTTTGCTACTTGGCACCCTATCATTCCGAATATTTTCGATGTTAGTTTGTTTGTCCGATTTTTCGACTAAAAGAGTGTGCGTGGTATTAATGCGCTTAGCGATTGCCTGAGGGGTAGACGTCTGGAGAACATCCTTGGAGGGACGACTTTCCTTGGTAGCATCAGAGAAATGGTTATCGCGTAAGGACGCTTCACACTTGGAATGCAAAAATTGTTTTATTTCGAGATAACTAGGAAACTCAGAATGACAATATTTCTCCTCAAATTCACGACGCAATTTCGAATCGAGCTTAGATAAAAGATGATAAACGATAACAAAGTCCCAATGTTGAACGGGGAGTTTAAGTCTCCTTAAAATACTCAAATTCTCATCGATACTGTCCAAAGTCCTACGAAACTCAACCGCGTTTTGAAGTTTGAAAGTAATGTTAAAAACATCCTTCCAACAAGTGAAGGCTAATTCCCGCTTATTTTGATAGCGAGCAACTAAACTAGCGTATGCATCCAAGTAGTGATCACCCGTTACGGGAAATGTTCGAATAAGCGTTAACGGATCACTGCTCAAGGACGACACTAAATAATGAAATTTCTCAACATTTTTGAGTGCTGAACTTTCATGAATAAGCGCATTGAACGTATCTATAAATTCTGGCCACTCTTTAATTTTACCCGAAAATATAGGTATTTGAATTTTCGGTAGTCGGACTCGGGATAATGATGATGATAATGCCTGGGTTTGTTGAGAAACCTCGGACGTGTTTAAACTTGAGTTTGTTAATTGACGACGAATTGACATTATTTGCAAATATGTATCATCAAACCGTATTCGAATCTCATCATCATCACCATCATCACCACTCTCGGTAGACTCGACAAGTTCCATTATAGCAAAATGAGTGTGCTCAAACTCAGCATTATATTTGTCTAACTGGTCACAGTATGAAAGGAATAGATCGCACTGGCTATCGTCGTTCAAAGCAGACTTACCTACTTCGAGTGCCTTTAGTACACGATTCACAGCAACAGTACGTCTTCTACGTAATACGGGTAACTGTTGAACAGTATAAATCACTGATTCCAGATGCTTCGGCTTAGAACTGCTAAGTTTGCGCACTACACGTTTCGGATTAAACGACATTGTATTGGTATAAGTTTCAAACGAATGTAAACAATACCAAAATATCTATCACTAATTTCACTGAACAGGCACAAATTGTCTCAACAACGGTTGTTGGTAGGTATAAGCACGTATCGTATTAACAGTCGTAAAGAAATATACACTGTTACTTAAATAAGTATAACACAATTATTTTCTCAAAATTTCTTTAGGTGTTGAAAACACAACAATAACACGAAATGTAAACAAACTTATGGTTCTGTGGTCAGACTGAACGAACAGATCTGACGACCGAATGAACATTTGGTTTTTGCTTAATAAATTTGACTTGGTTACGAGACTTTTAAACCAAATTGATATGTTTGATGTCAATAAAATTGATGATACTACGATGAACCATAGATTTCTAGACTTATAGAATGAACAATGTTATCCAATGAACTGAAGTCACTCAGAGTGAGTGAATTTATCGAGTAATGACGTCAACTGCAATGACTTCCGTTCACAGCACAGTGATCATGTACCTACCTATTCGAAATTCGAATCTTTTAGGGAATACCTACTTTTAAAAGTATGATGCAATTTGAGTAAAATTATGAATTTCAAACAGCAAATTATATGTTTCGGATGAATTTGTGTAATGTAAAAATGCCTATGGAGGTGAAATATAGCAATATTAGATATGTGTGTAGATAAATAATGTAATGTTAGACAATATGTATGTATGGAAATGACGCGATTTATAAGTCTGAACGCACCAGCGGTATTAATTAAATGAAATTTCGACTTCGAGTGATGATCAGAGCGAGTCCCGGGTTTCGGCACCAAAAAGATGTGACGAATCGGCCCTGCCGTGGGAGCCCTCGACGTCACTCTGGGTCGGGAAACGAATATTATGTACTAGAATCTTCCCGCCGTGATAGAAAGGTTGGGTGGTTCACGAGTAGGTAGAAACCAAAAGCAAGTACGTACACTTACCTTATGATTCACCGCAACGAGTCCCTGTTCTCTCTCTGGTCGATTTCTCTTGCACCAGTTGCTCTGGCGTGGGTACCTCGCCAGTGCCGTTCACACTCACTTATAAATGTTTGAATTATTTAACTAAAAGTCACTCCCGCGGGATCCCGGTATGTTAATCTTAATTTGGAAGATAATTATTTACTTTGATGAATTATTGGAATTTTACGAAGGAAACTTGTCGCTGCGTGTCGACCGAGCGAAGCGATTCTCACGCCATCTTGAATGTCCTGTTTCGCGTTTTCACCATTGGCTCGTGTATGCTCGGTTGAATGAGCCTTGCTATTGGTCAATACGTGGAACCTTCACGAATCTAAATTGGCGGGAAGATTTGAATCGGGTCAAAAACGTTTACGTTTCAATTTGGAAACAATTTAAGAAAAATACAATCGCGAAGAGCGAACACTGTTTATATATCCGTGGCCTTCTATCCAAAAAACGTCTCAAGGATTTATACAAACAGGCATCCCATAACAATATCCAATATCTTCCCTTTCGTGCACACATTCGTTACTCGCGGTATCGCGTCGACTGCATGTCAGCCGGTATCAGATGGGTTTCCATTTTCGGTCCACTCGTAGCATTATATGTTTAGGATTTATCTGTTGTTATTTATAAAAAAAAAATAATTGCCTTTTGCATGTGGTTTCTAATAACAAAGAGACAGTTCTTTTCCCTCGAAAACAGATTTACTAAGAGAATATATTATTTAAACATGTTTTTTTAATCATTTCATTCACTGCTCATAGACCTAAGATCTGGGTAAACTGTTGCAAAATACAGAACTTCATATTTCTCTTATCTATTTTTTTTTTGTTTTACGTGAGGGAAAATCCTAATGGATGTTACGCCGGACTCCTACCGACGAAAAAACCTCACGTATCCAGCTACCAGTCTATGGTTAGGAGCCCCGGGTAAGCCCTCGGAAGGATATCACTGCAGCCTCATCTAGGGGGGGTTTGGGTGCTATCATGCGCCTATGGGGGGTTTCTCGGGTGTCATGCCACTTCTTAGGGGGGGGGGGGGGGGGCGGCGTGCGTGAATCTCTCACGTCTAGGGCAGACCCTAGAACACACACAGAAGCAGACTTCTGTAAGGACGGTGAATAGCCCCCTCACCCTCCTCAGGCCCCCGGTCATAGAGACCGATAGTCTTGAGCGAACACACGTGTGAGTGAGACACGAGAGAGTGTCCACATCCAGACATGCCACGAGGCCCTGGCGGTGTGTGGAGCGCTGTGTCCTCCCTGCGCTCCCCGCAGTGCTGGCACTCGGCCGTGGTTTCCCGGTGTATTCACCAGTGATACTTACCGAAGCTCCTGTGCCCGGTAAGTAGCTGTGACAATCGGTAGGAGAGAGCACCGTGTCTACTCTCCAGCCACTCGTCTATGACTGGTCTGACAGCCGCGATTGTGGCGAATCCCTTTTTTGGTTGCTCAAGTCGCACCTTTCATGTCTCCACGGTTTACTGGTGGAGCTGGGACCGTCGAGCCTCGATTTCTCGAGACGCAGGTCTTTGGCCCCGCTCCACCGCCTCCTTACGCCATTTATATAGTGACGCAAGGGCTTCCAGGTCCAATGGAGGGGTCCCGGATAGGAGACATGCCGCCTCACCTGAGATCGTGCGGTATCCCCTTATCACTCTGACGGCCATTGCCCTCTGTGGGCTAAGCAATCTGGCCACATTGTTGGCCATCGGGGTTTTTTCTTACCTATTAGAATTAGAATATGTAGATCCAAAGTTACGCAAAATCGACAGCTATTTAATCAGGGCAAAGTGTAATTTAATTTACTTCAAGTAACGTATCGTTCGCATAACGGCGTATAAATCATATCGTATTAATATAATATTAACGAGAGAGTTATTAGGAAAAGCTTTTACCTTGAAGTGAATTTGATGAAATGTACATAATACATATTATATGTGGCCTGGATTTTTGTACATTACCTACTAATGAATAAGACGGTTCATTTCTCTTGAAAGGTTCTTACGAGAAGAGAAGAGAAATTCTACATTACGATAAAGTAATCGTAATATAGAATTTGTTTTTTGTATGTTTATAAATCTTTAAATGGCTATTATGCATTATTATTGAAACTATATTTCTAAGAGTATTTACAAGTTTAGTCGTAAATACAGCAGGTCCTGTTATCAGACTGTTGGAATACGTATTTTCAGGTCAGAGAAAGAATAGAGATATTTATTTCATTCATTCGTTGTTTATCAATCATTCGTTACGATTTCATGAAATCAAAGAATTTTATAATAGCTTTTTTTTTGTAATAAACTCCTACTTTATTAAATTGCTATGATGCTCATTGTTTAAAGCATACTCTTTTTTCGCGTCTAAAAATGCTCATGCATGTTATACCCGATGTTAGGCGGTAGTCTGAAACCACACAGTGCCCTATAGACTTGTTGGGAGTCCCCAGGTTCTCCAGCGCTCCTAAGAATGTCTCTGGGACCCCGGCAGGCTTCAGCTACCAACATGGCCTCAACTGATTTTAAGAGTGACCCGAGCATATCCGCTTAGTCATTAAAAATTGAAACGAACATTTTTTTGTTTGTGGGAAAATATTATATAAACAAAGCTAGAGCTAAGTATCCAATACAGAATTCAGACACAGCTCTGAAAAGCAATGTGAGTGGGATTTATCAGTCGATTCTGTTAGAATTTCTACTACTTGCGTTCATAGCGTCTACTTTAACTGAATACAGATGCTATATATAGCAAGGCTGAGAGAAATGAATGTTTTCGAATCTTTTAACTTCACCTTGGCACAATAAATTTTCGTATTCAATTTGTCTTTGGATGTGCAATATACAGTAACAGTAACCTGCAAGATTCAGTAAAATCTAAAAAAAATTCGCCACGTCGCAATAGGATCATGAATGAATAGTACTATTTTAACTATTCCGGCCTATTACTGTTATTAGTACCAAGGTGTACATATTGTGATCTACGGTGGGAATAGTCATTATGGAGGAGATTATGCGCCGCCTCAGGTTCCGGGTCGTAACGGGAAAGAACTCTCCCACCCGCGTTCCGCAGTAGACGGACAGCGAGAGGGCTGCTCACTGTCCTTACAGAAGCAGGCCCATGATGGCAGCGTGTCGTGACAGATTCACGCACAACCCCCCACCCCCACCCCCACCCCCCTCTTAGAAGCGGGATCGCACCCGAAACCCCCCAAAGACGCGCACCTGGACCGCCGCGCCCTCTGGGCGAGGCCGTAGGTCTGTTGGGAGGTCCTGGGACATCCTTACGAGGGCTTTCCCGGGAGTCACAACCATAGGCAGTTCGGCGTTACGTGGAGTTTTTTAGTCGGCAGGAGTCCGGCACAGCATCCATGATGGATTTTCCCTCATGTAAAAAAAATGTAGGATATTATTACTGGCCCTTCTTTTATATTGTGTCGGAATCCCTACGAATGCCATGCTGAACTTGAACTAACTAAAACCACGCGGTTCCGACATTAGTATCTTCAGAAAAATCCCATTGAAAAGAAAAGAGTAAATTTACGTAACGAAATTGTCAAAGACCTCTTTTGTATCCTAGATTATTTTATCTGTTAGTGAGTTTATAAATCACATGAAGATACATATTTGAATCAACCTGCCTTTATAAAGTTTTCGTGAAAATCTGTAACAAGAAGAAGCAATGTTTCGAAACAAACAGTTTCAAATATAAATCCTTCAACTAGCTGAGAATGTCTACAAGTACGCCTTATACGACGAGAGTTTACAAACTGAGCTGAACAAATGAGACTGTAAATACTGAGCTGTTAAAGATAGCTAGTTTTTAAAGTTTCGAAGTTTTTTGTAGCATATTGTTAGTGTCTACGAAAATTATGAGTTTTGGAATACTAAAGTACCTAAATTTGCTTAAGAATATCTTTGGCAGTTAGGCGTGCTGGTAATCTAGTCGCGACTAACCGTGAAGGCCCCTTGTATGTAGTAACGGACTAAAAAATGGGTAAATCAGAGTGTTATTCTGGTTTCATAATCCTAGTATCCCAGTATCCTAGTATACCCCTTTCACAGACCTCTTTGATTAGGTGAGGTTTGTAACGGCTTCCGCAGTACGTTTTAAGAGAATCACGTAAGTACAATCTTTTTTTTTTAAAGTGCCTGTCACTGACTGAAGAAACAGCTTTGTGTAAGTAACACTCCACATACTCCACTTACTCCACTTACAAGAAGCGGTGCGCCTTATACGCAATATATAACTTATCATTACCTCAATCAATGATAATGGCAATTACAATGTTCTGTGTAACGAATAAAAATTTAAGTCAAGTAGTTCACAATTTATGTCCAACAAAAAGTCTCTACAATATTAAGTTAGTAACTACTTACTTATATTCTAGTTAGAAATCAACAATATTAAAATATATCAAAAATCAAAGGAACAGTTCAATACAATTGCTGCCTCATTAGGCTAATGGCTAGCAAGCAAGGATATTTTATAAAAGCTACGTTATTCAGAAGTAACATAAGCTATATTTCAGTAATAATAAGATTTCAGGTAGAAAAATCGTTTCAAGTTAATATGAGTGAATCTGTGGACAATGATGCGTGAAGCGTAATGGAAGTTTTCTGCTGTTTGGCACCTTAGATATATTAGAAACATAAAATATAATAAGTACTGTGTGTATATCTGAACTTGGTCTTCTCTTGTTTCCCATAAATTCATTTGCACTAATATTGTTTGCCATAATATAATCATCCCCGATCATAATATTTACATCATTTATACTAATAACGTTTGCCTTAACAACTCAACAGTCATAACTTTTATTTGCCATAAAATGACTTTCTATAACAACATATATCATAATAATTGGTTTCCATAAGTAACACATCTCATAATCGACTCTTGACATAATTAAAATTTGATATAATTATGAAAATAATACATAATTTTGTTAGGTCGAAATTAATTATCGTTAACACCCCGACTCAGTGCAATCCGACTCGGATAGGATAGGTTAGAAGACTAAGGCGGGAGCGAAGCGAAGCGGAGCTCCCGCCTTTCGTCTTCGTGGTTTTTTTTTTAAACCACCCAGACGTAGTAGCCCCGCGAGGCGGGGCTCCGTCGAGCTTAGTTAGTAGACGCCATATGAGGTTTAGTTTTAGGTTTAATTGTGAATAAATTATCTGTGTCGCACCTATAAATTATCTTTATTTATATTATGGCGAATAAAATTTTATGGAAAATGGCATTATTGAAAACGAAAATTATGGCAAATACATTTATGGATTTAAATTATTATGACACTTGATCGATTACGACCAATGGAATTAGTGAAAGTCATTTTATGTCATTTCACGATTATGGCAACTGAAGCGTTATGTCAAATGAAATTATGGCAAATACCAGTATGGCATATGAAATTTGGCATTTTAAATTATGGCAAACATTAGTAAACCTCTGAACTTATTATTTCTATAGAAATAAGACTGTATATTTATTATAATACTTACGAATCACACAATGATGAATTCTGTAAGTTATAAATCCACCTTTTCTTATTGTTCTTATGATGAGGTAGGTTCGTCTTTATAGGCTGCTATGTATATCGAAAAAAGATCTTAAGTCTGTTTTTATCGTGAATATATTAGTAGTTTTCATAGATCTGTGGAAAACAGTCTTAACTATGTAATACACTGTTCCACTTATATCATCTCCGAAAAATATTGATAAGTGCTGTTTATTGAATACATTTCTGGAAAACATGTTTAATTACTGTAAAATTAATTTAAAAAATACTCACACTGGAGTATTTTTTTAATTGGACAGAACCACAGGGATCCTTTAGTTGCTTTAAAAGAGCAAAATACATACATATTTATTTTGGAGATATATTTTGTTAATTTCGAGGCAAATCTTCCGCATTTTAAATGTGTCAGCAAAATTGTCGGGCCTTGAATTTACTGGTGTGACAAATTGGTATCGATATTGCTCGTAATTCAATACATATAGCAACGTATTGAATAGCACTGTGGGTAAACGTGACAGTAACCATATTGCCTAATTGCCAGTTTTTTATCGTGATTATAGAAGTAAATTTATACGTAAATTACACATGCTACAAATTTTATCTCACTATGGTGTGCTATAGAAATATTTTAAAAAAATTGAAGAGTATTGCTAAAAGTAGTTCTTATATCAAAGAAGAGGTTTAAAGTGAATATAGAGAAATGCTTTTTGCCGATTATACCATTTTCTTGGTGTTTTCTTTGTTCTCAGAATAATAAGTGTTAATGTTACGTGAAAAAACTTTTCTAATAAGCCCAAATACGGTACATATCCTGTATTTTCTTAAGCAGAATGCGACTTTTGAAGTATTAGCCAGCCTTAGGTCACTGTGTCGTGGAAATACCATAAAAGTAAAGGTAGGCATAGGTTGGTCCATTCGTTGGGCTCTATGATGCCACGAATAGAAATCCATGTACACAGGTCAAACTTATAGTACCCCTCGTTTTTCGCCGAGAGTTAAAAAAACCTTTTCATTATTTTTAGCGTTCCGTACCCAAAGGGTAAAAACAACATGAGACTTTATCGTCCGTTTGTTTGTCTGTCTGATTATCTGTCTGTCCGTCACAAGGCTTTATCTCAGGAACCGTGATTGCTAAAGAGCTGATTTTTTTACAGATGACGTGATTCTGTTGCAGCTATTACAACAAGTACTATAGTCAGAAAAAAAGGAGGGATTAAGGGAGGCTTCCAGACAACAAACGTGAATTTTTGCCGTTTTTGGGTGCGCGAGTCCGACTCGCACTTGGAAGGCTTTTCTTGCTTCATTTGCCGCCTTGGTTTGATGGGGTCCTAGTGAGATCCCAAGTCGACGTGTCTTTGTGCTATGGGATCTAGACGACTGATCTACATACTTATAATATTTCTAAATACATACATATTATACATAGAAAACACCCAAACTCCGAAACAAACATTTGTGGATCACATAAATATTTGAACCGACCCAGGAATCGAAACCAGGACCTCCAGCGCCGCAGGCGGTATCACTACCGACTACGCCACAGATGCAGTCAAATTACATGAATTTGAGCTAATGGCGGTTTTCCATTAGCCGGTCCGGCACCGGCACGGCACCGGCGTGACCGAATACCGGCGCCGGCGCCGGGGTTTCGATTTTCCACTGCGTCGGTGTCAACGCCGGTATACGCCCGGCTAGTGTTAACTGTACCACTAGCCGGTTAGTGCTAGTTAGTGCTGAAGTCCGTGTCAGTACTGACTGACACGGACTTCAGCACTAACTCAATAAGCGCCACGATGTCGTATTTAAATGCCATGACGCGTACGCTCTGAAATGGAATCACAAACCAAATACGACGTGTCTCTCTCCCTCCGCTTCGGGTTCATCTACCCGCCCCGCGTCCCTTTACCAGCCCGCGCACTCACACGCACACGGCTACTAGCTAACCCGGCGACGGCGACGGCGCTGGCAGGATTCATCGCCGGGCCGGTGCCGGCGTCGGCAAGTGCAAAAGCGAGCCATACATTTCCATACATTTTTGCTTCCCCGGTCCCGTCACGGCGCCGGTACCGGCGTCGGTGCCGGTGCCGGTGCCGGGCCGGCTAATGGATACACGCCCAATGGCGCATAATATTAATTTGTAATAACAGTTCAGTCGATAGCACACGCCTTGGAAAGAACGTTATTTTATTTAAAACTTGAGAAGAACTGACGTTTTCTAATTTACATCATTAAAATGACTACGAAATGAAAATATATCGTTAATTTAATAGCTAGAACCCGTTTCAATAATCCGTCGAGTAATATTTTATTCGGTTGTCAGACCTATATCATTTTCTTTTGGTGGAGAACCCAAAGGGAGCTTAGTATGTACCCTTATGAAATGAGAAAAAATAAAATGATATTTTGTACAAAATAAATAATGATATATTGGTAACTATTCGATTCCTTAGTGCATGTATAAAAGACAGGCATTAATAACTGATTGCAATTTTAACGAGTAAATTTTCAACCAACTTTACAACTTTCTACCAACTTACAGTATGTAGGTATCTGCTTATTTCTTCTCCTATGAATGAAATATCGCTCACAGATTAAAATAAAAGACTCTTTTCGACTTAAAATAACTAGACATTTTGGCACTAAGCTTCATGAATTTAACATTAAACTCTTAACAAAATTATATAACACGATTGTTTACCTACCCGTTATGTAAATTGTATAATCCCGTTTGTAACTGAAATGTTGTACTTAATGGAGTTATGGTTTATTAAATAGGACACCCGTCGCAAATGTCTTGATCTTTTATCGCTGTTTAGCAAAATTCCATTTGAAGTTTCGTTTAGAATTTACAAAGAGAATATTTGAACGATGCGAAAACAAGGCGTTTAACTTCTGACAAAGACAGTTTTTCAAATACCTAGTTAATTCAGCGTGATTCCGGTGGCAAGCTGGTTGTTACAAGGCAGATACGATCGCAGCTGTCGCTTAAATTTACTAAAACTGGAAATATAATTCTCAGCGGGGCTCAGAAAATTGCTTGTTTTCGACACTAAATTGTAGTATTTTTTTGTTCCTTTTACTATAATACTTGTATTGAAGGACTTGAAGCAAAAGATTTTGTACAGTTCTACACACATTGAATAAACATATTCCAGACCATTTACTTCGTAACACCACAATATACAGATGCTGCGAGGCCAAACCAGTTAGTGGTCTGCCTCGGAGGCGCATTTGGTAGCAATACCGCCGCCTGCTGCGCTGAGGTCGATTCCCGGAACGTTCAAATATTTGTATGATCCACTAATGTTTGTTTCGGAGTTTGGGTGTTTTCTATGTATAAAATGTATATATTTACAAATATACAAGTATGTCTATCAGTCGTTTAGATTACATAGCACAAGCTAATAATAGCTTAATTTGGATTATTTATACTGTTGATTGACGGCACTTGGTGGAACTTGCTGCACATATTGAAAACGACACGTATACTATTCCACAATATTTAGTATTATAAACCTGACCGGTTTCGCTTCCCAGCATTTTCAAAGGTCTAGATGGAAGGGCAAGGTACCCTTGGTTGCCCTGGAATAGTACAAGTGTCGTTTTCAATATGAGCTTAATTTGGGCTAGATTATGTTGTGTTAGATTGTCCTCAAATATTTATAAATGTACCACTCCTAGTTTCCACGAGGCTAGCCCAAATAAACATCTCTAAAGATAATTTCTGATATGTGTTAGAGTTTTGCAGAGCGTAACAAACATCCAAACATCTTTGCAATCTTTATTTCTGACAAAAATATACAGAATGATTCAATTAATAATGTCACGAACATACATCCAACTTAATTTACCTCTGAACTTGGCAAATTGGATAAGCATAAATTCTTCAGTGTTTACGTAAATAGAAAGATAAAAGCGCAGATTTGTCTCAACGAGTAACTTGGTCACGAGACAACACAACGTCCGTTTTATCTCCCAGCGAGTCGGCCTTGTAAATACGGTCTAAAGTTTTGAAAAAACACACAAAACTCAGCTTTTGGCTAAAAGAAAATGGATTCATTTTGAAGAGATTCTTAAATATAATTCCCTGCAAAGATGAGGTTGTTTATAAACTATAGAGTTCGTAGCGCTACTGACTTAGTGTTCTGTAAACGATAGCGTTAATCATATTTCGCTATGACTGGTCCTCAGATTGCGTCCCCTTAGTAACATAGAAATGTAACTCGATTTTGCTCACTTTTGGGAAACAGCAAAAAACCGTGTGACACGTTGTATTAATGAGAATTTATGGACTACTATTGAAAGTATTCACGGTTAATGCTTAAAATACGTTTAGCGCATTATTTAACTTTGCAAAGAAAGTAGCTACTCATTTAAAAAGGTTTTATTTATATATTTAAAGTTCAATAGTTTTCAAAATGGATCCAGATACGCTTTTATGTGACTAACTTTTTCGTATGAAAATGAAATTTTAAATGAGATACTTCGTGTTATATTCTATTAATTTGGTATTTTTTGTGATATTAGAATTAAATTGAGCATAATAAAAAAGAATACAAGTCGGGATAGGTATGTACTCGTATATTGCATACCTTGAAGCTATTAGAGGAAGAGCAAGGCGGCAGAAAAAATATTATCCTGAACGTACATAATTATGTTTTGGATTATAATTCTACAGTTCTTCAAAACCTTGAAGACAGGGACACTGTCTTACTTATCACGGGGGATCATATAGGGCATCACGAGGGTCACACTCTAAACTACGGGTGTACCTACAGAACTCACAGTGGTAACGCGGATACAGTTCAACTCTTTAACTGACAAAGTAATTTTGAGCAGTATCCTTAGGCAGACAGTGATTGTGGGAGATTTCAACAGTCTCTATATTGATTGAGCGAGTTCCTGCGCACTTAATTTTCAGGAAGGGCTGCTTATGAGGCTCAAGCTCTCTTAAAGAAATTTCCCTGATAGGGTTCTCCAAACGGTTAAATACCTCACCAGGGTACCAGACAAGGAGAACGACTAGAGTTCATTGCTGGACCTGATAGATACACCGTTTCACGGGATGCAACACTTGGTAGATTGGAACACTTTCGTTCGGGTGTGAGCATCTCTCGCAAGGCCTGAACCGCCCCGGCTCACAAAGTAGCGGCATGTGTTACTGTAAGTCGGCAGACTGGCATGAGTTCTTTCGTACTCGTGGGGTGCCTTTGCCTCACTTTAAGAAGGTCTTGGCGGGCATGAAATTTACTCTCCTTACCGCTGGATCCGGTAGGTGCAAAAAAAGCCACAGGGCAGTAGTTTAAGTAAAGTTTATAAGTTACCAGACGGTCTATCCGAGGTGGTATTCAAGTAATATGGTTAGAAGTTTGTTGTGTCAGGTAATAACATTTCTTTTATATTCCATGAAACAAATATGTACTGTTTCATGGAAGACCGCAGATACACATCGTATCGCAAAGCATACTGTTCGTCTCAGAAATACTCAGCACTGTCTGCCTGGACTAGACGCAAACGGTATTACGCTGAGAGGCCGTTATTCTACACTGTGTGTACTTAGCATGAAACGCATATTTTTAAAGTTCTTGTTGTTTTATTTGGATTAAAAACTGTTTCTTTCTTTCATGAAAGTACAACCGTTCCGAATAAAAGCCTATAACCATCACCTCCCTTTTATCCAATGCTATAGAGCTCGTAATTAATACACAGTCTGTTGTTAGGGTAACTTGAAAAACATTACCTTCTCATTGACCGGCAGCACTGTTTTTGTCACTGTCACTCGACTGGCGATTTTAGCCAAGTCTGGCGCCATGGATTTCTTAAGAAGTTGCTCGCCTAATGACTGCCCCAGGAGTTATGAGTATTCAACTTGCTGCATTTCAATGACATATTATCTATTGAGGACGCCTCTATATACCGTCATGAAAACGTATTATCGATTTCAGACAAAAGTTGTATACAACTTGTGTATGAAATATTTTTTTGGAACTCGTTTCTGTTTGTCCTTATGTGTGCAGTTCTGAAAAAGATCTGATCAGACTTAAAAGTCTACGTTTGTTTCATCGCGATCGGTCAAGTAGAAGCGGAGTTAAGAACAAACGGAGTTAAGAACAAAACGGTTAAGAACAAAACGGAGTTAAAAACCAAGGTTGGGTTTCCGTTCAATCAGTGTTCGTTTAGTCGTAATAAACGTCATCCCCGCGAGCGAAACCGCAGCATTGGCTAGTGGGTTATATAAATACGCTTGGATAATGGTTAAATATAGTGAACGGGTGTCTTTTTATATGCTATGAACATTTTGTGTTCAATTATTGTAGTGTAAAACTATGAAAGCACTGTAACACAGAAACTTATCTTTAGATACGTTATGTAACACAAAAACGTATCTTTAGATACGTTTTGGTTTTAACAAACACACAAAAGCCTATCTGAAGATAAGTTTGTGTGTTTGTTTCTGTTTTACGTGTCTTACAGATACGGCGGAGGCTATTTCGGAAATGAAGAGTCCTAGAGATACGAGTCTTTGTGACAACATGGAACACACTATTTCCTGACTAGTGGCATACTTAACTCAAAATTGATAAAAATCGAGTTACATTTTTATGTTACTAAGGGGACGATTGGAGACCACTTTGTGACATTTTCATTTGCGAGCGTTTGAAAGGCACGTTAAGCAGATGGTGCCGGATGCCTTTGTGCCCACATAACAGGTGGTGAGCCCATTGCCGTGTTGAAATGGACATGGATGGCGCAGGCCGTGACGACCCGCAGTTGATTTTTTTAAGCCGCCCATAAGGCCTTCAACTTGGCTTAATGATTGTCATTTTACTGACATCCGGGATACATTTCGAGTTTTCCTACTCTACGCAATTAATCGTTTTTTGTACTTTATCCCATTGCCACACGAAGCTGCGTCAACACACAAATCAATTTAAGATAAAGTTCGAACCAATTAGAATAAATTTCGAGGATGGGTGAAATAAGACAAGGGTATACCGTCACAATACCAGAAATCATAATGCCTTTACTTAAAATGCATGAGCCCAAAATTTGATTCGGGTATTTTGGGCTTAAGCATTTTAAGTAAAGGCATTCTGATTTCTGGTATTTTAATATATAACCAAGACAAGAGCTTTGGATTTATCTATATTAGTAAACATACATACTTAGGTCACGCTCACGGGGTAGGCAGAGGCATATTATATGCCCAGATTTCACCTTTTTAGAATTTATACCACGTAATAGGTGGTGAGCTGTATTGCCGTGTTGCGATGTATGTATAGGCGCAGGTTTTGACTGCCCACTATTGAAAGTTTTTAGGCCGCCTGAAAAGGCCTTCAACCTGGCTTAACGACTGCCATTTTACTGACAGCCGGGACCAACGGCTTAGCGTGCTTTCCGAAGCATGGAAATGCTCAAATAAATGTGGATAGTCACCTCTCCATGGACTAGCCATAGTAAAAGTTGCTTACTGCAGTGGTCGTTTACCAAACACTGAGTTCACGGGGCCATGAGCGCTTGAATATTAATCTCTTCTCTACTATCATAAAATTGTAAACTGTGACGGCTGTGACGGTACATTCAAGATAAATTTTAAATAACTGTAATCGACTAATTTAGGGCTTCTGAGTTCAAATCTATATTTTTTTTTTCGTGTCTGTTTGTTTGTTTATTTGTTCGGGGTTGGAGTAAAATTCAGTAGCTTGATCGTAACTGTGCTATTAGGATTTTGTAGGTATTTCTTCCACTTAAATGACGCTGTATGTTTCATTAAAATCTGTTCAGCGGAAATGATGATACAGCTTGACCTATGTTTTAATAGAAGACCTTTGCATTGGACGGGTCAAAGTCGATTGGTTGCTTATTCAAATCACTTCGCGAACGAAGTCACGGGTAGAAGCCAGTATATTAATAGAACTACAGGGTAATCTAGCATTAATATATTTCCAAAACTACTGATCCGATTTGAGCGATATTTTCCTAAGCGTAATTTAATGTGTGAAATGAATACGATAAAGTTATATTTTAATTTATTATAAATAGCTAGAGACTTTCGGATCTCTAAGTTACTTTTAGATATGCTGAGAACTTGCATACCTGTTTATAATATTTCATTCTCTGTAGTCATCTTTGTTACCGAGAGAGTAACACGGTCAATCTACTTAGGCAGTTCAGTGGCGGATGTGCGTCTCTTTCAATTACAACTACAACACATGGCCCGAGGGCTTATGCATTCAGTCCCTTCCTGCGACCTTTCTAGATCATTGGATCATCTAGAGCCGGAAAACCCTTCTTTACAATAACCGAACCTTGATATCCGTTTTAGAGCCGTCGTTATTGCCTGTACATAAATAAAATAATCAAGTAAAGTGCTCAGACAAATGCAAGCACAAAGGAAAAATGCACATAATTCTGTCATTCGGACTTACCGAAAAATAAAGAGAGATAATAAAACTCTCGTCGCCCGATTGTCATTGTCATTGGATTAGGAGGTCTTTAAAATGTTTCAATATACATTATTATAATGCGGATGATGCAAAATGATTCTCAATAAAGCTTCAAATATTCGATAAGCTTAATGCTGGAACGACAGCAGACAATGACGTACCTACTTACAGGAATAATAAGGACGTACTTAGGTAGTTATTCCGCAAACGGTAATCAAATTTCAACTAAAACTAATTTGGAAGCGGGTTGTTATCTAGAAACTAATTGAAATATGAGATGATAATCACACCAGTAACAAAATTGTAGTTAAAGGTTCCATTCGTATTGCCATTTTGACAGACATTGCGACGAGTGATGAGCTTCGTTTTGAAATGTCGTTTATATATACAAAACAAAAATTATCCGTTTATATTTTCGGAGCAGTTGCTTAAATTTTCAGCAGAATGAGAGTAAAAACTTTCGCTCGCAAAATATATTAAAATGCCGAAATATTACGAGTAATATTTTTAATTTATATGCGGCATTCCTCTGCCTGCTTATTAACTACTTTATTACCTTAAATACTTAATTATCAGAGAAAATAAGTGGAACAGTGTATTACATAGTTAATACTATTTTCTACATATCTATGAAAACTACGAATATATTCACGACTAGCTGACCCCGCAACTTCGTTTACGACACATAAGGTGTATAAAAGGAGACGTTTTTCTTCATCAGACTCATCAAGCAGCGCGTGAAACTGCCCTGTTTGCTTAATCATAAAAGAGCTTAAAGATTAAGTCTATTTTAAAAGACTGAATTGTTTTAAAATAGTCTTAATCATTAAGCTCTTTTATGATTAAGCTAACACGCCAGTTTAGATTTACCCATATTTAGATTCACGTGTAAGATTCTTTAAAGTGATATAACTTTTTTATTTATAAATCTATTGACATAACGAATAGGCTCCGGAACTACTGGACCGATTTGAAAAATTCTTTCACTGTTGGGAAGCTACACTCTTTGCGGTGAACATAAGCTATATTTTATTCCCGTATTCCTATGGGAACGGGAACTACGCGGGTGAAACCGCGTGACTTCCACTAGTATGTATATACATATATTGATTGATAAAAACAGGCTTAAGATGGTTTTTTCGATATAAATAGCAGCCTATAAAGACGAACCTACCTATCACAAGAACAATAAAAAAGGTGGATTTATAACTTACAGAATTCGTCATAGTGTGATTCGTAAGTATCATAATAATTATACTGTCTTATTTCTATGGAAATAATAAGTTCAGAATGGTATACACGGTACTTATTATATTTTATGGTTCTAATATATCTCAGGTGCCAAACAGCAGAAAACTTCCATTACGCTTCTCGCATCATTGCCCACAGATTCACTCATATTAACTTGAAACGATTTTTCTACCTGAAATCTTATCATTACTGAAATATAGCTTATGTTACTTCTGAGTAACGTAGCTTTTATAAAAATTCCTTGCTTGCTAGCCATTAGCTTAATGATGCAGCAATTGTATTGAACTGTTCCTTTAATTTTCGATACATTTTAGTTATGGAGACTGTTGATTGCTAACTAGAATATAAGTAAGTAGTTACTAACTCAATATTTTTGAGGCTTTTTGTTGGCCATGTATTGTAAACCTAAACTTATATGTTTATTCGTTTCACAGAACATTCGAATTGCCGTTATCACTGATTGGGGTGATAATGAGTTAGTTATTGCGTATGAGGTGCACCGCTTCTTGTACGTGGAGTATGTCGAGTGTTACTCACATAAAGCTTTCTTCGGTTAGTGTTAGTCATTTTAAATTAGGTTGTAACTATGCAACTCTCTTAATACGTATTGCGGAAGCCGTTACAGACCTCACTTAATCAAAAAGGTCTGTGAAATGGGTAGGTATATAGTGTGAATTTTGACTTACCCATTTTATAGTCCGCTACTACATACAAGGGGCCGGTTATTTGCGATTAGAGCACCAGCACACCTAACCGCCAAAGAGATTCTTGAGCAAATTTAGGTACTTTCGTATTCCAAATCACATTACAGATTTTCACGAAAAGTGCATAAAGGCAGGTTGATTCAATTGTATAGGTATTCATGTGAGTAATAAACTCACTAACAGATGAAATATTTTGGGTTAGAAAAGAAGTACATATATGACAATTTTGTCACGCAAATTTATTGTTTTCAATATGTACGACTTTGGTACTAATTACATTAACAGGCCGGAATAGTTAAAATAGTATTTATTCGTGATCCTATTGTGACGTAGCGAAAAATTTTATAGATTTTACTGAATCTTGCAGCTTACTTTTACTGTAGATTGCACATTCAAATACGAAATTGAATACGAAACAGTACCAATGTGAAGTTAAAAGTATCCAAAACATTCATTCCTCTCAACCTTGCTAAAGCATCTATATTCAGTTAAATTAGACGCTATACGAATGCAAGTAGTAGAAATACTTACAGTATTGACTGACAAATCCCACTCACATTGCTCTTGAGAGTTGTGTCTGTATTCTGTATTGGATACTTAGCTCTAGCTCTAGCTTATATATCTCCATCTCTCCGACAAACAGATAAGAAAAGTTATTTCAATTTTAAATTACTATAACTTTTAAGCGGTTATACTCGAGTTACTCTTAAAATCAGTTGAGGCCATGTTGGTGGCTAAAGCCTGCCGGGGGACATTCTTTGAAGAGCTTACCTGGGGGACTCTCGTTGGTCTAGGGCACTGTGTGGTTTCAGACTACCGCCTAACATCCGTTATAACATCCATGAGGATTTCCACACGCCTTAAACAATGAGCATCATAGCAATCTAATAAAGTAGGATTTTATAACAAAAAAAGCTATCATAAAATTCTTTGATTTCATGAAATCGTAACAATTGATAGATAAACAACGAATGAATGAAGTAAATATGTCTTTCTCTGGCCTGAAAATACGTATTCCAACAGTCTGATAACATGACCTGATGTATTTACTACAAAACTTGTAAATACTCGTAGATTATATACAGTAAATTTACAGTTCAGCATCAGCAGAATTCTGCTGATGCTGAACTTTCAAATTTATTCAAGTTTCAATATAATCTATATATATAAAAACAAGAACTTACTGACTGACGATCAACGCACAGCCTAAACCATCAGTGGTTTAGACTGTGCGTTGATCGTCAGTCAGTAAGTTAAATTTCATGCTCTTAGACTCAGGTCTAAGAGCATGAAATTTTGCACAAATGCTCCTTATGTGACGTAGGCGAGCAATAAGAAGGGATTTTTGAAAATTCAACTCCTAAGGGGGTAAACAAGGGTTGCAAAGTTTGTATGGGACTACGTGATTCCTTGGTCCGATCTTCTTCAAATTTGGCATAAAACATCTTTAACCGAATTGATGGGAGCCGTGTATTTTATTTTATTGAAATTCATTTTATAACATGGTTAAAATGGGGTACAAAAATATTTTGGGGGGATTTGCCTCATGATTCATATTAATACTCCTTAGTCGGTACTTTTTATTTTTTTTGACACATGTTTGACAGCTCAATACGATTTAAAAATAAATGGTCTCAATTTACGATAAATGTCAAATAAAAATCAAATAATAATTTTATTAAAACTGCTCAATTTATTGATTTTTGCCCTTCAATAAGCGGAATTGCCTTCATATTTTGCATGTCAAAAATACGTTTGTGAGAAGGAAAACTTGTACATGGCTGGCTAGGAATTATGAAAGAACAAGTTCTAGGTAAGGTGTACACGGTTTATCCGAATATCACAGAGTATTTATTACCATCTTCGCTTACTTTCATAATTTATATAGGGATAATACGATCAGAGGCGTTATAGATGAACATTAGCAGATGAAATCTACAGTAAATGTCTGGTCACAATAAGAGAAACTGTATTAGTACAAAGTGTATATAGTGTGTAAGTGTATATGTATGTAGTGTGTATTGTAAGTACGGCTTGCCTCAGGGTCAAAAGTCTGAAGACCTACACAATCCAGAATTACTAGAAAGAAAGAAGTTAAGATAATCAACTCCTTATCAAAAGCAGAGAATGTTTTCTGAACGAATTAACAAAGACATAAGGTATTAATTTTTACAAAAATATAGATTTACTCTCAAAGTTATTCGTAACGTATTTTGATTTATTTAGTCAGAATTATATCTATACATATAAAAACAGTACTGTAAAGTGCCAGCGGGCTGGCCACAGAAGACGACAGACGATAGCAGATGGAGCAAACGAGTTCCAAAGCGGGCATCGCGACTTGGTCCACCTGCCAGATGGATCGAGGACCTAGAAGAGGTCGCAGGCTGGATGCGAAAGGCGCAAAACGTAAATTAGGAGTCCTACGTCCAGGAGCGTACACATGCTGATTTGTTGAAAAAAAAAAACAAAACTGACTTAAATTCTGATTGAGATCTACGATCACAAAGAAACGATTTTTAGGGTTCGTACCCTTAAACGGGGTCCCGTTTATTCATGAGACTTCGCTGTCCGTCGGTCTGTCTATCTGTTCGTCATGAGACTGTATCTCAGGAATCGTGATAGCTAGGGAGCTGAAATTTTCAGATGATATATTTCTGTAGCCACTATGACAACAAATACTAACGTCAGAAAGGGGGGGGGGGGGTGATTAAGGTGGGCTCCCATTCAACAAACGTGATGTTATGCTGTTTTTTTTTGGTACGGAACCCTCTGTGCGCGAGTCCGCTTTGCACTTGGCCGGTTTTTATATTACTAAGATGGCAGAGAAGCTTATATTTCGGTCCACCTCAGAGTTGTTTACTGTAGCGGACTAATTCACATAATGAACGTTTGCAACACCAGTGGCGCTGCTGTAATTCAACCCATATTTCCATTGGCACTACCGCTTGGCACCCAGTAGAGTCACGGGAAAGTAAAATATCCCGTAACCCTACTGATAGTGCTTCGAATTTGGTTCGTTTATAATAACCGTTTTAGTGAAAATCCAATTAGTGCAACAGAAAACCACGCAAAAAGAATAGAAGCGACGGACGTGGAACCTTTCTATTTCTCTCTCTCTTACGCAAACGAAGTTGCGCGGGTAAGCTAGTAATGCATAATATCCATTTTTACAAGTCTTGATTTCCTATATTTGTTTTATACAGTACATACAAAGCAAATTCTATATTACGACAAACTAAGAACCTTTTAAGAGAAATGACCCGTATTATTCATTAGTAGGTAATGTACAAAAATCCAGGCCACATAATAATATGTATTATGTACATTTCATCAAATTCACTTCAAGGTAAAAGCTTATATTCTCTCATAAATATTATATTAATACAATATGATTTTCTAACCGTTATGCGAACGATACGTAACTTGAAGTAGGTATATGAAATTACACTTTCTTTTCACTTTGGCCTGATTAAATAACCTGTCGATATTGCGTAACTTTTGATTTAAATACTAATCTAATGGGTAAGAGACATATGAAGTTCTGTATTTTGCAACAGTTTAGATCTATGATGATTAAAAAATTAAAAAAAAACATTCTCGTAGTAAATATGTTTTCGAGAGAAAAGAACTCTTTTTTTTTATTACAGACCAATTGCAAAATGCAACTAATTTTTTCCATAAAACACAACAGATAAATGTTCGTAACGAGAATACCAAAAAGGGAGACCCATCTGATACCGGCTGACATTCAGTCGACGCGATACCGTGAGTAACGAATGTGTGCACGAAAGGGAAGATATTGGATTGTTTTGGGACGACTGTTTGTATAAATCTTTGAGACGTTTTTCGGATAGAAGGCCATGGATATTGACACTGTCTATACCCGAAAAATCGATAAAGACTGTCTATCAGTAGTCTAGTCAATGAATGCTCACAAGGGGGGTGTGGGTGGAAAAGTCTAAAGCAGAAACTCTGACTTAAAGACTTGGTTTGGACTAGTAAGGATCTCCTTACTGGGAGGACTTATAGCAGTAAGCAAGGGGTAAAACTGCCGTGTGTACTAGTCTATAGGTTTTTAAATATGGAAAAAGCTGGTTGGTTCCGAGTAGGTTTCGGTGGCGGAGTGGATAACGCGTCGGCACGGATCGCCGAAGACGCAGGTTCGAATCCTGCTCGAAACCAATTCTTTTTCCATATTTAAAAATTTATGATCAGTTAGCATACTAATTGCTTTTCAAAAATAGTCTATAGGTATTGAAGATGATACAGGAAGGAATTGATATACTTACAACAGTAGTGGAATATTGGGCATTCTGTCCCACTTTAAGTTCGCATCGTCGCTATCGCTCCTTGCTCACGTGGGACAGATCGCCCAATATTCCACATTTTAAAAATGTAACCTAACCAAACATTTTTATAAAAAATAATTTATAAAATAAAACTTGCTGAAGCAAATCACCATCTCAACCTATCGCTGTCCACTGCTGAACATAGACCTCTTTAAATGATTTCCAGCCAGACCGGTTCATTGCCACCTGCATCCAATGAGACCCAGCAATTTTCACCAGGTCGTTGGTCCAGCTGGTAGGTGACCGTCCCACACCGCGCCTGCCGGTGCGCGGCTTGAGTGGACAAGGATCTTTTTGCCCCATCGACCGTCCGATCTTCGCGCTATGTGGCTGGCCCATTGCCACTTCAGCTAACTAATCCTGCGAGCTATGTTAGCAACATTAGTTCTTCTACGGATGTCCTCATTCCTGATTCGATCACGTAGAGAAATGCTAAGCATAGCCCTCTCCATAGTTCGCTGCGCGACTTTGAGCCGTCTGAAAAGACCTTTTGTGATGCACCACATCTCAGAACCATAAGTCATCACGGGTAATACACATTGGTTGTACACCTTTGTTTTAAGACACTGAGGCTGAAGCAAATAGGTATCTTTTATGTTTCAACATACGTCAAACGTAAACACATCACTCATATCAAATTTCTCAGTTTTAGTTAATTTAATTGTTGAATATTATATTACTTTCCGTTTCCGCTTAAACATTTCAACAACAAGATTTTTGTGAAATCATCCATTCATCATATTTTATGTCTAATTAATTTTATGTGATCGAATTCTTTTCCTGTTTAAATTGGATATAATGTTATCGGACTCTTTTCCTGTTTGAATTGCATATAATGTTACATTCATAATAAATAATTTTCAACATACCTAGTATAAAAAATGCAACTGCTGATATTTCAAATAACAGCTTTTGACTAAACGTGTAAGAATATATAATTATATGATACAAATGCTTACATGTGTTTTCAAATTAACAAGACAGCTAGCGTCATCTAATGGTCAGGGGAGTAAATGTTTCAACAAGTGTGTCCAATATCTGTTAGATGGCGCTGTGCCTCTCTCATTATTGTTTTTCAGCGTCTAAAATATTACATATAAATAAAATAAAAGTGTGTGTGTGTGTGTGTGTGTGTGTGTGTGTGTGTGTGTGTACTTAATTTTAAACAACAGCTTTTGACTAAACGTGTAAGAATAAATATATGATACAAATGCTTACATGTGTTTTCAAATTAACAAGACAGCTAACGTCATCTATCGGTCAGGGGAGTAAGCGTTTTAACAAGTGTGTCCAATATTCGTTAGATGGCGCTGTGCTCAATCTCAAAAATAATTTTAATTGTTTTTCAGCGTCTAAAATATTACATATAAATAAAATAAAAGTGTGTGTGTACTTCATTTTAAACAACAGCTTTTGACTAAACGTGTAAGAATAAATATATGATACAAATGCTTACATGTGTTTTCAAATTAACAAGACAGCTAACGTCATCTATCGGTCAGGGGAGTAAGCGTTTTAACAAGTGTGTCCAATATTCGTTAGATGGCGCTGTGCTCAATCTCAAAAATAATTTTAATTGTTTTTCAGCGTCTAAAATATTACATATAAATAAAATAAAAGTGTGTGTGTACTTCATTTTAAACAACAGCTTTTGACTAAACGTGTAAGAATAAATATATGATACAAATGCTTACATGTGTTTTCAAATTAACAAGACAGCTAACGTCATCTATCGGTCAGGGGAGTAAGCGTTTTAACAAGTGTGTCCAATATTCGTTAGATGGCGCTGTGCTCAATCTCAAAAATAATTTTAATTGTTTTTCAGCGTCTAAAATATTACATATAAATAAAATAAAAGTGTGTGTGTACTTCATTTTAAACAACAGCTTTTGACTAAACGTGTAAGAATAAATATATGATACAAATGCTTACATGTGTTTTCAAATTAACAAGACAGCTAACGTCATCTATCGGTCAGGGGAGTAAGCGTTTTAACAAGTGTGTCCAATATTCGTTAGATGGCGCTGTGCTCAATCTCAAAAATAATTTTAATTGTTTTTCAGCGTCTAAAATATTACATATAAATAAAATAAAAGTGTGTGTGTACTTCATTTTAAACAACAGCTTTTGACTAAACGTGTAAGAATAAATATATGATACAAATGCTTACATGTGTTTTCAAATTAACAAGACAGCTAACGTCATCTATCGGTCAGGGGAGTAAGCGTTTTAACAAGTGTGTCCAATATTCGTTAGATGGCGCTGTGCTCAATCTCAAAAATAATTTTAATTGTTTTTCAGCGTCTAAAATATTACATATAAATAAAATAAAAGTGTGTGTGTACTTCATTTTAAACAACAGCTTTTGACTAAACGTGTAAGAATAAATATATGTTACAAATGCTTACATGTGTTTTCAAATTAACAAGACAGCTAACGTCATCTATCGGTCAGGGGAGTAATCGTTTCAACAAGTGGAAACGAAGCATCTAAAATTCCTCGAAGAGGTAGGCACAGGCATACCAACCAACATAATAGGTGCTGAATTCATCGCTAAGATCTCAAACAAATTTCTGGATTCGAAACCATGACTTTGGTTGACAGATAGTTGGTGTAATAATGTATAATATTAGACTACTTTTATCCTGAGAATATATTTCACCGGTAAAATATCAGCCACGGACGCCCACTAGTACCAGTTATAAAAGACTTAAATTGATTAGGTTTGTTTAAAATATGATTCATGATCAATCGGGCGTAAGCAACATAAATATAATGATACACTTGCAAATATATTTTATTAAGGTTCAATTTGTAGTGAGGTAAATTATTGCTGAATCGAGATTTTATTTGTATAAAACTCGGAATTTTTGAATGAAAAATCACATTCGAACCAGTATCTCACAAGTGACAAGTGACAAGTGACAAGAAATAACCAGATTTCTATCATGTGAGTAAGTTCTTCTTTTAATAGTAGAAATGCTCAGCTATGGACCTAGTTTTTGTCTGCTAGCTGTGTTCATTTTCATCTTCTCTTCATCTTAGTGCATTCTCAGTAGCTACCAAACCCTACTGGGATTTGGAGCCTGGGGTCCAGTTTTATTTGGTTGCTAGAGCAGCTATTGTTTGACTTTTGATTTTCAACATTGATGGTAGCGATTGCTGTCTAACATCCCAACCCCCTAGGAATGCCTTTATCGTTCCCTCATCCGTTAGTCAACAGGTGCACCGCTTAAAGGTGAGGACGCTTGGACCTCATGCACCCATTTTCATATCCTATCTATTCCTCATGATGTTGTTCAGTTACGAACCCGGTTTTTGTCTGTCGGCTGTGTTAACTTTCATGTCCTATCTATTCCTGATGTACTGAAAATCTGAGAATATTTTATTTATGATTTGATTGTATCTTAACAGGTCTGATTCGGAGTTTGAAACGTGTTCTGTAGTGGAGTCTGTTGCACCAAAGAAACGTAAGCCGGTGGAGAAAAAGCAAAAACAATCGAAGATCCTCACTTCACCTCCGTTGGAGTCAGACAGCGTTCGACGAAAAAGAAATTCATCTGACCTTAAAACCACACAGAGGTAGGTTTCACTATGTTCTTTTTTTATACTACTAAGGTGACAGACAAGCTTACGACCCACCTGATGGTTAGTGCTCACCGCAGCTTATAGATGATTGTAACACCGGAGGCGCTACACCCACGCTGCCGACTCTGAACGCCGTATTGCCATGTTGAAATGGATAGGCGCAGGTTGTGACTACCTGCTATTGAAAATTTTCAAGGCGCTCAGAAAAGCATTCAACATGGCTTAACGACTGCCATTTTACTGACAACCGGGACCAACGGCTTAACGTGCCTTCCGAAGTACGGAAACGCTCGCACAAAGAATTGATACAAATTGCTCACCCATCGAGGACCAGCCACAGCGAAACTTGCTAACCACAGTGATCGTGTACAGAACACTGAGACCGCGGGGCCACGAGCGCTTCAAAACTTCAACTTTTTTCAACTAAGTTTGTGTTTTGATTGTTAACATTCATACTTAGTATACTTTGATCCCAAGTTCTTAGTCACTTTGATTCAGTACGTTTATAATTAACACTTTGTTTCTTTTACAGAAAAAATAAACCAAACTTCCTGAATATTTTGCGGTCCGAAGAAGCCAGTTGCAGTGAACCAGAACGACGTGAACTAACTTCCAGTTTCTCGAGCCGTGTTGCAACGGGAACGTCCCGTCGCTCCAAGAAGACGGGAGGAGGGTATGTGATTGATTTTAAACTGTATAAAACTAATGACTACATATCACACGCCGCTGATGTGCGCTATAGGACTGCCCTTGTGACTGTAAAACTACAGTGTGACGAGTCCTCACTATCTTGGGAGTCACTTCAAGAGTTTCTAGGACTCGCATTTAAAGAATTTCAAGACACTGAACCAGTGCATTATTCTGATAAGATTTTTATAAAGTAGTTTTATTCTCTATTTTTTATAAATTAAGCTATAGACTGAAAAAGTTTCGTATGTATTCGGTTTATAAATTGGGTTATATATAATAATAATAATAATAATAATAACGCCTTTTTGTACTACGTGTAACACATCCGAGGAGGGTATGTGATTGATTTTAAACTGTATAAAACTAACGACTACATATCTGTGGTGACTGTAAAACTACAGTGTGACGAGTCCTTACTATCTTGGGAGTCACTTCAAGAGTTTCTAGGACTCGCATTTAAAGAATTTCAAGACACTGAACCAGTGCATTATTCTGATAAGATTTTTATAAAGTAGTTTTATTCTCTATTTTTTATAAATTGAGCTATAGACTGAAAAAGTTTCGTATGTATTCGGTTTATAAATTGGGTTATATATAATAATAATAATAATGCCTTTTTGTACTGCGTGTAACACATCCGTACCCAGTAAATCATGGATAGGACATTTACGAAGTAGTTTGCATAGGAAAAGTACTCATACAATAAAACATAGTGATGGAGTAGAAATCGTAAACTCAGCGTTTCGCAATCGTATATTAACATATAAAATATTGTCTTGCGATGAACTTCAGGGAGCGTCAGTAGAATCTTTTTTTTTAAATATTCGTAACCAATTAAAATCTCTTCTAATCGAATTTCTTGCTAAGCATAATTGTGTTAAGGTAAACTTTGAGTATTTTGGTACATTTTTAAAATTCAAAGATAATTCCCAAGAAGTGAAATCTTTTGGAACCAAAAATAAAATATTGTATTCTAATTTTGATTTCGAAAAATTTTATATTGAAACAGTTAATTATTTAAAAACAAATATTGAAGAGTTTGAAGGTCGTGATAGTGGTTGGACATTTATAAACCATTTGTATGTTGAGATGAATCTCAATAAATACCAACCACTTGGTGGGTCGAGTTTCATCAGTTTACCCAAATCAATTCAGGCTAAAAAAGCGTGTTTGAATATTATGAATAAAGATCGATATTGTTTTTTATGGTGTGTAACAGCGGCTTTATATCCAACTAAAAAACACCCTGAAAGAACGCATTCTTATCCTAATTTTCGAGAATTATTTAATTTAAAGGGAATGTCTTTTCCCGTGACCTTTAATGATATTAAAACATTTGAAAGAAACAATCCATGTATTAAGTTTATAATTTATGGTTTAAAAAATCATAAAACCTTTGTAGGTCCTTTGTATAAATCTGAAATCGATAAAAAGTACAAAGGAAAAATTATTCATTTACTGTTTCTTGAAAATAACAGCTCTTCTCATTATTGTTTGATCAAAGACTGTTCTAGACTTTTTAGAAGTCAAGTCACATCTCATCACAACAGATTACATCTTTGTGATTTATGTTTAATATTTTTCAATACCGCTGACGAACTTAACAACCATTTATGTGGAGGTATAATAACTCTCCTCCCAAATAAAGGTTCAGTAATTAAATTTAAAAACTATGAACGCAAACAAACTATGCCCTTTTGTATTTACGCAGATTTTGAATCGATGTTACAAAAAAATACTGAGCCTAATAATAATTGTTCTAGTAAAAATACGAATATATTCCACCAACACGTGCCGGTTGCTTTTGGTTATTATATTGTATGCTCTGATGATCCTCGTTATAATCGTTACGTGTCATATCGAGGTAAAGACTGTGATAAGCGCTTTGTTGACTATATAACTAAAGACGTACAAAAAATTTATGATATAATTAAGTCGCCTGCTGCAATGATATTTTCCTCGGAGGACAGGTGTGATTTTGAAAATGCAACACGTTGTCATATCTGCCAAAACTTTATTTTTTGTGACAAAGTCCGCGATCATTGTCATCTTACCGGTCGTTATCGAGGAGCTGCGCATTCGTTCTGTAATTTGCAATATAAAATGCCCGCATTTGTCCCCATTTTTTTTCATAACTTAGCTGGTTATGATTGTCATTTATTTATTAAAGCGTTGGGTGACGTCCCTGGTGAAATAAAAATAATACCTAAAAATAAAGAAAACTATATCTCATTTACGAAATTTGTATCAGTTTCAAATAATAAGTTTTTTCAAATGCGTTTTCTTGATTCATTTAAATTTTTGGGTACAAGTTTAGACAAATTAAGTAAAACTTTAACACCAGAAATGTTTAAACATTTACAAAATCACTTCCCTGTTCCTGATGAATTCCAACTACTTACTCGTAAAGGTATTTATCCATATGAATATATGGATTCGTGGAAACGGTATGATGAAAATTTTTTACCTCCAAAGAAATACTTTTATAGTTCCCTTAATGATGAAAATGTTTCTGAAGATGATTACCGGTATGCAAATTTAGTTTGGTCAAAATTTAGAATTACTAGTTTAGGTGAATATACGGATTTATATCTAAAAACTGATGTGCTTTTATTAGCAGATATTTTTGAAAATTTTAGAAAGACATGCAAACAACATTATCACTTAGATCCATCTTTTTATTTAACTGCACCCAGTTTATCTTTCGACGCTATGTTATTAAAAACAGGTGTTGAATTGGAACTAATTAATGACTTGTCTATGATACGCATGTTACAAAGTGGTATAAGAGGAGGAGTGTGCCTCTGCTCTCACAGGCATGCTAAAGCAAATAACACATACTTAGCTAATTACAAATCTTCGGAACCTGATTCCTATATCTCTTATATAGATTGTAATAATTTGTATGGGTACAGTATGTGTCAATACTTACCATTATCTAATTTCAAATTTCTCACTCAACAAGAAATTGATAATTTAGATATAACTAAAATTGCAATTGATGCTGATTATGGTTATATTTTGGAAGTGGATATAGCATACCCTAAGCATTTGCATAACTTGCACAACGATTTACCATTTTGTTCCGAAAAATTTATACCCCCCGGGGGAAAGAGTTCTAAGCTAATACCTAATTTATATGATAAATTTAATTATGTCATACATTACGTGCATTTACAAACTTGTATGAAACATGGGTTGATATTGAAGAAGATTCATAGAATAATCAGTTTTCTACAAAGCCCATATTTAAAACAATATATTGATTTAAACACCAAACTGAGACAAAAAAGTTCTTCCACTTTTGAACAAGACTTTTTTAAGCTCTTGAATAATAGTGTATTTGGAAAAACTTTAGAAAATACTGAAAACAGGGTTAATGTCCATTTAGTTTCTCAGTGGCAAGATATCGAAAACATAACTAAACGAAGAAAATGCGCTCAAAACCTTATTGCTCGTCCAAATTTCCATAGTGCAACGGTTTTCACAAAAAATCTAGTAGCGGTGCAGTTAAATCCTGAACAAATAGTTTTGAACAAACCAATATATATTGGATTTGCTGTTCTAGAATTATCAAAAAGTCATATGTATGACTTTCACTATTCAGTCATGCAACCTTTTTACAAGGATAGGATACGGATGTGTTACACGGACACAGATAGTTTTGTTTATCATATACAAACCCATGATTTCTATGAAGACATAAAAAATAACTTTTTATCTTACTTCGACACCAGCAATTTTTGTAAAAATAATGTGTATAATTTACCCATACAGAACAAAAAAATACCAGGCTTATTTAAAGATGAAATGGGTGGTAAAATAATAAGCGAATTCGTTGGGTTGAGATCAAAGTTATATTGTATCAAAACCATTGATAGCACTATTAAAAAAGCCAAGGGTATTAAAAAGAATGTTGTACGTGACATTAACGTTTTCGATTACAAAAAAACACTTTACAACAATGAAATTGTTCATAAAACAAATGTTTTATTTAAGTCAATAAAACATGAGCTATTTACATGTGCTGTAACAAAAATTGCGCTGTCTGGTGATGATGATAAACGAGTTATTGCAAAAGATAAGATTTCAACTCGAGCATGGGGTCATACCGATATTTTTAATTTTTAACAAAAATTAGGTGTGCTATCCTGTCTTCACATAGTATTCGCAAATTATAATTATTGTAATCAACTAAACTAACTAAAATTGTAAAATTTATATGCAGTTTTGTATTATTATAAGTACCTAATCTTAAGAAATTAAACCAAGTAAGAGCATGGGGTCATACCGATATTTTTTATTGTGTGCTATCCTGTCTTTACATAGTATTCACAAATTATAATTATTGTAATCAACTAAACTAACTAAAACTGTAAAATTTATATGCTGTTTTGTATTATTATAAGTACCTAATCTTAAGAAATTAAACTAAGTAAAACTGAGAAATTTGGAATAAATGCATTATTATAAATATAGTATTCTGTTTTTTCTTTAATTTCCTAATACATTTGCAATACCTACTATCATGTACCATGAGAGATTTTCGCGGTCGCGGGAAACCGCTGTCGCGCTGGCTATGCCCGCCATGAAACTTGTATGTCAGGATCGTAGTAAGTGGAAATCCTTAGTCTCTGCCTACCCTGATGGGAAACAGGTGTGAAAATATGTATATGTATGTATGTTATGATGTCTTAAGTTACATACTTCGAAGTAAAATTTCTTAGAAATGTGAAATAGGATATCTATGGTTAGTAGTAGTGGACTATTGGACATTCTGAAAAAAATCTTCAAAACCTGGGACCTTGGTAGCGACAGTCACAACCTCATAACACCTGATGATATGCATCATCATTCACGTTACAACACGTTTACAATTCATAAAAATTTCGCAACTTAAGTAAGTACATAACAATGTGCATTACATCATTCTTAAGACATGTTTGAACATGTTCGTCATAGTGAACGATGACACTTGCAAACTTGTAGGGAGTATCTCGTTACAACTTATTGCAAAATAAACTAAATCAACAGGTCAGAACTTGAATTAATACGTAGTACAGTGTATGTGTCACTAGCGGGTCATGTTTCTATTTAATTCACCTATTACTCATAATTACATTCAGTTTCATACTTGTTCTCTTTACATTCACACAAAGCAGTCTTTTAATTAATAATGTTGAAGCAACAGCAGTGCATCTCTGAACCTCAAACCAGTTACTTTGCTACAAGGAATAGGAGGATTCCAAAATACGTAATTAAAATAGATGTATTAGAAGCTGAAGATACATCAGATAACGAAGTAGAAATACATACAAGAGTGAAAACCCAATATATTGTTTACGATCAGTGGGATGAAATATATTATAAAACAGAGAAATTACTGAGCCAAATATTTAAAACGTTAGAAGATCGTGGCAGAGGAGGACGAGGCCAACCAGATATACCTCAACATTAATACATTATAAATAATGGCAGATGCATATGGTGACGGTATTGTTCAATACGCTCAAGACCCCTTTGACTTCTCACATATTTTACCTCTTTCTCCTACGCAAGTTGAACCAAAAAGAAGAAAACCAACTATTTGTAGAAAATCTAAAAAGACAGCTCATAAATCTTTTGTAATCAGCAACCAACCAAAAGGAGTCAAGCTAATTCAGATAAAGATCTTGGACATCACCAACGACAAAGACAAACCTTCGTTGCCGTTTTGTGAAGATAGTGACAGTGTGATACTTAGTGCTCAATACGTAGTTCATGATACAGTTGATGAAATCATGGACATGGCTGAAGGTATTATTAAGAAAATATCTAAGAAAATTCATGGTGATAGCTTATCATTTTAACTAATGTGTTTTTAGTTTTAAGTAAGTTATACATCACCTTAATACTTAGAGATGTACTGCTGACGCTTCAACATTTTGTACGCGTCATTTTATATCATTGTGTTAGATTTAAGATCAATGTAATTTTTTGAGACATTAAATAAATGGTATTATGATTAAATTTTTTTTTCATTTCAATTTCGACTTGGGTAGGAAATAGTATGAAAAACAAACACAGTATAGTAATAAAACATTTATTCGGTTTATTAAACTTATGAAATACAAAAATTATTTTCTAAACACCATTGTTTAATACACAATACATTCCTTAAAGCACAATAGTTCTTATGAGCAAAACAATTATACAAAAATAGGTCTTTACAGTAAAGATCACTAAGAGTCTTTAAGTTAGGAATACTTTTATTTTCACATATGTCAGAAACATTATTATGACCACATAGCTCTTGAACCCAATTAATTTTCTCACTACCTTTAACAAGAACCTTTTTTTCCTTCAAATAGGGTTTGATTATTCTAGAAAATTCTCTGTAGTCTATATATCCTTCGCTCCAGCGGTAACCTCTATTCCTTTCAATCCACCAAATGTGTCTTCTTTCTTCATCAGTTAGCGAGGAGAACGGGTAAGGAGGTTTTATTAAGAATATATGAGTATGTTCCAATGTAGCTACAGCTAATTCTTTGACTATAAAGTTATTATAACGATCTTTAAAACCCTGAACATCTACTATAATAGTATTTTTGTTCATGATATCTTTCTCACGACGCTACTTAACGGCTTATACTCGATTATACAGTCGTTCAATATAAGACAATATGCTGAAGTTTGATCTGGTATATCAATATCACTTTCAATTTCCACTCTAACATCCACAACAGGACCTGATTTAAGATTATCTGGTTGTCTAGAACAATCTACTACAAATAACGGAGCAATGTTTTTAAATTGTTTCTCATTTAATAACGGCTCGGCGCGACGTCCATAATACGACTGTTGAAATCTAGTATATTGTTCATATATTAAAGCAATTCGATTATTCGAGAAACTTGAATTCAAATTTTCATACGGGAAGTAGGTTGAATTTAGGTATACTCTAACATCACGAACATCACAGTGATCAAACTTAGACATATCCAATTTAGAATTATTTTTTCTATTTGTTTGCAGACCAATAATAACAAATCTTGGTTTCTCTATTTGCGACGATGTTTTTATGGACCAAGTATGCTTAGTAGTTTTTGGTAAAGCCGGATATTCATATAAATCCCAATTCCTAAATATCATCTGGAGTGGTCGATCTTTTTCTAACAGTTTTAACATATTTATTTTTTCCCTATCGGACACTTTGACATGTGGTACACGCCATATTATTTTATTTATAATAATATCTTCTACAGTTTCACCATCGTTAAGTTTTAGGGCGTTCAGATTAGTATTACTTCGTAACAATATTAATTCATGTTTGCTGTTTATCACTACTTTCTTGAAATCTTCTGCAAAACCAAGAATGTTACAGAGGGGTATAGAAGCAGAAAAGCTTCCCCCATTTGCACTATTTATGCCTTCGATATTCCATCCCCAAGCATTAGATGCTTTAGCCTCGTTTTCGTTCATTGATATTAATGATTTCATTGTGGTAGTTATACCAGCGTTTTTTATTTTATCTATTTCCACTCCATTTATCTCATACCTTATATCTTGAAACAAGTAAAGTAGACTATTGTTTGTGAAATGAACGCTACTGACTCTTTCCTTCGAATTTCCAGCCTTATTTACAACAACAGTTCCTTCCAAAAACAAAGTGCTTGCTGATGGTAATATATACAAGTCTTGTTGATTAATAGGTATCCTGATTTCATCGCTTCTATTGAAACTTGTTACGTAAGGCTTGTAAGAGTGAAATTCAATTCCTTCCACAGCGTTGTTGTATGCAGGAGTGGACAAAACATCTAGTATATTCATTTCAACAAACCGATCGCTTTAAGAAATGCTTTATTATTGTTATTCAATTTTATAACCCTTTTGGACCGAGCTCTTATTGGTTTGATAGTTTTAGTAGAACTGTTATTTTTAGTTGGATGTACCACATATTTATTATAATCTATCATTGTTTTCTTCTGATATGTAGATACAACTGCACTTCTTCACCTCGCAAATTTATTAAGTTATTATTTATATCCAACAACCTTATCTGTATGCAGCTTATATTGGTTTGATTTATTGGAAAGTAGATTGCGTTTTTCGGAATTTCTATAATCCTGTATCCAGGTGGAACATTAAGTGCAAATTCGTGTAAGATGTGACTGGATTGGCCGTTTATATAGGAACCGCTAACTATGTCACATTCAATCCTTATGACAGTCGTTGGCAAAATGTTTACTGGAAACTCTGATACATGATATTTATTTGCTTCTAAGATCTGCTTTTTAAATCCCAATAAACTTCCAAATGTATCTTCTTTAGTAAAATCTATAGTTGATGTGCAAAATAACACAGTTTTTAAGGTGTTGTTATTACAATTGAGTTTTATAGATGCATCTTTTATCTCAGTTTTTAAATAGTCACTAATATCTTGTAATTCATAAGTTCCTTCAGGTATCTCAATAACATTTTTAGAACCATAGTATAATTTATTGTTTGTATTATCAAAATTTGGAATAGAATTATATGTGGAGAAATGTAATAATGCACATTCATACTCCTCAGCTAATGGCAACGTGTCTGGATAATAGGTAGATAATACCGATGAGTTTCCAGTTATCGATAAGGTGAGTGACATCTTGCAAATGATGGAAATGAAAGAGTGGTATAAGATTTATAGTATTTTTATTTAAAGTATTATAATTATAATAAAGATTTATAGTATTTAATCCAAAAAGTTTGCAAATAACTTAAACACATATGTCCACAAACTATTGTGTTAAATTTTTGATATCTATCATAGTTATAATGAACATCACAGTTCTTAAAATATAGCATTAATTCTCTTGGCGGTTTTAAATCACCATAGCTATCAAAATATTCACAATAATTGTTTATTTTAACATAAGCTACCCAATGCGTTCCATCATTTCTCGAATTATCTAGGTTAACTATAGCACATTCAATTCGTTTAGGTGTTTTTGGTAACTGATCCTTGATGTGGAATACAATGACCATACTTCTGAATATCGATATTAGTTAAAGCGCGATTAGGTAGCTGATCAATTAGTTTTTTGATGGATTTATAAACAATCCCTGACCTTGCTTATGCGGTTTAATGTATAGACCTTTACCTATTGCTATAGCCTCCATAGTTTTATTATGACGTTCAGTTTCTTGTAATTTTTTCTGACCGTGTTTATAATCATTCACAGTTTTTGCAATACCAGCTGCACCACCAGCTAATGCTCCTAAAGCAGATAAACCAGCAAAAATTGGGATTAAAGGTAGAATGCCTCCAGTTTTTGGTATAGGTATCATTCGAGGTACTCGAACTTTTGGAATGCATGGAACTAATTTTCGGGCAACCATATAAGCTATATTTATTAATGACTTATCATCTTTAGGTGAGAGTTTTTTGATTTTCCTTTTTATTTTTTTAACAAAGTTATTAAAGGTCTTAACGCCAGCACCAGACTTCAATTTAGCTTTCATAACTTTGTTTACTATCCACGAACTAATCTTTTCCCCTGTTCGAGCATCTTTTGCTTTAAGTCTTTGCTTAGCCATATCTATAAGACGTAAGTCAGCTTTTTGACGGTTAGGCAAGTCTGTGTAGTTTGCGTATGCAATATCGTGATGCATACAAGCTTCGTCTAACTTATTTACACCTTTATCACCACGTAGTAATCGTTTCGAAAGCTTTGTTCCTGGTCCACAATAGTTATAACCAGGTATGTGTAGTTCGAATGGTAAATGATTAATGATATTGTTTATTAGTCCACCACCTTGCATCGTCCAAAGAATAATGAATATACTTTAAAATTACATATCACTTATATAATTAACTCATTCCACTATTGCAGTCTTATCAATCCAACTATTCTCTTTGTTATTTAAACCCAACCATTTTACAAACAGTTTGTTTCCTTTCTTTTTTAATACCTTTTCTATCAAATAGACACCAGGACAGGACGACTTTTGAAGCTCTTGTTCGTAAAAAGTTCCTAATATGACTTGTTTTTGATTATCTTCGATGCGATATGTTATTGGTACAGTGTTATTTATCTTTTTTATAGTAAATAATTCTGTTGACCAGTTAGGAGTGTATCCTTTTTCAAATATATGTTTGTACTTGCTAATTCGAACTTTGTCACCAATTTTAAACTTTGGACGACATTTTTGGACTACCTTTATCATGGAATTCGTAATATTATTTTTAATGTTAGTTTCATTAAACTTATTGACATTAACAGGTGCAAATTTAATAGTACGATGTTTTGTGTTATTATATGTCTTCACAATACCGTTCAAGCCACCATCTATCCACTTATAGTGTCCGTTCAAGCTAAAGTATTTGTACAATTTATTTTTAATAGTTTTAATAACTCGTTCTACAATTGAAGCCTTTTTGGTTGAAAATGTAGAGTAGTGATTAATATTAAAGTTCTGTAAAAGCTTTTGAAATGTAGAATTATAGAACTCAGTACCCATATCAGTTTGCAGATGATTTGGTATCCTGTGATTAGAAGAAAGTATTTTTTCAAATGCAAGAGAGACATCATGTTTGGATTTAGTTTTTAATGGTTCCACCCAAACGTACTTGGAGAAGCAGTCGATAACTATTAAAATATAGTTATATCCTTTATTAAAGGTTTTTAGGTTTTGCATATCAGCTAAATCTGCTTGCCACAAATCATCAATACCTTTTAAAATTACAGATCGTCGAGGAAAATTTTTTCGTGCTGCTTTATGTATTTCATTGACGATTTGTTGTTTCGTCATTTTAACAAACTTTAAGGGCTATGTTTTTCGATCTTTTAATATAGATTGAATTGCGTCTTGAACTAGTTTATCAACTGCTTTTCTTGTGTAAAATTTGCTTTCCAAATGAGTGTCTATCTCAGACATTATTGTTTTTAAAGCTTTCTCTATGTGGTTTTGAACACTATTTGGAATAGAACTTTGCAATTTTCGTAAGTCATGGATTATTACACCTTTCAATTCATCTACATATGCTTTATTTACTGCATCATCTGCGTCTTGAGGAGGTTTAACACCTTTTAGCCTCGATGTCTTCAAGTCATAATCTCCATAATCAGATTTTATTAATGCGTTATCATTAAAATCAAGTATTTCTGATATCCGCATTCGCTTATGAATATAATGTCCAAATTTGTCTACATTCATATTAAAGGTGTATTATGTTGAACGGTATATAGTAAAATGACACACATATAACATTAGTAGAGCTATTTATTTAATGATTTTGCTTTCACGTAGTTCTTCAATGATAGATATTATTTCATTGTCTAGTCCTGTGTTACCGGCATCTCGAGAAGCAATTAATAACTTTAATCTATCAACCAATTCATTGGGATCATCCCAATATACAAAATCTGTGTTTTTTTTCCACATTTTTGTTGAAGGTAATCCTTTTCCTACTTTCTGTCTACAACTTGGACTTCTACTTTCTTGATCGAAAAGTGGTTTAATAACTTGCAAATATTTTTGTCCTTTATTACTTTTAATTGGTTTTTTTGAATCGAAATCACGACGATGTGCATTCGTTACAAGTAACATTGTCTTATAATTTTGCTTGTCACAGTCATTAACCAAGCTCAGATCAATGTCTTTTTTTAACAGTAACTCTCGCAACCCAGGTGTACTTTCGTATTTGTGTCCGGCTACAGTAATAACTTTATCCCCAATAGTTATGTTAGAGGAACCCAACATTAGCTTTCCACGTTCATTTCTTATACCAAATGGAACATCTGATAGTACTTGTGAAGATAACGACCAAGATGATGCATCTGGATTAGTACCGACTAATGACTGAAATGAAGAGTCCGATGCGGGTTCCGATTCGTTACTAGCAATACTGCTATCATCTGTTTCTTTCATATCTTGGTCTTGCGGTTCTTTGGGTTCTACTTTTTCCTCCTTTTTTGTTAGAGCTAAGTGGTTATTAGTGTTGGCTATTAAATTGAGAGATTCTGTGACAGGTTTAAAAACTGTATCAAGAGCATGCTTATTATTATCTTCAAAATCCTTCATTTTACGTATTTTTTTCTTGACAGCTTGTGTCGCATCAACAATTTGTTTTTTCAATGATTTATCCATTATGTAAAATAGGTGGTAATCGAATAAGAATCAATTAAAGAATAACAATAAACAGACTGCAGTCTACTTAAATATTCAAATTTCATCCAATAATACAAATGTGTCAAACGTTTTTCTATAGCAACCATTGTTTTTAGAACAATCTTTATTAATTACCACATAATCAAAAGGTTCTTTCCATATTAAGGAACACATTTCTCGAAATTTCAACCATGTCATATCGGTGTTAACATGTTCTTCATAAACATGTTTCAAATTAACTTCATCTTGCTTAAAAAGCACAATTAGGTTAGCATTATCTCTTACAAGTTGTTTAGGTATTTTGGTATAAGTTTGATTTAAATAAAAACTATCAATCAATTTATGTCTTCCCATGGCAAAATAATCACGCATATTACTTTGATTTTCACATGCTACATCATCAAAAATAATCACAGAATTTGGTTTTGCATCTGAAACTTTTAAAACGTCATCATTTGTCTGATATTTATGAAGAGTGATACCTGGTACTCGTTGTAAAACCTTTTCTAAAAAGATGTACTTTGGTTGATGTAGAGTTTTAGAATATACATAAACATTTTTAAATGTCAAGCCATTTTCATGCAATAGAAGACCAATTAATAAATTAGTTTTTCCACAATTTGATGGTCCACAAATGATGCAACGTACAGTATTCGGTAATAATTCTCCATGACGTAATTTGTTTTTTGTCAAATCGTCACAGATTGTATTGACCTGTAACGATTGTCTTTGTTTAACGAATTTCATGTTTGCTATGCAATACTGATGGACTCATAATGAAAAGATGAATTTATAACATAAATATTTATAACTACAAGTAGTCGAACCCAACTGGATACAGAAAACGTTGTGGGTTATAAATGGTAAGTAATGAACATGGAGGGAGCTTCAGCAAATTTTATTTTTTAAATTATTTTTTATAATTATGTTAGGTTAGGTTACATTTTTAAAATGTGGAATATTGGGCGATCTGTCCCACGTGAGCAAGGAGCGATAGCGACGATGCGAACTTAAAGTGGGACAGAATGCCCAATATTCCACTACTTACAACGAGTGGTTCAAAATGCCAAATTTATATATTTTTACAAAAGCGATATATACAGGTCCGTACAGAAAGGAAGATGGAGACAGGCACAGGAAAGATAATATTTAACAAGAAATATTTACACTCGCACACAATTCACAAAATAATATTAATAAACTATTCAGAGCGACTCTTTTAATCTCTGACTCGCTGACAAGACAAGACGTTCCGTCCGTCACCTAGAACATTCCCCATGACGTTTCGCACATGCGCACGGCGCGGTGTCATTATATACGAATGATGTAGGTCTGGTCGATAGTCTATCAATATCGATAAAGCTACATCGACCAACTGGTATTGTAAGAGTGATGTATTAGTGTACCTGTGTAGAATGTCTTCAAGAGTGTGGAGTAGGCCACACCACTCCCCCTCCAGAGTCCGTCATGGACGATAAAAATTTGTAAACTTTACCTGTCTACCAGACCGCGTTTGGTACCCTGGTAAGGTCTTAGAACATTCTTCAGGAGGATCCGTTAAAAGGAAAGCAGGTTTGAGGCGGTCAATTGTAACCGAAACGGTTTTGCCTTTAATATTTATTTTAAAGACTTTCTCGCCCCGACTGATAACCCTATGAGGACCGGAATATGCTGCCTGCAGTGCACCCCGTAACTTGTCTTCCCGAAGAAAAACTTGCTCACAGGTTTCCAGTTCCTTATAAACAAAAACTTTGGATTTGCAGTGATGAGCAGTCGGAACAGGTCGCAATTTTTCAGCGAATCCTCTGAGCCTTGCGGTAAAGTCCGAAGTGTCGGTGGTACCTGCAACTGTAGTCTCAAAAAATTCGCCTGGTAATCTTAGCGGTTCCCCATAAACTAGTTCTGCTGAAGTAGCCTGCAAATCATCTTTATAGGCAGATCTAACGCCTAACAAGACCCACGGCAAAGACTCTGTCCACCTGTCGTTGGCGTGACAGACTATCGCGGCCTTTAAATGGCGATGGAACCTCTCAACCAAGCCGTTACAAGCTGGATGGTAAGCTGTTGTCCGTTTGTGCTTGAATCCGGCTATCTTAGACAAACATTGAAATAAAGCTGATTCAAATTGACGGCCTTGGTCAGTAACAATGTCTGTAGGACAACCAAATCGCGATATCCATGCTGACAACAAGGCTTTGGCCACAGTTTCTGCCGTGATATCCTGCAATGGTACTACTTCAGGCCAGCGTGTAAATCTGTCTACAGCTGTTAAGCAGTACCGATAACCTTGAGAAAGCGGCAAAGGACCGATGAGGTCAATATGGACCTCTTGAAATCGAGCGCAGGGTAAGTTATATGTGCCGAGAGGGGAGGTCACGTGACGAGTGACTTTCGCCCTTTGGCATGGTATGCAAGCGCGCGCCCACTCCCGACAATCCTTTCTCACTCCCGGCCATATGAACCGCTCAGCAACTAATTTGGCCGACGCGTCAGCACCAGGGTGGCTTAAGGAATGTAAGCTGTCAAAAATTTGCTTGCGAAGTGATTTAGGTACATAGGGCCTGGATTTCGAGGTACTGACGTCGCAGTACAGAGGAACTTGACTTCCAGGGACAAGTAGTTTTTGAAAGCGAAGAGAAGATCCGTCAGTCAATAGTTTGTTGAGCTCGTCGTCTGACGACTGAGTTACAGCTAGCTTCTTCATACAAACCGGTTCTGCAATTTCTTCTATCCGTGACAAGGTGTCGGCTACGACATTGTCCTTACCGGATAAGTGACGGATATCCGTGGTAAATTGCGAAATAAAGTCTAAGTGTCTATACTGCCTAGGCGAACAGTTATTCTTCCTTTCGTGGAAGGCAAAACTGATCGGCTTATGGTCAGTATAGATTATAAAATGCCGAGCTTCTACCATGTGCCGAAAATATTTAATAGCCTCATAAATAGCTAGAAGCTCTCTGTCGTACGGTGAATATTTTACCTGCGATGGGCTTAATTTTCTAGAAAAATAAGCTAGTGGTTGCCACGATCCTTTTTTAAATTGTTGCAGAACTGCTCCGATGGCTTTATCTGAAGCGTCAGTAACCACAGCAAGTTTCGCTGCACAATCAGGATGTGCGAGAAGCGCAGCATTACATAAGCTGTCTTTACAGGCCTGAAAGGCACACAGGGTCTCCTCTGTTAGGGTAATTGGCTGCGAACCTTTAACTGAACCTGTTAATAGAGCGTGAAGTGGAGCTTGAATTTCAGCTGCACGTGGGAGAAATCTCCTATAAAAATTTAACATGCCCAAGAAACCTCTTAGCTGGCGCACGTTAGTTGGCGGAGGAAACTCTTTTATCGCTTGAACCTTAGCGTCTAACGGCTTGCATCCATTCTCTGAAATGGAGTAACCTAAAAATGTTACCTCTGTTGCACCAAGTATACATTTCGAAGTATTCAACAACATTCCGTAATCTTTCAGCCTTCTGAAGATTTCTCGGAGATGTAGTTCGTGTTCTTCTGAACTCTTTGAAAATACCAAAAAATCATCTAAATAACAGTAAATAAAATCGAGTCCTCGCGTAATTTCGTCCACAAACCTTTGGAATGTCTGGCCTGCATTTCTAAGACCAAATGTCATAAATGGAAACTCGAAAAGACCGAATGGGGTCGTGATGGCAGTCTTAGAAATGTCATCTGGGCTGACAGGTATCTGATTATAAGCTTTCTCTAAATCTAGAGTGCTAAAAACTTTGCATCCCGTAATACTGTGAGTAAAGTCATGGATGTGCTTAATCGGATATCTGTCAGGTATGGTCCGTGCATTCAACTTACGGTAATCGCCGCATGGACGCCAGCCGTTATTTTTCTTTGGCACCAGGTGTAAAGGCGATGACCATGGACTTTCTGAAGGTCTAGCTGTACCAAGTGTCAGCATAGACTGGAACTCTTTTTGAGCGATCTTCAACTTGTCCGGGGCTAAACGACGAGGAGTAGAGTAAACTGGTGGGCCTGGTGTCGTGCGTATGTGGTGTACTGTTTGGTGTGATGTAGTGTGCAACTTACCAGCTGGTCGTGTAATTTCAGGAAATTCGTTCAAAACTTTATGATAACGAGTCTCGCCAGTGACGACTTTCACCGAATAAATATTGGTACAATTGGCTTGCGTTGCAATAGCTGTAATACTAGTTAAACTATCGATCAGACGTTTGTTTCGACAATCAACAATAAGATTGAAGAAATTTAGAAAATCAACGCCAATGATTGGTTTGGTAACGTCCGCAATAACGAAACGCCATTGAAAAATTCTACGTAAGCCAAAACCTGCGCCCGGGTCGGCAGCGCGTGTGTAGCGCCTCTGGTGTTGCAAACGTCTATAGGCTACGGTTACCAACCTTCCGGTGGGCCGTAAGCTTGTCTGCCACCTAAGTAGTATAAAAAAAAAAAAAAAAAAAAAAATCTAAATCTAGAACCGTTTGCAGCACACAAACTATAGTTAGTACGGTCACGACGATCATGAATTGCTGACCGAGGAAACACGCAGAGATCGCTCCCAGTGTCGATCAGAAACTGCATCTTTGAAGATCGGTCAGTGACGAATAGGCGACCAGCTGAAGAAGATGGGCAATCGTCAGTCGCCATTATCGACTGCCCCTTAAGTTTTCCGCTTTATAATCACAAGGCCGGATGCACTTCGCAGCCTTCTCGCCGAATTGACCATGATACCAGCACAGGGGAAATTTGCGGTAGTTTGACAGTGAACGTTGTCTAGAAGCACTGCGATTGCCTCTAGAATGTGACTGACGGGAATTGGAACGGCTGTATCTCTCCGATGACATTTTTTCAAACTGTTTGCGTAACTCTGTAATTTCCTTCGCTAGGTCATTGATGACGGAACCAGGGACCTCATTCACGGTCGCAACCTTTGGGGTAGAAGAGGCAAGGTCATTCACCCTGTCAGCCAAATCTGCTAAGTCCTCAAGCGAAGTTGTAATAGCTTGTCCCGCTAGAACTGTCTGAATGCTGTGTGGAAGGCGGCTAATCCAAATCGTCTTTAGGAAGTCATCTGGGACGTTAGCGCCGGCAAGGCCATGTAAGTGACGGAGGAATTGTGAAGGCTTTCGGTCTCCAAGCTCTTCATGCATCAACAACTGTTTGATTTTCTTTTCCTTCGATTCACTCAGTCTTTTGATGAGCTCGGTTTTGAGCTTCTCATATCTATTCGTCGCAGGTGGATTCACGATTACATCTTTAACTTCCCTGGAGTACTCGTTGTCAAGGTGGCCGATAACGTAATTGAATTTCGTGAGGTCATTTGTGATTCCAGAAATTGCGAATTGGCCTTCAACCTGTGCAAACCAAATATCTGGTTCTTCGGCCCAAAACGGTGGTACTTTGATACCGACTCTAAAAACATCGATATGTTCTATCGACTTTGTCCCATCACTATTGTTGGGGCTTGGTTGAGCTATCGCATCTTGGAATTCCTTCTCGGTCGACATTCTGGTTCAATAAAGGGGTCACCAGTATAGCAGTAAGCAAGGGGTAAAACTGCCGTGTGTACTAGTCTATAGGTATTGAAGATGATACAGGAAGGAATTGATATACTTACAACGAGTGGTTCAAAATGCCAAATTTATATATTTTTACAAAAGCGATATATACAGGTCCGTACAGAAAGGAAGATGGAGACAGGCACAGGAAAGATAATATTTAACAAGAAATATTTACACTCGCACACAATTCACAAAATAATATTAATAAACTATTCAGAGCGACTCTTTTAATCTCTGACTCGCTGACAAGACAAGACGTTCCGTCCGTCACCTAGAACATTCCCCATGACGTTTCGCACATGCGCACGGCGCGGTGTCATTATATACGAATGATGTAGGTCTGGTCGATAGTCTATCAATATCGATAAAGCTACATCGACCAACTGGTATTGTAAGAGTGATGTATTAGTGTAACTGTGTAGTATGTCTTCAAGAGTGTGGAGTAGGCCACAGACTCCTTACGGAGGGGTCAGGACTCTTAGTATGTTTATCTAAACATACTAAAAGTCCTGACCCTCCGAGGTGAGCCCGAGGGGGGCGAGAACAAAGATGGTCCTTTTTTTTGGTATTTTGCTTACTTCTCGAAAACGGTGCTTTGCACGAAATTGTGCTGTACGACATTAATAAAATTACTTAAATTTTCTACAACTTTGTCTTTTGCACTTTGTATCTAGGTATCTCCAATCACTGCCTAGCTATGAGCTTCTAAAGGTGGTCGATTTTCAAAGCGCGCATTGTAACAGTAATTTACCAAAATCATTGTTTTTTTTTGTTGTTTTAATGTGAGTTAAAATCCTCATGGATGCTATGCCGGACTCCTACCGACTAAAAAACCTCACTTAACGCCCAACAGCCTATGGTTGGGAGACCCGGGTAAGCCCTCGGAAGGATGTCCCAGGACTCCCAACAGACCCACGGCCGCCACTGCGGCCTCGCCTAGGGGGTGGTTAGGGTGCTATCCCGAGTCTTTGGGGGGTTTCGGGTGTGATCCCGCTTCTAAGGACGTGCGTGAACCCCTCACGTCACGCTGCCTGTATAGACCAAAATCATTTCTTACAATGCGTGCTTTGAAAATTGACCACCTTTAGAAGCTCATAGCTTTTTTTTTTGTCTAACAAGAGGGAAAATCCTCATGGATGTTATGCCGGACTCCTACCGACTAAAAAACCTCACGTCACGCCCAACAGCCTGTGGTTGGGAGCCCCGGGGAAGCCCTCGGAAGGATGTCCCAAAACTCCCAACAGACCCACGGCCGCTGCTGCGGCCTCGCCCAGGGGGTGGTTCGGGTGCTATCCCGCGTCTTTGGGGGGTTTCGGGTGTGATCCCGCTTCTAAGAGGGGGCGTGCGTGAATTGCTCACGTCACGCTACGGTCATGGGCCTGCTTCTGTAAGGTCGGTGAGTCGCCCTCTCACCGATGCTTGGAGAGTTTTCTCCCGTACCCGTCCCGCCGCCTCCTTCACGAGCATGACCTGCTCGCAGAAGGAGACGGCACAGTCCCACTTACTCCCACTGGAGAGCATTTCTCGCACCATGGTCTCGAGCGAGAGAGTGTCCACGTCCAGACCCACTACGAGGACCTGGCGCTGTTGCGCCCACGCCGTGCACTCCACCAGCGTGTGGAGCGCTGTGTCATCGCTGCGGTCCTCGCAGTGCTGACACTCGGCCGTGGTTTCCCGGTGTTTTCGCCACAGATACCTACCGAAGCTACCGTGCCCGGCAAGCATCTGTGTCAACTGGTAGGAGAGAGCACCGTGTCTCCTCACCAGCCACTAGTCCATGACCGGTCTGACGGCCGCGATTGTGGCGATTCCCCCCTTTGGTTGCTCAAGTCGCACCTTCCATGCCTCCACGGTTTTCTGGTGGAGTAGGGACCGCTGGGCCTCGATTTCTCGATAAGCGGGCCAATGGTTGCAGATAGATACAAAATGTGAAAGACAAAGTTGTAGAGAATTTAATTAGCTTTTATTATGTTTGTTTGTTTTGTTTTTAAAATGTCTTTATTGTCATAAGAAACAAAAAGTATAGGTACATGTGTAACTTACATATAACATTAATATTGGCATTCCTGTAAATTTTCTCAGGCTGAGGCGCCTACAAAAATTATCAACACTTGTGACACTTACATACATTGGAACATAATTTTAGATAGCATAGTGACACAATATTAACATTATTGCAATGCTTTGTATAGCAGTTGCTTTTTGCATAAAAAGTTAACGAGTTAGGAGAACACAATACTGTGAAAAATAACTACCCATATTATACAGAATAATAAAATTCAACGCTTGCGCATACAAGTATAATGACCAGTGTACGGAGCAGCGACGCACGGTGGATCCTGTTGTATGGGATAGTTGGTCAATATTATTTAACTACATTCCGAGACTTAAGCTAAGTCTTAAAGGTGTATAATACATTCATACGTACCTAAATATATAAAATCACGCTTATTTCTCACTGGGGTAGGCAGAGACCACTGATTTCCACTTGCAACGCTCCCGGCAAACATCTTTTGCTTTCTTAACTTTCATAATTATCTTTATTAAAGGTGTTTTGAGGCAAAATAACTTTATTAATGTCTTTATTATTCTAAACAATTTAAATATATATCACAATAAATGGATTTATGAAGGCTAGATTCTTTTAATCTGGTAAAATAATTTCTAGCACCTCACCTGGAAGAGTAGTTTTATATTTTCTCACAACCCTTGAGCACGATACTACTGGATCCGAAAAAATTAAATAAATCCGTTAGAGTGTCCTTTCTTTAAGTTTTACGAGCGTTAAATTAACAAGGAAAGATATGAGACGCGTAGCTTTGTACCACGTTCTTCTTACTTTATTTCGCTTCAGATCTTCAATAGATCTTTTTGAGTTGATACTGGTACTTGATGAAGATCTTGTTATATACTTGTCCATAGTGTTTGATAATGAAGAATTATCGATAAGCAATTTCGACTATGACTACATCACTATGTTGAAAAAGGACGGATCAACATAAAAACAAGTCGCTATCAGGATAAGATGTAAACGTACGCGCGCACCGAATGAATGCAACTCGCGCACTGAGCTTTTATTGTGGTAGGTTCGAAAAGTAAGCAAAAACCAAAAAACGGGACCTTCTTTGTGCTCCCCCCCCCCCCCCTCGGGCTCACCTGGGAGGGGTCAGGACTTTTAGTAAGTTTATCTCCTAACTATTCCAAACAAAGTCTTTAAGTCAAAGTTTCTGCTTTGGACTTTTCCATCCACAAGTTATTCGTTTACTAGGCTATAGAGACAGTCTTTATCGATTTATACCATTTTAATTCAAATACATATTTATTTTACACTAGCCGATACGCGCGGTTTCGCCCACTTGAAATTTGGTGCCCGTTCTAACTTCCCGTGGGAACTTTTTCTCGTGATTAGATAGTGTTATTCCAGACTATACTCTATCTCTGTATCAAATTTCAGTCAGATCCATTCAACCGTTAGAGCGTGATTGAGTAACAAACATCCATACATCTTCACAAACTTTTACATTTATGATACTATATTATGATGATACTGATGCGCGCGGATTCGCCAGTGTGAAATTTGGTTCCCGTTCCCGCTTCCCATGCGAACATATTCCCGGGATGAAATGTAGCCTATGTGTTATTCCAGATATATTCCAATAATCTTGGAATATACCTGGTGAAATTTGGAACGGGAGCCCAATCCGTTCAGCTGTTGGTGCGTGATCGAGTAACAAACATCCAAACATCCAAACATCTAACATCCAAACATCTTCACAAACTTTCACATTTATAATATGAGTGGAATGGGATAGTAGGATAGTAGGATTTACCGGTTGTCACAGATACTTACCGGGCACGGCAGCTTCGGGAGTCCAGCGGGAGTAAGTGGGACTGCGCCGCCTCTTTCTGCGAGCAGCTCATGCTCGTCAAAGAGCCGGCGGGGCAGGAACGGGAGAGAACTCTCCCACCCGAGTTCCGAAATAGTGACGTGAGCAATTCACGGAGGTTCCTCCCCATCACACCCGACGCCCACCAAAGACGTGAGATAGCAACCGAACCGCCCAGGGGGCGGTTCGGTTGCTATCTCACGTCTATCGGGACGTCACGTCTATCGGGAGGCCGCAGTGGTGGCCGTAAGTCTGTTGGGAGTCCTGGGACTTAATTCCGAGGGCTTACCTGGGGCTCCCAAACATAGGCTGTTGGGCATTATGTGAAGTTTTTTAGTCGGTAGGAGTCCGGCATAGCATCCATGATGGATTTTTCCTCACGTTAAAAAAAGGATAATAGGATTTAAAGTCCGCATAATATACACTCGAGAGCAATGAATCCGGGTCACTTAAAGAATGTTAAAAATCTCGGAAACTAAAAATGATAGGTTAATGCAATAAATTGTATTTAATAGACAATGTAATACTCCTTAAATGAAAGTAAAAAAAATATGAGTCACCATACATTTTATTAACACAAAATTACATAAAGAAAAAACTGCTGATCTCTCCTTAAAACAAAAATAGGAAACATGAAATTTTTGAACTTTATTACGATTTTCTTGAAATTTAATACTTCGTATTGCCTCCTCGTGCTTCCATTACTGCGTTTACGCGGTTTGGCATGCTGTACACCAAGTTCCTTATACGATTTTGGGGAATATTCTCCCATTCCTCTGTGAGAGCAATTTTGAGCTCACGAAGCGTGATTGGGGGAGGGTTTCGTTGTTTTACGCATCTGCCTAGCTCGTCCCAAGCATGCTCGATCGGGTTGATATCCGGGCTGCGCGCTGGCCACTCCATACGAGTAATGTTCATCTCTTGAAGGTAGTCATTCACAATCCTACCTGTATGAGGTCGGGCATTGTCATGCATAAATATAGCATCCTCACCTAAATTGACCATAAATGGACCAACGTGATCATTGAGGATTTCTTCCACATATCTTACGCTAGTTAAAGAGCCGTTTTCTATGATCACCAGCTCTGTGCGACTTTCAGAAGAAATTCCGGCCCACACAAGTACAGACCCACCACCGTAGGCTACTTTTTCTTCGATGCATGCTTGCTTGAATCTTTCCCCTGGTCTTCGATACACTCTGTGTCTTCCATCGTGCTTGTAGAGCATAAATTTTGATTCGTCGGAGAACATAACTTTTGACCAATCTTCAATACTCCAATTTACGTGGCTCTGGGCATACCTTAGTCTCGAAATACGATGCCCACGCTCCAGTTTAGGGCCGTTTGCAGGTCTAAGGGGTTTTAAGTTAGATTCAGCAAGCCGACGTCTTACTGTCCATGCACTTGGGTTACTTCCTCCGAGGCGTCGAAACTGATTGGTGAGTTCAGTTCCTGTGAGAAAGCGATTTCGAAGCATGGTGTTCACCAAGTATCGGTCTTCTCGTGCTGTGGTACACCTGGTTCTGCCCGTTCCTGGTCTGCGTAGGTTAGAACCAGTTTCTTCGTAACGTCGGAGAACTCTTTGTACTGTTGACAGCGACACACCGACAGTCCTGGCTGTATCGCGCTGACTCCGGCCGGTTTCCAGCATTGTAAGTATTCTGGTGCATTCTTCAGGCGTAAGCGACATAATTTCAGCTTGATTAATGAATATAGAGCACTATCAACATGGTTTATGTACCCACATAAATGACAGATTACAAACAAAAGCAACACCAAATGCTGTAATTTCGTAGTTCCATCTTCGAAAGTGGCCCTTTTTCAAATTTGATTTTTTTATGATATAACTTTACAATAACTAAGAAGTTTTAATACCTTCATTTAAGGAGTATTACATTGTCTATTAAATACAATTTATTGCATTAACCTAGCATTTTTAGTTTCCGAGATTTTTAGGATTCTTTAAGTGACCCGGATTCATTGCTCTCGAGTGTAGATAGCCAAATTTCAGATTGTTGTGGAAATAATGCATATCTATCGTTTTATCTAATCAATCGAACGATTATGTAGTCTAGTTAAATCTTAATTTACTTTGTAGAGATTCAAAAGTACTTAAAGTTGAAATTATGTCGAAATCATTATGAATTGCATTGTATTCAATGCCTTTTAGTATTCGAGTAATGGTGCTTCCACACGGACTATTTTAAAATGTTTACTAACATTAGTTAACATTGCTAGTATATATTGAAATGTTTTATAACAATGTGATCAATCACTGAAGCGCTCGTGACCCCGCGGACTCAGTGTTCTGTAAACGATCACTGCAGTAAGCAACTTTCACTATGGCCGGTCCATGAATGGGTGACCATCCATGTGATCACTTTGTGACATTTATTTGAGCGTTTCCGTGCTTCGGAAGGCACGTTAAGACGTTGGTCCCGGTTGCCAGTAAAATGGCAGTCGTTAAGCTAAGTTGAAGGCTTTATTTTCAACAGCAGGCAGTCACAACCTGCGCCTGTCCATTTTAACACGGCAATACGGCTCACCACCTATTACGTGGGACAAATTATACAAAGGTGAAATGTGGGCATATAATATGCCTCTGCCTACCCCTTCGGGGATAAAGGCGTGACCATATGTATGTGATCAATTAAAATGTTATAAATTGCTGGCATATCAGATAACGTCTATTAAACATTTCCTAAAGAAATGTATCAACACCTATACTAATACAAATGCTAAAAGTTTTTCTTTAAGCTATGGTATCAATACAGAACATTTTTGTGTTTAAGGATTCCGTACCTAAAAGGAAAAAATGGAACCCTTATAAGATCACTTTGTTGTCCGTCCGTTCGTCCATCCGTCCGTCCGTCTGTCTGTCAAGACCATTTATCTCGTGAACGCGTAAAGGTATGGAGTTGAAATTAATACTAATCAAGGTCTCTGGAACCTTGATGCTGTATAAAAATCAAACTTCTAGTTAAAGCAGAAAAAAAATACGGCTACTAATACCGTCGAAAAAGTGTACTTTGTCACTCCAAGGGAATCAAAATTAATAGGGTAAACTTCCCGTTAACCTAGAACTATGAAATTTTTCAAATTGGTAAAAATCTAAAACTTGCACGTTTGTGACGTAAACATAAGAAAACGGCGTTTAAAGTTGGCCAAATAAATAGTAATTCACAAAATACTCTGATATTTGCACCTACTGATTTGCCAATCTTTCGTAAACTTATAGAATCGTTTGTTTACAAAACAATCATATTAGGCTTCAATAGTGTATATTTACAATTATTTAAACTACTAAGGTAAAAACAAGCATTAAACTCACATGATGGAAATTTTGATAAGAAAATGTGCACCTACTTTTAAATACATCTCATTTTCTGAACTGTTAATACTCGTAGTAAGTTTATTATTGAATTCCGTTGTATTTTATAATACTAGCTTTTGCCCGATGTTTGTATTTCACATAATTCCACATAGATCTCAATAAAATATGTTTACTGATTGGGAGAACAGAGAAATAAATCGCGATCTTTAGTTCTTTTTTTTAGATAGCAAAGGTAGGGCCGGCTGTATAGCCAACACGTACCATAATACAATTTGCGTTCGATTTCTATAAATGTTTTAATTTCTGAATTTAAATCACTAAGCCGGATTCGACCAAAATCGGAGTAAGACTATACTAGAAAATAACTTGTAGTAATACTAAAAGTAAATAAACTAGTACTTCTGCGCAGAGTAGACATCGCGAGCAACCAGAAACCAAACCAAAAATTCTGTGAGACGCGTACCTATCTGTATAGGACCCGGTACGTACAAGACTTAGCTATCAGGCAGGTCTCATGACCTGAAACTTAAATCCGGATGACTTTGTTTGTATAATGCCATTATAATAAACTATCGACATCCTTATCGATACCTATCCATGACCATTTGAATGTAAACAGCCCTTTTTATTTCTGCCTTATATATCCTCCAAATATGCATTTACACATTAATTATTGTGATAATTATGAAGGAAAATGCATAATCTACGTTATGAATTGGACTTTCAGTGAAATTTCACATCCAATTGGCAAAATATGTACGGCAAAAATGCAATGAACGAAGTCATAAATGACCTGTTAAACGAGTCTTTCTTCATATAATTGCGTTTTCTAATATTCTATTCGGTTATATATTAAAATACCAGAAATCAAAATGCCTTTACTTAAAATGCATTAGACCAAAATACCCGAATTCGAAATACCTTAACATTCAAAATACCTTATTTCAGTTCACCTTACCTTATAATGTCTAAACTTAAAATACAAATAATTATTATATCAGAATTCAAAATACAAATTTTCAAATATCCTTAATTTAAAATACCGAAAATAGAATACAATGTGAATATAAAAAAAAACCATAACCTACCCAGTTTATCGCTATAATCTACTGGGTATTATTAGGTATATATTATGCTATACCAGTTCATTATAATAGCGCATAGTTAATAAATGAATGATTTAAGAAATAAAGATTTATTGCCACTCACACGTTTTGTTATTTGACTTTAACTTATTTTGCCTTTTGAATATTGATATTTTGATTTCGGGTATTTTGGGCTCAGGCATTTTAAGTAAAGGCATTATGATTTCTGGTATTATGACGGTATACCATTCTATTCACACACTAAACATGACACCATCGTTGAAAATATATAGTTTACTATTTTAATCGTAATATCACTACAGATTGTTGAATATTATGAATAACTTAGAGCCGCCATAGGATTTCACAGGATTCAACGATTCAAAATACTGACATATGAGTACACAATTTGCTTTCTCTTTTCCTCTCGAGCTAAGTGTTCTGGATAATGAGGTTTCGCTCGCACGCTTTGTATATCTATTGAGAGTAGCGAAAAAATCTAAATCTATGGTTTGTATAGACGGAGGTACTGACGGATGTACGGAACCCTCGGTGGGTGAGTCCTACTCGCACTTGTCCGGTTTTTTATCATAATGTCTACTATACTTTCCAACAAGTCGAGTTAAAGCACCAGTTAATGAAACTTTTTATTACTGCTAATATAATTGTTAGATTTCCATTTAATATTCTTGAGACACAGATTACAGTTTATTATTGTTTCATATCCCAGGTATCAATCTCATTTAAAATCAATATCTAACTTCATTCTATAAAAGAATCATGCAACAAAGCAAAAGACTAACGCGCATTTTATATTATTTCCGTAGAATCTAGCAAACCCTTCGTAAAACAAAAAAATATTCCTCTGATTTATCGTTCACCTCATTTCATTCTCACCTTTCGTCATTCAGTCTGTCTTTTAGACGTCCCTTTTTATCCTTTAATATTATTTTATATCTTTTACCTGTAATACAAAGAGAAAATGGAACTTCTTCATCCCAATTCAGCGCGTTTAGGTACAATCACAACGAAATTCATATCACGTTTCTTTGTTCGAAGAAAAACTGTGAGAGCCGTTTTGTAACTCAGAAAGTTTATTGATTGACCGCGTTTGTGAAAAGTAAAACAAGTTTCCTTTTTCTTTAAGTACAGATGGGTACTATAGAGCTAAGTCTTTCGAACAAACATGTTTTCATGAAGCATTAAAATGACGCCAGCTACTTGATGAAAAATCTCTGTATTGTTTAGAGATAGGGCCATGGTTGTAAGGGAAAATCTAGTCTAGTCGAAGTATCAAGCTCACATAATAAATGACTGTCTTTTCATGGACTTACTTAATGAATTCGGTCTATGGTACTACTATATATTCCATACTTAGAAAATCTTTTTTCAACCAAAGAGGCGTTTGAATTACTCGTAGTAGCACAAGTCGTTAGCAAACCGTCTTTGGTAAACACTTTCAAAATAATTTGTTGTGTTTAGCTCTTATTCAAAACTTCTCTCAACGTCGCTCAGCGAACAACATTTATCACTAAACAAAAATTTACAATCATTCAAACTTGTCATGGGTCATCGTCTACCGAATTAGTCACAAGAATATAAGGCTTACCTCCAAAAACAGCAAATATCGTATAAAAACTGTAAAACTATCATTTTTTCCTTTATATCATCCTAGACACGAAATCGGTCTCACGCACGTTCATCTTTGTTGTTTTCGTGAAGACCTGATCTGGTTTTCTTTTTGTAGTACACCTCAGTGACACATGGGCTTGATAATGATAAATTGCCAGTTCAGAACGGGACATAAAAATATATTTAAGGAAAAGTCCTCTGGACGTGACTTATTTTACGTTTTCTGTTTTATTTCGTTTGATTTTTACTGATCGGGTGTCATTTTTTTCCTATAACGAGAGTTAAATCGTACATTGGTCCTTGCAAAAAAATACGTCTCTTACATTAATCAATCGTGGAACTTTTTAACACAATTCTGTGATAACACTTATCACAGTTTCATACAAAACTGTAAACTTAGACGGTTACTGTTTTGATTTATGGAGAAAAGCGCTCGTAACTCTGTATTACTCGCTGCAACAGCTTTCAAATTTGCCCTTGAGAAATTATCTTGCATAAAAAAGCCTGTTCGTCGAGATAAGCATGAAATTATAAACTATATGTTATAAATTATAAATATTCTTTCGCTTCTAGCCAAGGGAGTGATCTAATACAAATTAAATATAAATTCCTAACTGCTTTTTCTGTCAACAGATCTAAATATCAACATACTCAGATTATGTATGGCGCGCATAGTTTATATTTGGCCAATTTTAATATTTCATGTCATCAATTTTCAATTTACCATATCTATACAGTAAATTGTTTAGTCAATGACAAAATTATTAATTTTTAGAGTCCACCATCAAAATTTATGTTGGTATTTTTTTTTTAAATATTTGTGAACACAACATCATCTGGCCCAAATTAAACTAATTATAAGCTTGTGCTTTGGATCTAGACGACTGATATACATTAATATATTTTTCTAAAATATCATATTATACATAGAAAACACCCAAACTCCGAAACAAACATTTGGTGTGTTTGGTGTGGTGTTGAATGGTTATAAAAAATAACCACAAAGGCTAATGCGGGAGCTTCACTCCGCTCCCGCATTAGCCTTATTGAAGTAGTAATTAAATTAAAGCCTTAAATAAATGATAATATTACCATAAAATTTATTATAAATTCAAAAAAAATTTACTTTGCCTTTATGTTTTTTTGTCATAACAAACCATTTGACCAAATTTTATTGTCTTATGATTGTTTGCTAAAATAAATCATTTGATTAAAGAGCAAATATTGATTTTATCTTTTGTAATATTCTGCCAAATAAAAATTTTACGTAATGAAAATGTTTGTACTAAAATTACTCCAAACATTGCATTGATTGGTATAAAAAAGGTTGCCAAAAATTGTTTGGTTAATTTTTGCCAAAATCTTTTCGGTCAAACAGCTGGCTCCCCTAAGCCGAAGGTTAAAATAAGTTTTACCTAGCAAAATATTCAACGATGACTTTCCTATTCAGTCTGCTGGAAATTCCGTTTTGATATTTCTTTATAAGTATAAGGGTCGATGTAAGGATTATTAGTGTTTGCACAGGTCGCTTAAGCGAGGCAAGGAAAACACAAATTGTTTGCAAAGGGCACTGCTGAGTTTGGTCAGCGATTAGGCTTACTCAAAACATCAAAGGTTCTTTCTATCTCCTTTCGTAAATGCAAAATATTTTAAATAGCAATATCTTAGGTAGATATTTGATGTTATGGTTGAGGTTGAATATAAGTACTGTAAAACTAATTAAATTAATCAAAATAAATCGTGCATCGTCTGGCAGACAGTAAATGTTGTTCTGGAGCTCTAAATATTCAGGTTAGGTTGGAGGCCATGAAGACGTTACGATGAAAAAAAGGCTATGAAGGCTAGGCACATCTAGTTGATAAATTTGGTGTTCCTGCAACAAGTACCTAGTACTGCTGTAGCAAACATCTCTTCTGCAGTCCTAAGTGTTGTTGTCTATTTCTTTAAAAACTGGCTAAATTTCAAAATAGCTTTGTATGGCATTGTTGTGTGCAATCGGACAACTGTAAAATACTTACTGAAAGAAAGAAAGAAAAAGAAAGAAAAAGAAATTTATTTCACATAGGCATTTACAGATGCTCTTGTAAAACGTCCAGAATATAAATCAAAATCTACCACCAGTTCACAACGCGACCCATCTGAGAAGAACTGGCAAGAAACTCAGCGGGTTATTCTTTTTAGAGCTCTATTTACAAAATGAATCTAAAAACTATGCATTTGACATTTTTTTGAGAATCCAGTAGAGCAGGTTATTTCCAGGCTTCTCCATCCAACAAATAATCACCAATTGTATAGTAGCCCCTGCAGTACAATTTACTTTTTACAACCTTTTTAAATTTATTAAGGGACATACTTTTAATTTCGTCTGGTAGCCTGTTGTAAAAGCGTATACAGTTACCCATGAAAGAATTGCTGATTTTGTGCAATCTGCTATGATAAACAGCAAGGTTACTTTTATTTCTAGTGTTGACATGGTGTCTATCACTTAACTTAGCGAATCTATGTAAATTTCTTTGTACGTACAGAAGATTCTCAAAAATGTATTGTGATGCTACTGTAAGAATTTTAACCTCTTTGAATTTCTCGCGCAGAGAGACCCTTGGACCTAATCTATATATAGCTCTTATGGCCCGCTTTAGTAAAATAAAAATTTTATCTATGTCTGCAGCATTGCCCCACAGTAGAATACCGTAAGACATTATGCTATGAAAGTAACTAAACTAGTAACTTTCATAGCAGTGTAACTACGTACTATACTATATAACCTGATGCGTCGCTCACGTATCAATGTCAAAACCCTTATTCTTAGAAATATAAATATTTTAGAGTAAGATGTTTTATTGTGTAGATACCAATGAAGAATCACAATAAAATGGCAAAATTTCAGAGAAGAGGTCCGAAACAAAACTGTGTAATGAACGAGCATTTCTTTGTTATTGAATTAATTAGAAAAAAAAATTGTCAAGTAATTCAAGGACGAACAAAAAAGAAGGGAAATTTATCCTTGTTTAAAATTTCATTGTGAGTTTCTGACAGCTTTAATTAATTTAAGTCGTTTGTTGCTATTTCATGCACGTTTGTTTAATTAAAATTTTCCGAAAATAATACAATACTTTTAAGTGCTTTTGGTAACTGAGCCATTTTGTAAGTAGACAATACAGATGAAACACCACGCCATGCAATGTAGACTTAAAGTTGTGTACAGTGCTTTTGTAAGATTTTGTATAGGTAATAATGTTGATTGACCAGTGACCGTCTGCTATTAAGGAAGAAAAACTTCACACCGAATTTACGCTCGAACTGGGTCGTATAACTCCAATGTCCAATGATTGGACGAAGACATAAAATCAGTCTACCTATTCATACATATTTAGTCATCATTGACGATGGACGTGCGCAACACCAAAGGTACCACCATAAAGAACTCTATACTGTAGACATGATATCCTTATAGGAGATTTACGTGTAATATACTACATTGTATTTCAAACACACGATTGCGGGTAGTAATAAAAACAAAGATTTTAGCGGAACGGTTTATTTTGACCGTTTGTTTATATCTTTATTTTGAGATTTCAGAGATCTGCTGATAAGTTTACCACTTCTAAAATAGGTACCTAAATTCTCAATGGCATCAACATAATATAAAAACTGTTTATATAATAACACAGTTAACCAATCGAAAATAAGTCTATTGTGAAGGATTCTATAGTTCATGACATACACCAGACAATCAAGTAAGATTTGTTCGCACAAAAAAAATTACGCTTGGTATAGTAAAACTATTACCGTGTATTACGCTATAACATTTAATATTATTCAAAGCATGATAAAACTCCGGTGACATTTTTATTGGTCCCGTTTTTATCTACAAAAACTATGTCACTTTACAGTCCATTGACTTATTCTGCCGGTTTCATTACGCACTATCTCACAGCTGTTACAGCAACGACAACGTTTCTTCTACTCTTGCTTTTACTTAGTTTTACAATTTTATAACTAAATTTATGCTTTTCATGAAATTCAAGACTTTTATTGTCTCCTCCATTTGTGCTCTTTTTGATATCAGATTTATTTAATTTTCTTTTTAATTTTATCCATCTGTCGTTTTTCCAGTCGTATTTCTTCCCCATCGCTAGAAGAATATCATCAAATTTTGGCCAAGGTGAGTTAAGAACTTCATTTTTTTCTGATTGATTGTTTTTCACTGTTACTTTAATTAAATTATCTTCGTTTATTATTAGATCTGATGATAAACTATTGGTGACATTATTCAAAGGGTGATCAGTGCCTTCCCCAAGTTTTACTGTATCCTTTTGAAAATTATCTTCATTTCTTAAATATTTTAAGTTTATTTCATTAGCCGCCTCGTCTTTGTGTCTTTCATCTGAATATTTGTCGTAGTAGCTTTCTATCTCGTATTCAATTTTTTCTGTAAGAAATTTCAAATACATCAAATTCAAATATGACTTAAGTACCTCTTGGCAAATATTTGTAAGGTATTAGACATAATGAACTACGCTTACGCAATTATTTTTAGCAAATAGAAACAACATAAATTTATAGACATGTCATTTTGAATTCTTTTCATACTTTATATACTTAAGTTCTATTTTAAAAAACAATTTAATTATATAGCCATTAGTACCTACGTAACGGGATGTCAATTGAAAATGTAGGAAACTAGTAAAAGTTAACTGATCGTAGGTTTATTTTAGATAAATTATTCTACACAGATTAATTTGTACCTTACATACATATCTTTATACATAGCAAGTTAAATAAAAGCTATAATAAACAGACTTATAAAATAAAAATACTAAAAAACAGTTGATTCTGAACCCCTTGTTTATCTGATTTGAGTCAAAATATATTATAATATCGAACGAAACATTCATTAATATCAATCGACTAAACTTGTCACTTTTGGCCTTCACGTATATAATATTTAATCATGTATTCTAGCACGTCAGATAATATCTTACCTGCCAAGTTCCTATATAGCTCAATATCGTGTCTAAGATTTTCTCTGTCCTTTTCTTTCCATTGGCCATCACCTTGGTCTGTGGGAAATAAATTAAAGCTATATTTCTACTTTGACAGTAACTTAGACTTGAATAGAAATATCTTAAAGGTTGAATCGCAATGATTTCATTTTCTTTGAATTCTATAGAAATGTCGAATAATGTTTTCTTGATAGCAAAGGCGAAGGCGATATTTTATACGCTTCTTAAATGTGTTAGAATATACTTACTACATGCTGATACTGTAATTCAATAAAATAAAACTGAAAGTTACTTCTACTTATTCGACTTACCTATAAAAATCAGGCAGATTATCGCAAAACACAAGTGACTGTCCGTCGCAAGATTATACATTTTTCTATTTTTTGACCTGTAACAGAAGAAGACATATTTAAATTTGAAAACTGATATGACATGTATGTTAAACTTAAATCTAAAATAAGTGATTTAGTGGAATCATTTTATAATTCCACAAAATCACGTTTATTGGATACCCTATTCCTATTGTATTATTTCATGTTAGAAATTATAGAAACTGTGGTAGGAATTTTAAAAATTAGATTTTTTGCAACAAAATGTAATTCATGTTGTAGATAGGGGAAACCCCTGTTGTTGGACCTTGCTTACCGAGCTCACTCTGAAAGCAAAGTGTATGCATCATATCAATTCCTCAGAGCACAAGCCATATTATTTTATCAAATTAATGGGCATCGCAAATAAGTCAATAACAAATATAAAAAGAAGTGTACGTATGTTGCACAACTTTCCACTCGTTATTCGTAAAAGTTTTTGAAACTCGCTCCAAAGCATACCGAGTTAACAGTAAAATTATTAGGCGAAGTATGCTTGTGTTTTGAGCGCCTGAAAGTACACAAAAGTTTAAGGTGGACTTTTCAATTACGCTCCAGTTGAATAAAATAATTTGTATTGAATATTTAGATACCCACTTTATAATTATATTAATTCAATTCGTTCATTCAATTCAATTTATTTCCAAGAACTTGGTTGGTTACAGATTTATTATTTAGCTTGTTTGAATCCTATTAGACATTATATTCTTCGTTCGTAAAGTTATACCTAACTACCTCGGGATGTGTGATACAAATAGAAGTTAGAAGCGCTGTTGTACACACTTACTAACATGTTTATGTATTGTCTACACTAATATTATGAAAAGGAAAAAAATGTTTTCTGTGAGTGTGTATGTGTGTATAAATGTTTGTAATGAATAAACTCAAAAACTACCGTGCCGATTCCAAAAGTTCTAGCACCATTAGAAAGCTACATTCACCATGAGTAACATAGGCAATATTTTATTCCTTTATCCCCACGTGTCCGCTTGTCATTTATAAAAATATAAATAAATAAAAAATAATTTGTGAATAGATATTTTTTTTTAACGTGAGGGAAAATCCTTCATGGATGCTATGCTGGACTCCTACCGCCTAAAAACCCTCACGTAACGCCCAACAGCCTACCGACGGTCGGGAGCCCCGGGTAAGCCTTCGGAAGGATGTCACAGGACTCTCAACAAATATCGTATTTCTATTAGGTTATAATCATAAAACATAGTTAATAATACTATATATTATGATAGTGAGTTATAAATCATAATTATATTATTTACAGAAACATTCTTTTATCTTTTTCTTTAAAAGCAAGAGCGTCGCTCAATGTTAAGTAGATAATTCTGAGTTCTTTTTTTTTACCAAGTATTTGACAAAGATAGATAGAAATTGTGATAGGCAATGGGGCTAAAAAGTTTTTTTTACTGCATTATTTTTGGTTTGATAATGTTGGATTCGTTAACTTTCATTCTCGATTGATAATGAGTTTAATGGGTTGATATTTAGATTTTAACAGAGTAAGTTCATTATCTACTAGTTTTCTCTCGCTATGTCTAAAATGTATGTGTAATGTAAATCTGTAAATGTAAATCTAAAATGTATGTAACCTTCGTTCGCGAGGTGATTTTAGACATAACCAAATAACTTTGACCTCTCCAATGCATAGAGCTTTTAGTAAAACATAGGTCAAGCTGTATTATCATTTCCGCTGAACGGATTTTGATAAAACATACAGCAATATATAAGTTGAAAAATTTTCTATAAAATCTTAATAGTACAATTATGATCAAGCCACTGAATTTTGCTCCAACCCCAAACAAATAGAAAAACAAACAGATATGAAGAAAAAAATTATAGATTTAGACTCAGGAGCCCTAAATTCGTCGATTACAGTTTTTTACCCGAACTGCCGAAGAAAGGAGGGTAAGTAATGTTTTTCGAGACTATGTATGTATGTATGTATGCATGTCCAATTTTTGTCACGTCCTACAGCCTGAACGGCTTTACGGAATTTGACATGCGAGATGTCGTTTGATTCGTCGTGATTGTGTGAGTGATACCAGGTATATTTTTTTTTTAGAAAATCAAAATGTCAGACTTTTGGCGCTAGAATGAAATTTTTTCTTGCACGCTCTAGATCCTGAACGGCTTTACGGATTTTGACACGCAAGGTGTCATTTCACTAGTCGTGAAGTTACACCAGGTATAATAAAATTCCTAAAAAAATACAAATAATTAAAGCGCTATAATTATTTGACTGCGATGGACGCAAAAACTACTGAACCGATTTTGATGCAGTTTTATTTGTTGATAAGGTCTTGGATATCAATCAGCAATCGGTTGAGAAAAACCGAAAATATGACTAATAATATAACTAAGGTCGAATTTCGGAGAAGTTCCGTCACTACATAAAAATTAATAACTCCACTTCTAAGATAATTTAAAAGTTTTAAATAAACTTCATTATTAAGATTACAAAAAACCCGACTGCAAAGTAAAATACAACTGAAAAACAAAAAACCAGCTCTACATTTCTTTTGCAATTTTCTTTAGCTACTTACTGTTTTACTTTGTCGGCAATATTTGCAGCCGGGAACAAGCTATGGAAACATTTAGCTATTTTGTAAACCACCACTCGCTTGACAAAGCTTCTTCCTGCTGGCAAATGTTGCCGGTAAAATAAAACAGTAAGTAGCTAAAGAAAATTGCAAAAGAAATGTAGAGCTTGTTTTTTGCTTTTCAGTTGTATTTTTACTTTGCAGTCGGGTTTTTTGTAATCTTAATAATTAAGTTCTTGAATGTACCGGCACAGCTATTTTTACAATTTTATTATAGGAGAGAAGAAATTAATTTGCAGTTTAATTATACTGGTTGAATTTATAGTCGTTCTGGAACGGAAAGGTTTAGGCACAGTTTCGGTAACAGAAGCGATCGGCACTGTCAATTTTAAAATCAACAAAAAAAATTACGAAAATGTTCCCTGCGTCGAATTATGTTCTCACTTTTGGGATGACTCCGCGAGGTATTTACTAGACGCGCTTGACGCTATGCATAGTGTCAAGCGCGTCTGTCGTCTGCGTATAATAATAAAACGAATTGACAAAATTGTCAAATTTTGTCAATTTATTTTGTATCCACGACCATCATAATAATACATTGTTAAGAAAGTTCGCAAGCGCTTTCTTACACAAACGAGGGGATATTATAAGGTCAAAACTGCTCTACTTCGCCATTTTAATGATTTAAGTAGGTAAACGCTATTATCTGATCTAACATATTTTGTTTTTCATGTTACAAACCTTTGTACGTATTTGAGGGACCTATAAAATAAAAATACTGACATCCACGACTAGTCTTTATAGCAGTCTACCTAACGTTCAGTAAATACTGTGTATTTACTGAACATCTACCATTACACTGTAATCATTTTAACGATGTTCTTATTTCGAATTTGACTAGTGTGTCATAAGTTTAAATAGCAGGTATAGTTCATTCACTGTCCTTGAGTGGCTCGTACAAACAACATAATTCAATGCAAACATACCCTCGGCTTGTCAAACAAAGTTCCAACATAAGTAAATTAGTGTTATCAGTACGTATCACAAAAATACACACTACTGCCACAAAATAGCTACAGTCCTCTTGTTTTCTTTGGATATGAACACTAAATTTGAGATAACATACATTACATCAGATATACATACGAATTGTCACGTCTTAATTTGCAAGGGGTAGGCAAAGGGGGGCGCCGCCTACGTGTCTTCGCCGAGGACTATCGGCCACCATGACCCTGAGGACGGTGAGAGGGCGGCTCACCGTCCTTACAGAAGCAGGCCCCCATGACGACAGCGTGACGTGAGCAATTCACGCACGCCCAAAGACTTCTATATAAACTGAGGTAGACATGCCCTACGCACCGATTTTTGAAACCTATAAACTGCGCTAATTAGCAGCGTTGCTCGCACTGTTGTGAGTCAAAACTTCGAGAGTAGGTACTGCAATTGGAGTCCATACGCCTTCTCTTTTACTCTTGTTCTATCCGTATATTACTATTGTGTGTGGTGACAATTACGTAAATAGTATTTATAAGTGAGTGTAGTCTTAGCTATGTGTGTGTTTGAGGATTGCTTTTGAAATCTCGCTTGTTAGAGTACGGCGCGTGTACCTCAGTTTATATAGAAGTCTTTGCGCACGCCCCCCTTAGAAGCAGGATCACACCCGAAACCCCCCTAAGACGCGGGATAGCACCCGAACCACCCCCTGGGCGAGGCCGCAGTGGCGGCAGTGGGTCTGTTGGGAGTTCTGGGACATCCTTCCGAGGGCTTCCCCGGGGCTCCCAACCACAGGCTGTTGGGCGTGACGTAAGGTTTTTTAGTCGGTAGGAGTCTGGCATAACATCCAAGAGGATTTTTCCTCACATTAAACAAAAAGAAAAAAAAAGGGGTAGGCAAAGGCAAATTTTAAATTCCATTTTATTTGTGCCATGAACACGAAGGAATTTTCTCTGTGCTCATGGCGCTTTCAACAATGCCAAAGTAACGGAAAATCGTGAATCTGGTAAATATTCACAAAATTGTTCAGATAACAACCATACTTTTAAAACTGGCGTAGGTGCTACCATTTTCTACTAGTATGCGATGCAGTTAAGTTTAGTTGTATGAATGTATTTAATTTTAATAAGATTGCTAAATAAACGAACTTTGCGTTCTAAATTACTAAGTCAGTCACAACCAATGAGCGTCTGAATTGATAACAAATTGGTAGGCGGTAGCATGCATTCTAGAATTAATTTATTTTAATTTATTTTATGTATGAAACAATACAAGTTTACAACTAACGCCAAGACGCTTTTAATGTTATTACTGACTAGCTGATGTCAGGCGATTTCATCCGCATATTCCTCGTTTCTGTGAGAACATGGAAATAAAAGATATATGTCTCTCGCGGATAATGTAGCGTTCCAATAGTGAAAGAATATTTTAAATCGGCTTAGTAGTTTCGGAGCCTATTCGATGCAAACAATCATATCTTTCCTCTTTATACTGGGTGGCGCAAAAGTAATGACCCTATTTGGTTCAGCTACAACTTTTTTACTAAATTAGAAAACGAGAATTAATTTTTATATATGTATATTCGTGCCATGAAATTTCGTCGCATTAGGATTTGAAAATGATGTCTTTTAAATGGTGACCTCTAGAGTTGATGCAAAGTTGAGCCCTATTTATGACATTCTCCATAACTTTCCGCAACACTTCCTGCGATATGTTCCGTATTTCTTGATGAATGTTTTCTTTTAGGGCTGCAAGAGTCTGTGGCTTGTTCACATACACCAAAGATTTCAAATAACCCCAAAGAAAGAAATCTGGACAGGTCAGATCGGGTGATCTTGCAGGCCAAGAAAAATCGCCAAAACGAGAGATAACACGGTCTAGAAAAGCGTCCCTCAATAAGTCCATAGTGTCGCGCGCTGTATGTGCCGTGGCACCGTCTTGTTGAAACCAGATATGCTCCAGCCCCAGTTCATCCAAACTGGGTATCAAGAACTCACGTAACATGGTTCGATAGCGTTCGCCATTGACAGTAATTGCATTGCCTGCCGCGTCTTCGAAAAAATATAGTCCGAATACTTTTTCAGCACAGACGCCACACCATACAGTAACTTTTAGTGGGTGCAAAGGTGTTTCTTGAATAATGCGTCCGGAAGAGTCCGTCTGGAAATACCCAATTGCGTGGCACGTCGCCTCGTTGATGTTTCTGGACACTCTTCCACATCTTCACGCACAGCATCGATGTTTTCGGCAGAACGGCCTGTTCTTGGTCTGCCGGACTTAGGTCTATCCAATGTTGAGCCAGTTGCTTCGAGGCGTGTGGCAAAGCGTCGAATTGTGCGACCAATCGGTGCCGGACGGTGGGGAAATCGTCGACGAAATTCACATTGTGTTTTTATCACTGATGAATTATTCCGTAAAAACATTGACACGATTATTCCACGTTCTTGCGGAGTAAAACGATCCATGTTTATTTTTAATAAATTTTACATTTGTTTTTTACAAAATTATCAATATCAGAATGTCAGGAGACGTCATTTAAAAAAAATATAAGTAATTTCTATAGTGCCATTACTTTTGCGCCACCCAGTACTATTAATAAGTACTTATAGATAATTTTCTAAAATTAAAATATTATTCTAATTTAGGGTGAATTCGACCAAATCAAAGTAAGACTATATTATACAATAACTTGTACCTCTTCTAAAAGTAAAGTTATTTCTATTTTACCAACAACTAATAAGCACAAATGGTAACCATACTGAAGTAGACTACTTCAGTATGGTTATCATAGTTACGTTCTGCCTATTAGTTGTTGATAAAATAGAAAATCACTTTACTTTTAGTATAGTCCAAGTTATTTTCTCCGATTTTGGTCGAAAAATAGAAATATGACATAATTATATTACAAAATTTAAAAAAAATGCAATATAATAGTTCTATTACCATTATCAATTAAATTAGTCTATGGCACTTCATTGCTGGATGTAGGCCTCTCCTAGATTACAGCACATTACACGGTCCTGCGCCTATCACATCTGTCACTTCCTGCAACCTTTTTCAGGTCTTCGGTCCAACTGGCATCGTCCTACCCCATGTGTACCAAGTCGCGGTCTCCACTCTAGAACTCGTATGCTCCACCGACCATCGGTTCCCCTACAGATGTGGCCAGCCCACTGCCACTTCAAAACGCACACTCTGCGAGCTATGTCAACCACTCTGGTTCTCTGATGGATAACATCGTTCCAGGACTTTATCCCTCAGAGACACCCCAAGCATAGCTCGTTCCAATGCTCGCTGTTCAACTTTAAGGGCATCGACGACCTTTACTGTTAATGTCGAAGTCTGGGCACTGTAGGTCGTAACTGGTAGAACGTACTGTACAGGTTAAATTATCACTAACTATAACTTATTTAAAAATTCTTTGGCTTTCTTATGAAGTTGTTCAAAATATCAGAGGATACATCTTCATCCGGATTTGGTTGGAGTAAGTCAGAACAATAAGGAGTAATCGCAGCTTGAGGTATGTTCCACGATGAAGGAGTTTGGAGTAACCTATGTTTGCGACACCAATTGCCGCTCAACAAACACTACCTCTCGGATGTGGCAAGAGTTCTAGAATGCATTCCACATCCGTGACTCTTGTAACGAGAGATTTTCCTTGAGTGATTGCGTGTGATCCTTTACTTTACAGTCAAAAATAAATAACTAAGTACGAGTATATTATTAAATTCATCAAATGCAGAAATAATAATTATGGAATTGATAAGTATCATTATCCGGGAAGCCTAAATTAGCCTTGATATTATATTTTGTCTATTGGGACTCTAATGATAAAGTCGATTAACCTTTGATATATTCGTTCAGCCGTGCCCTAGTTGGAGAATTATGAGCTCCCAAATGTTACATAGGTCTATTTTATCAGATAACATAATATCGATACCTCCTACATAAACACCTTATGAACTTTGATATACATAGGATTAGGAACCAACAATAAACAGTTATAATTATATTTGTTTTATGTAGGTATCAAAAAATTAGATTTCTTGAGTTGTGGTGTGGTAAAAAACCGGCCAAGTGCGAGTTGGACTCGCCCGTGAAGGGTTTCGTAGCAGCAAGTAACATAATATAAAAGTTCTTATAGTTCGTTGTAACTTTGATTGATGTTTAAACACGTTCGCAGTGGTAGTGATTTTCTAACCGAAAATTGTGGTTTATGACGTATTAAAAAAAAAAACTTCCAGCTCTATCTCGTTCAAACCAATTTTTGTTGGTAGTTTTTATGGCAATGTACATTATATTTTTTTTTTAGATTTATCATTTTCTTAGTTTAGAAGTTAGCGGGGGGGGGGGGGGGGGACACACACATTTTTTCACTTTGGAAGTGTCTCTTGCGCAAACTACTTTAGAAAAAAATTATGTTAGAAACGTCAATAGCATTTTTGAAGACCTATCTATAGATCACACATATGGTTTTGATAAAAAAAAAATTTGAGTTCCAGTTCTGAGTATGGGGACCCCAAAATTTACTGCTTTTTATCTAGTTTTATACAAGAATCTTAATGCGGTTTACAGAATACATCTAGTTACCAAGTTTCAATAGCACAGGCCTTATAGTTCCGGAGAAAAGTGGCTGTGACACACGGACGGACAGACAGACAGACAGACATGACGAATCTATAAGGGTTCCGTTTTTGCCATTTGGCTACGAAACCCTAAAAATCAAATGCTTAACCTCTTGAAAACATAATTTTTCTACATACATACATACACGTCACGCCTTTATCCCCTAAGGGGTAGCCAGAGGCATATTGTATGCCCACATTTCATGTTTTTAAAATTTCGCCCACGTATTAGGTGGTGAGCCGTATTGCCGTGTTGAGACAGACAGGCGCAGGTTGACACTGCCTGCGGTTGAAATTTTTCAAGCCGCCTAAAGAGGCCTTCTACTTGGCTCAACGACTGTCATTTTACTGACAATTGGGACCAACAGCTTAACGTACCTTCCGAAGTAAGTAAGCGCTCAAATAAATGTTACAAAGTGGTCACATGGATGGTCACCCTTCGAAGGACTGGCCATAGTAAAAGTTGCCTACTGCATTACTGCAGTGATCCTTTACAGAACACTGAGTCCGAGAGGCCACGAGCGCTTCTCATTCTCATTTATCCTAATTAAATAAATATTAAATAAATATTTAATAAATATTAAATAAATAACAAGCAACAATTAATGTTGAAAGGTTAGTTACTACAATGAAATTTAGGAATATTTTGGAATATAAGCGAATAGGTATATTCTGAAAGTAATACTCAATACTCAATAATAAAACAGATACTCTTATACTGAATGAATAATAATACAACACGGAAATTGTTAAGAAATTCTATTTAGAAATTTAGCATTACAACATTTCCGAACTCAAAAGGAACATTTTAAATGAAAAGATGTTACTCTTTTGCATTTGACGTCGCGGTTTGAAGTGAAATTTATGAAATTCTCCGTGAGGCGTGAAACTTTACCGACGATGCGGTGACTTTTTAATTCCTTCGACATTTTTTCATCTCTCTTATTAAATTACGACCTTCATAATGCACAATGTTGTTAACTCCACCTGCTGCTTTAATTATAACCGTATTTAGATTTTTTGGGTTACTTTTTAGCATTTTTATTTAGACGTTTTGGTCATTAGCTTTGTTTTTATATTAAAACGTAGCAGTTTGATTTTTTTACTATACATCGTATAATTTCTTTTCCACGATTTAAAAACACCAAGCAAATAAAAAGTAAAAGATTTTTCAATAGAATAAATCATATACTATACTTAAAATTTACTATTTACAGAAAGTTTTATGCCCAAGCCGGATTCCAGACTTGTCTACGTCGTAGACGTCATTGCTACACAGCTACGACGTGAGTGCTACGGCGAATCGTAGATGGCAAATAGTTAACCAAGCAAATGTGAGCGGGGGTGCTGGGTAGGACAACCTCCACGTGGTGCATCCTGGTAACGTGGACGACGATGTGGACTTCGCCTGAGGCGCACGTCGTCGCCCACGGCCAATAGTCCACCAAGGAGGGGGGGCCTTTATGGCCGGTTTGGAGTTCTCCGCATGCGCTCTGCTATGCAGAGCGTACTTAGTGGAGGACTCCCAGGGCGACGAGTACTTCGCCACTGAGTGATCAGTGGCGAAGTACACGGTTCCATAGGAACCATCGTTCGGCCGAGCCGTAACCCCGTCTGGCAACAGACGGGCACGGTGGCTCTTTGGAGTTGCGAGGAAGAAAACCTCTATAAAAAATAACCCGAATCTCACGCTCTGACGCCCGGCAATTTGATGCATCGCTGGGGGGAACTCAGTGCCTAGGGCGTCACTCCCACCTTCCCACCCTTCCCATCCTCACATCCTCTCCCAACTTCCCCCACTCCCACCCTTACGTCGGCGGACGCAAAACGCAAAATCTTACTATGGACGAAATTACAACGCAAGTTACTACCCAGGAGCGCACCCGGACAGTGTCCGGGGAATCGCTTGCCATGTCTAGGCATGGCGACCCCCGCCAGGGTTCATCTCTGGTGGTATATGGGAGGGGTCACCATAGTTTAGGCCCAGGGGTGTGCCTTAAAACCACCCCCAGTGACGCGGAGGTCGCGTCAACCCGTGCTGGCTCGGAGATGGAGTCGGCGGTCGACATGGGTACCGAAACCGAGGGTGCCATCGAGGGTAACCATGCCGACGTTAAAAGGAAGAGACCCAGGTCGAGCGGCGGAGGCCTGTTCCGTAGGCCTGGGTCGGAAACATCAACGAGTGAGGAGGACCTCCCTCGGAAGGTTGTGGCTACCACCGCGGGTAGAGGTCGGAAGACCGACCTCTACAGAGCGAAAGGGGGTAGAGTAGCAGCAGAGCCGCCGGCAATTGTGCCCCCGCTGCCAAGCGGGAAGGTCACGGAGGTGCCGGCGGCTAAGGAAATCATGGCGGCTCTTGCCCGCATTTCTGGCGCCGTAAAGGGTGCCAAGAATGTGGCGGGGAAGAAGAAGGTCGTGGCGGACGCAGTCACAGGCGCCACCAAAGCGTTGGAGGAGCTCCTCGAGAGGAGTGTCTCCAAGGAGGAGGGGAAGCTCCGGGCTCGGGTTGCGAGCCTGGAGGCGGAGCTTGTCGACTCCCGTAAGCAGCAGCAGCTGATGCGGGAGGAGATGGATAAGCTGACGCAGCTGGTCCAGGGGGCCGGGGAGGCTCGGGGTGTAAAAACCCCCGCTCCCCGTGCACCACCTAAGACGACACCATCGACGGTCCAGCTGCTGGAGGCCATCGAGCGACGCCTTGGCGTCCTTGAGGACCGGGCATACCGCCCGCCGCTGGCAGCTCCCGTCAACGCTTCATATGCGAAGACGGCTGCTCCCAGTGGGACTCCTGGTCCCAAGCCGATGGCCTCCGCCCCCAATAAGACGGCACCTAAGGGAAGTGGCAACCCTGCCTCCCCACAAACAGCCAGCACTCCTGCTGCACCCCAGTCCACCTCAAGAGAGGGGGGCTGGGAGGTGGTGGGAGCGAAAAAGAAGACGGCTAAGGCCGCAAAAAAGGCGGCGAAGGCCGCCAAGAAGGCGGCAAAAGTCGCCGCTAAAGCGGCAAAAGCCGCCGCGGCGAAGGCGCCGAAGAGGCTCCGCGCTCCCCGCTCCACTGCCGTCGTCATTACGGTGACGACGGAGGGCAAGGCGAAGGGCGTGGGGTACGCCGAGGTCCTGAGGCAGGCGAAAGCCTCAGTCGACCTCAAGGCCCTCGAGATAGAGGGAGGTCTCCGGTGCAAGGTGACGCGCACCGGAGCACGCCTCCTCGAGGTCTCCGGCGCCACCAGCGGCCCCAAAGCGGATGCCTTAGCGGCGAAGCTGCGGGAGTCGCTGAATGCGGGCGACGTCTGCGTAACCAGACCCAACAAATGCGCCGGGCTGCGCATTTCGGGTCTGGATGACGCGGCCACGACGGACGAGCTGATCTCCGCCGTCGTGGAGGCGAGCGGCTGCCCCCGTGATCAGGTGAGGTCAGGCGAAATCCGCTTTGGCCCCACTGGTCACGGGTCAGCGGTTGTGAACTGCCCAGTCGCGGCGGCTCAAAAAGTTGCGGATGGACGGAGCCTCCTCATTGGGGGCTTCCTGAGGGCGCAGGTGCATCTCCTGCAGCCCCGCGAAGACAGGTGCTATAGGTGCCTGGTCGTGGGGCATGTAGGAGTGCAGTGTACGGCGGAAGTCACCGTAGGCGACCGGTGCTTCCGCTGTAGTCAGCCCGGTCACAAGGCCCTTGCCTGTGACGCTCCGCCGCGCTGTTATAAATGCGTGGCGGAGGGCAAGGAGGCCAATCACCGGGCGGGCAGCAAGGCCTGCGCTGCCTCAAGGCCGAAGCCCTGTCCGTCCGCACGGGGGGGTGAGACGGAGGGTGCACTTTCGCGGCAGGGTGCGGAAATGGATGTCCATTGATGGACACCCATATCCGCATCCTGCAGGTGAACCTGAACCACTGCACTGGTGCTCAGGACCTTCTGTACCAGAGCATCAGGCAGTGGTCCATTAACATCGCTGTCGTCGCCGAGCCGTACTGGGTTCACCCGGGAAGCCCGGTGGATCTGGACGGCCTGGCGACTATCTTTGGGGGGACCGGCGCGGACGACTCGCGCCTAGCGCTTATTGCTAGGGGCCCGGGTTGCGTCGCGGCGGAATATGAGGGTGTGGCTGTCGTGGCCGTTTACATCTCGCCGAGCCTCGACCAGCATCAGTTTGAGCTATGGCTCCCTGAGCTGGACGTCGTTCTCGCTGCATGCCGGCCTCGCCCTGTCCTGGTCCTGGGAGACTTCAATGCCTGGTCGCAGGCTTGGGGCTCCCGGGAAACCAGAGACAGGGGGAGGAAACTGGAGGACTGGGTCACAACACGTGGCCTAGTCATCCTGAACCGGGGGAATGTCGCAACCTGGACGCGGCGGGGGCTCAGCTCGGTCATAGACGTCTCGTTTGCGACCCCTGAGCTCGCCCGCCGTGTCCAGGGATGGCGCGTGGTGGAGGAGGAGGAGACGTTGTCAGATCACCGATATATTCGGTTCGACGTCTCCCCTCCACCAAACCTGCCGCCAGCAATTGCGAATCCCCCGGAACCGCGTTGGGCACTTCATCGCCTTGATCGGGAGGCTCTCCTGGAGGCGGCCATCGTGCAGGCCTGGATTCCGTCAGCGGACAGGCCTGCCGATGTTGATACCGAGGTGGAGTGGTTCGGGAGAGCCATGTCGCACATCTGCGATGCGGCGATGCCCAGGGCTAGGCCCAGGCCGGCGAGGAAACAGGTGTACTGGTGGACGCCGGAAATCGCGCAGTTGCGCGCGGAGTGCGTTACCGCGCGCCGCCGGTACACCAGGTTTCGCCGGAGGCGTCGCCGCCCAGACGATGCGGCAGCCCGAGAGACGGAGCTCTACGATGGGTACAAGGAGGCCAAGAGGGCCCTCCAGACGGCCATCAAGCGGTCCAAAAAACTGGGCCGCGATGAGCTGATGGAGACTCTGGAGCGGAACCCGTGGGGGCGCCCGTACCTTATGGTAAGGGGCAAATTACGCCCTAAGGCGCCCCCACTGTCTCAGAGTCTCCAGCCGGAGCGGCTGGGGGAGGTCCTGGACTCCTTGTTCCCTTCGAGAGCGGAGGATCATATTTCTCCGCGCATGGCTCCGTCTCAGGCGCCCAACGCGGAAGGCAGCGAGAACGACGTGCCCGTAGTCACCGAGGGTGAGTTAGGGGCGGCTGTCCTGCGGCTTAAATCCCGCAGAAACACCGCCCCTGGACCCGACGGCATTCCAGGCCGTGCATGGGTCCTGGCTCTCGAGGAGCTTGGGCCTCGACTTATGGGTCTTTATAGCGCATGCCTCGAAAAAGGCCAGTTTCCCAAGGTCTGGAAGACAGGGAAACTGGTCTTGATTCGAAAGGCGGGGCGGCCGGCAAATTCCCCATCAGGGTACCGGCCGATCGTGTTGCTCGACGAGGTGTGCAAGCTCTTCGAGCGCATTATTGCACAACGCCTCGTCGGGCACCTCACACGCGTGGGGCCTGATCTGGCGGATAGCCAGTTTGGCTTCCGTCAGGGACGCTCCACCGTGGACGCGATCATGCGCATTAGAGGCCTGACGGAGGAAGCAGTCTCACAGGGTGAGGTGGTGGTGGCGGTGTCTCTCGACATCGCCAACGCATTCAACACCTTGCCCTGGAGCTGCGTCAGGGAGGCGCTTATCTATCATGGAGTGCCTCCCTACCTCCGTCGAATTGTCGGGGCTTATCTCTCCGAGAGAGCCATAACTTACCCGAGCTGGCTAGGGCCGGGTCGGCGAGATGTGTCGTGCGGTGTTCCACAGGGATCGGTTTTAGGGCCGCTCCTGTGGAACATCGGTTACGACTGGGTGCTGCGTGGTCCGTTGCTCAGAGGGGTCGGCGTAACGTGTTACGCCGACGACACCCTCGTTACGGCGCGGGGAGCAACGCACCGTGCCGCAGCACTTAAGGCCACGGCAGGGGTTGCTCAGGTCGTGGGTCGGATTCGGCGGCTGGGTCTTGAGGTCGCCCTTCACAAATCCGAGGCTCTGTGCTTCCACGGACCTCGGATGGGGCCACCTGCGGGATCCAGCCTACAGGTGGGGGGCGTCAGCATCGGCATCGAGCCCTCGATGAAGTATCTGGGGCTCGTACTCGATGGCCGGTGGAACTTCGGACATCATTTCCGAAGTTTGGTCCCAAAACTGAGGGGAGCATCGGCCGCACTCGCGCGGCTGATGCCCAACATCAGGGGACCCAACGCTCCCTACAGGAGGCTGTACCTTGGGATCGTGCGAAGCATGGCCCTGTACGGGGCTCCCGTATGGGCGGAGACCCTGACGGCCAGCAATGAGGCTAGACTGATGAGCCCGCAGAGAGTGATGGCCGTCAGGGTGATAAGAGGATACCGCACGATCTCCGGTGAGGCGGCATGTCTCCTAGCCGGGACCCCTCCATGGGACCTGGAAGCGAGAGCCCTTGCGTCACTGTTCAGATGGCGCAAGGAGGCGCTGGAGCGGGGCCAAAGGCCTGCGTCTCGAGAAATCGAGGCCCAGCGGACCCTGCTCCACCAGGAAACCCTGGAGACATGGAAGATGCGACTTGAGCAACCAAAGGGGGGATTCGCCACAATCGCGGCCGTCAGACCGGTCATGGACGAGTGGCTGGAGAGAAGACACGGTGCTCTCTCCTACCGGTTGACACAGATGCTTGCCGGGCACGGTAGCTTCGGTAGGTATCTGTGGCGAAAACACCGGGCAACCACGGCCGAATGTCAGCACTGCGAGGACCGCAGCGATGACACGGCGCTCCACACGCTGGTGGAGTGCACGGCGTGGGCACAACAGCGACAGGTCCTCGTAGTGGGTCTGGGCGTGGACACTCTCTCGCTTGAGGCCATGGTGCGAGCCATGCTCTCCAGCGGGAGTAAGTGGGACTGCGCCGCCTCTTTCTGCGAGCAGGTCATGCTCGCGAAGGAGGCGGCGGGCCGGGTGCGGGAGAGAACTCTCCCACCCGAGTTCCGCAGTCGGCGGCCTGGGCGCCGCCGACGTGTCTTCGCCGAGGACTATCGGCCTCCATGACCGGGGGTCTGAGGACGGTGAGAGGGCCGCTCACCGTCCTTACAGAAGCAGGCCCATGACGGCAGCGTGACGTGAGCACTCACGCACGCCCCCCCTTAGAAGCGGGGTCACACCCGAAATCCCCCATAGACGCGGGATTGCACCCGAACCACCCCCTGGGCGAGGCCGCATTGGCGGCCGTAAGTCTGTTGGGAGTCACGGGACATCCTTCCTGAGGGCTTACCCGGGGCTCTCAACCATAGGCAGTTGGGCGTTACGTGAGGTGTTTTGGTCGGTAAGAGTCCGGCATAGCATCCTACGAGGATTTTCCCTCACGTTAAAAAAAAAAAAAAAAAAAAAAAGCAAATGTGAGCGTGTCTTTCCCCATTTCTAGCCGGTCTTTATTTTATGTTTGTTCTCCTTTGCACATCTAATTTCTTACCAACATTCATGGAATTAGGTATATTGTAGTTTAGTGAGTTTCATTATCTGCCGCAAACAGTTTCCTGCAGGGTATTATGTATTTCATTGCTGTAGCTTTATTTATCGCTCGAATTAAATAAATAAATAAATATTTGTGGAAATTCACACATAATATCATCTAGCCCAAATTAAGCTAACATAAGCTTGTGTTAAGGGATCTAGACGACTTATATAAATACTTATATATTTGTAAAAATATACATATTATACATAGAAAACACCAAACTTCCAAACAAACATTTGTAGGTCACACAAATATTTGGACCGACCCAGGAATCAAACCCAGGACCTCCAGTGCGGCAGGCGGTATCAAAACCGACTACACCACACGCACAGAGGCAAAGGCCGTATTGAATAAAATTTCATGATATAATCATATAATGAAACGTAAAAGGAGTTTTTTACATTTCTTCAGATAATTTTGTAGAGAGAGTATGTTAAGATAATATCCTCAAACCGATGTTAACTCAAGCTATAATTCGGTTACAGTACTACTAATTTATCAATTACGTTTATTTTAAGAGTACCCTTGAAAGCTATTGTAACTACTCGCAAGGGCTACCTTTCTCTCAGAGCCACATTACACATAACAATTACCCATTTAACTCTGACATTAAAGTTCTAGCTTAAGTACCCAATTGGGCAAAAGGGTTACCGTGCAGTATAGAGCTCTGTTGTCTGTGTTAAATTTCTGTGCAGTGGTAAGGTCGCTAATTGTACTCGTAATTACTACTTGTATAACCTTCTACTTGTTAATATACAGTATGATATTATTCATATATACAGTATAAGACGGGTAAGAGTACAAAATGTCGCCACCCCAATACATCCCGAGGGTGTCCTAAGAGGCGACTAAGGGAACACTTTAGCAAAAGATCCATTGCGTAGAGAAGGAAAACTCGAAATGAAACCCGGTTGTCAGTAAAATGGCTATCGTTAAGCCAAGTTGAAGGCCTTGTGGGCGGCTTGAAAAATTTCAACTGCGGGTCGCGGCGACCTGCGCCTGTCCATTTCAAGACGGCAATAGGCTCCCCAGCTATTACGTGGGACATAAAACTATCAGGTGAAATGTGGGCGTATACTATGCCTCTGCCTACCCCTTCGGGGATAAATGCGTGACTATATGTATATGTATGTATGTATGATATTATTACGTCTATTATGTTTGTCAGATCGACGGGTTATCATATAAGTAAGGAAAGAATGTACACCCATCTAATTAAATACTTATAAGTCTTTACTGGGTGGGGTTTGAAAAGAAATTGGGAGAAGAGGGGGGGTGGGGGAGCGGGACACGGATGCCTAGCCCCAACTCGGTGTGTGTTAATATCGTAATTATGAATTTGGTTTAGTAAACTATAATGAACCTTATGGATGAATGTATACTTACAGTTGTTGTAACTCAATGATTTTTGTGAGCGTTACTTTGCTTTATGTTACGTTATTTTCAACATAAACTAGTAAACAAAAATAAAAATTTTGGCAGGTAATTTTCATTTAGTATTACCACCCGCGATATGAGTTAGAAAAATCTCCAGATGGACCTGAACAAAGCTGCAGGTACTTATTGAATGCAGAAGGTGCAGGGTCGTGTATTTTGGCGTAATTTGGCAGAGGAATAACTGCAGCCGTGGATTGCCATAGGCTGATTTGATTTGATATTGATTGACCCACGATATATTATGTTTCAAACAAAGTACAGGATACTCTATCTATAAAATTTTAATAAACTGACATATTTGTAACTACATATAATCCTCTTGACAATTCAATATTAGAATACATTGACGTTCACGGCTTCTCCTACTTGCAGATTAATTTGATTGATTTTTAATAGTAAAATGTTCATTGCAAATTTTCCGATATCACCAATGTCACATGTCTAACATATATCTTATATTCGAGTATATATATTTTCAAAGCTTTTGTAGCTAATAAGCTTTATTGTGTGACCTAAATTGTTAACTGTAGTATTTAGATATGAATTTTATTAGAATAATTCCAAAGTAGGGCTACGTCATTTCCGCTAAGTACATAGTCGAATGAGCTGTCAACGTCAGCTAGGTAGGGCGAGGCAAGGTCAGTCTTGCACCGGACGCCTAGAAGACAACACTTGTCTAACGAGTACAAAGTGTAGGTAATAGTAAAGTGATATGCAGTGAGTTAGTTGTTCACTTAGTACAAAGTGTTATTATTAGTAAAGTGATTGTGCAGTGAGTTAGTTGTTCACTTAGTACAAAGTGTTATTATTAGTAAAGTGATTGTGCAGTGAGTTAGCTGTTTACTTCAGTGGCGACGAGGTGAAATTCGTGAGTACCCACAGGGGTCGCTAAATTATTAAACGTATATAGTGTTCAAATGAACCAATAATTTCAGGTATATTAATTCTTGAATAGTACCCACAGGATTGATAAAACATTTTTTGTATAAAATGTTTTGATGAACAAATAATTTCAGAGATATTTATTCTTAAATAGTACCCACTGGATTGCTAAAACATTTTTCGCATAAAGTGTTTTGATGAACAAATAATTTCAGGGATACTTATTCTTGAATGGTACCCAAAGGATTGCTTAAACATTTTTCGCTTAAAGTGTTTTAATGAACAAATAAGTCCAGGGGTATTAGTTCTTGTTATAGTAAGGTTATACCATAGTACAATTATATAGTTATATTGCATACTAGCTGTTGCCTGCGACTTCGTACGCTGCATTTTATATGTGATTATTTAGATTTATATAACTTTTTGTTTGTGAACCGATTGACAGGAAGCGGCCACTGGATGTTAGGTGGAGTAGACCGCAACGCAGTGGAGAGGACTGCATTGCGGTCGGTTGAGCGGTTGCTGAGATTGGCGTGCGCAGGCGTTCAGACAGGCAGACAGTTGCGATTTTATTATGTGTTGATATTGATGTTGATATATTGATATTGATAATAAAATAAGCAAATGAGTGAAGGTCCAGTCGTCAATGGACACACTGTTATATTAAGTTTATATTTGCACAGAATAAAATAGCAAATGAGTGAAGGTCCAGTCGTCAATGGACACACTGTTAAATTATATTAAGTTTATATTTGCACAGAATAAGATAAGAAAAAGAGTGACGGTCCAGTCATCAATGGACACACTGTTTCTTATGCAAAGCGAGGGTCCAGTTAAATGGACACGCGAGAAAAAGAGTGACGGTCCAGTCATCAATGGACACACTGTTTCTTATGCAAAGCGACGGTCCAGTTAAATGGACACGCAAGAGAAAAAGTGACGGTCCAGTAATCAATGGACACACTGTCTCTTATGCAAAGCGACGGTCCAGTTAAATGGACACGCGAGAAAACCTAACCAAGATCCGGTCCAGGTAAATGGACATTTTCTGGTTGGAGAACTGACAAAAGCGATGGTCCAGTTAAATGGACACGCGACTAAACCTAACCAAGATCCGGTCCAGGTAAATGGACATTTTCTGGTTGGAAAACTGACAAAAGCGATGGTCCAGTTAAATGGACACGCGAATAGAAAACTATGAAAATTATCTTAACTATAATGGTTATAAAAAATTATACTGTGTATCTACCCACATGTACATTTTACTTTTAGAAAGCCACCTGTTTATAAACTTACAGCTTATGAATCGGCTTCACCATTTGTATTTATAAATATTAATCATTCTTTTTAAGAAAAGTAAGTATATGTAACTGTTATGCACTCGTAACAACAATAATTCATTAAAATTTAACTATGGGTAAGTAAATATATCGTTGTTGTTGGATCAAAAGTACCTACTATTTATTGATGGCCTCAACAAAATAGACGAACAAATAGAACGGCAACATAGAAGTATCCTCAAGCAATTACGAATTTGCCATACAAAAAAAAAAAGGAAAAAATATAAAGAGGAACTTTTCTAACTTTGACAAATGATCATGATTATTATCTATGTAGTTATTATTTAAATCGAATAGCTATTTCGTTACCACATTGATTTGAAATATCAGCGAGGAACTTCATTAAACATATTGCTCCTATTGAGTAATGTCAGTAATTTAAATGGCCAGTAAATCAAAACGCTTCTCTGGCAGTGTAACACATTTTCCTACTAGAAATAAACAAATTAAAACATGTATTGACTTTGGGCATCAAAACATTCAGGGTTTGGATACGGAAGAAGAATTGAAGTCGTTTATGAATTGTCACAGTATTGAAATTGTCTTATTACTCATAATAGGTACCTATACGAGCACTGGCTAAGAAGCCATGAATTCACTTACAACTTCAATATAAAATCATGAGGTTACATTAGAAATACAAGCTGGCTCCTTAATATTATATTAAAGTTTATTATTAAAATTCAAAGAATGATGTGATGTTTTGAGCCTCTCCGTTGAGAGTAGTAGACATTTTTCATGTGTTGAATTGAAACGATTTACTGTATTGAATATGAACCTCCGTGTCCCCCTTTGATGCTTCTTTAAATATAACGAAGTGCTCTCTAATTGAAATATACTCGTATATAGCCATACAACTGTTATTGTACGTGGAGACTTTAACTCAGATATTTTGGAGAAGTCTTCGCAAAGTTTGGATTTATATGTATAACATGTATGTATCTGTCGGTTGTTTGGATGCCACAAAACAAGCTTATATTGGCTTGGTTTGGGCTGGACTACTTTGTGTGAGAATATCCAAAAATATTATATCCTTCCTATATTTCTTCGGTGTAGTAATAACGGAGGGTAGTTATAAGAACTTCAGCGTTTTTGTTAATCCTCATCGCAGTCCATCCGCGACCACGGGCGCTGCAACGTGTCCGAAGCGTCGGTGCATGTAACCAAAAAGTATTTCGAGTGAGGTCCCGAATTTTATAAGTATGGGTGCACAAACTAATATTTATTTTAAGGAAAAAATAGCTACGCATCTGGCAGCAATTTTCAATGGCCGTGTCGATGCTGGTATGTTTAGAGACCTGATGAAACATAGTTTATGATACATTTATTTAAAGGCTGGTTATAGTGATGATCCCTCAGACTTCGGAAATTATTTCCATTTATAGGTAAAATTTAAAGTACTTCCCTAGCAATATTTTTGAAAAGCTAATGTTTGTTCAATTGCTCAGCCACTATAATAACAGTGGTTGCTGGGGTTACTTTACGAAGAGTACTTACGCGGCTTGGGAGGATTCGCAAGATGCATTAGGTGTGATTGTGATTTGTCTAAGGCTTTGTTGATTGAATCACGAAACTCTGGTCAAAATGCTGCGCCATTATGGTGTCAGGAATAGTTCTCGATCTTATTTAAGCTATAAAGTTTATAGGGTAATTGTCAACAATAAACGATCTGCAGGAACTCCAGTTGTGATGGGTGTCCCGCTGGTGTCAATCTTTTGTTGTGGATTATTATGTTAGTGGATGGTGCTATTTGAAATTAATACACAATTGATTAGTTGTGACGATGTCAACAGTGCACTCTCATGTGTTGTTTATTGGTTTGGATTTGGTAATCTTTTAAATGATGGGAAAGCCAGAGTAATGTGTTTTAACGCCTAGTGTGAGACAGGTGGCGACCAATGTAAAACTTGGTGGATCCGGGTTAAATTCTGTGGAGATTGCTGTGTATTTGGCCATTTCAATTAGATCAAAGCTTCAGTGGGGCCCGTACCTATATATTATGTAGAAGGATTGTCGGGTAAATTGGGTTCTACTGCATATGCAGTGGGAGCAGTTAGGACGGCTCACTAATGTTAAAATGGTTGGAATAGTCTTTCAGTGGTTTCTGGAGTATGGTGTTGTGCGGAATTCAATTCTGAGGAGATTTGGTGGACAGCAGTGGCATATTTGTATTGCAGGGGAGAACTGTAAGAACTATGTGACAGGATTTCATTTCTACTATTTGATGTAAAATAGAACTTCTATACTTCCACTGCTGAAACATTCTATGAACTATTTTAAAAGCGTGTGTTCAGAAACAAGATTATACTATAATCTTTTGTAGACATAGTAAAGAAATTACACCAGCAGTCAAAAGAAAGGGATAGAGACATGATATCAATAAATGAATATATCTACATCTAAAAAAGAAATAGGAGGAGAATGGAGATTTTGGGATTAAGAAATTTAAAAGGAAATCTTGGAATTACACCATTCCGGATTAAACATTAACAACTGAACCTGATCATATCGAGAGCGAACCAATTATAATGGACAGTGAAAGTATTTAACTGAAATGATTAAAAGCGGAAATGATTATAGTTATATATGCATATAAACACAATATATTATTAAATTTAAAAAGGGAGAGATGTAGTATTTAGATATGAATTTTATTAGAATAATTCCAAAGTAGGGCTACGTCATTTCCGCTAAGTACATAGTCGAATGAGCTGTCAACGTCAGCTAGGTAGGGCGAGGCAAGGTCAGTCTTGCACCGGACGCCTAGAAGACAACACTTGTCTAACGAGTACAAAGTGTAGGTAATAGTAAAGTGATATGCAGTGAGTTAGTTGTTCACTTAGTACAAAGTGTTATTATTAGTAAAGTGATTGTGCAGTGAGTTAGTTGTTCACTTAGTACAAAGTGTTATTATTAGTAAAGTGATTGTGCAGTGAGTTAGCTGTTTACTTCATTAACCCATTTAGTAACTCACTCTGTATGATAAATCAACAGCTGTCCGAAAAAGTGTATGATTGAATTACTGTTACACGCTGACACTGTTACAGTTTGGACCGCATGGATAAAATTTGACATGGAATTATTCACATCACTTTTAGCTACTGTGTGTTTTTTACTTACACACGGGCTATATCTATATACATGTTATAGATATTGCCCGTGTGGCAAAGAGTACAAAATGTCGCCACCCCAATATTCATCCCGAGGGTGTCGTAAATGGCGACTAATGAAACACTTTCGCAAAACGATTTTTTATTGAATAAAGAAGGAAAACTTGAAATGAAACCCAATTTTTAGTAAAATGACAATCGTTCAGCTGAGTTTAAGGCCGGCTTAAATAATTTTAACTGTGGGTTGTCACCGCCTGTCGATTTCAACACGGCAATAGGCTCACCACTTATTACGTGGGACATAAAATTATAAAGTGAAATGTGGGCATATACTATGCCTTTGCCTATAAACCTAAAGGCCTAAATGCATGACTATCTGTATGTATATTTTTTCATTTGTTTTTGTCAATAGCCTATTGCTACGCTGCATTGGATAGGCAATTGTGCCTGCCCGCTGTTAAAATTAATCAAGCTGTCTAGAAGATCAGTACCTTGACTTGGCGATTGCCATTTTATTAGCAACCGGACAAATGAATTTACTTACCTTTTGAATCATGGAAAAGCTCGCCAAAAATAACCAAACCATCTTATCTACATCACGAAAAACCCAGTATGTAAGATACTTGTAATGTCTTATGTCTATTGGACAAAATTGTAATGAAACGCAATGAAATGTATGTGTAATAGAAGCATCCGTGAAATAGCTTAAATAATTTTCTGTACGATCACAGTCTCCACTGTCGCGGTGCGTCATAATATCCACGCGGAAGTCATTAAAGTAGAAAAACAGAACAATGCATTAAAGCAAGGTAGCTATTTAGTTATTTACCCACAAATCATTTTAGTTACGGTTTTCTGTATTACATCCAGATCAAATATTTCCGTCGGTACGGTACCGCAGTGGCAAAATGCGGCACCGTTCCTGAGCTTTCAGAGAGACAGATGCAGACTGATGTTGAATTTTTGAGCTAGTTACAGTAAAAGTAGTTGTTATTTATCCGTTTATTCTCTTGCCCACAGATCAAAATAACCTATTCCAGATAGTGTTAGTAGAATTTAAAACCATAATATTGCACTTAAGTCTATATTGTCGCTTTAAACTGTAAAAAAATGAAGAATCACATATTTTTACATATAATATTTTGACGCTCTCAAGGGAATTGAAATGTATAGGGTACCTACATATAATTACGAAATTCGGCAAGTTATTCCATCTACGTAAACTACAAGTAAGGGAGAAAATCTGAAAACTAGATATTTTGACTTAAGTCATAAAAAATATAATCTTTAAAGTATGTGATTAAAAACTCGATTCCGTAACTACCTGTACGCGAGAATTTTTTACCATGTCCTCAGTGGGTGAGTCCGACTCGCTCTTAACTAATTTTTATTTGTGTAGATGTTATCAGTCCAGAAGATTTTATTAGCTTAATTTGGACCTAATGGTACTTCGTTAGAAAGATCCGTAGTGTACATCCTATGTAAATAAATAAGTGCACCAATTTACTTAACAGAATAAGATATCCCTACTTTCCTTTTCATGTTTACTGAATTTTTTTCAAGTAAATCGAAAAAAATCCAGCTAAATCGATCATCAAGTTTATAAGCACTGCGATAAGAGCTCCACAGTATTTAAACATCAATCAAGCTGTAAATTACCCCGTTATCAACTGATTTTATCAACAACGATATATCTCGAAACCTACAAATGGATATTATGGTTTCGATTTATTTTTATAATCTTAAATGAAAACATGTATTTTCCAATTCACACTTCTTTTTAACAAAATGCCAATTAATAAAAGATTTATAATATGTCTCTGATACCTTACTTTGTACCTATTATATTAATCAAAATTGCTACAAACCTTTGTTTAAATCAACAGGCACTTTGAAATAACTCTTCTCAGTTTGATTGCGAACTCAAAATCAACCGAACTCCAATTTGTTTTCACAAACTTTGTTAGATTCTGTTACGAATATAATCAAGACAATGAAAGCACAACATGTTCCCTCGCCTAGAGCTGGAACTCGACTAACTACTTGCCCGTGGACTGACACATTTTGATTTAAACTCTTGAACCCTCCCTGTGACATTAACTTATATCGCACTATACACTGCGCTCTGTTTTCTCCGATGTGTCTCGCAAAAGTATACCGAGCAAGCATTGAATACAACCCTATAAATGTTTTCACTGTAGGTAGGGTTTCATAGTGGCAATGGGGCCGGTTTTCCCAACACCCCATCACGCCCTCCAACACCGTACTTAAACTTGTATTGCATGTCTGTGAGGTAGGCTTTTCAATCAGACACGTTGCCCTTTGAATTTGAATTGCGATGGTTGTTTTGGTTACAGGTTTTCTTGTTTTTCAATTTCTATTCAGACGGTTAATTAAATTCGAGTACAGTGTAGACTGGAAGTTTCGCACTGGATGGACATTTTTCTGTTTATTTTTTTCTTATTTCAGTTTATGTCGAGTCTGGTTTATTGAAAAGTTAGATGGATTTTTTGTCGTTACTTTTCTACTGTATACGTTTGTGTTTAGCTAAAGCACTTTTTTTAAAATATTTGAATGAATCTACCTTTGATGCTTGACCTCTAATACCTAAATAATTATGTATTGAGTAAGTGAACTTAGAAATACTTTTATGAACATTTATTGGATGTAACGATCTTAAAAGGTCTGTAAGCTTCCTATTTACCATACTCGGTACAAAATATAATGCATGAGACTATAATTAGACTATAATTATATGCGCGGCATTGCAAGTCGTCCACATAGGTTACTACAAACTCCTCCATCGTGAAACATATCTCAAGCTGCAACTTCTCCTACTTCCAGGGCTGTTGGGTTATTCTCCGATACCGTGACCCAGTTCATAAAGAAAGCCAGAGAATTTTTGTATAAGACTTAGTTAAGGTTGCCTGGAAGAAATCGCACTTAGGCCGCCTATTGTACATTTTAAACCCTGCATTCCATGTTTATGTAAATGTTAACCGCTCAATCCCGCCGGTGGCGTGGTCACGCCGGCGTATCCATAGGCGGTGCCCACGCCACCGGCGGGAACGGCGGCTGCACGCCGGACGTCACACAATATATCCTTATTTCTTTTACAGGAGTCGTACTACATAAATACTTACTGTTTCATCATGCTGGATAACTGACGAAAATAACTACACTAAATCCGAGAACACCCCATGTGTAATGGATTTATGATATTTGGCCGAAAATTAGGATGGGGAAAATGAAGGAGTACTCTCAGATTTTACCATGTAATTCAAAATAAAAAGCAGTTTTCTGACATAAATTATTTTATTTACAAAATATACACATCAACAATTCACTTTCACCAAAAAAATAATAATCTGTAGATATAAAATCTCCGAAAATAAAATAAAATATTACTGCCTATTTATTTGTTTATTTTTTTGTTTATTTTGGGGATATCGAGGCTATGTAATCTTAAATTATTTAAAAAAAAACCCCTCCATTTTGTATTATTGATTTTCACATAAATTATTCATATGTTAAATGTTAAATGGTATTTTGACAAAAGATTATAGTTTCTATTGAGAAAATCTCAACAAATATCGGTTAAATACGAGCACTGCACAACAAAAACAACAACAAAAAATAATGGTGACCTTCGCGTGTTATTTTATCAAATTTTACAAATTTAACTTCGAATTACACTGAAAATATTTATCACAGCTGTTAAACAACATGACAGGATACTTTTAAATGCAAAACAACTATATTTGAAACAGAATAAACGAAAATATTCAAAAATTAATCGTATTAATACTTTCTAGGAACGGCGCCAAACAAACAATAAATAATGACAGCGATCAAATCGTGATTTCGACTTTTTTTTTCATTACATTCATTCGGCAAGCTATCTCATTCAGTACCATAACCAATTCTACACATTAATTTATACAGAAAGACTTAGACCCGCGACCATACAGCCATAGATATCGAAAAATGTGCGAGGAGAACCAAACGAAAAAAGTTGGCCGCCTTGGTTGCCAAAGCAATCGACTGTTCGGGAGATTGGCAACTCGGGTTTCATGCGGCATTCAACGGTTAATTAGTGTACAATAAAGCATATTCTATTCTATTCTATTCTTAGTTAGTGGTGATTGGGATCTCATATTGCTGTTTATTTTTATTCTGTTATATTTTATGATACATTTTTATTTTGTTGCATAATAAATTAATGTAATTATGTTCCTAAATTAGAGATAAGAATAGAGTAAGTAGAATTCTATTAAATTATCAGTTATAATATTATAAGCGTGTTGGCGTTAGCTGTAAGCTTATTTTGAATATTAATTAAATCTATAACTCAAAGGTGACTGACTGACTGACATAGTGATCTATCAACGCACAGCCCAAACCACTAGACGGATCGGGCTGAAATTTTGCATGCAGGTAGATGTTATGACGTAGGCATCCGCTAAGAACGGTTTTTGATAAATTCTACCCCCAAGGGGATAAAATATGGGAAGCGGGAACGGGAACAAATTTTACGCGGGTGAAGCTGCGGGCGTCAGCTAGTAAATACATATAATTTAAATTGAATAAATATGTTGTAAATTTTATTATTGTATTGGTAATGCCTATAATATGTATAATTTCATACCTGATCCGGCGAAAATGCTGTGTAAAAACTTTTGTAACTATGTAATTTTTAGTTAACATTATTAATTTCAATTTTTATTGAATTCTTCTTTCATCTACACCAGTCTATACTTCTACTGCACTAACAATATAAAAAGAAAAAAAATGTATTTTTGTATGTTTGTAATGCATGAACTCAAAAACTACGAAACCCTAACAAAAACTACTGTGCCGATTTCAAAAATTCTTTCACCATTTGAAAGCTTTTCACCCGAAGTAATATAGGCCATGTTTTAATCCCGTATTCCTATGGGAACGGGAGCTATGCCATCTGCTACTTTTTTTTAGAAGTTCGCAGTCCGTATGGACTGTCACGTAGCCGCGAGTACTTGATAGCCTAATAGTATCTTAATAGCTGCAGAGCATAAAATTCAAGCTCACCTATTTAAATTATACAGTTTTTTGGTCTGCATAAAAAAGAATATCAAATATCATTCGATGAAAAAGGGCCAGAATTAAAATCAGCAATAAAAAGCTTATTTAATCTGCTACTTTATCTGGGTTTTTATTGGCTCGCTTGGGTTGCGCTCGATGAAATCATTAAAGCGGGTTTCGTTTATAAAAATGTCCATTATAGAGACCCTTTTCAAATTCTATAGGAATCAAGCTTTGTTAATATTTTATTTTTGTAAAAAATTCACTGAATATGTTTTAATCAGACTTAATTTTATTACATGAATAACTTTCAAACTCCAGAGTACTAGAAAATGAACATTCGTTTACTTCAATCGAAATAATTATTTATTTTGCAAACATGGGACGAAAAAGTTTTATGACGTCAATTTACACAAGCTACTGAGCATTACGTCAAAAACTCAATCTTTTTAATTCTTTTTCAAAATTTTGTGTTTGACTGCGCCACTATGCAGGGTACCCGTAATTGATGTACCGACGTACTATTATGGCTTAACTGTTGGATGATCCAGCTATCCTGTATTATTTAGACTAGTTGTTATTAGGTGCGCTCAGAAACATAATACTAACCCCACCCTGGTACTTGCTTTGGTATGGTAAGTTTAGTACGAACCCTCGTCTCGCGGCAAAACTTATGTGGCCGAGAAAGACATTGGCCTCTTCCCACACCTTTTCAGCAATCACTTTTACATTCATCACTTCCTCGAGCAGAAAAGTTTACTTGGTATTAAAATTGTAGCTGAAATTCTGTCATATTTAGTAGGTAAAGCATAGTACGAAATATACATAGAAGTTGATGTTGTCAACCGATGTACACTCTAAGTAAGGGTGTGAAGTAGAAAGCGAAAGGTTGGAAATGAACCTCCAACCTTGCTCTGATTCGAACACTTCTGATAGAATTGTGTCTATACTTTTTGTATACACATCTTATATTCATAGAATCATTAGGAAATAATAAATCTTCACCATAAAATCACTACCAGCAACCGACATAATCGACAAAAGAACATTAATCAAATTAGATAAAGGGCCCGTATCGATCCTTCGTTTCCGTGAATACGGAAATTTTGTCACCGGATAGCAGAAAATATTGTCTGATCGACCGTACCCAAAGCTATTTTCGTAAACCGTTAATCAGTAGCTCGTGCGGAAAACTGATAAGGCAGACCTTTCGCCAATTAACTTAATGGTGATTCTTTTCGAAAAGCTTGACGTAAATGGTTTAGGTTACGACGGTGAAGGGACAATCGTATGTGGATCGGTGTTCCTATCGATCGAATTTGGCATCGTAAAGTGCCACGTAGACTGGAACGTATTCATGTTAATTACTCCACAGTTGTGATTTAGCAATGAGCTTACGTTACAATTTGCATTTTGTGTTAGTGGGGTGGCTACTGCATATTTTGCTGTACGTGCCATTTGCGTGTGTAATTGTGGTCATTGACCCATGCTACAAATTTTATAATAGTCGTCTATTTATTTTCTTTGAATGAAATGGCGTAGATATTCACTAAAAGAGGTTTCTTAAAATATCTTTTTATGGAAAATACCTTGGTTTGGACGGTATCTTTTAGAATGTTTTTTTTTGAGATGGGTAGACCTAGAGAATAATAACGGCTGAGAATCACGGGCGCGGAGATAGAACTTTTTGAAGTGACCGAAGTTCAGTTTGGATGATGAAGATTATTATCGTCGTACGTCCAAACAAATATATTTAGTAGTCCAGTGTCTTGTAACCAATCACTGCATTAACTACAGACCTACAGACAGATCCTACAGACCGCATCACCACCTTCATGGATCCAGACTTCTGGCCGAGAGGGGTGAAGTACAGGCGCTTGATCCAGACTCGACCGCTAGCAACATTATTATAGTTGACCCATCATTTAAAGACTACTCCCAAGTAGTCTTTAAATTTTCGCTTGTTTGTATGTTCGGGATAAACGCTAAATTTCCGACGAAATTTTAACAGGACGTCGAGTTTACAAATTATCTATATATAGTATATCTATTAAGATTACACTACATTGCCTAAGAGCCAGGTTGAGAGCATTGAATCATCACAATGTTCACACATAGAGCAACACGGTCCTTAACTTTGATCGGGAGGGCACTACGGAAACATTTCTCTCGGTCAATAACTACTCCAAATGGTAACAAATATATCTGTGTGTGTCTGAAATTATGAATGTATTGTTTTAATTGTTTTGTGCATATTCTATAATGACCGCCGATTGCTTCTGTAGTGGTGTATATACTGTATATGAATACAATTTCCCCTATCAACACAATGATAGAATGATCTAAGCGCACGGCAGTGCGCAGGCCAAGTTCCAGCAACAGGCCGAGCGCATGCCGTACTCTATTTACACGAACCGCTTCGACCCACTTTTGACCCCCCTGTAGCTCAGTACCTATTGCAAGTACAGAAATAAAATTGTACGTACGTATTCATATACTAGAACTAAGGCAGTGTACCAAATTTCATAGATGTAGCTTCAGTAGATCCTGAAATATGACCCTGTGAATATAGCTAATTTTGGCACTGACTGACTCACTCACTGACCGGTCATCAAAACCTCTAGGCCACTTCCAATTGTCCTAGCGTTATGAAATTTGGCTCACAGAGCGGGTGTTTTAGGTAGATTAACGAAAAATTGAGAAATTTAAGAAATCGGTCAAGTGTGAGTTGGAAAAGGGTTACAAAGTTTGTATGGGACCACAGGATTCCTTGGTCGGATCTTCTTCAAATTTTGCATAAATCATCTCTAACATAATTGATGGAAGATGTGTTTCGTATTTTATTGAAATTCATTCCAGAACATGGCTAAAAGGGGGTAACAATTGTTTTCTTCGGAGGGATTTGATTAGAATTTGTATCAATACTTCTTAGTGATGAGAGGACTCTTTTGATTTAATTTACTTTTTATTTTCAAACATGTTATGTTTAAAAAGTCAATCAGATTTGAGAAAGATGTTGTCAATGTTTTGATTAATGTCAATCAAATACTCTATACGTAGAAATTATGGAAATGTCAAAACAGCACATTGAATATTTTTATTCATATTTGTGAAATATTTAGATCAAATCTGTCCAGTAGTTTAGAGATCAGCAAGCATTTTAAAGGATGACTCATGCTAGACCGTGCCGGATCCGACTTCCGAGCCGAGTGTCGGCCGTACTACGGTTACTGAGCCGGTTGCGTTCACGACTGCTCGGGCGAAGCTCGGCGGCACTGTATCACTGTATACCATAGATTTAGAATTTTTATTCTAAATCTATTAGTCCACTCAACAAATGACTGAATGGGAGGTGTAGCGTGCGTTAGCTGGCACCTAAGCGATTTCTTCAGAAAGTTGTTCAGGGTGCTTAGGGAGTGAACATACTAAAAGTCCCCGCGCCTAGGGGGGGAGCCGGAGGGAGGGGAGGGGTTTAAAGTTCCCATTTTTAGGTTTTTCGCTAATTTCTTCAAATCGGTGAGTCGTAGAGAAAAAGTATCTCCTGTGCAATTAAAGCTTATAAAATTACCTACAACTTTTGTTTTAACGCTTTGCCGAAATCCTACCCATTTTTGAGGTACACGTTCCGAAAAAGTGAACATTTTCGAAAAAACGATTTTTATTGATCATCAGCTCCTGAGTGCTATTTGGTTCGCGTTTTTTCGGAATAAAAAGAAGTCTATATGTTAATCCATGACATAATCTATCTATCTACCAAATTTCATCCAAATCGGTTCAGCCGTTGAGTTATAGAAACTTTTAGTCCGGAACGCTATACTATAATCTAGGTATTTTATAGATAACATAAGCTGGGAGTACCTCCAAGCGGTGAAGGCGGTAACAGTTTGATATCGCGTTTTCAATCAAAAGTGGATATCGCGAGTGGAAGTGGGTTGTTAAATTTCTTTCCTTATTTCCGATGCCCACTGTCGCAGAAAACGCGATCTCACTGGCCAAAACTCCCTTTATCACCCATGCCTTCGGGCTTATGTTATTGTTATTGATTATATTTTCAATCTGTTTGGCACGGCAGCCTACCCGGTAACGCAGGGGAGCAGCCAAAACGATTCTTTTATTCATTAACGTGGTTAGTTACGCTTAGGTTATCCGCGATGAGTGTTAATAAGTGTCCTGTTTGTGAAAAGGACGTATTTAAAGGGAGTAAAGACGTATCCGAGTTGAAACAAAAAGGAATATTAGGTATTATTAAAGCTAGTCAAGAACGAAAAGATAACAAGCATCAAATTTTCCGTGACTTGACATCCCTTTTGATTCACACCAATTGTCGTAAAAATTACACCCGAGCCCAAACAATAAAAAAAGATATAAGGGATGCATCCACACCTAAGGGAGAGGCAGGGCCGTTCCAGCTCAGGTCTTCAGCTCCCCAGTTCGACTTTAAGACTAATTGTTTATTTTGTGGACAGTATACAAAGGCAGAAACCAAAACGCCTTTGAGTAAAAGGAGAATGGTACCTATATGTAGTTGAAACTCTGACTTTCAATATCGTATCAGGGAGGCTTGTTCCATGAGGTCGGATTCATGGGGTAACGCTGTTCTTGGTCGCTTGTCCTGCATTAACGACCTTGTTGCTGAGGGGGCAGTATATCACAAAGACTGCTACCTCACTTTTGTGAAGCCTCCTAGTTTCACAAGTCTGAAAGCTGATATCCATAGAGAGAGTCATGTCACAGAGGCTATGGAGGAGATTTTTGACTACATGGAAGGTAGCGCCGACTGTCGGTTCTCCGAAGATGAGATACTAGGTGTCGTAACAGGAGTCAAACATCAGTGGCGAACCATCAAGGCTGAGCTGGAAAGCAAATATGGGGACCGAGTATTGATAACTCCAGGGGTCAACAGATTCAAACCACCCGTGGTGTGTTTTAGAGACACTGGGTATAAAATCAACCAAGTATGGTACGAAAACAGAGCCAAAAACGAAGAACAGGAGAGGTTGAGGATTATTGCTATAATATCAGGCACTTTCTAGACGAGCAGGTACCACTTTAGTCCTTATCGTCGCTTGCCATTAAGCGCGATTAAGGCCAAACGTTAGCGTATCATATGTAAAAAAAATATATATAAATAGATAAAAATGTTTGATAACTCAATGGCTGAACCGATTTGAATGAAATTTGGTAGGTAGATAAATTAGGACCTGTATTAACATATAGGCTACTTTTTATTCCAAAAAAACGCGAACCAAATAGCAGGCAGGAGCTGATGATCAATAAAAATCGTTTTTTCGAAAATGTTCACCTTTTCGGAACGTTTACCTCGAAAATGGGTAGAATTTCGGCACAAGTGTTAAACAAAAGTTGTAGGTAATTTTATAAGCTTTAATTGCACAGGAGATACTTTTTCTCTACGACTCACCGATTTGAAGATATTAGCGAAAAACCTAAAAATGGGAACTTTAAACCCCTCCCCCTCCTCCGGCTCCCCCCCTAGGTGCGGGGACTTTTAGTATGTTTACTCCCTAAGCACCCTGAACAACTTTCTGAAGAAATTTCTTAGGTGCCAGCTAACGCACGCTACACTCCTTTGTTGAGTGGACTATATGCTGTATACTGTATTCATGCAAGGGGCCGTGGCCGAGCCGAAGCGGGACCGAGTTGTTTCCGATCGTTTTCCGTAGTTCGGCTGTCGCTCAGTTGCCGCTCGGTTTAACGCATAGATTTAGCGCGAAAAAATCTATGGTTTGACGTGAGTTTGTTCATACAAAATATATATAATACTAGATGACGTGCGCGGCTTCGCCCGCGTGAAATTCGGTACCCATTCCCGCTTCCCATGGGAACATATTCCCGGGATGAAAAGTAGCCTATGTGTTATTCCAGACTATAAGCTATCTCTGAACCAAATTTTAGCCCAATCCGTTTAGCCGTTAGAGCGTGATTGAGTAACAAACATCCAAACATCTAAACATCCAAACATCTTCACAAACTTTCACATTTATAATATTAGTAGGAAGTAGGATTAGTAGGATAGGATTAGTTGATCTTGCTGTGGCCGGCACTCGGCTTGGACCCGGCACGGTGTAGCGTGAGTCATCTTTTTAGGGTTCCGTACCCAAAGGGTAAAGAACGGGACCCTATTCATGAGACTTCGCTGTTCGTCTGTCTGTCTGTCTGTCAGGAGGCTGTATCTCATGAACGGTGATAGCTAGAGAGTTGAAATTTTAGCAGATTATGTGTTTTTGTTGCCGCTATAACAACAAATACGGGAAACAAAAACATAATAATATTTTAGGGTGGCTTCCACGCAACAAACGTGTTTTTTAGCGATTTTGTCTTATATATTCGGTAATAAGGTATCCTTCTCAATTTAAATACGTTAGCTAATTTGAACATTTCATCAAGATCATTCATTCCCTTTACACCATGCAAATCAAAAGAATACTTTAGGAGGTATAGCACAATCAAATGTTGCTCAATGAAATTAATTTCGTGTCGCCATGATTGAACATTATACGGGTCACATACTAACTTATTTTTCGACTTTCGTCGTAAATACTTTTTCTTTAAAAAGTGAACAACGCTTTCAGCAGATAACTTTAGGTAGGTGTAGTATTTCAAAGATAGCTATTTCATAGGAAAAATTAAACAAATAGTCCATATTTTAGATTTTTCTCCAGTATAAACAATTTACGTACAAACACACAATTTATGTTGTAGACGTAGATATCGTGTTTATAATGTCATCATTCAAATGTCATCAATATTCTGAAAAAGAAATTAAACATAGAGTTCACAAACTCTTTTTGAAATATATACTGTACCTACCGTAGAGGATCTATACAAGGATGGTTAACACTATAGAGCAACGCAATCTGCCTAAAGACGCGCGTTGTATAGCACTGTAGAGCAACGCGAACTATCTAAAGACGCGCGTTGTATAACACTATAGAGTAACGCGAACTGTCTAAAGACGCGCGTTGTATAACACAATAGAGCAACGCGAACTGTCTAAAGACGCGCGTTGTATAACACTATAGAGCAACGCGACCTATCTAAGACGCGCGTTGCTCTGTGTTAATCCAGTAGACGCTTGAAAAACTCACAGAATATCGAGCAGTGTATTTTCATAAAAAAATAATAATTAAAACAAGATGGACCTTTACTGGGACATCCTTTCGAGAGCTTACCCGGGGCTCCCAACCGTAGGCTGTTGGCCGTTACGTGGGGTTTTTTAGTCGGTAGAAGTCCGGCATATCATCTATTAAGGATTTTCCATCTCGTTAAATAAAAAAAAAGGGGGGCTCCCATGTAACAAATAGGTACGACTTTTTGTTGTTTTTTGGTATGGAACCCTCCGTGCGGGAGTCCGACTCGCACTTGGCCGGTTATATTCTTAACATAAGCTAAATAATAATGTAATGACATTCATATAAATTTATATATAACTAGCTGTTGCCCGCGACTTCGTACGCGTGAAAATTATGTTATAAAACCAATTTGATTGCTCTCTGCTTAGCCCCTAGAATATGTAGCGTGATAATATATAGCCTATTTGAAGACCCTACCCCTAGTTAACATTTGTGCAAAATTTGAATCAAATCTATTCAGTACTTTTCGAGATCCTTCCGGACAAAGCAAAGCAAACAGACAAACAGACAAACCGACAAACAGACATACAGACAAACAGACAAAAAAAATTCTAACTATATTTTCGACTTCGGTATCATAAGTTGAACACCCAGCGAGTATTTTTTTTTTAATATTTCCAATGTACAGTTTTGGCTTTTCTATCATTTTATTATATGTATAGATCACACTAAATAAACTATGTAAATTGGGGATTAACCTATTGGATTGATTAAACTACTTAAAAATATTGCACGAATATTATTAAGAAGTATGTAAGCTTTAAACGTGGACTTCATAATATAACGCTTGTGTTGGCCTAATCGAAAATCGAATTTCTTATAAAAATATTTATGAATCAGTGATACAATGAGAATACGATGAGGAGGGGGGAGGAGAGGAGGAGGGGGTATAAAATAATGTCATGTATACATAATGCACACTTTAAAGCTAATTAGAAGAATTTAAAGAAAAAATAGGTACGGTTTCTTGAAAAAAAGTATTGAAATCCCACCAAAAACATCCCTGTTGAAAAGGAGGCCAAGTTCCTATGGGCTAATTGTTCGCCTAAAAAAGGGTTGAAATCCAATCCAACGCCAAGTTTAGATGCACTTTAAAATCGATCATAATCATCTTCATCAATAGCCTAATCCACTGGTAAACATTTGCCATTCCCAAGACTCGCCACCACACTCAGACCTCCGCCTTCCGAATCCAGCCACTACCCACCACCGCATCCACGTCAACGGCAACGGTCCATCTGGCCGAAATTCACTTTGCCATACACCCAACTTAAAATATGGTGTAGTTGTGAAAATACGTAGATACTTACTTGGTTAAAAATATCTAAAATAATGATACTTCTAAATTAGAACTTGGCAGGTTTTCGTGCAGAACGTAACACTTGATTAATTGTATAAATAAATTTATTATATAGATATATAATTAAATTAACCTGCCAAGTTAAAATTTAGAAGTATCATTATTTAAGATATTTTTAACCAAGTAAGTATCTACGTATTTTCACAACTACACCATATTTTAAGTTGGGTGTATGGCAAAGTGAATTTCGGCCAGATGGACCGTTGCCGTTGACGTGGATGCGGTGGTGGGTAGTGGCTGGATTCGGAAGGCGGAGGTCTGAGTGTGGTGGCGAGTCTTGGGAATGGCAAATGTTTACCAGTGGATTAGGCTATTGATGAAGATGATTATGATCGATTTTAAAGTGCATCTAAACTTGGCGTTGGATTGGATTTCAACCCTTTTTTAGGCGAACAATTAGCCCATAGGAACTTGGCCTCCTTTTCAACAGGGATGTTTTTGGTGGGATATGTATATAGCAAACATGCTAGGTCTTCTGCCCTAGTACTGTTCGAGAGTTCTATGTGTTTACACGAACGAAGCCTCTGAGATAACAACTTCAGATTAAATCAGTTTATAAAAGGATCTGTTATTTACAACTAAGCTACTTTGTCGTACCCACCTTAGAGTTATTTTGTCTTTAACACCCATTCTTTGTAGTCGAACAATAGCTAATCAACCCAGTATACATCTGGTGAAGCACAATGAAGCTTAATATTTCAGAAAATTGCTTTTAATAACGGACGCTATACAAAAGCAAATTATATACCTGCCGAATAAATAAGTTAATGTGATGTCGACAACAATAGAAAATTGACATTTTCGATTAACTTTCAGCAACATTATGGTTTATGTTTTAGAAGTAAATATAATAGAAAAGTATTCAATGGAATAAGGTATTGCATTATTTCCTTTCAATTGTATAGCAAGAACATTATTTTTAACTACCAGTTTGATAGTCTTTTTGAGCTAAGGTCAGTTCTCGGGCAAATAATTGTTTATTGCATTCCTATTTCTGAACGTGTCCGTATTTCGAAATGCACAATAAGCCATGTTAAAACAATATTTTGCCACAACATGCACTTGCCCATTTAAACACGTCAACAGGACTAGTATAAAGCTTTACAGCAGTCATAAATAAATAAATATTCACGGACATTTCACACAGCGCTATCTGATCCCAAAGTAAGCTAGGAATAACCTACTTGTGTTATGGGTATCAGACCACGGATATTAATACTTATATACTTTTTATATACATACATATACTTAATATATTATATATTTTTAAATAATATAGTCATTGGTAACGATCATCTAATTGCAACGAAGTGGTGAACCAAACTTACCACCCACATTTTTATTACAGACTGGCTGTTGTCCGCGACTTCGTACGCGTGGAAATTGTGATATAATGAAAATTTGAATTGTTTTCAATCGAGCCCCTAGGTTAAGTAGTAGGCAGTAGCCTAAATGTGGGGACAACTTTAGGACATTCTCCCGAGAACTTACCTGGGGAGCCCTGCGCTAGATGGATAGGTAGAGACCTCATAGTTTTAGTGGGCTCAAGGCCGGTATGACATACGTGTTTATTAATTGGCCCCTTTAACAAATTTGTTAGATTCGGGCCACAGACTATAAATTTTAAGTATAACAGAAGAATAAGTGAAGATTTGTGATAATAACACTAACGGTTGCCAGTAAATGGCAGTCGTTAAACCAAGTTGAAGGCTTATAGACTTTTAGCAGGCAGTCACAACCTACACCTGTCTATTTCAACACGGCAATATCTACGGCTCACCACCTATTAACTACATTACGTGGGACGAATTCAAAAAATTTATGCCTCCGATACTCCTTCGGCTATAAAGGCGTGACCGTATGTATATTTGTTCAAGATGATATTATTTGTGTATGTCACTGTAGCCAAAGCTGCGTATATAGGTAGCATACGTATGTACCTACTTGTAGCTATGAAGCTCTCAAAAGCAAAATACAGAGAGAATCATGGCTAGTGATCCAGGAGTAAGCGGCGAACTCTTATTCGTGTAAGAAGACACGTTGACAACCACTAAAAGAAAACAAATAGAAATCCAAACTCCTTTTACAGCATTTTATATGTGATTCTTTAGATTAATATTACTTATTTATTTATGGACTGATCGACATGAAACCAACACTTAATGTTAAATGAAACAAACCGCAACGCAGTAAAGAAAACCGCATTGCAATCGGTGGAGCGGTTACTGAGATTAGCGTGCACAAACGTATATACAAATTAGATGGATAGTTAGGCCATAAAACATAGAAATCAATGGATTTTCAGTTTTTGATACTTCCATGCAATTGTTTAAATTAATTTTATTTTTTACGCACAATTGTGTAAACAAATACAGGATTAATCATTAAGAGCGTTAATTCGGTTTTCAAATTTCTTTACGATCGTAAGAAATCAGCCGGCGCGGCGCACATAGCCGTATAGTGCCAATTGTTGCTACTAACAAGTTTGATACTTTTGTTTTCCTTCATGTATTACCGGTGTCATATTCTTAGTCTAAGCGTTCAATCTTATAATTTAATTTTTATGTTAGTAATATTAGTTAATAATTATTGATTATTTTATTGCAAATTGATTGATATTAAGTAGTGATAGACACTGACATCATAAAATTAATAAAGTTGACATTTATTCACCTAACTAATATCAATATTGCAATTAGAAATACCGAACCGAAGGAACCGACGTGCATGCATGAAAAGAAAAATGAAAGTTGAAGAAGCAAGTGAGGTGTGTATGGAGCGTGCCGTGTGGCGCTCGGTTCTTTCTGCCTACCCCGCAAGGGATTTGGCGTGAAGATAGTATAGTATATAATACACACATACATGAAAACGGTCCACAAGTTTATTTTTAAAGTATCTAAATATACGAAAATTGTAGAAAGTAACGGACAATATTCTATTTTACACTATAAATATTTAAATTTGACAATAATCATAGTACCCTTAGAGCCCAATGATGTTATAGTAAAAAAGAGGTAGATATCGCATTACCGCTCAAAAACTGTTGCGGACAAAGTCACACAATTGTTATAATTCCATTGAGTCGGCTAATAGCTGCGAGCGAAACAAGTCGTGTTGTGGTCGGCTGCTGTGTGCAAAACGACACACATAGCTATCCCTCTCTGTTTTAAATGTTTTGTATTCTCTATCGCATTCATAGATGAAATCTATTAGGTACCGATAGGTAAGCACGTGAAATTATAACTCAACAATAACTGAATGCTCTTTTGTATGAAGGTAGCATATCTTTACTTAAATATCATTGCTTAGAGCCCCTCGCGGCGACCGGTCGCCGCGCATAATAATCAAGCTTTTCCGTTGAGCCCCGCGCGGCGACCGGTCGCCGCACCTACCCAGACGACTTTAAACTTAAATTTAGCCTTCTTACGTCCTACTTTTCTATGAACAATTTTATTGCATGTGTAGTATATAACATTTTCTTGTTTTTGGAATCTTATAAAATGACGTCAATGGGCCAGATTTTTTTACAAAAATCGAACAGTTGAAGTTGAGAGTGGATTGCGCATGGATGGCGTGCGTTTGTGTAGTGCGTGTGTGTTTCATGTTTTTATTATAAATAATGTGTTTGCATTATTATTTATTAGTATACACAGTAAAATAAACAATTTATCAATAATCCGATTGCTGTTTGCAGAATCGTAAAATTTGGTCTGGTGAGTGAGAAAAATTTTTTTTTTTGGAAAATGGGAAATCTTTTTTCATTTTTAGGGTGGTGGAAATAGGTCCTCGCGATTACCGATTTTCAATATAATTTTTTTAGTGTGTTGAAGGGTTAAAAACAATAATATTAACGTAGCAATGCGCAGGCGCTTGGCAAGGTACGATGTTTTGCTGCCTACTGCAGATTCAGTGCTGGCAGGAACGTTAAAATATTTTTAATAAATAATCAATAAATATTGTTGGATATTATCACACAACATCATCTAGCCCAAACCAAGCTATAAGCTTGAGCTATGGGATCTAAATCTAATCTTAATTGATAAAAGGTGTTTTTCATTTACAACAACCAAATATCTATTAAGAGGTATGTGCATTGTTATGCACACCGCCAAGAAAAACCCATTCCGTATCGGCATTGATCGATTATTAGATAACTACTAAGATGAATTTTGGGAGGGACCGAACTGAGTTTCTTGGGGTGTTCTTCTCAGTTTGTAGCATTTCCGAAAAAATGTTGACAAACCTATTTTTTTTTTAATTTCAAAGGTAATAAATTTTATTTTATTTTATTTTATCGACTCTTTCTGGGTTCAATCATTTTGGCCAACAGACATTAGTCGTAAAAATTTAACAATTTAGGTTCCATCCTCGTAGTCCAGAACTCGTCGTCTTGCGAAATATTTACTCTGCTTATGGGCAAATTAGTGTTCAGTCTACACCGCAAATCGATAAATGTTGGCTTGACTGAAAGTAATTTTAACACGTTCACTGCGTTACGGGGTTTTTTGAACCTCGTGCAGTGATGTCGTTCAGTGCGGACGAAAAAATCTAGGGTGTGCTCGTTGGTGCGGGAGCTGTATCTATGAAATTATTTAGTGTATGAGAGGATAAATATGTATTTTTCATGTACGCTGTTTGAAGAAACAGTTGCTATTTTAAAATTATACGGGGTTATATTAACCCCGTTACGACCAGAGAGCAAAACTTATCTTCCAGTGCGATACGGGGTTCAAAAAGCTATTGTGTTCCCGTACGGGGTCGTGAGCTCTTTAGCATTAATGCTGTTATTAGCACAAGACGTAGTGTTTAATTATCGATAAAGAAGCGATCGCGACGTATGTTGCAACTGTCACAGATTAAAAAGGATGATGAAACTCCTTCATATCCAAGTTCATCCCAACGACAATCTGTATCCTCAATAAGGCATACTGTTTAGAGTGCTACAATTTAAAACATTGAATGCATCACATCCGAGTTGTAACCTACGTTGATCATATTTTCATTATAATGTAATAATAAATAATAAACAAACTTAATACAACTTTATTAGGTTTAATATATACATACCTACTTAGAATATGTTTGAATTTAGTGTTACAGTGTATTGCAGTAAGCTAAGCTGTATAACTCCCAGTTTACATATTTTTAATTCAAATAATTATGTACCTTTAAAATGTGTAACCTAAGTTCCTAAATAAAGTTCCTAAGCTGAAATAAATATTTTCATTCAAGAAATAATATTTATAGTTTCTCCTATTTCCCAACACTATAATTTTATCGATATAATTGAGTTCTGTGCGTTACGGGGCAGTACAACCCCGTATTTTATTATATCAGGTGCGGTACGGGGTTTACAAGACCCTGAATAATTTGTTTTTGTTTTATTTTCGTCAATTTTTGCCAAATCTAGTGGCGAAAAGACTATAACATAGCTCATTTCATAATCTATCAGACTATAAAGTAAAACAAAAGCAAACGTAAAATTTCAGCCAGTTATAGATTGAGAAAGCAATAAGGGTGTACGGGGCACTTTTACACCCGTATCGCACTATGAAGGAAGCACTTCACGGGGCGCATTATATCTCGTAACGCACTCGAATTCAAGACGGCTTTTGAGCTCACGCAGTGAACGTGTTAATACAATTCATTAAAAATATTTATAATATACACAAGATCACTAGAAGATTAAATAAACGCAGCTTCTCACTTGATTTGAAGTTGGCCTTGGATTTTAAAATACCAGTCATGCTTTGTAAACAGATCCGTTTTTCTCCATAATTTAATTTTACCATCTGCTATGGCTTGTTCCACATCCATGTATATAGGGACTGTTCTAGGTTAAATTGATTGATTGATTTGTTATTAGGTCGTCTACAACAAGGTTCTTTAGCAGTGGTGAGACCACGCCCCTTTGTTGACAACCTCTGGCCATGGCTGCGCACTGGTTTCTGCTTGTCTGTAGCTTTAAAATGAGTTTGTTCAGCATGTTATCTATCCATTCACTGACTACCGTGTATACTCGGTGTTTTGCCAGTGCCGTGGTTATGCTTCTTCTGTCGAAAGCTCCCTCTATGTTTATGAAAGTGCCGAGGCACATTGATTGATTGATTCTGGATGACCTCTTCTATTTTGTGTACCACTGCATGTAGTGCTGAGTCTGTAGACTTGCCGGGGGCATTATGCGCGTTGGTTGGAATGCAGTGGCTTATTTTGAAGGGCCGTCCCTCGTTTGTCTCTGTCACACAATCTTTCCAGAGTTTTTAGCAGGAAAGACGAAGGGCTTATCGGTCTGTATAACCAGAGGTCTGAATCACAAACATAATCCCTTTACCGGGTTTTGGTATAAAGATCACTTAGACCTCTCTCCACAGTCTGGGTCACAGTCCCATTCATTGTCTGGCATATAGATACTATGTAACTGACAATATCAACTTGTGTCCTCCCCCATTTTATCACTGCAGGGAAGACTTCATCCTGTCCTGGAAATTTGAAGGACTTGAAGCTGTTAATTACCCATTCAGTTTTTTGGAAGTTGACAGAATAGATTAGAACAGGTCTTGCGAGCTCCCACTGGACTTCTTCTGTGGATACGTTTTCCACCAGCCACATGAGTGTCTGCAGCAATTGGCATTCTGGGAAGTGCGTTTGTATCAAAATACTCTCGGCTTCTTTTCATGATAGTTAATGTTAGTAGAATGATGTAGTGGTAATTTACATGTTATTAATTTATTGTTTTCGAGTAATTAAGTGATTTAGTGGTCATTATATAATGTTAATTTGCCTTTGAAAATGCCGAAAGGTTCCACCAAGTGCCATCAATCAACAGTATAAATAATTCTTTTCATGTGTGGGTCAGGCCGCCGCGCCGTCAGGTTTCTTTATAGATACGGAGAGTTCTGTCCCTTGTTTGGCTAGTATTAGTCTGACTCTATCAGAGGTTTCTCCAAGACTTGGTACTTTTGTATCTCAGTCGCTACTTGTATTTTGCTTTAGCGGCTTTATAGCCATCCCAATCCTGGTCTGGTTCCTCACAGGTGTTCCATAATTACCACTTATGAAAATGGTGTGTTATTGTGTTATTATCAATACCACACGAATAGTGACTACCTGCCTTGCGTATAATACCTACACCTACGCTGTTCGTGAAGAAAATAGTGCAACTGTAAAAGCTAATAACTTGGTCAGTTTTCGTTAGTTTCATTTAATTTTTTTTACAGTATTTCGAAGAGAAACTCTAGTCGGGGTGTCTGAGCTTTGCACTATACAAAAGTTCACGTTGTATATCGACCATAAATATTTATATCTATTGTAGCATTTATTTTCTATAGATGCAGTATTCAGGATGTGAAAGCAGCCTTATCTAGTTATCTTTTTTTAATCGGTTGTCAGTGGTGACATTTCTGCTGTCAGAATGACAGGATGTCATAAGGACGAGTGACGAATCGTTTTTGCATTGAATGAAAGCTGGTTTTAGATGAAAATTCGAGACGATTCCACGTGAGAGAGGGGATAAAGCCCTGATACAAGGTTCCGAGTCTCTTTTGACCATCGGCTAAGGACGAGGGATTGATATTACTCTGAGTGGCACGCCTCAAATTTTCTTTGGAGGTTGTTAGTTGCAACATGAGGACCTGTTAAGGAATTAGTCTGAGTTAACTTATTCTCTTCGGAAGGAGTTGGACTCTGTGTCAACCTACACCCGGGATACCGGGTTTTTTTACTACGGGGAAAAGCGGCCCGTCCACGGTTGGCAGAGCCACACCCAATGACACGTGGACTACATGAGCGAGGTGTTTTGAGAGGGACCAGCGGCATTCTCGGGCTGTGCTGCTCTCAGCTTACTCAAGGCCAGTAATTGTCACCCTATTACAGTGTAGTTAGCTGCTTACCCGTTCTACCTGCTCACGCGGCAGTGGTCTATTAAGTGGAATTAGACTTTATTTCTGTGTACCTGTGATATTTGTGTCTATCGTTGAATAAGCTCTCTGTGTGTCTCTGTGTATCTCTGTGTACTTAGTAAATATATGTGTGTACACCCTATTGTCTGTTTTCGTCAGAGCCCTAGCCTACCCTTGCACACAGACTGGAAACTCAGAAATAAGGCGCCCTGGGATAGAGTTCTCTGCATAGCTACCTCACGCTAGTTGGTGAGTAACACAGAACATCTTTGGGTTACACTATACTAATATTATAAAGAGGAAAGATTTGTTTTTTTGTTTGTTTGTTTGTTTGTTTGTTTGTAACGAATAGGCTCCGGAACTACTGGACCGATTTAAAAAAATCTTTCACTGTTGGGAAGCTACACTCTTTGCGGTGAACATAGGCTATATTTTATTCCCGTATTCCCACGGGAACGGGAACTACGCGGGTGAAACCGCGTGACGTCCGCTAGTATATTATATTATACGTCACAAAGTACTAAGATTGTTTGGTCACGCTAGAATAAGACTATTTTTGTTCATTTTTTCGTATTTAAAAATGGAACATCGAGCGACATGACCACTCTCTGAGAGCCTCTCGGCGGTACTAAATCGTATTTGTTCGCGTATCTGCATTTATAGGGGTTCACAAAATACTTTGTAAAAAAAAATCGGTATCTAGTTACATAAAAAGAAATATTTTTATTGTCAAAGGAGAAGTTCTGACATAATATTACATAATTATCATAATGATTTAAACTACAGAAGCTGGTGAAAAGACAACTTTATTTTGGTGAAATTTCTCACTATTTGAGCAAACTTTACAGTCATTTTTCTCCAAAAAAAGGAACCTACCTGATATCAGGTTATTCTACAAACAGATAGCCTAGGCCTTTTGCAATTGCTTCGTATCCCTTGTTCATTAAATTTTTTAGTTATTTGACATGAATTTAAGCATCGAAATCGATGCAAATCGTGTGATTTGAAAAACCTTGTTCACTTTCGTTGATATTAACCATATGTAATCTGTTGTTAGGTAAAATATGTTTTATAAAACGTTTAGAGCGCTAAATTTACTAAGTATGTTAGTGAATACCATGTTTGTACGATAAATATTTAATGACTTTAAACGCAATGAAAAGTATGGTTTCTGAGCAAAACGTGGGGCGAAATATGTTAGCCCTCTAGATTCAGTACAAAAAGTGACCAACAGATGGCGCTTATCGATTTAAATTCGAGATAGCCTTTGGTTTCCTAAAAGTTTATATTAATATGTTATCTGACCTACAGGTTACGGATTCATTATATGTATTGATTGTATTTACAATCCTTTACTGTTTTTAGGAACATAAATATTTGTTCTCTTTCAATTTTATTTGGGATCAGAAGTTGCACTCTAATACCAGTAGGCCGATGAGGTAGTCAATTTAGTTAGGATAAAAGGTTATTTTAACTAGATTGACTGTGCTAAGCTAGATATAACATGATTGATCTTTCATAGCGGGTTCCTCGTCGCCCGCCCCTTCTTCATTATCGTTCAATAATAATAATGACAACATCAGCTGGCCTACCCAAAGGAGAATTAAAAGAAAATTAAATCTTTTATATTTATTTTGCTCTTCAAACGAATAGGTATTTGTGAACCAGCGAGAAAAGTATAACACAATGATGTTAGTATTACTCACCAACTAGCGCGAGGTAGCTATGCAGAGAACTCTTTCCCAGGGCGCCTTATTCCAGAGATTCCAGTGTGCGTGCAAAGGTAGGCCAGGGCTCTCACGAAAACAGCCAGGTAGGGTGTACACACATATATTTATATAACACACAATACTACAGAGACAATGAGATTACATAGATACAGAAAGCACAGACATACATAAGAAGAATTACGGGTTACGTACTAATTGTACATCACTAAACCAAATCAACGTGAGTGGTGACTTAGGCGGCTAGACTACACGTACAAGTAGCTGACAAGTACTGGCCTTCGTTGTGGGTGAGAGCAACTCCGTTTGTTGTAAATGCCGGGTGTAGACGGCGAGCTTCTTACAAATGCACCCTGCTCACGCAGTCCACGTAAGATTGGGGTGTGGCTTCTCCCACCATACAGAGGCAGCCTCCAGCCCCTAATAAGCGACCCTGTCACGAAACAGACAACCAAATAAGTCACTGACCACGTGACAGACGAAGACTGAGATGGTTTGCAAAAGAAGAAGTGACTCACCAGTTTTCTGGGTAAAATGCAGCAAATACTCCGTTATAACTTCTACCAAACGGTGAGGCACTAATGCCAGAGCTTGTGCGAAAACCTTTTCGAGGCACAGCTCACCAAGCCAAAAAAGGAACCGACTACCTCAAAGCAGCTCATATATCTTACTCCTGGAATATTCTCGCAATCTTTAATAAAACCTGTTTCTCCTTAATGCAAATCATCGGTTGCCACAGACAAAACTTGTCACTTGTGTCAAAGGAAAACCACAGATAAAAAAACCAGCGATGAATTGATTAAGGGCGGCTTTACACATTGTCAAGCCCGAGTACCAGATTGCTACACAAAAAATAAATGCTACAACCACGCCTTAATAGTATTTCCTGCGGGTATGACACGCTGGAAATACACAATAAAGAAAACAGAAAAGTACTGACTAATAAACAAAGACAACCAGCTAGGTACTTCAACCCCAAGCTGACTGCTACCATTACAATAACAAAGAAAGATCCTCCTATACACCTAACTAGACACTGACTCATGTACCGGACAGGCTAAGTAACTAGAGTCTAATGCCCTTCATAGAAAACGAATGCTCCCTTTACTCGCTGCTGATACCCTAACAAGCTCTCAGGATATTGTAGAGTACTGAGGAGCGAATGAGAGAAAAACGCTCGGTGCGGTGCATAGAAGAAACTACAACGTGACAATTTGAAGTCACGTACACACATAGAAATACAAACAAAAGATTAAAATAGTCTTACATAATGATCACATAGCACTGGTATAATAAACTAGAGAAACAGTGCTATGTAGTTACGTTAGGTATTGGAGACGTTGGGTATTGGAGACGGCTCCTCCTGATACTTCAGGATGTCCTTGATATGGTACTCCCCAAGATCCCTACCGTCTAGATCTGACAGCCTAAATACTAAAGGGGATCGTTTAGCAGTCACCACACATTTAAGGAACTTAGGGGCTAGCTTAGAAGTGAAGTTCTTGGCCTTGTTTGACAGGTAGAACGTGCGTTTGTAAACTATCTGTCCCACTTTCAGCTCTACATGCCTTTTTCTGAGGTTGTAATACTTTTCATTACGCTGGTGGGCAACATTCAAATGTTTCCTCACCTGGTCGTATATGCGTTGTATTTCTCTCAGCTTGACACCGAAGGCTGATGGATCGTCTACAGAGACTGAAGCAGGGTGGCACGCCATATCTGTCTGCCTGTACAGCACTCCATCTCCAATAAACTCCCTGCCATGTACCAAGAAGTAAGGGGTGAAACGAGTTGCTTCGTTAACTGCAGTGTTTAAAGCGCACTGTATCTCAACCAAGAACGTATCCCATGACTTGTGTTGTGACTTCACATAGCATGAGATCGCTTGAACAACATTACGAATAGCTCGTTCCGCCTTATTAGTTTGGGCATGATACCTAGGGTTATAATATATATTAGGTACATTGTATTTAGCTAACATATCTTTAAATGGCCTACTCACAAACTGAGGGCCATTATCCATGTAAATAGTCTTGCAGACTCCGTGCACGAGAAACACACTCTTCTCTATGAACCTCGCGACTACAGCGCCTGTGGCAACCCGAACAGGGCACAACATGACGTATTTGCTAAAGTAGTCGGAGACCACGATCAGGTGTACGTTTCTATTGCTCGAAGTGGGAAAGGGACCAAGCAGATCGACAGATATAGCTTCGAATGGCTTCGAAACCCGCTTCGGGCTACCCATTACGCCGGGACGAGACGTATTTACGGGTTTGTACTGCTTGCATGTTTCGCAATTCCCAACATATTCTTTGACGTCCTCGTACATCTTGGGCCAGTAATAATTTAGGGCTAACCTTTTATGTGTCTTCCAAACGCCACCATGGGCACTAAGTGTGTCATCGTGGTGCTTAGAGAGCAGGGGCAAGCGATCCTCCTGAGGTACCACCAGCTTCCAGTCAAAGTCTGAAGTCAAAGAATATTTATTTTTAGTTAACCTATATAAAAGGTTGTCACGAATGTCATAATTTGGTGACTTCCTAGGGTTCTTCCGAACACTATTCATGGTGTGGTCATACCACGGGTCTTTAGTGGGTACTGCATCGAGGGAATCAATTTTGATACGAGACAGAGCATCAGGTACAACGTGGTCTTTACCTTTTCGATGCTCTATGTCAAAATCGAATTGACTGAGCCTCATGCTCCAACGTGCTAGACGACCCGTGGGATTTTTCAGTTTATGGAACCACAGAAGGGATGAATGATCCGTGCCGACCGTACACTTTTGGCCTTCGACGTACTGACGAAATTGTTCCAAGGCGAAAATCACGGCCAAAAGTTCTCGCTCAGTTGTGCTGTAGTTCACCTCGTTCTTGTTGAGAGAACGGCTACAGTAGGCGATAGGGTGCTCAACACCATCGTGAGTTTGTGTCAGTACAGCAGCAACTGAGTAAGCTGACGCGTCACTAAGAATGCGGAAGGGCATCTCAAAGTTAGGCATTTTTAATATAGGGGCAGAAACCAAGGCTGACTTTAGCAGGTTAAAGGACTGTTCAGCCTCAGGGGTCCATTCGAACTTAAGGTTCGTAGAAGTCAGTTTGCACAGAGGTTTACTAATCCTAGAGAAGTTGTTAACAAAGCGACGATACCAGCCGGCCATTCCCAGAAATCTCTTAACCTCCTTAGGGTTAGAAGGGGTGGGATAGTTGAGGATAACCTCAACTTTACCCGGGTCTGTCCGTAGGCCATGTTTGTCCACATAATACCCCAGGTATTTGAGTTCACTCCGACAAAAGTGGGATTTTTTCATGTTAATTGTTAGGCCAGCATCCTTGAGTTGCTGATAGACTCTATGTAAGAGCTCTACATGCTCCTCAAAGGTGCTGGACACACAGACTATGTCATCCTGAAACGCAAATACCTTGTTGTCGAACTCGGGACCAAACAGACGGTCCATGAGGCGTTGCATCGTGGCACTGGCCCCGACAAGACCGAAGCACATGGAATTGTAGTGGAACAATCCTCTCCGGGGAACCGTAAAAGCAGTCTTCTCAGCAGACTGGAGTGAGTCGAACGGAATCTGCCAGTAGGCCGCACTCAGATCTACAGAGGTTAAATACTTAGCATTATTAAGATGGTCCAAGATTTGATTGATATAGGGTAAGGGGTAGGCGTCACTCTTTGACACAGAGTTCAACTTGCGAGAGTCCAAGCACAATCTGAGGTCGCCGTTCGCCTTCTCCACCATGACCACTGGAGAGTTCCAGGCGGACTGAGACGGGGACACTACTCCCATCTCCAGCATTCGGTCCAGCTCGGCTTCCAGGGCCTTCTGTTTAAGAGGAGAGAGCGGATAATAACGCTGCTTGATCGGCTTGCTGTCACCAGTGTCAATGACATGGTGCACAAGTGAGGTCCGACCTAAACCCACCTTATCAGTGTTCAATGAGTCGAATTTTTCAATGACCTCGTTGATTACACGCCTTTGTTTAGTTGTCAGGTTGTCGTAATCCTCGAGACCACCGTTAAGGGACACAGACTCTATAGGATTATTATCACTAAAACTATCAAGGCTAATATTTTGTAAAATTAATTTATCACTTAACTTAAATTGTTGCCAGAAATCCACACCAAATATCATGGAGATGGTTATACCTGGGACAACATAGAACTTGACAACTCGGATAACCGAATTGTACTCAATTGGCAAAGAGATACAACCCAGACACTGCAAGTGAGTGCTGTCTGCAGTTGTAATACGAAAAGTAGGATTGATACTCACAAGATCACAACCCAGTTCCAAGAAGATGCGGTGCGCTCCCTTACCTAGTATAGAGCAGGAGGCACCGGAATCTAGAAGGCCTAAGACATTTAAATTAAAACCTTAACAACTAGATACGGTCTAATGTCACTATCCCGTTTAGGAAACAGGACCTTATCAGAAATAGACTCAGATACAGAGTAGTGCATAGAGTTTCTAACAAGGCCCTGGCCTACGCATTTTTTGGCTTGCCAGCACATTGTGAGCAGTCTGGGGTCTTGACTCCTCTGAGACCACACCGGAAACACACCAGCTCCCTTGACTGTGTGCAGCTGTATGCAGAGTGACCGCCCCCGCCACAACGAAAGCATTTGCGTTCGTTGGAGGTAGTCGGCGTCTCCACTGCAGACACCTGCTTGGTGGGCTTCTGTACACCTTTGTTCTTATGCTGGTGTAAGTCCGACGAAATCTCAAACTTGTCAAGAGCAGGCTCACGGAAAGCGTCCGCCCTAGTACGCGCAAGCTCCAAGCGCTTACCCAAACGTCTCAAATCATCTATAGAGTTAACTTCATGCAAGGCTAGTTCTTTCATGTAATCAGGTCGAATATTGTGCATGAGAATGTCCAACTGCTCTTCACTGGGCATTTTACATGACAACCTTGAGAACATGGCTTGCATTGTACATAAATAATTAACCAAGGACTCAGAGCGGGCTTGTGTACGCTGTCTTATCTCGTTCCTGAGGCGGTAATCATAATCAGGAATATCGAAGGTATCTCTAAGCTCACTAATAAGATCCTCATATGAGATGAAGTTAGCTTTGTTTGTACGGAACCAAGACAAAGCCGGTCCATCCAACAGGTCGGAGAAAGCCATAAGGAGTCTAGGCTTAGTAACCTCCCGAGCGCATCTAAGTTCCTCTAATCTCTCTAAAAACACGCGTACACAAGTAGAACCATCATATTTTAGATTAAATGAACATAAGTTAAGGGGACGTTCTTTATACACTATGTTACATGTAGAACTATACCTACTTGAACTAGCTCGCACCGAGCGGTCCTCTCTCACTACTGGTGAAGTATATTCCACCTGGTCACGACACGAAGGATCATCACCATCATCATCCGAACCCTCGGATTCAGAATTACTACCGGGTTCAGCCCTAGCAATGATCTTCACTAGCCTACCACGAATTTCCACCAGGTCAGGGCAATCCAAACCACAACGCGCCAACCTAGTTAGCAGATAGTTTGCCCTGACCATTATTCTTACGCGAGAATTATTATTGGCCAAAAACTCACCTGACTGAAGAGCCTCCTCCAACTCGGAGACCTTCGGAAGGCAGGTCGAAAGCTCAGCCGATGCATCAGCGGGTACGGGGGCATTCGCTTTGATGCTTCCCCGACGGACTAGTCGGTGTGCCGCTCTTAGCTCACTACGAAGACCAGTCACCGTCGCATCCGGTTCCACTGAAATTCCCATGTGGGACAGCTCGTTAGCAAGTTCATCCTTTCTTAAATAATTAACATATTTTTTCATCTGTGCCATTATGTAAAAATTTACTTACAACAATTATAAAGATAAAATGGTACAGATAGGGATCAATTACAAAGTAAAAATGTGATTTGAGTTACAACAAAGTGTACTAAGTTAGGTAATTATGTTTCAAATTGACTTTTAGAATTTAACAAAGATTAAGGGTATACTAAGAGAGAAAAGTTTCTAAATTTTCTGATAACACAGTTCAGGTTAATAATTAAATTATTAACACACCTTCAACAAAGTTTATAATTACAGAGTGAAATTCACTAAGTTAACACAGAGAGATTCACTAAGTTTACCTTACAAGGTGAAGCTATAGAATAATATATATTATATATTAATCTACACTAATAATATAATAAATATATGTGTGCACCATAAAAAAAGAAAAAAAGAAACACATAAAAGAAAAAACACAATAAGAAAAAGAAGTGGGTATGCCAAATAAAATCAAAAAGTTTTTCCAAAATCACAGCTATTTTAAATTTTTGAATTTAGAATTTAGTGTCTTTTCCAGCCAAAGATGTAGGTAGCTGGAAGAAGACGAAAGGGATAATTTTGTGCTTAGCTGTTAGCACCACCAATTAACGTCCTGGAGCGTCTCGGACGAGACACCAGGATGGTTTCGCCAGAGGTAACCACCTATGCACACACACTAGACTGAGGCTACCGCAGAGTAGACCCAGAGATTTGCCACTACGTTGGGAGCCAATTTATAACACAATGATGTTAGTGTTACTCACCAACTAGCGCGAGGTAGCTATGCAGAGAACTCTTTCCCAGGGCGCTTTATTCCAGAGATTCCAGTGTGCGTGCAAAGGTAGGCCAGGGCTCTCACGAAAACAGCCAGGTAGGGTGTACACACATATATTTATATAACACACAATACTACAGAGACAATGAGATTACATAGATACAGAAAGCACAGACATACATAAGAAGAATTACGGGTTACGTACTAATTGTACATCACTAAACCAAATCAACGTGAGTGGTGACTTAGGCGGCTAGACTACACGTACAAGTAGCTGACAAGTACTGGCCTTCGTTGTGGGTGAGAGCAACTCCGTTTGTTGTAAATGCCGGGTGTAGACGGCGAGCTTCTTACAAATGCACCCTGCTCACGCAGTCCACGTAAGATTGGGGTGTGGCTTCTCCCACCATACAGAGGCAGCCTCCAGCCCCTAATAAGCGACCCTGTCACGAAACAGACAACCAAATAAGTCACTGACCACGTGACAGACGAAGACTGAGATGGTTTGCAAAAGAAGAAGTGACTCACCAGTTTTCTGGGTAAAATGCAGCAAATACTCCGTTATAACTTCTACCAAACGGTGAGGCACTAATGCCAGAGCTTGTGCGAAAACCTTTTCGAGGCACAGCTCACCAAGCCAAAAAAGGAACCGACTACCTCAAAGCAGCTCATATATCTTACTCCTGGAATATTCTCGCAATCTTTAATAAAACCTGTTTCTCCTTAATGCAAATCATCGGTTGCCACAGACAAAACTTGTCACTTGTGTCAAAGGAAAACCACAGATAAAAAAACCAGCGATGAATTGATTAAGGGCGGCTTTACACATTGTCAAGCCCGAGTACCAGATTGCTACACAAAAAATAAATGCTACAAAAGTTATGATAGAAAAAAAAAATAATTGTGGAAATTAATTATAATGTTAATTAATAAAACTGTGAACATCAAATGAAAAGCTTTTAGAATGTAAAATTACATTTTCTTATAGTACTTCATAAAGAAAAATCACATCAGAGTTTGGGAATTAAATTATGTTAGCATTTTTAAGGTGACACGGCAATAGATCCACCCACCATCTTTTATGCCGGGCAATAAACGATAAAATGAGTTGGGGCGTATACTATGCCTCTGCTTACCCTTTCGGGGATAAAGGAGTGCATATGTGTGTGTTACACATATGTGTTCTATGGTGATAACTGTAAGTTTTGAGTTTCATTTACAACTTCCTGTTTATTTATTAAAATTAGCAAATTCTTAGCAAAACAATAGTTTTTGTCCCGTTCGCTGTTGAGACGATGGGCAGTTGGGGTACAAACACCAAGAACCTTTTTAAAGAATTGGGGCATAGGTTGAGGGAAAAGACCAGTGACTCCCGTTCCGGTTCGTATCAGGTGGAAAGGTTAGCCATCGCTATCGAGCAAGGCAATGCCGCCTGTGTGATGGGTACATTTGTACCAGATACAATGAGAGGAGGGTTAATAAATTAATTAGGTTTAAATATTTAAAAAAAACAAAACAAAAAAAAATATCCAGAAATGTGTTTGTATGATATTTTCAAATTCAAATTCAAATGCTTTACTGTTCAACATAAGTACAAATGGTGTTATAAATAGTAGGAACATTTTATGATCCGCCATGTTCCGTCATTTGACATACAATAATTAATAAAAAGACACGATAACATTAATATATAAAAAAAACTAAAATATATTTTATAAGTGTTGTAGGTATGAAGTCTTAGATTTCATGCCATGAGTATAATCAACCGATCACTTATAAGGTAATACAAATTAGGTTCTAGGGACAGGGCATCGCAATAAATAACCTTAACCAATGTAAATAAACTCCTTATTTTTGTCTTCCCATTCCATTTCAAACCACCATCTTCGAGCCTCTGCTGCGGAAATAATAGGCCAGGCCAGTCACGGGTAATGCTCACGACTCCAAGACGACGACAACTTTTTTACTTGTTTTGAATCAGCAACGGATATTATTTTACCCCAAAATACCTCCAAGCAAGGTACCTGCACAACTGCTTTCAGATTAGGATAAATCCTAATTCTGTTAAGATAATCTCATAATCATGTATGCAAAAGTTTGAATGAAGATGAAACGACCTAAAATGGGTTCGTAAATGCTTAATATAGCAGGTTAATATAATCATTAGTACGAGGTACCAGACCTCAGTGATTGATTGGTTTGTAATATTTTATCTTAGAGTATTTTAATGCTTAGCTTCCAAAATGACTCAGTTCAGCTAGTGAAAAACCATGGCGACATTCTATAATTTATATATACATATAGTAACGCCTTTATCTCCGAAAATGTAGGCAGAGGCATAGTATACGCCCACATTTCACCTTATAGTTTTATGTCCCACGTAATATAGGTAAAGGTGGTAAGCCTATCGCCGTGTTGATGCGGATAGGCGCAGGTCACAACGACCCGCAGTTGAAACTTTCAAGCCTCACATGAGGCCTTCAACTTGGCTTACGATTGTCACTTTAATGGAAGTATTTCAGTATTCATAATAATATTTTATAATTTTATACATTACATAAGTCACCCCTTCATGCCCAAAGAGGTCGGCAGAGGCTTGTTATATATAGAGGTTATAAACTTTATTTTATTTATAAGGCGTAACTTGGCATGACACATCCATGCTACTGGAAACCAAGATCAATGTTTCCACGAGTCTTCCAAAATACGAAGCCGATCGCAAAATTAAACGGTCAGCAAGTGCTCTCGGCATCAGTCTGTGGACCATTGTAACAAATTCCCTAACGTATTGATCATTTTACAGAACACTGAGTGAGCGTAGCTACGAGTGGCACTCCAAAAACGTTTTATTATAATAAAATTAAACTTAACAGTCCTCTTTAATGGTCGGACCGTTCACATTAAGATTTTCACAAACCATGACCGTCACCACTACTTGGTAGTCATAAAAGATATAATAGTAGAGTCAGTCCAACTTTAATGTTACTCGGTTCAGTTTCAATGAACGTGCTGGTTTTTAATTAAAACCGAAGTCGTAATGAAAAAGTCGAAGCGGCTTCTTGCCACGGCATCATTAGAACCGCCCATAGAGCAACACGACCTATGACTTTTATTGGGAGAGGAGGTGGCATACTGAGACTTTCCCATCCATCAAAGCGTATTTCAAAATAATTACGTTTATGCACACATACTTATCTACCAAATTAGAAGAAAGAATTGCTGAATATGTTGCTAAGCGCAAATCTCGAGAACAACTGAACCGATTTCGCTAATACTTTTTTTTTGTGTTTGTTATTGTCTAGAGAAGGTTTTAGTAAGAAAGTTGAGTTACAAATTATCAAATTTGAATTGACTGTATCCGGCTCGAATTGTTTGAAGAAATCGTTTCAATTGCGATTTTGTATCGGGTCTTTGAACTCAAAACCCCGAAATGGGAACCGGGAACGGAAAAATAGACAGGAAACTGGAAACCGTTAACTAAAATGTAAGAACCGGGAACCCGAAACCGAGAACAAAATACCAATTTCATTATTCATAGTTTTTTTTTTGTTGACGCGGGGAACGCATTTACGCGCCTTCATCCCAGCTGCGGGGGCAGCTGGGATGGTGTGTGGGGCTCCCGGCCCGGTCTGGAATGGACCGGCCTACCCACTAAACCCCGCGGTGTTCCTCCTCACCCTTAAGCCGGGCCGAGGGATATCAAAAGATTATTCACGTCGACCCGGCTAGGGGCGCCCCGTTTATTCGGGGCTCTCCTCGGGGGAGCCAGATGGGCGGCTCCCCAAAGCTCCCTAAGGAGCTTAAGACCACGCCTGCTCCGCTCTCGAGCGCCCCTCTGTAATAGAGGAGACAGAGAGCGGCTGGCGCAGGCGTGCGCTAATGGGCACCCCCGGAACACGGGAAAGGTGCCCACCGCCATGTGACCGTTGGTGGGCGGGGTCCCCCGACCTTACGCTCACGGTCAAGAAACAATCGGGGGCGCGCAGTGACTCCTCACCGCGGCGCCCCCGAACTGCACGGCAGAGCGGGAGCATTATCGGTTACTCCCGCTCCCCCGCACAGTGCACCTCCCGCTTTCCCGCCATCGCGACTCAGCACGCCTGAATGCCGACCATGGCTTGCACCATGACCAGCAGTGACAGGCCCCTACTGGTGCTGTACCGAGCGGCCGCACGGACGGAACGGCCGCACAGGCGGAACAGCCGCACAGACGGAACCAGCCCACAGTACTGGCAGCCCGCACACACGCAGCAGCCGGTCAAACACTGCCGCGCTACGTAACTGCCGCACTGGTGGACTGCCGTACAAGCGAAATCAGCCGCACAGACGGAACAACCGCAATGCGGCCGCTGCCGCACAGCAAACTTGCTTCAACCGGCCGCAGCCGGGAGCGAACCTCACTATCGTTGCGACGCTTCCACCGGGTATACGGGAGCTGTCGCAACCCCGCGGACCTTGAAGGCCCGCCTTACCACGGCCCCTCGTGCAATGGGGTCAACTTCGTCATACGACGGCCGAAAAACGGTCCCAATGCTTCTACCGGCCAGAAAGCCGGGAGCATTGGGGCGTCCGCTATAGCGTGCAGCGGTGCAGAGACGCCGCAACACTGTGGGCCTTGCAGGCTCACCCAACTGCGACCCCCTCGCCATGGGGTCAGCTTGCCGGGATATCGGTACACGTACTAATGGGAACAGCACGCCGCACCCATTAGCGATTGCTTTAGCAGTGGTCTTTAAGAACACGATATCCTACAGACGACATGCTATGTCTACCCCTCTTGTACTGCGGTCGTATTGCTCTATGGAACCATTCTCGTTCCAATCTGAATTCGATATCAGACTGCGATACAGGAAACTTTAAAACAAGTACAATTCATTAAGCATGAACTAGAGGCGTCGCTAAATCGGCCTTTATATTAACACTCTGAAAGCTTTATTGGAAATCTGTTCTTGGTTTTTGTGAAAATCTGTTTCAGTTTACAGTAATTAGAATGAATTAAAGGTTAGTAATATTTACCTTTTATTCAAATTTGGCATTGGCTATTCTAATACAATTTAGGTTAAATACGATTCTGTAAATATTTCAACTAGATTTGAACTAAAAAGTATACTTCAACATAAAGTATTAAAAGTTACTTATGCTAATTTTACATCACACGAATTATGGCAATTTATACTCTCAAGAAATATGTTTTTTCTAAAACAAATACTTTTACGCCATTTTTTTTTGCCAATTTTGAATGTATCTTTTCATAGTTCTCAAAGAGGTACACTAACTTCCAACTTACAATAGATTACAGTTTTAAACTAAATACCTATGGAAAAGAGCAACTTAACTCATAACGACAGGATTGTGATTGGAAATTTATTTGATTTATAAAAAGATACTAATTAAACTAAAATGAATTTATCATGAAGCTACTCCATTCCATTAGTCGATTTTCCAGTGTTCATTCTAGTCAATATTCATTCGCACCATGGTAACTTCGCTGCGGCGAAACCAAAAAGTTTCGTTGCTAAATGTTTAGGTGTGTGAAACATGTGCGCATGTGTGTATAAATTTCAGATAAATGAAACAAATAACGCACACATACGTAAACATTGACTACTGAACCGAAGTTGGATAGGTATGCTTGTTTTTTTGCTGAGTGAAGTGTGTTCAGTGAGCTCAACATATTTCGTTCCGAATTTAAAACAAGCATTATTGGTTTAAAGATATAAGATAGCAGGATATTTAACCAGATTTTTTTCTTGACTTCTACCGACTAAAACCACATGGTGCCTTACCATCTGCCTAATCCCATCAAAAGTGGGAATAATTTATTGTTGAAGCCAAATTTGTTATTCTCGTAATTACTGCTCCATAGGAGTGTGCATTATGAAATTATGAAAACAAAATTAATCCGACTGGATTTCTACACAATCGATTTCAAATCTAATAATGAAAATTAAACAATTCAATGTAAGGGCGAGGCCGCACTTGCGGTAATCGCGGCGGTTTCTAACCTCAAAATGTCAAAACATTGACTTGATTTCATTGATTTTGACAGTTTGATGACATTTTGAGGTTAGAAACCGCCGCGGAAAAACGCAAATGCGGCCTCGCACTAAATGATAATTATTTTTATTTATCTGTGTACCAATTTCCGGCCAGGTCCGTGTAGCCATTAAATAACAAGCTTCCTTTCTTATAGAGCTTCTCTTCATCGAAATAGAACGTTATATTATGTAAACCATAATAATGCCTGACGTCCGACCGCTTAATTGCAAACCCAAACAGATGGCGGTCTAGTAGCTGGTGCAAGTTTAACAATTAATTACTCCAGTAACTTACCGCAGCTCACTTATACTATGAAGTTACTGTCGCAGGATATTTTAGTTACTGTTAGTCGTACTAAACTATACTATTTATATAAACCAATAGATAAAATAGATGAACTCTTTATGGAGTATCGTGGGTTATTATCTTACCAAATTGACGAAAACTCCTCTTCTGCTTGACGGTTTTCCTATAGCTTACAGTAGTACTGTCAAAAATCTGGGCATTATATTTGACCAATACTTGTCTTGGAAAGCTCACATTGATTCGGTCAGTAGAAAGGTGCATTTTACTTTTCACACGCTTAGATGCCTCCAGAGTCTTCTGCCCTTGAAAACGAAAAATTTATTAGCTCAATCCCTAATCCAACCCATTTTGGACTATGCGGACTCCTGCTACTTGGATGCTACAGAGGAGCTTTTAAACAAACTTGAGCGCTTGCAAAATTTGTGTATTCGTTTTATTTTTAATCTACGTAAGTATGATCATGTCTCACAGTTTCGTGCAGAACTCAAGTGGCTCCCAATCCGCCTTTGGAGGAATACTCGGATACTGTGTCTTCTGTACAATATTATTTTCAACCCTTCATACCCTTCATATCTACAGGAGCGGTTCACATTTATGAATAAATCTGATAAACCGTGCAGATCACATCTCACTTTCCGTCTTAATTTTCCGTCTTACAAGACAGACTTCTATTCTTATTCTTTTACTGTGCATGCGGTTAGGCTGTGGAATTCACTACCGGCTGATATACATAAGTCTCAAACCATATTTACTTTTAAGAAAAGAGTACGAGAACACTACCTCTCCTCTTTATCATAGAGTCTTATATTTTTATGTAGTTATTATATGTTTTATATACAATATTATGTATTTATTTAAGTATATATTTTTATTAGATAGTTACGTGATTTTTTTTTTATTGTTAACCTGCACACATATTATATTTTTATCGGTTACATCTCCTATCTCAGGCCTACTGGAAGAGATTTCTATGGAAAAAAGTAGTGCCTTTGTACTTTCTTCTCTCTCTGTAATTGTTTTTTCATGTTCTTGTTTGTGTGTACATAAATTCAATAAATAAAATAAATAAAAAAAAAACTAGCAATGCGGGGCCAATTACAACAGTCCACATAACTTCTGACAGTGGTCCTCAGGGGTCTTCTCTCGTTTTCCATAAATTCATTTGCACTAATATTGTTTGCCATAATCATCCCCGATCATAATATTTACTTGCACTATTATCATTTATACTAATAACGTTTGCCATAACAACTCAACAGTGATAACTTTTATTTGCCATGAAATGACTTTCTATAACAACATATATCATACTAGCTGATGCCCGCGGCTCCGCCCGCGTGGAATGTTATTCCCGGTCACTTAGGTGTATGAAAAATAGATGTTGGCCGATTCTCAGACCTACTCAATATGCTCACAAAATTTCATGAGAATCGGTCAAGCCGTTTCGGAGGAGTATGGCAACGAAAACTGTGACACGAGAATTTTATATATTAGATTAATTAGTTTCCATAAGTACCACATGTCATAATCGACTCTTGACATAATCAAAATTTGATATAATTATGAAAATAATACATAATATTGTTAGGTCGAAATTAATTATAGGTTAGGTTAGGTTAGAAGACTAAGTTAGTTAGTCTTCGTGGTTTTTTTTTAAACCACCCAGAAGTAGGAGCCCTGCGAAGCGGGGCTCTGTCGAGCTTAGTTAGTAGACGCCATAAGAGGTTTAGTTTTAGGTTTAATTCTGAATAAAAAATCTGTGTCGTATAAATTATCTTTATTTATATTATGGTGAATAAAAGTTATGAAAAATGGCATTATTGAAAACGAAAATTATGGCAAATACATGTATGGATTTAGATTATTATGACACTTAATCGATTATCACCAATGTAATTAGTGAAAGTAATTTTATGTCATTTCACGATTATGGCAACTGAAACGTTATTTCTAATGAAATTATGGCAAATACCAGTATGGCATATGAAATTATGGCATTTTAAATTATGGCAAACATTAGTAAACCGTCCTCAGGATCACAGTGCCGTGATATTCCATAAAATTTAATAACGTCATAACCTCTGAGCCAAGTGAGACGTTTGTTGAGATTTTCTAAAAACGGCACGAAATCATATTTGTTGTAGGAGACCGCTTTTTTTTTATTTAACGTGAGGGAAAATTGTCATGGATGTTATGCCGGACTCCTACCGACTAAAAAACCTCACGTAACGCCCAACAGCCTATGGTTGGGAGCCACGGGAAAGCCCTCGGAAGGATGTCCCAGGACTCCCAACAGATCACGGCCGCCACTGCGGCCTCGCCCAGGGGGTGGTTCGGGTGCTATCCTGCGTCTTTGGGGGGTTTCGGGTGTGCTCCCGCTGCTAATGGGGGGTATGCGTGAGTTCCTCACGTCACGCTGCCGTCAAGGGCCTGCTTGTGTAAGGACGGTGAGACGCCCTCTCACCGTCCTCAGGCCTCCAGTCATGAAGGCCGATAGTCCTCGGCGAAGACACGTCGACGGCGGCCAGGCCGCCGACTGCGGAACTCGGGTGGGAGAGTTCTCTCCCGTTGCCGCCCCGCCGTCTCTTTCACGAGCATGACCTGCTCGCAAAAAGAGGCGGCGCAGTCCGACTATCTCAGGCGCAGGAGAGCGTGGCTCGCACCATGGTCTCGAGCGAGAGAGTGTCCACGTCCAGACCCACCACGAGGACCTGGCGCTGTTGCGCCCACGCCGTGCACTCCTCCACCAGCGTGTGGAGCGCCGTGTTGTAGGAGACCGCTTAATTTTCTTTTCTGAATTCAGTATTTGTTGTTCCAGTGACAACAGAAATACATCATTAACTGTGACAATTTCAGGTCTCTAGCTTAAGGTTCGTGAGATACAGTCTCGTGACAACATCCAGACAAACAGTCTGACAGAGCGGACAGAGACTGAGAGGTCCCTTTTTACCCTTTGGCTACGGAACGCTAAAAAATACTATAGAAAACAATACGTATAACATTACGTATTTAGCAACATAAATAATTATAGTTTCTCTAATACAACCTTTCAGTTCAGAATTTTCAACTGAGTTTAATATCACTTGAAGTTGGTAGGTAGCTCCACTGTGTCCCAAGATGTCTAATTGTTGAGTGAGTAATGCTCGTTACGTGTTTGAGAAGCCAAACTACTTAGCCCTACTTGGTACTACTCGTGCTTGACGTAATAGACAGCGATTGGTTTCATAATCCCTAGAGAGTTAGTTTACATTCTGTAGTAATCCAATCGGATTAACGGGATTTGTTTGTAAATAGACACTGTCGAATTTGTGTACAATCTGTAAGTAATTTGACATGATTTCAGTAATATATTACACACATATGGCTCAATATAGTATATTTTAGTAGTTATATATTTTTATGTTGATTGGCATCGAGATACTGTGTATCAAGTGCTCTTTGTACTGTGTGACAAAATATCACAAGGGGGCTGCGGACCACATAACATGGCCAGCCTTATGTTAATCTTACCAGTCGACCTCAATGGGTACAGACGAATTTGAGAATGCATGGTCAATCCGAAACGAAATTGCTTTGCACTGAGAATTGACGCCATCTCTCGGATAACATAGGAAGTCAAGTATCTAGCGTTGCCGATTTTTTTAATACCTCACACAGGAACGCCATTATTGTCAAAATAGCAACTCATTACGAAACAAATAAAAAAATAGCAACTTATTTACTCAACTCATTACGAAACAAATAAAAAAATAGCAACTTATTTACGACACCAATGCCATTGACGACACTAATGCCATTGTTTCGGCTGAGAATATCAGTATTCTTAACGAAAGAGTGACAAATGTTTGCTATAAATTTAACCAGTGGTTCACCCTAAACAGACTGAAAATGAATACAAAGAAATCAAATGTCATTTTATTTAAGACCACTAGTAGAAACAAGGATGTACTACAATGTCAATTAAATGGAGAAAAACTAGTCACAGTAGAAAATGTCAAATTCCTTGGAGTAAATGTTGACTGCCTCCTTGACTGGAAGTGTGAAGTGTCTAGCGTTGAAGCCAGTATACACTCCGCTTGCTATGTGTTGAGGAGTTTACGAAACGTGATAAGTGTGGATCAACTAAGGACTATCTACTTTGCCGTAATAGAATCCAGGCTTAGATACAGCATAATCCTATGGGGGGGCGGTTATGATTGTACTGTCCAGAAAGCTTTCATAGCTCAGAAAAGGGCCATCAGAACGATGGTATGCATACGACAGCAAGAGTCGTGTAGACCGTATTTTAGAGATTTGGGAATCTTGACGGTTCCTAGTCTACACTCGAGAGCAATGAATCCGGGTCACTTAAAGAATCCTAAAAATCTCGGAAACTAAAAATGCTAGGTTAATGCAATAAATTGTATTTAATAGACAATGTAATACTCCTTAAATGAAGGTATTAAAACTTCTTAGTTATTGTAAAGTTATATCATAAAAAAATCAAATTTGAAAAAGGGCCACTTTCGAAGATGGAACTACGAAATTACAGCATTTGGTGTTGCTTTTGTTTGTAATCTGTCATTTATGTAGGTACATAAACCATGTTGATAGTGCTCTATATTCATTAATCAAGCTGAAATTATGTCGCTTACGCCTGAAGAATGCACCAGAATATTTACAATGCTGGAAACCGGCCGGAGTCAGCGCGATACAGCCAGGACTGTCGGTGTGTCGCTGTCAACAGTACAAAGAGTTCTCCGACGTTACGAAGAAACTGGTTCTAACCTACGCAGACCAGGAACGGGCAGAACCAGGTGTACCACAGCACGAGAAGACCGATACTTGGTGAACACCATGCTTCGAATTCGCTTTCTCACAGGAACTGAACTCACCAATCAGTTTCGACGCCTCGGAGGAAGTAACCCAAGTGCATGGACAGTAAGACGTCGGCTTGCTGAATCTAACTTAAAACCCCTTAGACCTGCAAACGGCCCTAAACTGGAGCGTGGGCATCGTATTTCGAGACTAAGGTATGCCCAGAGCCACGTAAATTGGAGTATTGAAGATTGGTCAAAAGTTATGTTCTCCGACGAATCAAAATTTATGCTCTACAAGCACGATGGAAGACACAGAGTGTATCGAAGACCAGGGGAAAGATTCAAGCAAGCATGCATCGAAGAAAAAGTAGCCTACGGTGGTGGGTCTGTACTTGTGTGGGCCGGAATTTCTTCTGAAAGTCGCACAGAGCTGGTGATCATAGAAAACGGCTCTTTAACTAGCGTAAGATATGTGGAAGAAATCCTCAATGATCACGTTGGTCCATTTATGGTCAATTTAGGTGAGAATGCTATATTTATGCATGACAATGCCCGACCTCATACAGGTAGGATTGTGAATGACTACCTTCAAGAGATGAACATTACTCGTATGGAGTAGCCAGCGCGCAGCCCGGATATCAACCCGATCGAGCATGCTTGGGACGAGCTAGGCAGATGCGTAAAACAACGAAACCCTCCCCCAATCACGCTTCGTGAGCTCAAAATTGCTCTCACAGAGGAATGGGAGAATATTCCCCAAAATCGTATAAGGAACTTGGTGTACAGCATGCCAAACCGCGTAAACGCAGTAATGGAAGCACGAGGAGGCAATACGAAGTATTAAAATTCAAGAAAATCGTAATAAAGTTCAAAAATTTCATGTTTCCTATTTTTGTTTTAAGGAGAGATCGGCAGTTTTTTCTTTATGTAATTTTGTGTTAATAAAATGTATGGTGACTCATATTTTTTTTACTTTCATTTAAGGAGTATTACATTGTCTATTAAATACAATTTATTGCATTAACCTATCATTTTTAGTTTCCGAGATTTTTAACATTCTTTAAGTGACCCGGATTCATTGCTCTCGAGTGTATATGTCATGGTTGTGCTGTCTCATTTTTCAAAAAACGATCTACACCTATGAAAGTGACGATGAAAGGAAAGTTAGAGAAAGTTCAAGGAGGATGGATATGCCGTCCGTAGTCGCCCCTACTCTAAATATAGTAAAACATAGTTTTTTGCATAACTCAATAAAACTATTTAACAAACTTCCTCTTGAACTAAAAAAGGCGGTATACAAGATGGAGTTCAAGGCTAAGCTTAGGACCTTTTTAATAAATGGTTATTTCTATTCAATTGACGAGTTCATGAACACACCTTGCAATAAGTAAAAATTGGGCAATTTTATGAAGATGATTGATGACATTTTATGAATTTTTATTGATGACATTTTATGAATTAGTATTGATGACATTTTATGAATTTTTATTGATGACATTTTATGAATTTTTATTGATGACATTTTATGAATTTTTATTGTATAATTATTAGTTTCACTCAATCTTAACGTGACTAGCTTTTATGAATGTGTAAATTGGACTATGATTGGAGTTGATTATAACATTTTTTTTTTCTTTTTAATTGAATTACAAAATATGTTAATATTATGATAATGTTTATTAATTATGGGAATGGATTCTAACATTCTTTTTTATTGAAATCTTAAATTATGTCAATATTTATAATGGTGTTTATTAATTATTCGAGTTTATTAATGTTTTTTTTTTTAATTGAATTATAAAATTATGACAATAATATGAAAATGCAATTAATTGATAGTTATTTAATATTTTTGAGTAGGCATTTTTTCTTTTTTAATGTTAATCTTTTGTATGATGATTCTGTTTGATGTGTGATTTGTAGTTATATTTTCAATACAATGTGAATTGTTAAGAAATAAATAAATGAAATGAAATGAAATGTTATGCGGACGACAGTACGGGGGACACTTGTTACACGGGCCGCCCCGGTATCTCTCGGGACACAGTGGAGGAAAATCGTGAACAGCTTGTGTCTGAAATCGAGGCTACTCTTACTAGAGTGTCCGATTGGGGTGGACAAAATCTTGTCCAGTTCAACCCTTCCAAGACACAAGCGTGTTTTTTCACCGCTAAGCAAACCCCAATTACTGTAGCGCCGCAATTTCAGGGCACATCTCTTTCCATCTCCAAAAGTATAGGGATCCTTGGCGTTGACATCTCCAGTGACGTTCAGTTCCGTAGTCATTTGGAGGACAAGGCTAAGCTGGCGTCCAGAAAGCTGGGTGTGCTCAACAGGGCGCGGCGGTACTTCACTGCGGCGCAAACACTGCTTCTCTATAAGTCGCAAGTGCGGCCGCATATGGAGTACTGCTGTCACCTCTGGGCGGGAGCACCTGAATATCAGCTTCGTCCATTTGACTCGGTGCAAAGGCGAGCTGTAAGAATTGTCAACGATCCTGTACTTACAGCTGGTGTGGAACCTCTTCGCGACAGGAGAGACTTTGCCTCTTTATGCGTGTTCTACCGCCTGTACAATGGTATGTGCTCTGAGGAATTGTTTGATATGATGCCCACGGCTACGTTCTATCATCGCACCGCTCGCCACAGACAGGGAGTTCATCCTCACACTCTGCGTCCGGTGCGTTCCAGCACGGTTAGATCCGATAGGTGTTTTCTTCCGCGCACGCTTAATTTGTGGAATGACCTACCTGCCTCGGTTTTCCCAAACGCCTACAGTATGGGGTTCTTCAAAGGGGGTCTTAGAAGGTTTTTACAGGGTCGGCAGCGCGAGTGTGGCACCTCTGGTGTTGCAAACGTTCATAGGCTGCGGTGACCACCGGTCCTTCTGGTGGGCCGTATGCTTGTCTGCCACCTTAGTGGTATATAAAAAAAAAAAAAAAAAAATGAAATTAATCTTTAGAGTAATGTAAATATGCCATCTAGTACATTTTTGTGATTAGGTATCTATGCAATATTATATTCGAGTAAAGGTGCGCCATCTAGTGAAGGTTTTGTGAATTTCGACTCAAATGTGCACGGGATTATAGATCTTAAGGGGCCCATGCAATATTGGAGGTGACTGTACATATTTTCCAACATCTAGACAGGGTTTCAACAGTCACGTAATATTGCCTGTAAATATTTTGATTTTTGGAAAAGCGTACGTGCAGCAGTGGACCGTCGTAGGCTGATTTTATTGATTGGTTTTGATTTCGACTCAATACCTTTACGCGTTCTCGAGATAAAGGATCTTGACAAAGAGTCGAATGTACTGACGCACAAAACAGTAATCTTTTAAGGATTCAATTTTCCCTTTTGAGGTATAGTACATAAAAAAAGTAGATACACACACTACTTACACCAAGTATCCCTAGTTTGGCACTGCTCCAGATATCAGATGCCTTTTCCTCGAGAACACCTCGGATTTTTCTTAAAAATTCAGGCTTTATAACACACAATTTTACTAACTAATTAAATAATGATAAACTGTCTACCATGACTACGCTAGGACTGGCTTTTATTTTTTTTTCAACCTTTACCCACTAGGCAAACAGGTATCAGCTGTTTTAAAATGGCACACCTAAAGGACGTTTCGAATTCATCAGAATACCATTCTATCTTCTATTTTAGCAACATTCAAAGGTTGCCGGAAGAAATAGCTCTTAGCGATAAGGCCACCCACAATGGGCGGACTTATCGCTAATTTCTAAAGCTATTTCTACATACAATCAATAAGATCGTCTTGTAAAAACCTTCTAAGACCCCTTTTGAAGAACCCCATACTGTAGGCGTTTGGGAAAACCGAGGCAGGGAGATCATTCCACAACCTAAGCGTGCGCGGAAGAAAACAAATATTATATATCTTTGTAGATGGGCAATAGGTATGTCAGAAAGTTTTTAAAGTGCACTAGACTTCGTTTATTCTTTTCTCTTTCCTTCATTTAGCGTATTCATTAGTTTGAAAGCCCCTATCGGGTGTTACCATGCTCGTATGCTCCAGGTGCAATGTAATAAGTAATTATAGTTTAAAAAACTAAAAAACACGCTTTTAGCTCGCACTAAAATCCGCCATCTTGGATGTCCGCCATGTTGGATTTAAGTCACGTGACAATTTTTTTCGTATTCCTGACAGCAAACAATTTCATTTAATACCAATATCATGGAGGTGCATTTCAAATAGCCTGTCTGCCATATTGGATTTAAGTCACATGACTATTTTTTCGTATTTCTGACAGCAAGCCCTTTCATTCGATACCCATATCATGTGGGTGGATTACAAACAGCCAGTCCGCCATTGAGATGAAATTTGGTATGGGGATAGTTCGAGGCCCTGGGAAGGACATAGGCTACTTTTAAACCGACTGTGCAAAAGGAGGGTTATGATTTTACGATATAACGACTCTTACGCGATAACGACTTCTACGCGGTCGAAGCCGCGGGGAACAGCTAGTATTTCATAGTGGAAAAAACACATTCTAGTGATAAAAACTTGGAAACTTTTACACCATAAAAAACTTAACAAATATACTTTTGCAAATAGTTCCGGAAAGTTATCGGAAATATTTTTTGTTAGTCTCTAGGGATGAAAACCGCGCTAGGCAATACAAAATACAACGTTTTGCTACATTTGAGATGTTTATCCCTTTGAGAATATAACCCGAATAGTTTGGAAGCTGTTATTTTGCTAGTTGGGTAAGGTTTATGTTAGAAAACAACTCGTATTTGTCTGTTATTATTCTACCTGACACTGAATAATGATTCTGTTGTTTGTGGTAGATCAGTTAATTTAGCGTTATTTGTTTCATTATTACTAAAACTGATCTTTATTATGTACGTAACTGTAAATAGATATTTATGTGCCCATTGAAATTCAAAATATTTTTTTATGTTTTATAAATCGGTTGTACATGTAACGTATATAATGAACGGTAGTAAAAGATTATTCAGTTATATGACTTTCTTTTTTAACGTGAGTAAAAATTCGTATGTATGCTATGCCGGACTCCTACCGACTAAAAAAGCTCACGTTACGCCCAACAGCCTATGGTTCGGAGTCCCGGGTAAGCCCTCGGAAGGATGTCCCAGGAGCCAGGAATGTGGTTTGGTAATTTAGTGCTCTAAATCAATTACCTCGGCACGGAACTTCTTCCATTCCATTATTATCACCCAAAAATACCATTACTTAACGTATTATCATTGCTTGCTTTTAAAAATTTTATGGTTTTGAATAAATACTTACCACCTTTTACAAAAATGTTTCTTATTCTTGTCTAACAGATAATCCACTAGAAAATGAAATTATCTTCAAACAGTATTATGGTAAATCATCTCTTAACTACTAAAAGTTAGTCGAGGAATGTAATGTACTTTTAACAGCTTAAAAGGGTTGGGGGACAACAAACAGAAAATTTTTGTTCGTAGTTTTAGTGTGAACGTGAAGTTTGAACGTAGATTGACAATCGGTTTGTGGTTTTGTTGAAATGATTCAATGTCCATAGAGCAACACGATATATGGGGATACGCCATACTGATACTTTCCCATGCTTTCCCCCTGTCGAAGCGTGCCCCTAAGAAGTACGCTTATACACACAGATATATAAGAAATAAATATGTGTGTGCCTGAAACTAATGTGTATTGTTTTAATTGTTTTGTGTAAGAAGACATCTGATTGCTTTTATTGTGGTGTATATGAGTACAATTTCCACCTGCGACATTGTACAGATAGAGCAAACATGCTATATCTACTCCTCTAGTACTGTTCGCGTTGCTCTATGGTTTGTGGTTTAGCTGAAATGATTCGATGGTACTGTCTAACGAGATCCCAAGCAACGCCGCTGTGTGAAATTCATCTAACATTCGCAATCCTGATGCGCTCTATTTTCGGTATTTGTTTACAGGAACTAGGTCTTCTATGGCCACTTTAATGTTTTTACAATCTAGTAACTACGATGTTTCGTTTTCAAATCAAAAATTGATTTACTTTACTTATCAGTTTCAGTCAGAAAAAGATTTCATTTCAAAAACTTACATTTACATACTTAGCTAGTGATTTTATTACTTTTAGTTCAACTAAAATTCTGGTAGTACAATTACTATCGACCATTTTCCTTATACGATGCTCCACATTAACATCCAACCCTACTCATATTATATTTTTTTTAAATTTGTGAGGAGTATAATTCTATCACAAAATAACGGCTATTGAATTTTGCTGAAAATTGGTACAGAGATATGTTATAATGGAATGAAATAACAGATAGGCTACTTTTATCTCTGAAATACATTCCCGTGAACGTGGAAAAGGGGAACACAATTCCACTCGGGCGAAGCCAAGTACACTTTCTAGTATTACGGCACAATACAATAGGTGCTTGTACATTTTCTCCTATCAATCAATAATCACTAAACACACTCAAATTGATTTGAAAACTGGTTCAAATGCTTTTATTACACGGGCAACTAGATAATTATCTACTATCTGACGCGGTAAATACACTCGAGAGCAATGAATCCGGGTCACTTAAAGAATGTTAAAAATCTCGGAAACTAAAAATGATAGGTTAATGCAATAAATTGTATTTAATAGACAATGTAATACTCCTTAAATGAAAGTAAAAAAAATATGAGTCACCATACATTTTATTAACACAAAATTACATAAAGAAAAAACTGCCGATCTCTCCTTAAAACAAAAATAGGAAACATGAAATTTTTGAACTTTATTACGATTTTCTTGAATTTTAATACTTCGTATTGCCTCCTCGTGCTTCCATTACTGCGTTTACGCGGTTTGGCATGCTGTACACCAAGTTCCTTATACGATTTTGGGGAATATTCTCCCATTCCTCTGTGAGAGCAATTTTGAGCTCACGAAGCGTGATTGGGGGAGGGTTTCGTTGTTTTACGCATCTGCCTAGCTCGTCCCAAGCATGCTCGATCGGGTTGATATCCGGGCTGCGCGCTGGCCACTCCATACGAGTAATGTTCATCTCTTGAAGGTAGTCATTCACAATCCTACCTGTATGAGGTCGGGCATTGTCATGCACAAATATAGCATCCTCACCTAAATTGACCATAAATGGACCAACGTGATCATTGAGGATTTCTTCCACATATCTTACGCTAGTTAAAGAGCCGTTTTCTATGATCACCAGCTCTGTGCGACTTTCAGAAGAAATTCCGGCCCACACAAGTACAGACCCACCACCGTAGGCTACTTTTTCTTCGATGCATGCTTGCTTGAATCTTTCCCCTGGTCTTCGATACACTCTGTGTCTTCCATCGTGCTTGTAGAGCATAAATTTTGATTCGTCGGAGAACATAACTTTTGACCAATCTTCAATACTCCAATTTACGTGGCTCTGGGCATACCTTAGTCTCGAAATACGATGCCCACGCTCCAGTTTAGGGCCGTTTGCAGGTCTAAGGGGTTTTAAGTTAGATTCAGCAAGCCGACGTCTTACTGTCCATGCACTTGGGTTACTTCCTCCGAGGCGTCGAAACTGATTGGTGAGTTCAGTTCCTGTGAGAAAGCGATTTCGAAGCATGGTGTTCACCAAGTATCGGTCTTCTCGTGCTGTGGTACACCTGGTTCTGCCCGTTCCTGGTCTGCGTAGGTTAGAACCAGTTTCTTCGTAACGTCGGAGAACTCTTTGTACTGTTGACAGCGACACACCGACAGTCCTGGCTGTATCGCGCTGACTCCGGCCGGTTTCCAGCATTGTAAGTATTCTGGTGCATTCTTCAGGCGTAAGCGACATAATTTCAGCTTGATTAATGAATATAGAGCACTATCAACATGGTTTATGTACCCACATAAATGACAGATTACAAACAAAAGCAACACCAAATGCTGTAATTTCGTAGTTCCATCTTCGAAAGTGGCCCTTTTTCAAATTTGATTTTTTTATGATATAACTTTACAATAACTAAGAAGTTTTAATACCTTCATTTAAGGAGTATTACATTGTCTATTAAATACAATTTATTGCATTAACCTAGCATTTTTAGTTTCCGAGATTTTTAGGATTCTTTAAGTGACCCGGATTCATTGCTCTCGAGTGTATCTATCGAAATGTATAAAGAAAGTGATTACTTTTAATAGTAAAACCAAATAAAAAAAAAATTAATGAAAATTAAACATAAACAAAACGTTCAATAAAACCTCAGCCTCCTTTTTGCTAAGTGGTTTTCTGAACTATATAGACTAAATATTATAATAAATTTTACTTCAAGCATTCTTTTGTTGGCTGAATATTCATTTGAGTGGAAATATTGATTGCCTCATAAAGCGTAAACTTGACAAAACTTTAGAGTAGCTCACAAAACAAATTGGGTGCGTTTACGCGAAAATGATGATTGTAGTTCGTTTCACTTTTGATCACTAAACGATGTCATTAATTAAAAGTTAGGTGATTAGCGCGAAATATGCTATTCAGGGTGAACATTGCAAGCCTTTGTCGACCTCGGAAGAGTCTTTTCTGTAGATTGATCCATTTATTATGCTTTATTTTCTTAATCTTAAATCACCTTTTAATTCAAAATTTTCTGTTTTACTTATATTTCTTTAGTCACTGTTTTGTGTTGGTGCTTGGAAAAGATTATGAAAGGATGTATGAAACAAAATCACTATTCAAGAAATACAATGTGACTTTTTATTTAACCACTTACACATGATGAATCCTACTTACTACTATACTTCTTACTACTATACTACTTACTACTAATATTAATAAATGTGAAAGTTTCTGAAGATGTTTGGACGTTTAGATCTTTGCAAGTCTATCACGCTCTATCGGCTGAACGGATCGGTCTGAAATTTGGTAACGGGGTAGATTTTAGTCGGGAATAACACATTGGCTACACTACGACTATGTGAAAAAAATTGATGTTGATTATTTTTACGTATTTTGATAGCTATCATTAATAATATCGATTTTGATTTCGAAAAAATTAAAAAAAACAGTTTTTGATTGAATTATGAACCATTTAAAACTGATACAATTTGAAATACGACCATGCGACACTCTAAACGCTCGACATTGGTTACTATGGCTGACGTCACACGCGCTCGGATTTGTTCGTGAGCTGTCGCCGTGTTTTCGGACGGTGGTCGTACTCGACTCATTATTGAATTTTTAAATTGTTATAATTACTGAATTATTGCGAAAATCATAAAATCAAAAATAATTTTGTAATGAAAGTTTCCATTTATCACAAGAAAAAAAAATCACATCCCCAATTATGTTAACAAAGGAAGCAGAAATAATAAAAATAGACGCAGGCGAAACCGCGAGTATCATCTAGCATAAAATAAAAAGTACACGCATACTACATAAGATTGTCTGAAATCGTACATATGATTATATTAAGTACCATTTATGCAACTACTTCCAAAGTCTTATCTCTGTGAGCAATTTTAATTAATTATCGCGAAGTGATGTGGGGGCGCCTCTGTGGTTAGAAGGGTTACCCGAAACGCTAGCGGAAGGGGCTTGAGTTGGCTTTGTGCCAGTGAAAATTGTGAGTGTTCTTCATATGAACTGTATTTCTCATTCTATCTAGACCAAAATGTAAACTTAAAACGAATATTGAAAAATATCTTAACTCCTACCGACTAAAAAACCTCACGTAACGCCCAACAGCCTATGGTTGGGAGCCCCGGGTAAGCCCTCGGAAGGATGTCCCAGGACTCCCAACAGACCTACACGGAGAAAAAATTTCTAGTTACGTTTTGACCTTGCCAAAAATAAGAACCATATTAAGTTTGACCTTTTCTGCCGATTATAATGAGCCTCACCATAAAAAGTGGAGCTTTGGAATGCAAATGGACATAAGATAAGAGAATAATATAAGTAAATTACAGATTAAATTATAAACTTTACATTGTTTCATGTCAAAAACATTACAACTGAGCAGTAGAAACGTTTGTTTACGAATAGGTAGGTAAAGATAATAATAATTCCATATCATATCTCCCCTGGGCGAGGCCGCAGCGGCGGCCGTAGGTCTGTTGGGAGTCCTGGGACACCCTTCCGAGGGCTTAACCGGGGCTCACAACCATATGTTGGGCGTAATGTGAGGTTTTTTAGTCGGTAGGAGTCCGGCATAACATACATGAGGATTTTCCCTCACGTTAAAAAAAAATATTATATTGGACTACTTTCACAACGAAAATCTCTAAATAAACATGCTATCAGCCTCCAATAACGTAAAGTATAGCCTAGCATATTTATATTCCAAAAACGTCTTACTCAATTATCGTTGTCTAGCCAACTTGTTAACCCAAGTGCTAAGCTCTGAAAATTGAAACTTACAAGAATATCAATTTTCAGAGCTGTACATTGTGAGTAAAAAGCTTTTACATCCAAGAGGACTAAAACAGGAGCACTCTAATCCTATCTTTACTATACAAACAGGACAGATATCAAAATTCTTAATCCTACTATAATGAGTTCGCCGCCTGTGAAATCGATTATTATGTTTCAAAAGTGAAGTTTGAAATACAATCACAATGTTCTTATAAATATATACCTAGTTACAATATAAATTACAGACCTTGTGACATAAACATTAGTAACACAAAGACACTCATGGGGTTGTAAAATATGACAAAGTTGAACAAGTTTTACTGGAAAATAACGAGTGAACATTCGTGTGAGTCGAAACAAACTTCGATCGTTTGCGGAGAGGATAGTGAGACAGATGGTGCCATCCGAGATAGTTTTCAAGAACTCTCGTCTTCTTAATGCGTCAAGAAAGTCTCAAGTAATTTCAAAGTCACTCTAACACACTCCTCATATCTATTTTCTTTGGAATTACAGAGCGTAAAGTTTCGATATTACTGTTTAAATTGAACTTAACACATTGTACTAAGAAAAATCTTACCCATAGTATGGGATATGGTTTGGTAGTTCTTTTTAAATATTGTAGGTAATGGAACCATTTTTGATCTAGTGGAATTTGTTTAAAAAAAACTATGACATTGGCATTATTTTCTATCGTTTATATATTCAGACAAGACATGTGCATAGCGAAATTAAGGAAAATCATCAAAAATTAGATGAAGATTTAGTATTTGCGAAAGTTGCATAAAACGAATACGTAAAGTTAAATATTCATGCACATTACCAGATACAGGAGTCTCGCTTCATGATCCGATACTCCCTTAGATTTAAAACACTTTTGATTTGTGTAGAATTAATTGTATAGCCCCCATTCTCAACCGTTTGACCCAGGGTAGGTACTATTCACCTGGTGTTGCGTTTACAGCTTAGCAATTTACAGCTAGTTATCTCCTTCTATCGCTGACTAATTCCATTTATCTAGTATGTACACCTACTTGACAGTATTGAACTGTGACAAAAAAAAAATATATACCTTCAGTGTTGGAGCAGTGGGAGCGAGAGGTAACAATAGCAGAACTTTGTTAAAACTTATACATAATTCTGATTAAAATGTATTTAGCATAGAATGAATCGGATTCCACAGCACACAATCATTAATTTGTACAAACCTTATTATTCTATCTAAGAGCCGAAGTCATAACCTTATAACTCTATTAAATAGAACATCATAACGCGTTACATTTATTTTGTAGTACATACAGAGACGTGTACAGATAGCAAAAACTGGCGTAAAGCCACAGATAGTCTACAAAAGGAACAGCGACATTATACTCTCAATGCTGGTACATGAGGTGGATAAAATTTTGCGACAACATTACCAGCCCTTATTTGTCTTGCTTTTGAAATTTTTCGGTGTGGATAATAGCCCATTAACTCACACCCTGTGTAAAAAGCGGAGTTTACCTACTACCATTTAGAAAAATGCTCGGTATTGAGAAAGCATTTACTTTGGAATATGTACCTACTTGGTTTTAATGTATAGGTCTGTCTAAGTAGGTAATTACTGTAGTTTTACTTTATTTTATAGAAAAATTGAGACTAAATCAATATCAATACATATAATAAAATCGTAACAGGTCGCTGTCTGTACATAGAAGATAAATAAGAAAAAATATTATAGGGGGGCTTTATGAACGCAATAGAACCCAAAACAATGATTTTTAGAATTTTTGTCTGTTTGTCTGTTTGTCTGTATGTCTGTATATCTGTTTGTCTGTACGGTTGTGCACGCTAATCTCAGTTACCGCTCAACCGATTGCAATGCGGTTTTTTTTATTGTGTTGAGGTTTGCTCCAGTTAACATTTAGCGTTTGTTTTATGTAAATCGGTTTAGAAATAAAAGAGTTATAACACTTTTAAGAATCAGATATTTTGAAAATTTTAATTGTAGGTATCTATTTCTTTGAATGTTAGTGAACCTAAACTGGCGTGTTGGCTTAATCATAAAAGAGCTTAATGATTAAGACTATTTTTAAGCAATTCAGTCCGCTCCGATGGCGTGGACTAAATTTGACGCTGCTTGATGACTCTGATGAAGAAATACCTTTCCTTTCATACACCTTATGTGACGTAAACGAAGTTGCGGGCTCAGCTAGTACTAAATATATTTTCGAATTAATTTAATTTATAATTAATTGAAATCCACACTTTTACCGGCAGAGAAAAGGTTTGTAACTTTTCCTTCGCATGGTTTGGGTAGTGTAATTCAGGTCTCTGCTTTTTTGAAGAGCTATAATATTAACATGTCAAGATCATAAACCAACCTTTTGGAAGTCTACTGACTTATAGGACAAACGCAGGTATCTATAGAGTTGTTGAATAGTTTCGTGGCAGTAGTAGATACCCAAAAAATATTTTAAAAAATAAAATATCGCGACTGCGTTAAAATGTAGGTACTGAAAATTAAAACACAATTTCAGTCCATTCATCTTAATGACTGTTAAAGTCAGCACGGTATTGCATTAATGAGGATTTCCACACTTAAACACATTAGAGTTTGAAGTCTGTCTTGTAAATAATATGGACTTAATGAATTCTGCAGGGTAAATAATGTACCGACAAGCTGGCAGCAGCTTTGTAATGTTATATAATGAAGCATTGCGCATTGAACCGATAACTTTTCCGGAACTGCTTTGTTGATACGGCGCGGCGGTAATGATACTTATTGCCGTGTCAATACTCTTGGTGATAGTTGTAATTGAATTAAACTACGATTTCTTTATGGGCCTTATTAAAATTTCTTATCAGTTTAATATCGAATCATGCATTGCATATATTTCTGTTGATCAGATCGCTTTCTTAGCTCTGGACTAATTTAATTATTTCTTAAAAGATCTGTCACTTTTCTTCATAATTTAACGAGATTGTAATTTGAGATCTCATAGATTGCAAAAAAACTATTGTAACAATACATGTATTTTTTTTAACGAGTATGTTTACGATACCTACCATTACTTTCTAATGTACATAATATTGTAATATATTTTAAATACTTAACTTTATATGTAACTAGCTGATCCGCGCAACTTCGTATGCGTGATAAATGAAGAACCGCTCGACCGATTTTGTGCAAACTTCACATAAACCATCTACTAAATAGTCCGAAAAAAGCCTAAACATTTGGATTGGATAGGTGAGCCCGCTCTTGAGTTATAAAATTACAACGAAAAGTGGCATTGATTTTTATATATATAGATAAGTCTGATAACATTAATTTCATTATCTACAATAATATAAGATGGAACAAAAATATCAGGATTAGCAAACTTTTTCCTTTCAATACCATTAAATAATCATATATATTATCCTCGAGGTTGACCGTATTTATCTTCGCTCAGGAGGATGGGACAAGTCGAGTGGCATTGGGTATTTATTAGGTCATGAATAAGTTAAGTTACGTTGTAAGGTTGGTTCATCTTGCTAAAAGGATAGTTTTTCAAGCTCTGTGTACCATTTATTAGGCAAAGTACAATCTACGACTGATTATTTATGATAGCACTAATTCCTTCACGTTACGGTAATGCGTGTAACGTTATAATATATGTTACGAAAACGTAAGGTAGGAAAATACGTATTAAAAAATAGAATGGTGTAGATATAGTATGTTAAATATGTATGATTGTAGTGATTAGCATGTAAAGAGTTCTTATTAAAGTAATATATTCTTTGAGTCTGAGGTAAAGAGTATGTTTGCAAAAGCAGATCAAAACTTATATGACGTACTAGCTGACCCCGCAACTTTGTTTACGTCACATAAGGTGTATGAACGGAGAGGTATTTCTTCATCAGACTCATCAAGCAGCGTCTGAAACTGCCCTGTTTGCTTAATCATAAAAGAGCTTGAAGATTGTCTATTCTAAAACAATTTAGTCCACGCCTTCGGCGCGACTGAATTGTTTTAAAATAGCCTTAATAATTAAGCTCTTTTATGATTAAGCCAACATGCCAGTTTAGATTTACCCATTTTTAGATTCATATGTCTACGTATGATTCTTTAAAGTGATATAACTTTTTTATTTATTATATAATATGCCTCTGCCTACCCCTTCGGGGATAAAGGCGTGACCATAAGTATGTATGTATAGCAAACTGCTGAGCTGAGCAAACCTCAACACAATAAAAAAACCAAATTACAATCGGTTAAGCGGTTACTGAGATTAGCGTACACAAACGTATAGAGAAACAGATATACAGACATACAGACAAACAGATAAAAATTCTAAAAATCATTGTTTTGGTTTCTATTGCGTTCATAAAGACCCCCTATAATAATTTTTCTTATTTATCTTTCATGTACAGACAGCGACCTGTTACGATTTTATTGTATGTATTGATAAGTATCATTACGTGAAAAAACAGACGTTTCATCGCAGAAAAGTAAACCCCAAACATGGCAAACATTACAGAGTAGATAAAATAGATGCGCCACGGCTTTCCATCAGGCTGGTGGCGACGTCAATTTGGCATGCTGAATTTAAAAAAAAATACGATGGTATGGTTAACTTTATTGTATTAATTAGTCTGTGTGATTGTGCTTCACTCCCGCTAAGTAAAGTTACTATTAATATGATAGTATAGAACATAACAATGGTATCAAAAAGTAAATATCTTGAAAAAGAAAATTAAATTGAAATTTTTATTGAGTATTTCGTTATTATGTACCTACTTAGAATAAACACAATAATCATCACCGTAATAAATATGCAGTATATATTAATTTATCCTAATGGCATGACATATCTATTCTCCAACCAAGTAGACAAAAACATGCCTCGTGGAATAGTCTACGTTTTGTTGTACCCAGAAGGGTATAAATAATAACCAGCAAACCATCTGGCGTTGTATATTTATCTCCCTGATTACAAACAACATAACATTAATTATGTTTTTGCTTCCGAAGATGCTGAAGTAATTTACGTGCCCTGGTTTTTCCTCAAAACAAATGTTTGCTATAACTCTGTGGCGACTGCCATTGGTTGTAATTGTTAGGAAGGAAAATTGTTACTGAGAAATAAAAAGATTTATTTTTCGGGAACACAAGTATTTAGAGCAACAATTGATTGGTTGTTAACGTTTGTTTCTTAAAAAAGAGTATTATACTGCCTAATTGGCTCATAAAGACAACTGTCTTGTTCAACTGAACAAACTGATTACGAAGCAAACGTATTTTTGTTTTTGTGGACAAAGGAAACAACATCGTTCCCTCGATGAGATGTTAAGAAATATACAACATTTTCTTTGTATTTAAAGAGACTAGATTCAACAGACAGTTTTGTAGTAGGTACGTAGGCAGTGGTGTAGATATTGTAAACAGAATAGGTAGGTTGCTAATAAGAGTAATGCTTAAAATATTGTATAGTCTTTCAACGCAGTATGAAACTAGTCCTGGCTTTCCATTTTAGCAGCTGCTGGTTATCGACATGTGAAAGATGTTATATGTATGCTGTTATGTGTAAAATACTATAACCTGGGACTAAATCCTTCTCAGAAGCTGATTAAGGACGCACAACGAAAAGTTAGACACAGGAACTTTAGCGGTTTGTGACTAAGACCCCAGATTACCTAGAAAATGTTCGATTTATCACTCCTTTAATAATTACTAAGCCTCTTGAAAAAAGTATTGAAACTTGTTTTTTTTTACTTGTCAGTGTCACTAGCCTGTCTTTAAGAACCATTTATTTGACTCCCACGTCAGGTTTTTTTTTTACAGTATTGGGGCTCCTTCGTTGTGTAGCGGGGACATGGTTTAAAATAAATAATATTTATTAGTAGTGTAGTATTATTAATTATAGTGTATACTAATACAATTATGTAATAGTCGAGTATTCACTGAAGTGAGTTTAAGATAGCTCTTCAAAAATGTAAAATATCTCGTTCTACTTAAAATGTTGTTCAATTATGTAGCTTTTGATATGAGGTTGTAGTTTATTAGGCTACCAAGAACTTCCGGACCAACGCCTGAGAAAACTCGATCGAGGTGATGGCGAAGAGAAGGAAAGCTCAGATACAAAACAATGAGCCAACCCATCTGGCTTGCATAGTACAGTTAGTACAGCCATTTACTCTACAAAAATTAAATTGGTTTAAACCTATGTTCAGCATTGGAATGTGTGTTGGTCATTAAATTTGATTGATTGCAGCTTTAAATGTAAACTGAAATCCAATAAGCGAAATAACATCAACGTCACATGGATAGGGTATAAATAGCATAATGATCGATATCTGCAACTCGCACCAAATTGAAATGCCAATCATTGTCCCTAAGGACCGTGCATCACATTAAAACTTAATGGGAATCCAGTTTAATTCAGAGATGTTTGAAATTATTGGGAGTGAATTTACACGTCATTAATTAATAGTATGTTGGTTATTATAGTTCTTTGGCCATCATTGCTTGTGATTGTTTTTTTGGGCAGGAATAATGTTACTGCGAAAAAATAAGACATTTTTCGGGAACACAAGTATTTAGAACAATGATTGATTGGTTGTTAACGTTTGATCTTTACAGAAAAGGTATTAAAAATATCAGCTTGATTGACTACTTCTATATGTCTAAATAATTTAATTAATTCAATAGTGTCTGCATTTTGCTACATTATACACACAGATTTTTATTGTTCTCTGCCGAGTCCCTGAAAATATTTAGCGTAATAATTATGTAGCCTGTGTGTAAAACCTATCTCTTACTAATATTCCTGCTACGTTTTCGTTAAATCAATCCACCGGCTTACATATTTCATTGCTCTCTGCTTAGCCCCTAGGATATGTAGCTTAATAATATATAACCTATTTGAAGAACAGTTAATATTTGCGCAAAATTTGAATTTTGAAGACAAATATTTTTCTAACTATATTTTCGGCTTCGGTATCTTACGTGGAACACTCAGCGAGTTTTTTTTTTAATATTTCCAATGTACTGTTTGTCTGTTTGCTTTGCTTTGTACGGAAGGATCTCGAAAAGTAGGCACTCAATAAATTTACTTTAAATTTTGCACAAATATTAACTAGGGGTAGGGTCTTCAAATAAGCTATATAATTAGCACGCTACATATCCTAGGGGCTATGCAGAGAGCAATGAAATTGGCATTACAACACAATTTTTACGCGTACGAAGGCGCGGGCAACAGCTAGTTTTATTATATATAAATAGATATTTCACCCCTAATGGGATAAATCGGGATATTTAAGTTTATCGTAGGGTACCCTGGGCAAAGCCGGGGGGCACAGCTAGTACTTATATAAAATCTTACTAATATTTGTGATTGTAAATGTCTATTTGTCAGGCTGTCTGGAGCTCTATTACGGTAAACGGTTGAACAGATATGGCCGAAATTTGGTACAGGGATAAATTATAATCTGGAATCCTGGATCCTACTTTATCCCCAAGAACAAGTTATTATTGGGACTCCAGCGGGAACGGACATGAAATACCACGAAACGCTATATACAGGGTGGAAATTTAAAGACCGTGGTTGGAGGAAATGAAATCAGCAAAATTTGCCATCATCAGTATTAAGGGTACTTTTCCTTCAATCACGGTCTTTAATTTCCACCCTATATATGTATCGGTTTAAAAAAATGTATATTGCGTTTAATCAACAAGATACTACTCTCGGTTCATAATTTGTTTTTGACGGTCCCGTTAACCCCTAAGGTAAAATCCTATAATACGTATCCTGTTCATGTCTTTCAGTCTATCTATCCGTCTGTCGGTCACCAGGCCTTTTTTAATAAATCGTGATAGGTGGTAGACAGTTCAAATTTCTACAGATGTGTATTTCTGTTTTCACTATAACAGTAAATGCCAAATAACCGGCCAAGTGCGAGTCGGACTCAAAATCAACAAAAAGTCTTATTTGTTGCGTGGGAGCCAACTATTTTCTTTTTTATATTTTACGCGAGGGAAAACCCTTAATGGATGCTATGCCGAACTCCTACCAACTAAATAACCTCACGTAACGCCCAACAGTCGGGAGCCCCGGGTTAGCCCTCGGAAGGATGTCCCAGTAAATGTCCATATTGCTTTAATTATTTATTTTTATGAAAATACAATGCTCGATATTCTGTGAGTATTTCAAGCATCTACTGGTTGCCCATAATACATATTAACACTACATATTGGGAGTATAAAACAAGTACCTATTGCTCTATGGTGTTTGTTAACCACAGAGCAACGCGCGCCTTTATACAGTTCGCGTTGCTCTATGATGTTCACTATCCTGTTATCCTCATAATTATAGATCCTTTACGGTAGGTACAGTATGTATTTCCGAAAGAGTTTGAGAACTCTATGTTTAATTTCTTTTTCAGAGTATTGATGACATTTGAATGACACATTCTAAACACGATACGTCTACAACATCGGTGCATGTAATTGAATTGTGTGTTTGTACGTAAATTGTTTATACTAGAGAAAAATCTAAAATACGGGCTCTTTGTTTACTATTTCCTATGAAATTGCTTTATTTGAAATACTACACCTACCAAAAGTAATCTGCTCAAAGCGATGATCACTATTTAAAGAAAAATATTTACGGGGAAAGTCGAACAATAAGTTAGTATGTGACCCATATTTTGTTCAATCATGGTGACACGAAATTAAGTTCGTTGGGCAATATTTGATTATGCTATACCTCCTAAAGTATTCATTTAATTTGCATGGTGTAAAGGGAATAAATAAGCTTGATGATATGTTCAAGCCAATAAACGTATTTAAATTGAGAAGGATACCTTATTACCTAATATATAAGATAAAATGGCTAAAAAACACGTTTGTTGTATGGGAGCCCACCTTAAATATAGTTATGTGTTTGATTTTAGTATTTGTTGTTATAGCGGCAACAAAAACACATAATCTGTGAAAATTTCAACTCTCTAGCTATCACCGTTCATGAAATACAGCCTCGTGACGGACATACAGACAGACAGATAGACGGACAGCGAAGTCTCATGAATAGGGTCCCGTTCTTTACCCTTTGGGTATGCAACCCTAAAAAACGTGATTTTTATTTTTTTGTTTTCGATACATGGAATATCATTGCATCAAAAGATACGTATTAATAGGGTAATATTGACCAGAGATTCATGTAGTACTTAATTAAAAATACAAATTGAGCACTTGACTTAGTCCTGCAGGTTTTATGCTCTTTCTAGAGAACCCTCAAATTTATGGTCAAATGCTATTTAAACAAAAGCAATTATCTACTACCTGACCGTACACTCTGACCAATTGCCGTAAACCATAAAATACCCTAATCATCCATCTCTAATCACCTCATTTCCAATTCCAAAGGGTTAAATCGAACCAATTTATAGTAACATATTCTGTGCTAACTTCGATATTTTAATATTTTCGCCAATGAAGGTGGCCTGCGCCAATTTTATAGCTCATAAATTCCGATGATAACTCCTTTGTTTGTGGGTTCGTTCCCGGCTTAACGAGTGGCTATCGACATTTTGTATAACAAAGCTCTCAAGGAAATTGGCTGAAATTTATTATTGGATGCTCAAGATTGAACCAGTGGGAGAATTTTATCAATTTCCCTCTTTCAATTATGAGAACTCGTAGACATTACGTGAAATCACAAAAGCATACCGATTTGCTTATTACTTTTCCCAAACACAGTAACAGCGACGCAATGTTGAATTAGATTTGCAATTAGGCCAGTACATTTACCTACGAATTTCCGATATTTGTAGTGAGAACTGTATTTATTTTTATTCATTCATATAAAATTTATACACATGCAATAACAACACAAAGAAAATATGAGTAGATATAAAAGTACAATACTACTGCTTAGTCTGAAAAAATATTTCAGCGGCGAGAAGAATTACATAGCAGATTTTTTATTGTACTAATAAGGAAATTGAAATATATCCAGCCTAAAACATTTTGCCGTTCGACGAAAGTGGTTTAACGATCCGGAAATTGTGCACATTTGGCGAATAAATGCTTTATATTTATTTATTGGATGAAATATCTGCCATTGGAGTTGAGTTTTGAAAGGTACACGCGTATTATACGGTTTAAAGAAAAATCTTTTTGGGCCACAAGCTAAGTAAATATCTGTTAAATCATGTAAGCGTAAAATCTGATGCCGTATAAGATTACACATAATCATATTATGAAGTTTTTTGATGCATAATTTTATTTAGTATTTCCCTTTTTTTTAAATTATGTTCCCCTATATTATAAATTGATTGTATATGTTGTATACCTAGTAACTTTAAGTTTAAATAAATAAATAAATATTCACGGAGATTTCACACAACGCTGTCTGATCCCAAAGTAGGAATAACCTGCTTGGGTTATGGGTATCAGATCACGGATATTATAATATTTTATTATTTTTTTATTATTTTATTACCACATAAAAACATTAGTACATTACAATTCCATTCACACTTAACACTTAAAACCACAAAGGTTTGTATTGTGCTAAAAATACGATCAGCAACATGTAAGTAAGCAAATAGAATAAAATATAACCTACGCAATATCATACATACAATATTAATACTCATATACTTTGAAATACATACATATTATACATAGAAACACCCAGACTCTTCAGACAAACAGTAATGGGTCACACAAATATTTGTCTCCGGTGGGAAATTATTATTATTTTACAATGAAGAAATTATTATTTTTCAATAAAGTGTTAAACTTTACGTCTGTTGACAGTATTTAATTGTATGAAGACGATAGAATTTAACGGCTGGAAATTAATTAAAACGCACTCTATAATGCCTCATACGTTTGAGGATCGTAGCGTTACTTATAGTGATATGCTCTCGTGTAAACTTTCGACTAGCGACATGTCAATGTGATATTTTCATTCGTTTATGATGAATCTAGGACCAATAGGAGTAAAGTTATAAACTAAAAAAAAATAATATGCAGAACTTTTTTTACTTAAGCTGAAACTATTGCACATTTATACAAGGTTTTGGTATTTGAATTTCTTTAACCTTTACATAAAATACAAATCGTGTCACCCGTATATATGAGAATTCTACAATAAGTGTAAAAAAAAACTTGTGGACTGCACGAAGAATTAGTTTATTTAGATAATGTTGTTGTTTTTATTTTATTTAAGTCTAATGAACGATGTTGATTTAGGTACATCAATAAATAAACAAATATTGTATACACAGAATGAATTTTTGAAAAAGGTTTGGTTGGCCAAATCCGGAACTATAAGGAATAGCTAAAAATGTTCAAAGGAGTCACGAGCCCGATTTTGATAAAACTTTAAACGTTATCATTAGATTTTTGAAAAACCAATAATCGTAGCTGGGAATCGAACCCATTGATTTTGAAAAAAAAACACACTCTTTATTATTACACCATACGATAGTGTCGCTGATAAGGATCAAATTCTGCGAAGTAATGATATACGGCAAATTTAAGGAAAGTTTGGAATTTTAATAGAATTGATATTTCTTGTACCTAATACAATTTATTTCGTTCGAAATCCCAGAATAGATCGTAAATATTCAGTGTTTTAAATCATGCTCAGAATGATTCTTTGGAGAATATTTTAAACGGAATCAATAATATTGAATTCAGTACGATCCTTGAGGTCTCGAATCCAGCAATGTATTGAAAACAATGGTCCACATTTTGAACAATTAATCAGTTAACGTAAGAAAAATAAGAAAGATGAGCACTTTTCTTTAGTTTGCCGTATGTCATTACTTCCCAGAATAAGATCCGTAATAGCAACACTATCGTTCGGTATAATATTACAGGTGTGTTTCGTTTTTCAAAATCAATGGGTTCGATCCTAGCTAGGATTATTGGTTTTTCAAAAATCTAATGATGAGGTTTTAAGTTTCATCAAAATTGGGCTCGTGACTCCTTTGAGCATTTTTCGCTATTCCTTATAGTTTCGGATTTGGCCATCCAATCCCTTTTGAAAAATTCATCCTGTATATATACTGACCTGTCTCTTAGATATAAATGGTCATTACAGCAAGTTGTGTTACAAGGTTATTAGATTAAGTAGATACAGAGTAAAATATGGAACTGGATAAAGGGTAACTACACCAACAAATAAAAAACAAGAAGAAAGAATACCTATAATATATTCTTTATTTCTTATTTAGGACTAGGAAAATGTCGCAAGGAGGCGCTGGAGCGGGAACATAGGCCGGTACGTCGAATAATCGAAGAAATTCAACTTTGTCATTTAAAAAAACTGTGATGGAGGCTGTTTTGAAATTTGAAATTTTGCTAGGTCATAGATATAGATATTTTAAGCCTTTTGGTGCAATAAAACGAAAATAGCCAAAGTGTATTTCCGACTTTGTTAACACCTACGGTCGACATATATAGCATAAATGACAGAATTATGAAAAATTTGATCCCAAAATCATGTGTCTGTGACACGACTGCAAGCGTATGCATGGAATGTTGATGCGAATCATTTGCAATTCAAATGCACAGAAACAGAGATATCTAGTCTACCCTCCACACACGACAGGCTTTAGCACTCGGAGATTAAAGTGCCAAATTAGCATGAAACCTAAACAAGCTTGCCCGTAACCGTAAAATGGCTTAAAACAATTTACATATTGTAATAAACTGTTACCTGACTATAATACCTGGCTATTTTTATGTGTATTTAAAAATAGAAATAGAATAGAAATAGAAAAATCTTTTATTTGGTAAAATGTCAACAATATTGCAGGTCTACAAGCTCATAAGATAGGCAGATAGCACTGACATCGCACCAAAGGGACTACAGCTCAGCAAAATGTCGCTTACCTAAATGGCAAATGACGCTGATGTTTAGCTGCAACCTATTGAAAAATAAAGTTTCTATCGCTCAAACAGTTACAGAACACATAGCAGCGGTCCAGAACCACCAAACGGAAAAATCTGCGATCGCGGAGCATTTATTACTGTCGTAATCAAATCATTGGATGGAGTTGCATGCACCGGGAGTGTTGTCCACTGAACGGCGATATCTTCCGAGAATGGTTCGTGAAGCGATTGAAATCAAGAAGCATCACAACAATTTTAACCGTGATGGTGGATATAAACTTTCGTCCACATGGAACCCGGTAGTGAAGATGAGTGACTGTTAATAAACTATGTAATATGTGGGTACCTGTAATATCATCGGTACAAGAGGCCGATACCCGCTGCTTTCCCCAGTCTACTCGTGACCACGGCTATTGCAACATAGCCCAAACGTCGAGAGGTGAGCCAAAGTTTAAATGTATACGTGAAAAAGACCCGTTTTCTATAATGTCCATTGACAAAAACTTTTGAAACTAAATAACAATAATAGTACTTACCTAAAATATTAGAACCAGACGTAAATACGATTACATACTACATATTTTAAACAAATCACATACATATTTACAATTTAAGTATATACATTACTTGTGAACTGTTTGCTGTATGCAGATGATGCTGTGCTCATAGCCGAATCGCCATCAGAACTACAGTCTAGTGACTGTAGTGCGTTATGGAGTAATGAGGCGTAATGGAGTGTCAGGCAAACTTTTGGGTACCAAAACCTTAAGTCAAAAGGCCCAGCTCGCAGTACACAGTGCGGCGCTGATACCTACGCTAACGTATGGAAGCAAGAGTTGGATATGGCAGGAAACGCATGAAGGTAAATTAAACGCGGTCGAGTAGCGCGCGCTACGCAAAATCTGCGGAGTAACGCTCGCAGATCGCGTTCGGAATGAAGATGTAAGAAAGAGAGTTGGACTTAAAGAGAGTGTCGGTGTTAAAGTAAGGAAGGGCATGCTACGATGGTTCGGGCATGTGGAGCGAATAGGAGATGAAAGAATGAAAAACAGATATACAACGCGATAACGGATGGACGTAGGAGTCGGGGAAGGCCACGACACACCTACCACGACCAAATTAATCGTGTGTTAGTTGAAGAGTCAAGAGCCGAAGAAACCGACGTGCATGCATGAAAAGAAAAATGAAAGTTGAAGAAGCAAGTGAGGTGTGTATGGACCGTGCCGTGTGGCGCTCGGTTCTTTCTGCCTACCCCGCACGGGATTTGGCGTGAAGGTAGATAGATAGATAGATAGACAATTTAATGAAGGTCTGGAGTCGATCTGATGACGGAATCGAAAGACAGTTGAGGGAATTCCCGAACGATTTACAGCAGTTACCTTGTGTTTGGGCTTGATTATTTAATTCATATTGATGAGAACTTTACACCTAGTTAGAAATATTTTTCGGTCCACCCGAAACTTAAAACAATGAAAAAAAAATTAATAAAAAATAAAACCGACTTCCAAGAAATTCTTAGTAACAAAATTTACTTAGCACAAAGTAATATAGGTATGTATTTTGATTTATCAGATTTTATTCATTATAATATTGAAGTCGGTGCCATTAATAATACCTACCTAAACCTATGGGTTTACTTGGCGCCGACTCCAATATGGTATTGAATAAAATCTGATAAATCAAAATACATAATTTATTATAACTTTGTGTGTAGTGAAGTAAATTTTATTACTAAAAAATTCTTTGAAGTCGGTTTTATTTTTTATATTTTTTTTTATATTATATTTATTATCATTGTGTTCACCGATATTTCCGTCAATTATGGACGTAATTCAAATTATTTTCTTTTCTTAAATAGGCTTTACTTCTGAGGTGGTTCCATTTTCAGCAAGTCAGGATCTGATGATGAAATCCAGGAGCAATCGAGGGCAACCACTGAAAATTGTAGAGATAATAAACTTCCTAACGTTTATTAACTATAAAATTTTCGGTAAATATGATATTTACTTTCCTACCTGAATCCTGAATCCTGTCTTCTAAAGATCATTGTTTACCACCTCAGTACGATATGATATGCTTCTAAATGGTGTAACTTTAAATTATGAGGTGTGAAGACCCCGGGCTTTATAGTAAGGTTTCAGATGTAACTTCGAATAGGTGCAGATGATAGAGACAAAATGAACTAATGTATTTATTGCAATTACTAATTTTAATAGGAATTAAACAATAAAGTAACCCACAAAAATACGCTATCTTAATCTCTTGGTTTCATAGACATTAGAAAATAAATCTATAACGGTAACTTTTCAGTGATTTTACGAAGCACAAGCCCTGTACAAAGACTTTGTTGAAAGTGCTCAACGTGAAGTAAACATTGCTCTTCTAGGTGGGAACTCTCTCAGATGTTATCTAATACGTCGATGTTCTCCTTCTACCCCACAAAGCTGATTATTTGGATCGGCAAAAAGCCTTGTGTGTCGTTTCGTTCTATGTGCCTGTTGAGGTTAACCAGTGAAGGTCTCTTTTAATATTCAATTTAATATGGTTTGTCTTGTCTTGAGCTGGGGTGTTTATAGATTTGAATGCATGGTTCGGTATTATAAAAAAGTATATTTTAAACTTGCTGAACCACCGCAACTTCGTTTACGTCACGTAAGGTGTATGAAAGGAGAGGTATTTATTCATCAGACTCATCAAGCAGCGTGTAACTGCCCGTTTGCTTAATCATGAAAGAGCTTAAAGATTAAGTCTATTCTAAAACAATTCAAGAATTGTTTTAAAATAGCCTTAATCATTAAGCTCTTTTATGATTAAGCCAACACACCGGTTTAGATTTACAGATTTTATTTAGATAAAACTGTTTTATTATAAACCGATTGACATGAAATAAACACTAACCCCCTTATTCATAATCGTTTATTAAACCTATTTTAGTTAAAACACACTTTAAGTCTATTGCTGTCTCTAACCATACTCTGTCATTGGTTAGAGACAGCAATAGACTTAAAGTGTGTTTTAACTAAAATAGGTTTAATAAACGATTATGAATAAGGGGGTAAATGTTAAGTGGAGTACACCTCAACACAATGAAAAAACCACATTGCAATCGGTTAAGCGGTTACTGAGATTAGCGTGCAAAAACGCTAAAAATCTTTGTTTTGGGTTCTATTGCGTTCATAAAGCCGCCCTATAATATTTTTTCTTATTTATCTTCCATGTACAAACAGCGCCCTGTTACGATTTTATTATATGTATTGATTGATTAATTGATTGATGATGTTATTTATATTCATAGAATTTTTAGTTTCGGATTTACGATTGTGAGTATACCAAAGTATTTTGAACCTAAAAGTAGGTATATGATTTTGGGAGTTAGATCGCTCTCCAAAATCTTAAACAGTACCAAGTTCCTAAGGAATAAAAACCTGTCATAATACACGTACAAGTTTCAAATGAAATAACTATGATGTGTACTTTCATAACGGAATTATGTTAATTTTATGTTTAGAATGTATAATATGTATGCATTTAAAAGTATATAAGTATTAATATCCGTGGTCTGATACCCATAACACAAGCAGGTTATTCCTAGCTTACTTTGGGATCAGATAGCGTTGTGTGAGATGTCCGTGAATATTTATTTATTTATTTAGAATAGATTGCATGACTTATCTATTTTGTAGGAATCGAATAGAATTACTTTCTTTGTATATTTTTTTTTGTATAGACTTAGCGAGTCTCAGGAAAAAGTATAACTTAACCAATAACTTTTTTTAAATTTCAACTACTTTCTATACAAAAAAGCTTTTTTATTCTTGTACAGGTATCTAGCAAGAACTTGGTTATAAGAACAATTTTGTAAATCGCTTGAGCGAATATGCGTGACTCGTAACTTTGTGAAAAGTTTTTACCAAACGGTGCTTTAATGGCCATTTAAATGTTCGTGTAGGGCGTATACTATAAATTAAACCTAGACTCTTTAAAGAAAATCTAAGTCTTTAGGACGAGAAAGACCAATTTTTGTAAAGAAAATCGATATTTAAGTCATCAATTGTAACAGGATAGGCTTCGAAGTCAATATAAAGGTATACGAACATTTTCATTGCAGGGAAAACTGGCATTTAAGTAAATGAAAATACATCGGACCATAAGCAATAAAATCATGTTATTTCTGTCTTTATTAGGGTACTTGCGACCTTTGAAAGTGGTGTTGTCCGAAGCAGACTACAAACTGGACAGTATACATTTGAATACTCATACCATTTTATGCTGAATGAATTTAGATTTTTATGAGGGACTTTAATATGTGGGTCTGAATGGAATAGGCATCTGGTATTTTAATTAACATGATTTAGGACATAGTATATTTCTCTAGAAAGAATGAACCGAGTCGATCCTTGTGTTTATATTTATTAGTATTCATATTATTATTGTACTTCGTAAGAATAATACTAATATAAATGTGAAAGTTTGTGAAGATATTTGGTTGTTTGGATATCTGTTACTCAAGTCAGCTAACGGCTAAATGGGTCTTGTTCGAAATTTGGTATAGGATAGATTATTGTCTGAAATAACATAAAGTGCTACTCCTTTTTCAGTTAAGCCGCGAGCCTGAGAACGGCGAGTTGACTGCTCATCGTTCTTACTGAAGCAGGCAAAGATGGGGTGGTGTGTCTCTTTGTCCGTCATTAGTAGTGATAATGTGATCCGTTTTTTTTTTGGTCGGTCGGAGGAGTTTTATCGGTCATACGTTAAATGATCAAATGAATATCGGTCAACAATAGCTAACCGCGTTGATGTAGGTGCTTACGGCAAAGAATCAGACAGTGGCACTTTTCAAAAATCAAGGATGGGTAATAGCATAGAACTGAGAGATTTTATATTATACCACCTTCTAAGAATTTGCCTGAAACAAATTTAATACTACCCCACTATTTGATTGGAGTTGAAGCATTATTTTGCTCTTAGTAGCTTTATGATGAAACCATTTCCAAAAATAATAGCAAGATTGTCTACAAACAAAGAAATTTATTATTACAGATCATGTCGAGCTCGGAGAGTGACAGAAAATGCTTTTGGTCTTTTAACCCTATACTTGGCAGGACTACGATTGTTCAAATATTAGAGCTTTTCTTTAGAATTCGTGTTATTTAGGCACTAAAGAAGGGTACAAAAATTATATAAAATCTCATTGAGTTAAATATAAGTTTTTTTTAATGCATCCTTGAGTGCACATTGCCCGGTACACAAAATATAACCTTCAAATTTAAGCGTATCTAGAAAGATACATTGCCAATGATACAAACAATCGAATTAAACACAACAAATAAGAATTTGTTACTATATAGAAGAAAAAATAATAATTGTCTGCATATTTTCAAAAGTAATCACTTAAGCCTTGAGAGAAACACAAATACTCATTCCTGGGGTACCCAAGTTGCTGTGGATCACCGTCAGGTCGACGATGTAAGAATAACCTACGACTCATTCTTAGAAAAACGAAGGAAGTTTGCTTTATTTATCACATTTTATTCAGTACTAGCTGACCCGCGCAACTTCGTTTGCGTCACATGAGAGTGAGAAAGAGAGAGGTGTGGAATAGATATTCAAAGTGATAAAATGTTTCCCGTCGCATTTTATTCCGCCTGTCTGTTTTTTGGTACGGAACTCATCGTGTGCTATTTCGACTCGCACTTAGCCAGTTTTTATAGTTCAGTTGACTGACTGCCGCTGCGGACCACGCTGCAGACGCGTCGCGTCGCTCATATTTTAAAACTTGTTAAGAGGGTTATTGTAATTGAACCTTAAAAGATAGGAATATGCTGTTGGAGACTTTTTTTTATAAATTTTTAAGAGGAAAAATTTTGTAATACTCAATTTATACGTAACGTTAACCATTTACGCAGCGTACGCCATAGAAGCTCTCAAAAGAAAAAAAATATTTCCCCTTTCTCGAAACATTATTCATGGCTGCTCCGCTCCTAACTGTCTTAGCGTGATGTTATAATGCCATTAGCCATCCTCAATAAATGGACTATTAGACCGTAAAATATTTTTTGAAATGCAACCTTTACTTTCTGAGATCCTAGCACAAATAAATTATTTAGTTTTATAATATTGTGACCGAAAAAAGAGGCGTGGAAACGCTTCTGCTCCAATATTGTATCCAATAGTCACGCACTAAGAGTCAAAAAACTTCTATCTCAGGACACGGAGAAGTCTAAATCGACTGTTTCTCGTGAGTAGAATTATTATACTTGTATAAGCGTTTACTCGACGTTGACGACGGTCGGTGTATTTGCGTAAGTACATAAAAATATTAAGTATAATTTTATTGCCGGTACATACATAACCTTGTTACTTTTTACCATAAACTGTACAAAGAGCTCCATCATCAATATAATTCGCGTTTAATTGCACTTTCTTATTAATAATATGAATACCCGTAGTCGCAGAGCTCTCGGCCGCCAGCAGGAGGAAACCAAACTTCAGTTGGTGTTGCTGGAGCTTAAATGTAAAACAGAGCTCTGTGAACAGTTGGAGAAGGAAAGAGAAGAGAATGAAAACTTATTGATAAACGCTCTGAATGACACAAAAAAATTAAAATGCGAATTATCAAAACTTCATGTTAGTTATGATGACATTGTTGCGGAGCGGGACCACCTTCAGTCAATAGTAGATAGGTTCCAAGAGTGCAGTGACGAGTATGATAAAACCTTGAGGAGGACTACCTTTCTGGAACAGGAGCTAAGGGATGCCCAGGGACAGATCTCACACCTGGAAGAAGCTGCTGAGAAAGTTACTGCTCAACAAACTGATAATCTTTATAGTGAGTTAATGAGTGGTATCCCGCAGTTTATTCCTTCTGCAAATTCTCAAAACCTGGACTTGACTACTATAGATCTTACAGGTGACAGTCCATATCAACAGGACAAGTCGGTTTTGTTTTGCAGCAGAAATAAACTAAAAAAATATCTTAGAATTAAAAAGTTTATACAAAAATCAAAAAAGCAATTAAAATTCCATAAAATGTTAATCAAGAAGTGTACAAATATAGGTTCTTGTTTAAAATTTAGAGAACAAGCTAAATTGTCAGTGTTAGAGCTGGAACAAAGCCATTTAAAATATTGCACTGACACACAAAAATTAGAATCAAAAATACAAAGTTTGCAATTTGAGCTACAATATATGACTAAAAAATATGAATGGTCCCTTAAGGACTTTACTAAATGTTCTTTAACCATAGATAAGGTACTCAAAACATCAAATGATAACACTGAGCGCCTTAATTGTTTCCTAAACGACCACTCATGCAATATTAACTGCCCTAAAGCAATTGAGCTGGTGGAGGCTCAGGGCGAACCGGTTACCGCTGAGCCCCAAGCTCCCATTACCATGTGCTCACCCAGTACATCAGTGGATATATTGTGTGACAGTGTAAATAATAGTAATAGTTGTACTAAATTAATTGTATTTAGTGATGATATTGGTACCAATCTTACTTCATTTTTAAAACAAAACTTAAATTCAAGTTATTACTCGGTTATTAATAATTGCTATCCGGGTGCTTCATTAAGTGATATTATGCAAAAGATAATAGAATATAAATTTGACGCTAACAGTAAAATAATAATTTTCTGTGCAAACAGGGGCAAAATTAGCAATGATGATTTGTCCCTATACATGAATTACATCTTAAACTTAAATGCCATACAAGTTGTAATGTTCACACTTCCATTTATAAAAGGTGTGCCAGATTCGGAAAATTCATTTAGATATAAGATGAATTTACGTTTAAACTTAATAAGTCAGTATAATAATAAATTTAATGTAATTGACTTTAATTCTGTATTTGACACAAATTTGTCACATAGCAAGTATAAAGTCTATAATAATCACAAGGGTAGGTATTGTCTACCCAATTATTATAAAAGACAAATAGCAAGTTTGCTATTCAGTTATTATATCCTTAGCCAAAAACTTGGCTGACAAAACTGCTTTATTTGAGCAGAGTAGATTTAGGACTTTGGAATCTGTTCCAAGTAATTTAAATTAACTTCTGGGACAACAGAGGAATTACCCTCTAGCCAAAATTGTAAATTGATAGAGTTGAATTTAATTGCAAACCATAACTATATCGGAAACTGTCCTCCGAACAAAACTAAATTAAAAAATGTAAATTATATCAGCCTGGTGCATTATAATATTGCAACATTAACGCAGGTCAAAGAGTTTGAATTGGAACTGTTCATGAGCTCAGAAAATATTGAAATTGTTTGTCTTACAGAACATATGCGTAAGGAGTATGAGCTCATGTTCAGTTTCAGTAGTCACCGGGTTGGTAGTGCGTTCTGCAGGGTCAACACAACACGGGGGGGTTCGTTGATTTTATTAAATAAGAAATTAAAGTATAAGGAACGGAAAGATGTTGTGTCCCTCTCTGTAGAGTGTACAGTTGAAATATCATGCGTAGAATTGGAGCAATTCATAGTAGTATGCGTATATAAACCTGGAGTCTCACCCTTTTGTGAGTTTGAGGAAGTAATGGATAAAGTGCTATTTAAACTTGGAAAAACTAATAAACACCTAATAGTGTGCGGTGATTTTAATGTTAATATACGTATAAATACGCATCAGACCAATGATATCTTAAATTTATTTAAATCACACAATCTCACTAACTTATTTTTAGAGCCTACTGGATATTGTGATACAACAGCTACTTGTCTGGACAATATATACAGTGATATGTTGCCAGAAAGTAAGAGTATTATAAATAAGATAAAATCAGATCATACTGGGCAAATGGCATCTTTCAAGATCACAAGAGAAAAAGTTAAAAGACGTAAAATATTATGTAGACCAGTAACTAGTGGCCGCTTGGAACGTATGCGAGTTGGACTTTGCAATAAACTTCCATTTTTAGACACTGGCTTAGATCCAAATGTAATGTATAAGTTATTTTTTGATTCCTTTTACAATGAGTTCAACTCCATATTCAAGTCTAAGGAAGTCACAATCGGTGACAGGCCAGCCTTCAGTGAATGGGCCACTGAGGATATACATAAAAGTAGATTAAAACTGTATGAACTTTACTCAGAAAGACAGCTTAATAGAACAGATGAATTTCTAAATTATGTTAAAACTTATTCAAAAAAGTTTAAAGCAGACTGCTTAGCGGCCAAAAGAAAGTATATAAGTAATAAAATTATCAATAGTGTAGACAAAGTTAAATCTACTTGGAAAATAATTAACGCAGAAAGAGGCCAAGCAAAATCAAATGATAATAATTTTAAACTTAAAGTAAATGGTAACATAATTACAACAGATGCCGAAGTCGCTAACGAATTTGAACAATTTTTTTCTCGTATTCCAGTAGATTTGACCAGAGCCCTAGGTTCTTCTACCCCAATAGCAGAATCCTTGTTAAAAGCAAATGTTCCTTGCTGTAATGAAATATTCAAATTCAGTAAAATTAGTTTACACACTATCATAAAAACTTTTAAATCTTTAAATATTAAGAAAACGGCTGACCTCTGGGGAATTTCTGTACATTTAGTTAATTCGTTAATTGAAATGGTTGCTCCTGAATTATCAATAATATTTAATAATTGTGTTGATAGTGGTGTGTTTCCTGACTTAATGAAGTTTAGTAAAATAACTCCTCTGTTTAAATCGGGTAGCACCTCGGATCCGTCCAATTTTCGTCCTATTTCTGTACTACCCACGTTTAGTAAAATCTTTGAAAAGGTAATGCTTAATCAAATGCAAAATCATTTTAATACAAATAAACTATTCCATACTAAACAATTCGGTTTCACGCGCGGTCGGTCTACCACGGATGCTGGAATCAAATTATTAGAGTATATATATGAGGCCTGGGAGGAGTCGTATGATGCTTATGGTGTATTCTGCGACCTATCTAAGGCCTTCGATTGCGTCCAGCATCAGACTTTAATTCAAAAACTTGATCATTATGGGATCCAGGGGACGGCCTTGGATTTAATTAGTTCTTACCTAAGAGATAGAGTACAGAAAGTAGTTATAAATGGTAAACAGTCACATGGTTCTGCTGTAACAATGGGGGTGCCTCAGGGTTCAATTCTGGAACCTTTTCTATTTTTAGTGTACATAAATGATCTCCCTCACCTTATAAGAGACTCCGATTTCTATTCCTATTCCTTCACGGTTCATGCTGTTAGACTGTGGAATTGCTTGCCACCAGATATCAGAGATATTAATACAGCAGCGTGTTTCAAGAAAAAAGTCCGCGAACACTATCTCTCAACCACTTTTAATAGCTAATGTCGTCATTTCTCCTATGTATGTATGTATGTATGTATGTATGTATGTATAAATGTATATATGTATATATCCATAATCTTTATGTATATATTTATAACTAATAATAATAAGTACCTATTTATATATCTGTATTTATGTATATGTGTATAATGATATATGTGTGTTTGGAATATTTATTTCTAAAGTATGTATAATCGCTTGTTTTTAACTAGATATTTTTTTTTACACACTTCTACCTCTTTCAACTCTATTGTTGTCATGCTCTCCTCTCGCCGGCCTGCTGGAAGAGATTTCTTGTAGAAATAAGCAGTGCCATTGTACTCTTTTCTCCTAACTCCTTCTTTGTTAAATACATGTGTGTACATAAAGTGTAAAATAAATAAATAAAATAAGAGACGATCACGAGGTAGTTTTGTTTGCTGATGACACATCTTTAATATTTAAAGTTGAACGTGGACAACGCGATCTTGACGAAGTAAACAATGCCCTCTCTAGGGTAGTCCACTGGTTTAACGCAAATAATATATTGTTGTATGAATCCCGACAGGGCTAGGGCGTCCCCCCGAGGCGACGCATACCGGTGTGCCCCCGTCGGTATGACTGCATGCGCACGCGGCGAAGGGGGCCGCCACCCTTCACGCAGCGCCAACTCTGGCGGGATGCGAGGAGCCGAGTGCCGGATAGGCACGTGGAATGTGCGTGGTGGTATGGAAGGTAAGATGAATGAATTGATAGATGTAATGAAAGAGCGATGCCTGGATGTATTGTGTGTCACAGAGACGAAGCGGAAGGGGAGCGGCATTGACGATCTTCCTGGCGGCATAATTGCTTTGTGGTCCGGAGTGGACCAAGAGGATCATGCCAGTAAGGGAGTGGGTGTCTTGCTCTCCTCCCGTTTGGCTTCTGGAGTGAAAGATTATGGATTGGCAGGCCCAAGACTCCTGTGGGTACGTATAAAACTGGGGATCACGAGAGTTTTTTTGGTCGCAGCCTATGCTCCCGTCAGCTCGGCTAATCCCCAAGTGCTCGCGGAGTTCTGGGATTCCGTTAGGGACGTCCTCGATTTGGCTGAGGGGAATGAAAAGTTGATCATGTGTGGTGATTTGAATGGATGGGTGGGGACCAAGCGAGATGGCTTCGATGCTGTCCTTGGTCCGCATGGAGATAAGAGAGCGAATGATGCTGGTAAGTCAATCTTAGACGTATGCTTGGAACGAGACCTCCTTGTGGCGAACAGTTTATTCCGTCACAAAGATATCCACACGTATACTTGGAGACGGAAGGAAGAAAAAAGTGTAATTGATTTGATTTTGATAGACAGTCGTCTCCGAGAGGCTATAAGGGATACAAGAGCCTACAGAGGCCCCACTCTTGAAACTGACCACTACCTGGTGGTAAGCCGGTTTGTTGGTCTTTTCAAGAAGTGGAGGCACTGGCGAGTGCGTGTCCCCTTCGGAGACTATGAAAGGATAAAGAGTGAAAAACTGGAAGATGAAAGCGTAAGGAGTATGTATGTAGGCTTAGTCAGTGAAAGGCTTGCAAACGCGAGCCTTTCCGACTTAGATGTGGATGAATGCTGGAATATTATGAAAGAAAGTATAGTGGATAGTGCAAAAGAAGCATGTGGGAGTGCAAAGAGACATGAACATTCGAAAGGTGATGCCTGGTGGGATGCAGAGGTACAATCCTGCGTAGCAAGAAAGAAGAAAGCGCGGTTGGATTATGTCTCATCTTTGCAACTGAATGACAGTATGAAAGACACGAAGAAAGAAATTTACCGCCTCTGCAAGAATGAAGCCAAAGCTTTAGTGAAAGAGAAGCGTGAAAGAATAAATTTGATTGCGGAAGAGAAGCTGACGAGGAACTTCGAGACAAATACCAAACTCTTTTGGAGGGAGGTCAAGAAGTCTCGGAGCTGTTCGTCAGTTTCCAGAATGGATAAGATAAAGAGTAAAGCTGGGGACATTCTTGCGGACCCATTAGAGGTGTTAGAGCGGTGGAATGAGTACTTTGGAGAAATGTATGAATATCTCCCGGATGCGGGCACTGCGAGGGAGTCGATGACTGATCTTGCGGTGCAAGCATCAAGCGGAGATATTACTTTGGAAGAGATTGAATGGTCGATACGAAGCTTGAAAAATGGAAAGTCTGCGGGAATTGATAGGATATCTGCTGAAATGATCAAATTAGGTGGTCCTTGCGTCCGAGACGCCTTCTGGTCATTGAGCAATCTATGCTGGAAGACTGGAAGGGTCCCAATGGACTGGAGGCGTGCTATCATCGTGCCCTTGTATAAAGGCAAGGGCTCACGTATGGAGTGCGCCAACTATAGGGCCATCAGTTTGATCAGTATAGCAGCTAAAGTGTATGGCAAAATTATTGAAAGGAGAATGAGGGTGGAATCTGACGGATTACTGTGGGAGGCGCAGGGTGGTTTCCGAAATGGAAGGGGATGTATGGACCAAGTTTTCTCTCTCCGCAACATCGTAGAGAAGCAGCTGGCTGTAGGCCGGAAGGTTTTCTGCGGTTTTGTGGACATGGAGAAAGCATTTGACAGAGTTGTACGGAAGGATCTCTGGGATATATTGCCAGGATACGGGATTGATGGTGCGCTGCTTCGTGCTGTGCAGTCTACATATGTGGGATGTACGGCATGTGTGCGGGTGGGCGGCAGCCTGTCTCCCTGGTTTGACGTCAACATTGGCGTCAGACAGGGCTGCGTGCTGTCGGCTCTGCTGTTTGTCCTGTACCTGGACGATTGTCTTAAGAGAGTAAGATCGATGAATGTTGGATTGCGAATGGGTGACTTACTTGTGAACTGTTTGCTGTATGCAGATGATGCCGTGCTCATAGCCGAATCGCCATCAGAACTACAGTCACTAATCACAACGATGAAAGATGATTGTCTAATGAGAGGCTTACATTTGAACGCGACTAAAACGAAAGTGATGGTATTCGAAAGAGAAGAGGACAGAACGAATGCCAGGATAACTGTAAATGATGTAGTGCTGGAACAGGTGGATGAGTTTGTATATCTTGGATGTGCATTTAGCAGGGATGGACGGTACACCGCTGATGTAGAAAAGAGGGTAACTGCGGGCAATAGTGTGAATGGAGCGTTAGGCAAACTTTTAGGTACCAAGGGCTTAAGTCAAAAGGCCCAGCTCGCAGTACACAATGCGGTGCTGAAACCTACGCTAACGTATGGAAGCGAGAGTTGGGTATGGCAGGAAACGCATGAAAGTAGAATAAACGCGGTCGAGATGCGCGCGCTACGCAAAATCTGCGGAGTAACGCTCGCAGATCGCGTTCGGAATGAAGATGTAAGAAAGAGAGTTGGTCTGAAAGAGAGTGTCGGTGTTAAAATAAGGAAGTGCATGCTACGATGGTTCGGGCATGTGGAACGAATGGGAGATGAAAGAATGACAAAACAGATATACAACGCGAAAGTGGATGGACGTAGGAGTCGGGGAAGGCCACGACACACCTACCACGACCAAATTAATCGTGTGTTAGTTGAAGGTGATGTCAAGAGCCGTAGGAACCGACGTGCATGCATGAAAAGAAAAATGAAAGTTGAAGAAGCAAGTGAGGTGTGTATGGACCGTGCCGTGTGGCGCTCGGTTCTTTCTGCCTACCCCGCAAGGGATTTGGCGTGAAGATAGTTAGTTAGTTAGTTTAATATATTGTTAAATGAAACTAAAACAAAATGTATTAGATTCACCTTGCCAAATGTTAGGCTCGTTAACACCAGTATTAAGATTAGGGATGATCAAGTAGAATTGGTCGATGAAACTGTCTTTCTGGGCATAAAGTTAGACTCCAACTTGCAGTGGGGGCCTCATATCGAGAAAGTCTCGGGCAGACTGAGCTCTGCAGCCTATGCCGTTAAAAAGATCCGACAACTGACAGACGTTAGAACAGCGCGTCTTGTCTACTTTAGCTATTTCCACAGTGTCATGACCTATGGCATACTATTATGGGGTAACGCTGCCGACATCGAATCTATCTTTGTGTTGCAGAAAAGGGCTGTCCGGGCTATCTATGGTATGGGGATTCGGGAGAAAAGTTTAAGGATATCAACATACTTACTGTGTATTCACAGTACATATATGAAAACTTATTATATACTCATAAAAATAACAGTAAATTTATTAAAAATAGTGATATCCATAATCTAAACTTAAGAAATAAGAATAAATTGGCTGTACCTAGATTTGCCGAATAAAGCTTTTATTTATTTATTTATTTTTATTTATTTAGGCTTAATAAAATAAGCAATTCTTTTGCGGGCAATTGTATTCGAATGTACAATACATTGCCGACAGCCATAACAGGTTTGTCAGTTAATAAATTTAAAAAACTAATAAAACTTAAATTGTGCCAGAAAGCTTATTATAGCATTAAAGACTTTCTAGAAGACAAGGCTGCCTGGCAGTGACACGAATTGCTCCTTTCTACTTAAAAAAAAACTGTATTAGATACTTAGATACTAGAAGAGAAGGGACCAGACTGAGTTTCTTGGGGTGTTCTTCTCAGTCTGTAGTATTTCCGAACCCCCGGTAGAGTCACAAAAATTTTGACAAACCTAAATATTTTTTTTTTAAATTTCAAAGGGAATAAATTTTATTTTATTTATTTTATTTTATTTTCTATTGGATCTCTAAAAAAGGTAGACAACACCTACACAAAATCTGACTCCGAAACGTGTGAGGTCTTACTACAGACACACTTACCAGGTTGTCAAATCCAATCAGATATCAACTGGGAAGACACAGAAGGCGCCATTGAATCCGAGCTGGACTGGTCCACAGCTAGGGCCATAGTATCCGATAACAAGGTAAGATGGGCAATCGAAAGCTTCCAACCATATAAATCACCGGGACTAGACGGTATATTCCCCGGACTTCTGTTATGGTGTATAGAGGCTATCACTACGCACCTGACAAAGATCTTCACGGGATGCATCGCGTTCAGGTACGTGCCAAAGTCATGGAGAGAAGTCAAAGTACTCTTCATACCTAAACCAGGTAAAAGTGACTGCACTCATCCTAAGTCCTTTAGACCAATAAGCCTCACTTCATTCCTATTAAAGACTCTAGAGAGGCTATGCGAGATAGAAATAAGGGAGAAAGTACTCCGACAAATACCAATGCACACAAAGCAGCACGCTTACTGCTCCGGAAAATCCACCGAATCAGCACTGCATGAGGTAGTATCGTACATAGAAGACTCCCTAGAGAGTAAATCATCAACACTGGGCGTCTTTATAGACATCGAAGGTGCCTTCGACAAGACGACCTTTGTAAGTATCGAAAGAGCCCTGCAAAAGCATAAAGTACACCCCACTATGGTAAGTTGGATAGTGAATATGCTACGACACAGGGCTATACAAATTACAGTGAACTCCACATCTAGAGGGATCGCAGCCAAAGGATGTCCGCAGGGGGGGGGTTCTATCTCCGCTCCTGTGGAATCTCGTGGTGAACGAGCTCATAGATGCACTCAATAGAGAGATACTTCACTGTAGGTTACGCTGACGATCTCACCATACTGGTAAGTGGCAAGTTCCTAGGTACAATAACAAATCTGATGGACAACGCCTTGAGGATCGTCGAAAAATGGTGCATCAGACATGATCTCACGGTAAATCCGACTAAAACAGAAATGTTTCTGTTCACCGACAAACGCCAAATAGATAATCTGAAACTCCCACAGCTCTTTGGCACAAAACTTTCCTTAGCAAATGAAGTCAAGTACCTGGGGGTCACACTGGACAGCAAACTGCTATGGAATAAGCACCTCACACAAAAAATCAGTAAGGCCACCATTGCATTCTGGCAATGCAAACGAATGATCGGTAAGAAGTGGGGACTCTCACCGAAAATCATACATTGGCTCTACACCACAGTAATAAGACCACAGGTAACGTATGGCGCAATAGTTTGGTGGCCCAGGGCCGAACTAGTTTCAGCCATAGATTAAATGCAGCAGTTCCAGAGAGCGGCGTGTTGCGCCATCACGGGATGCTTTCGCAACACACCCACAGCAGCGATGGAAGCAATGCTCTGCTTACCGCCTCTGGACCTGTTCGTTCACCAGGAAGCGGCCGCCGCGGCGGCACGACTTCAGGCGTCAAAACAATGGACGCGCTCAAGGGTAGGTCATAGGCGCATACTGGAGGACGCAATAGAGTATGAACCTCTCGTGGAAGCCCCTAACGACAAGATACCGAAAACATACGTGTTTGACCGTAAGTACAATATATCGCTGGCAGAGTCCGCCAAGGACCACTCCGGTATAAGAGAACTCAGAGTGGATACACGGAGGGATCCAAAACAGACCACGGATCAGGAGCAGGCACCTACTCCCCGGAGCTCAACATACACTCATCAATACCTTTAGGGTCTCATGCGTCAATCTTCCAATGTGAGTGCATAGGTTTAATTAATGCCGCCAATGCAATCGACTCCAGGAAAATTGAGCACAACCACATCAGGCTCCTCTCCGATAGCGCAGCAGTGCTGAAAGCTCTGAAGAGCACCACAATCGACTCTGGGCTGGTGCTTCAATGCCACCAGGGGCTACAAAAGCTGGCCCTAACACACAAGGTAAGCCTTCAGTGGATAAAAGGTCACAGCGGATCGAGCGGCAATGATGCAGCTGACAAACTGGCCAGATTGGGTTCCAGCACCACACCGGTGGGACCAACCCCGATTATACCAATACCATTCTACCAGGTAAGGGCATGGCTGAGACAACGCACGAAAGAGCGGCATGAAAAGAGATGGGCACAAACAGTAAGTTGTAGGCAATCAAGGGAAGCTCTACCGAGACCCAGGCCAAAACTGGCTAGAACGTTGCTACATCTGAATAAAGGTGATCTACGAACCATGGTAGGCACAATAACGGGTCATTGCACAGTAAATAAGCACTTGAATGACTTAGGTATCACGGACAGCACGCTGTGCAGAGCGTGCCTGTTGAAAGAAGAAACCATAGCTCACGCAATCTTAGAGTGCGAGAGCCTGGTTACATACAGAGTCAACATACTTGGCAGCCCCACAACACTCCGGGAAGCGTGTGAGGACCCGAAGAGGATCCTGCGCTTCTGGTCGGAGCTGGGTTGGCTGGAGTGACAGCCAACACTCACGTACAATGGGTCCACTGGCGGACCTAAGTGCGGAAAATGGGAGCCCAAGAAGACTGAAGAAGACTGAAGACTGAATATTGTGACCGATCCTTTAAAGAAAGATAAATTACATTATTGTGAGCGAACCTTAAAAGATAGACATATGCTACAGCGGACCTTTTTTTAGAACTTTTGAAGAGAAACAATTTTGTAGTACACAATTTTTATGTAACTATAACCATTTTCGCAGCGTTAGCCTCGGAAGCTCTCAGACGGTAAAAAATATTCCCCGTTTTCGAAACATTCCTGATTGCTACTCCGCTCCTATTCGTCTTAGCGTGATGTTATATAGCCTATAGCCATCCTCAATAAACGGACTATCAAACTGTAAAAGAATTTTTGAAATCCAACCAGCAGTTCCTGAGATCCTAGCGTTCAAACAAACAAACAAATAAACAAACAAACTCTTCAGCTTTATAATATTAGAATAGATAATATTGAAGTTGGTGCCATTAATAATACCTACCTAAACCTATGGGTTTACTTGGCGCCGACTTCAATATGATATTGAATAAAATGTGATAAATCAAAAACATATTACTTTGTGCTAAGTAAATTTTATTTTTCAGGATTTGTTTGAAGTCGGTTCTATTTTTTGTTTACTTTTTTTTTCAATATTTATGTGACTGGTGGAGCATAAAACAAATCTATCTAGGTATAAAGTTCTCATCAATACAAATCAATCAAGTCCAAACACACGGTAACTGCTGTAAATCGTTAAAGAATTCCCTCGACTGTCTGTCGGTTCCATCATCAGATCTACTCCAGACTTTCATTAAATTGTAGTGCATTAAAGCATTTGATCAAAAAGTTAACAAACGCACTAGTTGTCCCTACAATTTTCGGTGGTTGATCTCGATTTCTCCTGGATTCCATCATCAGATCCTGACCTGGAACAAAAGAAAAAAATTGAAATCCGTCCATAATTGACGAAAATATCGGTTAACATAAATAAAAAAAGAAACACAGACGAATTGAGAACTTCCTTCTTTTTTTGAAGTCGGTTAATGACTGTATTAACATAAAATTGAATTATTACAATTCCCAAAAAAAAAAATGTTTTGCCTTTATGTGTCGCAGCAAATCATTTGACCAAACCTTTATTGTCTAAAGATTGTTTGCTGAAATAAATCATTTGATTTTAGATCAAATGTCATAATGATATTATTCGTTGTAATATTCTGCCTGATAAAAATTTGACGAAATGAAAACGTGCGTACTAAAATTATTGCAAACATTGCATTGGTATTAAAAAGGGTGCCAAAGTTTGTTTGGGTAGTGAATTTTTGGCAAAATGTTTTCGGTGAAACGGCAGGCATCTGTATATAGGATATACCTATTCATTTTCTAAATTTCAGCTTGATCCCTTCAGTCGCTAGAGCGTGATAGAGTAACAAACATCAAAATCTCCAAACTCCTCCATCTACATAAAATTTCACAAATTATAATTTTATTAGGTGTACAAACATAAACATCAATACATATAATAAAATCGTAACAGGTCGCTGTCTGTACATGGAAGATAAATAAGAAAAAATATTATAGGGGGGCTTTATGAACGCAATAGAACCCAAAACAATGATTTTTAGAATTTTTGTCTGTTTGTCTGTTTGTCTGTATGTCTGTATGTCTGTATATCTGTTTGTCTGTACGGTTGTGCACGCTAATCTCAGTAACCGCTCAACCGATTGCAATGCAGTTTTTTTTTATTGTGTTGAGGTTTGCTCCAGTTAACATTTAGCGTTTGTTTTATGTAAATCGGTTTAGAAATAAAAGAGTTATAACACTTTTAAGAATCAGATATTTTGAAAATTTTAATTGTAGGGGTTTCTTTGAATGTTAGTGAACCTAAACTGGCGTGTTGGCTTAATCATAAAGCTCTTTTATGATTAAGCAAACAGGGCAGTTTCAGACGCTGCTTGATGACTCTGATGAAGAAATACCTTTCTTTTCATACACCTTATGTGACGTAAACGAAGTTGCGGGCTCAGCTAGTTATATAATAAAAATGTGTATCAAAATGAAACCATCCCAACACCAAGCTCTCTGAAAATGACAGTACACTTACTTAACATTTTACAATGTTTTGTGAGGAAATGGACCATTTTCCACCCCAAGAAAAAATTTAAATCAAGCCGATGGAAGCTGGTAACGATGTCGCAAAATTTTATATTCTCTAAGTAAGAGAATCGTGAGTATAATGTCACTTTCACTCTTTGCATTTTATATGGTACAAGTAATATTAATAATTATCTACCAATTCAAATACAAATTAAAATTTTAGATATTCTCACACGTTATCTTGCACGAATTGAGGTATCTAATAGGTATTTAGGCTTGTGATATCTCGATCTAGACAACTGATAAACATACGGACCTATGCAAATATTTCTAAATAACACAACATTATCTTCTCTATACAGGTTGAATTTTTCAAAAGGGATTGGATGGCCAAATCCGAAATCACAAGAAAAAGCGAAAAATGCTCAAAGGAGTCACGAGCCCGATTTTGATGAAACTTAAAACCTCATCATTAGATTTTTGAAAAACTACTAATCCTAGCTGGGAATCGAACCCATTGATTTTGAAAAAAAACACGTATATTATTACACTCTTTATCGCTATTCTTCATAGTTTCGAATTTGGCCATCCAAGCCCTTTTCAAAAATTCACCTGTATATATAAAAATCAATGCCACTTTTTGTTGTAGTTTTATAACTCAAGAACGGGCTCACCTATCCACACCAAATGTTTAGGCTTTGTTCAAACTATTTAGTAGGTGGTATATGTGAAGTTTGCACAAAATCGGTCGAGCGGTTAGCTAGTTATACATAGAAAACACCTAAACTCCGAGTCAAACATTAAAATTTGTAGATCATTCAAAAACTTGAATCAACCCGGAAATCGTACCTAGTACCTCATTCAGTAACTGCGCCACCGTGCTGCCGTCATAAGGATAAACAACGCACTTGCTTGGAAGTAACTTTCGAGTAAATCGCGTTTAAAGTTTTTTTAGTTTTTTTTATTGTCTCTCGGAAACTAACAGGAATATTCTAAGTTTTATTGTTTTGTTCGATTCCTTGAAATGTGAACTTTGCATGTGCGATACTATATTTATACAATTAGTTTATTTCATTATTTAAAATAAAGAAAAAATGTTTAAGGCTAGTAAATATTCCCTGCAATAATACTAAATCACTAAGCATTATCAACGCATGTGCTGCAGATGCGTCATTTATCTCTAGTAAATGCATTTTGTGATGTTTATGTCTAGTAAAGATATGGGATTACTTCGACGTATGTTCCAATTTTATAACTTATACGTAGCAAATGTGTTCATTATGACTAGTAAATTCTTTTAGAGAAGCTCGCATGCGTTTAATTTTACGTACTTAATTAAACAAATATCAAATATTATCCTACGAAATCTTTATTAGCTTTGACTGCATTCTACGAAATCTATTAAGACTAGTGTTTTAAAGAACTCCTTAACTTATCCTTCTGTTTCCTTTACGACCCAGAAAAACGCATGTCGGACGGAGGTGCTACTATCATTATATTAAAGAAATCCAGCCAGAACTAAGCGACTAGTAATATCTATAGTCAATTTTTGCTGTCTTATATCATAAAGGATTTCAATTCGCGTTACATCTGTGGTTATCCTTTACTACTGTGAATTAAAATCTACAAAGTGAGACTATATACCTAATGATAATCTATAATAAATTGTTTAATGACACAAACTATTAGGTACATTGAACCCTGCCTTCGAACTAGTGTCAACTGTATCTTCCAGGCCGTATGGTACGTTTCTCTCCCTCCTGTCTGCTATTATAGAACTAAGCTATTCAAAATATAGTTTTTTTGTCGTAGTACAACATTAGGAGCTCAGTGTATTCGTCTCTTTTTAACCCCGGGAGCTTTGAATAGCAGCACCAAAGAGGCTCATTACCGAGTCGCCTACGTAAGGGCACCTGTCAGTATTATTATATTAAAAATATATTATAATTTTAATTTAAATACTATGTAACATTATGAAATTTATAATTATTTATTGATTTATAATTCACTAGCTGACCCTCGCAACTTCGTTTACGTCACACATGGTGTATGAAAGGAGGTGTATTTCTTCATCAGGCTCATCAAGCAGCGTATAAAACTGCCTTGTTTGCTTAATCATAAAATAGCTTAAAGATTACGTGGATCACCACCTATTACGTGGGACATAAAACTATAAGTTGAAATGTGAAATTGTTTTATTATTAGGCATTAATGTAGAATAAAAACTTGTTCTTTCTTTCTTTCATTATCATTTCATAAAATATTAAAATACATCATTAATTAATCAAATGTCCGAAGTAGTTTGCTATAATTCAATACTTTGTTAACGGTCACTGTGATAATTACTTTTTTCTATGACCTCTTGCTAAAATTTCCAGTTACAAGTCAAATTTTAACCAAAATATTTTTATTTTTTAGTTGTTAAGAGCAACAATCTTTGAAATAGACCTTCTTTGCCTTTACTTTTCTAGTCATAATAATCGTAAATACACACTTGCGTTACTCCGCTTAAGACGGGCTAATTAAAATTCATATTAAATACGAGTCATACACAACGCATGTTTGCTTACGATGCTTATGATTAGTAAAAAGTTGGAAATGCATTAATTGCGCTGTTTATGCTTAACAATAAAATGAAAACGAATCAAGATATCAAAAAATGAGTAATTGATTCTTGTAGATCTCGTTTCGGTGATTCCGAATATACTAATAACTCAATTTCGTCAAAAATGTCGATTGCGTTGTTTATCCTAAGGACGGCAGCGTGGTAGTCAAACAATAATGAAATAATCATTCAAATGTAATCCAAACGTTAAGAAACACCAACACATCAACCCATCAGAACGAGTGTGATGCATCGCCAACTTTATTTATTTCACCTTATTTGCTCCATGATTTCAACTGCCGCCGTTCATTTCAATTCGACTATAGACTTTTTAAGTACATGAGACGCAGGTGGTGAAATGTAGGAATATACAATACCTTTACCTTCACCCTCTGGTGGCCGGTGTCCATCCCTGTTACGTGACGCCTCTGTACTCTCGGGCGACTTAGTCAGTAGGTGGAACACCACTGTGGGTTAGCGAGGAGAACTGCTCAACTCCATCATGGCTGTAAAATCCTAAGGCGTGGCGTAAAAGCGTCCTGTTGCCCCCAAAACAAACACACACAAACACTATCTTACTTCTTACTAATATTGTAAATGCGAAAGTTTGTGAGTATAGATAGCTAGAGGTGTAGATGTATGGATATTTGTTACTCTTTCACGCTCAAACGGCTAAACGGCTCTAGCTGAAATTTGATACAGGGATACATTATACTCTGGAATAACACATAGGATAGTTTTTATCCAGGAAAAAGTTCCTACGGGAAGCCGGAACGGGAACAAATTACGCTAGCGAAGCTGATCAGGCATCAGCTAGTCGGTAATAAATGAACAGGGTGACTTTCGGCCGCAATGTCTTGGAAAGGACTGCTATGTAAGAAACATTCTAAGGCATACCAACCAATAGAACACATGTCTTATCAGCGCTGTCTGCTGTTGGAAGTTGAAATTAAGAGTAGCTCTCAAAAGATTAGTACTAAATCATAGAGAAGAAAAATAGATTACACACATTACCTATGCTTCGACCTGCATTCTATACAATGTCTTGGTATTCTATACATTTCCTAGGCAAAGTGTAAAATAGTTTAAACATTTAATATCATTTCGTACATTGTCTGAACGACCCCGTCATTCTATACAATGCCTAGGTATTGTATAGAATGCCTGCATTATACACATTGCCTATAACATATACATGAAATGCGTCTGTTTGCAATTACTGCTCAAACTTACTTGACATTTTCAACCATAACACATCTGTGTAACAAAGTGGAGTTTAACTACTCACATCCAAACTATTCCCTGTACGACTTCAAAACCCACAGAAAATGAGGAGTGCGTTGGAGTGACTCAGAAATTAGTTGAGACTTTCCTAACGCATTAAGAAGACGAACTTTGTCAAAAACTATCTCGGATGGCACCATCTGTCTCACTATCCTTTCCGCAAACGATCTAAGTTTGTTTCGTCTCACACGAATGTTCACTCGTTATTTTCCAGTAATATTTGTTGAACTTCGTCATATTTTCAGTTATCATTATCTAGTTATTAGCGATGTTTAAGAAACGATCTTCAATTTGAACTTGCCTTGCTATTTTGTAAGAATATTTTATGAACTCGATGCTGAATTGTGAGATTGAAAGTATTTTGTAAAATGCTTCTGATTAATTAGTTTATGTTAGCTCATTTATAAACGTCATGTTTTACATTCTCGTTCGAAACAGATTTTATATAATATTATGTTTACACTATGAATAATTTTATGACGAATACTGTTCAAATCATAATCATCCGTTTATCCAATGACACTAAATAAGAAAGGGAAGATATCGCGCTTCTTCATAATCTTATAATCAATCAAGTTGGATCCAAACGTTTGCGTTCATTCAATTAATTAATGATTGTTCCTTTTTAACTTAAGGACACTACACAAAATGTGCCCATTAAATTAATGAAATTGAAAAAATAAATGTTCCTGAAAAATGGAAGCCGGAAATTGTTAAGGGCTACATTCCAGAGCGCAGCATTTTTCCCGTCAATGAGCCGGCTAATTGATATCATTTCCTGGTGTCAGTGTAACTGGTCCCTTTAATAAATTGGCTTTCATGCCTATTTTAAAATATTGTTGATGAAACCAATTAATTAATATAAGTTGTAAATGTGAAATGATAATAATTGTTTATAACAACTGGTAATAGATGTGACGTCGTCTTAAAGAAAACACGTTTATGTTTCAGTTGCCTAGTAAGATAACATACTTTACATCATGCCCGCGGCTTCGCCTTTGTGTTGAAGTTTTCCTGTCCCATTTCACACAGGAACTTGTTCCTGGGATACAAAGTATCCTATGTGTAAGCTATCTGTGGGACGAATTTCATCCAAATTAATTCACAAAGTAACATTCGCTTTCATGAACATTCACTCTTATAATATGGGTAAAATGTGGGGAATTCAATAACAAAATTGGTTGCGTTCAGATTTATAAAAAAATCCAATATTTCATCTCCAATAATGTCGTTTTTGCTCACGATGTCGGGTAACATATTGAATGTGACAGTTCTATTGAAATAAGTGAACTCGTCTTTTTCTCTTTTGACATTTCGTCGTGAAAAACTAAGGCACGTTCCGCAGAAATATTATTATTGGAATTGAAAATTCGATAAATTAAAGCATTTCAGTGCAATAAGCACGCGTTTTGGGATAAATTTCTAAACAGTAAAAATTTTGAAATAATTTAAAAAGAAGAAAAATAAAATATTAGTAACCCGCACAATCTTTGCATTATGGAATGGGCAAAATCGATGGCGATCATAATTATAAGGGATGAAATTCGCCTACCTCGTTAAATAGACTATCAAACACTGAAAGAATTTATTAATTCCATCCCATAGTTCTTGAGATACTAATGTTTAACCAAAAAATCTTCACCTTTAGAATATTATATTTGATTGGAATCTAGCCTTATTTTACACAACTGCCGGCAGCGTTACTTGTGAGCAAACAAACAAAAAACTAAAACAAGAGCTTAAGAAGTTTAGTCAGACTGAAAGAAATTCATTTCTTTGCCAACAACAACCAATACAAAGATTAAAATACAACGACAAATTGCCATTTATTTAAATGGATAATTTACAAAAACTATTTTTCCCAAACGTTACAAGTACCTACTTCTAACGAGCATAATATCCATTAATTATAATCAAAACAAAATGATTTCGGGCGAATAGGCTTTTTTTTTTTTTTTTTTTTTTTTTTTTTTTTTTTTTTTTTTTTTTAACGTGAGGGAAAATCCTCGTAGGATGCTATGCCGGACTCTTACCGACTAAAAACCTCACGTAGCGCCCAACAGCCTATGGTTGAGAGCCCCGGGTAAGCCCTCAGGAAGGATGTCCCGTGACTCCCAACAGACCTACGGCCGCCAATGCGGCCTCGCCCAGGGGGTGGTTCGGGTGCAATCCCGCGTCTATGGGGGGGGTTTCGGGTGTGACCCCGCTTCTAAGGGGGGGCGTGCGTGAGTGCTCACGTCACGCTGCCGTCATGGGCCTGCTTCTGTAAGGACGGTGAGCGGCCCTCTCACCGTCCTCAGACCCCCGGTCATGGAGGCCGATAGTCCTCGGCGAAGACACGTCGGCGGCGCCGAGGGCGCCGACTGCGGAACTCGGGTGGGAGAGTTCTCTCCCGCACCCGGCCCGCCGCCTCCTTCGCGAGCATGACCTGCTCGCAGAAAGAGGCGGCGCAGTCCCACTTACTCCCGCTGGAGAGCATGGCTCGCACCCGGGCGAATAGGCTTGTAACTGAAGAACACAATTAAGTACAGAGAATAAATAAACCCAGAAAGACGATAACATGCCAGGAAACATAATCTGTGCTTGATTTATGAGTCTCTTTTGGGCAACCCTTTTTCAAGAGGCGTCTTTGCCATACAACTTGAAAAATTTAACAAATTGAGATTTAATGAGAGAGAGAGAAATATAATCAATTGATTTTTCACAACAGCTGTTTGTATTTTTATGTTACGTGGTGTTCCTGTTTAGATTCTTGTTCCTATCTATTTGATGATATTCAACTGTATTGGCATTCATCCAGGCCTTCGCTTAGTGTGCCATTTATACTAAAATCATGAAGAGAAAGATTTGATGTTTGTAATGAATAAACTCTGAAATTACTAAATGGATCTTATAAACTACAGCGTCATTAGGAAACCAAATTGTGTTCTACAGTAACGTTGTCATGATTTTTTTAACGTGAGGGATAATCCTCATGGATGCTACGCCAGACTTCTACCGACTGAAAAAACCTCACGTATCCTGCCTAACAGCCTACGGTTCGAAGCCCCGAGTAAGCCCTCAGAAGGATACCCCAAGACTCCCAACAGATGTACGGCTACCAATGCGGCTTCATCTAGACTTGGGCGCAGACAACCGACTTTGGAATTCGAGTGGAAGACTTCTCTCCCTTTCCGCCGCCTCTTTCACGAGCATGACTTGCTCGCAGAAAGAGGCAGCGCAGTCCCACTTACTCCCGCTGGAGATCATGGCTCGCACCATCGTCTCCAGCGAGAGAGTGTCCGCGTCCAGACCTGCCTAGAGGACCTGGCGCTGTTGCGCCCACGCCGTGCACTCTACCAATATATGGAGCGCTGTGTCATCGCTGCGCTCCCCGCAGTGCTGGCACTAGGCCGTGGTTTCCCAGTGTATTCGCAACAGATACTTACCGCAGCTCCCGTGCCCGGTAGAAGAGAGCACCGTGTCTCCTCTCCAGCCACTCGTCCATGACCGGTCTGACCGCCGCGATTGTCCCCCCTTTGGTTGCTCAAGTCACACCTTCCATGTCTTTACGATTTCCTGGTGGAGCTAGCTGGGACCGCTGAGCCTCAATTTTTCGAAACGCAGCCCTTTGGCCCAGCTTCAGCTCTCATTGTATCACTGGTTCATAAATATTTTTATTAAAAATTCGATATTCGATTAAACAAACTCAGGCTTTACCGATTTCTTAAATTTCTTATTTTTTTGTTAAGTTATATATAACACACGACCTGTGTGCAAATTTCATAACGTTAGGACAATTGAAAGTAGCTTAAGGCTTTGATTGCCGGTCAGTGAGTGAGTCAGTCAGTGCCAAATTTAGCTTTATTAACAGTCTACTTAAGTTATATCTATGAAATGTGACATACAGCTTAAGTACTAGTATATAATTACGTAGGTAATTTAATTTTATCTCTTTACTTGCAATGGGCACTGAGCTACAGGGGTCAAAAGTGGATCGAAACGGTTCGTGTAAATAGTGCACGGCATGCGCGCGGCCTGTTGCTGGACTTAGCATGCACACTGCCGTGTGCTTAAATAAATACTGTGCAAATTTATACATATATATAGTCAGCACTCAAAATACAAGCACATACAAGTAACACAAATAAAAATTACCTATAGTCTTACAAAATAATTCTGTTGACTGTACAAAATGTTAATCATTGTTATCTCAAAATGTACATCAGAATTTGATTGTACAGGGAAAGTAACAATGAAATTCTTCCTTTGGGACTAATAAAGTATATTTGTTCGTTCCGTGAAGCAGAAGTTAGGGTATGTAAGTACCTATAAGTACATACCTTGAGCATTGGTAGATCCAGAGATACGAACTGGAGCACGGCGACGGGGGCTATAGGATGATTCTTTATATACCATACCGAGTCATTCGAGAGCTGTTCCCATATAATATACCATGCCTTACCCGGTAATAATCGACGTAGTCAGAGAATAAGGCACTAGATATGTAGCTTAGTCGACAGAAGTCCCGCATAGCATCTATTGATCAAACTATTTATCGGGATATAAATTAATATTGCTTATTGACGTGTATCTTTTGGTAACAAAGTTCTACATAAAACTTTAATTTGGCTTATTATCATCGTTGCGTTGATTCTCAACTTAAACGTCCTCATGTACACTTCAAACGCTTTATAATATAACTTGAATTTATGAAAAGCACAAAAGGGCGCACAATCGGTAACACATAATAAACGCGTTGTATAGCCGTCAGTAAGATAATATAGAAGGAAATATTAAAAGACCGGAATACGTTTAAACTTAACACGTACATAATCGTTATTGAGTTCGAACACGGTTTCAGCTGTACCTAATATGAACACGGCGAAGTATTAGGTACGGTGAACACAAAATATCATTATTTTGCTGATAATAGGCCGTATTGTTGCCAAAATGTAAATTCGCTGCACAGATGAATATCAGTACACCCAAATGTTTATTTTCATTTTAACCCTTAACCATCTACGTGCGGTCTCACAGACCGCAACGAATTTTCAAACTAAAATATTTCAATTAGTGTAAGTTGTGCGTCTTTGTACCTTTTTTAGGCATCTAAAAGTACCGTCTTTACGCTTAAATAGTAAACAGTGTCCCTGCATTTCGCCTGGATAACTATATAGCAAGCGTTCTCGGTGACCGCACGAAGGTGGTTGTGCGACTTTTTTGTGCCTATTTAGGTTGGTAGTTCTAAATGAATTAAGACAATTATTTTTTTAAAGTATTACTGCAGAAAGAAATGGTTGATGAAAGAGTACATGCCAGACGCGGGTTACAGTGACGTGGAGGGTCCACGTCCACGATTTGACATTTGCAATCTGAAGGTAACCCTAGAAATAGCCACTGAAAAATGTAAAAGTATAAGGGTTGCAATTTTGTTTCCTTTTTAATTTTATATTTGTTTCATTATTTTTATGTTTTAGTTTATTGTTTCAATTTTAAAATTTAAAAATTGTATAGTATTCCAATTTGTAATTTGATACAAAAAAACTTTGAAGTGAACTCTGAAAACTTTGAAAACTCTTTTGAAACTTCTCTTCGGTGCCACCAGTTTCCGACACGACACTCCCAAGGTACGTAAATTCGTAAACGCACTCCACATCTTCTGTGCCAATGCACAGCGATACAGAGCTCGTCCTTACGCACCTCATCCCTCAGAGCGTTTATATTTAGTCGCGCCTGCGCTGCCTCATCCTGCAGGTTGTCCAGTTTGATTTGCATGTCAGCGTGTATGTGACTCAAAATCAAAATCATCAAAATCAAATATCATTTATTTACTTAGGCATACAAATGCACTTGTAAACGTCACTTATATAAACCAAAAAGTTACCACCAGTTCACAACGCGACCCACCTGAGAAGAACTGGCAAGAAACTCAGCGGGTTATTCTTTTAACTACTCTATTTACAACTTTATTAATGAATCTAAAAACTATGCATTTTAACAGTTTTTTGAGAATCTAGCAGAGCAGGTCATTTCCAGGCTTCCTTATCCATCAAGTAATCACCAACCGTATAGTAGCCCTTGCTGTATAATTTAACTTTAACAAACTTTTTGAATTTATTTAGGGACATACTCTTAATTTCGTTAGGTAACCTCAGCAGGCACAGGTCATCGGCGTGATCTAAATCCTCCAGGATATCAGATTTTCCTCATTCCATGCCGCACCGCTTGTTTTTTGTGGTATTCAGTATTATACCATTCGTTAAAAATAATTGAGTCGTAGGAAATGTGGTATGCTAAAGCTACTCCTATTTTCTATAGATCGGCCCCCGATCAAAATCACCGCTCATGGTGGTTGTCACAGAGCAACACGGCTACAAGCAAACGGAACGTATTGGTCTGTGGTGGTTATTAACTATCCTGTTATCCTCATACAAAGGCGCGCGATGCTCTGTGCCTCATACCGATCCTTTAAGGTAGGTACAGTATGTACCATAGATTTAGAACTTTTCGCTGTCTAATCTATGGTATCTATACTTATAATAAAACTGTTGAGGGTCGAGAGTCTGTACATGGAAGATATTTTGAAAATTTGAATTGTAGGGCGTTCTATAACACAGGTCTGCAATGGTTTTCCTCTTTGAAATCTGAGTAACATTTTCTATAGTTTCTGATGTGCTGATTACGAGAAAAATAATAAAAAAAATCCATCACGTCAGGATTTTTTGATATTGAATATTTAAGATTTAGCTCCAAAATGTCTGAGCGTCTACCTTTACAAATTTATAAAACGTCATTAAAATACTTCTGCTTAATTTTTATTGCATTTAATTCGTGTAAGGGGACATAGAAATTAATGCAAATCAGTAATTTGATGATTACTACATAAAAAGTAAAAGTAATCCGCATTAACCATGTTGAAAACGGGTAATTTTGACTTAATTTAGTAATAAAATTATAAAAAATATTACCTAGTAGTAATATTACCTAATTGTTGTAAATATTATTAAAAAAGGGTGTAATAAAGATAATCCAAAAGGCTTTTTTTTATTAAGTACCCGCACTTATTTAGAAAATTAACAGTTGAAGTGCGCATCTTGCAACATGAACTTTAAAATGTCATCGCGAAGATGTTTAAATTCTCCAAATTGTTTTTGTAATATTTGCGGGAATTTTATGGTGATAAAACAACGAAACAGCATTACTGACTTTGTGAAAAATATTTACAAAAGTTATTATGGAGACCTTTTTATTAACCAAAGACAAAACTTGGACACCTCATAAACTTTGTACGACTTGTTTATTAGAACTTCGCCAGTGGTCAAAAGGACAGAAAAATAGCTTCAAAATCGTTTCGCCTATGCTACGAAGAGAGGCTAACAACCATGTGTTGTGACATAACTGGATACAATTTTAATAATAAAAGGGACATAAACGAGCACTAAACTTAATTTCCTAAATTCGCACATTGATTACTTCCCAGAAAATCTATGAGCCGTTGGCGAAGAACAAGGCGAAAGATTTTACCGAGATTTGAAAGAGCTTGAAGTCTGGTATCAAGGAACATGGAATACTAGCATGATGGCGGGCTATTGTTGATTATTGAAGCGCGGCGATCCAAACTGGAATTTCAACCGAAAATCGCACAACCGAAGGTTCTAGGAAAAAAGGACCAGGTTCAACAAATAAAATTTACATGTAATTTAGACTAGTAACAAGTTTTTATTATATTTTAGTCTTTTTAAAGTTAAAAGTAATGTACTTTTTTAAATATATATTTTTTTATGAGAAAACTTGGGTCTTTTTTTCTATTTTCTTTCTGTACCTTTTTTGAAAAATCTGGAGGTGATGCAGAAAATCTAAGTACATATTCGTAATCAGCGCACCAAAATACCCTAGAATCAGCTATCAAATTCCAGAGAGGAAGTTATGACCCTCATTTTGCAGGCCTGTGTAATCGATTCTGAAGCCGAATATGTAATTTAAAATTTTCATGTCTGTCTGTCTGTCTGTCTGTCTGTCTGTCTGTCTGTCTGTATCCCGAATAAGTATCACGCCGAAACTACTGAACCGATTTAAATGATACTTGGTACACTTGAAGCTTATAGTCCGAGGAAGGTTCTAGGATACTTTTGATCCCAAAGTTTTGCGCGGTTCCTGCGAGAGAGGGGATGAAAGATAAAATGGTTTTTCAGTTGTAATTTCTCAACGCGTGATGCGATTCCAAAAATTTTTTCAGTGTTATAAAGGGAGTAGTTTAAGGATTGTTTCACACAAGTTTCAATGTTGAGGGTTTTGTAGTTCAGGAATTAAAGGCATCTCAACTTTCGCAAAACCTAGAACTCAAGGGTTTCTTTGAATGTGAGGGTAATTCTAAACGGGCGTGTTGGCTTAATCATAAAAGAGCTTAATGATTAAGACTATTGTAAAATAATTCAGTCCGCGCCGAAGGCGGGGACTGAATTGTTTTAGAATAGCCTTAATCTTTAAGCTCTTTTATGATTAAGCAAACAGGGCCGTCTCACACGCTGCTTGATGAGTCTGATGAAGAAGGACCTCTCCATTCACAAACCTTATGTGACGTAAACGAAGTTGCGAGGGTCAGCTAGTGAATGAATAAAAATAAGTATGTATGTACCTAAAATTATATTTTCAACAGAGTTTGTGAACTCTATGTTTAATTTCTTTTTCATAAATTCTTGGATATATTCATATTAATGACATTTGATTAATGATATTTTATACACGTTACGTCTACTGTCTACTACATAAGTACATGCAATAAAATTGTATCACGCCGGTGTTTGTTCGTAAATAGTTTGAAAAGAAGAAAAGTCTAAAATGAGGGCTCATTGTTTACTATTACTATTTCCAATGAAATTGCTATCTTTGTAATATTACACCTACCTGAAGTAAATAGCACATAAATAATTAAAAAATCAGTTTAACACTTTTTGTAAATAATATTATAATTACGTATGTATTTAATAACACCACTTGTACTGTTCCACAACATTATATAACCTATGCTTTGTGTATAGCAGTACAACTTATAAGTGGTGTTATTAAATATTATGTGCAGCAAGTTCCACCAAGTGCCATCAACCGTAATCTTACAAAACATCAGATTTAATAGATATTTACCTTAAAGCTTAGTTATAATGACCCAAAAATATTATTCTATTAACCACATAATCCGCATGTACTTTTAGAAACTCTACTCCGATGGCTGAAATTCCATTCAATAAATAAATAAAAAGCATTTATCTGCCAAATGTACACAATTTCCGGATCGTTAAACCACTTTTGTCGAACGGCGAAATATTTTAGGCTGGATATATTTCCTTTTCCTTATTAGTTCTATAAAAAATTCTGTTAAGTAATTTTTCTCGCCACTGAAATATTTTTTCGTACTAAGCAGTATAAATTGTACTTATATCCTACTAATAATAAATGTGAAGGTTTGTGTAATATTTGGATGTTTGTTACCTCAAATGGATGTTGTAAACTCAAAATCTGGGTTTTTTGAGTTTTTGACATACTTATTGAGTTTATGTCACAAAAGTGTAAATCCAAAAGTTGTAGATTATTTTATTTTATTTCCTCCTACAACCATTTTTCCATAGGACTTGTGGTTTTGTCGGAAATCGAGAAAACCCCTTTTCCCCCCTTAAAACCCCCATTTTTTTCACTTCCCGACCTCAAATCGCCCGTAAATTATTTTTTCTGTTATTTTTGTCACATTCTCTTCCTTTTGCAATAGGTTTCATTCTACTACTATTTTTTTACATTTTCATCATTTTCAGAGCTATCTGCACTGTTCTATAAGTAAATATTAAGCTTTTGTGGTTTCACCTAATGTATACGAGTTCTCGTAATTGAAAGAGGGAAATTGATAAAATCCTCCCCACTGGTTCGATCTTGAGCATCCAACGCGGGAACGAATCCACAAAAAAAATATTTAAAAATCAAATTTAAATTTTTGATAAGACCCACGACTGTTAAAAGTAATTGAAAAACTTAATTACCTATTTAGAATACAAAAAACTCAACTGCCAAGTAAACTTATGACTGAAAAGCAAAAAACAAGCTCTACATTTCTTTTGTGATTTTCTTTAGCTACTTACTGTTTTACTTTGTCGGCAACATTTGTAGGGCGGAAGAAGCTATGTCAAGCGAGTGGTGGTTTACAAAATAGCTACATGTTCCCATAGCTTATTCGCGCCTGCAAATGTTGCTGACAAAGTAAAACAGTAAGTAGCTAAAGAAAATCACAAATGAAATGTACTTAGAGCTTGTTTTTTGCTTTTCAGTAATAAGTTTACTTGGCAGTCGGGTTTTTTGTATTCTAAATAGGTAATTAAGTTTATTTAAAACTATTTAGTTATGTTAGTAGTGGAGTTATTAATTTTCGTGTAGTGAAGGGACATCACCAAAATTTAACCTAAATGATTATATTTTTGGTCATATTTCTGGTGCTACTCAACCGATTGCAATCAAACAAATGTTAGAATTAAAGTCTGAACAAGGCCTTATAAACACATAACACCGCATCGAAATCGGTTCAGTAGTTTAGCGTTCAACGCAGTTAAATAATTATAACGCCAAAAGTCCGCCATTTTAATTTTTCATGTATTTTATTATACCTGATGTCACCACACAATCAAGACAAATCAAATGATACCTCGTATGGTAAAATCCGTCAAGCTGTTGAGTCTGTAGAGCGTGCAAGAAAAAAAATCAACGTTTTCATTTTAGCACCAAAAGTCAGCCATTTTGATTTCTTAGAATTTTTTATGTACCTGGTGTCACTCACACAATCACGATAAATCAAATGACACCTCGCATGTCAAAATCCGTCAAGCCGTTCAAGTTGTAGGACGAGACAAAGAATTGGACATACATACATACATTCATTATCTCGAAAAACATTACCCTCCTGTCTTCGGCAGTTCGGGTAAAAAGGATAAAATAATTTAAAAACGCCCCCGACTTCAAAATTTAAAAATCCCCGACTAGAAAAATTCCTCCAAAATGTTATAATAGCGCCCCCTGGTGAGTTGTCACCGTAACATCTATCTAAGAATATGTACCAATCAATCCCAGACCCATAAACGCAAACTGCATTAAAATCGGACTAGTAGTTTAGGAGAAAAGTGGCAACATTGATTTTTCATCACAAATAATGCTTGCTGCAGCGCCCCCTGGTGAGTTATCACGGTAACACCTATTTAAGAACATGCACCAATGAAACCCAAACCCATAACTGAAAACTATGTCAAAATCGAACTAGTAGTTTTTGAGAACGGTGGCAACATTGATTTTCACAAATAATGTTCGCTGCAGCGCCCCCTAGTGAGTTGTCACCGTGACACCTATCTAAAAACATGCACCAATCAAACCTGGACCTATAACTGAAAACTGTATTAAAATCCGACTAGTAGTTTTGGAGAAAAATGGCAATATGTGTTTGCACAAACAAACATCCTCACCACCCAAACGCATCCGTCTCCGTTCCGTCGTGGGTAACAAAGGAGTTATATCGGAATTTATGAGCTAAAAAAGTTTTAACAAAAAAGAAACCGACTTCAAGCAAAACTAAAAACTGAAAAATAAAATATACTTAGCACAAAGTTAGTATATTCTGATTTATCAGATATCATTAAATATAATACAGAAATCGGTGCCCAGTAAAACTATGTAGGCTTAGGTAGGCATTATTAATCTCTCTCATAGTCATATTGGCACCGACTTCAGTATTATATTTAATGATATCTGATAAATCAGAATATACTAACTTTGTGCTAAGTATATTTTATTTTTGAGTTTTTAGTTTTGCTTGAAGTCGGTTTCTTTTTTGTTAAAACTTTTTTTTTCACTGTTTTTAGTGACGTGTAGACTGAAAATCTATCTATCTAGGTGTAAAGTTCTCGACAGTACAAATTAATCAAGCCCAAACACAAGGTCACTGCTGTATATCGTTAGGGAATTCTCCCTACAGTCTTTCGTCTCCATCATCAGATCGACTTCACTAAGTTGTATTCATTTAAAGCCCTTAATTAAAAAGTTTACAAATGCCCTAGATGCCCCTACAATTTTTAAAACTTCCCTTGGATTTCTCCAGGATGCCATCATCAGATCCTGACTTCCTTAAAATGGGACCACCTTGGGAGTATCTATTTTCGAACGAAAAAAAATTTTTTCAAATCGGTCCATAAACGACGGAGTACTGCGCGAACAAACATAAAAAAAAATAAAAAAAAAACATATATACGGTCGAATTGAGTAACCTCCTCCTTTTTTGAAGTCGGTTAATAAAATGGGCACAGGCCACCTTAATAGGCGAAAATATTAAAATATCGAAGTTAGCACGGAATATATTACTATAAATTGGTTCGATTTAACCCTTTAGAATCGAGAATGAGGTGATTAGAGATGGATGATAAGGGTACTTTATGGTTTATGACAATTGGTCAGAGTGTACAGCCAGGTAAAAGTAGATAATTGCTTTTATTTAAATGGCATTTTTGAACATAAATTGAATATATTTAAGGGTTCTGTAGAAAAAGTATAAGACCCGCAGCACTAGTGCTCAATTTACTACATGGCTCTATAGTGAAAAGAAGAAAATAATTCGAAGATGGCTAGCCAGGAATAGTGATATAGGTAGAGTGTCCACTGTTCATCGAAATAACACAGTGTTATCATCTTTGCTCAATAACGTACGTACAATAGGTACGACAAACACTGCCATATACAGGCCCTATGCGACAGGCCATTTCAAAGACGTAAGCTAATAATCTATCATGCTGGCTACATTCTGTCAGATTACAGACTTTGAGTAAACGGGGATAGCTTAAGTGAAGACTGCATCATACGACGTGTGCAAAGACTTTCAAGCATTTTATTGACCACTAGCGGACGAGATGCGGTTTCACCTGCGTAATTCCCGTTCCCGTGGGAATACAGGAATATAATATAGCTTATGTTCACCACAAAGAGTGTAGCTTCCCAACAGTAAAAGATTTTTTTTAAATTGGTCCAGTAGTTTCGGAGCCTATTCGATGCAAACATACAATCAATCAAATGTTTTCTCTTTATTATACTCGTATTAGTATAAATAAATGTTTAGCAAATACAATTTATATTGTTATTACGTTCTGGTCACGGTAGGACAATCAGTATAAGCATTAGAAGGACAAAGCCTACAGAAGTGCGGTTTGTATACGAAATCTTTCGTCTGCAATTCGATTTTAATAAAAAATAGCCCATAGCCTCCCCCAAGTAAAGCTTTATCTATTTGTTAAAACAGGTAATGAATCCATTCAGTATATTCAGAGATTATCCAGTTCATACAGACAGAAAATAATTTTAAAAACATAATTTTTGTGCTCTATTGGTGTTTTATACCGCCTCGCAACTTTTTTAAAATCTACATAATATCAATTGTACAGACACACGATTTCTGGTCCCTTATTATCGTATAGATAATTTTTAAAAGTATTACCTATGTACTCGTCTCTTCAAATACAAAGCAAGTTGTAGGTATATTATTCCTTTATGTCTCATGGACGGAACGATGTTGTTTCCTTTGTTCTGAAAAACAAAAATACCTTTGATTCGTAATCAACTTGTTCAGTTGAACAAGACAGTTGTCTTTTGTTAGCCAATTAGGCAGTATAATTCTCTTTTTCCAAGTAACAAACGTTAACAACCAATCAATAATTGTTCTAAATACTTGTGTTCCCGAAAAAAAGTCTTATTATTTCTCAGTAACCACTTTCCTCCCTTTATAAACCATTACGACCAATGGCTTTCGCCACAGAGTTATAGTAAACATTTATTTTGAGGAAAAGCCAGGGCACGTAAATTACTTCAGCATCTTCGCAAGCAAAAACATAATGAATGTTGTGTTGTTTGTAACCAGAGAGATAAATATACCACGCCAGATGGTTTGCTGGTTATTATTATACCCTTCTGGGTACAAGAAAACGTACACTATTCCACGAGGCTTGTTTTTGTCTACTTGATTGGAGAAAAGATATTATGTCACGCTATAAGGATAATTAATATATGCTGCATATTTTTTACGGTGATGAGTATTGTGTTTTCTTCTGAGACATAAGAACAAACTACTAAATAACGATTTAAATTTAATTTTGCTTTTTACGATATTTACTTTTTGATACCAATGTAACAGTCTCTTCTTTATTTGTATAAATAGATTTACATTTATTGTTAAAAATTACAGAGCAACATAATTTTATTACACATCTATATATTTACATTATTACTATCTAAATCCAAACCTAAATAAGGCCCCCGTGGCATTGCGCCCAAAAGACTAGCAGCATTCCCCCTTTGAATAGCAATACCTATTCGCTGAATGCTGTATGGAAGTTGTCTTCTGAAGAGAACTGAGCGACTGATACAGAGGGTCCAGAATGCTTGCGCTCGCTTTTGTTTTGTAATCCCACCGCGCACACATGTAACGCCCTTCCTGAACAATGGCAATATGTTGAAAATGGTGGAACGGCGTAAGTTTCATTTTGCCACACTCCTCTTCGGAGTGGTGAAGACTGGTAGACCCAAATACTTGTGCGATAAGCTATCCTGGTCGAGAGACATAAATAAACACATAACAAGAGCGTCTGCTTACCTTATGCTAATACCGAGGCACTCGACCACTCTCTATCGCGGAAGCTATAAATTCATGGCAAGCCATATTTGGAACGACCTGCCACCACCTTTTTACGCCCTAACTTCAGTCCACTCGTTTAGAAAAAAATATAAGTTTCTTCTGCTTAATAGACAACAAAACGAATAGTATCCATGTTTTTATCACTCTCGCTTCGGCGGTTTTTCTTTTGTTTGGTTGCTGACGCCATGATCGATCACATATTGTTTAGCTTTAAAATTAGTTTGAACTTGGGTGTAGGTTATGCTTGTTATTTGTTTTATTACAAGTACTTAGAACACGTTGTGATGAGCCGGTCCCGGTTGTGCCTGACACTTGACAGACTCAGTGACAGCTGACTGCTTAGTGACAGCTGACAATTAGTTTGGCGACGAATAGTAAACGAAAAAAAAAAAAAAAGAGTGTGTTTTTATAATGTCGAAGCATGCAGCAGTCGTGTCGATGTCGTCTCGGTCTCTCTCTGGTTCAGTCGGCATGGCTATAAGGCTAAACTGTGAGAACGTAATTAAAAAAAAAAAAATAAGTGTGTTTATTTAGTTATATTATGGTCATTTTATTACATTTTAAATATTTTAATATAAATAAATATCTGTTTAAATGAGTACAATTTCATTAATTGAAGTTCAATTTATGCTTTATTTTTATTGATGCGAATTGTAGGTAATTTTTTATGTTTTTTTTTTTTCTTCTTATGATTTGTAATTTATTATTATGATGTGCATGATTATTGGTAATTATTATTTATATTTTAATTAATGAATTATTAATTTATTGTTATTGTTTATTATATTGTAAGAGATATTTATTATTATGATGTTCATGATTAATTGGTAATAGTTATTTATATTTTAATTAATGAATTATTAATTTATTGTTATTGTTTATTATATTGTAAGAGATAATATAATTTGGTATTTACGCTAAGTTTGTTTTGCATATTTTTAGTTGGTTAATGTGTATGTTAATAATTAGCTGTTTTTTATTTTTATTTTATTTAATTTATGTTTTCAAATTGTTCGTGTTGTCACCTTACTTACGAGTAGGGGCCATCTGAAAATCAGCGCTGCATACCTTTCAATTTTTGGAATGGTATGTAGCTATTGGCTGAGATGGCTTCCTTTTCGGGTGCATGCTTGTTATTATTATTATTTATTAATTTTCTCATGATCATTGTTTGTGCCAGAATAAATTTATTTCTTTCTTTCTTTCTTTCTTTCTGAGCGAGACAACCGCCAGCCTTTGGGTCACCAGTAGACGCCACAAGGCGCTTCACAAATTCTTGAAAATCTTTCGCGCAATATTAAAAATTGCAGAAACAGATTGGATATATTACGTGAACTAAATTTATGCACTGAAAAGTTAGAAAGTAGTCAAAAACAGCATGCTGCAGATACACAGGAATTCAGTTATAAATTACAACAGCTTCAAGATTCCTTCAAGTCTGTTAAGACTATGTAAGTGTGATAAATCTCAGCTGATTATAAAAGAATATTCTTTGGCTATGGATAAACTTTTAAACTCAACATCTCATTATGCTGACCGTTTTAGCTCTTCAGCAGATACCCGAACCAGGGCCGAGCCCGAGCCGGCCACTTACCCTATCTGGTCACCAGATGCATAGGACACAAAAACGGGTCAATCTAGGTCTTAAAAAAGATAACAGCGAAAATAGTCGATGGATCATGTTCAGTGATGAAATTGGAAGAGACATGGGGTCAAAATTAAATTTTTGTACACAGGGGCAGTCCTTTATAAATCACTGCATGCCTTCTTCATCCTATTCATAAATAATGAAGTCCGTATGTAGTTATAAATTTCAACAGAGAGACAATCGAATCGAAAAAAAAACGATTTATTTCATAACTTATTCAACATTGTGTTAATTTAAGTAACAAGTACTCTGTTTGAAGATTTTTTTTGGTAACTAGCTATGTTTTATAAGTTACCAGCTGACCCGCGCAACTTCGTTTGCGTGATAAATGAAGAACAGCTCGGCCGATTTTCTGCAAACTTCACATAAACCATCTACTAAGTAGTCCAAACAAAACCTAAACATTTGGTTTGGATAGGTGAGCCCGTTCTTGAGTTATAAAATTACAACGAAAAGTGGCATTGATTTTTAAATATATAGATATACCATCTTGGCACCTGCATATTGTCAAACTCCTATTATGTTTCGGACGGGCGATCTTCTTGTGTACCCACACATCTGCTGGGCGACGGCTATCGAGAGTAAGGGCGAGGCTCTAGCAGTGAGCTTCGACATCTCGAAAGCCTTTGACCGGGTCTGGCACTGTGGTGTTTTTACGAAATTGCCCTCCTATGGACTGCCCGAGAGTTTATGCGGATGGGTGTCCAGCTTTCTGGCCGGTAGAAGCATCAGGGCCGTCATTGACGGCAGCTGTTCTGACTGCATGTCCATAAACGCAGGAGTACCACAAGGCTCAGTGATGTCCCCCACTTTGTTTCTGTTGCATATCAACTACATGTTGTCTATTGACGGCATTCATTGTTACGCAGAGGACAGTACGGGTGGCACATATTACACGGGCCGTCCCGGTATCAACCTGAGGTTGCAGTAGAAGGAAGTCGTGAACAACTTGTGTCTGAAGTCGAGGCTACTCTCACTAGAGTTTCGATTGGGGTGGACAAAATCTTGTCCAATTCAACCCTACCAAGACACAAGTTTGTGTATTCACCGCAAATAAAAAACCTATTCACTGTGGTGCCGTAATTTCAGGGCACATCTCTCACCATCTCAGAAAGTATAGGGATCCTTGGTGTTGACATCTTCAGTGACATGCAGTTCCGCAGTCACTTGGAGAGCAAGGCCAAGCTGGCGTCCAGGAAGCTCGGAGTGCTCAGCAGGGCACGGCGGTACTTTACTGGGGCGCAAGCACTGCTTCTCTATAAGTCACAAGTGCGGCCGCATATGGAGTACTGCTGTCACCTCTGGGCGGGGGCACCTTAATACCAGCTTCGTCCATTTGACTCAGGACAAAGGCGTGCTGTGAGAATTGTCAACGATCCCATACTTGCAGGTGGTGTGCAACCTCTTAGTGACAAGAGAGACTTTCAGGACTTAGGAGAGTGTTTGACTTCTGTGTGTGTTCTACCGCCTGTGCAACGGTTTGTGCTCTGAGAAATTGTTTGATAAGATGCCTACGACTACATTCTATCATCGCACAGCTCGCCAAAGCCAGGGTGTTTTCCATACACGTTGCGTCCTAAGCGCTCGAGCACGGTGAGATCCGATAGAGGCTTTCTTCCGCGTACGCTTGGATTGTGGAATGATCTCCCGGCCTCGGTTTTCTCAAACGCCAAGTAGAGGTTCTTCATTAGTGGACTTAGAAGGTTACAAAACCGGTACATCTGGTGGGGCCGTATACTTGTCTGCCACTTTAGTGGTATAAAAAAAAAGTACTTGGTGAAATTCAACGTAAGTGTGCTTGGCGTGATTCGGTATGTGTATAGTGTATGGTGTGTAATGAAGATAAATGCATAGAAAATTTACGTAAATATAGAAGAAACCTAACGCTCAAGAAAAAGTCTTAATTATCGGCCATCTGTCACATGGACATTAGCACAAATTTACATCAAACTAGATACGCAGTCTGTTAAGGTTTGTATTGCCATTTACAGTCAGTTACAAGATCCAGCCATTGTATAGAAACCACAATTAACGAAATTATAACATTTTTGGCATAACATTTTTAAATGTATAGGAATATAATGAGAGAGCGACTCATGTTTATACAGTTCGTACGTGCTATCATCTGGTACATTCCAGGACAACCGGCTTTCCTGATCGAGGGCCTGAAAACCGCAAGTTTACTGCTCACCGTTCATAATGAAACAGGCGACGATTGGGTGGTGTGTCTCTTTGTCTCTCATCAGTAGTGATAATATGATCCATACTTTCTAGAGTCTATATTCAGCGCGACAACGTCAGACGTAATACCACAATTACATGAATATATTTCAACTGATGCGTTTACTTAAAACTACTACAGTAAAGCCCTTTTTTTTTTTTTTGTTTAACGTGAGGGAAAATCCTCATGGATGTTATGCCGGACTCCCACCGACTAAAAAACCTCACGTCACACCCAACAGCCTATGGTTGGGAGCCCTGGGTAAGCCCTCGGAAGGATGTCCCAGGACTCCCAACAGACCCACGGCCGCCACTGCGGCCTCGCCCAGGGTGTGGTTCGGGTGCTATCCCGCGTCTTTGGGGGGTTTCGGGTGTGATCCCGCTTCTAAGGGGGGTGTGTGTGAATTGCTCACGTCACTCTGCCGTCATGGGCCTGCTTCTGTAAGGACGGTGAGCGGCCCTCTCACCGTCCTCAGACCCCCGGTCATGGAGGCCGATAGTCCTCGACGAAGACACGTCGGCGGCGCCCAGGGCGCCGATTGCGGAACTCGGGTGGGAGAGTTCTCTCCCGCACCCGGCCCGCCGCCTCCTTCGCGAGCATGACCTGCTCGCAGAAAGAGGCGGCGCAGTCCCACTTACTCCCGCTGGAGAGCATGGCTCGCACCATGGCCTCGAGCGAGAGAGTGTCCACGCCCAGACCCACTACGAGGACCTGGCGCTGTTGTGCCCACGCCGTGCACTCCACCAGAGTGTGGAGCGCCGTGTCATCGCTGCGGTCCTCGCAGTGCTGACACTCGGCCGTGGTTTCCCGGTGTTTTCGCCACAGATACCTACCGAAGCTACCGTGCCCGGCAAGCATCTGTGTCAACCGGTAGGAGAGAGCACCGTGTCTTCTCTCCAGCCACTCGTCCAAGACCGGTCTGACGGCCGCGATTGTGGCGAATCCCCCCTTTGGTTGCTCAAGTCGCACCTTCCATGTCTCCATGGTTTCCTGGTGGAGCAGGGTTCGCTGGGCCTCGATTTCTCGAGACGCAGGCCTTTGGCCCCGCTCCAGCGCCTCCTTGCGCCATCTGAACAGTGACGCAAGGGCTCTCGCTTCCAGGTCCCATGGAGGGGTCCCGGCTAGGAGACATGCCGCCTCACCGGAGATCGTGCGGTATCCTCTTATCACTCTGACGGCCATCAATCTCTGTGGGCTCAGCAGTCTAGCCACATTGCTGGCCGTCAGGGTCTCCGCCCAAACGGGAGCTCCATATAGGGCCATGCTTCGCACGATCCCCAGGTACAGTCTCCTGTGGGGAGCGTTGGGTGCCCTACAGTTAAGCCCTTTATAGTATACAAACTGAAATTAAATGCACATTCAACGGTGGTGTTATGATCATTATAGCGACAGGGCAGCTTCAAGGTAGAAATTACTTTACCAATTTGTCTGCTACTACCATTTTGTAGTAGGCGCTGTGTACAGGTGGGCATGAAGCCTGAATAATTACAGTGATTGCTTTCGTTAGTTGATTTATAGAAAATCCAGATATGATGGGCAATCGATATACAGTGCACGTTTTTAAAATACACGTCCCGTAGTCCACGTTCCACGTACGAGCAGAGCTCGCGTCGAATTCTCCGATTGAAAGTTCTCCGACAAGTATAACTTGAAATCTTCCAATATTGAGAAAATAGGTTTATTCGTTCACTACTGGTCGTTTTCCTAAACCACTTTGATGTGTTTGAATGATATTTATTTTATATGAGAAAAAAAATATAACGACACGTGTAATAACTGAAATAAGCCGTCTTATAATTGCTCTTCTGCTCTTTCATCTCGCAACTCGATGGTAATAAGCTTTTATTTCCCTCATTTTCACCTCCAAAAGGGTCTGACGGCGTAATAAAAGTGTCCATTTGTAGCCGCCATCCTCATCTATGCCATAAATTGTAGGTTTATTATGTGGCATTTCAAATTGATGAACGGCTTTCATAAGCTCTAATAACAAGAGGTCGTCAGGACTACGGATTTTTTTCTGAAAATTTTAACTTATATTACCGCAAAAAGCGGAAAGGAATAATTAGGAACTGATTTTTTTTAATCACGACAATGAACTTTTACCTATTTTTTTTACTCTTGAATTTATCTAAATACGATTTGGCATTATAACAACTTGCGTAAACGCATTTATCGTACTTCGAACGAGAATATGTTTCAAAATGGCAACCATTAAATTCAACGTAGCTTGACCACTATGCAAGTACCACCAATGGAATTACCGAAAATAATAAGATCCCGAGTAATGGTCGTAATTGAAAGAAATTTATTCAAGTGTCCGTCATAACAAATATTCACCTCACTCTTACGTGTCCTTTGGGGGTTTAGTTACGTCCATAGCAGCCGTGACGAGTACCGTTTTTAATTGCGTTTCAAGGGGCAAGTGCGAGTTTCAGCGAGCGCCTGTCGACATTCACGGGTGAGTGCGTTATCACTGATTTGTATGGAATCGAGTAAAGTTCCCGCTTTGACAGCTAGGTGGCGGGGTCTCGATTCCATACGAATTGGCGGCCGTGAATGTTGACAAGCTCACGCAAAAACTCGCACTTGCCCCTCAGGGCGCCAATTCTCGGTTCATATGAAATGAATGCGTTGACCGACTGACAGCAATTTACGGGTAAAACGTATTTAAGAGCGGCAAACATAAGACAGATACGCTTCACAAGTAAATTTTCGTCCCCGCATTCGTGTCGTGTGGTCGAGAATTGGCGCCTTGCTCGCATGTAATTTATAATTAGCAAGCTTCTGCTCAATGTTTTGTTATGATATTCTCTCTATGTACATGGTCTACAAAGTAAAATTAGAATTGTTTAAAGTACTTATAGTTTAGAACTAAATGTTCCTCAATTTAACGAAATACTGTTTTTTTTTTAATATTCTATTCATAGTCTCACTATAATAGTGCCGTCACGGAACTGCTGCGGCGGAATTACTGGAATAAAAGATTTCATGGATTTGTCAAACCTTCGTAGCGTCGTATCTGAATATGATACTGGACTGTGATTATTGTTTTGTTTTTCTTTAAAATTTACTTTTATTCTAAGTTATGTAACAAAGAGTAGTCCTAAGTGTTGGCACCTTAATATTGGGGAAGGAACTTGCACCTGCAACACAGCTTTAACTAGCGCAGGTGTACGGGAATCCCATGTTGCGATATACCCTGATTATGTAAATAAAGAATATTTATTTATTTATTTCATTTCTGTGGTTTTAGGCTCTCTGTAAAATATCTGCAATTTTCTTACAACTTCTTGAAAATATATTTGGAGGAGGTAAGTCAAAATTATAATAAACTGTTTTATAATTTCCATGGGCTCGACTGGTGAATAAAGTCGTGTTCTATTTTTAAGTTATTCAAATTGGCGTCGGCTATTCTAAAAGGATAAAAATGTAACCCGATTCGGTAAATAATCCGACTCGACCTGAATGGGAACGAGGCCCTAAAGTATTTCGACCCGAAAGTATCGAATTTACTTATGCTAATCTTACGTCACCCTCAGGATCAAACCTAATTAACTTACTATATAAAAAGGTTATGTGCTTTCTAAAAGAAAACCTTATTTCGATTATAAAGTAAGACTCATGACTTTTTGATGATACTTATACCTACATAGAGCAAAGCGAACTGTCTAAAGGCGCGCTTTGCTCTGTGTACTTATAATTATTATGATTCTTGTGATGATAAGATCGATTATATAAAGAAGCGCAAAAATTAAACCACCATGAAATTTGATATATCTACCTACCAACTTAAAAATTACACACAAATATAGACATACGGTGTTCTGGTAGCTTGTGCAAGTTTGAAGTTATTATTGTTATATTACAGTATCTGGTAATTTAATATCTTACTTAATATTATAAATGTGAAAGTTTGTAAGTGTGGATGTTTGTTACTCTTTCACGTTAAAACGGATGAACGGATCGGGCTGAAATTTGGTACACAGATACATTGTATACTGGAATAACACATAGGCTACTTTTTATCCCGGGAATAAGTTCCCACGGAAAGCGGGAACGGGTTCGCGGGCGAAGCTGCGGGTATCAGCTAGTACTCTGTAGTTCTAAGTATACTTGAGACTTCATAGTACCTATATTCGTAAAATATTAGTTTCAAAATAAGTACCAACAAATTATTAGTTTCATAATAAGTACAAAAAGCTCATTAAATGAGCTTTTTGTACTTATTATGAAAGTAATATTTTGAATAGACGTGTGAAGTTTTACTTTGATAAATAAAATCTTCGGAATGTAAACTGAAAAAACAAATACATAACTTTTAAACCTCACAAACAAAGAGAATATCTATCATAACAAACTTCGTGTAAAGATATTTATTTGTAATTAATTAATTTCTAAAAAAACGTTCAGAGAGTGGTACTCGTTTCGCTATATATCACAGGCGAGGGGCATAGATAGTTAATTAATATTACTTGTGAGCAGAAACGCATTTCCAATCGGTAAACTTCACTGGCTACGTAAACTAAAGCCCAACGGATACATAACACTGACTCACATTACAATAAATTTCTTTAAATTATCATCACTACCCGGGAATTTATTATTTTTGGTAACTCCACTGGTAGTACTTATTATATTATTGTATTGTCGAGCTATGTCGAGTCCAAAGGTTGCCATCATGATATCAATGTGAAAGTTTGTGAAGATGTTTGTAGTTAGTCAAACCTGTTTTAACGGCTTATCGGATCTGTCTAAAATTCGGTACAGATTACTGATACAGAGATTATGGATCACAAGTACAGAGATTATGGTCTAAAATAACACATGGGCTTTTTATCCTAGAAATAAGAAGTTTCCTTAAGAGGAGGTGGGAAAGGAAACAAAATTTGAAGCGGATGGAGTAGCGGACGCCATGTATATTATGATTGTAAATAATAGCAAATTGAATTGTAATTCAGTCAACATTAATTTCAATAATACTGCTTCTCTGTTGCTAGCAATGTGAATTTAATTAGATGTGCTTTGAAGTCTTCAGTTCGGTTCGGGTAATTGTTGAGTTACCTACTAATACTAGTTACGGGTAGCACTACTGGGCGCCGATTCTCGACCACACGACGTGAATGCGTGGACGCAAATTTACGGGTGAAACGTCGTCCGTCTCATGTTCGCCGTTCCTAAATATGAGACAGGCGGGTGACGACCCGCCGATTTCCGTCCACGCATTCATGTCGTGTGAAGCGAGAATCGGTACTCTGAGCTCTAATCGCTGTTTCATAATTACCAAAGCAACTAGCATATAAAATGGCACTGATTTACATTAAATGAGTATTCCATAGATTTGACGATTCGGTATCGTTATAGTATCTTCTCGTTTGCATTCTCGTATTTGCCGTTTGGTGCCTTAGCAGCTTGAGGTAGCGGTAACTGGTTCTAAGGGTTCCGTACTCGAAGGGTGGAACGAGACCCTATTAAATACTGGAACTCCGCGGTCTCTACCTCTGTCTGTCACCAGGTGGTTTCTTGTGAACCGTGATAGCTAGACACCTGATTTGTTTTTGGTTGCCGCTATAATAATAAATACTAAAACATCCGGCCAAGTGGGAGAAGGGTTCCGTACCAAAAAAAACAGCAAAAAATCACGTTTGTTGTATGGGAGCCCCCCCTCAGTCCCCTCACCCCTAGCTGATTTCAGTATTTATTATTAAAGCGGCATCAAAAATACATCATCTGTAAAAAATTCAGCTCTCTAGCTATCACGGTTTCTGAGATACAGCCTCATGACGGAGAGACAGATAGACAGACAGACAAACAGACAAGTCTCAGTAATAGGGTTCCTTTCCGGTTGTTGTACATTCGTCACAAAGTAAATTCGTCACGAAAAAAAGAATGTGTAAATTCGTCACAATTCTCATTTATTCAATAAATTTTCATTTTGTTTATTGTAAATTCGTCACATAGCTTTTATACGCACCAATAGCAAACATTTAGCTAATTTAACCAACTTTATCAGTTGGTCTCGACACAATTTCTGACTACCCCGCATAGGGATTTTACTGTAATACTCATAACCTCTAAGTAACATTTAATATAACTCAGAGCAATCCGACTTGGATGGGTTAGGTTAGAAGACTAAGGCGGGAGCGAAGCGAAGCGGAGCTCACGCCTTAGTCTTCGTGGTTTTTTTTTATAAACCACCCAGAAGTAGGAGCACCTTCGTCGAGCTATAGCTAAAAATCTAAAAATCAAAAAATTCGGTTGCTATTGCTACTTAAAAAAAACGATGTGACGAATTTACACATATTTTTTATACATGTGACGAATTTACTTTCCATGTATGGATTTTTCAAAATATGACGAATTTACTTTGTGACGAATGTACAATAACCCTTCCTTTCTTACCCGAGAAAGGGCACCCGTACGAGACCCTCCATGCGCGAGTCTTTCTGTTTTCCCAATAAATGAATCACTTTCTGTTATTTGTTAGTAAATGTTGCCAATGGTTCGGTAGTGAAGTGGTAGTGTATTCCATTGCTGCAATTACAGTTTCGAATTTCGAATAGACACAAATGTTTGTGTGATCTATAAAATGTCTGTTCAGTAGTTCGAATGAATTCTGTGTAAGTTTAATTATGTTATTTAATAAGCATAAAATTTTGGGCTAGAGTCGCAGTATGTATAACTCTATGAAGACAGTAAAAAAATTAACATTATTATGTAGAAATAATTCAAGGAAACAAGAATATCATAACTCTCTAAAAATTTAGATAGCTACTGTATTTGTACATAGAAACAACTAAGTACCTACTTACTGTTTTCTATAAACAAAGAATCAATCAAGTTATTATAAAACGATAACGTGAAAACAAATCAACGTAAAATATCCGCATCACGTCCTTTATTTACAAAATATAATGCGGATGCGAATAAAGGCAAAAAAGTGAGGGATGGTTCCACCTTATCGCGTCAAGCCTCATTTGCTGGAACAGATGCTTGTAATCCATCAGGAGATCATTTCTTTCACAACCTATTTTGTTTTATGTTTGCAAATTTAAACATAATAAATATTAGGTGCTTACATATGAAATTGGCGTTTTGTATAGGAGGAACAAAAAGTCGAATATTTTTAAATATAATATATTTAATTAATCAAAGTATGAACCATTGTTTTCTATGCATTTTTGCCATCTCATAGGTAGTTCATTGATCCCTTTACTAAATAAACCAGTCGGACGGGAATCAATAAAATCTGTGAAGGCGATTTGGACTGCCCCATCAGAGTTGAATTTTTTCCCTTGCAAGAAGTTGTCCAAATTTCGAAAAAAATGGTAATCTGTGGGAGCAAGATCCGGGGAGTACGGAGGATGTTTTAGACATTCCAATTGAAGCTCTTCTAATTTGGTAGCCGTCTGTTGTGCAGTGTGTGGTCTAGCGTTGTCGTGAAGCAGCAGTGGCGTGGAGCGATTGACCAGCCTAGGTTGTTTAGCCGCTAGCTTTTCCATCATGGTTTGCAATTGCTGACAATAGACATCAGCCGTAATAGTCTGGCCAGATTTGAGAAAACTGTAATGAACAATACCGGCACTAGTCCACCAAACGCTTACAAGTAACTTTTTTGGGGTTAATTTTCGCTTGGGGCAGGATTTGGCTGGCTGGCCAGGATCCAACCATTGCGCTGAGCGCTTTCGATTATCGTAAAGAATCCATTTTTCGTCACAGGTAATGATTCGGTTTAAAATACCTTCATTATTGTGCCGGTTCAGTAATGTAACGCAGCAGTCGACGCGCTTTTGCCGGTTTGCTTCAGTCAATTCGTGAGGTACCCACCTTTCAAGCTTTTTAATCTTCCCAATTTGCTTCAAGTGAATTAAAACAGTTTTATCACTAACACCGCAGCCTGCAGCTAACTCGGACGTGGTTTGCGATGGATCCGCTTCCACAATAGCCTTCAATACTTCATTATCAACTTGAGTCTCAGGCCGTCCACGGGGCTTGTTCTGCAGGTCGACATTTCCTGAACGAAAACGTTGGAACCAAAAATGAACTGTGTTTTCTTTTGCAACATGACCGCCATACACATCATTCACCCTTCTAGTCGTTTCCGCAGCACTAGTGCCACGGCGGAACTCGTACTCGTAAATAATGCGATATTTTAAGTTTTCCATTTTGTAAAATGAGTGACGCAAACAGAAAAAAACAGAAGAAAAAAACAAATGAATGACGGTCATCGAAGGATAAATACATGAGTAAATAGCTGGGAAAATTTGAATTTGGAATTCCTTACCAAAGAGGAGAAAATCGTAATTAAAGTGGCCAGTACGAAAAACGCCAATTTGATGTGTAAGCACCTAATATTTTACATATTCGACGTGTTTTGATTACGTTTTGTGAATTTAAGTGTTGAAAATTTCGAAGTATGTATGATGATACGACAAAACCCGAAATGACCAAATGCATTGGTTCTGGTTAAAATTTTATCGACAGTTAAACGTACTCGTATATGAGTGACATAATTATCTGCTACGTATGTGTCCCTACACGAAAACAGGAGGAAGGGTGGTTTATTATGCTTGTCTTACAAGACGCAAAAAAGTTAAAAATAAAAAGTTATAAAAATACAGTAAAATACTCGAATTAGGGGGAAACTTTCTAGTGAGATTCATTAAAACGGTTCCAAAGTTCGCTGTCCAGACTAGTTTATTTGGCCCTGATCACCTAACTTTTAATTAATGGCATCTTTGTATAAAGGTGTAACGAACTCTGTTAGAACTCACACTCATGGTTAGAGGATTTGAATTTTGGGTCACTTCACATACCAACGACGAGTACTCAGATTATATACCACAACACAGGTATGAATTCTGGAATCCAGACCGAGACTATTCTCCGCCAGATGGGCCGACGACTACCTGGAAAAGATAGTAGATGCGGACCGGCTGCGGCAGACTTGGCTCCTTCCCACTCGCCGCCCAGGACTGTAACCATCTGGATAAACAAATATTTGTCTGCGTTTAACATCAATAATATGGATTTGCTATTCTCTATTCCGTCGGTAGTCCCCGTGACCGATGTTTTTTTCGAGACACTCACTCTTTGATGGTATGGTACGGTAACACTAAATGGCTCCCGCGTAGAATACCGCTCCCGCATCCCACGTCAATTTATTATGTATATATAATTATATATAATGTATAATCTATCCCTCACCCCTGGTAGCGACGGGGTTCCGTGTTGGACGGGTAAGAGTACAAAGTGTCGCCACCCCAATACATCCCTAGGGTGTCGTATGAGGCGACTAAGGGACCTTTTTCGCAAAATGATTGATTGCGTAGAGAAGGAAAACTGGAAATAAAACCCGGTTGTCAGTAAAATGACAATCGTTAAGCCAAGTTGAAGGCCTTTTGGGCGGCTTGAAAATTTTCAACTATGGGTCGCGGCGACCTGCGCCTGTCCATTTCAACACGGCTATAAGCTCACCTACCCGTTCGGGGATAATCTATCCCTTTACCACTAATAATAGTAGTTATAGCAGTTGTAATAATTTCAGTCAGATCCGTTTTGTCGTCAGAACGTGACAGCGTAACAAACATTCATTTACAATATTGTTGGGATTTCTCTTCAAAATAATCTAAACAAACAAAGAAATCTTCTAAGAAAAATACTTTCTAAAACTTATAACTGAGTAGAGTAGTAAAGAGCAACCACTTAGGAAAATTAAACGGTCTTGAACTTGACTGTTTTAATTCAGTCTAATCCCTTCAACTTTATTACTATGATAGTTATAAAAAATGGTTAAAAAAATACGTTGTGGTTTGTATTCACAATATTAAAATATTATAGTTAGTTCATCCAACGATACTTTGTCGCATTCATATCGACTTACGTTTTTAAGAGTTACGACAGTCAAATACACCGTCAAACATAATTATGGAATTTTATTTATTCCATATATATTGATTCTTGATTTGATCTTTGACCGCTGTGGAACGGAAATTGTATTAAATATTTTTATACAATCGAAAATAAAACTACAGAGCAGTTCATTAATATCCACTTCATAGTTTTCTTAATTTCATCAGCCCTTCAAAATCATGACTGTAGGGAATACACTTTTATTCACTAAAACAATATAGATGAAACCCTTTGTCAAACCTGGAGGAACTTCGCAAAATCAATTAAAAAAGTGAATCGTTACACTTTGTGTCAAGTTAGACAACGACTTATAGTCAAAATTGTTAGTAGGGGAGACCGGGGCTGGTTGACCAGGTTTCAGCTTTAAGGCTTATATTTTTATTTCTTTATACAATATTAATTCAAAAACAGGTTTATTTCATAGGTTAACTATTAAGCTTTGGAAAAATATAGCAAAAAGCACTTTATTCATTTTAATATAGGGTACAGGCTAGATATTATACAATAAGAAAAACTGGTCAACCTACCCCATGCTTGGGGTAGGTTGACTATTTGCCTGGGGTAAGTTGACCTATGGACTTGTAAGGGCAAAATCTACGAGGAAATAGGATAAAGGGCAACATACACAAACAATTATTATTTTTATTGAAAATAAAACACACATTCAATAATTCATCGAAAGCGTGTGTCACACACGCACATCGTTTGAGTGAAGAAATTTAAAGATGAAAAATAACGTATGTAAGTAATTATTTTCATCGTAATGTTTTTTGTAATAATGCCTATATATTTATGGTCACTGATTGTCAAACAAATTATAATGAATGTTTGATTCAAGTTTTTTCTTTTATGTACGATTATTGGTCATCCAGCCCCGTTATACATTAGTCTACTAGCCCCGAACCACATTTTTATTTTCAATCACATAAAATAACCACAAAACTGCTAAGAAATCAAATAACGTCATACATAAAAGAAAGAACATGAATCAAACATCCATTATAAATTCTTCAACAATCAATAACCATGAATAAATAGGCATTATTACAAAAAATCTTATGATGAAAATAATTACTTACGTACGTTATTTTTCAACTTTAATTTCCTTCACTCAAACGGTGTGCGTGCGCGACGCCGCACTCCCGGTGACTGAGCGGGAAGAGGTAACGGACTCTCGGGTGTCAACGGTTGGCTCCAAGCCATTGCTTTAGCCGAGTTATTGATAGTTAGTCTACCTACCCCTATAGTCAACTAGCCCCGGTCTCCCCTAGTCATAGCATGGCAGGGTTAATTACAACAATTTTCTGCACTTAATATTTCTATGTTTACCTGGACTATAAAATAAAAATTATTTACTATTATGTCTGCATAATACCCTATTTCTAGAATCACTCAATCTAAATTTGTCTGAATTGAGTGATCCAATGAATGAAACTGTCATAGATTCCTGGATTTACCTTTTAGTGCCTTGATTTTTTGCAAAACAATGTGACAAATTGGGTACGAATTCTTGGTACGAAAATTTTTTCCACAGAGTAAGTATTGGCTAAGATTCAGCTTGAAGCCATTTTGCAAAATATTTGTATTGAGTGATCGATATATTGGTCAAATCTTTGTTATCCTGTGAGTGACAAATTTTTGGATATCGGTTATAAGTTTTGACAATTTTTCACTAAATGTACGCTATGGTTTCGTTGAAAAATAAAAAACTTGAGAGGTGTCAAGGGACACCTGGATGGAACAAAGTTCCTTTCGATTAATTAGTGAAGGAATTGTAACAAAAATTTTATTTTTTTAAATTAATAATAATATTTTTTTTATTATTAACCCCCATTTTATTACCCCCCCCCTTCCCCACTCCCCCTCCCACCCCCTTCCCCCTCCCACCCCTTCCCCCTTCCCCCCTCATCCCCCTCCCCCCAACCCCTTCTCGGTCGGTACCTCTACCCTCCATACTATAGAAATAAGGAACTTTTATTACCCCCATTTTATTAACCCCCCCTCCCCCCCTCCCCCCTTTTTATTATTAACCCCATTTTATTACCCCCCTTTCCCCCCACCCTTTTATTATTAACTCCATTTTATTACCCCCCTCCCCCTCCCCCTCCCCCCTCTTCCCCCTTAATAATAATATTTTTTTATTATTAACCCCTATTTTATTACCCTTCCCCCCTCCCCTCCCACTTCCCCCTACCCCCTCCCCCTCCCCCCTCAATCCTTCCCCCTCCCCCTCCCCATATGAAAGGAGGGTAGAGGTACCTCTACCCTCCATACCTACTATAGCAAAAACATATAAACGGCCGAATTGAGTAACCTCCTCCTTTTTTGAAGTCGGTTAAAAAAGTGTCGTTACAACTTTTCGTGAGAATTTTTTCCGTCTAGCCCCCTTTCACAACGCGCGATAAGGAACTTCGTTCCAAAAAAGATCACTCAATCCAGATGAACATATTTAAATGAAAAAGGAAAGATTCAAAACAGTTAGTAGGTATGTACATTAAAATTATCGTTCATGATATACGATTAGTTAATTTGTATCCCCAACTGCCCCAATTCGACTTAGTCAAGTGAATAATACGTTTGACTGAATTTTCAAACCACTTAACATTCATTGATTCATTATCTACGTTAATTGTTACAGTACTGATCAAACTGATCAAGCGTTGCTTTGTAAGCTATGAAAACCGAGTAATTCTAAGAATTTATTCAGTATTTTATGAAATTCAAGGAAGCGGGACTGATTTGCGTAAGGATTTTCCTTTTATTGCGTAAGGTTTAGCAAGAATACGGATCATACCTATAACAAGATCGGTAGCCTGACTCCACTACCCTTTATAGGCGGTGATATGCCGGTGCCAGCGGTTTTGTCCGCGTAGGATGTTGCTCCCGTTTCCCACGGGAACTTATATCCGGGATAAATCCAATAGCTTATGTGTTATTCATGACTATAATATATGTGTGTGATACCTATTTATTTTCTGAGTTTCAGCTTGATCCATTCAGCCGTTAGAGCGTGATTGAGTAACAAACATCCAAATATCCAAACATCTACATAAAATTTCACAATTTGTACTTTTAGCAGGTTTACAACCATAGACATTACCTAAAATAATGTGTATCAAAATGAAGTCATCCCAACTCTGAGCTCTCTGAAAATGACGGTACACTTACTTAACATTTTACAATGTTTTGTTTAAATGGACTATTACCCACCCCAAGAAAAATTAAAATCAAAACACTTGTCAATTGTCAGTAATGTAAAATTCTATGTTGGCTTGATAGTACTAATTAGAGATAATTTTGAAAAGCACTTAGTATGTTGACTCAATCACAAATTTAATGTGAAAAAATTATTACCAAAAATTGATAGTACTAATATTTTAATACCACTATCAAAAAATCAACGATACTTATTCTTACATGTCATTTAAGAATATAAAATACCTTTAATTACTCACTCTGGTGGACGGTGCCAATCTCTGTTGCAGGGTAGCTTGTAATTACGTGAGGCCGTCGTGGTATATTGGGAGTCCTGGGGACATCCTTGCGAGGGCTCACCCGGGGCTCCCAACTACTGGCTGTCAGGTAGGATGCATGTGAGTCAGTGGGAGTCCGGCATAGCATCCCTTTTTTTTCAACGTGAGGGAACACGTAACGCCCAACAGCCTACGGTTGGGAGCCCCGGGTAAGCCCTTGGGAGGATGTCCCAGGACTCCCAAAGCATAGCGTCCCTGTAGGATTTTCCTCACATTAAAAAAAAAGAAAAGTGTAGCTTGTAATGCCCGCTGGCCCGTGTGGCAGTTCCCAAGCTAGGTTGCCGCGGCCCCTTGTTGACTCTTCGGCGATTTGGTCAGGAGGCGGAACACCGCTTTGGCTTAGTGAGCAGGACGGCCCAACTTCATCAGGACCGGGAGTCTTGTGAAAAGCGTCCCGTTGCTCCCAAAACAAACACACAAAAAAAATTTTTCAATAAAAAATAAAACCGACTTCCAACAAATCCTGAAAAATAAAATTTACTTAGCACAAAGTAATATGTATTTTGATTTATCTGATTTTATTCAATATCATATTGAAGTCGGCGCCAAGTAAACCCATAGGTTTATGTAGGTATTATTCATGGCACCAACTTCAATACCATATTGAATAAAATCTGATAAATCAAAATACATTTTACTTTGTGCTAAGTAAATTTTATTTTTCAGGATTTGTTGGAAGTCGGTTTTATTTTTTATTGAAAAATTTTTTTTCATTATTTTAAGTGACGGGTGAACCGAAAAATATATCTATCTAGGTAAAAGTTTTCATCAATACAAATCAATCAAGCCCAAACACAAGGTAGCTGCTGTAAATCGTTAAGGATTTCCCTCGACTATCTTTCGGTTCCATAATCAGATCGACTCCAGATATTCATTAAATTGTAGTAAGTACCTACATTAAAGCACTGAATTAAAAAGTTAACAAATGCACTGGTTGTCCCTACAATTTTCGGTGGTTGCCCTCGATTTCTCCTGGATCCCATCATCAGATCCTGATCTGATTAAAATAGGACCACCTCAGAAGTAAACCCTATTCAAGAAAGAAAACAATTTAAATCCGTTTATAGTTGACGGAAATATCGGTGAACATACATAAAACATTGAGAACTTCCTTTTTTTTTTAAAGCGGATCTATCAATCTAGGTGCAAAGTTCTCATCAATACAAATCAATCAAGCCCAAACACAAGGTAACTGCTGTAAATTGTTAAGGAATGCCCTCGACTGTCTTTCGACTCTATCATCAGATCGACTCCAGACCTTCATTAAAGTGTAGAGCATTAAAGCACTTAATTAAAAAATTAACAAGTGCACTTGTTGTCCCTACAATTTATGGTGGTTGCCCTCGTTTTCTCCTGGATCCCATCATTAGATCCTGACCTGGTGAAAATGGGACCACCTCAGAAGTAAACCCTATTCAACAAAAAAATAAATTTTGAAATCCGTCTATAATTGACGGAAATATCGCCTGACATACATAAAAAAAAATACATACAGACGAATTGAGAACCTCCTCCTTTTTTTGAAGTCGGTTAAAAATACTATCGTTTTTACACGATATGCATGATATGCGTCTATTTTCAATTACTACTCAAACTTACTTGACATTCTCAACCATAACACATCTGTGTAACAAAGTGGAGTTTAACTACTCAAATTCTAACTTTTCCCTGTACGACTTCAAAACCCACATAAAATGAGGAGTGCGTTGGAGTGACTCAGAAATTAGTTGAGACTTTCCTGACGCATTAAGAAGACGAACTTTCTCCAAAACTATCTCGGATCGCACCATCTGTCTCACTATCCTCTCCGCAAACGATCTAAGTTTGTTTTGACTTGCACAAATGCTCACTCGTTATTTTCCAGTAACTAATATTTGTTGAACTTTGTCATATTTAACAAACCTTGGAACTTGAGGCTTTCTAGTTATTAACGATGTTTAAGAAACGCTCTTCAATTCAAACTTGCCATGCTATTTTGTAAGAATATTTTATAAACTCGATGCTGAATTTGGTGAGAAATTTTGCAAGTATTTTGTATAATGCTTTCGATTAATTAGTTTATGTTGGGTGCGTCTGTGCGTCTCATAACGTATAAACTCATTTGGCCTATTTTCATTTTATTATCGTTCATAAGATATGTATAATCAACGTGAGATATACCTACCAACTGTAGCTATAATGTCTTTACATTATACCATTTATTTATTCTAAAATTTAATTAGTATAACGTTATGTAATCGCAAATCTCTTGGTCTAACGTTTATTATGTATTATGTTTATTTAATCGAAAATCATTACATACGTCGCACGTTTAATATATATAAAAAACCGGCCAAGTGCGAGTTGGACTCGCCCATGAAGGGTTTCGTAGCAGCAAGTAACATAATTTAAAAGTTCTTATAGTTTGTTGTAACTTTGATTGATGTTTTAACACGTTTGCAGTGGTAGTGATTTTCTAACAGCAAAATTGCGGTTTATGTATTAAAAAAAAACTACCAGCTATATCTCGTTCAAACCAACTTTCGTTGGTAGTTTTTATGGCAATGTATATCATATATTCTTTTTAGACTTATCATTCTCTTAGTTTAGAAGTTAGAGGGGGGGGGGGGACACACATTTTTCCACTTTGGAAGTGTCTCTTGCGCAAACTGTTCACTTTAGAAAAAAATAATGTTGCAAACCTCAATAGCATTTTTGAAGACCTATCTACAGATAGCCCATATGTATGGTTTCGATAAAAAAAAATTGAGTTTCAGTTCTGAGTATGGGGACCCCCAAAATTTATAGATTTAGATCCCCCAAGATTTAGAGCCTGATATTTAAGGTTTTATAGTTTTATAGTGATGATTTGGTGTTCTATTTAGGCAATAATCGAAAGCATCTGGTATTTTACCAGCCAAATCAGTAAAGCGCCTGCCTGTAAAAAGTCTTAGTAGGTATACAGCTTTCTCTTTCTAGTTTGCGTTCTGTGTAGTAGAAAGAGCTTTGGCTAGTTAACGTGATTTCTGCTCAAAAAGCAGAACGCTCTTTATAATGAATGTAACCTATCATTGCGTTCATTCAATTTATTATTGTTCCTTTTTAACTTAAGGCCGTAACATAAAATGTGGCCATAAAATTAATGAAATTGCAAAAATAAATGTTCCTGAAAAATGGAAGCCGGAAATTGTTAAGGGCTACATTCAAGAGCGCAGCATTTTTCCCGTCAATGAGCCGGCTAATTGATATCATTTCCTGGTGTCAGTGTAACTGGTCCCTTTAATAAATTAGCTTTCGTGCCTATTTTAAAATATTTTTTATACAAGCACTTAATGAATATAAGTTGTAAATGTGGAATGATGACAATTGTTTATTTTACTGGTTAAAGATGTGACGTCGCCCTTAGATAAAATATTTCATGCCCACGGCTTCAACTTTATGTTGAAGTTTTTCCGTCCCATTCCACACAGGAACTTGTTCCTCGGATACAAAGTATCCTATGTGTAAGCTATCTGTAAGACGAATTTTATCCAAATTAATATTATTCAGGGACCAAAGTAGCAATCGCTTTCATAAACTTTCACTCTTATAACATAGGTAGAACGTAGGGAATTCAATCACAACATTGGTTGCATTCAAATTTCAAAAAAATATCCAAAATAGATGCCGATGTCGGGTAACATATTGAATGTGACAGTTCTATTGAAATAAGTGAACTCGTCTTATTCTCTTTTGACACTTCGTCGTGAAAAACTAAAGGCACGATCTGTGAAACAATACTAAGAAGCTATGTCAAGTGAGTGGTGGTTTACAAAATAGCTACATGTTCCCATAGCTTTTTCCCGCCTGCAAATGTTGCCGACAAAGTAAAACAGTAAGTAGCTGAAGAAAATCACAAAAGAAATGTAGAGCTTGTTTTTTGCTTTTCCGTTGTATGTTTACTTGGCAGTCGGGTTTTTTGTATTCTAAATAGGCAATTAAGTTTATTTAAAACTTTTTAGTTATGTTAGTAGTGGATCGGTTCAGTAGTTTTGCGTTCATCGCAGTTAAATAATTATAACGCCAAAAGTCCGCCATTTTGTTTTTCCATGAATTTTATTAAACCTGGTGTCACGCACACAATCACGACGAATCAAATGACACCTTGTATTTGAAAATCCATCATGTCTGAACTGTAGAGCGTCTAAGAAAAATTATCAAACTTTACATTTTAGCGCCAAAAGTCTGCCATTTTTATTTTTCAAAAATTTTATAATATCTGGTGTCACTCACATAATCACTACAAATCAAATGACACCTCGTATGTTAAAATCCGTCAAGCCGTTGAGTCTGCAGAGCGAGCAAGAAAAAAAAATCATTGTTTTCATTTTGGCGCCAAAAGTCAGCTATTTTGATTTTTTAGAAATTTTAATGTACCTGGTGTAACTCACACAATCACGACGAATCAAATGACACCTCGCATGTCAAAATCCGTCATGCCGTTCAGGCTGTAGGACGTGACAAAGAATTATACACATTATCTCGAAAAACATTACCCTCCTGCCTTCGGCAGTTCGGGTAAAATGTAAAGCATTTCAGTGCAATAAGCACGTGGTTTGGGATAAATTTCTAAACAGTCAATATATTGAAATAATTTAAAAAGAAGGAAATATAAATAATAAGGAACCCGCACAATCTTTGTCTTATGGAATGGCCAAACTCGATGGCGATCATAATTATATGGGTTGAAATTCGCCTTCCTCGTTAAATAGACTATCAAGGTCTGAAAGATATTACTAATTCCATCCCAAAGTTCCTGAGATCCTAGAGTTTAACCAAAAAATTTTCACCTGTAGGATATTACATTTGATTGGAATCAACCCTTATCTTACTTATCTGCCGGCAACGCTACTTGTGAGCATACAAACAAAAACTAAAACAAGAGCTTAAGAAGTTTAGTCAGACTAACAGACACCGAAAGTAATTCATTTCTTCGCCAACAACAACCAATACAAAGATAAAAATACAACCACAGATCGGCATTCATTTAAATGGCTAATTTACAAAAACAATTCTTCCAAAACGTTACAAAGTACTTCTAACGAGCATAATATTCATTAATTATCAAAACAAAAATGATTTCACGCGAAGAGGCTCGTAACTGAAGAACACAATTAGGTACAGAGAATAAATAAACCCAGAAAGACGATAACACGCCAGGAAACATAATCTGTGGTTGATTTATGAGTCTCTTTTGGGCAACCCTTTTTCGTAGAGGCGTCTTTGCTACACAACTTTGCTTTAAAAAATTAACAAATTGAGATGATTTTTCACAACAGCTGTTTGTATTTTTATGTTACGCGGTGTTCCTGTTTAGATCCTTGTTCTAAAAAACTACTGTATCATTAGAAAACCAAATTGTGTTCTGTAGTATCATGGTCATGCCGACACATGGGCAGGTAGCGGTGTGGTATGGTAATATGGCGGACATTTAGTTTTCATACATAAGAAAAGTCGTGGTCACAGCAAGTTATTTATCTATAATTTTAATATCATAAATTGTAGTAGCTGGATGCGGAAGGTGGAGAACTGGATGTGGTGACGCTTGGGATTGGCAAATGTTTACCAGTGGATCAGGCTATTGATGATCGATTTTAAAGTGCATCTAGACTTGACATTGAATTGGATTTCAACCCTGCTTTAGGCAAACCATAAGTCGATAGGAACTTGGCCCCCTTTTTGACAGGAATGTTAATGGTGGGATTTCAATACTTTTTTTCAAGAAATCGTACCGATTTTTTTTATATATAAGTTTCAATATTTCATACTCCCTCCCCTTCCTACCTCCCCCCTCCTCATCGCGTTCTCATTGTATCACCGGTTAATAAATATTTTAATTAAAAATTCGATATTCGATTGAGCCAACTCACGCTTTACCGACTTCTTAAATTTCTTAATTTTTTGTTAATCTACATATAACACACAACCTGTGTGCCATAATATTATGTTTTGTAATTGTCATAACGCCAGGACGATTGGAAGTGGCCTAAAGGTTTTGATCACCGGTCAGTGAGTGAGTCAGTCAGTGCCAAAATTAACTATATTCACAGGGTCATATTTCAGAATTTACTGAAGATATATCTATGAAATTTGGCATACTGCTTTAGTACTAGTATATAATTACGTAGGTACAATTTTATCTCTTGCAGTGGGCACTGAGCTACAGGGGGTCAAAAATGGGTCGAAACGGTTCGTGTAAATAGTACATGGCATGCGCAGGGCCTGTTGCTGGAACTTGGCCTGTGCACTGCTGTATGCTTAGATAAATACTGTGCTTTATACGTTGTCTATCAACTCTACAATAAATAAATAACGATATAGTCAGCACTCAAAATACAAGCTCATACAAGTAACACAAATATATTATTGTGAATAATTCTGTTGACTGTACAAAAATGTTAATCAGTGTTATTACCACAGTCATTGCCCTCGGGCTTTACTAACTCTCAAAGTGTACATCAGAATTTGATTGTACAGGGAAAGTAACAATGAAATTCTTCCTTTGGGACAAATAAAGTATATTTGTTCTTTCTGTGAAGCAGAAGTGAGGGTATGTAAGTACCTATAAGTACATACCTTGGGCATCGGTGGATCCAGAGATTCGAACTGGAGTATGGCAACGGGGGCTATAGGATGATTCTTGATCATTTGAGAGCTGTTCCCATATAATATACCATGCCTTACCCGGTAATCCTCGTTGTAATCAGAGAAAAAGGAAGTAGATATATAGCTTAGTCGACAGAAGTCCCGCATAGCATCCATGAGAATTTCCACGCCAAAAAAAAATGATATCAATGTGATTGAAAAAATTCAAAAATGTCGCTAGGTAAATTGAACTTATTTTCCTGTAACTGATATTCACAATAAACCATCTAACAATGCCATGTCGACTCGTACCTATACCCAGTTCATATGGAAGTACAAATATGGAAGAATGATGAGACAACAAAAATAAATAACCAGTAAGCATCTGGAGTTGTCTACTTATCCCTTTTATAACAAACAACGCAACATTAATTATGTTTTTGCTTCCGAAGATGCTGAAGTAATTTACGTGCCCTGGTTTTCCGTAAAATATAATGTTTGCAATATGTCTATGGTGAGTGGTAGTCATTATAATTATCGTTTACCTATTGATGGCCGCGGCTCCGCTCGATGGAACGTCGGCTATCGTGATCAAAAGAAAACCGACCAAGTGCGTGTCGGACTCGCGCACAGAGGGTTCCGTACCAAAAAACCGGCAAAAAACAAAGTTTTTGTATGGAAGCGGGGGCTCCCAAGCAAAAAAAACTGAAATAAGGGCGGTTTATGGAGATAAACCGTCCCGTCTGATTTTTTTTATATTTAGCTCGCTAAAGTGATTTGCCGCTTGATGGAAGGTCGCGCTGGCAGGTCGTTTCAGGTTTTTATGGTTTGACAGAGTAACAATCTTTCAAATAGTTCTGTTCTGGCGAAGATTCTCTCCACCGTGTTAGAGTCGCACCTCTGTCCAGCACGCGTTGTTCGAAATTAAAAAGGATAGGACGGGATTAGATTGAAGAGGTCTCCAGAACACTCACTATGATAAATACGGTAGAATGCAGCCAAAGACGCAATAGTTCTTCGCGGCGCCAACGGCTTAAGACTTCCCACCATTCCTCGACTCCTAGCTTTTTTGAGGCTTGCCCAATACATCTCTCAATATATTTTAGTATTTTTTGTTATAGCGGCAACAGAAATACATCATCTGTGAAAATTTCAGCTCTCTAGCTATCACGATTCCTGAGATGACGACAGCCTCGTGACAAACAGACAGGCGGACAGCGAAGTCTCATGAATAGGGTCCCGTTTTTACCCTCTAATAATAATAATAAATAATGATAATAATAATAACCCTCTGGGTACGGAACCCTAAAAATGTTCGCATGAAAGCTAAACCTACATTATTCAATTTTTTTGATTGCAATAAAATAAATGTAGGTATGTGTGTAATAAAGGGTAAAAAGGCTATTATCATTATATGTTATCAGTATCAACATCAGAAAGTATAAATAATATCTACCTATTTATAATTTCCCGACTCTACTGCTCGTTAAAATGCCCTTTTTCGCTCTAATTCACGGAATAAATCTATACTAATAATATAATACAGAGGAATGATTTGATTGTTTGTTTGTTTGTTTGCATCGAATAGGCTCCGGAACTACCGAACCGATTTGAAAAATTCTTTCACTGTTGGGAAGCTACACTCTTTGCGGTGAACATAGGTTATATTTTATTTCCGTATTCCCACGGGAACGGGAAGAAACAACGCGGGTGAAACCGCGTGACGTCCGCTAGTGTAATCTAGTGTAATTTATAGGTAATATAATGTAATAGAAATCATTAGTAATGCATAGGGGCAAGCTGTGGTCACCTGTTATGAAACCTGATCAAGTCGCCTGTAAGTCGCCCTAAGGCCATCAACTTGGCTTAACGACTGCCATACAATTGGCACACGGAGCCAAAGGCTTAAATTTTCCCTTACTAAGTACTATAAACCCCAGCTAGCGGAAGATGTTTAACGTAGGGATCGTCAACAAATCGGGAAGATTTCCATACATACATTTTTTTTGTTTTTTTTTTGTTTAACGTGAGGGAAAATCCTCATAGGATGTTATGCCGGACTCTTACCGACTAAAAAACCTCACGCCACGCCTAACAGCCTATGGTTGGGAGCCCCGGGTAAGCCCTCAGGAAGGATGTCCCGTGACTCCCAAGAATTTCCATACATTATTGTAAATTTACAACTCGAGTTTCAAAATATATCACAGTCAAAGCCGTGTTGCACAGCTAGTACATAATAAGTAGCTTAATCAATCAATTCAGCAACAGAGCAGTTCCTATCTTCTAATCACATAATCTCCACAATTCAAATTAAGTATAAAAGTGTTAAACGGGTACAATCTAATAAAGCCATTGTACTTACTCCAATATTTTCATATTGTCGCCTATGAAAGTGGCCTGTGCCAATTTTATAGCTCATAAATCCGATGATAACTCCTTTGTTTATGGGTAAATTCCCTGTTTAACGACTGGCCATCGACAATTTGTGTTACAAAGCTCTCAAGGAAATTGGCTCAAGTTTAGATGCTCAAGATTGAACAAGCAGGGAAGATATTATCAATTTCTCTCACTCAATTTATACAAAGTCATATAAATGTTATTTTTATAGCATGTAGTTGGTACCGACTTAGGAATAGGGGGGGGGGGGCTTAGAAGTGGGACAATAAGAGACCGGATGCCGAAGTAGCAGTAGGTACTGTTTTAGGCGAGAATCGGCCTACTTCCAGCAGGCATTATTCAAAATTTTTCAAGAATTTGAAAACGAGCCTTGTGGAGTCGACTGGTGACCCAAGGGCTGGCAGTTTTCTCGCTCAGCGAATAGGTATTGCTATTCAAAGGGGGAATGCTGCTAGTCTTTTGGGCACAATGCCACGGGGCCTTATTTAGGTTTAGTTTAGCAAGTAATAATGTAAATATTATTCAAATAAGTGAGTTTCAAAATAATACGCGTATACATATAAGGCGATTTATTTTTACCAAGAGGTTAAAAACAGGACCCTATTAGGTACTGATCCTCCGCTGTCGTCTGTCCACGGTAATGTTGTCTGTCTGTCATCAAACTTTGTCTCATGAGCCACATGAATTTTTCACAGATGTGACCTATTTTAGTTGCGGCTATAACAACTAATTCGAACAACAGAAAAATATAAATAGTACGGATAAAATAACATACCTACTTAGTATAATTTTCACTGTAGAATATAAAAGGAAAATAATCTAAATACCGTCACATTGCACACACTTGCAATCCTAAGTAAACAATCGATTAACATTGACATAACAACCCCAGAAATTGTCTGTGTTAGAGCTAGAAGTTGGCGGGTTTTGTTAAAATAGTGTGAAAATAACCTTCTCAATATACAAATTGTAAAACCCTTGACCCACGCTACCCTCAAATAAGATATGACACGATGCGTGAAATAAATAATAGGTATTTTATCGTATGATGATATTATAATACGAGCTCCTTTTTCATACTCTGGAACGGATTTTTTTTTTTTCTTCTTGTTCTTGGACTTTCTCGGTCTGAGAGTATGCCAAAGTCAAGTTAATTTCATTGTGAAAATAATATAAATCATTTTCATATTATGATTCTTCCTATGAGCAGCGTATTCATGTATGTCCAAGTTTGGACTAAGTTCTACTCTAGTAAGGCGGTGGTACCTTACTAGGGCTTGCTGTGGAATTCGTCGCCAACCTAAAAACTCGCGTTTCACTGCGCTTTATCACTTTCCAACACTTTTGCACGTTGTCGAACCTTTATGTTTAATAATCCACCATAAATTACACATAAACACTCAAAATTACACTAGTTTTGAAAAATTATTAAAACACAATGTAATGCTTGTCTGAAAGTTTCCCGCCGAATTCCTGGAACGGATTTTGTACAAAGGAGTTTGTAGTATTTACCTGTTACATGAGCGTAAATTCTAATGTACATCATGTTTTTTTTTTCATAAAGATAGGGAGGCATAATCGCATTACGCGACGCCTACTCCGGCCCAGTTGTATTTGTATGTTGTAGGATAGCCCATTGCCATGTTGTAAGGCACAGGGGCAGGTTATTGCTATCTTTCTTTTTTTTTCTTTATCTGACTACACACGGTAGCGCTGTTGCTAACGACAACTCAGTTCTATCTTCGACAATCTATGCTGTATTTATTTATCTATTCTGGTTTTCTCGGCTTGAGAGAATGCCAGAGTTAAATAACAATTTAAGTGCAAGATTAGGACTCTTTTTCTTAATAATTGTTTTTAAGAGCAGCATGTAGGTATGTTCCAGTTTGGGCAAATTTTCTACTCAAGTTAAGCGATGGTACTGTACTAAGGGTTATCTTTGGAGATCGGTATTACAAAAAAGTCTCATATCACTTCGTCTTATCACTTTCCAACACTTGTGCACGTCGTCGAAACTTTTACGTTTTGCGTTCAAGAATCCACCATTATTAAACATACATACAAATACTCTTGAATACACTAATTTTTTGTACAAGTTCTATCGTATTCGCACCAAAACTGGGTTATTGCTATCTACATACCTATGCGGTTGAAATAGTTAAAACTGCTCATAGGACATTCAACCTGTGTTAGCAACTACCATATTCGTTAAATAAACGGCTACTGACAAAATGGTCACCCATCGCAAAATTAACAGTATCGTACGATGATAGACGAAATTTTCAATTACAGAACGCTAAGCAAATTGAGCTAAGGACTGGATTTTAATGTAATTACATTGGTACTACCTACTTAAGAATATTCTGTTGTATGTGGTATTACACAGTACTTATTATTTAGACGCCGCTGCAGCAAAAATGTTTTTATTTTTCTCACTTACATTCAACAGAACTACTGAGTTGGAAGTTTCATAACAAATGATGTTGGCCTGTATCACTTTCGAGTCATTGCCAATGCAGACAGGCCGGAATGGTGGCTATCTTTGATTGTATACACACACAGTGTATAATAATCAAAGGGTGATATCTAATTCTGCACTTCATACACGACAGCCTTAGACCATCTAACAGTTAGTTAGATAGTCAAAGATGACAGCGTTTAGCACTCAGATATTTTAATTGGAAACTTAATTCACAACATCGTTTATTGTACTTTTTATAAACAAAATTGTCGTTGTTTTGAAATCATCTAAATTGCATTATTTATTTTGAAAACTCGAAGTCTAAGAATAACCTTACTACAGTTTAAAAAAAACTAAAGTTGGCGCTTCAAGAATGGACTGACGGAAACAAGTAATGTCTTCATGTAAACGTCATTTAAAGAACCTAGTTTGTAAGAGACGCCCAGCCCAAGTAATATTAAAGTAATAAAATTATATTTTAATTCATAGCAAAATTACTAGGTACGAAAATATGGAAAATGAATAAAAAAATGTATACTACTTTTTCCATGTGACCACTTTGTGACATTTATTTTAGCGTTTCCGTGCTTCGGAAGGCGTTACGCCATTGGTCCAGATTGCCAGTAAAATGGCAGTCGTTAAGCCAAGTTGAAGACATTTATAAACGGCTTGAAAATTTTCAACAGCAGGCAGTCACAACCTGCGCCTGTCCATTGCAACGCGACAATGCGGAAAACGGGACAAATTCTAAAAAAAAGGTGAAATGTGGGCATACAATATTCCTCTGCCTACCCCTTGGGGAATAAAGGCGTGACCATAGGTATGTATGTTAATTTTTTTTCAGTCCTAATCCGTTTTGTTCAGTATAGATCAGTTTAATCCATGTATAAAGCATCACCAGAGAGTACTCATAATAAAGTAACGAACGTACGAGTAAGCAGGTCGCTCTGCTAGGTGGGAACTTTCTCAGATGTTACCTAATACCTCGGTATTCTCCTTTTACCCCACTAAGCGGATTATTTGCTTCGACAAAAAGCCTTGTTTGTTGTTCCATTTGGTTACCTGTGTCTGTTGAGGTTATTTAAATATTTATTTAAGTATATTCCATGCAGATCGTGGGGGTAACTTAAGTATTTACCTACTTGTACTATAACTTGTTTTTGTGCTCCATTGCTTGAAAGCATAGATGCTTTTGAGGGATTATTTAATACCAGTTTAGGTTAAACAGATGTCTACCTACGTCCTACATATTCGGCTCACTATGCCTATCATGATAGTGCATGATGGTCAATATGGTCAATTTAAGTTGAATATCAACGAAAATAAATACATTTATTGTTAAAAATACAGAGAAACATAATTATTACATATCTATATTTACATTATTACTATCTAAACTAAACCTAAATAAGGCCCCCGTGGCATTGTGCCCAAAAGACTAGCAGCATTCCCCCTTTGAATAGCAATGCCTATTCGTTGAGCGAGAAAACTGCCAGCCCTTGGGTCACCAGTTGACTCCACAAGGCGCTTTTTCAAATTCTTGAAAAATTTTTGCGCATTGGGACCCCATGGACCTAGGGTCTCGACACCGACTGGACAAAAACGATACGATGAGTCGAGACCCTTATATTTATTAATTTTAATATTTTCAGCCGCTTCCGCTGCTGCACTGGCTTTTAATTTTGTTTTAGGAAGATGGGACGGGGCTAGAGTGTCAACACAAGTTGCATCCCACACCAGGACCCGACCTATCTCCCACGGTATCAAAGTTATACCATCCGGTCTCTTGCCATCGTCCCTGAAAACGCCGTTTGGCTCTAAGAGCGCAGGCACATTGGCGGTGGCAAGAGCACGGCGGATGATGTCATTCAGCGCTAATATCTATTTAGGTACTTATTATTACATCAAGTCAAGCGAAAATAGTAGGTACCACTTTTAGAAAAATGCACGACCGGAAGAACTAAAACTGAATACCTACAGTTAAAGTATTTTCTTTTTTTAACGTGAGAGAAAATCCTGCATGGATGCTATGCCGGACTCCTACCGACTAAAAAACCTCACGTATCCTGCCTAACAGCCTATAGTTGGGAGCCCCGGGTGACCTCTCGGAAGGATACCGCAGGGCTCCCACTTGTTCCGGGGGAAATTTGTATCCGAAGTTACACCGACTATCGAGTACGAGCCCCAGATATTACATCGTGGGCTCGATGCCGATGTTGACGCCCCCTACCCATAGGCTGAATCCCGCAGGTGGCCCCTTCCGAGGACCGTGAATGCACAGAGCCTCGGTTTTGTGAAGGGTGACCTCAAGATCCAGCCGCCGTATCCGACCCACGACTTGAGCAACCCTTGCCGTGGCCTTTAGTGCTGCGTCTAGGTTCGTTGCTCCTAGTGCCGTAACGAGGATGTGCCAGCAACGGCCACGCAGCACCCAATCGTAACCGATGTTCCATAGGAGCGGTCCTACGACCGATCCCTGTGGAACACCGCACGACACATCTCGCTGACCCGGCCCTAGTCAGCTCACAGATAAGGTATATAAAGTAGTGCATATTATACTATTCTTTAGATAAGGTACTAACAAATTTTAAATGACCAACAGGCTTTAGCCGGTTTCGGGAGAATAATATTACTTTTCTTAATTGGTAACGAATTTCGAAAACAGATTGTTTATTCTTATTTGGAAACCAGTTTCAGAGGAAGAAATATTATTCTTATTATTTAGAAACTAGTTTCGAAACTTGGTTTCGTACGCGACCGAAGGGCAAGTAAAAATACAATGTTTGAAAAAAATACAAACTCAATACATTTGGCGTTGATTTTCTATCATGTACAAACAGAGAGAGAAAATAGATTACACTATTCTGCAAAGGCTGGCTGGCATCCTAAATGAAACTAACAATATCATAATAAATTTGGCAGACAGGTCCTTATAAATACAAACATTAAGAGAAATACGTACAATTTCTACTCTCATTTATTATTAAAAAGAATGAGTCCGCAGAACAAGATGTTTTCTTTCAAAAGAATAACACGCAATACACCGTACACACCTAATCATGTGCCTACCAAGATGTGGCTGTAATTCAGTCTTGCACGCATCCAATACAAGATGACCTCTCCAACTCTGTGGTATTAAAACAATTTTCTTAGTATTTGTAGCTCAGGAGGTCTTGGTCTACCTTCCTTACCCATGTTTCGGAAACTATAAGTATGTTACAACCGCTTTTTATTGCGGTCCCGTAAAGTAAGCCCAAGTGGTCCACAAATTGCCACAGTTCGAAAAATAGCTATAAAGTTTAATACTGTATATTACGTACAATCGCACATGTGTTTTTATTTCTTGTCTATAATACTTACGTATTCTGTATTTTATCCGACCTTAAGAAAAATAGTTGTGTTTTGAAATGTAGATAAGTATTATGGGACTTTCCGGGCAGTTTCAGTATACAAAGGAAAAATCTATAACCATACTCTTGGTATACTCATAACCACGGCTATTGTAATACCACCGATATTTTAAAAGGCTAGCAATTTATAACCATAAAAAGAAAACCATAATGTATTAAGTACTAAACCTAAATTTTTGGGCAAGTTAAAAAGAAATTGCTGGTTATTGGTCTTCAAAAACAGTACCAATAGATGGAAAGTTTAATCATATGCTTTTGAACAAGTTTTTACAGTGTAAAAGAATGCTTTTATTCTTGAACAGAATAAGTAGATGCGGGTATCTATCAACTAACTCGAATATACGAGCAATTTCCTAAATCGCTCTACGAATACACATGGCTCGTAAAGTGAAAACTTCTTGCAAACGGCCCTTCTAATGCCCATTTAGCGAGGAAATGATTGGCAGTATTCGTGTCGACTGCTGTTTCGACATTCGTTGAATAGAGGTAATGGTAACTCTATTTGAAAGGAAAAATATCATGTTTATGTGATCGATACTAACAAGATAGCTCTAGAGTTCCATAAAAATGGACACAAAATTTATATGGTCAGGAAAAGCGACATTTGTATGTTAATACATTATTTGGCTATTCTTTCGGACCTTGCGTAGTAAAATCTCGTCATTTGTATCTTTATTAGGGTACTTGCGACCATAGAAGTGTTATTATTCAGGGCAGTGTATAGACATGACGATAATATACTCCTGGACTATAATTTATTTTATGATCATTTGAAAGGTACCTACTTCGCATAAATGAAGCAACTAATTAGTACTTCATTACAAATATGGATAGTGACAGTACCTTACGTCCTCTTTTAATATAGATCTGATAGCTGACGCTTCAACTTATGCCTAAAAGAAAAACCAAATCACAACTACTCCTCAAGCAGCCAATTAAAGTGAAAGTTAGAAGTTACTGGAAGTATAATTCAGATAAAAACCATAATCCATCGATATTCTAGAACATTCTTAATGCATAACCAGTTTTTATCGGTGGGTTATATTTATTTATATCATGCAACGCGAATGTTTAAAAGTTATTGCTTGGTTAGGCAAGATCCTTCCAAAAATTCAAAAGATTCTTTTATTCAAACAGAATAAAACCACATGATCCCTATCTATCCGTAAAGTGCCGAGCGCCACGGGTTACTCCTCCAGGATATTACAGGGAGATCCAAAAGATAAATAAGTCAATTGAGATACAAACTGAATCTTTAATTTTTTCCTTTAGATAGGTATAACCAAGGGTATACCGTCATAATACCAGAAATCATAATGCCTTTACTTAAAATGCCTGAGCCCAAAATACCCGAAATCAAAATATCAATATTCAAAAGGCAAATATTTATAATATAAATAATTTAAAATGCCTTACGGTCGAATAACCGAAACCCAAAAAACAAATTTATCAAATACCTTATCCTAAAATGTTCAAACACAAAATACCTTTTTTTTAACATGATTTAAATCCTACATGGATGCTATATATCTGTGAATGGTTAACACCCCGACTCAGAGTATCCCGACTCGGATAGGTTAGGTTAGAAGACTAAGGCGGGAGCGAAGCGAAGCGGAGCTCCCGCCTTAGCCTTCGTGGTTATTTTTTTTTTATTTTTCGTTAGCCCACTGTAGTACTTTTGTAACTCTGAATCAAAGTGTTTTAACATGAGGTAAATCCTACATGGATACTATGCCGGACTCCTACCGACTAAAAACCACACGTATCCTACATTACAGCCTACAGTTGGGAGCCCCGGGTAAGCCCTCAGACGGATACCCAAGGACCAACAGACCTACGGCTACAACTGCGGCTTCACTTAGGTGGGGGGGTGGGGGGGGGGCTGCAAAATAAGTTAAAGTCAAATAACAAAACGTGTGAGTGGCAATAAATCTTTATTTCTTAAATCATTCATTTATTAACTATGCGCTATTATAATGAACTGGTATAGCATAATATATACCTAATAATACCCAGTAGATTATAGCGATAAACTGGGTAGGTTATGGTTTTTTTTTATATTCACATTGTATTCTATTTTCGGTATTTTAAATTAAGGATATTTGAAAATTTGTATTTTGAATTCTGATATAATAATTATTTGTATTTTAAGTTTAGACATTATAAGGTAAGGTGAACTGAAATAAGGTATTTTGAATGTTAAGGTATTTCGAATTCGGGTATTTTGGTCTAATGCATTTTAAGTAAAGGCATTTTGATTTCTGGTATTTTAATATATAACCATAACCAAGACTTGACACTAAGATGGAATAAATATTATAATCATATATTATTTTAGTCTCCATTTTTTTGATCACTTTTCGCAGAACAATCTGCGTAACAAAAATGTAACCCGAAAAAGCAATCATTGCTTTTCAGGCAACACAACAATAGGGTTTCAAATGAAGCAACCTGTCAGAATGTTTAGTTTCCACTCTTCTAGCATTGTACATAAATATAAGGTCGTACTTGATTTTTTGGTTAAACAAAGACATAAAAGCGCTGCAAAAATATTATTCAAGCCGCGGACAGCGCCAATGAAGCAATTTGCATAGATGTATCATGAAAATAATGTACTTTACAACGAAACCGTATTTAGCATATTGCGGAAAATGGCACACAGAAATTAAATCTTAATGTAAATCCCGGTAATAACGTTTAACGACGGTATACGCTTGCCTTGCCCATCCAGACAGTCCCTCTTTGTGTTTTAACTTAAATGTGATTCGTCCGAAATCTGCTATTATAAAAACCCTGAGGTTATAAGGATAATTAAACTGTGGAAACGTTTTTCAGACTATACCCGCTGTCTTGGTTTGTTTTGATTTAAGTATCTACTCTAGATTTTGTTTTCATAATATTTTATGAAATATTCCACATGTTGTATGAAACATTCCACATGATTTATGAAATACCACGTCATAAGTTAGAAAATCGATTGAATTAATATAGTTAATTATTATAGGTAGTTATAAGTAATATTCGTATCGTTGCAGACCGCTTTATTATTATTGAAGTATTTTTCTTTTGAACCCTTTTGTCCATTTCAACACTGCACTACGCTCACCGTTCTACTTAGTTGGACGAAAAAAAAAGTGGTGAAAAATATGGGCTTATGGTTTACCTCTGCCTATCGACATAAAGACATACAAACATACATTACATAACATCATGCCTGTTTCCCAACGGGGTAGACAGAGACGATGGCTCTACTTTCATAAGTGTTCTCATACATGCTCTCCGATTAAGTGTACTTTTGAACTGGCCTTTTTTCATAAGGTCATCAATTAGGTCAACATAAGTGCGTCGTGGTCGACCCCTACCGGATTGCCCATTCACTCTCGCCTTATAAATCTCTTTTGTCAGTCTGTTTTCATCCATTCTCTCCACATGTCCGAACCATCTGAGCATCCCTCTCTCTATCTTAGTCACTACATCTTCTGTCAAGACGCAATGTTCCTTTATCACACAATTTCTTTATTTATCCATCAATGTCACTCCAGCTATACTACGCAAAGTTCTCATTTCCACTGCATTAATTTTACTTTCATGCTTCTTCTGCCACACCCAACTCTTACTGTTATGCGTATGTAGGCACAAGTACTCCTCTATGTACAGTCTGGTCCTGACACTTGATCCCCTGCTAAAACTCTTCGTTCAATATCATAGTCACACTTTTCATCTCTTACAAATTTTAACACCAAGTACTATCAAGCTCATAAATGCAGTAGCAATCCTACGTCGCTATGGCGTCAACATTCTAGCGTTACTTGTGACCTTTTTTAACCGACTTCAAAAAAAGGAGGAGGTTCTCAATGCGTCTGTATGTATTTTTTTAGGGTTTCGTAGCCAAATGGCAAAAACGGAACCCTTATAGATTCGTCATATCTGTCTGTCTGTCTGTCTGTCTGTCTGTCTGTCTGTCCGTCCGTGTGTCACAGCCACTTTTCTCCGAAACTATACGGCCTATGCTATTGAAACTTGGTAAGTAGATGTATTCTGTGAACCGCATTAAGATTCTTATATAACACTAGAAAAAAAGCAGTAAATTTTGGGGGTCCCCATACTCAGAACTGAAACTCAAAATTTTTATTTTCATCAAACCCATACGTGTGGGGTATCTATAGATAGGTCTTTCAAAATGCTGTTGAGGTTTCTAACATCATTTTTTTCTAAAGTGAATAGTTTGCGCAAGAGGGACTTCCAAAGTCGAAAAATGAGTGTCCCCCCCCTCTAACTTCTAAACGAAGAGAGTGATAAATCTAAAAAAAATATAAAGTGTACATTGCCATAAAAACTACCAACGAAAATTATTCTGAACGAGATAGAGCCGGTAGTTTTTTTTTAATACGTCATAAACCGCAATTTTCGGTTAGAAAAATCACTACCACTGCGAACGTGTTAAAACATCAATCAAAGTTACAACGAACTATAAGAACTTTTATATTATGTTACTTGCTGGCTACGAAACCCTTCATGGGCGAGTCCAACTCGCCCTTGGCCGGTTTATTTATGTATGTTATGCGATATTTCCGTTGATTATAGACGGATTTCAAAACTTCTTTTTTTGTTGAATAGGGTTTACTTCTGAGGTGGTCCCATTTTCACCAGGTCAGGATCTGATGATGGGATCCAGGAGAAAACGAGGGCAACCACCGAAAATTGTAGGAACAACTAGTGCGCTTGTTAACTTTTTAATTAAGTGCTTTAATGTTCTACATTTTAATGAAGGTCTGGAGTCGATGTGATGATAGAGTCGAAAGACAGCCGAGGGCATTCCTTAACAACTTACAGCAGTTACCTTGTGTTTGGGCTCGATTGATTTGTATTGATGAGAACTTTACACCTAGATAGATAGATCCGACTTAAAAATAAACCGGCCAAGTGCGAGTTGGACTCGCCCATGAAGGGTTTCGTAGCAGCATGTAACATAATATAAATTTTCTTATAGTCCGTTGTAACTTGGATTGATGTTTTAACACGTTTGCAGTGGTAGTGATTTTTCTTACCGAAAATTGCGGTTTATGACGTATTAAAAAAAAACTACCAGCTCTATCTCGTTCAAACTAATTTTCGTTGGTAGTTTATATGGCAAAGTACATCATACATTTTTTTTAGATTTATCATTCTCTTAGTTTAGAAGTTAAAGGGGGGGGGACACACATTTTTCCACTTTGGAAGTGTCTCTTGCGCAAACTATTTACTGTAGAAAAAAATGATTTTAGAAACCTCAATAGCAATTTTGAAGACCTGTCTATAGATATCCCACACGTATGGATATGATGAAAAAAAAATTTTGAGTTTCAGTTCTGAGTATGGGGACCCCCAAAATTTACTGCATTTTTTCTAGTTTTATATAAGAATTTTAATGCGGTTCACAGAATACATCTAGTTACCAAGTTTCAATATCATAGGCCTTATAGTTTCGGAGAAAAGTGGCTGTGACACACGGACGGACAGACAGACAGACAGACAGACAGACATGACGAATCTATAAGGGTTCCGTTTTTGCCATTTGCCTACGAAACCCTAAAAAGGAAGTTCTCATTGTTTTATGTATGTTCATCGATATTTCGTCAATTATAGACGAATTTCAAATCTGCTTTTTAGGGTTTCGTAGCCAAATGGCAAAAACGGAACCCTTATAGATTCGTCATGTCTGTCTGTCTGTCTGTCTGTCTGTCCGTCCGTGTGTCACAGCCATTTTTCTCTGAAACTATAAGGCCTATGCCATTGAAACTTGGTTACTAGATGTATTCTGTGAACCGCATTAAGATTCTTATATACAACTAGAAAAAAAGTAGTAAATTTTGGGGGTCCCCATACTCAGAACTGAAACTCAAAATTTTTTTTTTCATCAAACCAATACGTGTGGGGTATCTATAGATAGGTCTTCAAAAATGCTATTGAGGTTTCTAAGATCATTTTTTTCTAAAATGAATAGTTTGCGCAAGAGACACATCCAAAGTGGAAAAATGTGTGTCCCCCCCCCCTCTAACTTCTAAACTAAGAGAATGATAAATCTAAAAAAAATATATGATGTACATTGCCATAAAAACTACCAACGAAAATTATTTCGAACGAGATAGAGCTGGCAGATTTTTTTTAATACGTCATAAACCGCAATTTTCGGTTAGAAAAATCACTACCACTGCGAACGTGTTAAAACTTTTATATTATGTTACTTGCCGCTACGAAACCCTTCATGGGCGAGTCCAAATCGCACTTGGCCGGTTTATTCTTGGATAGAGTTCACTTCTGAGATGGTCCCAATTTCACCAGGTCAGGATCTGATGATGGGATTCAGGAGAAATCGAGGGCAACCACCGAAAATTGTAGGGACAACTAGGTAGTGCGTTTGTTAACTTTTTAATTAAGTGCTTTAATGTACTACAATTTAATGAATGTCTGGAGTCGTTCTGATGATGGAACCGAAAGAGAGTCGAGGGAATTCCTTAACGATTTACAGTAGCTACCTTATGTTTGGGCTTGATTGATTTGTATTGATGAGAACTTTTACCTACATATATTTTTCGGTTCACCCGTCACTTAAAATAATGAAAAAAATTTTTTTTCAATAAAAAATAAAACCGACTTCAAACAAATCCTGAAAAATAAAATTTACTTAGCACAAAGTAATATGTATTTTGTTTTATCAGATTTTATACAATATAATATTGAAGTTGGTGCCATGAATAATACCTACATAAAACTATAGGTTTACTTGGCGCCGACTTCAATATGATATTGAATAAAATCTGATAAATCAAAATACATATTACTTTGTGCCAAGTAAATTTAATTTTTCAGGATTTCTTTGAAGTCGGTTTTATTTTTTATTACATTTTTTTTCTTTTAAGTCAATTAACACACACATATGTACTCGAATATAAATTGTTCTTCCGTAGGAATATTATCGATAATTTTGTTGTTACTACTTAAGCAACCCGTGGTCGAGTGGTTCCAATATGGAATGGAAATGCAAAGGTTGATGGTTCAAATCCTACGATCTTGCAAAACACTTTTTTTGTTTCATTTATAAATTAATTTTGTTGGTGGTGGAAATAATATTGTTTTTTTTTTATTTTTATCTTTCATCAAACGTTTGCATTATAAACTATTATCTAAGTATAATTGGACTGGCATCTTTTGCAGAATTAAACTACCTACTTTTTGACATTTTGTTGTGACATTCTTTTATGTTTGTGTTTATAGTTGGGTATTATTGATAATTTTTTTCATTGTTTTATTTATTCAATAAAATATTAGACAAATGGTATGTACATTAAAGCATAATAACTATTTACAAAATGAATAAAACTAAACTAAAACTAAATAGGGCCCCCGTAACATTGTGCCCAAAATACTGGCAGCATTCCCCCTTTGAACGGCGATGCCTATTCGTTGGAATAAATAACGGCCAGCCTTTAAGGTCACCAGTAGACTCCACAAGACGCTTTATAACACAGTGATGATCAGTGTTACTCACCAACTAGCGCGAGGTAGCTATGTAGAGAACTCTTTCCCAGGGCGCCTTACTACAGAGATTCCAGTGTGCGTGCAAGGGTAGGCCAGGGCTCTGACGAAAACAGCCAGGTAGGGTGTACACACATATATTTATATAGTACACAGTACACTACAGAGACAATGAGATTACATAGATACAGAAAGCACAGACATACACAAGAATATTACGGGTTTAATAGTTCTAATAGTACAGCACTACACTAATTCAGCGTGAGGAAGTAACTTTGGCGGCTAGACTACACGTATTAGTATGGGTGACAAGTACTGGCCTTCGAATCGAGCTGAGAGCGACCCCGTACGTTGTCACAGCCAGGTGGAGTTGGCAGGCTCCTCTCGCAACAACCTCACTCGTGTGGTCCACGTGTTTTCGGGTGTGGTTCAAAACAGTGGCTGACCAATTCTTCCCCGTACTAAAAAACCCTGTCATGAAAGAAACGACAAATTAAGATACTGACTGCGCGAGAGACGGCAACCGACCCGCTTTGCAAATAGTTAATTGAAACTTACCAGAATCTGGGTATCGGTTTTTACAGAATATAGTCCTTTCTGAGGAGAATAGGTGAAACCCGGGCTAATCTCCTTAACAGGTCCTCAGGTTTCTACCTATAAGCTCTAAAGAAAATTGAGGTGTGCGACTCAGAGTAATTCCAATTTCACTCGTCCTTAGCCGATCGTAAAAAAGACTTGGAACTTTATATCAGGGCTTTATCCCCTCTCTCACGTGGAATCGTCTCGAATTCCATGCAAAACCTGCTTTCATTGAATGCAAAAACGATTCGTCACTGATCCTTATGACATCCTGTCATTCTGACAGCAGAAATGTCACCACTGACAACCGATTAAAAAACGATAGATCGATTAGGCTGCCTTCACACACTGAATGCTGCATCTATAGAAAATAAATGCTACAACCACCCCCCCCTTAATAGTATTTCCTGCGGATATGACACGCTGGAAATACACAATAAAGAAAACAGGAAAGTACTGACTAATAAACAAAGACAACCAGCTAGGTCCTTCAACCCCAAGCTGACTGCTACCATTACAATAACAAAAAAAGATCCTCCTATACACCTAACTAGACACTGACTCGTGTACCGGATAGGCTAAGTAACTAGAGTCTAATGCCCTTCATAGAAAACGAATGCTCCCTTTACTCGCTGACGATACCCTAACACTACCCAAGCCCTCAAGATATTGTAGAGTACTGAGGAGCGAATGAGAGAAAAACGCTCGGTGCGGTGCATAGAAGAAACTACAACGTGACAATTTGAAGTCACGTACACACATAGAAATACAAACACAAGATTAAAATAGTCTTACATAATGATCACATAGCACTGGTTTCATAAACTAGAGAAACTGTGCTATGTAGTTACGTTAGGTATTGGAGACGGCTCCTCCTGATACTTCAGGATGTCCTTGATATGGTACTCCACAAGATCCCTACCGTCCAGATCTGACAGCTTATATACTAAAGGGGATCGTTTAGCAGTCACCACACATTTAAGGAACTTAGGGGCTAGCTTAGAAGTAAAGTTCTTGGCCTTGTTTGATTCGGCAGCTGTTCTGACTGCATGGCCATTAACGCTGGAGTACCGCAAGGGTCAGTGTTGTCCCCTACTCTGTTTCTGCTGCATATCAATGACATGTTGTCTATTGACGGCATTCATTGTTATGCAGATGACAGTACGGGGGACACTTGTTACACAGGCCGCCCCGGTATCTCTCGGGACGCAGTGGAAGAGAGTCGTGAACAGCTTGTGTCTGAAATCGAGGCTACTCTTACTAGAGTGTCCGATTGGGGTAGACAAAACCTTGTCCAGTTCAACCCTTCGAAGACACAGGCGTGTTTCTTCACCGCTAAGAAAGCCCCAATTACTGTAGCGCCACAATTCCAGGGCACATCTCTTTCCATCTCTAAAAGTATAGGGATCCTTGGTGTTGACATCTCCAGTGACGTTCACTTCCGCAGTCATTTGGAGGACAAGGCCAAGCTGGCGTCCAAGAAGCTCGGTGTGCTCAACAGGGCGCGGCGGTACTTTACTGCGGCGCAAACACTGCTTCTCTATAAGTCGCAAGTGCGGCCACACATGGAGTACTGCTGTCACCTTTGGGCGGGGGCACCCGAATATCAGCTTCGTCCATTTGACTCGGTGCAGAGGCGAGCTGTGAGAGTTGTCAACGATCCTATACTGACAGGTGGTGTTGAACCTCTTCGCGACAGGAGAGACTTTGCCTCCTTATGCGTGTTCTACCGCCTGTACAATGGTATGTGCTCTGAGGAATTGTTTGACATGATGCCCACGGCTACGTTCTGTCATCGCACCGCTCGCCATAGACAGGGATTTCATCCTCACACCCTACGTCCGGAGCGTTCGAGCACGGTTAGATCCGATAGGGGTTTTCTTCCGCGAACGCTTAGGTTGTGGAATGATCTTCCTGCCTCGGTTTTCCCAAACGCCTACAGTATGGGGTTCTTCAAAAGGGGTCTAAGAAGGTTTTTACAGGGTCGGCAGCGCGAGTGTGGCGCCTCTGGTGTTGCAAACGTTCATAGGCTGCGGTGACCACCAGTCCTTCTGGTGGGCCGTATGCTTGTCTGCCACCTTAGTGGTATAAAAAAAAAGGTAGAACGTGCGTTTGTAAACTATCTGTCCCACTTTCAGCTCCACATGCCTTTTTCTGAGGTTGTAATACTTTTCATTACGCTGGTGGGCAACATTCAAATGTTTCCTCACCTGGTCGTATATGCGTTGTATTTCTCTCAGCTTGACACCGAAGGCTGATGGATCGTCTACAGAGACTGAAGCAGGGTGGCACGCAATATCTGTCTGCCTGTATAGCACTCCATCTCCAATAAACTCCCTACCATGTACCAAAAAGTAAGGGGTGAAACGAGTTGCTTCGTTAACTGCAGTGTTTAAAGCGCACTGTATCTCAACCAAGAACGAATCCCATGACTTGTGTTGTGACTTCACATAGCATGAGATCGCTTGAACAACATTACGAATAGCTCGTTCCGTCTGATTAGTTTGGGCATGATACCTAGGGTTATAATATATATTAGGTACATCGTATAAGTCTGAAGTCAAAGAATATTTATTTTTAGTTAACCTTTAACTGTGGACGTGCGGTCTCACAGGCCGCAAGCAGTTTGTGAATCACGTGCCCCTCTCTTTCCGCGTACCCCACACGTCTGTCCGTCTCGGTAGCTTCGGTCTTAGTGGCAAAACGACTGTAGAGGGAGAAGGTTGCGTCCCTGGATGCATATTTCGTTGGTAATTGCGCTTTAAGTTTTGAAAGCGGTCCGTGAGACCGCACGTCCACGATTGTGTGATAATTTGAGCTTATGGTGATTTTCTTATGTGCCACATTTTTTTAATTTAAAATGTCAGATATCAATCACCTTAGTACATCGACATCCAAACAAACTTTGAATTCATCAATTCCACACACTGCGAGTAAAATATTGCGATTAAATGAACTTATTTTAGAAAAGAACAGCTCCAGCGATTACTTTCAGATTCAGTTCAGTGCGACAGCAATAGGGATGTAGATGATTGTTTATTTTATGAAGATGACGATAAAGGACATCACTCGAGTGACCCACAAAAAGTGGTAGTACTACCAGAGTTGACGGTGATTCAGACACGGAAGGTTCAGATTACAAAACAAACATATTTCACAGTTACGGTCCTAGAAGTATTACTATAGTAAAAAATACTACAAGTGGACTGCAGAACTACCTTCTAGACGAGTACGCACTCCACAGTATAATAATGGCTGAACACATTTATTCGGGAAACCACCCTCAAGGAGGACAGATGACCTGATTGAGGTCGTGGGAGCCTGCTGGATGCAAGTGGCCCGGGACCGAACGTTGTGGCGATCCTTGGGGAGGCCTATGCTCAGCGGCGAGCGTTAAATCGGCTGAGATGATCATGATGATGACAGTTATTCAGCTTCTTACTCAGGATGTACAGAAAGATCCTATCAGTTGGTATTTGGAATGCATTTTTCGATGACGAAATGCAATGCTCCAAGCCAAAACTGCCAATAAATATGCACAAGTTGAGGGGTTGTCAAAATTTTTATGTTTTGTTGTAAGAAGTTATTTTTAAGTTTTTTACGTTTTTTATTCTTTATATTTTTTTATAAAAGTAGTCAAACTGAGTGAAAATGTAATTTTCCTTAGATAATGTTTTCATAAAGTGATCTCTTATAAAAAAGTCTGAATAGAGTCTTTTATTGTTACATGGTTAGATTTTAGCTCAAAATAAATACATACCGTTTCAAATTGTAACTTTTATTTAAACTTAGTAACTCCTAAAATTATTAAAAATAAAAAACTGGTCCAATACTTGAGTAACTACATAGATTACAGCCCTTTAAAGGAAGCGGTCTATGAGACCGCACGTCCACATTTGTGTAACAAAAATTTCACGTCCATAGTTAAAGGTTAACCTATATAAAAGGTTGTCACGAATGTCATAATTTGGTGACTTTCTAGGGTTCTTTCGAACACTATTCATGGTGTGGTCATACCACGGGTCTTTAGTGGGTACTGCATCGAGGGAATCAATCTTGATGCGTGACAGAGCATCAGGTACAACGTGGTCTTTACCTTTTCGATGCTCTATGTCAAAATCGAATTGACTGAGCCTCATGCTCCAACGTGCTAGACGACCCGTGGGATTTTTTAGTTTATGGAACCACTGAAGAGATGAATGATCCGTGACGACCGTACATTTCTGGAATTCGACGTACTGTCGAAATTGTTCCAATGCGATGATCACGGCCAGAAGTTCTCGTTCAGTTGTGCTGTAGTTCACCTCGTTCTTGTTGAGAGAACGGCTACAGTAGGCGAAATGGTGTTCAACACCATCGTGAGTTTGTGTCAGTACAGCAGCAACTGAGTAAGCTGACGCGTCACTAAGAATGCGGAAGGGCATCTCAAAGTTAGGCATTTTTAATATAGGGGCATAAACCAAGGCTGACTTTAGCAGGTTAAAGGACTGTTCAGCCTCAGGGGTCCATTCGAACTTAAGGTTCGTAGAAGTGAGTTTACACAGAGGTTTACTAATCTTCGAGAAGTTGTTAACAAAGCGACGATACCAGCCGGCCATTCCCAGAAATCTCTTAACCTCCTTAGGGTTAGAAGGGGTGGGATAGTTGAGGATAACCTCAACTTTACCCGGGTCTGTCCGTAGGCCATGTTTGTCCACATAATACCCCAGGTATTTGAGTTCACTCCGACAAAAGTGGGATTTTTTCATGTTAATTGTTAGGCCAGCATCCTTGAGTTGCTGATAGACTCTATGTAAGAGCTCTACATGCTCCTCAAAGGTGCTGGACACACAGACTATGTCATTCTGAAACGCAAATACCTTGTTGTCGAACTCGGGACCAAACGGACGGTCCATGAGGCGTTGCATCGTGGCACTGGCCCCGACAAGACCGAAGCACATGGAATTGTAGTGGAACAATCATCTCCGGGGAACCGTAAAAGCAGTCTTCTCAGCAGACTGGAGTGAGTCGAACGGAATCTGCCAGTAGGCCGCACTCAGATCTACAGAGGTTAAATACTTAGCATTATTAAGATGGTCCAAGATTTGATTGATATAGGGTAAGGGGTAGGCGTCACTCTTAGACACAGAGTTCAGATTGCGAGAGTCCAAGCACAATCTGAGGTCGCCGTTCGCCTTCTCCACCATGACCACTGGAGAGTTCCACGCGGACTGAGACGGGGACACTACTCCCATCTCCAGCATTCGGTCCAGCTCGGCTTCCAGGGCCTTCTGTTTAAGGGGAGAGAGCGGATAATAACGCTGCTTGATCGGCTTGCTGTCACCAGTGTCAATGACATGGTGCACAAGTGAGGTCCGACCTAAACCCACCTTATCAGTGTTCAATGAGTCGAATTTTTCAATGACCTCGTTGATGATTACACACCTTTGTTTAGTTGTCAGGTTGTCGTAATCCTCGAGGCCACCGTTAAGGGACACAGACTCTATAGGATTATTATCACTAAAACTATCAAGGCTAATATTTTGTAAAATTAATTTATCACTTAACTTAAATTGTTGCCAGAAATCCACACCAAATATCATGGAGGTGGTTATTCCTGGGACAACATAGAACTTGACAACTCGGATAACCGAATTGTACTCAATTGGCAAAGAGATACAACCCAGACATTGCAAGTGAGTGCTGTCTGCAGTTGTAATACGAAAAGTAGGATTGATACTCACAAGATCAAAACCCAGTTCCAAGAAGATGCGGTGCGCTCCCTTACCTAGTATAGAGCAGGAGGCACCGGAATCTAGAAGGCCTAAGACATTTAAATTAAAACCTTAACAACTAGATACGGTCTAATGTCACTATCCCGTTTAGGAAACAGGACCTTATCAGAAATAGACTCAGATACAGAGTAGTGCATAGAGTTTCTAACAAGGCCCTGGCCTACGCATTTTTTGGCTTGCCAGCACATTGTGAGCAGTCTGGGGTCTTGACTCCTCTGAGACCACACCGGAAACACACCAGCTCCCTTGACTGTGTGCAGCTGTATGCAGAGTGACCGCCCCCGCCACAACGAAAGCATTTGCGTTCGTTGGAGGTAGTCGGCGTCTCCACTGCAGACACCTGCTTGGTGGGCTTCTGTACACCTTTGTTCTTATGCTGGTGTAAGTCCGACGAAATCTCAAACTTGTCAAGAGCAGGCTCACGGAAAGCGTCCGCCCTAGTACGCGCAAGCTCCAAGCGCTTACCCAAACGTCTCAAATCATCTATAGAGTTAACTTCATGCAAGGCCAGTTCTTTCATGTAATCAGGTCGAATATTGTGCATGAGAATGTCCAACTGCTCTTCACTGGGCATCTTACATGACAACCTTGAGAACATGGCTTGCATTGTACATATATAATTAAACAAGGACTCAGAGCGGGCTTGTGTACGCTGTCTTATCTCGTTCCTGAGGCGGTAATCATAATCAGGAATATCGAAGGTATCTCTAAGCTCACTAATAAGATCCTCATATGAGATGAAGTTAGCTTTGTTTGTACGGAACCAAGACAAAGCCGGTCCATCCAACAGGTCGGAGAAAGCCATAAGGAGTCTAGGCTTAGTAACCTCCCGAGCACATCTAAGTTCCTCTAATCTCTCTAAAAACACACGAACACAAGTAGAACCATCATATTTTAGATTAAATGAACATAAGTTAAGGGGACGTTCTTTATACACTATGTTACATGTAGAACTATTCCTACTTGAACTAGCTCGCACCGAGCGGTCCTCTCTCACTACTGGTGAAGTATATTCCACCTGGTCACGACACGAAGGATCATCACCATCATCATCCGAACCCTCGGATTCAGAATTACTACCGGGTTCAGCCCTAGCAATGATCTTCACTAGCCTACCACGAATTTCCACCAGGTCAGGGCAATCCAAACCACAACGCGCCAACCTAGTTAGCAGATAGTTTGCTCTAATAACTACCCTTAAGCGAGAGTTATTATTCGATAAAAACTTACCTGACTGAAGAGCCTCCTCCAACTCGGAGACCTTCGGAAGGCAGGTCGAGAGCTCAGCCGATGCATCAGCGGGTACCGGAGCATTCGCTATGATGCTTTCCCGACGGACAAGTCGGTGTGCCGTTCTCAGCTCATCACGAAGACCAGTCACCGTCGCATCCGGTTCCACTGAAATTCCCATGTGGGACAGCTCGTTAGCAAGTTCATCCTTTCTTAAATAATTAACATATTTTTGCATCTGTGCCATTATGTAAAAGTTTAATTACAAAAGTTATAATAAAGTTAAGTGACACAGATGGGGTTCAATTACCAAGTAAAGAATATAAATTAAGTTTCACCAAGTGTATGATAAGTAAGGTTTTAAATTAATATTTAGAATTTCAACAAAATTACAAGCTGACTAAAAGAGTTTAAAGTTTCAATAGTTTCTGAGAGCAAAGTTCAGGTTATTATTCAAAATTACAAGGTATCTATCTACACACCTTATAAAAAATTTTAAGTTGCACAGAGAAATTCACTAAGTTTACTTACAAGGTGAAGCTATAGAATAATATAATTAATCTATACTAATATAATTTTTGTGCCCAATTTTTGTAACGGAACTCTCTGTGCGGAATCCGACTCGCACTTGGCTGGTTTTTTTTTTCAATATGAACACGTGAGTTTCGGTTTCGGTTTCATTTCAAAATTATTTTTTTTAATGTTAATGTACTTACCTACCTAGATTAGGAAATTTATATTTTTCAACACAATGTATTATTGTTATGAAATAAGCTTACAATACAATACAATAATATCAGGTTGATTAATAAAATATGTTTCTTAAGTAGAATTATTATTAGAAACTTTATGCAAAATTACTAAATCAATATTTAAAATTATATTTTTGTTTTAAATATAAAAAAAATCGTTATAAACTGTAATCGAACCACGAATATCTCTTCAACATTACACACACACACACATATGTAAACGCAAAACCAGCACGCTACACCGCTACACAGGGCCTGATTTACCCATAAGCTAACTAAGCTGAAGCTTAGGGCTGGCGCCCTAAGCTTCAGCTTAGTTCAAGGGATCAAGGGGGCGCCTGGCGTTGGGCTCGGCGCAGGGCTGTGACTTACGGTGCTCCCTAAAAGGAGCACACAAAACATCTAGCAATTTTAAACAGATTGTAACAACTCCTAACAACGTGTTTAAAATTGTTGGTTAACATTTTGTTACACCAAAGTACATAATAATATTTGGTAATTTAGTGAAAATACAAATACGTGCGTTAAAATTAAATTCCTGAGCCCATCTTCCTGGCAGCGTGGTAGTAAATACGACTCCACCCGTGTCGCGTTCAAGGCACCCAGGAACCAAAGTGAATGGGTGTCCAGCTTTTTGGCCGGTAGAAGCATAGGTTGTGGCCATAAACGCTGGAGTACGACAAGGCTCAGTGTTGTCCCCCACTCTGTTTCTGTTGTATATCAATGAGATGTTGTCTATTAACAGCATTCATTGTTATGCGGACGACAGTATGGGCGACACTTGTTACACGGGCCGCACCGATATCTCTCGGGCTGCAGTGGAAGAAAGCTGTGAACAACTTGTGTTTGAAATCGAGACAACTCGCAATAGAGTATCCAATTGGGAAAAACAAAATCTTGTTTAATTCAACCCTACTAAGACACAAGTTTGTGTATTCACCGCAACGAAAATCCAATTTACTGTAGCGCCATAATTTCAGGGCACAACTCTCCTACTCTGACAGTATAGGTATCCTTGGTGTTGACATCTCCAGTGACGTTCAGTTCCGAAGTGATTTTGAGAATAAGGCCAAGCTGGCGTCCAAGCCGCTCGGTGTACTCAACAGGGCGCGGCGATACTTACTGCGGCGCAAACACTGCTTCTGTTTAAGTGGCAAATTCGGCCGCATATGGAGTACAGCGGCCACTGCTGGGTGGGAGCACCAGATTATCAGAATGAATTGACTGAATTCTTCCGTTCGATTCGGTGCAAAGGCGAGCCATAAAGTGGTCAATGATCCCATGCTTGCAGGTGGTGTGGAACCTCTTCGCGACAGGAGAGACTGCCTCCTTGTGCGTGACCACCGGTACATCTCTATGGCCGTATGCTTGTCTGCCACTTTGGTGTAATAAAAACATTGTGAGACGGTGCTGTTGAGACGGTGAAACCGGTCATCGTGTAGTGACTGGAAAGGCACCATCGCACCAATACTGACGATTTAAATAACCCCGCCGAAAAACAAGAAGTGTGTTAAGTTTGACCTGTGTATCTGTGTATGTCTGTGTCTGTCTGTGGCATTGTAGCGGTCGCAGCCCAACAGATGAGCCAATTTTGCGGTTTTCTATGCTCGAAAGCCAATGTGCCGGGGCCATCCCCAGCACATCGGCTTTCGAACCGTTCTTAGCTATAAATTTTGCACTTCCTTAGTTATGAAGGGATTTCATTAAGATTCACTGGTTCGATTTATCGGAAACTGGATGTACCGAGGTACTGTTAGGTACTTTGATGGTATTTTTATCTCGCTTTTTACTGGCTGATGCATTAAGTTATAACTTCATAAGAAGTCTCAGAATCGGGTTTTATTTTATTTTCAAATTAACAAAAAATAACGATTAGGAACTTAGGATCAGCTTACGTAGTCTCTTTTGTAGGTAGGACTTAAATTAGTTGCAGCTGGGGGCGCATATTCATAGCTAGCTTAGGGCGCGCGGAACCCTAAATCAGGCCCTGCCGCTACACCATAATGAGCGTTGTCGCGCTATTGCAGTTATGAGCTCGATAGTAGGTACATAAACCATTTTACCTGTTTTACTCTTTGCCCTCCGATGAAAATTGGGTCATTCGTCATATTTTACTTTCTTTAAAAAAAATCATTGCTTTCGTCTACTTTCACTTTCATCCCTCTACTTTTAAGCGCATCATGCATTATGTTAACCATCAACTGCAACTCCTCCGCCAATGAAGCTAATATCACCTGATCGTCCGAGTATAGAAGGCATTTGACGGTCAACTCATTCATTTTTAAACCATACGCACACTCTTGCAGTTCTTTCAAGCAACTATCCATGTATAGGTTAAACAGACACGGTGACGCTACACAACCTTGTCTCACACCTTTTTCAATGTGAAAAAAATACGTGCAAGCTCCGTTTATCCTGACACAAGCACTGGAGTCTTTATACGAAGATTACGTGCTCGTAGCAAGCTCCCGTTCACTCCATACCTGAACAGTGCTGTCCACATTTCATTCCTCACCACTCTATCATAGGCCTTTTCCAAGTCTACAAAGATGCAGCAGATTTTTTGACTTTTTGCCAAGACCTTTTCAGCTACGCTTCGTAAGGAAAATACCTGATCCGGGCATCCCTTTCCTTTCCTAAATCCTACTTGCACATCCCACATTTTTCCTTTCGTGTTATTCATCACTCTTTTAATCATCGCTTTCGCATTGGCATAAAGACGTGTCTATTTATTAATGTACGAGTATGTATACAAACCCCGTATTAACTTACTTTCCCGGAAAATAATCCAAATCTCCAATCACTCAGCAATAATCCAAACAATAAACAAGACAGTTCAATCTTGTAAAACAATTTTGCTTGGTCACCCAGCTGCGTTGTCACATCTCATTAATGGCAATTATTTCCTGATCCGCTTTAGAACTTAATCTCTCGCTAATGCTATTAAGAGCAGCATTTCTCGAAACAATTATTATTGTCATATAACAGAGACATTTTCTGAACGGCTTAACACTTAACATGGCTGGATACATAAATCTTCTTTGGGGTAAAACCATAGATTTAGAATGTACAAGATGAACAGTGTCAAACTGAAGACGAGACCAAAAATGAAAGATCTATGTGTGGGTTAAATAGTGTTGTTGAATGGTCACACCTATGTTATCGATAAAAGTATCTGTATAAATGGATGGAATGGAAATGAAACTTCTAAGCACACAAAGTGCTTAGAAGTTTCATCTACAACTTCTTGTTTTGGGGAATTAATTGTTAATTTGAATGTGACTATGAAAAAGTAAAAATGGGATTATATGGGGTAACTCGTATTAGAAATTCTGTAGTGATTTTACGAATTTTGATTCAGTGTGTAAATGTGAAAATACACTTTTAACATGTAATTTATGGCATCGTACATTGCATTGTTGCCGTACATATATATTTTGCCAATTGAATTTGAAATTTTACTAAAAATCCAACTCTTATCGTAATACTTAACCTAGAAACTCATTTATCATTGAACCCTAGTAACAATAAAATATATTACTCGTAGATTTTTTTAAATATATTAACCTCGCCAAATTGACGTCGCCACTGATGGAAACTAATGGAAAGCCGTGGCGCATCTAGCGAATGGGGGCCATGCTTACAGCACACAAGACTTCTGACAGTAGTCCTCAAGTTGGCGGCCCTATGATGTGCCTCTTCACGCTCCGCTTGTAGAACCCGGGATTGTAAAATGAGGGTTTCCCATGTGCGGGCAGGTCGTTCCAGGATTTTGTAGTTCGACAGAGGAACGATCTTTTGAAACGCTCAGTTCTGGCGAAGATTATCTCCGCTATATATGAGTGGCACCTCTGCCCGACGTGTTGTTCGGAATCGGAAAGGAGATGGTGGGATCAGGTTGAAGAGCTCTTCAGAACATTCGCCGTGATACATTCAGTAGAAGGCAGCCAAGGACGCTATGGTTCTTTGCTGCGCTAACGGCTCGAGGCTTACCGTCATCTTAGGACAACCTATAATTGAAATCGGATAACACATCTCTGCATAGCGCCAAGCGCGTCCAGTAAGTACCTCGCACAGTCATCCCAAAGGTGAGAACAGTATTCGACGCAGATGCTAATCTGCGCCTTGCACAGCAAACATCCCGGTGTGGCGTGGAGTACCTTAAGTGAAGTAAAATTATAAAAATTCAACTCAAAATGGATCACAAATTTTGAAAATATTATATTAAAATAGGCACAAAACCCTAAAAAAAAGGTTAAATAACACAGTTCGAGTAAAAATCAATCATATTTATAGTAAATTAAATCCAGATAAGTTTGTTTGTAGCAATGCCACTATAATGAACTATCGACATCCTTATCGATACCTACCCATGACTATTTTACTGTAAACAGCCCTTTCTATTTCTGCCTTATATATCCTCCAAAAATGCATTTACACATTAAATATTGTGTTATGTATGAAGGAAAATGCATAATCTACGTTATGAGTTGGACTTTCAGTGAAATTTTACATCCAATTTGGCAAAATATGTACGTCAAAAATGGAATGAACGAAGTCACAAATGACCTGTTAAACGAGTCTTTCTTCGTATAATTGCGTTTTGTAATATCCTATTCACACACTAAACACGACAATATTGTTGAAAATATAAAATTTTCTATTTTAATCGTAAGATCACTACAGATTATTGGATATTATGAATAACATAGAGCCGCCATAGGATCCCAGCGGGCTCAGCGATTCAAAATACTGACATGTGAGTACACAATTTGCTTTCTCTTTTCCTCTCGAGCTAAGTGCTATGGATAATGAGGTCTCGCTCGCACGCTTTGTATATCTATTGAGAGTAGCGAAAAATTCTAAATCTATGGGTAAAACACAAACTATATAATTTGTTTTATTTTCTTCTCGAATTCGAATGTCGATGCAGAAATATTTATAAAATATTTTTGTGTATATTATATTTTAGTCGGTATAATATGATGACTATAAATGTATTTCGTAAAGTTAATTTGCAGTTGATTCTACTCCATCATATGGTTCATTTCTGTTAGTTTATGATAGCAAGCTGCCGTCGTTCCCCTGTCGATCTAAAGTTGGTAACTATTTGGAGATGAATCTTAAATAGTCACTGTTTTATAGAAACAAACACAGAATAAATCCTAAAAACCGTCCATAATTTTAGGTATACCATTTTAATTCATTAAAACGCAATAGTATAACGCTCTATTTAGCTGCATGATGTCTAGGTTATAAATATTATCTTTGGCACACGATTATCAGGTAGGTATAACAGCAACATTTCATTGTGATGTACAGCGAAAACTAGGGTAATTACCTAGTCACGTCTTTATGAATATTACCAACATTTAAACAGACCCACTTTACAACGAAGGCACGAACAATACTTAAAACCTTTGAAAACTATACCTGGTTACGAGTTTTAAGCCAGTAAAGCTGGTTTTATGGTATTTTCCGTGTACTAAGATTTTAAATACTGACAAGAAACAACTTTTCTACTTACAAGTAAAATAACTATATTATAAACTAAAAAACTATCGCGGCTCCTCCTGTGTGAAATTTACTTTATCATATAAATGTATTCTTTTGGAAAGAAAATGATAAAAATGCAATGTCAAAATAAGCTATTCGTGACCACAGGAATCGATGTGTCGGCGCGAGATCACGTGGCAAACGATATTTCACTAGTAAACTGTTGTCTTCGCTTTCAAATCTTACAATTTAGAATTGCGCCCTAGGTGCAAATTCTCGATCATACTACTTAAATGCGTAGAATGGAAATAAAATAAACTTTTCTAAACATTATTTAAACTACTAAGGAAAATTAAAAAAAATACTCAATCTCAACGTACTTGAACAAATTTTCACACCTTTCACAGTGCCAGTAACAAAAACAAACTTGTGTCATAATTCATAGAGACCAGTCTCTCGCTGAATAACAATGGGATGAAATTTATTACTCGATGAACAGTGAATTTTTATTCTTCATAGAAAATCTACAATGGGAGGGTTACTCGCGTATATCTCCGAAATAATTTGCGTGACTGTATAAATAGCCTACAAAACTGGAATGTATTTACTTTATTTAATAATAATCGTGTCTCTCTATATACTTGGCCGATCACTAACTGCATAAAACATAAAGCATTTTTTTAAAATGTACTTACTATCTGCAATACTGTTTCGATGTTATGGAGTTATTTCTCTTAGTAACTTTGCCATTCTTACTTGGAGTATTAAGTGACAGACTTAAATTTGATTTCATTGGTACAGCATACTATCAGGCACTATATGGACACAGATTAAATAATAGTTATTACGTTTAGGTAACGATTTCAGTTACTGCATCCCGTCCAAATGTTTCCTTTTCTGCAGACGCCGCTATAAGTTTTCCATTCATTTAATAGACAATGATGAATAGGTTAAAATTGAAAATGCTTACAACATGACTCGAATATTATTTTTCCAGTCTCTAATTCGGTGACCTAATGAGTGGCGTAAACTTGTATTCTATTACTTGGGTTGAAAATAACAAGAACATGGACAATATTTTGATTTTTCTGTATTTACAAACAATAGTAAAAAAAATCCTTGAAGATTATTGAAAAGCAATTAGTATGCTAACTGATCATACATTTTAAATATGGAAAAAGAATTGGTTTCGAACAGGATTCGAACCTACATCTTCTCGCATACCGTGCAAGATCCTTCACCAATTAGCCACCGAAACCTACTCGGAACCTCGGATAAGGTGGAAAATTTGGTTGGTTCCGAGTAGGTTTCGGTGGCTAATTGGTTAAGCATCTTGCACGGTGTGCGAGCAGATGCTGGTTCGAATCCTACTCGAAACAAATTCTTTTTCCATATTTAAAATCCTTGAAGGTATAAGAACTTTTTAGGTAGGCAGGTAACTCCGATGGGACCATTGAATTTATTTCTAGTTCTTTTTGTAAGACAAAAATGATAAAGATCAGACTAGCGTCGTGTTTCTTCGTTTTCTTTTAATAAAACTAGGATATGGGTTTGTTTCACATAACAACTTGGGGTCGAGATACCACTGGAGATCTCTTCCATTGTAAATCTTTTCAGACACATCATTATAATTTAAAGCTTCGCAGACTCGACACCAGTGGTAAGATTTAGTTCCAAAATATCCATGCTCATTTACAGCAGCAAAGTCATTTCTCCAACTATGTAAGGTATTAAAAAACTCTTTGTTTTGGCTTATATTTAGAATATCAGACGCTATTGCTTTCATTTTGGTTTCGTTTTTAACACTAGACATAGGGATGTACAAATAAGAGTTTGGTGGTAACAGGGCTTGACAATCAGATCTCGAAACCCCCATTATTATCGGTATGGCACCTTTCGAATAAGCATGGTACCATATTTTTTCCGTCAGATATTCACGACACTGAGAGTTTTCTAATACCAAATAGAATAAGTACTCTGATATTGGCTCGCAGTCTGCTCTAAAATGTCCTGGACAGCTGAAAACGTATAAAACACAGTTATTTAGTAAATTTGGGTGAGTAATCTATTTTTTTTTTTCGTTTTAAAAGTATCATTTATATTTAGGTAGTAACCTAAGTATCATGGGAAAATTGAATAAGTAATGATTCTGTGTATCACTGAATTGAAAAAAAATCCATCTTAATTTATAAAATCGTGGACGAAAATTTGATATCGCAACATTACTAATTGTTCGTCACAAGGCTGATTGTGCATTATTCACTTTCCAGAAATGTCTTGGTATGTATACGGATCTTTTAATGCCTGAAAAGGTTCTTTCAAAACTTCAACCAAAATCTGTCTTTCGCAGTCAGTGCTGCTCTTATTGTGCTAATTGCTTTTGTAAGTTACAATTAGTCTTACTATACCACGTTGGCCGAATTGATTCAGGATTTTGCAGCAAATATTCCTTCGCCATGGCCACCGCACCTTGTGCTCGTGCACCAGTTGAGAGTGCGGCTAGTATAGGCTTCGAAGGTCTTAGTAAGACCCCAATGATACCTACATAATATAGTCATACTCCTATCCCTGAAGGGATAGGCAGAGGCACAAAACCACGCCCACACTTCACCTTATAGTTTTATGTCCCACGTAAAAGGTGGTGAACCCATTGTCGTGTTGAAATGGACAGGTGCAGGTTGTGACGACTCACAATTGAAACTCTTTCAAGCCAGTCATAAAGCCGCCCAAACCGTTGAGCCGGTTTGTGGGGCTTTATGGGTGGCTGACTGTCATTTCACTGACAACCGGGTTTCATTTCGAGTTTTCCTTCTCTACGCAATGCTTTGTGAAAGTGAAAGTTACCCGAGTGATAGTTAAATATAAAGACTATTTAAGATAAAGAAACAATACCCAGCTTTCAACAAAAAGTTAGCTAGTTCATCCATACTCGTATACATAAAACACCTATCTTTTCCAATGGGGGTTAGACATTTTCCCATTACGTACCTATATTTATACGTTTCGTTCATGGAACACGATCCATAAACATCAACAGGAATATGTTTCTGCAAATCTTTTATGAAGTCCGTTCTGTACTGAACTCCACAATTGGACATTAGTATCGTAACCAAGACGTCCCGTCTTTTTTTCTTCCAATTGGGAATGATTGTAGTGATGTCGTCCAACTCGCCGTTCTTTAGAACAGAATCGTCAAGAGCCACTGTGCGCCCATACGGGACTGGTATGTCTGCGTCACTTCTGTAATTAACATATTTATAGATAGGTAGGTACTCCCAAATTATAAATAACAGTTTACACAACAATTTAAAAAAAATATGCAGAGAGTTTATTCCTTGATTTCTAAATTACTTTTTACACTGTAGTTAGACAACTACAACAAGAACATATTGCAGCTGTGAAAAATCGTCAGTTAAACAAATCGGCAATAGCAGAACACCTCGATTCGGGCATTAATCACTGGATCGAACTTCACCAACCGAAAGTCCTCTCCACTGATCGCCATTATTATCCACGTATGGTGCGTGAAGCCATTGAAATCAGAAAACACAAAAAAATCAATAGGGATGATGGATATAAGCTCTCCGGGATGTGGAATTCAGTGATTAATAAACTTGAACGTAAAACTGTGCCAATTAAAACTGACGTAGTGAGTGTAGTGTGTCGCCGGCCTTATCCTTCGTTGTAATAACAACGGAGGGTAGTTCGACAAGAAATAACTTCGTGGTTTTTGTCGATCCTCGCCTCAGTCCAACCGCGACCACGGGCGCTGCAACGTGCTTGAAACATCGGTAAATGTAAGTAACAAAGTATTTCGCGTGAAGTCCCGAATTCTATAAGTATGAGTGTTAAAAACCGCGATAGTTTAAAAATAACGTGTGACTAATTTTAAAAAGGTGAAATATGGGCATATAATATGCCTCTACCTACCCCTTCGGGGATAAATGCGTGTGCCATATGTATGTATGTATGTATTTATTCCTGTAGGTATGCGGTAGACGCATAGTGGGTACCTACCTACGTACTACCCGTTCGCTCTAACTTTGCCGCTGGCGTAGAGGCGTATACCCGAATTTTTAATTACACGAAGTAAATTGACAGTAGCTAATGTCACTTCGTCATAGAAAATAAGCAACATTTTATGAAGAAGTGACATTAGTTGCTGTCAATTTACTTCATCTAATTAAAAATTCAACTTTAGTATAGAGCCGAGCGCCAAAGTTAGAGCGAACGAGTAATACGCCCATCATATTCGGGGAATTGATCAAAATATAGAAAATTCGTCTAATAATAATAAACATTCACGGATATTTTCACACAACGCTATCTGATCCCAAAGTAAACTAGGAATAATCTGCTTGTATTATGGGTATCAGACCACGGATATACACTTTTAAATACATACGTATCATACATTGAAACACTCAGACTATCGAGTCAAACATTTATGGATTACTCACATTTTGTTCTGCGGTGGTCGATCGACTGGAATTTAAAATCCAGTCGATCGACCACCGAACTCACGACCTCGTGATCCGTAGGCACGAGGGAGTCATAGTCTAATCTAAATATATACTTATCACAAAAAATGAGAATAATTCTAACTTTGAAACTAATCAAAATTTATTTAGTACTGTTTCTTACCTGAAAGTCATAGACCAATTGAAAACATTTTCGATATCTTTCAGTTTTACTTTCTTTTTCGCTAATGAGAAAGTATTGCTAGGTGATTCATCGTTCAGAAATATCCACCTTTGTTCACGGTTTCTCTTCTTTACTTCAGGAATAAGTCCACGCTGTAAATGTACCACTACTGCATCTGCTGTTTCCAACTTGTCATCGTCTCCGGTGAAAATACAATTTTTCACACTACATTGTGATAAAGGGTTGCTGCTGTAGAAAGAAAATCATGTGTTAATAAATTATAGTCATTTCACATTTGTTGTTACAGCTTACAGCGGCTACAGAAATAGGTAGGTAGTTACCTACTTACATCATCTGTAAAAAAATCATCTATCTAGCTATCACGGTTCCTGATATCCAACTTCGTGACGGACAGACAGATGGATGGCGAAGTCAGTCTCATGAATAGGGTTCCGTTTTTACCCTTTGGGTACGTAACCCTAAAAAAGCAAGTGCTGAAGCGAACACGTACCTTTTTTTGTGGTAGGTAATGCAACTTTTCATTTCTCTCTCCAAGTTAGTTGGAAATATCCTGAGATGAGAATCTGCGAATTGACAACACTCCCTCCAAACAGTTTATGATGTAGACCATGTGGAGGGAAGGAGGGTCTTTATATCGCTTATAAAACGATACCACGATTTTTCAATAATACTTTTCTAACCGTGATATACATGATTCAATATGATTCTTTTTGAGTGATTATATTAATAAAGGACACGTATCGAAGCGAGAAGCATAATCTTAGATACTCATTTATCCATATATAGGGTTCCGTAACCAAAGGGTAACCACCCCCCCCCCCCCCACCCCTTAAATCCCTTTGGTAAACGGGAACCTATTTTTGAGACTTCGCCGTCCATCTGTCTGTCTTTTCGTCACGAGGCTGTATTTCATGATGATTTCATTTCTGTGGCATCGTAGCTCCCAAACGGATGAACCGATTTTGATTCTGTTTCTTTTGTTTGAAGATGGGTTAGGGGAGAGTGTTCTTAGCTATGTTTTATAAAATCGGTGTAGCCCTTCGAAAGATTTGAGGAGTGGAATGTCTTTCTAATTCTGTAACCACATTCTGCGCAATTCGCATTAGCTCTGAATAATTGTTGAAAGACTATACGTATGATGATATTAAAAAAAACCAATAAAAAGCAAGAAATAAAAATTAAATTAAAAAATGAAAAACCCCTGACTCATAAAAAAAGAACAATAAAAAAACCCATAAAAAGTAAAAAACTAACTATTATATTATGACCTATCTAACCTAAGAATTGAACCTTTATTATTATTATAGGTAGCTATATTATTTACGTACCTATTCATATTTTTTAACTAACAGTTTGACTCGTCGGGGACCGCTCACCTAATCATAACCTAATCCCTTTTTAATTCATCTAAGACCTAATCGTATGTCTGTCTCGCAAGATCCTACTGTAAGTAGATGTTTTGCGCGTCCTCGTTGAATATTTTTGAAGTTCCTTGATATGCTCAATTATTAAGGTATAGAGCGGCCCCCCCGACGAGACAAACTGTTAGTTAAATAATATTAATACGTAAATAATATAGCTACCCATAATAATAATAAAGGTTCAATAGGTACTTAGGGTAGCTAGGTCATAATATAATAGTTATTATTTAACTTTTTATAGGTTTTTTTATTCTTCTTTTTTTTGTGAGTCGGGGGTTTTTAAATTTTAAATTTATTTTTTTCCAATTACTACGGAACCCTCCATGCGAGAGTCCCACTCGCACCTGTGCGGTTTTTTTAGCAAATTTTAACACCTACCGTCTACTAATATTATAAATGTGCAAGTTTGTGATTGGATGTGAGTGTGTTTGGATTATTGTTACTTAATGTACAGTTACCTCCAATATTGCATGGACTCCTTAAGATCTATAATCACATGCACATTTGAGGTCAAATTCACAAAAACTCCACCAGATGGCGCAACTTCACTCAAATATAATATTGCATAGACACCTTAGAATCACAAAAAATGTACTAGATGGTATATTTACATTACTCAAAAGATTAATGAGTAGCTATTTTGACAATAATCGCGTTCCTGTGTGAGGTATTAAAAAATCGGCAACGATAGATACTTGACTTCCAATGTTATCCGAGAGATGGCGTCAATTCTCAGTGCAAAGCAATTTCGTTTCGGATTTACCATGCAATTTCAAATTCGTCTGTACTTGTACAAATATCGGTAAACTGTAATATCCATCGAAGTCATTATCTAGCAACAATACTAGAAAATTTGTTTGATCAGGCGCTATTATTAGAATGGCCCATTATATTTTATGATGAAATGAATAAACATGACACAATTCTCATGTACTTATAACTAACGTTTATAAAACACTTGAGTCAATTTTGTTTATTCGAAATGCTCCGGTCACAACCTGCGCCTGTCCATCTCAACACAGCAATACTAAAACACTTGAGTCAATTTTGTTTATTCGAAATGCTCCGGTCACAACCTGCGCCTGTCCATCTCAACACAGCAATACGGCTCACCACCTATTACGTGGGACCAATTCTAAAAAAGGTGAAATGTGTGCATATATAATACGCCTCTGCCTGCCCCTTCGAGGATAAAGGCGTGACCATATATGTATGTATGTATGTATGTACGTATTGCTCTGAAATTTTATCTGTTACGGTTCACGCTCGAAACACAATCAATTCCACAGAAATCAGAAAAGAAATTCTGATATCTGTGATCAATTCTAATGAAATTTCGTGCAAAGATAGAGTAGAAAGCTCGGGAATGACAAATATTATCTTTTATCGTGAAAGAGAAAAAGATGTTAAAAAGATCAAAGTTGGTATCGGGAAACATCATCACGCGAGTAAAGCTATGAGTAATAGCTAGTTAACAATAATATCTATTTTTTATTTGGTACATTGGTTCATCATCACGCCTTTATCCCCGAAGGGGTAGGCAGAGGCACATTATATACCCACATTTCACCTTTTTATAATTTGTCCCACGTAATACGTTGTGAGCCGTATTGCCGTGTTTAATTGGACAGGCGCAGGTTGTGACTGCCTGTTGAAATAAAGCCTGCAACTTGGCTTAACGACTGCCATTTTACTGGCAACCGGGACCAACGGCTTAACGTGCCTTCCGAAGCACGGAAACGCTCAAATAAATGTCACAAAGTGATCACATGGATGGTCACCCATCCATGGACCGGCCATAGTGAAAGTTGCTTACTGCAGTGATCGTTTACAGAACACTGAGTCCGCGGGGCCACGAGCGTTGGTACATTATTATTTAAAATTTACAAACTAATCAATGAATTATGTTATGTAGTAACATAATGTTAGTTAAAAGTTGGCTTCAAAGCAGTAAAATTTTACGACACCACCATGTTAAATATCTAATTCCTATGTATGACAATTATTCTAAAAATACGTACCTACTTAAGATATCGTGTATATGCAAGTTTGTGAACAAAATAACTTCATCGCTATCCTATAGTAATGTAACAATATAATGTCTGACTCGGTGGCGCAGGCAGTAATGTAAGAGAACTCGTTTTGATACTATGGACATTTTAAGACTACCTGCCTCAAATTTGGGTATGCTAACCAATCTACGTAAGGTAGTCGTATAATTATACATACATTAGATCACGCCTATCATCCCCGAAGGGGTAGGCGAGGTATATATTAGAAATTGTCCCATGTAATAGGTAGTTAGTCGTATTGCCGTGTTGATATGGACAGTTGCAAGTTGTGACTTCCTGCAATTGAAATTTTTCAAGCCGCTCATAATGGTCTTCAACTTAGCTTATCGAATGGCAACCGGGACCAACTGCTTAACGTGCCTTCCGAAGCACGGTAACGCTCGCAAATAAATGTCACTAAGTGGTCAAGTGAAAGTCACCCATCCATAACAGGCCATAGTAAATGTTGCTTACTACGGTGATTATATACAAAACACTGAGCCCGCGATCTGCGATCGCTTCTCGTATAATATTACCTACTGCCAAACAAACTATAACTACTAATACTGATGACAAAATAATCTTACGGTACCTATGTGCCTATAGGCTCGCGGCCGAGGAGAGTTTCAGGGCGCCGATTCTCAACCGCACGATATAAATGCGTGGACATTTCACCCGAAAATTTCCGTCCACGCATTCACGTCGTATGAACCGAGCAATTCTCGGTTCATACCAAATTGCGACAATCGTATTCAAGAGGCAGATGTACAGAGGCAGATGTACCAAATGATTACCGTAGTCAGTTGGTAAATGTGATTTCATAACGATACATTAAATCAGCAAATTATTCGTTGATTCCCGTGACTTCACTTACGCAAGACGCATCTCTACTAATATTATAAATGCGACAATAACTCTGTCCGTCTCTCTGTGACGTTTTCACGCCTAAACCGCTTAACCAATTTTGATGAAATTTGGTATATTTAGAGATAGTTTGAGACCAAGGAAAGGTCATAGGCTACTTTTCAACTGACTGCGCAAAAGGAGGGCAATGATTTACGCGATAACGACTTCTACGCGGACGAAGCCGCGGAGAACAGCTAGTATGTGGAACCTTACGATTATATTATAGTGTATTAAACACGACATTTAAAAAAAAATAACGAACAATCACTTTTGTCTCATACAACGTTGGACCCTGGGAGTTAAGTCCCATTATTGTTTGGGTAAAAATAATATTTTTTTAGAACGGAACTACTTAAAATACTTACGATGCAAATATTCCTGAACAAAGTCATGCATTTCCAAACATAACTTCACCTTAAATGAAATAAAAACCGGCCAAGTGCGAGTAGGACTCGCCCATGAAGGGTTCCGTAGCAGCAAGTAACATAATATAAAAGTTCTTGTAATTCACTGTAACTTTCATTGATGTTTTAACACGTTCGCAGTGGTAGTGATTTTTCTAGGCGAAAATTGCGGTTTCTGACGTATTAAAAAAAACTGCCAACTCGATCAGGTTCAAACCAATTTTCGTTGGTAGATTTTATGGCAATGTACATCATATATTTTTTTTTAGATTTATCATTTTCTTAGTTTAGAAGTTAGAGGGGGGGGGGGGGGCACATTTTTCTACTTTGGAAGTGTCTCTTGCGCAAACTCTTCACTTTAGAAAAAAATATGTTAGGAACCTCAAACGCATTTTTGAAGATCTATCTATAGATAACCAACACGTATGGGTTTGGTTAAAAAAAAAAACCAAAAGTAACTGCGTTTTTAGGGTTTCGTAGCCAAATGGCAAAAACGGAACCCTTATAGATTCGTCATGTCTGTCTGTCTGTCCGTCTGTCTGTCCGTCCGTGTGTCACAGCCACTTTTCTCCAAAACTATAAGGCCTATGCTATTGAAACTTGGTAACTAGATGTATTCTGTGAACCGCATTAAGATTCTTATATAGAACTAGAAAAAAAGCAGTAAATTTTGGGGGTCCCCATACTCAGAATTGAAACTCAAAATTTTTTTCTTCATCAAACCCATATGTGTGGGGTATCTATAGATAGGTCTTTAAAAATCCTATTGAGGTTCTTAACATAATTTTTTTCTAAAGTGAATAGTTTGCGCAAGAGACACTTTCAAAGTGGAAAAATGTGTGTCCCCCCCCCCCCTCTAACTTCTAAACTAAGAGAATGATAAATCTAAAAAGAATATATGATGTATATTGCCATAAAAACTACCAACGAAAATTTGTTTGAACAAGATAGACCTGGTAGTTTTTTTTAATACGTCATAAACCGCAATTTTCGGTCAGAAAAATCACTACCACTGAGAACGTGTTAAAACATCAATCAAAGTTACAACGAACTATAAAAACTTTTATATTATGTTACTTGCTGCTCCGAAACCCTTCATGGGCGAGTCCAACTCGCACTTGGCCGGTTTTTATTTCTAGTTTAATATAAAAATCTTGATGCGGTTTACAGAATACATCTACTTACCAAGTTTCAACAGCATAGGCCTTATAGTTTCGGAGAAAAGTGGCTGAGACATACGGACGGACAGACAGACAGACATGACGAATCTATAAGGGTTCCGTTTTTGCCATTTGGCTACGGAACCCTAAAAAGGAACATACGATATCCTTCCGAAACCAATAATATCAAAGTAAACGAGCCGATTTTATTATTTTGCTTGGTTTCCAATAGTAATTAACCTCACGAAGTTTTAACTGTTATTTAGGTACCTTTTGCATGGCATGTATCTACGACTCTACGTGCATCCACTCTGAGCATGTTTGTATTCATAAGGCTTATGCCTTATTTCGTGCGAATGTTTTGTTCATATTTAATCCGAGGAAGTTGCCATTTAAGAATGTAACCATTTTAAAACAGTTATAAAAGAACGTACTTACTCAGAAGATCCGTAATTGTAAACATGCCTTTGTTTCAGCCAATTCCAATGTTTCCAAACTAAAACAACGAATGTTTTGTTTTGCGGACTACTGTCCATAGCTTTGTCATACTTAAATAGCATTGTACCCAAATTTGAGGTCGGCCAGTCCTGAAACAATGAGATAATTGAATTCGATGATAGCTTCAATCACACGATTGAAGCCACCATCGAATTTATTGGTTTTCAATTCCCTATTAGGTATATTATTTCAATAGTATAGTTATTTCAATTTCCTAAGGCTTCATCAGTTTATCAGTTACCAGAAACATAGTAAATCCGTCACCAAAATGTTGTCACCAAACAATTTATTAACAATCTGTACATTATATTATACGAGAATAAAACTGTTACTGTAGAACGCTGAGAATCTGTACCTATATATATTACTAGCTGACCCGCGCAACTTCGTTTGCGCCACATAAGAGAGAGTATTACCTGTTCCCGTCACGTTGCATTTACTCCCGTCACGTTGCATTTACTCCCGTAGCGTCTCGTCGTTAATATTCAATACTACGTGAGAGAGAGAGAGAGAGAGAGAGAGAGAGAGAGAAAGGTTTCTCGTCGCGTGTATTCCCGTCGCATTATTTTTAAGAACAATTTCGTTTATGAAAGAGGTATCCCGTGGCATTATTGTAGAAAAAATTGATTGCCATTAAAATGGTTATTGTGCACCAACCCAAAGAAAACAATTTTGTAGTAGGTACATATTTTTTACATAACTATAAATATTTACGCAGCACACGCAACGAAGCTCTCAAAAGGAATTCACTTTTCCAACGTTTTTGAAACATTAACTATTACTGCTCTGCTCCTATTCGTTGTAGCGTGATGCTATATAGCCTATGACACTCCACAATAACGTAGCTTTCTATTGGTGGAAATTTTTTTAAAATCGGTTTGGTAGATCCTAAGATTACCCCTACAATTTATTTAAGAAATATACAAACACACAAACTTTACTTCTTAAAAAAATTACTTAGCACAAAGTTAGTATATTCTGATTTATCAGATATCATTGGATATAATACTGAAATCAGTGCCCAGTAAAACTATGTAGGCTTAGGTAGACATTATTAATCTCTCTCATAGTCATATTGGCACTGACTTCAGTATTATATTTAATGATATCTGGTAAATCAGAATATACTAACTTTGTGCTTAGTAAATTTTACTTTCCAGTTTTTAGTTTTGTTTGAAGTCGTTTTCTTTTTTGTTCAATTTTTTTTAACTATTTTTAGTGTCGTGTGGACTGAAAATCTATCTATCTAGGTATAAAGTTTTCGACAGTACAAATTCATCAAACCCAAACACAAAGAAACTGATGTATATCGTTAGGGAATTCTCTCTACTGTCTTTCGTCTCCATCATCAGATCGACTCCAGACCTTCATTAAGTAGGTTTTAAAACCCTTAATAAAAAAAATTACAAACGCCCTACAATTTGTAAAAGTTATTTCGATTTCTCCAGGATGCCATAATCAGATCCTGGCTTCCTTAAAGTAGGACCACCTTGGGAGTATCTATTTTCGAACGAAAAAACTTATTTCAAATCGGTCTATAAACGACGGATTTCTGTGCGAAAAAACATAAAAAAAATTAAAAAAAAACGGTTGAATTGAGTCCTCCTTTTTTGAAGTCGGGTAAATAATATTAGTCACGCAGCACACGCAACGAAGCTCTCAAAAGAAATAACTTTTCCCCCGTTTTTTAAACATTTACTATTACTGCTCCGCTCCTATTCGTTGTAGCGTGATGCTTTATAGCCTATGACACTCCGCAATAACGTAGCTTTCTATTGGTGAAAGAATTTTTAAAATCGGTTCATTAGATCCCGAGATTACCCCTTACAATTTAACAAATATACAAACACACAAACTTTACCTCTTTATAATATTAGTATAGATAGCTGACCCGCGCATCTTCGTTTGCGCCACATAAGAGAGAGTATTACCTGTTCCCGTCGCATTTACTCCCGTCGCGTTGCGTTTACTCCCATAGCGTCTCGTCGTTAATATTCAATATTACGTGAGAGAGAGAGAGAAAGGTTTCTTGTCGCGTGTATTCCCGTCGCATTATTTTTAAGAACAATTTCGTTTATGATAGAGGTATCCCGTGGCATTAATGTAGAAAATAATGATTGCCATTAAAATGGTTATTGTGCAGTTGTGCACCAACCCAAAGATAGACAATGCTATCGCGCAATTTTTTTAGTACGTTTTAAAGAGAAACAATTTTGTACTATAATATTTTTTACATAGCTATAAATATTTACGCAGCACACGCAACGAAGCTCTCAAAAGGAATAACTTTTCCCCCGTTTTTGAAACATTTACTATTACTGCTCCGCTCCTATTCGTTGTAGCGTGAATGCTATATAGCCTATGACACTCCACAATAACGTAGCTTTTTATTGGTGAAATAATTTTTAAAATCGGTTCAGTAGATCCCGAGATTACCCCTTACAATTTAACAAACACACAAACTTTACCTCTTTATAATATTATAGTAACATAGTAATTAGTAATTAGTATAGATATACTAGCTGACCCGCGCAACTTCGTTTGCGTGAAAACTGAAGAACCGCTCGATCGATTTTGTGCAAACTTCACATAAACCATCTACTAAATAGTCCAAACAAAGCCTAAACATTTGGTTTGGATAGGTGAGCCCGTTCTTGAGTTATAAGATTACAACGAAAAGTGGCATTGATTTTTATATGTATATATAGATATTCTCGATATATTCTCTAATCGATACTGAAGCTGAAAATGTATTTTTTTTATCTGTATGTCTGTCTGTTTCACGAATAAGTACCACGCTGAAACTACTCAATTAATTTGAATGACATTATTGGCACAATCTAATCTAAACCTATGATCCGAGGGTATCTTTAATTTCGATATTTTGCGCGGTTCCTTTGGGAAAGGGATGAAAGACAAAATAGTTTTTCAGTCATAATTAATCAACGCGTAGTTCGATTTCAAATATTCATTTTGTGTCAGAAAGGGAGTACTTTAAGGATGAAAAAAAAGAGACATTGCAACTTTCGCTAAACCTAGAATTCAAGGGTTGCTTTGAATGAAAGGGTAATTCTAAGCTGGCGTGTTTGCTAAATCATAAACAAGCTTAATGATAACATTCTTCTATGATGATAAGGGCATTGTAAATAATTGAGTCCTATAGTTGACTCCTGAGTCTCTCTGGGTGGACTGAACTGTTTTAGAATAGTCCAGTATTAATAAATTAATAAATGTTAGTTTAAATAAATAAATTTACTGTTTGAAATTGAACATTTTATTGATTGATAATAATGGCTATGGTCATGGCTAGCTGTCAGTTATGAAGAGGCAGACGTATTATGATGGCTCATAATGTTCACATCAATGAGGTGACCTTGAGCGATTACACACGTATTAAAAAAATCGACTATGACTACGAACAGTATCGAATCTGCAAAACACGTACTGTACAAGAGAGCAGTTTGAAGTTATATTTTGACCTATAATGATAAATTAAAATGTTAAAATGAAACTAATCTACAGTTTGTCTATAAAGTCGTGAAATTAAATGAGGGCGCTGCTGATTGCATGTATGCAACCCTATATAGTACGACCAAAATGATTTTGATACGAGGAGTTCGTTCCGAGTAAAATCTTACTAATATTATAAATGCGACAGTTTGTTAGTGTGGATGTTTATTACTCTTACACGCTCGAACGGTTAAAGGGATCTGGCTGAAATTTGGTACAGGGATACATTATAATCTGGAATAACCATGGCTACTTTTTATTCCGGGAATAAGTTCTTACGGGAAGCGGGAACGGGAACAATACAAATATTATAAATGCGAAAGCTTATGAGTGTGGATGTGAGACTCTTTCACGCTCGAAGTTGAACTGATCTGGCTGAAATTTGGTACAGGGATACATTATAGTCTGGAATAACACATAGGCTACTTTTCATCCCGGGAATAAGTTCCTACGGGAAGCGGGAGCGAGAACAAATTCGACACGGGCGAAGCTGCGGGCATCAGCTAGTGAGTTAATAAATAAAACACATTATACATTTTTAATTTTGTTTCTGTTTTATTGAATCAGATCCAGAATAAAGTTATTGAACCAGATCCAGAAGCCCCGGTCTAATAGCGTCTTACAACCCACCAGCAGGTGCCTAGCAGTCCCAATTGCTTTGCCACAATCATGTAATTACATGTTTTATCTGTAACTTTCCCCCATCTGACAAGGATTTTTTTGGCGCAGTGCTCAAATATTAAAATCGTCTATTTCTTTCTTTGCCGACCTATTCTGTGTTTACCAGGAGTTTCAAACTTTCCTTCATTATTAAAACCTTCGTTAACTATTCGCCTAACTGTACTCTCTGATTTTCCTGAAAAGAGTAAAAAAGAAAATTAATTACCTATTGGAAACAAACTATTGACATGAAGCAATTAATTCAAAATAAAAATTGGTAGAAAACCAGATTGAACTGAGTATCAAAAATGTAGGTCGTACTATAAAATAACCATGTTGTTCTAACCACTGACTTACATTATAGGTAGATTGTAAGTTTAAGATTCTAACCTAAAAATATGCAAACAATGCCTTTTTTTTGTCTCCAAATCGTTAATTCAGTAAATTTGTAACTTCAGACAGATTCAAAACAAACAATAACACGATTACATACCCACCAAAGATGCTTTTCGCTCATAAACATCCTCAAAATCCCACAACAATTGTCCAGCTTAGTACTCCGCGAAACATCACTGGAAAACTTTAAAAATCACTTCCTGCGCACCACTCCGATTTTCTTTACTCATTTCTCAAGCCTTTATGCGTAGTTTGGTCTCAATTAGTTGCAGTTTAATCCAAACATTAAAGTTACGTGAGAGAGTAAACGAAATTCGACGATAGCATTGACAACTGACGTACTGATGTTTCGTGTTGCCAGTGTTGCCACACACATAACTATTTTTAGTTCCTCAAACATTCATGTCACGACTTTATAGACAAACTGTATGTATGAGGTAGCAAAATTTATGAGCTTTTTTGACCCTATATCTCCATTAAATTATTTAATTTATATTTTATTATGTTTCACTTTCGACGATGTACCTTGTCAAAATATACGGAAGTTCTATCGAAAGTGGCAGATTCCACAGTGTTCGTGGTTAATAAAATTATAGGAAGTGTCGATACTAATCTTTGAAAGTTGTACTGCATTTTGATACTTTGCTGAAGAGTATTTTGATAGCAATTAAGTACTTTGATTAATACGTAGTTGCTTTCTGATAAAGAAAGATGGGTACCAAAGTCAAACACTAGTTTTGCGTAGATTTCGTATTTAAATAGAATAGAATAGTATAGAAATATTCTTTATTGTACACCAAAAAGAAAATATTTACATAGTTAAGGAATACAAGGTCTTGTAATGTACAATGGGTGGCCTTATCGCTAAGTGCGATTTCTACCAGGCAATCTTTGGATGGAGATAATTGTCAGAGATTAAGATGGGTAGTAATTTGGGAGGTGTATTAAATGTAGAAGAATTTAAATTTAGTCAATAACAGTATTTACAACTATGTACACACCTACAAACATACATACAAATACATACATATGATACATACATACATACATACCAACCTATTTACATAGATCTTAATATAGCAGTTACAAGGATATAAGTAATTGGAGAATGGTTAAACTAAGACTCTATATAGTGATCTTTCACCATTCGTTTAAAAATGTTTAACGACTTTGCTTTTCTTATGGTTAAGGGCAATGAATTCCAGAGCCGTATAGCTTGGACAGTAAACGACCTGTTGTAGAAAGACGTCGAATGCCTCGGTACCGCCAATTCCAAAGACTCTGATGACCTCAAAGTTCTCAAATGTGTGTCACAAAGGAACATAAAACGTTCTTTCAAATAAATGGGACTAGTGGGATTAAAGAGAATGTTGTAAAGTAAACAGAGAATATGAGTATTCCGTCGAAGACGAATTGGGAGCCACTTGAGCTTACTGCGGAATTCAGAAACATGATCATATTTGCGTTAACCAATTATGAATCTAATACAAAAATTTTGGAGGCGCTCAAATTTATCAAGTTGCTCCTTAGTGACATCGAGATAGCTAACATCGCGATAATAAAATGGGTTTTTAATAAATATTAGCTCATGCCCGCCCCTTAACCTGCGTGGAAATCTTTTCCCATTTCCGCCATAATGAGAACATTTGCTAGGGATAGAAAGTAGCGTATCTGTTATTCTAGGCTGTAATCTATCCCTGTATCATATTTTAGCCAGATTCGTTCAGCCGTTACCATGTTTGAGTATCAAACATCTCCGCAAACTTAAATCTTTTATATCGGTAAGATAAAACACGCTATAGCTTTTATAAATTGAAATCTGTTGCCAGTAATTTAGAAGTATCAACTTGTTTCTAATAAATAACTATTAATCATGCATTACAAAAAATAAATAAACCATTAAACTATTTAGATCTAATCACATAAATGTGTCCACCATGAGTTCTACCACCATGAGTTCACTTTACCGTGTAAACAACACACATAATTATAATACATAGCATCATGCCTAGGTATCCCTAGACCTAGTCATGGTGGGCTTTCTACCATCTCATTAGGTAAAACCACTTAATACCAATAAATTTGTCGACAAATAAACGTCCCACCAGATCAAAGGTGGTCATCGTAGCCTATAAACGTTTGTAACACTAGAGGCCCTACAATCACACTGCCGACCCTGCGAAAACATTCCAATATCCTTTAAAGAATCTCATACTTTCGGTAAAACCCGGGCCGGAAGTTTATTTTCAGACGTGCATGGAAAAATTCTTTTGGAACTTACCGTGCACGAGCGCTCCGCACAAAGTGTGGGGGAACACTTTGCCTATGGCAAGCGGTGCGATAATAAAAGGTAACTGCGGGATCACAGTAAACAATTACTCAGACCACAAACTAATGTTCAGGCCGCAGAACATGCATAACGCTTAAGGAGGCAAAGATCTTCTACTGCGAATGGGAACGACACCGCCAGCAAGTAAGGAATCACTTTTGTATGTTGTCGAACGGGTCAAAATAACCGCAGAAAAGTACCACCTTGCTCAGTTGAGCTTACCGAGCTTCTTCGACCCCAGTGTGGCCTTTACTATTCAGTAATAAAGGAACTGAAGGTCACCAGAGATTTCAATGAGAATTAATTAACCGAAATTAAGGTTTTGTCCAATAGGAGGTGATGGTATAGGTAAACATTATTTTCTTCAATGCCAAGTATAACATCGTAAGAGTCATTTTTCAGCCTCTTATTGAGTATTGGCCACGTCACTGTATGTAAAAACAGACCATCATAAAGGTCATTATTATCTTTAAATCTACTTGAGTACCACTTGTACCTGTTCGAGACTCCAATACAAAAAAATAACATTTAACATCGATTCGATAAATGATTTGTAAGGAATATAATCGAAAGTACTTATCACGTCCACGTTCAATATCGAAAGTACCACATTCGATACTTATCGTACTTATCACGTCCACGTACAATATCGAAATTTGATGAATAAGGAAGCCTGGAAATGACCTGCTCTGCTGGATTCTCAAAAAACTGTTAAAATGCATAGTTTTAAGATTCATTAGTACTTATTGTAAATAGAGCATTTAAAAGAATAACCCGCTGAGTTTCTTGCCAGTTCTTCTCAGGTGGGTCGCGTTGTGAACTGGTGGTAACTCTTTGATTTATATAAGTGACGTTTACAAGTGCATCTGTATATGCCTAAGTAAATAAATAAATTTTGTATTTTGAAAGTGCCACTTTCGATACATGTCAGCAATACTTGGACATAGAACACTATAGTATCTACCACATTCGATGGTAATATGTATACGAATACTATCGAATCTTGCACACGTGTCGAGACGTACTAACAGTATCGAATTAGTCACTTTCAATGATGTTCGTTGCTCAAAGTGTGCAGTATCGATTGTGTTCGACTCAAAGCTTGTTGAAATATTAACTTTTTTTTTAAATCTGTTAAATGTTTCTAATACCTTATATTAAGCATTATCGATTAGTGCAATAAAAGAAAAAAGAACGTATTTTTGCAGATTCGATACTGTTCGTAGTCACAGTCGAAATGTAGTACACATCCTGTAGTATATAATGGGTTATGGCCGGTTTATTATGTGTGTCAAGTGCGTAATTACTAGTACTAACGGATGCCCTTGTAGTGGATTAATTTACCCTTTTTACAATATGAAAATATCTATCTATACCTACTGTTATGTTATAAAATTGAAAAGTAGCTGCGTCTGTACAATGGAGAACTCAAAAAAAAAAACTCGAGTTTTGTTAAATTAACGATACTGAATAGAAATACCTATCTTGGTTGTAGGTACTTAAAATCTTACGATTCTTTCATTGCAATCTGTTAAGAATAAGCGAAGTAAAACAGGATCATGAAGGTTGGATTTCCGTGCGATGATTATTCTTTTGGTCCTAATAACCGACATAAACGCGGGCGGAGCCGCGGGCATTGGCTAGCATTATAGTAAACACTAGCTGATGCCCGCAGCTTCGCCCGCGTAAAATTTGTGCCCGTTCCCGCTTCCCGTATTTTATCCCCTTGGAGGTAGAATTTATCAAAATCCTTTAAATTAATATATATATATATATAAATATATATAACTCAAAGGTGACTAACTGACTAATGATATAAATATATATAACTCAAAGGTGACTAACTGACTGACATAGTGATCTATCAACGCACAGCCCAAACCACTGGACGAATCGGGCTGAAATTTGGCATGCAGATAGATGTTATGACGTTGGCATTCGCTAAGAAAGGATTTATATATATATATATATATATATATATATATATATATATATATATATATATATATATATATATATATATATATATATATATATATATATATATATATATATATATATATAATATATAAATATATATAACTCAAAGGTGAAAAATTAATTATACTCATAACCGACATAAACGCGGGCGGAGCCGCGGGCATTGGCTAGCATTATAGTAAACACTAGCTGATGCCCGCAGCTTCGCCCGCGTAAAATTTGTGCCCGTTCCCGCTTCCCGTATTTTATCCCCTTGGAGGTAGAATTTATCAAAATCCTTTCTTAGCGAATGCCAACGTCATAACATCTATCTGCATGCCAAATTTCAGCCCGATTCGTCCAGTGGTTTGGGCTGTGCGTTGATAGATCACTATGTCAGTCAGTTAGTCACCTTTGAGTTATATATATTTATATCATTAGACAGTTAGTCACCTTTGAGTTATATATATTTATATATATATATATATATAAATTTAAAGGATTTTGATAAATTCTACCTCCAAGGGGATAAAATAATTTCGATATTGTACGTGGACGTGATAAGTACGATAAGTATCGAATGTGGTACTTTCGATATTGAACGTGGACGTGATAAGTACTTTCGATTATATTCCTTACAAATCATTTATCGAATCGATGTTAAATGTTATTTTTTTGTATTGGAGTCTCGAACAGGTACAAGTGGTACTCAAGTAGATTTAAAGATAATAATGACCTTTATGATGGTCTGTTTTTACATACAGTGACGTGGCCAATACTCAATAAGAGGCTGAAAAATGACTCTTACGATGTTATACTTGGCATTGAAGAAAATAATGTTTACCTATACCATCACCTCCTATTGGACAAAACCTTAATTTCGGTATAACTCAAAGGTGACTAACTGACTGACATAGTGATCTATCAACGCACAGCCCAAACCACTGGACGAATCGGGCTGAAATTTGGCATGCAGATAGATGTTATGACGTTGGCATTCGCTAAGAAAGGATTTTGATAAATTCTACCTCCAAGGGGATAAAATACGGGAAGCGGGAACGGGCACAAATTTTACGCGGGCGAAGCTGCGGGCATCAGCTAGTGTTTACTATAATGCTAGCCAATGCCCGCGGCTCCGCCCGCGTTTATGTCGGTTATTAGGACCAAAAGAATAATCATCGCACGGAAATCCAACCTTCATGATCCTGTTTTACTTCGCTTATTCTTAACAGATTGCAATGAAAGAATCGTAAGATTTTAAGTACCTACAACCAAGATAGGTATTTCTATTCAGTATCGTTAATTTAACAAAACTCGAGTTTTTTTTTTTGAGTTCTCCATTGTACAGACGCAGCTACTTTTCAATTTTATAACATAACAGTAGGTATAGATAGATATTTTCATATTGTAAAAAGGGTAAATTAATCCACTACAAGGGCATCCGTTAGTACTAGTAATTACGCACTTGACACACATAATAAACCGGCCATAACCCATTATATACTACAGGATGTGTACTACATTTCGACTGTGACTACGAACAGTATCGAATCTGCAAAAATACGTTCTTTTTTCTTTTATTGCACTAATCGATAATGCTTAATATAAGGTATTAGAAACATTTAACAGATTTAAAAAAAAAGTTAATATTTCAACAAGCTTTGAGTCGAACACAATCGATACTGCACACTTTGAGCAACGAACATCATTGAAAGTGACTAATTCGATACTGTTAGTACGTCTCGACACGTGTGCAAGATTCGATAGTATTCGTATACATATTACCATCGAATGTGGTAGATACTATAGTGTTCTATGTCCAAGTATTGCTGACATGTATCGAAAGTGGCACTTTCAAAATACAAAATTTATTTATTTACTTAGGCATATACAGATGCACTTGTAAACGTCACTTATATAAATCAAAGAGTTACCACCAGTTCACAACGCGACCCACCTGAGAAGAACTGGCAAGAAACTCAGCGGGTTATTCTTTTAAATGCTCTATTTACAATAAGTACTAATGAATCTTAAAACTATGCATTTTAACAGTTTTTTGAGAATCCAGCAGAGCAGGTCATTTCCAGGCTTCCTTATTCATCAAATTTCGATATTGTACGTGGACGTGATAAGTACGATAAGTATCGAATGTGGTACTTTCGATATTGAACGTGGACGTGATAAGTACTTTCGATTATATTCCTTACAAATCATTTATCGAATCGATGTTAAATGTTATTTTTTTGTATTGGAGTCTCGAACAGGTACAAGTGGTACTCAAGTAGATTTAAAGATAATAATGACCTTTATGATGGTCTGTTTTTACATACAGTGACGTGGCCAATACTCAATAAGAGGCTGAAAAATGACTCTTACGATGTTATACTTGGCATTGAAGAAAATAATGTTTACCTATACCATCACCTCCTATTGGACAAAACCTTAATTTCGGTTAATTAATTCTCATTGAAATCTCTGGTGACCTTCAGTTCCTTTATTACTGAATAGTAAAGGCCACACTGGGGTCGAAGAAGCTCGGTAAGCTCAACTGAGCAAGGTGGTACTTTTCTGCGGTTATTTTGACCCGTTCGACAACATACAAAAGTGATTCCTTACTTGCTGGCGGTGTCGTTCCCATTCGCAGTAGAAGATCTTTGCCTCCTTAAGAGGGCTAACATATTTCGCCCCACGTTTTGCTCAGAAACCATAATTTTCAATGCGTTTAAAGTCATTAAATATTTATCGTACAAACATGGTATTCACTAACATACTTAGTAAATTTAGCGCTCTAAACGTTTTATAAAACATATTTTACCTAACAACAGATTACATATGGTTAATATCAACGAAAGTGAACAAGGTTTTTCAAATCACACGATTTGCATCGATTTCGATGCTTAAATTCATGTCAAATAACTGATAAATTTAATGAACAAGGGATACAAAGCAATTGCAAAAGGCCTAGGCTATCTGTTTGTAGAATAACCTGATATCAGGTAGGTTCCTTTTTTTGGAGAAAAATGACTGTAAAGTTTGCTCAAATAGTGAGAAATTTCACCAAAATAAAGTTGTCTTTTCACCAGCTTCTGTAGTTTAAATCATTATGATAATTATGTAATATTATGTCAGAACTTCTCCTTTGACAATAAAAATATTTCTTTTTATGTAACTAGATACAGATTTTTTTTTACAAAGTATTTTGTGAACCCCTATAAATGCAGATACGCGAACAAATACGATTTAGTACCGCCGAGAGGCTCTCAGAGAGTGGTCATGTCGCTCGATGTTCCATTTTTAAATACGAAAAAATGAACAAAAATAGTCTAATTCTAGCGTGACCAAACAATCTTAGTACTTTGTGACGTATAATATAATATATATAAATATTTATGGTCGATATACAACGTGAACTTTTGTATAGTGCAAAGCTCAGACACCCCGACTAGAGTTTCTCTTCGAAATACTGTAAAAAAAATTAAATGAAACTAACGAAAACTGACCAAGTTATTAGCTTTTACAGTTGCACTATTTTCTTCACGAACAGCGTAGGTGTAGGTATTATACGCAAGGCAGGTAGTCACTATTCGTGTGGTATTGATAATAACACAATAACACACCATTTTCATAAGTGGTAATTATGGAACACCTGTGAGGAACCAGACCAGGATTGGGATGGCTATAAAGCCGCTAAAGCAAAATACAAGTAGCGACTGAGATACAAAAGTACCAAGTCTTGGAGAAACCTCTGATAGAGTCAGACTAATACTAGCCAAACAAGGGACGGAACTGTCCGTATCTATAAAGAAACCTGACGGCGCGGCGGCCTGACCCACACATGAAAAGAATTATTTATACTGTTGATTGATGGCACTTGGTGGAACCTTTCGGCATTTTCAAAGGCAAATTAACATTATATAATGACCACTAAATCACTTAATTCCTCGAAAACAATAAATTAATAACATATAAATTACCACTACATCATTCTACTAACGTTAACTATCATGAAAAGAAGCCGAGAGTATTTTGATACAAACGCACTTCCCAGAATGCCAATTGCTGCAGACACTCATGTGGCTGGTGGAAAACGTATCCACAGAAGAAGTCCAGTGGGAGCTCGCAAGACCTGTTCTAATCTATTCTGTCAACTTCCAAAAATCTGAATGGGTAATTAACAGCTTCAAGTCCTTCAAATTTCCAGGACAGGATGAAGTCTTCCCTGCAGTGATAAAATGGGGGAGGACACAAGTTGATATTGTCAGTTACATAGTATCTATATGCCATACAATGAATGGGACTGTGACCCAGACTGTGGAGAGAGGTCTAAGTGATCTTTATACCAAAACCCGGTAAAGGGATTATGTTTGTGATTCAGACCTCTGGTTATACAGACCGATAAGCCCTTCGTCTTTCCTGCTAAAAACGCTGGAAAGATTGTGTGACAGAGACAAACGAGGGACGGCCCTTCAAAATAAGCCACTGCATTCCAACCAACGCGCATAATGCCCCCGGCAAGTCTACAGACTCAGCACTACATGCAGTGGTACACAAAATAGAAGAGGTCATCCAGAATCAATCAATCAATGTGCCTCGGCACTTTCATAAACATAGAGGGAGCTTTCGACAGAAGAAGCATAACCACGGCACTGGCAAAACACCGAGTATACACGGTAGTCAGTGAATGGATAGATAACATGCTAAACAAACTCATTTTAAAGCTACAGACAAGCAGAAACCAGTGCGCAGCCATGGCCAGAGGTTGTCAACAAGGGGGCGTGGTCTCACCACTGCTAAAGAACCTTGTTGTAGACGATCTAATAACAAATCAATCAATCAATTTAACCTAGAACAGTCCCTATATAAATGGATGTGGAACAGGCCATAGCAGATGGTAAAATTAAATTATGGAGAAAAACGGATCTGTTTACAAAGCATGACTGGTATTTTAAAATCCAAGGCCAACTTCAAATCAAGTGAGAAGCTGCGTTTATTTTATCTTCTAGTGATCTTGTGTATATAATAAATATTTTTAATGAATAACGTTCACTGCGTGAGCTCAAAAGCCGTCTTGAATTCGAGTGCGTTACGAGATATAATGCGCCCCGTGAAGTGCTTCCTTCATAGTGCGATACGGGTGTAAAAGTGCCCCGTACACCCTTATTGCTTTCTCAATCTATAACTGGCTTAAATTTTACGTTTGCTTTTGTTTTACTTTATAGTCTGATAGATTATGAAATGAGCTATGTTATAGTCTTTTCGCCACTAGATTTGGCAAAAATTGACGAAAATAAAACAAAAACAAATTATTCAGGGTCTTGTAAACCCCGTACCGCACCTGATATAATAAAATACGGGGTTGTACTGCCCCGTAACGCACAGAACTCAATTATATCGATAAAATTATAGTGTTGGGAAATAGGAGAAACGATAAATATTATTTCTTGAATAAAAATATTTATTTCAGCTTAGGAACTTTATTTAGGAACTTAGGTTACACATTTTAAAGGTACATAATTTTTTGTATTAAAAATAATGTAAACTGGGAGTTATACAGCTTAGCTTACTGCAATACACTGTAACACTAAATTCAAACATATTCTAAGTAGGTATGTATATATTAAACCTAATAAAGTTGTATTAAGTTTGTTTATTATTTATCACTAGCTGACCCGCGCAACTTCGTTTGCGTCACATGAGAGTGAGAGAGAGAGAGGTGTTAAAGCGATATAATGTTTCCCGTCGCTTTTACTTCCACCCATCCGTTTTTCGGTATGGTACTCATCGCATGCGAGTCCGACTCGCACTTGGCCGGTTTTTATCGTTCAGTTGACTGGCTGCCGCTGCAGGCCCAGTTTACTCCCGTCGCGTTGCTCACCTATGATATGAACGTAGTGGTATGATATTAGTTGAATAGTTTATTTCAGTTACTTTCACAGTATAATGTCTTATGGTATTCTACTGTGGGGCAATGCTGCAGATATAAATAAAATTTTTATTTTACAAAAGCGGGCCATAAGAGCTTTATATAGACTAGGTCCAAGGGTCTCTCTGCGCGAAAAATTCAAAGAGGTTAATATTCTTACTGTAGCATCACAATATATTTTTGAAAACCTTATGTATGCACAAAGAAATCTACATAGTTTCGCTAAGTTAAGTGATAGACACAATGTCAACACTAGAAATAAAAATAACCTTGCTGTTTTTCATAGCAGATTGCACAAAACCAGCAATTCTTTCATGGGTAACTGTATACGCTTTTACAACAGGCTTCCAGACGAAATTAAAAGTATGTCCCTTAATAAGTTTAAAAGATCTGTTAAAAGTAAATTGAACTGCAGGGGCTACTATACAATCAATGATTATTTGTTGGATAAGGAAGCCTGGAAATGACCTGCTCTGCTGGATTCTCAAAAAAATTGTTAAAATGCCTAGTTTTTAGATTCTTTAAAATTGTAAATAGAGCAAAAAAAGAACAACCCGCTGAGTTTCTTGCCAGTTCTTCTCAGGTGGGTCGCGTTGTGAACTGGTGGTAGAGTTTTTGTTTTGTATTCTGGACGTTTTGCAAGCGCATCTGTATAATGCCTATGTGAAATAAATATATTTTTGATTTTGATTTGATTTTTGACTAAATAATTTCATAGATACAGCTCCCGCACCAACGAGCACACCCTAGATTTTTTCGTCCGCACTGAACGACATCACTGCACGAGGTTCAAAAAACCCCGTAACGCAGTGAACGTGTTAAAATTACTTTCAGTCAAGCCAACATTTATCGATTTGCGGTGTAGACTGAACACTAATTTGCCCATAAGCACAGTAAATATTTCGCAAGACGACGAGTTCTGGACTACGAGGATGGAACCTAAATTGTTAAATTTTTACGACTAATGTCTGTTGGCCAAAATGATTGAACCCAGAAAGAGTCGATAAAATAAAATAAAATAAAATTTATTACCTTTGAAATTAAAAAAAAAATAGGTTTGTCAACATTTTTTTCGGAAATGCTACAAACTGAGAAGAACACCCCAAGAAACTCAGTTCGGTCCCTCCCAAAATTCATCTTAGTAGTTATCTAATAATCGATCAATGCCGATACGGAATGGTTTTTTCTTGGCGGTGTGCATTGTTATGCACATACCTCTTAATAGATATTTGGTTGTTGTAAATGAAAAACACCTACTATCAATTAACCCTTCAACACACTAAAAAAATTATATCGAAAATCGGTAATCGCGAGGACCTATTTCCACCACCCTAAAAATGAAAAAAGATTTCCCATTTTCCAAAAAAAAAATGTTTTCTCACTTACCAGACCAAATTTTACGATTCTGCAAACAGCAACCGGATTATTGATAAATTGTTTATTTTACTGTGTATACTAATAAATAATAATGCAAACACATTATTTATAATAAAAACATGAAACACACACGCACTACACAAACGCACGCCATCCATGCGCAATCCACTCTCAACTTCAACTGTTCGATTTTTGTAAAAAAATCTGGCCCATTGACATCATTTTATAAGATTCCAAAAACAAGAAAATGTTATATACTACACATACAATAAAATTGTTCATAGAAAAGTAGGACGTAAGAAGGCTAAAGGAGAACATTCACTCTCCATACATTTCTGGGCTAATTTTGAAAGTGCCGGCCGACAAAAATAAACTTAATATTGTAATAGAGTATAACAAAACAAACATTTTTTATTATTGGACCAAAGCCCTAAGTCAACTCTGAGAGATAATGTTCAACATCAAAAGTTTCTAAAAAAAATCCTAATAATTGCAATATTCTGTCGTAATTGCGACTTAGATTGTAAAAAAGGGCTCAGTTACAGTGTACCCTCCAACTACAGGGCAGTATATTGGCCTAGCCTAAGCTAGGGCCAGCCACATTGCGGCTGAGCAGCGCGAGCTCGAACTCCAGGCGGAAAAGAGCTCGCGGGGGCCGCATTTGAAGCCAAAGAGGAGGAGTGTCAGCGGTGGTAAGAGAGGCGACTCTCCTTCCTTAGCGAATCCCCGACGCTGAACGAGGCGTTGACGTCGGCAGCTGCTCCGGTGCTCAGGTCCGAGCAGCTGTCGAATGCGGTTTAGGAGGCGGTGGAGGCGATCAACACGATCGCCTTGAAATCCTCCCGCCTGAAGAGCCAGCGCGTCCAGGGGCTGCGAAGTGCCGCCGGGTCCATAATGGAGCACTTGAGAGAGATGACCTCCTCCACGTGTAATGATGAGGTTCTCCACCTGAAGGGCGAACTTACGGCCGTGCGGGCCGAAATGGAAGAAATGAGGCGCCGGTTGAGCGCCGCTCCATCGAAGTCACCGAGGTTGTAGCGCGAAGAAGTGCTATTTCTCATCGACGCGCGCAGCGCCGGCATAGAGGATCAGCTGCTCCTCCCCTTGCGGCTGACCGTGGGTCCAGCATCCGGCGATACATCTGTCGACCCTTCAACGGGTCCTTTATCGGCGCTTCGGCACCCACGTGCTCTAAGCGCAAGCTTTGTCTCCCGTCCCCTCCTCGTCTGTGTCGGAGATGATGGAACCGGTCGTGGCCGCTCCGTCAACAGCTTCTTTTTCTACCCCAACTCAGGGGAAGAAGAAGAACAAGATTAAGAAGAGGAGCGCTGCGGCGCGTGAGGTCGAGGCAACGCGCAGAGAGCGCCAGGCTGCCTCAACCTCAGTACCGGTCCCCACGTTTCAGCCCTTACCCGAGGTATGGAACAATGTCACAAAGCGGCTGAAGACGAAACCAAAGCCCGCCAGTGCGCCCGCGAGGCCTGTCCGAAAAAAGGGCGACCCGAATCTCCGCGCGCCGCGAACTGCAGCAGTAGTTATCACGCTGAAGTGGAGGGGCGGGGCGTGAATTACGCACAAAAACTTGCCGAGGATGAGAGGTCAATCGACCTCAAAAACCTCGGCATCGACGGCCTACGTTTCCGCACGGCGGGCGGCCGCCGGAGGACGTGTTTTGGAGATGGCGGGCACTGAGAGAGGCGCCAAGGCGGACGCATTGGCGGCCATGTTTCTAGAATCCTTTGGCGACGACGTCCGTGTCACCAGGTCGGACAAGTGCGCGGAGTGGCGCATCTCCGGTCTCTGCGACGCTGCAACGAAAGAGGTCGTGACGCGGGTGGTGGCTGAAGTTAGGGGTTGCGCCGCCACCAGTGTCACCGTTGGTGAGATTGCTCGCCAGGCAGGAAAGGAAGGCATGGTGTGGGTCAAGTGCCCGGTCCCGGTGGCCAAGCTCATCACTGATGGCCACCCGCTTACAACCGCGTCCATGCGGTGTTGTTGGAGCCCAGGACGTGTTTCCGCTGCCAGGATGTTGGGCACACGGGGGCCAGGTGTGCTGCGGGAGTTGACCGAAGCACCCTATGTTTCCATTGCCGGCCACAAAGCGGCCGGCTGCAACGCAAATCCGCACTGCCCCGTTTGTGCGGCAGCGGGAGAGGCCGCTGCCGGCCGCCTGGGCCCCAAAGCCTGCCTGGCGGCATCTAAAAAACGGCGTAAAGACCTTTAAACCTAATCAGATTACCATAACTGTAGCAATAGTAGTTATAATATGATAGTTTAGACAAAAACAAGGCTGTTTTACGTCTACGCTAGTCACACTTTACACTGACTTGACTTTATTTGACCCTAAATAAAATGTCAAGGAATCGATTTAGAACTTTGGTGTAGTAATAAAAAATGCTTACAATGTTGTGTTCTATCAAAATCAAGCACTTTTTTTTCGTGGCCGGCTAAATAAAAATTAGCCCAATCTGAATGATCTCCTTTAAGTTTAAAGTCGTCCGGGTAGGTGCGGCGACCGGTCGCCGCGCGGGGCTCAACGGAAAAGCTTGATTATTATGCGCGGCGACCGGTCGCCGCGAGGGGCTCTAAGCAATGATATTTAAGTAAAGATATGCTACCTTCATACAAAACAGCACTCAGTTATTGTTCAGTTATAATTTCACGTGCTTACTTATCGGTACCTAATAGATTTCATCTATGAATGCGATAGAGAATACAAAACATTTAAAACAGAGAGGGATAGCTATGTGTGTCGTTTTGCACACAGCAGCCGACCACAACACGACTTGTTTCGCTCGCAGCTATTAGCCGACTCAATGGAATTATAACAATTGTGTGACTTTGTCCGCAACAGTTTTTGAGCGGTAATGCGATATCTACCTCTTTTTTACTATAACATCATTGGGCTCTAAGGGTACTATGATTATTGTCAAATTTAAATATTTATAGTGTAAAATAGAATATTGTCCATTACTTTCTACAATTTTCGTATATTTAGATACTTTAAAAATAAACTTGTGGACCGTTTTCATGTATGTGTGTATTATATACTATACTATCTTCACGCCAAATCCCTTGCGGGGTAGGCAGAAAGAACCAAGCGCCACACGGCACGCTCCATACACACCTCACTTGCTTCTTCAACTTTCATTTTTCTTTTCATGCATGCACGTCGGTTCCTTCGGTTCGGTATTTCTAATTGCAATATTGATATTAGTTAGGTGAATAAATGTCAACTTTATTAATTTTATGATGTCAGTGTCTATCACTACTTAATATCAATCAATTTGCAATAAAATAATCAATAATTATTAACTAATATTACTAACATAAAAATTAAATTATAAGATTGAACGCTTAGACTAAGAATATGACACTGGTAATACATGAAGGAAAACAAAAGTATCAAACTTGTTAGTAGCAACAATTGGCACTATACGGCTATGTGCGCCGCGCCGGCTGATTTCTTACGATCGTAAAGAAATTTGAAAACCGAATTAACGCTCTTAAGCGTTATGCATGTTCTGCGGCCTGAACATTAGTTTGTGGTCTGAGTAATTGTTTACTGTGATCCCGCAGTTACCTTTTATTATCGCACCGCTTGCCATAGGCAAAGTGTTCCCCCACACTTTGTGCGGAGCGCTCGTGCACGGTAAGTTCCAAAAGAATTTTTCCATGCACGTCTGAAAATAAACTTCCGGCCCGGGTTTTACCGAAAGTATGAGATTCTTTAAAGGATATTGGAATGTTTTCGCAGGGTCGGCAGTGTGATTGTAGGGCCTCTAGTGTTACAAACGTTTATAGGCTACGATGACCACCTTTGATCTGGTGGGACGTTTATTTGTCGACAAATTTATTGGTATTAAGTGGTTTTACCTAATGAGATGGTAGAAAGCCCACCATGACTAGGTCTAGGGATACCTAGGCATGATGCTATGTATTATAATTATGTGTGTTGTTTACACGGTAAAGTGAACTCATGGTGGTAGAACTCATGGTGGACACATTTATGTGATTTGATCTAAATAGTTTAATGGTTTATTTATTTTTTGTAATGCATGATTAATAGTTATTTATTAGAAACAAGTTGATACTTCTAAATTACTGGCAACAGATTTCAATTTATAAAAGCTATAGCGTGTTTTATCTTACCGATATAAAAGATTTAAGTTTGCGGAGATGTTTGATACTCAAACATGGTAACGGCTGAACGAATCTGGCTAAAATATGATACAGGGATAGATTACAGCCTAGAATAACAGATACGCTACTTTCTATCCCTAGCAAATGTTCTCATTATGGCGGAAATGGGAAAAGATTTCCACGCAGGTTAAGGGGCGGGCATGAGCTAATATTTATATTTAGCGAAGTAAAACAGGATCATGAAGGTTGGATTTCCGTGCGATGATTATTCTTTTGGTCCTAATAACCGACATAAACGCGGGCGGAGCCGCGGGCATTGGCTAGCATTATAGTAAACACTAGCTGATGCCCGCAGCTTCGCCCGCGTAAAATTTGTGCCCGTTCCCGCTTCCCGTATTTTATCCCCTTGGAGGTAGAATTTATCAAAATCCTTTCTTAGCGAATGCCAACGTCATAACATCTATCTGCATGCCAAATTTCAGCCCGATTCGTCCAGTGGTTTGGGCTGTGCGTTGATAGATCACTATGTCAGTCAGTTAGTCACCTTTGAGTTATATATATTTATATATATATATATATATATATATATATATATATAATCCGTTCCTGTGGGAAAACGGGAATAAAAAATAGCCTATGTTCACCGCAAAGACTGCAGCTTCCCAACAGTGAAATAATTTTTCAAATCGGTCCAGTAGTTATGGAGCCTATTCGTTACAAACAAACAAACAAAACAACAAATCTTTCCTCTTTATAATATTAGTATAGATATATATAAATATAAATAAAATAAAATAGATAAACATGTAAGCATGCAAACTTATGGTGGAAGTAAATTTCCATACCTAATATCATTGTTGATTTCTGAACTTTGCGTAAGGAGCGCTAGATAGAAAGTAGGTATTTCTAGTCCATAGACCCATAGGTAGGCTAGGCTCCCTGACTGTACTTCAAATAATAATTATTTATTTACATGCAGTGAAACATGGTATGAACCATCGAGAAGAGATAGTTACGGCCGTGCTGCTGTTGCTGGACTTCAGATCTGCAGATCCCGAGATATGCCTACACACTTTAGGAGGGTAATTTGGGCCCCGAAGATCTCAGTAGGATCCCATAGTCCTCATTCAGTCTTGTTTCTAAAGCCATACATCCCTACCAAAATTAATTACAACGAGTAGGCACAACACACTTGCAATTTTCATTCAAGTGATAACATGTAATCGAAGTTCATAAGTTGCCTTAAGATAACGGTACCAATTAACCTGCCGTTGGATACACTTCATTGCCCATGCTAACGGCACGGGAAATTAAAAAACCCTTATTTATGAAAACTCGGAGTAATCAAATTAATTCTGTGGATTTAGCTGTACTTTACTTTGCGTGGCGGCTTTAAAATATTTACATACAGTCATACATACATACATATAGTCACGTCCCTATCCCCGAAAGGGTAGGCAGAGGCATAGTATTCGACCACATATGGTGGTGAGCCTATTGACGTGTTGAAATGGACAGGCGCATTTTGCCGCAACCCGCCGTTGAATTTTTTCAAGCCGCCCATAAGGCCTTCAACTTGGCTTAACGATTGTCATTATACTGACAAACGTTAGCCGCCATTTTGTAGCGGCCGCCATCTTGGATTTCAATTTTTTATAGTATATTGTATTCTGCTTGTTGAGCCCTTTCATTTGATACCCATATTGATGTGATTAATAATAAATAAGTTATCCGCCATTTTGTAGCGGCGGCCATCTTGAATTTATAAAGATAATGAATATACATAATTGTATTGTCATCAAAATCCAAAGTGTATACAAAATTTCAGATTAATCGGTTGACAGGAAGAGGGTGAAATTTGAATTACTAAATTTGACCCAAGAATAAATCTTACTTCTTTCTTATATTATAAATGCGAAAGTTTGTGAGTGTGGATGTTTGTTACTCTTTCACGCTCTAACCGCTGAACGGATCGGGCTGAAATTTGGTACAGAGATACATTATAGTCTGGAATAACACATAGGCTACCTTTTATCCCGGGAATAACTTCCCGCGGTAACAAATTTTACGCGGGCGAAGCTGCGGGCATCAGCTAGTAATAAATAAAACAAACGGGGTGAGCTAAATAAAACCGTTAAAAAAAAAATAATAGACTGCTAGTTGATCTGAGAAAAAAATCTTAGACAGACAGACTCAGTACAATGCGGCTTTATGGTGACACCTGGGGTTAAACAACATATTTATACTGTGGTATAACCACAGCATAAAGAGAACTATCGGCGGAGAATCTATAACGTAGAAAATGCGTTTTTGATTTCATTAATTAAGTTCACATTTTTTTTGTTTTATAGGTATTTGTAGACATTCACACACAACGTCATCTAGCCCAAATTAAGCTAATATAAGCTTGTGCTATGGGATCTAGACGACTGATATACATATTTCTTAATATATTTACATATTATACATAGAAAACACCCAAACTCCGAAAATAATCCTCATGGATGTTATGCCGGACTCCTACCGGCTAAAAAAATCTCACATGTCCTGCCAACAGCCTACGTTTAAGAGCCCCGGGTGAGCCCTCGGAAGGATACCCTAGGACTCTCAAAGTCTCAACAGACCTACGGCTACCACTGCGGCCTCATCTAGGGGGGGTTCGGATGCTATCCCGCTTCTTATAGGAGACGTGCGTGTGACTCTCACGTCACGCTGTTGTCTAGGGTCTGCTTTTGTAAGGACGGTGAGCTACCCCCTTACCGTCCTTAGGTCCCCGTTATGGAGGCAGATAGTCTTGGGCGAAGCCATGTTGGTGGTGCCCCCGCCGCGGCTAGGAGACATGCCGCCTCACCTGAGATCGTGCGATATCCCCTTATCACTCTGACGGCCATCGCCCTCTGTGGGCTAAGCTAGTAAAGTACCCATAGCAATAGAGGAAAATATCAAAACCCAAAGAAGTATAATTGAAGTAGGTATATTGTGTTTTGTTACAAGGCTAATTCCTTAGTATTTTTGCCATAAAGATAACATTGTTAGTTACGGAACATGGTTCAAAGATCATGGCAAATCAACGTAAAATTTTAAATATAAAACCCAACAGTTTTAATATACCTTTTGACACTTGCAAGGTTGAGATTGAGAGAAATCATTCAATACTACTAAAGAATACTATAAATTGATCGACGCGTTTGGCCTTCATCGATATATCTATACTTAGTAGGTATTATAAAATTCTAAAAATAAAAATAGGTTATTGGTATTTTTATCCCTTAGTTCAGGGCTTCCCAAACATTTTTGTCCTGCGACTACAAAGTAAAAACATAACAGAAATATTTATGTAACTGGCGGTCTATATTCTAAATTTCATCTAAATCGCTTTAGAGGCTTATAGGATCCGATATATCCGTGAAAGCGTTACAGACAGACAGACTGACAGTATGGCTGTCTAGAAAGTTAGTTTTCAGAGAGCGGTTTAAAAACTGTCTGTGTAGGCTCAAATGTACGTCCCAATTCATTGTTGCAGATGCTTTCGAGTCCCTTTAATATCGCATAGTTTAAAATATCTTTATTAAGAGTTCGGTTAAATACTTAAAGAGTTTCTGCTCTGAGGAATAGTTTAAAATATTGCCCACCGACACTTTTTATCATCACACAGACAGGGTGTTCAGCCTCACATGTTGCATACCAAGCAAATACCAAGTGCTTTATACGATAGGAGCTTACTTTTGCGTACACTGCGTTGTGCTCTTTGTCTCTTTTGATTCTTCGAAAAGGACTTCAGAAGGTTTGTACGACACGTGTTGCAAACCTTTGTCTACAGTGACCGCTTTTGATTGGGAGGCCGATCTGTCTGCCACCATAGTAGTAGGTTTAAATAAATATCTCACCAATCGAGAATCGAAATACTTGTAAATTTCAACTGTATGCCAAGGCAAACCTATTGACTCCGTCCATTTTTCCACACTTCCCACGGGTCTATTTTCTTTATACGACAAATACAGCATATAAACACACGCGCACAAGAAAATATTTACAACTATTTTCGTACCACATCTCCTGAATATCGTGACTCTTCTAAAAGTTAACATAATGAACGTTAATTTGAATTCGATCTATGTATTAATTGGTAATCTGTATTCAAGTGGTCATCAAGTTTAAGTACTTAAAGAAGTTACGTAGAGCTATTAAAAGTCAATCATTATAAAAGTAGTGTTTAGTACCTATTTTTCTCGCTGCTTCTAAAGTAAGTACTTGCAGTTTAGTTGCTTCTATTTAGCTTCTACATACTTAAACGAATTAGGTATATTTTAATTCAAGATTGTATACATAACTAGCTGCCCCGCGCAATTTCGTTTGCGTGATAAATGAAGAACCGCTCAACCGATTTTGTGCAAACTTCACATAAACCATCTACTAAATCCGCTATACTCAAACCGTGGCCCGCGGGCCACATTTGGCCCGCCGGACCTTTGATAGTGGCCCTCATGACTGGGGGCCTTAGAACGGCGAAGGAGCTGCTCATCGTCCTTAAAGAATCAGGCCCAATACGGCAGCGTGACGTGAAAGTTTCACGCGTGCCAATCGTCCCAAGAAGCGAGATAACACCCGAAAAACCCCTAAAGATGCGGGAAAAGACTCGAACCCCTCAGAAAAGGCCGCAATGGTAGTCAAGGAAAATCCTGGCAAATCCTTCTGAGGGCTGACCCATGGCTCCCGACCGTGCAGTGGTAGGTCACACGTGGTTTTAGTTGGTAAGTGCCCGGCATAGCATTCATGAGAGATTTCAAAAAGTGTTCAAAGTATCAAAAATTGCATTAAAACATACAAATCTTTGTAACTATTTATTTCACTAATATTTTTTTTAAGTTAATTATCGTATTGGTCAAGACCTAAATAATTATGAGGTGTGGCCCGCGACACCATGACTGAAACGTGTTTGTGGCCCTTATGAAAAAAAGTTTGAGTAAGGCTGTCTAAATAGTCCGAACAAAGCCTAAACATTTGGTTTGTATAGGTGAGCACGTTCTCGAGTTATAAAATTACAACGAAAAGTGGCATTGATTTTTATATATATAGATAGATTATCAAAAAGTTGAATAAGGCTGTATTCAACTTTTTGATAATTATGTAAATCTTTTTTTAATACATTTTCTATGGATCCGGATTTTTAGGAGGTCTATGGTAGCCTAAGTAGTTCACAGTGGAAGAGTTGACATATGCAGCGATGGCTTAGCATTACTTTACAGTCAATTTTAGTTATCTTTAAAAGTTAAGGTCTTTCGAATACCTACATCGAAGTTATTAAATAAATAGGCCCTTTACGAAGTTTTTAAGGATTTAACGCGCAAGTAGAGTATGTGAGTTCTATCAAATTACGTAATATTATACATCGGTCCTGTGGATTTTCGTGAGACCTCCCAATCACCTAGAAAGTGAACCGATGATTTTCATGTTTAGTGTAAGTTTTTTTATATACCACTAAGGCGGCAGACAAATTTACGGCTCCACTTGATGGGCTGTGGTCACCGTAGCCCATGTACGTTTGCAAGACCAGAGGCGCTATATTCACGCTACCGACCCTTTAAGAACCTTCTAAGACCCCTAAGTGACATAGTAGAAGAGCAGCAGCTTGAAGCTCATAATTCAGGGCCGTCGTTGACGGCAGCTGTTCTGACTGTATGGCCATAAACGCTGGAGTACCACAAGGCTCAGTGTTGTCCCCTACTTTGTTTCTGCTGCATATCAATGACATGTTGTCTATTGACGGCATTCATTGTTATGCGGACGACAGTACGGGCGACACTTATTACACGGGCCGCCCCGGTATCTCTCGGGTTGCAATGGAAGAAAGTCGTGAACAACTTGTGTCTGAAGTCGAGGCTACTCTCAATAGAGTGTCCGATTGGGGTCGACAAAATCTTGTCCAATTCAACCCTACCAAGACACAAGTTTGTGTTTTCACCGCAAAAAAGACCCCATTCACTGTGGCGCCACAATTTCAGGGCACATCTCTCACCATCTCTGAAAGTATAGGGATCCTTGGTGTTGACATCTCCAGTGATGTGCAGTTCCGCAGTCACTTGGAGGGCAAGGCCAAGCTGGCGTCCAGGAAGCTCGGAGTGCTCAGAAGGGCGCGGCGATACTTTACTGCGGCGCAAGCACTGCTTCTCTATAAGTCGCAAGTGCGTCCGCATATGGAGTACTGCTGTCACCTCTGGGCGGGGGCACCCGAATACCAGCTTCGTCCATTTGACTCGGTGCAAAGGCGAGCTATGAGAGTTGTCAGCAAACCCATACTTGCAGGTGGTGTGGAACCTCTTAGTGACAGGAGAGACTTTGCCTCTTTGTGTGTGTTCTACCGCCTGTACAACGGTTTGTGCTCTGAAGAATTGTTTGATATGATGCCTACGGCTACATTCTATCATCGCATCGCTCGCCATAGACAGGGTGTTCATCCTCACACGTTGCGTCCTGAGCGCTCGAGCACGGTGAGATCAAATAGAGGCTTTCTTCCGCGTACGCTTAAGTTGTGGAATGATCTCCCTGCTTCGGTTTTCCCAAACGCCTACAGTATGGGGTTCTTCAAAAGCGGACTTAGAAGGTTTTTAAAGAGTCGGCAGCGCGATTGTGGCGCCTCTGGTGTTGCAAACGTCCATAGGCTGCGGTAACCACCGGTACATCTGGTGGGGCCGTCTGCTTGTCTGCCACTCTAGTGGTATAAAAAATAAAAAAATTATAGTGTTCTGAAAACTATCACTACGTCAAACATCTTACATCTTAGAAGGGTGACCACTTTGTAGGATTTTCATCCACAAGCGTTTTTGTACTTTACCAAGCACGATAAACGTTGGTCCTGGTTTACATTAAAATGGCAGTCGGTCAGCCATGCCGGGGGCCTTGAAAAAATAAACCACAGGCAGTCTCTTGCTACACTCACCACCCTCCACCTTTTACGTGGGGCTTGGGACAAAATAGCTTAGACATAAGGGGATAAAGGCGTGATTAATAAATGACATAGATATTTTTTTAACACTGAAATTATGTCCGAATGTTCAAACAGCCACCGATTGTGCAATAGAAACAGAGAATAAAATTATACTTTAACCACTTTGACTTGCATAAGGCCGGACTCAAATATAATACTTTTTAATCACTAAACAAACTAACCGGACAGATATCTAGTTGATAATGTGAGAATCAGGATATTTACACAGAAGACTGACAACACAATTAAAATTTTGATCGATTATAAAATTGTTGGCCAAATAGAGTAGCATACAACAGTACGGGCATACTAACAACAGAATTTGTCGTAATACTATGGTTAATTCAATAGCTTTTTTTTAACTTCAGGAAAATTCTACATGGATGCTATGCCGAACTCTTAGCGACTAAAAATCACACGTTCTGTATCTTATGCCTACGGTTGGGAGCCCCGGGTAAGCCCACGAAAGGATGACCCCAGGATTTATTCTATAGCTTATATTATATGGCCATTGGATAATGTGAAATCTTAATTTTTTTTTTTTTGAATCAATTAGTGTGACCTGCAAGCATAGATACGACCTGATCAAAAGAGGCTACCGTAAATATGGATATTTGCAGCACCAGAAGTGTTTTGTGACTCCGATTACTCAGTTACATACATCTGTAAACCGTTGTTCTGAGAGGTTGTAAATCAGTAAAACGTTCTCAATTGTGACATAGCTCGTAATCAATACTAGCAATTCATTATTGACTTTTTTTTTCGTGAGGGAAAATCCTCAAAGGATGTTATGCCGGACTCTTACCAACTAAAAACACCTATCGCAACGCCCAACAGCCTGTGGTTGGTAGCTCCGGGTAAGCTCTCGGAAGGATGTCCCGGGTCTCCCAAAAGACCTACGGCCGCCACTGCGGCCTCGCCCAGGGGGTGGTTCGGGTGCTATCCTGCGGCTTTTGGGGGGTTTCGGGTGTGATCCCGCTTCTAAGGGGGGGCGTGAGTGAGTTGCTCACGTCACGCTGCCGTCATGGACCTGCTTCTGTAAGGATGGTGAGCGACCCTCTCACCGTCCTCAGACCCCCGGTCATGGAGGCCGATAGTCCTCGGCGAAGACACGTCGGCGGCGCCCAGGCCGCCGACTGCGGAACTCGGGTGGGAGAGCTCTCTCTCACACCCGCCCCGCCGCCTCCTTCACGAGCATGACCTGCTCGCAGAAAGAGGCGGCGCAGTCCCACTTACTCCCGCTGGAGAGCATGGCTCGCACCATGGCCTCGAGCGAGAGAGTGTCCACGTCCAGACCCACTACGAGGACCTGGCGCTGTTGGATGGAGTGCCGTGTCATCGCTGCGGTCCTCGCAGTGCTGACACTCGGCCGTGGATTCCCGGTGTTTTCGCCACAGATACCTGCCGAAGCTACCGTGCCTGGCAAGCATCTGTATCAACCGGTAGGAGAGAGCACCGTGTATCCTCATGCCTTCTTGACTTGCTAAGATTTTGTACATAAACGTACCACAGAAAAAATTACAATAGCAGCTTGAAACGTGACGTATTCGGATCACTGACTGAGGGAGAAGGCAGCATCCCACCGGGTTCAGGCTTACGTCATTTGATTAAGAGTCATCGACCTTGACAGTTTTCTGGTGTTGGTACTCTACTCGTGCACTACGAATTGCCTACGAATAATAATTCTACTGTTATTCGCAGGATTTTGCATAATGCATAACCTACCTACGATCCACATTGAGGTGACAGATGACTTCACTGTTGACTCCACCATAATGGCCCTGCGACGTAGGCACTCTGCTCGGAAATTATGAGAGCCATTCGGGGAATCAACAATTTATGAGCTAAATCATAATTTGAAACTGAAAAAGTCAATTGTAATAATGTACGGTTCTTAGATAAACTGTTCAGCAGTTAGGGTTCTCACGCTTTCAGTCTCAGGTTAAAAAATAAAACCTCTAACGAATAATAGGTACTTTCTTAATGTATAAAGTAATATTTATAGAATTCAGAAAAAACCGTGAAGTAGTATTACAACAAACAAGGTGACCAATGGTCTACACTAAATCACACTATGCAAGAGGCAGATGTGCTGATGAATTATCAATTTTATCACACTTTTGCCCTTGGGATTGCTTATCGGGCTTTGACTAGTTACACTGTACGCCGTCTTACTTCAAACAAGAATAATAAGTTTAACGATATAGGTACTTGCAAATAGTTGACCCCACCTAGTGTTGACCACACACACTTAGACAATGCTCTATCTAGTGTGTAAACACCGAAAAGCCCTCAAAGACGTGGGAAAGCACCCGAACGCCCTAGGTGAGACCGCAGTGGTAAGTAACCAATGTTTGTCGGGAATCCTGGCATATCCTTCCGAGGGCTTACCCGGGGCTCCCAGCCGTAGGCAGTAGTAAAGCAATGTGTGGTTTTAGTGGATAAGAGGCCGGAATAGCATCCATGAGGGACTGAGGGATTTCAGTAAGTAAAAACAAAAATAAGAGACACCAATGTTGGAAAATCTCGATGGTAGTCGTTCACAGTAACTTTTTTTAAAAATTCATAATTTTTCGTACTAATAATTTAAAACTTGGACCAACTTGCTAGAGAGGTTCAAGTTTGGGTTACTTAAGTGGTGAAACTGTATATTATTTCATTTTATTTTTCGGTTTTTTGAAACTTTGACTTATCTTTTCTTGGTTTTCTTCGATTTCGAAGCAGTATGAGATTTTACTAATAACAACTAAAATGAGCTATAATAGACTACGTTCTCGGCATTATTTTATCGAACTAAATCTTTTTTGAATTTAAACTTGCCGAATCAGACCAAGCCAGTCAGTTTAAGTTAACTCTATGAGCTGATGTTATTGATATTTATTTTTTCTAGCGTCCGGAAATGTAGTTTTCGGCAAGGTGGCCTGTGTGCTCATAAACCTAGGAAGTCCGTTAAAGGATGCCCTCAAATATCCAGAGTCATTACCGTTGGACGCTCTAGCAACCCTAAATCTTTCAGAGGCATTATATATTTCTCACCAGTAAGAAATTATTATAATGTACGTACTGTACATAATTATTACCTGTCGATCTTTGAAGAATTCTTCGATGACTGTCATATGAGTCCTATGTGCACTGTCCATCACCATTTCCATGACTGATTTTCTCATGACTTTGCCATATCCGTGATGTATTCCAAACAATGTGTATAGAGACAAAACTAGTAACACTATGAGAATAATTTTCAACGAACGTCTTTTCATTATATTCACAACTTTTGAACGCGAAACCATAATACGTACTAACATTTCAGTTCTTCGTAGTAAATCAACTTGTACTTATCTATTGATCAAACCATTTATGTAGACATCAATTTTATCGCTTATTGATATGAATCGTTTGGTTACACAGTTCTACTTAAAAAATGGTTTAATATTAATTTGGCTTATTATCATTGGTTTTCAACTGAATCATCTTAATGTACACTTCAAACACTTTTTAACGTAACTTGAATTTATTATAAGCATAAAAGGCCGAACAACCGGTAATACATAGGTGATGAACGCGTTGTATAGCCGTCAGTAAGATAATATAAGGAAATATTATTAGACCGGAATACGTTTAAACTTAACACGTACGTAAACGTTATTGAGTTCGAACACGGTTTCAGCTGTACCTAATATGAACACTGCGAAGTATTAGGTACGGTGGACACAAAATATCATTTGCTGATAATAGCCCGTATTGTTGCCAAAATGTAAATTCGCTCTTTTATACTATAACATCATTGTCATCATTAGTATTTATAAGGTCATGCTATACATTTTTTTTGAGCTTGGTAACTACGAGTACAAAACTATCGCTATATCCATGGAAGTATAGGCAGAATAAGCTAGATACTTTTTTTATTATGATATTACTTTAGATTATTATTATGATCATACCATCATACCCTTGAAAATCATAATGACCACTTTGTGACATAAATATTTACGAGCGCTTTCGTACTTCATAGGTCACGTTAAACCGTTAATCCCGGTTATCAGTGCCATGACAGTCGTTAAGCCAAGTTGAAGGCATTATGGGCTTGAAAATTTTCAACAGTGGGTCGTCACAAGTCACAACTCACACCTAGGTCGGAACGCGTGTGTAGCGCCTCTGGTATTTGCAAACGTCCATAGGTTACGGTATCCAATCTAATGGTTGGATACCGTAACCTATGGACGTTTGCCGGTGCGTTTGCCCGGTGGGCCGTAAGCCAGTCTGCCATCCTAGTAGTAGGAAAATTAGCTATATTCACAGGGTCATACTTCAGGATCTACTGAAGCTACATCTATGAAATTTGGTACACTGCCTTAGTACAGTCAAGAGCAATAATATGTATACATTGTCATGGCTCCTAAAATATGTAAACACCTTCGGCTCGAAAACGAAGTGCTCAACGTGAAGAGCATAAAATTGTAACCACGAGGTCACATCATAAATATATATACACTCATTGCTTCAATAACATGTATTCAAGCGTTAATTCATATGATATACTCATCTTAAATTCCATTAAATTATATTTAACTTCCCCTGCAATAACATGTATCTCAACGGGCCTGCATAAATATGTATCCACCTTTGTTGAAAACGTTCTAATTAGATATTTGATTTAATATCTATATAGAACCTTAGACAAAAAGAACACTGAACTAAAAAAAAATTATAATACTCAAAATTGCATAAGTTTATATTGATATTTTGCTGGCACCGACTCTCAAAAATAACTTTTAGTAATTTGATGTTGTAAATCTATATTTATACTTCTATGCTAATATTATAAAGAAGTAAAGTTTGTGTGTTTGTTAGATTGTAAGGGGTAATCTCGAGATCTACTGAACCGATTTGAAAAATTCTTTCACCAATACAAAGCTACGTTATTGTCGAGTGTCATATGCTATATAGCATCCCGCTACAACGAAAAACTTTCTAAAACGGGGGAAAAGTTATTCCTTTTGAGAGCTTCGTTGCGTGTGCTGCGTAAATATTTATAGTTTTGTAAAAAATATGTACCTACTATAAAATTGTTTCTCTTAAAATAGTTCAATAAAAATTTTGCGCGCTAGCATGTGTCTATCTTTGGGTTGGTACACAATAACCATATTAATGGCAATCACTTTTTTTCTACATTAATGCCACGAAATACCTCTTTCATAAACAACATTGTTCTTAAAAATAATGCGACGGGAATACACGCGACGAGAAACCTCTCTCTCTCTCACGTAGTATTGAATATTAACGACGAGACGCTACGGGAGCAAAACGCAACGCGAAGGGAGTAAATGCGACGGGAACAGGTAATACTCTCTCTTATGTGGCGCAAACGAAGTTGCGCGGGTCAGCTAGTCTCTCATAAATTCAAAAGTAGCTCTGTCTGTCTGTCTGTCTGTTACGCCTTCACGCCTAAACGGCTAGAGCGATTGAGATGAAATTTGGGTATAGGGATAGTTTGAGACCCTGGGAAGGACATAGGCTACTTTTTAACCGACTGCGCAAAAGGAGGATTATGATTTTTCGTGATAACGACTTCTACGCGGTCGAAGCCTTGGGGAACAGCTAGTATTTAATTAATACCAAAATCACCATTATGTGTACCTATAATGTTTGAGGAGTTCCCTCAAGTTCCCATAAACCTTTTTTTACAAGGAGAGCTCCGCTTGGGAATTCTCACTAAAACTCCTTGACACTGATCTGCCCCTGTGACGGTGTTCTAGGATCTGTCTAATTCACCAAAACACTGAAGTCGGAACTAAATTTTGAAAAAAAAAAATACCAATCCGGAAATACAACTTTTTATGAAAGAAGTTTATTCCAGTCTGTAAATGACGGAGTTATGAGGTAACAAACATTTAAAAAAAATAAACCTCCTCTCAAATAGGGTTTGCTATACCAAACAACCCGTGCAAAGGTTTCAGATCGATTAACTAACACTAACGTTATTATACGGCACTTTAAAGAAAACAAACAAACAAACTTTGCCATTTTTGTACGTATATATATAAGCCCCACAAAGAATAACAAAGAATTTCTCTGAGAAAAAAGATCGGTGATATTCGTATGGTTCGCGAAGGTGCCCGACCTTCAAACAGGAACAACTAGCATGCATTCGTTACTCACAATTTTAAAGAATTTGTTTGTATACGCAGTTATGAAATTTTAGTTGTATATATATTATTGGTGAATACATTGTATATTATATTGATGCCTATTGTGCATACATAGTTTTGTTCCTTTCTTCCTCAATGAGTGTTTATATATTTATGATGTAAACTCGTGGTTACAATTTTATGCTCTTCACGTTGAGCACTTCGTTTTGGAGCCGAAGGCACAGTATATATATGTTGTTTAACCAGTATTGTAGCTCCCTACAAACGGACGAAGCGCAAGCTATACCTACGATTCTCGTTTTCGGCAGGCCTTTCAGCACGCAAGCAGCGTCCGCAGTCGCGATTGTGCCGAGTAGATGAATGGACGGTGTGTTTTTTAAATAGTAACCGCGCGTGTTTTATTTACTAAAAATATTTAATATGACAACTAGAGTCTATTGTGCTTGTTTTGGTTGCATGAATTCGTCAATAACGCACCCAGAGATAACGTTTTTTAGATTACCTGGAAACTCCGAAAGGTAAGACTATAAATTGATTTTACTTAAGTACTAATTGGTACTATACTACTAGTTGACTAAAGTTAAACAAAGTGATTGACACGAGTGAACTAGGTAGTTACATGAAGTAGGTATGTTTGTGTTTAAAACTAGACTTGTGCTTGCTCAGTCAGTGAACGGTGCGATCCAATATAGTACAATATCCAAAAAAAAAACTAGTTCAGAACTCTAGTACGTGTAGGTAGTACATTTAGTTCCGTTGTCAGTTCGTAGTTATTTAATTGAGAGCAATGATTTCGGTATGTTTCAAGAGTATTCATTTCTATGTGGATGACCGATGTTACAGTACACTTAGCACCGTATGACTTTGATTGACAGCATTTTTGTTACCTTTGATTTTTATTACACGCATACAGACAAATTTGAACTTCCAAAATTTAACACAACTTGACAATGTACGAAAAGTACTCGTGTACTCGGATCACACCCGAAACCCCCCAAAGACGCGGGCTAGCACCCGAACCGCCCCCTGGGCGTGGCCGCAGTAGTGACTGTTGGTCTGTTGGGAGTCCTGGAACATCCTTCCGAGGGCTTACCCGGGACTCCCAACCATAGGCTGTTAGACGTTACGTGACGTTTTTTAGTCGGTAGGAGTCCGGCGCTATGCCGAACTCCTACCGACTAAAAAAGTCATGCCATGATGAATTTAACCTCACGTTAAAAAAAAAGATCATTATATAGAAAATTGTTTATGTGTTCTAAGTAGTACTGTGTAGCAAGTTTCATCAAGAGCCATCAATAAATAATCTATTATATAAAAATAAGTCGGGTTTTCCTTCCTGACGCTATAACACCAGAACGCACGAACCGATTTCCACGGTTTTGCATTCGTTGGAAAGGTCTCGGGCTCCGTGAGGTGTATAGCAAAGAAAATTCAGCAAAATTTCACATACAGCGCCATCGCGGGCGAAGCTGCGGGCATCAGCTAGTATTATTATATAATCTATACTAATATTATAAAGAGGAAAGATTTGTTTCTTTGTTTTTTAGGGTTCCGTACCCAACGGGTAAAGAACGGGACCCTATTCATGAGACTTCGCTGTCCGTCTGTCTGTCTGTCTGTCTGTCTGTCCGTCTGTCTGTCTGTCTGTCTGTCTGTCCGTCAGGAGGCTGTATCTCATGAACGGTGAGAGCTAGAGAGTTGAAATATTCCCAAATTACTTATGTGTTTTTGTTGCCGCTATAACAACAAATACTAAAAACAAAAACATAATAATATTTAAGGGAAATCGCGAAAAAACACGTTTGTTGTATGGAAGCCTCCATACAACAAACGTGTTTCTTCGCGATTTTGGTAATACGGTATCCTTCTCAATTTAAATACATTAGTTAATTTAAACATTTCATCAAGATCATTCATTCCCTTTACTTTACACCATGCAAATTAAATGAATACTTTAGGAGGTAAAGCACAATCAAATGTTGCTCTATTAAATTAATTTCGTGTCGCCATGCTTGAACATTATACGGGTCACATACTAGCTTATTTTTCGACTAACATCGTAAATATTTTTTCTTTAAAAAGTGAACAACGCTTTCAGCAGATTACTTTAGGTAGGTGTAATATTTCATGTGCGTTAGGACCACGGGTGTACAGCACGGAATCGAGCTGTTCCTTTACACAAAGATGGTACCTGCAGTGTACCTCAGTGTACCTTTAATGAAATCCGGTGTACTTCTTTTGATAAAAAAATATATAGTACAATGTGTACACCCGCCATCCTACAGTTAGGACTGCGGGTGTGCATTTTTCCCATCAGGAGATGCGTATTTTACATATGTTTTTTTTTGTAAATATGTGTACCTGCAGTGTACCTTAGTATACCATTAATGAAATTCAATTTACCTTCTCGGATAAAATATTATATAATTAAGTATGTACACCCGCCATTCTAAGTTTAGAACTGCGGGTGTACATTTTTTTCGCAGCAAGCAGATGCATATTTAACTTTTTTTTTGGTTTTTTTATGCGTACCTACTGTGTACCTGCATATAAAAATATTAAATATAACTAACTAGCTGTTCCCCGCGGCTCCGACTGCGTAAAAGTCGTTATCGCGTAAAATCATAACCCTCCTTTTGCGCAGTCGGTTAAAAAGTAGCCTATGTCCTTCCCAGGGCCTCGAACTATCTCTATACTAAATTTCATCTCAATCGATCCAGCTGTTTAGGCGTGAAAGCGTAACAGACAGACAGAGTTACTTTCGCAATTTATAATATTAGTAGGGATATTAGTAGGGATGTTGAAAATACGATCAATAAATGTTGAGACAACGGGGTACCTAAAGCAAGGGTAAAAAAAATATACATACATACACTCTATATGTATACATACATTATTAGGCTAGACAAACATAACCCTCCTTCTTCGCAGACGGGTAAATAATATACTTAAAGCATTTTATCAGCAACAGAGTGGGAATTTAAACTTCCAGAGATAGTCGTACTAAAACTACTATATCCCTACTAATATTATAAATGCGAAAGTAACTCTGTTTGTCTGTCTGTCTGTTACGCTTTCACGCCTAAACAGCTGGATCGATTGAGATGAAATTTGGTATAGAGATAGTTCGAGGCCCTGGGAAGGACATAGGCTACTTTAAACCGACTGCGCAAAAGGAGGGTTATGATTTTATGCGATAACGACTTTTACGCAGTCGAAGCCGCGGGGAACAGCTAGTTAGTTATATTTAATATTTTTATATGCAGGTACACAGTAGGTACGCATAAAAAAACCAAAAAAAAAGTTAAATATGCATCTGCTTGCTGAGAAAAAAAATGTACACCCGCAGTTCTAAACTTAGAATGGCGGGTGTACATACTTAATTATATAATATTTTATCCGAGACGGCAAATTGAATTTCATTAATGGTATACTAAGGTACACTGCAGGTACACATATTTACAAAAAAAAACATATGTAAAATACGCATCTCCTGATGGGAAAAATGCACACCCGCAGTCCTAACTGTAGGATGGCGGGTGTACACATTGTACTATATATTTTTTTATCAAAAGAAGTACACCGGATTTCATTAAAGGTACACTGAGGTACACTGCTGGTACCATCTTTGTGTAGAGGAGCAGCTCGATTCCGTGCTGTACACCCGTGGTCCTAACGCACATGCGTAAACGCAGTAATGGAAGCACGAGGAGGCAATACGAAGTATTAAAATTCAAGAAAATCGTAATAAAGTTCAAAAATTTCATGTTTCCTATTTTTGTTTTAAGGAGAGATCAGCAGTTTTTTCTTTATGTAATTTTGTGTTAATAAAATGTATGGTGACTCATATTTTTTTTACTTTCATTTAAGGAGTATTACATTGTCTATTAAATACAATTTATTGCATTAACCTATCATTTTTAGTTTCCGAGATTTTTAACATTCTTTAAGTGACCCGGATTCATTGCTCTCGAGTGTATTATAAATCAATGACTTCCATTGATTGTTTGTTTGTTTGCATCGAATACTCCGAAACTATTTTCGCTGTTGGGAACCGATTAGGAAAATTCTTTCACTGTTGGGAAGCTACACTACCTGAACATTGGCTATATTTCATTCCCGTATTCCTAAGAGAATGGTAGCTACGCGAGTGAAACCGCGTAACGTCGGCTAGTTTTATATATTTTACTGACCAAACGAACAGCATTACGAAAATAACACTATAAATATTACATTTCAGCAATGCCAACACGGATTCTCTGAATTAACCAATAACAATACAATATAGCTATGAACGAATTTACCGTAATATAAGTCCAATCCTGCCCGTACTGGCAATAATGTAAACATGTCATGTTTTGACAATCGTTGTCTAAGACAGATGAGTAGAAAAATATAGTATGACAAACGATGATATATTCAAAACTATAGATACGTTACCAACACTTAAAAATGGCAACAAAAAAGTCAGGCAATTGCCTTAATTTTCATACATGCTACCATAGATAATTTCATAGAAATTCTTTTTTTGAATATAAAAAATATTTGCCATTTTTCAAAGCCGTGATGTTCGTACATGACGTGTCTATATTATAATACGTCGTTGATGACAAATCATTTAATTTTTTACTATCCTGAGTAGGTATTTTAAATAAAAATAAACTGTCATAAAGAAGTTATTTGGTGTCGAAATGATTGTAAGAACACTGTATGACTCCTGAATACTGGAATTTAATCAGGGTAAATATTCAATTGCAAGTAACTATGGATATATTGGATCAAATCTGTTTGCTTACATTTTTGCGCAAAGCTATTGAAATACAGTATACCTACTTAGTTAGATTATATAAATTCAACAATAAGCACAAGATTGATTCTATTTCTTTTCACTGCCAGCCTCGTTTTACATTAATAGTACTCAAGTACTACACCTAATAGATCTTTCCATTTTTTCTTCACATCTAGCCTCTTTACATTGAGGACTACCAGCTTTCTGCATAATACTTTAAACAGTGACATCGTTTCATTGTTATAAGTCTCTATTCACATTATGAGAACTAAATAACAACGGTCAATCGCTTTGCCAACAATAACCACTAGCTTCACACCTGCTGCACATGTGACAAGCTAGACCAAAGCAAAAGACTTCAGCAGTTCATCTCATTCAATCAATATTCAATTGATTCTCAGAACATAAGATCAACTCCATTTATTTTACATACCCTACATTACTTGGGCTTAAATTACTTAGTATGGCACATAATATTACATGTATTGTCATAGTCATTCAGCAGTTTATCTTAGTCAATCAACATTCAATTGATTCTTAGAACATACTCCATTTTACATATGTACCCACATTACCTAGGCTTAAATTATGTGCGTTAGGACCACGGGTGTACAGCACGGAATCGAGCTGCTCCTCTACACAAAGATGGTACCTGCAGTGTACCTCAGTGTACCCTTAATGAAATCCGGTGTACTTCTTTTGATAAAAAAATATATAGTACAATGTGTACACCCGCGATCCTACAGTTAGGACTGCGGGTGTGCATTTTTCCCATCAGGAGATGCGTATTTTACAAATGTTTTTTTTTTTGTAAATATGTGTACCTACCTGCAGTGTACCTTAGTATACCATTACTGAAATTCAATTTACCTTCTCGGATAAAATATTATATAATTAAGTATGTACACCCGCCATTCTAAGTTTAGAACTGCGGGTGTACATTTTTTTCTCGGCAAGCAGATGCATATTTAACTTTTTTTTTATTTTTTTTATGCGTACCTACTGTGTACCTGCATATAAAAATATTAAATATAAGTAACTAGCTGTTCCCCGCGGCTTCGACCGCGTAAAAGTCATTATCACGTAAAATCAAAACCCTCCTTTTGCGCAGTCGGTTAAAAAGTAGTCTATGTCCTTTCCAGGGCCTCGAACTATCTCTATACCAAATTTTATCTCCATCGATCCAGCTGTTTAGGCGTGAAAGCGTAACAGACAGACAGACAGAGTTACTTTCGCATTTATACTATTAGTAGGGTTATATTAGTAGGGATGTTGAAAATACGAGTAATAAATGTTGAGACAATGGGGTACCTCAAGCAAGGGTAAAAATATACATACATATACTCTATAATATGTACAGACGAATTTGAGAATGCATGGTCAATCCGAAACGAGATTGTTTTGCACTGAGAATTGACGCCATCTCTCGGATAACATTAGAAGTCAAGTATCTAGCGTTGCCGATTTTTTTAATACCTCACACAGGAACGCGATAATTGTCAAAATAGCAACTCATTAATCTTTTGAGTAATGTAAATAGGTACCTATGACATCTAGTATATTTTTTTGTGATTCTAAGGTGTCTATGCAATATTATTTTCGAGTAAAGTTCCGCCATCTAGTGGAGTTTTTGTGAATTTGGACTCAAATGTGCATGGGATTATAGATCTTAAGGGGCCCATGCAATATTGGAGGTGACTGTACCTATACATACATTATTAAGCTAGAAAAACATAACCCTCCTTCTTCGCAGACGGGTAAATAATATACTTAAAGCATTTTATCAGCAACAGAGTGGTCTGAGCATGGAATTCTAAACTTCCAGAGATGGTCTGTATGTCTGTCTGTAACGCTTTTACGCCTAAACAGCTGGATCGATTGAGATGAAATTTGGTATAGAGATAGTTCGAGGCCCTGGAAAGGACATAGACTACTTTTTAACCAACTGCGCAAAAGGAGGGTTATGATTTTACGCGATAACGACTTTTACGCGGTCGAAGCCGCGGGGAACAGCTAGTTAGTTATATTTAATATTTTTATATGCAGGTACACAGCAGGTACGCATAAAAAAAATAAAAAAAAAGTTAAATATGCATCTGCTTGCCGAGAAAAAAATGTACACCCGCAGTTCTAAACTTAGAATGGCGGGTGTACATACTTAATTATATAATATTTTATCCGAGAAAGTAAAATGAATTTCATTAATGGTATACTAAGGTACACTGGAGGTACACATATTTACAAAAAAAAACAATTGTAAAATACGCATCTCCTGATGGGAAAAATGCACACCCGCAGTCTTAACTGTAGAATGGCGGGTGTACAAATTGTACTATATATTTTTTTATCAAAAGAAGTACACTGAATTTCATTAAGAGTACACTGAGGTACACTGCAGGTACCATCTTTGTGTAGAAGAGCAGCTCGATTCCGTGCTGTACACCCGTGGTCCTAACGCACATAATATTTCAAAGATAGCTATTTCATAGGAAATAGTAAACAAATAGTCCATATTTTAGATTTTTCTCCAGTATAAACAATTTACGTACAAACACACAATTTATGTTGCAGACGTAGATATCGTGTTTATAATGTCATCATTTAAATGTCATCAATATTCTGAAAAAGAAATTAAACATAGAGTTCACAAACTCTTTTTGAAATATATACTGCACCTACAGTAGAGGATCTATACAAGGATAGTTAACACTCACTAACAACGTTCATAGGCTGCGGTGACCACCGGTCCTTCTGGTGGGCCGTATGCTTGTCTGCCACCTTAGTGGTATAAAAAAAAAAAAAAAAAAAAAAACACTATAGTTTAGGGTGTCAAGCCGCCACTAGCTGGTAGCAGGGTTCCATACCTATCGATTTAACCCCCATGTATTTTTTACGATTTTTTGTAGCTTTCGAGATATAATGTTCTGTATAATTCCCTATTTTTTTATTATCGATTAAAATTTTTACATCTCGTATCAAAGTTAGGAAGGAGATTATTTTGTCCATAATACTGCAATCAATAGGCATTATAATAATTAAAAAATATCCAAGAAAAGTCGAACCAAAAAGAAGAAAGCCACGTGGACACGTAATTATAAAAAATAACGAAAAAAAATTATATCTCGAAAACTACAAAAAATCGTAGAACATACATGGGGGTTAAATCGATAGGTATGGAACCCTGCTACCAGCTAGTGGCGGCTTGACACCCTAAAAGAAACACCCAGTATATATCACGGTTTATTGGTAACGTTCGTGGCCCCACGGTTTCAGTTTTCTGTAAACGATAACTGCAGTAAGCGACTTTCAATAGGAGCCAGTCCTTGGATGGGTGACCATCCATGTGATCAATTTGTGACATTTATTTGAGCGTTTCCGTGCTTTGGAAGGCACGTTAAGCCGTTGATCCCGGTTGCTAGTAAAATGGCAGTCGTTAAGCCAAGTTGAAAGCCTTTTTAGGCGACTTGAAAAATTTTAACAGCAGGCCACTCCACAACTCGTTTGCTCCACCGACCATCGGCATTGGATCTCCTACAGAGATGTGGCCAGCCCACTTCCATTTTGCTGCTCCTCTGGTTTTGTAGGCTCTTGGCATATTGTTCGGCAATGAATTGAAAAAAAAAGGGAGGGGACACTTGAGCCAGGTGGATCAAATCTCCCGTAATAAAGTGTACCAAGTATACCCTGAGCTATTTGAGGTTATAAACAAAAATATTTTCAAATGTTTATAATATTACCACTTTATTACGTAAAGAATGGCTAATAATATAGATAATGGCTCGTATTAAATGCATACACACTTAAAAGTCCTATTTTAAATAAATGTTTAGTCACAATAAAAACTCATCAAAATTTTCTTTGCGCCGCAACAATTACTTACTCGCCCGCCATTTGCCAAAGTGTTAAATATGATAGCTTTATCATCTTCAAAAAGTTATCGTGTACCATATACAATCGACATTGCCACTATATAAGTAAATAAGACTTATACAGGTTCTGTAAAATCTTGTGTACCTAGTCTCCTGTAGGGATCAAGTATCCCCAGTTTCCCCTATACGTTTCATTTTTAATCTTAGAAAATATGGTCCTGTTTCCCACTTTCGCAAAGAACTCAAGTGGCTCCCAATCCGTCTTCGCCGGAACACTCGAATCCTCTGCCTCCTTTTCAATATCCTTCACAATCCATCTTCTCCGTCTTATCTGAGGGAACGGTTTTCCTTTTTTCGCTCTCGTGATGCTCCCTGTCGCTCAAATCTACGCTCAGTTCTCAAAACCCCTAATCATAAAACCGATTTGTACTCCTATTCCTTCTCAGTACATGCAGTCATATTGTGGAACTCTCTTCCACCTGTTGTCAGAAACAGCAGAACTATTACTAATTTCAAAAGGAAAGTCCGTGATTACTATTTGTCTACACTGTAAATTTGTATTCTGGTATGTACATAAATAAATAAACATTAGACTATTTTATTCCAAATTTCACAGGAGTATTCTTAAAGGTAACTACGTGCTTCAGGTTTTTAAAAATTCAATCCCTAAGAGGGGGAAATGTTTCCAATAGGGTTGATAGCTCAAAATATCAATATGGGTATCGTTTTCATACAATGGGACCAAAATTAAAATATAATGTAGCCGACATGAACGCCCCTGGTGAGGAATGCTAATTACGAAGATTGCATAGATTTGGAAATTGAACGGTTGTAACATACACGCTGATTTACAGCCACACGTTATTCAGACTTGAGAATGGAATCAATTAAAGTAATTATAAGATTACAAATACCTTCTAAATTGAACAGTTCACAAACATACTAGTACGGGAGTAAATTTGACGGAACGGGTGATATACTCTCTCATAAGTGACCCAAACGAAGTTGCGCGGGTCAGCTAGTAACTAATATTTGTAAGTACGTTCTAATTAATATCTAAAAATAATTCTGGCTTGTGGCCCGCGACCCCATGACTGAAACATGTTTGTGGCGCTGATATAAAAAACCGGCCAAGTGCGAGTTGGACTCGCATGAAGGGTTTCTTAGCAGCAAGTTACATAATATAAAAGTTCTTATAGTTCGTTGTAACTTTGACTGATGTTTTAACACGTTCGCAGTGGTAGTGATTTCACTAACCAGAAATTGTGGTTTATGACGTATTAAAAAAAACTACCAGCTCTATCTCTTTCAAACTAATTTTCGTTGGTAGTTTTTATGGCAATGTACATCATATATTTTTTTTAGATTTATCATTCTCTTAGTTTAGAAGTTAGAGGGGGGGGGGGGACACATTTTTCCACTTTGGAAGTGTCTCTTGCGCAAACTATTCACTTTAGAAAAAAATGATGTTAGAAACCTCCATAGAATTTTAAAGACCTATCTTTAGATACCCCAAACGTATGGATTTGATGAAAAAAAAATTTTGAGTTTCAGTTCTGAGTATGGGAACCCACAAAATTTACTGCTTTTTTTCTAGTTTTATATAAGAATCTTAATGCGGTTCACAGAATACATCTACCTACCAAGTTTCAATAGCATAGACCTTATAGTTTCGGAGAAAATTGGCTGTGACACACGGACGGGCAGACAGACGGACAGACAGACAGACAGACGGACATGACGAATCTATAAGGGTTCCGTTTTTGCCATTTGGCTACGAAACCCTAAAAAGGTTGAGACTGTACCATGCTGGTTGCCAACCTTTACTAAGTAGTTGACTTTCCTTTCAATGCTTCTCTACATTTCGCATTGTAGATATCTTACAAAATACTTTTCACGTTCTGGTGCCCGCTTCGATTCAACGGCGTGTGCCCAAAGAGGTGCAGCACAGCTCAAATAGAAGTTTCCGTGACATTGATTGACTGTCGTAATCAGACCAAATCCCATCATAAATAAATAAATATTCACGGACATTTCACGCAACGCTATCTGATCCCAAAGTAAGCTAGGAATAACCTTCGGATGGGGCCACCTGCGGGATCCAGCCTACAGGTGGGGGGCGTCAACATCGGCATCGAGCCCTCGATGAAGTATCTGGGGCTCGTACTCGATGGCCGGTGGAACTTCGGACATCATTTCCGAAGTTTGGTCCCAAAACTGAGGGGAGCATCGGCCGCACTCGCGCGGCTGATGCCCAACATCAGGGGACCCAACGCTCCCTACAGGAGGCTGTACCTTGGGATCGTGCGAAGCATGGCCCTGTACGGGGCTCCCGTATGGGCGGAGACCCTGACGGCCAGCAATGAGGCTAGACTGATGAGCCCGCAGAGAGTGATGGCCGTCAGGGTGATAAGAGGATACCGCACGATCTCCGGTGAGGCGGCATGTCTCCTAGCCGGGACCCCTCCATGGGACCTGGAAGCGAGAGCCCTTGCGTCACTGTTCAGATGGCGCAAGGAGGCGCTGGAGCGGGGCCAAAGGCCTGCGTCTCGAGAAATCGAGGCCCAGCGGACCCTGCTCCACCAGGAAACCCTGGAGACATGGAAGATGCGACTTGAGCAACCAAAGGGGGGATTCGCCACAATCGCGGCCGTCAGACCGGTCATGGACGAGTGGCTGGAGAGAAGACACGGTGCTCTCTCCTACCGGTTGACACAGATGCTTGCCGGGCACGGTAGCTTCGGTAGGTATCTGTGGCGAAAACACCGGGAAACCACGGCCAAATGTCAGCACTGCGAGGACCGCAGCGATGACACGGCGCTCCACACGCTGGTGGAGTGCACGGCGTGGGCACAACAGCGACACGTCCTCGTAGTGGGTCTGGGCGTGGACACTCTCTCGCTTGAGGCCATGGTGCGAGCCATGCTCTCCAGCGGGAGTAAGTGGGACTGCGCCGCCTCTTTCTGCGAGCAGGTCATGCTCGCGAAGGAGGCGGCGGGCCGGGTGCGGGAGAGAACTCTCCCACCCGAGTTCCGCAGTCGGCGCCCTGGGCGCCGCCGACGTGTCTTCGCCGAGGACTATCGGCCTCCATGACCGGGGGTCTGAGGACGGTGAGAGGGCCGCTCACCGTCCTTACAGAAGCAGACCCATGACGGCAGCGTGACGTGAGCACTCACGCACGCCCCCCCTTAGAAGCGGGGTCACACCCGAAACCCCCCATTGACGCGGGATTGCACCCGAACCACCCTCTGGGCGAGGCCGTAATGGCGGCCGTAGGTCTGTTGGGAGTCACGGGACATCCTTCCTGAGGGCTTACACGGGGCTCTCAACCATAGGCTGTTGGGCGTTACGTGAGGTTTTTTAGCCGGTAAGAGTCCGGCATAGCATCCTACGAGGATTTTCCCTCACGTTAAAAAAAAAAAAAAAAAAAAAGCTAGGAATAACCTGCTTGTGTTATGGGTATCAGACCACGGAAATTAATACTTATATACTTTTTAAATACATACATATTATAAATAGAAACACCCAGACTCTTGAGACAAACATTTATGGGTCACACAAATATTTGTCTCCGGTGGGAATCGAACCCACGACCTCCAGCGCCGCAGGCGGTATCACTACCGACTGCGCCACGGAGGCAGTCTATCTACAGCTTAAGATGTGATCAGGTTGAAGAGATCCGCGCTCTCCTTTCCGATCCCCAACAACGCGTGCCGGGCAGAGGTGCCACTCACACACAGTGGAGAGAATCTTCGCCAGAACTGAGCGTTTTAAAAGATCGTTCCTCTGTCGAACTATAAAACCTGGAACGACCTGCCCGCACACGTGATTCCCTCCTCTTGCAATCCCGGGTTCTTCGCCAACTGAAGCACCACTGTCAGAAGTCTTACGGACTGTGAGAATGGTCCCCAATCGCTAGATGCGCCACGGCTTTCCATCAGTGGTGACGTCAACCTGGCGAGCATAATATATAAAAAAAAACATCCCCTAAAACATGTTCAATGTGGTCTCTCCACTTCTTAACTAAGCTCCAGTATCTTCGAGTTCTCTGCTTATGTCTATACTGTACTATCTTCACGCCAAATCCCTTGCGGGGTAGGCAGAAAGAACCGAGCGCCACACGGCACGGTCCATACACACCTCATTTGCTTCTTCAACTTTCATTTTTCTTTTCATGCATGCACGTCGGTTCCTACGGCTCTTGACACCACCCTCAACTAACACATGGTTATTTTGGTCGTGGTAGGTGTGTCGTGGCCTTCCCCGACTCCTACGTCCATCCAATTTCGCGTTGTATATCTATTTGTTTTGTCATTCTTTCATCTCCCATTCGTTCCACATGCCCGAACTATTGTAGCATGCCCTTCCTTACTTTAACCCCGACACTCTCTTTCAGACCAACTCTCTTTCTTACATCTTCATTCCGAACGCGATCTGCGAGCGTTACTCCGCAGATTTTGCATAGCGCGCGCATCTCGACCGCGTTTATTCTACTTTCATGCGTTTCCTGCCATACCCAACTCTCGCTTCCATACGTTAGCGTAGAGCGTAGGTATCAGCACCGCATTGTGTACTACGAGCTGGGCCTTTTGACTTAAGGCCTTGGTACCTAAAAGTTTGCCTAACGCTCCATTCACACTATTGCCCGCAGTTACCCTCTTTTCTACATCAGCGGTGTACCGTCCATCCCTGCCAAATGCACATCCAAGATATACAAACTCATCCACCGGTTCCAGCACTACATCATTTACCTTGTCACCTCGTCAACTGACGAAGCGAATGCGCCACCATGGCAACGGGAAAGAGGGCAAAATGTCGCCCCTCTTTCGAAGAGAAGTATTGCGTAGAGAAAGAAAACTCGAAATGAAACCTGGTTGTCAGTAAAATGACAATCGTAGCTAAGTTGAAGGCCTGATGGGCGGCTTGAAATATTTCTACGACAAAGTTGTGTGAAGGTATCTATATACCTACATTTTGCACACAAGAATCTTTCATATTTTGAATCTGTCTGTATCGGGTAATTTTCTTTATACCACTAGAGTGGCAGACAAGCGTACGACCCCACCAGATGTACCTGTGGTCACCGCAGCCTATGGACGTTTGCAACACCAGAGGCGCCACAATCGCGCTGCCGACCCTGTTAAAACCTTCTAGGTCCCCTTTTGAAGAACCCCATGCTGTAGGCGTTTGGGAAAACCGAGGCAGGGAGATCATTCCACAACCTAAGCGTACGCGGAAGAAAGCCTCTATCGGTCTCACCGTGCTCGAGCTGTAATCTGGGCTGGACCGATTTTAAACGAGGCTTTCACTGGCAGGTACCTGATCTGGTGTTATAATGAGTAGGTAACTTATCATCATGCTACTAATCAAACCTATGTCAACAAATCGTATCGAATTCCATACATAATTCCAAAACTAACGGGTTAGAGGTATGGAGTGCAACGTGTAGTGTTCAAGGACTGCCACGGGCAAAGACGGGGAGGCACAGCTAGCTATATGTAAGTACCTATAGGAAGTGTCTATAGCTATTATATTTATGTTGATGTTAAAACATCAACATAAAAAAGACTAGGTATAGACTAAAGTCTGTACCTAGTCTTTAAAGTTTTGAGTGCTACTAAAAATACACCGTTTCCTGTTAAATTGGTTAATAAGCATAACACTAAGTGCTGGTGTGTGTGTGTTGTGTATGCTCTGAGTCGACACTTTTCTATATGCGCACCGACCTGGTGAAACCATTTACCCAAATAATACTTATGATACCTACATACATACGAATAGTCACGCCTTTATCCCCGAAGGGGTTGGCAATAGCAGAAAGAAAGAAAGAAAAGAAAGAAAAATAATTTGTTCTCAGCAAGGACACAATAAAAGTACCTAATACATGATATATTAGGTACTTATGTATAGCAAACAGATAACATTGATATCCCCACATGAGACAAAAATGGTCCCTAGCTCAGCTTTGATGCTACTTCGCGTAATTAGCGAGTTAGCGCTGGTTTTCGTAATTAGCGAGTTGCGCTGGTTAGCATTAGTATACACCCGCATTACCTTATAGTTTTATGTCCCACGTAATAGGTGGTGAGCCTATATTGCCTTGTGAAATGGACGTGACGACCCGCAGTTGAAATTTTTCAAGCCGTCCTTAAAGCCTTCAACTAGTTCAACTTGGCTTAACGATTGTCATTTTTCGGACAACCAGGTTTCATTTCAAGTTTTCCTTCTCTACGCAATGGATCGTTTTATGAAAGTGTTTCTTTAGGCGCCTCTTACGACACCCTCGGGATGAAAAGGGGATTTGGCACTCTTTCCCGTTATCGCACGCGGATGATATGATACCTGCCAGACCTTTTTAGATCGATTTTTAAGAGGGTTCTCTTCTTGAACATTTCTGAACTCGTAATTCAAACTGTAAGTGGGTCTATCTAATACCAGCTTCGTTCTCTTTTGCTAATGCTAGCCATTCTGGAGTGCGAACGGCTTTAAACGGATCTGACTTTATTTCTTCATTATTACTAATAAATAAATAAATATTTACGGACATTTCACACAACGCTATCTGATCCCAAAGTAAGCTAGGAATAACCTGCTTGTGTTATGGGTATCAGACCACGGAAATTAATACTTATATTGGGTGTAGCAAAATTACCTATCCAAGTTTCGTCACGTGACGTGGCATCAGTCAAGAAACATTACAAAAATGAAGAAAAAAAAATCACATGAATACTTTAACAGCCGTTTTAAAGGTCCTATAAATTTTAATTTTCACCCTTTCTATCGCTACTGAGCGGCAGTAGAAAGCGACAACGACAGCCAGACGGGTGCTCTGTGTTTGTTTTGCCACAGCGACCATGTTACCTCGAATTGCCGCGGTAAAAAATGAATTCTTACCAGACTCTTGAGACAAACATTTATGGGTCACACAAATATTTATCTCCGGTGGAAATCGAACTTACGACCTCCAGCACCGCAGGCGGTATCACTACCGATTGCGCCACAGAAGCAGTCAAAATCATTCTTTCATCCCTACGAATAACGTATTAGTAATAATTTTCGTCAGTGAATCTTTTTAATTTTAAAATTATAATATTACTTACTTACATATTTATATGATACATAATTATAGCTGAGTTCCTCCTCTGCCGGAAACAACAATATCCTACTCAATATTCTCCCATTTCAAGTTGTTTTATCTTCACACTTCACTTCGTCATCACTATTGTCAAAATGGAGGCTATGCAAAGCAGTATTGTAGTCCTGGCCGAATCCCTCAACAAGAGAATGGATGCATTCGAAACACAGGCCTTGAAGTCACCAACTACATCAGTAAGTCTTCCAGGGTTGAACAGTGAATTCTCCAGTTTTCGAGTATTTGTTACTCAATCCCTGAGGCTGTTGCAACAGCAGATGGAGGCATTGACACATTTACTTGATAATGTGGAGATGCAGCGGCGCAGGAAGATATTGCTCCTTCACGGGGTTGATGAGAAGAAAGATGAAGATCCTGTTAGCACAGTTGTAGATACCATCAAAAAGCATCTGAATATGCAGGACTTTAACACCAGTAGCATTAGCCGTTGTCAACGATTGGGCCGTGCAACCTCAAGCAAGAAGCCTCGGCCACTCCTCTTCAAGCTTCATGACTCGTCGGTGCGAGAAAAGGTATGGTTTACAAAATCCAAATTGAAGGGCTCTGGTATCACAATGACCGAGTTCTTGACCAAAACAAGGCATGATGTTTTCATGACTGCACGTGAAAAATTCGGAGTTGCAAAGTGCTGGACAAGGGACGGTGTCATCTATGTGTTGGGGGCTAACGACGTTCGACACAGGATAGTGTCCTTTGCTGATCTTAACAAAATCGGCGAAGTTCCTGCAACGGCCACGACTGCAAGGGTGCCCGTAGCTAAGTCCAAACGTGCGGTGACGGCAAGGAAGTGAAGTTGACCTCATTCTAACTTTCTGTGGCCCAGGTGGTTAGATAAGTCTTATATTTTCATCACTATAATCTGTATCTCTCAGTAATTCTTCAGCTAGTAGTTTTTTAATGATAATTCTGTTTATATAACTCCTTTTCTTTACTCATGTAAACAAATTCATTCTACTTGAATATTACTTTCGCTTTTAGGTACATAATTTTTATCAAAACTCACAAAACTGGTAGTAATACTTGTTATTTGTAAAATAAGCTAAATCAAGGTAATATAAGATAACATTGGCTGACAGCTGACAGTTGACACTAGTGACAGACTGTGGGTAGACGCGTTTCATTTTTTTTTTTTTTTTTTTTTTTTAATTCCTGTTTATTTTGGCACTTTTCGTTGGTCTTTTGAGCCACTTACATGTGATTTTTTCACAGGTGTTTCTTAATATTGTAAATTTTAATACTGCACTTTGAATAGTATAGCAGGGTCAGCCACAGGGTGTTTATTAGTTTTCTTGTGATTCGCCTGGGCCGCTATAATAGATTTATAAGTTTATTAAATTATTTAAGAACATTTATTAGTAAATTGGCACCGGCAGATGAGGATTTTGTGTATTTGTGAATATTCATATATATTTATTTATATTCTTATTTTTATTTTTTACTACATATTTGGTTATTTATCATAGCTTATACCTATATATATATATATATACATAGTAATATATTAATTATCTTATTTTTATGTCTTCGTCCGACAGTTCGCAGAATGTACCTTCACTTGCAGGGTTCCTGTCGTCTCAGTTCTCGGATGTTATTAGGAATTTCAATGTGATTCATATAAATGCTCAAAGTATTCCGGCTCATATAACAGAAATGCTGGCGTCTTTTGACTGCACAAATATACACGCTATACTTGTCTCAGAAACATGGTTAAAACCATCTATGTCTTCCACTCCTTATTTTTTGCCAGGATTCAACCTCATCCGTAACGATCGCGGCCCGGATGGTTATGGTGGTGTGGCTATTTACTTACGGTCTCACTTTTCTTATACTGTTGTAAGTTCTTCACCGCAGCCGCCTCTACCGTATTCTGGGGAGCATCTTTTCCTTGAGGTTGAACTCTTCCACAGCAAAATTCTCCTCGGTGTCTACTACGGGCCTTCTTCCAATGTAAATTACTTTTCTTCACTGGAAACCCTTCTAGAAAACTTTGCTTCTATGTGCAGTCACACAATAATCTTGGGTGATTTCAACACCTGTCTGCTGAAAAACGACACCCGCTCCTCTACTTTTCAATCTATTATTCAATCCTGTAACCTTTCAATTCTCCCCTCTATTGCTACCCATTATTTTCCAAACAAACCTCCTTCGCTACTTGATTTGAAAATTGTGTCCTCACCAAGTAGAGTGGCTAAGCACGGTCAGCGCTCGGCAGGCGAGTTTTCTTACCATGACTTACTTTTTCTATCTTATCGCCTTCGTCTGCCTAAACCTAAACCCCAATTTCTAGCGCTGCGCAACTTTAGTGGTATAAGTGTCGAGGAATTGCGTAGGGACGCCGTGGCCATTGATTGGGATCCGCTTTTTAATTCAAATTGCGTTGATGCCAAAGTTGAAATGCTCACTTCCAATTTGATAGCCCTATACGATGTACATGCTCCAGTTCGCAAAATTAAAATGAAACACCTACCATCCCCTTGGCTCACGAGTGAGATCAAAGCACTCATATCTCGAAAAGCTACAGCCAAATCGAAATATAAACATCGACCAACAGACACAAATTGGGAAAAATATACCCTTATTAGAAATTACTGCAACAAGGTGGTAAGGAATGCTCAACGCCAACATATTCACAGCTCTGTTGAAAACGGAGATCCAGCAAAAGTCTGGAAATTTCTACGATCTTTGGGAGTGGGAAAATCTAATCAAGACTCAATGCCTAAAACTTTAAATCTGAATTCACTCAATCAGCATTTCTCTGCTTCGTCAAATATGAATAGAATGACAAAAGAAACGACACTTAATCATCTTTCATCAATATCCCCTCCCAACTGTTCTCCTTTCTTTTTTAGTCAATTATCTGCTTGTGATGTTAAGAGAAGTATAATGTCCATCAGCTCCAACGCTGTAGGTACTGATTGTCTAGGCCGCAATATGATTGTTCCTATTATTGACGAAATACTTCCAGTTATCTCTCACATTTTAAATTTCTCAATAATAAATAGCATATTTCCCGCGGCTTGGAAAAGCGCCCAGATTATTCCCATAGCTAAAAAGAAAAACCCTTCCTCCTTTTCTGATTACCGTCCTATTTCTATTCTCCCTTTCCTTTCTAAAGTCATCGAACGTCTCCTTTCCGATCAACTTTTAAGATACCTATCTCAAAACCAACTACTCAACCCATTTCAATCTGGTTTCCGTACTGGTCACAGCACAACCACAACTTTAACTCATATTGCGGATGACATGAGAAGTGCTATGCAAGATGGCAACCTGACAGTACTGGCACTGCTTGACTTTAGTAATGCCTTTAATACGGTGGACTTTGACATTTTACTCGGTATATTGGCCTCCCTTAACATATCTCCAACAGTGATTGATTGGTTTCATAGTTACCTATATGGCCGCCGGCAACGTATTGTAATTGACGATACCTCCTCGTCTTGGTGCGATACATCTGCTGGTGTGCCTCAGGGAGGCGTTTTATCTCCATTACTCTTCGCTGTTTTTATAAACTCAATTTCAAACAACTTATCTTCTTCCTACCATCTTTACGCAGACGACCTTCAAATATATTCTCAAGCTCCTTTACATAAACTGAGCGAGGCCGTTGATAATATTAATGATGATCTGCGTACTATTTGTCGCTGGAGTGATTCGTATGGCTTAAAGGTGAATCCATCAAAGACACAGGTCATCGTGATTGGCGGTTCCAGGATGGTGCCCAAAATTGACTGGTCGCAACTTCCTAAAGTGACGTGTGACGGTATTAATATCACATATAGTGCTAAGGTCAAGAACTTAGGCATTTATTTAGATTCATGCTTATCCTGGGGGCCTCAGCTGCAAGAGCTGAGTCGTAAAATCTATGCTGCGGCGGGATCATTGCGCAGGCTACGAAATTTTCTACCTATAAAAACTAAGGTTGCGCTTGTGCAATCACTTCTTTTCCCCATCCTCGATTATGCAGACGTCAGTTATCTAGACCTAAACGAAGACCAACTAAATAAACTTGAGAGACTCCAAAACTTCTTTATAAGATTTATATTTGGACTACGCAAATATGATCACGTTTCCGAATTCAGAAAAAAGCTCAAGTGGTTACCTATCCGCCTTCGCCGGAATACCCATATCCTCTCCTTATTATATAACATACTTTTTAACCCTAACACTCCTTTCTATCTAAAAAATCGCTTTGATTTTTTGTGTAACTCCCACAATAAGTTCCTGAGATCGTCGGAGAATCTGAGACTGAAGATGCCCGGGCATTCCACTAACTTTGTGGATAAATCGTTCACTGTCCAAGCAGTTAGGTTGTGGAATGCACTGCCAGTTCCCATTAGACGTGCACAGAGTTTAGCAACATTTAAGATTCTAGTAAACAATCATTACTTAAAGGATATTGGCTATACTTAGTGTTTCCATCTTCTGAATAGTTTCTGTATATGTATATTATACATTTAAAAGAGTGTAAGTGTATGTTTATGTGTATTTGTGTATGTATATGTCAGTAATTTATGTATTTGAATGTATGTATATATTATAATATTTTTATGTAGATATATAAATGGATATGTATATATATGTGTATGTGTGTGTGTATGTATATATATATATATGTATGTGTGTGTGTATGTGTGTGTGTATATATGTATATATATATTCATAGTTATGTATGTATTTCATATCCCTTTATTGTTCCTTTTGTGTACATTATGTATACGTTTAGTTTATGTTAATAAAACGTTAGTATTTCAACGTAATACCATGCTGCCCCTAGTTAAGTTCGTATAAAGTCTCCATCCAAAGGTTGCCTTGAAAAAATCGCCTTGTGCGATAAGGCCGCCTATTGTATAACCTGTATAATATTGTCTACGTATATAAAATGTAACTGTATGTTTTGGTGTTACAATAAAGCATTACTAACTAACTAATAACAATCCTCTAGGATATTCTCTAGCATTGTTCTTCTTAGCTTCATCCCAACCGCACCGTATCGTCACGGACTAATTTTTCGGGTCCACTGTTTTAATTGTCACTGTTTGGTTTTAATGAACTAATGTAGTCAGGCATTACGTGACGAAATTCGGTACTGTAAACTCTTACTATCTATTATTATAAATGCGAAAGTTTGTGAGTGTGGATGTGTGGATGTTTGTTACTCTTTCACGCTCTAACGGCTAAACCGATCTGGCTGACATTTGGTACGGGTATAGATTGCAGTCTGGAATAACACGTAGGCTATTTTTTTTATCCCGGGAATAGGTCCCATGGGAAGCGGTAACAGAAACAAAAGTTTACGCGGGCGACAAACAAATGATGATCGGCGAAACAAATGAAGATCGACAAAATAAATGACGGTCGGATAAACAAATGACGATCAGCAAAACAAATGACGGTTGTATAAACAAATGACGAACGGCAAAACAAATGACGGTCGGATAAACATATGCAGATCAATAAAACAAAAGACTATAAGCAATTTGATAAGGTCAAAAAATACTTGCAGCCATATTTTGTAATCAAGATGTGATTGCCATTCAAAATAAAACCGGCCAAGTGCGAGTTGAACTCGCCCATGAAGGGTTTCGTAGCAGCAAGTAACATAATATAAAAGTTCTTATAGTTCGTTGTAACTTTGATTGATATTTCAACACGTTCCCAGTGGTAGTGATTTTTCTAACCGAAAATTGCGGTTTACGACGTATTAAATAAAAACTACCAGCTCTATCTCGTTCAAACCAATTTTCGCTGGTAGTTTTTTATGGCAATGTACATCATATATTCTTTTTAGATTTAATCAGTCTCTTAGTTTAGAAGTTAGACACATTTTTTCACTTTGGAAGTGTTTCTTGCGCAAACTATTCACTTTAGAACAAAACAATGTTAGAAACCTCATCGCATCTTTGAATCGCATTTTTGAAGACCTATCTATAAATACCCCACACGTACGGGTTTAATGAAAAAAAAAAATTGAGTTTCAGTTCTGAGTATGGGGACCCCCAAAATTTAATGCTTTTTTTCTAGTTTTATATAAGAATCGTAATGCGGTTCACATACATCTACTTACCAAGTTTCAATAGCATAGGCCTTATAGTTTCGGAGAAAAGTGGCTGTGACACATGGACGGACAGACAGACAGACAGACAGACAGACATGACGAATCTATAAGGGTTCCGTTTTTGCCATTTGGCTACGAAACCCTAAAAATAGGTACAAGCAAATCTCGACCTTAATGACTTTCTCTCAAAACGTGCTTTTAGGCGTTTATAGACATCACTGATCAGCTGATCACGAATATATAAAAAATAAATAGATATTATGCATGCTCATAAGGTTAAAATTTGCTTGCACCAAGTTTTTGTAATCTAGATGCTATAACCATTAAAAAAAATAGGTGCAAGCAATTCTCGACCTTATGAACATGCATAATATTTATTTAATTTTTACATATTCGTGACCAGTGAAGTATATAAACGTCTAAAAGCACGTTTTGAGAGAAAAGTCATTTAGGTCGAGAACTGCGTGCAGCAGTTTTTTTGAATGGCAATCACATCTAGATTACAAAATATGGCTGCAAGTATTTTTTGATCTTATCAAATTGCAATCGGTTGAGTAGAACCGGAAATATGACCAAAAATATAATACTACCCGTTCGCTCTAACTTTGCCGCTGGCGTAGAGGCGTATACCCGAATTGTTAATTAGACGAAGTAAAATGACAGTAGCTAATGTCACTTCGTCTTAGAAAATAAGCAACATTGTATGAAGAAGTGACATTAGTTGCTGTCAATTTACTTCGTCTAATTAAAAATTCGACTTTAGTATGGAGCCGAGCGGCAAAGTTAGAGCGAACGAGCAGTAATTAAGGTTGAATTTCGGTGTAGTCCCTTCACTACAAAAAAATAATTAACTCCACTTCTAAGATAACTAAAAAGTTTTAAATAAACTTAATTATCAAGAATACAAAAACCCGACTGCAAAGTAAAATAAAAATACAACTGGAAGCAAGCTCTACATTTCTTTTGTAATTTTCTTTAGCTACTTACTGTTTTACATTGTCGGCAATATTTGCAGGCAGGAACAAGCTATGGAAACATTTAGCCATTTTTCGAACCACCAATTGCTTGACATGGCATGTTCCTGCTGGCAAATGTAAAGTAAAACAATAAGTAGCTAATGAAAATTACAAAAGAAATGTATTTTGCCTTTGGTTTTTTGAATTTTATTAAATTAAATAAAAAAATTGTTTTTTGCTTTTCAGTTTTATTTTTACTTTTTAGTCGGGTTTTTTGATTTCTTAATAATTAATTTTATTTTTTGTTAATTAAATTATTTGTTTCTTGAAAATCACGTTTTCTTCATACCTATCTCAAAAACTAAACCTGATACAAAAAATCCAACTTCAGATCTGAAATCAGCACCCCGAAACCACCATCGTAGTTCCCGTTCCCGTGAAAATACGGGAATAAAATATAGCCTATGTTCACCACAAAGAGTGTAGCTTCCCAACAGCAAAAGAATTTCTTAAATCGGTCCAGTAGTTCCGGAGCCTATTCATATTATGCAAACAAACAAACAAACAATCGAATATTTCCTCTTTATAATTTAGTATAGATATAGATTAGTCTTAATACTGCATGCAACAAAAATTATGTTATCTTGGCTTTTATCTACATTATCTTTCCAGATTAAATATTTAATTAAATTTTTTGATTCAATCACTAGAACTAATCTATACATAGTATCATTTAAACTATCCCGTTTGACACTTCTATGAAGGTACCTATAATAAAAATATATCGTTAGTTAAATTTTGAGAATAACTAATCCAGTCATTCTCGAAATTTCCGCTTAGCGATAATTCGAATAATAATAAGTCGCTTTAAGCTTGGGGAGGTTTTTATGAAAATAATTCATACATACATACACATGATTATGGTCACGCCTTTATCCCCGCAGAGGCATATAATATGCCCACATTTCACCTTTTTAGATTTTGTCCCACTTAAGGTGATGAGCCGTATTGCCGTATTGAAATGGACAGGCGCAGGTTGTGACTGGCTGCTGTTAAAATTGTCAAGCCGCATATAAATGCCTTCAACTTGATTTAACGACTGCCATTTTACTGGCAACCGGGACCAACAGCTTAACGTGCCTTTTGAAGCACGGAAACGCTCAAATAAATGTCACAAAGTGGTCACATGGATGGTCACCCATCCTCGGACCGACCATAGTGAAAGTTGCTTACTGCAGTGATCGTTTACAGAACACTGAGTCCGCAGGGCCACGAGCGCTTCTATTATGACATGATATTATGAAAAGTACCTATAAGAATAAGTAAAATATTATGAAAAGAAACATTAGAAAATATAAAATGTCTCGGCAGACAACGAGCAAAACAAAAATGTACACAAATCAAGTACTTTTTACCTACATTGAATTAATAATTTACGAGTAGGTACTCATGAGGTGCAACGAGGGTTGGAAGTTATTTACGGACAAAGCCGTGGGAACGGCTAGTAAGATAAACGATTACTGTAAGTATTGACACAGCCATTTCTGTGATGGATGAACGTTTGTGGTATTTTTTGTGGTGTTGGTTCTTCAGCCAAGATGAAGGAGCCAGTGGCGGATACAGGGTAGGGGCGCGGGGGGCGCCCCCCCCCCCCCCCCTTGGGTGCCGCACTCACGCGTCGTTTGTGCGCGCCGCGCCAGGTCACCCCAAATTTTGGTCTTTAACTATATGCTTCCTCTACATTACTCGCGAAATTGGACGAATACGATAGTGTAGAGGGGCACTTCGTCAAAATTTTTCTTTGCCTCAGGCGACTTCGCCGAACAACTTTGTTCAATTTCGCGAGTAATATACATACATACATATACTCACGCCTTTATCCCCGAAGGGGTAGGCAGAGACCTATACCGGCCCACATTTCACCGTGTACAATTCGGTCCCACGTAACATGAGCCCATCGCCGTGTTGAAATGGACCGCCGCCGTCAGAGCCTCGTCCGTTGTTCAGCAGGTGCACGAGCTTGCACGTGAGGTTGACTTGGGCCCCGAAGGTGTTGATAGGGCCCCACTTCACCCGAGTAATATAGAGGAAGCATATCAATCTTAAGCGGACGGACGACGCGATGTTGTGTACTGTGTATCATCAGTTAATATCAGTTAGAGCAGGATAGATACAGTGTATGAAATACTACGAATGCGACAAGCGTTGCCGGGCATACACTCGACGTATTGATAAACTGACCATACGTCCCGTTTTGAACGGAACTGTCCCATTTTTAGGTCACCTGTCCCGGTATCCCCGAACATAGGGCCGGAACCCTAAATACATACCTTTCCGAAACACCGGGAATTTATTTAAACGAAGTTCGTGAGACACGCGTGGTCGGGGAATCCATAGACAGAAGGTATAAAATAAAAAAATGTTAGACCTCCAAGATAAGATCATCAGACGAAAGGCACATCCCCGTGTTCTGGAGATGCCTTTTGCGCCTACCCGCTCGGTAGCTTTCTGCCCTTTCTTCAAGCAGAGAATCGTTTGAGAACGGTATCATGCGGGCTTGGTTTTTTGTCAGCTCCTTACAGAGCTCCGGGGGTGTCACCCACATTGCTCCCCGGAGAAGCCACGAACTTTTAGGGCGCCCCCGGCCCAATTGACGCGCGACGTGAATAATCTTTGAGAAGAATTCAGGAGGAGGAAGGAACACCGCAGGGTTTAGTGGGTAGGACGGTCCCTATCCGGGACCGGGTGCCCCACACGCCGTTCCTGCTGCCCGTCGTGGCTGTATTGACGGTGCCCAACTGTATTCCCCGCGACATAAAAAAAAAGATATTCTGGTGAAACCTCAGAAATCATTGTCGATTATTTACATTAAGTTTTGGGGGTTTAGGTAGATAGGCGAGGAGAGGAACTATAATATATTAGCAAAGTTACAATCATCTCTGAAAAAACCATTGAACGTTATTGGATGTGGTGCCCATTTGATTCAATCAATCAAATCAGCCTATGGCAGTCTACTGCTGGACTCAGGCCTCTTCCAATTAACGCCACAACACACGGTCCTGCGCCTTCCGCATCCAGTCCCAGCCTGCGACCTTTTCCAAGTCGTCGGTCCATCTGACATGGTGGGTCGGCGTTCTACACTACGTTTGCTGAGTCGCGGTTTCATTGTCGAACCCGTTTTCTCCATTGGCCGTCAGTCTCCTGCAGACGTGACCAGCCCACTGACACGTTGGTGTGCTTATTGTCGACAACTTTGGTTCTCTGCCGGATAACCTCATTTCGGAGTCTATCCCTCAAAGATACTCCAAACATAGCTCGTTTCATAGTTCGCTGCGTTATTTGATTCACAATTGAATAAATTCTGCTGTAGATGGTCTACTTTTAGATTACGAATGTATTGTGGTAAAAATATATTCTTCATTTTATATTTACACTGTTCGAGTTGAAGATCTAAAGGAGTTTAGCGCTCCTGAAGCTGAAATAGAACATTGCTAAATGCTCAGCTATAGTAAAACATGGTGACTTGTATTTTTGCGTGCCTTGGAGAGGTTTTAAAAATATACTAGTCATTAAAATACTATTTTTAATCATGGAGGAAAACAGAATATAATGAAGATTTGGAAGTGGCGACTTGAGCAACTAAGATGGGAAAACGGCACAACCCCGGGGCGATCAGACCGTCATGGACGAGTGGCTGGAGCGGAACCACGGCGCTTTTTCCTACCGGTTTACAAAGATAAGTATCGGGCATGGGTGCTTCGGTAAGTATCTGAGGCGAATACACCGGGAGACTACACTTGAGTGCCACCACTGCAAGGAACGCAGCAAGGGCACAGCGCTTCACACAATTGTGGAGTGCTCAGCGTGGGCGCAACAGCACCTTGTCCTACACAGCACATCCGGTCTGGATATCGAAATTTTCGTGCTGGACACCGGTGCGAGCCTTGATCTCCAGCGGGAGTAAGTGGGCCGGTCGCCGCTACCTTTTTCTGCGAGCTGGTAATGCTCGTGAAAGAGGCAGCGAGGAGGGAGCGGGAGAGTACTCTCCCACCCGAGTTCCGGAGGCGCCACCGACTTGTCTTCGCCCAAGACTATCGGCCTCCAAGACCGGGGGCCTGAGGTCGGCGCGGCGGGAGGGCTGCTTGCCGTCCTTACAGAACCAGGCCAAAGATGGCAGCGTGATGAGACAGTTTGAAGCACGCCTCACCCTTCAATAAGCGGGATAAAACCCTAACCAGCCCCTAAAGACGCGGGTTAGTACCCGAACTCCTAGAATAGGACGCGGTGGTAGCCAAATCCTGAGACATCCTTCCGAGGACTTTCCCGGGGCTCCCAGTCGTAGGTAGTGGTAGCCGTGGTAGGACACCGTGTGGTTTGTCTGTAAGAGTCCGGCACAGCATCTTTTACGGATTTCCACCCTTAAAATTTGCATTAAATAACACTTTTTCTAAATAAAGAATTTCTGTCGATTTTCATTAACCTTATAACTGGGGTATTTTTTTAAAACTTATGTCCCGTTTTGAGTTAAAAAATAAATGGTCAGTTTACGTATTGAGGACACCAGCGCTACCAAGCAGCCAATGCAGAAAACTCTTACGTTATAATGAAACGTAGAAGTAGGAGCAAGGGGAATACCAAAGACCTAGGATTGTCAAGAACTTTAGTAAACTCTTCATTAAAACGAATATCCAAAGCGACATTGTTAGGATCTTATCAAATCTGGTTAGGCAGGGAACATTGTGAACGTTTATGCGTACAGAAAGGTGGCCACCCTAAACCTACTCAAATCAAAGACTTCTATATAAACTGAGGTAGACGTGCCGTACTCTAACAAATGAGATTTCAAAAGCAATCCTTAAATACACACATTAATAAGACTACACTCACTTCAAAATATTTTTTACGTAATTGTAATTTACAATATACGAATAGAAAAAGAGTAAAAGAGAAGGCGTATGGACTCCGATTGCAAGTCGAGCACCTACTCTCGAAGTTTTGACTCACAACAGTGCGAGCAACGCTGCTAATTAGCTCAGTTTATAGGTTTCAAAAATCGGTGCGTAGGGCATGTCTACCTCAGTTTATATAGAAGTCTTTGACTCAAATGGGTCGCAAGTCCTAGACCCCCTCACAGTATTTCCCTCCGTACCACGCTATGAACCCGGCGCGGTGCCCGCACGGTGAATCCATGGAATGCCCCCATAAGACGTGTTTTTCGTTAGGTCCCTTAACTTAAACATTGTATTTTTACATTACCATTTCAAAAAAAAATTTCATAAACTTCACATGTGACTTGATTACTTTTTTATTGCGCTAATAGTAAAGGTAGCTTAAAACTCAAAATATCTTTTGCGCCCCCCTCTTGAGATTTTTCTGTATCCGCCACTGGAAGGAGCCCTGTCCTTCAACTTGGTTTGTTAATATTAAAGCAGGTAAGCAGAATCTGCGGCTTCCATTCCAATGTGGAGATAAGGACGAAATCTTTGTAAGTCTGTATACCTCTGCCAACTCAGTTTTTTTTTTATTTAAAGGCAAAAATGGTATGTCACTTCAAGAAAGAAAGAAAGAAAGAAAAAGAAATTTATTTCACATAGGCACATACAGATGCTCCTGTAAACGTCCGGAATATAAATCAAAATCTACCACCAGTTCACAACGCGACCCACCTGAGAAGAACTGGCAAAAAACTTGGCGGGTTATTCTTTTTAGAGCTCTATTTACAAAATGAATCTTAAAACTATGCATTTTAACAATTTTTTGAGAATCCAGCAGAGCAGGTCATTTCCAGGCTTCTCCATCCAACAAATAATCACCAATTGCATAGTAGCACCTGCAGTACAATTTACTATTTACAACCTATTTAAATTTATTAAGGGACATACTTTTTTTAGCCGAAATCGTTCTCACACTTTGCCGGTTTTATTGAATGTACCATGAACGTTCCAGCTGGACTTGGACCTATCCTACCTGGTCACAAAGCACGAACTGCACAAGCTTGGCTTGGAATCAATGTTCTGGACTTTATAAGAGCTGAAGACTGACCCACATCTAGCGCAGACCTCATCCCTCTCTTTGCTCTGAAATTTCCCATCGAAACAGTGCTGAATTTAATAGATTATTGGGGCCAGAAAAATAAAAGGCCTGTATCATAAAATAATAAAGTAAGTACAGAACGCAATCTCATGTTGTACTTTTTTTTCACACCTACCCTCTGCTATGCACACTCGCGCACAAATCAGTACCTATCGGAAATTAGTACTATGAAAATCTTTTTCGAATCTGTTTAGCGAATTTAGCATGTAGGTTTCCATCTGTACTATCTAATTTGTTCCTGTTTTGAAGCCAAATATGGTCATTTCAAATATATGTTTTTCTCAATGTTGCCATTTCGTATTTAAAAATGCATTTTCATTGGTTACAAATTCTTTAGCCGGATTAGGTAGACTAAAGATCAAAAAGTACATCGAAACGTGTTCAATAATATCTACCAATAATATCTACCAATAATATCTACCAAGTGCCTATATCTAGGACGTGATTATAACTTATTAATGTTTATCAGTAAAATTATAAGTAAACACACTTAACATCGAAAAGCCTTTTAAGTAGATAGCGAGGTATCAGATTTTGTATTATACTTAGATACATATATAAACAAATATAATATATACCTAAAGCAACGCGACCAGTAATAGGTAAATAAATGAAAAAAAACATTGGTGGACGGGATACTCGGGATCGGGAAACGATCGGGATACAGACAGACAGACAAGAAGACAGGCAGACAGTGAAAAAGTAATTAAATTACATTTTCGGCTTCAGTATCGATTTATAGAATGCCCTACAATTAAAATTTTCAAAATTTTGTTGCATGGTAGTGGGAACCCCCGTTAATACCTATTATAGTTTTTTATGTTCTTAGTATTTGTTGTTAGATAGGCAACAGAATTAGTGAAAATTTCAGCTCTCTAGCTATCACCGTTCCTGAGATAAGGATTAAGATATTTTGAACATTAAGTTATTTCGATATCGGGTATTTTGGACTAATATATTTTAAGTATAAAGGCATTATGATTTCTGGTATTGTGATGGTATACCCTTAACGAATCTGGCTGAAGTTTGGTACAGGAAGAGATTATATTTTGTCATAATAACACACAGGCTACTTTTAATTCCGGGAATAAGTTCCCACGGGAAGCGAGTATTTACCTACCTACAATCTTGTAACTAGTATTCTAATAGTTATTGTTTTTTTTATACCACTAAGGTGGCAGACAAGCATAAGGCCCCGCCGTATGCTTGTCTGCCACCATGTTGTCATTATATGTTTTGATTCTCCCATGTGATTCAACCGAAATCGAAACATATTTTCTACTTTTGCTGCCGTTTTCTTGGGCGTGGAAATTATTTGAGATGTGGAAGCAACAACTTCGCCCTCCTTGGTGATGGTGATAAGTGTTTTTTCGAATACTTAGCCATATATTGAAATTAAAATTGAATTTTTAGTAAAATCGTTTAATAGCAGAGCCACTTCTTTAGTAAGTAAGTACTGGACACAACTCTGGACCACACTGCTTGAATACCACCGCGAGTATTGCGTCCGGCCCACTCGCCTTAAGAGCGTCAAGGGATCGAAGCTCGGTAGCATGGGAAGAATGCTAGTCCCTTGGAGGCGGTGCCAGTCCCCTCCCCGCTTCCCGCTTTAACAGTTAGGAGTGACACTACCTCTTGAAAGACCGCCCGAGCTAAAAATACAAAGAATATCTACCTACGTTTACAAAAATAAAATTGCCATTATATTTTTTACTTCTCAATTTAAACATCAATAAAACTGTTAATCTTGATTACCTTTGTAAATATCAATAGGAAAGATCTGAAAAAAAAATAAGCAGTACTTAGGTGTATTACAGTCCACAAATTCCGAAGAAATACAATAACACAAACGAAAAGAATTATAGATAGGTAGGTAGATCGAAAAATGAAAATACTGTCTGCGAAAATGTAGCTGCCCATAACACTCTGTTAAAATTACGATGATAATTTTGATAGCTCTTAGTAGGGTACCCCATAGTGTCTAATCGTTAATGAATCTATTTGATTTTCGATCGCGCAAAATTTTAAATCGATAGTTAGAAATAACGGTTTTTATTATTTTAGGTAATTAGGTAAATATAATTACATTAATATTGTTTGTTTACATATGCAATCATATTACAAAACAATATTGTAGATACCTACATAATTATTAACTTTACTTGCAATGAAATGCAAAAACTGCAGACATATCGTCCCTTACGTAGTAACTATTATTTAATCTGTGCCCGTAGAGCGAAATTTAACTAACTGACACTTTGAGGTAAAATGAGTTATTAATGCCATGACACTCACTGATTTTTTCTTAATTGTTGTATCTGACCGCCATTAATATATTTATCTAAATAAGAAAGTTAGCTTATGTGAAAAGTCACCAAAACGCAACTATGGAATACAAGTTACAGGTGTAAATTAAATTAAATATGTTACGGATTATTTCATTCACTGTTCTTGACTAAAAAAAATTATTAAGAGCACTTCATTATTTTTACTCTAAGATATCTGAGTCGATTTGCCTTTACATACAAAAATAAAATTCCTTAAGTGATTTTAGTCGACACATTTTATGTAAAAACAAAATATATTGAATAGTAATTAATAACTACTATCTTTTAGTGAGTTCTCGCACACAAATATGTCTTAAATGCGCCAATTTTTACGTAACTAAAATCATTTAATGAATTTATACCTCATGAATATGGGCCAACATCTCAAAAAATGTAATGGCGTTCTCAACCTGATTAGTTATTACTTGAAACCGCAGGTTGCATCCGCGCAATTCGCCTTAGATAGTGGCATGCGTCGTTTCTTTCCACACTTTCGGCTTATGAAAAAGCGATCCATTGTATCCTCAGAGTAAATATTGTTCTATACTCTAAGATTGTATTCCATCCAGCAATAAAACGGAGGCCCGTTGTATTGCTGGATGGGATACAATGGATATACGGTTCCTGCGTGATGATCAGGCTTTCTTATGAAATTTAATGCCGGGGTAATACAGGGGTACATGATGTCCCCAACTCTCTTAGTTCTGCACGCCAATGACATGCTGTCTCTGGGAGCATACATTGCTATGCAGACGATAGCATTCTGTACGGGTGTTATAGAGTTTCTCTGCCCGTTGAGTAGTGGAGTGAACCAACACTGAGGAGAGATCTTGACCAGAATCTGGACCGCATTTGCTGGATGCGAAAGTCTGATCAATTTCAATGCCTGTAATCACAATCTGAGTAATAGCTAAAGTATCACTTTTCTAACTTTCCCCTCTATTCAGAGTACAATTACTATGCTGAAGGACGATCTGTACATCCTCGGTATTGACGTGTGACGTGAGCTCAGCAATAAAAATGATATTCAGCTTTATTGAGCCTCCATAATCATCTGTTTGCGCGTTCTGCTCACGTTTATAATGACTCTTCGAGGCACTTACTGGACATACTGGGCGCTGTGCAAAGGCGTCCTATTCGCATTATCTATTGCTCTGAGGTGGCGGGAAGCCTCGAGCCAATGGAGCAGCGCATTAAAATAGCGTCTATCACGGCGAGTGCTCTGAAGAGCTCTATAACCTAATCCCACCCACTATTTTCAATCCCATAAAATTTGCGCAAGGCAATGGTTTCACTGTTATACAGTGGAGAGACTCTTTATCAGAACTGAGGGATTCATAAGACCGTTTCTCTGTAGAACAATATAAACTTGGAAGTAACCCAGGGTTCTTCAAGCGGAGCTAAACTAGGCACATCATATGGCTGCCAGATTGAGAACTAGGTACTGTCAATAGTCTTGTAGATTGTGAGTACTGCCCTTTATTTCCAAACTGCCACAACTGCTTTATCCTGACAGATCACTGGTTTATAAGGGCGAAAATAACTGGCCTGCTTATTAACATCTTTACGACTAATTCCCAGGTCGAAGACTGTGTTTAGTAGGCAAATATTGTAACAACATAATGATGAATATCCGTTAATGCTATGATGGGCCATTGCTATTGTTACTCGACACAGTGGGTGACCTTTTAGCGTACATAACACGTTTTTACGGTGAGGTTAAGATATCTATTGAAGTGCTCGATCCTGGCAAAGATTCTCTCCACTGTATAAAGGTGTGCCAAAGGAGAGAGTAGTATTCGACGCAAGAACGATTTTGCATCTTGTAGCCATAGCAGACACCTATGGTGCTGATAGAAGAATACGCGATGACCTAAAAGTAATCGAGGTGACAGTCCCACACAAACACAATGGTACGCTCACTGTTTTGAGCTGGACAATTCGTCAGCTACTTAGGATTTGAACTTTTGCGGTATCCGCATGATCACGCTTACTATTTGGATCAGACCATGGGAGAGAGCAAACGCGTGGACAGCACGTCCAAATCATGGGCACACGTACATCGAGTTCATCATCATCATTGGCCACACATCGAGTTCATAACAACATAATAATTCACATGCAGCCTAAAGACAGAGTAGGAGCCATTCTCTGGAGCGCAATCGGCACGGGGCGGCCACAAACATTTGCCTTAACGACCGATACAGCGAGTACCCCAGATGTCTTCTCCGACCGCTCCGAATGTGCCAGTTTTACCCACTTCATCTCAAGATCTCTGGACTGGACGATCTTCTCCACTGCTGAACCCAACTAATATTTCATTACTACGGACGCAAAGGGCATGCTAGCCCCGTCACTCTCAGCGACAAGACCGTCAATCCCATGTACGCCGAAGAACGGAACGCCTGCAAGCAGACCTCTTACACGCGCCTAATCTCCGTATCTGATGGGCTAAGACGTTAAATCCCACTGGGACTCAGTACTCTGTGTGGCAGGAAACTAACCTCTCAAACCCTTGTGCTTACTACTATAAGCCCATGTATACCGAATGAAGAACGAACCTTAGTCAGAAGTTGAGCAGTAATTGCTCAATAGGCAGTTTCACCATTTTTTTTTACCGACTTTTTAGTTAATTTTGTTTAGTTTGCCGGTTTTTACTTTAAATGTCAAAAATACTTGACTTAACTGTCTATTTTCTTCCTAGTTATTCTTCTTTTTAGTTTAGCATTTTGAATAAAACACGTAATGGTGATTAAAATATCAAGTTATAAATCACCAAATCACTTTAGATGATTCAGTTAGTACTCTCATTTAAGTAATATTTAATTAAAGGCATATAAGATAATCTCCATGACATATTTAAAAGTGCGAAAACTACTTCCGCTCTACGGGGACGATATCGTCCCCATAGAGCGGAATTTCACTAACTGACATGAGGCTAGTTTTGAGATACGGGCGTTTAAAGTTTCAATAAATGAAAAAAAATCATAACTTTTTAAATAAAATGTTTATTGAATTTTTTTGACTGAGATTCGATTAAAGTAGTTAATTTCATTGTATTGTACATCAGGCATAGGATAATACTTTTGTAATTTACGAATAATTTAGTAAATTCAATGTTAGTTAGTTTTCGCACCTTTAAATATGTCATGGAGATTATCTTAAATGCCTTTAATTAAATATTACTTAAATGAGAGTACTAACTGAATCATCTAAAGTGATTTGGTGATTTATTACTTGATATTTTAATCACCATTACGTGTTTTATTCAAAATGCTAAACTAAAAAGAAGAATAACTAGGAAGAAAATAGACAGTTAAGTCAAGTATTTTTGACATTTAAAGTAAAAACCGGCAAACTAAACAAAATTAACTAAAAAAGTCGGTAAAAAAATGGTGAAACTGCCTATTGAGCAATTACTGCTCAACTTCTGACTATGGTTCGTTCTTCATTCGGTATACATGGGCTTATAGTAGTAAGCACAAGGGTTTGAGAGGTTAGTTTCCTGCCACACAGAGTACTGAGTCCCCGTGGGATTTAACGTCTTAGAACATCAGATACGGAGATTAGGCGCGTGCAAGAGGTCTGCTTGCAGGCGTTCCGTTCTTCGGCGTACATGGGATTGACGGTCTTGTCGCTGAGAGTGACGGGGCTAGCATGCCCTTTGCGTCTGTAGTAATGGAATATTAGTTGGGTTCAGCAGTGGTGAGGATCGTCCAGTCCAGAGATCTTGAGATGAAGTGAGTAAAACTGGCACATTCGCAGCGGTCGGAGAAGACATCTGGGGTACTCGCTGTATCGGTCGTTAAGGCAAATGTTTGTGGCCGCCCCATGCCGGTTGCGCTCCAGAGAATGGCTCCTACTCTGACTTTAGGCTGCATGTGAATTATAATGTTGTTATGAACTTGATGTACGTGTGCCCATGATTTGGACGTGCTGTCCACGCGTTTGCTCTCTCCCATGGTCTGATCCAAATAGTACGCGTGATTACGCGGATCCCGAAAAGGTCAAATCCTAAGTAGCTGACGAATTGCCCAGCTCAAAACAGTGAGCGTACCATTGTGTTTGTGTGGGTCCTTCAGCATAATAATTGTACTCTGAATAGAGGGGAAAGTTAGAAAAGTTATTTTTTAGCTATTACTCAGATTGTGATTAGCGGGCATTGAAATCGATCAGGCTTTCGCATCCCCATTGAGAAATGCGGTCCAGATTCTGGTCAAGATCTCTCCTCAGTGTTGGTTCACTCCACTGCTCAACGGGCAGAGAAACTCTATAACACTCGTTTAGAATGCTATTGTCTGCATAGCAATGTATGCTCCCAGAGACAGCATGTCATTGGCGTGCAGAACTAAGAGAGTTGGGGACATCATGTACCCCTGTATTACCCCGGCATTAAATTTCATAAGAAAGCCTGATCATCACGCAGGAACCGTATATCCATTGTATCCCATCCAGCAATACAACGGGCCTCCGTTTTATTGCTGGATGAGATACAATCTTAGAGTATAGAACAATATTTACTCTGAGGATACAATGGATCGCTTTTTCATAAGCCGAAAGTGTGGAAAGAAACGACGCATGCCACTATCTAAGGCGAATTGCGCGGATGCAACCTGCGGTTTCAAGTAATAACTAATCATGTTGAGAACGCCAATACATTTTTTGAGATGTTGGTCTCATATTCATGAGGTATAAATTCATAAAATGATTTTAGTTACGTAAAAATTGGCGCATTTAAGACATATTTGTGTGCGAGAACTCACTAAAAGATAATAGTTATTTATTACTTATTCAATACATTTTGTTTTTACATAAAATGTGTCGACTAAAATCACTTAATGAATTTTGTTTTTGTATGTAAAGGCAAATCGACTCAGATATCTTAGAGTAAAAATAATGAAGTGCTCTTAATTATTGTTTTTAGTCAAGAACAGTGAATGAAATAATCCGTAACATATTTAATTTAATTTACACCTCTAACTTGTATTCCATAGTTGCGTTTTGGTGACTTTTCACATAAGCTAACTTTCTTCTTTATTTCTTATATTTCTTATTTATTTTTACTTTCTTATTTATTTTTTTTTAAATTAAAAGTAGTCACATTAATTAAAATAATTTTATCAACTACCTATTCAAAAAACCCGCCCCTGACCGCTCCCGGCGCAAAAGTGCCCATTACACTTGCTGCGTTTCCACGCTGGATTGCAATGGCCAGCCTTTGCACCAAGAATGATCCGGACCGAGAGTCACCCGTGATTTCTGTGAGCCTATGTCCAATCTCATTTATAAAAACCTTGGCTTCTTTGCCCCAGCTCCCCAGGGTCTTCTTTTCAGGCTTTCTTATTTATTTATAGATAAATATATTAATGGCGGTCAGATACAAAAATTAAGAAAAAATCAGTGAGTGTCATGGCATTAATAACTCATTTTACCTAAAAGTGTCAGTTAGTTAAATTTCGCTCTACGGGGACGATATAAGAATAAATAAGGAAAAAACTTAATTTCAATTTATTTGTCTATGGTCAATTGTGCGGTATTGTTGGAAGACGCTTCACTGCGATATGTGGACGGCATAGATATAAACAGCCTGATGCAACTCCCATATAACGAAAAAATGTATGGAGTTTGCGTTCCTTCTTTTTTTTAAATCATATATTGATTTAAAAAAAAGAAGGAACGCAAACTCCATACAATAATATATCCTACGAAAAAGAATTTCTGCTCTATGTCGCAGTAACTCATTCTTTCATTCATTAATTTTTTGATAGTAATGGATTCCTTTTCTCTTTGTTGTTTATGTTATTTTATAATTTTGGTGGTAATGTATTTTTTCTTGTTATTGATTTATGATACGGATGTTCCACTTTTAGTCAAAAATCGATATTTTTCTTTGAGGTCTGATTAATTATCATAACTGTTCCTTTGTCTCCAACTTGGAGATAGGATACTATAAAAGTTAAATAACATATCAACACGTGCTTGGAGACTCCAAGCACGTGATAATATGTTATTTAATTTTTATAGTATCTTATCTCATACAAACTTGAGGTGATCATTGCAAAATGAGCACTACAATCAAAATGTTCAAAATGCAAAATGTTCAGAACGCAAAATGTGCAAAACGCAAAATGTTCAATATGCAAAATGTGCAAAACGCAAAATGTGCACCACAAGCAAAATGTGCAGAACGCAGAAAGAGCATCAAAGGCTTGAATGATGAATGGACGAGGCGAGTGATTTAGTGGAATTCACGGATTGCCTGAGTGTTTGCCATCTCACTTCTTACTAATATTATAAGGTGAAAGTTTGTTAGTGTGGATGTTTGTTACTCTTTCACGCTCTAACGGCTAAACGGATCTGGCTGAAACTTGGCACAGGGATACTGGAATAACACATAGACCACTTTTTATCCCGGAAATAAGTTCCCGCGGGAACGGGTATAACTTTTACGCGGGTGAAGCTGCGGGCATCAGCTAGTTATAGATAACTCTAACATTGAAAACTGTTATAATATATTTTGGGCGATTTCAATGCTCAATAAAATTGCTCACCCAACATGTAAATTTTTTGACGAGCTCTTAAATTTCGCTCAGGAATTGGAATGGATATGCGTTGATAGAGAGTTGCTAGGTACTAACTCGGACACTTATACTTTTGTGAGATAGGCACATGGTATCATGTTGGTTGGACCATTGTGTGGTCACAAAGACAGCTCGTAATTTTGTAGTGTCAGCGCGGGTTATTTATGATGTAATGTGGTCGGATCATAACCCACTAGAAATCAATTGTATATTTGATAAAGTTTGCCATCAAAGTTGCATAATTATAAAATACTAGCGGACGTCACGCGGTTTCACCCGCGTAGTTCCCGTTGCCGTGGGAATACGGGAATAAATAAATATCCGGTCCAGTAGTCCCGGAGCCTATTCGTTACAAACAGACAAACAAACAAAAAACAAATCTTTCCACTTTATAATATTAGTATAGAAGTATAGATAAAAATATTTACAAAAATTAGACCGCAAAGGTTTTATTATGAAATGTATTAATTGGCCCTCCGGAGCAGCATTGGACTATTGACCAAGTTAAAAAAGTAATAATTCACAAATGTTGTGAACATGTCCTAAGTATCGGCTGTACATTTTGCGTTCTGCACATTTTGATTGTGGTGCACATTTTGCGTTTTGCACATTTTGCACATTGAACATTTTGCGTTTTGCACATTTTGCGTTCTGAACATTTTGCATATTGAACATTTTGATTGTAGTGCTCATTTTGCTTTTTGGTCATTATGCTCTGAAGGGATTAACTTCAGGTAGCTTAGGGATACCGTGTTGCAATTTCCTAATGATTATGCAGCTTAGTTTCTGATAAAAATTATGAAACAAAATTTTGTGATTTTGTTAATTCAGCACCGCAATGTTTTCAAGTGCATATAATTATGGACATCGATCTACCGTCCTTCGCAATTGTTTGTAACTCGTCACTCCAATCCTACAGGTTTCACGATCTCGTTCGAACCACACTCAACCTCAGACACACATCAGTGCATCACACAATTTGTTGTCTCTGAGGTAGGGTTTGCTGAAATCTAATATTGACTTTATCTTCTTACAGATGTGAGCTGTGGATACAATATACTGGAATAGAAAACTATTGTTGAACAGATGTGGGAAACACATAGAAAATATGAATACGCTATTGGAACGTTCGCAAGACATTTTTTTAAATAAAGAATTTTATTTGTCGTAGGAGATTAAAAACTTCTATAAATGTCAGCTATCATCGGTAACAACCCAAAATAAAGCTTATTTTGATTTTTCTTTTCTTCATTATTATTCACGCAATATTCATCAGTGTTGCCACTTTATTGTTTTATTCTCCCAACTTAACAATTGGGAAAGGGGTAAGTAAAACTAGTTTGTCTAGGAAATTATTATATTCATTTCTTATTACACTATGTACTTGTCGGAAAGAGAAAAAAGAGAAAAAATGGTGGCTTTGTGGGTTCTTTTATTGGGTTCATATTAATTCCGATAAATTCATAAAATGCTGTGCTGTTTACGTCCAGAGATGTTCTTGCTTGCTTTATCTGTAAGAAATAAAAATAAACGTTATTCTCATGAAGAGAATTGCTTGCATTCCTATACATATCATAAAAGTACAATAGTATTGGATATCCAACACCTAGATGCTGTAAATCTCATGTTCACAGCCATAGACATATAACACGTTATATAACACACAGGTAGGCCGCCGGGTGATACGATAACTACATTGACTCCCAACTATAGGATCATCAAACATCAGTGGCCCACACAGAGCATCGCAGCTCTAGTAACATCAAATATCATTGACTCATTATATCAAGTATCATTGACTCCAGTTCTAGGACCATCAAATGTAGGCATACAGGGTCGGCTCACTTACTCATGCGTGACACTCATGACAACACAATAGTTTTATCTATTACACGGGTGAAAAATAACATGTAAAAGGAATACAAGCCTTCGTAAATGTGCTATCAGACTTCGCACACGCGGTACAGGATAAACTTGACCGTACACATAAACCTTGCGTCTTGGGTTGTTCGACTTTAACTAAATGACGTGCAAAGAAAATTATCCATTTGACATTAGAAACGGAATCATATTCAAATTTAGATGAAAAACAAATAGACCGACGCGATAATTACCATGGAGGTAGCAATACTAGCAATCTCCATGGAGTATAACTTCAGAACTTCGCAAGATTATCAGATCTTCGCGACAGTACCTACTTATTATATTATTTACTAGCGGCCCGCCCCGGCTTCGCGTGGGTATACAGTATTTCTCCTATATTTAATGGATGTTACTTATAAAACCGGCCAAGTGCGAGTTTTATTTATTTGTATTAATACTCATACCCAATAAACAAATAAATATACAATATTGATGATAGTATATACATCCTTCATTATATAAAATTAATTACATAAACTATAATAAGACTTAGTTTAATGCAATTTTAGGGAGAAGCTGGTATCATTATTTACGCACACAGAAAAGCCGACGCACAGTGTAAAGACACTGGCCGCTTGACAGCGCACGCACACATCTGCGAAATCGTAAGCCGTTTTGTTTATGTCGATTGTAGAGCGACGGTCCATCTAGACTTTAAATAATCTAAGGTGGACGGTATATACTCGTCTATGTTCTACGATATTTTTTTGAAGTATACTTGATATAAACAAATACGATACTGTAGCTACTGACTACCAAGACTTCGTGTTCATTTATAGAAACAGAGATAATTATTTGTAGGTACATATATATTAGGAAATTTTGTAAATAAAGTATTCCATTCCATTCTATTCTATTCTATTTTACACGCAACCAATCGAGTTTCTTTTCTCTCCAAAGTTTCAAAGGCGTGAGCTGTCAATTATCAACCTAATTTTAAAAGGGATATTTTTAAATGCACCTCTGTTTAATTTTTCTGCACACTAGGTAACTCCACTAATTTACTGAATGCAAACCAGAAAATTAAATGCTGTGCAATAAAACCAATTGATTAACTAAACATGTCATACTTAAAAAACTTAAATATTACTCAGAACGAGATGACCTTTTTAGTCGAATTCACACCAAAAATGTGGTTCGTACATCGAATATATGATTTGTGAAACAGAAATACGAACTGCATATCAAAAATACTAACTTGCACTCTAAATTGTACTATCTTATAACGGAATAGGTTAGGTTTTTTTTTTTTTTTTTTTTTTTTTTTTTTTTTTTTTTTTTTTTTTTTTTTACGCGGGGAACGCATTTACGCGCCTTCATCCCAGCTTCGGGGGCAGCTGGGATGGTGTGTGGGACCCCCGGCCCGGTCCGAAGTGGACCGTCCTACCCACTAAACCCCGCGGTGTTCCTCCTCACCCTTTAGCCGGGCCGAGGGATATCAAAAGATTATTCACGTCGACCCGGCTAGGGGCGCCCCGTTAATTCGGGGCTCTCCTCGGGGGAGCCAGATGGGTGGCTCCCCAAAGCTCCCTAAGGAGCTGAAATGCCCACGCCTGCACCGCTCTCGAGCGCCCCTCTGTAATAGAGGAGACAGAGAGCGGCTGGCGCAGGCGTGCGCTAATGGGCACCCCCGGAACACGGGGAAGGTGCCCACCGCCATGTGACCGTTGGTGGCTGGGGTCCCCCGACCTTACGCCCACGGTCAAGAAATAATCAGGGGCGCGCAGTGACTCCTTACCGCGGCGCCCCCGAACTGCACGATAGGGCGGAAGCATCTACCCTAACTCCCGCCCCCCCGTGCAGTGCCTCTCACTTTGCCGCCATCGCCTTGCCACAAATGTGGCAGAGCGATGGCAGCCAAGCACTGCTGCCACCGGCCGCGCTGTTAATCGCGGCCGACAGCAACACACAACCAAGCAATTCCGTCAAATGACGGCCGAAAACGGTCCCAATGCATCTACCGGTCAGAAAGCCGGGAGCATTGGGGCGTTCGCCACGGTGTGTTGCGCTGAACGCAACACCGTGGGCCTAGCAGGCCCACCGAACTGCGACCCCCTCGCCATGGGGTCAGCTTGCCGGGATATCGGTACATCGACTAATGAGGGCTGCACACCGCACCCATTAGCCGACGTTCCAGGGTGCACCGTCTTAGTCCAGTTGCCACTCCCCTCGGGCATATAGCCCGAAGGGATAGAAAACCGGACCAAGCTCACTAGGAGGTTTCCCGACCTAGCACCCCGGAATAGGTTAGGTTAGGTTAGACTTTTATTTTTTTGATCAATAAAATTTAATTTTGTAGAGGTGACTGACTAAATTGAGGTTTTACTTGGAATAAATGATGTTCCTAAAAGTAAATTAGGTGATAGATTTCCTTAAAAAAGTTTTAATATTTTTGTTGAACAATGGAATTTTTAGACATACTATTCTGATAATAGTTATTCGTTCAGTTAAACAGTTCTGCAAATAGCATTAAACAGTATAATTAATTTGGTTTTTTTAGTGTGCATAATTAGTGTGCAAGTCAGTATTTTTGGTTTAACTTTGAAATATTTTGTTCGGAAAAAGGGAATAAACAGATATCGATTTAAATACATGCCATTTTAAAAGGGATATTTTTAAATGCACATCTGTTTAATTTTTCTGCACACTAGGTAACTCCACTAATTTACTGAACGCAAACCAGAAAATCAAATGCTGTGCAAAAAAAACCAATTGATAAACTAAACATGTCCTACTAAAACTAAAATTTTATACAAAACGAGATGACCTTTTTTAACGAATTTAAACCAAAAATTTGGTTCGTACACCGGATATAAGATTTGCTACACAAAAATACGAATTGCTTATTAAAAATACTAACTTGCACTCAAAATTTTACAATCTTAAAACGGAATAGGTTAGGTTAGGTTACTTTTTTATTTTTTTGATAAAATTTAATTTTGTAAAGATGACTGATTAAATTGGGTTTTTAATTAGAATAAAAGATGTTCATAAAAGTAAATTAGGCGACGGTATTTTTAAAAAAAGTTTTAATAAGTTTGTTGAGCTAAGGAATTTTTAGATATACGATTTTGATAATAGTGATCTGTTCAGTAAAATAGTTCTGCAAACACCTTTAAACAGTATATTGAATTTGACTTATTTAGTGTGCATAATTAGTGTGCAAGTCAGTATTTTTGGTTTAACTTTGTAATATTTTGTTCGAAAAAAGGGAATAAACCTTAGACCATATAACACGGGACTAGCCTTTGCGAACCACCGCATACAAAAATATTCTGCCAGTTTTCATACAAATGAAGGGGGAAACACAAAGACATATAAAATTTCATTGCATTTAAAAATGTATTAATCGACAAACGCGTAATGGCTGTTGTGTGTTAATTGTTATTGTACAGTCAACTACAATGTAATGTACTAGTTTAATCATATAAAATGATGTACTGATGTACAGGCTTTTCATAAAGCCAAAAGACCAAATGGTCATGTGCAATGGCAGAAAACAATGCTTAAGTAAGGCGCATCCTGTGGTTAGATGATCTAAGGAATAAACAGATATCGATTTAAATACATGCCATTTTAAAATAACAGAGTGTTAATACGCAACTGTCCGGGGGGTGTACGGGTGGCTTAAAATTATGTTGTCTATGATATTAATTTAGTCTTTGGGCAGGACTTAACCTAGTTCTGTCAAATTGTGAATATTGACAGACCAAACGAAACGAAAATAGTAATGTTATCAAATACAAGATCCCCTAAATGATTAGCCTCACATTCTGTAACCGGATGCATGTGCCTTGCAACCATACATTTTGGATCTTGAGCAGTCGCAGCCACAAGAAGAATAAAATCAAAGTGCCAGTAGAATTATTGTGAACTTAGTAAGTATTCTCCGTAAGAACTTTTACGCGTTGGCGTTATATTTACATACATCTTAGCTACGTAATAGTTTTGGAAACTTTGTCGTGAGTGGAAAAACGACGTAGAACCTATTTTCAATAGATTTTCAGTTAAATCTCATTAATTACGTAGTAGCTAATGGTTCATGCTTATCTGTCATTATTGCATATTTCATTAATAATTAGATAATACGTGCCCATTATTTCAGACTTTGTAGAATAATACATTGGTGTTACATCAGCTTGCAAATGTTGAAAAACATGGAAGCCATGCATCATACAGCCCCTCATGAAATGAACGGGAACAACGAGTTAGACAGTAAAACAGAAGTGCCTTACGATGATATTATAAATTTGCCAATAAGGATGTCCCCTGTACAAATACAACAAGAGTATTTTGAAAACTCTGGCGATTGTGACTGGGTGAAGTAAGTAAATATTGTTGGACCTCCTCTCACACAACATCAACTATAAATAACTATATAGGCCAAACTAAAGTAATCGAATTTTACAAACCGCTGTGTGTGAAAATACATTAACACTGTAGAGCATTGCGTTGCACCTTTACACAGGATCATAAAACTTACCTACAAATTCGCAGGTACGAGAAGAGTAACAGAAACTATTTAATTCAAAATATTGCGTTTGCATTGTTTGGGAGCCCAAGCATTGAAGGACGTCTCACGGAAACAAAAGTTGGTGAAAATGCTCACTTAGAAGGATACACCTCGAGACAGAAAGAGCAAGTTATGAAAGTGTATGAAAAAATATGTGAACAAAGTATGTACTTCTTTTCAACAAGTACTATTGAGTTGTCTGTTGTATTTCTGTATGTAAAAGTGTTCATTACTACTACCTGTTCGCTCTAACTTTGCCGTTGGCGTAGAGGCGTATACCCGAATTTTTAATTACACAAAGTAAATTGACAGTAGCTAATGTCACTTTGTCATAGAAAATAAGCAACATTGTATGAAAAAGTGACATTAGTTGCTGTCAATTTACTTTGTCTAATTAAAAATTCGACTTTAGTATGGAGCCGAGCCGCAAAGTTAGAGCAAATGAGCAGTAAGATAAATTTAAGGGCCTTAGCACTTCCTATAGTCTTCTATTCAGTATCAAATCCTATTCAGTATCAACTCCACAGTTCTATGAGATCTGAAAGCGCTTAATTTTTTTAAGTGTCTTGCTAAACCAACTGGCGACCCATAGGTTTTGTTTCTCAGTGAATATGTTTAGCGATCCTAACAGAAAATGCTGCTAGCCTTTTGGGCACAATTCCACAAGGTCTTATTTGTTGGAAATATCATAATTTTTATTTACAGGTAAATATTCATATAATGATGAGGACATTTACTTATCAGTGCTGCTTATAGTGTGTGCTAGGCCTCACCCACTGAAGTTCTATCAAATTCAACCTCCAGGTTATTGGTTGGACCTCCATGAAAGAACTGACTCTGAAATATGGTGCACAGCTGTATTTAAAATCAGAAAATGCATACCTACAACTGTTGGTGGTAAGTGCATACATTGTGACATTGTAGAAGAATGGTATATGTTTTGCCACCCATGCAATGCGAGTATGTCTGGCAGCTATGGCCCAAATATGATTGAAAGCTCTCTCTTCCGTATAACTTCTTCAGCACAAAATTTTAAAAGTTTGCACATTTAACAGTATCTATCACAGTTCCACTACATTAGGATGGGTCCTAATAATATTGCTGGTGCTCAAGTGACCTCCACTGCTAGTGGTACACCAGCTGATCGATAAACAAGACAACCGCAGTCTCCTTGAGGTTCTGCATACGGCACCTAGCAGCACATAATTGCACATTGGAGAGATTAGGGTTATGCCAAGATGAAAAAGAAGACAAGTACCTAGTTTTTTTTTATACCACTAATGTGGCAGACCAGCATACGGCCCACCAGAAGGACCGGTGGTCACCGCAGTCTATGAACGTTTGCAACACCAGAGGTGCCACACTCGCGCTGCCGATCCTGCAAAAACCTTCTAAGACCCCTAAAGATAGTTTTTTTGGGATCTGGAAATCTGCAAATTTAATTCAAGGCACAGCCAACTTAAAAAAAATTTTTCAATAAAAAATACAACCGACTTCCAAGAAATCCTGAAAAATAAAATTTACTTAGCACAAAGTAATATGTATTTTGATTTATCTGATTTTTTATTCAATATCATATTGAAGTCGGCGCCAAGTAAATTCATAGGTTTAGGGAGATATTATTCATGGCACCAACTTCAATATTAGGGTGGGTGCACCAGTGCCACACCAGGAACCAGTGGCACACCATTTCGAACTTTAAATAGAAATGTTAAGCTCCTGTTAAATATCCCGCCATTTTTTTTGCGATTGGTAGGCTTGTCTTATTCCTACCAATCGTATAATCACAGTTAAAAGCTATACACACGCCACCTACTTCAGTGAAAACAGATAATCTAGAACGACAATTGTTAATTTCGCTGCCGGCGGCCATAATAGTAAGCTACGCGTACTGCGGCAAGTTTTAACATCTTTCTGTGTCTTTGTTTTAATCAATTATTGTAATTTATTTCTGAATTTGCCTTACTGTTTGATACACATAGCAATAATATTACGTTTTATTTTATCAAAAAATGCTAAAATACAGCTTTAATATTCAATGGTTAACTACTGGAACACAAAATGATCAATTTTCCAGTTGCATACCAGTTGGTCTGCAACTGGTAATTAAACTTTTTGATACATTTCCAGTTGCAGACCACTGGTTTATACTAATAAAATTTATACAATGAATTAGATTATTAGCCACCGAAAAGAATATTATTCAAGTAAGTATAAGGAGGATATATCTTAAAAGTTATAGACGATATACGCAAACGTGCAGAAATTAGAGACACATTTAGAATATAATACGGCCGTCATCTGTACATATAATAAAATGATAGAAAAGTCAAAACTGTGAATTGGATATATTTTAAAAAATTCTCGCCGGGTGCTCTAAATAAGATACCGAAGCCGAAAATGTAGTAAGAAAAAAATTGTCTGTCGGTTTGTCTGTTTGCTTTTCTTTGTCCGGAAGGATCTCGAAAAATGCTTAATGGATTTGCTTCAAATTTTGCACAAATATTAACTAGGGGTAGGGTCTTCAAATAGGCTATATATTATCACGCTCCATATCGTAGGGGCTAAGCAGAGAGCAATCAAATTGTCATTATAACATAATTTTCACGCGTACGAAGTCGCGGGCAACAGCTAGTAAATAAAATAAGGCTAGTTGTGATAGGGTCCCTAATCTTAATAATTGAAAATTGATTTAGCTGATGCTCGCGACTTCGCCCGTTTGTAATTTAGTTCCTGTTCCCGCTTCCAGGGGGACATGTTCCCGGCATAAAAGGTAGCTTATTTGTTAATCAACACTAATCTATCCCTGTGCCAAATTTCAGGCCGGTCCGTCCAGCCAGAGCGTGATTGAGTAACAAACATTCAAACATCTTCACAGACTTTCACATTTATAATATACTAGCGGACGTCACGCGGTTTAACCCACGCAGCTCCCGTTCCCGTGGGAGTATGGGAATAAAATATAGCCGATGTTACTCAGGGTGAATATAGCTTTCTAAAGGTGAAATAATTTTTTAAATCGGCGCAGAACTTTTTGAGTTTATTCATTACGAACATTCACACAAAAATACTAAAATGTAGAGGTAGGATTTTAACTGATAGTAGCAGTTACCTACTGGCAGTTGTGTCTGGAATATCTATATTTTAAACCTAATTAAGAATTGATTTAGAACTTTAATATTTTAACTGATGATAATTCCTTTTTATTCTATTTTATTCAAAGAAGTTAAAATAAGTATAATAACAGTTGTGTCAGAGATATTAATCTTAATAATAGGCTAGGGAGCAATGAAATGCCTACTTACTTCCTAAAATTGATAAGTTTAGCCAAAAATTTAACATGCATTGCCTAGTTATTGGTTTAGAACCTTAACATTTTATTTTTTAAGTAATTGAAATTTTATGAGTATTTTATTATAACAAACAATAACACCAGTCACATGGATCTCTAACTAATTAATTAGGTAGTGATTCTTTAAATAAACATTTACATAACCCTATACGTAACGTGTAGACTGATTAAAATGTGTTAATTACTAAGTACGAAAGCTTAATAAACTTTAAAAAGTAATTATGCCTTAAAAACATTTGTTATATTTACTGGTTTGCTATTGGCACAATGCCTGGTTTGTTACTGGTGCCGTCTGGTCGAACTTAGGCACATTAGGAGATACCGCATTATTTTTTTAATAAAAAAAAACTTAATAGCTGCTAAGTTAAATAAAATATGCTACATGATTCTATGGTAAATAAAGAGTATGTTCCTTGCTTTTAGCAATAATTGTCGCAATAACAAAGACACATCATGTAAAAATGTGTCAAATTCTCGCTTAATCGCTTTGCCACTGGTGCACCCACCCTATATTGAATAAATCTGATAAATCAACTACATATTACTTTGTGCTAAGTAAATTTTATTTTTCAGGATTTCTTGGAAGTCGGTTGTATTTTTTATTGAAAATTTTTTTTTCATTATTTTAAGTGACGGGTGAACCGAGAAATATATCTATCTAGGTGAAAGTTCTCATCCATACAAATTAATCAAGCCCCAACACAAGGTAGCTGCTGTAAATCGTTAAGGAATTCCCTCGAATCTCTTTTGGTTCCATCAGCAGATCGACTCCAGACATTTATAAATGGTAGTACATTAAAGCACTGAATTAAAAAGTTAACAAACGCACTATTTGTGCCTATATTTTTCGGTGGTTGCCCTCGATTTCTCCAGGATCCCATCATCAGATCCTAACCTGGTTATAATAGGACCACCTCAGAAGTTAACCCTATTCAACAAAAATAATTGAAATCCGTCTATAATTGACGGTGAACATACATAAAACATTGAGACCTTTCTTTTTTTTTTTGAAGTTGGATCTATCAATCTAGGTGTAAAGTTCTCATCAATACAAATCAATCAAGCCCAAACACAAGATAACTGCTGTAAATTGTTTAGGAATGCCCTCGACTGTCTTTCGACTCTATCATCAGATCGACGCCATACCTTCATTAAAGTGTAGAACATTAAAGCACTTAATTAAAAAGTTAACAAGCACACTAGTTGTCCCAACAATTTTCGGTGGTTGCCCTCGTTTTCTCCTAGATCCCTTCATCAGATCCTGATCTGGTGAAAATGGGACCACCTCAGAAGTAACCCCTATTCAACAAAAGAAAAATTTTTGAAATCCGTCTATAATTGACGGAATTATCGCTTGACATACATAAAAAAAAATACATACAGACGAATTGAGAACCTCCTCCTTTTTTTGAAGTCGGTTAAAAAGTGACAAACCACAAACCTCGATCAACTTTGTATGCCAATTTCTCTCCATCCTTTTCCACACTTCTCACTTGTTTACTTGATGGTGCATACTGTTGTCGTTGTTGTTGTTGTTATTGTTGATATATTGTCATTGATTAACTAAACCGTTATAATTTCTGTTGCAGCAAAATCATGTCGCGTGTTTGTGGATGACAGTGCCAGAGTTTATCATGACTGGCAGTCATTCTTAGAGAATAACACACTCCCTAAATGTGTTATTACTGTACCTGAAAATGGTGAATACACGGGTAGTCTTGCTCAGGTATTTTGAAACTTTAATGAATTTTAATTAAACATATTCCGAATTTCGGTTGCTAGGTTGAGACACTAAAATGTCTCCAAATTTTTATTAATAAGATTGCTTTCCATCAGGTATGTGCTCTATACATGCGTTTGTAAATATTTACAAACAAATATATTAATTTGCAGGGTGAAGAAGCATTCTACGTGAAGTTGACAGTGGCACCAACACCGCTCCTGGGAGTCAAAGCACGAGTACTAAGTTCCGTAGACACGGTCAGCACTGTAGCTTCAATCGGGGCGATTGGTGTGATTGGAGTGGCTGCGCTCACTCCAGTCGCGCCAGTCGTACTAGTGGGGGCAGCGGCCGCGACTGTCGCGACTGGGGTGTATGGACTTGTGCGATCGTCTCTACACTTGCATGATAGAAGCGTTCATGAACAGGTAGGTTTGATTTGCTACTGGTCAAATTGTATATAGTAAACTGTTGCTATAAGAATATACCGTGTTCTGACAGGGTAAAGTGTCACTACCACAATTTTCTCGTGGGTGTCGTAAAAGTCGACTAAGGGACTATTCACAATAATTAAGGTTTGTAGTATTAGTGATCAGAAAGAGTTACATAGCAAATAATAGCGATCGTATTCTTTCGTTTCTTCGCCGGCGAACGTGCATTGCTATGTATCGTTCGATTACCTACATAATTACGTGTCAAAAGAGATGAAATACGGCAACATTTTAAGCCTATTATTTTTGTAGACCGTGTGGCGATGGGAAAGAGCGCAAAATGTCGCCACCTCAATTCATCCTTAGGATGCCGTAGGAGGCGACTGACTCGTTACAGGCGTAAGGGAACATTTTTGCAAAACAATAGATGCATAGAGAAGAAAAGCTCGAAATAAAGTCCCGTGGCCTCGAGGACTGACGTTGAGAAGAGGAGACGGCAACTTGTGGCTGATCTCGACGGTGACATGATGGGATCCGAAAACCTGGTTGAGTTCAATGCCCGTAAAACACAGGCGTGTGCGTTTACAGCTAAAAAATCCCATTTCCTACCCTGAAGAGAGGGTCTCTTCAGAATACGACGATTCCACTTGGAGATAATCTGGACATCCTTGGCATAGACGCCCGGCCCGAGCTCAATCACAAATAATATATTGGGCGATGTATTGGGCTAGCCTCGAGAAAACTAGGAGCCCTAAACAATGTGAAGCGGTTCTTTACGCCAAACCAGAGGTGTCTGCTGTACAAGACGCAGATACGTCCTTGCGTTGAGTACTGCTCTCATCTTTGGGACGACTCCGCGAGGTACTTGCTTGACGCGCTGGACTCTATGCAGCGGCGAGCTATTCGCATTATCAACTGCCTTGAGGTGACGGAAAGTCTGGAGCCATTGGCGCTGCGAAGAACTATTGCATCTTTGGCTGCATTCTACCGGTGAGTGTTCTGAAGAACTCTTCAACCTAATCCCACCCTCTCCTTTCCGATCCCGAACAACGCGTGCTGGATAGAGGTACCACTCTCTCTCACGCAGTGCTGAGAATCTTTGCTAGAACTGAACGATTTAAAATATCGTTTGTCTGTCAAACCATAAAATCTGGAACGACCTGCCAGCGGTGTTTCCCTCCTCTTACAATCCTGGGTTCTTCAAGCGGAGCGTGAAGAGGCACATCATAGGGCCGCCAATTGCAACTTGAGGGCCGCTTTCTATAGGCTTACAGACTGGGACGGTGGCCCCCAATCGCTAGATGTCGCTGTGACTTTCCATCAGGCGGCGGCATCATTTTGTCGAGCTAAATATTTTTTTTTTTTTTTTTATACCACTAAGGTGGCAGACAAGCATACGGCCCACCAGATGTACCGGTGGTCACCGCAGCCTATAGACGTTTGCAACACCAGTGGCGCCACACTCGCGCTGCCGACCCTGTAAAAACCTAAGACCCCTCTTGATAACCCCATACCCCACAACCTAAGCGTGCGCGGTAAAAAGCCCCTGTCGGATCTAACTGTGCTCGAGCGCTCCGGATGCAACATGTGAGGATGAACACCCTGTTTGTGGCGAGCGGTGCGATGATAGAATGTAGCCGTAGGCATCATGTCAAACAATTCCTCAGAGCACAAACCGTTATACAGCCGGTAGAATACACACAGAGAAGCAAAGTCTCTCCTGTCACTAAGAGGTTCCACATCACCTGCAAGTATGGGATCGCCGACAACTCTCATAGCACGCCTTTGTACCGAGTCAAAAGGACGAAGCTGGTATTCAGGTGCCCCCGCCCAGAGGTGACAGCAGTACTACATGTGCGGCCGCACTTGTGACTTATAGAGAAGCAGTGTTTGAGCTGCAGTAAAGTACCGCCGCGCCCTACTGAGCACTCCAAGCTTCTTGGACGCCAGCTTGGCCTTGTCCTCCAAATGACTTCGGAACTGAACGACATTGGAGATCTCAACACCAAGGATCCCTATACTTTCAGAGATGGTGAGTGACGTGCCCTGAAATTGTGGCGCCACAGTAAATGGGGTTTTCTTTGCGGTGAATACACATACTTGAGTCTTGGTGGGGTTGAATTGGACAAGATTTTGTCTTCCCCAATCGGACACTCTAGAGAGAGTAGCCTCGATTTCGGACACAAGTTTTTCACGACTTTCCTCCACTACAGCCCGAGAGATACCGGGACGGACGTATGTGAAGTTAGCGTCTCATATGTTAGCGTCTCATAGTTTGAAAGGAGTTCTTATAGCGTCCAGCATAGTTCTAGAGTTCCTGATACTTTTTATCGATAGTTCCGCAGAATTAAATACAGAAAACGGCATTCTAAAAAATGAGACGCTAACTTCCGGTCGTTAGCGTCTCATTATAGTGAAACTGAAAAATAGAACAGGAATGGTTCTTCAACGAATAGTTCTAGAGTTCTCTGTGTGAAGTTCAGCAGAGTTCTAGCTCGTTAAGAATTTTATGAACAGTCAGAATGAACGGTAAATCATTACGACAGTGAGGCGCTGTCTCACTATGACGAGTTCTGGCTTCTACGAGGGTTCCAAACGATGAGTACTTATTTTCTGTGTAAAGTTCAGCAGAGTTCTAGCCTCTATCGTCGTTAAGAATTTTTTGAACAGTCAGAATGAACGAAAAATCATTACGACAGTGAGACGCTGTCTCACTATGACGAGTTCTGGCTTCTACAAGGGTTATAAGCAATCAGTAAAGATCTTTTGTGTGGAGTTCAGCGGAGTTCTACCCTCTATCGTCATTAAGAATTTTTTGAACAGTCAGAATGAACGAAAAATCATTACGAAAGTGAGACGCTGTCTCACTATAACGAGTTCTGGCTTCTATAAAGGTTCTAAGCAATCAGTAAAGACCCTTTGTGTGGAGTTCAGCTGAGTTCCACCCTCTATCATCATTAAGAATTTTTTGAACGGGTAGAATGACTGAAATATCATTACAACAGTGAGACGCTGTCTCACTATGGCGAGTTCTGGCTTCTACAAGGGTTCTAAGCAATCAGTAAAGATCCTTTGTAGGGAGTTCAGCGGAGTTCTAGCCTCAATCGTCATTAAGAATTTTTTGAACAGTCAGAATATACGAAAATTTGTTACGACAGTGAGACGCTGTCTCACTATGACGAGTTCTGGCTTCTACAAGGGTTCTAAGCAATCAGTAAAGATCTTTTGTGTGGAGTTCAGCGGAGTTCTACCCTCTATCGTCATTAAGAATTTTTTGAACAGTCAGAATGAACGAAAAATCATTACGAAAGTGAGACGCTGTCTCACTATGACGAGTTCTGGCTTCTACAAGGGTTCTAAGCAATCAGTAAAGATCCTTTGTGTGGAGTTCAGCGGAGTTCTACCCTCTATCGTCATTAAGAATTTTTTGAACAGTCAGAATGAACGAAAAATCATTACGAAAGTGAGACGCTGTCTCACTATGACGAGTTCTGGCTTCTACAAGGGTTCCAAACGATGAGTACTTATTGTCTGTGTAAAGTTCAGCAGAGTTATAGCCTCTATCGTCATTAAGAATTTTTTGAACAGAGTGAACGAAAAATCATTACAAAAGTGAGACGCTGTCTCACTATGACGAGTTCTGGCTCCTACAAGGGTTCTAAGCAATCAGTAAAGATCCTTTGTGTGGAGTTCAGCGGAGTTCTACCCTCTATCGTCATTAAGAATATATTGAACAGTCAGAATGAACGAAAAATCATTACGAAAGTGAGACGCTGTCTCACTATAACGAGTTCTGGCTTCTATAAAGGTTCTAAGCAATCAGTAAAGACCCTTTGTGTGGAGTTCAGCTGAGTTCTACCCTCTATCATCATTAAGAATTTTTTGAACGGGTAGAATGACTGAAAAATCATTACAACAGTGAGACGCTGTCTCACTATGGCGAGTTCTGGATTCTACAAGGGTTCTAAGCAATCAGTAAAGATAATTTGTGTGGAGTTCAGCGGAGTTCTACCCTCTATCTTCATTAAGAATTTTTTGAACAGTCAGAATGAACGAAAAATCATTACGAAAGTGAGACGCTGTCTCACTATAACGAGTTCTGGCTTCTATAAAGGTTCTAAGCAATCAGTAAAGACCCTTTGTGTGGAGTTCAGCTGAGTTCTACCCTCTATCATCATTAAGAATTTTTTGAACGGATAGAATGACTGAAAAATCATTACAACAGTGAGACGCTGTCTCACTATGGCGAGTTCTGGCCTCTACAAGGGTTCTAAACAATCAGTAAAGATCCTTTGTGTGGAGTTCAGCGGAGTTCTACCCTCTATCGTCATTAAGAATTTTTTGAACAGTCAGAATGAACGAAAAATCATTACGAAAGTGAGACGCTGCCTCACTATAACGAGTTCTGGCTTCTACAAGGGTTCTAAGCAATCAGTAAAGATCTTTTGTGTGGAGTTCAGCGTAGTTCTACCCTCTATCGTCATTAAGAATTTTTTGAACAGTCAGAATGAACGAAAAATCAGTACGAAAGTGAGACGCTGTCTCACTATGACGAGTTCTGGCTTCTACAAGGGTTCTAAGCAATCAGTAAAGATCCTTTGTGTAATGATTTTTCGTTTATTTATTTATTTTTAAAAAAATAAATAAATAAATAAACGAAAAATCATTACGAAAGTGAGACGCTGCCTCACTATAACGAGTTCTGGCTTCTACAAGGGTTCTAAGCAATCAGTAAAGATCTTTTGTGTGGAGTTCAGCGTAGTTCTACCCTCTATCGTCATTAAGAATTTTTTGAACAGTCAGAATGAACGAAAAATCATTACGAAAGTGAGACGCTGTCTCACTATGACGAGTTCTGGCTTCTACAAGGGTTCTAAGCAATCAGTAAAGATCCTTTGTGTAGTTCAGAAGAGATCTAGCATCTATTGTTGTTAAGAATTTTTTGAACAGTCGAACTTAAAATCATTACGACAGTGAGACGCTGTCTCACTATGACGAGTTCTGGCTCCTACAAGGGTTCTAAGCAATCAGTAAAGATCCTTTGTGTGGAGTTCAGCGGAGTTCTACCCTCTATCGTCATTAAGAATATTTTGAACAGTCAGAATGAACGAAAAATCATTACGAAAGTGAGACGCTGTCTCACTATAACGACTTCTGGCTTCTATAAAGGTTCTAAGCAATCAGTAAACACCCTTTGTGTGGAGTTCAGCTGAGTTCTACCCTCTATCATCATTAAGAATTTTTTGAACGGGTAGAATGACTGAAAAATCATTACAACAGTGAGACGCTGTCTCACTATGGCGAGTTCTGGCTTCTACAAGGGTTCTAAGCAATCAGTAAAGATCATTTGTGTGGAGTTCAGCGGAGTTCTACCCTCTATCTTCATTAAGAATTTTTTGAACAGTCAGAATGAACGAAAAATCATTACGAAAGTGAGACGCTGTCTCACTATAACGAGTTCTGGCTTCTATAGAGGTTCTAAGCAATCAGTAAAGACCCTTTGTGTGGAGTTCAGCTGAGTTCTACCCTCTATCATCATTAAGAATTTTTTGAACGGGTAGAATGACTGAAAAATCATTACGACAGTGAGACGCTGTCTCACTATGGCGAGTTCTGGCTTCTACAAGGGTTCTAAGCAATCAGTAAAGATCATTTGTGTGGAGTTCAGCGGAGTTCTACCCTCTATCTTCATTAAGAATTTTTTGAACAGTCAAAATGAACGAAAAATCATTACGACAGTGAGACGCTGGCTCATTATGACGAGTTCTGGCTTCTACGAGAGTTCTTAGCAATCAGTAAAGATCCCCTGTGTGAAGTTCAGCAGAGTTCTAGCCTTTATCGTCGTTAAGAATTTTTTTAACAGTCAGAATGAACGAAAAATCGTTACGACAGTGAGACGCCGTCGTACTATGACGAGTTCTGGCTTCTACAAGGGTTCTAAGCAATCAATAAAGATCCCCTGTGTGTAGTTCATCGGAGTTCTAGCATCTATCATCGTTAAGAATTTTTTTAAAAGTCAGAATGAACTTAAAATCATTAAGACAGTGAGACGCTGTCTCACAATGACGAGTTCTGGCTTCTACAAGGGTTCTAAACAATTCGTAAAGATCCCCTGTGTGTAGTTCAGCGGAGTTCGAGCATCTATCATCGTTAAGAATTTTTTAAACAGTCATAATGAACGAAAAATCATTACGACTGTGAGACGCTGTCTCACTTTGACGAGTTCTGGCTTTTAAGATCGTTCTAAGCAATCATTTAAGATCCTCTGTGTGAAGTTCAGCAGAGTTCTAGCCTTTATCGTCGTTAAGAATTTTTTTAACAGTCAGAATGAACGAAAAATCGTTACGACAGTGAGACGCCGTCGTACTATGACGAGTTCTGGCTTCTACAAGGGTTCTAAGCAATCAGTAAAGATCCCCTGTGTGTAGTTCAGCGGAGTTCTAGCATCTATCATCGTTAAGAATTTTTTGAAAAGTCAGAATGAAGTTAAAATCATTAAGACAGTGAGACGCTGTCTCACAATGACGAGTTCTGGCTTCTACAAGGGTTCTAAACAATTCGTAAAGATCCCCTGTGTGTAGTTCAGCGGAGTTCGAGCATCTATCATCGTTAAGAATTTTTTAAACAGTCATAATGAACGAAAAATCATTACGACTGTGAGACGCTGTCTCACTTTGACCAGTTCTAGCTTTTAAGATCGTTCTAAGCAATCATTTAAGATCCTCTGTGTGAAGTTCAGCAGAGTTCTAGCCTCTATCTACGTTAAGATATTTTTAAACAGTCAAAATGAACGAAAAATCATTACGACAGTGAGACGCGCAGTGCGTGTCGGCCTCGCGCACCAAAAAACGGTAGAGATTCACGTTTGTTGTACAGGAGCCCCCCTCAAATGTTATTATTATTATTATTCTTATTATATTCTCAATTTTCATAAACTCCATTTCAAATCAAATTTCTTCTTCCTACCACCTATATGCAGATGACCTACAAATTTACTATCAGGCACCTCTTCAACAAATATCCGAAGCAATCCAGACGTTAAACAGGGACCTAAGTCATATAAGTAGCTGGAGTCGCGCCTATGGTCTTAAGGTGAATCCGACGAAAACGCAGGTGACAATCGTGGGCAGCTCCAGAACCACATCCAAAATAGAGTGGACTAGTATCCCCCCAGTAGTTTTTGAAAACGCTATTATTCCCATTTGTACGAAGGTTAAGAATCTGGGTGTGTATATGGATTCCTCATTATCATGGGACACACAGATTCAGGAGGTGAGTCGAAAGATGTTCGCATCTGTGGGATCGTTAAGAAGGTTACAAACCTTCTACCCATGCCTACCAAAATTGCGCTTGCGAACACGTTACTGTTATCCATATTAGATTATGCAGATGTCAGCTATCCTGATCTCGCCGAAAACCAGCTAGACAAGCTTGAACGTCTCCAAAATGTCTGCATAAGGTTCATTTTTGGCTTACGCAAATATGACCATGTTTCACAGTTTAGAACCCAGCTTGAATGGTTACCAATACGACTTCGTCGGGATGCTCATATTCTTTCACAATTATACAGTATACTGTTTAACCCCTCTACCCCTTCCTATCTTAAGGAACGATTCCAGTTCCTACACGACACGCATGCGAAATGTCTGAGGTCATCACTTAACTTGAGACTAAAGATGCCATCTCACTCGTCTACCTTTTACGACAAGTCTTTCACTGTTACTGCCATACGACTTTGGAATAAACTTCCTGTTGAGATTAGACGAGCGCAGACTATATCTAGATTTAAGATAATGGTTAAGGAACACTATTTATCAATGTAGAATATGCATATTTGTATGTAGGTATATGTATTGTTTATGTATGTATATAGTGTGTATGTAAGTGTATTGTGTATATATTTATAATAATTATATAATTTATATCTAACTATTTATTTATATATGCTGTAGGTTTATGACTAGGGATTATAAGTAGATAGAATTGTTTATTTTTAGAAATAAGTACACCGAACAACTACCACTCATCACCTTAAACCAACTTTCTCCATCCAAAGGTTGCCTGGTAGAAATCGCTTTTAGTGATAAGGCCGCCCATTGTACCTACTCTTGTAAGGAATCTATGTGTTCTGTTTATATTTACATGGTGTACAATAAAGTGTATAATAAATAAATAAAGAAATAAATATTTAAGTATTTGATGTTATAGCGGAAACAGACATATTATCTGTGAAAATCTGTTTGGAACCCTTGTAGAAGCCAGAACTCGTCATAGTGAGACAGCGTCTCACTTTCGTAATGATTTTTCGTTCATTCTGACTGTTAAAAACATTCTTAACGACGATAGAGGCTAGAACTCTACTGAACTTCACACAAAGGATCTTTAATGATTGCTTAGAACCCTCGTAAAAGCCAGAACTCGTCATAGTACGACGGCGTCTCACTGTCGTAATGATTTTTCGTTCATTCTGACTGTTAAAAAAATTCTTAACGACGATAAAGGCTAGAACTCTGCTGAACTTCACACAGGGGATCTTTACTGATTGCTTAGAACCCTTGTAGAAGCCAGAACTCGTCAAAGTACGACAGCGTCTCATTTTTCGTTCATTCTGACTGTTAAAAAAATTCTTAACGCCGATGGAGGCTAGAACTCTTCTGAACTTCACACAGAGGATCTTTAATGATTGCTTAGAACCCTTGTAGAAACCAGAACTTGTCATAGTACGACAGCGTCTCATTGTCGTAACGACTTTTCGTTCATTCTGACTGTTAAAAACATTCTTAACGACGATAGAGGCTAGAACTCTGCTGAACTTCACACAGAGGATCTTTAATGATTGCTTAGAACCCTCGTAAAAGCCAGAACTCGTCATAGTACGACGGCGTCTCACTGTCGTAACGATTTTTCGTTCATTCTGACTGTTAAAAAAATTCTTAACGCCGATGGAGGCTAGAACTCTTCTGAACTTCACACAGAGGATCTTTAATGATTGCTTAGAACCCTTGTAGAAGCCAGAACTCGTCATAGTACGACGGCGTCTCACTTTCGTAATGATTTTTCGTTCATTCTGACTGTTAAAAACATTCTTAACGACGATAGAGGCTAGAACTCTGCTGAACTTCACACAGAGGATCTTTACTGATTGCTAAGAACTCTCGTAGAAGCCAGAACTCGTCATAATGAGCTAGCGTCTCACTGTCGTAATGATTTTTCGTTCATTTTGACTGTTCAAAAAATTCTTAATGACGATAGAGGGTAGACCTCCGCTGAACTCCACACGAATGATCTTTACTGATTGCTTAGAACCCTTGTAGAAGCCAGAACTCGCCATAGTGAGACAGCGTCTCACTGTCGTAATGATTTTTCAGTCATTCTACCCGTTCAAAAAATTCTTAATGATGATAGAGGGTAGAACTCAGCTGAACTCCACACAAAGGATCTTTACTGATTGCTTAGAACCCTTGTAGAAGCCAGAACTCGTCATAATGAGACAGCGTCTCACTTTCGTAATGATTTTTCGTTCATTCTGACTGTTCAAAAAATTCTTAATGACGATAGAGGGTAGAACTCCGCTGAACTCCACACAAAAGATCTTTACTGATTGCATAGAACCCTTGTAGAAGCCAGAACTCGTTATAGTAAGGCAGCGTCTCACTTTCGTAATGATTTTTCGTTCATTCTGACTGTTCAAAAAATTCTTAATGGCGATAGAGGGTAGAACTCCGCTGAACTCCACACAAAGGGTCTTTACTGATTGCTTAGAACCTTTATAGAAGCCAGAACTCGTTATAGTGAGACAGCGTCTCACTGTCGTAACAAATTTTCGTTTATTCTGACTGTTCAAAAAATTCTTAATGACGATTGAGGCTAGAACTCCGCTGAACTCCCTACAAAGGATCTTTACTGATTGCTTAGAACCCTTGTAGAAGCCAGAACTCGCCATAGTGAGACAGCGTCTCACTGTTGTAATGATATTTCAGTCATTCTACCCGTTCAAAAAATTCTTAATGATGATAGAGGGTAGAACTCAGCTGAACTCCACACAAAGGGTCTTTACTGATTGCTTAGAACCTTTATAGAAGCCAGAACTCGTTATAGTGAGACAGCGTCTCACTTTCGTAATGATTTTTCGTTCATTCTGACTGTTCAAAAAATTCTTAATGACGATAGAGGGTAGAACTCCGCTGAACTCCACACAAAAGATCTTTACTGATTGCTTATAACCCTTGTAGAAGCCAGAACTCGTCATAGTGAGACAGCGTCTCACTGTCGTAATGATTTTTCGTTCATTCTGACTGTTCAAAAAATTCTTTACGACGATAGAGGCTAGAACTCTGCTGAACTTTACACAGAAAATAAGTACTCTTCGTTTGGAACCCTCGTAAAAGCCAGAACTCGTCATAGTGAGACAGCGTCTCACTGTCGTAATGATTTACCGTTCATTCTGACTGTTCATAAAATTCTTAACGAGCTAGAACTCTGCTGAACTTCACACAGAGAACTCTAGAACTATTCGTTGAAGAACCATTCCTGTTTGATTTTTCAGTTTCACTGAAGTTAGCGTCTCTCATTTTTTAGAATGCCGTTTTCTGTATTTAATTCTGCGGAACTATCGATAAAAAGTATCAGGAACTCTAGAACTATGCCGGACGCTATAAGAACTCCTTTTAAACTATGAGACGCTAACATATGAGACGCTAACTTCACATACGTCCGGGACGGCCCGTGTAACAAGTGTCACCCGTACTGTCGTCTGCATAACAATGGATGCCGTCAATAGACAACATGTCATTGATATGCAGCAGAAACAAAGTGGGGGATAACACTGAGCCTTGTGGTACACCAGCGTTTGTGGCCATGCATTCAGAACAGCTGCCGTCAACGACGGCCCTGATGCTTCTACCGGCCAGAAAGCTGGACACCCATCCGCATAAATTCTCGGGCAATCCATAGGAGGGCAATTTCGTTAGAAGACCACGGTGCCAGATCCGGTCAAAAGCTTTAGAGATGTGGAGGCTCACTGCTAGAGCCTCGCCTTTACTCTCAATAGCCACCGCCCATCGGTGTGTGAGGTACACGAGAAGATCGCCTGTCGAGCGACCGTGACGGAAACCATACTGTCGATCACTGAGCAGGTCGTGTTCCTCAAGGTACCTACCTGAGCTGTGCATTAATTACACGCTCCATCACCTTTGATAATAGGGAGGTGACAGCTATAGGCCTGTAATTGGCCGGGTCGGTCCTGTCACCCTTCTTGGGCACAGGATGCACGTAAGCGGTCTTCCAGGACGCCGGGACTTTTTTCATGGAGTAGGAAAGCGTGAAAAGACGTGTAAGTACCGGACACTCTCCGCACCACACCGCTTAATCACCACCGCGGGAATGCCGTCCGGCCCACTCTACTTATGCACGTCAAGGGTATGAAGCTCCCGCCTGACATCCCGCTGCCTGAATTTAATTTCTGGCATTGAAGTGCCACACCAGGGGACGTCAGGCGGCAGCGCACCTCCATCGTTCATGGTCGAGTTGGAGGCAAAGAGAGAACCCAAAAGGTCAGCTTTCTCCCTGGCACTCTGGGCCAGACTGCCGTCCCGTTTCTGCAGGGGTGGTAATCCTGACCGACAGAAGTTTTCCTCGGCAGCTTTGGCAAGCGACCAGAATTCACGACTTCCAGAAGGGTAGCCGGCTAGACGCTCACCAATTCTGCCGACGAAATCGAACTTAGCTCTGGCAGTTGCTCGTTTGCTGACCCTCGAGGCGGCATTCAGCTTGCGTTTCACTTCAGATATGTTAGGATCAGAATTTTTGCGAGCCGTGGTCCAAGCCCTGTAGACAGACTCTTTCAGCTTTCTAGCTTCTCTGCAAGACCGATTAAACCACAGTCGCTTTTTTTCCCCTGCAGGGATCCAGCGGTTAGGAATGTAGCCTTCCATACCTGCCAAGATCCCCTCAGCAACTGCTGCAGAGCAGTGGTCCAGATCGTCTGAAGTGAAGCAAAGCCGCCTCCACGGGTACGATGCAAAGAACTCACGCAGTCTATCCCAGTCCGCCGACTTATAGTGCCACACATGTCGCCACTCCTTGGGCCGGCGTGGTTCCGGCCTTGCTAGTGGCACTCGCGTCCGAACAACACAGTGATCTGATGAGCCAAGAGGCGCATCCACAGAAACAGTATATCCGTCCGGACGCGTAGTCAACACCAGGTCCAGCAACGAACTCTTTTCGTTCTCCCGGTCCGGTATTCTCGTGCGAGATTTGACCAATTGGGAGAACCCATAGGTCAGGGCAAATTCGTGAGCAGCTTTCCCCGCAAAGTTAGTTGTCCGAGAACCTAACCAGTCAACGTGGTGACCATTGAAGTCTCCCACAATCACTATCTCTGCGGAGGGATACTGCTCAATGACTTTGTCAGTCGATCTTTGCAGGTGTTCAAAGAGACGGACCGTGTTCGCGTCACCGCTATGAGACCTGTAAATGCACGCGTAGATCCGAGTGTGGCCCCCGTGATCCACGCGCGCCCATAATGTTGACAGGTCCCTGTCTTCTAGGCCTTTGAGACGGCGACAGCAGATATCGTCCCGGACGAACATGCATACCCCAGCTTGTGCCCTGAAGTTAGCCTCAAGCTTATAGCCGGGGTACAACAAGTAGGATGTATCAACCGGACATGAAATCTTCGTCTCCGTCAGGAAAAACAAATTTGGCTGCGTAGTTTCTAAGTGGTTGTGGATTACGTTAATGTTGGAATGCATTCCTCTGATGTTGCAAAAATCCACAACAAGTGTGGACTTCGACGAAACCGCTGTGGATACTTTATTCTTTGTTTTCCTTGCCATGATTGTAAAATAAAAGGGGATATAAGAAGGTAGGGGGTGCCTAGGTACCGGTGGCGCAAGAGACTAAGCGAGACTCATATTCTCCAAAGGCAGGCACAGGTAATGCGGGTGCGGCAGGGTGCCCGATGCGATGGTCGCGTCCACTCCGGTATCCTTCTCCAGCACGACCACAGCACCAGGGACTTTTCACAAGCTGCTGGTTCAGCCTCCTGGGGCGGTATTTAAAAGAACCCGGTTGTCAGTAAAATGACAATCGTTAAGGCCAGAAGGCGCCCAGAAGGGCGGCTTGAAAATTTTCAACTGTGGGTCGTCAATGCCTGCGTCTGTCCATTTCAACACGGCAATAGGCTCACCACCGGGGGCGTATTCTAGGTCTTTGCCTACCTTTTCGGGGATAAAGGCGTGACTATAATATGTATGTTGTTTTGCAGACAATAAATATAACGGACGCTGAAGCTCGCGGCAGTTGGCTCAACATCGCTGCTTCCAGCGTCGGCTTAGCGGCTGGAGCTGCCAGTACATTGCTATCAAAAACTGCTGCCGCTGGAACTAATATGACCAAGGTAAGGCATATCTTTGGTTGTACCATAAATTTCGTAGGTAGGATAATTTTTTATCGTGTGCGTTCGCGCAGCGGAATGTTGTTGAATTTAAAGATTTTGATTATGCAGATATTTAGTATATGACGTCGTGTAATTGTGTATGGTAAAAAGAAAATTGTGTATGCAGCCATTGTGGAGAAATTCGCCAAAAACTGATTCCGCTAGGCGAACGTTGTCCTGGCGGAACTTTTTTTAAATCCATGCACTTAAAAGGAAAAAAATGTGCCCAACAATTAGTGTGTATTTGTGTGTAATTGTGTATGTATGAATAAAATTAGTGTATGCATAAACTTCGGAGAAATTCAAGTTTCCGCTACGCGAACGTTTGGCCATTAGCTAGTTTTCAGTTCTTTTTTTTCATAAATACTATATTAAAATCTTTAAATTCAACAACATTCCGCTGCGCGAACGCACACCAAAAACGTGTGCGTTCGCGCAGCGGAATGTTGTTGAATTTAAAGATTTTAATTATGCAGATATTTAGTATATGACGTCGTGTAATTGTGTATGGTAAAAAGAAAATTGTGTATGCAGCCATTGTGGAGAAATTCGCCAAAAACTGATTCCGCTAGGCGAACGTTGTCCTGGCGGAACTTTTTTTAAATCCATGCACTTAAAAGGAAAAAAATGTGCCCAACAATTAGTGTGTATTTGTGTGTAATTGTGTATGTATGAATAAAATTAGTGTATGCATAAACTTCGGAGAAATTCAAGTTTCCGCTACGCGAACGTTTGGCCATTAGCTAGTTTTCATATAAAGCGCTTATATAGAGAGCTGTAGATTTTTACATACGTTGTTTTGAATTTGTTTATATTTGTTTAAAAAACAGATTTAGAAAAAAATGTAGAGTTTAAAAGATAAAAATAGAAACTTAAAATACGCTTATTAGGTCGTAGTTCGTAAAGTATACACTTTGGGGTCTAGATTTTCACGTTTATACAAGCCATGTAAGTGCCTGCAACATGTTGCCAAGTATCAATGATGTTCCGTTAGTAATTAAAGGGTTATAGGACAATTTACCATGAATAGATCACTGTTTACAAAGCAGTCAAATATCACGGCGTTCTAAAGGAATTGCATAGTAAAATGTATTCCAATAATTAGTTTATTAATTCAACTACTCACATGCAAAATTTCATCTCATTAAATTCAGTGATTAAAGAGAAACAATTAAAATACTGACAAAACATCGAAAGCCTACATAACCCGACCAAATTCGAATGGCTACAAAAAAGCGGCCGTGCCATATATCTAAGTAACGCTCTTAACTTTCCAGTATAGTATTTATTATTACTATAGTACAGTTGCGTACACAAGCGTTAGGAAAAAATTAAACAATTGCATTTCTTGAATTAAAAATATTTTTTAATAATAACGCCACCATCTACGATAAAAATAAATCTCCCATTAACAAGTACTTCTCTAATTAAACATCTGTGTACAAAAATATTTGTAATTACATAAATAATTATGTATTTATTATTTATTTCTCGCCACCTGTTACGTATACATATAATAATTATGTATGTATTATTTATTTCTCGCCACCTGTTACGTAGAAACCCAAAAATGGCGAAATGTGGGTGACACAGAAAGGTCACACCTCTGCCTACCCCTTCTGGGACAACAGCCGTGAGCATATGAATTAATGAATGAAAATACAGCTCTCTGGTACTAATCATGACAATCCTTGGGCGGGCGCCCTAGTAATGGCAGAACTTGGCATACAACTCATGTGCGCGCACAGGCGCGTGTATTTTGAGCGTATCGGGAGCGCAGCTGAGGTGCTTGTCATGACTAGTCCCTTGTTTATAAAAACTTAACATTAACAAACGCTTGCTAAACATACTCTGTCATTGGTTTGAGACAACAATAGAATTAAAATGTGTTTTAACTAAAATAGGTTTAATAAACGATTATGAATATGAGAGTAAGGATAATAATTATGTATTTCGAGCTTCAATAAAAATTTAAATCACTGATCACATATAAATTATATCGAAACAACAATTGTGTTATCACCTGTACCAATTCAAAACCGGTATTAGACTGTAAATTTTAGAATGTTACCTAAATATATTGCGATGCCGCTTTTTTGTAGTCATTCGAACTTGGTCGGGTTATGTACGTTTTCGATGCTTTGTCAGTATTTTAATTGTTTCTCTTTAATTACTGAATTTGATGAGATGAAATTTTGCATGTGAGTAGTTGAAATCATAAACTAATTATTGGAATACATTTTACTATGCAATTCCTTTAGAACGCCGTGATATTTGACTGCTTCGTAAACAGTGATCTATTCATGGTAAATTGTCCTATAACCCTTTAATTACTAACGGAACATCATTGATACTTGGCAACATGTTGCAGGCACTTACATGGTTTGTATAAACGTGAAAATCTAGACCCCAAAGTGTAGACTTTACGAACTACGACCTAATAAGCGTATTTTAAGTTTCTATTTTTATCTTTTAAACTCTACATTTTTTTCTAAATCTGTTTTTTGAACAAATATAAACAAATTCAAAACAACGTAGGTATGTAAAAATCTACAGCTCTCTATATAAGCGCTTTATATGAAAACTAGCTAATGGCCAAACGTTCGCGTAGCGGAAACTTGAATTTCTCCGAAGTTTATGCATACACTAATTTTATTCATACATACACAATTACACACAAATACACACTAATTGTTGGGCACATTTTTTTCCTTTTAAGTGCATGGGTTTAAAAAAAGTTCCGCCAGGACAACGTTCGCCTAGCGGAATCAGTTTTTGGCGAATTTCTCCACAATGACTGCATACACAATTTTCTTTTTACCATACACAATTACACGACGTCATATACTAAATATCTGCATAATTAAAATCTTTAAATTCAACAACATTCCGCTGCGCGAACGCACACTTTTTTATCTATGAATATTTTTTCTCAACTGTGAGCTAATCCCTAAAAATCATGTCAAACCATTGTTTCCTTACAATTTGAAGTGTAAACGAACATGATAAAAACTCTGGCCAAGTGGTCAACTGGCCGAGTCGGACTCTAAGCTATTCTAAACGCACAGAGGGTTCCATACCAAAAGCGACAAGAATCATGTTTATTTTATAGGAGCCCCCTTTTAACTTTTTTTCCGATTTGAGTATTTATTATTATAGCTTGGAAATACAGCATCTGACAGTCTCGTGAAAGTCAGACAGACCGACCGACAGCGAAGTGTCAGTAATAGCACAGTGTAAAGAGAAAACCTACATATCGATACCCTAATTTGCAAACCTACTAACTCCTCTTGAGCAAATTTTACAGGAGAGACTTAAAACGTTATAATAAATTTTATTTAACGCAATAAAGAAAACCAAAAATCCCGTTGAAAATTATGCTTTTTATTTATCTAAAAACACTTAAAAATCGATTATTTTTTATAACCATTGAGTTTTATAATGAAAAAAGGAGTTCTTAGATTTGGTTTCAGCGATAATTGTAACTAAAAGTGGAGTTGTTTGTTTTCGTCTTAAACTTTAAGCAGAGTACAATCGTACAAACAATTAATTGAGGTGTACCTAATGTTAATGAATTGTTTGCTGATAATGTATGGGTAAATATGACCTGAAATAAATTATTATTATTATTCCCTTTATTTACATTTATAAACTTATTAATTTAAATTTTTAAATACATTCTAAAAAAGTTTATATTTTAGTGTAAGTTGCTGATGGACAATCCTGGCCACTTGGTTGTGTGTATGCAAGGATAACATCGTTTCGGATCCTATCTCCCAGAGACACCCCAAGCATAGCTCGTTCCATTGGTCGTTGCGCAACCAGGGCATGGACTAGCCACACTGTGAGTGTCCACATCTCGGCACCGTAGGTCATAACTGGTAGAACGCACTGGTTGAAGACTTTCGTCTTCAGGCATTGCGCTATCGGCGAGTAGAAAACCCGACGCAGGTTGCTGAACGCTGCCCAGCCCAAGCGAATCCTTCTGGCTATTTCCTTATCCAGGTTACTCATTTCAAATGTGATAACCTGCCCAGGGTAGGTGTACTCATGGACAACCTCAAGCCTCGATCCTTCAACGTATATCGGTCCCGGCACGACATGCTCATTGAACATGAAAGTGGTTTTGTCCAAGTTCATGCAGAGGCCAACACGTCGAGACTCTTCACTTAGACTATGCAGCATCCCGCTCAACTGTCCCAGCGTTTCCGCTACTCAAACAATATCGTCGGCAAACCGAAGGTCTGAGATACATTCACCGATTATATTCACACCCCATCCCTTCCAGTCCAACGACTTGAAGACGTCCTCAAGCGCATTAGTGATGAGCTTAGGTGACATAACATCTTCCTGTCTGATACCTCTGCGCAGCGCTATGGAATTGGTCTTCTTATCCTACAACCGGACGGTAATTGTAGCAGTATCATATACATACTTCAACACCTCGATATATCACAAATTTAATGTGAAAAAATTTTTGGTCTCGAGCAGGATTTGAACCTGCGTCTTCTGATTTGCCATTTGTGATTGAGTCAACATACTAATTGCTTTTCAAAAATTACCTAGATATATCACCAATTCATATGACACCACTGCAGAGCTTCTAGGCCTGCCCAGGTTTCGATCGAGTCAAAGGCTTTCTCGTAGTCCACGAAAGCCATAGGTACACAGCGGCTGATTGTACTCTTTTGTCTACTGTATAATTTGCTGAACAGTATGGATGTGGTTCACGGTACTAAAGCCTTTTCGAAACCCGGCTTGCTCCTTTTTCTGGTAATCGTCGAGTTTCCCAGCGAGGCAGTTTGTGACTACTCTTGAGAATATTTCGTACGCTTCTGTGACGCCATACAAAATGACCGACTGCGCGGGAGTTATTAGATTATTTTGTCAAAATTGATGCATTTCGTTTAACGTGGAGTTGTTTGATTTTCAAATGGCGTTTTATACCAATGCAGTTGGGAATCATGGAGTTATTAGTATTTCAAAAAATAAAGCAAAAAATCTAGTTTCTGCCGGTATCAAAATGTCATTTTCATGAAAAAGTGGAGTTATTAGGTTTGCAAATTAAGGTATCGATATATGACTGTGGTAATAGTCTCATTTTGGGCTATTACCCGTGCTCCCACCGCTACACCCCACTGGTGGGTGCACGGGGAATATTTTTTCCCCTTAGTCCAACCGCACTGAAGAAAATTCAAATTTATTCTACCTGTGAGTTCCAGTGGGACCATGGGTAATCCAATTCGGTAGACCCACTGGACTAGAGATGTACCTAAAAGTACCTTTGTCCACTAAAATCTATTAATAAATATCAAAACAAAATGAAGATCGGTAAAACAAATTAAGATACACGAAACAAACGAAGATCAACGAAACAAATGAAGATACCCTTTAGGTATAAAGAGACCTAAGGTATTCCTTCGAAATCAAAAGCGGAATCTCAGTTCATGCAAGATCATCACAGGTGATTACCTGAAGCTCTGTAGTTGATAGGCGATGGGTTCTGATATGATGGTGGGAGAACTTTAACTTCTGTGCTTCGTAATCTTAAGGCACGTAAAAACGTTGGTCCCGGATGCCAGTAAAGTGGCAGTTGTTAAGCCAAGTTGACCTATCTGAGATTCAGATGAGCCTCTATTTCAGATGAGCTATCTAAGATTAAAAACGATCAGGTTTGATTCATATTATGAGATATTTTTACTATTTCAAATTCATTCCGTACAGACGGGCCAAGCTATAGCGGTGTCAGTGGAAGTACTTCGTCATGCCAACATGGTGACCGGCGGCGCTGGTGTCGTGAACAGCCTTCTGCACATCATCTTCAAGGTAAGACTTTAAATTATACTATTCTAAATATATACTTACTGTAAAAAAACCAGCCAAGTGCGAGTCGAACTGGCGCACGGAGGGTTCCATACCATAAAACCAAAGATAATATACATAATAGTATTACATACAGATCGGCAACTCCCTGCCTCCCACCTGAGTAAGCTTCCCCGTCCCCCCACCAAAATTAATGTGTCTATTACCGTGTCAGTACTTGAGAGAATGTCACTGCGTTGCATTAAGTATTACTACCTAAGTGCTTTGGGCTATTGGTTTAATTTGTGCTTAGCCGAGGGTAGATTTGAAAAAAAGTACCTACATACATTAGATTGCGTTCTGTTCCTTATTATTTTGTTTCCATAGCTAGTGACCCTAGAATACTCACACACACATTGAAGCTTGATTTAAGCATTCACATTACGTCTATATTAGTGTAGGTGAAAACGAACATTTATGTATGGAGTTTCCACCCTGTGATAAAATGACAAAAAAACGTTTGTTGTGTGGGAGCACTCCTTAGATTTTATTATTTTTTTGTTTATAGCGGCAACAGAAACACATAATCTGTGTAAATTTTAGCTCTCTAGCGATCACCGTTCATGAGATACAGCCTCGTGACGGACAGACAGACAGACACACGAACAGACAGACAGGGATAAAGATTTTTCGAAATTCATCCCCTAAGGGTGAAAAACAGGAGATACACATGAAAACGGGAAAAAGGGATCTTTTTGTGAGTTCTGGATAATTTTATTACGATTTTAAAACGTGGTTTTTAAACATTCCAGTATCGCAAGCACGGAGAACGACCAACATCACTGGAATTATTCCAATTCACTGCGGCAACATTGTTCTTCTGCCACGCTGTTGTGTCCAACAGGACTGCGCAGAATATTATCGAGGATGCTCAGGCTAAAACGATCAATGAATATCGATCTACGCTGAGAAGCAATAGGCACAGGTTTGTACTTAGCCGTACCTATGCCACAATTAAAACCGACGAAATGCGTGTCGGGTTCGCGTACGCAGGCATTTGTTGATTTGACCGCAACAGAAATACATTATGTGAAAAGTTTATCTGTTTAGCTATTACTGTTCATGAGATACAGTCTTGTGACAAACAGATAAGGACGGCGGAGCCCCAGTACCTACCCATCTTATAAAGTACTAGAGGACGTCACGCGGTTTCACCCGCGTAGTTCCCGTTCCCGTGGGAATACAATACTTTTTCTTCCATAAGAACCTTCTCCTGACAATACCTTACATTACACAACAAAAAAAGAATTAGTGAAATCGGTCCACCCGTTCTGAAGTACCTTAATGTATAATACTATAGTAATAACACCTAAATGTCAATAAATAGAGCACATCCCCATACATTTTTTTAATACGGGCAAATAATTGCGACGACGAAGTTCGTAGTAAATTCTACCAAAACTTTCTTGTACCTATAATCCGTTCACAGTTAATTTACCTCTGACAGATAGTTTTCTGTATGTTGGTATTGCAGTAAAGTCCCCCTATGAGTGCCAGCTTAAGACATTTTGCCGCGTAATAGGGGAGATTATAAGATGTAAACGTTAGCACTAACAATTTTTTTTTTATGTAAATATCTAATTTTCAATATACATAACTTTACTTATCACGTGATTCTGATACTATTAGATTGTACTTAAGTTTTATTTTTATTGATATGGATATTTAAAAAAGACACTCATTACCATCATCAAGGAGGGCGAAGTTACTCCTTTCACATCTCAAATAATTTCCGCGCCCGAAAAACGGCAACAAAAAAGAAAATAAGTTTCGACTTTAAGGTTAGAGTACATGGGATAAACAAAATCTTAGTATGGTAACACGAAAATCAAGCAAACCAACATCAGCGCTAGAGGTAAATTTAACTATGAACGGACTATACCAAAATATTTTCACCTTAAGAGGGCTAACATATTTTGCCCCACGTTTTGCTCAGAAACCATACTTTTCATTGAGTTTAAAGTCATTAAATATTTATCGTACAAACATGGTATTCACTAACATATTAGTAAATTTAGCGCTCTAAACGTTTTATAAAACATATTTTACCTAACAACAGATTACATATGGTTAATATCAACTAAAGTGAACAAGGTTTTTCAAATCATACGATTTGCATCGATTTCGATGCTTAAATTCATGTCAAATAACTGATAAATTTAATGAACAAGGGATACGAAGCAATTGCAAAAGGCCTAGGCTATCTGTTTGTAGAATAACCTGATATCAGGTAGGTTCTTTTTTTTGGAGAAAAATGACTGTCAAGTTTGCTCAAATACTGAGAATTTTCACCACAATAAAGTAGTCTTTTCACCAGTTTCTGTAGTTTAAATCATTATGATAATTATGTAATATTATGTCAGAACTTCGTCTCTGACAATAAAAATATTTCTTTATAAGTAACTAGATACAGATTTTTTTTTACAAAGTATTTTGTGAACCCCTATAAATGCAGATACGCGAACAAATACGATTTAGTACCGCCGAGAGGCTCTCAGAGAGTGGTCATGTCGCTCGATGTTCCATTTTTGAATACGAAAAAAATAACAAAAATAGTCTAATTCTAGCGTGACCAAACAATCTTAGTACTTTGTGACGTATAATATAATATACTAGCTGATGCGCGCGGCCTCGCCCGCGTGAATTTTGGTTCCCGTTCCAGCTTCCCGTGAAAACAATTTTCTGGGATAAGAAGTAGCCTATGTGTTATTCCAGACTATACTCTATCCCTATACCAAATTTCAGCTGGATCCATTCAGCCGTTAGAGCGTGATTGAATAACAAACATCCAAACATCCAAACATCTTCACAAACTTTCACATTTATAATATTAGTAGGAAGTAGGATAGTAGGATATAAATATTTATGGTCGATATACAACGTGAACTTTTGTATAGTGCAAAGCTCAGACACCCCGACTAGAGTTTCGCTTCAAAATACTGTATAAAAAAAATTAAATGAATCTAACGAAAACTGACCAAGTTATAAGCTATTACAGTTGCACTATTTTCTTCACGAACAGCGTAGGTGTAGGTATTATACGCAAGGCAGGTAGTCACTATTCGTGTGGTATTGATATTAACATATTAACACCCCATTTCATAAGTGGTAATTATGGAACACCTGTGAGGAACCAGACCAGAATTGGGACGGCTATAAAGCCGCTAAAGCAAAATACAAGTAGCGACTGAGATACAGAAGTACCAAGTCGTGGAGAAACTTCTGCTAGAGTCAGACTAATACTGGCCAAACAAGAGACAGAACTAAACATAAAGAAACCTGACGGCGCGGCGGCCTGACCAACCCATGAAAAGAATTATTTATACTGTTGATGGATGGCACTTGGTGGAACCTGCTGCACATATTCATTAACGGCACTTGTACTGTTCCACAACATTTATTTATTTTACACCTGACTGGTTTCGCCTTTCGGCAATTTTCAAAGGCAAATTAACATTATATAATGACCACTACATCACTTCATTACTCGAAAACAATAAATTAATAACATATAAATTACCACTACATCATTCTACTAACGTAAACTATCATGAAAAGAAGCCGAGAGTATTTTGATACAAACGCACTTCCCAGGATGCCAATTGCTGCAGACACTCATGTGGCTGGTGGAATACGTATCCACAAAAGAAGTCCAGTGGGAGCTTGCAAGACCTGTTCTAATCTATTCTGTCAACTTACAAAAATCTGAATGGGTAATTAACAACTTCAAGTCCTTCAAATCTCCAGGACAGGATGACGTCTTCCCTGCAGTGATAAAATGGGGGAGGACACAAGTTGATATTGTCAGTTACATAGTATCTGTACGCCAGACAATGAATGGGACTGTGACCCTGACTGTGGAGAGAGGTCTAAGTGATCTTTATACCAAAACCCGGTAAAGGGTTTATATTTGTGATTCGGACCTCTGGTTATACAGACCGATAAGCCCTTCGTCTTTCCTGCTAAAAACTCTGGAAAGATTGTGTGACAGAGACAATCGAGAGACGGCCCTTCAAAATAAGACACTGCATTCCAACCAAAATCAAAATCAAAATCAAAATCAAAAATCATTTATTTACTTAGACATATACAAATGCACTTGTAAACGTCACTTATATAAACCAAAAAGTTACCACCAGTTCACAACGCGACCCACCTGAGAAGAACTGGCAAGAAACTCAGCGGGTTATTCTTTTAACTACTCTATTTACAACTTTATTAATGAATCTAAAAACTATGCATTTTAACAGTTTTTTGAGAATCTAGCAGAGCAGGTCATTTCCAGGCTTCCTTATCCATCAAGTAATCACCAACCGTATAGTAGCCCTTGCTGTATAATTTACCTTTAACAAACTTTTTGAATTTATTTAGGGACATACTCTTAATTTCGTTAGGTAACCTGTTGTAAAAGCGTATACAGTTACCCCTGAAAGAATTACTGATTTTATGCAATCTGCTATGATAAACAGCGAGGTTTTTTTATTTCTAGTGTTGACATTGTGTCTATCACTTAACTTATGGAAACTATGTAAATTTCTTTGTACATACATAAGATTTTCAAAAATGTATTGAGATGCTACTGTAAGAATATTAACCTCTTTGAATGTTTCGCGCAGAGAGATCCTTGGACCTAATCTATATATAGCTCTTATGGCTCGCTTTTGTAAAATAAAAATAGAATTTATATCTGCGGCATTGCCCCACAGTAGAATACCGTAAGACATTATACTGTGAAAGTAACTGAAATAAACTATTCTAGCCGTATCTACATCAGTCAAGTGCCTTATTTTTTGCACAGCAAACCAACGCGCATATTGCCCCCGGCAAGTCTACAGACTCAGCACTACATGCAGTGGTACACAAAATAGAAGAGGTCATCCAGAATCAATCAATTAATGTGCCTCGGCACTTTCATGAACATAGAGGGAGCTTTCAAAAAAAGAAGCATAACCACGGCACTGGCAAAACACCGAGTATACACGATGTCAGTGAATAGATAGATAACATGCTAAATAACTCATTTTAAAGCTACAGACAAGCAGAAACCAGTGCGCAGCCATGGCCAAAGGTTGTCCAGAAGGGGGCGGGGTCTCACCACTGCTAAAAAACCTTGTTGTAGACGACCTAATAACCAATCAATCAATCAATCAATTTAACCTAGAACTGTCCCTATATACATGGATGTGGAACAAGCCAAAGCAGATGGTAAAATTAAATTATAGAGAAAATACGGATCTGTTAATACAAAGCATGACTGGTATTTTAAAATCCAAGGCCGACTTCAATTCAAGTGAGAAGCTGCGTTTATTTTATCTTCTAGTGATCTTGTGTTTATAATAAATATTTTTAATGAATTGTATTAAAATTACTTTCAGTCAAGCCAACATTTATCGATTTGCGTACACCGCAAATCCATAAATGTTGGCTTGACTGAACACTAATTTGCCCATAAGCACAGTAAATATTTCTAAAGACGACGAGTACTGGACTACAAGGATGGAACCTAAATTGTTAAATTTTTACGACAAATGTCTGTTGCCCAAAATGATTAACCCCAAAAAGAGTCGATAAAATAAAATAAAATTAAATTTATTCCCTTTGAAATTTAAAAAAAAAATAGGTTTGTCAACATTTTTGTGACTCTACTGGGGGTTCGGAAATGCTACAGACTGAGAAGAACACTCCAAGAAACTCAGTTCGGTCCCTCCCAAAATTCATCTTAGTAGGTATCTAATAATCGATCAATGCCGATACGGAAGGGCTAATTAATTAGCATTTTTCTTGGCGGTGTGCATTGTTATGCACATGAAAACACCTACTATCAATATTAAGATTAGAGTTAGATCCCATAGCTCAAGCTTATAGCTTTGTTTGGGCTAGATGATGTTGTGTAAGAATATCCAACAATATTTATGAATTATTTATTAAAAATATTTTAATGTCCCTGCCAGCACTGAATCTGTAGTAGGCAGCAAAACATCGGACCATGCCAAGTGCCTGCGCATTGCTACGTAAATATTATTTGTTTTTAACCATGTGTATTGTCAAATTTAAATATTTATAGTGTAAAATAGAATATTGTCCATTACTTTCTACAATTTTCGTATATTTAGATACTTTAAAAATAAACTTATGAAACCGTTTTCATGTATGTGTGTATTTGTAATTTCAATATTGATATTAGTTAGGTAAATAAATGTCAACTTTATTAATTTTATTGATGTCAGTATCTATCACTACTAGAGTCGAAATATTTATTTTATTTATTGAGACAAATGTTACAATAAAGCATAATAACTATTTACAATATGAATAAAACTAAACTAAATCTAAATAGGGCCCCGTTGGCATTGTGCCCAAAAAACTGGCAGCCGTTCAAAAGGGGAATCTTTTGAACGGCGATGCTTATTCGCTGGGAGAAATAACTGCCAGCCCTTAGGTCACTAGTCGACTCCACAAGGCGCTTCTTCAAAATTTAAAAAAAACTTTATGCCCATGAACCTAGGGTCTCGACACACACACACTACTAAATATCAATAAATTTGCAATAAAATAATCAATATTTGTTTTAAACTAACACGCGTTGAACACATATTTTTATACAAAACGGGATTTCGCGTGACACTATTTGATTATTAATTAAAGGTTTCGGTACCTTCAGTTTCCGAGGCGACCTCGGGACCACGATAGGTGTACCTAACCCTGTCGAAACGTCGAGGAAAGTGAAGGCACCGAAACCTTTAATTAATAATAAAATAGTGCCACGCGAAATCCCGTTTTGTATAAAAATAATCAATAATTATTAACTAATATTACTAACGTAAAAATTAAATTAAAAGATTGAATGCTTAGACTAAGAATATGACACCGGTAATACATCAAGGAAAACAAAAGTATCAAACTTGTTGGTAGCAACAATTGGCACTATACGGCTATATGCGCCGCGCCACGCTGATTTCTTACGATCGTAAAGAAATTTGAAAACCGAATTAACGCTCTTAATATATATTTCTTCCTTTTTGTTTTTCAGAAAAATATTTGACAAAATAAGCGCCGAATCAAGGAGGGTCCAAGGAGTCGTTCAGGGCAACACTGAAGTAATCAGAGGCATTCAGAACATCGCCAACAAAGACCAGTTCTTTGCAGACGCGCTTAGAATCAACAAAGATATCAATCAACACAAACTTAGAATTTCTATGACGGCCGATGGCCAAGTGAATATCAACTCACAACATAAGTTCAACCCCTCAGATTTGTACAACCTAGGCAAAGACGGGCGCTCACAGTTGTTCAGTACTCTCGGTCCAGCGGACCTTTCTTTAAAAAATATGCCTACTCGTATCCAACCATCGATCACTGCAATAAACACCTTCTCGGAAATAGAAGAAGAAGATAGCACAATGCTTGTTGGAATTCATCCCGGTGAAGTTCTAAGAATAGGCACTTTACTTATACGTGTAAGCACAGCAGGCGTTGAAAGTATAGCTTTGTTATTAGAAAACTTGAGCCAGGAAGCCCATACAAATTTAATGACAGTGAGCTTGAATATTATGTCGAAATTGATTCCGCAAGATATTGCGACCATGCGTCTTTTGAATCCCGAAGAGGATTTGTTATTGCAAGTTGTGAAATTTGTCTTTAATTATATGAAACATGAAAGGCCTCTCGGGGATGCTTGTTCTGATGATAATGCTATTATGATGGTGCTTAAAGATTTCTTTCAAGAAGGTATGGTACGTCAAGATACTATTTTAATTTTGAAAGACCGTCTGCTTGAGTGGATCGAGGAACAAATGGATATAAGACGTATACAGTATCCGAATAAGAAATCTTTGGTCTGTGAATGTTGTAAGGGCGTTAGATTTGCATAATGTGATAATCGTTATACAGAAATTTATATATATGTTTTATAGAAAAGCATAGTATTATTTTTATGCAGATATTTTATCAAAAGAGATATTTATAACTAGAATTGCATGCTTTTAACCAGTAAATTGTTGTTCATGTCACAACAAGAAGTTGTCAAATCCGGGAATAGGCATATCTAGGAAAACATACTTAGACATAATATATAGAAATAGACATACCTAAGCTAGACCAAAAGGTTCAAAAGTACTTAAATTTCATGATGGGCTGAGGGCGCACTGCGGTTGGCGGTTGCGGTTTCTAACCCCAAAATGTCAATTTCTAACCTCAAAATGTCAAATTCTAACTTCAAAATGTCAAATTCTAACCTCAAAATGTCAAAAACCAATGAAACCGAGTCTAAGGTTTGTGGTTTCATTGGCTTTGATATTTTGAGGTTAGGTTAGGTTTCTAACCTCAAAATGTCAGTGGCTCTCGGCGTATGCCAAATTCATAAAGAATGTCGAGGTCTAAATTTAAATTTAATAGGAAATTGGATCCTCACTACACGATAATATTAGTGCAATACAACAGAACTGCGATGCAGAGAATTTTATGAATATCAAGTTCGTGGTTTTCTATTTGTCTATATAGAGGTAATTTAAATATATTTGTTGTAGTGTTAGTTTACTTGCTAGTAGTTGATATTATACTATTATTAACATTTTATATATTATACTAGATTATCCTAAATATTAATTTTAAAAAAAAGTTGCAATATGAATAGAAAACGACCCTTCAATTTATCAAAAATCATATGTTAATATTTGAGTTATACATTATATGCTATTCCGAGTCGAAAACACCTCGATCATCATATTCGGAGAATTAGAAAAAATACAAGCTAAATATTGCATTGTGGACTTGATTAGAATTTTGAAAAGCAATTAGTTTATCAATCAAATTAGCCTATGGGAGTCTACTGCTGGACAAGTAATTTGTATGCTAACTAAAATCGTACAATTTAAATATGAAAAAATACCAGTCTCAACCTCTTCCACCCTTTTCGTCGCCCTAAAACGTATTAAGGTAAAAGAATTGACCGAGTCCGAGTAGGGTCTCGATAGCTGAGAAATAAGCCGTCTGGCCCGGTTTGCAAGAAGATTCAGGTTCCAATCCTGCTCGATACCGATAATATTTTTTTGTATAACAAATTATGTACACACAACACACATGAATATTTTACAAAGAGATTTGGTTAGGAAAAAAAGAGTTCGATGGCGCTGCTTATTTCTATAAGAAATCTCTTCAAGCAGGCCAGCGAGAGGAGAACATGATATTAAATAATTAAGAGAGGTAGAAGTGTGTCAGAGACCTAGATAGAATCAAGTATTTATACATATTCCATAATTAAAATTTGATCTAAAACTCTTGGAACTATTTACTATACAATACGTCAAGCATCTAAATGTAATGTATTACCTAATCTAAACGAATGACTACTAAGAAATCAAAACATATCACTAAGATGTCCAAATTATGATAAGTATTACGCACAATCACAAGTCTAAACTTGTCGGTGTGTATTTTTTAATAATATATCTTCCTATAAAACATAATCTATCTATAATCTTAACATCACGTAAATATTTTTGTAATAAGAATCTAAACGGGCCGCGACCCGCTTACCCACCAGATTTACCCACTAGTGGGTGCATGGATAATTTATATTACCCTAGTCAGCCCTAGTGACTATCACCCTGAGCGGGAAAAGTATCGATATTAATTAATATTATCATCTGTTCAAATTCAAACCACCACCCGGGCACAAACTGGGCACTTCATAGTGTTAAGTATGTACTTATAAAATAATAGTAGTTTATGACACTGTTGCATAATAAGGGTTCTTATAACACGAGTGTGTTTTAAAAAAACGAGCCGTAGGCGAGTTTTTTTATAGTATCACACGAGTGTTATAAGACCAAGTTATGTACAGTGTCATACACTACTTTATCTACTCTCATACTATAATACCTGATTTCATTTTGTGATGTATAGTTGCTACTTGATTTCGCCGGTAACAGGTTCATGGTCATGTTTGACGCAGTTTCAAATTTCTTACAATTAGCACCATCACCGATCAATACAATTACGACCATCCTCGCTTTAAGACATGGTTTTACACAAAAACTAATTTATTTTACAAACAAAACCAAACTTTGTTTAATTTAAATGTAAAATGTTGGCGCCAAGGCGCAAACATCGATTGCGCATGCGTGTTTCTTTTTTTTTCTTTTAGGCTGCGAGGCACATTTTTTTTTTAAAGTAGAGGTTCAAACTTCTTTTTCCAGCTGGAGGTTGTCTATGGTGTATCGTAATGATTAAAAAGTTATATTATGATATAGGTGTCCATACAAGACCTGTATCGTAATAAAACTTTTTTTTGGCCTGTGCGTAATGTTTGTCATAAGAGTATTGATTTCAATTTTATAATCTTTGTATTATAGTATCAGAGTATATAAATTGATATTATGCAACGTCCTTATGGTCGATAATTGTTGGCACCTATCGATAGTCTTGTTTTATCGATCTTAATTTGTTTCGAAGATTATTATAGTCATTGTCATATTGATTCATATTAATGTACTAACTGTTGCCCGCGACTTCGTACGCTGCATTTTACATGTGATCCTTTAGATTAATATAACTTTTATATTTATTAACCGATTGACATGAAACAAACACTAAATGTTAAGAAAAGCGCATTGCAATCGGTTGAGCGGTTGCTGAGATTAGCGTGTACAAACGTACAGACAGACAAAAATTCTAAAAATCATTGTTTTGGGGTCTATTGCGTTTAGAAAACCACCCTAATTTTTTCTTATAATTATATCTTCAGTGTACAGATAGCGACCTGTTATGATTTTATCTTGATATTGAATATTGATTTGCTCCTCCCAATACAGTTGCAGTGGGTGCACGGGTAAAGTGCAATTTGACGCTGGTGGGTTGGTCATAAGGGTTTATTCGGGTGTATCCACTTATAATCAAAGTTATATTCCACAAATTATAAGTTATGCCAATTCATAACATACTAGTAATTAGTCATATTATACTATCTACACTTGTTATTGAATTATATTATACTTATACACTATCTTCCTAAATTTAAACATATCACCTAGATACTTAGCTATGTCCTGCTTTTAATGTACCCAACAGCTCAGTACTGTGGGTGACGTATGAGGTGCCGACAATACAGTCTCACTTTCTGCCGCCGATGTCTATTATTGTAATAACCCGGGAGTAACTCCCTTTTGAACCTACCCCACTTACGCGGGAACATCAGCTGAGTGTACCCTCCGTTAGACCTCGTGTGAATTATACTGGGACTACGGGCGCAGTGTACCTCCTTGTGTTACCTCCCAGTGTTGATCCTATTGCGACTTACTCCCGGTTTCCACCGCGAGCTAAGCGGGCTCATTAATGTAAACAGCATACTTGTTTTCCCACCACAGCGCACAAATTAGATAGTACAGATGAAAATCTCATATATGTACTTTTTTTCACACCTACCCTCTGCTACGCACACTCGCGCACTAATTAGTATCGAAAACTACTATGAACATCTGTTGAATTTGTGTCTGTGAACTCTGTGAGCGGTGTCTATGTATGCGTAGCCTCAGCGAATTTAGTATGTAGGTTTCCACTATCTCTAATTTGTGCACAGTATAGGGCGCGTTTTTTGAAGGAGCCCTCTCAAGTCGCCGAGGAAACCGGTCATTAAACTGGGATAGCAGCAGATGGAGGGTCACAACTGCCTGCGGGTATCTGTCACAACTGATGCGCTGTTTTATGGGAAACACGAAGAGGGTGCAACCCTCCTTGTTTCCTCTTGTGCCGAATGCGGAGCAAGTGGACTGTTTTATCACAGTAGTCGCCAGCACTCTCGAGCGGTTGCGTACTGTAGATGTAGATTGCAAGGGGAAGTAACCCAACCAAAGCTTAATAATATGTATATGCATCACAACCAAAGCATAATATATTTATATATTAAAAAATTGCAACTTAGTTGTGCAAATGACTTTCGATAAGTAGATATTTTCCTTTGTTCTCACTAGTTCGATTCATTAGTTCAATCGTCAAATTAGTGAAATTTTTTTTCTCGTTAGTTCGACCATCGATCTACTGAGACTTTTTTTTCTCATTTGTTCGACGGTCGATCTTGAAGTTCTAATAGTACATTTACTGATAATGTTATTTCCTTTAATTAGCGCTCGGCGGCCACTGCCGCGGCACGCTCACTTCGCTCGCTCGCCATCGCTCCGTTTTGGATTTTACATATTGAAAACAACACTTGTACGGTTCCACAATATTTATTATTGTAAACCTGACCGGTTTCGCTTCACAGCATTTTCAAAGGTCTAGAAAGAAGGACAAGGTAGTTTTGGATTCTGTTCCAACCTAACCTAACCATGATATTCTATTAGAACTTCAAGATCGACGGTCGAACAAATGAGAAAAAAATCTCACTAGTTCGAGGATCGAACAAGTGAGAACAAGCCGATATTTTTACAATTGTATGGTGATAGAGTGCACTGTGATAGAAATTGCTTTCATTGTTCAAAAACGTGTGCCTTGAAGCGTTAAACGAAAAGGGGTAATCTGGTCCAAAACCAGATTGTCTCGCTTAGCTTATTAAGCATAGCAAAAGAAATACTGTCAATATATTTTACATGAGTGACCGTCGGGTGCATGTGAGGTACGCGGGCAAGGAGCATACCGCAAGAACTTGGAAGGGCTGCGTTCAGGGCTCTATCGGCGGTCCGATGCTCTGGAACCTCCTGCTGGACCCGCTGCTTCATGACCTTGAGAGGAGGGGCGAGTATGTGCAGGCTTTCGCCGATGACGTCGTCCTGGTCTTTTGTGGGGAAACAGGGGGAGATATCGAGAGGCGCGCCAACGCCACCCTCGAACATGTTAAGGCGTGGGGTGACAAAAACAAGCTGAGGTTTGCACCACACAAGACACACGCCATGGTGATCACTAGAAAGTTGGAGTTCGACACACCACGACTTAGCATGGGCGGGGTTGACGTTGGCATCAAAAATGAACTTAAAATACTAGGCCTCACCATAGACCACAAGTTGACCTTCAATACACACGTAAAGAACATCTGTGCGAGAGTCACAAGTCTCCATAAACAATTGACCAGGGCGGCAAAGGCGAGTTGGGGTCTGCACCCTGAAATCATCTACACAATTTACACAGCGACCGTGGAGCCTATAGTGCTGTACGCGGCTGGCGCCTGGGCGCCGGCGGTTGAGAAGCTGTGCATCAAGAAGAAGCTTAATTTCATTCAGCGCAGTTTCGCCCAAAAGATTAGTAAGGCATATCGCACGGTCTCCCTCAACGCGGCTTTGGTACTGGCTGGTATATTACCCCTTGACCTTCGAGTCAAAGAGGCCGCATTAATGTATAAAATTCGAAGAGGAGAATCAATACCAGACCTGGCCGGGAGGGAGATCGAGCAAATGTCCTCGTTCGCGGAAAATCCTCATCCTGCCGAGCATATGAGCCTGGAGTTCATTAGCCTAGATAGCACTGAACTTGACAACCAATTCGACATTAAAATCTACACGGACGGCAGCAAGATTGCGGGTAAAGTCGGAGCCGCACTTTCCTTTTGGAAAGATGGGGCCGAGACGAAAGCCCGCAAGCTTGGTCTGCCGTCATATTGCACAGTCTATCAGGCGGAACTCCTGGCCATATGCGAGGCAACGAGGATGATCCAAAAACACAACGCGAAAAGCTTCGGGGTGTACAGCGACTCAACCGCGGCACTCCAGACGGTCGTAAATCCCAGTCGTCTCCATCCCCTGGCGGTAGAAGCCAGGAGTAATATACGGAAAATTATATTCTCGGGTAAACGTATAAGTTTGCACTGGGTCAAGGCTCATGCGGGGATGGAGGGGAATGAGAGGGCCGACCGGCTGGCTAAAGAGGCAGCTTTGGGAACGAGGCGGGCACCGGACTATGACCTGTGTCCGATCTCATTTGTCAAGCGGCAGATCCGTATGGACACGCTTGGCGAATGGAATCGGAGATACGAGTCCGGGGAAACCGCCTCGATCACAAAGCTCTTCTTCCCAAATGCGGTGGACGCGTACAGGATTATACGGAAATTCACTCCAAGCAAACACACCACACAGGTCCTGACGGGGCACGGTGGGTTCTCAGAGTACTTGACTCGATTCAAGTGCAAGGGGGACCCATCGTGCCTCTGTGACTCCGAAACCGAGGAGACCATCCCTCACTTACTGGCGGAGTGCCCGGTGTTCTCGAGGCTCAGGTATAATCTGGAACAGCAAATAAATAACGATGTAGAGGTCACTAAATTTAAGGAGATAATGGCTGGAAAGAATAGAGACACATTTTTAAAATATAGTGTAGAGATATGTAAGATTGTAAATGATAGAAACAAAATAGTCTAAGAAGTAGAATTACCACAGCATAATGTAGATTATGCTGAATAGTAATAAAACCTTGGAAATTATATAAATGTAGATATAGAAACACTGTATTGCAGAAGATAGGAAATAAGAAATTAGAAACCTTATATGGCCACCCACAACCCACTCTGGGCAGTAGTAAATATTAAAAGACAAATAGATTAAGACAAATAAAAAATGTAACATAGAAGTAAGATATTATATATACGAAAAACAAAAAACTAAGATTAAGAAGAAAATGTAGAAAGGAGTGGAGAGAATTTATTTACCCAATAGTTATAAGAGATACAAAGATAATAAATAAACGTAGAAGAGAGATTAGCAGGCGTCCCACCTGAAAATGATAAAAGCGGATGAATGAAAGAAAGATAAGGTATGCAGCATGACTGTGACAGAGAAAAAGAGAGAACTGGAATGACAAAGCATAGTAGGAAAGTCTCCGAATTGTGACATCGGAGGATAGCTAGGTACACACCCAGCTACCCATGGTGGCTGGGAACAAAAAAAAAAAAAAAAAAAAAAAAAAAAAAACCATGATATTCTATTAGAACTTCAAGATCGACGGTCGAACAAATGAGAAAAAAATCTCACTAGTTCGAGGATCGAACAAGTGAGAACAAGCCGATATTTTTACAATTGTATGGTGATAGAGTGCACTGTGATAGAAATTGCTTTCATTGTTCAAAAACGTGTGCCTTGAAGCGTTAAACGAAAAGGGGTAATCTGGTCCAAAACCAGATTGTCTCGCTTAGCTTATTAAGCATAGCAAAAGAAATACTGTCAATATATTTTCAATACATGTTATATGTAAACTACCTATTATTGTATAATAAAGTTTTAATAATTATTCTTCAGGTCTTATTATTGCCTCCTTCATCTCCTTCCTACTGGAGGACCTTTCGGGCCTATTTCGGACGTCTGTTCTACGAGTAATAGGCTCAGCGCAGTTTCACATCATTAGATAAATTTCTAAGCTGTACCTAACCTATAACTATGAATCCAATTTTATATCCTCTTAGGGATTAAAGAAAGCTGTCGAAACTGTATTAGGTACGAACATCTTATAAATGAAACCATGACATGGCATGAAATTGTATAATGTTTATATTTAAATTCCAAAGCTGTATTTAAATTTACTAATTGTACATTGTCTTGTAATGAAAGAAAAAGTTTACAATTAGGTACGTTCGTGAACGTTTGTTCGTTCGTTTACGCTTGATAACACGATTTGCCTTCAGCCACTTGGCTCCCAGGACGAAAAAACTTGCTAAGAATATTCGAGGTTTTTTGGATATATTAAAGGTGATGTCTTGGTTTGTAAGCTCATTTTGTGCCCATTCACAAACCACCTCAAGACACCTTAAACATTTTGAATGCAATAGTTTCAGTTATTTTCTTGAATGTTTTTTACTGTGATTGTTTAAACATTGTACGCAGATGGTGATATTCATTTTCAAGTGATTATGCTAACCTCCAATGTTCTTTAGACCTTGGGATGCTACATTTTAGACTTTCTGCTATCAATAGAACTTTTATACTTAGTAATGGTTCGTCATGCACAAAGAAATTAATGAAAAATGTAATGGATGAAATAAAATTAGTTGATAAGATATTAGTAGGTATATGGAAATGTGTTAGTACTATAACTAAAAAGTTGTCTGTTGTTGTTCTAACTGTGTTCTCATAGCATTTTCTTTTTCCCTTTCTTCATCTAAAGGCGGGTTGTATTCGAAGAATTTGGCTATAAAGTACCTGCGAGACGATAATTTATTAAAATACTAGTACTTGAAGGGATTCTAGTGAAAGTCCAAATCGACTGAGGAGACTGGGGTGGGGGAAAATTTTCCGTTTGGGAATCAGGATGTGAGACTACAGAAATTGTAAAAAAATCCATAGGTATATACAGGGTGAAATTTAAAGACGGTAGTTTGGGAGAAAGTACCCTTAATATTGATAATGGCAAGTTTTGTTGAAAGGAAACATTCCTTTATTTTCAAAAGTAAGTAAAACTGCATTTAATTTTTTTTTTTAATCACCTGCTTGAGCCTGGAATCGAACCTGGGAGATGTGAAAAAAAAACATCCTGTATTTTTATGATACCAACCGAAACAGTATGTAATAAGGATCAATTTCTTTTAAGCGACATAGTATCTTAAATTAAATGAAGATCAAGTAAAATATGTTTTTATAACAATAAAACATATTTTACTTGATCTTCCTTTAGCTTACTCACTATTTGAAGAAAAAAAAACAGTCTAATTGATACCCTCCTCCTTTTTTGAAGCAATTTATTTCAAATATTCCTATTCACAGAAACTAGAACATTTTTTTTAACAAACTTCAAGAAAAAGGAGGAGGTGCTCTAATAAACTGTAGTTTTTTGCCTTCTTTTTTTTGAAGTTGGTTAAGAAAATGTTCTAGTTTCTGTGAATGGAAATATTCGTTCTAGTCACTTAGCCAACCAACTTCAAAAAAAAATAGGAGTTTCTCGTCTAGACTGTTTTTTTTTTTCTTAAGATAGTGGTCTTCCTTTAATTTAAGATACTATGTTGTTTGAAAGAAATTTTTCCTTATTAAAGACTCTTTAGGTAGGTATTATAAAATACAGGATGTTGTTTTTTTTACATCTCCCAGGTTCGATTCCCGGCTCATGCAGGTGATTTTTCAGAAATCTTTAAATGCAGTTTTATTTACTTTTGATAATAAAGGAATGTTTCCTTCCAGCAAAACGTGCCACTATCAATACTAAGGGTACTTCCCCTCCAACTACCGTCTTTAAATTCTACCCTGTATACTTAATGATGATTGCATTCAAAATTATAATCTTACGTCGATTGCCGGCCAATAGACAAAGTTAACTGTCCCCCTCCGATCTTGGTGGGGCTCTTTTACTCGTTACACAAAAACAAAGCCGAGCCAATTGGAAAATAAAAATAGAGCCCAGACTTGTGACAGCTTCCATGAACATGAAGCCATCATGATTATTATGCCAACCGAACAAATTTCAGCAGGCACAAGTCTCGACTGCCCAATTTAAACCACAGCAAGATTTTTATTCCGACATCCCTTCAAAGGGGTATACTACGCCAAATCGAATGCCAAATAATCGAACGTTCAAAATATCAAACGTTCAATATACCTATCGAACGTTCAAAACATCGAAGATTACAATATCAATGTTCGATATATTAAACGTTCGATATTTTGAACGTTCGAGTATTTGGATGTTCGATTATTTGGCATTCGATTTGGCGTAGTATACCCCCTTCAAAGTTACTCGTACCTAAATATTAAGTATGGGACAAAAAGTATTATGAAAATCAACAAGACAATGAAGAGCGAAAAATACATAAATACGCAGCTATTAAACAGTTACCAGACTAAGACTTCGACGGTGACGAGAAGTGCTGCTGCCGCAGTTTGCACAACCACGCGGCTCGGCTCGGCAGCACCACGCAGGACGGCCGCGAGCATGGCGTCACTCGTGTCTGAAGCTGCTTCTAGCGCTGCGACCAACAGAGCTGGAGCAGCCAGCCAACGAGCGCCTCGCCGCCACCAGGCTCGCTATAACAATGTAAGGTAGTGATAATCAGTGCGTAGAGGCCCCAGCACGCTTGCTTGTGGCACTCCGAACGATATTTTCCGAACTTGAGAAGCGTACGTTTTCTCAATTTTCGTACTTACACCGAGCTTTTTTATATAAGTTATTTGTATCCTATTCTGTTGATATGACTTAGCTTCGAAATGGCTGGTTCTCAGATGGGTGATCACTTTGTAACATTTATCACAGACATGGCTGTCGTTAGTCAAGTTAAGGTCCTAAGGGCGGCTTGAAACAGCGGGTATTCACAACTGCGTCTGTCTATTTCAACACTGCCATAGGCTCATTATCTATTAAGTAGGTGTGTGAGACATTGAAAATCGAATATCTCGGTGGAAGTACTTTTCTATAGGTACCTAGATATAATTTAACAGATCCATTTGCTATGTCACCATTTACACTAGGGCTCGTATTTAAACATTGCAGCAATACAAACCTTGGACATGACGGCCACTAGTAACAGCAGAGATGTGGCAGCGGTAACGAAAACGCTCAGTTTGCCATAGCCCATTACTAGTCGAATCGTGGGTTTTGTTATTCTGCAAAAAAACTTTTCTTAGTTAAAACCTTTAAGGTGAAATTGTATGAATGGTAAGGAAAAGTATTCTCGGAATCAATCCTACTGGAAAGTGATTACAGGTTAGGTTAGTAGGTAGGTACATTCGCAATTTGATACCTACACCTTAGTTAGATATTGACTGCGTTAATAATGGACCCTGCAGAATACACAGACCTATAAACATTTCTTCGTGTCTATTAGTTGCATCACCAGCAGAAAAGGGCTCAGAAATCTGATTCCATGCTATCCGTATTCAGAGTAACCACCTATTAACTTTACAAGACCTTAGGTTTCCACGTTATATCACGGGTCCACAGGTTCTATCGTGTGAACTTCATGACTTTTGTGATAGTTTCGAACTGGTCAATGGGGCTATAACTTACATTCGCATACTTTTCACCAAGCGTTATACACAAGTTATACCGTTATGCGTGAAGGCTCGAGTAGCCCCTCTTAGAAAACTTTCGTTACCCCATTGCGAACCGTATGTTACCGTGGTTCTAGCTGATCTTGTTAGATTCGTTTTCGATACTTATAGTCTTAACTTCTCGGTGCATGTGACTTATTTGCGTTCGGATTCTTCTATAATTGTACAATCGTTGTTCTCTCCGCATTCTTCGCGTTGGACTACGTTCGTAGCTGATCGGGTTGGTCCCACTCGGTATAGTGTTCCAATGGAATCGTGGCATCTTGTGGCTTTGGCAGATATTCCCGCTGACGGGTGCTTGCCGGGACAGTTGCCACGTGACTTGTTACATATCTTCTGGTGGTGGTTAGGACCACCCTGGTTACCGCAATCATCCGACCATTGGTTCACACATTTCAATCGGGATTCGGGGAACAGCGTGGTGCGTGCGGTGGAGCGCCGATCGCGCGTACTAGTTACAAATCAAGTGAGCAGCAACGATGAGACTCAATTCGATTATTCTTTACAGCGTTATTCGTCACTCGATAAAAGCATTCGTATTCTATCATATATCCGACGTAAACCTCTGGTATTTGATCCAGGACCAATTACTTCCGTCGGGGGAATCTATACATTCTTATTCTTTATGGTTAAGCTTGTCCAAGCGCGTTCAGTCACGGATCAACAGTTGGAATTAAATCGATTGTCTCCCAGATCCTTACGCAAGCGTAATCTGTGTCTGGACGCGATGGATTTCCTCAGGGTGGGCGGGTATTCCCGTGCTAGTTTTGAGTGCGAGCGAAATCATCCAGCGTTGCTCCCCTGCGATTATCCTTATAGGTTCATACTAATTAAACCAATTCATCGTAAACATCGCCACACCGGACACTATGAGACTCGTTACTGGTTCTTGCGATGTTTCTGGGTGGTTTCGGTGGGGCAAGTTATTCGTGACTGTTTTTCGCATTGCATACGTGATTGTAAAACTCATTATAAGCCATTGGAATCGTTTGGGACAGATCTACCGTCATACCGGCTAAGCCAGATCAAACAATTCTCGGTGGTTGGTGTTAACTTTGGTGCACCATTTCGTATCAAGTTAGGAACTCATCATGGTGAGACTAAGGTAGATAAAGCTTACTTGTGCATATTGCTCTGCTTGGTGACAGGAGCGGTATATTATCTTAAGGTTGCGTCGTATCTTTTAACAGAGGCTTTCATGTTGGCGTTGCATAGATTTGTAGGTCGTCGTAGCCTTTATAACGTTATTCGTGCTAACATGGGACTAAACTTATTCGGTACTGGAAATTATTTCGTTCTATTAACCGTTGTTTCACCTATGACTTCTGGGTCAGATGAGAACCATCCTAACGTTAACTTCCATCGACTCACTCGTGGGCAACTTATCCAAACGATTGTTCGTTCTCTAACGCAGCGTGCGAAATGGACAATGTTATCTAAACCATTATCACTGAGTTCAATCGTCATCATTAAGGATGATAATCGAACTCCATTACATTGGTCTCTGGGAAGGGTAATCGATCTACATACGGGTTCCGACGGTACATTCCGTGTGGCAACCATCACCACTCAATCCGCGGTTATCAAACGGCCGCTGGTTGAAGTGCTTCCCACAGATCAATAATCAATCAAACTTACACTTGCTCGTTAGCATGTTTGTAATCATTAGTCTGAGTTATAGTTTATACACTTATTACTACGCATTACACGTTTTCATATATCTATTTTTCATTCGTATCCGGAAAATACCAGCCGTATTTTGGTGGGCGGAATGTTCGCTCTTCGCGATTGTATTTTTCTTAAATTGTTTCCAAATTGAAACGTAAACGTTTTTGACCCGATTCAAATCTTCCCGCCAATTTAGATTCGTGAAGGTTCCACGTATTGACCAATAGCAAGGCTCATTCAACCGAGCATACACGAGCCAATGGTGAAAACGCGAAACAGGACATTCAAGATGGCGTGAGAATCGCTTCGCTCGGTCGACACGCAGCGACAAGTTTCCTTCGTAAAATTCCAATAATTCATCAAAGTAAATAATTATCTTCCAAATTAAGATTAACATACCGGGATCCCGCGGGAGTGACTTTTAGTTAAATAATTCAAACATTTATAAGTGAGTGTGAACGGCACTGGCGAGGTACCCACGCCAGAGCAACTGGTGCAAGAGAAATCGACCAGAGAGAGAACAGGGACTCGTTGCGGTGAATCATAAGGTAAGTGTACGTACTTGCTTTTGGTTTCTACCTACTCGTGAACCACCCAACCTTTCTATCACGGCGGGAAGATTCTAGTACATAATATTCGTTTCCCGACCCAGAGTGACGTCGAGGGCTCCCACGGCAGGGCCGATTCGTCACAAACAGTCTCTATCGATTTATAAAATTTTAATTTAAGTATACATAATTGTATTTTCTATTTAAAATCCAATAATATTGATAGTCAGGTTGTCAGATTGTTGCGAAAATAATGCACGTTTTATCTAATCAAACAATCGATTATGTAGTCAATCAATCAATCAATCAATCAAATGAGCCTATCGCAGTCCACTGCTGGACGTAGGCCTCTCCTAATTTACGCCACAATCCACGGTCCTGCGCCTTACGCATCCAGTCCCAGCCTGCGACCTTTACCAGGTCGTCGGTCCATCTAGCGGGTGGACGTCCTACCCCACGTTTGCCGAGACGCGGTCTCCACTCTAGAACTCGTTTGCTCCATCGGCCGTCGGTTCTTCTGCAGATATGGCCGGCCCACTGCCACTTCAATGTACTTATTCTGCGAGCTATGTCGACCACTTTATTTCTTTGCCGGTGTAACGTCAGGTAGTTGTAAAATGTTTTATACTTTGTACGAAACTCCAGTATTAAACCAGTTTAGTCGCTAGCCACCGCCTTTCATTGACGCCTCATTGGCGACGAGGACTTTTTTTTTTTACGTACCTACCTAGTTTCGCGCGTGTCGGTTATTGTAATTTTAGTATTATTTGGAAAGTAATTTCTTTAGTGAATTTATAATGCCTATCGGAAAACTAGAATCGTTTGACCTAAACTCAAAACAGTGGCCGGCGTACATACGGCGCGTTAAGCAATTCATTTTATTAAATGAGGTGAAAGACGAGTTAAAAGTATCACTTTTGGTTACGGTTGTGGGTGAAGCGACTTACGCGCTTATGTGTGACTTGTGCGCGCCGAGTTTCCCGGAAAGTAAAAATTTTGACGAACTTGTGAAATTAGTGACGGAGCATTTAGAGCCACAGAGGTCCGAGGTCGCCGAACGACACTTATTTAGGTTGCGCAGGCAGCGCACAGGCGAACCGCTCGCCGAGTACCTACAGTCGTTAAAGCATCTCGCAACGACCTGTAATTTCGGCAAATGTGGGAAATGTTCTACGCTCGAAGAGAACTTGAGAGATCTATTTGTGTCGGGTTTAGCAAACGACGCGATGCGTTCCCGAATATTTGCGGAAAAGAACATCGAATACAAAGCGGCGGTGGAGCTGGCGTTGGCGCTCGAGGCTGCGGAAAAGCACGCTGAAGTGAGCGCCTCCACCGGTATGGCGGCGACTGACTCAACGGGCGCGAGCGGCGCCGGCGCGCCAGGCGAGGCGCTGCACTACGCGCACGGGACGCGCGGTGCGGGCGCAGGCCCGAGCGCGGGCTCGAGCGGCGCGCGCCGTGCGGCGCGTGCTGGCGGAGCGGGCTCGGCGAGCCCTGCAAGCGGCGGCCACGGGCCGTGCTGGCGGTGCGGCAAGCCGCATTCGGCGGAAAAGTGTCGCTTCAAAAACTACTCTTGTGATCAGTGCGGGAAAAAGGGCCATCTTAAAGTTATGTGCAAAGTGCGGTCTAACGTAGGGAGCGGTCATAATTATGTGAGTGACAGTGAGGAAGACTTGTTCAACATGGGAAGTAAGGACTCGTCGGCAGGTAACGACCCATACTTTATTACTTTGTCTATCGATAGTATCCCGTTAAAGTGCGAAGTTGACACGGGAAGTCGCATTTCGGCAATAAGTAAACAAATGTACCTTAATTCTTTTTCTCACAAGACGATCATTGCAGACAGTTTATTATTACGTAGTTATTGTGGATCTAAGATTGAGTCACTGGGATACATTGAGGTTGACGTCGCACTGCGTGATACAGTAGTCAAGGCGTTACGGCTGTACATTATTAAAGGGGGGGGCCCGGCCCCTACTAGGAAGAGAATGGTTGCGGGCTTTAAGTATAAAACAGATCAACCTCAATGAGATCACTGATGTCACTTTTGTAAACAATTTATGTAAAGAATTCCCAGAGGTATTTTGTGATAAGTTGGGCACTTGTAAACGCCCCATATCGTTAGAGTTAGCGGAGGTGTCCCCTGTGTACGTGCGCGCGCGCCCTGTCCCGCTGGCGCTGCGCGAGCGCGTCGAGGGCGAGCTGGCTCGGCTCGAGGCGGACGGCACTATCTATCGGGTCGACTACTCTGACTACGGCACGCCCATTGTCCCGGCGGTTAAAAGGAATGGAGACATTCGAATTTGCGACGATTATAAAATAACTATAAATCCTAAATTAAAACGAGATTATTATCCCTTGCCGCGAATTGAGGAATTGTTTTCGACTTTAAGTGGGGGCAGAAAATTTTCAAAAATCGATCTTACACATGCCTATGAACAATGTCTTTTAACGCCGGATTCCCAAAAATATACAGCGATAACTACGCACGTAGGAACATTTGTCTATAGACGCACTCCGTATGGTTTATCTTGTATTCCGGAAAAATTCCAGAAAATGATGGAAGAGACCTTACGAGGGGTGCCTAAGTGTGTCGTATTTTTAGACGACATATGCGTGACTGGGACGGACGATCGGCAGCACTTATTAAATTTAAAGGCCGTCTTACAGCGATTACGCGATGCAGGGCTAACTGTAAAATTAAGCAAATGTAGCTTTTTACAGGATAGTGTAAAGTATGTTGGGTTTGTCATCAATAAAGACGGATTAAAACCGGACCCAGACAAATTAGAGGCCATATCCAATGTACGGACACCAGGGAACACCGTGCAACTAAGAAGTTTCTTGGGTATGCTGAACTACTACGGACGTTTCATTCAAAACTTAAGCACTATGCTACATCCTTTACACAACCTGCTAAGACGAGATGAAGAGTGGAAGTGGAATAATAAGTGTGAAGAAGCATTTAAGCAAGCAAAACGCGCACTCCTCAGTTCACAAGTATTGGCACACTACGAGGAGGGGCGGGAACTGGTACTGTCAGTGGACAGCAGCGCGTATGGGCTAGGCGCGGTGCTCGCGCACAGGTATGAGGACGGCAGTGAGCGACCAGTCAGGCTAAGAACTCACGAAGCGATTTTGTACCGTGGCCGCCGCGGTTGCGGAACTGCGGTTTTATTTCTAAACTCACGAGACCGGTTATTTGCGCGGTTACACAGCCGTCGTGGTTGCGATTATCGCCCGCAAACGTGGCGGGTGATAATCGCAAGACATAAGGCAGTTAACGATCAGTTGAAATCCAAACTGCCATGGACACGTTAAATTCTTTTACTTATATTCTTCTAAGCTCTTATCCCATAGAACTGGCCTTTCTTGCACTAAAGTAATAAGTAGATCGACCTCGATTTGCGGGCGGGCGCAACCCGCCGATGATGCGGGTAACCGCGGCCCGCGCGATTCTACTAGTTGCCCGCCGGTGCAGCGGGCCCCGCAAACAAACGCGCAAACGGCGGCCGTAAAACGCGTCGTGAAATGTGCTTTAATTTTTTACATATATATCTGCACTCTACAGAAGCTGCGGGCCCGTAAACGCGGTGGGTGCGGGTGAAAACCGCTCCATGAGTTCTTAGCCTCAGCTGCGTGTCCCGCACGCTTAACGCCGCCGAGCGGAACTACAGCCAGCTGGACAAGGAGGCGCTGGCAATATTGTTCGGCGTAACCAAGCACCACCAGTACCTGTTTGGAAGAAAATTTATGCTTCGTACCGATCATTAACCCCTAACGCATATCTTTGGACATAAGGGCGGCATCCCACAGACTGCAGCGAGTCGACTGCAACGCTGGGCGGCAAGACTGGCTGCATATGATTTTACGATAAGTTATATTCGTTCAGCAGACAATGGGCCAGCTGATGCATTGTCAAGGTTACCACTGAACTGTGAGGGTCGCAGTGAACAAACAATAGATTATTTAAATATAGTGGAAGATGCGTTCCCAGTTTCGTTTAAAGAAATTGCGCGAGAAGTTGAACGGGATAGAGTCTTACACAAAATTAAAGGATACCTTTTGTTCGGGTGGCCTGGCACTCCTGGCTGTAAGGCGGAGAAACCCTATTTTGACAGGAAACAAGATATGTCTCTAGACCAGGGCTGTTTAGCTTACAGATATCGCATGGTTGTACCCCCTACTTTACAGAGAGCTGTACTAAGTGAAATTCATGAAAGCCATTTAGGGATAAATAAAATGAAAGCCCTATCAAGGAACTATGTTTACTGGCCCAGTCTAGATCAAGACATAGAAGACATAGCCCTTAAGTGTCAGGCGTGTAAATTGGTGCGAGACGCTCCCCCGCGAGCACAGTTGCACCCGTGGGAATTTCCACTTCATCCGTGGCAACGTGTGCATGCCGACTTTGGGGACTGTGGGGGTTTCCGCTATTTGATTGTAGTGGACGCTCATTCTAAATGGATCGAGGCGTTGCAGATGCGAGGCACTGAAGCTCAGAAGACAATAAATGCTTTTAGAAGCATATTTGCCAGGTTTGGGTTGCCGTCACAGTTAGTGACCGACAACGGGCCTCCTTTCTCATCCCGGGAATTTAAAGAGTTCTGTATTAAAAATTGTATAAAACATACTACTTCAGCGCCCTATAGGCCACAAGCCAATGGGGCTGCAGAAAACGCCGTTAAAATTATAAAAAAAGCGATTAAAAGAGCGCAATACGAAGGTGAAGATATTACAGCGGCATTAAACAAATTCCTCATGAAGTACCGAAACTGTCCGCATGCTACCACAGGTGTCTGCCCGGCGGTGGCATTACAAGGGCGGCGCCTGCGCAGTCGACTCGACGCACTGCGCCCGGACTTAAAGGCCGTAGTGAACGCCGCGCAGGAGCGCCAGGTGCGCAACGGACCGCAGGCAGTCAGAGATTTCGAATTAGGAGAGCCCGTGCTAACTCGTGACTACTCGGTGAGGGGAGAAAAGTGGGCTACAGGCACGGTGATTAAAAAGACAGGGCCCGTATCGTATAACGTTGATGTAGGGACCGGCGCGCCGTGGCATAGACATGTCGATCAGATAATTAAGGCTACTAACAAAAACAGATATTCATTATCGCGTGCGAGTTCTAGCGCTACAGCGAGACAGGGTGAGCCGCCAGGATTCGAAGAGTGTAGGGATGAGAGGGACGGGGTAGACGCCACGACGGGCGGTGGAGTGCCATCGGTCTCGCCAGGCTCCCCGCGGGCCGCTTACGATGAGCCAGAACAAACCGTGGCGACACCGTTGCCATCGCCACCGCTTGCCGCATCGGCCCGAGCGCTGCGAGCTTTGGACAGGGCAAAACGTACTGTACTAAATTTTATTGAATAGGTAGTAGTTTTTGAGTGCCATGTAAAATCACTAGGTATGATAGTTTAATATTGTTTTTGTTATTGTAACTGATAAGTTCTAGTTAAGTTAGTAATTAAGAAGGGAGAAGATGTAACGTCAGGTAGTTGTAAAATGTTTTATACTTTGTACGAAACTCCAGTATTAAACCAGTTTAGTCGCTAGCCACCGCCTTTCATTGACGCCTCAGCCGGATAGTCTCATTTCGGAGTCTATCCCTCAGAGACACCCCAAGCATAGCCCTTTCCATAGCCCGCTGCGCAACCTTTAGAGCTTTGACCAACCTCTCTGTAAGTGTCCACGTCTCGGCACCGTATGTCATAACAGGTAGAACGCACTGGTTGTAGACTTTGGTCTTCAGGCATTGCGGTAAAGGCGAATTGAAGACTCGACTCAGTTTGCGAAATGCTGCCCAGCCCAACCGTATCCTTCTGGCGATTTCCTTGTCCAGGTTCCCTTTCCCCAGTGTAATAACCTGCCCAAGGTAAGTATATTCCTGGACGACCTCTAGCCTCGATCCCTCGACGTATATTGGCCCCGGCGTAACGTGGTTATTAAACATAACCTTGGTTTTTTCCAAGTTCATGCCGAGTCCAACACGTCGAGACGCTCCGTTCAGGCTATGCAGCATTCCGCTTAGCTGTCCCAGCGTCTCCGCCACAATTACGATGTCATCGGCAAACCGAAGGTGCGAGATTTGCGTGCCGTTGATGTTCACGCCCCACCCTTCCCAGTCCAGTGTCTTAAAGATGTCCTCAAGCGCATTGGTGAAGAGTTTCGGGGATATCACATCACCCTGTCTTACACCTCCTTTGATTATCCTCACCTGTTTTTTGATTATCTAGCTGGATGGTCATGGTAGCGTTGTCGTAGAGACATCTCAACACCTCGATATATCGCCAATCTACACGACATCGCTGCAGAGCGTCCAGGACTGCCCAGGTTTCGACAGAGTCAAAGGCCTTCTCGTAGTCCACAAAAGCCATACACAGCGGCTGATTGTACTCGTTTGTTTTCTGTACAATCTGCCGTACAGTATGGATGTGGTCCACGGTGCTGAAGCCTTTTCGAAACCCGGCTTGCTCCTTTGGCTGAAACTCGTCGAGCCTAAGGGCGAGGCGGTTTGTGACTACTCTCGAGAACAACTTGTAAACATGGCTCAGGAGTCAGATGGGTCTGTAATTCCTCAGCAAGGTCTTATCACCTTTCTTGAAGAACAGAGCCACCGCACTCCCGCTCCACGCTTCAGGTGTTTGTCCCTGTTGGAGGACGGAATTAAACAAACTCGTCAGCTCGTTGAGGACAGGAGCCCCCCCCCCCCGCCTTCAGTAGTTCAGTTGTAATTCCGTCCTCCCCAGGGGACTTGTTGTTTTTTAGTTGCCCGAGAGCCGCCCTCACCTCGCCCTGGTCAATGTCCGGAATGTCCTCGGTATAGTGGCGCGATAGTGGGGCTCGGTGGTCACAATCAGTAGGACCCGTCGGCCTTTTTGTCCGTGATGCATACAGGTCTCTGTAAAAGCTCTCAATTTCCTCGAGAATCTCGAACCTTGAGGTCACGGTTCTGCCACTCGTCTTCAGTTTCGTCAGACGGGGTCTTCCAAGCTGTTGGACAAATACCTTGGTACCCCTGTTCTGCTCGATCGCTGCCTCGACGATACTGGTGTTATACCGTCTAAGGTCGCGTCGTATCAGCTTTCGGATTTTGAGATTTAGATCCCGCTGGTCTAACGAAGACGAGTGCGTAGATGGCGTTTCCCGTCTTATTCTCATAAGTTCGAGAGTCTCGGGTGAGAGCTTAGAGCACCTGTTATTGCTTTTTCCGGACAAAAACCTTCGGGACACTTGCTGTAGCGTCCTGACCACATTTTCGGCCTTATCGTGAATATTGCCAGTGGTTTCCAGCAGATCGAAACGATTTTGAAGTTCTAACTGGAACCTCTCAGCCCCTGAGGCTAACTGGAGCGCGGTAGGTCGGAGAGTAGGCTTCATCATACGGGCCCTTTCAGCTCGGAAGTCCAAATTCAGAGATGCTCGCACAAGTCGGTGATCACCACCGGTATTGAACCTGTTAATCACAGAGACATCTCTAAATATACACCTCCTGTCCGTCATGATGAAGTCTATCTCGTTCCTTGTGACCTTGTCGGGGCTTCGCCAAGTCCATTTTCTGTGGGGCTTCTTCTTAAAGAAAGAGTTCATCAAGAAGAGCCCCTGTAACTCAAGAAAACTGACAAGCATATGGCCCCGGTCATTTCTGCGCCCCACACCAAAGGGACCGATCTTCGTTTCGCCGCGTTCTTGTACTCCCACTTTGGCATTGAAGTCCCCCATCACAACGCTGTAGTGAGTAGTACCATGTAGGGCTTTTGCTATGTCCTCGTACACGGTCTCAGCTGCCTCGACAGTGCTGCTCGAGGTCGGGGCATACACTTGTATCACCTTCAGGGTGAACTTGTTGGTGAGTCTCAGTATTAAGTATGCTACCCGAGCCGAAACACTGCTGATCTCCACAACGCTGCTAACGAGGTCCTTTTTCACCATAAAGCCGATCCCGCCCTCGGAAGAATGTCTTCCGTCACCTTCCCGAAAGTAAAACAGGTCGCCTGATGCAAGGGTTAGCGTGTCCTCCCCGTTTCTTCGGACCTCGCACAATCCCAGTATGTGCCAGTTAATACGACCTAGTTGTACCTCGAGTTCGGTGAGCCGCTCGTCCAGGCGCAGAGTAGTTCCATTAAACGTAGCCAGGGTCAGTTTTGTATGGCAGCCTCCCGTAACCCGGAGATTCTTAGCACCCCCCCTCCCGCCGTCACTCCGACCGCTGCCGTGATCGGGAACAGCGGGAGTGCCGGGAACTGGGGGCCGTTGTTTGGTTGTGTGCATCATAGGAGGACATTTGGCCTTACTGTATCACGCTGGCCAGACGGGTTGGTACAGGGTTTAGTTTCGAATTTTCCTTTTCTGTGCGCCATGACCTCGTCCGTTTATCAGCAGGTGCACCACTCGCAGGTGAGGCTGGCTTGGACCCCGGGGTTGGTGGTAGGGCCCCATCGCACCCAATTATTAATTATGTTATTATATAATTATATTAATTATGTAGTAGTCTAGTTAAATCTTAATCTAAGTACTTTGAAGATATTCAAAAGTGCTTAAAGTTGAATTTGTGTCGGCATCATTATGAATTACATTGCAGCTAAAGCCTTTTTGTATCCGAGTAAAAGTGCTGCCACACAGGCTATTTTAAAAGCATTACTAACATTAGTTAATATTGCTAGTAAACATTCAAATGTTTATAAGATTGTGATCAATCACAATGTTATAAATTGTTGGCATATCAGGTACCCTTAACCACTGACGTAGATACGTATGTGGTACGTCACCAAAACGGTATTTTGTTCAAAACTTCAATTTGCGCGGGAATTTCGGTTCTTTTTTGGCAGTTTCGTAGTCACCCGTGACGTGTGTGCAAAGGTGGGAATCCGACGCCTGCCACTTTCCTAAGCAGGTGAGTTAGACCATAGTAGAATTACAATTATTACAATTATATTTTATTTTACAATTATATTACAATTACATAGTAGAATTACAATTACATATTAAACTCTGGTTAGACTACCCAACGTATGTGGTACGTAGCGTCAGTGTGAGTGTGACTTTTTTCCAATATTTGCTTATCTTTTTCGACAGATAAAATGAATCGTAAGCGTCTATATTCTACTTGTTTACCTACTAGTAGCCATCTACTACTAAAATAACTCGTATTTAAGTGATTAGTATCAACTAAAACGTCGCAAAACCTGTCATGGCTCATGGCTGTCAAGCTTGATAATTGCAGACCTGTAATAATTATTAAAAGTGCCTTGTATTGTGATTTATGGCAAATGGGATTTTTTTCTAATTAAAACCGTCCTTCGTAACTAATAAAACCAAAAAAGGAAGTTCCTATTTATGGAAAATATTTTTGTGTTATTTTTTTTTTAAAGTCTATTTAATTTTGATTACCTGTATGGTTATTATATTATGGTTATTATATTTTTCTATGATTATAATTACTGTTTGTTTTATTATTTCTATTTCGCTTAAATGTGTCTGAATAAATAAATTGCAGTAATCATCAAAGTTACACTCTATTGATGCATCAGAAGGTCTTCAAAGTAACGTACGTATGCTATACGTACGTCAGTGGCAGTGTAACAAAATGACACGTCAGTGGTTGAGGGTTAAACATTTCCTAATAAAATGTAACAACTCCTAATACAAATGCTAGGAGAATTTCTGTAAGTTACGTTTTCTATGTAGGACATGTGAGTGGAAGCATCATAATGTCTACTTTACTTTGCAAGAAGTCCAGTTAAAGTGAAGTTAATGAATACTCTTATTGCTGCTCCATAATTCGTGAATATCCATTTAATATTCTTGCTCCAGATTACAAATGACTAAAGTAGGTATATCTATCTTATTTTAAATCAATATCTAACTTCATTCTATAAAAGAATCATGCAACAAAGCGAAATACTAAGGCACATTTTATATTATTTCCGTAGAATCTACCAAACCATTCGTAAAACCAAAAATATTCCTTCCTTTACCGCTCACCTCATTTCGTTCTCACCTTTCGTCATTCAGTCTGTCTTTTGGACGTCCCTTTTTATCCTTTGATATTATTTTATATCTTTTACCTGTTATACAAAGAGAAAATGGAACTTCCTCATCCCAATTCAGCGCGTTAAGGTACAATCATAACGAAATTCATATCACGTTTCTTTGTTCCAAGAAAAACTGTGAGGGCCGTTTTGTGAGTCAGAAAGTTTATTGATTGACCACGTTTGTGAAAAGTAAAATAAGTTTCAGTTCTTTTCAAACAAGCATGTGTTCATCAAGCATTAAAATTACTACTTCATGGAAAATCTCTGTGATGTTTAGAGATAGGGCCACCGTCGTAAAGGAAAATGTTGTGTAGTCGAATGAACAAGCTTACAAAATACACTCGAGAGCAATGAATCCGGGTCACTTAAAGAATCCTAAAAATCTCGGAAACTAAAAATGCTAGGTTAATGCAATAAATTGTATTTAATAGACAATGTAATACTCCTTAAATGAAGGTATTAAAACTTCTTAGTTATTGTAAAGTTATATCATAAAAAAATCAAATTTGAAAAAGGGCCACTTTCGAAGATGGAACTACGAAATTACAGCATTTGGTGTTGCTTTTGTTTGTAATCTGTCATTTATGTGGGTACATAAACCATGTTGATAGTGCTCTATATTCATTAATCAAGCTGAAATTATGTCGCTTACGCCTGAAGAATGCACCAGAATACTTACAATGCTGGAAACCGGCCGGAGTCAGCGCGATACAGCCAGGACTGTCGGTGTGTCGCTGTCAACAGTACAAAGAGTTCTCCGACGTTACGAAGAAACTGGTTCTAACCTACGCAGACCAGGAACGGGCAGAACCAGGTGTACCACAGCACGAGAAGACCGATACTTGGTGAACACCATGCTTCGAAATCGCTTTCTCACAGGAACTGAACTCACCAATCAGTTTCGACGCCTCGGAGGAAGTAACCCAAGTGCATGGACAGTAAGACGTCGGCTTGCTGAATCTAACTTAAAACCCCTTAGACCTGCAAACGGCCCTAAACTGGAGCGTGGGCATCGTATTTCGAGACTAAGGTATGCCCAGAGCCACGTAAATTGGAGTATTGAAGATTGGTCAAAAGTTATGTTCTCCGACGAATCAAAATTTATGCTCTACAAGCACGATGGAAGACACAGAGTGTATCGAAGACCAGGGGAAAGATTCAAGCAAGCATGCATCGAAGAAAAAGTAGCCTACGGTGGTGGGTCTGTACTTGTGTGGGCCGGAATTTCTTCTGAAAGTCGCACAGAGCTGGTGATCATAGAAAACGGCTCTTTAACTAGCGTAAGATATGTGGAAGAAATCCTCAATGATCACGTTGGTCCATTTATGGTCAATTTAGGTGAGAATGCTATATTTATGCATGACAATGCCCGACCTCATACAGGTAGGATTGTGAATGACTACCTTCAAGAGATGAACATTACTCGTATGGAGTGGCCAGCGCGCAGCCCGGATATCAACCCGATCGAGCATGCTTGGGACGAGCTAGGCAGATGCGTAAAACAACGAAACCCTCCCCCAATCACGCTTCGTGAGCTCAAAATTGCTCTCACAGAGGAATGGGAGAATATTCCCCAAAATCGTATAAGGAACTTGGTGTACAGCATGCCAAACCGCGTAAACGCAGTAATGGAAGCACGAGGAGGCAATACGAAGTATTAAAATTCAAGAAAATCGTAATAAAGTTCAAAAATTTCATGTTTCCTATTTTTGTTTTAAGGAGAGATCGGCAGTTTTTTCTTTATGTAATTTTGTGTTAATAAAATGTATGGTGACTCATATTTTTTTTACTTTCATTTAAGGAGTATTACATTGTCTATTAAATACAATTTATTGCATTAACCTATCATTTTTAGTTTCCGAGATTTTTAACATTCTTTAAGTGACCCGGATTCATTGCTCTCGAGTGTATATGTCATGGTTGTGCTGTCTCATTTTTCAAAAAACGATCTACACCTATGAAAGTGACGATGAAAGGAAAGTTAGAGAAAGTTCAAGGAGGATGGATATGCCGTCCGTAGTCGCCCCTACTCTAAATATAGTAAAACATAGTTTTTTGCATAACTCAATAAAACTATTTAACAAACTTCCTCTTGAACTAAAAAAGGCGGTATACAAGATGGAGTTCAAGGCTAAGCTTAGGACCTTTTTAATAAATGGTTATTTCTATTCAATTGACGAGTTCATGAACACACCTTGCAATAAGTAAAAATTGGGCAATTTTATGAAGATGATTGATGACATTTTATGAATTTTTATTGATGACATTTTATGAATTAGTATTGATGACATTTTATGAATTTTTATTGATGACATTTTATGAATTTTTATTGATGACATTTTATGAATTTTTATTGTATAATTATTAGTTTCACTCAATCTTAACGTGACTAGCTTTTATGAATGTGTAAATTGGACTATGATTGGAGTTGATTATAACATTTTTTTTTTCTTTTTAATTGAATTACAAAATATGTTAATATTATGATAATGTTTATTAATTATGGGAATGGATTCTAACATTCTTTTTTATTGAAATCTTAAATTATGTCAATATTTATAATGGTGTTTATTAATTATTCGAGTTTATTAATGTTTTTTTTTTTAATTGAATTATAAAATTATGACAATAATATGAAAATGCAATTAATTGATAGTTATTTAATATTTTTGAGTAGGCATTTTTTCTTTTTTAATGTTAATCTTTTGTATGATGATTCTGTTTGATGTGTGATTTGTAGTTATATTTTCAATACAATGTGAATTGTTAAGAAATAAATAAATGAAATGAAATGAAATGTTATGCGGACGACAGTACGGGGGACACTTGTTACACGGGCCGCCCCGGTATCTCTCGGGACACAGTGGAGGAAAATCGTGAACAGCTTGTGTCTGAAATCGAGGCTACTCTTACTAGAGTGTCCGATTGGGGTGGACAAAATCTTGTCCAGTTCAACCCTTCCAAGACACAAGCGTGTTTTTTCACCGCTAAGCAAACCCCAATTACTGTAGCGCCGCAATTTCAGGGCACATCTCTTTCCATCTCCAAAAGTATAGGGATCCTTGGCGTTGACATCTCCAGTGACGTTCAGTTCCGTAGTCATTTGGAGGACAAGGCTAAGCTGGCGTCCAGAAAGCTGGGTGTGCTCAACAGGGCGCGGCGGTACTTCACTGCGGCGCAAACACTGCTTCTCTATAAGTCGCAAGTGCGGCCGCATATGGAGTACTGCTGTCACCTCTGGGCGGGAGCACCTGAATATCAGCTTCGTCCATTTGACTCGGTGCAAAGGCGAGCTGTAAGAATTGTCAACGATCCTGTACTTACAGCTGGTGTGGAACCTCTTCGCGACAGGAGAGACTTTGCCTCTTTATGCGTGTTCTACCGCCTGTACAATGGTATGTGCTCTGAGGAATTGTTTGATATGATGCCCACGGCTACGTTCTATCATCGCACCGCTCGCCACAGACAGGGAGTTCATCCTCACACTCTGCGTCCGGTGCGTTCCAGCACGGTTAGATCCGATAGGTGTTTTCTTCCGCGCACGCTTAATTTGTGGAATGACCTACCTGCCTCGGTTTTCCCAAACGCCTACAGTATGGGGTTCTTCAAAGGGGGTCTTAGAAGGTTTTTACAGGGTCGGCAGCGCGAGTGTGGCACCTCTGGTGTTGCAAACGTTCATAGGCTGCGGTGACCACCGGTCCTTCTGGTGGGCCGTATGCTTGTCTGCCACCTTAGTGGTATATAAAAAAAAAAAAAAAAAAAATGAAATTAATCTTTAGAGTAATGTAAATATGCCATCTAGTACATTTTTGTGATTAGGTATCTATGCAATATTATATTCGAGTAAAGGTGCGCCATCTAGTGAAGGTTTTGTGAATTTCGACTCAAATGTGCACGGGATTATAGATCTTAAGGGGCCCATGCAATATTGGAGGTGACTGTACATATTTTCCAACATCTAGACAGGGTTTCAACAGTCACGTAATATTGCCTGTAAATATTTTGATTTTTATTTTTCTCCTGTTGAATTAGATATTTGATTTTTTTTTATAAAAGGACTGCAAATTTGGAAAAGCTTACGTGCAGCAGTGGACCGTCGTAGGCTGATTTTATTGATTGGTTTTGATTTCGACTCAATACCTTTACGCGTTCTCGAGATAAAGGATCTTGACAAAGAGTCGAATGTACTGACGCACAAAACAGTAATCTTTTAAGGATTCAATTTTCCCTTTTGAGGTATAGTACATAAAAAAAGTAGATACACACACTACTTACACCAAGTATCCCTAGTTTGGCACTGCTCCAGATATCAGATGCCTTTTCCTCGAGAACACCTCGGATTTTTCTTAAAAATTCAGGCTTTATAACACACAATTTTACTAACTAATTAAATAATGATAAACTGTCTACCATGACTACGCTAGGACTGGCTTTTATTTTTTTTTCAACCTTTACCCACTAGGCAAACAGGTATCAGCTGTTTTAAAATGGCACACCTAAAGGACGTTTCGAATTCATCAGAATACCATTCTATCTTCTATTTTAGCAACATTCAAAGGTTGCCGGAAGAAATAGCTCTTAGCGATAAGGCCACCCACAATGGGCGGACTTATCGCTAATTTCTAAAGCTATTTCTACATACAATCAATAAGATCGTCTTGTAAAAACCTTCTAAGACCCCTTTTGAAGAACCCCATACTGTAGGCGTTTGGGAAAACCGAGGCAGGGAGATCATTCCACAACCTAAGCGTGCGCGGAAGAAAACAAATATTATATATCTTTGTAGATGGGCAATAGGTATGTCAGAAAGTTTTTAAAGTGCACTAGACTTCGTTTATTCTTTTCTCTTTCCTTCATTTAGCGTATTCATTAGTTTGAAAGCCCCTATCGGGTGTTACCATGCTCGTATGCTCCAGGTGCAATGTAATAAGTAATTATAGTTTAAAAAACTAAAAAACACGCTTTTAGCTCGCACTAAAATCCGCCATCTTGGATGTCCGCCATGTTGGATTTAAGTCACGTGACAATTTTTTTCGTATTCCTGACAGCAAACAATTTAATTTAATACCAATATCATGGAGGTGCATTTCAAATAGCCTGTCTGCCATATTGGATTTAAGTCACATGACTATTTTTTCGTATTTCTGACAGCAAGCCCTTTCATTCGATACCCATATCATGTGGGTGGATTACAAACAGCCAGTCCGCCATTGAGATGAAATTTGGTATGGGGATAGTTCGAGGCCCTGGGAAGGACATAGGCTACTTTTAAACCGACTGTGCAAAAGGAGGGTTATGATTTTACGATATAACGACTCTTACGCGATAACGACTTCTACGCGGTCGAAGCCGCGGGGAACAGCTAGTATTTCATAGTGGAAAAAACACATTCTAGTGATAAAAACTTGGAAACTTTTACACCATAAAAAACTTAACAAATATACTTTTGCAAATAGTTCCGGAAAGTTATCGGAAATATTTTTTGTTAGTCTCTAGGGATGAAAACCGCGCTAGGCAATACAAAATACAACGTTTTGCTACATTTGAGATGTTTATCCCTTTGAGAATATAACCCGAATAGTTTGGAAGCTGTTATTTTGCTAGTTGGGTAAGGTTTATGTTAGAAAACAACTCGTATTTGTCTGTTATTATTCTACCTGACACTGAATAATGATTCTGTTGTTTGTGGTAGATCAGTTAATTTAGCGTTATTTGTTTCATTATTACTAAAACTGATCTTTATTATGTACGTAACTGTAAATAGATATTTATGTGCCCATTGAAATTCAAAATATTTTTTTATGTTTTATAAATCGGTTGTACATGTAACGTATATAATGAACGGTAGTAAAAGATTATTCAGTTATATGACTTTCTTTTTTAACGTGAGTAAAAATTCGTATGTATGCTATGCCGGACTCCTACCGACTAAAAAAGCTCACGTTACGCCCAACAGCCTATGGTTCGGAGTCCCGGGTAAGCCCTCGGAAGGATGTCCCAGGAGCCAGGAATGTGGTTTGGTAATTTAGTGCTCTAAATCAATTACCTCGGCACGGAACTTCTTCCATTCCATTATTATCACCCAAAAATACCATTACTTAACGTATTATCATTGCTTGCTTTTAAAAATTTTATGGTTTTGAATAAATACTTACCACCTTTTACAAAAATGTTTCTTATTCTTGTCTAACAGATAATCCACTAGAAAATGAAATTATCTTCAAACAGTATTATGGTAAATCATCTCTTAACTACTAAAAGTTAGTCGAGGAATGTAATGTACTTTTAACAGCTTAAAAGGGTTGGGGGACAACAAACAGAAAATTTTTGTTCGTAGTTTTAGTGTGAACGTGAAGTTTGAACGTAGATTGACAATCGGTTTGTGGTTTTGTTGAAATGATTCAATGTCCATAGAGCAACACGATATATGGGGATACGCCATACTGATACTTTCCCATGCTTTCCCCCTGTCGAAGCGTGCCCCTAAGAAGTACGCTTATACACACAGATATATAAGAAATAAATATGTGTGTGCCTGAAACTAATGTGTATTGTTTTAATTGTTTTGTGTAAGAAGACATCTGATTGCTTTTATTGTGGTGTATATGAGTACAATTTCCACCTGCGACATTGTACAGATAGAGCAAACATGCTATATCTACTCCTCTAGTACTGTTCGCGTTGCTCTATGGTTTGTGGTTTAGCTGAAATGATTCGATGGTACTGTCTAACGAGATCCCAAGCAACGCCGCTGTGTGAAATTCATCTAACATTCGCAATCCTGATGCGCTCTATTTTCGGTATTTGTTTACAGGAACTAGGTCTTCTATGGCCACTTTAATGTTTTTACAATCTAGTAACTACGATGTTTCGTTTTCAAATCAAAAATTGATTTACTTTACTTATCAGTTTCAGTCAGAAAAAGATTTCATTTCAAAAACTTACATTTACATACTTAGCTAGTGATTTTATTACTTTTAGTTCAACTAAAATTCTGGTAGTACAATTACTATCGACCATTTTCCTTATACGATGCTCCACATTAACATCCAACCCTACTCATATTATATTTTTTTTAAATTTGTGAGGAGTATAATTCTATCACAAAATAACGGCTATTGAATTTTGCTGAAAATTGGTACAGAGATATGTTATAATGGAATGAAATAACAGATAGGCTACTTTTATCTCTGAAATACATTCCCGTGAACGTGGAAAAGGGGAACACAATTCCACTCGGGCGAAGCCAAGTACACTTTCTAGTATTACGGCACAATACAATAGGTGCTTGTACATTTTCTCCTATCAATCAATAATCACTAAACACACTCAAATTGATTTGAAAACTGGTTCAAATGCTTTTATTACACGGGCAACTAGATAATTATCTACTATCTGACGCGGTAAATACACTCGAGAGCAATGAATCCGGGTCACTTAAAGAATGTTAAAAATCTCGGAAACTAAAAATGATAGGTTAATGCAATAAATTGTATTTAATAGACAATGTAATACTCCTTAAATGAAAGTAAAAAAAATATGAGTCACCATACATTTTATTAACACAAAATTACATAAAGAAAAAACTGCCGATCTCTCCTTAAAACAAAAATAGGAAACATGAAATTTTTGAACTTTATTACGATTTTCTTGAATTTTAATACTTCGTATTGCCTCCTCGTGCTTCCATTACTGCGTTTACGCGGTTTGGCATGCTGTACACCAAGTTCCTTATACGATTTTGGGGAATATTCTCCCATTCCTCTGTGAGAGCAATTTTGAGCTCACGAAGCGTGATTGGGGGAGGGTTTCGTTGTTTTACGCATCTGCCTAGCTCGTCCCAAGCATGCTCGATCGGGTTGATATCCGGGCTGCGCGCTGGCCACTCCATACGAGTAATGTTCATCTCTTGAAGGTAGTCATTCACAATCCTACCTGTATGAGGTCGGGCATTGTCATGCACAAATATAGCATCCTCACCTAAATTGACCATAAATGGACCAACGTGATCATTGAGGATTTCTTCCACATATCTTACGCTAGTTAAAGAGCCGTTTTCTATGATCACCAGCTCTGTGCGACTTTCAGAAGAAATTCCGGCCCACACAAGTACAGACCCACCACCGTAGGCTACTTTTTCTTCGATGCATGCTTGCTTGAATCTTTCCCCTGGTCTTCGATACACTCTGTGTCTTCCATCGTGCTTGTAGAGCATAAATTTTTATTCGTCGGAGAACATAACTTTTGACCAATCTTCAATACTCCAATTTACGTGGCTCTGGGCATACCTTAGTCTCGAAATACGATGCCCACGCTCCAGTTTAGGGCCGTTTGCAGGTCTAAGGGGTTTTAAGTTAGATTCAGCAAGCCGACGTCTTACTGTCCATGCACTTGGGTTACTTCCTCCGAGGCGTCGAAACTGATTGGTGAGTTCAGTTCCTGTGAGAAAGCGATTTCGAAGCATGGTGTTCACCAAGTATCGGTCTTCTCGTGCTGTGGTACACCTGGTTCTGCCCGTTCCTGGTCTGCGTAGGTTAGAACCAGTTTCTTCGTAACGTCGGAGAACTCTTTGTACTGTTGACAGCGACACACCGACAGTCCTGGCTGTATCGCGCTGACTCCGGCCGGTTTCCAGCATTGTAAGTATTCTGGTGCATTCTTCAGGCGTAAGCGACATAATTTCAGCTTGATTAATGAATATAGAGCACTATCAACATGGTTTATGTACCCACATAAATGACAGATTACAAACAAAAGCAACACCAAATGCTGTAATTTCGTAGTTCCATCTTCGAAAGTGGCCCTTTTTCAAATTTGATTTTTTTATGATATAACTTTACAATAACTAAGAAGTTTTAATACCTTCATTTAAGGAGTATTACATTGTCTATTAAATACAATTTATTGCATTAACCTAGCATTTTTAGTTTCCGAGATTTTTAGGATTCTTTAAGTGACCCGGATTCATTGCTCTCGAGTGTATCTATCGAAATGTATAAAGAAAGTGATTACTTTTAATAGTAAAACCAAATAAAAAAAAAATTAATGAAAATTAAACATAAACAAAACGTTCAATAAAACCTCAGCCTCCTTTTTGCTAAGTGGTTTTCTGATATTAATAAACTTTTTCCTTTCAATACCATTAAATAATCATATATATTATCCTCGAGGTTGACCGTATTTATCTTCGCTCAGGAGGATGGGACAAGTCGAGTGGCATTGGGTATTTATTAGGTCATGAATAAGTTAAGTTACGTTGTAAGGTTGGTTCATCTTGCTAAAAGGATAGTTTTTCAAGCTCTGTGTACCATTTATTAGGCAAAGTACAATCTACGACTGATTATTTATGATAGCACTAATTCCTTCACGTTACGGTAATGCGTGTAACGTTATAATATATGTTACGAAAACGTAAGGTAGGAAAATACGTATTAAAAAATAGAATGGTGTAGATATAGTATGTTAAATATGTATGATTGTAGTGATTAGCATGTAAAGAGTTCTTATTAAAGTAATATATTCTTTGAGTCTGAGGTAAAGAGTATGTTTGCAAAAGCAGATCAAAACTTATATGACGTACTAGCTGACCCCGCAACTTTGTTTACGTCACATAAGGTGTATGAACGGAGAGGTATTTCTTCATCAGACTCATCAAGCAGCGTCTGAAACTGCCCTGTTTGCTTAATCATAAAAGAGCTTGAAGATTGTCTATTCTAAAACAATTTAGTCCACGCCTTCGGCGCGACTGAATTGTTTTAAAATAGCCTTAATAATTAAGCTCTTTTATGATTAAGCCAACATGCCAGTTTAGATTTACCCATTTTTAGATTCATATGTCTACGTATGATTCTTTAAAGTGATATAACTTTTTTATTTATTATATAATATGCCTCTGCCTACCCCTTCGGGGATAAAGGCGTGACCATAAGTATGTATGTATAGCAAACTGCTGAGCTGAGCAAACCTCAACACAATAAAAAAACCAAATTACAATCGGTTAAGCGGTTACTGAGATTAGCGTACACAAACGTATAGAGAAACAGATATACAGACATACAGACAAACAGATAAAAATTCTAAAAATCATTGTTTTGGTTTCTATTGCGTTCATAAAGACCCCCTATAATAATTTTTCTTATTTATCTTTCATGTACAGACAGCGACCTGTTACGATTTTATTGTATGTATTGATAAGTATCATTACGTGAAAAAACAGACGTTTCATCGCAGAAAAGTAAACCCCAAACATGGCAAACATTACAGAGTAGATAAAATAGATGCGCCACGGCTTTCCATCAGGCTGGTGGCGACGTCAATTTGGCATGCTGAATTTAAAAAAAAATACGATGGTATGGTTAACTTTATTGTATTAATTAGTCTGTGTGATTGTGCTTCACTCCCGCTAAGTAAAGTTACTATTAATATGATAGTATAGAACATAACAATGGTATCAAAAAGTAAATATCTTGAAAAAGAAAATTAAATTGAAATTTTTATTGAGTATTTCGTTATTATGTACCTACTTAGAATAAACACAATAATCATCACCGTAATAAATATGCAGTATATATTAATTTATCCTAATGGCATGACATATCTATTCTCCAACCAAGTAGACAAAAACATGCCTCGTGGAATAGTCTACGTTTTGTTGTACCCAGAAGGGTATAAATAATAACCAGCAAACCATCTGGCGTTGTATATTTATCTCCCTGATTACAAACAACATAACATTAATTATGTTTTTGCTTCCGAAGATGCTGAAGTAATTTACGTGCCCTGGTTTTTCCTCAAAACAAATGTTTGCTATAACTCTGTGGCGACTGCCATTGGTTGTAATTGTTAGGAAGGAAAATTGTTACTGAGAAATAAAAAGATTTATTTTTCGGGAACACAAGTATTTAGAGCAACAATTGATTGGTTGTTAACGTTTGTTTCTTAAAAAAGAGTATTATACTGCCTAATTGGCTCATAAAGACAACTGTCTTGTTCAACTGAACAAACTGATTACGAAGCAAACGTATTTTTGTTTTTGTGGACAAAGGAAACAACATCGTTCCCTCGATGAGATGTTAAGAAATATACAACATTTTCTTTGTATTTAAAGAGACTAGATTCAACAGACAGTTTTGTAGTAGGTACGTAGGCAGTGGTGTAGATATTGTAAACAGAATAGGTAGGTTGCTAATAAGAGTAATGCTTAAAATATTGTATAGTCTTTCAACGCAGTATGAAACTAGTCCTGGCTTTCCATTTTAGCAGCTGCTGGTTATCGACATGTGAAAGATGTTATATGTATGCTGTTATGTGTAAAATACTATAACCTGGGACTAAATCCTTCTCAGAAGCTGATTAAGGACGCACAACGAAAAGTTAGACACAGGAACTTTAGCGGTTTGTGACTAAGACCCCAGATTACCTAGAAAATGTTCGATTTATCACTCCTTTAATAATTACTAAGCCTCTTGAAAAAAGTATTGAAACTTGTTTTTTTTTACTTGTCAGTGTCACTAGCCTGTCTTTAAGAACCATTTATTTGACTCCCACGTCAGGTTTTTTTTTTACAGTATTGGGGCTCCTTCGTTGTGTAGCGGGGACATGGTTTAAAATAAATAATATTTATTAGTAGTGTAGTATTATTAATTATAGTGTATACTAATACAATTATGTAATAGTCGAGTATTCACTGAAGTGAGTTTAAGATAGCTCTTCAAAAATGTAAAATATCTCGTTCTACTTAAAATGTTGTTCAATTATGTAGCTTTTGATATGAGGTTGTAGTTTATTAGGCTACCAAGAACTTCCGGACCAACGCCTGAGAAAACTCGATCGAGGTGATGGCGAAGAGAAGGAAAGCTCAGATACAAAACAATGAGCCAACCCATCTGGCTTGCATAGTACAGTTAGTACAGCCATTTACTCTACAAAAATTAAATTGGTTTAAACCTATGTTCAGCATTGGAATGTGTGTTGGTCATTAAATTTGATTGATTGCAGCTTTAAATGTAAACTGAAATCCAATAAGCGAAATAACATCAACGTCACATGGATAGGGTATAAATAGCATAATGATCGATATCTGCAACTCGCACCAAATTGAAATGCCAATCATTGTCCCTAAGGACCGTGCATCACATTAAAACTTAATGGGAATCCAGTTTAATTCAGAGATGTTTGAAATTATTGGGAGTGAATTTACACGTCATTAATTAATAGTATGTTGGTTATTATAGTTCTTTGGCCATCATTGCTTGTGATTGTTTTTTTGGGCAGGAATAATGTTACTGCGAAAAAATAAGACATTTTTCGGGAACACAAGTATTTAGAACAATGATTGATTGGTTGTTAACGTTTGATCTTTACAGAAAAGGTATTAAAAATATCAGCTTGATTGACTACTTCTATATGTCTAAATAATTTAATTAATTCAATAGTGTCTGCATTTTGCTACATTATACACACAGATTTTTATTGTTCTCTGCCGAGTCCCTGAAAATATTTAGCGTAATAATTATGTAGCCTGTGTGTAAAACCTATCTCTTACTAATATTCCTGCTACGTTTTCGTTAAATCAATCCACCGGCTTACATATTTCATTGCTCTCTGCTTAGCCCCTAGGATATGTAGCTTAATAATATATAACCTATTTGAAGAACAGTTAATATTTGCGCAAAATTTGAATTTTGAAGACAAATATTTTTCTAACTATATTTTCGGCTTCGGTATCTTACGTGGAACACTCAGCGAGTTTTTTTTTTAATATTTCCAATGTACTGTTTGTCTGTTTGCTTTGCTTTGTACGGAAGGATCTCGAAAAGTAGGCACTCAATAAATTTACTTTAAATTTTGCACAAATATTAACTAGGGGTAGGGTCTTCAAATAAGCTATATAATTAGCACGCTACATATCCTAGGGGCTATGCAGAGAGCAATGAAATTGGCATTACAACACAATTTTTACGCGTACGAAGGCGCGGGCAACAGCTAGTTTTATTATATATAAATAGATATTTCACCCCTAATGGGATAAATCGGGATATTTAAGTTTATCGTAGGGTACCCTGGGCAAAGCCGGGGGGCACAGCTAGTACTTATATAAAATCTTACTAATATTTGTGATTGTAAATGTCTATTTGTCAGGCTGTCTGGAGCTCTATTACGGTAAACGGTTGAACAGATATGGCCGAAATTTGGTACAGGGATAAATTATAATCTGGAATCCTGGATCCTACTTTATCCCCAAGAACAAGTTATTATTGGGACTCCAGCGGGAACGGACATGAAATACCACGAAACGCTATATACAGGGTGGAAATTTAAAGACCGTGGTTGGAGGAAATGAAATCAGCAAAATTTGCCATCATCAGTATTAAGGGTACTTTTCCTTCAATCACGGTCTTTAATTTCCACCCTATATATGTATCGGTTTAAAAAAATGTATATTGCGTTTAATCAACAAGATACTACTCTCGGTTCATAATTTGTTTTTGACGGTCCCGTTAACCCCTAAGGTAAAATCCTATAATACGTATCCTGTTCATGTCTTTCAGTCTATCTATCCGTCTGTCGGTCACCAGGCCTTTTTTAATAAATCGTGATAGGTGGTAGACAGTTCAAATTTCTACAGATGTGTATTTCTGTTTTCACTATAACAGTAAATGCCAAATAACCGGCCAAGTGCGAGTCGGACTCAAAATCAACAAAAAGTCTTATTTGTTGCGTGGGAGCCAACTATTTTCTTTTTTATATTTTACGCGAGGGAAAACCCTTAATGGATGCTATGCCGAACTCCTACCAACTAAATAACCTCACGTAACGCCCAACAGTCGGGAGCCCCGGGTTAGCCCTCGGAAGGATGTCCCAGTAAATGTCCATATTGCTTTAATTATTTATTTTTATGAAAATACAATGCTCGATATTCTGTGAGTATTTCAAGCATCTACTGGTTGCCCATAATACATATTAACACTACATATTGGGAGTATAAAACAAGTACCTATTGCTCTATGGTGTTTGTTAACCACAGAGCAACGCGCGCCTTTATACAGTTCGCGTTGCTCTATGATGTTCACTATCCTGTTATCCTCATAATTATAGATCCTTTACGGTAGGTACAGTATGTATTTCCGAAAGAGTTTGAGAACTCTATGTTTAATTTCTTTTTCAGAGTATTGATGACATTTGAATGACACATTCTAAACACGATACGTCTACAACATCGGTGCATGTAATTGAATTGTGTGTTTGTACGTAAATTGTTTATACTAGAGAAAAATCTAAAATACGGGCTCTTTGTTTACTATTTCCTATGAAATTGCTTTATTTGAAATACTACACCTACCAAAAGTAATCTGCTCAAAGCGATGATCACTATTTAAAGAAAAATATTTACGGGGAAAGTCGAACAATAAGTTAGTATGTGACCCATATTTTGTTCAATCATGGTGACACGAAATTAAGTTCGTTGGGCAATATTTGATTATGCTATACCTCCTAAAGTATTCATTTAATTTGCATGGTGTAAAGGGAATAAATAAGCTTGATGATATGTTCAAGCCAATAAACGTATTTAAATTGAGAAGGATACCTTATTACCTAATATATAAGATAAAATGGCTAAAAAACACGTTTGTTGTATGGGAGCCCACCTTAAATATAGTTATGTGTTTGATTTTAGTATTTGTTGTTATAGCGGCAACAAAAACACATAATCTGTGAAAATTTCAACTCTCTAGCTATCACCGTTCATGAAATACAGCCTCGTGACGGACATACAGACAGACAGATAGACGGACAGCGAAGTCTCATGAATAGGGTCCCGTTCTTTACCCTTTGGGTATGCAACCCTAAAAAACGTGATTTTTATTTTTTTGTTTTCGATACATGGAATATCATTGCATCAAAAGATACGTATTAATAGGGTAATATTGACCAGAGATTCATGTAGTACTTAATTAAAAATACAAATTGAGCACTTGACTTAGTCCTGCAGGTTTTATGCTCTTTCTAGAGAACCCTCAAATTTATGGTCAAATGCTATTTAAACAAAAGCAATTATCTACTACCTGACCGTACACTCTGACCAATTGCCGTAAACCATAAAATACCCTAATCATCCATCTCTAATCACCTCATTTCCAATTCCAAAGGGTTAAATCGAACCAATTTATAGTAACATATTCTGTGCTAACTTCGATATTTTAATATTTTCGCCAATGAAGGTGGCCTGCGCCAATTTTATAGCTCATAAATTCCGATGATAACTCCTTTGTTTGTGGGTTCGTTCCCGGCTTAACGAGTGGCTATCGACATTTTGTATAACAAAGCTCTCAAGGAAATTGGCTGAAATTTATTATTGGATGCTCAAGATTGAACCAGTGGGAGAATTTTATCAATTTCCCTCTTTCAATTATGAGAACTCGTAGACATTACGTGAAATCACAAAAGCATACCGATTTGCTTATTACTTTTCCCAAACACAGTAACAGCGACGCAATGTTGAATTAGATTTGCAATTAGGCCAGTACATTTACCTACGAATTTCCGATATTTGTAGTGAGAACTGTATTTATTTTTATTCATTCATATAAAATTTATACACATGCAATAACAACACAAAGAAAATATGAGTAGATATAAAAGTACAATACTACTGCTTAGTCTGAAAAAATATTTCAGCGGCGAGAAGAATTACATAGCAGATTTTTTATTGTACTAATAAGGAAATTGAAATATATCCAGCCTAAAACATTTTGCCGTTCGACGAAAGTGGTTTAACGATCCGGAAATTGTGCACATTTGGCGAATAAATGCTTTATATTTATTTATTGGATGAAATATCTGCCATTGGAGTTGAGTTTTGAAAGGTACACGCGTATTATACGGTTTAAAGAAAAATCTTTTTGGGCCACAAGCTAAGTAAATATCTGTTAAATCATGTAAGCGTAAAATCTGATGCCGTATAAGATTACACATAATCATATTATGAAGTTTTTTGATGCATAATTTTATTTAGTATTTCCCTTTTTTTTAAATTATGTTCCCCTATATTATAAATTGATTGTATATGTTGTATACCTAGTAACTTTAAGTTTAAATAAATAAATAAATATTCACGGAGATTTCACACAACGCTGTCTGATCCCAAAGTAGGAATAACCTGCTTGGGTTATGGGTATCAGATCACGGATATTATAATATTTTATTATTTTTTTATTATTTTATTACCACATAAAAACATTAGTACATTACAATTCCATTCACACTTAACACTTAAAACCACAAAGGTTTGTATTGTGCTAAAAATACGATCAGCAACATGTAAGTAAGCAAATAGAATAAAATATAACCTACGCAATATCATACATACAATATTAATACTCATATACTTTGAAATACATACATATTATACATAGAAACACCCAGACTCTTCAGACAAACAGTAATGGGTCACACAAATATTTGTCTCCGGTGGGAAATTATTATTATTTTACAATGAAGAAATTATTATTTTTCAATAAAGTGTTAAACTTTACGTCTGTTGACAGTATTTAATTGTATGAAGACGATAGAATTTAACGGCTGGAAATTAATTAAAACGCACTCTATAATGCCTCATACGTTTGAGGATCGTAGCGTTACTTATAGTGATATGCTCTCGTGTAAACTTTCGACTAGCGACATGTCAATGTGATATTTTCATTCGTTTATGATGAATCTAGGACCAATAGGAGTAAAGTTATAAACTAAAAAAAAATAATATGCAGAACTTTTTTTACTTAAGCTGAAACTATTGCACATTTATACAAGGTTTTGGTATTTGAATTTCTTTAACCTTTACATAAAATACAAATCGTGTCACCCGTATATATGAGAATTCTACAATAAGTGTAAAAAAAAACTTGTGGACTGCACGAAGAATTAGTTTATTTAGATAATGTTGTTGTTTTTATTTTATTTAAGTCTAATGAACGATGTTGATTTAGGTACATCAATAAATAAACAAATATTGTATACACAGAATGAATTTTTGAAAAAGGTTTGGTTGGCCAAATCCGGAACTATAAGGAATAGCTAAAAATGTTCAAAGGAGTCACGAGCCCGATTTTGATAAAACTTTAAACGTTATCATTAGATTTTTGAAAAACCAATAATCGTAGCTGGGAATCGAACCCATTGATTTTGAAAAAAAAACACACTCTTTATTATTACACCATACGATAGTGTCGCTGATAAGGATCAAATTCTGCGAAGTAATGATATACGGCAAATTTAAGGAAAGTTTGGAATTTTAATAGAATTGATATTTCTTGTACCTAATACAATTTATTTCGTTCGAAATCCCAGAATAGATCGTAAATATTCAGTGTTTTAAATCATGCTCAGAATGATTCTTTGGAGAATATTTTAAACGGAATCAATAATATTGAATTCAGTACGATCCTTGAGGTCTCGAATCCAGCAATGTATTGAAAACAATGGTCCACATTTTGAACAATTAATCAGTTAACGTAAGAAAAATAAGAAAGATGAGCACTTTTCTTTAGTTTGCCGTATGTCATTACTTCCCAGAATAAGATCCGTAATAGCAACACTATCGTTCGGTATAATATTACAGGTGTGTTTCGTTTTTCAAAATCAATGGGTTCGATCCTAGCTAGGATTATTGGTTTTTCAAAAATCTAATGATGAGGTTTTAAGTTTCATCAAAATTGGGCTCGTGACTCCTTTGAGCATTTTTCGCTATTCCTTATAGTTTCGGATTTGGCCATCCAATCCCTTTTGAAAAATTCATCCTGTATATATACTGACCTGTCTCTTAGATATAAATGGTCATTACAGCAAGTTGTGTTACAAGGTTATTAGATTAAGTAGATACAGAGTAAAATATGGAACTGGATAAAGGGTAACTACACCAACAAATAAAAAACAAGAAGAAAGAATACCTATAATATATTCTTTATTTCTTATTTAGGACTAGGAAAATGTCGCAAGGAGGCGCTGGAGCGGGAACATAGGCCGGTACGTCGAATAATCGAAGAAATTCAACTTTGTCATTTAAAAAAACTGTGATGGAGGCTGTTTTGAAATTTGAAATTTTGCTAGGTCATAGATATAGATATTTTAAGCCTTTTGGTGCAATAAAACGAAAATAGCCAAAGTGTATTTCCGACTTTGTTAACACCTACGGTCGACATATATAGCATAAATGACAGAATTATGAAAAATTTGATCCCAAAATCATGTGTCTGTGACACGACTGCAAGCGTATGCATGGAATGTTGATGCGAATCATTTGCAATTCAAATGCACAGAAACAGAGATATCTAGTCTACCCTCCACACACGACAGGCTTTAGCACTCGGAGATTAAAGTGCCAAATTAGCATGAAACCTAAACAAGCTTGCCCGTAACCGTAAAATGGCTTAAAACAATTTACATATTGTAATAAACTGTTACCTGACTATAATACCTGGCTATTTTTATGTGTATTTAAAAATAGAAATAGAATAGAAATAGAAAAATCTTTTATTTGGTAAAATGTCAACAATATTGCAGGTCTACAAGCTCATAAGATAGGCAGATAGCACTGACATCGCACCAAAGGGACTACAGCTCAGCAAAATGTCGCTTACCTAAATGGCAAATGACGCTGATGTTTAGCTGCAACCTATTGAAAAATAAAGTTTCTATCGCTCAAACAGTTACAGAACACATAGCAGCGGTCCAGAACCACCAAACGGAAAAATCTGCGATCGCGGAGCATTTGTTACTGTCGTAATCAAATCATTGGATGGAGTTGCATGCACCGGGAGTGTTGTCCACTGAACGGCGATATCTTCCGAGAATGGTTCGTGAAGCGATTGAAATCAAGAAGCATCACAACAATTTTAACCGTGATGGTGGATATAAACTTTCGTCCACATGGAACCCGGTAGTGAAGATGAGTGACTGTTAATAAACTATGTAATATGTGGGTACCTGTAATATCATCGGTACAAGAGGCCGATACCCGCTGCTTTCCCCAGTCTACTCGTGACCACGGCTATTGCAACATAGCCCAAACGTCGAGAGGTGAGCCAAAGTTTAAATGTATACGTGAAAAAGACCCGTTTTCTATAATGTCCATTGACAAAAACTTTTGAAACTAAATAACAATAATAGTACTTACCTAAAATATTAGAACCAGACGTAAATACGATTACATACTACATATTTTAAACAAATCACATACATATTTACAATTTAAGTATATACATTACTTGTGAACTGTTTGCTGTATGCAGATGATGCTGTGCTCATAGCCGAATCGCCATCAGAACTACAGTCTAGTGACTGTAGTGCGTTATGGAGTAATGAGGCGTAATGGAGTGTCAGGCAAACTTTTGGGTACCAAAACCTTAAGTCAAAAGGCCCAGCTCGCAGTACACAGTGCGGCGCTGATACCTACGCTAACGTATGGAAGCAAGAGTTGGATATGGCAGGAAACGCATGAAGGTAAATTAAACGCGGTCGAGTAGCGCGCGCTACGCAAAATCTGCGGAGTAACGCTCGCAGATCGCGTTCGGAATGAAGATGTAAGAAAGAGAGTTGGACTTAAAGAGAGTGTCGGTGTTAAAGTAAGGAAGGGCATGCTACGATGGTTCGGGCATGTGGAGCGAATAGGAGATGAAAGAATGAAAAACAGATATACAACGCGATAACGGATGGACGTAGGAGTCGGGGAAGGCCACGACACACCTACCACGACCAAATTAATCGTGTGTTAGTTGAAGAGTCAAGAGCCGAAGAAACCGACGTGCATGCATGAAAAGAAAAATGAAAGTTGAAGAAGCAAGTGAGGTGTGTATGGACCGTGCCGTGTGGCGCTCGGTTCTTTCTGCCTACCCCGCACGGGATTTGGCGTGAAGGTAGATAGATAGATAGATAGACAATTTAATGAAGGTCTGGAGTCGATCTGATGACGGAATCGAAAGACAGTTGAGGGAATTCCCGAACGATTTACAGCAGTTACCTTGTGTTTGGGCTTGATTATTTAATTCATATTGATGAGAACTTTACACCTAGTTAGAAATATTTTTCGGTCCACCCGAAACTTAAAACAATGAAAAAAAAATTAATAAAAAATAAAACCGACTTCCAAGAAATTCTTAGTAACAAAATTTACTTAGCACAAAGTAATATAGGTATGTATTTTGATTTATCAGATTTTATTCATTATAATATTGAAGTCGGTGCCATTAATAATACCTACCTAAACCTATGGGTTTACTTGGCGCCGACTCCAATATGGTATTGAATAAAATCTGATAAATCAAAATACATAATTTATTATAACTTTGTGTGTAGTGAAGTAAATTTTATTACTAAAAAATTCTTTGAAGTCGGTTTTATTTTTTATATTTTTTTTTATATTATATTTATTATCATTGTGTTCACCGATATTTCCGTCAATTATGGACGTAATTCAAATTATTTTCTTTTCTTAAATAGGCTTTACTTCTGAGGTGGTTCCATTTTCAGCAAGTCAGGATCTGATGATGAAATCCAGGAGCAATCGAGGGCAACCACTGAAAATTGTAGAGATAATAAACTTCCTAACGTTTATTAACTATAAAATTTTCGGTAAATATGATATTTACTTTCCTACCTGAATCCTGAATCCTGTCTTCTAAAGATCATTGTTTAGTACGATATGATATGCTTCTAAATGGTGTAACTTTAAATTATGAGGTGTGAAGACCCCGGGCTTTATAGTAAGGTTTCAGATGTAACTTCGAATAGGTGCAGATGATAGAGACAAAATGAACTAATGTATTTATTGCAATTACTAATTTTAATAGGAATTAAACAATAAAGTAACCCACAAAAATACGCTATCTTAATCTCTTGGTTTCATAGACATTAGAAAATAAATCTATAACGGTAACTTTTCAGTGATTTTACGAAGCACAAGCCCTGTACAAAGACTTTGTTGAAAGTGCTCAACGTGAAGTAAACATTGCTCTTCTAGGTGGGAACTCTCTCAGATGTTATCTAATACGTCGATGTTCTCCTTCTACCCCACAAAGCTGATTATTTGGATCGGCAAAAAGCCTTGTGTGTCGTTTCGTTCTATGTGCCTGTTGAGGTTAACCAGTGAAGGTCTCTTTTAATATTCAATTTAATATGGTTTGTCTTGTCTTGAGCTGGGGTGTTTATAGATTTGAATGCATGGTTCGGTATTATAAAAAAGTATATTTTAAACTTGCTGAACCACCGCAACTTCGTTTACGTCACGTAAGGTGTATGAAAGGAGAGGTATTTATTCATCAGACTCATCAAGCAGCGTGTAACTGCCCGTTTGCTTAATCATGAAAGAGCTTAAAGATTAAGTCTATTCTAAAACAATTCAAGAATTGTTTTAAAATAGCCTTAATCATTAAGCTCTTTTATGATTAAGCCAACACACCGGTTTAGATTTACAGATTTTATTTAGATAAAACTGTTTTATTATAAACCGATTGACATGAAATAAACACTAACCCCCTTATTCATAATCGTTTATTAAACCTATTTTAGTTAAAACACACTTTAAGTCTATTGCTGTCTCTAACCATACTCTGTCATTGGTTAGAGACAGCAATAGACTTAAAGTGTGTTTTAACTAAAATAGGTTTAATAAACGATTATGAATAAGGGGGTAAATGTTAAGTGGAGTACACCTCAACACAATGAAAAAACCACATTGCAATCGGTTAAGCGGTTACTGAGATTAGCGTGCAAAAACGCTAAAAATCTTTGTTTTGGGTTCTATTGCGTTCATAAAGCCGCCCTATAATATTTTTTCTTATTTATCTTCCATGTACAAACAGCGCCCTGTTACGATTTTATTATATGTATTGATTGATTAATTGATTGATGATGTTATTTATATTCATAGAATTTTTAGTTTCGGATTTACGATTGTGAGTATACCAAAGTATTTTGAACCTAAAAGTAGGTATATGATTTTGGGAGTTAGATCGCTCTCCAAAATCTTAAACAGTACCAAGTTCCTAAGGAATAAAAACCTGTCATAATACACGTACAAGTTTCAAATGAAATAACTATGATGTGTACTTTCATAACGGAATTATGTTAATTTTATGTTTAGAATGTATAATATGTATGCATTTAAAAGTATATAAGTATTAATATCCGTGGTCTGATACCCATAACACAAGCAGGTTATTCCTAGCTTACTTTGGGATCAGATAGCGTTGTGTGAGATGTCCGTGAATATTTATTTATTTATTTAGAATAGATTGCATGACTTATCTATTTTGTAGGAATCGAATAGAATTACTTTCTTTGTATATTTTTTTTTGTATAGACTTAGCGAGTCTCAGGAAAAAGTATAACTTAACCAATAACTTTTTTTAAATTTCAACTACTTTCTATACAAAAAAGCTTTTTTATTCTTGTACAGGTATCTAGCAAGAACTTGGTTATAAGAACAATTTTGTAAATCGCTTGAGCGAATATGCGTGACTCGTAACTTTGTGAAAAGTTTTTACCAAACGGTGCTTTAATGGCCATTTAAATGTTCGTGTAGGGCGTATACTATAAATTAAACCTAGACTCTTTAAAGAAAATCTAAGTCTTTAGGACGAGAAAGACCAATTTTTGTAAAGAAAATCGATATTTAAGTCATCAATTGTAACAGGATAGGCTTCGAAGTCAATATAAAGGTATACGAACATTTTCATTGCAGGGAAAACTGGCATTTAAGTAAATGAAAATACATCGGACCATAAGCAATAAAATCATGTTATTTCTGTCTTTATTAGGGTACTTGCGACCTTTGAAAGTGGTGTTGTCCGAAGCAGACTACAAACTGGACAGTATACATTTGAATACTCATACCATTTTATGCTGAATGAATTTAGATTTTTATGAGGGACTTTAATATGTGGGTCTGAATGGAATAGGCATCTGGTATTTTAATTAACATGATTTAGGACATAGTATATTTCTCTAGAAAGAATGAACCGAGTCGATCCTTGTGTTTATATTTATTAGTATTCATATTATTATTGTACTTCGTAAGAATAATACTAATATAAATGTGAAAGTTTGTGAAGATATTTGGTTGTTTGGATATCTGTTACTCAAGTCAGCTAACGGCTAAATGGGTCTTGTTCGAAATTTGGTATAGGATAGATTATTGTCTGAAATAACATAAAGTGCTACTCCTTTTTCAGTTAAGCCGCGAGCCTGAGAACGGCGAGTTGACTGCTCATCGTTCTTACTGAAGCAGGCAAAGATGGGGTGGTGTGTCTCTTTGTCCGTCATTAGTAGTGATAATGTGATCCGTTTTTTTTTTGGTCGGTCGGAGGAGTTTTATCGGTCATACGTTAAATGATCAAATGAATATCGGTCAACAATAGCTAACCGCGTTGATGTAGGTGCTTACGGCAAAGAATCAGACAGTGGCACTTTTCAAAAATCAAGGATGGGTAATAGCATAGAACTGAGAGATTTTATATTATACCACCTTCTAAGAATTTGCCTGAAACAAATTTAATACTACCCCACTATTTGATTGGAGTTGAAGCATTATTTTGCTCTTAGTAGCTTTATGATGAAACCATTTCCAAAAATAATAGCAAGATTGTCTACAAACAAAGAAATTTATTATTACAGATCATGTCGAGCTCGGAGAGTGACAGAAAATGCTTTTGGTCTTTTAACCCTATACTTGGCAGGACTACGATTGTTCAAATATTAGAGCTTTTCTTTAGAATTCGTGTTATTTAGGCACTAAAGAAGGGTACAAAAATTATATAAAATCTCATTGAGTTAAATATAAGTTTTTTTTAATGCATCCTTGAGTGCACATTGCCCGGTACACAAAATATAACCTTCAAATTTAAGCGTATCTAGAAAGATACATTGCCAATGATACAAACAATCGAATTAAACACAACAAATAAGAATTTGTTACTATATAGAAGAAAAAATAATAATTGTCTGCATATTTTCAAAAGTAATCACTTAAGCCTTGAGAGAAACACAAATACTCATTCCTGGGGTACCCAAGTTGCTGTGGATCACCGTCAGGTCGACGATGTAAGAATAACCTACGACTCATTCTTAGAAAAACGAAGGAAGTTTGCTTTATTTATCACATTTTATTCAGTACTAGCTGACCCGCGCAACTTCGTTTGCGTCACATGAGAGTGAGAAAGAGAGAGGTGTGGAATAGATATTCAAAGTGATAAAATGTTTCCCGTCGCATTTTATTCCGCCTGTCTGTTTTTTGGTACGGAACTCATCGTGTGCTATTTCGACTCGCACTTAGCCAGTTTTTATAGTTCAGTTGACTGACTGCCGCTGCGGACCACGCTGCAGACGCGTCGCGTCGCTCATATTTTAAAACTTGTTAAGAGGGTTATTGTAATTGAACCTTAAAAGATAGGAATATGCTGTTGGAGACTTTTTTTTATAAATTTTTAAGAGGAAAAATTTTGTAATACTCAATTTATACGTAACGTTAACCATTTACGCAGCGTACGCCATAGAAGCTCTCAAAAGAAAAAAAATATTTCCCCTTTCTCGAAACATTATTCATGGCTGCTCCGCTCCTAACTGTCTTAGCGTGATGTTATAATGCCATTAGCCATCCTCAATAAATGGACTATTAGACCGTAAAATATTTTTTGAAATGCAACCTTTACTTTCTGAGATCCTAGCACAAATAAATTATTTAGTTTTATAATATTGTGACCGAAAAAAGAGGCGTGGAAACGCTTCTGCTCCAATATTGTATCCAATAGTCACGCACTAAGAGTCAAAAAACTTCTATCTCAGGACACGGAGAAGTCTAAATCGACTGTTTCTCGTGAGTAGAATTATTATACTTGTATAAGCGTTTACTCGACGTTGACGACGGTCGGTGTATTTGCGTAAGTACATAAAAATATTAAGTATAATTTTATTGCCGGTACATACATAACCTTGTTACTTTTTACCATAAACTGTACAAAGAGCTCCATCATCAATATAATTCGCGTTTAATTGCACTTTCTTATTAATAATATGAATACCCGTAGTCGCAGAGCTCTCGGCCGCCAGCAGGAGGAAACCAAACTTCAGTTGGTGTTGCTGGAGCTTAAATGTAAAACAGAGCTCTGTGAACAGTTGGAGAAGGAAAGAGAAGAGAATGAAAACTTATTGATAAACGCTCTGAATGACACAAAAAAATTAAAATGCGAATTATCAAAACTTCATGTTAGTTATGATGACATTGTTGCGGAGCGGGACCACCTTCAGTCAATAGTAGATAGGTTCCAAGAGTGCAGTGACGAGTATGATAAAACCTTGAGGAGGACTACCTTTCTGGAACAGGAGCTAAGGGATGCCCAGGGACAGATCTCACACCTGGAAGAAGCTGCTGAGAAAGTTACTGCTCAACAAACTGATAATCTTTATAGTGAGTTAATGAGTGGTATCCCGCAGTTTATTCCTTCTGCAAATTCTCAAAACCTGGACTTGACTACTATAGATCTTACAGGTGACAGTCCATATCAACAGGACAAGTCGGTTTTGTTTTGCAGCAGAAATAAACTAAAAAAATATCTTAGAATTAAAAAGTTTATACAAAAATCAAAAAAGCAATTAAAATTCCATAAAATGTTAATCAAGAAGTGTACAAATATAGGTTCTTGTTTAAAATTTAGAGAACAAGCTAAATTGTCAGTGTTAGAGCTGGAACAAAGCCATTTAAAATATTGCACTGACACACAAAAATTAGAATCAAAAATACAAAGTTTGCAATTTGAGCTACAATATATGACTAAAAAATATGAATGGTCCCTTAAGGACTTTACTAAATGTTCTTTAACCATAGATAAGGTACTCAAAACATCAAATGATAACACTGAGCGCCTTAATTGTTTCCTAAACGACCACTCATGCAATATTAACTGCCCTAAAGCAATTGAGCTGGTGGAGGCTCAGGGCGAACCGGTTACCGCTGAGCCCCAAGCTCCCATTACCATGTGCTCACCCAGTACATCAGTGGATATATTGTGTGACAGTGTAAATAATAGTAATAGTTGTACTAAATTAATTGTATTTAGTGATGATATTGGTACCAATCTTACTTCATTTTTAAAACAAAACTTAAATTCAAGTTATTACTCGGTTATTAATAATTGCTATCCGGGTGCTTCATTAAGTGATATTATGCAAAAGATAATAGAATATAAATTTGACGCTAACAGTAAAATAATAATTTTCTGTGCAAACAGGGGCAAAATTAGCAATGATGATTTGTCCCTATACATGAATTACATCTTAAACTTAAATGCCATACAAGTTGTAATGTTCACACTTCCATTTATAAAAGGTGTGCCAGATTCGGAAAATTCATTTAGATATAAGATGAATTTACGTTTAAACTTAATAAGTCAGTATAATAATAAATTTAATGTAATTGACTTTAATTCTGTATTTGACACAAATTTGTCACATAGCAAGTATAAAGTCTATAATAATCACAAGGGTAGGTATTGTCTACCCAATTATTATAAAAGACAAATAGCAAGTTTGCTATTCAGTTATTATATCCTTAGCCAAAAACTTGGCTGACAAAACTGCTTTATTTGAGCAGAGTAGATTTAGGACTTTGGAATCTGTTCCAAGTAATTTAAATTAACTTCTGGGACAACAGAGGAATTACCCTCTAGCCAAAATTGTAAATTGATAGAGTTGAATTTAATTGCAAACCATAACTATATCGGAAACTGTCCTCCGAACAAAACTAAATTAAAAAATGTAAATTATATCAGCCTGGTGCATTATAATATTGCAACATTAACGCAGGTCAAAGAGTTTGAATTGGAACTGTTCATGAGCTCAGAAAATATTGAAATTGTTTGTCTTACAGAACATATGCGTAAGGAGTATGAGCTCATGTTCAGTTTCAGTAGTCACCGGGTTGGTAGTGCGTTCTGCAGGGTCAACACAACACGGGGGGGTTCGTTGATTTTATTAAATAAGAAATTAAAGTATAAGGAACGGAAAGATGTTGTGTCCCTCTCTGTAGAGTGTACAGTTGAAATATCATGCGTAGAATTGGAGCAATTCATAGTAGTATGCGTATATAAACCTGGAGTCTCACCCTTTTGTGAGTTTGAGGAAGTAATGGATAAAGTGCTATTTAAACTTGGAAAAACTAATAAACACCTAATAGTGTGCGGTGATTTTAATGTTAATATACGTATAAATACGCATCAGACCAATGATATCTTAAATTTATTTAAATCACACAATCTCACTAACTTATTTTTAGAGCCTACTGGATATTGTGATACAACAGCTACTTGTCTGGACAATATATACAGTGATATGTTGCCAGAAAGTAAGAGTATTATAAATAAGATAAAATCAGATCATACTGGGCAAATGGCATCTTTCAAGATCACAAGAGAAAAAGTTAAAAGACGTAAAATATTATGTAGACCAGTAACTAGTGGCCGCTTGGAACGTATGCGAGTTGGACTTTGCAATAAACTTCCATTTTTAGACACTGGCTTAGATCCAAATGTAATGTATAAGTTATTTTTTGATTCCTTTTACAATGAGTTCAACTCCATATTCAAGTCTAAGGAAGTCACAATCGGTGACAGGCCAGCCTTCAGTGAATGGGCCACTGAGGATATACATAAAAGTAGATTAAAACTGTATGAACTTTACTCAGAAAGACAGCTTAATAGAACAGATGAATTTCTAAATTATGTTAAAACTTATTCAAAAAAGTTTAAAGCAGACTGCTTAGCGGCCAAAAGAAAGTATATAAGTAATAAAATTATCAATAGTGTAGACAAAGTTAAATCTACTTGGAAAATAATTAACGCAGAAAGAGGCCAAGCAAAATCAAATGATAATAATTTTAAACTTAAAGTAAATGGTAACATAATTACAACAGATGCCGAAGTCGCTAACGAATTTGAACAATTTTTTTCTCGTATTCCAGTAGATTTGACCAGAGCCCTAGGTTCTTCTACCCCAATAGCAGAATCCTTGTTAAAAGCAAATGTTCCTTGCTGTAATGAAATATTCAAATTCAGTAAAATTAGTTTACACACTATCATAAAAACTTTTAAATCTTTAAATATTAAGAAAACGGCTGACCTCTGGGGAATTTCTGTACATTTAGTTAATTCGTTAATTGAAATGGTTGCTCCTGAATTATCAATAATATTTAATAATTGTGTTGATAGTGGTGTGTTTCCTGACTTAATGAAGTTTAGTAAAATAACTCCTCTGTTTAAATCGGGTAGCACCTCGGATCCGTCCAATTTTCGTCCTATTTCTGTACTACCCACGTTTAGTAAAATCTTTGAAAAGGTAATGCTTAATCAAATGCAAAATCATTTTAATACAAATAAACTATTCCATACTAAACAATTCGGTTTCACGCGCGGTCGGTCTACCACGGATGCTGGAATCAAATTATTAGAGTATATATATGAGGCCTGGGAGGAGTCGTATGATGCTTATGGTGTATTCTGCGACCTATCTAAGGCCTTCGATTGCGTCCAGCATCAGACTTTAATTCAAAAACTTGATCATTATGGGATCCAGGGGACGGCCTTGGATTTAATTAGTTCTTACCTAAGAGATAGAGCACAGAAAGTAGTTATAAATGGTAAACAGTCACATGGTTCTGCTGTAACAATGGGGGTGCCTCAGGGTTCAATTCTGGAACCTTTTCTATTTTTAGTGTACATAAATGATCTCCCTCACCTTATAAGAGACTCCGATTTCTATTCCTATTCCTTCACGGTTCATGCTGTTAGACTGTGGAATTGCTTGCCACCAGATATCAGAGATATTAATACAGCAGCGTGTTTCAAGAAAAAAGTCCGCGAACACTATCTCTCAACCACTTTTAATAGCTAATGTCGTCATTTCTCCTATGTATGTATGTATGTATGTATGTATGTATGTATAAATGTATATATGTATATATCCATAATCTTTATGTATATATTTATAACTAATAATAATAAGTACCTATTTATATATCTGTATTTATGTATATGTGTATAATGATATGTGTGTTTGGAATATTTATTTCTAAAGTATGTATAATCGCTTGTTTTTAACTAGATATTTTTTTTTACACACTTCTACCTCTTTCAACTCTATTGTTGTCATGCTCTCCTCTCGCCGGCCTGCTGGAAGAGATTTCTTGTAGAAATAAGCAGTGCCATTGTACTCTTTTCTCCTAACTCCTTCTTTGTTAAATACATGTGTGTACATAAAGTGTAAAATAAATAAATAAAATAAGAGACGATCACGAGGTAGTTTTGTTTGCTGATGACACATCTTTAATATTTAAAGTTGAACGTGGACAACGCGATCTTGACGAAGTAAACAATGCCCTCTCTAGGGTAGTCCACTGGTTTAACGCAAATAATATATTGTTGTATGAATCCCGACAGGGCTAGGGCGTCCCCCCGAGGCGACGCATACCGGTGTGCCCCCGTCGGTATGACTGCATGCGCACGCGGCGAAGGGGGCCGCCACCCTTCACGCAGCGCCAACTCTGGCGGGATGCGAGGAGCCGAGTGCCGGATAGGCACGTGGAATGTGCGTGGTGGTATGGAAGGTAAGATGAATGAATTGATAGATGTAATGAAAGAGCGATGCCTGGATGTATTGTGTGTCACAGAGACGAAGCGGAAGGGGAGCGGCATTGACGATCTTCCTGGCGGCATAATTGCTTTGTGGTCCGGAGTGGACCAAGAGGATCATGCCAGTAAGGGAGTGGGTGTCTTGCTCTCCTCCCGTTTGGCTTCTGGAGTGAAAGATTATGGATTGGCAGGCCCAAGACTCCTGTGGGTACGTATAAAACTGGGGATCACGAGAGTTTTTTTGGTCGCAGCCTATGCTCCCGTCAGCTCGGCTAATCCCCAAGTGCTCGCGGAGTTCTGGGATTCCGTTAGGGACGTCCTCGATTTGGCTGAGGGGAATGAAAAGTTGATCATGTGTGGTGATTTGAATGGATGGGTGGGGACCAAGCGAGATGGCTTCGATGCTGTCCTTGGTCCGCATGGAGATAAGAGAGCGAATGATGCTGGTAAGTCAATCTTAGACGTATGCTTGGAACGAGACCTCCTTGTGGCGAACAGTTTATTCCGTCACAAAGATATCCACACGTATACTTGGAGACGGAAGGAAGAAAAAAGTGTAATTGATTTGATTTTGATAGACAGTCGTCTCCGAGAGGCTATAAGGGATACAAGAGCCTACAGAGGCCCCACTCTTGAAACTGACCACTACCTGGTGGTAAGCCGGTTTGTTGGTCTTTTCAAGAAGTGGAGGCACTGGCGAGTGCGTGTCCCCTTCGGAGACTATGAAAGGATAAAGAGTGAAAAACTGGAAGATGAAAGCGTAAGGAGTATGTATGTAGGCTTAGTCAGTGAAAGGCTTGCAAACGCGAGCCTTTCCGACTTAGATGTGGATGAATGCTGGAATATTATGAAAGAAAGTATAGTGGATAGTGCAAAAGAAGCATGTGGGAGTGCAAAGAGACATGAACATTCGAAAGGTGATGCCTGGTGGGATGCAGAGGTACAATCCTGCGTAGCAAGAAAGAAGAAAGCGCGGTTGGATTATGTCTCATCTTTGCAACTGAATGACAGTATGAAAGACACGAAGAAAGAAATTTACCGCCTCTGCAAGAATGAAGCCAAAGCTTTAGTGAAAGAGAAGCGTGAAAGAATAAATTTGATTGCGGAAGAGAAGCTGACGAGGAACTTCGAGACAAATACCAAACTCTTTTGGAGGGAGGTCAAGAAGTCTCGGAGCTGTTCGTCAGTTTCCAGAATGGATAAGATAAAGAGTAAAGCTGGGGACATTCTTGCGGACCCATTAGAGGTGTTAGAGCGGTGGAATGAGTACTTTGGAGAAATGTATGAATATCTCCCGGATGCGGGCACTGCGAGGGAGTCGATGACTGATCTTGCGGTGCAAGCATCAAGCGGAGATATTACTTTGGAAGAGATTGAATGGTCGATACGAAGCTTGAAAAATGGAAAGTCTGCGGGAATTGATAGGATATCTGCTGAAATGATCAAATTAGGTGGTCCTTGCGTCCGAGACGCCTTCTGGTCATTGAGCAATCTATGCTGGAAGACTGGAAGGGTCCCAATGGACTGGAGGCGTGCTATCATCGTGCCCTTGTATAAAGGCAAGGGCTCACGTATGGAGTGCGCCAACTATAGGGCCATCAGTTTGATCAGTATAGCAGCTAAAGTGTATGGCAAAATTATTGAAAGGAGAATGAGGGTGGAATCTGACGGATTACTGTGGGAGGCGCAGGGTGGTTTCCGAAATGGAAGGGGATGTATGGACCAAGTTTTCTCTCTCCGCAACATCGTAGAGAAGCAGCTGGCTGTAGGCCGGAAGGTTTTCTGCGGTTTTGTGGACATGGAGAAAGCATTTGACAGAGTTGTACGGAAGGATCTCTGGGATATATTGCCAGGATACGGGATTGATGGTGCGCTGCTTCGTGCTGTGCAGTCTACATATGTGGGATGTACGGCATGTGTGCGGGTGGGCGGCAGCCTGTCTCCCTGGTTTGACGTCAACATTGGCGTCAGACAGGGCTGCGTGCTGTCGGCTCTGCTGTTTGTCCTGTACCTGGACGATTGTCTTAAGAGAGTAAGATCGATGAATGTTGGATTGCGAATGGGTGACTTACTTGTGAACTGTTTGCTGTATGCAGATGATGCCGTGCTCATAGCCGAATCGCCATCAGAACTACAGTCACTAATCACAACGATGAAAGATGATTGTCTAATGAGAGGCTTACATTTGAACGCGACTAAAACGAAAGTGATGGTATTCGAAAGAGAAGAGGACAGAACGAATGCCAGGATAACTGTAAATGATGTAGTGCTGGAACAGGTGGATGAGTTTGTATATCTTGGATGTGCATTTAGCAGGGATGGACGGTACACCGCTGATGTAGAAAAGAGGGTAACTGCGGGCAATAGTGTGAATGGAGCGTTAGGCAAACTTTTAGGTACCAAGGGCTTAAGTCAAAAGGCCCAGCTCGCAGTACACAATGCGGTGCTGAAACCTACGCTAACGTATGGAAGCGAGAGTTGGGTATGGCAGGAAACGCATGAAAGTAGAATAAACGCGGTCGAGATGCGCGCGCTACGCAAAATCTGCGGAGTAACGCTCGCAGATCGCGTTCGGAATGAAGATGTAAGAAAGAGAGTTGGTCTGAAAGAGAGTGTCGGTGTTAAAATAAGGAAGTGCATGCTACGATGGTTCGGGCATGTGGAACGAATGGGAGATGAAAGAATGACAAAACAGATATACAACGCGAAAGTGGATGGACGTAGGAGTCGGGGAAGGCCACGACACACCTACCACGACCAAATTAATCGTGTGTTAGTTGAAGGTGATGTCAAGAGCCGTAGGAACCGACGTGCATGCATGAAAAGAAAAATGAAAGTTGAAGAAGCAAGTGAGGTGTGTATGGACCGTGCCGTGTGGCGCTCGGTTCTTTCTGCCTACCCCGCAAGGGATTTGGCGTGAAGATAGTTAGTTAGTTAGTTTAATATATTGTTAAATGAAACTAAAACAAAATGTATTAGATTCACCTTGCCAAATGTTAGGCTCGTTAACACCAGTATTAAGATTAGGGATGATCAAGTAGAATTGGTCGATGAAACTGTCTTTCTGGGCATAAAGTTAGACTCCAACTTGCAGTGGGGGCCTCATATCGAGAAAGTCTCGGGCAGACTGAGCTCTGCAGCCTATGCCGTTAAAAAGATCCGACAACTGACAGACGTTAGAACAGCGCGTCTTGTCTACTTTAGCTATTTCCACAGTGTCATGACCTATGGCATACTATTATGGGGTAACGCTGCCGACATCGAATCTATCTTTGTGTTGCAGAAAAGGGCTGTCCGGGCTATCTATGGTATGGGGATTCGGGAGAAAAGTTTAAGGATATCAACATACTTACTGTGTATTCACAGTACATATATGAAAACTTATTATATACTCATAAAAATAACAGTAAATTTATTAAAAATAGTGATATCCATAATCTAAACTTAAGAAATAAGAATAAATTGGCTGTACCTAGATTTGCCGAATAAAGCTTTTATTTATTTATTTATTTTTATTTATTTAGGCTTAATAAAATAAGCAATTCTTTTGCGGGCAATTGTATTCGAATGTACAATACATTGCCGACAGCCATAACAGGTTTGTCAGTTAATAAATTTAAAAAACTAATAAAACTTAAATTGTGCCAGAAAGCTTATTATAGCATTAAAGACTTTCTAGAAGACAAGGCTGCCTGGCAGTGACACGAATTGCTCCTTTCTACTTAAAAAAAAACTGTATTAGATACTTAGATACTAGAAGAGAAGGGACCAGACTGAGTTTCTTGGGGTGTTCTTCTCAGTCTGTAGTATTTCCGAACCCCCGGTAGAGTCACAAAAATTTTGACAAACCTAAATATTTTTTTTTTAAATTTCAAAGGGAATAAATTTTATTTTATTTATTTTATTTTATTTTCTATTGGATCTCTAAAAAAGGTAGACAACACCTACACAAAATCTGACTCCGAAACGTGTGAGGTCTTACTACAGACACACTTACCAGGTTGTCAAATCCAATCAGATATCAACTGGGAAGACACAGAAGGCGCCATTGAATCCGAGCTGGACTGGTCCACAGCTAGGGCCATAGTATCCGATAACAAGGTAAGATGGGCAATCGAAAGCTTCCAACCATATAAATCACCGGGACTAGACGGTATATTCCCCGGACTTCTGTTATGGTGTATAGAGGCTATCACTACGCACCTGACAAAGATCTTCACGGGATGCATCGCGTTCAGGTACGTGCCAAAGTCATGGAGAGAAGTCAAAGTACTCTTCATACCTAAACCAGGTAAAAGTGACTGCACTCATCCTAAGTCCTTTAGACCAATAAGCCTCACTTCATTCCTATTAAAGACTCTAGAGAGGCTATGCGAGAGAGAAATAAGGGAGAAAGTACTCCGACAAATACCAATGCACACAAAGCAGCACGCTTACTGCTCCGGAAAATCCACCGAATCAGCACTGCATGAGGTAGTATCGTACATAGAAGACTCCCTAGAGAGTAAATCATCAACACTGGGCGTCTTTATAGACATCGAAGGTGCCTTCGACAAGACGACCTTTGTAAGTATCGAAAGAGCCCTGCAAAAGCATAAAGTACACCCCACTATGGTAAGTTGGATAGTGAATATGCTACGACACAGGGCTATACAAATTACAGTGAACTCCACATCTAGAGGGATCGCAGCCAAAGGATGTCCGCAGGGGGGGGGTTCTATCTCCGCTCCTGTGGAATCTCGTGGTGAACGAGCTCATAGATGCACTCAATAGAGAGATACTTCACTGTAGGTTACGCTGACGATCTCACCATACTGGTAAGTGGCAAGTTCCTAGGTACAATAACAAATCTGATGGACAACGCCTTGAGGATCGTCGAAAAATGGTGCATCAGACATGATCTCACGGTAAATCCGACTAAAACAGAAATGTTTCTGTTCACCGACAAACGCCAAATAGATAATCTGAAACTCCCACAGCTCTTTGGCACAAAACTTTCCTTAGCAAATGAAGTCAAGTACCTGGGGGTCACACTGGACAGCAAACTGCTATGGAATAAGCACCTCACACAAAAAATCAGTAAGGCCACCATTGCATTCTGGCAATGCAAACGAATGATCGGTAAGAAGTGGGGACTCTCACCGAAAATCATACATTGGCTCTACACCACAGTAATAAGACCACAGGTAACGTATGGCGCAATAGTTTGGTGGCCCAGGGCCGAACTAGTTTCAGCCATAGATTAAATGCAGCAGTTCCAGAGAGCGGCGTGTTGCGCCATCACGGGATGCTTTCGCAACACACCCACAGCAGCGATGGAAGCAATGCTCTGCTTACCGCCTCTGGACCTGTTCGTTCACCAGGAAGCGGCCGCCGCGGCGGCACGACTTCAGGCGTCAAAACAATGGACGCGCTCAAGGGTAGGTCATAGGCGCATACTGGAGGACGCAATAGAGTATGAACCTCTCGTGGAAGCCCCTAACGACAAGATACCGAAAACATACGTGTTTGACCGTAAGTACAATATATCGCTGGCAGAGTCCGCCAAGGACCACTCCGGTATAAGAGAACTCAGAGTGGATACACGGAGGGATCCAAAACAGACCACGGATCAGGAGCAGGCACCTACTCCCCGGAGCTCAACATACACTCATCAATACCTTTAGGGTCTCATGCGTCAATCTTCCAATGTGAGTGCATAGGTTTAATTAATGCCGCCAATGCAATCGACTCCAGGAAAATTGAGCACAACCACATCAGGCTCCTCTCCGATAGCGCAGCAGTGCTGAAAGCTCTGAAGAGCACCACAATCGACTCTGGGCTGGTGCTTCAATGCCACCAGGGGCTACAAAAGCTGGCCCTAACACACAAGTTAAGCCTTCAGTGGATAAAAGGTCACAGCGGATCGAGCGGCAATGATGCAGCTGACAAACTGGCCAGATTGGGTTCCAGCACCACACCGGTGGGACCAACCCCGATTATACCAATACCATTCTACCAGGTAAGGGCATGGCTGAGACAACGCACGAAAGAGCGGCATGAAAAGAGATGGGCACAAACAGTAAGTTGTAGGCAATCAAGGGAAGCTCTACCGAGACCCAGGCCAAAACTGGCTAGAACGTTGCTACATCTGAATAAAGGTGATCTACGAACCATGGTAGGCACAATAACGGGTCATTGCACAGTAAATAAGCACTTGAATGACTTAGGTATCACGGACAGCACGCTGTGCAGAGCGTGCCTGTTGAAAGAAGAAACCATAGCTCACGCAATCTTAGAGTGCGAGAGCCTGGTTACATACAGAGTCAACATACTTGGCAGCCCCACAACACTCCGGGAAGCGTGTGAGGACCCGAAGAGGATCCTGCGCTTCTGGTCGGAGCTGGGTTGGCTGGAGTGACAGCCAACACTCACGTACAATGGGTCCACTGGCGGACCTAAGTGCGGAAAATGGGAGCCCAAGAAGACTGAAGAAGACTGAAGACTGAATATTGTGACCGATCCTTTAAAGAAAGATAAATTACATTATTGTGAGCGAACCTTAAAAGATAGACATATGCTACAGCGGACCTTTTTTTAGAACTTTTGAAGAGAAACAATTTTGTAGTACACAATTTTTATGTAACTATAACCATTTTCGCAGCGTTAGCCTCGGAAGCTCTCAGACGGTAAAAAATATTCCCCGTTTTCGAAACATTCCTGATTGCTACTCCGCTCCTATTCGTCTTAGCGTGATGTTATATAGCCTATAGCCATCCTCAATAAACGGACTATCAAACTGTAAAAGAATTTTTGAAATCCAACCAGCAGTTCCTGAGATCCTAGCGTTCAAACAAACAAACAAATAAACAAACAAACTCTTCAGCTTTATAATATTAGAATAGATAATATTGAAGTTGGTGCCATTAATAATACCTACCTAAACCTATGGGTTTACTTGGCGCCGACTTCAATATGATATTGAATAAAATGTGATAAATCAAAAACATATTACTTTGTGCTAAGTAAATTTTATTTTTCAGGATTTGTTTGAAGTCGGTTCTATTTTTTGTTTACTTTTTTTTTCAATATTTATGTGACTGGTGGAGCATAAAACAAATCTATCTAGGTATAAAGTTCTCATCAATACAAATCAATCAAGTCCAAACACACGGTAACTGCTGTAAATCGTTAAAGAATTCCCTCGACTGTCTGTCGGTTCCATCATCAGATCTACTCCAGACTTTCATTAAATTGTAGTGCATTAAAGCATTTGATCAAAAAGTTAACAAACGCACTAGTTGTCCCTACAATTTTCGGTGGTTGATCTCGATTTCTCCTGGATTCCATCATCAGATCCTGACCTGGAACAAAAGAAAAAAATTGAAATCCGTCCATAATTGACGAAAATATCGGTTAACATAAATAAAAAAAGAAACACAGACGAATTGAGAACTTCCTTCTTTTTTTGAAGTCGGTTAATGACTGTATTAACATAAAATTGAATTATTACAATTCCCAAAAAAAAAAATGTTTTGCCTTTATGTGTCGCAGCAAATCATTTGACCAAACCTTTATTGTCTAAAGATTGTTTGCTGAAATAAATCATTTGATTTTAGATCAAATGTCATAATGATATTATTCGTTGTAATATTCTGCCTGATAAAAATTTGACGAAATGAAAACGTGCGTACTAAAATTATTGCAAACATTGCATTGGTATTAAAAAGGGTGCCAAAGTTTGTTTGGGTAGTGAATTTTTGGCAAAATGTTTTCGGTGAAACGGCAGGCATCTGTATATAGGATATACCTATTCATTTTCTAAATTTCAGCTTGATCCCTTCAGTCGCTAGAGCGTGATAGAGTAACAAACATCAAAATCTCCAAACTCCTCCATCTACATAAAATTTCACAAATTATAATTTTATTAGGTGAACAAACATAAACATCAATACATATAATAAAATCGTAACAGGTCGCTGTCTGTACATGGAAGATAAATAAGAAAAAATATTATAGGGGGGCTTTATGAACGCAATAGAACCCAAAACAATGATTTTTAGAATTTTTGTCTGTTTGTCTGTTTGTCTGTATGCGTATGTCTGTATATCTGTTTGTCTGTACGGTTGTGCACGCTAATCTCAGTAACCGCTCAACCGATTGCAATGCAGTTTTTTTTTATTGTGTTGAGGTTTGCTCCAGTTAACATTTAGCGTTTGTTTTATGTAAATCGGTTTAGAAATAAAAGAGTTATAACACTTTTAAGAATCAGATATTTTGAAAATTTTAATTGTAGGGGTTTCTTTGAATGTTAGTGAACCTAAACTGGCGTGTTGGCTTAATCATAAAGCTCTTTTATGATTAAGCAAACAGGGCAGTTTCAGACGCTGCTTGATGACTCTGATGAAGAAATACCTTTCTTTTCATACACCTTATGTGACGTAAACGAAGTTGCGGGCTCAGCTAGTTATATAATAAAAATGTGTATCAAAATGAAACCATCCCAACACCAAGCTCTCTGAAAATGACAGTACACTTACTTAACATTTTACAATGTTTTGTGAGGAAATGGACCATTTTCCACCCCAAGAAAAAATTTAAATCAAGCCGATGGAAGCTGGTAACGATGTCGCAAAATTTTATATTCTCTAAGTAAGAGAATCGTGAGTATAATGTCACTTTCACTCTTTGCATTTTATATGGTACAAGTAATATTAATAATTATCTACCAATTCAAATACAAATTAAAATTTTAGATATTCTCACACGTTATCTTGCACGAATTGAGGTATCTAATAGGTATTTAGGCTTGTGATATCTCGATCTAGACAACTGATAAACATACGGACCTATGCAAATATTTCTAAATAACACAACATTATCTTCTCTATACAGGTTGAATTTTTCAAAAGGGATTGGATGGCCAAATCCGAAATCACAAGAAAAAGCGAAAAATGCTCAAAGGAGTCACGAGCCCGATTTTGATGAAACTTAAAACCTCATCATTAGATTTTTGAAAAACTACTAATCCTAGCTGGGAATCGAACCCATTGATTTTGAAAAAAAACACGTATATTATTACACTCTTTATCGCTATTCTTCATAGTTTCGAATTTGGCCATCCAAGCCCTTTTCAAAAATTCACCTGTATATATAAAAATCAATGCCACTTTTTGTTGTAGTTTTATAACTCAAGAACGGGCTCACCTATCCACACCAAATGTTTAGGCTTTGTTCAAACTATTTAGTAGGTGGTATATGTGAAGTTTGCACAAAATCGGTCGAGCGGTTAGCTAGTTATACATAGAAAACACCTAAACTCCGAGTCAAACATTAAAATTTGTAGATCATTCAAAAACTTGAATCAACCCGGAAATCGTACCTAGTACCTCATTCAGTAACTGCGCCACCGTGCTGCCGTCATAAGGATAAACAACGCACTTGCTTGGAAGTAACTTTCGAGTAAATCGCGTTTAAAGTTTTTTTAGTTTTTTTTATTGTCTCTCGGAAACTAACAGGAATATTCTAAGTTTTATTGTTTTGTTCGATTCCTTGAAATGTGAACTTTGCATGTGCGATACTATATTTATACAATTAGTTTATTTCATTATTTAAAATAAAGAAAAAATGTTTAAGGCTAGTAAATATTCCCTGCAATAATACTAAATCACTAAGCATTATCAACGCATGTGCTGCAGATGCGTCATTTATCTCTAGTAAATGCATTTTGTGATGTTTATGTCTAGTAAAGATATGGGATTACTTCGACGTATGTTCCAATTTTATAACTTATACGTAGCAAATGTGTTCATTATGACTAGTAAATTCTTTTAGAGAAGCTCGCATGCGTTTAATTTTACGTACTTAATTAAACAAATATCAAATATTATCCTACGAAATCTTTATTAGCTTTGACTGCATTCTACGAAATCTATTAAGACTAGTGTTTTAAAGAACTCCTTAACTTATCCTTCTGTTTCCTTTACGACCCAGAAAAACGCATGTCGGACGGAGGTGCTACTATCATTATATTAAAGAAATCCAGCCAGAACTAAGCGACTAGTAATATCTATAGTCAATTTTTGCTGTCTTATATCATAAAGGATTTCAATTCGCGTTACATCTGTGGTTATCCTTTACTACTGTGAATTAAAATCTACAAAGTGAGACTATATACCTAATGATAATCTATAATAAATTGTTTAATGACACAAACTATTAGGTACATTGAACCCTGCCTTCGAACTAGTGTCAACTGTATCTTCCAGGCCGTATGGTACGTTTCTCTCCCTCCTGTCTGCTATTATAGAACTAAGCTATTCAAAATATAGTTTTTTTGTCGTAGTACAACATTAGGAGCTCAGTGTATTCGTCTCTTTTTAACCCCGGGAGCTTTGAATAGCAGCACCAAAGAGGCTCATTACCGAGTCGCCTACGTAAGGGCACCTGTCAGTATTATTATATTAAAAATATATTATAATTTTAATTTAAATACTATGTAACATTATGAAATTTATAATTATTTATTGATTTATAATTCACTAGCTGACCCTCGCAACTTCGTTTACGTCACACATGGTGTATGAAAGGAGGTGTATTTCTTCATCAGGCTCATCAAGCAGCGTATAAAACTGCCTTGTTTGCTTAATCATAAAATAGCTTAAAGATTACGTGGATCACCACCTATTACGTGGGACATAAAACTATAAGTTGAAATGTGAAATTGTTTTATTATTAGGCATTAATGTAGAATAAAAACTTGTTCTTTCTTTCTTTCATTATCATTTCATAAAATATTAAAATACATCATTAATTAATCAAATGTCCGAAGTAGTTTGCTATAATTCAATACTTTGTTAACGGTCACTGTGATAATTACTTTTTTCTATGACCTCTTGCTAAAATTTCCAGTTACAAGTCAAATTTTAACCAAAATATTTTTATTTTTTAGTTGTTAAGAGCAACAATCTTTGAAATAGACCTTCTTTGCCTTTACTTTTCTAGTCATAATAATCGTAAATACACACTTGCGTTACTCCGCTTAAGACGGGCTAATTAAAATTCATATTAAATACGAGTCATACACAACGCATGTTTGCTTACGATGCTTATGATTAGTAAAAAGTTGGAAATGCATTAATTGCGCTGTTTATGCTTAACAATAAAATGAAAACGAATCAAGATATCAAAAAATGAGTAATTGATTCTTGTAGATCTCGTTTCGGTGATTCCGAATATACTAATAACTCAATTTCGTCAAAAATGTCGATTGCGTTGTTTATCCTAAGGACGGCAGCGTGGTAGTCAAACAATAATGAAATAATCATTCAAATGTAATCCAAACGTTAAGAAACACCAACACATCAACCCATCAGAACGAGTGTGATGCATCGCCAACTTTATTTATTTCACCTTATTTGCTCCATGATTTCAACTGCCGCCGTTCATTTCAATTCGACTATAGACTTTTTAAGTACATGAGACGCAGGTGGTGAAATGTAGGAATATACAATACCTTTACCTTCACCCTCTGGTGGCCGGTGTCCATCCCTGTTACGTGACGCCTCTGTACTCTCGGGCGACTTAGTCAGTAGGTGGAACACCACTGTGGGTTAGCGAGGAGAACTGCTCAACTCCATCATGGCTGTAAAATCCTAAGGCGTGGCGTAAAAGCGTCCTGTTGCCCCCAAAACAAACACACACAAACACTATCTTACTTCTTACTAATATTGTAAATGCGAAAGTTTGTGAGTATAGATAGCTAGAGGTGTAGATGTATGGATATTTGTTACTCTTTCACGCTCAAACGGCTAAACGGCTCTAGCTGAAATTTGATACAGGGATACATTATACTCTGGAATAACACATAGGATAGTTTTTATCCAGGAAAAAGTTCCTACGGGAAGCCGGAACGGGAACAAATTACGCTAGCGAAGCTGATCAGGCATCAGCTAGTCGGTAATAAATGAACAGGGTGACTTTCGGCCGCAATGTCTTGGAAAGGACTGCTATGTAAGAAACATTCTAAGGCATACCAACCAATAGAACACATGTCTTATCAGCGCTGTCTGCTGTTGGAAGTTGAAATTAAGAGTAGCTCTCAAAAGATTAGTACTAAATCATAGAGAAGAAAAATAGATTACACACATTACCTATGCTTCGACCTGCATTCTATACAATGTCTTGGTATTCTATACATTTCCTAGGCAAAGTGTAAAATAGTTTAAACATTTAATATCATTTCGTACATTGTCTGAACGACCCCGTCATTCTATACAATGCCTAGGTATTGTATAGAATGCCTGCATTATACACATTGCCTATAACATATACATGAAATGCGTCTGTTTGCAATTACTGCTCAAACTTACTTGACATTTTCAACCATAACACATCTGTGTAACAAAGTGGAGTTTAACTACTCACATCCAAACTATTCCCTGTACGACTTCAAAACCCACAGAAAATGAGGAGTGCGTTGGAGTGACTCAGAAATTAGTTGAGACTTTCCTAACGCATTAAGAAGACGAACTTTGTCAAAAACTATCTCGGATGGCACCATCTGTCTCACTATCCTTTCCGCAAACGATCTAAGTTTGTTTCGTCTCACACGAATGTTCACTCGTTATTTTCCAGTAATATTTGTTGAACTTCGTCATATTTTCAGTTATCATTATCTAGTTATTAGCGATGTTTAAGAAACGATCTTCAATTTGAACTTGCCTTGCTATTTTGTAAGAATATTTTATGAACTCGATGCTGAATTGTGAGATTGAAAGTATTTTGTAAAATGCTTCTGATTAATTAGTTTATGTTAGCTCATTTATAAACGTCATGTTTTACATTCTCGTTCGAAACAGATTTTATATAATATTATGTTTACACTATGAATAATTTTATGACGAATACTGTTCAAATCATAATCATCCGTTTATCCAATGACACTAAATAAGAAAGGGAAGATATCGCGCTTCTTCATAATCTTATAATCAATCAAGTTGGATCCAAACGTTTGCGTTCATTCAATTAATTAATGATTGTTCCTTTTTAACTTAAGGACACTACACAAAATGTGCCCATTAAATTAATGAAATTGAAAAAATAAATGTTCCTGAAAAATGGAAGCCGGAAATTGTTAAGGGCTACATTCCAGAGCGCAGCATTTTTCCCGTCAATGAGCCGGCTAATTGATATCATTTCCTGGTGTCAGTGTAACTGGTCCCTTTAATAAATTGGCTTTCATGCCTATTTTAAAATATTGTTGATGAAACCAATTAATTAATATAAGTTGTAAATGTGAAATGATAATAATTGTTTATAACAACTGGTAATAGATGTGACGTCGTCTTAAAGAAAACACGTTTATGTTTCAGTTGCCTAGTAAGATAACATACTTTACATCATGCCCGCGGCTTCGCCTTTGTGTTGAAGTTTTCCTGTCCCATTTCACACAGGAACTTGTTCCTGGGATACAAAGTATCCTATGTGTAAGCTATCTGTGGGACGAATTTCATCCAAATTAATTCACAAAGTAACATTCGCTTTCATGAACATTCACTCTTATAATATGGGTAAAATGTGGGGAATTCAATAACAAAATTGGTTGCGTTCAGATTTATAAAAAAATCCAATATTTCATCTCCAATAATGTCGTTTTTGCTCACGATGTCGGGTAACATATTGAATGTGACAGTTCTATTGAAATAAGTGAACTCGTCTTTTTCTCTTTTGACATTTCGTCGTGAAAAACTAAGGCACGTTCCGCAGAAATATTATTATTGGAATTGAAAATTCGATAAATTAAAGCATTTCAGTGCAATAAGCACGCGTTTTGGGATAAATTTCTAAACAGTAAAAATTTTGAAATAATTTAAAAAGAAGAAAAATAAAATATTAGTAACCCGCACAATCTTTGCATTATGGAATGGGCAAAATCGATGGCGATCATAATTATAAGGGATGAAATTCGCCTACCTCGTTAAATAGACTATCAAACACTGAAAGAATTTATTAATTCCATCCCATAGTTCTTGAGATACTAATGTTTAACCAAAAAATCTTCACCTTTAGAATATTATATTTGATTGGAATCTAGCCTTATTTTACACAACTGCCGGCAGCGTTACTTGTGAGCAAACAAACAAAAAACTAAAACAAGAGCTTAAGAAGTTTAGTCAGACTGAAAGAAATTCATTTCTTTGCCAACAACAACCAATACAAAGATTAAAATACAACGACAAATTGCCATTTATTTAAATGGATAATTTACAAAAACTATTTTTCCCAAACGTTACAAGTACCTACTTCTAACGAGCATAATATCCATTAATTATAATCAAAACAAAATGATTTCGGGCGAATAGGCTTTTTTTTTTTTTTTTTTTTTTTTTTTTTTTTTTTTTTTTTTTTTTAACGTGAGGGAAAATCCTCGTAGGATGCTATGCCGGACTCTTACCGACTAAAAACCTCACGTAGCGCCCAACAGCCTATGGTTGAGAGCCCCGGGTAAGCCCTCAGGAAGGATGTCCCGTGACTCCCAACAGACCTACGGCCGCCAATGCGGCCTCGCCCAGGGGGTGGTTCGGGTGCAATCCCGCGTCTATGGGGGGGGTTTCGGGTGTGACCCCGCTTCTAAGGGGGGGCGTGCGTGAGTGCTCACGTCACGCTGCCGTCATGGGCCTGCTTCTGTAAGGACGGTGAGCGGCCCTCTCACCGTCCTCAGACCCCCGGTCATGGAGGCCGATAGTCCTCGGCGAAGACACGTCGGCGGCGCCGAGGGCGCCGACTGCGGAACTCGGGTGGGAGAGTTCTCTCCCGCACCCGGCCCGCCGCCTCCTTCGCGAGCATGACCTGCTCGCAGAAAGAGGCGGCGCAGTCCCACTTACTCCCGCTGGAGAGCATGGCTCGCACCCGGGCGAATAGGCTTGTAACTGAAGAACACAATTAAGTACAGAGAATAAATAAACCCAGAAAGACGATAACATGCCAGGAAACATAATCTGTGCTTGATTTATGAGTCTCTTTTGGGCAACCCTTTTTCAAGAGGCGTCTTTGCCATACAACTTGAAAAATTTAACAAATTGAGATTTAATGAGAGAGAGAGAAATATAATCAATTGATTTTTCACAACAGCTGTTTGTATTTTTATGTTACGTGGTGTTCCTATTTAGATTCTTGTTCCTATCTATTTGATGATATTCAACTGTATTGGCATTCATCCAGGCCTTCGCTTAGTGTGCCATTTATACTAAAATCATGAAGAGAAAGATTTGATGTTTGTAATGAATAAACTCTGAAATTACTAAATGGATCTTATAAACTACAGCGTCATTAGGAAACCAAATTGTGTTCTACAGTAACGTTGTCATGATTTTTTTAACGTGAGGGATAATCCTCATGGATGCTACGCCAGACTTCTACCGACTGAAAAAACCTCACGTATCCTGCCTAACAGCCTACGGTTCGAAGCCCCGAGTAAGCCCTCAGAAGGATACCCCAAGACTCCCAACAGATGTACGGCTACCAATGCGGCTTCATCTAGACTTGGGCGCAGACAACCGACTTTGGAATTCGAGTGGAAGACTTCTCTCCCTTTCCGCCGCCTCTTTCACGAGCATGACTTGCTCGCAGAAAGAGGCAGCGCAGTCCCACTTACTCCCGCTGGAGATCATGGCTCGCACCATCGTCTCCAGCGAGAGAGTGTCCGCGTCCAGACCTGCCTAGAGGACCTGGCGCTGTTGCGCCCACGCCGTGCACTCTACCAATATATGGAGCGCTGTGTCATCGCTGCGCTCCCCGCAGTGCTGGCACTAGGCCGTGGTTTCCCAGTGTATTCGCAACAGATACTTACCGCAGCTCCCGTGCCCGGTAGAAGAGAGCACCGTGTCTCCTCTCCAGCCACTCGTCCATGACCGGTCTGACCGCCGCGATTGTCCCCCCTTTGGTTGCTCAAGTCACACCTTCCATGTCTTTACGATTTCCTGGTGGAGCTAGCTGGGACCGCTGAGCCTCAATTTTTCGAAACGCAGCCCTTTGGCCCAGCTTCAGCTCTCATTGTATCACTGGTTCATAAATATTTTTATTAAAAATTCGATATTCGATTAAACAAACTCAGGCTTTACCGATTTCTTAAATTTCTTATTTTTTTGTTAAGTTATATATAACACACGACCTGTGTGCAAATTTCATAACGTTAGGACAATTGAAAGTAGCTTAAGGCTTTGATTGCCGGTCAGTGAGTGAGTCAGTCAGTGCCAAATTTAGCTTTATTAACAGTCTACTTAAGTTATATCTATGAAATGTGACATACAGCTTAAGTACTAGTATATAATTACGTAGGTAATTTAATTTTATCTCTTTACTTGCAATGGGCACTGAGCTACAGGGGTCAAAAGTGGATCGAAACGGTTCGTGTAAATAGTGCACGGCATGCGCGCGGCCTGTTGCTGGACTTAGCATGCACACTGCCGTGTGCTTAAATAAATACTGTGCAAATTTATACATATATATAGTCAGCACTCAAAATACAAGCACATACAAGTAACACAAATAAAAATTACCTATAGTCTTACAAAATAATTCTGTTGACTGTACAAAATGTTAATCATTGTTATCTCAAAATGTACATCAGAATTTGATTGTACAGGGAAAGTAACAATGAAATTCTTCCTTTGGGACTAATAAAGTATATTTGTTCGTTCCGTGAAGCAGAAGTTAGGGTATGTAAGTACCTATAAGTACATACCTTGAGCATTGGTAGATCCAGAGATACGAACTGGAGCACGGCGACGGGGGCTATAGGATGATTCTTTATATACCATACCGAGTCATTCGAGAGCTGTTCCCATATAATATACCATGCCTTACCCGGTAATAATCGACGTAGTCAGAGAATAAGGCACTAGATATGTAGCTTAGTCGACAGAAGTCCCGCATAGCATCTATTGATCAAACTATTTATCGGGATATAAATTAATATTGCTTATTGACGTGTATCTTTTGGTAACAAAGTTCTACATAAAACTTTAATTTGGCTTATTATCATCGTTGCGTTGGTTCTCAACTTAAACGTCCTCATGTACACTTCAAACGCTTTATAATATAACTTGAATTTATGAAAAGCACAAAAGGGCGCACAACCGGTAACACATAGTAAACGCGTTGTATAGCCGTCAGTAAGATAATATAGAAGGAAATATTAATAGACCGGAATACGTTTAAACTTAACACGTACGTAATCGTTATTGAGTTCGAACACGGTTTCAGCTGTACCTAACATGAACACGGCGAAGTATTAGTACGGTGAACACAAAATATCATTTGCTGATAATAGCCCGTATTGTTGCCAAAATGTAAATTCGCTGCACAGATGAATATCAGTACAGCCAAATGTTTATTTTCATTTTAACCCTGAACCACCTACGTGCGGTCTTACAGACTGCAACGAATTTTCAAACTAAAATATTTCAATTAGTATAAGTTGTGGTACAGTGTGCGTCTTTGTACCTTTTTAGGCATCTAAAAGTACCGTCTTTACGCTTAAATAGTAAACAGTGTCCCTGCATTTCGCCTGGATAACTATTTAGCAAGCCTTCTCGGTGACCGCACGAAGGTGGTTGTGCGACTTTTTTGTGCCTATTTAGGTTGGTAGTTCAAAATGAATTAAGACAATGATTTTTTAAAAGTATTACTGCAGAAAGAAATGATTGGTGAAAGAGTACATGCCAGACGAGGGTTACAGTGACGTGGACCCTGATTTGACATTTGCAATCTGAAGGTAGCCCTAGAAATAGCCACTGAAAAATGTGAAAGTATAAGGGTTGCAATTTTGTTTCCTTTTTAATTTTATATTTGTTTCATTTTTTTGTATTTGTCTTATATATTATTTATTTGGTCTATAGAACAAAGCAAATTTCACTGGATTATGAACATCGCTGTAGGCGGTACCATTTCCTGACTCTAGAACATAGGCGCCACATCAGTGATGTTTGTTATTTAGCAGACATTGCTGGTGGCAGAGTGAGGAGTGGTGAGCTGTTGGGTGGTATAGGTTTAAGAACAAATATGCTTGGACTCCGCCAGAAGAAGAATCATGGCGAAAGATTTCTTTGATAATGATGTGGATCATGTAGTTTAAGTCATAATATGTGTTTCTCAAATCAATTATGTAGTGTTTGTACTTAAATATGTATTTACAGCTTTCTTTCGTATAAAGTTTCTAAGGTTGCACATTGTATTCTATTTTACATTATTATAATATGTGTTTAGTATTTAATTATCGTAGCTGTAATTTGTAAAAAAATAATATAAATATTAAAATACACAACACAAACACAACACAAACAAGGATGAAGGAAGCACAACAGCGCACAACAGCGCACACAACAGCGCACAACACAAACAAGGATGAAGGAAGGATGACAGTGTTGACTTGACAGTTGACGTTTGACATGGGCCAAACAAATCATAGCTATTTTAGTTTTTTTTTTCTCCGTTTGCTATAATTTAGCTTGGTTAGTGGGATGGACACAGATGCATTTATTCTTTTATTATGTTTATATACTTATTGTGAGAAGTTTATTATGTATTGAAGTGTTATTTATTTATTTTTTCATTATTACGCTCATTTAAATTTGTAGTTATAAAATATAATATTGTAGCAATATTTGTATTGTAGTTATATTTATATATGGAGGCTTGTTATTAGCAATATTGTAATCTATTTGTTTTATCTAGTTTCTATATTAGTCTGTAAGCCTTCTACAAAAGTAATAAAAAAAATATGTTTTAGTTCATGTTTCAATTCTTTTTTTTTTCAATTTTAAAATTTAAAAATTGTATAGTATTCCAATTTGTAATTTGATACAAAAAAACTTTGAAAACTCTTTTGAAACTCTGAAAACTTTGAGGTGAACTCCTCTTCGGTGCCACCAGTTTCCGACACGACACTCCCAAGGTACGTAAACGCACTCCACATCTTCTGTGCCAATGCACAGCAATACAGAGCTCGTCCTTACGCACCTCATCCCTCCGACCGTTTATATTTAGTCGCGCCTGCGCTGCCTCATCCTGCAGGTTGTCCAGTTTGATTTGCATGTCGACGTGTATGTGACTCAGCAGGTACAGGTCATCGGCGTGATCTAAATCCTCCAGGATATCAGATATTCCCCATTCCATGCCGCACCGCTTGTTTTTTGTGGTATTCAGCATTATACCATTCGTTAAAAACAATTGAGTCGTAGGAAATGTGGTATGCTAAAGCCACTCTTATTTTCTATGGATCGGCCCCCGATTAAAATCACCGCTCATGGTGGTTGTCACAGAGCAACACGGCTACACGCAAACGGAACGTATTGGTCTGTGGTGGTTATTAACTATCCTGTTATCCTCATACCGATCCTCTAAGGTAGGTACAGTATGTACCATAGATTTAGAATTTTTCGCTGTCTAATCTATGGTATGAATGAATAAAAAAAAAAAGGTTGTCTGTAAAGTCGGTTACTGACGATGATTGAACGTGACAACGTCATAAGAAAAATAATAATAATAATAAAAAATGACTAGTGAGTCGGCGAGTCACCGTCTGCCAAACTTTTAATACAATAATATATTGAAATGGCAGACGCCGTTTTCATCCATAGCCTAAGTTAACCAGACCATTTAACACCCATCACAATAGCCCATTTCGTAGTTAGCATATTTTACAATAGTTAGCTCCCATTGCAGATGGTCCATTACCGTTCTTCTACATAAGGCGGATGTGGATTGTTTGCAGTGGGGGTCCCATTTCCTTTTAGATTAAAAGTCTCAAAGGGCCTCTGCATGTTGGACCTGTGTCCCCGTGTAAGCCTACCAAAAGTCCGGGTGTCTTCGTAAGAAAAAAAAAAGAAGATACCCGTGTGAACGAGAGACATAATAAAAAATGATAAAAATGAAAGTTAAATTAACATAACAAAACTTAAAGAAATATAAAAGCACATCAATTGATTTTAGTGCCATCTGTTGAAAACATTACTAAAATAAATGGAACGCCTCAGAGCGAGGTAACGACGTATTGCGTCATCTTTTTTCGTTCGTGCAGCCGGCTCCATCGAATTATAAGACGTTGTCACGTCAATAAGTACCTAAAATTATATTTTTAACAGAGTTTGTGAACTCTATGTTTAATTTCTTTTTCATAATATTAATGACATTTGATTGATGACATTTTATACACGTTACGTCTACTGTCTACTATATACATAAGTACATGCAATAAAATTGTATCACGCCGGTATTTGTTCGTAAATAGTTTGAAAAGAAGAAAAGTCTAAAATGAGGGCTCATTGTTTACTATTTCCAATGAAATTGCTATCTTTGTAATATTACACCTACCTAAAGTAAATAATACATAAATAAATAAAAAAACAGTTTAACACTTTTTGAAAATAATATTATAATTAGATACGTATGTATTTAATAACACCACTTGTACTGTTCCACAACATTATATAACCTATGCTTTGTGTATAGCAGTACAACTTATAAGTGGTGTTATTAAATATTATGTGCAGCAAGTTCCACCAAGTGCCATCAACCGTAATCTTACAAAACATCAGATTTAATAGATATTTACCTTAAAGCTTATAATGACCCAAAAATATTATTCTATTAATCACATAATCCGCATGTACTTTTAGAAACTCTACTCCGATGGCTGAAATTCCATTCAATAAATAAATAAAAAGCATTTATCTGCCAAATGTACACAATTTCCGGATCGTTAAACCACTTTTGTCGAACGGCGAAATATTTTAGGCTGGATATATTTCCTTTTCCTTATTAGTTGAATAAAAAATTCTGTTAAGTAATTTTTCTCGCCACTGAAATATTTTTTCGTACTAAGCTGTATAAATTGTACTTATATCCTACTAATAATAAATGTGAAAGTTTGTGTAATGTTTGGATGTTTGTTACCTCAAATGGATGTTGTAAACTCAAAATCTGGGTTTTTTGAGTTTTTGACATACTTATTGAGTTTATGTCACAAAAGTGTAAATCCAAAAGTTGTAGATTATTTTATTTTATTTCCTCCTACAACCATTTTTCCATAGGACTTGTGGTTTTGTCGGAAATCGAGAAAACCCCTTTTCCCCCCTTAAAACCCCCATTTTTTTTCACCTCCCGACCTCAAATCGCCCGTAAATTATTTTTTCTGTTATTTTTGTCACATTCTCTTCCTTTTGCAATAGGTTTCATTCTACTACTAATTTTTCATCATTTTCAGTGCTATTTGCACTGGTCTATAAGTAAATATTAAGCTTTTGTGGTTTCACCTAATGTCTACGAGTTCTCGTAATTGAAAGGGGGAAATTGATAAAATCCTCCCCACTGGTTCGATCTTGAGCATCCAACGCGGGAACGAACCCACAATTTTTTTTTTTTAAATCAAAGTTAAAATTTTTGATAAGACCCACGACTGTTAAAAGTAATTGAAAAACTTAATTACCTATTTAGAATACAAAAAACCCAACTGCCAAGTAAACTTATGACTTAAAAGCAAAAAACAAGCTCTACATTTCTTTTGTGATTTTCTTTAGCTAGGTACTTACTGTTTTACTTTGTCGGCAACATTTACAGGCGGGAAGAAGCTATGTCAAGCGAGTGTTGGTTTACAAAATAGCTACATGTTCCCATAGCTTGTTCCCGCCTGCAAATGTTGCCGACAAAGTAAAACAGTAATGCCCTATGCCTATGTTTACCACAAAGAGTGTAGCTTCCCAACAGTAAAAGATTTTTTTAAATTGGTCCAGTAGTTTCGGAGCCTATTCGATGCAAACAAACAATCAATCAAATCATTTCTCTTTATAATATTAGTATAAATAAACGTTTAGCAAATAAAATTTATATTGTTATTACGTTCTGGTCACGGTAGGACAATCAGTATAAGCATTAGAAGGACAAAGCCTACAGAAGTGCGGTTTGTATACGAAATCTTTCGTCTGCGATTCGATTTTAATAAAAAATAGCCCATAGCCTCCCCCAAGTAAAGCTTTATCTATTTGTTAAAACAGGTAATGAATCCATTCAGTATCTTCAGACATTATCCAGTTCATACAGACAGACAGACAGAAAATAATTTTAAAAACATCATTTTGTGCTCTATTGGTGTATTTATACCACCCCTACTACTTTTTAAAATCTATATTAATTGTACAGACACACGATTTCTGGTATATTATTATAGTACGTATAGATAATGTTTTAAAAGTATTACCTATGTACTCGTCTCTTTAAATACAAAGCAAGTTGTAGGTATATTATTCCTTTATGTCTCATGGACGGAACGATGTTGTTTCCTTTGTTCTGAAAAACAAAAATACCTTTGATTCGTAATCAACTTGTTCAGTTGAACAAGACAGTTGTCTTTTGTTAGCCAATTAGGCAGTATAATTCTCTTTTTCCAAGTAACAAACGTTAACAACCAATCAATAATTGTTCTAAATACTTGTGTTCCCGAAAAAAAGTCTTATTATTTCTCAGTAACAACTTTCCTGCCTATATAAACCATTACAACCAATGGCTTTCGCCACAGAGTTATAGTAAACATTTATTTTGAGGAAAAGCCAGGGCACGTAAATTACTTCAGCATCTTCGGAAGCAAAAACATAATGAATGTTGTGTTGTTTGTAACCAGAGAGATAAATATACCACGCCAGATAGTTTGCTGGTTATTTTTATACCCTTCTGGGTATAAGAAAACGTACACTATTCCACGAGGCTTGTTTTTGTCTACTTGATTGGAGAAAAGATATTATGTCCGGCTATAAGGATAATTAATATATGCTGCATATTTTTTACGGTGATGTATTGTGTTTTCTTCTGAGACATAAGAACAAACTACTAAATAAAGATTTAAATGTAATTTTGCTTTTTACGATATTTACTTTTTAATACCAATGTAATATTCTATTCTTTATTTGTATAAATACATTTATTGTTAAAAATTACAGAGCAACATAATTTTATTACACATCTATATATTTACATTATTACTATAATCTAAACCCAAACATAAATAAGGCCCCCGTGGCATTGCGCCCAAAAGACAAGCAGCATTCCCCCTTTGAATAGCAATACCTATTCGCTGAGCGAGACAACCGCCAGCCCTTGGGTCACAAGTAGACACCACAAGGCGCTTTTTCAAATTCTTGAAAAATTTTTGCGCATTGGGACCCCATGGACCTGGTCTCGACACCGACTGGACAAAAACGATACGCTGAGTCGAGCGATACTTTCAGCCGCTTCCGCTGCTGCGCTGGCTTTTAATTTTGTTTTAGGAAGATGGGACGGGGCTAAAGTGTCAACACAAGTTGCATCCCAGACCAGCACCCGACTCATCTCCCACGGTATTAAAGTTATACCATCCGGTCTCTTGCAATCGTCCCTGAAAAAGCCGTTTGGCTCTAGAAGCGCTGGCACATTGGCGGTAAATAATATTTCTATTCTTTAAATATATATTATGTATACTATACTATACATACTTACATACATACATACATGCATACATACATACATGATTACCAGAGATTAGGCAGAGGCATAGTATACGCTTACCTTTCACCTTATAGTTTTATGTCCCACGTAATAGGTGGTGAGCTCATTGCCGTGTCGAAATGGACAGGCGCAGGTCACCGCGACCCGCAGTTGAAATTTTTCAAGCCGCCCATAAGGCGTTTAACTTGGCTTAAGGATTGTCATTTTACTGACAGCCGGGTTTCATTTCGAGTTTTCCTTCTTTATAAGTAACTTTACTTAGCGGGAGTGAAGAACAATCACCCAGGACTAACAAGTACAAAAAGTTAACCATTCTATATTATTTAATCTACTCTGTAATGTTTGGCATGTTTGGGGTTTACTTTTCTGCGAAGTAATTTCTGCTTCTTCATATAATGATGGTTAAACGTCATGTATCTCTTTCTATCTTTGCTTATACATTATACTCTACATGCATATTTTGAAAAATTTTTATAGTCCTGAGTAATTTTAATTAAAATTTATAAAAAAACGCTAATCTAAACGTTAAAATTTATTTAAATTAAAATATTAATGTTATAAAAGTGTAACAATACAAAATTCCAATGTTTTGGTTATAATTTTTTGAAAAACTAAGTAATGAGTCATCGAACCGTTTTAGTGAAGTGATTTTAACGTAAATATTCAAAATTTATTGCCTATTTCCTCGGTGTGGAATTAATTTATGTGTTAAAAAGTGTTAAATCAACTGTATCTAACGATAATAATATAGTTGTGTTAGTACTAAAAAATAAGATTATTGCCGGTAACATAACCTGTAGTCTACTTGTAAGTACGTAACATAAAAACCTGCAACAATTATTGATATTGTCTATAAACACATTTAAAGTTATAAAACTAGTATGTCATAATATATTCAATGCTGATATTAAACAGGTAGATCAATCGAATCCCACCTTCGCTTTGAAACTAATAGCTACAGTAGGTGTGTGCAGCTGTTGTTCACTTGTAATATACCTCATAGTATATTCTATGTTGAAAACTGACAGGTATCACACTCATACGAGTACTATCTTGCATTAATATATTCACATTCTACTTCTATCCATCCATAGCTTCACAGGCGGCTCCTTGCTTTTAATATAAAGTAGCTCTCTTGTATAAAATTACAAAATGATGACTCGAAGAGGTCTGGCCCGTCAGGAACAGACTAAACTCCATTTGGTTTTAGAAGAACTGAAATCTGCCAAGGAGCAGGTTGTTCAGCTCAGTAATGAACGTGAGGACAATGAAACAGAGCTTATCTCCGTTGTAAAACACAACGGCAAACTAAAACAATAGTTGTCCTTGCTAAGTGTGCGGTTAGATGAAGTGACTAGGAAACGGGATGAACTGCTAAGAATAGTTAATAATTTTGATAAGTGCAGTGCAGAGTATGAACGGGTCTTGAACCGCATAGCTGATCTGGAACATGAGCTTAGGGACTCCCACCAACAAATAACTCAGCCAGAAGAGATCTCTGTGCAAGTAAGTAGGTACCCAACAAAACCAAACCTCGTTTGACGAACTCATAGATAGGTCCCCACAGTTAGTTACCGCTGCAAAACCTAACCAGACTGACATTATAGGCCTTACAAATGATACTCCCAATCACACTGCAGTACCGGCTAATATAGGTTTAGGTCATTGTAGTAAAAAAAGTTAAAACATTATATAAAAATAAGTTGATAAGAAAAAATCAAAGTTTGCTTAATAATAGTAAAAACTTCACCAAAAATATTAAAAGTTGCAGAAACAGATTGGATTTATTACATGGACTAAATTTATGCACTAAAAAGTTAGAAAGTAGTCAAAAACAGCATGCTGCAGATACACAGAAATTCAGTTATAAATTACAACAGCTTCAAGATTCCTTGGAGTCTGTTAAGACTATGTATGATAAATCTCAGCTGATTATAAAAGAATATTCACAGGCTATGGATAAACTTTTAAACTCAACATCTCATAATGCTGACCGTTTTAGCTCTTTAGCAGATACATCATGTAACTGCAGCCAACCCGAACCAGGGCCGAGCCCGAGCCGGCCACTTACCCTATCTGGTGACCAGATGCATAGGACACAAAAACAGGTCAATCTAGGTCTTAAAAAAGATAACAGCGAAAATAGTCGATGGATCATGTTCAGTGATGAAATTGGAAGAGACTTGGGGTCAAAATTAAATTTTTGTACACAGGGGCAGTCCTTTATAAATCACTGGATGCCTTCTTCATCCTATACATAAATAATGAAGTCCATATGTAGTTATAAATTTCAACAGAAAGACAATCGAATCGAATAAAACTACTTATTTCATAACTTATTCAACATTGTGTTAATTTAAGTAACAAGTACTCTGTTTGAAGATTTTTTGGTAACTAGCTATGTTTTATAAGTTATATACCTATTAAGTTTTGGACGGGCGATCTTCTTGTGTACCTCACACAGCTGCTGGGCGACGGCTATCAAGAACAAGGGCGAGGCTCTCGCAGTGAGCCTCGACATCTCGAAAGCCTTTGACCGGGTCTGGCACTGTTGTGATTTTACGAAATTGCCCTCCTATGGACTGCCCGAGAGTTTATGCCGATGGGTGTCCAGCTTTCTGGCCGGTAGAAGCATCAGGGCCGTCGTTGACGGCAGCTCTTCTGACTGCATGTCCATAAACGCAGGAGTGCCACAAGGCTCAGTGATGTCCCCCACTTTGTTTCTGTTGCATATCAACGACATGTTGTCTATTGACGGCATTCATTGTTACGCAGAGGACAGTACGGGTGACACATATTACACGGGCCGTCCCGGTATCTCTCAGGTTGCAGTAGAAGGAAGTCGTGAACAACTTGTGTCTGAAGTCGAGGCTACTCTCACTAATCAACCCTACCAAGACACAAGTTTGTGGATGCACCGCAAATAAAAAACCCATTCACTGTGGCGCCGCAATTTCAGGGCACATCTCTCACCATCTCAGAAAGTAAAGGGATCCTTGGTGTTGACATCTTCAGTGACATGCAGTTCCGCAGTCACTTGGAGAGCAAGGCCAAGCTGGCGTCCAGGAAGCTCGGAGTGCTCAGCAGGGCACGGCGGTACTTTACTGGGGCGCAAGCACTGCTTCTCTATAAGTCACAAGTGCGGCCGCATATGGAGTACTGCTGTCACCTCTGGGCGGGGGCACCTTAATACCAGCTTCGTCCATTTGACTCAGGACAAAGGCGAGCTGTGAGAATTGTCAACGATCCCATACTTGCAGGTGGTGTGCAACCTCTTAGTGACAAGAGAGACTTTCAGGACTTAGGAGAGTGTTTGACTTCTGTGTGTGTTCTACCGCCTGTGCAACGGTTTGTGCTCTGAGAAATTGTTTGATAAGATGCCTACGACTACATTCTATCATCGCACAGCTCGCCAAAGCCAGGGTGTTTTCCATACACGTTGCGTCCTAAGCGCTCGAGCACGGTGAGATCCGATAGAGGCTTTCTTCCGCGTACGCTTGGATTGTGGAATGATCTCCCGGCCTCGGTTTTCTCAAACGCCAAGTAGAGGTTCTTCATTAGTGGACTTAGAAGGTTACAAAACCGGTACATCTGGTGGGGCCGTATACTTGTCTGCCACTTTAGTGGTATAAAAAAAAAGTACTTGGTGAAATTCAACGTAAGTGTGCTTGGCGTGATTCGGTATGTGTATAGTGTATGGTGTGTAATGAAGATAAATGCATAGAAAATTTACGTAAATATAGAAGAAACCTAACGCTCGAGAAAAAGTCTTAATTATCGGCCATCTGTCACATGGACATTAGCACAAATTTACATCAAACTAGATACGCAGTCTGTTAAGGTTTGTATTGCCATTTACAGTCAGTTACAAGATCCAGCCATTGTATAGAAACCACAATTAACGAAATTATAACATTTTTGGCATAACATTTTTAAATGTATAGGAATATAATGAGAGAGCGACTCATGTTTATACAGTTCGTACGTGCTATCATCTGGTACATTCCAGGACAACCGGCTTTCCTGATCGAGGGCCTGAAAACCGCAAGTTTACTGCTCACCGTTCATAATGAAACAGGCGACGATTGGGTGGTGTGTCTCTTTGTCTCTCATCAGTAGTGATAATATGATCCATACTTTCTAGAGTCTATATTCAGCGCGACAACGTCAGACGTAATACCACAATTACATGAATATATTTCAACTGATGCGTTTACTTAAAACTACTACAGTAAAGCCCTTTTTTTTTTTGTTTAACGTGAGGGAAAATCCTCATGGATGTTATGCCGGACTCCCACCGACTAAAAAACCTCACGTCACACCCAACAGCCTATGGTTGGGAGCCCTGGGTAAGCCCTCGGAAGGATGTCCCAGGACTCCCAACAGACCCACGGCCGCCACTGCGGCCTCGCCCAGGGTGTGGTTCGGGTGCTATCCCGCGTCTTTGGGGGGTTTCGGGTGTGATCCCGCTTCTAAGGGGGGTGTGTGTGAATTGCTCACGTCACTCTGCCGTCATGGGCCTGCTTCTGTAAGGACGGTGAGCGGCCCTCTCACCGTCCTCAGACCCCCGGTCATGGAGGCCGATAGTCCTCGACGAAGACACGTCGGCGGCGCCCAGGGCGCCGATTGCGGAACTCGGGTGGGAGAGTTCTCTCCCGCACCCGGCCCGCCGCCTCCTTCGCGAGCATGACCTGCTCGCAGAAAGAGGCGGCGCAGTCCCACTTACTCCCGCTGGAGAGCATGGCTCGCACCATGGCCTCGAGCGAGAGAGTGTCCACGCCCAGACCCACTACGAGGACCTGGCGCTGTTGTGCCCACGCCGTGCACTCCACCAGAGTGTGGAGCGCCGTGTCATCGCTGCGGTCCTCGCAGTGCTGACACTCGGCCGTGGTTTCCCGGTGTTTTCGCCACAGATACCTACCGAAGCTACCGTGCCCGGCAAGCATCTGTGTCAACCGGTAGGAGAGAGCACCGTGTCTTCTCTCCAGCCACTCGTCCAAGACCGGTCTGACGGCCGCGATTGTGGCGAATCCCCCCTTTGGTTGCTCAAGTCGCACCTTCCATGTCTCCATGGTTTCCTGGTGGAGCAGGGTTCGCTGGGCCTCGATTTCTCGAGACGCAGGCCTTTGGCCCCGCTCCAGCGCCTCCTTGCGCCATCTGAACAGTGACGCAAGGGCTCTCGCTTCCAGGTCCCATGGAGGGGTCCCGGCTAGGAGACATGCCGCCTCACCGGAGATCGTGCGGTATCCTCTTATCACTCTGACGGCCATCAATCTCTGTGGGCTCAGCAGTCTAGCCACATTGCTGGCCGTCAGGGTCTCCGCCCAAACGGGAGCTCCATATAGGGCCATGCTTCGCACGATCCCCAGGTACAGTCTCCTGTGGGGAGCGTTGGGTGCCCTACAGTTAAGCCCTTTATAGTATACAAACTGAAATTAAATGCACATTCAACGGTGGTGTTATGATCATTATAGCGACAGGGCAGCTTCAAGGTAGAAATTACTTTACCAATTTGTCTGCTACTACCATTTTGTAGTAGGCGCTGTGTACAGGTGGGCATGAAGCCTGAATAATTACAGTGATTGCTTTCGTTAGTTGATTTATAGAAAATCCAGATATGATGGGCAATCGATAGTGTCCATTTCGATTGCTCGGCCAATATGTCGTAGAAAAAAGAAACTTATGTCAGCATTTCGAAGGAATTCGTAGAAAACGAACAGTGAAAACCGCAAATTCGAAGAGTCAATATTTAGAAAGTTATAAGGGTTTAACCGTGGCCGCGCAGTCCGCATGAATTCAACTGCGCGGCCACCAGTTCTCTTGAACGGAGCTACGTACAAGTCTAATTCTTTTTGCTAATCACTGATACGATTTCGAAGAAAATGTAGATTATAAAAATAAAGCCCTACTATTTGAACTTCACGACATACGGCACTCCAAAGTTATGGCCGCGCAGTCCGCATAAAGCGAACCGCGCGGCCACCAGTTCTCATTAACGGAGCATTGTAAAAGTCTAATTCTTTTTGCTAATCACTGATACGATTTCGAAGAAAAAGTAGATTTGAAAAATATAGCCCTAAAGTTTGAACTTCTCGTTCTACAGCACTTACGTAAGGGCGAACCGCGCGGCCACGTGTTTCTTAAAGTGGAGCTTAAACAGAATTTGGTAGAGGTCTCATTATTTTTGCTAATCATTGATACGATTTCGAAGAATATGTAGATATCATGAATGAAGTTCTAATGCTTGAAAATCACGAGTTACAGAACTTAAACCCTGTAACTCGAGTTAAAAAAAGGGTGACCATGATTTACGTTGCGTCGACGAGATATTCCCAAAAAAAAATTGAACCGAATTCATACAAATCCTTTAAAATATTATCCTAGCACAAAGTTATTATTTTGATTTACCAGATTTTATTCAATATCATATTGAAGTCGGCGCCAAGTAAACCCATAGGTATAGGTAGGTAGGTATTATTAATGGCAACAACTTCCATTTTAAATTGAATAAAATCTGATAAATCAAAATACATATATTATCACTATGTGCTAGGTATATTTTATTTTTAAGGATTTGTATGAAGTCGGTTCTATTGTTTAATTATTTTTTTATTATTATTTTAAGTGACGGGTAGACCGATAAGTATATCTATCTAGGTGTAAAGTTCTCATCAACACAAATCAATCAAGCCGAAACACAAGGTAACTGCTGTAAATCGTTAAGAAATTCCCTCAACTGTGTTTCGGTTCCATCATCATATCGACTCCAGACCTTTATTAAATTGTAGTAGGTATACTTACTTATTAAAGCACTTAATCAAAAAGTTAGCAAACGCACTAGTTGTCCCAACAATTTTCCGTGGCTGCCCTCGATTTCTCCTGGATCCCAGCATCAGATCTTGATACCCTGGATATGTGACCACCTCAGAAGTAACCTCATTCAAACAAAAAAAAACAAAATCGGCGCCGCTATCGCGTAATACTTATACATAAAAAAACATAGCGTACGAATTGAGAACCTCCCCTTTTTTGAAGTCGGTTAATAAGACTTTTTAATGTCACGTATATTGCTATACTTTTAATCGTAAAAAGCAAATAGTTGTAGTCCCTTGGTTTGAATTTGAATAGAGAAGTTTACTTCTAGGATATAAATAAATAAATATTCACGGACATCTCACACACCGCTATCTGATCTCATAGTAAGCTAGGAATAACCTGCTTGTGTTATGGGTATCCACGATCCACCACGGATATTAATACTTATATACTTTTAAATACATACATATTTTACATAGATACACCCAGACTCTTGAGACAAACATTTATGGGTCACACAAATATTTGTCTCCGGTGGGAATCGAACCCACGACCTCCAGCGCCGCAGGCGGTATCTCTACCGACTGTGCCACAGAGGCAGTCAAAGATAAGAAGATAAGAAAAAAAACACTCATCGATTGATTTATATTTCAGTAAATGGTGATGATCACAATATAGGTACATATTGTTATATAGGTATTGTTATATAGGTACATATTGTTATTGTTATTTTATGACTTAAATTACGCCAGTAATTACTAATCCGATAAACAGCACTAACATTTTATAAATTTAATTATTACTTTTTACCCGTAAACACATTAAGTAGGTAATCATATGTCTCAGTAAGTGAAATTCAAGTTTCCTTTTTACTCCACGTTCCTCTGATATCGACTTTTTTTCTTTCGCCAGCAAATATGTTTACTTCATGCATGCTACTACAGATAATTTATAGAATTCTTTTTTCAAATTTATAAAAGTTTATTCGTTTTTTAAAGTCGCGATGTCGATGTGTATAGCTATGATACGTCCTTGTTTTCGACCATTTTTAATTGCTGATTTAATTTCAAATGCTTTAGTTTTACGTAAATTGAATCTAAATACCACTATTCAAGTAATATAAACTTTGCGTTTAACCTATAACATTGGTAGTCTGGACAATAACAATATCAAGTAAGGTATTTCCGCAATACTAATATTTTTTACCCAATATTTAAGTTGGTAGGTAATGAGGTACTGTATGGTGTTTTTACGTATAGTACTTAATTAATGTAATGTAATCGAAAGTCAATACCTACTTTACTTATATGTACCTACTTACTTTACTTTTTTTATAAACGACATTTTAATACCTACATTTATAGAAGAATACTTCTAGTTAGTAAATAACACCTTATATAAATAAGTACGGAAAATGCTCAGAATAGTTGTGGACCGCTTCATCTTAGAAAAGGTTACAAATGCCATCAGGCGAATTATCGTCCCGTCCATTTGTCTTGTTTGGGTTGGGCAGTTCGTTATCGTCGTGGTGATTTGCTAAGGTTTGTTTCCTTTTGGTGGTTGCTGTGGTAGGGATTGTTGAACTGTGGGAGTGAGGAGGTCCTGCACCAAAAACCAATATTAAATGTAGTGGAATATCTATTTCACACAGCGCCATGTAGAATGAATGATTGCCAATCGCCAGCAAATATGTTTTCTTTTTAATAAACCTATTTTACTTAAAAGCTTACAAGCACATTTTCGTAAGACTAATTCGAATCACTAATTCTCAATTGAATTGAATTGGAATTCAATTGAAACAATCAGTAGCTCTTTTTACAAGAAAAGCTACTTGCTATATAAATATATTTACACTATGATATTAAAATAGTAAAAAGCCTGGATTCACACACTATAAATCTTGGTCACCCTATTTTTTCCTTCGATTATAGGTTTTAAGTTCTATACGTTATTTAGTTCTTAATTTGAGGCTTTATTCATACTGTCTACATATTCTTCGAAATGGTATCTGTAATTAACAAAAAGAATGGGACTTCTACTAAGCTCCGTTTAAGCTCCATTTAAGAAAAACCGTGGCCGCGCGGTTCGCATTGTGCGGACTGCGCGGCCATAACTTTGGAGTGCCGTATGTTGTGAAGTTCAAATAGTAGGGCTTTATTTTTATAATCTACTATTTCTTCGAAATCGTGTCAGTGATTAGCAAAAAGAATTAGACTTGTACGTAGCTCCGTTCAAGAGAACTGGTGGCCGCGCAGTTGAATTCATGCGGACTGCGCGGCCACGGTTAAACCCTTATAACTTTCTAAATATTGACTCTTCGAATTTGCGGTTTTCACTGTTCGTTTTCTACGAATTCCTTCGAAATGCTGACATAAGTTTCTTTTTTCTACGACATATTGGCCGAGCAATCGAAATGGACACCAATCGATATACAGTGCACGTTTTTAAAATACACGTCCCGTAGTCCACGTTCCACGTACGAGCAGAGCTCGCGTCGAATTCTCCGATTGAAAGTTCTCCGACAAGTATAACTTGAAATCTTCCAATATTGAGAAAATAGGTTTATTCGTTCACTACTGGTCGTTTTCCTAAACCACTTTGATGTGTTTGAATGATATTTATTTTATATGAGAAAAAAAATATAACGACACGTGTAATAACTGAAATAAGCCGTCTTATAATTGCTCTGCTGCTCTTTCATCTCGCAACTCGATGGTAATAAGCTTTTATTTCCCTCATTTTCACCTCCAAAAGGGTCTGACGGCGTAATAAAAGTGTCCATTTGTAGCCGCCATCCTCATCTATGCCATAAATTGTAGGTTTATTATGTGGCATTTCAAATTGATGAACGGCTTTCATAAGCTCTAATAACAAGAGGTCGTCAGGACTACGGATTTTTTTCTGAAAATTTTAACTTATATTACCGCAAAAAGCGGAAAGGAATAATTAGGAACTGATTTTTTTTAATCACGACAATGAACTTTTACCTATTTTTTTTACTCTTGAATTTATCTAAATACGATTTGGCATTATAACAACTTGCGTAAACGCATTTATCGTACTTCGAACGAGAATATGTTTCAAAATGGCAACCATTAAATTCAACGTAGCTTGATCACTATGCAAGTACCACCAATGGAATTACCGAAAATAATAAGATCCCGAGTAATGGTCGTAATTGAAAGAAATTTATTCAAGTGTCCGTCATAACAAATATTCACCTCACTCTTACGTGTCCTTTGGGGGTTTAGTTACGTCCATAGAAGCCGTGACGAGTACCGTTTTTAATTGCGTTTCAGAGGGGCAAGTGCGAGTTTCAGCGAGCGCCTGTCGACATTCACGGGTGAGTGCGTTATCACTGATTTGTATGGAATCGAGTAAAGTTCCCGCTTTGACAGCTAGGTGGCGGGGTCTCGATTCCATACGAATTGGCGGCCGTGAATGTTGACAAGCTAAAATAAATAAAAAATAAATAAATATTCACGGACATTTCACACAACGCTATCTGATCCCAAAGTAAGCTAGGAATAACCTGCTTGTGTTATGGGTATCAGACTACGGATATTAATACTTATATACTTTTAAATACATACATATTATACATAGAAACACCCAGACTCTTGAGACAAACATTTATGGGTCACACAAATATTTGTCTCCGGTGGGAATCGAACCCACGACCTCCAGCGCCGCAGGCGGTATCACTACCGACTGCGCCACAGAGGCAGTCACGCAAAAACTCGCACTTGCCCCTCAGGGCGCCAATTCTCGGTTCATATGAAATGAATGCGTTGACCGACTGACAGCAATTTACGGGTAAAACGTATTTAAGAGCGGCAAACATAAGACAGATACGCTTCACAAGTAAATTTTCGTCCCCGCATTCGTGTCGTGTGGTCGAGAATTGGCGCCTTGCTCGCATGTAATTTATAATTAGCAAGCTTCTGCTCAATGTTTTGTTATGATATTCTCTCTATGTACATGGTCTACAAAGTAAAATTAGAATTGTTTAAAGTACTTATAGTTTAGAACTAAATGTTCCTCAATTTAACGAAATACTGTTTTTTTTTAATATTCTATTCATAGTCTCACTATAATAGTGCCGTCACGGAACTGCTGCGGCGGAATTACTGGAATAAAAGATTTCATGGATTTGTCAAACCTTCGTAGCGTCGTATCTGAATATGATACTGGACTGTGATTATTGTTTTGTTTTTCTTTAAAATTTACTTTTATTCTAAGTTATGTAACAAAGAGTAGTCCTAAGTGTTGGCACCTTAATATTGGGGAAGGAACTTGCACCTGCAACACAGCTTTAACTAGCGCAGGTGTACGGGAATCCCATGTTGCGATATACCCTGATTATGTAAATAAAGAATATTTATTTATTTATTTCATTTCTGTGGTTTTAGGCTCTCTGTAAAATATCTGCAATTTTCTTACAACTTCTTGAAAATATATTTGGAGGAGGTAAGTCAAAATTATAATAAACTGTTTTATAATTTCCATGGGCTCGACTGGTGAATAAAGTCGTGTTCTATTTTTAAGTTATTCAAATTGGCGTCGGCTATTCTAAAAGGATAAAAATGTAACCCGATTCGGTAAATAATCCGACTCGACCTGAATGGGAACGAGGCCCTAAAGTATTTCGACCCGAAAGTATCGAATTTACTTATGCTAATCTTACGTCACCCTCAGGATCAAACCTAATTAACTTACTATATAAAAAGGTTATGTGCTTTCTAAAAGAAAACCTTATTTCGATTATAAAGTAAGACTCATGACTTTTTGATGATACTTATACCTACATAGAGCAAAGCGAACTGTCTAAAGGCGCGCTTTGCTCTGTGTACTTATAATTATTATGATTCTTGTGATGACAAGATCGATTATATAAAGAAGCGCAAAAATTAAACCACCATGAAATTTGAAATATCTACCTACCAACTTAAAAATTACACACAAATATAGACATACGGTGTTCTGGTAGCTTGTGCAAGTTTGAAGTTATTATTGTTATATTACAGTATCTGGTAATTTAATATCTTACTTAATATTATAAATGTGAAAGTTTGTAAGTGTGGATGTTTGTTACTCTTTCACGTTAAAACGGATGAACGGATCGGGCTGAAATTTGGTACACAGATACATTGTATACTGGAATAACACATAGGCTACTTTTTATCCCGGGAATAAGTTCCCACGGAAAGCGGGAACGGGTTCGCGGGCGAAGCTGCGGGTATCAGCTAGTACTCTATAGTTCTAAGTATACTTGAGACTTCATAGTACCTATATTCGTAAAATATTAGTTTCAAAATAAGTACCAACAAATTATTAGTTTCATAATAAGTACAAAAAGCTCATTTAATATTTTGAATAGACGTGTGAAGTTTTACTTTGATAAATAAAATCTTCGGAATGTAAACTGAAAAAACAAATACATAACTTTTAAACCTCACAAACAAAGAGAATATCTATCATAACAAACTTCGTGTAAAGATATTTATTTGTAATTAATTAATTTCTAAAAAAACGTTCAGAGAGTGGTACTCGTTTCGCTATATATCACAGGCGAGGGGCACAGATAGTTAATTAATATTACTTGTGAGCAGAAACGCATTTCCAATCGGTAAACTTCACTGGCTACGTAAACTAAAGCCCAACGGATACATAACACTGACTCACATTACAATAAATTTCTTTAAATTATCATCACTACCCGGGAATTTATTATTTTTGGTAACTCCACTGGTAGTACTTATTATACACTCGAGAGCAATGAATCCGGGTCACTTAAAGAATCCTAAAAATCTCGGAAACTAAAAATGCTAGGTTAATGCAATAAATTGTATTTAATAGACAATGTAATACTCCTTAAATGAAGGTATTAAAACTTCTTAGTTATTGTAAAGTTATATCATAAAAAAATCAAATTTGAAAAAGGGCCACTTTCGAAGATGGAACTACGAAATTACAGCATTTGGTGTTGCTTTTGTTTGTAATCTGTCATTTATGTGGGTACATAAACCATGTTGATAGTGCTCTATATTCATTAATCAAGCTGAAATTATGTCGCTTACGCCTGAAGAATGCACCAGAATACTTACAATGCTGGAAACCGGCCGGAGTCAGCGCGATACAGCCAGGACTGTCGGTGTGTCGCTGTCAACAGTACAAAGAGTTCTCCGACGTTACGAAGAAACTGGTTCTAACCTACGCAGACCAGGAACGGGCAGAACCAGGTGTACCACAGCACGAGAAGACCGATACTTGGTGAACACCATGCTTCGAAATCGCTTTCTCACAGGAACTGAACTCACCAATCAGTTTCGACGCCTCGGAGGAAGTAACCCAAGTGCATGGACAGTAAGACGTCGGCTTGCTGAATCTAACTTAAAACCCCTTAGACCTGCAAACGGCCCTAAACTGGAGCGTGGGCATCGTATTTCGAGACTAAGGTATGCCCAGAGCCACGTAAATTGGAGTATTGAAGATTGGTCAAAAGTTATGTTCTCCGACGAATCAAAATTTATGCTCTACAAGCACGATGGAAGACACAGAGTGTATCGAAGACCAGGGGAAAGATTCAAGCAAGCATGCATCGAAGAAAAAGTAGCCTACGGTGGTGGGTCTGTACTTGTGTGGGCCGGAATTTCTTCTGAAAGTCGCACAGAGCTGGTGATCATAGAAAACGGCTCTTTAACTAGCGTAAGATATGTGGAAGAAATCCTCAATGATCACGTTGGTCCATTTATGGTCAATTTAGGTGAGGATGCTATATTTATGCATGACAATGCCCGACCTCATACAGGTAGGATTGTGAATGACTACCTTCAAGAGATGAACATTACTCGTATGGAGTGGCCAGCGCGCAGCCCGGATATCAACCCGATCGAGCATGCTTGGGACGAGCTAGGCAGATGCGTAAAACAACGAAACCCTCCCCCAATCACGCTTCGTGAGCTCAAAATTGCTCTCACAGAGGAATGGGAGAATATTCCCCAAAATCGTATAAGGAACTTGGTGTACAGCATGCCAAACCGCGTAAACGCAGTAATGGAAGCACGAGGAGGCAATACGAAGTATTAAAATTCAAGAAAATCGTAATAAAGTTCAAAAATTTCATGTTTCCTATTTTTGTTTTAAGGAGAGATCAGCAGTTTTTTCTTTATGTAATTTTGTGTTAATAAAATGTATGGTGACTCATATTTTTTTTACTTTCATTTAAGGAGTATTACATTGTCTATTAAATACAATTTATTGCATTAACCTATCATTTTTAGTTTCCGAGATTTTTAACATTCTTTAAGTGACCCGGATTCATTGCTCTCGAGTGTATTATTGTATTGTCGAGCTATGTCGAGTCCAAAGGTTGCCATCATGATATCAATGTGAAAGTTTGTGAAGATGTTTGTAGTTAGTCAAACCTGTTTTAACGGCTTATCGGATCTGTCTAAAATTCGGTACAGATTACTGATACAGAGATTATGGATCACAAGTACAGAGATTATGGTCTAAAATAACACATGGGCTTTTTATCCTAGAAATAAGAAGTTTCCTTAAGAGGAGGTGGGAAAGGAAACAAAATTTGAAGCGGATGGAGTAGCGGACGCCATGTATATTATGATTGTAAATAATAGCAAATTGAATTGTAATTCAGTCAACATTAATTTCAATAATATTGCTTCTCTGTTGCTAGCAATGTGAATTTAATTAGATGTGCTTTGAAGTCTTCAGTTCGGTTCGGGTAATTGTTGAGTTACTAATACTAGTTACGGGTAGCACTACTGGGCGCCAATTCTCGACCACACGACGTGAATGCGTGGACGCAAATTTACGGGTGAAACGTCGTCCGTCTCATGTTCGCCGTTCCTAAATATGAGACAGGCGGGTGACGACCCGCCGATTTCCGTCCACGCATTCATGTCGTGTGAAGCGAGAATCGGTACTCTGAGCTCTAATCGCTGTTTCATAATTACCAAAGCAACTAGCATATAAAATGGCACTGATTTACATTAAATGAGTATTCCATAGATTTGACGATTCGGTATCGTTATAGTATCTTCTCGTTTGCATTTTCGTATTTGCCGTTTGGTGCCTTAGCAGCTTGAGGTAGCGGTAACTGGTTCTAAGGGTTCCGTACTCGAAGGGTGGAACGAGACCCTATTAAATACTGGAACTCCGCGGTCTCTACCTCTGTCTGTCACCAGGTGGTTTCTTGTGAACCGTGATAGCTAGACACCTGATTTGTTTTTGGTTGCCGCTATAATAATAAATACTAAAACATCCGGCCAAGTGGGAGAAGGGTTCCGTACCAAAAAAAACAGCAAAAAATCACGTTTGTTGTATGGGAGCCCCCCCCTCAGTCCCCTCACCCCTAGCTGATTTCAGTATTTATTATTAAAGCGGCATCAAAAATACATCATCTGTAAAAAATTCAGCTCTCTAGCTATCACGGTTTCTGAGATACAGCCTCATGACGGAGAGACAGATAGACAGACAGACAAACAGACAAGTCTCAGTAATAGGGTTCCTTTCCGGTTGTTGTACATTCGTCACAAAGTAAATTCGTCACGAAAAAAAGAATGTGTAAATTCGTCACAATTCTCATTTATTCAATAAATTTTCATTTTGTTTATTGTAAATTCGTCACATAGCTTTTATACGCACCAATAGCAAACATTTAGCTAATTTAACCAACTTTATCAGTTGGTCTCGACACAATTTCTGACTACCCCGCATAGGGATTTTACTGTAATACTCATAACCTCTAAGTAACATTTAATATAACTCAGAGCAATCCGACTTGGATGGGTTAGGTTAGAAGACTAAGGCGGGAGCGAAGCGAAGCGGAGCTCACGCCTTAGTCTTCGTGGTTTTTTTTTATAAACCACCCAGAAGTAGGAGCACCTTCGTCGAGCTATAGCTAAAAATCTAAAAATCAAAAAATTCGGTTGCTATTGCTACTTAAAAAAAACGATGTGACGAATTTACACATATTTTTTATACATGTGACGAATTTACTTTCCATGTATGGATTTTTCAAAATATGACGAATTTACTTTGTGACGAATGTACAATAACCCTTCCTTTCTTACCCGAGAAAGGGCACCCGTACGAGACCCTCCATGCGCGAGTCTTTCTGTTTTCCCAATAAATGAATCACTTTCTGTTATTTGTTAGTAAATGTTGCCAATGGTTCGGTAGTGAAGTGGTAGTGTATTCCATTGCTGCAATTACAGTTTCGAATTTCGAATAGACACAAATGTTTGTGTGATCTATAAAATGTCTGTTCAGTAGTTCGAATGAATTCTGTGTAAGTTTAATTATGTTATTTAATAAGCATAAAATTTTGGGCTAGAGTCGCAGTATGTATAACTCTATGAAGACAGTAAAAAAATTAACATTATTATGTAGAAATAATTCAAGGAAACAAGAATATCATAACTCTCTAAAAATTTAGATAGCTACTGTATTTGTACATAGAAACAACTAAGTATAGATAATTCAACTCATCAGTGCGCGCGGCGCTATGTGTGCGTGCGCTAGTAATTATATAGCTTTAATTTGTGTGGCAGTGATGCGGCCGTCTTCACAGAGTACATTTTTATATTATGAGGTAGAGACGTAACTCGACTTATTGACGACACCAGCGGTGCCAAGCAGTCTTTGCAGGAAACGCTCTGCGTGGCCGCGAAATAAACATCATATTAATACAAAAAGCATACAGCGCCATCTACCACGTTTGTAGGCAACTCTTACGTTATAATGAAACGAAATCAAATATCATGACAAGTCTCAATGTAACTGCAACGTTGAGATCCTGTGTAACTTGGTCACATTATAATTCATTACATAGTGTTCTTAGTGATAATACCATGGGTACAGTCGTTAAAGAAAATGTCTAATTCTTCACGGAGAAAATGTTTAAGAAGTCAGGTAAATATTTTTTATGTGTCAAATCTCTCTGAAACAAAGTCCCCGCCGCGTCTGTCTGTTCACGATAAACTTAAAAAATACTGCATAGATTTTCATGCTGAGATCACCAATGATTCTTGGGAAAGGTTAACGTATATAATTTGTTGAGTTTTTGTATACATTGACTAAAATATAATGATATTAGTTGGAGATGTCGGAAAAAAATAAGGTGTCTGGGAGCTTTTAACGAAAACGCTGCCTAAACCCTTCGAGGCATAACAAAATAATGTATGGTAGAATTGCAATGATGTTATAGTAAAAAAGAGGTAGATATCGCATTACCGCTCAAAAACTGTTGCGGACAAAGTCACACAATTGTTATATGTCCATTGAGTCGGCTAATAGCTGCGAGCAAAACAAGTCGTGTTGTGGTCGGCTGCTGTGTGCAAAACGACACAGATAGCTATCCCTCTCTGTTTTAAATGTTTTGTATTCTCTATCGCATTCATAGAGAAAATCTATTAGGTACCGATAGGTAAGCACGTGAAATTATAACTCAACAATAACGTAATGCTGTTTTGTATGAAGGTAGCATATCTTTACTTAAATATCATTGTAGAATTGTGTAACTTATAAAGGCCTACAAAAAAGTCATAAATGATAGAGCTCCAAATTCTAATGCAATAAAAATAGAAATGCAGAGATGGTCGACGGAAAAAAACATTGCTTATACTGCAAATATGACAAAAATTGAACTGCATAACTTGATTTAAAAAATAAAAAATAAACCATATCGATACATCTAAAAAAAAACTGTTGAGGGTCGAGAGTCTGTACATGGAAGATAATTTGAAAATTTTAATTGTAGGGCGTTCTCTAATCGATACTGAAGCTGAAAATGTAATTAGAAATTTTGAATCTCTAATTACATTTTCAGCCTGTCTGTATCCTGATTATGAATTGATTTAAATGAAACTTGGTACAATCTGAGCTTATGATCCGAGGAAGGTTCTAGGATACTTTTGTTCCCGATATATTGTGCGGTTCCTTTGGAAGAGGGCAGGGCAGTTTCACACGCTTTTCGCACACCTTATGTATCAGCTAGTTTGTTATAAGATTAATGACATACTTCAGCCATATGGCTTAAAAGTTCTTTGCTTCGCTTTATGCTTCGCATAAAATCGAACAAAATGTGATGGAAATAATGAAATTAATAAACGAACGTTTAAGTAAATTGATGAAGAGATGTGGAGTTATACTTGTCGACACGCCAAAGAAGAAGAATACTATCGACATTTTGATTGAATTTATAATGAACCTTGGAGAGAGCAGCGAATTCTAAAATGCCTCAATTTTATGCTTCAAACAGCGATACACCCATTGATTTTTATTTTAGTTAAACTAGTGTTTTTGTATTTTGTACTTCACTGTACCTCATGTCACACATACGAAGTCACTGTGTTTAGACGAGGCTTACCCACACATAGTGCCGCGCGCACAGATGAGTTGAACTTACTATACCTACTTACTGTTTTCTATAAACAAAGAATCAATCAAGTTATTATAAAACGATAACGTGAAAACAAATCAACGTAAAATATCCGCATCACGTCCTTTATTTACAAAATATAACGCGGATGCGAATAAAGGCAAAAAAGTGAGGGATGGTTCCACCTTATCGCGTCAAGCCTCATTTGCTGGAACAGATGCTTGTAATCCATCAGGAGATCATTTCTTTCACAACCTATTTTGTTTTATGTTTGCAAATTTAAACATAATAAATATTAGGTGCTTACATATGAAATTGGCGTTTTGTATAGGAGGAACAAAAAGTCGAATATTTTTAAATATAATATATTTAATTAATCAAAGTATGAACCATTGTTTTCTATGCATTTTTGCCATCTCATAGGTAGTTCATTGATCCCTTTACTAAATAAACCAGTCGGACGGGAATCAATAAAATCTGTGAAGGCGATTTGGACTGCCCCATCAGAGTTGAATTTTTTCCCTTGCAAGAAGTTGTCCAAATTTCGAAAAAAATGGTAATCTGTGGGAGCAAGATCCGGGGAGTACGGAGGATGTTTTAGACATTCCAATTGAAGCTCTTCTAATTTGGTAGCCGTCTGTTGTGCAGTGTGTGGTCTAGCGTTGTCGTGAAGCAGCAGTGGCGTGGAGCGATTGACCAGCCTAGGTTGTTTAGCCGCTAGCTTTTCCATCATGGTTTGCAATTGCTGACAATAGACATCAGCCGTAATAGTCTGGCCAGATTTGAGAAAACTGTAATGAACAATACCGGCACTAGTCCACCAAACGCTTACAAGTAACTTTTTTGGGGTTAATTTTCGCTTGGGGCAGGATTTGGGTGGCTGGCCAGGATCCAACCATTGCGCTGAGCGCTTTCGATTATCGTAAAGAATCCATTTTTCGTCACAGGTAATGATTCGGTTTAAAATACCTTCATTATTGTGCCGGTTCAGTAATGTAACGCAGCAGTCGACGCGCTTTTGCCGGTTTGCTTCAGTCAATTCGTGAGGTACCCACCTTTCAAGCTTTTTAATCTTCCCAATTTGCTTCAAGTGAATTAAAACAGTTTTATCACTAACACCGCAGCCTGCAGCTAACTCGGACGTGGTTTGCGATGGATCCGCTTCCACAATAGCCTTCAATACTTCATTATCAACTTGAGTCTCAGGCCGTCCACGGGGCTTGTTCTGCAGGTCGACATTTCCTGAACGAAAACGTTGGAACCAAAAATGAACTGTGTTTTCTTTTGCAACATGACCGCCATACACATCATTCACCCTTCTAGTCGTTTCCGCAGCACTAGTGCCACGGCGGAACTCGTACTCGTAAATAATGCGATATTTTAAGTTTTCCATTTTGTAAAATGAGTGACGCAAACAGAAAAAAACAGAAGAAAAAAACAAATGAATGACGGTCATCGAAGGATAAATACATGAGTAAATAGCTGGGAAAATTTGAATTTGGAATTCCTTACCAAAGAGGAGAAAATCGTAATTAAAGTGGCCAGTACGAAAAACGCCAATTTGATGTGTAAGCACCTAATATTTTACATATTCGACGTGTTTTGATTACGTTTTGTGAATTTAAGTGTAGAAAATTTCGAAGTATGTATGATGATACGACAAAACCCGAAATGACCAAATGCATTGGTTCTGGTTAAAATTTTATCGACAGTTAAACGTACTCGTATATGAGTGACATAATTATCTGCTACGTATGTGTCCCTACACGAAAACAGGAGGAAGGGTGGTTTATTATGCTTGTCTTACAAGACGCAAAAAAGTTAAAAATAAAAAGTTATAAAAATACAGTAAAATACTCGAATTAGGGGGAAACTTTCTAGTGAGATTCATTAAAACGGTTCCAAAGTTCGCTGTCCAGACTAGTTTATTTGGCCCTGATCACCTAACTTTTAATTAATGGCATCTTTGTATAAAGGTGTAACGAACTCTGTTAGAACTCACACTCATGGTTAGAGGATTTGAATTTTGGGTCACTTCACATACCAACGACGAGTACTCAGATTATATACCACAACACAGGTATGAATTCTGGAATCCAGACCGAGACTATTCTCCGCCAGATGGGCCGACGACTACCTGGAAAAGATAGTAGATGCGGACCGGCGGCGGCAGACTTGGCTCCTTCCCACTCGCCGCCCAGGACTGTAACCATCTGGATAAACAAATATTTGTCTGCGTTTAACATCAATAATATAGATTTGCTATTCTCTATTCCGTCGGTAGTACCCGTGACCGATGTTTTTTTCGAGACACTCACTCTTTGATGGTATGGTACGGTAACACTAAATGGCTCCCGCGTAGAATACCGCTCCCGCATCCCACGTCAATTTATTATGTATATATAATTATATATAATGTATAATCTAACCCTCACCCCTGGTAGCGACGGGGTTCCGTGTTGGACGGGTAAGAGTACAAAGTGTCGCCACCCCAATACATCCCTAGGGTGTCGTATGAGGCGACTAAGGGACCTTTTTCGCAAAATGATTGATTGCGTAGAGAAGGAAAACTGGAAATAAAACCCGGTTGTCAGTAAAATGACAATCGTTAAGCCAAGTTGAAGGCCTTTTGGGCGGCTTGAAAATTTTCAACTATGGGTCGCGGCGACCTGCGCCTGTCCATTTCAACACGGCTATAAGCTCACCTACCCGTTCGGGGATAATCTATCCCTTTACCACTAATAATAGTAGTTATAGCAGTTGTAATAATTTCAGTCAGAACGTGACAGCGTAACAAACATTCATTTACAATATTGTTGGGATTTCTCTTCAAAATAATCTAAACAAACAAAGAAATCTTCTAAGAAAAATACTTTCTAAAACTTATAACTGAGTAGAGTAGTAAAGAGCAACCACTTAGGAAAATTAAACGGTCTTGAACTTGACTGTTTTAATTCAGTCTAATCCCTTCAACTTTATTACTATGATAGTTATAAAAAATGGTTAAAAAAATACGTTGTGGTTTGTATTCACAATATTAAAATATTATAGTTAGTTCATCCAACGATACTTTGTCGCATTCATATCGACTTACGTTTTTAAGAGTTACGACAGTCAAATACACATAATTATGGAATTTTATTTATTCCATATATATATTGATTCTTGATTTGATCTTTGACCGCTGTGGAACGGAAATTGTATTAAATATTTTTATACAATCGAAAATAAAACTACAGAGCAGTTCATTAATATCCACTTCATAGTTTTCTTAATTTCATCAGCCCTTCAAAATCATGACTGTAGGGAATACACTTTTATTCACTAAAACAATATAGATGAAACCCTTTGTCAAACCTGGAGGAACTTCGCAAAATCAATTAAAAAAGTGAATCGTTACACTTTGTGTCAAGTTAGACAACGACTTATAGTCAAAATTGTTAGTAGGTAGTCATAGCATGGCAGGGTTAATTACAACAATTTTCTGCACTTAATATTTCTATGTTTACCTGGACTATAAAATAAAAATTATTTACTATTATGTCTGCATAATACCCTATTTCTAGAATCACTCAATCTAAATTTGTCTGAATTGAGTGATCCAATGAATGAAACTGTCATAGATTCCTGGATTTACCTTTTAGTGCCTTGATTTTTTGCAAAACAATGTGACAAATTGGGTACGAATTCTTGGTACGAAAATTTTTTCCACAGAGTAAGTATTGGCTAAGATTCAGCTTGAAGCCATTTTGCAAAATATTTGTATTGAGTGATCGATATATTGGTCAAATCTTTGTTATCCTGTGAGTGACAAATTTTTGGATATCGGTTATAAGTTTTGACAATTTTTCACTAAATGTACGCTATGGTTTCGTTGAAAAATAAAAAAAGATCACTCAATCCAGATGAACATATTTAAATGAAAAAGGAAAGATTCAAAACAGTTAGTATGTACATTAAAATTATCGTTCATGATATACGATTAGTTAATTTGTATCCCCAACTGCCCCAATTCGACTTAGTCAAGTGAATAATACGTTTGACTGAATTTTCAAACCACTTAACATTCATTGATTCATTATCTACGTTAATTGTTACAGTACTGATCAAACTGATCAAGCGTTGCTTTGTAAGCTATGAAAACCGAGTAATTCTAAGAATTTATTCAGTATTTTATGAAATTCAAGGAAGCGGGACTGATTTGCGTAAGGATTTTCCTTTTATTGCGTAAGGTTTAGCAAGAATACGGATCATACCTATAACAAGATCGGTAGCCTGACTCCACTACCCTTTATAGGCGGTGATATGCCGGTGCCAGCGGTTTTGTCCGCGTAGAATGTTGCTCCCGTTTCCCACGGGAACTTATATCCGGGATAAATCCAGTAGCTTATGTGTTATTCATGACTATAATATATGTGTGTGATACCTATTTATTTTCTGAGTTTCAGCTTGATCCATTCAGCCGTTAGAGCGTGATTGAGTAACAAACATCCAAATATCCAAACATCTACATAAAATTTCACAATTTGTACTTTTAGCAGGTTTACAACCATAGACATTACCTAAAATAATGTGTATCAAAATGAAGTCATCCCAACTCTGAGCTCTCTGAAAATGACGGTACACTTACTTAACATTTTACAATGTTTTGTTTAAATGGACTATTACCCACCCCAAGAAAAATTAAAATCAAAACACTTGTCAATTGTCAGTAATGTAAAATTCTATGTTGGCTTGATAGTACTAATTAGAGATAATTTTGAAAAGCACTTAGTATGTTGACTCAATCACAAATTTAATGTGAAAAAATTATTACCAAAAATTGATAGTACTAATATTTTAATACCACTATCAAAAAATCAACGATACTTATTCTTACATGTCATTTAAGAATATAAAATACCTTTAATTACTCACTCTGGTGGACGGTGCCAATCTCTGTTGCAGGGTAGCTTGTAATTACGTGAGGCCGTCGTGGTATATTGGGAGTCCTGGGGACATCCTTGCGAGGGCTCACCCGGGGCTCCCAACTACTGGCTGTTAGGTAGGATGCATGTGAGTCAGTGGGAGTCCGGCATAGCATCCCTTTTTTTTCAACGTGAGGGAACACGTAACGCCCAACAGCCTACGGTTGGGAGCCCCGGGTAAGCCCTTGGGAGGATGTCCCAGGACTCCCAAAGCATAGCGTCCCTGTAGGATTTTCCTCACATTAAAAAAAAAGAAAAGTGTAGCTTGTAATGCCCGCTGGCCCGTGTGGCAGTTCCCAAGCTAGGTTGCCGCGGCCCCTTGTTGACTCTTCGGCGATTTGGTCAGGAGGCGGAACACCGCTTTGGCTTAGTGAGCAGGACGGCCCAACTTCATCAGGACCGGGAGTCTTGTGAAAAGCGTCCCGTTGCTCCCAAAACAAACACACAAAAATACTATCGTTTTTACACGATATGCATGATATGCGTCTATTTTCAATTACTACTCAAACTTACTTGACATTCTCAACCATAACACATCTGTGTAACAAAGTGGAGTTTAACTACTCAAATTCTAACTTTTCCCTGTACGACTTCAAAACCCACATAAAATGAGGAGTGCGTTGGAGTGACTCAGAAATTAGTTGAGACTTTCCTGACGCATTAAGAAGACGAACTTTCTCCAAAACTATCTCGGATCGCACCATCTGTCTCACTATCCTCTCCGCAAACGATCTAAGTTTGTTTTGACTTGCACAAATGCTCACTCGTTATTTTCCAGTAACTAATATTTGTTGAACTTTGTCATATTTAACAAACCTTGGAACTTGAGGCTTTCTAGTTATTAACGATGTTTAAGAAACGCTCTTCAATTCAAACTTGCCATGCTATTTTGTAACAATATTTTATAAACTCGATGCTGAATTTGGTGAGAAATTTTGCAAGTATTTTGTATAATGCTTTCGATTAATTAGTTTATGTTGGGTGCGTCTGTGCGTCTCATAACGTATAAACTCATTTGGCCTATTTTCATTTTATTATCGTTCATAAGATATGTATAATCAACGTGAGATATACCTACCAACTGTAGCTATAATGTCTTTACATTATACCATTTATTTATTCTAAAATTTAATTAGTATAACGTTATGTAATCGCAAATCTCTTGGTCTAACGTTTATTATGTATTATGTTTATTTAATCGAAAATCATTACATACGTCTCACGTTTAATATATATAAAAAACCGGCCAAGTGCGAGTTGGACTCGCCCATGAAGGGTTTCGTAGCAGCAAGTAACATAATTTAAAAGTTCTTATAGTTTGTTGTAACTTTGATTGATGTTTTAACACGTTTGCAGTGGTAGTGATTTTCTAACAGCAAAATTGCGGTTTATGTATTAAAAAAAAACTACCAGCTATATCTCGTTCAAACCAACTTTCGTTGGTAGTTTTTATGGCAATGTATATCATATATTCTTTTTAGACTTATCATTCTCTTAGTTTAGAAGTTAGAGGGGGGGGGACACACATTTTTCCACTTTGGAAGTGTCTCTTGCGCAAACTGTTCACTTTAGAAAAAAATAATGTTGCAAACCTCAATAGCATTTTTGAAGACCTATCTACAGATAGCCCATATGTATGGTTTCGATAAAAAAAAATTGAGTTTCAGTTCTGAGTATGGGGACCCCCAAAATTTATAGATTTAGATCCCCCAAGATTTAGAGCCTGATATTTAAGGTTTTATAGTTTTATAGTGATGATTTGGTGTTCTATTTAGGCAATAATCGAAAGCATCTGGTATTTTACCAGCCAAATCAGTAAAGCGCCTGCCTGTAAAAAGTCTTAGTAGGTATACAGCTTTCTCTTTCTAGTTTGCGTTCTGTGTAGTAGAAAGAGCTTTGGCTAGTTAACGTGATTTCTGCTCAAAAAGCAGAACGCTCTCTATAATGAATGTAACCTATCATTGCGTTCATTCAATTTATTATTGTTCCTTTTTAACTTAAGGCCGTAACATAAAATGTGGCCATAAAATTAATGAAATTGCAAAAATAAATGTTCCTGAAAAATGGAAGCCGGAAATTGTTAAGGGCTACATTCAAGAGCGCAGCATTTTTCCCGTCAATGAGCCGGCTAATTGATATCATTTCCTGGTGTCAGTGTTTCTGGTCCCTTTAATAAATTAGCTTTCGTGCCTATTTTAAAATATTTTTTATACAAGCACTTAATGAATATAAGTTGTAAATGTGGAATGATGACAATTGTTTATTTTACTGGTTAAAGATGTGACGTCGCCCTTAGATAAAATATTTCATGCCCACGGCTTCAACTTTATGTTGAAGTTTTTCCGTCCCATTCCACACAGGAACTTGTTCCTCGGATACAAAGTATCCTATGTGTAAGCTATCTGTAAGACGAATTTTATCCAAATTAATATTATTCAGGGACCAAAGTAACAATCGCTTTCATAAACTTTCACTCTTATAATATAGGTAGAATGTGGAGAATTCAATCAAAACATTGGTAGCATTTAAATTTAAAAAAAATATCCAATATAGATGCCGATATCGGGTAACATATTGAATGTGACATTTGTATTGAAATAAGTGAACTCGTCTTTTTCTCTTTTGACACTTCGTCGTGAAAAACTAATGGTCCAGGAGCTACCGCCTGTGTCTTTCATTGATTAATAACAGGCTGAATCTTTGTGAGTAGTTTCCGTTCGACGAGACGCCCAAGTTTTTCCTCTGTGAAAATTCTCGATAGAGGTAGCTAATAAAGTGCGCAGCTATAAAACATGTCGATTTGATGGAGTGTTGAAATTGTCTGACTAACCGTTTATTGTTTATTACAATGTTTAAATAATTGTATTATAAACTGGGAGGAATAATTGTCCTACAAAACGGATGGTTTGTTTGAGAGCGTCCTCCACTCCGAATATGTCGAAACGACGGGGCCATAAAAATAATTAATAACAAGCTGATTTTTTGTATGCACCTTTGTAAATATTGTTAGAATGGAATGACCGTTTAGTCCTACAAATTTAGTGGTAGGATTTCTCAGTCCGACACTTCGAAGTTGTCAATTCTATGATAATATTTTTTTCATTAATAACAGCCTAGTTTAATTTTTTTCCTATCGGGGATAAAGTGTAAAACACTATTTTATTACTGGCCTACAGAAAAAGTAGTATGTATATACAGGGTGAATTTTTCAAAAGGGATTGGATGGCCAAATCTGAAACTATAAGGAATAGCGAAAAATGCTCAAAGGAGTCACGAGCCCGATTTTGATGAAACTTAAGACCCCATCATTAGATTTTTGATAAACCAATAATCCTAGCTGGAAATCGAATCTATTAATTTCGAAGAAAAAAACACACCCTATATTATTACACCATATGATAGTGTTGCTATTAAGGATCTTATTCTGGGAAGTAATGACATACGGCAAATTATAGGAAAGTGCTGATCTTTAACAAAATACAATTTATTTTTCATAGGTACGTTAACTGATTAATTGTTCAAAATGTAAACCATTGTTTTCAATACATAGCTGGAATCAAGATCTCAAGGATCGTACTGCATAAGATATTATTAATTCTGTTTAGAATATTCTCCAAAGGATGATTCTGAGCATGATTTAAAACACGGAATAGTTGCGATCTCTTCTGGGATTTCGAACGAAACAAATTATGATACAAAATTTAGGTACATGGAATATGAATTCTATTAAAATTCCAAACTTTCCTTAAAATTGCCGTATATCATTACTTCGCAGAATTTGATCCTTATCAGTGACACTATCGTATGGTGTAATAATAAAGGATGTGTTTTTTTTTTCAAAATCAATGGGTTCGATTCCCAGCTAGGATTATTGGTTTTTCAAAAATCTAATGATGAGGTTTTAAGTTTTATCAAAATCGGGCTCGTGACTCCTTCGAGCATTTTTAGCTATTCCTTATAGTTTCGGATTTGGCCATCCAAGCCCTTTTCAAAAATTCACCCTGTATATAATTAAATATATATCAAGCGGTCCTGATAAGCATGTACCATTTTCCACTATTCTTGGAATAAGCAACAAATAACAACAGCAACGAAATAATGTCATATATTTTTTATTTTCTTGTAGGACTAGCGATACATACCCATTTTTTGTAGGACACTGTTTGATTTAGGCAAAGGATGCACTAACTCATGATGTGTTTTTTTTTGTCCTACTGTTATTAATGAAAAAATTATTACCATAGAATTGACAACTTCGAAGTGTCGGACTGAGAAATCCTACCACTAAATTTGTAGGACTAAACGGTCATTCCATTCTAACAATATTTACAAAGGTGCATACAAAAAATCAGCTTGTTATTAATTATTTTTATGGCCCCGTCGTTTCGACATATTCGGAGTGGAGGACGCTCTCAAACAAACCATCCGTTTTGTAGGACAATTATTCCTCCCAGTTTATAATACAATTATTTAAACATTGTAATAAACAATAAACGGTTAGTCAGACAATTTCAACACTCCATCAAATCGACATGTTTTATAGCTGCGCACTTTATTAGCTACCTCTATCGAGAATTTTCACAGAGGAAAAACTTGGGCGTCTCGTCGAACGGAAACTACTCACAAAGATTCAGCCTGTTATTAATCAATGAAAGACACAGGCGGTGGCTCCTGGACCATAAGGCACGATCTGTGAAACAATATTAATAAAGGAACTGAAAATTTAAATAAACTTATTTGCCTATTTAGAATACAAAAAACCCGACTGCCAAGTAAACATACCACTGACAAGCAAAAAACAAGCTCTACATTTCTTTTGTGATTTTCTTTAGCTGCTTACAAAGTTCAAATCGTCAAATCAAAGCACATTAAATAAAGTTTATTTAAAACTTTTTAGTTATGTTAGTAGTGGATCGGTTCAGTAGTTTTGTGTTCATCGCAGTTAAATAATTATAACGCCGAAAGTCCGCCATTTTTTTTTCCATGAATTTTATTATACCTGGTGTCACGCACACAATCACGACGAATCAAATGACACCTTGTATTTGAAAATCCATCAAGCCGTTCAGGCTGCAGAGCGTCCAAGAAAAATTATCAAACTTTACATTTTAGCGCCAAAAGTCTGCCATTTTCATTATTCAAAAATTTTAAAATATCTGGTGTCACTCACACAATAACGACGAATCAAATGACACCTCGCATGTCAAAATCCGTCAAGCCGTTCAGGCTGTAGGACGTGACAAAGAATTATACATACATACATACATTATCTCGAAACACATTACCCTCCTGTCTTCGGCAGTTCGGGTAAAAAGTAAAGCATTTCAGTGCATTATTGCACTGAAATGCTTTACTTATTTTTATTCAATTAAAATATTCAATTAAACAGTCAATATATTGAAATAATTTAAAAAGAAGGAAATAAAAATAATAGGAACCCGCACAATCTTTGTCTTATGGAATGGGCAAAATCGATGGCGATCATAATTATATGGGTTGAAATTCGCCTTCCTCGTTAAATAGACTATCAAGGTCTGAAAGATATTACTAATTCCATACCAAAGTTCCTGAGATTCTAGAGTTTAACCAAAAAATCTTCACCTTTAGGATATTTGATTGGAATCAACCCTTATCTTACTTATCTGCCGGCAACTTTACTTGTGAGCATACAAACAAAAACTAAAACAAGAGCTTCAGAAGGTTAGTCAGACTAACAGACACCGAAAGTAATTCATTTCTTTGCCAACAACAACCAATACAAAGATTAAAATAGAACCACAAATCGGCATTCATTTAAATGACTAATTTACAAAAACAATTCTTCCAAAACGTTACAAAGTACTTCTAACGAGCATAATATCCATTAATTATCAAAACAAAAATGATTTCGCGCGAAGGGGCTCATAACTGAAGAACACAATTAAGTACAGAGAATAAATAAACCCAGAAAGACGATAACGTGCCAGGAAACATAATCTGTGCTTGATTTATGAGTCTCTTTTGGGCAACCCTTTTTCGTAGAGGCGTCTTTGCTATACAACTTTGCTTTAAAAAATTTAACAAATTGAGATGATTTTTCACAACAGCTGTTTGTATTTTTATGTTACGCGGTGTTCCTGTTTAGATTCTTGTTCTTATCTATTTGATGATATTCAGCAGTATTGGCATTCACCCACGCCCTCGCTTAGTTGCCATGCTGAAATTACTAAATTGATCTTAAAAACTACTGCGTCATTAGAAAACCAAATTGTGTTCTGTAGTAACATGGTCATGCTAGGACACATGGGGAGCGGTGTGGTATGGTAATATGGTGGACATTTAGTTTTCATACATAAGAAAAGTAGTGGTCACAGCTAGTTATTTATCTATAATTTTAATATTTTAAATAGGAAAAGTTTTGATTGTTTGTTTGCATGGAATAGGTTCCAAAACTACTGAAACGATTTCAAAAAATCTTTCACTATTAGGAAACTACGCTAACCCCAGGTAATATATGCGAGGTATATTTCATTACCATAATCGCATCAGAACGGAAGCTACGCGGATGAAACCGCGAGAGGTCCTCTAGTAGTAAGATTAATCCCACCTAAACATACTTTAACGTTAAAAAGGGGTCCAAGTTCCTATCGGCTAATGGTTCGCCTAAAAAAGGGTTGGACCGTTAACGTGAATACGGTGGCATGGTAGTGGCTCTCTTCCTCCCCCCCTTCTCATCGTATTCTCATTGTATCACTGGTTAATAAATATTTTAATAAAAAATTTGATATTCGATTGAGCCAACTCACGCTTTACCGACTTCTTAAATTTCTTAATTTTTTGTTAATCTATATATATGTTGCCAGGTCCTATTGGATGAAAATCGGTACATAGGGTAAAAATAATCGGGACTTGGGGTTTTAAATCGGGACAAAATAAAAAAAGCGGCCAAGTGCGAGTCGGACTCGCGCACAAGAGGGTTCCGTACCAAAAAACTGCAAATATAACTTTTGTTGTGTGGTTAAGGGGGGGGGGGGGGGCTTAAAACCCCCCTTTTTCAAACTTTTTATAGCGGCAACAGAAATACATGTCATCATATGTAAACAGCGGTTATTTACGATTTTTTGTTTGATAGCTGATGTGACCGGGATGGTTCTTGGCTTGGATAAATTTTAGAGATCAACAGCTCACTTCTTGAGTGATGAAGGGATTCTACTAAAATTCACTCAGGAAATTACAGGCCATGTTTGGGTTTAAGAGCAGTCGCGGGATCGCGGATTTTTAATTTTCTTATTAAGACCTGTCTTAGATTGTTACAAGCGACGCTCATATTGACGGTCATACAGACGCTCGTTTGATGATTGTAGCCCTAACCGTTTTGCCACAACTTCTCCATGGGATCTGAAAGCGAGGACCCTTGTGTAATTTTATAAATGGCGCAAGAAGCCACTGAGGCTGGGCCATAGACCTAAGAAATCGATGCTCAGCAGTCCCATCTCTGCCAGAAATCATAGCTAATCTATTGAAGTTGGATTGCGCGAGGTGTATACTGCGTTATATGGTGGTTGTACTATAGCACTTTGTTTTTTATTAATTATTGCATTATTAAATAATACACGCGTTATTATACATATATACAAATAGTGAAATTATTAAAATCAACTATATTTATAATGTATAAAAATGATAATATAGCGTTTTATTACGCATTACTTTGTCCCGTTACCGGAAACTTTAAAAAGCCCTCAAAAAAAACCATGCATCTCCGCGAGGGGGGGGGAGGGGTATTTTTGAGAAGGGGAGACCCACCCCTATCTAACACAACCCCTAACAACCCTAAATTCGATTGGCAAGATTCTAAAGCCAACCCCCTCATGGCTTAAGTGGGTCCAAGGCCCCTTTAATAATAAAAAGAGTAAGTAGGGGTTAAATTTCATACATCAAAATCACAGTTCGTCTTGTCATTGCACTGTCAAGTTCTCTTATGGTCAAATTATTACACTTTATGACAAGTTCTCTTATGGTCAAATTACATTTTATGACAAATTCTCTTTTTGTCAAGTCCTTTTCCTAATAATAAGTAGGTACGCTTTTGAGCTAGTAGAAGTCGCAAGGTCAAGTAGGTAGATATAATAGGTCTTTACCTATGTAATTGCCTTTCTGCAGTACTGGTCATTTCAAATCAAAATAATTTTTGTTTGCCTAAGAATTCTAATTTACAACTAATTTACATTTAATTTTATACAACAAATTTTTAAACAACTCTACTAGGCGTTGACGTAAATGAAATTGGACGAACGAAAGACTTGACGAAAAGAGAACTTGTCATAAAATTTAATTTGACCATAAGAGAACTTGTCATAAAGTGTAATTTGACCATAAGAGAACTTGACAGTGCAATGACAAGACGAACTGTGATTTTGACGTATGAAATTTAATTAATGGTGAAACGCGAATGCGAAACGTTTGTTAGATTTGGGCCACGGACTGAAAACTTTAAGTAAAACCTGAAGATTTGAGACGATAACGCTAGGTAACGGTAGGCCTTATAGCCTCGGTTACGAACCTGGGGGTAATTACCCCCGCGGGGGTAAAACAGCTATTGTATGGGGGTAACAGAGGACAGAGGTGATGCCCAACATAGATGAGTAAAAATATGATTGGAAGTATAAAATAAATACCTAGGCAGGTACGCGGCATCGCGATCTCTCTTGTTGGTAGCATCTCAGTGAAGTGTGGAGCGACAAGGTGCACATTTTGGCGAAAAACAGCTTTAGAATACCCCATCATTGCTAACAGAACTCTGAACATGTTGGTACCGTTTGCTACCACTTTAAGATGCGAGAGTGGCTTCTCAACTCTGGTAATATTGAAAACAAATCCAGAAACCATCTGAACTAGGGAATGCAATCCCGACACGAGATCGCAAATTCAATATCCCGCAGGATTAGAAATATCAATCCAGCTAGATCCCGGAACTTTCGGGATCTCATCTAGTTTAAAAAAAAAATTGGTGACTGAACACGATGAAAACTGCTTGTTCGTAATAGTCACAGCGCTGCACAGCCCCTCGTCGGGCACTTCACACGCGTGGGGTAACGCGGATAACCAGTTTGGTTTCCGTCATGGGTGCTTCGTCGTGGACGCGATCATACGCATACGAGACCAGACTGAGGAAGCAATATCGCAAAGCAAGGTAGTGATGCCGGTGTCTCTTGACATCGCCTTCAACACTTTGGCCTGGAGCTGCGTTAGGAAGGCCTTTCTCCTAGGCTCCTAGGCCTACCTCCGTCGAATTGTCGGGGCTTATCTTTCCAAGAGGACCATAACTTACCTGAGCTGGCTGGGATCGATTCGGCGAGATTCAGCGGTGTTCCGCAGGGATCGGTCCTAGGACCGCTTCTGTGGAACATCGGGTACGATTGGGCGCAGCGCGGCTCGTTGCGTAGAGACAGACACGTAGTTATTTAAACTTATAACACCCCTCGTTTTTCGTCGGGGGTTAAAAATAAAAGACGTGTTAATTTTGAAATTAAAAAGCACCCCACCATCCTCAGCCCCCGATCATGGAGGCCGATAGTCTTGGGCGAAGAAAAGTCTGCAGCGTCCCGTCCGCAGACTGCGGAACTCGGGTGGTAGAGTTCTCTCCCGCAGAAAGACGCAGCGGTGTCCCACTTACTCCCACTGGAGATCATGGGACCATGGTCTCTACAGGAGATGGTCTCGAGCGAGAGAATGTCCAAGTCCATACCTGTTACGAGGACTTGGCGCTGTAGCGCCCATGCTGTGCACTACATCAATGTGTGGAGCGCTGTGTCCTCGCTGCGTTCCTCGCAGTGCTGGCACTCAGCCGTGGTTTCCCTGTGTCCCCCTGAGATCGTGCGATATACTTATCACCTTGACGGCCATAGCCTTCTGCAGGCTAAGTAGTACAGCCGCATTGCGGGCCGTCAAGGTCTCCGCTCTTACGGGGGCCCCATAGGGATAAAAGTAAAGCACTCCGCACTATCCCAAGGCAGTCTCCTGCAGGGTGCGTTGGGTCCTCTTATGTTGGACAACAACCGCGAGAGTGCGGCTGTTGCCCCTCAGTTTTGGGACCAAACTTCGAAAGTTCTGAAGTCTCATCGGCCATCGAGTACGAGCCCCAGATACTTCATCGAGGTCTCAGTACCGATGCTGACGCTCCCTTCTTTTATGCTGGATCCAGCAGGTGGCCTATTCCAAGGTTCGTGAAAGCAAAGAGCTAAAGTCACATTGGTAAAGGGCGACCTCAAGACCCAGCGACCGTATTTGACCCACAACTTGAGCAACGCCTTCCGTGGCCTTTAGGGCTGCGTCTCGGTGCATTGCTCATCGCGCCGTAATGAGGGTGTCATCGGCGTAACACGTTCCGTCGACACTTCTAAGCAACGTGCCGCACAGCACCCAATCGTACCCGATGTTCCACAGAAGTGGTCCTAGAACCGCCGTTCTCGCCGAATCGACCCTAGCCAGCTCATAATAGCCCTCTCGGAAAGATAAGCCCCGACAATTCGACGGAGGTAGGGAGACACGCCGTGATAAATAAGGTCTTCCCTAACGCAGCTCCAGGCCAAAGTGTTGAAGGCGAAGGCGATGGCGATGTTAAGAGACACCGGCATCACCACCTCGCTCTGCGATATTGCTTCCTCCATCAGATCTCGAATGCGTATGATCGTGTCCACGACGAAGCACCCCAGACGGAAACCAAACGGAAATTAAGATATTTTTCATTACCTGAATTGCTTTCTTGATTTTTTTTAATTGGGGGTAAAATCTGTTTCTCTAACATGCCATAGGGGTAACAGCTCTGAAAAGGTTAGGAACCAATGTCATAGAGACTTGAAAGGTGCGACCTGAGCAACCAAAAATGGGAAAAAGGCCACAATCAAGGTGATCAGACCGGTCATGGACAAGTGGTTGGAGACGAACTATGGCAACCTCTTCTACCTGTTGTCACAGATGACACAGCGCTCCGCGCATTGGTGGAGCACGCCAGATCCTCGTGGACATTCTTTCTATGGAGACGTGCGAGTTATGATCTCCAACGGGAAGAAGTGGGATGCCGCTGCGACTTTCTGCGAGCAGGTCTTGCTCCAAAAAGAGGCAGCGGAGAGAGAGCGAGAGATAACTCTCCCAACCGAGTACCGCAGTCTGCAGAGGGCCCTGTAGACTTGTCTTCGCCCAAAACTATCGGCATCCACGACCGGGGGCATAAAGACAATGCAATGAAAGAGCTGCTCGCCGTTCTTACAAAAAACAGACTCAAAATGACGGCTTGACGTAAGAAGCGGAATAACATCCCAAATCCCAACCAACCCCCTAAAGACGTGGAATAGCACCCGAACTCCTAGGTGTGGCCGGGGTGGTAGCCGAATTCCTGATTCCTGGGGCTCCCGGCTGTGGGCATTAGTAGGGAACCATGTGGTTTTAGTCGATAAGAACCTAGCATTGCATCCATGAAGGATTTCCAAACGTAAATAAAAAATAGCCCTACCATTTCCAAAATCGCTTGGTAATAACTTCCTATTAATCCTTGAGGGGTGGAATTTCTAAAAACTCTTTTCCCGTTTCATGGCTGTAGTCCTAATCGTTTTTGAACTGCCTTAAAGATGACCTTCTAATTTATTGTGCCACAATGGATTAAATAAATTAATTAACAATAAATAGATATTATATTAGGAAAAGGTATCCGTCGTAAATTACACTTCGTAATTCATTCAGTCGTCGACCCTCTCCCAATCGCACCCAGTGCAAAAGTGCCCATTACGCTGCTCGCGTTACCCCTTTGAATCGCAATAGACAGTCTTTGCACCAGCCCGGGGGTCTCCTGACTTTTCCCATGATCAGCGCCCCATTTCCTCTACAAATTGTTTAACCTCAATACCCCAACAGCCCATGGTCTCCACTGCGAAGGGAACGAAAAGACACTGGGCTTGCAACGGTTCATATTTAAGCCGCTCACGTCATCAGCCGCAGCAGGCGGAGACCGGACCGTATGACTGAGGTGACTGGAGCAATAGTGTTAACGCAAGTAGCGTACCATACGAGGCACTTACCATATCATCTAGCCTCTTGCCATCAGTTCTGCTCAGACCAGGCGGCTCAAGTACGTATGGGTCGTCCGCTGAAACTAAGGCCCTACGAATTATGTCGTTGAGAGCATGGTGCCGCGGGAACCTTCCCATGCATCTACGTGTGGAGGCCAATGGTCATCACGCGATACAACACAATCAAAAGTCAGAAAAACAAAAAATACAACACAACACAATGGTCATCACTCGCTGAGTTGTATCGCGTGATGACCATTTGTCTCCACCGTGGAACCACAGGTGCATACATGGGATTCACACACCCTGCAGCCCAGGTGGAGCGCCACCGCCACCTGCAACGAGTCGCCGCCAAGCAAGGTGCCTAGGTGAGGTGAAGGCAACGCGTGCAACCATGCTCCTGATCCTGACTGAGTTATCGCTCGGAGTCTAGCCTATCTATTATCTTATCTATTTAATGTGTAGCCGAAAGGCCAGTTGTAAAATGTTGGTTCTTGCAGTTTTAAAATGTAGGTACCCTTAAAACTGTAAAGAAGGGCTAGTTTTGGGGGTTTAAAATCTGAAACACGTTTATTTCTTTCTATTGCCGAATTTTAAGATCTACAAGAATTAACTTTTTTCTTTCGTACAATAAATAACTTGCCACCTTATTTTACCTCGAATTTCGACGAATCTCAATAATTTAACTACTGTGGATATCGCAGAGGGAGAATATACCGTGGATATTTACGTCACAAAATATAATTAGGTACTCTCCAAATGTCATGTTTATATGATTCTGCTGGGCGATGATGAGTACAACCAGATATTTTATACATTTTAAGTAAATTATCGACTGCTCATGATGCTAATAGATTATTATTCTTGGTTATCATAAATCGGGACATTTAGCGTTCCGATCAAGTCCAAATCGGGACGCGTCCTCAGACCCCTGAAAATCGGGACGTTCCGCCCAAATCGGGACACCTGGCAACACTATATATAACACACAACCTGTGTGCCATAATATTATGTTTTGTAATTGTCATAACGCTAGGACGATTGGAAGTGGCCTAAAGGTTTTGATCACCGTTCAGTGAGTGAGTCAGTCAGTACCAAAATTAACCATATTCACAGGGTCATATTTCAGGATGTACTGAAGCTTTATCTATGAAATTTGGCATACTGCTTTAGTGGTCTAGTACTAAGAAACCTCTCTCGTTAATTGATTAAAGGGACGAAAGTCCAATGTTATTATTGTGATATATCGATTCTCTGAAGAATAAACGCAGATAACTGCAGTTCTACTACTACCACATCGTTCATATTTATCTCCCTGGTAAATATACCTATAATTGCACTTGATAAGGTGGCTGACCCACCCATCACGTGACAATGGCGCCCACGGGAATAGAAAACCCCTAGACCACCACTACCAGGACGTGTATTTTTTTGTTACTAATACATATTTTTTTTCAGTGCAGAAGGTAAATTCTATGTTAACTTCGCTTTATTTATTCAAGCAATAACATAAGCGTGGTTAATCTTCCAAACGCGTAATAAATACAGCGCGCACTCGAGTCGTGCGTGTCCTTCAAATTGGCTCGCCGCATGACCTTGAGCGAGTCGCTGCGTCGGCCGGCCTACGCCCACGGTCAAGAACCAATCGAGGGCGCGCAGTGACTCCTCACCGCGGCGCCCCCGAACTGCACGGCAGAGCGGGAGCATTATCCGTTACTCCCGCTCCCCCGCACAGTGCACCTCCCGCTTTGCCGCCATCACCTCGTCAACTGGTGAGGTGCCAGCGGCCCAGCACTGTTGCCGCCGGTCGCGCCGTTATCTGCGGCCGGCAGCCCGAACTGCATGGCAGGGCGGGAGCATTTACCCAAACTCCCGCCCCCCACGCAGTGCCTCTCCCACTTTGCCACCATCGTCTCGCCAGCAAAGGTAGCGAAGCGACGGCGACCCAGCACTGCTGCTGCCGGCCGTGAATAACGGCACGGCCGGCAGCAACACACATCACCGAGCAACCCACAGGTGGGTTACTCCCGCCTCGGCCGGAATTAGCCAGAGTAGCACAACTCCCCCACAGAGGAAGGGGAGTGGTCGCTACTCCGTTGCCCAGGATGCACCACGAGGAGGATCCGACCCATTGGGGTCCTTAAGATGTTAGTAGGACCCCGCATCCCGATTAGGGCTTGAATATCGGACGCTTTTTCAGTTCCGGAATTGGGTTTCGATATTGAGTATTTGAATTCCGGAATTCCGGAATTCCGGAACTCAATCAAGTTTCATTTTGTACAAAATAGTAATATGTAAAAAAAGAAACGGAAGCTGGCAGTCCTACGTGATCAGTGATAAACTACTTTGATTCGCAGTAATATTAATTTCTTATTTTAACGTAACCAACTAAAAACCACACGTTTCCTAACTATTGCCTACGGTTGGCCCGGGTAAGCCCTCAGAAGGATGACCCCCAGGATTCCCCACAGACCTTGACTATCACTGCGGCCTCACCTAGGAGGTTTGGGTGCTATCCCGCGTATTTGGGACTTGTTCAGGTGTTATCCCGCATCTCAGGGCGTGTGGCGTGCGTGAAACTTTCACGTCACGGTTTCGTCTTGGGCGTGCTTTTCTAAGGACGGCGATTAGCCCTCCCACCGTCCTCAGGCCCCCGATTATGGAGGCCGAAAGTCTTGGGCAAAGACATGGGGAATTTGGGTGGGAGCGTTCTCTCTCGATCACTTTTCGCCTCATTCACACACAGAAAGACGCAGTGGCGTCCCACTTACTCGCACTGGAGATCATAGCTCGCGCAATGGTCTCCAGCGAGAGAATGTCCACGTCTAGAACTACCACGAGGACCGGGCGCTGTTAAGCCCATGCTGTGCACTCCACTAATGTGAGAAGTACTGTGTCCGCACTGCGTTCCTCGCAGTGCTGGCACTCAGGTGTGATTTCCCGGTGTATTCGTCACAGATACTTACTGAAGCTCCCGTGCCCGGTAAGCATCTGTGATAACCGGTGGGACAGAGCACCCGCACCGTGGCTCCTCTCTAGTCACTCGCCCATGACCGATCTGACTGACTTGATTGCGGCGATTCGGCGATTCCCCCCTTGTGTGATGTGATGCGGCGATTCCGTTTGTTGCTCAAGTCCAGGTCTCCACGGTTTCCTTGTGGAGCTAGAACTGCCGAACCTAGATTTCTGGAGACGTAGGCCTATGACCCCGCTCTAGCGCCTCCTTGCGCCAGAAAAGATTAAATTAGAAATATAATTAATTTATTTAAACAAGGACGCCTCGCTGTCAGATCCTCGAGACATGCCGCCTCTGAGCAACGGACCACGCAGCACCTAATGGTAACCGATGTTCCACAGAAGCGGTCTTAAGACTGATCTCTGCGGAACACCGCACGACGTATCTCGCTGACCCGGCTGGGCCCTAGCCAGCTTGGGTAAGTTATGGCCCTCTCGGAAAGATAGGCCCCGACAATTCGACGGAAGTAGGGAGGCACTCCATGATAAATAAGCACCTCCCTAACGCAGCTCCAGGGCAAGGTGTTGAAGGCGATGCCGGTGTCTCTTGACATCGCCATCGCTCTCAAAACCACCTCTCCCTGCGATGTTACTTCCTCCGTCAGTCTTCTAATGGGCATGATCGCATCCACGATGGAGCGCCCTTGACGGAAACCAAACTGGTTATCCGCCAGATCTGGTCCCACGCGTGTGAGGTGCCCGACTGTGCGCTGGGCAATGATACGCTCAAGGAGCTTGCATACCTAACGAGGTATGCAAGCTCCTTGAGCGTATCATTGCTGGGGAACGACCGATCGGGGATCGGCCGGAGTTGTTCAACGGAGCAACACGATCGGCCGATCCCTGGATGGGTAGACTGCCGACCACCTTGCCTTTCGGATAAGAACCAGTTTCCCTGTCTTCTAGACCTTGGGAATCTGGCCTTTTTCGAGGCATGCACTAAAGAGCCCCATCACTCGAAGCCCAAGAGCCAGGACCCACGCTCGGCCTGGAATGCTGTAGGGTCTAGGGGCACGGTCCCTGCGTAATCTAAGCTGCAGTACAGTCGCCCCTAACTCACCTTCAGTCGAAGTCACTGCAGGCACGTCGTTCTCACTGCAATCAGCGTCGGGCGCCTGAGACGGAGCAATGTGCGAAGGAATATGTTCCTCCGCCTTGATGAGAACAGGGAACCCAGGACCCTCCTCGTTCTGGGTCGGTGGAGCGCCTTGGGGCAATGTTTGCCCCCTAATAATAAGGTACGGGCCCCATAAGTTCCACCAGAACTACTAGAACTATGCTGAGCGAGACCTCTGTCAAACTCTTACAGCGTTTCTATCAAACTTAAATTTAACTCGTAGCATAAGCTAAGTCTAAGTTCGCACTATAAATTGAAGTCTAAATGTAAAAAAAAATACAAAAACGTCATCAATAATACTATTATTATTTAAATAGTATGTTTTCTATCAAATACCATTCATTTTATGGATTTACTTTCTTAGTTGGTTTTAGAAATATCATCAAATAAAATGATTAATATCTCAGTACATAATCGAATTAATTCGTTAATAGAGAAATCCTAAATTATCAACATTGTAGTAATTTAAGGTAGTTAAATTGCATAAGAAGCTTATAATCTACATTTTTGTTTGTAATGAAATTAAGGAAGAAGCGAAAATATATCGTTTTTTTTTTCAATATCGAAACACCGGTATTGATCTTGCCAATTCCGGAATTGAGAACGATATTAGATTTCATCGGAATTCCGGAATTATGTGAATTCCGGAATTCCGGAGTTCAAGCCCTAATCCCGATTTGGATAGGTTAGGTCAGAAGGCTAACCCTTAATCCTTATGGCGGCTGTACACACTCGTCGAGAGCCTCTCGCCGAGAGCCTCGGCCGAGAAGGCTCTCGACGAGAGCATGCCTGTACACACTCGTTAGCTCAGAGTCTCATAGGACTCCCGCGACAATGGACGTGGAAATTGCTGCTGCTGTTTGTTTTTGTACCGCAAGCTATTATTATAATAAAATGTTTATTAAATTTAAAAACGATTATAAACTGATTCCGCTGCAGCTCCAGACTGAATAGAGGCAAAAATTCGCACCCAAGCATCATGAACACATTGCTTATCCTTGTCTTTAACATCCTTCGAATTCCATAAAACGACTTCTATCTGATAGCCGTCAAAAAACTATGATTCGAGTTCTTTAGACCATTTAATGAAATACGTTTGTTCATTAAAACTATCTGCGGGCAACTAAATGAACGAGTGTGTACATGCTCGCTCTCATTTACCTCGCAAGAGCCAACGAGACCCTTTGACTCGGGCGCAAAAACCGACACGCCACCGAGAGCGACCGAGACGAGAACGAGAGAGCGAGACAGGAGCGAGACGAGACGAGTGCGCCCTGTACACACTCGCACTCGGCCTGTCTCGGGGTGTCTCGACGAGTGTGTACAGCCGCCATTAAACGAGCCCTGCGGGAGCGGAGCTCCCGCCTTAACCTTCGTGGTTATTTTTTTTATAAATTAAAATTATAGTTTTGTAATATAAACTATTATTTTAATTTATAAAAAAAATAACCACGAAGGCTAAGGCAGGAGCTCCGCTCCGCCCCCGCCTTAGCCTTCTAACCTAACCTATCCAAATCGGATTGCATTATTTTTAGGTATTTTGATCTAGGTTATTTAACGTTAGGCATTTTAATTTTAGGTATTCAAATACGAACCTCTTCGAACCTAACCCTTCCGACTCGGATTATTTTGAAATTATATATTATATATTTCAAACATTATGGCATTCAAACTTAGAATTTTTTTTTATACTACTTAGGTGGCAGACTAGCTTACGGCCCACCGGAAGGTTGGTAACCGTAGCCTATAGACGTTTGCAACACCAGAGGCGCTACACACGCGCTGCCGACCCGGGCGCAGGTTGTGACGACCCACAGTTGAAATTTTTCAAGCCGCCCTTCAACTTGGCTTAACGACTGTCATTTTACTGACAACCGGGACCAACGGCTTATCGTGCCTTCCGAAGCACGGAAACGCTCGTAAATAAATGTCACAAAGTGGTCCACGTGGTGGTCACCCATCCATATCCGGCCATAGTAAATGTTGCTTACTGCAGTGATCGTTTACAGAACACTGAGTGCGCGGGGCCACGAGCGCTTCTTGAAAGAAGAAATTTAGAACTTATGTCAAATAACCTTATAGATTTTGATGCATTATATATTTTGATTTTCGGTATTTTAACTTTATACATCCCAACCATATGTATTTTGAAATTCTATATTTTGATACGTACCCACTATAATACTCTTAATTAGGTATATTATACAGAGGAAAGATTTGATTGTTTGTTTGCATCGAATAGGCTCCGGAACTACTGGACCGATTTGAAAAATTCTTTCACTGTTGGGAAGCTAAACTCATTTTTAATTTTTTTTTTACGTGAGGGCAAATCCTCAGAGGATGTTATGCCGGACTCTTACCGACTAAAAAACCTCACGTTACGCCTAACAACCTGTGGTTGGGAGTCCCGGGTTAGCCCTCGGAAGGATGTCCCGGGACTCACAACAGACCTACGGCCGCCGCTGCGGCCTCGCCCAGGGGGTGGTTCTGGTGCTATCCCGCGTCTATGGGGGGTTTCGGGTGTGATCCCGCTTTTAAGGGGGCGGCGTGCGTGAGTTGCTTACGTCACGCTGCCGTCATGGGCCTGCTTCTGTAAGGGGGGCTTAACGACTACCATACAATTGGCCCACGGAGCCAAAGGCTTAAATTGTCCCTTACTAAGTACTATAAACCCCAGCTAGCGGAAGATGTTTAACGTAGGGATCATCAACAAATCGGGAAGATTTAAATACATTATTGTAAATTTACAACTCGAGTTTCAAAATATATCACAGTCAAAGCCGCGTTGCACAGCTAGTACATTATTAGTAGCTTAATCAATGAATTCAGCAACAGAGCAGTTCCTATCTTCTAATCCCATAATCTCCACAATTCCAATTAAGTATAAAAGTGTTAATCGGGTACAATCTAATAAAGCCATTGTACTTACTCCAATATTTTCATATTGTCGCCTATGAAAGTGGCCTGTGCCAATTTTATAGCTCATAAATCCGATGATAACTCCTTTGTTTATGGGTAAATTCCCTGTTTAACGACTGGCCATCGACAATTTGTGTTACAAAGCTCTCAAGGAAATTGGCTCAAGTTTAGATGCTCAAGATTGAACAAGCAGGGAAGATATTATCAATTTCTCTCACTCAATTTATACAAAGTCATATAAATGTTATTTTTATAGCATGTAGTTGGTACCGACTTAGGGATGGGGGGGGGGGGGCTTAGAAGTGGGACAATAAGAGACCGGATGCCGAAGTAGCAGTAGGTACTGTTTTAGGCGAGAATCGGCCTACTTCCAGCAAGCATTATTCAATTTTTTTTTAAGAATTTGAAAAAGCGCCTTGTGGAGTCGACTGGTGACCCAAGGGCTGGCAGTTTTCTCGTTCAGAATAGGTATTGCTATTCAAAGGGGGAATGCGGCTAGTCTTTTGGGCACAATGCCACGGGGCCTTATTTAGGTTTAGTTTAGAAAGTAATAATGTAAATATTATTCAAATAAGTGAGTTTCAAAATAATGCGAGTATACATAAGGCGATTTATTTTTACCAAGAGGTTAAAAACAGGACCCTATTACTGATCCTCCGCTGTCGTCTGTCCACGGTAATGTTGTCTGTCTGTCATCAAACTTTGTCTCATGAGCCACATGAATTTTTCACAGATGTGACCTATTTTAGTTGCGGCTATAACAACTAATTCGAACAACAGAAAAATATAAATAGTACGGATAAAATAACATACCTACTTAGTATAATTTTCACTGTAGAATATAAAAGGAAAATAATCTAAATACCGTCACATTGCACACACTTGCAATCCTAAGTAAACAATCGATTAACATTGACATAACAACCCCAGAAATTGTCTGTGTTAGAGCTAGAAGTTGGCGGGTTTTGTTAAAATAGTGTGAAAATAACCTTCTCAATATACAAATTGTAAAACCCTTGACCCACGCTACCCCCAAATAAGATATGACACGATGCGTGAAATAAATAATAGGTATTTTATCGTATGATGATATTATAATACGAGCTCCTTTTTCATACTCTGGAACGGATTTTTTTTTTTTTTTCTTCTTGTTCTTGGACTTTCTCGGTCTGAGAGTATGCCAAAGTCAAGTTAATTTCATTGTGAAAATAATATAAATCATTTTCATATTATGATTCTTCCTATGAGCAGCGTATTCATGTATGTCCAAGTTTGGACTAAGTTCTACTCTAGTAAGGCGGTGGTACCTTACTAGGGCTTGCTGTGGAATTCGTCGCCAACCTAAAAACTCGCGTTTCACTGCGCTTTATCACTTTCCAACACTTTTGCACGTTGTCGAACCTTTATGTTTAATAATCCACCATAAATTACACATAAACACTCAAAATTACACTAGTTTTGAAAAATTATTAAAACACAATGTAATGCTTGTCTGAAAGTTTCCCGCCGAATTCCTGGAACGGATTTTGTACAAAGGAGTTTGTAGTATTTACCTGTTACATGAGCGTAAATTCTAATGTACATCATGTTTTTTTTTTCATAAAGATAGGGAGGCATAATCGCATTACGCGACGCCTACTCCGGCCCAGTTGTATTTGTATGTTGTAGGATAGCCCATTGCCATGTTGTAAGGCACAGGGGCAGGTTATTGCTATCTTTCTTTTTTTTTCTTTATCTGACTACACACGGTAGCGCTGTTGCTAACGACAACTCAGTTCTATCTTCGACAATCTATGCTGTATTTATTTATCTATTCTGGTTTTCTCGGCTTGAGAGAATGCCAGAGTTAAATAACAATTTAAGTGCAAGATTAGGACTCTTTTTCTTAATAATTGTTTTTAAGAGCAGCATGTAGGTATGTCCCAGTTTGGGCAAATTTTCTACTCAAGTTAAGCGATGGTACTGTACTAAGGGTTATCTTTGGAGATCGGTATTACAAAAAAGTCTCATATCACTTCGTCTTATCACTTTCCAACACTTGTGCACGTCGTCGAAACTTTTACGTTTTGCGTTCAAGAATCCACCATTATTAAACATACATACAAATACTCTTGAATACACTAATTTTTTGTACAAGTTCTATCGTATTCGCACCAAAACTGGGTTATTGCTATCTACATACCTATGCGGTTGAAATAGTTAAAACTGCTCATAGGACATTCAACCTGTGTTAGCAACTACCATATTCGTTAAATAAACGGCTACTGACAAAATGGTCACCCATCGCAAAATTAACAGTATCGTACGATGATAGACGAAATTTTCAATTACAGAACGCTAAGCAAATTGAGCTAAGGACTGGATTTTAATGTAATTACATTGGTACTACCTACTTAAGAATATTCTGTTGTATGTGGTATTACACAGTACTTATTATTTAGACGCCGCTGCAGCAAAAATGTTTTTATTTTTCTCACTTACATTCAACAGAACTACTGAGTTGGAAGTTTCATAACAAATGATGTTGGCCTGTATCACTTTCGAGTCATTGCCAATGCAGACAGGCCGGAATGGTGGCTATCTTTGATTATATACACACACAGTGTATAATAATCAAAGGGTGATATCTAATTCTGCACTTCATACACGACAGCCTTAGACCATCTAACACCTAACCATCTAACAGTTAGTTAGATAGTCAAAGATTAGCAACGTTTAGCACTCAGATATTTTAATTGGAAACTTAATTCACAACATCGTTTATTGTACTTTTTATAAACAAAATTGTCGTTGTTTTGAAATCATCTACATTGCATTATTTATTTTGAAAACTCCAAGTCTAAGAATAACCTTACTACAGTTTAAAAAAAAATAAAGTTGGCGCTTCAAGAATGGACTGACGGAAACAAGTAATGTCTTCATGTAAACGTCATTTAAAGAACCTAATTTGTAAGAGACGCCCAGCCCAAGTAATATTAAAGTAATAAAATTATATTTTAATTCATAGCAAAATTACTAGGTACGAAAATATGGAAAATGAATAAAAAAATGTGTACTACTTTTTCCATGTGACCACTTTGTGACATTTATTTGAGCGTTTCCGTGCTTCGGAAGGCGTTACGCCATTGGTCCAGATTGCCAGTAAAATGGCAGTCGTTAAGCCAAGTTGAAGACATTTATAGGCGGCTTGAAAAATTTCAACAGCAGGCAGTCACAACCTGCGCCTGTCCATTGCAACGCGACAATGCGGAAAACGGGACAAATTCTAAAAAAATGGTGAATTGTAGGCATACAATATTCCTCTGCCTACCCCTTGGGGAATAAAGGCGTGACCATAGGTATGTATGTTATTTTTTTTCAGTCCTAATCCGTTTTGTTCAGTATAGATTAATTTAATCCATGTATAAAGCATCACCAGCGAGTACTCATAATAAAGTAACGTACTGCTCGTTCGCTCTAACTTTGCCGCTCGGCTCTATACTAAAGTCGATTTTTTAATTAGACGAAGTAAATTAACAACAACTAATGTCACTTCTTCATACAATGTTGCATATTTTCTATGACGAAGTGACATTAGCTACTGTCAATTTACTTCGTCTAATTAAATATTCGGGTATAAGCCTCTACGCCAGCGGCAAAGTTAGAGCGAACGGGTAGTACGTACGAGTAAGCAGATCGCTCTGCTAGGTGGGAACTTTCTCAGATGTTACCTAATACCTCGGTATTCTCCTTTTACCCCACTAAGCGGATTATTTGCTTCGACAAAAAGCCTTGTTTGTTGTTCCATTTGGTTACCTGTGTCTGTTGAGGTTATTTAAATACTTAGTTAAGTATATTCTATGCAGATCGTGGGGGTAACTTAAGTATTTACCTACTTGTACTATAACTTGTTTTTGTGCTCCATTGCTTGAAAGCATAGATGCTTTTGAGGGATTATTTAATACCAGTTTAGGTTAAAAAGATGTCTACCTACATATTCCGCTCACTATGCCTATCATGATACACATAAAAAACCTCACGTATCCTGCCTAACAGCCTACAGTTGGGAGCCCCGGGTGACCTCTCGGAAGGATATCGCAGGACTCCCACTTGTTCCGGGGGAAAATTGTATCCGAATTTACACCGACTATCGAGTACGAGCCCCAGATATTACATAGAGGGCTCGATGCCGATGTTGACGCCCCCTACCCATAGGCTGAATCCCGCAGGTGGCCCCCTCCGAGGACCGTGAATGCACAGAGCCTCGGATTTGTGAAAGGTGACCTCAAGATCCAGCCGCCGTATTCGACCCACGACTTGAGCAACCCTTGCCGTGGCCTTTAGTGCTGCGTCTCGGTTCGTTGCTCCTAGTGCCGTAACGAGGATGTCGTCGGTGGAACACGTTACGCCGACCCCTGCGAGCAACGGACCACGCAGCACCCAATCGTAACCGATGTTTCACAGGAGCGGTCCTACGACCGATCCCTGTGGAACACCGCACGACACATCTCGCTGACCTGGCCCTAGTCAGCTCACAGTTAAGGTATATAGAGTAGTGCATATACTATTCTTTAAATAAGGTACTAACAAATTTTAAATGACCAACAGGCCTTAGCCGGTTTCGGGAGAATAATTACTTTTCTTAATTGGTAACGAGTTTCGAAAACAGATTGTTTATTCTTATTTGGAAACCAGTTTCAGAGTAAGAAATATTATTCTTATTATTTAGAAACTAGTTTCGAAACTTGGTTTCGTACGCGGCCGAAGGGGAAGTAAAAATACAATGTTGAAAAAAATACGAACTCAATACATTTGGCGTTGATTTTCTATCATGCACAAACAGAGAGAGAAAATATATTACACTATTCTGCAAAGGCTTGCTGGCATCCTAAATGAAACTAACAATCAATATCAATCAATACATATAATAAAATCGTAACAGGTCGCTGTCTGTACATGGAAGATAAATAAGAAAAAATATTATAGGGGGGCTTTATGAACGCAATAGAACCCAAAACAATGATTTTTAGAATTTTTGTCTGTTTGTCTGTATGTCTGTATGTCTGTATGTCTGTATATCTGTTTGTCTGTACGGTTGTGCACGCTAATCTCAGTAACCGCTCAACCGATTGCAATGCGGTTTTTTGTATTGTGTTGGGGTTTGCTCCAGTTAACATTTAGCGTTTGTTTTATGTAAATCGGTTTAGAAATAAAAGAGTTATAACACTTTTAAGAATCAGATATTTTGAAAATTTTAATTGTAGGGGTTTCTTTGAATGTGAGTGAACCTAAACTGGCGTGTTGGCTTAATCATAAAAGAGCTTAATGATTAAGACTATTTTTAAACAATTCAGTCCGCGCCGAAGGCGTGGACTGAATTGTTTTAAAATAGACTTAATCATTAAGCTCTTTTATGATTAAGCAAACAGGGCAGTTTCAGACGCTGCTTGATGACTCTGATGAAGAAATACCTTTCCTTTCATACACCATATGTGACGTAAACGAAGTAGGGCAGTTTCAGACGCTGCTTGATGACTCTGATGAAGAAATACCTTTCCTTTCATACACCATATGTGACGTAAACGAAGTTGCGGGCAAATTTGGCAGACAGGTCCTTATAAATACAAACATTAAGAGAAATACGTACAATTTCTACTCTCATTTATTATTAAAAAGAATGAGTCCGCAGAACAAGATGTTTTCTTTCAAAAGAATAACACGCAATACACCGTACACACCTAATCATGTGCCTACCAAGATGTGGCTGTAATTCAGTCTTGCACGCATCCAATACAAGATGACCTCGCCAACTCTGTGGTATTAAAACAATTTTCTTAGTATTTGTAGCTCAGGAGGTCTTGGTCTACCTTACCCATGTTTCGGAAACTATAAGTATGTTACAACCGCTTTTTATTGCGGACCCGTAAAGTAAGCCCAAGTGGTCCACAAATTGCCACAGTTCGAAAAATAGCTATAAAGTTTAATACTGTATATTACGTACAATCGCACATGTGTTTTTATTTCTTGTCTATAATACTTACGTATTCTGTATTTTATCCGACCTTAAGAAAAATTGTTGTGTTCTTGAAATGTAAGTCTTATGGGACTTTCCGGGCAGTTTAAGTATACAAAGGAAAAAATCTATAACCATACTCTTGGTATACTCATAACCACGGCTATTGTAATACCACCGATATTTTAAAAGGCTAGCAATTTATAACCATAAAAAGAAAAACATAATGTATTAAGTACTAAACCTAAATTTCGGGCAAGTTAAAAAGAAATTGCTTGTTATTGGTCTTCAAAAACAGCACCAATAGATGGAAAGTTTAATCATATGCTTTTGAAAAAGTTTCAGTGTAAATTAAGAATGCCTTTATTCATAAGTTGATGCGGGTATCTATCAACTAACTCTATTATACGAGCAATTTCCTAAATCGCTCTACGAATACACATGGCTCGTAAAGTGAAAACTTCTTGCAAACGGCCCTGCTAATGGCCATTTAGCAAGGAAATGATTGGCAATATTCGTGTCGACTGCTGTTTCGACATTCGATGAATAGAGGTAATGGTAACTCTATGTGAAAGAAAAAATATCATGTTTATGTGATCGATACTAACAAGATAACTCTAGAGGTCAATAAAAACGCACACAACATTTATATGGCCAGGAAAAGCGACATTTGTATGCGGACCTTGCGTAGAAAAATCTCGTCATTTCTATCTTTATTAGGGTACTTGCGACAAAAGAAGTGTTATTGTTCAGGGCAGTGTATAGACATGACGTGTAGAAGCCCCGTCCGTCCGCACGGGGGGGTGAGGCCGTGGGTGCAAGTTCGCGGCAGGGTGCGGAAATGGACGTCCATTAATGGACACCCATATCCGCATCCTGCAGGTGAATCTGAACCACTGCACTGGTGCTCAGGACCTTCTGTACCAGAGCATCAGGCAGTGGTCCATTAACATCGTCGTCGTCGCCGAGCCGTACTGGGTTCACCCGGGAAGCCCGGTGGATCTGGACGGCGTGGCGACCATTTTTGGGGGGACCGGCGCGGACGACTCGCGCCTGGCGGTCATCGCCAGAGGCCCGGGTTGTGTCGCGGCGGAATACGAGGGTGTGGCTGTCGTGGCCGTTTACATCTCGCCGAGCCTCGACCAGCATCAGTTTGAGCTATGGCTCCCTGAGCTGGACGTCGTTCTCGCTGCATGCCGGCCTCGCCCTGTCCTGGTCTTGGTAGACTTCAATGCCTGGTCTCAGGCTTGGGGCTCCCGGGAAACCAGAGACAGGGGGAGGATACTGGAGGACTGGGTCACTACACGTGGCCTAGTCATCCTGAACCGGGGGAATGTCGCAACCTGGACGCGGCGGGGGCTCAGCTCGGTCATAGACGTTTCGTTTGCGACCCCTGAGATCGCCCGCCGTGTCCAGGGATGGCGCGTGGTGGAGGAGGAGGAGACGTCATCAGATCACCGATATATTCGGTTTGACGTCTCCCCTCCACCTAACCTGCCGCCAGCAATTGCGAATCCCCCGGAACCGCGTTGGGCACTCCATCGCCTTGATCGGGAGGCTCTCCTGGAGGCGGCCATCGTGCAGTCCTGGATTCCGACAGCGGACAGGCCTGCCGATGTTGATACCGAGGTGGAGTGGTTCGGGAGAGCCATGTCGCACATCTGTGATGCGGCGATGCCCAGGGCTAGGCCCAGACCGGCGAGGAAACAGGTGTACTGGTGGACGCCGGAAATCGCGCAGTTGCGCGCGGATTGCGTTACCGCGCGCCGCCGGTACACCAGGTTTCGCCGGAGGCGTCGCCGCCCAGACGATGCGGCAGCCCGAGAGACGGAGCTGTACGATGGGTACAAGGAGGCCAAGAGGGCCCTCCAGACCGCCATCAAGCGGTCCAAAAAATTGGGCCGCGAAGAGCTGATGGAGACTCTGGAGCGGAACCCGTGGGGGCGCCCGTACCTTATGGTAAGGGGCAAATTACGCCCTAAGGCGCCCCCACTGACTCAGAGTCTCCAGCCGGAGCGGCTGGAGGAGGTCCTGGACTCCTTGTTCCCATCGAGAGCGGAGGAACACATTTCTCCCCGCATGGCTTCGTCTCAGGCGCCCAACGCGGAAGGCAGCGAGAACGACGTGCCCGTAGTCACCGAGGGTGAGTTAGGGGCGGCTGTACTGCGGCTTAAATCCCGCAGAAACACCGCCCCTGGACCCGACGGCATTCCAGGCCGAGCTTGGGTCCTGGCTCTCGAAGAGCTTGGGCCTCGACTAATTGGGCTCTTTAGCGCATGCCTCGAGAAAGGCCAGTTTCCCAAGGTCTGGAAGACAGGGAAACTGGTCTTGATTCGAAAGGCGGGGCGGCCGGCAAATTCCCCATCAGGGTACCGGCCGATCGTGTTGCTGGACGAGGTGTGCAAGCTCTTTGAGCGCATTATTGCACAACGCCTCGTCGGGCACCTCACACGCGTGGGGCCTGATCTGGCGGATAGCCAGTTTGGCTTCCGTCAGGGACGCTCCACCGTGGACGCGATCATGCGCATTAGAGGCCTGACGGAGGAAGCAGTCTCACAGGGTGAGGTGGTGGTGGCGGTGTCTCTCGACATCGCCAACGCATTCAACACCTTGCCCTGGAGCTGCGTCAGGGAGGCGCTTATCTATCATGGAGTGCCTCCCTACCTCCGTCGAATTGTCGGGGCTTATCTCTCCGAGAGGGCCATAACTTACCCGAGCTGGCTAGGGCCGGGTCGGCGAGATGTGTCGTGCGGTGTTCCACAGGGATCGGTTTTAGGGCCGCTCCTGTGGAACATTGGTTACGACTGGGTGCTGCGTGGTCCGTTGCTCAGAGGGGTCGGCGTAACATGTTACGCCGACGACACCCTCGTTACGGCGCGGGGAGCAACGCACCGTGCCGCAGCACTTAAGGCCACGGCAGGGGTTGCTCAGGTCGTGGGTCGGATTCGGCGGCTGGGTCTTGAGGTCGCCCTTCACAAATCCGAGGCTCTGTGCTTCCACGGACCTCGGATGGGGCCACCTGCGGGATCCAGCCTACAGGTGGGGGGCGTCAGCATCGGCATCGAGCCCTCGATGAAGTACCTGGGGCTCGTACTCGATGGCCGGTGGAACTTCGGACATCACTTCCGAAGTTTGGTCCCAAAACTGAGGGGAGCATCGGCCGCACTCGCGCAGCTGATGCCCAACATCAGGGGACCCAACGCTCCCTACAGGAGGCTGTACCTTGGGATCGTGCGAAGCATAGCCCTGTACGGGGCTCCCGTATGGGCGGAGACCCTGACGGCCAGCAATGAGGCTAGACTGATGAGCCCGCAGAGAGTGATGGCCGTCAGGGTGATAAGAGGATACCGCACGATCTCCGGTGAGGCGGCATGTCTCCTAGCCGGGACCCCTCCATGGGACCTGGAAGCGAGAGCCCTTGCGTCACTGTTCAGATGGCGCAAGGAGGCGCTGGAGCGGGGCCAAAGGCCTGCGTCTCGAGAAATCGAGGCCCAGCGGACCTTGCTCCACCAGGAAACCCTGGAGACATGGAAGATGCGACTTGAGCAACCAAAGGGGGGATTCGCCACAATCGCGGCCGTCAGACCGGTCATGGACGAGTGGCTGGCGAGAAGACACGGTGCTCTCTCCTACCGGTTGACACAGATGCTTGCCGGGCACGGTAGCTTCGGTAGGTATCTGTGGCGAAAACACCGGGAAACCACGGCCGAATGTCAGCACTGCGAGGACCGCAGCGATGACACGGCGCTCCACACGCTGGTGGAGTGCACGGCGTGGGCACAACAGCGACAGGTCCTCGTAGTGGGTCTGGGCGTGGACACTCTCTCGCTTGAGGCCATGGTGCGAGCCATGCTCTCCAGCGGGAGTAAGTGGGACTGCGCCGCCTCTTTCTGCGAGCAGGTCATGCTCGCGAAGGAGGCGGCGGGCCGGGTGCGGGAGAGAACTCTCCCACCCGAGTTCCGCAGTCGGCGCCCTGGGCGCCGCCGACGCGTCTTCGCCGAGGACTATCGGCCTCCATGACCGGGGGTCTGAGGACGGTGAGAGGGCCGCTCACCGTCCTTACAGAAGCAGGCCCATGACGGCAGCGTGACGTGAGCACTCACGCACGCCCCCCCTTAGAAGCGGGGTCACACCCGAAACCCCCCATAGACGCGGGATTGCACCCGAACCACCCCCTGGGCGAGGCCGCACTGGCGGCCGTAGGTCTGTTGGGAGTCACGGGACATCCTTCCTGAGGGCTTACCCGGGGCTCTCAACCATAGGCTGTTGGGCGTTACGTGAGGTTTTTTAGTCGGTAAGAGTCCGGCATAGCATCCTACGAGGATTTTCCCTCACGTTAAAAAAAAAAAAAAAAAGACATGACGTGTACTCCTGGACTATTTTTTTTTTATGATCGTTTGGAAGGTACTTCACATAAATGAAGCAACTAATTAGTACTTCATTACAAATATGTATAGTTTTTTTTTGTTTACGTGAGGGAAAATCCTCATGGATGTTTTGCCGGACTCCTACCGACTAAAAAACCTCACGTTATAACCAACAGCCTATGGTTGGAGGTCCCGGGTAAGCCCTCGGAAGGATGTCCCAGGACTACCAACAGACCTATGGCCGCCTCTGCGGCATCACCCAGGGGGTGGTTCGGCTGCTATCCCGCGTCTTTGGGGGGTTTCAGGTGTGATCCTGCTTCTAATGGGGGGCGTGCGTGAGTTCTTCACGTCACGCTGCCGTCATGGGCCTGCGTCTGTAAGGACGGTGAGCGACCCTCTCACCATCCTCAGACCCCCGGTCATGGAGGTCGATAGTCCTCGGCGAAGACACGTCGGCGGCGCCCAGGCCGCCAACTGCGGAACTCGGGTGGGAGAGTTCTCTCCCGTACAAATATGGATAGTGACAGTACCTTCCCTCCTCTTTCAATAGAGGTCTGATAGCTGTCGCTTCAACTATTGCCTAAAAGAAAAACCAAATCACAACTACTCCTCAAGCAGCCAATTAAAGTGAAAGTTGGAAGTTACCGGAAATATAATTCAGATAAAAACCATAATCCATCGATATTCTAGAACATTCTTAATGCAAAACCAGTTTATATCGGTGTTTTATGTTTATTTATATCATGCAACGCGAATGTTTAAAAGTTCTTGCTAGATTAGGCAAGATCCTTCCAAAAATTCAAAAGATTCTTTTATTCAAACAAAATAAAACCACATGATCTCTACTTATCGGCAAAGTGCCGAGCGCCACGGGTAACTCCTCCAGGATATAGGGAGATCCAAAAGATAAATAAGTCAATTGATATACAAACTGAATCTTTAATTTTTTCCTTTAAATAGGTATTACCAAGACTTGACACTAAGATGGAATAAATATTATAATCATATTTAGTCGCCATTTTCTTGATCCTTTTTGATCATTTTTCGCAGAACAATCTGCGTAACAAAAATGTAATCCGAAAAAGCAATCATTGCTTTTCAGGCAACACAACAATAAGGTTTCAAATGAAGCAACCCGTCAGAATGTTTAGTTTCCACTCTACTAGCATTATAAATAAATATAAGGTCGTACTTGATTTTTTGGTTAAACAAAGACATAAAAGCGCTGCAAAAATATTATTCAAGCCGCGGACAGCGCCAATGAAGCAATTTGCATAGATGTATCATGAAAATAATGTACTTTACAATGAAACCGTATTTAGCATATTGCGGAAAATGGCACACAGAAATTAAATCTGAATGTAAATCCCGGTAATAACGTTTAACGACGGTATACGCTTGCCTTGCCCATCCAGACAGTCCCTCTTTGTGTTTTAACTTAAATGTGATTCGTCCGAAATCTGCTATTATAAAAACCCTGAGGTTATAAGGATAATTAAACTGTGGAAACGTTTTCAGACTATACCTGCTGTCTTGGTTTGTTTTGATTTAAGTATCTACTCTAGATTTTGTTATCATATCTGATAATATTTTATGAAATATTCCACATGTAGTGGGTATGAAATATTCCACATGATTTATGAAATACCACGTCATTAGTTAGAAAATCGTTTGAATTTAAGAAACACAAAAGTAATTATTATTGGTATAAGTAATATTATTGGCGGCGGTCCATCTCAACACGGCGATGGGCTCACCACCTGTCACGTGGGACCGAATTGTACACGGTGAAATGTGGGCCGTTATAGGCCTCTGCCTACCCCTTCGGGGATAAAGGCGTGAGTATATGTATGTATGTATGTATGTATAAGTAATATTCGTATCGCTGCAGACCACTTTATTATTATTGAATTATTTTTCTTTTGAACCCTATTGTCCATTTCAACACGGCACTATGCTTACCGTTCTACTCAGTTGAACGAAAAAAGAGTTTTTTTTTTATTATTTATGATGTAACTTATTAGTTACCTCATAACAATTACAATCTAGCCGTGAGGCTAATAAGTAATTTAAATTTAACCTAACCTGCTAAAACTTATATAGTATAAAATGTGTCCATCGGCACTTTTCTTATTGTCTCTAGTTATTATAATAATAAGTCACTCTGTTCTTGTGTTCTTCAAATATAGCACTCACTGCACTACTTTACACTAATTTCACTAAACTAGATCAAAAGGCTTAGTCCTTTTCAGTCTCCTTACTATGTTCGTGGTGTCAAGAAGCTGGATTGCCTCGACATTCACATGTTTTAGAAGTCTTTGTTCGTGAGCTTTGGCAACCAACGAAAAAAAAGTGGTGAAAAATATGGACTTATAGTTTACCTCTGCCTATCAACAAAGTAAACATACATTACGTAACATCGTGCCTGTTTTCCAACGGGGTAGGCAGAGACTATGGCTTTCCACTTGCTACGATCCTGACATATCACTTTCGCTTCTTCTACTTTCATAAGTGTTTTCATACATGCTCTCTGATTAAGGGTACTTTTGAACTGGCGTTTTTTTTCAAAAGGTCTTCAAATAGGTCAGCATAAGTGCGTCGCGGTCGACTCCTTCCAGATTGTCCATCCACTCTCGCCTTATAAATCTCTTTAGTCAGTCTGTTTTCATACATTCTCTCCACATGTCCGAACCATCTGATCATCCCTCTCTCTATCTTAGTCACTACATCTTCTGTCAAGCCACAATGTTCCCTTATCACACAATTTCTTTCTATATCCATCAATGTCACTCCAGCTATACTCCGCAAACTTGTCATTTCCACTGCATTAATTTTACTTTCATGCTTCTTCTGCCACACCCAACTCTTACTGCCATGTACAAGTGTAGGCACAAGCACTCCTCTATGCACAATCATGTACTGACTGCTAAAAATGGCTTGAATTGCATCATTCACTTGATTACCTGCCAAAACTCTTCGTTCAATATCATAGTCACACTTTCATATCTTACAAATTTTGACTTTACTTGTTCCACTCTTCGCCCTCCGATGAAAATTTGGTAAATCGTCATATTTTCCTAACCATTACTTTCGTCTTGTCTACTTTCACTTTCATCCATATACTTTTAAGCGCATAATGCATTATGTTAACCATGAACTGCAACTCCTCCGCCGATGAAGCTAATATCACCTGATCGTCCGTGTATAGAAGGCATTTGACGGTCAACTCTTCCATTTTTAAACCATACGCACACTCTTGCAGTTCTTTCAAGCAACTGTCCATGTATAGGTTAAACTGACACGGTGACGCTACACGACCTTGTCTCACACCATTTTCAATGTAAGAAGAGGACGTGCAAGCTCCGTTTATCCTGACACAAGCACTGGAGTCTTCATACAGAGATTTCAGTGCTCGTATCAAGGTCCCGTTCACTCCATACCTGGACAGTGCTCTCCACATTCCATTCATCACCACATGCAGCAGATTTTTTGTCTTTTTGCCAAGACCTTTTCAGCTACGCATCGTAAGGAAAATACCTAATCCGGGCATCCCTTTCCTTTCCTAAATCATACTTGCACATCCCACATTTTTCCTTTCGTTTCATTCATCACTCTTTTTCTCATCACTTTCGCAACGGCATAAAGACGTGTCTAATTTTAATGTAATACAAACCCCGTATTAACTTACTTTCCCGGAAAATAATCCAAATCTCCAATCTCTCAGCAATAATCCAAACGATAAACAAGGCAGTTCAATCTTGTAAAACAATTTTGCTTGGTCACCCAGCTGCGTTGTCACATCTCATTAATGGCAATTATTTCCTGATCCGCTTTAGAACTTAATCTCTCGCTAATGCTTTTAAGAGCAGCATTTCTCGAAACAATTATTATTGTCATATTACAGAGACATTTTCTGAACGGCTTAACATGGCTGGATACATAAATCTTCTTTGGGGTAAAACACAAACTATATAATTTGTTTTATTTTCTTCTCGAATTCGAATGTCGATTCAGAAATATTTATAAAATATTTTTGTGTATATTATATTTTAGTCGGTATAATATGATGACCATAAATGTATTTCGTAAAGTTTATTTGCAGTTGATTCTACTCTATCTTATGGTTCATTTCAGTTAGTTTATGTTAGCACAAGCTGCCGTCGTTCCCCTGTCGATCTAAAGTTGGTAACTATTTGGAGATGAATCTTAAATAGTCCCTTTTTATAGAAACAAACACAGAATAAATCCTAAAAACCGTCCATAATTTAGGTATACTATTTTAATTCATTAAAACGCAATAGTATATCGCTCTATTTAGCTGCATAATGCAGTATCTACGTTTTTTTTATTATACCACTTAGGTGGCAGACAAGCATACGGCCCACCAGAAGGACCGGTGGTCACCGCAGCCTATGAACGTTTGCAACACCAGAGGCGCCACATTCGCGCTGCCGACCCTGTAAAAACCTTGTCAGACCCCTTTTGAAGAACCCCATAAATATTAAAAATAAAATATTATCTTTGGCATACGATTATTAGGCAGGTATAACAGCAACATTTCATTGTGATGTACAGCGAAAACTAGGGTAATTACCTAGTCACGTCTTTATGAATATTACCAACATTTAAACAGACCCACTTTACAACGAAGGCACGAACAATACTTAAAACCTTTGAAAACTATACCTGGTTACGAGTTTTAAGCCAGTAAAGCTGGTTTTATGGTATTTTCCGTGTACTAAGATTTTAAATACTGACAAGAAACGACTTTTCTACTTACAAGTAGAATAACTATTTTAAAAACTAAAAAACTATCGCGGCTCCTCCTGTGTGAAATTTACTTTATCATGTAAATGTATTCTTTTGGAAAGAAAATGATAAACATGCTATGTCAAAATAGGCTATTCGCGAACACAGGAATCGATGTGTAGGCGCGAGATCACGAGACAAAAGATATTTCACTAGTAAACTGTTGTCTTCGCTTTCAAATCTTACAATTTAGAATTGCGCCCTAGGTGCAAATTCTCGATCATACTACTTGAATGCGTAGAATGGAAATTAAAATAAACTTTTCTAAACATTATTTAAAATTTGAATTCTATTAAGGAAAATTAAAAAAAATACTCAATCTCAACGTACTTGAATAAATTTTCACACCTTTCACAGTGCCAGTAACAAAAACAAACTTGTGTCATAATTCATAGAGACCAGTCTCTCGCTGAATAACAATGGGATGAAATTTATTACTCGATGAACAGTGAATTTTTATTCTTCATAGAAAATCTACAATGGGAGGGTTACTCGCGTATATCTCCGAAATAATTTGCGTGACTGTATAAATAGTCTACAAAACTGGAATGTATTTACTTTATTTAATAATAATCGTGTCTCTCTATATACTTGGCCGATCACTAACTGCATAAAACATAAAGCATTTTTTTAAAATGTACTTACTATCTGCAATACTGTTTCGATGTTATGGAGTTATTTCTCTTAGTAACTTTGCCATTCTTACTTGGAGTATTAAGTGACAGACTTAAATTTGATTTCATTGGTACAGCATACTATCAGGCACTATATGGACACAGATTAAATAATAGTTATTACGTTTAGGTAACGATTTCAGTTACTGCATCCCGTCCAAATGTTTCCTTTTCTGCAAACGCCGCTATAAGTTTTCCATTCATTTAATAGACAATGATGAACAGGTTAAAATTGAAAATACTAATACATGACTCGAATATTATTTTTCCAGTCTCTTATTCGGTGGCCTAATGAGTGGCGTAAACTTGATTCTATTACTTGGGTTGAAAATAACAAGAACATGGACAATATTTTGATTTTTCTGTATTTACAAACAATAGTAAAAAAAAATCCTTGAAGATTATTTTTGAAAAGCAATTAGTAGATAATTATGCTAACTGATCATAAATTTTAAATATGGAAAAAGAATTGGTTTCGAACAGGATTCGAACCTACATCTTCTCGCATACCATGCAAGATCCTTAACCAATTAGCCACGGAAACCTACTCGGAACCTCGGATAAGGTGGAAAATTTGGTTGGTTCCGAGTAGGTTTCGGTGGCTAATTGGTTAAGCATCTTGCACGGTGTGCGAGCAGATGCAGGTTCGAATCCTGCTCGAAACCAAATTCTTTTTACATATTTAAAATCCTTGAAGGTATAAGAACTTTTTAGGTAGGCAGGTAACTCCGATGGGACCATTGAATTTATTTCTAGTTCTTTTTGTAAGACAAAAATGATAAAGATCATACTAGCGTCGTGTTTCTTCGTTTTCTTTTAATAAAACTAGGATATGGGTTTGTTTCACATAACAACTTGGGGTCGAGATACCCCTGGAGATCTCTTCCATTGTAAATCTTTTCAGACACATCATTATAATTTAAAGCTTCGCAGACTCGACACCAGTGGTAAGATTTAGTTCCAAAATATCCATGCTCATTTACAGCAGCAAAGTCATTTCTCCAACTATGTAAGGTATTAAAAAACTCTTTATTTTGGCTTATATTCAGAATATCAGACGCTATTGCTTTCATTTTGGTTTCGTTTTTAACACTAGACATAGGGATGTACAAATAAGAGTTTGGTGGTAACAGGGCTTGACAATCAGATCTCGAAACCCCCATTATTATCGGTATGGCACCTTTCGAATAAGCATGGTACCATATTTTTTCCGTCAGATATTCACGACACTGAGAGTTTTCTAATACCAAATAGAATAAGTACTCTGATATTGGCTCGCAGTCTGCTCTAAAATGTCCTGGACAGCTGAAAACGTATAAAACACAGTTATTTAGTAAATTTGGGTGAGTAATCTATTTTTTTTTTTTCGTTTTAAAAGTATCATTTATATTTAGGTAGTAACCTAAGTATCATGGGAAAATTGAATAAGTAATGATTCTGTGTATCACTGAATTGAAAAAAAATCCATCTTAATTTATAAAATCGTGGACGAAAATTTGATATCGCAACATTACTAATTGTTCGTCACAAGGCTGATTGTGCATTATTCACTTTCCAGAAATGTCTTGGTATGTATACGGATCTTTTAATGCCTGAAAAGGTTCTTTCAAAACTTCAACCAAAATCTGTCTTTCGCAGTCAGTGCTGCTCTAATTGTGCTAATTGCTTTTGTAAGTTACAATTAGTCTTACTATACCACGTTGGCCGAATTGATTCAGAATTTTGCAGCAAATATTCCTTCGCCATGGCCACCGCACCTTGTGCTCGTGCACCAGTTGAGAGTGCGGCTAGTATAGGCTTCGAAGGTCTTAGTAAGACCCCAATGATACCTACATAATATAGTCATACTCCTATCCCTAAAGGGATAGGCAGAGGCACAAAACCACGCCCACACTTCACCTTATAGTTTTATGTCCCACGTAAAAGGTGGTGAACCCATTGTCGTGTTGAAATGGACAGGTGCAGGTTGTGACGACTCACAATTGAAACTCTTTCAAGCCAGTCATAAAGCTGCCCAAACCGTTGAGCAGGTTTGTGGGGCTTTATGGGTGGCTGACTGTCATTTCACTGACAACCGGGTTTCATTTCGAGTTTTCCTTCTCTACGCAATGCTTTGTGAAAGTGAAAGTGACCCGAGTGATAGTTAAATATAAAGACTATTTAAGATAAAGAAACAATACCCAGCTTTCAACAAAAAGTTAGCTAGTTCATCCATACTCGTATACATAAAACACCTATCTTTTCCAATGGGGGTTAGACATTTTCCCATTACGTACCTATATTTATACGTTTCGTTCATGGAACACGATCCATAAACATCAACAGGAATATGTTTCTGCAAATCTTGTATGAAGTCCGTTCTGTACTGAACTCCACAATTGGACATTAGTATCGTAACCAAGACGTCCCGTCTTTTTTTCTTCCAATTGGGAATGATTGTAGTGATGTCGTCCAACTCGCCGTTCTTTAGAACAGAATCGTCAAGAGCCACTGTGCGCCCATACGGGACTGGTATGTCTGCGTCACTTCTGTAATTAACATATTTATAGATAGGTAGGTACTCCCAAATTATAAATAACAGTTTACACAACAATTTAAAAAAAATAAGCAGAGAGTTTATTCCTTGATTTCTAAATTACTTTTTACACTCTAGTTAGACAACTACAACAAGAACATATTGCAGCTGTGAAAAATCGTCAGTTAAACAAATCGGCAATAGCAGAACACCTCGATTCGGGCATTAATCACTGGATCGAACTTCACCAACCGAAAGTCCTCTCCACTGATCGCCATTATTATCCACGTATGGTGCGTGAAGCCATTGAAATCAGAAAACACAAAAAAATCAATAGGGATGATGGATATAAGCTCTCCGGGATGTGGAATTCAGTGATTAATAAACTTGAACGTAAAACTGTGCCAATTAAAACTGACGTAGTGAGTGTAGTGTGTCGCCGGCCTTATCCTTCGTTGTAATAACAACGGAGGGTAGTTCGACAAGAAATAACTTCGTGGTTTTTGTCGATCCTCGCCTCAGTCCAACCGCGACCACGGGCGCTGCAACGTGCTTGAAACATCGGTAAATGTAAGTAACAAAGTATTTCGCGTGAAGTCCCGAATTCTATAAGTATGAGTGTTAAAAACCGCGATAGTTTAAAAATAACGTGTGACTAATTTTAAAAAGGTGAAATATGGGCATATAATATGCCTCTACCTACCCCTTCGGGGATAAATGCGTGTGCCATATGTATGTATGTATGTATTTATTCCTGTAGGTATGCGGTAGACGCATAGTGGGTACCTACCTACGTACTACCCGTTCGCTCTAACTTTGCCGCTGGCGTAGAGGCGTATACCCGAATTTTTAATTACACGAAGTAAATTGACAGTAGCTAATGTCACTTCGTCATAGAAAATAAGCACAGAGCATCGCGCGCCTTTACAGAGGGAGAGGCCAAAGCTGGCAAACCCCCTCTGGCAATAATTTGACATATTGACGACTAAAAGTGCCCAGTTACATAAAAACTATTTTTTGAAGTTTCTTTCACTAGACTAAGTCTAGTTGACAGCGTGAGCGGTTGAATTGTCATTTTATAAAAATGATGAAATAATTAGATATTAATACAAAAAGAAATGTGATTAAAGAAATCTGAAGAAAAATGGCATTATCTTGTGTAAGTAAGTAATTTTATAAGAAGTTATTATTATTTACACCTATTTAAACGTCTATATAATATTCAGATTTGTTTAGCAACTTTACCGGACGTCACATCAATACATGGATTGGTTGAGCGACTTGGGGTGATATGACACAAAATGTATCATGTGTGTGTGAAATTTATGAGTGTATTGTTTAAAGTGTATATATAGGCTTCGTATTGACAGTCGATTGCTATTGTAGTGCGAGTCTAAGAAAGTGTGGGTGAGGAAAATTTCCCCCCGCCACCCGCAAAATATGACAGACAAATTTGTACCGAGCAATCGTTCTATGCCGTCTCCCCTTAGACAGTTCGCGTTGCTCTATGAAAATAAGCAACATTTTATGAAGAAGTGACATTAGTTGCTGTCAATTTACTTCATCTAATTAAAAATTCAACTTTAGTATAGAGCCGAGCGCCAAAGTTAGAGCGAACGAGTAATACGCCCATCATATTCGGGGAATTGATCAAAATATAGAAAATTCGTCTAATAATAATAAACATTCACGGATATTTTCACACAACGCTATCTGATCCCAAAGTAAACTAGGAATAATCTGCTTGTATTATGGGTATCAGACCACGGATATACACTTTTAAATACATACGTATCATACATTGAAACACTCAGACTATCGAGTCAAACATTTATGGATTACTCACGTTTTGTTCTGCGGTGGTCGATCGACTGGAATTTAAAATCCAGTCGATCGACCACCGAACTCACGACCTCGTGATCCGTAGGCACGAGGGAGTCATAGTCTAATCTAAATATATACTTATCACAAAAAATGAGAATAATTCTAACTTTGAAACTAATCAAAATTTATTTAGTACTGTTTCTTACCTGAAAGTCATAGACCAATTGAAAACATTTTCGATATCTTTCAGTTTTACTTTCTTTTTCGCTAATGAGAAAGTATTGCTAGGTGATTCATCGTTCAGAAATATCCACCTTTGTTCACGGTTTCTCTTCTTTACTTCAGGAATAAGTCCACGCTGTAAATGTACCACTACTGCATCTGCTGTTTCCAACTTGTCATCGTCTCCGGTGAAAATACAATTTTTCACACTACATTGTGACAAAGGGTTGCTGCTGTGGAAAGAAAATCATGTGTTAATAAATTATAGTCATTTCACATTTGTTGTTACAGCTTACAGCGGCTACAGAAATAGGTAGGTAGTTACCTACTTACATCATCTGTAAAAAAATCATCTATCTAGCTATCACGGTTCCTGATATCCAACTTCGTGACGGACAGACAGATGGATGGCGAAGTCAGTCTCATGAATAGGGTTCCGTTTTTACCCTTTGGGTACGTAACCCTAAAAAAGCAAGTGCTGAAGCGAACACGCTTATAAAACGATACCACGATTTTTCAATAATACTTTTCTAACCGTGATATACATGATTCAATATGATTCTTTTTGAGTGATTATATTAATAAAGGACACGTATCGAAGCGAGAAGCATAATCTTAGATACTCATTTATCCATATATAGGGTTCCGTAACCAAAGGGTAACCCCCCCCCCCCCCCCCCCCTTAAATCCCTTTGGTAAACGGGAACCTATTTTTGAGACTTCGCCGTCCATCTGTCTGTCTTTTCGTCACGAGGCTGTATTTCATGATGATTTCATTTCTGTGGCATCGTAGCTCCCAAACGGATGAACCGATTTTGATTCTGTTTCTTTTGTTTGAAGATGGGTTAGGGGAGAGTGTTCTTAGCTATGTTTTATAAAATCGGTGTAGCCCTTCGAAAGATTTGAGGAGTGGAATGTCTTTCTAATTCTGTAACCACATTCTGCGCAATTCGCATTAGCTCTGAATAATTGTTGAAAGACTATACGTATGATGATATTAAAAAAAACCAATAAAAAGCAAGAAATAAAAATTAAATTAAAAAATTAAAAACCCCTGACTCATAAAAAAAGAACAATAAAAAAACCCATAAAAAGTAAAAAACTAACTATTATATTATGACCTATCTAACCTAAGAATTGAACCTTTATTATTATTATAGGTAGCTATATTATTTACGTACCTATTCATATTTTTTAACTAACAGTTTGACTCGTCGGGGACCGCTCACCTAATCATAACCTAATCCCTTTTTAATTCATCTAAGACCTAATCGTATGTCTGTCTCGCAAGATCCTACTGTAAGTAGATGTTTTGCGCGTCCTCGTTGAATATTTTTGAAGTTCCTTGATATGCTCAATTATTAAGGTATAGAGCGGCCCCCCCGACGAGACAAACTGTTAGTTAAATAATATTAATACGTAAATAATATAGCTACCCATAATAATAATAAAGGTTCAATAGGTACTTAGGGTAGCTAGGTCATAATATAATAGTTATTATTTAACTTTTTATAGGTTTTTTTATTCTTCTTTTTTTTGTGAGTCGGGGGTTTTTAAATTTTTAATTTATTTTTTTCCAATTACTACGGAACCCTCCATGCGAGAGTCCCACTCGCACCTGTGCGGTTTTTTTAGCAAATTTTAACACCTACCGTCTACTAATATTATAAATGTGCAAGTTTGTGATTGGATGTGAGTGTGTTTGGATTATTGTTACTTAATGTACTTGTACAAATATCGGTAAACTGTAATATCCATCGAAGTCATTATCTAGCAACAATACTAGAAAAATTGTTTGATCAGGCGCTATTATTAGAATGGCCCATTATATTTTATGATGAAATGAATAAACATGACACAATTCTCATGTACTTATAACTAACGTTTATAAAACACTTGAGTCAATTTTGTTTATTCGAAATGCTCCGGTCACAACCTGCGCCTGTCCATCTCAACACAGCAATACTAAAACACTTGAGTCAATTTTGTTTATTCGAAATGCTCCGGTCACAACCTGCGCCTGTCCATCTCAACACAGCAATACGGCTCACCACCTATTACGTGGGACAAATTCTAAAAAAGGTGAAATGTGTGCATATATAATACGCCTCTGCCTGCCCCTTCGAGGATAAAGGCGTGACCATATATGTATGTATGTATGTACGTATTGCTCTGAAATTTTATCTGTTACGGTTCACGCTCGAAACACAATCAATTCCACAGAAATCAGAAAAGAAATTCTGATATCTGTGATCAATTCTAATGAAATTTCGTGCAAAGATAGAGTAGAAAGCTCGGGAATGACAAATATTATCTTTTATCGTGAAAGAGAAAAAGATGTTAAAAAGATCAAAGTTGGTATCGGGAAACATCATCACGCGAGTAAAGCTATGAGTAATAGCTAGTTAACAATAATATCTATTTTTTATTTGGTACATTGGTTCATCATCACGCCTTTATCCCCGAAGGGGTAGGCAGAGGCACATTATATACCCACATTTCACCTTTTTATAATTTGTCCCACGTAATACGTTGTGAGCCGTATTGCCGTGTTTAATTGGACAGGCGCAGGTTGTGACTGCCTGTTGAAATAAAGCCTGCAACTTGGCTTAACGACTGCCATTTTACTGGCAACCGGGACCAACGGCTTAACGTGCCTTCCGAAGCACGGAAACGCTCAAATAAATGTCACAAAGTGATCACATGGATGGTCACCCATCCATGGACCGGCCATAGTGAAAGTTGCTTACTGCAGTGATCGTTTACAGAACACTGAGTCCGCGGGGCCACGAGCGTTGGTACATTGTTATTTAAAATTTACAAACTAATCAATGAATTATGTTATGTAGTAACATAATGTTAGTTAAAAGTTGGCTTCAAAGCAGTAAAATTTTACGACACCACCATGTTAAATATCTAATTCCTATGTATGACAATTATTCTAAAAATACGTACCTACTTAAGATATCGTGTATATGCAAGTTTGTGAACAAAATAACTTCATCGCTATCCTATAGTAATGTAACAATATAATGTCTGACTCGGTGGCGCAGGCAGTAATGTAAGAGAACTCGTTTTGATACTATGGACATTTTAAGACTACCTGCCTCAAATTTGGGTATGCTAACCAATCTACGTAAGGTAGTCGTATAATTATACATACATTAGATCACGCCTATCATCCCCGAAGGGGTAGGCGAGGTATATATTAGAAATTGTCCCATGTAATAGGTAGTTAGTCGTATTGCCGTGTTGATATGGACAGTTGCAAGTTGTGACTTCCTGCTATTGAAATTTTTCAAGCCGCTCATAATGGTCTTCAACTTAGCTTATCGAATGGCAACCGGGACCAACTGCTTAACGTGCCTTCCGAAGCACGGTAACGCTCGCAAATAAATGTCACTAAGTGGTCAAGTGAAAGTCACCCATCCATAACAGGCCATAGTAAATGTTGCTTACTACGGTGATTATATACAAAACACTGAGCCCGCGATCTGCGATCGCTTCTCGTATAATATTACCTACTGCCAAACAAACTATAACTACTAATACTGATGACAAAATAATCCTACGGTACCTATAGGCTCGCGGCCGAGGAGAGGTTCAGGGCGCCGATTCTCAACCGCACGATATAAATGCGTGGACATTTCACCCGAAAATTTCCGTCCACGCATTCACGTCGTATGAACCGAGAATTGGCGCCAAATTGCGACAATCGTATTCAAGAGGCAGATGTACAGAGGCAGATGTACCAAATGATTACCGTAGTCAGTTGGTAAATGTGATTTCATAACGATACATTAAATCAGCAAATTATTCGTTGATTCCCGTGACTTCACTTACGCAAGACGCATCTCTACTAATATTATAAATGCGACAGTAACTCTGTCCGTCTCTCTGTGACGATTTCACGCCTAAACCGCTTAACCAATTTTGATGAAATTTGGTATATTTAGAGATAGTTTGAGACCAAGGAAAGGTCATAGGCTACTTTTCAACTGACTGCGCAAAAGGAGGGCAATGATTTACGCGATAACGACTTCTACGCGGACGAAGCCGCGGAGAACAGCTAGTATGTGGAACCTTACGATTATATTATAGTGTATTAAACACGACATTTAAAAAAAAATAACGAACAATCACTTTTGTCTCATACAACGTTGGACCCTGGGAGTTAAGTCCCATTATTGTTTGGGTAAAAATAATATTTTTTTAGAACGGAACTACTTAAAATACTTACGATGCAAATATTCCTGAACAAAGTCATGCATTTCCAAACATAACTTCACCTTAAATGAAATAAAAACCGGCCAAGTGCGAGTAGGACTCGCCCATGAAGGGTTCCGTAGCAGCAAGTAACATAATATAAAAGTTCTTGTAATTCACTGTAACTTTCATTGATGTTTTAACACGTTCGCAGTGGTAGTGATTTTTCTAGGCGAAAATTGCGGTTTCTGACTTATTAAAAAAAACTGCCAACTCGATCAGGTTCAAACCAATTTTCGTTGGTAGATTTTATGGCAATGTACATCATATATTTTTTTTAGATTTATCATTTTCTTAGTTTAGAAGTTAGAGGGGGGGGGGGGGGGCACATTTTTCTACTTTGGAAGTGTCTCTTGCGCAAACTCTTCACTTTAGAAAAAAATATGTTAGGAACCTCAAACGCATTTTTGAAGATCTATCTATAGATAACCAACACGTATGGGTTTGGTTAAAAAAAAAAACCAAAAGTAACTGCGTTTTTTCTAGTTTTATATAAAAATCTTGATGCGGTTTACAGAATACATCTACTTACCAAGTTTCAACAGCATAGGCCTTATAGTTTCGGAGAAAAGTGGCTGAGACATACGGACGGACAGACAGACAGACATGACGAATCTATAAGGGTTCCGTTTTTGCCATTTGGCTACGGAACCCTAAAAAGGAACATACGATATCCTTCCGAAACCAATAATATCAAAGTAAACGAGCCGATTTTATTATTTTGTTTGGTTTCCAATAGTAATTAACCTCACGAAGTTTTAACTGTTATTTAGGTACCTTTTGCATGGCATGTATCTACGACTCTACGTGCATCCACTCTGAGCATGTTTGTATTCATAAGGCTTATGCCTTATTTCGTGCGAATGTTTTGTTCATATTTAATCCGAGGAAGTTGCCATTTAAGAATGTAACCATTTTAAAACAGTTATAAAAGAACGTACTTACTCAGAAGATCCGTAATTGTAAACATGCCTTTGTTTCAGCCAATTCCAATGTTTCCAAACTAAAACAACGAATGTTTTGTTTTGCGGACTACTGTCCATAGCTTTGTCATACTTAAATAGCATTGTACCCAAATTTGAGGTCGGCCAGTCCTGAAACAATGAGATAATTGAATTCGATGATAGCTTCAATCACACGATTGAAGCCACCATCGAATTTATTGGTTTTCAATTTCCTATTAGGTATATTATTTCAATAGTATAGTTATTTCAAATTCCTAAGGCTTCATCAGTTTATCAGTTACCAGAAACATAGTAAATCCGTCACTAAAATGTTTGGTGACACCAAACAATTTATTAACAATCTATACATTATATTATACGAGAATAAAACTGTTACTGTAGAACGCTGAGAATCTGTACCTATATGGAAGATATTTTAAAAATTTTAACTGTAGGGCATTCTCTAATCGATACTGAAGTTGAAAATGTATTTTTTTTTTAACTGTATGTCTGTCTGTTTTACGAATAAGTACCACGCTGAATCTACTCAACTAATTTGATTGATATTATTGGCACAATCTAAACCTATGATCCGAGGTATGTTTAAAGGGTATCTTTAATTTTGATATTTTGCACGGTTCCTTTGGAAAAGGGATGAAAGACAACATAGTTTTTCAGTCATAATTTATCAACGCGTAGTTTGATTTCAAATATTCATTTTGTATCAGAAAGGGAGTACTATAAGGATGGAAAAAAGAGACATTGCAACTTTCGCTAAACCTAGAATTCAAGGGATGCTTTGAAGGAAAGGGTAATTCTGAACTAGCGTGTTTGCTTAGTCATAAACGAGCTTAATGATAAGGGCATTGTAAAATAATTCAGTTCTATAGTTGACTCCTGAGTCTCCCTGGGTGGACTGAACTGTTTTAGAATAGTCCAGTATTAATAAATTAATAAATGCTAGTTTAAATAAATAAATTTACTGTTCGAAATTGAACATTTTATTGATTGATAATAATGGCTATGGTCATGGCTAGCTGTCAGTTATGAAGAGGCAGACGTATTATGATGGCTCATAATGTTCACTTCAATGAAGTGACCTTGAGGGATTTCACACGTGTTAAAAAAATTGACTATGACTACGAACAGTATCGAATCTGCAAAACACGTACTGTACAGGAGAGCAGTTTGAAGTTATATTTTGACCTATAATGATAAATTAAAATGATAAAATGAAACTAATCTATGTATGAGGTAGCAAAATTTATGAGCTTTTTTGACCCTATATCTCCATTAAATTATTTAATTTATATTTTATTATGTTTCACTTTCGACGATGTACCTTGTCAAAATATACGGAAGTTCTATCGAAAGTGGCAGATTCCACAGTGTTCGTGGTTAATAAAATTATAGGAAGTGTCGATACTATTCTTTGAAAGTTGTACTGCATTTCGATACTTTGCTGAAGAGCATTTTGATAGCAAGTAAGTATTTTGATAAATACGTAGTTGCTTTCTGATAAAGGAAGATGGGTACCAAAGTCAAACACTAGTTTTGCGAAGATTTCGTATTTAAATAGAATAGAATAGAATAGAAATATTCTTTGTTGTACACCAAAAAGAAAATATTTACATAGTTAAGGAATACAAGGTCTTGTAATATACAATGGGCGGCCTTATCGCTAAGTACGATTTCTACCAGCCAACCTTTGGATGGAGATAATTGTCAGAGATTAAGATGGGTAGTAATTTGGGAGGTGTATTAAAAAGTAGAAGAATTTAAATTTAGTCAATAACAGTATTTACAACTATGTACACACCTACAAACATACATACAAATACATACATATGATACATACATACATACATACCAACCTATATACATAGATCTTAATATAGCAGTTACAAGGATATAAGTACTTGGAGAATGGTTAACCTAAGACTCTAAATAGTGATCTTTCACCATTCGTTTAAAATGTTTAACGACTTTGCTTTTCTTATGGTTAAGGGCAATGAATTCCAGAGCCGTATAGCTTGCACAGTAAACGACTTGTTGTAGAAAGACGTCAAATGCCTCGGTACCGCCAATTCCAAAGACTCTGATGACCTCAAAGTTCTCAAATGTGTGTCACAAAGGAACATAAAACGTTCTTTCAAATGAATGGGACTAGTGGGATTAAAGAGAATGTTGTAAAGTAAACAGAGAATATGAGTATTCCGTCGAAAACGAATTGGGAGCCACTTGAGCTTACTGCGGAATTCAGAAACATGATCATATTTGCGTAAACCAATTATGAATCTAATACAAAAATTTTGGAGGCACTCAAGTTTATCAAGTTGATCCTCAGTGACATCGAGATAGCTAACATCGCGATAATAAAATGGGTTTTTAATAAATATTAGCTCATGCCCGCCCCTTAACCTGCGTGGAAATCTGTTCCCATTTCCGCCATAATGAGAACATTTGCTAGGGATAGAAAATAGCGTATCTGTTATTCTCGGCTGTAATCTATCCCTGTATCACATTTTAGCCAAATTCGTTCAGCCGTTACCATGTTTGAGTATCAAACATCTCCGCAAACTTAAATCTTTTAAATCGGTAAGATAAAACACTCTATTGCTTTTATAAATTGAAATCTGTTGCCAGTAATTTAGAAGTATCAAATTGTTTCTAATAAATAACTATTAATCATGCATTACAAAAAATAAATAAACCATTAAACTATTTAGATCAAGTCACATAAATGTGTCCACCATGAGTTCTACCACCATGAGTTCACTTTACCGTGTAAACAACACACATAATTATAATACATAGCATCATGCCTAGGTATCCCTAGACCTAGTCATGGTGGGCTTTCTACCATCTCATTAGTTAAAAGCACTTAATACCAATAAATTTGTCGACAAAGAAACGTCCCACCTGATCAAAGGTGGTCATCGTAGCCTATAAACGTTTATAACACTAGAGGCCCTACAATCACACTGCCGACCCTGCGAAAACATTCCAAGATCCTTTAAAGAACCTCATACTATAAACTTTCGGTAAAACCCGGGCAGGAAGTTTATTTTCAGACGTGCATGGAAAAATTATTTTGGAACTTACCGTGCACGAGCGCTCCGCACAAAGTGTGGGGGAACACTCTGCCTATGGCAAGCAGTGCGATAATAAAAGGTAACTGCGGGATCACAGTAAACAATTACTCAGACCACAAACTAATATACAGGCCGCAGAACACGCATAACGCTTAAGGAGGCAAAAGATTTTCTACTGCGAATGGGAACGACACCGCCAGCAAGTAAGGTATCACTTTTGTTTGTTGTCGAACGGGTCAAAATAACCGCAGAAAAGTACCACCTTGCTCAGTTGAGCTTACCGAGCTTCTTGGACTCCAGTGTGGCCTTTTCTACTCAATAATAAAGGAACCAGAGATTTCAATATTGAGGATCCCGATAATATTGGGGATGGACACAGATAAGCCCTGAAATTATGGCGTTACAGTAAACGGGTTTTCTTAACAGTGAATATACATAGTTTGAGTCTTAGCAGGATTGAATTTTATAATATTTAGTCTAATCCAATCTGACACTCTTGCAGAAGAAGCTTTGATTTCAGACACCGCGTGGTACATAACTTTTTATCACTACTGTCTGGAGGATATTGGCCATTTTGCTTCGATTTGCGTCAATAGACAATATGTAACTACATTAATAATATGCAGCAAAATCAGGGTCGCAATCATTTCACGGACTTTTGCATAAGTGGGACTCTAGCATTTATGGTCCATGTAGTCGGAACAGCTGGTATTGATAACGGCTGATATGCTTCAACTAGCCCATAAGCTAGCAGATGTTGTCTGTAGGGAAGCAGCTGCATTAGCGTACTATCTTCATTTAAGGCTCCTACGGAGTCTTTAACTCTTGTTAACCGAAATTAAGGTTTTGTCCAATAGGAGGTGATGGTATAGGTAAACATTATTTTCTTCAATGCCAAGTATAACATCGTAGGAGTCATTATTTCAGCCTCTTATTGATTACTAGCTGACCCTCGCAACTTCGTTTACGTCACATAAGGTGTACGAATGGAGGGGTACTTCTTAATGAGACTCATCAAGCAGCGTGTGAAACGGCCCTGTTTGCTTAATCATAAAAGAGCTTAAAGATTAAGTCGATTCTAAAACAATTCAGTCCACGCCTTCGGCGCGGACTGAATTATTTTACAATAGCCTTAATCATTAAGCTCTTTTATGATTAAGCCAACACGCCCGTTTAGACTCACTTTCAAAAGAAACGTTGAATTCTAGATTTACCGAAAGTTGAGATGCCCCTAATTTCTCAACTATATAACCCTCAATATTGAAAATTGTATGGAATAATGCTTAAAGTACTCCCTTTCAGACACCAAACAAATATTTGAAATCGAACCATGCAGTGAGAAATTATAGCTAAAAACCTATTTTGCCTTTCATCCCCTCTCCTGAAGGAACCGCGCAAAATATCGGGATCAAAAGTATCTAAGAACCTTCCTCGGACTAAAAGCTTACATCGTACAAAGTATCATTCAAATCGGTTCAGTAGTTTCGGCGTGATACTTAGTCGGGATACAGACAGACAGACAGACAGACAGACAGACAGACAGACAGACATGAAAATTTTAAATTACATTTTCGGCTTCAGTATCGATTAGAGAACGCCCTACACTTAAAATTTTCAAAATATCTTCCATGTACAGACTCCCGACCCTCTACAGTTTTATTATAAGTATAGATTGGCCACGTCACTGTATGTAAAAACAGACCATCATAAAGGTCATTATTATCTTTAAATCTACTTAAGTACCACTTGTACCTGTTCGAGACTCCAATACAAAAAAATAACATTTAACATCGATTCGATAAATGATTTGTAAGGAATGTAATCAAAAGTACTTATCACGTCCACGTACAATATCGAAAGTACCACATTCGATACTTGTCGTACTTATTACGTCCACGGACACTATCGTAAGTACCACATTTGATACTTATCGTACTTATCACGTCCACGTCCAATATCGAAATTTGATGGATGAGGAAGCCTGGAAAGGATCTGCTCTGCTGGATTCTCAAAATACTGTTAAGATGCATAGTTTTTAGATTCATTAAAACTTATTGTAAATTGAGCATTTAAAATAATAACCCGCTGAGTTTCTTGCCAGTTCTTCTCAGGTGGGTCACGTTGTGAACTGGTGGTAACTCTTTGATTTATATAAGTGACGTTTACAAGTGCATCTGTAAATTTATTTATTTACTTAGGCATTAAGTAAATAAATAAATTTTGAATTGTGAAAGTGCCACTTTCGATACATGTCAGCAATACTTAGACATAGAACACTATCGTATCTAGCACATTCGATAGTGTAATTGGTAATATCTTCCTGAATATATATACAAATACTATCGAATCTAACAGTTTCGAGTTTTGTGTGCACGCGTGTCGAGACGTACGAATAGTATCGAATTGGTCACTTTCAATGATGTTCGTTGCTCAAAGTGTGCAGTATCGATTGTGTTCGACTCAAAGCTTGTTGAAATATTAACTTTTTTTTAAAATCTGTTAAATGTTTCTAATACCTTATATTAAGCATTATCGATTAGTGCAATAAAAGAAAAAACGTTTTTTTTTTTTTTTTTTTATACCACTAAGGTGGCAGACAAGCACACGGCCCACCAGAAGGACCGGTGGTCACCGCAGCCTATGAACGTTTGCAACACCAGAGGCGCCACACTCGCGCTGCCGACCCTGTAAAAACCTTCTTAGACCCCTTTTGAAGAACCCCATACTGTAGGCGTTTGGGAAAACCGAGGCAGGAAGATCATTCCACAACCTAAGCGTGCGCGGAAGAAAACCCCTACCGGATCTAACCGTGCTCAAACGCTCCGGACGTAGGGTGTGAGAATGAAATCCCTGTCTATGGCGAGCGGTGCGATGATAGAAGGTAGCCGTGGGCATCATGTCAAACAATTCCTCGGAGCATATACCATTGTACAGGCGGTAGAACACGCATAAGGAGGCATAGTCTCTCCTGTCGCGAAGAGGTTCCACACCACCTGTCAGTATAGGATCGTTGACAACTCTCACAGCTCGCCTCTGCACCGAGTCAAATGGGCGAAGCTGATATTCAGGTGCCCCCGCCCAGAGGTGACAGCAGTACTCCATGTGTGGCCGCACTTGCGACTTATAGAGAAGCAGTGTTTGCGCCGCAGTAAAGTACCGCCGCGCCCTGTTGAGCACACCGAGCTTCTTGGACGCCAGCCTGGCCTTGTCCTCCAAATGACTGCGGAACTGAACGTCACTGGAGATGTCAACACCAAGGATCCCTATACTTTTAGAGATGGAAAGAGATGTGCCCTGGAATCGTGGCGCTACAGTAATTGGAGCTTTCTTAGCGGTGAAGAAACACGCCTGTGTCTTGGAGGGATTGAACTGGACAAGGTTTTGTCTACCCCAATCGGACACTCTAGTAAGAGTAGCCTCGATTTCAGACACAAGCTGTTCACGACTTTCTCCCACTGCGACCCGAGAGATACCGGGACGGCCTGTGTAACAAGTGTCCCCTGTACTGTCGTCTGCATAACAATGAATGCCGTCAATAGATAACATGTCATTGATATGCAGCAGAAACAGGGTAGGGGACAACACTGAGCCTTGCGGTACTCCAGCGTTTATGGCCATGCAGTCAGAACAGCTGCCGTCGACAACAGCCCTGATGCTTCTATCGGCCAAAAAGCTGGACACCCATCCGCATAATCTCTCGGTCAATCCGTAGGAGGGCAATTTTTTAAGAAGACCACGGTGCCAGACCCGGTCAAAGGCTTTAGAAATGTCGAGGCTCACTGCTAGAGCCTCGCCCTTACTCTCGATAGCCGTCGCCCATCGGTGTGTGAGGCACACGAGAAGATCGCCCGTCGAGCGACCGTGACGGAAACCGTACTGCCGGTCACTAAGCAGGTCGTTTTCCTCAAGGTACCTCAGGAGCTGTGTATTAATTACACGCTCCATCACCTTAGACAATAGTGAGGTGACGGCTATAGGCCTGTAATTGGCCGGGTCGGTCCTATCACCCTTCTTGGGCACAGGATGCACATACGCGATCTTCCACGACGCCGGGACTTGTCGCATGGAATAAGAAAGCGAGAAAAGACGTGTAAGTACCGGACACAACTCTGGACCACACTGCTTAAGTACTACCGCGGGTATACCGTCTGGCCCACTCGATTTATGAACGTCCAGAGAACGAAGCTCCCGTCGGACGTCCCGCTGCGTAAATTTAACTTCCGGCATGGAAGTTCCACACCACGGAACGTCCGGCGGCACAGCACCCCCGTCGCTCATGGTCGAGTTAGAGGCAAAGAGAGAACCCAAAAGGTCGGCCTTCTCCCCGGCACTCTGGGCCAGACTACCGTCGGGTTTAAGCAAAGGTGGTAAACCTGACTGACAGAAGTTTCCCTCGGCAGCTTTGGCAAGCGACCAGAATTCACGACTCCCTGAAGGGTACCCTGCTAGCCGCTCACCAATTCTGCCGACGAAATCGAATTTAGCCCTGACAATTGCTCTTTTGCTGGCCCTCGAGGCGGCATTTAATTTGCGTTTCACCTCAGAGATGTTAGGATCTGAATTTGCACGAGCCGTGGTCCAGGCTCTGTAGGCAGATTCTTTCAGCATCAAAGCTTCTCTGCAGAGCCGATTGAACCACGGTCGCTTTTTTGCTCCTACAGGGATCCAGCGGTTGGGAATATAGCACTCCATGCCCTCCAAGATCCCCTCAGCGACTGCTGCAGCGCAGGAATCCAGATCGTCTGAGGCAAAACAAAGCCGCCTCCACGGGTACGACGCGAAGAACTCCCGCAGTCCATTCCAGTCTGCTGACTTATAGTGCCACACATGTCGCCACTCCTTGGGCCGAGGTGGTTCAGGCCTTGCGAGAGGCACATGCGCCCGAATGATACAGTGGTCCGACAATCCGAGCGGAGCATCCACTGAGACGTTGTATCCATCCGGACGCGTTGTCAGCAGGAGGTCCAGCAATGCACTATGCTCGTTCTCCTTATCTGGTATCCTCGTATGGGATTTAACCAGTTGGGAGAACCCATAGGTCAGGGCAAATTCGTGTGCAGCGTTCCCCGCAAAGTTGGTCATCCGGGAGCCCAACCAGTCAACATGATGACCGTTGAAGTCCCCCAGAATCACAATCTCCGCAGAAGGATACTGCTCAATCACCTTGTCAGTCGATTGTTGCAGGTGGTCAAAAAGGCGAACTGTGTCCGTGTTACCGCTGTGAGACCTGTACACGCACGCGTAGATCCGAGTGTGGCCCCCGTGATCCACGCGCGCCCATAACGTAGACAGGTCCCTGTCTTCAAGGCTTGTAAGACGGCGACAGCAGACATCATCACGGACGTACATACATACCCCGGCTTTCGGCTTGAAGTTGTACTCAAGCTTATAGCCAGGGTACATTAAGTAGGATGTATCGCCCGGGCATGAAATCTGCGTCTCCGTCAGGAAAAAAAGGGTCGGCTTCGCAGTTTCCAGATGGTGGTGGACTACGTTGAGGTTCTTGTGCATACCTCTGATGTTGCAAAGGTCCATGTAAAGTGTGGACGACGAAGCCGCTGTGTATACTTTTCTAGTCTTTTTTCCTTTAGGCATGTTTTTTTTTTTAAAAAGGGGGGTTAAAAAAGTGAAGAGGTGCCTGTGTGCCGGTGGCGCAAGAGACTAAGCGAGACTCTAACTAACCAAAGGCAGGCAGAGGTAGTGCGGTAGATTGGCACGGCGTACGGAAGGGCCCCCGGTCCCCCCCCGATGCAGAGGCCGCGTCCACTCCGGTATCCTCCTCCGGCACGACCACCGCACCAGGGACTTTACACAGGCTGCTGGTTCAGCCTCCTGGGGCGGAGATTATGTAATCCCCAGGTTCGGGTTCCGTACAGCCTGCGGGCGGTCAGCGGTCAACCGTTTCACCGGGTCTCCCTGACCGCCGTACCAATATTCCGCGCCTCTATCTGCCAATGGAGACAGATTAAGCCTCTGGTCTCACCGTCAGCGGCACAGAGTCACCCCAATGAGCTCTGGATCCCTGCTAACCGACGGAGAACATAACCCAACCGGAGTCAGGTTACTATTACCGCGGTCTTCTGCAGGGCGGAGGTACTGCCCCAGGCGGGGCAGGCACGAAAAAATCTATCTATACCTACTGTTATGTTATAAAATTGAAAAGTAGCTGCGTCTGTACAATGGAGAACTGAAATAACCGGCCAATTGCGAGTCGGACTCCCGCACGGAGGGTTCCGTACCAAAAAACAACAAACAGTCGTATTTGTTGCATGGGAACCCCCCTTTTTTCTTTTTATTTAACAAGAGGGAAAATCCTTAATGGATGATATGCAGGACTCCTACCGACTAAAAAACCCCACGTAACGGTCAACAGCCTACGGTTGGGAGGCCCGGGTAAGCTCTCGAAAGGATGTCCCGGTAAAGGTCCATTTTGTTTTAATTATTTTTTTTTTATGAAAATACACTGCTCGATATTCTGTGAGTATTTCAAGCGTCTACTGGATGCCCTCATTACCTATTAACACAGAGCAACGCGCGCCTTAGACACACTCTATAGTTGTTAACTATTCTGTTATCCTCATATAGATCCTCTACTGTGGGTACAGTATGTATTTCTCTATGTTTAATTTCTTTTTCAGAATATTGATGACATTTGAATGATGACATTATTAACAGAATAAGTCTACAACATCGCTGCATGTAATTGAATTGTATGTTTGTACGTAAATTGTATAAACTGGAAAAAAAATGAGAAATATGGGCTCTTTGTTTTCTATTTCCTTTGAAATTGTTATCTTTGAAATATTTTAATTACCTAAAGAAGTACTGCTGGAAGCGATGTTAACTTTTTAAAAAAAAAATATTTACGATGAAAGTCGAAAAATAAATTAATATGTGACCCGTTTAATTTCAATCATGGCGACACGAAATTAATTTCCTTCCGCAATATTTGACTTTGCTATACCTCCTAAAGTATTCATTTAATTTGCATGGTGTAAAGGGAAGAAATAATCTTGATTATATGTTTAAGCCAACTAACGTATTTAAATTTAGAAGGATACCTTATTACCTAATATAAAAGATTAAATGGCAAAAAAACACGTTTGTTGTATGGGAGTCCCCCTTTAATATTATATCATGTTTTTGTTTTTAGTATTTGTTGTTATAGCGGCAACAAAATCACATAGTCTGTGAAAAATTCAACTCTCTAGCTATCACCGTTCATGAGATACAGCCTCCTAACGGACAGACAGACAGACAGACAGACGGACAGCGAAGTCTCATGAATAGGGTCCCGTTCTTTACCCTTTGGGTACGGAACCCTAAAAAATAATACTCGAGTTTTCTTAAATTAACGATATTGAACAGAAATACCTATCTTGGTTGTAGGTACTTAAAATCTTACGTTTCTTTCATTGCAATCTGTTAAGTATAAGCGAAGTATATTAAAACAGGATCATGATGGTTGGATTTCCGTGCGATGATTATTCTTTTGGTCGTAATAACCGACATAAACGCGGGCGGAGCCGCGGGCATTGGCTAGCATTATAGTAAACACTAGCTGATGCCCGCAGCTTCGCCCGCGTAAAATTTGTGCCCGTTCCCGCTTCCCGTATTTTATCCCCTTGGAGGTAGAACTTATCAAAATCCTTTCTTAGCGAATGCCTACGTCATAACATCTATCTGCATGCCAAATTTCAGCCTGATCCGTCCAGTGGTTTGGGCTGTGCGTTGATAGATCACTATGTCAGTCAGTCAGTCACCTTTGAGTTATATAGCGGACGTCACGCGGTTTCACCCGCGTAGTTCCCGTTCCTGTGGGAATACGGGAATAAAATATAGCCTATGTTCACCGCAAAGAGTGCAGCTTCCCAACAGTGAAAGAATTTTTCAAATCGGTCCAGTAGTTATGGAGCCTATTCGTTACAAACAAACAAACAAACAAAAAACAAAAAAACAAATCTTTCCTCTTTATAATATTAGTATAGATATATATAAATATAAATAAAATAAAATAGATAAACCTGTAAGCATGCAAACTTATGGTGGAAGTAAATTTCCATTCCTAATATCATTATTGATTTCTGAACTTTGCGTAAGGAGTGCTAGATAGAAAGTAGGTATTTCTAGTCTATGGGTAGGCTAGGCTCCCTGACTGTACTTCAAATAATAAATTTATTTACATGCAGTGAAACATGGTATGAACCATCGAGAAGAGATAGTTACGGCCGTGCTGCTGTTGCTGGACTTCAGATCTGCAGATCCCGAGATATGCCTACACACTTTAGGAGGGTAATTTGGGCCCCGAAGATCTCAGTAGGATCCCATAGTCCTCATTCAGTCTTGTTTCTAAAGCCATACATCCCTACCAAAATTAATTACAACGAGTACAACACACTTGCAATTTTCATTCAAGTGATAACATGTAATCGAAGTCCATAAGTTACCTTAAGATAACGGTACCAATTAACCTGCCGTTGGATACACTTCATTGCCCATGCTAACGGCACGGGAAATTAAAAAAACCTTATTTATGAAAACTCGGAGTAATCAAATTAATCCTGTGGATTTAGCTGTACTTTACTTTGCGTGGCGGCTTTAAAATATTTACATACAGTCATACATACATACATATAGTCACGTCCCTATCCCCGAAAGGGTAGGCAGAGGCATAGTATTCGACCACATATCACCTTATAGTTTTATGTCCCACGTAATAGGTGGTGAGCCTATTGACGTGTTGAAATGGACAGGCGCATTTTGCCGCAACCCGCCGTTGAAATTTTTCAAGCCGCCCATAAGGCCTTCAACTTGGCTTAACGATTGTCATTATACTGACAACTGGGTTTCATTTCGAGTTTTCCTTCTCTACGCAATGGATCTTTATGCGAAAGTGTTACCTTAGTCGCCTCTTACGACACCCTAGAGATGAATTGAGGTGGCGACATTTTGTACTCTTACCCGTCGCAACAATATTTATCTAACTGAATTTAATTTCATAACAAGGGGACGTAGTTTCTGATGGTACCCTTAAAACCCCAGTTTAAATGTATTCGTTAAAATTACACATTCCGGTCTGGTTACAACCGAATTACGATTGTTGGTAACGATTATGGTCTGGTTGCGTAGTGATAACCTCAAAAATTAAAATAAATTAATAGACTGCTAAGTTGATCTGAGAAAAAATCTTAGACAGACAGACTCAGTACAACGCGGCTTTATGATGTCACCTTGGTATAACCACAGTATATAAAGAGAACTATCGGCGGAGAATCTATCGGCTGTGGTATAACGTAGAAAATGCGTTTTTAATTTCATTAGTAAAGTTCACATTTTTTTTGTTTCATAGGTATTTGTAGACATTCGCACACAACATCATCTAGCCCAAATTAAGCTAATATAAGCTTGTGCTATGGGATCTAGACGACTGATATACATACTTATATATTTCTAAATATATATGTGGAATTGATTGTAAGCGTGATGCATGAAAGGAAACGTTGTGAACGAAGTATTGAGTGAGAGTAGTGACCGAGACGAATGAATGGGATGAACATATGAGTGTCCGGAGACCGGGAGTCGTAGAAAGATTGTCAAGGTGTTCAACGGTGTAACGGTGTGCTTAAAAGTAATTTGGAAGAAGCTAATAAAAGAAGTTGAAGATCCACAGTCGCTTTATTTTGAACAAAATCCCACATATATACATATTATACATAGAAAACACCCAAACTCCGAAAATAATCCTCATGGATGTTATGCCGGACTCCAGGGCCGTCTTAAGGCTATATAGCGCCAGGGTGCGAAGCTCAGACTGCGCCCACCCCCCCCCCCCCGCCCCGGTCTACCAAAAAACGAAATAAATTTTTGATGTTTCACTTCTTTTTCTCTAAGATCTGTAATCTATATATATAATGCTACTGCTCCACCTGCGTTAACATTAATGTTGATGTCCAACTACTCGATAATTATGGCATTAAGAATGCGCTTTGGCTACATTAAGGTCATAACGGGTTTACTAATGTTTGCTATAATTTAATATGCCATAATTTCATATGCCATACTGGTATTTGCCATAATTTCATTAGAAATAACGCTTCAGTTGCCATAATCGCGAAATGACATAAAATGACTTTCACTAATTCCATTGATCATAATCGATCAAGTGTCATAATAATTTATATAAATCCATAAATGTATTTGCCATAATTTTCGTTTTCAATAATGCCATTTTCCATAACTTTTATTCACCATAATATAAATATAGATAATTTATACGACACAGATTTTTTATTCACAATTAAACCTAAAAGTAAACCTTATAATGGCGTCTACTGACCAAGCTCGACGGAGCCCCGCTTTGCGGGGCTCCAACTTCTGGGTGGTTTAAAAAAAAACCACGAAGACTAAGGTGGGAGCTCCGCTTCGCTTCGCATTTCGCATCCGCCTTATTTTTATTCACAATTAAACGCCTTAGTCTTCTAACCTAACCTATCCGAGTCCGTTGCACTGAGTCGGGGTGTTAAGAATAATTAATTTCGACCTAACAATATTATGTATTATTTTCATAATTATATCAAATTTTGATTATGTCAAGAGTCTATTATGAGATGTGTTACTTATGGAAACTAATTATTATGATATATGTTGTTATAGAAAGTCATTTTATGGCAAATAAAAGTTATCACTGTTGAGTTGTTAAGGTAAAACATTATTACACAATATTATGATCAGGGATGATTATGGCCAACAATATTAGTGCAAATGAATTTATGGAAAACGAGAGAAGACCGTCACAACGCCGTTAGAGTGGATTAATTCAAGAAGTTACGCGTTAACACAAGATGGAGGTTGAACCTAATCACACAATGGGGGCTTAAGGGGACTAGTTTAGAAAAAGACGAAACCCCGCAAATGAAGGCGTTTTTTGTCTACCTATGCAAACGGAAAATAATAGCCAGAAATAGATTTTTAATCTTAAAAATCGGTGTCAAAATATGCTTTGGATGTAAATTTTATATTATTTATACATAATGTGTAAAGCAATCATAGAGTAAGCCCCAATTTTTTAGATGAATGCCCGGGAAATGAGATGGCGTTAATGTAGCCAACATCGCTTAGCGCGCAATACTACCTGCTAAAACCCTTTGATGTGTCGAAAAAAACCGACAGCCCGAGCTATCGCTTAACGTTTAATGCCATTACTAATGCCGTTTGTAATTTACCACGTTAAAACCTTGGCCACATCTACGTTGAAGTGCTATTATGGTGTTAATTTACGCGTTAAGACGTAGGTGGAGCAGTAGCATAAACGTGAATGTCCTGACTGACTGATAATTAACGCACAACCCAAACCGCTGGGACTAGAAAGTCCAAATTTGGCAAATAGGTTCCTTGTATGGTGATTTTTGGAAATTCCACCATTAAGGTGGCAAAAATTACAATTTACACCCTAAATACCTAATAATAGAGGCCATTTCGCTTAAAGTGCGGGCGCCAGGCGTCTATGTCAAAGGGCGTATCAAACGTCTTTGGAATGGAGATATTGCCGTGTGCGTCTATATTAATATTATAAAGAGGAAAGATTTGACTGTTTGTTTGTTCGTTTGCATTGAATAGGTTCCGGAACTACTGGACCGATTTAAAAAAATCTTTCACTGTTGGGAAGCTACACTCTTTGCGGTGAACATAGGCTATTTTTTTAATTCCCGTATTTCCACGGAAACGGGAACTACGTGGGTGAAACCGCGTGACGTCCGCTAGTGTTAAATAAATTTAATTGTTATGAATATCGAAACAAGAGCTATCTTACCTTGCATATCGTGAGCGGTATGACACGTGCCGAAAGGCAAAAGTGACAATAATACAATGGTAATTTAATATGGGTGATGCCTATATTTTTATGCATGTAGGTGATTATTTGACGTTAGTTTACGAAACGGGGGAATGGCGTTAATATTGTACTTATGAGTTAAAGTTTAATTAGGTAAGGAAATATCGAAATGTTTAGAGCTCGGCCTGCGCCCCCTCGGGCTCGGTGCCCGGGTGCGGCCGCGCCTTTGCACCCCCGGTTAAGACGGCCCTGCCGGACTCCTACCGGCTAAAAAAATCTCACGTGTCCTGCCAACAGCCTACGTTTACGAGCCCCGGGTAAGCCCTCGGAAGGATACCCTAGGAATCTCAAAGTCTCAACTGACCTACGGCTACCACTGCGGCCTCATCTAGGGGGGGTTCGGATGCTATCCCGCTTCTTATAGGAGACGTGCGTGTGACTCTCACGTCACGCTGTTGTCTAGGGTCAGCTTTTGTAAGGACGGTGAGCTACCCCCTTACCGTCCTTAGGTCCCCGTTATGGAGGCAGATAGTCTTGGGCGAAGCCATGTTGGTGGTGCCGCCGCCGCGGCTAGGAGACATGCCGCCTCACCTGAGATCGTGCGATATCCCCTTATCACTCTGACGGCCATCGCCCTCTGTGGGCTAAGCTAGTAAAGTACCCATAGCAATAGAGGAAAATATCAAAACCCAAAGAAGTATAATTGAAGTAGGTATATTGTGTTTTGTTACAAGGCTAATTCCTTAGTATTTTTGCCATAAAGATAACATTGTTAGTTACGGAACATGGTTCAAAGATCATGGCAAATCAACGTAAAATTTTAAATATAAAACCCAACAGTTTTAATATACCTTTTGACACTTGCAAGGTTGAGATTGAGAGAAATCATTCAATACTACTAAAGAATACTATAAATTGATCGACGCGTTTGGCCTTCATCGATATATCTATACTTAGTAGGTATTATAAAATTCTAAAAATAAAAATAGGTTATTGGTATTTTTATCCCTTAGTTCAGGGCTTCCCAAACATTTTTGTCCTGCGACTACAAAGTAAAAACATAACAGAAATATTTATGTAACTGGCGGTCTATATTCTAAATTTCATCTAAATCGCTTTAGAGGCTTATAGGATCCGATATATCCGTGAAAGCGTTACAGACAGACAGACTGGCAGTATGGCTGTCACACTGCGCCGCTATGCCGACAAGCTACAGTTTGAGTCGTAGAAAGTTAGTTTTCAGAGAGCGGTTTAAAAACTGTCTGTGTAGGCTCAAATGTACGTCCCAATTCATTGTTGCAGATGCTTTCGAGTCCCTCTAATATCGCATAGTTTAAAATAGAGTTCGGTTAAATACTTAAAGAGTTTCTGCTCTGAGGAATAGTTTAAAATATTGCCCACCGACACTTTTTATCATCACACAGACAGGGTGTTCAGCCTCACATGTTGCATACCAAGCAAATACCAAGTGCTTTATACGATAGGAGCTTACTTTTGCGTACACTGCGTTGTGCTCTTTGTCTCTTTTGATTCTTCGAAAAGGACTTTAGAAGGTTTGTACGACACGTGTTGCAAACCTTTGTCTACAGTGACCGCTTTTGATTGGGAGGCCGATCTGTCTGCCACCATAGTAGTAGGTTTAAATAAATATCTCACCAATCGAGAATCGAAATACTTGTAAATTTCAACTGTATGCCAAGGCAAACCTATTGACTCCGTCCATTTTTCCACACTTCCCACGGGTCTATTTTCTTTATACGACAAATACAGCATATAAACACACGCGCACAAGAAAATATTTACAACTATTTTCGTACCACATCTCCTGAATATCGTGACTCTTCTAAAAGTTAACATAATGAACGTTAATTTGAATTCGATCTATGTATTAATTGGTAATCTGTATTCAAGTGGTCATCAAGTTTAAGTACTTAAAGAAGTTACGTAGAGCTATTAAAAGTCAATCATTATAAAAGTAGTGTTTAGTACCTATTTTTCTCGCTGCTTCTAAAGTAAGTACTTGCAGTTTAGTTGCTTCTATTTAGCTTCTACATACTTAAACGAATTAGGTATATTTTAATTCAAGATTGTATACATAACTAGCTGCCCCGCGCAACTTCGTTTGCGTGATAAATGAAGAACCGCTCAACCGATTTTGTGCAAACTTCACATAAACCATCTACTAAATCCGCTATACTCAAACCGTGGCCCGCGGGCCACATTTGGCCCGCCGGACCTTTGATAGTGGCCCTCATGACTGGGGGCCTTAGAACGGCGAAGGAGCTGCTCATCGTCCTTAAAGAATCAGGCCCAATACGGCAGCGTGACGTGAAAGTTTCACGCGTGCCAATCATCCCAAGAAGCGAGATAACACCCGAAAAACCCCTAAAGATGCGGGAAAAGACTCGAACCCCTCAGAAAAGGCCGCAATGGTAGTCAAGGAAAATCCTGGCAAATCCTTCTGAGGGCTGACCCATGGCTCCCGACCGTGCAGTGGTAGGTCACACGTGGTTTTAGTTGGTAAGTGCCCGGCATAGCATTCATGAGAGATTTCAAAAAGTGTTCAAAGTATCAAAAATTGCATTAAAACATACAAATCTTTGTAACTACACTCGAGAGCAATGAATCCGGGTCACTTAAAGAATCCTAAAAATCTCGGAAACTAAAAATGCCGATTATTCCCAGTTGTTCCGTTGAAGTAGTTCCGTGGCGGAACTAGTGAGACTTTTTTTCCCAGTTGTCCCGCGGAACAAAGCATCAATAATTCAGTTCCCATTAGTTCCGCGGAACAAAGTAGAAATGAAATAATAATAAATTCATTCCCAGTAGTTCCGCGGAACAAAGCATAAATTAAAAACGAATTAATCAAGTCCCAGTAGTCCCGCGGGAGAAAGCATTTCTTACATACGAATATTTTATGTTCCCATTAGTTACCTACGGTGTCTTACGGCTATTTTCTCATACAATTAAAAAAAATGAAGATCGACAAAACAAATGAAGATCGGTACAACAAATGAAGACTGACAAAACAAATGAAGATCGACAAAACAAATGAAGATTGACGAAACAAACGAAGATCGATGAAACAAATGAAGATCAATGAAACAAATGAAGATCAACAAAACAAATGACGGTTGGAAAATCAAATGACGATCGAAAAAAAAATTATGCAGATCAATAAAACAAAAGACTATAACCAAGTCGATAAGGTCGAAAGTTTCTTGCAGCCATATTTTGTAAGCTAAATGCGATTACTATTCAAAAAATAGGTGCAAGCAATTCTCGACCTTAAGAATATGCATAATATTTTTTTTTTTCATATATATTCGTGATCTGTGATGTCTATAAACGCCTAAAAGCACATTTTTAGGGAAGTGTCATTAAGGTCGAGAATTGCTTGCAGCTATTTTTTTGAATGGTTATCGCATCTAGATTACAAAAAAGGTCCATGCCAATTTCGACCTTATGAGCATGCATAATATCTATTTATTTTTTATATATTCGTGATCAGTGATGTCTATAAACGCCTAAAAGCACATTTTTAAATAAGCGCCATTAAGGTCGAGAATTGCTTGCACCTATTTTTTTTAATGCTAATCGCATTTTGATTACAAAACATGGCTGCAAGTAACTTTTGACCTTATCAATTTGCTTATAGTCTTTTGTTTTATTGATCTGCATGATGTTTTTCGATCGTTATTTGTTTTTGCCATCTGTCATTTGTTTTGCTGATCTTCATTTGTTTCGGCGATCTTCATTTTCTTTTGTCGATCTTCATTTGTTTTTGTAGATCTTTATTTGTTTTGAAAATTACTTAACTACTTTATACTTTTAAACTAGATGTTCTTCGTATAGTGGATCTTTTTCCACTCGCATGTCCTAAAAGATCCATATTCATAAAAAATAAAATACTTTAAGGCTTTAAGATATTAAAGTGGACATAATATAATGTCCATAAAGATCCATGATAGTTCCGCTACGGAACTATTGGGAATAGAAAAGTCTCACTAGTTCCGCTACGGAACTACTGAGAATAGAAAAGTCTCACTAGTTCCGCCACGGAACTACTGGGAATAAAAATGTCCCAGTAGTTCCGTGGTGCGGAACTACTGGGAAAAAAAAGTCTCACTAGTTCCGCCACGGAACTATTGGGACAAAAAGTCTCACTAGTTCCGTCGCGGAACAACTGCCGCGGAACTACTGGGAATGAAGGAAAAATGCTAGGTTAATGCAATAAATTGTATTTAATAGACAATGTAATACTCCTTAAATGAAGGTATTAAAACTTCTTAGTTATTGTAAAGTTATATCATAAAAAAATCAAATTTGAAAAAGGGCCACTTTCGAAGATGGAACTACGAAATTACAGCATTTGGTGTTGCTTTTGTTTGTAATCTGTCATTTATGTGGGTACATAAACCATGTTGATAGTGCTCTATATTCATTAATCAAGCTGAAATTATGTCGCTTACGCCTGAAGAATGCACCAGAATACTTACAATGCTGGAAACCGGCCGGAGTCAGCGCGATACAGCCAGGACTGTCGGTGTGTCGCTGTCAACAGTACAAAGAGTTCTCCGACGTTACGAAGAAACTGGTTCTAACCTACGCAGACCAGGAACGGGCAGAACCAGGTGTACCACAGCACGAGAAGACCGATACTTGGTGAACACCATGCTTCGAAATCGCTTTCTCACAGGAACTGAACTCACCAATCTGTTTCGACGCCTCGGAGGAAGTAACCCAAGTGCATGGACAGTAAGACGTCGGCTTGCTGAATCTAACTTAAAACCCCTTAGACCTGCAAACGGCCCTAAACTGGAGCGTGGGCATCGTATTTCGAGACTAAGGTATGCCCAGAGCCACGTAAATTGGAGTATTGAAGATTGGTCAAAAGTTATGTTCTCCGACGAATCAAAATTTATGCTCTACAAGCACGATGGAAGACACAGAGTGTATCGAAGACCAGGGGAAAGATTCAAGCAAGCATGCATCGAAGAAAAAGTAGCCTACGGTGGTGGGTCTGTACTTGTGTGGGCCGGAATTTCTTCTGAAAGTCGCACAGAGCTGGTGATCATAGAAAACGGCTCTTTAACTAGCGTAAGATATGTGGAAGAAATCCTCAATGATCACGTTGGTCCATTTATGGTCAATTTAGGTGAGGATGCTATATTTATGCATGACAATGCCCGACCTCATACAGGTAGGATTGTGAATGACTACCTTCAAGAGATGAACATTTTTTTTTTTTTTTTTTTTTTTTTTTTTTTTTATAAATAAATATTCACGGACATCTCACACAACGCTATCTGATCCCAAACTAAGCTAGGAATAACCTGCTTGTGTTATGGGTATCAGACCACGGATATTAATACTTATATACTTTTAAATACATACATATTATACATAGAAACACCCAGACTCTTGAGACAAACATTTACGGGTCACACAAATATTTATCTCCGGTGGGAATCGAACCCACGACCTCCAGCGCCGCAGGCGGTATCACTACCGACTGCGCCACAGAGGCAGTCATTACTCGTATGGAGTGGCCAGCGCGCAGCCCGGATATCAACCCGATCGAGCATGCTTGGGACGAGCTAGGCAGATGCGTAAAACAACGAAACCCTCCCCCAATCACGCTTCGTGAGCTCAAAATTGCTCTCACAGAGGAATGGGAGAATATTCCCCAAAATCGTATAAGGAACTTGGTGTACAGCATGCCAAACCGCGTAAACGCAGTAATGGAAGCACGAGGAGGCAATACGAAGTATTAAAATTCAAGAAAATCGTAATAAAGTTCAAAAATTTCATGTTTCCTATTTTTGTTTTAAAGAGAGATCAGCAGTTTTTTCTTTATGTAATTTTGTGTTAATAAAATGTATGGTGACTCATATTTTTTTTACTTTCATTTAAGGAGTATTACATTGTCTATTAAATACAATTTATTGCATTAACCTATCATTTTTAGTTTCCGAGATTTTTAACATTCTTTAAGTGACCCGGATTCATTGCTCTCGAGTGTATTTATTTCACTAATATTTTTTTTAAGTTAATTATCGTATTGGTCAAGACCTAAATAATTATGAGGTGTGGCCCGCGACACCATGACTGAAACGTGTTTGTGGCCCTTATGAAAAAAAGTTTGAGTAAGGCTGTCTAAATAGTCCGAACAAAGCCTAAACATTTGGTTTGTATAGGTGAGCACGTTCTCGAGTTATAAAATTACAACGAAAAGTGGCATTGATTTTTATATATATAGATAGATTATCAAAAAGTTGAATAAGGCTGTATTCAACTTTTTGATAATTATGTAAATCTTTTTTTAATACATTTTCTATGGATCCGGATTTTTAGGAGGTATAAGGTAGCCTAAGTAGTTCACAGTGGAAGAGTTGACATATGCAGCGATGGCTTAGCATTACTTTACAGTCAATTTTAGTTATCTTTAAAAGTTAAGGTCTTTCGAATACCTACATCGAAGTTATTAAATAAATAGGCCCTTTACGAAGTTTTTAAGGATTTAACGCGCAAGTAGAGTATGTGAGTTCTATCAAATTACGTAATATTATACATCGGTCCTGTGGATTTTCGTGAGACCTTGAAAAGCTGTAAGGCTTTCAGAAAAGGAGAAGAGAGAAATAAAAAGATAGAATTAAAATTTCAAATGATGGTGTATTATAATCTAAGCTCGGGGTCGTGGTAATTTCGGGCAGCAAGTGCGATCTCCGAAGGCCTTCGCAGGGTTCCGACTTATCTTAGTGGTTCTCAAGGCTGATGCAGTCCGCGACGTAGCCGTGCCGTCCACAAATTCGGCTGGCACGGTGTTTTCGACCCGCAGGGTGGGTGACTGCTCGTAGACTTGAAGGGTGCGTCTTCACCTTCGTGGAACCCGAAGGTGGACTTCTATAGCCCGTAGGGTGGATGCTGACAACCCGTAGGGTGGACGTTGACAACCCGTAGGGTGGACGTTCCTGCTTGGAACCCGCAGGGTGGACCCTGGAATGTTCCAGATGACGGGTTAGCTGGAACCCTTTTTCCCGCCCATTGCTAAGACAGCCGGTCCCTGTTAAACCTGTCAGGAGTCGGCTGCCTTACAATGTTTGGTTATATACTAAGTTTACAGAGACCTTTTTTTTTCACACCCCTGTAATCTACCCTCCCATAACAGGGTTGACCAACAGCCGTTAATTTTCACTGTTTTAAAAATCTAGATTCATTGTAAATAATTTGACTCACCCAATGATGGGGTTATTGACGCTCGCAGCTAAATCGCTGATCACTTTGGGAGCACCTGGCTCCTAACAATATTTTTTCACTTTGAAATTATACTCTGATGCACCTACGCCTTCGCGACCAGTGACTTTACATTATTTGAGTAATGGGGGCTTCGAAATTCGCGCGCGGTTGTTTTTATATTTTTGTACAGCGCCTCTAGCGGCACCACTCGAAACTACTAAACGTCAAGACCGCTTTTTAAATACGAATGAGGCTTCCGCCGTTGCGACAATAACTCGGTAGATGGCGCTTTCATTTATTAATCTACGTTTTCATTTTAAAACCCCTAATGTTGAACCCCTAATTGCACCCGTTGTTTCACAACGTTACAACCTCCCAATCACCTAGAAAGTGAACCGATGATTTTCATGTTTAGTGTAAGTTTTTTTATATACCACTAAGGCGGCAGACAAATTTACGGCTCCACTTGATGGGCTGTGGTCACCGTAGCCCATGTACGTTTGCAAGACCAGAGGCGCTATATTCACGCTACCGACCCTTTAAGAACCTTCTAAGACCCCTAAGTGACATAGTAGAAGAGCAGCAGCTAGAAGCTCATAATTCAGGGCCGTCGTTGACGGCAGCTGTTCTGACTGTATGGCCATAAACGCTGGAGTACCACAAGGCTCAGTGTTGTCCCCTACTTTGTTTCTGCTGCATATCAATGACATGTTGTCTATTGACGGCATTCATTGTTATGCGGACGACAGTACGGGCGACACTTATTACACGGGCCGCCCCGGTATCTCTCGGGTTGCAATGGAAGAAAGTCGTGAACAACTTGTGTCTGAAGTCGAGGCTACTCTCAATAGAGTGTCCGATTGGGGTCGACAAAATCTTAACCAATTCAACCCTACCAAGACACAAGTTTGTGTTTTTACCGCAAAAAAGACCCCATTCACTGTGGCGCCACAATTTCAGGGCACATCTCTCACCATCTCTGAAAGTATAGGGATCCTTGGTGTTGACATCTCCAGTGATGTGCAGTTCCGCAGTCACTTGGAGGGCAAGGCCAAGCTGGCGTCCAGGAAGCTCGGAGTGCTCAGAAGGGCGCGGCGATACTTTACTGCGGCGCAAGCACTGCTTCTCTATAAGTCGCAAGTGCGTCCGCATATGGAGTACTGCTGTCACCTCTGGGCGGGGGCACCCGAATACCAGCTTCGTCCATTTGACTCGGTGCAAAGGCGAGCTATGAGAGTTGTCAGCAAACCCATACTTGCAGGTGGTGTGGAACCTCTTAGTGACAGGAGAGACTTTGCCTCTTTGTGTGTGTTCTACCGCCTGTACAACGGTTTGTGCTCTGAAGAATTGTTTGATATGATGCCTACGGCTACATTCTATCATCGCATCGCTCGCCATAGACAGGGTGTTCATCCTCACACGTTGCGTCCTGAGCGCTCGAGCACGGTGAGATCAAATAGAGGCTTTCTTCCGCGTACGCTTAAGTTGTGGAATGATCTCCCTGCTTCGGTTTTCCCAAACGCCTACAGTATGGGGTTCTTCAAAAGCGGACTTAGAAGGTTTTTAAAGAGTCGGCAGCGCGATTGTGGCGCCTCTGGTGTTGCAAACGTCCATAGGCTGCGGTAACCACCGGTACATCTGGTGGGGCCGTCTGCTTGTCTGCCACTCTAGTGGTATAAAAAATAAAAAAATTATAGTGTTCTGAAAACTATCACTACGTCAAACATCTTACATCTTAGAAGGGTGACCACTTTGTAGGATTTTCATCCACAAGCGTTTTTGTACTTTACCAAGCACGATAAACGTTGGTCCTGGTTTACATTAAAATGGCAGTCGGTCAGCAATGCCGGGGGCCTTGAAAAAATAAACCACAGGCAGTCTCTTGCTACACTCACCACCCTCCACCTTTTACGTGGGGCTTGGGACAAAATAGCTTAGACATAAGGGGATAAAGGCGTGATTAATAAATGACATAGATATTTTTTTAACACTGAAATTATGTCCGAATGTTCAAACAGCCACCGATTGTGCAATAGAAACAGAGAATAAAATTATACTTTAACCACTTTGACTTGCATAAGGCCGGACTCAAATATAATACTTTTTAATCACTAAACAAACTAACCGGACAGATATCTAGTTGATAATGTGAGAATCAGGATATTTACACAGAAGACTGACAACACAATTAAAATTTTGATCGATTATAAAATTGTTGGCCAAATAGAGTAGCATACAACAGTACGGGCATACTAACAACAGAATTTGTCGTAATACTATGGTTAATTCAATAGCCTTTTTTTTAACTTCAGGAAAATTCTACATGGATGCTATGCCGAACTCTTAGCGACTAAAAATCACACGTTCTGTATCTTATGCCTACGGTTGGGAGCCCCGGGTAAGCCCACGAAAGGATGACCCCAGGATTTATTCTATAGCTTATATTATATGGCCATTGGATAATGTGAAATCTTAATTTTTTTTTTTTTTAATCAATTAGTGTGACCTGCAAGCATAGGTACGACCTGATCAAAAGAGGCTACCGTAAATATGGATATTTGCAGCACCAGAAGTGTTTTGTGACTCCGATTACTCAGTTACATACATCTGTAAACCGTTGTTCTGAGAGGTTGTAAATCAGTAAAACGTTCTCAATTGTGACATAGCTCGTAATCAATACTAGCAATTCATTATTGACTTTTTTTTTCGTGAGGGAAAATCCTCAAAGGATGTTATGCCGGACTCTTACCAACTAAAAACACCTATCGCAACGCCCAACAGCCTGTGGTTGGTAGCCCCGGGTAAGCTCTCGGAAGGATGTCCCGGGACTCCCAAAAGACCTACGGCCGCCACTGCGGCCTCGCCCAGGGGGTGGTTCGGGTGCTATCCTGCGGCTTTTGGGGGGTTTCGGGTGTGATCCCGCTTCTAAGGGGGGGCGTGAGTGAGTTGCTCACGTCACGCTGCCGTCATGGACCTGCTTCTGTAAGGATGGTGAGCGACCCTCTCACCATCCTCAGACCCCCGGTCATGGAGGCCGATAGTCCTCGGCGAAGACACGTCGGCGGCGCCCAGGCCGCCGACTGCGGAACTCGGGTGGGAGAGCTCTCTCTCACACCCGCCCCGCCGCCTCCTTCACGAGCATGACCTGCTCGCAGAAAGAGGCGGCGCAGTCCCACTTACTCCCGCTGGAGAGCATGGCTCGCACCATGGCCTCGAGCGAGAGAGTGTCCACGTCCAGACCCACTACGAGGACCTGGCGCTGTTGGATGGAGTGCCGTGTCATCGCTGCGGTCCTCGCAGTGCTGACACTCGGCCGTGGATTCCCGGTGTTTTCGCCACAGATACCTGCCGAAGCTACCGTGCCCGGCAAGCATCTGTATCAACCGGTAGGAGAGAGCACCGTGTATCCTCATGCCTTCTTGACTTGCTAAGATTTTGTACATAAACGTACCACAGAAAAAATTACAATAGCAGCTTGAAACGTGACGTATTCGGATCACTGACTGAGGGAGAAGGCAGCATCCCACCGGGTTCAGGCTTACGTCATTTGATTAAGAGTCATTGACCTTGACAGTTTTCTGGTGTTGGTACTCTACTCGTGCACTACGAATTGCCTACGAATAATAATTCTACTGTTATTCGCAGGATTTTGCATAATGCATAACCTACCGGCGACGATCCACATTGAGGTGACAGATGACTTCACTGTTGACTCCACCATAATGGCCCTGCGACGTAGGCACTCTGCTCGGAAATTATGAGAGCCATTCGGGGAATCAACAATTTATGAGCTAAATCATAATTTGGCACTGAAAAAGTCAATTGTAGTAATGTACGGTTCTTAGATAAACTGTTCAGCAGTTAGGGTTCTCACGCTTTCAGTCTCAGGTTAAAAAATAAAACCTCTAACGAATAATAGGTACTTTCTTAATGTATAAAGTAATATTTATAGAATTCAGAAAAAACCGTGAAGTAGTATTACAACAAACAAGGTGACCAATGGTCTACACTAAATCACACTATGCAAGAGGCAGATGTGCTGATGAATTATCAATTTTATCACACTTTTGCCCTTGGGATTGCTTATCGGGCTTTGACTAGTTACACTGTACGCCATCTTACTTCAAACAAGAATAATAAGTTTAACGATATAGGTACTTGCAAATAGTTGACCCCACCTAGTGTTGACCACACACACTTAGACAATGCTCTATCTAGTGTGTAAACACCGAAAAACCCTCAAAGACGTGGGAAAGCACCCGAACGCCCTAGGTGAGACCGCAGTGGTAAGTAACCAATGTTTGTCGGGAATCCTGGCATATCCTTCCGAGGGCTTACCCGGGGCTCCCAGCCGTAGGCAGTAGTAAAGCAATGTGTGGTTTTAGTGGATAAGAGGCCGGAATAGCATCCATGAGGGACTGAGGGATTTCAGTAAGTAAAAACAAAAATAAGAGACACCAATGTTGGAAAATCTCGATGGTAGTCGTTCACAGTAACTTTTTTTAAAAATTCATAATTTTTCGTACTAATAATTTAAAACTTGGACCAACTTGCTAGAGAGGTTCAAGTTTGGGTTACTTAAGTGGTGAAACTGTATATTATTTCATTTTATTTTTCGGTTTTTTAGAGTAGTCCACTTGCAAACCACGCTAAGTTAAATTTTTTGGTTTTTTTTGAAATGTGGGCCGTGTTTTTGGATTTTAAAATGTTTTAGACTGAACATATAATACAGTTTCAAAACTACGCTAAGTTACGAATAAATTGAGGTCAAACACGGCATACTCTTGCAAATGTCGCTATGTTATTTGACAGTTAACTTTCAAAACTCTCTAAGTTAGTATTCACTTCCAAATACCGCCATCTTATCTGTTATTCACTAGCAAAGGTGGCTATGTAGCGAAGCGACGCTTGCAAATACCGCCATCTTGTCTGTCAGTTCGGTGGATGTTGTTGGCATGGACGAACCTGTTGCCTACGTGAACGTGTGTTGTGAAAATGGAATTACAAGAAAACAACGTTGTTTTAGCACCTAGTAGAAGAGGACGGAAGAAATTATCAGATAAATCTAAATGGAAGCGAGAAGTTGAAAAATCAAAACGGTAAGTAAGTAGGTTATAATTTTTACTCTTTTATTTCTGTTGTAAAAATATATACGTTAGTAGGGATGATAATCGAAATATACCTATAGATATCTAATTTTTTTGTTAAACAAGCCCTAATCGAGATTTTTTTCTGTAAAAAATTATCCAATTTTATTGTTTATTAAATTGTTTTTACTATTTTGTTGCAGACATATGGCTAAGGGACCACCAAATATACCACAATGCGTGCATGGAAACTCGAAGCAGGGTTATAAATGTAACGAGTTATCGGAATGTAACAATATGTTATTTTATACCGAAGCACGAAACAAATACTGATGGGCTTCTTATGCGAGTCTTCAGTATTACAAGTTTCTTCAAGAAGACAGAAATGAAAAGAATTTAGAAGAAACAGTTTCTGAAGAAACTTTAATGGAAGAAGAAATAGATATAAGAGTATAATGAAAAAAAAAACAAAAAAATGATTTTAAATAAAGAATAAGAACATTTTGATTTCAGACTTAAAATAAAAAAAACATAAAAATGATTTTAATTGAAGAATAAGAATATTTTGATTTCTGACTTAACTGTTTCAAAACTGCCTATGTTAATTGGATACAATTGCAAACATGTCCATGTTATTGATACTTTTGCAAAACTCGCTATGTTCAATTTTATTTTTCTAAATAAATGATAACTAATTAACCACGATTTTATTTATTATCCTAATATAATGCAAATTAACTTTATTTAACTATCCAACACGATAAAATACGTTTTCGTGGCTTCGTTTTAGCTATAACAAATTTAATTAGTTTTCTTAATTTATTGGTAGAACAATATAGAGCACTTTGCTAGTGGACTACTCTTTTGAAACTTTGACTTATCTTTTCTTGGTTTTCTTCGATTTCGAAGCAGTATGAGATTTTACTAATTACAACTAAAATGAGCTATAATAGACTACGTTCTCGGCATTATTTTATCGAACTAAATCTTTTTTGAATTTAAACTTGCCGAATCAGACCAAGCCAGTCAGTTTAAGTTAACTCTATGAGCTGATGTTATTGATATTTATTTTTTCTAGCGTCCGGAAATGTAGTTTTCGGCAAGGTGGCCTGTGTGCTCATAAACCTAGGAAGTCCGTTAAAGGATACCCTCAAATATCCAGAGTCATTACCGTTGGACGCTCTAGCAACCCTAAATCTTTCAGAGGCATTATATATTTCTCACCAGTAAGAAATTATTATAATGTACGTACTGTACATAATTATTACCTGTCGATCTTTGAAGAATTCTTCGATGACTGTCATATGAGTCCTATGTGCACTGTCCATCACCATTTCCATGACTGATTTTCTCATGACTTTGCCATATCCGTGATGTATTCCAAACAATGTGTATAGAGACAAAATTAGTAACACTATGAGAATAATTTTCAACGAACGTCTTTTCATTATATTCACAACTTTTGAACGCGAAACCATAATACGTACTAACATTTCAGTTCTTCGTAGTAAATCAACTTGTACTTATCTATTGATCAAACCATTTATGTAGACATCAATTTTATCGCTTATTGATATGAATCGTTTGGTTACACAGTTCTACTTAAAAAATGGTTTAATATTAATTTGGCTTATTATCATTGGTTTTCAACTGAATCATCTTCATGTACACTTCAAACACTTTTTAACGTAACTTGAATTTATTATAAGCATAAAAGGCCGAACAACCGGTAATACATAGGTGATGAACGCGTTGTATAGCCGTCAGTAAGATAATATAAGGAAATATTATTAGACCGGAATACGTTTAAACTTAACACGTACGTAAACGTTATTGAGTTCGAACACGGTTTCAGCTGTACCTAATATGAACACTGCGAAGTATTAGGTACGGTGGACACAAAATATATCATTTGCTGATAATAGCCCGTATTGTTGCCAAAATGTAAATTCGCTGCAGATGAATATCAGTACACCCAAATAACAATGTTTGTTGTCATTTTAAACTCATCATTAGTATTTATAAGGTCATGCTATACATTTTTTTTGAGCTTGGTAACTACGAGTACAAAACTATCGCTATATCCATGGAAGTATAGGCAGAATAAGCTAGATACTTTTTTTATTATGATATTACTTTAGATTATTATTATGATCATACCATCATACCCTTGAAAATCATAATGACCACTTTGTGACATAAATATTTACGAGCGCTTTCGTACTTCATAGGTCACGTTAAACCGTTAATCCCGGTTATCAGTGCCATGACAGTCGTTAAGCCAAGTTGAAGGCATTATGGGCTTGAAAATTTTCAACAGTGGGTCGTCACAAGTCACAACTCACACCTAGGTCGGAACGCGTGTGTAGCGCCTCTGGTATTTGCAAACGTCCATAGGTTACGGTATCCAACCTAATGGTTGGATACCGTAACCTATGGACGTTTGCCGGTGCGTTTGCCCGGTGGGCCGTAAGCCAGTCTGCCACCCTAGTAGTAGGAAAATTAGCTATATTCACAGGGTCATATTTCAGGATCTACTGAAGCTACATCTATGAAATTTGGTACACTGCCTTAGTACAGTCAAGAGCAATAATATGTATACATTGTCATGGCTCCTAAAATATGTAAACACCTTCGGCTCGAAAACGAAGTGCTCAACGTGAAGAGCATAAAATTGTAACCACGAGTTCACATCATAAATATATAGACACTCATTGCTTCAATAACATGTATTCACGCGTTAATTCATATGATATACTCATCTTAAATTCCATTAAATTATATTTAACTTCCCCTGCAATAACATGTATCTCAACGGGCCTGCATAAATATGTATCCACCTTTGATGAAAACGTTCTAATTAGATATTTGATTTAATATCTATATAGAACCTTAGACAAAAAGAACACTGAACTAAAAAAAAATTATAATACTCAAAATTGCATAAGTTTATATTGTTATTTTGCTGGCACCGACTCTCAAAAATAACTTTTAGTAATTTGATGTTGTAAATCTATATTTATACTTCTATGCTAATATTATAAAGAAGTAAAGTTTGTGTGTTTGTTAGATTGTAAGGGGTAATCTCGAGATCTACTGAACCGATTTGAAAAATTCTTTCACCAATACAAAGCTACGTTATTGTCGAGTGTCATATGCTATATAGCATCCCGCTACAACGAAAAACTTTCTAAAACGGGGGAAAAGTTATTCCTTTTGAGAGCTTCGTTGCGTGTGCTGCGTAAATATTTATAGTTTTGTAAAAAATATGTACCTACTATAAAATTGTTTCTCTTAAAATAGTTCAATAAAAATTTTGCGCGCTAGCATGTGTCTATCTTTGAGTTGGTACACAATAACCATATTAATGGCAATCACTTTTTTTCTACATTAATGCCACGAAATACCTCTTTCATAAACAACATTGTTCTTAAAAATAATGCGACGGGAATACACGCGACGAGAAACCTCTCTCTCCCTCACGTAGTATTGAATATTAACGACGAGACGCTACGGGAGCAAAACGCAACGCGAAGGGAGTAAATGCGACGGGAACAGGTAATACTCTCTCTTATGTGGCGCAAACGAAGTTGCGCGGGTCAGCTAGTCTCTTATAAATTCAAAAGTAGCTCTGTCTGTCTGTCTTTCTGTTACGCCTTCACGCCTAAACGGCTAGAGCGATTGAGATGAAATTTGGGTATAGGGATAGTTTGAGACCCTGGGAAGGACATAGGCTACTTTTTAACCGACTGCGCAAAAGGAGGATTATGATTTTTCGTGATAACGACTTCTACGCGGTCGAAGCCTTGGGGAACAGCTAGTATTTAATTAATACCAAAATCACCATTATGTGTACCTATAATGTTTGAGGAGTTCCCTCAAGTTCCCATAAACCTTTTTTTACAAGGAGAGCTCCGCTTGGGAATTCTCACTAAAACTCCTTGACACTGATCTGCCCCTGTGACGGTGTTCTAGGATCGGTCTAATTCACCAAAACACTGAAGTCGGAACTAAATTTTGAAAAAAAAAATACCAATCCGGAAATACAACTTTTTATGAAAGAAGTTTATTCCAGTCTGTAAATGACGGAGTAATGAGGTAACAAACATTTAAAAAAAATAAACCTCCTCTCAAATAGGGTTTGCTATACCAAACAACCCGTGCAAAGGTTTCAGATCGATTAACTAACACTAACGTTATTATACGGCACTTTAAAGAAAACAAACAAACAAACTTTGCCATTTTTGTACGTATATATATAAGCCCCACAAAGAATAACAAAGAATTTCTCTGAGAAAAAAGATCGGTGATATTCGTATGGTTCGCGAAGGTGCCCGACCTTCAAACAGGAACAACTAGCATGCATTCGTTACTCACAATTTTAAAGAATTTGTTTGTATACGCAGTTATGAAATTTTAGTTGTATATATATTATTGGTGAATACATTGTATATTATATTGATGCCTATTGTGCATACATAGTTTTGTTCCTTTCTTCCTCAATGAGTGTTTATATATTTATGATGTAAACTCGTGGTTACAATTTTATGCTCTTCACGTTGAGCACTTCGTTTTGGAGCCGAAGGCACAGTATATATATGTTGTTTAACCAGTATTGTAGCTCCCTACAAACGGACGAAGCGCAAGCTATACCTACGATTCTCGTTTTCGGCAGGCCTTTCAGCACGCAAGCAGCGTCCGCAGTCGCGATTGTGCCGAGTAGATGAATGGACGGTGTGTTTTTTAAATAGTAACCGCGCGTGTTTTATTTACTAAAAATATTTAATATGACAACTAGAGTCTATTGTGCTTGTTTTGGTTGCATGAATTCGTCAATAACGCACCCAGAGATAACGTTTTTTAGATTACCTGGAAACTCCGAAAGGTAAGACTATAAATTGATTTTACTTAAGTACTAATTGGTACTATACTACTAGTTGACTAAAGTTAAACAAAGTGATTGACACGAGTGAACTAGGTAGTTACATGAAGTAGGTATGTTTGTGTTTAAAACTAGACTTGTGCTTGCTCAGTCAGTGAACGGTGCGATCCAATATAGTACAATATCCAAAAACAAACTAGTTCAGAACTCTAGTACGTGTAGGTAGTACATTTAGTTCCGTTGTCAGTTCGTAGTTATTTAATTGAGAGCAATGATTTCGGTATGTTTCAAGAGTATTCATTTCTATGTGGATGACCGATGTTACAGTACACTTAGCACCGTATGACTTTGATTGACAGCATTTTTGTTACCTTTGATTTTTATTACACGCATACAGACAAATTTGAACTTCCAAAATTTAACACAACTTGACAATGTACGAAAAGTACTCGTGTACTAGAGACTAACTAGTACTTTCAAAGCGAAAGATAGTTTTAATTTTGTAAATCAAAAATTGTACGCAATGATTATAAAGACTTGAATTCCGTGATTCTATCACTGACGAAACATGTGATGAGCCGATTATTATGGTCTAAGCCGCTTACTCGTTTTCAAATTTCTATACCCGTCTCACACAATCGTTAGTAGATAACGGGCGCTGCACCGCTGCGCCGCCCCGCGCCGGGCCCCCGTGACTCGCTCAAGGCCGCGCGCTGTACACCTACCACTCGGCGTACTTTCGAAAGTACAACTGGCAGAAGGAAAACCATTGCCTAATTTACTTTTAGGAGCATATTTTATTCTAATTAAAAACCCAATTTAATCAGTCATCTTTACAAAATTAAATTTTATTAATAAAAAAAATAATAAAAAACTAACCTAACCTAACCTATTCCGTTATAAGATTGTAAAATTTGGAGTGCAAGTTAGTATATTTGATAAGCAATTTGTAGTTTAGTTTAGAAAATCTTATATGCGGTGCACGAACCACATTTTTGGTTTAAATTCAATAAAAAAAAAGGGTGATCTCGTTTTTTGTGACATTTTAGTTTTTTAAGTAGTACATATTTAGTTAATCAATTGGTTTTTTTTGCACAGCATTCAGATTTCTGGTATGCATTCCGTTAATTAGTGGAGTTACCTAGTGTGCAGAAAAATTATATAGATGTGCATTTAAAAATATCCCATTTATAAGACCAATTTGTTAATAAATCACACATAAACATGGTTTTTAAATATAATCTAGCAATCAAAAGGTACATGCATTTTTATTGAGAACTTATTACTCACAAAGGATTTGTTTGTTTAAATAAAAAAGGTACATATTTACTCGAAATGAAAGCCGGTTGTCAGTAAAACGACAATCCTTAATACAAATTGAAGGCCTTATTGGCGGATTGAAAAATTTCAACTGCATTAGGCTCACTATCGATTACGCGGTACGTAAAACTATAAGGTAAAATGTGGGCGTATACTATGCCTCTCCCTACACCTTTCGGGATAAAGGCGTGACTATATGAATGTAAGTATGCACATATTTACAATCACAATATTAAATAGAAAGTCAAAGTAGGCACATATTATTAAAATGCTATAGGTGGGCAGCCCTATCGCGTGCTTACGTACCGCGCGGCTGTAGGCATTTATTTCTAAAATCCGGCCGAGTCAAACTACAGTATTCAGTGCCGAAGGTGTTTAGAAAGAAAGAAAGAAACAAAAGAAAGAAAGAAACATTTATTTGGTGCATAGCGCCCACACATACATAATATATAAAATGGTACAACTACAAAATAAATAAAATAAAAAAGAGCCTAAAGTAGTGACATGTGCAATGTGGCACACAGATGCACCAAATGGGTGTCCAGTTCAGCATTATGCCAGGAGAAACCTGACGCTGGTTTTCAACTGGAACCCCATTGGACAGTGACACACGGACGCCGAACCGTCGAAAGCCGAGCGCGAAAGTGTAATGTAAAAAGCAAAGTAAAGCAAGCAATTCATAGGTACCTACATCACAAGAAGTTCGCATATATTTTAATTTAACATTTCTACCAAAATCATAAAGAAATAACGTTTGTGAGTTTGTGACGTTTAAGGAGTAATCTCTGGATCTACCGAACCGATTTGAAAAACTCCTTCACTGTTAGGAAGCTACTACTATTCCCGGGTGATATTGCTATATTTGATTCCCGCACTCCCACGGGAACGTGAACGACGGCGACGCGGATGAAACCTCGCGAACGTCTGCTAGTGTTACATATACAGTTACCCGCACATCCATAAAATTAACGCGGTTGAGGCCGCAAGCATCGGCTAGTAAAGCATATTTCTATTCTATCTAAATTAATAAAATTACATAAACAAATAAATAAATTGGGTAATCTAGTTCTAAATAAAACGATACGATTTATCAATTTAAAAATAACCACAAATTAAATTAAATTAAGGAAATATTTGAATTAACGTTATTCAGCCTCCTTTGAGCTTCTAAAAGAAACAATCGTAACCGTTTTTTAAACGTATTTATCGTTTTAATGGAACGCAATGGTGGTGGAAGATTGTTCCATATTTTGGAAGCCGAATAACGAAAACTACCCCTAAATGACGCTAGTCGATACCGCTGAATTGACAGCTGCTGCGAGCATTGCCTTCTGGCACACAATCTTCTACTAGCAACCCAGCCAAGCTTGTCAAACAAATACCGTGGCTCACCGTACTTAACAACACCGAACAGTAGACATGCCACATGCATCTTTCTTCTGGTTTTCATCTTTAAAAGAGAATTCTTACTTAGATAAGGTGTGACATGACCTCTGGCCGGAATTGAGAAACAGAAACGAGCACAGGCGTTTTGAACGCGCTGTATTAACCTCTCCGTACGAGCCAACAGACGTGGGCTGTAAACTACATCGACGTAATTGAGCTTAGACAGTACAAGGGACTCCGTTACACGAATCCTAATTTCCTCAGATAGATGGGGCCTGATTTTATAAAGAACCTTTAGTCGGTAGAAGCAATTCTGCACGGAGTCCGCTATATGCTGTTCAAATCTAAGGTCAGAATCTATAAATAATCCCAAGTTGCGAGCTCCAGGAACTCTATCTATTGGCTCACCCTTGAGACTCAGGCTCAGCTTGACGGGAACCTGACTCACCTGACTCTTTGTACCAAACAGCATATATTTCGTCTTGTGAGGGTTTAATACTAAACAATTACTGTCCGACCACGCTGTTATACGGCTGAGATCGTCATTTAACTTTTCAACGGCCGCTTGATGTTCACTGGGGTTGAAAGACAAATATACCTGAACGTCGTCGGCATATATGTGATACTGACAATTTTTAAGGCAACTAGTTATATCCGCACAGTATAAGCTAAACAAAATAGGCCCAAGGATAGAACCCTGAGGGACGCCTCTTTTGATGGGTGTAAGGGGTGAAGCAATGTCACTTCCATCGGTCATTTTTAGAGCTACCAACTGCTTGCGTCCATCTAGATAGCTGTGGAACCAAGAAAGTGTCCCTTGATCTACACCATAATATCGAAGCTTAGATAAAAGCAATCCTGTATGTATCCCATCAAACGCGCGGGAAAAATCCAACATCACCAGCACTGTGCACAACCCCTTGTCTTGAGCAGCTAAAATGTTGTCAGTCACGTCTAACAGTGCGGTGGCTGTACCGCGTCCTTTTCTAAAACCCGACTGCAATTCGGGTAAAATACAATTTTTTTCCAAATATTCAGTTAGCTGTTTACATACAATTTTCTCCATTACCTTTGAGATACAAGGCAAGATACTAATGGGCCGAAGGTCTTTAACAACAGCAGGATTAGTTGTCTTTGGTATCGGCCTAACAGTTGCAATCTTCCAAAGGTTGGGAAACGTTGATGTTTCAATGGAACAGTTAATTAAGCCAGCAATGTATGGCAATGTGAATGGCAGCGTCAAGAGAAGCATTTTTAAAGAGATCTCATCGTAGCCCTCTGCATTCGATTTCAATTCGTCTATGGCAGACGTCACAACGCTTAGCGGTACCGGCTTAATAGCGAACGTGGCATCGGTATACCTATGGAATTCAAAATAAGTCATGAGAGATATACTGGCATTAGGATTCCCAGGTACATCCAGAAAGTGGTCATTAATGACTGTGGGATCGGTAAAATGGGAAGGAAGTTCTTTATTTTGTTTATATCGACAGACAGTATTTTTTAAATTTCGCCAAAGTAATCTACTATTATTAATATTATTATTGATGTGATGCTTATAATAAGCCGCTTTTTCATGGTATAAAGAAGTGGTAACCAAGGATTTCAATTGCTTATAATATACCTTCCCTGACACGGACTTAGTGCGGCGGTATTTCGCTAAAGCTTTATCTCGCAGGGCCATCATAAATTTTATGTTATCCGTGATCCATGGGTATGATGGTTCTTTAAGTAGGCGTGTTCTAACTGGGGCGTGTGTGTCAAAGACAGTCAACACATTGTGATTAAAAGTATCAACCATTGTGTTGACACAGCTTGCACTAACGAAGTCACTCCAATCTAACATTGCCAAATCATAGATGATACTATCCTGACACACATCTTTCAAAGTTCTAAATTTTATAAAAAATGGCTTACATTTATCTTTTTTGATATTAAATTCACATGTGATAACCGAGTGTCCGTTGATTTCCCGAAACGGCTCAACATACATATGTCGCGCGCGAAGATCGGTACACACCAAGTCAATGAGCGTTGCGCTAGTGTCCGTAAAGTGAGTAGCAGCAGTAACGCACTGTTTAAGACTAAGGCTGTTGAGGAATTCTGCTACTCTTTTGGATTTATCACTAGTCACTAGCATGTCAGAATTAAAATCTCCGAGTAAAATGCAGTGATCACACTCACCCATGGATGTGATGGTGTCAGTTATGGCGTCCAGAAACAACTGTAAGTCCTGCCAAGGAGGCCGATAAGCTGTGCCAATAGTGAGCTTCTTTCCATTTAAAGTAGCTGTCAACCACATTTGTTCGACGGAATTGTATCTCGGATCCACTGGGTGACTCCACGTACGCACATTGAACCCCCGTCTCACATAGTATCCAACACCCCCCCCTCTTCCGTTGTGAACGTTCGAGGAGCGGGGAATGTGGCGCAACCGATAGCCTGGTACGACAGGCGCACGACCTTCCTCGCCCGGCCGAAGCCAGGTCTCATTAATTGCCATCAAGTCAACACGGTGCCTATCAAACAATGCAATAAAATCATCATGATGGGTTCCCAAGGACCCTGCATTATGGAAACCTACCTTCAAAAACTTATCAACGACCATGGGGGATATGTTGATCATAATAATCACAGTTAGCTCGACCAATGAAACGGTTGTAAAAGCCAACACAAAAGATACTCGATCTCAGCGTGATATTTATAGGAAGCATTTGTGGATGTCCGTTTGACCGTAAGCTAGTGAAGGCATATTTTCTCATTCTAATATATATGGGTATAGCTGCACAGTGTATATCATGTAAATAAAGCGCAATACGAATCAGATTTACAAACAGTAAATAGTTGAGAATAATTTTTAATTGTGTAATAATATTTTTTAAAATGTAATGTATATAGTTTACAACAATCTCGTTACAATACACCATGGAAAGCCTGTTAAAATAATAGACTTTTGTTAAAAGTGTGACAAAACAACGAACTCTCGACGGCGGCGGCGGCGGCGGCGGGAAGAAAAGCAAAAAAAACAAACAGTTATATGATGTATATAGGCCAACAATCACACGTTCCAATACTACAAAGTTTGTTATATGACGCACATAACTTAGAATAACTATAACTTTACACTTCACATCTACAGCGTTGCTAACTTTAACCGTAAAGTGAATGCTTTCTATTAATAACTCATTACCATATTCCACAACAAAACCATCACAATAACATTTCTGCATTAAAATCGAATCAAAACAATAATCATTAGATGGTGAAAAGAAAAACAAAATTAGAAAATGATACAATGTGTACAAATCAACAAGAGTAATTTCCATTACAGTACATGTTAGGTCAGAAAGATAACTTAAACTTAAAATATAGATTAATCTATACTTTACAGCGGTTTTGATTTCAACCACAATGTAAATAGTTAGTAAAACAGACCTGCTATAACATGCTACAATAATTTCCCCAATATAACAAACCCGTACCGAAAATATATCAAGGTAAGTACTATACAGTAGAGAGATAAATAACATTAAATATTTATTTGCCGTATATAAGCCAACAATAATGCCTAGTTCATAATAATTTGCTAGTTGACCCCGATGACTAAAGCATAAAATGACAATCAATTGATATTTTATATCTTTAACAGTGCCAGTCTGGACCATAATCCGTCTCATACCATATACGGCAATAATACTCAGTAAATGACTTGAATAAAACATAACATTAAAAACAGAAAAGTGATAAGATTTGTTGTTAGGTGACCGTAGCCCCATTTTAAACACCTTAGCATTACCAGTACACGTCACGCCTCCGAAGAACAAAATAAAGACTAAATAAAAACAGCTGATTACCGCGACCATTTCATAATAATAACTAGGCGCGTGATTGAGAAAAAACAGATTCAATATCTGAATCAGAACGAATGTGCATAGCTTTTCCACCAGGTTCACTTCTCGCGAAGATACGACCCTGTTTACACCATACAAACTTCCAACCGTAGTGTTGCCCGGCGTGTCGCGCTCTTTGAAACAACTGGCGGTTTATCTTAGTGAGACGCTCGTTCACATAAAACCGTCGCGCAGGGCCCGCCATGCCCAGGTCCTCAGACGTTGCACCGCGGCGCACGCGCGCGCACGATAACAGCTGCTCGCGCAGGTCCCGGCGCGCCAGGCGCACGGCGAGGGGGCGCGGTCGGCGTTCAGGTCCCTGTGAGTCAGTCGACTGTAAATATCGAGGCCCAACACGCTCCGCGCTGACGATATCCCGTTCCTCCAGTTTCATTCCCAACTTCACGGCAACCTGTAGAACCGTATGGATAGGGTTCTCACCACCGGGTTCCACCAAATTGGAGATCTCTACATCATTACATAATAGCAGCTGGTCCCGGTCATTCAAGTCCTGCCTAAGTTGTTCTATCACGCCACTGTTATCAGCCTGGTCGGAGGGTTGTAACTTCTCCAGAACCGACAGCCGCCGCTCCACACCGTCGACCCTGGCATTGCATTCTTTCAGGGACACAACGATATCCGACATCTCCTCTCTGTATTGTTGAAGCATGTCATTTATTGAGCGTAGATTGTCCCTAAAAATTCTAAGCTCAGTCGTTATATCGGTTGTCAAGACAACTGTCTCGTCAGAGGCGCTCAGGACAGCACTGCCTCCTGGACGCTGCTGCGGTGTCAAGCCTCTGATCGGTGTCTCGGTCCCGTTATCGGTAGCCACATTTTTCTTGCATTCAGGACATACCCAGGATGACTGTATGACACCAGACGAAGGCAAAACAACACATTTCCGATGATATATAGAAGTGCATTTAGAACACTTAGCGGCATCTACCGGAGAAATGAATCGTCCACACGCGTTGCACTTTGACATTATCAGACCTTAAATTATTATGAATAGATGACTTTACTATAATGATTGTTACACAATTGAAGATGCACTGAGTTTTGTAAAGAGGTATAAGCAATGGTATACCAAAAATAAACAGTTAAACACGCAGAAATTTTATCATCACTTCACAGATTTGGATTGTAGGGTAGATTTGTTTATGTCACTGCAATCGAATTTTATATTTTCACTTTTTGCGTTTTTACGACGTATAAAGTCTTTGCAATCACTTTGTGATGATTATAGAACACCCGAATTCACTCATACAGTTCACTCAATATATATTTGGGCACTTATTATTATTTTATTTACAAGATTTAGGAGAACAGCAATCGCGTAGTTTGACATCCGTGACGTCACAGTCGTGACATATTTTCGGAGCCATGACAATGTAAACATATTATTGCTCGTGACTGTACTAGTATATGAATACGTACGTACAATTTTATTTCTGTACTTGCAATAGGCACTGAGCTACAGGGGGGTCAAAAGTGGGTCGAAGCGGTTCGTGTAAATAGAGTACGACATGCGTTTGGCCTGTTGCTGGAACTTGGGCTGCGCACTGCCGTGCGCTTAGATTTATTATAGTAATACCTTACCGGTTTCGCCTTACGGCATTCTCAAAGGCTATCTAGATCATTATACAGAAACTCTGACGGCCAGCAATGTGGCTAGATTGCTGAGCCCGCAGAAGGCGATGGCCGTCAGGGTGATAAGGGGATACCGCACGATCTCCGGTGGGCCGGCACGTCTTCAAGCCGGGACCCCTCCATGAGACCTGGAAGCGAGAGCCCTTGCGTCACTGTTTATATGGCGCAAGGAGGCTGGTTCGGGGCCAAAGGCCTGAGTCTCGAGAAATCGAGGCCCAGCGGTCCCTGCTCCACCAGGAAACTGTGGAGATATGGAAGGTGTGACTTGAGCAACAAAAGGAGGGATTCGCCACAATCGCGGCCGTTAGACCGGTCATGGACGAGTGGCTGTAGAGGAGACCCGGTACTTTCTCCTACCGATTGTCACAGAAACTCACCGGGCACGGTAGCTTCAGTAGGTATCTGTGGCGAAGACACCGGGAAACTACGGCCGAGTTTCAGCAGTGCGAGGAACGCAGCGATGACACAGCGCTCCACACGCTGGTGGAGTGCTCCACACGTTAAGCCAAGTTGAAAGCCTTTTTAGGCGACTTGAAAAATTTTAACAGCAGGCCACTCCACAACTCGTTTGCTCCACCGACCATCGGCATTGGATCTCCTACAGAGATGTGGCCAGCCCACTTCCATTTTGCTGCTCCTCTGGTTTTGTAGGCTCTTGGCATATTGTTCGGCAATGAATTTAAAAAAAAAAGGGAGGGGACACTTGAGCCAGGTGGATCAAATCTCCCGTAATAAAGTGTACCAAGTATACCCTGAGCTATTTGAGGTTATAAACAAAAATATTTTTAAAAGTTTATAATATTACCACTTTATTACGTAAAGAATGGCTAATAATATAGATAATGGCTCGTATTAAATGCATACACACTTAAAAGTCCTATTTTAAATAAATGTTTAGTCACAATAAAAACTCATCAAAATTTTCTTTGCGCCGCAACAATTACTTACTCGCCCGCCATTTGCCAAAGTGTTAAATATGATAGCTTTATCATCTTCAAAAAGTTATCGTGTACCATATACAATCGACATTGCCACTATATAAGTAAATAAGACTTATACAGGTTCTGTAAAATCTTGTGTACCTAGTCTCCTGTAGGGATCAAGTATCCCCAGTTTCCCCTATACGTTTCATTTTTAATCTTAGAAAATATGGTCCTGTTTCCCACTTTCGCAAAGAACTCAAGTGGCTCCCAATCCGTCTTCGCCGGAACACTCGAATCCTCTGCCTCCTTTTCAATATCCTTCACAATCCATCTTCTCCGTCTTATCTGAGGGAACGGTTTTCCTTTTTTCGCTCTCGTGATGCTCCCTGTCGCTCAAATCTACGCTCAGTTCTCAAAACCCCTAATCATAAAACCGATTTGTACTCCTATTCCTTCTCAGTACATGCAGTCATATTGTGGAACTCTCTTCCACCTGTTGTCAGAGACAGCAGAACTATTACTAATTTCAAAAGGAAAGTCCGTGATTACTATTTGTCTACACTGTAAATTTGTATTCTGGTATGTACATAAATAAATAAACATTAGACTATTTTATTCCAAATTTCACAGGAGTATTCTTAAAGGTAACTACGTGCTTCAGGTTTTTAAAAATTCAATCCCTAAGAGGGGGAAATGTTTCCAATAGGGTTGATAGCTCAAAATATCAATATGGGTATCGTTTTCATACAATGGGACCAAAATTAAAATATAATGTAGCCGACATGAACGCCCCTGGTGAGGAATGCTAATTACGAAGATTGCATAGATTTGGAAATTGAACGGTTGTAACATACACGCTGATTTACAGCCACACGTTATTCAGACTTGAGAATGGAATCAATTAAAGTAATTATAAGATTACAAATACCTTCTAAATTGAACAGTTCACAAACATACTAGTACGGGAGTAAATTTGACGGAACGGGTGATATACTCTCTCATAAGTGACCCAAACGAAGTTGCGCGGGTCAGCTAGTAACTAATATTTATTTTGTAAGTACGTTCTAATTAATATCTAAAAATAATTCTGGCTTGTGGCCCGCGACCCCATGACTGAAACATGTTTGTGGCGCTGATATAAAAAACCGGCCAAGTGCGAGTTGGACTCGCATGAAAGGTTTCTTAGCAGCAAGTTACATAATATAAAAGTTCTTATAGTTCGTTGTAACTTTGACTGATGTTTTAACACGTTCGCAGTGGTAGTGATTTCACTAACCAGAAATTGTGGTTTATGACGTATTAAAAAAAACTACCAGCTCTATCTCTTTCAAACTAATTTTCGTTGGTAGTTTTTATGGCAATGTACATCATATATTTTTTTTAGATTTATCATTCTCTTAGTTTAGAAGTTAGAGGGGGGGGGGGGGACACATTTTTCCACTTTCGAAGTGTCTCTTGCGCAAACTATTCACTTTAGAAAAAAATGATGTTAGAAACCTCCATAGAATTTTAAAGACCTATCTTTAGATACCCCAAACGTATGGATTTGATGAAAAAAAAATTTTGAGTTTCAGTTCTGAGTATGGGAACCCACAAAATTTACTGCTTTTTTTCTAGTTTTATATAAGAATCTTAATGCGGTTCACAGAATACATCTACCTACCAAGTTTCAATAGCATAGACCTTATAGTTTCGGAGAAAATTGGCTGTGACACACGGACGGGCAGACAGACGGACAGACAGACAGACAGACGGACATGACGAATCTATAAGGGTTCCGTTTTTGCCATTTGGCTACGAAACCCTAAAAAGGTTGAGACTGTACCATGCTGGTTGCCAACCTTTACTAAGTAGTTGACTTTCCTTTCAATGCTTCTCTACATTTCGCATTGTAGATATCTTACAAAATACTTTTCACGTTCTGGTGCCCGCTTCGATTCAACGGCGTTTGCCCAAAGAGGTGCAGCACAGCTCAAATAGAAGTTTCCGTGACATTGATTGACTGTCGTAATCAGACCAAATCCCATCATAAATAAATAAATATTCACGGACATTTCACGCAACGCTATCTGATCCCAAAGTAAGCTAGGAATAACCTGCTTGTGTTATGGGTATCAGACCACGGAAATTAATACTTATATACTTTTTAAATACATACATATTATAAATAGAAACACCCAGACTCTTGAGACAAACATTTATGGGTCACACAAATATTTGTCTCCGGTGGGAATCGAACCCACGACCTCCAGCGCCGCAGGCGGTATCACTACCGACTGCGCCACAGAGGCAGTCTATCTACAGCTTAAGATGTGATCAGGTTGAAGAGATCCGCGCTCTCCTTTCCGATCCCCAACAACGCGTGCCGGGCAGAGGTGCCACTCACACACAGTGGAGAGAATCTTCGCCAGAACTGAGCGTTTTAAAAGATCGTTCCTCTGTCGAACTATAAAACCTGGAACGACCTGCCCGCACACGTGATTCCCTCCTCTTGCAATCCCGGGTTCTTCGCCAACTGAAGCACCACTGTCAGAAGTCTTACGGACTGTGAGAATGGTCCCCAATCGCTAGATGCGCCACGGCTTTCCATCAGTGGTGACGTCAACCTGGCGAGCATAATATATAAAAAAAAACATCCCCTAAAACATGTTCAATGTGGTCTCTCCACTTCTTAACTAAGCTCCAGTATCTTCGACATCTCTGCTTATGTCTATACTGTACTATCTTCACGCCAAATCCCTTGCGGGGTAGGCAGAAAGAACCGAGCGCCACACGGCACGGTCCATACACACCTCATTTGCTTCTTCAACTTTCATTTTTCTTTTCATGCATGCACGTCGGTTCCTACGGCTCTTGACACCACCCTCAACTAACACATGGTTATTTTGGTCGTGGTAGGTGTGTCGTGGCCTTCCCCGACTCCTACGTCCATCCAATTTCGCGTTGTATATCTATTTGTTTTGTCATTCTTTCATCTCCCATTCGTTCCACATGCCCGAACCATTGTAGCATGCCCTTCCTTACTTTAACCCCGACACTCTCTTTCAGACCAACTCTCTTTCTTACATCTTCATTCCGAACGCGATCTGCGAGCGTTACTCCGCAGATTTTGCAAAGCGCGCGCATCTCGACCGCGTTTATTCTACTTTCATGCGTTTCCTGCCATACCCAACTCTCGCTTCCATACGTTAGCGTAGAGCGTAGGTATCAGCACCGCATTGTGTACTACGAGCTGGGCCTTTTGACTTAAGGCCTTGGTACCTAAAAGTTTGCCTAACGCTCCATTCACACTATTGCCCGCAGTTACCCTCTTTTCTACATCAGCGGTGTACCGTCCATCCCTGCCAAATGCACATCCAAGATATACAAACTCATCCACCGGTTCCAGCACTACATCATTTACCTTGTCACCTCGTCAACTGACGAAGCGAATGCGCCACCATGGCAACGGGAAAGAGGGCAAAATGTCGCCCCTCTTTCGAAGAGAAGTATTGCGTAGAGAAAGAAAACTCGAAATGAAACCTGGTTTTCAGTAAAATGACAATCGTAGCTAAGTTGAAGGCCTGATGGGCGGCTTGAAATATTTCTACGACAAAGTTGTGTGAAGGTATCTATATACCTACATTTTGCACACAAGAATCTGTCATATTTTGAATCTGTCTGTATCGGGTAATTTTCTTTATACCACTAGAGTGGCAGACAAGCGTACGACCCCACCAGATGTACCTGTGGTCACCGCAGCCTATGGACGTTTGCAACACCAGAGGCGCCACAATCGCGCTGCCGACCCTGTTAAAACCTTCTAGGTCCCCTTTTGAAGAACCCCATGCTGTAGGCGTTTGGGAAAACCGAGGCAGGGAGATCATTCCACAACCTAAGCGTACGCGGAAGAAAGCCTCTATCGGTCTCACCGTGCTCGAGCTGTAATCTGGGCTGGACCGATTTTAAACGAGGCTTTCACTGGCAGGTACCTGATCTGGTGTTATAATGAGTAGGTAACTTATCATCATGCTACTAATCAAACCTATGTCAACAAATCGTATCGAATTCCATACATAATTCCAAAACTAACGGGTTAGAGGTATGGAGTGCAACGTGTAGTGTTCAAGGACTGCCACGGGCAAAGACGGGGAGGCACAGCTAGCTATATGTAAGTACCTATAGGAAGTGTCTATAGCTATTATATTTATGTTGATGTTAAAACATCAACATAAAAAAGACTAGGTATAGACTAAAGTCTGTACCTAGTCTTTAAAGTTTTGAGTGCTACTAAAAATACACCGTTTCCTGTTAAATTGGTTAATAAGCATAACACTAAGTGCTGGTGTGTGTGTGTTGTGTATGCTCTGAGTCGACACTTTTCTATATGCGCACCGACCTGGTGAAACCATTTACCCAAATAATACTTATGATACCTACATACATACGAATAGTCACGCCTTTATCCCCGAAGGGGTTGGCAATAGCAGAAAGAAAGAAAGAAAAGAAAGAAAAATAATTTGTTCTCAGCAAGGACACAATAAAAGTACCTAATACATGATATATTAGGTACTTATGTATAGCAAACAGATAACATTGATATCCCCACATGAGACAAAAATGGTCCCTAGCTCAGCTTTGATGCTACTTCGCGTAATTAGCGAGTTAGCGCTGGTTTTCGTAATTAGCGAGTTAGCGCTGGTTAGCATTAGTATACACCCGCATTACCTTATAGTTTTATGTCCCACGTAATAGGTGGTGAGCCTATATTGCCTTGTGAAATGGACGTGACGACCCGCAGTTGAAATTTTTCAAGCCGTCCTTAAAGCCTTCAACTAGTTCAACTTGGCTTAACGATTGTCATTTTTCGGACAACCAGGTTTCATTTCAAGTTTTCCTTCTCTACGCAATGGATCGTTTTATGAAAGTGTTTCTTTAGGCGCCTCTTACGACACCCTCGGGATGAAAAGGGGATTTGGCACTCTTTCCCGTTATCGCACGCGGATGATATGATACCTGCCAGACCTTTTTAGATCGATTTTTAAGACGGTTCTCTTCTTGAACATTTCTGAACTCGTAATTCAAACTGTAAGTGGGTCTATCTAATACCAGCTTCGTTCTCTTTTGCTAATGCTAGCCATTCTGGAGTGCGAACGGCTTTAAACGGATCTGACTTTATTTCTTCATTATTACTAATAAATAAATAAATATTTACGGACATTTCACACAACGCTATCTGATCCCAAAGTAAGCTAGGAATAACCTGCTTGTGTTATGGGTATCAGACCACGGAAATTAATACTTATATTGGGTGTAGCAAAATTACCTATCCAAGTTTCGTCACGTGACGTGGCATCAGTCAAGAAACATTACAAAAATGAAGAAAAAAAAATCACATGAATACTTTAACAGCCGTTTTAAAGGTCCTATAAATTTTCATTTTCACCCTTTCTATCGCTACTGAGCGGCAGTAGAAAGCGACAACGACAGCCAGACGGGTGCTCTGTGTTTGTTTTGCCACAGCGACCATGTTACCTCGAATTGCCGCGGTAAAAAATGAATTCTTACCAGACTCTTGAGACAAACATTTATGGGTCACACAAATATTTATCTCCGGTGGAAATCGAACTTACGACCTCCAGCACCGCAGGCGGTATCACTACCGATTGCGCCACAGAAGCAGTCAAAATCATTCTTTCATCCCTACGAATAACAATCCTCTAGGATATTCTCTAGCATTGTTCTTCTTAGCTTCATCCCAACCGCACCGTATCGTCAAGGACTAATTTTTCGGGTCCACTGTTTTAATTGTCACTGTTTGGTTTTAATGAACTAATGTAGTCAGGCATTACGTGACGAAATTCGGTACTGTAAACTCTTACTATCTATTATTATAAATGCGAAAGTTTGTGAGTGTGGATGTGTGGATGTTTGTTACTCTTTCACGCTCTAACGGCTAAACCGATCTGGCTGACATTTGGTACGGGTATAGATTGCAGTCTGGAATAACACGTAGGCTATTTTTTTTATCCCGGGAATAGGTCCCATGGGAAGCGGTAACAGAAACAAAAGTTTACGCGGGCGACAAACAAATGATGATCGGCGAAACAAATGAAGATCGACAAAATAAATGACGGTCGGATAAACAAATGACGATCAGCAAAACAAATGACGGTTGTATAAACAAATGACGAACGGCAAAACAAATGACGGTCGGATAAACATATGCAGATCAATAAAACAAAAGACTATAAGCAATTTGATAAGGTCAAAAAATACTTGCAGCCATATTTTGTAATCAAGATGTGATTGCCATTCAAAATAAAACCGGCCAAGTGCGAGTTGAACTCGCCCATGAAGGGTTTCGTAGCAGCAAGTAACATAATATAAAAGTTCTTATAGTTCCTTGTAACTTTGATTGATATTTCAACACGTTCCCAGTGGTAGTGATTTTTCTTACCGAAAATTGCGGTTTACGACGTATTAAATAAAAACTACCAGCTCTATCTCGTTCAAACCAATTTTCGCTGGTAGTTTTTTATGGCAATGTACATCATATATTCTTTTTAGATTTAATCAGTCTCTTAGTTTAGAAGTTAGAGGGGGGGGGGGACACATTTTTTCACTTTGGAAGTGTTTCTTGCGCAAACTATTCACTTTAGAACAAAACAATGTTAGAAACCTCAATAGCATTTTTGAAGACCTATCTATAAATACCCCACACGTACGGGTTTAATGAAAAAAAAAAATTGAGTTTCAGTTCTGAGTATGGGGACCCCCAAAATTTAATGCTTTTTTTCTAGTTTTATATAAGAATCTTAATGCGGTTCACATACATCTACTTACCAAGTTTCAATAGCATAGGCCTTATAGTTTCGGAGAAAAGTGGCTGTGACACATGGACGGACAGACAGACAGACAGACAGACAGACATGACGAATCTATAAGGGTTCCGTTTTTGCCATTTGGCTACGAAACCCTAAAAATAGGTACAAGCAAATCTCGACCTTAATGACTTTCTCTCAAAACGTGCTTTTAGGCGTTTATAGACATCACTGATCAGCTGATCACGAATATATAAAAAATAAATAGATATTATGCATGCTCATAAGGTTAAAATTTGCTTGCACCAAGTTTTTGTAATCTAGATGCTATAACCATTAAAAAAAATTGGTGCAAGCAATTCTCGACCTTATGAACATGCATAATATTTATTTAATTTTTACATATTCGTGACCAGTGAAGTATATAAACGTCTAAAAGCACGTTTTGAGAGAAAAGTCATTTAGGTCGAGAACTGCGTGCAGCAGTTTTTTTGAATGGCAATCACATCTAGATTACAAAATATGGCTGCAAGTATTTTTTGATCTTATCAAATTGCAATCGGTTGAGTAGAACCGGAAATATGACCAAAAATATAATACTACCCGTTCGCTCTAACTTTGCCGCTGGCGTAGAGGCGTATACCCGAATTGTTAATTAGACGAAGTAAAATGACAGTAGCTAATGTCACTTCGTCTTAGAAAATAAGCAACATTGTATGAAGAAGTGACATTAGTTGCTGTCAATTTACTTCGTCTAATTAAAAATTCGACTTTAGTATGGAGCCGAGCGGCAAAGTTAGAGCGAACGAGCAGTAATTAAGGTTGAATTTCGGTGTAGTCCCTTCACTACAAAAAAATAATTAACTCCACTTCTAAGATAACTAAAAAGTTTTAAATAAACTTAATTATCAAGAATACAAAAACCCGACTGCAAATTAAAATAAAAATACAACTGGAAGCAAGCTCTACATTTCTTTTGTAATTTTCTTTAGCTACTTACTGTTTTACATTGTCGGCAATATTTGCAGGCAGGAACAAGCTATGGAAACATTTAGCCATTTTTCGAACCACCAATTGCTTGACATGGCATGTTCCTGCTGGCAAATGTAAAGTAAAACAATAAGTAGCTAATGAAAATTACAAAAGAAATGTATTTTGCCTTTGGTTTTTTGAATTTTATTAAATTAAATAAAAAAATTGTTTTTTGCTTTTCAGTTTTATTTTTACTTTTTAGTCGGGTTTTTTGATTTCTTAATAATTAATTTTATTTTTTGTTAATTAAATTATTTGTTTCTTGAAAATCACGTTTTCTTCATACCTATCTCAAAAACTAAACCTGATACAAAAAATCCAACTTCAGATCTGAAATCAGCACCCCGAAACCACCATCGTAGTTCCCGTTCCCGTGAAAATACGGGAATAAAATATAGCCTATGTTCACCACAAAGAGTGTAGCTTCCCAACAGCAAAAGAATTTCTTAAATCGGTCCAGTAGTTCCGGAGCCTATTCATATTATGCAAACAAACAAACAAACAATCGAATATTTCCTCTTTATAATTTAGTATAGATATAGATTAGTCTTAATACTGCATGCAACAAAAATTATGTTATCTTGGCTTTTATCTACATTATCTTTCCAGATTAAATATTTAATTAAATGTTTTGATTCAATCACTAGAACTAATCTATACATAGTATCATTTAAACTATCCCGTTTGACACTTCTATGAAGGTACCTATAATAAAAATATATCGTTAGTTAAATTTTGAGAATAACTAATCCAGTCATTCTCGAAATTTCCGCTTAGCGATAATTCGAATAATAATAAGTCGCTTTAAGCTTGGGGAGGTTTTTATGAAAATAATTCATACATACATACACATGATTATGGTCACGCCTTTATCCCCGCAGAGGCATATAATATGCCCACATTTCACCTTTTTAGATTTTGTCCCACTTAAGGTGATGAGCCGTATTGCCGTATTGAAATGGACAGGCGCAGGTTGTGACTGGCTGCTGTTAAAATTGTCAAGCCGCATATAAATGCCTTCAACTTGATTTAACGACTGCCATTTTACTGGCAACCGGGACCAACAGCTTAACGTGCCTTTTGAAGCACGGAAACGCTCAAATAAATGTCACAAAGTGGTCACATGGATGGTCACCCATCCTCGGACCGACCATAGTGAAAGTTGCTTACTGCAGTGATCGTTTACAGAACACTGAGTCCGCAGGGCCACGAGCGCTTCTATTATGACATGATATTATGAAAAGTACCTATAAGAATAAGTAAAATATTATGAAAAGAAACATTAGAAAATATAAAATGTCTCGGCAGACAACGAGCAAAACAAAAATGTACACAAATCAAGTACTTTTTACCTACATTGAATTAATAATTTACGAGTAGGTACTCATGAGGTGCAACGAGGGTTGGAAGTTATTTACGGACAAAGCCGTGGGAACGGCTAGTAAGATAAACGATTACTGTAAGTATTGACACAGCCATTTTTGTGATGGATGAACGTTTGTGGTATTTTTTGTGGTGTTGGTTCTTCAGCCAAGATGAAGGAGCCAGTGGCGGATACAGGGTAGGGGCGCGGGGGGCGCCCCCCCCCCCCCCTTGGGTGCCGCACTCACGCGTCGTTTGTGCGCGCCGCGCCAGGTCACCCCAAATTTTGGTCTTTAACTATATGCTTCCTCTACATTACTCGCGAAATTGGACGAATACGATAGTGTAGAGGGGCACTTCGTCAAAATTTTTCTTTGCCTCAGGCGACTTCGCCGACCAACTTTGTTCAATTTCGCGAGTAATATACATACATACATATACTCACGCCTTTATCCCCGAAGGGGTAGGCAGAGACCTATACCGGCCCACATTTCACCGTGTACAATTCGGTCCCACGTAACATGAGCCCATCGCCGTGTTGAAATGGACCGCCGCCGTCAGAGCCTCGTCCGTTGTTCAGCAGGTGCACGAGCTTGCACGTGAGGTTGACTTGGGCCCCGAAGGTGTTGGTAGGGCCCCACTTCACCCGAGTAATATAGAGGAAGCATATCAATCTTAAGCGGACGGACGACGCGATGTTGTGTACTGTGTATCATCAGTTAATATCAGTTAGAGCAGGATAGATACAGTGTATGAAATACTACGAATGCGACAAGCGTTGCCGGGCATACACTCGACGTATTGATAAACTGACCATACGTCCCGTTTTGAACGGAACTGTCCCATTTTTAGGTCACCTGTCCCGGTATCCCCGAACATAGGGCCGGGACCCTAAATACATACCTTTCCGAAACACCGGGAATTTATTTAAACGAAGTTCGTGAGACACGCGTGGTCGGGGAATCCATAGACAGAAGGTATAAAATAAAAAAATGTTAGACCTCCAAGATAAGATCATCAGACGAAAGGCACATCCCCGTGTTCTGGAGATGCCTTTTGCGCCTACCCGCTCGGTAGCTTTCTGCCCTTTCTTCAAGCAGAGAATCGTTTGAGAACGGTATCACGCGGGCTTGGTTTTTTGTCAGCTCCTTACAGAGCTCCGGGGGTGTCACCCACATTGCTCCCCGGAGAAGCCACGAACTTTTAGGGCGCCCCCGGCCCAATTGACGCGCGACGTGAATAATCTTTGAGAAGAATTCAGGAGGAGGAAGGAACACCGCAGGGTTTAGTGGGTAGGACGGTCCCTATCCGGGACCGGGTGCCCCACACGCCGTTCCTGCTGCCCGTCGTGGCTGTATTGACGGTGCCCAACTGTATTCCCCGCGACATAAAAAAAAAGATATTCTGGTGAAACCTCAGAAATCATTGTCGATTATTTACATTAAGTTTTGGGGGTTTAGGTAGATAGGCGAGGAGAGGAACTATAATATATTAGCAAAGTTACAATCATCTCTGAAAAAACCATTGAACGTTATTGGATGTGGTGCCCATTTGATTCAATCAATCAAATCAGCCTATGGCAGTCTACTGCTGGACTCAGGCCTCTTCCAATTAACGCCACAACACACGGTCCTGCGCCTTCCGCATCCAGTCCCAGCCTGCGACCTTTTCCAAGTCGTCGGTCCATCTGACATGGTGGGTCGGCGTTCTACACTACGTTTGCTGAGTCGCGGTTTCATTGTCGAACCCGTTTTCTCCATTGGCCGTCAGTCTCCTGCAGACGTGACCAGCCCACTGACACTTTGGTGTGCTTATTGTCGACAACTTTGGTTCTCTGCCGGATAACCTCATTTCGGAGTCTATCCCTCAAAGATACTCCAAACATAGCTCGTTTCATAGTTCGCTGCGTTATTTGATTCACAATTGAATAAATTCTGCTGTAGATGGTCTACTTTTAGATTACGAATGTATTGTGGTAAAAATATATTCTTCATTTTATATTTACACTGTTCGAGTTGAAGATCTAAAGGAGTTTAGCGCTCCTGAAGCTGAAATAGAACATTGCTAAATGCTCAGCTATAGTAAAACATGGTGACTTGTATTTTTGCGTGCCTTGGAGAGGTTTTAAAAATATACTAGTCATTAAAATACTATTTTTAATCATGGAGGAAAACAGAATATAATGAAGATTTGGAAGTGGCGACTTGAGCAACTAAGATGGGAAAACGGCACAACCCCGGGGCGATCAGACCGTCATGGACGAGTGGCTGGAGCGGAACCACGGCGCTTTTTCCTACCGGTTTACAAAGATAAGTATCGGGCATGGGTGCTTCGGTAAGTATCTGAGGCGAATACACCGGGAGACTACACTTGAGTGCCACCACTGCAAGGAACGCAGCAAGGGCACAGCGCTTCACACAATTGTGGAGTGCTCAGCGTGGGCGCAACAGCACCTTGTCCTACACAGCACATCCGGTCTGGATATCGAAATTTTCGTGCTGGACACCGGTGCGAGCCTTGATCTCCAGCGGGAGTAAGTGGGCCGGTCGCCGCTACCTTTTTCTGCGAGCTGGTAATGCTCGTGAAAGAGGCAGCGAGGAGGGAGCGGGAGAGTACTCTCCCACCCGAGTTCCGGAGGCGCCACCGACTTGTCTTCGCCCAAGACTATCGGCCTCCAAGACCGGGGGCCTGAGGTCGGCGCGGCGGGAGGGCTGCTTGCCGTCCTGACAGAACCAGGCCAAAGATGGCAGCGTGATGAGACAGTTTGAAGCACGCCTCACCCTTCAATAAGCGGGATAAAACCCTAACCAGCCCCTAAAGACGCGGGTTAGTACCCGAACTCCTAGAATAGGACGCGGTGGTAGCCAAATCCTGAGACATCCTTCCGAGGACTTTCCCGGGGCTCCCAGTCGTAGGTAGTGGTAGCCGTGGTAGGACACCGTGTGGTTTGTCTGTAAGAGTCCGGCACAGCATCTTTTACGGATTTCCACCCTTAAAATTTGCATTAAATAACACTTTTTCTAAATAAAGAATTTCTGTCGATTTTCATTAACCTTATAACTGGGGTATTTTTTTAAAACTTATGTCCCGTTTTGAGTTAAAAAATAAATGGTCAGTTTACGTATTGAGGACACCAGCGCTACCAAGCAGCCAATGCAGAAAACTCTTACGTTATAATGAAACGTAGAAGTAGGAGCAAGGGGAATACCAAAGACCTAGGATTGTCAAGAACTTTAGTAAACTCTGAAAATATTAAAAGCGGCTGAAAATATTAAAATTAATAAATATAAGGGTCTCGACTCATCGTATCGTTTTTGTCCAGTCGGTGTCGAAACCCTAGGTCCATGGGGTCCCAATGCGCAAAAGTTTTTCAAGAATTTGAAAAAGCGCCTTGTGGAGTCAACTGGTGACCCAAGGGCTGGCAGTTTTCTCGCTCAACGAATAGGTATTGCTATTCAAAGGGGGAATGCTGCTAGTCTTTTGGGCACAATGCCACGGGGGCCTTATTTAGGTTTAGTTTAGATAGTAATAGTGTAAATATAGATATGTAATATTTATGTTTCTCTGTAATTTTTAACAATAAATGTATAACTTTTGCATTTATTAGTAGTAGTAAACTCTTCATTAAAACGAATATCCAAAGCGACATTGTTAGGATCTTATCAAATCTGGTTAGGCAGGGAACATTGTGAACGTTTATGCGTACAGAAAGGTGGCCACCCTAAACCTACTCAAATCAAAGACTTCTATATAAACTGAGGTAGACGTGCCGTACTCTAACAAACGAGATTTCAAAAGCAATCCTTAAATACACACATTAATAAGACTACACTCACTTCAAAATATTTTTTACGTAATTGTCACCACACACAATAGCAATATACGAATAGAAAAAGAGTAAAAGAGAAGGCGTATGGACTCCGATTGCAAGTCGAGCACCTACTCTCGAAGTTTTGACTCACAACAGTGCGAGCAACGCTGCTAATTAGCTCAGTTTATAGGTTTCAAAAATCGGTGCGTAGGGCATGTCTACCTCAGTTTATATAGAAGTCTTTGACTCAAATGGGTCGCAAGTCCTAGACCCCCTCACAGTATTTCCCTCCGTACCACGCTATGAACCCGGCGCGGTGCCCGCACGGTGAATCCATGGAATGCCCCCATAAGACGTGTTTTTCGTTAGGTCCCTTAACTTAAACATTGTATTTTTACATTACCATTTCAAAAAAAAATTTCATAAACTTCACATGTGACTTGATTACTTTTTTATTGCGCTAATAGTAAAGGTAGCTTAAAACTCAAAATATCTTTTGCGCCCCCCTCTTGAGATTTTTCTGTATCCGCCACTGGAAGGAGCCCTGTCCTTCAACTTGGTTTGTTAATATTAAAGCAGGTAAGCAGAATCTGCGGCTTCCATTCCAATGTGGAGATAAGGACGAAATCTTTGTAAGTCTATATACCTCTGCCAACTCAGTTTTTTCTTTATTTAAAGGCAAAAATGGTATGTCACTTCAAGAAAGAAAGAAAGAAAGAAAAAGAAATTTATTTCACATAGGCATATACAGATGCTCCTGTAAACGTCCGGAATATAAATCAAAATCTACCACCAGTTCACAACGCGACCCACCTGAGAAGAACTGGCAAAAAACTTGGCGGGTTATTCTTTTTAGAGCTCTATTTACAAAATGAATCTTAAAACTATGCATTTTAACAATTTTTTGAGAATCCAGCAGAGCAGGTCATTTCCAGGCTTCTCCATCCAACAAATAATCACCAATTGCATAGTAGCACCTGCAGTACAATTTACTATTTACAACCTATTTAAATTTATTAAGGGACATACTTTTTTTAGCCGAAATCGTTCTCACACTTTGCCGGTTTTATTGAATGTACCATGAACGTTCCAGCTGGACTTGGACCTATCCTACCTGGTCACAAAGCACGAACTGCACAAGCTTGGCTTGGAATCAATGTTCTGGACTTTATAAGAGCTGAAGACTGACCCACATCTAGCGCAGACCTCATCCCTCTCTTTGCCCTGAAATTTCCCATCGAAACAGTGCTGAATTTAATAGATTATTGGGGCCAGAAAAATAAAAGGCCTGTATCATAAAATAATAAAGTAAGTACAGAACGCAATCTCATGTTGTACTTTTTTTTCACACCTACCCTCTGCTATGCACACTCGCGCACAAATCAGTACCTATCGGAAATTAGTACTATGAAAATCTTTTTCGAATCTGTTTAGCGAATTTAGCATGTAGGTTTCCATCTGTACTATCTAATTTGTTCCTGTTTTGAAGCCAAATATGGTCATTTCAAATATATGTTTTTCTCAATGTTGCCATTTCGTATTTAAAAATGCATTTTCATTGGTTACAAATTCTTTAGCCGGATTAGGTAGACTAAAGATCAAAAAGTACATCGAAACGTGTTCAATAATATCTACCAATAATATCTACCAAGTGCCTATATCTAGGACGTGATTATAACTTATTAATGTTTATCAGTAAAATTATAAGTAAACACACTTAACATCGAAAAGCCTTTTAAGTAGATAGCGAGGTATCAGATTTTGTATTATACTTAGATACATATATAAACAAATATAATATATACCTAAAGCAACGCGACCAGTAATAGGTAAATAAATGAAAAAAAACATTGGTGGACGGGATACTCGGGATCGGGAAACGATCGGGATACAGACAGACAGACAAGAAGACAGGCAGACAGTGAAAAAGTAATTAAATTACATTTTCGGCTTCAGTATCGATTTATAGAATGCCCTACAATTAAAATTTTCAAAATTTTGTTGCATGGTAGTGGGAACCCCCGTTAATACCTATTATAGTTTTTTATGTTCTTAGTATTTGTTGTTAGATCGGCAACAGAATTAGTGAAAATTTCAGCTCTCTAGCTATCACCGTTCCTGAGATAAGGATTAAGATATTTTGAACATTAAGTTATTTCGATATCGGGTATTTTGGACTAATATATTTTAAGTAAAGGCATTATGATTTCTGGTATTGTGATGGTATACCCTTAACGAATCTGGCTGAAGTTTGGTACAGGAAGAGATTATATTTTGTCATAATAACACACAGGCTACTTTTAATTCCGGGAATAAGTTCCCACGGGAAGCGAGTATTTACCTACCTACAATCTTGTAACTAGTATTCTAATAGTTATTGTTTTTTTATACCACTAAGGTGGCAGACAAGCATAAGGCCCCGCCGTATGCTTGTCTGCCACCATGTTGTCATTATATGTTTTGATTCTCCCATGTGATTCAACCGAAATCGAAACATATTTTCTACTTTTGCTGCCGTTTTCTTGGGCGTGGAAATTATTTGAGATGTGGAAGCAACAACTTCGCCCTCCTTGGTGATGGTGATAAGTGTTTTTTCGAATACTTAGCCATATATTGAAATTAAAATTGAATTTTTAGTAAAATCGTTTAATAGCAGAGCCACTTCTTTAGTAAGTAAGTACTGGACACAACTCTGGACCACACTGCTTGAATACCACCGCGAGTATTGCGTCCGGCCCACTCGCCTTAAGAGCGTCAAGGGATCGAAGCTCGGTAGCATGGGAAGAATGCTAGTCCCTTGGAGGCGGTGCCAGTCCCCTCCCCGCTTCCCGCTTTAACAGTTGGGAGTGACACTACCTCTTGAAAGACCGCCCGAGCTAAAAATACAAAGAATATCTACCTACGTTTACAAAAATAAAATTGCCATTATATTTTTTACTTCTCAATTTAAACATCAATAAAACTGTTAATCTTGATTACCTTTGTAAATATCAATAGGAAAGATCTGAAAAAAAAATAAGCAGTACTTAGGTGTATTACAGTCCACAAATTCCGAAGAAATACAATAACACAAACGAAAAGAATTATAGATAGGTAGGTAGATCGAAAAATGAAAATACTGTCTGCGAAAATGTAGCTGCCCATAACACTCTGTTAAAATTACGATGATAATTTTGATAGCTCTTAGTAGGGTACCCCATAGTGTCTAATCGTTAATGAATCTATTTGATTTTCGATCGCGCAAAATTTTAAATCGATAGTTAGAAATAACGGTTTTTATTATTTTAGGTAATTAGGTAAATATAATTACCTACATTAATATTGTTTGTTTACATATGCAATCATATTACAAAACAATATTGTAGATACCTACATAATTATTAACTTTACTTGCAATGAAATGAAAAAACTGCAGACATATCGTCCCTTACGTAGTAACTATTATTTAATCTGTGCCCGTAGAGCGAAATTTAACTAACTGACACTTTTAGGTAAAATGAGTTATTAATGCCATGACACTCACTGATTTTTTCTTAATTGTTGTATCTGACCGCCATTAATATATTTATCTAAATAAGAAAGTTAGCTTATGTGAAAAGTCACCAAAACGCAACTATGGAATACAAGTTACAGGTGTAAATTAAATTAAATATGTTACGGATTATTTCATTCACTGTTCTTGACTAAAAAAAATTATTAAGAGCACTTCATTATTTTTACTCTAAGATATCTGAGTCGATTTGCCTTTACATACAAAAATAAAATTCCTTAAGTGATTTTAGTCGACACATTTTATGTAAAAACAAAATATATTGAATAGTAATTAATAACTACTATCTTTTAGTGAGTTCTCGCACACAAATATGTCTTAAATGCGCCAATTTTTACGTAACTAAAATCATTTAATGAATTTATACCTCATGAATATGGGCCAACATCTCAAAAAATGTAATGGCGTTCTCAACCTGATTAGTTATTACTTGAAACCGCAGGTTGCATCCGCGCAATTCGCCTTAGATAGTGGCATGCGTCGTTTCTTTCCACACTTTCGGCTTATGAAAAAGCGATCCATTGTATCCTCAGAGTAAATATTGTTCTATACTCTAAGATTGTATTCCATCCAGCAATAAAACGGAGGCCCGTTGTATTGCTGGATGGGATACAATGGATATACGGATCCTGCGTGATGATCAGGCTTTCTTATGAAATTTAATGCCGGGGTAATACAGGGGTACATGATGTTCCCAACTCTCTTAGTTCTGCACGCCAATGACATGCTGTCTCTGGGAGCATACATTGCTATGCAGACGATAGCATTCTGTACGGGTGTTATAGAGTTTCTCTGCCCGTTGAGTAGTGGAGTGAACCAACACTGAGGAGAGATCTTGACCAGAATCTGGACCGCATTTGCTGGATGCGAAAGTCTGATCGATTTCAATGCCTGTAATCACAATCTGAGTAATAGCTAAAGTATCACTTTTCTAACTTTCCCCTCTATTCAGAGTACAATTACTATGCTGAAGGACGATCTGTACATCCTCGGTATTGACGTGTGACGTGAGCTCAGCAATAAAAATGATATTCAGCTTTATTGAGCCTCCATAATCATCTGTTCGCGCGTTCTGCTCACCTTTATAATGACTCTTCGAGGCACTTACTGGACATACTGGGCGCTGTGCAAAGGCGTCCTATTCGCATTATCTATTGCTCTGAGGTGGCGGGAAGCCTCGAGCCAATGGAGCAGCGCATTAAAATAGCGTCTATCACGGCGAGTGCTCTGAAGAGCTCTATAACCTAATCCCACCCACTATTTTCAATCCCATAAAATTTGCGCAAGGCAATGGTTTCACTGTTATACAGTTGAGAGAGAGACTCTTTATCAGAACTGAGGGATTCATAAGACCGTTTCTCTGTAGAACAATATAAACTTGGAAGTAACCCAGGGTTCTTCAAGCGGAGCTAAACTAGGCACATCATATGGCTGCCAGATTGAGAACTAGGTACTGTCAATAGTCTTGTAGATTGTGAGTACTGCCCTTTATTTCCAAACTGCCACAACTGCTTTATCCTGACAGATCACTGGTTTATAAGGGCGAAAATAACTGGCCTGCTTATTAACATCTTTACGACTAATTCCCAGGTCGAAGACTGTGTTTAGTAGGCAAATATTGTAACAATATAATGATGAATATCCGTTAATGCTATGATGGGCCATTGCTACTGTTACTCGACACAGTGGGTGACCTTTTAGCGTACATAACACGTTTTTACGGTGAGGTTAAGATATCTATTGAAGTGCTTGATCCTGGCAAAGATTCTCTCCACTGTATAAAGGTGTGCCAAAGGAGAGAGTAGTATTCGACGCAAGAACGAGTTTGCATCTTGTAGCTACAGCAGACACCTATGGTGCTGATAGAAGAATTCGCGATGACCTAAAAGTAATCGAGGTGACAGTCCCACACAAACTCAATGGTACGCTCACTGTTTTGAGCTGGACAATTCGACAGCTACTTAGGATTTGACCTTTTCGGTATCCGCGTGATCACGCGTACTATTTGGATCAGACCATGGGAGAGAGCAAACGCGTGGACAGCACGTCCAAATCATGGGCACACGTACATCGAATTCATAACAACATAATAATTCACATGCAGCCTAAAGACAGAGTAGGAGCCATTCTCTGGAGCGCAATCGGCACGGGGCGGCCACAAACATTTGCCTTAACGACCGATACAGCGAGTACCCCAGATGTCTTCTCCGACCGCTGCGAATGTGCCAGTTTTACCCACTTCATCTCAAGATCTCTGGACTGGACGATCCTCTCCACTGCTGAACCCAACTAATATTCCATTACTACGGACGCAAAGGGCATGCTAGCCCCGTCACTCTCAGCGACAAGACCGTCAATCCCATGTACGCCGAAGAACGGAACGCCTGCAAGCAGACCTCTTACACGCGCCTAATCTCCGTATCTGATGGGCTAAGACGTTAAATCCCACTGGGACTCAGTACTCTGTGTGGCAGGAAACTAACCTCTCAAACCCTTGTGCTTACTACTATAAGCCCATGTATACCGAATGAAGAACGAACCTTAGTCAGAAGTTGAGCAGTAATTGCTCAATAGGCAGTTTCGCCATTTTTTTTTACCGACTTTTTAGTTAATTTTGTTTAGTTTGCCGGTTTTTACTTTAAATGTCAAAAATACTTGACTTAACTGTCTATTTTCTTCCTAGTTATTCTTCTTTTTAGTTTAGCATTTTGAATAAAACACGTAATGGTGATTAAAATATCAAGTTATAAATCACCAAATCACTTTAGATGATTCAGTTAGTACTCTCATTTAAGTAATATTTAATTAAAGGCATATAAGATAATCTCCATGACATATTTAAAAGTGCGAAAACTACTTCCGCTCTACGGGGACGATATCGTCCCCATAGAGCGGAATTTCACTAACTGACATGAAGCTAGTTTTGAGATACGGGCGTTTAAAGTTTCAATAAATGAAAAAAAATCATAACTTTTTAAATAAAATGTTTATTGAATTTTTTTGACTGAGATTCGATTAAAGTAGTTAATTTCATTGTATTGTACATCAGGCATAGGATAATACTTTTGTAATTTACGAATAATTTAGTAAATTCAATGTTAGTTAGTTTTCGCACCTTTAAATATGTCATGGAGATTATCTTAAATGCCTTTAATTAAATATTACTTAAATGAGAGTACTAACTGAATGCATAGCAATGTATGCTCCCAGAGACAGCATGTCATTGGCGTGCAGAACTAAGAGAGTTGGGGACATCATGTACCCCTGTCTGTGATCATCACGCAGGAACCGTATATCCATTGTATCCCATCCAGCAACACAACGGGCCTCCGTTTTATTGCTGGATGGGACACAATCTTAGAGTATAGAACAATATTTACTCTGAGGATACAATGGATCGCTTTTTCATAAGCCGAAAGTGTGGAAAGAAACGACGCATGCCACTATCTAAGGCGAATTGCGCGGATGCAACCTGCGGTTTCAAGTAATAACTAATCATGTTGAGAACGCCAATACATTTTTTGAGATGTTGGTCTCATATTCATGAGGTATAAATTCATAAAATGATTTTAGTTACGTAAAAATTGGCGCATTTAAGACATATTTGTGTGCGAGAACTCACTAAAAGATAGTAGTTATTTATTACTTATTCAATACATTTTGTTTTTACATAAAATGTGTCGACTAAAATCACTTAATGAATTTTGTTTTTGTATGTAAAGGCAAATCGACTCAGATATCTTAGAGTAAAAATAATGAAGTGCTCTTAATTATTGTTTTTAGTCAAGAACAGTGAATGAAAATAATCCGTAACATATTTAATTTAATTTACACCTCTAACTTGTATTCCATAGTTGCGTTTTGGTGACTTTTCACATAAGCTAACTTTCTTCTTTATTTCTTATATTTCTTATTTATTTTTACTTTCTTATTTATTTATTTTTTTAAATTAAAAGTAGTCACATTAATTAAAATAATTTTATCAACTACCTATTCAAAAAACCCGCCCCTGACCGCTCCCGGCGCAAAAGTGCCCATTACACTTGCTGCGTTTCCACACTGGATTGCAATGGCCAGCCTTTGCACCAAGAATGATCCGGACCGAGAGTCACCCGTGATTTCTGTGAGCCTATGTCCAATCTCATTTATAAAAACCTTGGCTTCTTTGCCCCAGCTCCCCAGGGTCTTCTTTTCAGGCTTTCTTATTTATTTATAGATAAATATATTAATGGCGGTCAGATACAAAAATTAAGAAAAAATCAGTGAGTGTCATGGCATTAATAACTCATTTTACCTAAAAGTGTCAGTTAGTTAAATTTCGCTCTACGGGGACGATATAAGAATAAATAAGGAAAAAACTTAATTTCGATTTATTTGTCTATGGTCAATTGTGCGGTATTGTTGGAAGACGCTTCACTGCGATATGTGGACGGCATAGATATAAACAGCCTGATGCAACTCCCTTAAAACGAAAAAATGTATGGAGTTTGCGTTCCTTCTTTTTTTTAAATCATTGTAATATATCCTACGAAAAAGAATTTCTGCTCTATGTCGCAGTAACTCATTCTTTCATTCATTCATTTTTTGATAGTAATGGATTCCTTTTCTCTTTGTTGTTTATGTTATTTTATAATTTTGGTGGTAATGTATTTTTTCTTGTTATTGATTTATGATACGGATGTTCCACTTTTAGTCAAAAATCGATATTTTTCTTTAAGGTCTGATTAATTATCATAACTGTTCCTTTGTCTCCAACTTGGAGATAGGATACTATAAAAGTTAAATAACATATCAACACGTGCTTGGAGACTCCAAGCACGTGATAATATGTTATTTAATTTTTATAGTATCTTATCTCATACAAACTTGAGGTGATTAACTTCAGGTAGCTTAGGGATACCGTGTTGCAATTTCCTAATGATTATGCAGCTTAGTTTCTGATAAAAATTATGAAACAAAATTTTGTGATTTTGTTAATTCAGCACCGCAATGTTTTCAAGTGCATATAATTATGGACATCGATCTACCGTCCTTCGCAATTGTTTGTAACTCGTCACTCCAATCCTACAGGTTTCACGATCTCGTTCGAACCACACTCAACCTCAGACACACATCAGTGCATCACACAATTTGTTGTCTCTGAGGTAGGGTTTGCTGAAATCTAATATTGACTTTATCTTCTTACAGATGTGAGCTGTGGATACAATATACTGGAATAGAAAACTATTGTTGAACAGATGTGGGAAACACTGATAGAAAATATGAATACGCTATTGGAACGTTCGCAAGACATTTTTTTAAATAAAGAATTTTATTTGTCGTAGGAGATTAAAAACTTCTATAAATGTCAGCTATCATCGGTAACAACCCAAAATAAAGCTTATTTTGATTTTTCTTTTCTTCATTATTATTCACGCAATATTCATCAGTGTTGCCACTTTATTGTTTTATTCTCCCAACTTAACAATTGGGAAAGGGGTAAGTAAAACTAGTTTGTCTAGGAAATTATTATATTCATTTCTTATTACACTATGTACTTGTCGGAAAGAGAAAAAAGAGAAAAAATGGTTGCTTTGTGGGTTCTTTTATTGGGTTCATATTAATTCCGATAAATTCATAAAATGCTGTGCTGTTTACGTCCAGAGATGTTCTTGCTTGCTTTATCTGTAAGAAATAAAAATAAACGTTATTCTCATGAAGAGAATTGCTTGCATTCCTATACATATCATAAAAGTACAATAGTATTGGATATCCAACACCTAGATGCTGTAAATCTCATGTTCACAGCCATAGACATATAACACGTTATATAACACACAGGTAGGCCGCCGGGTGATACGATAACTACATTGACTCCCAACTATAGGATCATCAAACATCAGTGGCCCACACAGAGCATCGCAGCTCTAGAACATCAAATATCATTGACTCATTATATCAAGTATCATTGACTCCAGTTCTAGGACCATCAAATGTAGGTATACAGGGTCGGCTCACTTACTCATGCGTGACATTCATGACAACACAATAGTTTTATCTATTACACGGGTGAAAAATAACATGTAAAAGGAATACAAGCCTTCGTAAATGTGCTATCAGACTTCGCACACGCGGTACAGGATAAACTTGACCGTACACATAAACCTTGCGTCTTGGGTTGTTCAACTTTAACTAAATGACGTGCAAAGAAAATTATCCATTTGACATTAGAAACGGAATCATATTCAAATTTAGATGAAAAACAAATAGACCGACGCGATAATTACCATGGAGGTAGCAATCTCCATGGAGTATAACTTCAGAACTTCGCAAGATTATCAGATCTTCGCGACAGTACTTATTATATTATTTACTAGCGGCCCGAAATACTGTATACCCACGCGAAGCCGGGGCGGCTTCGCGTGGGTATACAGTATTTCTCCTATATTTAATGGATGTTACTTATAAAACCGGCCAAGTGCGAGTTTTATTTATTTGTATTAATACTCATACCCAATAAACATTTAAATATACAATATTGATGATAGTATATACATCCTTCATTATATAAAATTAATTACATAAACTATAATAAGACTTAGTTTAATGCAATTTTAGGGAGGAGCTGGTATCATTATTTACGCACACAGAAAAGCCGACGCACAGTGTGTCCAGACGAATGTTATGCGTGTCCACATGAGATAGAATGATTGAATAGAAAGTGTTGCCACTCATATATTATGTTGTATTTTTACCCTAACTTTTTATAATATTATGTTGTGTTTTAAAATCTAGGGGTATTTACAATTTTATTTCGCGTAAATACGACTACATTTTAACCTATTTAGCGAGATTGTAAAATGTCGAAAGATTGTGAACCGTAAGGCTGGATTTAGTGTCGCGCTGACCAACGCACGCAAGCGTGATAGCTATACGTAGCTACGCGTTATTCTAAAAGGCTTCCTAATAGCTCATACACTTTACTTTGGCTGTCAGCGCCGACGGTCAGGGCGCCTCCAAATCCAGCCTAACATACCTACTGCTTTCAATGAAACGTATAAATTTTCGGTAGATTATAATCGACGTGACGATAGTTCTGCCAACAGACCAGGTGGGAATTGCATTATCATTTGTTCTGTCGACAGAACTAATGGGAAAAAATTACCAGTAGTTCTGTTAACAGAACTACTCAACAGAACAGGTGGGAGTGGATGATAATCGATCGAGATATTTCACCCTTCAAATTAAAAGAAACAAAAGACAGACTGGGTAATAAAAACCAGGAACCGGTAACTCGATACCAGGAGCAGCGATCAGGAAACCAGGAACGGGAACTCAGAAGTCGGAATACTGATTTCCATATTCATAGCTATGGCAGGACAACGTCTGTCGGGTCAGCTAGTCTATACTAATATTATACAATAATATTTTATCAAAAAGGTTGCCTACCATAAGCACTAGATCTTCCGTGGTCCGGTCAACCGGATTACGGAACAAAATACTTTTTCCGTAGTGCGGTCAACCGGACCACGGAAAAAACAATTTTTCCATTGTCCGGCTGCCGGACAAAAACGACCGTACTACGGAAAAAGAGGGAAAGATTTGATTGTTTGTTTGCATCGAATAGGCTCCGAAACTACTGGACAGATTTGAAAAATTCTTTCACTGTTGGGAAGCTACACTCTTTGCGGTGAACATAGGCTATATTTTATTCCCGTATTCCCACGGGAACCAGAACAACGCGGGTGAAACCGTGTGACATCCGCTAGTAACTAATATAATTATAATAATTACTGAATAAAACTACTTAAATTGAAAAAAAAAACATTTTCTTTTATTAAAATATATTATAATATGTACACAAAATATATACCTACAAGTTAAAACACAAAATATAAACCTACAGGCAAAGTGCGCTATACTATTTGCATAGTTGACTTTGGTGCAATATAACTCGTGTTTAGGTATGTATACGAATGGCTACTGCCCTTTAAATAAAACCAGTTTAGTATGAATGTTTCTTATTCTTTCCTTTGGTTCAAATACTTTTGTGGCGTGATGTATTCGGAGTTCTATGTATCGGGCTGCAATAGCTTTAATAAGTAGGATACGGTGATTACCAATAAGTGGCTGTCTATCAAAATGTTCTGACGTAAATATGTTTCGACACCCCTTTAGAGTAGCAAGTATTAGTCGTGGCATTATATTCTTTTCTGCAAAAAATGAAATTCCTTTATGTAAATGTCTCCTTAAAATTTTCTCAGCCAAAGTACAAACTTTTATAACATCATGAGACGGATAAATAAGCCCCCCCTTATCTCTACTTAATATAAGTCCTGCATATTTGATACTGACAAGTGCCAGCAGGCAATCTTCGCACATCAAAGACCTTTTAATTTTTTTTACCACAAAGCCAGCAATATACGGAATAATTTCCTCCGTAAACATGGTTAATTTACTTGGATCAGCTATGTAATCATGATCATCGTCAATATGAAGGTTAGAATTTTGTAGATTTTGATCATCATCTTCATCCACGATAAGGTTAGCATACTTATTAATCTTAGCTTCATACCTAACTTCACTATGAGTCAAAATCTTTATTTCCTCTAAGGGAATACAATTTCCAGATTCTATGCTTTTGATCTCGCCATGCACTACTAGTCTTTTATAAGCGCTTTGAAATTGGAAAGCTGTTGGATTATTGTTGAAACCGCCCTTTGACCTAATGGAACTGAAAAAGCACTCTAAATGGTCTTGACTTAATTTATAAAAAGGCAAGAATTTTAATCTTTTTGTTATTATTAAATCAGTATACATCTTTTTCAAACTATTTATGCAGATAATAAGGCCAAAAAATCCCACCCTTCTATTAGTACTCAATATAGGTTTGTCCATCAATTTCAATCCTTTGAGGTAAATCTCAACTTCAGTTAAATAGTCAAGAACCTCTGTACCATTTTTTTCGCAGATTGGCTTTTTATAACCGTAAGCATTAAGGGTGCGGCTATTAAGAATATCAAACAAATTATTGATTTTCATAATAAATTCAACAGTGGCATCTGAATCCAAAAAGTCTTGCTATTTCAAAGTGTGATTACAAAACTGTATAGCATTTGCTACAGAATTACTGAATGTTTGAGCAGCTAATTTAACTTTCATTATCTGTTTCGTAAAATTAATGTGCTGTGTTCTTAGCCGATTTGCTAAGTGTAGGCTTTCCCTGTCTTGCAATTCATTTAATTTTTCAATAAATTGCCATGATATATTGTCCCCATTTGCATGTATAAGTACTTTTTTTTGACCAAGAGTATTTCTCACCAGTTTCAACATATGAGCGGGATCTGGAATAATGCATATCTCATGTCCTTTAATTACAAAAAATGGAGTAATATTTTCAGTTGACTCCAAACTGCAACCCAAACTTTTGGCCATGGAAAAATTTGCCGGGCACCCATCAAATGTTAGAGATGATATAACTATGTCACTTTCTAATAACAAATTAATACATTGGGTTGCCAAATTAGCCTTTTGCTCCCCGGTGCACCCGTTAATTAAAAAATAACCTACAGGAATTTTCCACCCATCATTGATACATGTTACCATAAAGACTAAGGCTTCTCTAGCTTCTGCAATGCTATGGCCATCTAACGCTTCTCCGTAATTAACCAAACCTATGCATTTTTCCCCGTCCCAATGTACATGTTTTCTGATCGCCATCTCGTCCATCGAAATGGCACAGTACAATTTTTTATCTTTTCGTTTAGCAAGTAATTTTATGCAATCTAATGATTCAGTAGTAAATCCTGGACTGCCATCAAAACATTTGTACCAGGTAGTAAGAGTGGATGGATGAGGTAAACAAGTTTTAAACTGTTGTCTTACATATTTATATGCACGCGGGCTTATAAAATTAAGGCACAGTGCAAATTTGCGCAAAGCAGGTGAAAACTTTCTTCCACTCCCACTAGATTTCAAAAATTTTGTCAGAAAGTCTTTGTTAAAAGGATCGATGGATTTTAACAATTCTCCATCTTCCTCTGTCACAAAAGACCTTGCTTTTAGTTCTGCAATCACGTTCTCCAAATTTGCAACTTTCTTATTTAGTCGCCGACTTTTTTCTCGAAGAGCCTTTAATTTTTTTAGTCTCTCTGCAGATTGTTCTCGAGTCCGCTTCAATTTCTTTCGCATCGTCCGTGGTGTGTAGTTTGGTGACTTAGCCTAGAAAAGTAACACTAATTACACCACAAAATACGATTTTTACATTTTTGGATTTAATTTTAGATCTACTTACAGATTTAGGTTCCGTAACACTGTGACTGAGTAAACTGTCTTCCATTAATTGAAAAGGAGATTGTTCTTCCGGCTGAAATAAAAATTATTATCTATGAAAAACATTGGTAATGCTGCACTGCCAGCCCTAGCTCTTAATTAAAACAGTGAAGCGATTAATTATGACAAATGGGTGCCTAATGTTTAATACAGCTCGACAAGTTTTTGCCCTGGTGACAACTAGAACTAAAATATTTTCATATGGCGATACTGCTTTTTTGACTGCCTCTGTTGCGTAGTCGGTAGTGATACTGCCTGCGGCGCAGGAGATCCTGGGTGTGATTACTGAGTCAGTTCAAATATTTGTGTGATCCACAAATGTTTGTTTCGGAGTTTGGGGGTTTTCTATGTATAATATGTATGTATTTAGAAATATATAAGTACGTATATCAGTCGTCTTGATCCCATAGCACAAGCTAATATTAGCTTACTTTGGGCTAGATCATGTTGTGTGTGAATGTCCACAAATATTTATTTATTTATTTGTATGAAAATCGTGGGTTTCGGTTACCATAAATCCGAAATAAGCGCCCGCATTTTTTCCCAGACACTTTTTTGCCAAGCAGGAACCTATTATTTTATCAATCACCATTATAGTTGATAAGCCTCCTCTGATGTAGCCGCCATCAATTAAATTATTTATCGAAGTCCGAGACACCTTCTTAGAAATAAGTTAAATAGTTTTTATAAATAACTAGCAGACCCGCGCAACTTCGTTTGCGCCACATAAGAGAGAGTATTACCTGTTCTCGTCACATTTACTCCCATCGCGTTGCGTTTACTCCCGTAGCGTCTCGTCGTTAATATTCAATACTACGTGAGAGAGAGAGAAAGAGAGAGAGAAAGGTTTCTCGTCGCGAGTATTCCCGTTGCATTATTTTTAAGAACAATTTCGTTTATGTAAGTGGTATCCCGTGGCATTATTGTGGAAAAAAATTGATTGCCATTAAAATGGTTATTGTGCACCAACCCAAAGATAGACACATGCTATTGCGCAAAATTTTTTAGAACTTTTTTAAGAGAAACAATTTTATAGCACATATTTTTTACATAACTATAAATATTTACGCAGCACACGCAACGAAGCTAATAACTTTTCCCCCGTTTTTGAAACATTTACTATTACTGCTCCGCTCCTATTCGTTGTAGCGTGATGCTATATAGCCTATGACACTCCACAATTACGTAGCTTTCTATTGGCGAAAGAATTTTTAAAATCGGTTTAGTAGATCCCAAAATTACCCCTTACAATTTAACAAACACACAAACTTACTTCTTTATAATATTAGTATAGATGTATTACACTTACAAGTTCAATTTGGGCTTCGGAATCATCAATATCCATATTTTCGTGTATATGTGGGTTGATGGAGGACAATGTTGTCGGAGTCGGGGTTTTAGTATGTCCTTCTATATGTGAGCTAACAGAGAAAGATGTTGATGGAAAACATGTTTCAATCTCCTGAAAAGGTTGATAAAATTATGTTAATATAGTATTACATATTACGTATTCGGGGCATTAAAATACAGATAAAATAATCAATTACTTACCAACAATGGCACAGCATTCGGAAGAAGAACAGTTATTTTTTTCTTTTTAATTAACACATTTTGTTCAAAATGCCGGCTACAAATTCTTGATGACTTTTTTGCAATCCAATTCGTTCGTCCTGTTGCTTCTATCCACTTTCGACATATTAAGTCATTATCCGGAAAACTGAAACGAAATATACTCTTAATTCCCCACACGTATCAAGTATATCAAAATAAAATGACATTACCACAATTGTGGGAGAATGAAAATGAAAAACTGGCAACACTCAATATTGAGTTTATGAATTATTTATTTTAATATTTTGCATTTAAATCTATCTATAATTTTATACTTAACGTGATGCTAGAACATTTAGACACTTATTAATTATATTTAAAGCTTAATAATTGGCATTTATGTGGCATACTTACGAATGAAACGACAAGTTCGGTATTTTTCTTTCACTATCACTTTTGCACCCCAAAACACTACAACGCATGGTGTGTTTTCTTATAATAACAATTATTAACAATGCACTAATTGTTCACAATAAGAATTATCTTGGAATTGTGCACTTTTCAATTTAATTATGACCAAATTACAGAAATCAAGTGACTCTCAACTGTCAAAAATGCCAAAACTGTTTAGCACAGTACTGTGTTGACCTTGAAAAAACTGGCACGGGTCGCGAAACAAAAAACAGTATCCTTCTGTCTCGTTTTTTTACATGGTATACGCATATCTCCGTCTTTTTCTTGTGTGAATGCGACAAATGCTATCAATTTGTCTATAGTTTTCTCTGTCTACGGTGTAAAGACACTGGCCGCTTGACAGCGCACGCACACATCTGCGAAATCGTAAGCCGTTTTGTTTATGTCGATTGTAGAGCGACGGTCCATCTAGACTTTAAATAATCTAAGGTGGACGGTATATACTCGTCTATGTTCTACGATATTTTTTTGAAGTATAGGAGGTAGGGGAGGGATGGGCAGTTGGGAGACATAGGCACCCCCCTTTTATTCCGATTTGATCATAGATTTTATTGTTTTCTTGATTTGGTAGTTTACTTTACCGACTGGTAACGCTGTACATCCATAGTGTATACATCATTTCTGTCAGTTGTCAAACAAAAATACGTTTGAAGGTTATGCGCTAGTAAAAGTAAATATTTTGTTGTTGTTTCGGATCGTACTAGAGAGAAAACTAATGGAAGGTATGTGTATTTTTTTTTATTTATCTATTGTATATTTACTAATTTATTAATTAAACTGAAATTCAAGCCTAAATACGTAGACTCAAAAAAATACCGGTAATCTATGTCGAAAATGTATACAGAGGGAGTAATGGGCATTTGGACGTGCGGGTGGTTTGGGCATGCCCAATGCTCCTGCTCCCTCCTATTATGTTCAGTACAGGAGGATTTTTAACTATTGGTTTAATTTTATTTACAGAAAGATGCCATTTAATTAGAAAAAGAAAGGTTTGCGACGGAAAATTCCTAAAGATTTAATATTACGAGCCATAGAACAGGTACCTATCAAAAGGATGAAAAATAAAAACAACAGCTGATAAATATGAAATCCCTAGATCAAGTTTTTTTTCTATTATTGAGTTTTTAATAGTCAATTTGTTAACTAATTTTTGAATTCCATTATGAACATAAAGTGATTTATAGACCATGCCCAAGCCTCCCACAGGGTATGTCCAAGCCTCCCTACCATAGGGAGCATTGGGCACTTTTGACTTAGTTTATAAAATATCTCGTAATGTTGAGATTGATTGTAATTTTTAAGAAAGCGCTTGAATTATATCTAGCCAAATGTGTGGTGCAATAAGAATTGGCAATAAAAGTTGATTATCTATAAAACCTGATTTTTTATGCAGTAAATAGTGAAAAAGTGCCCATCTCTCCCCTACCTCTCCTACTTGATATAAACAAATACGATACTGTAGCTACTGACTACCAAGACTTCGTGTTCATTTATAGAAACAGGGATAATTATTTGTAGGTACATATATATTAGGAAATTTTGTAAATAAAGTATTCCATTCCATTCTATTCTATTCTATTTTACACGCAACCAATCGAGTTTCTTTTCTCTCCAAAGTTTCAAAGGCGTGAGCTGTCAATTATCAACCTAATTTTAAAAGGGATATTTTTAAATGCACCTCTGTTTAATTTTTCTGCACACTAGGTAACTCCACTAATTTACTGAATGCAAACCAGAAAATTAAATGCTGTGCAATAAAACCAATTGATTAAGTAAACATGTCCTACTTAAAAAACTTAAATATTACTCAGAACGAGATGACCTTTTTAGTCGAATTCACACCAAAAATGTGGTTCGTACATCGAATATATGATTTGTGAAACAGAAATACGAACTGCATATCAAAAATACTAACTTGCACTCTAAATTGTACTATCTTATAACGGAATAGGTTAGGTTTTTTTTTTTTTTTTTTTTTTTTTTTTTTACGCGCGGAACGCATTTACGCGCCTTCATCCCAGCTTCGGGGGCAGCTGGGATGGTGTGTGGGACTCCCGGCCCGGTCCGGAGTGGACCGTCCTACCCACTAAACCCCGCGGTGTTCCTCCTCACCCTTTAGCCGGGCCGAGGGATATCAAAAGATTATTCACGTCGACCCGGCTAGGGGCGCCCCGTTAATTCGGGGCTCTCCTCGGGGGAGCCAGATGGGCGGCTCCCCAAAGCTCCCTAAGGAGCTGAAATGCCCACGCCTGCACCGCTCTCGAGCGCCCCTCTGTAATAGAGGAGACAGAGAGCGGCTGGCGCAGGCGTGCGCTAATGGGCACTCCCGGAACACGGGGAAGGTGCCCACCGCCATGTGACCGTTGGTGGGCGGGGTCCCCCGACCTTACGCCCACGGTCAAGAAATAATCAGGGGCGCGCAGTGACTCCTTACCGCGGCGCCCCCGAACTGCACGATAGGGCGGAAGCATCTACCCTAACTCCCGCCCCCCCGTGCAGTGCCTCTCACTTTGCCGCCATCGCCTTGCCACAAATGTGGCAGAGCGATGGCAGCCAAGCACTGCTGCCACCGGCCGCGCTGTTAATCGCGGCCGACAGCAACACACAACCAAGCAATTCCGTCAAATGACGGCCGAAAACGGTCCCAATGCATCTACCGGTCAGAAAGCCGGGAGCATTGGGGCGTTCGCCACGGTGTGTTGCGCTGAACGCAACACCGTGGGCCTAGCAGGCCCACCGAACTGCGACCCCCTCGCCATGGGGTCAGCTTGCCGGGATATCGGTACATCGACTAATGAGGGCTGCACACCGCACCCATTAGCCGACGTTCCAGGGTGCACCGTCTTAGTCCAGTTGCCACTCCCCTCGGGCATATAGCCCGAAGGGATAGAAAACCGGACCAAGCTCACTAGGAGGTTTCCCGACCTAGCACCCCGGAATAGGTTAGGTTAGGTTAGACTTTTATTTTTTTGATCAATAAAATTTAATTTTGTAGAGGTGACTGACTAAATTGAGGTTTTACTTGGAATAAATGATGTTCCTAAAAGTAAATTAGGTGATAGATTTCCTTAAAAAAGTTTTAATATTATTGTTGAACAATGGAATTTTTAGACATACTATTCTGATAATAGTTATTCGTTCAGTTAAACAGTTCTGCAAATAGCATTAAACAGTATAATTAATTTGGTTTTTTTAGTGTGCATAATTAGTGTGCAAGTCAGTATTTTTGGTTTAACTTTGAAATATTTTGTTCGGAAAAAGGGAATAAACAGATATCGATTTAAATACATGCCATTTTAAAAGGGATATTTTTAAATGCACATCTGTTTAATTTTTCTGCACACTAGGTAACTCCACTAATTTACTGAACGCAAACCAGAAAATCAAATGCTGTGCAAAAAAAACCAATTGATAAACTAAACATGTCCTACTAAAACTAAAATTTTATACAAAACGAGATGACCTTTTTTAACGAATTTAAACCAAAAATTTGGTTCGTACACCGGATATAAGATTTGCTACACAAAAATACGAATTGCTTATTAAAAATACTAACTTGCACTCAAAATTTTACAATCTTAAAACGGAATAGGTTAGGTTAGGTTAGTTTTTTATTTTTTTGATAAAATTTAATTTTGTAAAGATGACTGATTAAATTGGGTTTTTAATTAGAATAAAAGATGTTCATAAAAGTAAATTAGGCGACGGTATTCTTAAAAAAAGTTTGAATAAGTTTGTTGAGCTAAGGAATTTTTAGATATACGATTTTGATAATAGTGATCTGTTCAGTAAAATAGTTCTGCAAACACCTTTAAACAGTATATTGAATTTGACTTATTTAGTGTGCATAATTAGTGTGCAAGTCAGTATTTTTGGTTTAACTTTGTAATATTTTGTTCGAAAAAAGGGAATAAACCTTAGACCATATAACACGGGACTAGCCTTTGCGAACCACCGCATACAAAAATATTCTGCCAGTTTTCATACAAATGAAGGGGGAAACACAAAGACATATAAAATTTCATTGCATTTAAAAATGTATTAATCGACAAACGCGTAATGGCTGTTGTGTGTTAATTGTTATTGTACAGTCAACTACAATGTAATGTACTAGTTTAATCATATAAAATGATGTACTGATGTACAGGCTTTTCATAAAGCCAAAAGACCAAATGGTCATGTGCAATGGCAGAAAACAATGCTTAAGTAAGGCGCATCCTGTGGTTAGATGATCTAAGGAATAAACAGATATCGATTTAAATACATGCCATTTTAAAATAACAGAGTGTAAACGCAACTGTCCGGGGGGTGTACGGGTGGCTTAAAATTATGTTGTCTATGATATTAATTTAGTCTTTGGGCAGGACTTAACCTAGTTCTGTCAAATTGTGAATATTGACAGACCAAACGAAACGAAAATAGTAATGTTATCAAATACAAGATCCCCTAAATGATTAGCCTCACATTCTGTAACCGGATGCATGTGCCTTGCAACCATACATTTTGGATCTTGAGCAGTCGCAGCCACAAGAAGAATAAAATCAAAGTGCCAGTAGAATTATTGTGAACTTAGTAAGTATTCTCCGTAAGAACTTTTACGCGTTGGCGTTATATTTACATACATCTTAGCTACGTAATAGTTTTGGAAACTTTGTCGTGAGTGGAAAAACGACGTAGAACCTATTTTCAATAGATTTTCAGTTAAATCTCATTAATTACGTAGTAGCTAATGGTTCATGCTTATCTGTCATTATTGCATATTTCATTAATAATTAGATAATACGTGCCCATTATTTCAGACTTTGTAGAATAATACATTGGTGTTACATCAGCTTGCAAATGTTGAAAAACATGGAAGCCATGCATCATACAGCCCCTCATGAAATGAACGGGAACAACGAGTTAGACAGTAAAACAGAAGTGCCTTACGATGATATTATAAATTTGCCAATAAGGATGTCCCCTGTACAAATACAACAAGAGTATTTTGAAAACTCTGGCGATTGTGACTGGGTGAAGTAAGTAAATATTGTTGGACCTCCTCTCACACAACATCAACTATAAAAAACTATATAGGCCAAACTAAAGTAATCGAATTTTACAAACCGCTGTGTGTGAAAATACATTAACACTGTAGAGCATTGCGTTGCACCTTTACACAGGATCATAAAACTTACCTACAAATTCGCAGGTACGAGAAGAGTAACAGAAACTATTTAATTCAAAATATTGCGTTTGCATTGTTTGGGAGCCCAAGCATTGAAGGACGTCTCACGGAAACAAAAGTTGGTGAAAATGCTCACTTAGAAGGATACACCTCGAGACAGAAAGAGCAAGTTATGAAAGTGTATGAAAAAATATGTGAACAAAGTATGTACTTCTTTTCAACAAGTACTATTGAGTTGTCTGTTGTATTTCTGTATTTAAAAGTGTTCATTACTACTACCTGTTCGCTCTAACTTTGCCGTTGGCGTAGAGGCGTATACCCGAATTTTTAATTACACAAAGTAAATTGACAGTAGCTAATGTCACTTTGTCATAGAAAATAAGCAACATTGTATGAAAAAGTGACATTAGTTGCTGTCAATTTACTTTGTCTAATTAAAAATTCGACTTTAGTATGGAGCCGAGCGGCAAAGTTAGAGCAAATGAGCAGTAAGATAAATTTAAGGGCCTTAGCACTTCCTATAGTCTTCTATTCAGTATCAAATCCTATTCAGTATCAACTCCACAGTTCTATGAGATCTGAAAGCGCTTAATTTTTTTAAGTGTCTTGCTAAACCAACTGGCGACCCATAGGTTTTGTTTCTCAGTGAATATGTTTAGCGATCCTAACAGAAAATGCTGCTAGCCTTTTGGGCACAATTCCACAAGGTCTTATTTGTTGGAAATATCATAATTTTTTTATTTACAGGTAAATATTCATATAATGATGAGGACATTTACTTATCCCTGCTGCTTATAGTGTGTGCTAGGCCTCACCCACTGAAGTTCTATCAAATTCAACCTCCAGGTTATTGGTTGGACCTCCATGAAAGAACTGACTCTGAAATATGGTGCACAGCTGTATTTAAAATCAGAAAATGCATACCTACAACTGTTGGTGGTAAGTGCATACATTGTGACATTGTAGAAGAATGGTATATGTTTTGCCACCCATGCAATGCGAGTATGTCTGGCAGCTATGGCCCAAATATGATTGAAAGCTCTCTCTTCCGTATAACTTCTTCAGCACAAAATTTTAAAAGTTTGCACATTTAACAGTATCTATCACAGTTCCACTACATTAGGATGGGTCCTAATAATATTGCTGGTGCTCAAGTGACCTCCACTGCTAGTGGTACACCAGCTGATCGATAAACAAGACAACCGCAGTCTCCTTGAGGTTCTGCATACGGCATCTAGCAGCACATAATTGCACATTGGAGAGATTAGGGTTATGCCAAGATGAAAAAGAAGACAAGTACCTAGTTTTTTTTTATACCACTAACGTGGCAGACAAGCATACGGCCCACCAGAAGGACCGGTGGTCACCGCAGTCTATGAACGTTTGCAACACCAGAGGTGCCACACTCGCGCTGCCGATCCTGCAAAAACCTTCTAAGACCCCTAAAGATAGTTTTTTTGGGATCTGGAAATCTGCAAATTTAATTCAAGGCACAGCCAACTTAAAAAAGTGACCAACCACAAACCTCGATCAACTTTGTATGCCAATTTCTCTCCATCCTTTTCCACACTTCTCACTTGTTTACTTGATGGTGCATACTGTTGTCGTTGTTGTTGTTGTTATTGTTGTTATTGTTGATATATTGTCATTGATTAACTAAACCGTTATAATTTCTGTTGCAGCAAAATCATGTCGCGTGTTTGTGGATGACAGTGCCAGAGTTTATCATGACTGGCAGTCATTCTTAGAGAATAACACACTCCCTAAATGTGTTATTACTGTACCTGAAAATGGTGAATACACGGGTAGTCTTGCTCAGGTATTTTGAAACTTTAATGAATTTTAATTAAACATATTCCGAATTTCGGTTGCTGGGTTGAGACACTAAAATGTCTCCAAATTTTTATTAATAAGATTGCTTTCCATCAGGTATGTGCTCTATACATGCGTTTGTAAATATTTACAAACAAATATATTAATTTGCAGGGTGAAGAAGCATTCTACGTGAAGTTGACAGTGGCACCAACACCGCTCCTGGGAGTCAAAGCACGAGTACTAAGTTCCGTAGACACGGTCAGCACTGTAGCTTCAATCGGGGCGATTGGTGTGATTGGAGTGGCTGCGCTCACTCCAGTCGCGCCAGTCGTACTAGTGGGGGCAGCGGCCGCGACTGTCGCGACTGGGGTGTATGGACTTGTGCGATCGTCTCTACACTTGCATGATAGAAGCGTTCATGAACAGGTAGGTTTGATTTGCTACTGGTCAAATTGTATATAGTAAACTGTTGCTATAAGAATATACCGTGTTCTGACAGGGTAAAGTGTCACTACCACAATTTTCTCGTGGGTGTCGTAAAAGTCGACTAAGGGACTATTCACAATAATTAAGGTTTGTAGTATTAGTGATCAGAAAGAGTTACATAGCAAATAATAGCGATCGCATTCTTTCGTTTCTTCGCCGGCGAACGTGCATTGCTATGTATCGTTCGATTACCTACATAATTACGTGTCAAAAGAGATGAAATACGGCAACATTTTAAGCCTATTATTTTTGTAGACCGTGTGGCGCTGGGAAAGAGCGCAAAATGTCGCCACCTCAATTCATCCTTAAGATGCCGTAGGAGGCGACTGACTCGTTACGTTTAGGGGGGCAAGGGGAGAATGGTCATAAGGGGGGCAAGGGGAGAATGGTCATAACATCCAACCAGCCCAAAAGTCAACCTCACCTGCACGCGCTGAAAGGCGGCGGCGTGGCTTTCGCCACCCCGTGGTGCTCCCTGCTAGACAACAGACGAGGCTCTGGCGACCGAGTAATGGCGGGATAACCATACCCCCAGATGGAAGAGGCTACCGGCAGCCTTGGGAATTAAATGATCCCAAAAAAGGCTGGTGCAGTAAAACACGGGACTGACTGCAATGACAATACAAGCGTCCCAGTTGCATAAAGACAGAGTTCAAACAAAAAAAAAAAAAAAAAAAAAAAAAACTTATAAAAAAGGGAAAAAAAAGTTAAAAAAAAAAAAAAAAATATAAAAAAAAAAAAAAAAAAAAAAAAAAAAATATATATATTTATAAAAAAAAAAAAAAAAAAAAAAAAAGGACTCAAGACAGAGCAACAACGTCGAGCATCGGGCGGCGGTAAATTATCCTGTACAACCGGCATCCATAGGCCAAGAGGCACTAAATACCCTCTAAAATACTTGGCCAGAGCACCTTGGGAAAGTGCTCTGAGACATTTTCCCAATTCGTAAAATGAAAATGTCCGATAAAGAGAGTATTTTGTCCTGCGACCCGGCTAACCCCCGGCGCTCTCCGGTACCCGGGCCGGAGAGTGAGAAATATGTCACCGAAGACTGTGCAGAGGTAGGTAACCAGGCCTCTGTACCAGTAACTACTACTGGAAAAAAACTAGTGCAACAAGCATTCCACCCAAGCTTGTTCCAATGCAGACAGAGAAGTGCATCATTGGGACGCAAGCCATCCTGTTCCACAGAGTCGGTACCAATTCAGTTTTGTACGCAAGTGCTAGGTACCCGCACACAGGATAAGCAAACGCAAGCTGAGACACATAAAAAGCCCACCGAACATGCTCCATGGCAAAACGACAACTCACGACGTGCCACTCGACAAAAAAGAAAAAATAGTCCAGTAGGGGTCGAGGCCACCAAGAAATCAAAAAATTCTGAATCTTTTGCTGTACCTGTGCAAAACCAATTCGACATATTGGCCAATGAGGAGATCGAAAATGCAGCTCCAGCAGAACCGTACATACCCAAGCCTGAGCCTATATTTGTAACAGGGGTGAATGATATCACTGCATTAAAGGAGGTTCTCGTCAAAATCGTGGAAAACGGCGCGTACATAATGACAACACTTAGATCTGGTCATGTTATCAAATTAATGCCAAAAGATATAGCTACCTACAAGGCAATTAGAGAACACTTCATTACCAACAGCATATCACACTACACCTACCAATTGAAGAGCGAACGAGCCTATAGAGCCGTCCTGCGGGGACTTCACGCAAGTGAAAACATTTCGCTAGTCAAGGAGGAGCTAAACGAGAAAGGTCACGAAGTAAGGCAAATAGTGAATGTACTACACAGATCAACCAAAGAAGCCCTGCCACTGTTTTTTGTAGATCTAGAACCGAAACACAACAACAAGGACATATTTAATGTTAAATATCTTTGTCATATGAGAGTATCCTTTGAAGCACCATATAAAAAAAAGGAAATACTACAATGTAAAAGATGCCAAAGATTTGGACACAGCAAAAACCAGTGTTTCAGACCATTCAGGTGCGTTAAATGTGGAAAGGACCACTCCACGTCATCGTGCGCCAAGAAACCTGACACAGATGCCACATGTGCCAACTGCCAACAGAAACACCCGGCCAGTTACAAAGGTTGCGTTACATACAAACAATACAAGGAAAGAATATTAAAGACCAAACCAACTGTTAGGGAAAATAACCTATTACGCAAAAACACCGATAAGCCCCACAAAGAATTCAGAGCCCAAACAAGTTACAAACCAAACCGCATTAATGGAAGCGATAAAGGAAGTTATGCAGACATAATGAAAGACATCACTCTTCAGCAACCACCTACAAAATCCAAAAATGCTAGCGAGGAAATCACTGACAGACTAGAATCAATGTTCGCAAATTTCCAACAAGTCATGATTAACATGATGGACAAACTGATGGATCGCATGGTCCAGCTAATCGCCAGCATTATCTCAAAATGATACGCACACTCCGAGTGGTAACTTGGAACGCCAACGGCTTGACAGATAGACGTCAAGATCTTCAGACATTCCTTGACATAGAGAAAATTGATATAGCACTCATCACGGAAACTAGGTTTACTACCAAATCTCATGTCACTTTCAGAAACTACACTATGTACTCAACCAACCACCCATCAGGAAACAGCCACGGGGGCTCAGCGGTCATAGTTAAGAGTAATATAAGACACTATGTACTTGACGAATACAGAACTGAAAAAATACAGGCTACATCCATCAAATTATACACCAATGGAAACGTTGAAACCACTGTGTCCTCAGTCTACTGTCCCCCTAGGCATACAGCCATCGAGGACGAATATAACTCGTTCTTTTCCACCCTTGGCCCCAGGTTTATTTGTGGAGGGGATTGGAACTCAAAACACACGTACTGGAGTTCGCGACTTACAACACACAGAGGAAGACAACTATTTCGATCAATACAAAGACAAAGACTTGATTGTATATCTGGCCACAAACCAACATATTGGCCTGAAGATCGGAATAGACGTCCTGATCTACTTGACTTCTTTGTCACTAAAAACATTGGTCGAAACTATATGACCATCGAGAATCTTATAGATTTAACCTCTGATCATACCCCAGTCATATTGAATTTTAATGCCACTGTGGTTCTCAACTCAGTTCCAGAGAAAATATACAATAAACGCACTGACTGGGAAGAATACCGGGATACGATATCATCAGGGATGGGACTGACAGGGGCATTAAGGAGCACAGAAGACATAGAAACTGCAATTGAGAGACTCAATGTGGTTGTGTACCAAGCGGCTGTTAAATCTACAAAAACCCACAGAAAACACACCCATACACACAATGTATACCCAAAAAATATCAGAGAGAAGATAACGGAGCGCAGACATCTGAGAAAAGTTTGGCATCAGTCTAGATATCCCAGGGACAAGACTGTCTTCAACAGATGCTCTGAGGAATTGAAGAGCATGATAAAGGCCCTAAATAATGCAAATCTCCAAGACTACCTTTCTCATCTCACGCCATCTCGAGACACTGATTACTCACTGTGGAAGGCCACAAAGAACATGAAAAGGCCTGCCTCTCAGGATCATGCTATTAGAAGGTCAGACGGAACGTGGGCTAGATCTGATATAGAGAAAGCAGAGGCGTTTGCTGAGCACCTAAGTTCTGTCTTCCAGCCGTTTCCAGGATCGTATCCTGAACAAGATGCAGAAATAGAAAACTCTCTCCGGACAGCTCTACAAATGTGCCCTCCTCTAAAATACGTAAGCTTTAGAGAGATTTTGAATGCAATCAAACAACTGCAAGAGGGCAAATCTCCCGGATATGATCGCATTGATAATACCCTCCTAAAAATGTTACCTAATAAAGGAATCATTGCAATTGTAGAAATTTTCAACGCATGTCTTAGACTCTCCTACTTCCCTGGGCAATGGAAGATAGCTCAGATGAAAATGTTAGCAAAACCGGGTAAGCAGCTCAACGACGTTGCTTCATATAGACCTATAAGCCTTCTGCCGAACGTGGGCAAGCTTTTTGAGAAAATCATCCTGCATAGAATGAAACATCACCTAACCGATATTATCCCAACACATCAGTTTGGATTTCGCGAGGGACACGGAACAATAGAACAGGTCCACCGGCTCGTTGACGTGATAAGCAGATCCTTGGAGGAGAAACAATACTGCACTGCTGTATTCCTGGATGTAAGCCAGGCTTTCGATAAGGTCTGGCACAGGGGATTACTTTATAAAATTAAAAGAGTACTACCACATTCATTCTACCAGTTGCTGGAATCTTATTTAAGGGATCGATGCTTCAAGGTTAAGGTCAATGGTGAATGCTCGGTGCTTCAAGGCATAGGTTCTGGTGTGCCACAGGGTAGTGTTCTGGGGCCAGTCCTCTACACTATATTCACTGCTGACCTACCAACAGCGGACACCACCATGGTTGCAACCTACGCCGACGACACTGCCGTGTTAGCAACAAGTCCAGACCCCGTTAAGGCCTCGGGAATGCTTCAGGACCACCTCCATGAGATAGAGACATGGCTTAAGACGTGGAGAATCAGAGCAAACCAAAGCAAATCAACGCATGTAACCTATACTCTCAGAAAGGAAACCTGCCCACCAATATTGCTCAACGGTGAGACCATACCCCAACACGAAAGTGCTAAGTACCTGGGCATGCACTTGGACAGAAGGTTGACATGGCGAAAACACATCTGGACCAAGAGAAAGCAACTGGACACCAAGTTTCGGGAACTATACTGGCTGATAGGAAGGCATTCGCAAATGAGTAGCGATAGTAAAATCACGGTCTATAAAACCATTTTGAAGCCAATATGGACCTACGGAATTGAGCTATGGGGCGTGGCTAGCAATAGCAACATAGACATCCTGGAAAGGTTCCAAACCAAAACACTTAGAGCCATATTTAACATCCCACCGTGTATAAGCAACAAGTACATATATCAGGATTTAAAGCTACCCACGGTCAGACAGGAGGTGACTCGATATGGTGTAAAATATCAGAAGAGACTGTCTAAACACAGTAATACGCTGGCTCTGAACCTCTGTGGTGATGGAAGTTCACGGCACAGAAGACTGCGAAGACACAGTGTGCCAACACTGCGAACCAGATTCATCAGTACGGAGTGAGGCACCCACCTGTGTAGTGCGACTCCACCTCAAATAACATAGCCAGATGAATTTCATCAGACAGACGAGTGGCCTATTGTTGCATAACAGATTGCCTCGATGCAGCATGTCAAAGAAAAAAAAATAAAATAAAATAAGAATATACCGTGTTCTGACAGGGTAAAGTGTCACTACCACAATTTTCTCGTGGGTGTCGTAAAAGTCGACTAAGGGACTATTCACAATAATTAAGGTTTGTAGTATTAGTGATCAGAAAGAGTTACATAGCAAATAATAGCGATCGCATTCTTTCGTTTCTTCGCCGGCGAACGTGCATTGCTATGTATCGTTCGATTACCTACATAATTACGTGTCAAAAGAGATGAAATACGGCAACATTTTAAGCCTATTATTTTTGTAGACCGTGTGGCGCTGGGAAAGAGCGCAAAATGTCGCCACCTCAATTCATCCTTAAGATGCCGTAGGAGGCGACTGACTCGTTACAGGCGTAAGGGAACATTTTTGCAAAACAATAGATGCATAGAAAAGAAAAGTGGCCTCGAGGACTGACGTTGAGAAGAGGAGACGGCAACTTGTGGCTGATCTCGACGGTGACATGATGGGATCCGAAAACCTGGTTGAGTTCAATGCCCGTAAAACACAGGCGTGTGCGTTTACAGCTAAAAAATCCCATTTCCTACCCTGAAGAGAGGGTCTCTTCAGAATACGACGATTCCACTTGGAGATAATCTGGACATCCTTGGCATAGACGCCCGGCCCGAGCTCAATCACAAATAATATATTGGGCGATGTATTGGGCTAGCCTCGAGAAAACTAGGAGCCCTAAACAATGTGAAGCGGTTCTTTACGCCAAACCAGAGGTGTCTGCTGTACAAGACGCAGATACGTCCTTGCGTTGAGTACTGCTCTCATCTTTGGGACGACTCCGCGAGGTACTTGCTTGACGCGCTGGACTCTATGCAGCGGCGAGCTATTCGCATTATCTACTGCCTTGAGGTGACGGAAAGTCTGGAGCCATTGGCGCTGCGAAGAACTATTGCATCTTTGGCTGCATTCTACCGGTGAGTGTTCTGAAGAACTCTTCAACCTAATCCCACCCTCTCCTTTCCGATCCCGAACAACGCGTGCTGGATAGAGGTACCACTCTCTCTCACGCAGTGCTGAGAATCTTTGCTAGAACTGAACGATTTAAAATATCGTTTGTCTGTCAAACCATAAAATCTGGAACGACCTGCCAGCGGTGTTTCCCTCCTCTTACAATCCTGGGTTCTTCAAGCGGAGCGTGAAGAGGCACATCATAGGGCCGCCAATTGCAACTTGAGGGCCGCTTTCTATAGGCTTACAGACTGGGATGGTGGCCCCCAATCGCTAGATGTCGCTGTGACTTTCCATCAGGCGGCGGCATCATTTTGTCGAGCTAAATATTTTTTTATTTTTTTTTATACCACTAAGGTGGCAGACAAGCATACGGCCCACCAGATGTACCGGTGGTCACCGCAGCCTATAGACGTTTGCAACACCAGTGGCGCCACACTCGCGCTGCCGACCCTGTAAAAACCTAAGACCCCTCTTGATAACCCCATACTGTAGGCGTTTGGGAAAACCGAGGCAGGGAGATCATTCCACTACCTAAGCGTGCGCGGTAAAAAGCCCCTGTCGGATCTAACTGTGCTCGAGCGCTCCGGATGCAACATGTGAGGATGAACACCCTGTTTGTGGCGAGCGGTGCGATGATAGAATGTAGCCGTAGGCATCATGTCAAACAATGCCTCAGAGCACAAACCGTTATACAGCCGGTAGAATACACACAGAGAAGCAAAGTCTCTCCTGTCACTAAGAGGTTCCACATCACCTGCAAGTATGGGATCGCCGACAACTCTCATAGCACGCCTTTGTACCGAGTCAAAAGGACGAAGCTGGTATTCAGGTGCCCCCGCCCAGAGGTGACAGCAGTACTACATGTGCGGCCGCACTTGTGACTTATAGAGAAGCAGTGTTTGAGCCGCAGTAAAGTACCGCCGCGCCCTACTGAGCACTCCAAGCTTCTTGGACGCCAGCTTGGCCTTGTCCTCCAAATGACTTCGGAACTGAACGACATTGGAGATCTCAACACCAAGGATCCCTATACTTTCAGAGATGGTGAGTGACGTGCCCTGAAATTGTGGCGCCACAGTAAATGGGGTTTTCTTTGCGGTGAATACACATACTTGAGTCTTGGTGGGGTTGAATTGGACAAGATTTTGTCTTCCCCAATCGGACACTCTAGAGAGAGTAGCCTCGATTTCGGACACAAGTTTTTCACGACTTTCCTCCACTACAGCCCGAGAGATACCGGGACGGCCCGTGTAACAAGTGTCACCCGTACTGTCGTCTGCATAACAATGGATGCCGTCAATAGACAACATGTCACCATGGCATGGCATGTTTGTGGCCATGCATTCAGAACAGCTGCCGTCAACGACGGCCCTGATGCTTCTACCGGCCAGAAAGCTGGACACCCATCCGCATAAATTCTCGGGCAATCCATAGGAGGGCAATTTCGTTAGAAGACCACGGTGCCAGATCCGGTCAAAAGCTTTAGAGATGTGGAGGCTCACTGCTAGAGCCTCGCCTTTACTCTCAATAGCCACCGCCCATCGGTGTGTGAGGTACACGAGAAGATCGCCTGACGGAAACCATACTGTCGATCACTGAGCAGGTCGTGTTCCTCAAGGTACCTACCTGAGCTGTGCATTAATTACACGCTCCATCACCTTTGATAATAGGGAGGTGACAGCTATAGGCCTGTAATTGGCCGGGTCGGTCCTGTCACCCTTCTTGGGCACAGGATGCACGTAAGCGGTCTTCCAGGACGCCGGGACTTTTTTCATGGAGTAGGAAAGCGTGAAAAGACGTGTAAGTACCGGACACTCTCCGCACCACACCGCTTAATCACCACCGCGGGAATGCCGTCCGGCCCACTCTACTTATGCACGTCAAGGGTATGAAGCTCCCGCCTGACATCCCGCTGCCTGAATTTAATTTCTGGCATTGAAGTGCCACACCAGGGGACGTCAGGCGGCAGCGCACCTCCATCGTTCATGGTCGAGTTGGAGGCAAAGAGAGAACCCAAAAGGTCAGCTTTCTCCCTGGCACTCTGGGCCAGACTGCCGTCCCGTTTCTGCAGGGGTGGTAATCCTGACCGACAGAAGTTTTCCTCGGCAGCTTTGGCAAGCGACCAGAATTCACGACTTCCAGAAGGGTAGCCGGCTAGACGCTCACCAATTCTGCCGACGAAATCGAACTTAGCTCTGGCAGTCGCTCGTTTGCTGACCCTCGAGGCGGCATTCAGCTTGCGTTTCACTTCTGATATGTTAGGATCAGAATTTTTGCGAGCCGTGGTCCAAGCCCTGTAGACAGACTCTTTCAGCTTTCTAGCTTCTCTGCAAGACCGATTAAACCACAGTCGCTTTTTTTCCCCTGCAGGGATCCAGCGGTTAGGAATGTAGCCTTCCATACCTGCCAAGATCCCCTCAGCAACTGCTGCAGAGCAGTGGTCCAGATCGTCTGAAGTGAAGCAAAGCCGCCTCCACGGGTACGATGCAAAGAACTCACGCAGTCTATCCCAGTCCGCCGACTTATAGTGCCACACATGTCGCCACTCCTTAGGCCGGGGTGGTTCCGGCCTTGCTAGTGGCACTCGCGCCCGAACAACACAGTGATCTGATGAGCCAAGAGGCGCATCCACAGAAACAGTATATCCGTCCGGACGCGTAGTCAGCAGCAGGTCCAGCAACGAACTCTTTTCGTTCTCCCGGTCCGGTAATCTCGTGCGAGATTTGACCAATTGGGAGAACCCATAGGTCAGGGCAAATTCGTGAGCAGCTTTCCCCGCAAAGTTAGTTGTCCGAGAACCTAACCAGTCAACGTGGTGACCATTGAAGTCTCCCACAATCACTATCTCTGCGGAGGGATACTGCTCAATGACTTTGTCAGTCGATCTTTGCAGGTGTTCAAAGAGACGGACCGTGTTCGCGTCACCGCTATGAGACCTGTAAATGCACGCGTAGATCCGAGTGTGGCCCCCGTGATCCACGCGCGCCCATAATGTTGACAGGTCCCTGTCTTCTAGGCCTTTGAGACGGCGACAGCAGATATCGTCCCGGACGAACATGCATACCCCAGCTTGTGCCCTGAAGTTAGCCTCAAGCTTATAGCCGGGGTACAACAAGTAGGATGTATCAACCGGACATGAAATCTTCGTCTCCGTCAGGAAAAACAAATTTGGCTGCGTAGTTTCTAAGTGGTTGTGGATTACGTTAATGTTGGAATGCATTCCTCTGATGTTGCAAAAATCCACAACAAGTGTGGACTTCGACGAAACCGCTGTGGATACTTTATTCTTTGTTTTCCTTGCCATGATTGTAAAATAAAAGGGGATATAAGAAGGTAGGGGGTGCCTAGGTACCGGTGGCGCAAGAGACTAAGCGAGACTCATATTCTCCAAAGGCAGGCACAGGTAATGCGGGTGCGGCAGGGTGCCCGATGCGATGGTCGCGTCCACTCCGGTATCCTTCTCCAGCACGACCACAGCACCAGGGACTTTTCACAAGCTGCTGGTTCAGCCTCCTGGGGCGGTATTTAAAAGAACCCGGTTGTCAGTAAAATGACAATCGTTAAGGCCAGAAGGCGCCCAGAAGGGCGGCTTGAAAATTTTCAACTGTGGGTCGTCAATGCCTGCGTCTGTCCATTTCAACACGGCAATAGGCTCACCACCGGGGGCGTATTCTAGGTCTTTGCCTACCTTTTCGGGGATAAAGGCGTGACTATAATATGTATGTTGTTTTGCAGACAATAAATATAACGGACGCTGAAGCTCGCGGCAGTTGGCTCAACATCGCTGCTTCCAGCGTCGGCTTAGCGGCTGGAGCTGCCAGTACATTGCTATCAAAAACTGCTGCCGCTGGAACTAATATGACCAAGGTAAGGCATATCTTTGGTTGTACCATAAATTTCGTAGGTAGGATAATTTTTTATCGTGTGCGTTCGCGCAGCGGAATGTTGTTGAATTTAAAGATTTTGATTATGCAGATATTTAGTATATGACGTCGTGTAATTGTGTATGGTAAAAAGAAAATTGTGTATGCAGCCATTGTGGAGAAATTCGCCAAAAACTGATTCCGCTAGGCGAACGTTGTCCTGGCGGAACTTTTTTTAAATCCATGCACTTAAAAGGAAAAAAATGTGCCCAACAATTAGTGTGTATTTGTGTGTAATTGTGTATGTATGAATAAAATTAGTGTATGCATAAACTTCGGAGAAATTCAAGTTTCCGCTACGCGAACGTTTGGCCATTAGCTAGTTTTCATATAAAGCGCTTATATAGAGAGCTGTAGATTTTTACATACGTTGTTTTGAATTTGTTTATATTTGTTTAAAAAACAGATTTAGAAAAAAATGTAGAGTTTAAAAGATAAAAATAGAAACTTAAAATACGCTTATTAGGTCGTAGTTCGTAAAGTATACACTTTGGGGTCTAGATTTTCACGTTTATACAATCCATGTTAGTGCCTGCAACATGTTGCCAAGTATCAATGATGTTCCGTTAGTAATTAAAGGGTCATTAATTAATTAATAGGACAATTTACCATGAATAGATCACTGTTTACAAAGCAGTCAAATATCACGGCGTTCTAAAGGAATTGCATAGTAAAATGTATTCCAATAATTAGTTTATTAATTCAACTACTCACATGCAAAATTTCATCTCATTAAATTCAGTGATTAAAGAGAAACAATTAAAATACTGACAAAACATCGAAAGCCTACATAACCCGACCAAATTCGAATGGCTACAAAAAAGCGGCCGTGCCATATATCTAAGTAACGCTCTTAACTTTCCAGTATAGTATTTATTATTATTATAGTGAAAAGCTGAAGGCTTTCAGGAAGAAGAGAGAAATGAGAAGAGGTGACGTTTAGAATTTGAAAGTAATAATTTATTTAAATATAAGGAAAGAACTCGGGGTCGTGGTAATTTCGGGCAGCAATTACGGTTTCCGAAGGCTTTCGCAGGGTTCGACTTATCTTGGTGGTTCTGAAGTTTGAGGCAGTCCGTGATGTAGCCGTGCCGTCCACAACTTTGGCTGGCACGGTGTTCTCAACCCGCAGGGTGGATTGCTTCTCTCGTAGAACCCGAAGGGTGTACTTTCACAACCCGTAAGGTGGACGAACACTTGTCGCCCGTAGGGTGGATGTTGACAACCCGTAGGGTGGATCTGGATAACCCGTAGGGTGGACCCTGGAATGTTCCAGAAGACGGGTTAGCTGGAACCCTTTTTTTCCCGCCCATTGCTAAGACAGCCGACCCCGGTTAAACCATTTAGGAGTCGGTTGCCTTACAATGTTTGTCTATATATTAAGTTTACAGAGACCTTTTTTTCACACCCCTGTAATCTACCCTCCCATAACAGGGTTGACCAACAGCCGTTAATTTTCACTGTTTAAAAAATCTAGATTTATAATAATTAATTTAACTCACCCAATGATGGGGTCTTCTGTCTAGAGCTATTTGCTCCTTATACTTGACAAATATTTACGATGATATTTACGATGATATAAACGATGATTTTCAAACTTTTGTATTTCTCACAATTTCCAATGACACTTATACGTCCGTGAGCTATTTTAAATATTAATCTGGCGGTGCTCCTGCCTTTGACGCAACGCGTTATATATTCATGAAATAGCGCCTCTAGTGGCACCACTCGAAACTACTCAATCGTCAAGACCGCCTATATGACTATGGCTTCCGTCGTTGCGACCCTTACTCGGTAGATGGCGCTTTCATTTATTGATCTAAGTTTTCATTTTAAACCCCTAATGTTAAACCCCTATTTGCACCCGTTGTTTCACAACGTTACATACTCCCCCTCCCCGGTGAGCGTTTGACGTACCCTAACGCGTCAAACGCTGCGTTCGTCCTCGAACGCCCCTAACATAATACCTACTACTCGTCTATACCTTCTACTAACTAACATAATACCTACTACTCGTCTATGTGTGTGTGTATGTTAGTGTGCTGTGTGAATGAGGTGATGCTGGGTGTAGCGAAGAATCGGCCTTAACCTTAATGAAACCAACTCGCAGGATGTATTTGGGTGATTCTGAAGGATCTTATAGGACAGAAAGAGAAAAGACGTATTTGAGGCTTTGGGCTGAAGGTTCAGGTAATACGCACCGCCTGAAAGTGGGGTGTGTATAATAAGGCTTTTTGCTGAAGGCTGGGATTTATACAACCGTCCCAGAGAAGAACATCCTACTAGGGCTCGTGTAACACTTCCGACTCATAGGATGGACTATCCCCCAGGGCAAGCCTCTAGCTTCCGAGTGGTAGGAGTAGCCATATGACGAAAATAAAGATAACGGTGATCTACACCTACGACTGTTAGGGCAAGACAAATGCTGCCAAATAACAGTCCACCATAATTCTGTTCGGGTAAGCCTCATGCTTCCTTGTAACAGTACTAAACCTACACCATAAATCTGTTCGGGTAAGACTCATGCTTCCTCGAAACAGTAATAAACCTACACCATTAATCTGTTAGGGCACGACCATGCTGCCAACTAACAGTAACCGACGAACTCTGTTAGGGATAGACCCATGCTTCCAACTAACAGAAAACTCCCAACTAAACCAAGAAACAGAAAAGTGATAGAAATAATTTACTCGCAGAATCCTCCGTGATGCTAATTAACCCCTATGTCCCCATGACGAACACGGCATGTGTTTGTCACGTTTTTATATGTCGTTCTTTGTAAGTCGTGTGTAGTGTGTAGTGTCCCTAACTAATTACTAGGCTATTTAGCCCTTTAAGAGGGCTAACATATTTCGCGCCACATATTGCTCAGAAACCATACTTTTCATTGCATTTAAAGTCATTAAATATTTATCGTACAAACATGGTATTCACTAACATACTTAGTAAATTTAGCTCTCTAATTGTTTCTTAAAACATATTTTACCTAACAACGGATTACATATGGTTAATATCAACGAAAGTGAAACAGGTTTTTCAAATCATACGATTTGCATACATTTCGATGCTTAAATTCATGTCAAATTACTGATAAATTTAATAAACAAGGGATACGAAGCAATTGCAAAGGGCGTTGGCTATCTGTTTGTAGAATAACCTGATATCAGGTAGGTTCCTTTTTTTAGAGAAAAATGACTGTAAAGTTTGCTCAAATACTGAGAAATTTCACCAAAATAAAGTAGTCTTTTCACCAGCTTCTGTAGTTTAAATCATTATGATAATTATGTAACATTATGTCAGAACTTCTCCTTTGACAATAAAAATATTTCTTTTTAAGTAACTAGATACAGGTTTTTTTTTACAAAGTATTTTGTGAACCCCTATAAATGCAGATACGCGAACAAATACGATTTAGTACCGCCGAGAGGCTCTCAGAGAGTGGTCATGTCGCTCGATGTTCCATTTTTGAATACGAAAAAATGAACAAAAATAGTCTAATTATAGCGTGACCAAACAATCTTAGTACTTTGTGACGTATAATATAATATATATAAATATTTATGGTCGATATACAACGTAAACTTTTGTATAGTGCAAAGCTCAGACACCCCGACTAGAGTTTCGCTTCAAAATACTGTATAAAAAAAATTAAATCAAACTAACGAAAACTGTCCAAGTTATAAGCTTTTACAGTTGCACTATTTTCTTCACGAACAGCGTAGGTGTAGGTATTATACGCAAGGCAGGTAGTCACTATTCGTGTGTTATTGAAAATAACATATTAACACACCATTTTCATAAGTGGTAATTATGGAACACCTGTGAGGAACCAGACCAGGATTGGGACGGCCATAAAGCCGCTAAAGCAAAATACAAGTAGCGACTGAGATACGAAAGTACCAAGTCTTGAAGAAACCTCTGATAGAGTCAGACTAATACTAGCCAAACAAGGGACAGAACTGTCCGTATATATAAAGAAAATTCTTCAAAATAAACCACTGCATTCCAACCAACGCGCATAATGCCCCGGCAAGTCTACAGACTCAGCACTACATGCAGTGGTACACAAAATAGAAGAGGTCATCCAAAATCAATCAATCAATGTGCCTCGGCACTTTCATAAACATAGAGGGAGCTTTCGACAGAAGAAGCATAACCACGGCACTGGCAAAACACCGAGTATACACCGTAGTCAGTGAATGGATAGATAACATGCTAAACAAACTCATTTTAAAGCTACAGACAAGCAGAAACCAGTGCGCTGCCACGGCCAAAGGTTGTCTACAAGGGGGCGTGGTCTCACCACTGCTAAAGAACCTTGTTGTTAACGACCTAATAACCAATCAATCAATCAATTTAACCTAGAACAGTCCCTATATACATGGATGTGGAACAAGCCATAGCAGATGGTAAAATCAAATTATGGAGAAAATCGGATCTGTTTACAAAGCATGACTGGTATTTTAAGATCCAAGACCAACTTCAAATCAGGCGAGAAGCAGCGTTTATTTTATCTTTCAGTGATCTTGTGTATATAATAAATATTTTTAATGAATTGTATTAAAATTACTTTCAGTCAAGCCAACATTTATCGATTTGCAGTGTAGACTGAACACTAATTTGCCCATAAGCACAGTAAATATTTCGAAAGACGACGAGTTCTGGACTACGAGTATGGAACCTAAATTGTTAAATTTTTACGACTAATGTCTGTTGCCCAAAATGATTAAGCCCAGAAAGAGCCGATAAAATAAAATAAAATTTATTCCCTTTGAAATTAAAAAAAAATAGGAATGTCAACATTTTTGTGACTCTACTGGGGGTTCGGAAATGCTACAAACTGAGAAAAACACCCCAAGAAACTCAGTTCGGTCCCTCCCAAAATTCATCTTAGTAGGTATCTAATAATCGATCAATGCCAATACGGAATGGCTTTTTCTTGGCGGTGTGCATTGTTATGCACATACCTCTTAATAAATATTTGGTTGTTGTAAATGAAAAACACCTACTATCAATTAAGATTAGATTTAGATCCCATAGCTCAAGCTTATAGCTTAGTTTGGGCTAGATGATGTTGTGTGAGAATATCCAACAATATTTATTGATTATTTATTAAAAATATTTGAATGTTCCTGCCAGCACTGAATCTGCAGTACGCAGCAAAACATCGGAACATGCCAAGCGCCTGCGCATTGCTACGTTAATATTATTGTTTTTAAGTATGTGTATAGTCAAATTTAAATATTTATAGTGTAAAATAGAATATTGTCCATTACTTTCTACAATTTTCGTATATTTAGATACTTTAAAATAAACTTATGGACCGTTTTAGAAAGAAAGAAAAGAAAGAAAAAGTTTTTTATTCCACATTGATTGACATAAAAAAAATTATAAAAATAAACTAAAATACCTAAAAAAAAAAAACACACTATTTAAAATTTACTAAATATAAGCATGTGGAACAATGGCCGTCTCTCAGCTTTAATGCTGTATGCGTGTGGTGCACGCATACAACGCTGATTTTCAGAGACGGCCTGACGGTTTGCATAATAATATTAAATATTCAATAAAATTGCCGTCACTTATTGTATAAATAAAATTAAATATAAATACTGAGAAAAAAGAAAAAAAACAAACACAAAAAGGCATGTAGCCAAACACTAGTCTAACTTTTTTAGAGATGGCAACCCCAACGCACTTCCGTCTCCGAGACGCGACGCCAGGCCGAGAAGCTTTGCTTGTATAGCTGTATTGTTTGTTCTGTTTGACAAGTGATGGGAAACACAGACATCTCACTTTTGAACACTTTGAGTTAGCATTTCGTGAAATTATAAAAGAAAAATGTGTTTTACGCCTGTTTCATATATCATGCCGTGTTCGTGCTGACCATCAATGTCCCAAAATCACCATGCAAACAAGCTATAACCTCTGTCCGCCATTTAGCGTCCTTATATTCTAAAGAAAAACAGAGGCATCCCGGCGTCGCGATGAAACCGAATAGTAAGCAAGCTGGGGGCAGCTTGCTTACTATTCGGTTTCATCGCGACGCCGGGATAACAATATGACAGAAAATACTGCAGAAGGTAAGGATGAAGTTTTTAACATTTTAACCTTCTCCTTGTACTCGAATATTATACATAATTATTGTTACAGTTACACATTATTCTCTATCTTTAATTTTTACATAACTGACAAATTATACATGTATTAAGAATGCGAAAGGGTCAAGAGTCTGTACATGGAAAACATTTTATAATTTCAACTGTAGGGCATTGTATCATAGTTAGGTATGTACTGAAGCCAAAACTTATATCTAAGTACCTATACATTTCCATCGTTCATTTTCTTACGTGACGTAAACAAAGCACTAAGCTGGTAGCACGGGTTATTAAATTTCTGTGCACAATGTGTATATTTTTCCTTTCACATATTAAACAAAATTCAATTAAAAAATCTAGGTATCATTTCTAATTCTCATGCATTTAATTATTAATTTCAGGCAAAAGAAAAGAAACCACCCATACTGTGATAAAACATACAGGGACCATCTCAAAGTCATGCCGCATGCCAGCCATGTTAGCCGCCCACACTGGCCTTTGGAACAGAGGTAATAACAAAGCATTTAGATTCCGCTCAGGATATGTTATATTATTCTAAATAAATTAAATGTATGATAAATATGAAGAAATATTAATAAATTATGTTATAATTATAAATATAGTAAGTAGGATATGTATAAGTCTCAAAAATTTCATAGGTTAATAATATATTAAATGATTTATCGAGTGTTGAAGATTAACCCTCATACTCACAATCGCCCACTAAACCCATTCCAGCCAAAACACACCCCAAGTCTATTGCTGTCTCCAACCAATGACAGAGTATGGTTAGAGACAGCAACAGACCCAAAATGCGTTTCAACCAAAACAGGTTCAACAAACGATTACGAATAAGGGGGTATGTGTGTAACAAACAAATTCATGATAGCACCGTCACACAAATTTACATTTGTGTGACAGTACTATCATGAACTTGCTTGTTCGATCAAGTATATTTTCCTGAGACGACTTACAAAAAAGTTTTCATGTATGTGTGTATTATATACTATACTATCTTCACGTCAAATCCCTTGCGGGGTAGGCAGAAAGAACCGAGCGCCACACGGCACGCTCCATACACACCTCACTTGCTTCTTCAACTTTCATTTTTCAACAACAGGCTTCAACAACAGGCTACAACAGGCTTCCAAGCGAAATTAAAAGCATGCCTCTAATTAAGTTTAAAAGTGTATAAAAAGTAAATTGTGCTGCAGGGGCTACTATACAATTGACGATTATTTGATTGATAAGGAAGCCTGGAAGTGATCTGCTTGCTCTACTGATGGAGTCTACTTATTGTAAATATGTAGTGCACAAAAAGAATAGCCCGCCGAGTTTCTTGCCAGTTCTTCTCAAGCGGGCCGCGTTCCGAACTGGTGGTACTATTTGCATTGTATTCATTGACGTGTCGCAAGTGCCTATGTATTAGGATTATGCGAAATAAATGTTTTTTTGAGTTTGAGTTGAGTTTGAGTTTGAGTTCTTTTCATGCATGCACGTCGGTTCCTTCGGTTCGGTATTTCTAATTGCAATATTGATATTAGTTAGGTAAATAAATGTCAACTTTATTAATTTTATGATGTCAGTGTCTATCACTACTTAATATCAATCAATTTGCAATAAAATAATCTATTATTATTGACTAATATTACTTACATGAAAATTAAATTAAAAGATTGAACGCTTAGACTAAGAACATGACACCGGTAATACATCAAGGAAAACAAAAGTATCAAACTTGTTGGTACCAACAATTGGCACTATACGGCTATGTGCGTCGCGCCGCGCTGATTTCTTGCGATCGTAAAGAAATTTGAAAACCGAATTTACGCTCTTAACCAAATAAAATAAAAACCAACTAAGTGCTTATTGGCAATCTTAGCGGTAATAACGGAAACTAAGTGCTTATTCGCAATCTTAGTAAAAGAATGTTGACTATGACTATTGTGTCAACCCTAATAAATCACGAAGATAAATGATCTTTGGCCATTATGCCAAATATCTAAAAAAAAAATATTAATAGTACCCTTGTGTGCCACCATGGCAGTGTAAAATGTATATGCGTGCCCAAATAAATAATATGTATGTATGTACGTATGAAATCTCCCTTGTGTAAGTTTTGTTTTGTCTGCGCGTAAGATGTTGACGTAATCATGTTGATGCAAACGTGTTATTTATCGTTGCATCTAAGGCCAGTGTCACACTACATTCCATGCTATACCAACCCGTCAGTTTTAGTCGGGAACCAAAACTTAGGACATTTGAGTCACTTTCTCTAATCTACGAAAGTGACCCGCCTGTAACTAGTCCGCCCCCTCCTTCCGCCTTCGGGAGTCACACAACATGAAATGCAAGTGTCACTATGTAAATAAACGAAAAAAAAAAATGCTTGTTAAGTGTTAGGAATTGTGTGTGAAGGTAATTATTATGAATGTGTGATGACTATATGTTACCTAATTATTATGTAAGTGTAATTGTGACATTCCGTATGATAATATGTATGCGTGTAACATGACACGAAATGTGGTACCTAATGTGCCACCTAAGTATTATTATTCTCTTACGGTGTGCTAACACCCTTATATTTTCCAAAAAATAATTATCAAAAACACTATTGTGTAACTGTACTGATGTACTAGATACGCTATTCGCAAACGCCTCTTAATGCAGTGTGTTACGGCCTTTACCGTTATCTGCATTCGTCTTTGTATGTTAAGGAATGTGAATATTTTTCGACCCACCCGCAGAATAACGAAAAAATAATTTCTTCTTTTTAGGGTTCGTTGAACCGAATTATAAATTGAACCTTTATAAACTTAGTATTTGCTTTAGTAAATACTTAAGTTTGGAAATATTACCTTTTAGGGTTCATTCACTCAAATAATAAATTGGACTCTTCTAGAAATTGATTGTCTGTCAGTCTGTCTCTGTTTGAATATAACCTAACCAGAAGTAGTAAGTAGTGAAAGTGAGGTGTATGATGATGGGTTGATGAAGTTAGCTAAATGTTTGACCGTTTTAATGGATTGATGCAAGTTTTGACCTTAATCTTGTTTTTATTTAAATGTAACAATTCCCACGAACGTGCCAAGAATTAATCGTATATTGCCTCGTTCCAACTATTTTTTTTTTTTTTTTAAATAGTTCCTTACTACTACGGAACCCTTAAATATTACGAACTGTGTCAAAGACGATTCGCACTTGGACGGTTCTTGAAATAAGCTATATAGTAGTAACCAACCTTTTATGTAAATTGTTCCTCACCACTACGGAACCCTTGAATATTTCGAATTGTTTGAAAAACCGATTCGTACTTGGACGCTTCTGGAAATATTTTGTATGAGACTGTTGGTGTCCGGAGTGTATTTTATTCACTTCCACCCACAGTTTATATGGAAAAAAAAAAATTCTTCTACTATCGAGCTAGTAATTCAACTTACTCGTAAACGTTATGAAAGCAACATCTGCCGTTGTTTATTCAGAACCCGAATCAAAGTTATTAGTTTACCATTGTTTTTGGCAAGAATGTTTTCACTGCGTGATCTACGTTTAGAATGTTTTTTTTTACAGTTGTATTTCAGTGTATCAGAATTCGACGTAATTCGAAAAGTGAAGCAATTATGAATCTTTTATAATTTACGTGAAGTGAAATTCGTAAAATCTTTGTTCTACACAAGTGAAATTTCAATAGGGATTGTTACCCAGAAGTGTGATTGTCGGCTGTTGGTCTCGCTGTAAATTCACATATAGGAAATACAACAAAATAATACACAAATTGAGGCGGTTTGACGCCGTAAAAAATAAAATTTGTGGTGGTGATTTACTGTGACTACTTTTTACGATGAATTTAGGCAATACAATTCACTTACGAAAATTAATGTAAGCGTTTCAAATTAGAAGTTTTACTTCAGACTTTAACAAAGTATTATTTAAAATTGACACAAAACAAAAAAACTTTTACTTTCAATTTAATTAAAAATTTTCCACCATAAAATAACTATTTGAGGGTGTGAAAAATAAATTTGGGGACCGTTAAAATTTGGAAAAATTACAATTTACGTTGAGAAAAAAATTCAAATTTTGCCTTGTTCTTGAGTTGCCGAAATCTGTCTAAAATAACTAAAAAACACACAAAATAAGCCGGAAAGAACAAGTTGGCAGCAGAGGTCAGGAGAGCCAAATTCCTGGGTAGTTGTAATAATTTGGAGGGAAACTACCCCGCTAACGGGCACTCTTAAGGCTATTTTACACAAATTGAATAATCTTATAATTATGACTTCCCGACTCCCGTCGGAAATCGCTTTCTCGCTACCCGAAACCACGATATGGGCGCCACTGAAAAGCTGTGTGCTTTCAGGAAGAGGAGAGAAATGAGAAGAGGTGACGTTTAGAATTTGAAAGTAATAATTTATTTAAATATAAGGAAAGAACTCGGGGTCGTGGTAATTTCGGGCAGCAATTACGGTTTCCGAAGGCTTTCGCAGGGTTCGACTTATCTTGGTGGTTCTGAAGTTTGAGGCAGTCCGTGATGTAGCCGTGCCGTCCACAACTTTGGCTGGCACGGTGTTCTCAACCCGCAGGGTGGATTGCTTCTCTCGTAGAACCCGAAGGGTGTACTTTCACAACCCGTAAGGTGGACGAACACTTGTCGCCCGTAGGGTGGATGTTGACAACCCGTAGGGTGGATCTGGATAACCCGTAGGGTGGACCCTGGAATGTTCCAGAAGACGGGTTAGCTGGAACCCTTTTTTTCCCGCCCATTGCTAAGACAGCCGACCCCGGTTAAACCATTTAGGAGTCGGTTGCCTTACAATGTTTGTCTATATATTAAGTTTACAGAGACCTTTTTTTCACACCCCTGTAATCTACCCTCCCATAACAGGGTTGACCAACAGCCGTTAATTTTCACTGTTTAAAAAATCTAGATTTATAATAATTAATTTAACTCACCCAATGATGGGGTCTTCTGTCTAGAGCTATTTGCTCCTTATACTTGACAAATATTTACGATGATATTTACGATGATATAAACGATGATTTTCAAACTTTTGTATTTCTCACAATTTCCAATGACACTTATACGTCCGTGAGCTATTTTAAATATTAATCTGGCGGTGCTCCTGCCTTTGACGCAACGCTTTATATATTCATGAAATAGCGCCTCTAGTGGCACCACTCGAAACTACTCAATCGTCAAGACCGCCTATATGACTATGGCTTCCGTCGTTGCGACCCTTACTCGGTAGATGGCGCTTTCATTTATTGATCTAAGTTTTCATTTTAAACCCCTAATGTTAAACCCCTATTTGCACCCGTTGTTTCACAACGTTACAATAGTACAGTTGCGTACACAAGCGTTAGGAAAAAATTAAACAATTGCATTTCTTGAATTAAAAATATTTTTTAATAATAACGCCACCATCTACGATAAAAATAAATCTCCCATTAACAAGTACTTCTCTAATTAAACATCTGTGTACAAAAATATTTGTAATTACATAAATAATTATGTATTTATTATTTATTTCTCGCCACCTGTTACGTATACATATAATAATTATGTATGTATTATTTATTTCTCGCCACCTGTTACGTAGAAACCCAAAAATGGCGAAATGTGGGTGACACAGAAAGGTCACACCTCTGCCTACCCCTTCTGGGACAACAGCCGTGAGCATATGAATTAATGAATGAAAATACAGCGCTCTGGTACTAATCATGACAATCCTTGGGCGGGCGCCCTAGTAATGGCAGAACTTGGCATACAACTCATGTGCGCGCACAGGCGCGTGTATTTTGAGCGTATCGGGAGCGCAGCTGAGGTGCTTGTCATGACTAGTCCCTTGTTTATAAAAACTTAACATTAACAAACGCTTGCTAAACATACTCTGTCATTGGTTTGAGACAACAATAGAATTAAAATGTGTTTTAACTAAAATAGGTTTAATAAACGATTATGAATATGAGAGTAAGGATAATAATTATGTATTTCGAGCTTCAATAAAAATTTAAATCACTGATCACATATAAATTATATCGAAACAACAATTGTGTTATCACCTGTACCAATTCAAAACCGGTATTAGACTGTAAATTTTAGAATGTTACCTAAATATATTGCGATGCCGCTTTTTTGTCGTCATTCGAACTTGGTCGGGTTATGTACGCTTTCGATGCTTTGTCAGTATTTTAATTGTTTCTCTTTAATTACTGAATTTGATGAGATGAAATTTTGCATGTGAGTAGTTGAAATCATAAACTAATTATTGGAATACATTTTACTATGCAATTCCTTTAGAACGCCGTGATATTTGACTGCTTTGTAAACAGTGATCTATTCATGGTAAATTGTCCTATAACCCTTTAATTACTAACGGAACATCATTGATACTTGGCAACATGTTGCAGGCACTTACATGGTTTGTATAAACGTGAAAATCTAGACCCCAAAGTGTAGACTTTACGAACTACGACCTAATAAGCGTATTTTAAGTTTCTATTTTTATCTTTTAAACTCTACATTTTTTTCTAAATCTGTTTTTTGAACAAATATAAACAAATTCAAAACAACGTAGGTATTTAAAAATCTACAGCTCTCTATATAAGCGCTTTATATGAAAACTAGCTAATGGCCAAACGTTCGCGTAGCGGAAACTTGAATTTCTCCGAAGTTTATGCATACACTAATTTTATTCATACATACACAATTACACACAAATACACACTAATTGTTGGGCACATTTTTTTCCTTTTAAGTGCATGGGTTTAAAAAAAGTTCCGCCAGGACAACGTTCGCCTAGCGGAATCAGTTTTTGGCGAATTTCTCCACAATGGCTGCATACACAATTTTCTTTTTACCATACACAATTACACGACGTCATATACTAAATATCTGCATAATTAAAATCTTTAAATTCAACAACATTCCGCTGCGCGAACGCACACTTTTTTATCTATGAATATTTTTTCTCAACTGTGAGCTAATCCCTAAAAATCATGTCAAACCATTGTTTCCTTACAATTTGAAGTGTAAACGAACATTATAATAACTCTGGCCAAGTGGTCAACTGGCCGAGTCGGACTCTAAGCTATTCTAAACGCACAGAGGGTTCCATACCAAAAGCGACAAGAATCATGTTTATTTTATAGGAGCCCCCTTTTAACTTTTTTTCCGATTTGAGTATTTATTATTATAGCTTGGAAATACAGCATCTGACAGTCTCGTGAAAGTCAGACAGACCGACCGACAGCGAAGTGTCAGTAATAGCACAGTGTAAAGAGAAAACCTACATATATGACTGTGGTAATAGTCTCATTTTGGGCTATTACCCGTGCTCCCACCGCTACACCCCACTGGTGGGTGCACGGGGAATATTTTTTCCCCTTAGTCCAACCGCACTGAAGAAAATTCAAATTTATTCTACCTGTGAGTTCCAGTGGGACCATGGGTAATCCAATTCGGTAGACCCACTGGACTAGAGATGTACCTAAAAGTACCTTTGTCCACTAAAATCTATTAATAAATATCAAAACAAAATGAAGATCGGTAAAACAAATTAAGATACACGAAACAAACGAAGATCAACGAAACAAATTAAGATACCCTTTAGGTATATAGAGACCTAAGGTATTCCTTCGAAATCAAAAGCGGAATCTCAGTTTATGCAAGATGATCACAGGTGATTACCTGAAGCTCTGTAGTTGATAGGCGACGGGTTCTGATATGATGGTAGGAGAACTTTAACTTCTGTGCTTCGTAATCTTACGGCACGTATAAACGTTGGTCCCGGATGCCAGTAAAGTGGCAGTTGTTAAGCCAAGTTGACCTATCTGAGATTCAGATGAGCCTCTATTTCAGATGAGCTATCTAAGATTAAAAACGATCAGGTTTGATTCATATTATGAGATATTTTTACTATTTCAAATTCATTCCGTACAGACGGGCCAAGCTATAGCGGTGTCAGTGGAAGTACTTCGTCATGCCAACATGGTGACCGGTGGCGCTGGTGTCGTGAACAGCCTTCTGCACATCATCTTCAAGGTAAGACTTTAAATTATACTATTCTAAATATATACTTTTACTGTAAAAAAACCAGCCAAGTGCGAGTCGAACTGGCGCACGGAGGGTTCCATACCATAAAACCAAAGATAATATACATAATAGTATTACATACAGATCGGCAACTCCCTGCCTCCCACCTGAGTAAGCTTCCCCGTCCCCCCACCAAAATTAATGTGTCTATTACCGTGTCAGTACTTGAGAGAATGTCACTGCGTTGCATTAAGTATTACTACCTAAGTGCTTTGGGCTATTGTTTTGGTTTAATTTGTGCTTAGCCGAGGGTAGATTTGAAAAAAAGTACCTACGTACATTAGATTGCGTTCTGTTCCTTATTATTTTGTTTCCATAGCTAGTGACCCTAGAATACTCACACACACATTGAAGCTTGATTTAAGCATTCACATTACGTCTATATTAGTGTAGGTGAAAACGAACATTTATATCCACGCTGTGATAAAATGACAAAAAAACGTTTGTTGTGTGGGAGCACTCCTTAGATTTTATTATTTTTTTGTTTATAGCGGCAACAGAAACACATAATCTGTGTAAATTTTAGCTCTCTAGCGATCACCGTTCATGAGATACAGCCTCGTGACGGACAGACAGACAGACACACGAACAGACAGACAGGGATAAAGATTTTTCGAAATTCATCCCCTAAGGGTGAAAAACAGGAGATACACATGAAAACGGGAAAAAGGGATCTTTTTGTGAGTTCTGGATAATTTTATTACGATTTTAAAACGTGGTTTTTAAACATTCCAGTATCGCAAGCACGGAGAACGACCAACATCACTGGAATTATTCCAATTCACTGCGGCAACATTGTTCTTCTGCCACGCTGTTGTGTCCAACAGGACTGCGCAGAATATTATCGAGGATGCTCAGGCTAAAACGATCAATGAATATCGATCTACGCTGAGAAGCAATAGGCACAGGTTTGTACTTAGCCGTACCTATGCCACAATTAAAACCGACGAAATGCGTGTCGGATTCGCGTACGCAGGCATTTGTTGATTTGACCGCAACAGAAATACATTATGTGAAAATTTTATCTGTTTAGCTATTACTGTTCATGAGATACAGTCTTGTGACAAACAGATAAGGACGGCGGAGCCCCAGTACCTACCCATCTTATAAAGTACTAGAGGACGTCACGCGGTTTCACCCGCGTAGTTCCCGTTCCCGTGGGAATACAATACTTTTTCTTCCATAAGAACCTTCTCCTGACAATACCTTACATTACACAACAAAAAAAGAATTAGTGAAATCGGTCCACCCGTTCTGAAGTTATGCGCTTACCAACACATTTTGCGATTCATTTTTATATATTAGATAGGCGGTATTGTCATGCTACCCAAGGCAGCTACCTTAATGTATAATACTATAGTAATAACACCTAAATGTCAATTAATAGAGCACATCCCCATACATTTCTTAAATACGGGCAAATAAGTGCGACGACGAAGTTCGTAGTAAATTCTACCAAAACTTTCTTGTACCTATAATCCGTTCACAGTTAATTTACCTCTGACAGATAGTTTTCTGTATGTTGGTATTGCAGTAAAGTCCCCCTATGAGTGCCAGCTTAAGACATTTTGCCGCGTAATAGGGGAGATTATAAGATGTAAACGTTAGCACTAACAGTTATTTTTTTATGTAAATATCTAATTTTCAATATACATAACTTTACTTATCACGTGATTCTGATACTATTAGATTGTACTTAAGTTTTATTTTTATTGATATGGATATTTAAAAAAGACACTCATTACCATCATCAAGGAGGGCGAAGTTACTCCTTTCACATCTCAAATAATTTCCGCGCCCGAAAAACGGCAACAAAAAAGAAAATAAGTTTCGACTTTAAGGTTAGAGTACATGGGATAAACAAAATCTTAGTATGGTAACACGAAAATCAAGCAAACCAACATCAGCGCTAGAGGTAAATTTAACTATGAACGGACTATACCAAAATATTTTCACCTTAATATATATTTCTTCCTTTTTGTTTTTCAGAAAAATATTTGACAAAATAAGCGCCGAATCAAGGAGGGTCCAAGGAGTCGTTCAGGGCAACACTGAAGTAATCAGAGGCATTCAGAACATCGCCAACAAAGACCAGTTCTTTGCAGACGCGCTTAGAATCAACAAAGATATCAATCAACACAAACTTAGAATTTCTATGACGGCCGATGGCCAAGTGAATATCAACTCACAACATAAGTTCAACCCCTCAGATTTGTACAACCTAGGCAAAGACGGGCGCTCACAGTTGTTCAGTACTCTCGGTCCAGCGGACCTTTCTTTAAAAAATATGCCTACTCGTATCCAACCATCGATCACTGCAATAAACACCTTCTCGGAAATAGAAGAAGAAGATAGCACAATGCTTGTTGGAATTCATCCCGGCGAAGTTCTAAGAATAGGCACTTTACTTATACGTGTAAGCACAGCAGGCGTTGAAAGTATAGCTTTGTTATTAGAAAACTTGAGCCAGGAAGCCCATACAAATTTAATGACAGTGAGCTTGAATATTATGTCGAAATTGATTCCGCAAGATATTGCGACCATGCGTCTTTTGAATCCCGAAGAGGATTTGTTATTGCAAGTTGTGAAATTTGTCTTTAATTATATGAAACATGAAAGGCCTCTCGGGGATGCTTGTTCTGATGATAATGCTATTATGATGGTGCTTAAAGATTTCTTTCAAGAAGGTATGGTACGTCAAGATACTATTTTAATTTTGAAAGACCGTCTGCTTGAGTGGATCGAGGAACAAATGGATATAAGACGTATACAGTATCCGAATAAGAAATCTTTGGTCTGTGAATGTTGTAAGGGCGTTAGATTTGCATAATGTGATAATCGTTATACAGAAATTTATATATATGTTTTATAGAAAAGCATAGTATTATTTTTATGCAGATATTTTATCAAAAGAGATATTTATAACTAGAATTGCATGCTTTTAACCAGTAAATTGTTGTTCATGTCACAACAAGAAGTTGTCAAATCCGGGAATAGGCATATCTAGGAGAACATACTTAGACATAATATATAGAAATAGACATACCTAAGCTAGACCAAAAGGTTCAAAAGTACTTAAATTTCATGATGGGCTGAGGGCGCACTGCGGTTGGCGGTTGCGGTTTCTAACCCCAAAATGTCAATTTCTAACCTCAAAATGTCAAATTCTAACTTCAAAATGTCAAATTCTAACCTCAAAATGTCAAAAACCAATGAAACCGAGTCTAAGGTTTGTGGTTTCATTGGCTTTGATATTTTGAGGTTAGGTTAGGTTTCTAACCTCAAAATGTCAGTGGCTCTCGGCGTATGCCAAATTCATAAAGAATGTCGAGGTCTAAATTTAAATTTAATAGGAAATTGGATCCTCACTACACGATAATATTAGTGCAATACAACAGAACTGCGATGCAGAGAATTTTATGAATATCAAGTTCGTGGTTTTCTATTTGTCTATATAGAGGTAATTTTAATATATTTGTTGTAGTGTTAGTTTACTTGCTAGTAGTTGATATTATACTATTATTTACATTTTATATATTATACTAGATTATCCTAAATATTAATTTAAAAAAAAAAGTTGCAATATGAATAGAATTGTTAATATTTGAGTTATACATTACATGCTATTCCGAGTCGAAAACACCTCGATCATCATATTCGGAGAATTAGAAAAAATACAAGCTAAATATTGCATTGTTGACTTGATTAGAATTTTGAAAAGCAATTAGTTTATCAATCAAATTAGCCTATGGGAGTCTACTGCTGGACAAGTAATTTGTATGCTAACTAAAATCGTAAATTTAAATATGAAAAAATACCAGTCTCAACCTCTTCCACCCTTTTCGTCGCCCTAAAACGTATTAAGGTAAAAGAATTGACCGAGTCCGAGTAGGGTCTCGATAGCTGAGAAATAAGCCGTCTGGCCCGGTTTGCAAGAAGATTCAGGTTCCAATCCTGCTCGATACCGATAATATTTTTTTGTATAACAAATTATGTACACACAACACACATGAATATTTTACAAAGAGATTTGGTTAGGAAAAAAAGAGTTCGATGGCGCTGCTTATTTCTATAAGAAATCTCTTCAAGCAGGCCAGCGAGAGGAGAACATGATATTAAATAATTAAGAGAGGTAGAAGTGTGTCAGAGACCTAGATAGAATCAAGTATTTATACATATTCCATAATTAAAATTTGATCTAAAACTCTTGGAACTATTTACTATACAATACGTCAAGCATCTAAATGTAATGTATTACCTAATCTAAACGAATGACTACTAAGAAATCAAAACATATCACTAAGATGTCCAAATTATGATAAGTATTACGCACAATCACAAGTCTAAACTTGTCGGTGTGTATTTTTTAATAATATATCTTCCTATAAAACATAATCTATCTATAATCTTAACATCACGTAAATATTTTTGTAATAAGAATCTAAACGGGCCGCGACCCGCTTACCCACCAGATTTACCCACTAGTGGGTGCATGGATAATTTATATTACCCTAGTCAGCCCTAGTGACTATCACCCTGAGCGGGAAAAGTATCGATATTAATTCATATTATCATCTGTTCAAATTCAAACCACCACCCGGGCACAAACTGGGCACTTCATAGTGTTAAGTATGTACTTATAAAATAAATTGATATTATGCAACGTCCTTATGGTCGATAATTGTTGGCACCTATCGATAGTCTTGTTTTATCGATCTTAATTTGTTTTGAAGATTATTAAAGTCATTGTCATATTGATTCATATTAATGTAACTACTAGCTGATGCCCGCGACTTCGTACGCTGCATTTTACATGTGGTCCTTTAGTTTGATATAACTTTAATATTTATTAACCGATTGACATGAAACAAACACTAAATGTTAAGAAAACCGCATTGTAATCGGTTGAGCGTTTGCTGAGATTAGCGTGTACAAACGTACAGACAGACAAAAATTCTAAAAATCATTGTTTTGGGTTCTATTGCGTTTTGAAAACCACCCTAATTTTTTCTTATAATTATATCTTTAGTGTACCGAAAGCGACCTGTTACGATTTTATTATGTGTATTGAATATTGATTTGCCCCTCCCAATATACAGTTGTAGTGGGTGCACGGGTAAAGTGCAATTTTCAAGTGCACCCACTAGTGGGTGACGCTGGTGGGTTGGTTATAAGTAGGTATCCACTTAAAATCAAAGTTATATTCCTCAAATTATAAGTTATGCCAATTCATAACATACTAGTAATTAGTCATATTATACTATCTACACTTGTTATTGAATTATATTATACTTATACACTATCTTCCTAAATTTAAAAATATCACCTAGAATACTTAGCTATGTCCTGCTTTTAATGTACCCGACAGCTCAGTACTGCGGGTGACGTATGAGATGCCGACGATACAGTCTCACATTCTGTCGCCGATGTCTATTATTGTAATAACCCAGGAGGAACCCCCTTTTGAACCTACCCCACTTACGCGGGAACATCGGCTGAGTGTACCCGCTGTTACATCTCGTGTGAATTATACTGGGACTGCGGGCGCAGTGTACCTCCTTGTGTTACCTCCCAGTGTTAATCCTATTGCGACTTACTCCCGGTTTCCACCGCGAGCTAAGCGGGCTCATTAATGTAAACAGCATACTTGTTTTCCCACCACAGTGCACAAATTAGATAGTACAGATGGAAATCTCATATATGTACTTTTTTTCACACCTACCCTCTGCTACGCACACTCGCGGACTAATTAGTATCGAAAACTACTATGAAAATCTGTTGAATTTGTGTGTGTGAACTCTGTGAGCGGTGTCTATGTGTGCGTAGCCTCAGCGAATTTAGTATGTAGGTTTCCACTATCTCTAATTTGTGCACAGTGTAGGGCGCGTTTTTTTAAAGAAGCCTTCTTAAGTCGCCGAGGCAACCGGTCATTAAACTGGGATAGCAGCAGATGGAGGGTCACAACTGCCTGCGGGTATCTGTCACCCTTTTGGTAGTTTATGCCCATTTCCTGTTTTGTCTTCTTCTAGATATGACCATTTCCGGATTTGACCACTTCCTTCTGTGACCAGATATTTAGAGGTCCAGTTCCTGCTATGACCACTTCCTTATCTGTCCACCCTTAGTACGGTGTACAAAATGATTCATTAAAATAAATTTAAAAAACTATTCACGTTCCTATTCACACAACGTCATTCCAAAGTAGGCAAGGTTTAAGCGGCTTGTGTTATGGGTCTCAGACCACGGATATTAGTACTTATATACTTTAATCAAAGAAATAAAGAAATATGAAACATGGGTTGGTTTATAAGTACTGATATCCTTGGTCTGAGACCCATAACACAAGCCGCTTAAAACTTGCCTACTTTGGAATGACGTTGTGTGAATAGGAACGTGAATAGTTTTTTAAATTTATTTTAATGAATCATTTTGTACACCGTACTAAGGGTGGACAGATAAGGAAGTGGTCATAGCAGGAACTGGACCTCTAAATATCTGGTCACAGAAGGAAGTGATCAAATCCGGAAATGGTCATATCTAGAAGAAGACAAAACAGGAAATGGGCATAAACTACCAAAAGGTCTGTCACAACTGATGCGCTGTTTTATGGGAAACACGGAGAGGGTGCAACCCTCCTTGTTTCCTCGTGTGCCGAATGTGTCGGGCAAGTGGACTGTTTTATCACAGTAGTCGCCAGCACTCTGAGCGGTCGCGTACTGTAGATGTAGATTGCAAGGGGAAGTAACCCAACCAAAGCTTAATAATATGTATATGCATCACAACCAAAGCATAATCTAATTATATATTAAAAAATTGCAACTTAGTTGTGCAAATGACTTTCGATATGTAGATATTTTCCTTTGTTATCACTAGTTCGATTCATTAGTTCAATCGTCAAATTAGTGAGATTTTTTTTCTCGTTAGTTCGACCATCGATCTACTGAGACTTTTTTTTCTCATTTGTTCGACGGTCGATCTTGAAGTTCTAATAGTAAATTTACTGATAATGTTATTTCCTTTAATTGGCGCTCGGCGGCCGCTGCCGCGGCACGCTCAGTTCGCTCGCTCGCCATAGCTCCGTTTTGGATTTTACATATTGAAAACAACACTTGTACTGTTCCACAATATTTATTATTGTAAACCTGACCGGTTTCGCTTCACAGCATTTTCAAAGGTCTAGATAGAAGGACAAGGTAGTTTTGGATTCTGTTCCAACCTAACCTAACCATGATATTCTATTAGAACTTCAAGATCGACGGTCGAACAAATGAGAAAAAAATCTCACTAGTTCGAGGATCGAACTAATGAATCGAACAAGTGAGAACAAGCCGATATTTTTACAATTGTATGGTGATAGAGTGCACTGTGATAGAAATTGCTTTCATTGTTCAAAAACGTGTGCCTTGAAGCGTTAAACGAAAAGGGGTAATCTGGTCCAAAACCAGATTGTCTCGCTTAGCTTATTAAGCATAGCAAAAGAAATACTGTCAATATATTTTCAATACATGTTATATGTAAACTACCTATTATTGTATAATAAAGTTTTAATAATTATTCTTCAGGTCTTATTATTGCCTCCTTCATCTCCTTCCTACTGGAGGACCTTTCGGGCCTATTTCGGACGTCTGTTCTACGAGTAATAGGCTCAGCGCAGTTTCACATCATTAGATAAATTTCTAAGCTGTACCTAACCTATAACTATGAATCCAATTTTATATCCTCATAAAGATTAAAGAAAGCTGTCGAAACTGTATTAGGTACGAACATCTTATAAATGAAACCATGACATGGCATGAAATTGTATAATGTTTATATTTAAATTCCAAAGCTGTATTTAAATTTACTAATTGTACATTGTCTTGTAATGAAAGAAAAAGTTTACAATTAGGTACGTTCGTTAACTAAAAACGCTTGATAACACGATTTGCCTTCAGCCACTTGGCTCCCAGGACGAAAAAACTTGGTAAGAATATTCGAGGTTTTTTGGAAATATTAAAGGTGTGTCTTGGTTTGTAAGCTCATTTTGTGCCCATTAACAAACCACCTCAAGACACCATAAACATTTTGAATGCAATAGTTTCAGTTATTTTCTTGAATGTTTTTTACTGTGATTGTTTAAACATTGTACGCAGTTGGTAATATTAATTTTCAAGTGATTATGCTAACCTCCATGTTTTTTAGACCTTGGGATGCTACATTTTAGACTTTCTGCTATCAATAGAACTTTTATACTTAGTAATGGTTCGTCATGCACAAAGAAATTGATGAAAAATGTAATGGATGAAATAAAATTAGTTGATAAGATACTAGTATATGGAAATGTGTTAGTACTAAAACTAAAAAGTTGTCTGTTGTTGTTCTAACTGTGTTCTCATAGCATTTTCTTTTTCCCTTTCTTCATCTAAAGGCGGGTTGTATTCGAAGAATTTGGCTATAAAGTACCTGCGAGACGATAATTTATTAAAATACTAGTACTTGAAGGGATTCTATCTAGTGAAAGTCCAAATCGACTGAGGAGACTGGGGTGGGGGAAAATTTTCCGTTTGGGAATCAGGATGTGAGACTACAGAAATTGTAAAAAAATCCATAGGTATATACAGGGTGAAATTTAAAGACGGTAGTTTGGGGGAAAGTACCCTTAATATTGATAATGGCAAGTTTTGTTGAAAGGAAACATTCCTTTATTTTCAAAAGTAAGTAAAACTGCATTTAATTTTTTTTTAAAATCACCTGCTTGAGCCTGGAATCGAACCTGGGAGATGTGAAAAAAAAACATCCTGTATTTTTATGATACCAACCGAAACAGTATGTAATAAGGATCAATTTCTTTTAAGCGACATAGTATCTTAAATTAAATGAAGATCAAGTAAAATATGTTTTTATAACAATAAAACATATTTTACTTGATCTTCCTTTAGCTTACTCACTATTTGAAGAAAAAAAAAACAGTCTAATTGATACCCTCCTCCTTTTTTGAAGCAATTTATTTCAAATATTCCTATTCACAGAAACTAGAACATTTTTTTTAACAAACTTCAAGAAAAAGGAGGAGGTGCTCTAATAAACTGTAGTTTTTTGCCTTCTTTTTTTGAAGTTGGTTAAGAAAATGTTCTAGTTTCTGTGAATGGAAATATTCGTTCTAGTCACTTAGCCAACCAACTTCAAAAAAAAATAGGAGTTTCTCGTCTAGACTGTTTTTTTTTCTTAAGATAGTGGTCTTCCTTTAATTTAAGATACTATGTTGTTTGAAAGAAATTTTTCCTTATTAAAGACTCTTTAGGTAGGTATTATAAAATACAGGATGTTGTTTTTTTACATCTCCCTGGTTCGATTCCCAGCTCATGCAGGTGATTTTTCAGAAATCTTTAAATGCAGTTTTATTTACTTTTGATAATAAAGGAATGTTTCCTTCCAGCAAAACGTGCCACTATCAATACTAAGGGTACTTCCCCTCCAACTACCGTCTTTAAATTCTACCCTGTATACTTAATGATGATTGCATTCAAAATTATAATCTTACGTCGATTGCCGGCCAATAGACAAAGTTAACTGTCCCCCTCCGATCTTGGTGGGGCTCTTTTACTCGTTACACAAAAACAAAGCCGAGCCAATTGGAAAATAAAAATAGAGCCCAGACTTGTGACAGCTTCCATGAACATGAAGCCATCATGATTATTATGCCAACCGAACAAATTTCAGCAGGCACAAGTCTCGACTGCCCAATTTAAACCACAGCAAGATTTTTATTCCGACATCCCTTCAAAGGGGTATACTACGCCAAATCGAATGCCAAATAATCGAACGTTCAAAATATCAAACGTTCAATATACCTATCGAACGTTCAAAACATCGAAGATTACAATATCAATGTTCGATATATTAAACGTTCGATATTTTGAACGTTCGAGTATTTGGATGTTCGATTATTTGGCATTCGATTTGGCGTAGTATACCCCCTTCAAAGTTACTCGTACCTAAATATTAAGTATGGGACAAAAAGTATTATGAAAATCAACAAGACAATGAAGAGCGAAAAATACATAAATACGCAGCTATTAAACAGTTACCAGACTAAGACTTCGACGGTGACGAGAAGTGCTGCTGCCGCAGTTTGCACAACCACGCGGCTCGGCTCGGCAGCACCACGCAGGACGGCCGCGAGCATGGCGTCACTCGTGTCTGAAGCTGCTTCTAGCGCTGCGACCAACAGAGCTGGAGCAGCCAGCCAACGAGCGCCTCGCCGCCACCAGGCTCGCTATAACAATGTAAGGTAGTGATAATCAGTGCGTAGAGGCCCCAGCACGCTTGCTTGTGGCACTCCGAACGATATTTTCCGAACTTGAGAAGCGTACGTTTTCTCAATTTTCGTACTTACACCGAGCTTTTTTATATAAGTTATTTGTATCCTATTCTGTTGATATGACTTAGCTTCGAAATGGCTGGTTCTCAGATGGGTGATCACTTTGTAACATTTATCACAGACATGGCTGTCGTTAGTCAAGTTAAGGTCCTAAGGGCGGCTTGAAACAGCGGGTATTCACAACTGCGTCTGTCTATTTCAACACTGCCATAGGCTCATTATCTATTAAGTAGGTGTGTGAGACATTGAAAATCGAATATCTCGGTGGAAGTACTTTTCTATAGGTACCTAGATATAATTTAACAGATCCATTTGCTATGTCACCATTTACACTAGGGCTCGTATTTAAACATTGCAGCAATACAAACCTTGGACATGACGGCCACTAGTAACAGCAGAGATGTGGCAGCGGTAACGAAAACGCTCAGTTTGCCATAGCCCATTACTAGTCGAATCGTGGGTTTTGTTATTCTGCAAAAAAACTTTTCTTAGTTAAAACCTTTAAGGTGAAATTGTATGAATGGTAAGGAAAAGTATTCTCGGAATCAATCCTACTGGAAAGTGATTACAGGTTAGGTTAGTAGGTAGGTACATTCGCAATTTGATACCTACACCTTAGTTAGATATTGACTGCGTTAATAATGGACCCTGCAGAATACACAGACCTATAAACATTTCTTCGTGTCTATTAGTTGCATCACCAGCAGAAAAGGGCTCAGAAATCTGATTCCATGCTATCCGTATTCATTGTTTCCACTTACACACTTCCAAGGAGGTCTGAATGAAAGAAAAATATATTAAGTACCTTCTGGCAAAGCAAACGTTGTTGAGCTTCTGCGCAACGTCGTCATCGTCCAACTCTAGTTCAACCGGCTGCGAAGCACACGCACACGCCGACATCGACACTCCGAGCAGTGCGACCAGTAACGCTCGCAACTTTAACTGGAACCCGTCTGAGTTCTCTTCGTCGACATTTGATAGCTGTTGGTCATATTCAAACTGAGTTACAATTGAAATTGATTAGCATTTTCAAAAAGATATGTTTCCTGCATGTCGTGTTGTTTTCGTGTTTTGCACACTCTGCCTAGCTGTATGATGCGTACGATTTTTTTCTTAAGTGATACATTCACTACAAAACTTGGAGAACATTCGTATAAAATTAACGAAGTAGGTATCTACCTAGCCAGCTAGGTACCTATCCGAAAGAAGAAGACATACCTACTAGCTGAAAAAATATTTAATTGATCTACCGCTTTGTGAAAACACTATCTACTCAATAACACTCTTGTAAAAAAGCGTCACAAACTCTCCATCACTTATCTAACCGACTACTAAATCACGAATTATATAAAACTGGTACCTACCTTATTAACGCGATCATACCATACAATACAATACAATACAATATCTTTATTGATAACAGATTTGTTACAGGTCAATTTATCATTCCAACTATACATAGCAGCTTATTAGCATAGAAGATGATAGAATTGTAGAGGCTTGACGTTTCGGCTGGGTTACACCAGCCGTGGTCACAAGCCGACTGAAGAGGCGGTGTCACTCCGATTGCGAGGTAGAATCATTCAAATCTACCCTCGCATTGTATCACAATCGGAGTGACATCGCCTCTTCAGTCTGCTTGTGACCACGGCTGGTGCAAGACACAAGCACGTCAAGCCTCAATTATAAGGTATGATCGCGTTAATACCCGTTTTATATAATACGAAATATCATGCAACGCGAAAGTTCAAAAGTTAGGACTACTAAATCGGCCGTAAGTAGAGTGGTAGAGCTCAGCTTAGAGTTACCGGCACTACCTATTAATTTCCTATAGAAATGGTACCAATACTCACTATTGTTCGGTTGTTATTATTATGCTTGAGCCGCATTTGATTCAGTAAATAATCGTTGCTTTCAGTTGTCATTCTGCTTAGGTTTAACCACTAAGAACCTTCATGTTACACGGTTCGGTGGTGCGAAATTACAAAAATATTCATTTCATGAGAACACACGAATTTTTACGTAGATGAGAGTTAACTGTTACATAATGTGCCACAAGAGGAAAATGAATTTGTGAATTTGTATTAAATGCGCATTGTATTCAAATAGAATTAATTATGTATCATTTGTGTCATCACTGTCAACGTGAAAGTTCAAAATCAATAATAAAACCAGTGTTTTTCTATTCGATCCATAAAAAAAACAAATATTGGATAAATAAAAAGTTTATATCAGGAATAATTTAGTAGGACGAACGAAGATGAAGAGATGACTTGCGTAATAAAAATGGTGCTCCTGTCACTCAGAGGCCTTGCCGACTCTTGGAGAAAGTTCCTTAACGCACTTACCGAAAATATAAATAAGACTAGTTGGTATACCTTACTACCTTACCTAATAGCTACATAAGCACGTTTCTCGTTGACTTTAGACGGGGTTCCACTCCACAGCGTTCTGTAGAGGACGTAGGGGACAAAGCTTACACACTTTTCAAGACTCGTAGGCACCAGTCTTTTGACCCGCCGGCATTCCAGGCCGAGCGTGCGTCCTGGTTCTCGTGGGTCTCGACTTGTAGGGCTCTTTAGCGTATGCCTCGAAAAAGGCCAGTTTCCCAAGGTCTGAAAGACAGGGAAACTGGTCTTGATCCGAAAGGCGGGGCAAACTCCCCATCAGCGCACCGGCCGCGGCGGCCGATCGTGTTGCTCGACGAGGTGTGCAAAGCTCTGAGCGCATTATTGCACAACGCCGCGTCAGGCACCTCACACGGAAGGGACCTGATCTGGCGGATAGCCAGTTTGGCTTCCGTCAGGGGCGCTCCATCGTGGACGCTATCATGCGCAGGCCTGACGGAGGAAGCAGTCTTACAGGGTGAGGTGGAGGTGGCGGTGTCTCTTGACATCGCCAACGCCTTCAACACCTTGCCCAGGAGCTGCGATAGGGAGGCGATTATCTACCATGGAGTGCCACCCTACCTCCGTCGAATTGTCGGGGCCTATCTCCCCGAGAGGGCCATAACTTACCCGAGCTGGCTAGGGCCGGGTCGGCGAGATGTGTCGTGCGGTCTTCCACAGGGATCGGTATTAAGACCGCTCCTGTGGAACATCGGTTACGACTGGCTGCTCCGTGGTCCGTTGCTCAGAGGGGTCGGCGTAACGTGCTACGCTGACGACACCCTCGTTACGGCGCGGCGCGGGGAGCTACGCACCGAGACGTAGAGCTAAAAGCCACGGCAGGAGTTGCTCAAGTCGTGGGTCGGATTCGGCGGCTGGGTCTCGAGGTCACCCTTCCCAAATCCGAGGCTCTGTTCTTCCACGGACCTCGGATGGGGCCACCTGGGTGATCCAGCCTACGAGTAGGGGGCGTAGCATCGGCACCGAGCCCTCGATGAAGTACCTGGGGCTCGTACTCGATGTCCGGTGGAACTTCGGACATCACTTTCAAAGTTTGGTCCTAAAACTGAGGGGGGCATCAGGGGACCTAACGCTCCCTACAGGAGACTGTACCTGGAAATCGTGCGAAGTATGTCCCTATACGGGGCCCCCGTATGGGCGGAAACCCTGACGGCCAGCAATGTGGCTAGATTGCTGAGCCCGCAGAGGGCGATGGCCGTCAGGGTGATAAGGGGATACCGCACGATCTCAGGTGAGGTGGCATGTCTCCTAGCCAGGACCCCTCCATGGGACCTGGAAGCAAGAGCCCTTGTGACACTGTTTAGAGGTCGCAAGGAGGCGCTGGAGCGGGGCCAAAGGCCTGCGTCCAGACCCACGACGGCAGCGTGACGTGAGGAGTTCACGAACCCCCCCCCCCCCTTAGAAGCGGTATCACACCACTCCCTAGACGAGGCCGCAGTGGTAGCCGTAGGTCTGTTGGGAGTCCTGGGACATCCTTCCGAGGGCTTACCTGGGGCTCCCAACCATAGGCTGTTGGGCGTTACGTGAGGTTTTTTAGTCGGTAGGAGTCCGGCAATAGCATCCATGATGGATTTTCCCTCACGTTAAAAAAAAATAAAACCTGTCTTAGAAAGTGTGTAGGCTTTGCCAATTCAATTCCGACACTAAAAAATGGCATACGTGAGGCGTAGCTCGCGATAGTTTGCCATGTAGGTTCTACTAAAAATGATAGATACTATGTTATTTGACTACTGCCTACCTACTAGTATATTCTTTGACCATTTAGGTATATTATTTTTCTCTGCCATTTGGCAAACACAAGGTACTTAGCTGCTGTGAATCGTTAAGGAATTCCCTCGACTGTCTTTCGGTTCCATCATCAGATGATTCTCCGAAGAATCATTATAAGCATGATTTAAGGCGGAAACATACTTATGTGTACTGGCGTGTCGTGCGTGATGCTTACTGTTGTGACGGTGAGTGTGCATACTAACGTGTCGTGCCGTGGCGTACCTACTTTGGCGTTATTTCTAAACAGTAGAACTTAACGAACCTTTGCAGCATTCTTCAAACATACTTACATAATGTTTTCTTCTGATTCGGGTAGTGATTTTGATGAAGACCTTCAATTTCTCTTAGCAATGAAACTTCATAAGAGCAAAAAAAAAGAAATGAAGATTCTGGGTTCATCTTATATACAGAGGGAGACAAGACAAAGGTGAATTTCATTGTCTCGTTAAAAAATTTAATAAATCTTAAAGTGCCCGCTATATATTCACGCCACGAGTCACGCGCATGTATAGAGACATACATTTACCTGTTGTGTCATGTCGCGTCATAACCCCCACCACCGCTCTGGCGCAATCGGTGGCGAGCAGTCTGCGCCACGACAGAACGCCTTGTGAGTACATGCAAATATGGCCCCAACCATATTAAATGTATGAAATCGATATGCTTCTGGCTCGTCACGACACGACACGCCACGACACGTAAGTATGTTTCCGCCTTTAAAACACGGAATAGTTACGATCTATTCTGGGATTTCGACCGAAACAAATTTTATTATGATGCAAAATTTAAGTACCTACATAAAATATGAATTTCATTAAAATTCTAAACTTTCCTTAAATTTGCCGTATATCATTACCTACTTCACAGAATTTGATTCTTATCAGCGACACTATCCTATGGTGTTAAGGGTTTTTTTATTCGAAATCAATGGGTTCGATTCCCAGCAAGGATTATTGGTTTTTCAAAAATCTAATGATGTGGTTTTAAGTTTTATCAAATCGGGCTCGTGACTCCTTTGAGCATTTTTAGCTATTCCTTATAGTTTCGGATTTGACCATCCAAGCCCTTTTCAAAAATTCACCTGTATATCGTGATATCATGATATACAATCCGCTGATACATATCGGCGAACCCTGGTATTTTGAGAGTAGCCAAAAATTCTAAATCTATGCCTATACTGCTCGTTCGCTCTAACTTTGCCGCTCGGCTCCATACTAAAGTCGAATTTTTAATTAGACGAAGTAAATTGACAGCAACTAATGTCACTTCTTCATACAATGTTGCGTATTTTCTATGACGAAGTGACATTAGCTACTGTCAATTTACTTCGTCTAATTAACAATTCGGGTATACGCCTCTACGCCAGCGGCAAAGTTAGAGGGAACGGGTAGTACCACGGATTGAACGACTGATGGCCGTTCGTCGATTACTCTACTCGTGTCCAAATCGTGATTCGTCATGACTGTCCACGCTGACGGTATCCGCTCGGCTCGACACTAGAACGCTCTCTGAAGACAGAAGCGCGCGTGCGTTAGTCAGCAGCGCCGCGCCGACAGCTACACGGCGCCCGTGCCGACGCGCGACGCGTACGGCCGCTGACCCGTCAGCGCTGACCAACGCACGTGCTGATAGCTACCTAGATGTACATAGGTTACGGCTGTCAGCATGCGGTCAGCACAACTCGGCTGGTTTTAGACGGGTTTTAGAGTCACGCTTACCATCGACGCTGACAGCTCAGCTCGTAGCTTGTCAGCGCTGAGGTTCAGATGAGAAGTTTCAGTATCGTGCTGATCACTGTGGAGTACAGACTTGTGTCCACATCGCGATTCGTCATGACTGTTCCACGCTGACGGCGTCCGCTCGATCGATGTTCTACTTTCTATGATCCTAGCGCGGTACATACCAGCTCTACAATATTCCAAAGTGCTACAAGTAGGTAAATAAGTAGGCAACAAATATCAAACACTAGTTCAATATTTTGAATTTAATGAAACGGAATGCTTATAATCAAAGATCACATATACAAAGAAATTGTCTAAATACACAAAATTCTTGAAATAAATTGAATATCATCAACGTTAAAATGGGTACTTTATGAGTGAGTTTAAGCCATGATTTGAAAGATGGCAATACCAAGAGAATATTGAGAAAATTCACGAATATCACGACAATTTGTCCCAATAGATGAGGCAGGAATAACGAGGGATTTTTCTGAAAAAATATCGTCAGTCAATTTTCTGCTTAGAAGGAACAGAAGTCACTTAAATGCAAGTTCTTTCCACTCTACACTACTTACACAAGCTAATTGAGATATTTGATGTCCAAATCAGCCATAGTTCATATTCGTATCTGGCACATCATTGAACTGTGGGTCAAATACAAGTACCTAACTATATAATGGAACCTACAGCCTTGGCCGATCACCGTGACCTGCTGTAGGAAATGAACTGCCATTCTGCATAGTAAAACAGAAAATAAGAAATGAAATAAATGATCCAAAATAGTAATAGGTAGCTACTGCGTCCGGAAGGTACATGAATGTAAGTTCTAGCTAGAAGAATCGAAAATGAATTATCAATTTTTTTTTGTGTAGACTTCAACATTTTTCAAACAGCCCCTAAGGCCTTCAACTTGGCTTAACCTACTGAGACGAAGCACGGGCATGGAAATGCCACAAGCCTTAGCGCCGCCTGAATTATTTCCAGAGGATGCCACAAATACAACCCATTTCAGGACTGACCGTAGAGAAATATGGTTAATGCAGTATATCTAATTATACTATATTATCTGGGACTAGGGCTACCAACGCTTCTAGCTAGGTCGTCTGGTAAATATTACTTTTAGCGATTTTACTTCATTCTCTACTGAACATAACATAGAAACTCCACATATGTTAAAACATAAGTATTATGAGTTATGTTAAATATTTAAGTAAAATCGCTAAAAGCAATGTTACATACCTATATCTGGGATACAATCAATTATGAGAAGTGAAGAGGCACATCACAGGGCCACCAAATAGAGGACCACTGTCAGAAGTCTTACGCACTGTGAGAGTGACCCTCAATAGCTAGATGCACTACGACTTTCCATCAGGCTGGCGACGTCAATTTGACGAGCTAAACATAAAAATAAAATATAATAACTTACAGACAAACACCCTGCTACTAAGCAAGCAAATTGTACTAATCCCATTGACGTTGCAATAATCTTCAAATCATGTACAAGCATGTGACTGGCTCCAAACACGTTCAAGTGACGAATTGATTCAGTTGGGTGTCCGCCCAGATGGTTTCTCAAATGATTTGCACTTATTAACTGAAACGTTTACTTTGATTTAGAAAGTGATATTATGCTGGTCAGAATTCAAGGGATTTTCCGTGTCTGTCTAATAAATTTACCTACCGTACCTACTTATTGGCGATTGAGATTTTTTTACGTCTATCTGGTAATCCTCATAAATGCTATGCCCATAGATTTAGAATTTGTCGCTACTATAACGGATTTCTATCGCCTTTAACCAGCGACGGTGTCATACCTACCATTTGCTTACTTCCGGAAGACCTGGGTATGACCTCAGAAAGGCGTGATAGCGTGATAATGAGCGTGACATTTTATACATATAATTATTATACAGGTACCTATCTAAACTGGTTAAAAATTGGCCACGAAATTCTTACAAAACCAAGCACTCCATAAATGTATGTGTAATATATACTCAAGCTCAATGCCGGGCGGTTGCAAAACGCCCTGGTCCGGCCAAGATACGGTTTCAATATTGGGCCTAAAACCATGTGGAAGGGTAACTTCATCTTTGATCGATATTTCTGCTCACATATTGTAAAATTGAATGAATATCGTCATAATATTATCATGTTTAATTTATATGCCTACTTCTCAAGTTGTCAAAATTGAATTGTAGGTAATGTGTTTCATTTGACGCACGGTATTAAGTTATATTTTGTAATGCGCGCTCTACATTCACATGACAATCTCGCGACAACGCGAGAAAAGCACGAGAAACGTGACTATGTAGCTGATTCACATACACAATATTCTTCGCAGGTTCTCGCCGTGTTTTCGCCTTGATCTCCGAATTTTGTTGGTAATTTTGGCGCGAGACAAAGCAGCTGAGATCGCGAGAACCTAGGAATTACATTGACATGTTCGATTAAACTTGAGCCCATCGCCATAAGAAAAAAAAAAACTTGAGGCCATGTGATCTGCCAAGGCTGTAGGTAATATAATATAATAATAATAATAATTTATTTCAGAAAAATACTTTTGTACATAGTTGTAAAATATAGACCTTACGTTTACAATGGTATTAAAAATTTGATTGTACGCATAGTTATTACATATTAAGCATAAATATAAAAAAAGAAATACAATACAATTCAAAATTTAAAGGTCTAACTAATAATAACGTTATGTTTTAATTTAGTACAAAGGGGCATGTTTAAATAAGTACTGCAAAAGAGTTTCACTTAGTACCGAGATTGTAAGTTACCTTGTCTGAACTAGGAACTAACCTGTGTTTCAGACTATCACTTAACTAGCCGAATTAATCTATTGTATCACATTACGTTGTTCTTACAATTAAAATGAAGTATTATTGCAAACAAAAAGAAATTAGAAAAATAAAATTACCTTTTGGTTAGGTACATAATTACAATAAAGTTACCTACTTAATTACAATAGTAGTAGTTAGTACTTAATTACAAGTAGGTGACTTTAAATAGCTACATACTAGTATATGGTCTGCAGATCGAAATGTGCCAGTGATGCCAGTAGTTGGTTTGGGCACCAAATAGGGAAAAAAGAAGGACACTTCTTTCCACTGTAAGAAGATATTGACTGTCAATTTTTTTAAGAAAATCTCTTCGAGGTAACTGCTGAGTTAAGTAGGTACGAAAAATGTTTTTTGCACAGCAACACATCTTCAAAATTGGACGTGATACAAATACTTACCGTATTTTGGATGGGATCTTGTTACAATGCCAAGAACCCGCCATAGCGAATCCCGCCCTAGAACGACATTCATCGAGCCGGTTATTGGGTGAAAAGTGTTTTTATATATAAACTAGCTGTTCCCCGCGACTTCGTACGTAACTATATTTCCGGCTTCGGTAGGTATCTTTTATGTTGAACACCCAGCGAGTATTTTTTTTTATATTTCCAACTAGCTGAGCCCGCAACTTCGTTTACGTCACATAAGGTGTATGAAAGGAAAGGTATTTCTTCATCAGAGTCATCAAGCAGCGTCTGAAACTGCCCTGTTTGCTTAATCATAAAAGAGCTTAATAATTAAGTCTATTTTAAAACCATTCAGTCCACGCCTTCGGCGCGGACTGAATTGTTTAAAAATAGTCTTAATCATTAAGCTCTTTTATGATTAAGCCAACACGCCAGTTTAGGTTCACCCACATTCAAAGAAACCCCTACTATTAAAATTTTCAAAATATCAGATTCTTAAAAGTGTTATAACTCTTTTATTTCTAAACCGATTTACATAAAACAAACGCTAAATGTTAACTGGAGCAAACCTCAACACAATAAAAAAAACCGCATTGCAATCGGTTGAGCGGTTACTGAGATTAGCGTGCACAACCGTACAGACAAACAGATATACAGACATACAGACATACAGACATACAGACAAACAGACAAAAATTCTAAAAATCATTGTTTTGGGTTCTATTGCGTTCATAAAGCCCCCCTATAATAATTTTTCTTATTTATCTTCCATGTACAGACAGCGACCTGTTACGATTTTATTATATGTATTGATTGATGTACAGTTTTGACTTTTCTATCATTTTATTATATGTATAGATATAGATAGATTAAATATGTCAATAATTAAATTGCAATAGGGTTGCCTAAAAAAATTCAGTCCAGAATATGAATAATTATGAACTAAAAAAAATACTATTTACAATACTTGTTTGCTTAATACATACATTTAAAGTATAACGCCCATAGAATATGCAAACGTTAGGTTGTCGATTTTTTTCTCATCACAACTCTTGGGTACGCAAGTATATCGGTAAGGTACCTATATAGGTAAATCGATAAGTACTATTAACTTGCAACGGCCTGGTTAATGAATTAAAGTTCATTTAAATATAAAAATTACTTCATTAGAAACACTGTAGTACAGGGTTGTCTGCGAAAAATCAGTCGTGAATTACGGTTGTCGATTTTAAAAGTGAAATATTGATGCCAGTAAATACGTGCAGTAGAAGGGGAAGGCGTCAGCGGTGGTGAGGAACTTGTGGGCGGGGCATGGTTGCTTGACGGCAGCATCATCTCTGCAGACAATTGGTTTAATAATGCTATAATTTGGAACAAAATGTATCTTACTAAAGTCGGATTATTAATCTCAGTCAGTAAAATGACAAGTGCAACTGTCACTGATACAAAAAAGGGTGACCCGCTACAATAGTGATGTTCGACAATCAATAGACTTAGACATTTAAGTCATTCTTAAATTTATTAGATGTAAAGGTGTTTTTGTATTGTATATTAAATTTTATATTGTAAATATATAATATCTATCTATTACATATCATCAATACGTATAATAAAATCGTAACAGGTCGCTGTCTGTACATGGAAGATAAATAAGATAAAATATTAGGTATAAGGGGGCTTTATTCTTTATGAACGCAATAGAACCCAAAACAATGATTTTTAGAATTTATGTCTGTTTGTCTGTATGTCTGTATGTCTGTAGGTATATCTGTTTGTCTGTACGTTTGTGCACGCTTATCTCAGTAACCGCTTAACCGATTGCAACGCGGTTTTTTATTGTGTTGAGGTTTGCTCCACTTAACACTTAGCGTTTATTTCATGTCAATCAGATTATAAATAAAAAAGTTATAACACTTTTAAGAATCAGATATTTTGAAAATTTTAATTGTAGGAGTTTCTTTGAATGTGAGTGTAAATCTAAACTGGAGTGTTGGCTTAATCATAAGTGGTACTGAATTGTTTTAAAATAGACTTAATCTTTAAGCTCTTTTATGATTGAGCAAACAGGGCAGTTTCACACGCTGCTTGATGAGTCTAATGAAGAAATACCTCTCCTTTCATACACCTTATGTGACGTAAACGATGTTGCGGGGTCAGCTAGTTTACAATACGTATTATCAATATCAATACCTATAGATACCTACTAATAAAATCGCTGTCTGTACCTACTTGGAAGCTAAATAAGAAAAATTAACATAGGAGGGCTTTATGAACGCATTAGAACCCAAAACAATGTTTTTATGGTTTTTTGTCTGTTTGTCTGTATGTCTGTATATCTGTTTGTCTATACGTTGTATGTTTGTGTGTACGTACCCGCTTAACCGTAATCGGTTAAGCGGGTACTGAGTTTAGCGCCCACGAACGTACAGACAAACAGATATACAGACATACAGACAAACAGACAAAAAATCTAAAAGTGTTTACCTTACTTGTAGTGTGTGTGAAAAAAAACCGCATTGATTAGGTACAATGCGGTTTTTTTTATTGTGTTGAGGTTTGCCTTACTTAACATTTAGTGTTCATTTCATGTCAATCGGTTGATAAATAAAAAAGTAAACACACACAACAAGCAAGGTAAACACTTTTAAGAATTTATTACATCGAAGATATTTTGAAAATATTAATTGTAGGGGTTTCTTTGAATGTGATGGTAAATCTAAAATGGCGTGTTGGCTTAATCATAAAAGAGATTAATGATTAAGGCTATTTTAAAATAATTGACTTAATAATTGAATTGACTGGACTGATTTTTTTTATAATAGACTTAATCTTGCCGTGCACTGCACTGCGAGGACCGCAGCGCTGTGTCATCGCTGCGGTCCTCGCAGTGCTGTGGATTACCGGTGTCTTCGCCACAGATACTTACCGAAGTTACCGTGCCCGGTATCTGTGACAACCGGTAGGAGAGAGCACCGTCTCTTCTCTCCAGCCACTCGTCCATGACCGGTCTGACGGCCGCGATTGTGGCGGATCCCCCCTTTGGTTGCTCAAGTCGCACCTTCCATATCTCCACGTTTTCCTGGTGGAGCAAGGAGCGCTGGGCCTCGATTTCTCGAGACGCAGACCCTTGGCTTTTGCTTCCAGGTCCCATGGAGGGGTCCCAGCTAGGAGGCATGCCACCTCACCTGAGATCGTGCGGTATCCCCTTATCATCCTAACGGCCATCGCCCTATGCGGGCTCAGCTAATCTAGCCACATTGCTGACCATCAGCCATCAGGGTCTCCGCCCATTCTTCCGACTTGTGGTTATGTAGTATGCAAATTACCAAATGGTCGTAGAAAATAGTAGGTTGTATAACAAGGGAGCAAAATAGTATTTTGACGGCAACGCACGGCACTACTTTGAATCACGGAGCGAAGCGAAGGATTTTCGAATAGAATCCCGAGCTCAGCGAGGGATTCTAACGTAGAATCCTGTGCGCAGTGAGGGATTCAAAGTATACCGCCCGAGCAAATTAATTTGCTCTTATGTAATATATTCTACTTTTCATCCACTTTCTATGAGAAACAATGAGTTTTGTACGACGTAGTTAGCTTCTAATAGTCATTCAGGAGTTAATGCATGGTCACTGTCATAATTCGACGTAGAACTCATTATATTTGCAGAATACAATAAAATTATGTAGGTATACTGATTACGTTATACTTATGCAGTATACTATTTGCGTTCGATTTCTATGAATGTTATAAATTCAGTTCCAAGTTCCAAATTCAAATCACTTTGCGCCCGCTAAAAAACTCTTAACAGAAAAGATTACATATTTATATTTTGCGCCCTGTTATCGTGGTGCAAAGTTGATGCTTTTCGAATAGATGGGACGAAAAAATAATTTAAGGACAAGCAAAAATGACAGTTTTAAATTTTTGTCCTCAAAGTACTTTTCATGAAATCATTTTCAAGGTAAAATGTTTGTATAAAACAAACTATGGTTCCTAGAAAAGTGATTATATTTAAATGTAGGGAAATAATTATGGAGCAATCGAGATCCAAATTGTTTGTTTGCTGCATTATTTGAATGAGTTGACATACGGTATAGGTGGTTTTATGTAACATTTAATTACTGTTTTATATGGAATTAAAAAATCTAATCTCGACTAACTTTTAATTGTAAAACTCGATTCAACCACATCACTATTTATTTGTGACAAAAATCCCGCAACACTTAAAATGTCATTTTACTGACTCGAATTTAAAAATCGTAGTTTAATAGTCAACGAGTTACGAGTATGTAGGCTGTTATAGAAAACCCTTAGACCATATAACACGGGACTAGCCTTTGCGAACCACCGCATACAAAAATATTCTGCCAGTTTTCATACAAGTGAAGGGGGAAACACAAAGACATATAAAATTTCATTGCATTTAAAAATGTATTAATCGACAAACGCGTAATGGCTGTTGTGTGTTAATTGTTATTGTACAGTCAACTACAATGTAATGTACTAGTTTAATCATATAAAATGATGTACTGATGTACAGGCTTTTCATAAAGCCAAAAGACCAAATGGTCATGTGCAATGGCAGAAAACAATGCTTAAGTAAGGCGCATCCTGTGGTTAGATGATCTAAGAGAAAACCCGATTAGGATTGAACCTTTCCTTATTATAATATGGCAGAAATTGACAGGGTTTTTGTTTCTCTCAATATTGTCATCTGGCAGTGACATGTGACAAAGCATTAAAATATTTTATGTAGTTGTAAGATTATACGGAACGGTACAAGGAATGACGCCTATCGGCGTCTGCCTCATTTCAATGTAAAAATTTTGATCGGCTTTTTTCTATGAATGTGAATTGAATAAGCTTTTATACAGGGAATTCAAACCTTTTGGTCAGCTTTTAAATTTTTACAAATCGTTGTTGGTATCTACTTATAGGGTTCCGTATCGACCCAAAGGGTAAAAACGGGATCCTATTCATGAGACTTCGCTGTCCGTCTGTCTGTCTATCTGTTTGTCTGACCGTCTCAAGGCTGGGGTTGTTCGGTGGGAGCTCTATGTCGCACGTATTTATTGCAGCAATATTTCACTTTAAAAATGGACAACCGTAATTCAGGACGGATTTTTCGAATACAACCCTATACTGCAGTGTTTGTAATGAAATAATGTTTATATTTAAATGAGCTTTAATTCATTTACCAGGCCGTTGCACGTTACTAGTATCGATTTACCTGTTTATACGTGCGTAGCCAAGAGTTGTGCAGTTTATTTATTGACATATTGAATTCTTAGATCATCTAACCACAGGATGCGCCTTACTTAAGCATTGTTTTCTGCCATTGCACATGACCATTTGGTCTTTAGGCTTTATAAAAAGCCTGTACATCAGTACATCATTTTATATGATTAAACTAGTACATTTCATTGTAGTTGACTGTACAATAACAATTAACACACAACAGCCATTAAGCGTTTGTCGATTAATACATTTTTAAATGCAATGAAATTTTTGAATATAAAACACTTTTCATCCACTAACCAGCTCGGTGAAGGTCGTGCTATAGCTGGATCTTAGACCTATGTCATGGTCTAAGATCCCTTTAAGAACGACCTTCACCGAGCTGGTTAGTGGATGAAAAGTGTTTTATATTCAACTAAATATGTCAAAAATTTAAATGCAATAGGGTTGCCTAAAAAATTTCAGTCCAAAATATAATAAATTAAGAATTTCAAAAAAAAAATTTGTTTTTTACTATTTACTGTTTTGCTTAATAGATACATTCCATACCAATTGGAAGTTTAGCGCCCATAGAATATGCAAATGTTAGGTTGTCGATTTTTTTCTCGTCACAACTCTTGGGTACGCAGGCATAAACAGGTAAATCTTTAGTAACTTGCAGTTGAGTTAATTAAAATATAAAATAAAAGATTTTTTTCATTACGAACACGGTATCAGTCCTGAATTACTTGTGGTTGTCGTTTTTTTTAAAGTGAAATACTGCTGCAAGTAAGTACGTGCGACAGAAGGGGAAGCCGTCAGCGGTATGTAGCCAACGAGTTACGAGCATGTAAGCTGTTATAGAAAACCCGATTAGGATTCAACCTTTCCTTATTATTTTATGACAGAAATTGACAGGGTTTCTGAATCTCTCAATATTGTCATCTGGTATTGACATGTGACAAAGCATTAACCCATTTTATGTAGTCTTTAAATTATACGGAACGGTATAACGGCCTGTCGGCGTCTGCTTCATCTTAATGTGAAAAAAAATTATCGTCATTTTCCGATGAATGTGAATTAAATAATCTTTTTACAGGGAATTAAAACCTTTTGGTCAGTTTTTAAAATTTTACAAATCGATGTCGGTACTTATAGGGTTCCGTACCCGTCAGTCTCTCTGTCTGTCCATCAAAAGACCGGGATTGTTCGGTGGAGCTCTATGTCGCACATATTTATTCATAGCTATATTTCCCTTTTAAAAATCGACAACCGTAATTTAGGACTGATTTTTCGCAGAAAAATTCGCGACAACCCTTACCCTCTACATTTTAATTAACTTTAATTCATTAACCAGGGCGTTGCAATTAGTAGTATCGATTTACCTGTTTATACCTGCGTAGCATGATGGATCTTTTGATGGATTTTAGTAGACAAAGGGATTTTATGAAAAATGGATCTTTTAGGACACGCGAGTGGAAATAGATTCACATTATAGGTTGTGGTATACGAAGAACATCTGAAACTTAAAAAGTATAAAGTAATGAAATAATTTTCAAAACAAATGAAGATCGACGAAACAAATGAAGACCGACGAAACAAATGAAGATCAATTAAACAAATGAAGATTGGTGAAACAAAGAAGATCGACAAAATAAATTAAGATCGGCGAAACAAATGAATATCGACATAACAAATGAAAATCGGGTAAACAAATGAAGATCAAAAAAACAAATGAAGACCGACGAAACAAATAAAGATCGATGAAACAATAGGCTATAAGCAATTTGATAAGATCAAAAATTACTTGCAGTCATAATATTTTGTGATCTAGATGCGATTGTGTGCGTGACGATTGGGTGTCCTAATCGTGCCATTCAAAATAATAGATTCAAGGAATTCTCGACCTTAATGACACTTCTCTAAAAATGTGCTTAGGCGTTTATAAATATCACTGATCACGAATATGTAAAAAATAAATAAATATTATGCATTTTCATAAGGTCGAGAATTGCTTGCACCTATTTTTTTGAATGGGTATCGCATCTTAATTACAAAAAAAAAGGTCCAAGCAAATTTAGACCTTATGAGCATGCCTAATATCAATAATAATTTTATATATTCGTGATAAATGCCTAAAAGCACATTTTTAGATAAGTGTCATTAAGGTCGAGAATTGCTTGCACCTATTTTTTTGAATGATAATCGCATCTAGATTACACAAAATATGGCTATAATTTTTGGCCGTTTCCTCGTGGTCATACTAGTTTGTCATACCAGTATGACCACGAGGATATAAATGTCCTCGTAGTCATACTATCATTTTAACATCCCCTTTAAAAAGTTAAGTAGCGAATTAATTATCATATAGCGACTGGAGATCGAAAAAACAAATGAAAATCGGCAAAACAAATGAAGATAGGCAAAACAAATGAAGATCGGCAAAACAAATGAAGATCAACAAAACAAATGAGGATCGACAAAACAAATGAAGATCGGCAAAACAAATGAAGATCACTAAACAATTAACGAAAGTAAGATAAACAACTGAAAGTCGACAAAACAAATGAAAATCGACAAAACAAATGACGGTCGGATAAACAAATGACGCTCGGATAAACAAATGACGATTGGCAAAACAAATAAATTACGATAGAAAAACAAATGACGATAGAAAAAACATATGCAGATCAATAAAACAAAAGACTATAAGCAATTTGATAAGATCAAAAATACTTGCAGCCATATTTAGTAATCTAGATGCGTTGGTTTAGTCCGTTAATCCACCCATGAAAATCCACCCCTTGGGTGGATTTCCGGAATGATATATTATTAATCAAAATAGTCCGATAATCCACCCACGAAAATCCACCCAAGGGGTGGATTTCCGGAATTATATCTTGTTAATCCAATTAGTCCGTTAATCCACACATGAAATGGGTGGATTTCGAAGATGGACAAAACACATCGAGATCAACAAAACAAATGAATCGAAAAAAAAACATGAAGATCGTCCAAACAAATGCAGGTTGGATAAACAAATGACGATCGAGAAAACAAATGAAGATCGGCAAAACAAATGATGGTCGGATAAACAAATGAAGATTGACAAAACAAATGAAGATCGACAAAACAAATGACAGTCGGATAAACAAATCAAGATCGACAAAATAAATGACTGTCGAATAAACAAATGACGATCGAAAAAACAAATGAAGATCGACAAAACAAATGATGGTCGGATAAACAAATGAAGATAGACAAAACAAATGATGGTCGGATAAACAAATGAAGATTGACAAAACAATTGAAGATCGACAAAACAAATGATGGTCGGATAAACAAATGAATATTGACAAAACAAATGAAGATCGACAAAACAAATGACGGTCAGATAAACAAATGACGATCGAAAAACAAATGAAGATCATCATAATAAATGATGATAGAAAGGTCTCAGTGGATGCTCCGCTCGGATCGTCGGACCACTGTATCATTCGGGCGCATGTGCCTCTCGCAAGGCCTGAACCACCTCGGCCCAAGGAGTGGCGACATGTGTGGCACTATAAGTCAGCAGACTGGGATGGACTGCGGGAGTTCTTCGCGTCGTACCCGTGGAGGCGGCTTTGTTTTGCCTCAGACGATCTGGATTCCTGCGCTGCAGCAGTCGCTGAGGGGATCTTGGAGGGCATGGAGTGCTATATTCCCAACCGCTGGATCCCTGTAGGAGCAAAAAAGCGACCGTGGTTCAATCGGCTCTGCAGAGAAGCTTTGATGCTGAAAGAATCTGCCTACAGAGCCTGGACCACGGCTCGTGCAAATTCAGATCCTAACATCTCTGAGGTGAAACGCAAACTAAATGCCGCCTCGAGGGCCAGCAAAAGAGCAATTGTCAGGGCTAAATTCGATTTCGTCGGCAGAATTGGTGAGCGGCTAGCAGGGTACCCTTCAGGAAGTCGTGAATTCTGGTCGCTTGCCAAAGCTGCCGAGGGAAACTTCTGTCAGTCAGGTTTACCACCTTTGCTTAAACCCGACGGTAGTCTGGCCCAGAGTGCCAGGGAGAAGGCCGACCTTTTGGGTTCTCTCTTTGCCTCTAACTCGACCATGAGCGACGGGGGTGCTGTGCCGCCGGACGTTCCGTGGTGTGGAACTTCCATGCCGGAAGTTAAATTTACGCAGCGGGACGTCCGACGGGAGCTTCATTCTCTGGACGTTCATAAGTCGAGTGGGCCAGACGGTATACCCGCGGTAGTACTTAAGCAGTGTGGTCCAGAGTTGTGTCCGGTACTTACACGTCTTTTCTCGCTTTCTTATTCCATGCGACAAGTCCCGGCGTCGTGGAAGATCGCGTATGTGCATCCTGTGCCCAAGAAGGGTGATAGGACCGACCCGGCCAATTACAGGCCTATAGCCGTCACCTCTCTATTGTCTAAGGTGATGGAGCGTGTAATTAATACACAGCTCCTGAGGTACCTTGAGGAAAACGACCTGCTCAGTGACCGGCAGTACGGTTTCCGTCACGGTCGCTCGACGGGCGATCTTCTCGTGTGCCTCACACACCGATGGGCGACGGCTATCGAGAGTAAGGGCGAGGCTCTAGCAGTGAGCCTAAACATTTCTAAAGCCTTTGACCGGGTCTGGCACCGTGGTCTTCTTAAAAAATTGCCCTCCTACGGACTGACCGAGAGATTTTGCGGATGGGTGTCCAGCTTTTTGGCCGATAGAAGCATCAGGGCTGTTGTCGACGGCAGCTGTTCTGACTGCATGGCCATAAACGCTGGAGTACCGCAAGGCTCAGTGTTGTCCCCTACCCTGTTTCTGCTGCATATCAATGACATGTTGTCTATTGACGGCATTCATTGTTATGCAGACGACAGTACAGGGGACACTTGTTACACAGGCCGTCCCGGTATCTCTCGGGACGCAGTGGAGGAAAGTCGTGAACAGCTTGTGTCTGAAATCGAGGCTACTCTTACTAGAGTGTCCGATTGGGGTAGACAAAACCTTGTCCAGTTCAATCCCTCCAAGACACAGGCGTGTTTCTTCACCGCTAAGAAAGCCCCAATTACTGTAGCGCCACGATTCCAGGGCACATCTCTTTCCATCTCTAAAAGTATAGGGATCCTTGGTGTTGACATCTCCAGTGACGTTCAGTTCCGCAGTCATTTGGAGGACAAGGCCAGGCTGGCGTCCAAGAAGCTCGGTGTGCTCAACAGGGCGCGGCGGTACTTTACTGCGGCGCAAACACTGCTTCTCTATAAGTCGCAAGTGCGGCCACACATGGAGTACTGCTGTCACCTCTGGGCGGGGGCACCTGAATATCAGCTTCGCCCGTTTGACTCGGTGCAGAGGCGAGCTGTGAGAGTTGTCAACGATCCTATACTGACAGGTGGTGTGGAACCTCTTCGCGACAGGAGAGACTATGCCTCCTTATGCGTGTTCTACCGCCTGTACAATGGTATGTGCTCCGAGGAATTGTTTGACATGATGCCCACGGCTACCTTCTATCATCGCACCGCTCGCCATAGACAGGGATTTCATCCGCACACCCTACTTTCGGAGCGTTTGAGCACGGTTAGATCCGGTAGGGGTTTTCTTCCGCGCACGCTTAGGTTGTGGAATGATCTTCCTGCCTCGGTTTTCCCAAACGCCTACAGTATGGGGTTCTTCAAAAGGGGTCTAAGAAGGTTTTTACAGGGTCGGCAGCGCGAGTGTGGCGCCTCTGGTGTTGCAAACGTTCATAGGCTGCGGTGACCACCGGTTCTTCTGGTGGGCCGTGTGCTTGTCTGCCACCTTAGTGGTATAAAAAAAAAAAAAAAAAAAAAAGAAAAACAAATGAAAACCGATAAAAAATTTGCAACTTAATGAAACAAAAGACCTAAGTATGAGCTTTGAGATTTGGGTTTTTTAGTTCTGAGTTCTGACTTTTGAGCTTTCAGTCTTGTTGATTTTTGAGGGTCAAAAATTACTTGCAGCCATTTTTTGTAATCTAGATACGTGTGCCATTCAAAAAAAATAGGTGCAAGCAAATCTCGACCTTAATGACACTTCTCTAAAAATGTTCTTTTAGGCGTTAACAGACATCACTGATCATGACTATGTAAAAAATAAATAAATACTATGCATGTTCATAAGATCGAGAATTGCTGGCACCTATTTTTTTCGATGACAAACGCAGCTAGATTATTTGCCGATCTTCATTTGTTTTCCGATCTTCATTTGTTTTTTCGACCGTCATTTGTTTAGACGATCTTCATTTGTTTTGCCGATCTTCATTTGTTTTTTCGATCTTCTTTTGTTTTTTTTTTTTATCTTTTTTATTTATCATGAATAGATCCGGAAATCCACCCCTTGGGAGGAATTCCGGACATACCATAACATGTAATTCCGGTTATCCACCCCATTGGGTGGATTTTTTGGGGTGGATTAACGGAATAATCCGACATAAAAAAAATAGGTGCAAGCAAATCTCGACCTTAATGACACTTCTCTAAAAATGTGCTTTTAGGCATTTATTGACATCACTGATCATGAATAATATGTAAAAATTTAAAAAATATAATGCATGTTCATAAGGTCGAGAATTGCTTGCACCTATTTTTTTTGAATGGTGTTAGCATCTAGATTACAATAAATGCAAGTATTTTTGACCTTATCAACTTGCTTAGAGTCCTTTTTAGATCTGCATATGTTTTTTCGATCTTCATTTGGTTTTTCGATCTTCATTTGTTTTCTCGATCTTCATTTGTTTTACCGATCTTCTTGTTTACTGATCTACATTTGTTTTACCAATCTTCATTTGTTTTTTCGATCTTCATTTGTTTTGTCAGTCTTAATTTGTTTGATCATTTGTTTTATTTAGGTCATACATTCAAGTGCAAAAAGGTGTTAGTCTAGTTTATTATTAGGTCTACAGTTTGAGTTTTACCGGCAAGTCTAATGGGATGAATATTAGTCTAACGAACGTAGAATATTCCCAGTAGTACTACTAGCAAGACTATACAGTAGTACTACCGGGAATAGGGTTTTTTTCTACTAAATAAGGATAGAGTTTTAACCTTTCGTACGTGGAAGGGGCAACAAATTTGTACCCGTCGTCTGTGGCAAGTTAGACAGGCCGCTGGGAGCGCGCGACTGCTCTTCGAATTTCTCAAAATTCAAGGAAAATTTATATGAATCATAATATGAACAATGACTGTTTTAGGAAGATAAATAAGTGAATAATGTTATTTATGAACATTTATTTATAAAATCATGTTTTTTTATAATATTATCGAACATTACCTGTTGCAAAACATTAACGATTTTGTCAATAAATTAGTTCACAGAATTTGGTTATTTTTATTTTTACACATTTCTAGATAATTTTCCAATCAATTGATAAGTAAACTATCTGGATTCCAGCAATAAATCACTCCTAAAAACAGATTTCAAATATTGCAAATCGGCGTTTGTCGAATTGTTTGACTGATATATATTTTTTTTTTAACGATGGCACTACTGAGTGGTAAAATTGATGATCATAGATACAATATCAAGCAATAAAAGAACCTATTTTCAAGAGAATTAGCGTTTTATTTGCGTAAATTTAGAGCCGGTATTCTTGGGACGGATACGGGACAACACATATGGGGGGGTATGGACGGATACGGCACAACACGGTTGAGAGGTTAAGGCTCCTCAATCCATACGCACACCGTTGCCTTCTGTATAGATTTTGGATAGATATAGGCTTCAGGGAGAGAATACCTGGTAGTTATAATGCAGTAAAATATCGTTATTTTGCACTAATTTATCGAAATGCCATGCATGTTTTATCTACATTGAATAAAACTATGAAAATACAAATAATAAGAAGAAAACATTTACGTTACAAGAAATTAAAACTACAATATATAAATATTGTTGCAGTAGAAATCCTCCTTAAATAAACCTGAGCATTGAGTTACTAGGCTATCTTGAATGGCAAATTTAGGATGCATGCGTTGACAACCAGCTGAAATTAAATGGCTTAAGAAGGGATGAAGTCTTGAGGATGCTGCAATGAATAGCCCTTCTGGATCTAATGACAGCAGGTATGATGCAATGTTGTTAGAATGTACTACTTTGCTCTCTTTACCTGCTTGATTAACGTTACTACGACCGAAATTTTCAAATGAAGGCATCATACCATCTGTAAGCACTGAGAAATCATAGAATAGTACCACTTGTGGGTGATCAGAATCGTTTATCTTTTGTGAATTGTTCAATCGGTCGAAGGTATCGTTTCCTCGAATAGATAAGTTTAAATTGTTCCCAGCGTCCAAGGACGTTAAATATTCATCTTTCTTTAGGTTCGTCGTATTAGTTGAATTTAAAATTACCAAAGAAACGGAACTGTTCACAGTGTCGTTACTTTCGGGTCCGGTAACAGAAATGTCTCGCTTATTTCTGTGTATTCTAATTAGAGGTTCAGTTTTATAGTTCACGTCCTTTTCTTGAGTAATTTGTGGTGTCTGAAAATTTTTTGAAAATAATATTCGCGTTTCGTTGAATATAGATTGAATCATTGTGTAAAATATTGAAAGAAATTCACTTTTTTCTTCATTGTCTATTTTATATAGCGCATTAGTGTACTCCTTAGGCTTTATTCCATCATTGTGCTGTTTTAAAATAGCATTAATTCTACGATCGAGAAGTTGACGGTTATTAAAATAGTTGTTGAATGTGAATAAATCCATTCCAACACCTCCATATTGCCAAACGGAGAAAACTCGGGTATAAAACGAAAGATACGCAACTGGAATGTTTCTCCATTTATATTTGAAGGGAGTCATTGCCATGTACTTGCTTAGAGGCATAACAGTTACGTTGACATTAGGATTTCTTTTCTCGAACTCAATAAGATTGCGCTTGGTGATTTCATCTAGTTTGTAAAGCGGGCATGTAGTGGATAAAGGCACAGAAATTAAACTATTAATGAATCTTGGATGCCTTGGTACTCTGTAACTACTTTGTAACGAGTCGTCTAGTAAAAAGTAGACATGAAATTTCAACATAGGGTATTGTACCACCATGTTTGACAGGTATTCGGTGTATAACATTATCGGTGGGACACTTCCTCTTGGTATGATTTGGTGATAAAAGACATCACTTGCAGGCTTCGAGCTGTTGTATTTGATGAGCATAACGGGTTGTCTTCGGTACGCTTCCATTCCTAATGCATAGAATACGAGAAATGATATTGCCAGCAAGATTAAGGTCATCCAACATGCAGAAATGTATTCTGGAAAGGTTAGTATTGATATTATTCAAAATGTTACTTGGTTATAAAGTTGAATATTTATTACTAGCTGTAGGTAGATAAGTAACCTTATCTATTGTAGTCCTATCCGCTTTGAGTATAAGCCCATGCACGACAGTATGCAATTAACTAAATAAATAAATAAATATTGTAAGACATTCTCACACAACATAATCTAGCACAAATTAAGCTATTAGCTTGTGCTAAGGGATCTAGACGACTGATAGACGTACTTACCTATATATTTCTAAATACATACATAATAAACATAGAAAACCTCGAAACAAACATATGTGGATCACACAAATATTTGGAACGATCCAGGAATCGAACCTAAGACCTCAGTGCGACAGTTGGTTACACTACCAAATGCACCACCTTGGCAGTCAAACTTTGATATTATTTTGAAATAATAGGTGGACATATGCATACAGACAGTTCTTTATTCCCGAAAAGGTAGAAAAAGGCACACCTTACCTACGCGGATATCTACCATTAGATTTTGTTTCACGGCCTATTATCGTGTTGAAATGTACAGACACAGGTTGTTACTACTGCTACCCGGGCTATCTACTGATATTATAAATGTGAAAGTTTGTGAAGATGTTTTGATGTTTGTTACTCAATCACGCTCTGACGGCTGAATGGATCTTGCTGAAATTTGGTACAGGGATAGAGTATAGTCTGGAATAACATATAGACTACTTTTTATCCCGGGAAAATGTTCCCACGGGAAGCGGAAACGGGAACCAAATTTCACGCGGGCAAAGCCGCGCGCATTAGCTAGTACAGCCATAAAAGAGTTCTGTGTGTATATAATATAGCGTAGACGAGATTTATTGGGGCCTTGAATCTTTCTGGAATTTGTGAAGGTACACACACGAGATTCTCTCATTAATCCAGTGGATTGATGAGTGGAACTTGATCGAAACCCCTCTATATATAAAGATAGCAAGCCAACATAGTGAGAGATAACTCATAACAAAAACGTGTGTGAAACCTTTTTGAACTGGTTATCAAAGAAAATGTATACAGACCAGGCCATCGCACCAGCCACGACTGCTTAGGGGTACAAGTGACACCCCAGCCCGCAGTGACCAGAGCCGGTGCAACTTGAGGCCTTTGTGCACCGCCATCTCCTCCACCGCTGTCCACTTTTAACAATGGATATTGTTCTTCTATTTTTGTCTGTGGAGCACTCTCCACCATTGTATCGAGCTGGAAACATTTTAAGGTCATTTTTAAACTCATGTCAGTGTGAACGCTCCAAAGTTTCTAACAATGCAGGAAGAAAAACCTCTTTATTTAGTCTCCCATGGTACACTGTAGTACACACCAAAAAGAAATTATGGGCATAGCTTAGAAGTGAGATAGGTCTCCTCTGAGTCTATATGTGTAGTTACAACACGGCGGAAATATCTGCGAACCTGGCTCGTGACGTCATGTAAACTGTACGGCATAATCCGCGCGCAACGAGAATGTGCGGAATCTTGTCAAATACCGTACCATTCAGTCGCGTGATATATAGGCGAAAACGGGGTCAGGTGCGGGGAAGCGCGAGAGGAAGCCAGGTTCGCAGATATTTACGACGAGTTGTATGTAATATGTTGGGCAAAAATTTTGACCAGATCTGAAATGGCAAGTAGATGCTGATAGCGTACTTGTTTTCGCGTTCAATCAATGCAGCAGTGGGCGTCAATCACTTGATATGACCGTGATCGTGCAGAGTAAGAAAGAAGTTAAAATCATGCCCAGTTCCTACTTATTGTCAATAAAGACAGCATTTACATTGCTGTCATTTCTCTATCGAAATTCTGTCTTTAAACTTAAAACTATTGAAATAAAAACTATAAAAAGTAATCCTACAAAAATTACCTTATTCCAAGGAGTAAAATCCTATTGTATTATTTTTAGATACCTATCTAAAACTTTCAATATTCAACCAAGTTGCAATTACAAACGGAATTTACTAATAATTTTGACCCTTTCCAATTTTAAAATAAAATGTCATTTTATATTTTTAAAAGCCAGATTGTCACATTGTATACAACTATCGCTTTCATAAGGTTCTTTAAAAAAGTATTTTATACATATTACCTAGGCATCGACATAGGAAAAGGGGAAATGATTTTATTCGTAACTAGCTGATCCCTGCAGCTTCGCCCGCGAAAAATGTTTCCCCGTTCCCGCTTCCCGTGGGAACTTATTCCCGGTATAAAAAGTCCATGTGTTATTCCAGACCATAATCTATCTCTGTAAGTATCAAATTTCAGCCAGATCTAGTCAGCCGTTAGAACGTGAAAGAGTAACAAACATCCACACTCACTAACTTTCGCCTTTATAATATTAGTAAGATAATTGCTACGCTAAGAATTACAGCCAAGTCGGGGCAGCAGCGACTTGATGAACTAATAAAACTGATAATTTATTTATAGACATAGGTATATAGACTCTTTGTTCCTCTTTTCTCCCAGCACAGTTTTCTGACATATATAAGCAAATACCTGCAGTGAGTTTTTTTTTATTTCAGTGAGAGCCAGCATTCACTATAAATACAACTTTGAGCAATGAGTTTGTATAAGTACATATAGGTACAGGTTAATGTTATTATTAAACCATCGCGTTTTTTTTCACCCATAGGTACTTAAAGAATTCGGGACTTTACGCGAAATTCTATAAGTAGATATGAATATTTACTTATACAAAACAGTCACGCATTTTATAAGAAGGCAGACAGAACAGACAAAAAGGTGAAATGAGGGCATATAAAAGGTCTATTCCTACCACTGCGGGGATAAAAGGCGTGATGTATGCAGAAACACAGACGGTACACTATGTCCTGGGACATCCTTCCGAGGGCTTACCCGGGGCTCACAACCGTAGGCTGTTGGGCGTTACGTGAGGTCTTTTAGTCGGTAGGAGTCCGGCATAACATCCATGAGGATTTTCCCCAACGTAAAAAAAAAATAAAAAAAAACAAACCTATATAAGTACACCCTAATTTTCACCAGTTTTATTAATTCGACATAGTAGATAGGTTGTGAACCTATTGTTGTCTTAAAATAGATAGGTATGGTCACTTGCTGCTGAACATTTTCAGCTTGAGTTACGATCTGAACGGATTTCTTTACCAAAACTTCAGTATTACATTCAGTACATTACTCAAGGTCTATTGCCACCATTTAAACTCTTCCATAGTGCCGATTCACCAACCGCTCATGTGCGCCTAAGAGCTGTAGTCCGCTGTCGTAAAGCATTATACAACTTAATAATAAATGCAAAATTTGCATTATTCAGATGTTAATATTAATACATTTTTGTACGTGAGACGAATGATGTGTTGATTCAACAAAATTATAGCGGAAAATGTTTACGTGCCGAGGGCCAATATTATGATCGTATCCTACTTAGGTAGGTACGTGTAAAACGCTATCTACAGTTAAACATTACCTACTAATATTGGTCGACGTGACTGTTACATAAAATCGTTGTAAAATTATTATCAATTACAAGTGTCCATGTGAATAGTGAAATACGAAATGAAATAAAGGTACGTATTTTCATAATTTGTTGTTGATTTGTCTCTCCTCCTCCGCGAGATGAACGCGGGACCCACATGGTGAGTCAATACAGCCGATACAGCCAGTACCGTTGCAATACAGCGGATACCACAAGAGTAGGTACAATATACCACCACTACTTGGACTTCTTCATAGAGCAGCAATTCATTAATGGAGGACCTGTTGATCTATGGACGTCGTAGAGGATACGGTGCTCCACCCGTGAGCATATTCTCCAGAGTAGATGGAGCAACGTCGTCGTGACCATAAAATAGACCATAGTCGTGAAAATCTCACGTTGCTGGTCATGGTTATAGCTAGCAGCATCTTTGCATGGAACTCCACCGCCTTACTTTGTGAGAAAGTAGTTACGTAAGAAGAACGATAGAAGAATAGTGGTCTCCCGTGCCGCAGACTTACAGATAGAAAGATCCACGTCACATATAAGCTTGATTGTGACGGCGACAGTCCTGTCCTGTCGTCCTAGCAGAGGCACGCTCGAGGTGCTTATAATTGATTTTCCCGACAACACTGACCAGTGGCCTTGAGGGGGAGGCGGCCAGAGCTGGTCATGGTTCCTGGGATTCCAATTTTCTTTCGAGAATACACTAGGTTCCATAGCTACATAAAGCCGGGAAAAAGCATTGTTTGGTTTTAGTCGATTCACTTTCCGGACTCGCTGGTTCGCTTACCGTTGGCTCCGCCGATTCGGTGAAGCCGGTGAGGGCAAACAGAGTCAGCTATTGAGAAGTTACAAGTAAAAAACCCTAAGAATACAGACTCTATAACATATCTCTATAAAAACCTTTTAATTATATCAGTGAACCAATTGGCCTAAACCCACAATCTTTGCTGGGTGTCGGCTAGAAAAGGAAAATGCTCCAATTTTCGCTATTAGCTGGTCCTCAGTAGGGTGATTACTTTGTGTCATGTAAAAAAAAATCAACAGCGGGCTGTCACAACCTCGCCGGCCCATTTCAAAACGGCTCGGCAATATGCTTAACTGGTGGGACGAAAACTACAAGTTTACAGAATGAATTTTTCAAAAGGGATTGGATGGCCAAATTCGAAACTATACGGAATAGCGAAAAATGCTCAAAGGAGTCACGAGCCCGATTTTGATGAAACTTAAAACCTTATCATTAGATTTTTGAAAAACCAATAATCCTAACTGGGAATCGATCCCATTGATTTTGAAAAAAAAAACACCCTATATTATTACACCATACGATAGTGTTGCTATTACGGATCTTATTCAGGAAAGTAATGACATACGGCAAACTAAAGGAAAGTGCTCATCTTTAATAAAATACAATTTATTTTTCTTACGTTAACTGTTTGTTGTTTAAAATGTAGACCATTGTTTTCAATACATAGCTGGATTCGAGACCTCAAGGATCGTACTGCATTTAATATTATTGATAAGTTTAAAATATTCTCCAAAGAATCATTCTGAGCATGATTTAAAACACGGAATAGTTACGATCTATTCTGAGATTTCGAAGGAAACAAATTATGATACAAAATTTAGGCACATGAAATCAAAGACTTCTATATAAACTGAGGTAGACACGCCGTACTCTAACAAACGAGATTTCAAAAGCAATCCTCAAACACACACACAAATATTATTTACACTCACTTATAAATAATATTTACGTAATTGTCACCACAAATAGCAATAGGTATACGAAAAGAACAAGAGTAAAAGAGAAGGTGTATGGACTCCGATTGCAAGCCGAGTACCTACTCTCGAAGTTTTGACTCACTACAGTGCGAGCAACGCTGCTAATTAGCTCTGTTTATAGGTTTCAAAAATCGGTGCATGTCTACCTCAGTTTATATAGAAGTCTTTGCATGAAATATGAATTCTATAAAATTCCAAACTTTCTTTAAAGCCGTATAGCATTACTTCGCAGAATTTGATCCTTATGAGCGACACTATCGTATGGTGTAATAATAAAGGGCGTGTTTTTGTTTCAAAATCAATGGGTTCGATTCCCGGCTAGGATTATAGGTTTTTCAAAAATCGAATGATGCAGTTTTAAGTTTTATCAAAATCGTGCTCGTGATACCTTTGAGCATTTTTAGATATTCCATATAGTTTCGGTTCTGCCCATCCAAGCCCTTTTCAAAAATTCACTCTGTATAGGTATAGAATGCCTGTTCTTAGATATCCCTTCGGACATAAAAACATGATTATAATTAATATAGCGAGTAGATGTGCTATACTCCAACGAAGGCACAGAAAAAGTAACAGTTGATAGGCACAAGGTGGTGAGCCTATAATGATTCTCTCAACTTTCGTCTGCATGTTAATCAACATAGCGATGGGTAATTCGAATAATTTTATTCGAATAATTCGAATAAGACTGTTGACTCGTTGATTCGAATCGCTTTCGCCCGAAACCGAATCAATTCGTTAACTCGTGACGTACTCGCTAGTCGTAGGCAGGTACAGCCGTACTACAGACAGGTAGGTGCTTTCGGTCGGAGCGCGGGCGGCGGGGAGCGGCGCTGCCGCTGTCGTGTCGACTCGGCTTGATTCAACATTCGTTGATTCGCTCTCTCGTTCTAATACGAATTCGAATATTGATCTAAGAATCACGATTGGTTGGATACATTATTTGATATTCGATTCGTTTTACGTACAGCAGTGATGCCAACTTAGGGGGTTTCTCCCTAAATTTAGGGTTAAATACCTTTATTTAGGGGTATTTTTAGGAGTTATATATTCTAAATAGGAGTGCCAGCTCTTGAAAATTTTCATAAAATAGGGAAAAATAGGAAATAAGTTTTGATTTTGCTGTACGTACAATTAAAGAAGTATTGTCAATGTCTACGTGTTTAAAAGCCAATACCTATAAGTCCCTCTTTCCTTAATCAATACCTACCACAATGTTTTAACTTTAAATCGCGAGTCATTCGTAATGTCTGCCGCCAAAATAAAACCTCACACGAATAATAATGTAAACGAGTAACAAGTTATAACTCGCTAACTCTGCCTGTCATGTGGAAGACTCGACATGCGAGTACGAATACGAATAATTTGACTCGCTTTCGCAAATTCGTCGCGCGATTTGATGACACTGACGCGACGCGGCGACACGTGACAATCCGAATCAATTCGAATTGCAATTCGAATTAAGAGTAATTTATAATCGATTGATTCGAATTGAAAAAAATACGATTCGTCACATCGCTAAATCAACAGTCAACCAGTCGTGATCAGCCTGTGAATACGGCCGACGCAATCTAGTCAAAATGTTTAGGCAACACCGGCAACACCAAGACATGAAACATAACCGCCTCTGTTCCGGTAAAAAACTTGTTAGGTAAATGAATAACCAAATATAGGTAGTAGGTACTTTTGGAACGAAGTTCCTTATCGCGCGTTATGAAAGGGGGCTAGACGGAAAAAAATCTTACGAAAAATTGTCACGACACTTTTTTAACCGACTTCAAAAAAGGAGGTTACTCAATTCGGCCGTTTATATGTTTTTGCTATAGTATGGAGGGTAGAGGTACCTCTACCCTCCTTTTTTTACGATTTAATATGGGGGGAGGGGGAGGGGGGAAAGGGGGGTTTGTTGTTGTGTTTGTTGTTGTTTTTGTTGTTGTTGTTTTTGTTGTTGTTGTTGTTTTTGTTGTTGTTGTTGTTGTTGTTGTTGGTGTTGGACTGTTGGTGTTGGTGTTGTTTTTGTTGTTGTTGCTGCTGATTTTGTTGTTGTTTTTGTTGTTGTTGTTGTTGTTTTTGGAACGAAGTTCCTTATCGCGCGTTGTGAAAAGGGGCTAGACGGAAAAAATTCTTACGAAAAGTGGTCACGACACTTTTTTAACCGACTTCAAAAAAGGAGGGAGGTTACTCAATTCGGCCGTTTATATGTTTTTGCTATAGTATGGAGGGTAGAGGGACCTCTACCCTCCATACTAGTTTTTGTTTTTGTTTTTGTTTTTGTTTTTGTACAATAACTTAAATAAAAAGTACAGTAAATAAAATTTTATTACAATTCCTGCACTAATTAATTAAAAGGAACTTCGTTCCATTCGGGTGTCCCTTGACACCTCTCAAGTTTTTTTTTTTCAACCTGAGGGAAAATTTTTAATGGATGCTATGCTGATGCTATGAAAATTCTTAATGGACTTCTACCGACTAAAAAACCTCACGTAACGCCCAACAGCCTACGGTTGGGAGCCCCGGGTAAGCCCTCGGAAGAATGTCGCAGGACTCCCAACATACATGCGGCTACCACTGCGGCCTCGCCTAGGGGTGGTTCGGGTGCTATGCCGCGTCTTTGGGGGGTTTTCGGGTGTCATTCCGCTTCTTAGGGGGGGCGTGCGTGAATCCTTCACGTCACGCTGCAGTCTAGGGCCTGTTTCTATAAGGAAGGTGAGCAGACCCCTCACCGTCCTCGGGCCCTCGGTCATGGAGGCCGATAGTCTTCGGTGAAGGCATGTCGGCGCCGCCCAAGCCACCGACTGCGGAACTGCGGTCGGAGAGTTCACTCCCGTTCCCACCCAGTGGCCTCTTTCACGAGCATGACCTGCTCACAGAAAGAGGCGGCGCAGTCCCACTTAGTCCCGCTGGAGATCATGGCTCGCACCATGGTCTTGAGCGAGAGTGTCCACGTCCAGACCTACCACGAGGACCTCGCGCTGTTGCGCATTGAGAACCTCCTCCTTTTTTGAAGTCGGTTAAAAAATAAAGTTCATAGTGCTTTTAGATTTCATCTAAGTCACCCTCAATAATCACCTTACATTACAATAGATCCTCTTTAGAGAAATGAAGTCGCCATTAAATTATAAGTGTTGACTTTTGACATGACGTTTGCAACCAAACAATTTGAATAATATTTGTATCAGAATAGTAGACGATAATTTTTATTTATTTTTGTTTTAATAGCAGAATCGATGGGGAGTAATGAGTGAATATTATCGAGAACAACACCCGTTACTATGTGAGGAGGCGTCGGAGGAAGAGCTCTACAGTCCTAGGTTTTACCGGCGAGTTCATCCCATGACGTATAGAGGACGCGCCACGATCAACCACAAAGGGGCGGCAGCAATCCTTAGATATTGGCCAGGTACATACCTATTAAATTATTTACCGTTAATCTTTCAAAGATATTCTTTGTATTTGCAACTGGAATAAAGAAATAATAAATAAATAAATTTTCACGGAAATTTCACACAACGCTATCTCATCCCAAAGTAAGCTAGGAATAACCTGCTTATGTTATGGGTTACATACTTATCATACATAGAAACACCCAGACTCTTGAGGCAAAAATTTATGGGTCACACAAATTTTTGTCTCCGGTGAAAATATAGAATTGATAATAATGTATAATTAATATAAGTTATATATATGTTATATTTATATTATTCATATTTAGAAATGCTAGTTTTCTAGTTGTTACTTAGATCATCTAACCACAGGATGCGCCTTACTTAAGCATTGTTTTCTGCCATTGCACATGACCATTTGGTCTTTTGGCTTTATTTTTTTTTTTTTTTTTTTTTTTTTTTTATTTGCTCTTGTAGAAGGCTTACAGACTAATATAAAATATGTTAACTACAAATAGGTTACAATGTTGCTAACAACAAGCCTCCATTTTTAAATAAAAAAAAAAATTAACTATAATATAAATAACTATAAATAAAGACAATAATAAAGAAAAAGAATACTTCGAATATAAGTATCTACCCTACAACAGATAAATGTTCCTCAACAATATAATACTGCCTACCTACTACAAATGTCTCAGCTCAGCTCAACAGAACATCAGAAACAAAGTTTCCATCGGTTTCCCACTGAAACACATAGCAGCAGCAGCCGCATCTTAAGCTAAATATCCATATAAATATATATTAAAAATTATTCCACGATTTAATTACAGTTATCCTGCGTCTATGCACACTGTATAAAGTTAAGTGACCAAACCCAAACTGTACAAGAACTCTGACTGCTTTGATTGGCTCACACTGGCTTAATAATTTCTGTAACCAAAGCTTATAATTTTTGTATTTAAAAAAAAGAAAAAAAAGAATTGGCCTGTGTCACTCAATGTCACATAATATGTCATTGTCATCCCCGTCTGACGTTATGCCATCTAAGTTACTTTATAAAAAAAAAAACCTAATAAATAAATGAACAAAACAGATACATATGTCCTATGTAGATATGTAATAATTATGTACATACGCATAGTGCCAGTCCAGATGTTATTCACTGCGTGATTTAAAAACATACCTAAATGCATAAGTAAGTGCAAACACCACAACGTCAACGGTTCGCGCTACTACAATTACTACAAACTCATGTGAAACATTTGACCCAGCAGTGCCAGGCATCACGATTCAGTAATTAATTATCAAAAAAATTCCTTGGCCATGTTTCTTCTTATCGTACTATGAAAAGCCTGTACATCAGTACATCATTTTATATGATTAAACTAGTACATTACATTGTAGTTGACTGTACAATAACAATTAACACACAACAGCCATTACGCGTTTGTCGATTAATACATTTTTAATTGCAATGAAATTTTATATGTCTTTGTGTTTCCCCCTTCATTTGTATGAAAACTGGCAGAATATTTTTGTATGCGGTGGTTCGCAAAGGCTAGTCCCGTGATATATGGTCTAAGAGTTGTTATAACATAAAAACCAGCGGATGTCCCCGGTTTCACCCGCGTAGCTCCCTTTACCACGGGAATACGGGAATGAAATATAACCTATGTTACACGGGGATAGCGTAGCTTCTAAACAGTAAAAGAATTTTTTAAATGGGTTTAGTAGTTTGGGAGATGCAAAGAAACAATCAAATCTGTCCTCTTTATAATATTAGTAGGTATAGATATTTATCGTAACTTCTAATATTCCTATATAATGTTAATGTTCACGAATTCAGAGCGGTAATCAAATGACTTGAGATTGAACTTACATAGTCCAATCTAAACGCAAGCCTGGCACATAAATCAGTAGGATTTATTGAAAAACTTGCACCTCATATCCCAATGAACTCCTCTCTTGAAACCTGTAATTTATTAAACCAATTGCCTAATTATTTTCGCGCGCGTGAAATTCTGTAGCCGTTCCTGCTTCCCGGGATGAACAGCCTATGTGTTATTCTAGACTATAACTGTAATCTATCCCTGTACCAAATTTCAGCTCGAACCATTCCGCTGCCTCGCCGTTAGAGCGTAATGAAGTAACGAACATCCAAATATCTTCACAAACTTTCACATTATACTATTAGTAGGACCCTTCTTTACGAAATACCTAATTCAAAACAATATTAATATTTTACTCGTCTTTCCAGATCACTGGTCGTCTTTCCTTACATACTGGTGGATAGCAATCGGAATGATAAGCTTAACGACGTTTGTCATCTATAATAGTTTATATTTACTTTCAATGCTTCCCTCCACAAACATGAAGCCTGTGAATTCTATAGTAACCAGGGAAGATTCGAGTATTTCAATAAAAAACTTTACATCTCTACCACAAGTTTACATACATGTATTTGCAGATCCACACCAAGATATGAAATTAAATCAATACATGCCATATATTGAAGTAATAGCAGGCACTTTTCAGGATTATACTTTTAATTGTATCGTAGTTGTTAATGATACTAATGAAACCTGGATGAGCGCAGAAGATAATAACGAGTTAGCTTTAAACTTGCTTTGGACTAAAGATAAATATGTTTATCAGAAAGAAACTCATAATTCTAATATAATTATAGAGTATACATCAATATCAACGTTTATGGATAGTTCTCCGCTAAGGAAAATTTGGAGAACATTGCCACATCAACTGATTGAATTTTTGGCTCGCACGGTTGCTATTTGGGACAAAGGAGGAATAGCTTTCAATCCTGATATTTTGACTCGTAGATTGCAACGCACTCTTTATATGGAGAAACTGCAGAAGCTTTTGAATAAATATGCCCATACAAATAAAGTTATTAAAGATTTAAAACTTCAAAATAACAGGACCAAGGCCACAAAGAAAAGTAAAAAATTGAAGAACATTAGAGATATAATTGACGCCTTAGAAAAGGACGATATATCTGCAGATAAATACGCACAGCAAACGCTATTTGAGGCTGAGAATAAAGCTGCACCAATCATAAGGCACAAGCGTCAAGTGTCCGCCACTGAAGAAAGACAATCCGCACATTCTCATCGTTTGAATGAAAAATCATCAGATAGTTCTAAAATAAACGTTACAGGTATTTCACATCAAACAATAAATGATACTGATACTTTAAAAACTAATTATAGTAAGATGAATTTATTGCCTTTAATGTTTATGGAATTTTTATTTCTCAATAAAAACCATAGATCAACACCAAAAGAACCAATTCTAGCAACTAGAACTCGTAAGAGTATCATCTCTCCAAAACCTGAAGAGAAAAATAGATCTTCAAATGAGAATATTTTAGAGGAAAAGGAAAATGATACCGAACATATATTTAAGCCAGTAATTGTCTCAGCTCCAGCTAATTTTAATAAGTCAGTGTTATATAATTTCACCAGCACTTTCGGAACTAGTGAAACTGAACATATTGTAGAGTTGAATGAACTTACAATTGATTTGAAAGGTAATATAATAGCTACTGATATACCTTGCCATGCCTTTTTAGGCACAATATATAGTAATGTAGTTCATCACAATCAAGAAGAAACTATAACTGACTTTATAATTGCAGAATTGACAATCTTTTGCAAAGGGCTTTTGTCTTCATGTACGGGGATCGACTTGATTTTATTATAATTACATAATTATTCACGTTAGTTACTGTTATTTTTATATTAAATTATATTTTTAATGTTTATTTCCGTATTTTATTTCAGTTCACTTACCTAACTCGAATATTTGGTATCCATGTAATTTGTAAAGTATAGCTTGATTAGAATGACAGTTGTACAAAGGAAAAAGAATTATTATTACATACAGATAAGCAACTCCCCCCGCGCCACAGCTGTCATTATAATTGACGGACGTGTTGGGGGAACATTTGCTTAGCGCATCGGTTACACGCACACATTTAAGCTTGAAAACGTATGGAGTTTCCGCCCTGTGATTTTACAGCTACTTTCATCATTTCAACTGAATGACATAAGGAACCTTATCATTCCAGCTACATAATTTATTTATTTAACGACGTGGTAGACAGGCATACGGCCCCCTGATGGAAAGTGGTCACGGTCACGTGGCCGTAGGCGCGTCATATTGAAGCTACCGACCCTATCATTTTATCTTAGTTCCTAGAAACAGTAGGATGGGATCTACTCTGCTAGAAAATTCTTTTCGGTAGGGATTACATAATTGACAAGACAAGTTAGTTTTTTTTTTTTTGAACGTTCATATCTTTGCTTCGTGGTGCATGGTAGTGTTGCAACAGACTACCTCTGCTGGGAGTCCTGGGACATCCTTCCGAGGGCTCCCAACCGTAGGCTGTTGGGCGGTACGTGAGGGTTTTTAGTCGAAAGGAGTCCGGCATGGCATCCATAAAGGATTTTCCCTTACGTTTAAAAACAGAAAAAAAAACTGCCTCTGCTTCGATTTCAACAGAAAATTTATTAAAATATCCGGATGTTTGTATGTAACTAACTATGTGAAACTTGCATCTGACTGCTGTTACTGTACCATACTAGCAGCATATATACAAACACTCAGTCACTATCTCCGAAGAGGTAGGTAGAAGCATAATATACGCCCACATTTTATATACATATGATCACGCCTTTTATCCTCGAAGGGGTAGACAGAGGCATATTTTATTATATGCCCACATTTCAGCTTTCAGATTTTTGTCCCGCGTAATAGGTGGTGAGCCGTATTGCCGTGCTGATATAGGCAGGCGCAAGTTGTAACTGCACGCTGTTGAAATATTTCAAGCCACCCATGAAGGCCTTCAACTTGACTTAACGACTGCCATTTTACAGGCAACCGGGACCAACGGCTTAATGTGCCCTTCTTCTTCTTCTTCGAGTCAATGGCTAATATTAGATACTCTGGCTTCATGTTAGAATGATAAATGTGCCCTGCGAAGCACGGAAACGCTCGCAAATAAATGTCACAAAGTGGTCATAAGGTGGTCACTCATCCATAGCTGGCCATAGTAAATGTTGCTTACCACAGTGATCGTTTACAGAACACTGAGTCCGCGGGGCCACGAGCGCTTCTTCGTTGTGAGTTTGTGACCATGATATCGCCCACCTTTTACTATTTGTCCCACGTAATGGGTAGCGAGTCTATTGCTGTGTTGAAAATGGTCAGATGCAGGTTGTTTGTGTGACTACAATTAATAAAATCATTCAATCAAATCAGCGTGCTGTTTGTTAGGCTGATTATATTTGATTGATTGTGATGTAATTTGGAAGGGGCCTACGTCCAGCAGTGGACTGCACCTATAGTCCACTGTCGAACGTAGACCTCTTCTAAATTACACCACAATAATGTGACGCGCTCTTGAAATTTTTCAAGAAGCCTTATTACTGACTACTGCGACGAACGGCTTAACGTGTCCCCTGAAGCACAGAAGCGCTCTCAAACGAGATATCACAGTATGGTCACCCATCCTGGAACCAGCGACAGCAAAAGATGCTTGCTGCAATGATCGTTTACACTTTTACACTGCAGTAGTATTGGCAGCGCGAGTGTGGCGCCTCTGGTGTTGCAAACGTTCATAGGCTGCGGTGACCGCCAGTCCTTCTGGTGGGCCGTATGCTTGTCTGCCACCATAGTGGTAGGTATAAAGTATTGCGCGGGGCTGCGAACGCTTCGCATCTGTGAAATTAAAGCAATGGGGTTGCAATTGAAAACCAAAAATCACTTGCTAATAATTTATTTTTCATCTTTATTAACTACCTAGCTTACAATAAAGTCGTGATCAAAATATTGCTATTGTAAAATGTTTGCAATATTTTGTTCACAAGTTTTTTTTTTCTTAATATCATACCTGCTCGTACTGTTGCAGATCAAATGATAGACTAGACATTTTTACATTTTACTTATGATCAGAATAGTACACTGGTTCAGACTACCTAAAGTATCTATCTACTGCTACTCCTACTGCTTGCTATGAATAGTTTCGTTTCTTATCGCTAACACGGTTCAATACTGATGCTACGATAAAAAAAATAGCAATAAAATCATCTTATTGTGTTCTTGATACAATGTGGCATTCTCTACATCAGCTTCAAAATTAACTTTATATCTCAAATGATTACGATCAGTCATCAAAAAAATTAGATTGGTCCAACGACGAATTTTACAATAGGCATAAAGAACCTATAATTTTAGACTTCGTACATATTTACATCAAAATTCTATCTAATCAAGATGTCATTCAAATTTGAAAAGGTACAGAAAATGTCTACGCTTTTGCTACAAATACACAATTATGATAATATTATATTCCATGACGACGCTGATAGTTTTTGACTACTTCTTGAATAAACGTTGTTGCAATAAGACATGAAATTATATCTATTAAACTGAGCATAAAAAACACTTTCTATGTTTCATTTAGTTACGCTACATACAGTTTTGTCATGTACATTATATATTAACACAATAATCATCCTAATGCACAATTGTGCAGCATTTTGTTACAAAATAAAATGCTCACTTTCAAATTGTTCGATTTACCACTACACAAAATTTTCTACCATGCCACGTTTCTTATTTCTATAGGTATTTCCCATCTCATTGTCCAGTCGTTGATGAACGAACGCTTACAATCTTTAATTTTATAAATCGGTTCGCACCTTTTGCTCACTTTCCAGTACATGTAGCCCGATGGACACTGAAACACTAATCCTCGTAGCTTATTTGATTTAGTCATCGTACATTTTAAAAATCCTGGAGAACAGTCCCCATCTACTTCAAATGGATAGTATCCAGTGGCGTTACAAGCAAAACTTGTTTCTGTTACCACAATCTGAAAAATAATATACAAGTTAGTTTTAGCCTTTCCTACTTTAAATTGACTCGCTGAACATTGACTGTAGTGTAAGCACAACATCATGTGAATGCCCCCCTTATGACCTGAAAATACGCCGCATTGAGTTCCCGGATTGGTCGAATCGTTTGAGAGTTAAGCGTTCAACAAAAAATAAACCAATCACTGATTTAGAGAAGTCAGGGAATGGGGGTCATTAAATGAAAGAAATTGTTTGTTCTCACATATTCACAAAACATCATCTCGCCCAAATTAGGCTTATCTATATAATCTATACGAATATTATAAAGAGAAAAGATTTGTTTTTTGTTTGTTTGTTTGTAACGAATAGGCTCCGGAACTACTGGACCGATTTGAAAAATTCTTTCACTGTTGGGAAGCTACACTCTTTGCGGTGAACATAGGCTATATTTTATTCCCGTATTCCCACGGGAACGGGAACTACGTGGGTGAAACCGCGTGACGTCCGCTAGTAATATATAAAAATCAATGCCACTTTTCGTTGTGATTTTATAACTCAAGAACGGGCTCACTAATCAAAACCAAATGTTTGGGCTTTGTTCGCACTATTTAGTACCTAGATGGTTTATGTGAAGTTCGCACAAAATCAGTCGAGTGGTTCTTCATTTATCACAATTTTTGTAACAAATGAATTAAAAAATGCGATGGTTATGGTTGATATACTCTCTATTATGTGACGCAAACAAAGTTGAGCGGCATATATACTTGGCATAAACCAAGAAAGGCTTTAGGATATTTTTGAACGCGGTACCGGCGCAATTTCTTTGGGAGAGGGGATGAAAGACAAAATGTTCTTTTTGTTTTGTTTTAGTTAATGTCTCAACGCGTGGTCCAATTTCAAATTTTTTTCGGAACTAGGGGGAGCACTTTGACCTTTAAATCTATGGACGTGGGGTCTCAGAGACCCCGCCTTATCTAAGAACTTCAGATATAAGTCACTTCCACGAGCCCCACTGTCACCTTGGTCACAAAACAAGGTTAGACGAAAGTTGTTGGATTGCCGGCTTCAAAACACCTGAGTTTTTAAATTTTATAGTTACACCGGGGTCTCTGAGACCCCACGTCCACGTTTCCCATACATTGTGTATTTCACATTTTGTATGGAACATATGGTGATTCTTCAGGGTCTTGCTAGGATGATGATAATGCTGCAGAAGATGAGCCTAGTATAGAAGAGGAAGCTGAACGGCTGAATCCAACGATAGTTCGGATGATGATATATCATTGTCATACCTACGTAGACAGAAATTATATTACGTTAGATTTTGGACGCTGATATACCGCCTGAAAGACCAGGACCTGATAAAGTTATTTCTAGAACTCAAATGACGTGTAGACTTTGCCCTCTAACATTGCATGGGTTGATGTCACTAACATGGTGTCGGCTGCAAGCGTCCCGTATGCTGACAAAATTTAAAACCAAGTCTGTAGCGAGTACCAATAATTTATCTCATGTTTATCACGTGTCAATTTTTTTTATAAATACGGTTTAGAGACTTTTAAAATTGTGTTTATATAAGGGATCTCAGGTAACTAAAGACTTAAAATGTGTCCTGATGTCCGTTAATTCGTAATAGAAAGTTAAATTTAACAAAAAGTAACCTGTTTGTGTATTTTCTTTATATACCTAACTAGCTGATGCCCGCAGCTTCGCCCGCGATGGCGCTGTATGTGAAATTTTGCTGAATTTTCTTTGCTATAAACCTCACGGAGCCCGAGACCTTTCCAACGAATGCAAAACCGTGGAAATCGGTTCGTGCGTTCTAAAGTTATAGCGTCAGGAAGGAAAACCCGACTTATTTTTATATAATAGATTTAAACTTATTTTATAATATTAAAACATAATTTACTCCCTCACCCTAAACAGTTAAGTAATATTATGTAATACTATTATATTATCTTTGATACTTTTATATTATCTTTGGTAATATACAAACATAAAGTGCAGAAGTCTCTGTGACCCCACGTCCAAAGTAGTGCAATAAAAAAATCACGTCCACAGTTAAAGGTTAAGTATTGTTCCATACTGTGGGTTTTGTATTTCTGAAAAAGAGACTTGAGATTTTTTTTTTTATTTAGCTCGCCAAATTGACGTCGCCACCAGCCTGATGGAATTATAGTTCGACATAGGAACGATCTTTTGAAACGCAATTCATTTTTTAAGCTCTTCTATGACAAAGAAAACCTTCCAGTTTCGCACACTTCTTTGAGCCTGAAAAGTAAATACCTCTTTCTCCCTCTCTCTCTAATGGGACGTCAACAAAGTTGCGCGGGTTACCCAATATTATAATTAATTATAAGCTTACATTTTTGTTGTATTTGTATTTAACAATGTTAGCTTAGAGGTAGAGAAATATACTAACACTAGGTGCTTAATCTTGAAACACGAATACTTTCTTAATAAATATGTGACTAACTTACCGGGTAATTGAAATTGTTGCCTATTCTGTCTTTTCTTTTAACCCTTCGTTTCTGTGCCATATCTCCATCACAGGGTTTATCTGCTTTACTATTTTCAACACATTTTATCTTAGTTTCATCATATACTTTATTATTAGGACAAGTAAACATTGCAATTTTTAGGTCATGACTCTCGTCATTTTCATCACATTGATAAAACAGATTACAATATTTTGGATGTCTTCTAAAAGATGTTGGACAAACAAATAAATGTTGATCATTGTCTATCGTTGGACAGTTCTCAGTTGCAATACTTTCTGTAGATGTTTCTGTTATACTCTCTGTTGTCACATTATTGTGTGCTATTGATTGATCTGTAGTAGAGTTTTCTGTTAAATTCTCAGTAGTGCCTTCTCCTGAATTTCCAGTGGTACTTTCATTTAATTGTTCAGTAGTACTCTCTCCTAATTGTTCAGTAGTGCTCTCTTCTGACCTTTCTGTAGTACTTTGATCTGACTTTTCAGTAGTACTTTCTCCTGACAGCTCGGTAGTACTTTCTCCTGTCTGCTCCGTAGTACTTTCTCCTGACTGCACAGTAGTACTTTCAATAGACTTTTCAGTTGTACTTTGTCCTGAATGTTCAGTAGTACTTTCTTCAGATTTATCAGTCGTACTTTCAACAGACTTTTCGGTCGTGCTTTCTCCTGAATGTTCAGTAGTACTTTCTTCAGATTTATTAGTCGTACTTTCTCCTGACTGCGCAGTAGTACTTTCTCCTAATTGCTCAGTAGTACTTTCAACAGACTTTTCAGTAGTGCTTTCTCCTAAATTTTCAGTAGTACTTTCTTCAGATTTATTAGTCGTACTTTCTCCGGACTGCGCAGTAGTACTTTCTCCTAATTGCTCAGTAGTACTTTCAACAGACTTTTCAGTAGTACTTTGTCCTGAATGTTCAGTAGTACTTTGTTCAGATTTATCAGTCGTACTTTCTGTTGGCTGATTCGTGGTGCTTTCTATTGAATGTTGTGTAGTACTTTCTCCCAATTGTTCGGTAGTACCTTCTCCTGATAATTCAGTAGTACTATTTTCTTCAATATTGATTGTTGTAGATTCTATTGTTGATAGAGTTTCTTTTTCTGTTGTACTTGTGCCTTCAGTAGCAGAAGATTGCGAATGAGATCCGCTGCAATCTCGAGGTGGATACACAGAGTTTTCGTGATTACATGTTTCTAATTCTGGATCCCATATTGTACCTTCACCACATTCAAAATGGAAAACTGAAAACTTAGTTCCATTTCCATCCCAATCAACACATCTATAGAACTTTTTGCAATCATCAGGATTTGAAAAAAATCCAGCTTTAGTGCAATTGATTTTAGTATTTACGGGATTTTTAGAAGTTTCTGAAGTGTTTTCTGTCGTACTGGTTGTCGGTCCATTAAACGATGAATCTTCCGTAGTACTGCTACTCTGTTTTGAATTACACGACGGATTAACTACATTTTCTGGATGATTGCAAATGGTAACATCTTTATCCCATATAGTGCCTTCTGCGCAAATGAAATCATATTTTGTGTAACTTCCTTTACCATTATTTACACATCTATAAAACTTTTTACAATCTTGGGAATTTCCAAAATAACCTTCACTATTGCAAGTATCGTTATGTTGTAAGTCGTTATTAGTCACAGGTTTGTGTGATATATTGGATGTAGCAGTTGTGGATAAAGTGGATGTTATAATTGTGTTTTCCGTAGTTTGTATATTTTCATCTTGCATTACAGAACCTTTACAAGAAGCAACTTTATCGATGTTATTGCATGTTTGAATGTCAGAGTCCCAAGCTGTGCCTTCACTGCAAGTATAATCAATTTTATCGTAACCACCTTTGCCATTATGTACACACTTATAAAATCTTCTGCAGTCTTTTTTATTTGGGTAGGATCCTTCGGACGCACAAATGTCGCTTGCAGCCGGAAGTGGCACAAGATTGTTATCATTTTCATCGTTTTGGTTTTCTGTTTCTGTATGTTTTGAAGTAGTAAGCTCATATCTTTCAGTAGTTTGTTGATTTTCTACGTTCGTTAACTGAGGATTACAATAACCGTCTCCTGTACTATGATCACAAGTCAACATTTCTTGCACCCAAACTGTACCTTCAGAACAAGTGAATTCATATTTTGTGAAACCATTTTGGTTGTTAGGTACGCACCTAATAAAATTCTTACAGTTATTAGGGACAGCAAAGAATCCTTCCAACTCACATTGTATTCCGGATGATGTTGTGGAAATTGTTGAAGAGGTATAATATTGGTCAGTAACTGTCGTAATACTTGGTTGCGGCTGACTAACATTATTTTGTAAATCCCCAGAAGCTGAGTTTGAACATTTCCCCTGTGATTCATGATTACAAACTTGTAGTTCTTGATCCCATACAGTTCCATCCCCACAGATAAAATTATATGTTGTATAGGTCCCATTTTCAGTATTAACGCATCTGTAAAACTTTCTACAGTCATTTTTATCACCATAAAATCCTTCAGATGTACACACTGCTGCTGAATCCACTGGCTTGGATATTGGTTTTTGAATGTGATTTTCATCACTAGAAATAGTAGTCGTTTCTGTATTAATTTGAGGTATTTCATTGGGCTTATGTGTAGTATTATTTTTACCTGTACCGCATTTTTCAACGGCCCAAGCATGGTTGCAAGCATTTATACCTTGGTCCCAAACAGTACCTTCCCCACACACATATTCATATCGAATAAAACTACCTAAACCTGTATCCACGCATCGATAAAATTTCTCACAGTGATTTTCGTCACCAAAAAAGCCGCTGCTTACGCAAAGTTGACTTTCAGTTTCATGTTTTACGGTTTCTGTAGAAGTACTTTGAACGTTAATTAATGTTGTAGAACCAATTTCTGCTTCTGAATTGTGACTTGATGGAAAATTATCAACGTTTTCATCATTTACTGGCAACGATCCACCTACTTTACATGTAGGTACGGCCCATGCATGGTTACATGCTTTAATTTCGTCGTGCCATAAAGTACCTTCTGCACATTTGAATTCGAATTTTGTGTAAGATCCGTTTCCATCGTCTACACACCTATAGAATACATTACAGTTATTCGAATCACCTATAAAACCACTTTGTGTACATTTACCACCACTTTCTAAACTAGAAGATTCTGTTGTGGATACAGTGGTGACTACAGGCTTAGACGTTGTAGTTCCAAAATTGACGTTTTCAGGTGAATTATCAATATCCTCTCTCATCGGTTTTTTACTAGTTTTACCACATCTATCAACAGCTGAAGCATAATTGCATGCATTTATTCTGTTATCCCAAAGTGTTCCGTTACTACATGTATGTTCAATATGTATAAAGCCTCCGTTATTATCATCAACGCACTTATAAAACTTTGTGCAATCATACTTATCCTCTACATACCCACTAGTTTTACATAAATGGTCAATAGGGATTGGGGGCTGGGTGCTTGATGTTATTGTTGTTGAAATATCATTATCTGATGAACCGTATCCTGGAATATCGTTACTCTCATACTCAACATCTGGAGTTGAAGTAGTTAATAAGTTAATATCTGTAGAGCTTTGTGTATGAATCGGTGTGGAAGTTGTTACTTTTTCCGTTATTGAATCTACTTTGTGAATATCTGGGAAGATGGTTCCACCACATTTTTTCACTGCCCATGCATGGTTACATGCATTAATTTCGGGATCCCATAAAGTGCCTTCTGCACAATTAAATACATGTTTTATGAATCCTCCATCATTATTTTCTACACACCTATAAAATATTTTACAATTTTTATCGTCGCCCATAAATCCACTAGAAACACACTGTGTACCTATTAAATTGGACTCTGTTGTTGTAATAGGTGACAATGAAGGTGGCAAATCTGGCTTGGAGTTCCCATAACCTATATCTTCATTATCTTCATTACCAGTTACTTGTGGAGTGGTGTAATAATTTTGTGTAGACATTGAAGTAGAATAGTTAGGTATATTTTTATTTGTAGATGTCGTTAACACTGTATTGTCAATGATCTGGACCTGGTTTTGACTTGCTTCATTAGAATGGTCTATTTGTAATTGCGTTTGAATTCCTTTATGACCGTAATTTATTTGTAATTGCGACTGGCTTATTGCTGATCCGTGACTTATTTGAGTTTGATTTTGTTTATTGCTGTTATCTTCATTTTGATGCAATCGATCTCCATAATTAATTTGTGTTTGATTTTGATTCACAGAACTATCACTTATTTGGGTTTGCGTCTGAGTAACTTTTGTACCATAGGCAATCTGAAGCTGTTGTTGGGTAGTGTGGTCCCTTATATTTTTACTAACATTTTGTTTTTGTGGCTGACTTGTGTCAGTTTGATGGTTCAGAGTACCACAACCTGTCCTCTTAACTGCCCAAACATGATTACAAATCTGATTAAAATCATCCCAAATAGTTCCTTCCGTACATGAAAATTCATATCTGGTAAATTCTCCTCTTCGGATACTAACACATCTATAAAATTTACGACAATCTTCACTATCCCCTATGAAGCCATCTGATGTACAAATATCAACTTCCAAAACAGGATTTGGTATTTTAGACGCAGTGCTTTGTGGTTTCATGTCAATGGCATTGTGATCTCCATATATTGGATTCATCCATGGATGATGACTCTCTGATGTTGAAGCAGTCGATTGTTTAGTAGTGTGGTGGTTTGAATAAGATGGTATAGTTACTTTGGTGCTCGTTATTGTCGATATTTCTAACGTGTTTGGATTATATATAGGATTATTGATGGTAATCGGTGAAGGTATATCATTGAACATTTGTCCTTGGACTTCATTGATTTGTGAATCATCTGTAATCAGTGGTAAGACACCACCACATTCAAGCCGTCTTGTATTTTGAGGATGATTGCATACTTCTTTGTCAGGATCATAGACAGTTCCAGGTCCGCATTGGAACTGTAACAAGTAAATAAACAGACAAGGATTCATTTAAGCAATTCTATTTTTGTTTAAATTATTTTCATTCTTTCATGTAAAATCCATGATTCGTACAAGATCAATGTTAAAATAAAATTAGTACTAACTAATATTTGATATTTATGTTTGCTTAAACGACAATATTTCTTTAAATTGTTATGATGCATAGTTAGTTACTTACCCTAAACGAAGTGTATTTGTCTTTTCCTGATTTCACGCAACGATAGAATGTACCGCAATTATGTGGATCAGCCTGAAAGCCTTCGTCATTGCATAATATTGGTTCAGGTCGCGTTCCTGAATATTGTTTTATAATCCTAGCCCTGCCTGGGGATCGGTGATTCGTATCTGTAATTCGTTAAGACCATTGTAATTCTACTAAATATTATAAATTTGTAAGTTTGTGAAGATGTTTGTTACTCAATCACGCTCTAACAGCTGAATGGATCTGGCCGTAGTTTCGTATAGGGATTGAGTAGAATCTGAAACAGCACATAAGCTACTTTTACTTTTTTTATTCCAGTAAAATTTACGAACCGAACCAAATGGCACGCGGGCGAAGCCTCTCGCATCAGCTAGTGACAACATAAAAATCTCTTATTATACGAATAAATTATTAATTACAAAATTACAAAACGAAATCGATTTTTTCAAAGAAAATTTTCATTCAGGATCACTACCAGTCGCAATCATTTCACTTGCCTTAAGGTTTTCAAACCTTAAGGCAAGACAACATCATCTGTAAAAAATCAGCTCTCTAGCATAACGGTTCCTGAGAAACAGTCTCGATACAGGCAGACGGTCAACGAAGTTTCAGTCATAGAGTACAGCTTTTACCCTTTAGGTACGGAACCCTAAAAAGCAATTAAAGTAATTGTTTAACAAACCGTCAGATTCTATTGCAGTTGCATCAATAATTAAAATTAAAAATATAAGTGGTGGGCTCAATTTTTGTATCGTAAAGCCCATTTTTGGTTCTTGGTCGATGTTTATTATGCTTTATAGTTCATTTTCATTGATGCATCTGAAACAAAGAATAATAATTTGATGGTTAGAACCTAAACAATTAAAAATTCAAACATGGATCAAAATATAGGTTGAACCCGTTTTGAACAAAAACAATGTCTTAAAAAGTTGCTCGAAAGGTGCTTCGTACTCATTTCCGAAACCTACGAACATTATTATCCTCATTTTTGGGAAGTTTTTAACTGGATAGGTATATTTGATAGGTACAGACTATAAAATGCTTTATTGGATTTGTTTTATTTTAGTTGCAGTAAGCTTTTTTTATATTTTTAAAATTATACTGTAGCGCTTCCTAGTTAGTAGCAGAATAAACGAGTAGGTACCTAGGCTACTTCAGACTAAGTTTTCTTTTTTGCCAAATATTTTTAAAAGCATTTGGTCGATTTCAGAGTTTTACATGGATCGATATTATTTATTACAGATTACTTAATTTTATTTCATTTAGTGACTGTAATTCTCAGATACTTAATATGCCATTTTTCTTTTTACAGAGTCTAGGTTTATTACAAAAGGAACGCAAAGGATTTTGCAATGGTAGCCCTCCGCGGTGAATATCCAACCATTCCTGAGGCATAGCTTTTAAAGGTCACAAGTGAATAACCAGCTAGCCTTCGTAAGAACAAATTGATCCTCATAGTTCGTTGCCACAATAATTACAACTGGCAACATGTAACAATAAGGCTAAATAATATGGAGCCAGTTTCTTTTTATATCAGAGTGGTTTTATGTCATTACGGGCCTACTTGTATGACAAGTATTATGCAAAATAAACCTGGAATTTGCAGTCACAAAAACATGTTTACAGTATAATTGAAATTCGCTGTGAGAGTCTTATCTAATATCTGCATAACCATAAAATATAATATATCATTCAGTTGCAGCTAGCTCTTGGAGACGAAAAGGTGCGTTTAATTTTCGTCCTTGTGAAATATTGGAGAATGTTCTGAAAACCCCCAGACAGGTTTGACTCTACATCATTAATATCGGCAGCTGCTTTAAAGATTTCTTGAAAACTGCTACCTGATAAAGTGTCAGCATGAAAAGGGGGCTAGGATGTAGGGCGGCCATACTCTGACTTAGCTTTATAATAGTAACTAGCTGATGCCCGCAGCTTCGCCCGCGATGGCGCTGTATGTGAAAAATGATTTTCCCGCTTTTCTGTTGAAATTGTTCCTGAATTTTCTTTGCTATAAACCTCACGGAGCCCGAGACCTTTCCAACGAATGCAAAACCGTGGAAAACGGTTCGCGCGTTCTGGAGTTATAGCGTCAGGAAGGAAAACCCGACTTATTTTTATATAATAGATGTAGGTAAACAGTGACTTGTGGAAATAAACTTCTCCTATGACGAGAACGTCATTGCATTGACTGCTACAGTCATCAGTCCATAGAAGTAACAAAATATGTTATCTACTAAGGAACCACTCAGACCATCTTGAAAATCTCGGGATTTGTAGAAACGGCATATGTTTCGATGCACTTTCACGTATGTCTGTTTTTGTGTTAATAGTAGTACATACTCGTTACTAAATCTCAAGTCCACGCTTGCCGTAAATCCGATAATAATACAATAGCTCTCCAATAATAATAGAATAAAAACCACCCGTATCCCTCCTGACAGCCTACGGTTGGGGGCCCGGGTAAGCCCACGGTAGGATACCCCAGGACTACCAATAGCCCTCCCCTTCTTAGCCAATGTTCTACGCAATGATGTGTCATAGTACAGGAAATAACGGCATATAAATAGTATCATCTTTCAAGAACTAAAGGTTCAAAAACCTTGTTATAAAGTAATTTTAACCCAGTTGCCTACTATTACCAGTTCTATAACTCCATTTCTTCCCTACTGACCTATTATTGCTTCATAGTTAACTTTTACTATCTATTTAAATCTAACCGTATGCAGCGCCTGTAGCACATACTTTATTGTCCAAGTATATTACAGGCACGATAAAATTGAAACAGGTTTGTCGAAGATTCCCTTTTCCAGCTGTTGTGGTAACCAGGACTGCATTCTTGCGGTGGGCTCTCGATTGAATCCCGATAATTTCATATCTAGAAACAAGTTAGCCCGAATGGGAGGCAATTTTTTGAATTGGATGCATTTTAACCAACGTTAAAAAGATGACAATTTTAATTCAAACAAACAAACTTTACCTGTCGTTGTTAGGGTTGGTATACCGTCACAACACCAAAAATTATAATGGCTTAACTCAAAATATCGTAGCCCAAAATACCCGAAATCGAAATATCAATATTCAAAAGGCAAATATTTATAATATAAATAATTTAAAATGCCTTACGGTCGAATAACCGAAACCCAAAAAATAAATTTATCAAATACCTTATCCTAAAATGTTCAAACACAAAATACCTTTTTTTTAACATGATTTAAATCCTACATGGATGCTATATATCTGTGAATGGTTAACACCCCGACTCAGAGTATCCCGACTCGGATAGGTTAGGTTAGAAGACTAAGGCGGAAGCGAAGCGAAGCGGAGCTCCCGCCTTAGCCTTCGTGGTTATTTTTTTTTTGATTTTTCGTTCGCCCACTGTAGTACTTTTGTAACTCCAAAGTGTTTTAACATGAGGTAAATCCTACATGGATACTATGCCGGACTCCTACCGACTAAAAACCACACGTATCCTACATAACAGCCTACAGTTGGGAGCCCCGGGTAAGCCCTCAGAAGGATACCCAAGGACCAACACAACAGACCTACGGCTACAACTGCGGCTTCACTTAGGTGGGGGGGGGGGGGGGGCGTGTAAATAAGTTAAAGCCAAATAACAAAACGTGTGAGTGTAACGGTACTTTTATCAGATACCTAATACGATACCTATCAATATATCGGGCGAGTGCCTCACACCTACACCGATATCTTGGTTTCGTAGGCTGGAGTTAAATACAGAAATAATGTAGTTAATGGAGATGACATCAACGATGAATCCTCAACGATTCCAAAAATTTGAAGAGCATTCTTGACTTCTTCAGTCATAACAGCTGCTGATGCTGGTGCGGCAGTTTTAGATTCAGAGGAAATCAGATGGATTTAAAACTTTTAGCAGCTCGTGGAAGTACGCTCTGTAAGCTCTTCGTATTATAGATTGCAAACGCCGGCGCTGGCAGCGCTTGAAAATAACTGACGCTCATTTGGCTTTGGAGTAGGGAACATTTTTCACTATAGACCGGTGCAACAGTCCTTTGAAGAGGACCATATTTAAGACCCCTAAGCGATTGTCTTTATCACACTTGTGTACCGCAAAGTATCGGCTGCGCCTTATTTCGAATGACTGCCGAAGTAGAGACGAATAGACGCGATGGACCCAACCTCACCTGTCAGTGGTGGGCTGTGATAGGCTAATTTGATGAAGTATTAATTAACCTTCATTCCCAGTAGTTCCGCGGCAGTTGTTCCGCGACGGAACTAGTGAGACTTTTTGTCCCAATGTTCCGTGGCGGAATTAGTGAGACATTTTTATTCTCAGTAGTTCCGTGGCGGAACTAGTGAGACTTTTCTATTCTCAGTAGTTCCGTGGCGGAACTAGTGAGACTTTTCTATTCTCAGTAGTTCCGTGGCGGAACTAGTGAGAAGTTTCTATTCTCAGTAGTTCCGTAGCGGAACTAGTGAGACTTTTCTATTCCCAATAGTTCCGTAGCGGAACTATCATGGATCTTTACGGACATTATATTTGTCCACTTAAAGTATTTTATGTTTTATGAATATGGATATTTTAGGACATGCGAGTCGAAAAAGATCCATTATACGAAGAACATCTAGTTTATAAGTATAAAGTAGTGTAATTTTCAAAACAAATAAAGATCTACAAAAACAAATGAAGATCGACAAAAGCAAATGAAGATGGCCAAAACAAATGAAGATCAGCAAAACAAATGACAGTTGGAAAAACAAATAACAATCGAAAAAACATTATGCAGATCAATAAAACAAAAGACTATAAGCAAGTTGATAAGGTCAAAAGTTACTTGCAGCCATGTTTTGTAATCAAAATGCGATTAGCATTAAAAAAAAAGACGTGTGGCACTCGGGGACTGCCGCGGTAAAGCTATTACATAGCATTTTTTACCAACTATGCTAGTATAATTATTTCTATATAAGAATACTAGCTGATGCCCGCAGCTTCGCCTGCGTAAAATTTGTTACCGCGGGAAGTTATTCCCGGGATAAAAGGTAGCCTATGTGTTATTCCAGACTATAATGTATCTCCGTACCAAATTTCAGCCCGATCCGTTCAGCGGTTTGAGCGTGAAAGAGTAACAAACATCCACACTCACAAACTTTCGCATTTATAATATTAGTAAGAAGTAAGATTTAGGCCTATGTTCAACAAAGTAAAGTACCAAGTGCCCCCTTTTGATCGAGTTACCTTAAACGCGAGATGCCAATGAAGGTGTTCTGCCTAAAAATAAGATTTGCCTAAAAAGCTGTTTGCCTTAAATGAGAAATGCCGATGAAGCTGCATGTCTGAAATGTGAAGTCGACTAAGAAGCACATTGCCTAAAGTCGTTGCCTATGAAGCAAAATATTTAAGTGGTTAAATACCTACGCAGCAAAGTGCCTAAGTAGTAAAATGTTTTCAAACTAAAATACCTAAGCGGTTAAATGCCTTATGTAATGTAATGTCTATGTCTGTAAATATCATAATTGTAGCATTGGTCACTTGAAAACTTTTCCGTCAACAATAGTGTAGGTAAGTACTGGCCACTTGTAAGTAACAAATTGTGACTATTTTTTCATCATCAATCCAACCAACAGGAAAAATGGTAGGAAAATATCCGCGTTGTCCGATCCGTCCAACAAAGCACAGAGGGTTCGACCCCGACACCTGCCTAGTTTTCCATAGAGATTAGCAAATATGGTCCCAGTAGCCGTTCATTGGCATCTTACTTTTAAAGAAGAATTACCCCCTTTTGATCGACATAAGAAGGTAATTCTTTTCTTCGCTGCCAATTTTGCTAAGGCTATGCAGACATTAAATTTATTATATTATTTCAGGTAATCGGCTTCCTAGTCATTTTACTTTTCAGGCATGCTGCTTCATTGTCATTTCTCGTTTAGAGCAAACAGACATCTCGGTCATCTTGTATTTCTGGCAAACTGCCTTATAGTTAAATTAAATTTAGGCAATGTGCTTCTTAGTCGACTTCACATTTCAGACATGCAGCTTCATCGGCATTTCTCATTTAAGGCAAACAGCTTTTTAGGCAAATCTTATTTTTAGGCAGAACACCTTCATTGGCATCTCGCGTTTAAGGTAACTCGATCAAAAGGGCAAGTGCCTACTTGACTGTGGACATTTGGGCTTTTGGAATTTTGTTTTAGAACTTTTTAAGAAGAACAATTATTTTGTAATAAATTATTTTTATGTAACTTCAACCATTTACGCAGAGGCGCAACGGATACTCTTATTACGATTAAATGTTTTCCGTTTTCGAAACATTCCTCATTGCTGCACCACTCCTATTAATCTTCGCATTATGTTATGTAGTCTATAGCCACTATCAATAAATGTACCTACTTACTATCGAACAGTTTTTGAAAGCCTACCAGTAGTTTCAGTAAGGCTTGCCTTGGTATGATGTGATTCATGGTCCCTTTGCAGCGTGTGTCCAATCCAGCGCAGCAGCTACACTTCCGACGTTTGATCTGTTGGGGTCTCACTGCAGCGTTCCAATAGTCTTACGTTCGTGATGTTCTCGGGCCCATATGTACCGAGGATCCATTGGAGGCAGCGTTTGACGAAGACTTATAGCTGGTAGCTGGTGCGAAATGTCTTTACTTTAGTGACCTTCCATGTCTCGCATCCGTATAGCAGTTAGCAGTACAGTTTTAACGTTTACTTTGTTATGAGTTTCACTCTTCGTGTCTATTTTCGCAACTGCCTACGGGGCGCAGCTGTGTAAAGGTTATTCTGGCATTGGCGAGACTCGAAATGATGTAGGGTACTCTTCTATTCCATCAGTTTCTGACACGACACTCCCGAGGTACGTGAATTAGTGCCTCCACCACATCTCTTGCGTCTGTCGATTTTAATTTCAGTCCAGCCATTCGCTGCCTCATCCTGCTCGTTGTCCTGCACGTTGTCCTGCAGACATGCATGACGGCGTGTGTGTGCCTCAGCAGGCACAGGACATCGGCATCATTAATATCCTCCAGGATATCAGTATAGGCCCCATTCTATGCCGCGCCGATTGTTCTTTGCGGTATTCAGCATTATACCATCTATTTTCTATGGATGGTTGTTAACTATCCTGTTATCTTCATAACGATCCTCTAAGGTAGGTACAGTATGTATTTTCAAAAGAGTTTGTGAACTCTATTTTTAATTTCTTTTTCAGAATATTGATGACATTTGATTGATGTCATTTTATACACGTTACGTCTACTACATTGATACATGTAATAAAATTCTAACACGCCGGTGTTTGTATGTAAATTGTTTATACTGAGGAAAATTCTATACTGAGGAATAGTTTTAACCATTAAGCTCTATTTTGATATAGCATACAGGGCAGATTTACACGCTACTTGATGAGTATGATTAATAAATACCTCTAATTTCATAGACCTTGTGTGACGTAAACAAAGTTGCGAGGGTCAGCTAGTTAAAAGATAAAACAATAGGTTTCTTCTTTCTACTTAAAAACTATTTTTACAAATTTTATGGTAATAATAGACATTCTTTGAAATATGCATGTATGGTATTGTTGTGACTTTTATGACACGTTTAAAGTACATAGGTATGGGATAGATGGCGCTCGCGGCTACGTCAGCGTGAAATTTTCTTCCCGCTTCCCATGGGAACGTACTCCCGGGTTTGGTTATCTTTATAGCAGTATTATATATAAATTAACAAAACAAAAAATGATACTGCATTGGTGATAATAATAATAAAATGTATGTATATAGAGTACTCACTCATTTTCTTTCACTATTTTTCGTGACTTTCTACATTAATAAATGCACTTTGTTTATTTATATTTAAAACACTTTTTACACAAATTATACGAGTACAGTTCACTGTTGTACATAGATGATGAATACCTATACACGTATAGTCGAATTTTTATTTAGACGAAGTAAATTGACAGCAACTAATGTAATTGACAGCATCGAAATTGTCATTTCACATTAAGAACTCTAAATTCGACCAACACTCTTAATTCAACTTTGGTCGAGTGGTTAAGACGCGGATCGGTACGCAGAAGGCGCAAGATCGATTCTGGGTTCAAGCATCAATTTTTGGATTATTTGACATAATAATAATAATAATATATAACGACTGCAGAGTTCATAATTGACGTAAACAAAAAAATTATGAATTGCTAGACTAGATACACGAACGTGGCCGAAGGTACTGAGAGTGTGACTCGTTTTCGTGACACAATTTCTGGATTCGGTCTCCACGCAAGGCCCGCGATAGAAGCTATGCAATAGCTTAAAAATAGGTGCAAGCAATTCTCGACCCTATTGGCACTTATTTAAAAATATGGTTCTAGGCGTTTATAGACATCGCAGATCACGAATATATAAAAAATAAATAGATATTATCCATGCTCATAAGTGCGAAATTGGCATGGACCTTTTTTGTAATCTAGATGCGATAACCATTCAAAAAAATTGCTGCAAGCAATTCTCGACCTTAATGACAATTCCCTAAAAATGTGCTTTTAGGCGTTTATAGACATCACAGATCACGAATATATAAAAAAATAAATAAATATTATGCATATTCATAAGGTCGAGAATTGCTTGCACCTATTTTTTGAATGGTAATCGCATTTAGCTTACAAAATATGGCTGCAAGAAACTTTTGACCTTATCAACTTGCTTATAGTCTTTTGTTTTATAGATATGCATAATGTTTTTCGATCGTCATTTGTTTTTCCAACCGTGATTTGTTTTTCCAACCGACATTTGTTTTGCTGATCTTCATTTCTTTCATTGATCTTTATTTGTTTCGTCGATCTTCGTTTGTTTCGTCAATCTTCATTTGTTTCGTCAATCTTCATTTGTTTTATCGATCTTCATTTCTTTTGTCAGTTTACATTTTTTTTTAATTGTATGAGAAAATAGCCGTAAGACACCGTAGGGAACTAATGGGAACATAAAATATTCGTATGTAAGAGATGCTTTCTCCCGCGGGACTACTGGGACTTGATTTATTAGTTTTTAATTTATGCTTTGTTTCGCGGAACTACTGGGACTTAATTTATTAGTTTTTAATTTATGCTTTGTTTCGCGGAACTAATGGGAACTGAATTATTGATGCTTTGTTCCCCGGGACAACTGGGAAAAAAAGTCTCACTAGTTCCGCCACGGAACTACTTCAACGGAACAACTGGGAATAATCGTTAATTAACACAGTATATCTATTATCTGTGACACTAAAGACCGAGAAAATTCATTCAATCCTGAGAAAGTCCGTAAGACAACATTATATTTTACAAATCTGGACGCTTTTTTTTAACGTGATGGAAAATCCTTCATGGAATCTATGCCGGACTTCTACCGACTAAAAAACCTCACGTAACGCCCATCAGTCTACAGTTGTGAGCCCCGGGTAAGACCTCGGAAAGATGTCCCAGAACTCCCAACAGACCTACGGCTACCACTGCGGCCTCGCCTAGGGGGTGTTTCAGGTGCTATCCCGCGTCTTTGGGGGGCTTTTGGGTGTGATTCCGCTTCGTAGGGGGGGGGGAGGGGGGCGTGGGAGAATGGTGGCAAAACAGACACGGAGCACCCGTCTGGCTGTCGTTGTCGCTTTCTACTGCCGCTCAGTAGCGATAGAAAGGGTGATAATTAAAATTTATAGGACCTTTAAAACGAATTTATGGTAAAAGTATTCATGTGATTTTTTAAGCTATTGCATAGCTTCTATCGCGGGCCTTGCGTGGAGACCGAATCCAGAAATTGTGTCACGAAAACGAGTCACACTCTCAGTACCTTCGGCCACGTTCGTGTATCTAGTCTAGCAATTCATAATTTTTTTGTTTACGTCAATTATGAACTCTGCAGTCGTTATATATTATTATTATTATTATGTCAAATAATCCAAAAATTGATGCTTGAACCCAGAATCGATCTTGCGCCTTCTGCGTACCGATCCGCGTCTTAACCACTCGACCAAAGTTGAATTAAGAGTGTTGGTCGAATTTAGAGTTCTTAATGTGAAATGACAATTTCGATGCTGTCAATTACATTAGTTGCTGTCAATTTACTTCGTCTAAATAAAAATTCGACTATACGTGTATAGGTATTCATCATCTATGTACAACAGTGAACTGTACTCGTATAATTTGTGTAAAAAGTGTTTTAAATATAAATAAACAAAGTGCATTTATTAATGTAGAAAGTCACGAAAAATAGTGAAAGAAAATGAGTGAGTACTCTATATACATACATTTTATTATTATTATCACCAATGCAGTATCATTTTTTGTTTTGTTAATTTATATATAATACTGCTATAAAGATAACCAAACCCGGGAGTACGTTCCCATGGGAAGCGGGAAGAAAATTTCACGCTGACGTAGCCGCGAGCGCCATCTATCCCATACCTATGTACTTTAAACGTGTCATAAAAGTCACAACAATACCATACATGCATATTTCAAAGAATGTCTATTATTACCATAAAATTTGTAAAAATAGTTTTTAAGTAGAAAGAAGAAACCTATTGTTTTATCTTTTAACTAGCTGACCCTCGCAACTTTGTTTACGTCACACAAGGTCTATGAAATTAGAGGTATTTATTAATCATACTCATCAAGTAGCGTGTAAATCTGCCCTGTATGCTATATCAAAATAGAGCTTAATGGTTAAAACTATTCCTCAGTATAGAATTTTCCTCAGTATAAACAATTTACATACAAACACCGGCGTGTTAGAATTTTATTACATGTATCAATGTAGTAGACGTAACGTGTATAAAATGACATCAATCAAATGTCATCAATATTCTGAAAAAGAAATTAAAAATAGAGTTCACAAACTCTTTTGAAAATACATACTGTACCTACCTTAGAGGATCGTTATGAAGATAACAGGATAGTTAACAACCATCCATAGAAAATAGATGGTATAATGCTGAATACCGCAAAGAACAATCGGCGCGGCATAGAATGGGGCCTATACTGATATCCTGGAGGATATTAATGATGCCGATGTCCTGTGCCTGCTGAGGCACACACACGCCGTCATGCATGTCTGCAGGACAACGTGCAGGACAACGAGCAGGATGAGGCAGCGAATGGCTGGACTGAAATTAAAATCGACAGACGCAAGAGATGTGGTGGAGGCACTAATTCACGTACCTCGGGAGTGTCGTGTCAGAAACTGATGGAATAGAAGAGTACCCTACATCATTTCGAGTCTCGCCAATGCCAGAATAACCTTTACACAGCTGCGCCCCGTAGGCAGTTGCGAAAATAGACACGAAGAGTGAAACTCATAACAAAGTAAACGTTAAAACTGTACTGCTAACTGCTATACGGATGCGAGACATGGAAGGTCACTAAAGTAAAGACATTTCGCACCAGCTACCAGCTATAAGTCTTCGTCAAACGCTGCCTCCAATGGATCCTCGGTACATATGGGCCCGAGAACATCACGAACGTAAGACTATTGGAACGCTGCAGTGAGACCCCAACAGATCAAACGTCGGAAGTGTAGCTGCTGCGCTGGATTGGACACACGCTGCAAAGGGACCATGAATCACATCATACCAAGGCAAGCCTTACTGAAACTACTGGTAGGCTTTCAAAAACTGTTCGATAGTAAGTAGGTACATTTATTGATAGTGGCTATAGGCTACATAACATAATGCGAAGATTAATAGGAGTGGTGCAGCAATGAGGAATGTTTCGAAAACGGAAAACATTTAATCGTAATAAGAGTATCCGTTGCGCCTCTGCGTAAATGGTTGAAGTTACATAAAAATAATTTATTACAAAATAATTGTTCTTCTTAAAAAGTTCTAAAACAAAATTCCAAAAGCCCAAATGTCCACAGTCAAGTAGGCACTTGCCCTTTTGATCGAGTTACCTTAAACGCGAGATGCCAATGAAGGTGTTCTGCCTAAAAATAAGATTTGCCTAAAAAGCTGTTTGCCTTAAATGAGAAATGCCGATGAAGCTGCATGTCTGAAATGTGAAGTCGACTAAGAAGCACATTGCCTAAATTTAATTTAACTATAAGGCAGTTTGCCAGAAATACAAGATGACCGAGATGTCTGTTTGCTCTAAACGAGAAATGACAATGAAGCAGCATGCCTGAAAAGTAAAATGACTAGGAAGCCGATTACCTGAAATAATATAATAAATTTAATGTCTGCATAGCCTTAGCAAAATTGGCAGCGAAGAAAAGAATTACCTTCTTATGTCGATCAAAAGGGGGTAATTCTTCTTTAAAAGTAAGATGCCAATGAACGGCTACTGGGACCATATTTGCTAATCTCTATGGAAAACTAGGCAGGTGTCGGGGTCGAACCCTCTGTGCTTTGTTGGACGGATCGGACAACGCGGATATTTTCCTACCATTTTTCCTGTTGGTTGGATTGATGATGAAAAAATAGTCACAATTTGTTACTTACAAGTGGCCAGTACTTACCTACACTATTGTTGACGGAAAAGTTTTCAAGTGACCAATGCTACAATTATGATATTTACAGACATAGACATTACATTACATAAGGCATTTAACCGCTTAGGTATTTTAGTTTGAAAACATTTTACTACTTAGGCACTTTGCTGCGTAGGTATTTAACCACTTAAATATTTTGCTTCATAGGCAACGACTTTAGGCAATGTGCTTCTTAGTCGACTTCACATTTCAGACATGCAGCTTCATCGGCATTTCTCATTTAAGGCAAACAGCTTTTTAGGCAAATCTTATTTTTAGGCAGAACACCTTCATTGGCATCTCGCGTTTAAGGTAACTCGATCAAAAGGGGGCACTTGGTACTTTACTTTGTTGAACATAGGCCTAAATCTTACTTCTTACTAATATTATAAATGCGAAAGTTTGTGAGTGTGGATGTTTGTTACTCTTTCACGCTCAAACCGCTGAACGGATCGGGCTGAAATTTGGTACGGAGATACATTATAGTCTGGAATAACACATAGGCTACCTTTTATCCCGGGAATAACTTCCCGCGGTAACAAATTTTACGCAGGCGAAGCTGCGGGCATCAGCTAGTATTCTTATATAGAAATAATTATACTAGCATAGTTGGTAAAAAATGCTATGTAATAGCTTTACCGCGGCAGTCCCCGAGTGCCACACGTCTTTTTTTTCTTCATTTTTGTAATGTTTCTTGACTGATGCCACGTCACGTGACGAAATTTGGAGAGTCAATTTTGTTACACCATAGATAGAATATAATGGGACTACGAGAAAAAAAAAGAGATTTACGCTCAGCTCAGATGAGTATGTGAGTATATGACTATAAACAAACAAAAAAAATCACCACGAAATCTTAATAGAACGTTTAAAGATAAATCAATTATCAATATCATACAACAGTTATAAGGAAGATATGTTTGTATTCTTCCGTTTAAAACTTCAATTACCAAACCAATTTATAACAATCGCCGATTTAACACGGAAATGCTAATATTGGGAAGAATCATAAATTTACAGTATTCCAAAAAATATGGTATAGGTACCTTATAATAAAATTACATAATAATAATAAATATTCACGGACATTTTAAATTGATACTAAAAATAACCGGCCAAGTGCGAGTTGGACTCGCCCATGAACGGTTTCGTAGCAGCAAGCAACATTTTTATTATAAAAGTTCTTATAGTTCGTTGTAACTTTGATTAATGTTTTAACACGTTCGCAGTGGTAGTGATTTTTCTAACCGAAAATTGCTGTTTATGACGTATTAAAAAAAAACTACCAGCTCTATCTCGTTCAAACCAATTTTCGTTGGTAGTTTTTATGGCAATGTACATCATGTCTTCCCTTTAGATTTATCATTCTCTTAGTTTAGAAGTTAGAGGGGGGGGCGGGGGTGACGACATTTTTTTCCACTTTGGAAGTGTCTCTTGCGCAAACTATTCAGTTTAGAAAAAAGTGATGTTAGAAACCGCAATAGTATTTTAGAAGACCTATCTATAGATACCCCAGGCCCACACGTATGGGAATGATGAAAAAAAATTTGAGTTTCAGTTCTGAGTATGGGGACCCAAAAAATTACTGCATCTTTTCTAGTTTTATAATTATAAAAATCTTAATGCGGTTCACAGAATACATCTACTTACCAAGTTTCAACAGCATAGGCCTTACAGTTGCGGAGAAAAGTGGCTGTGACATACGGACGGACAGACAGACAGACATGACGAATCTATAAGGGTTCCGTTTTTTTGCCATTTGGCTACGGAACCCTAAAACACGCTGTTTCTACAAAGCTTGAATGTGGGTGTGACTCACTAAGGTAAAGCAAATGTTCCGCCAAAATACCCTCCAACTATAACGACAGATGTGGCGGGGCTGGGGAAGCTTGCTTAGTGGGGGCAGGGAGTTGCCTATCTGTATTATATTATATGTACTATTATATTGTCTTTGCTAGTAAATAACCTAGTCATCCTATCCAATATAGGTGATTATGACGTTACTGCCTAGGTACAGACGAATTTGAGAATGCATGGTCAATCCGAAACGAAATTGCTTTGCACTGAGAGCTTGACGCCATCTCTCGGATAACATTGGAAGCCAAGTATCTATCGTTGCCGATTTTTTTAATACCTCATGATTCTAAGGTGTCTATGCAATATTATATTCGAGTAAAGATGCGCTATCTAGTGGAGTTTTTGTGAATTTGGACTCAAATGTGCATGGAATTATAGATCTTAAGGGGCCCATGGAATATTGGAGGTGACTGTACATATTAGATCGACATATACGACGATAAGTACGACGTCCACAGCCCTGAACTTGAACGAATACCCGCGCTTGCAAATTGCAAGATCAAGTTGCAATAACCACTTGCACTTGCACCTGCAAACTGGTCCCACAACTATAACTAGTCCTATTTTGTACTTATTTGGTTACTGTCTTGTCGCTCCTTTTAATTAATTATGTCCTTGGCAATGAACAAAGTCATTCGGTTGATGTAATTGTGCGTAATTTAACCCTTTAGGATTGAAACAGGCGATGACTTGTCTCTTGCGCTTCTAATAATAATAATAGATAAATAAATAAATGAACTTTACTTAATTTTTCTCTCACATAACATCTTAAATGGGTAATACTTAGGTAGGTACATTTTCTTCGATCGCAATAAGATATGTAAGGGACTGGCATCTGTACTAGGAAAACCTGTGTGACAGATTGCCAGCCTCCTCCGGACTCTGCACATGTGGCATTAGGGGTTTGGTAGGTACCTTTAGATCATTTTTTTTTTTACTACTTAGGTGGCAGACCTGAAGACCTTAGGTGGAGGAGGTGAACAAACAATTTAATATTTAAAAGGTAGGGATGAAGTTTATTGCACACTATTAAACAAGAAAGCCGCGAGATCGTTCTCACCGGACTGCCCTTCTAACACGTTTAATGTGAAAGTTCAATTCGATTGACGTTGTCATTTTTGTTTTATTTCAAACTTTGAACAGATGATCCACGTGACCTAGTGACGTAGTTTAATGCGACAGAGTCACAGACTACAGACAAAGTCTCGACATAAGCCCCTCTGCACTCTATTTTATAGACAGGGGCTAAAACTAGAAATTGTTTACTTTAAATATCCTACCAATATTCACGGGCCCATGCCACTATTACCTGCAAGTGAAGCTCTTGCTGACAACGGACGAAGTCATGGGGAAAAGGATGATACCCCTTCTAAATGATTGGGAGACGGAGAGCTCTATATCCAGCAGAGAACTGCGATATGCCGATCTGATTGTTTGTCTAAGAAACATACGAAAAAAATGATTTTCTGCCCCTTTTAGAACTAATCCTGTAGGTATCAGGATAATAGTCATTTTCCACTTTGTTTCTTTTTTTGTTGCAAAGTTCCTATAAATTGTTCATTTAAATTCTATGGAATCAATTAGCCTTATATAGCAGTATTATTTAAACTACGGTATGCATACATTATTTACGTAATCGAGATTCACGCTTATTCAGCCGCTTGCGTCTGCGTTGTTTCACGGTCAAGGCTACTACTCGTATACGCATTGCACAGTCATACATAAGTAGTGTGGTACATTCGAACGCAAGCAATTATCGAAGAACCCGTCATTCACAAATAAACTGTTGAAAACTTCATGGCTCCCAAATTACGTACAATTGCGTGTTCACTTATAATAATTATGATAATTTATTCAGCATAATGCCCTTTTTGTCAATAAAATATTATGTAAAAACTGTGATAATACATTATTGAAAGAGCATCAATTTTATATTCGACAAAAAGGATATTAGATGCTCTTTAAAATGAAATACATAATAACAAATAACTTTAAAGGGATGCAAAAAAATCTTTATTTTTACCAGCGCAGTCTGATTTCCCGGTTAAGTAGGTAACTATTATCTCATATTATGTAGGTACAGATACAGTCTACACTTGGTATGATTATGACCCTGGAACTTAACAAAGTTACAGTAAAAACTGTATAAGCATCTGCTTCAAAATCATAGTGCACACATACATATGGTCACGTCTTTATCCCCGAAGGGATAGGCAGAGGCATATTATATGCCCACATTTCACCCTTGTATAATTTGTCCCACGTAATAGGTGGTGAGCCGTATTTAAATGGACAGGCGCAGGTTGTGACTGCCTGCTGTTGAAATAAAGCCTTCAACTTAGCTTAACGTGTGCCTTCCGAAGCACGGAAACGCTCAAATAAATGTCACAAAGTGATCACATGGATGGTCACCCATCCATGGACCGGACAAAGTGAAAGTTGCTTACTGCAATGATCGTTTACAGAACAATGAGTCCGCGGGGCCACGAGCGCTTCAAACTCAGATCTTAAATAATTATAATGTAAAAATGACAAAAAAAGATAATCCTACTAATATTATAAATGTGAAAGTTTGTGAAGATGTTTGAATGTTTAGATGTTTGGATTTTTGTTACTCAATCACGCTCTAACGTCTGAACCGATTAGGTTGAAATTTGGTACAAAGATAGCTTGTAGTCTGGAATAACACGTATACTTTTTATCCCAGGAATATGTCCCCACGGGAAGCGGGAACGAGTACCAAATTTCCCGCGAGCATCATCTAGTTTAATTATATAGGTTTATTTCTGTGAAATAATAAAGTCACCAAAATTGTAGCGTATGGTGGGTCATGTCACGAATGACGAACGACAACCAAGTTTAGATATTTTGACGCTTTAGCTCTACAACTCAACAATTAAACAACATATATCTATACTGTGACAATATTGCCTTAGATCTCTAAGGTTAAGTCTTAGGTCAAATATTGTTGAGTTCTAGAGCAAAAGCGTTTGTACTAAAGATTGTGGAGTGGATCTCCACTCCACAATATTTTCATAATAGTCAAGCCTAATTAATCCCTACTAATATTATAAATGCGAAAGTAGCTCCGTCTGTCTGTCTGTTGCTTTCACGCCTAAACTTCTGAACCAATTTTGATGAAATTTGGTATAGAAATAGTAACTGAATGCGCAAAAGGAGGGTCTTACGCGATAACGATTTCTACGCGGACAAAGCCGCGGGGAATAGCTAGTACCTAGTAAAATAAAATAAAATATTTTCGTCTATTCAATGGTTTCCCACATCATGAGGATGTGGGAAACCATTGAATAGATCGACCAGTATGACGTAGGTACTTGGTTCATCTATACTAATATTATAAAGAGGAAAGATTTGTTTTTTTGTTTTTTTTGTTTGTTTGTTTGTTTGTAACGAATAGGCTCCGAAACTACTGGACCAATTTCAAAAAATCTTTCACTTTGGTGAACATCCTAGCTGAATGTGAAAGTTTGTGAAGATGTTTGGGTGTTTGGATGTTTGGATGTTTGTTACTCAATCACGCTCTAACGGCTGAATGGATCTAGCTGAAATTTGGTACAGGGATAGAGTATAGTCTGGAATGAAACATAGGCTACTTTTTATCCCGGGAAAATGATCCCACGGGAAGCAGGAACGGGAACCAAATTTCACGCGGGCGAAGCCGCGCGCCTTAGCTAGTAGGGTATATTTTATTCCCATATTCCCACGGGAACGAGAGCTACGCGGGTGAAACCGCGTAACGTCCTCTAGTAAGAAATAAAGTGCCCACCAAGCATTTGGTGTATCTCAACGAAAGTGATCATCAAGGCCAAAAACATCTGCAAAGTAAGTGCCAGAATTGCTAAACTCGCGCTACGAACGCTGTAAAATCTTCCTTAGACTCCTTTTGAAGAACCCCGTACCGTAGACTTTCGGGAAAACCAGGAAAACCTGAGACACGCCCCGTGGACTCTATTGTGTATTTACAATGTTGGTACCTTGCTCTCATTTTCGTATACTTCATTTTTGTTTTCTCTTCTATATAAATGATATAAAATAACTAAATGAATCTCATTTAACTATGATGAAATAGTCACATCAACTAGACGCAATAAGTACCTGATACATGTGACTAAAGTAATTAAAATAATATTTATTCATATTTGTCCACTTAAATGTTTCTAGATTACTACGTGAATCATTGTTACACATTATTATGTTAATTAATTAGCATTGTTAGATACAACGTAAATGTATACATGGTGTTCATTTTGGTGGTGTTCATAACAAGGCCCTATTTTACATGAATTGAGAGATTGCAAACCCCAAGTTTCTCTTTCCACAGAACATAGCTAGGACGGAGGGGGACTATGTGAATAATCACACCGATAAACTGGCAAACCAACTATTAAGAAAAGCAATTAGTATACCAACTCAATCATACATTTTAAATACGGAAAGAAGAATTGGTTTTGAGCAGGATTCGAACCTGCGTCTTCTTGCATACTGTGCAACACCTTAATCACTCGGCCACCGAAACCTACTCGAAACAGACAAATTTTAAAAAAAATGCAAATCAACATTGAACTGCATACTGTGCAACACCTTAATCACCCGGCCACCGAAACCTACCTACACGAAACAGACAAATTTAAAAAAAAATGCAAATCAACATTGAATCAACTCAATATTCATCGTTTGACATCCAAATAATTTGGATGTCAAACATTGAATGTTACTAGATAAACGGGGATTTTGATGCTAACGTCCTTATTAGGCTACGGTAAACATTTAGGTACGATCACTGGGTTGTAAAAAAAATTACTATGTATGACGTTGATGGTAGTTCCGAGACTTTAAATTTATATTTTTATTGGGGCGACAAACATATAGTCAAACCTATCACGATGCGTAAAATGATAACATATTATAATAGTTCTAAAATATTTACTCATTTAGCACACTCACCCTGTATCTACAGAATAATTGAGTGTAATAGATATGTGATGATATTAAGACGGAATCTTGGTATGATGTAAGGTATTTTTTTCATCGCAACACAGATCGCTATAAAAATATTATTCATTAAGGATGGGTACTTAGTTATTATTACTTGTTTAATGGTCGGTTAGTTTCCTGTCTTGAGAACAAAGTCAGATCTCACAGTAGATAGGATTCTGGTGTACTGAAGGTCACTCCATAGAAATTTAAATTACATGTAAATTACAAATTTAGTATGAAAAAATTCAGATTACACAACTTAAATTAATCTCATGCAGGATTCGAACCTGCGTTAAAGTCTGTCGGGAAACCACGGGCTTACCCGGTGTACCCGGCCGTGGACAGTGGTCAGGCTCCGAGTGGTATTAATCATAGCAATGATTTGACATAGCAACCGTGAGGGATTTAAGTACGTAAACAAGAAATTAATTATTAAGAAAACTAAAAACTCGACTGAAAAATAAATAATCCGCAATTTTGGTTTTCTAGAAATCTTATTATTATACCTGGTGTCAGGCTGTAGGGCGTGACAAAAAAGGATATAGGAACGTACATAGTCTCGAAAAACATTACCCTCCATTCTTTGGCAGTCGGGTAAAAGAGCAAGAAAAATGCAATAATAAAGAGGACTCCAATCTGCGAAGGGTATAAACAACCATCTCCCTCCCTACTATCTATATTTGACAACGTGACCTATTCTCTTTTTTCAAAATTTAAAAGAAAATCACTTCAGTTATCTGCTCTACAGTTTTCGAACCAATTTTCATCATCATTAAGACGTATATGATGGAATATCTCATAAGCCCCGAGCGTTTTCAATAGTTTAGCGGCTTACATTAACTCCCCAGGCACAAGCGAAGACGTGAGTTCCAATCCCGCTCGACAGTGACAATTTCTTCCGCATTTAGTAAATGAACTATGTTAAGTTCAGATATTGAACAAATTTAGTTTTTATTTTAAGTACATAAAGAGTTAAGTAGACCTACCTACTTACATTACAATTCATATTTTTTTACCCGAGGATATTAGGACTAAAATTTAAAGTGATCTAACAGTAGATTACTGTTATTTATTATGTTTTTGTAATAGGTATAAAAACGTGTACAGATAGTGATAAAAATTACTTACAAACCAAACGGTACCTACCAATAAATCGAGATAATTGCTGACGGATATCAAGTTCAGTTCATACCTACATATAAAACAATTAATTATAAACATTTAATTATAGCCATTGAATATGCCAACAAATGATATAAGGCAATTATCTGTAGTCTCACATGTCTAGATCTTAATTACAATAAAAAAAAAGATAGGTAAGTAGTAGTAGTATCTAAGTTTGCCCAATTTCATTCAGGCTAATTTCATTCTAAACCTAATCAAATCATCTCCGAAGCGTTCGTTGGTACCCTACTTCAGAGTTTTGTAAACTATCACGCATCTTAGCTATCAAGCATCTTAGCTAACATAACTGTTTCCATCCGGGTCGGATGGGTCAGAAATTATTCTGGAATCCCATCTGACCCCAGCGGGGTTGGAGTCATGGGTCTATTGGAAATAATCTTGCTTCATGGTAAGTTAAGCCGTTGATACCAGTTGCTAGTGAAATTGTGGCTGCTAAGCTAAATTGAAGGCTTTATGAACGACTTGGAAAATAATAAGAGCAGGTAGCCACCGACGTTTTCTGTCCATTTAAACATAGAAGTAGAGTCGGCAGTGCGAGTATAGTACTCCTCGCTACCTCAACAACGACACGATATTTTTTCAGATAATCTATTATATAAATAATATTTTCCTTCCTGACGCTATAACTTTAGAACGCACGAACCGATTTCCACGGTTTTGCATTCGTTGGAAAGGTCTCGGGCTCCGTGAGGTTTATAGCAAAGAAATACAGCGCCATCGCGGGCGAAGCTGCGGGCATCAGCTAGTTTTCATATAAAATTAAAACTGAATAGAGAACCATGTCTTTCCTTGAAATCAGTTTAAAATAAACATCATCGTTTTATAAATGCGATCACTAATTCATGGATCTAAAAAGTACGAGCGTATAAGTACTTACTAATAGTTTTATTTTATGTACATTTTGAGTCATTTTTATACTAGTTATGGACGGTTAATTTATTGTATGTGTGAAGGTTAGATCTTGTATCAACAAATGTGAAAATAGAATAGTAAGAGCTTCACGACATACCTAATCCAGTGACCGAAAATTCGTTTATTATATGGTCCTGGGCTATCACAATGGTAAGTAACATTAGAGAGGAATACGTTTTATGAAAACTAAACATAAGAAATAAACATACAATGTACCGTAAAATGGGGTTACATTAATAACCGGGGGCGTCATTGATAACATGTTTCTATTTATACAAAATTATTTATTACCGTGAAACGGAACGTAATTTTTCATATTTTTTTTGGTGATTGGCAACTCAGATAGTGCTGCTACATAAGGTGACAGAGTATAAGCCGTTGTGCGTTTTATTTCAAAAACAGCAGTATTTTTTATACGAACGTACGAAAAAACATAAAATATTTGGTCGGAAAACTTCACAGTTATCTTTGTAAGTATAATATTTACTTTAAATTATGTATTTGTAGTGAATTCTCGGTTTTTCTGCGATGACATAAAGTGAGGTTATTTTACGATTTCGTCAGTGTTGCTATTAAAAAGATTTTATTTTCTACCTTGGGGTGTCTTTGATAGCACAGCGGGGCTACTTTGAAAGTGCTATCAAAGTTACCCCGCGAACTAATTGTTTTGCTGAATTCTTAGCATGGCTTTAAATTCTTGCATTTTCTTTACAGTACTATGGTGCGAAATTACAAGAAACAACTGGGGACTAGGCAATATAAGAACTACCAAGAAAACAAAATGGAAGAAGCCTTAAAAAAAATTGCGGAAGAAGGTATGTCCATAAAACAAGCGTCTGAAACCTTTAAAATTCCATATGGGACTTTATACAATAAGTATAACGGTCGCCAAAGTTTATACAATAAGTATAAAACGTCCTGGGGTACAACCAATATTCAGTCACATTGAGGAAGTATCAATCTTAAAATCTGCAGCGAAGTGTGGCGACTGGGGATTCCCTCTTACTACTATGGATTTAAGAGTTTTGGCTAAGGCTTACCTTGACAGAAAAGGCAGGAATGTGGTAAAATTTAACAATAATTTACCCGGAGTTGATTGGGCATATAGCATTTTGAAAAGACATAAACAAGACTTCACAAGGCGAGTTAGTTCCAACATTAAACGGGCTCGAGCATCGGTAAGTAAAGAGACCCTCATTCAATATTTTGATAACTTGGAACGGTCAATTCAAGAAGTTTCAAGCACTAATGTATTCAACTACGATGAGACCAATATGGCAGATGATCCTGGTAGGAAAGTTGGGATCTATCGCAGGGGAGTTAAATACCCAGAAAACATACAAAACCATAGTAAATCCTCAACATCAGTAATGGTTTGTGGCTCTGCGGATGGCGTACTATTACCACCCTACATTATATATAAGAGTCAACATCTGTACGATACATGGAAGGAGAGAGGACCTTGTGGTCCACCTTGTTGCAGCCAACCTTGTTGCTCGCAGGGTTCTCGCTACAATCGCAGTTCAAGTGGATGGATTGATACAGCTTGTTTCAGAGATTGGTTTAAAACTTGTTTTCTACCGCACGCAAAACGACTTCCAGGTCGCAAAGTTTTAATAGGGGACAACTTATCAGCTCACTTCGACGTGGATGTGTTGCAAATGTGCGAGGAACACGAAATAGATTTTATTTGTCTTGTGCCCAACTCCACGCACTTATGCCAACCTTTAGACGTTGGCTTTTTCCGGCCCATGAAGAGAGCATGGAGGGATACTTTAGTTGCCTGGAAATTAACGTACAGTCGATCTGGCACCGTCCCTAAAGATACGTTTCCGTCATTACTTAACAAAACATTGATGAATATGGATAAAGTTAAATCAAAGACCAATCAACCAGATAATTCAGCGGATTCAGCAATTAAAAGAAATTTAATAAGTTCCTTCAGAGCTACAGGTATTTACCCCCCTAATCGATATGAAGTATTGAAACGACTTCCTCGTGATGAAAAAGAGGATCAAACGTATGAGGTTGAGAATGAATTGACCAAAATTTTGAAAGAGCATAGAATGAATGATTCGGAACCCAAGAAGAAAAAGACACGATTAAATATTCCCGCTGGAATGAGCGCTGCTTCAGTCAGTAATGTGGAAGATAATTCAGGTAACGAATCTGAACCAGAAGCTGGACCCTCAACAAGAGAGGAAGAAATAGATAATGAAGGTGCGACAGAAGGCAGATACATTTTGGCAAAATTTTATACTCCTAGGGGTAAAAAAACCTATCGCTATGTGTGTCGTATTATAGACACAAGTGTTGCTATTGTTGCGGTAGGGTATAAATCTGCTGGAAATACGAGGCAGTTCAAAATAGTTAAGGACGACATATCAGACGTAGACCCCGAAAAAGACATAATCTCATTTTTACCAAAGCCACTAGAGAAGAAAAACGATGATGGAAATGACATAATAGAGTTTCCTTTTGATATAAATGTTTTAGAGTTTAAATCTCAATAACAATTTGTATTTTTTACGCTTTATTATTAATTATGTTGAAAAAAATGATTAAGACTGTAACGATTAGACTGACTAATTTACTATCTAGCGTGTAAGGTAAAAGTGCCTATTGATAAGAGTTTAGAATGTTGTTTACTGCTTTATTTTACGTTTTTTGATTGTTTTATTTTTGTTTACCTAAGTGGGTATGTTGAAGAAATTTTTTATGACTGTAACGATTAGACTGACTAATTTACTATGTAGCTTGTAAGGTAAAAGTGCCTATTAATAAGAGTTAAGAATGTCGTTACTGCTTTCTTTTACGTTTTTTATTTTATGTTTACGCAAGGTACCTTTCGAAACTATTGGTATGTATCAATAATATGATTACTTGATAGTTTTGTTTATAATAAAACATTTATTTTGCTATTATTTTTGTTTTTATTCACTACAAAAACTATCAAAGTAACCCCAACACATATAATCGATTATATCTTAAAAAATGCCCATGGAATCTTTTATGTTCTTTTAGAAATATGTTCTATAGCGGGGTCTCTTTCCATTTCCGTTATAAAATTATAAGGTTTTAAACTAGCCCCAATGACAGTATAACTTAAAAAGCGCACATTTTTAAAAAAAAATCTCATTATATAAACGAGACATAAAATATATTAAGAGAATTCAATAGCAGGGTTACGTCCAATACTATAAATTAAAAAATATTAATAATTTTGGCAAAACAATAAAAGTTACGAGCAATTTAATTTTAAAATCTATCAATTTAACCCCATTTTACGGTACCTTTATGACCTTGAATGTGTGTTTGATGATCTTACACCCTTAAAAATGCATAATAATCTTCGCAACTTTAAAGACGTAGATAAATAAATAAAAGTTGTCGATGCCGTTTACACAATTAATTACACTACTTCAGGCGATTAAGAAGTTACAACTAGGCAAAGAAATAATAATGGGCCCGCCAATGCATTGTTTTTGTGGTAGTCCTTTAGAAAATATCAACTTCTTCCGAGAACATCCTGAAGAAGCTCGCGTAGAGTCATGCCCTCGCCATACATACAGTCATATAGCACTAAAATAGGTGCCCCTAGGTCTGTTAGGAGTCCCGGGGTGTTCTTCCGATAGCTTACCCGGGGCTGTTAGCAGGAAACGTGAGGTTTTTAGTCGTTAGGAGTCAGGCATAACATCCATCCCACCAAGACTAGCAGGTGTTGCTTTCTTTCTTTTACAGAAGTAACGCCAAAAAAAATAGCACTCGTTGTGCCCGTTTGCCTGTGCAAAATATTTTCACCCAGTTAGGAATTATGAAAAATTCTATCTTAGGTTTTTAATATTTAAAGCAATTAGTATGCTAACTTTTTCATAATATTTTATTATAAAGTGAAAAAAGACAACTTGGCCCAGACGGGACTTGAACCCGCAACCTTTGCCTTCCAGGGCAATGCTCTAACCAATTGAGCTACGGGAGCCGTACTGATACAAGTTGAAATTCTTCACCTTATTGTAACCGCCATTTAAGAGTATGGCACAGAGCCATCTATCGAGCTACTTAGCAACTCTGATATCAATGAACGATATTGCAATCATTTTTATACATTGATTTGATGTCTCCGGCTCAATCTATAGATTTTTAATATTTAAAGCAATTAGTATGCTAACTTTTTCATAATATTTTATTATAAAGTGAAAAAAGCTCCCGTAGCTCAATTGGTTAGAGCATTGCCCTGGAAGGCAAAGGTTGCGGGTTCAAGTCACGTCTGGGCCAAGTGACTTTTTAGGGTTCCGTACCCAAAGGGTAAAGAACGGGACCCTATTCATGAGACTTCGCTGTCCGTCTGTCTGTCTGTCTGTCTGTCCGTCACGAGGCTGTATCTCATGAACGGTGATAGCTAGGGAGTTGAAATTTTCAAAGATTATGTGTTTTTGTTGCCGCTATAACAACAAATACCGAAAACAAAAACATAATAATATTTAAGGGGGGCTTCCATACAACAAACGTGTTTTTTAGCGATTTTGTCTTATATATTCGGTAATAAGGTATCCTTCTCGCTTTAAATACGTTAGTTAATTTGAACAGTTCATCAAGATCATTCATTCCCTTTACACCATGCAAATTAAATGAATACTTTAGGAGGTATAGCACAATCAAATGTTGCTCAATGAAATTAATTTCGTGTCGCCATGATTGAACATTATACGGGTCACATACTAACTTATTTTTCGACTTTCATCGTAAATATTTTTTCTTTAAAAAGTGAACAACGCTTTCAGCAGATTACTTTAGTTAGGTGTAATATTTCAAAGATAGCTATTTCATAGGAAATAGTAAACAAATAATCCATAATTTAGACTTTTCTCAAGTATAAACAATTTAGGTACAAACACACAATTTATGTTGTAGACGTAGATATCGTGTTTATAATGTCATCATTCAAATGTCATCAATATTCTGAAAAAGAAATTAAACATAGAGTTCACAAACTCTTTTTGAAATCTAAACTGTACCTACCGTAGAGGATCTATACAAGGATAGTTAACACTACAGAGCAACGCGAACTGTCTGCGCGTTGTATAACACTATAGGGCAACGCGAACTGTCTAAAGACGCGCGTTGTAAAACACTACAGAGCAACGCGAACTGTCTAAGGCGCGCGTTGCTCTGTGTTAATAGGTAATGAGGGCAACCAGTAGACGCTTGAAATCCTCACAGTATATCGAGCAGTGTATTTTCATAAAAAAAGAATAAATAAAACAAAATGGACCTTTACTGGGACATTCTTTCGAGAGCTTACCCGGGGCTCCCAACCGTAGGCTGTTAGCTGTTACGTGGGGTTTTTTAGTCGGTAGGAGTCTGGCATATCATCCATTAGAGGATTTTTCTAGAGATAAATAAAAAGAAAAAAAGGGGGGCTCCCATGCAACAAATAGGCACGACTTTTTGTTGTTTTATGGTACGGAACCCTCCGTGCGGGAGTCCGACTCGCACTTGGCCGGTTATTTCACTTTATAAAAAAATATTAATTCTATCTTAGCCTACATTGGGTAAAGATTGAAAGTTTCTAGGTCTAAGGTTTCAGCAAGCCGTTGATTGATAGATGATTGAGTCATTGAGTCACTCGGTAATTTTAATTAAATAGATTTAATTTAATTGTATGTACGCTATCCGAGCTTCGAGCCTTGACTCGGATGTGTACCAGGATAACATCCAAGATGAGTAACAAACAAATATCTACTTACATTTTCTTTCGGCATCACGATTTTCATACCGACGGTTATTAGCCGATGACATCACTCCGTCATTACTGAGAGATTCCTGTCAGCAATTACCTTTGGGTACGTAAATACCGTCATAGTTATACCTACAATAACTCATGCTTTGGTTTTATTTTTTTTTAATTGCAAAGGCAAGGCAAACTAGATCTATGATCAAAAGTGAACATTTATAACACCAGAGGTCGTAGACACTCGTGCTGGTGATACTGCTAAAACCTTATAGGTAGATCTTTCTTGACTATCTACTTACTTTAGACGTAGGTATCTTCTAAAAATAGAGGCAGTGAGATCATTCTACAATCAAATCGTAGGCTGAAGGAAACCACGTTATAATTATAAGCTTTCCGGTTGCAAGGTGTGAAGATAAACTGGTGACTAGCATCATCATCATCGGTAATACCAGTGAATCGATTTCGATTCAATACTACGTAAGAACCAAATTCTCAATTAAATAAGAAATAACACTTTGTTCCTACTTACAAGTATTAAATTACCTACTTTCTTCAGCTTGGGAGTTATACCTACTGGGTGTTTCTTTTAGGGTGTCAAGCCGCCACTAGCTGGTAGCAGGGTTCCATACCTATCGATTTAACCCCCATGTACGTTCTACGATTTTTTGTAGTTTTCGAGATATAATGTTCTGCATAATTCCCTATTTTTTTATTATCGATTAAAATTTTTACATCTTGTATCAAAGTTAGGAAGGAGATTATTTTGTCCATAATACTGCAATCAATAGGCATTATAATAATAAAAAAATATCCAAGAAAAGTCGAACCAAAAAGAGGAAAGCCACGTGGACACGTAATTATAAAAAATAACGAAAAAAAATTATATCTCGAACATACATGGGGGTTAAATCGATAGGTATGGAACCCTGCTACCAGCTAGTGGCGGCTTGACACCCTAAAAGAAACACCCAGTATAAAGAATAAACTTATCCGCTAAAAGAACTATTATATTAAGTGAACATATTTTATCATACTCGTAGATTCAATAGAGTTCCTATTCAAGCTAAATTAAGGTAAATTGATAAAATGCACCTATCGACAGCTAGAACACCCTGACCGTAATTACAACCTTAACTGGATCTATACAACAATACAGGATTAAACAATAAATCAATCCAACAAAATCGTTTAGTAACTTGCATCATGGATTTAACCAGCAGCGATGTTATCGTCCATCCGGCGATTCTACAGATTCGTTGTGCAACGGTATCTAAGAGAATCTATTTACTTTCTCATTGTTTTGTCTTAATTATATAGACTGAAACCTGATTCGTATTTTCAAGGACAAGGAACGATCTTGGCTGAAATGGAAAACTTATAGGAATCCATCAGATTATAATCACTTCTCTAGTTACCGTAAGTTATTACACAAAGAAATGGCTGCGCGCTTTCGGGAATACATTAACACTGTCGAAAATAGTATACCTATGAATGTTAAGTATTTTTGGTCATATGTTTCAAACTACAAACAGAAAAGCAATTTCCCTAATACTATGTACTATAGGGAGGTTTCATCACAGGAGCCCACAGACATATGTAATTTGTTCTCGGCTTTTTTTCGCTCTGTTTATGAGACCTCTTCTGTTGATCCTAAAGCCTGGCAACCTTCAAATCTGTGCTCAGATCAGTCTACGTGTATTACAGATCTTCAATTAACGGAGGAGTCAATTAAAAAAGCAATTAAATCACTCGATCCCTCTAAGGGTGCGGGCCCTGACGGTCTACCGCCATGTTTCCTAGTTAGATTAGCCGACCACTTGTACAATCCACTATATCTTCTATTAAATAAGTGTTTGCGAGAGTGCACCTTTCCTTCGATGTGGAAGCAAGCATTTGTTACGCCTATTTATAAAAGTGGCAATAAAAGTAACGTCGAAAATTATCGGCCGATTTCCATTTTGTCCACGCTATCAAAATTATTTGAAAGGCTAGTTCATGATGCACTGTATCCTCTCATACATAGAATAATTATACCCGAACAACATGGCTTCGTAAAATGTCGCTCGACAAATACTAACCTTCTTAGCTATGTTGATGACTTGTTTAGAAACCTGGATCAACGAGTGCAAGTGGATGCCGTTTATACGGATTTTCAGAAAGCTTTCGACAAAGTAGATCATTCCCTGTTGTTAGACAAGATAGCCTTCAATGGAATTAGAGGTAATTTACTTAGGTGGTTTCTCTCATATATTTTGAATAGGACTCAGAGAGTTGTTGTAAATGGTTTTAAATCTGAGTCTATTATTGTACATTCTGGGGTTCCACAAGGATCGATATTAGGACCATTTCTCTTTGTTATTTTTATCAATGATGTAAAGCAATGTTTTAAAAATTCAAAATTTTTGATGTACGCAGATGATATTAAAATCTATAAACCATGTAGGACCATTCAGGATTGCTTGCTTCTTCAGGATGATCTTAATAGACTATATGATTATTGTATCCAAAATAAGTTGTTTTTAAATATCGCAAAATGTCAAACAGTATCATTCACTAAAAATAGAAATAAGTTGCTATTTGACTACTCCATCAGTAACGGACTCCTAAACAGGGTTAGTACGGTTCGCGACTTGGGCGTGCTGCTTGACTCCAATTTGCACCTTGATCAGCATATTGATAGTATTATCAAAAAAGCCTATCGCATGTATGGGTTTGTTATGAGATCCTCGCGCGACTTCCTGCGGCCTTCCACACTTCTGTTTCTGTACAAGACCATCATACGTTCTCAGTTAGAATATGCCACATCAATTTGGAACCCTCTCTATGCTAAGTATGATGATAGTATAGAGTTAGTACAAAAAAAGTTTTTACGCAATATGCATTATAGATACCATCGATCAAAGACTTCGTATGCACAGCTGCTGGAGCTTTACAGTGTTTTGGACTTAAGATCTAGACGAGTACTACTTGATGCCATGATGCTGCACGGCCTGTGTAACAATCGCTATGACTGTTCTGATCTAACGAATAGGTTGTGTTATATAGTACCTCGAACTGTCCATAGGCGAGAGGTGCGCGCATCGCGACTTTTCTACACAAGCACCTGCAAGACCAACGCGGGGGTGCGTGCCCCTCTTCATCGCCTTGTTGAGACTTACAACACTCATTTTGTTGAAATTGATATATTTGCTACTTCAAACAAACAATTTAAAAGTCATGTCTCTGACTGCTTATTTGCTGGTTTGAGAAGTTAATTTCCAGGTTACACTGTACTCTATAAGGTTCTTTTTTTGTTTTTCTCTTTTTACTGACCATTTCATGTGTTTTATGTCAATTCGTGAACAATGGTGTGGGTTATATGTTTAACAATTGTATTGAAACGTCTAACTGTACTACAACAACATGTAACTGTTATTTGTTCCAAATAAATAAATAAATAAATAAATAAATAAAAAGAACTATTATATTAAGTGAACATATTTTATCATACTCGTAGATTCAATAGAGTTCCTATTCAAGCTAAATTAAGGTAAATTGATAAAATGCACCTATCGACAGCTAGAACACCCTGACCGTAATTACAACCTTAACTGGATCTATACAACAATACAGGATTAAACAATAAATCAATCCAACAAAATCGTTTAGTAACTTGCATCATGGATTTAACCAGCAGCGATGTTATCGTCCATCCGGCGATTCTACAGATTCGTTGTGCAACGGTATCTAAGAGAATCTATTTACTTTCTCATTGTTTTGTCTTAATTATATAGACTGAAACCTCTGGTAGGTTAGTGTATAGTGTGAAGTGGCAAGGTCAAGAGAAGAACAGTTTATTAGTTCAAGGTCTTTACCAGTTGAACTTATTGACATTTTCGTGTGCAGTCTTGACAGAATTATCATAGGTGCAGGCTAAACTGTTTTGTAAGTGGAAAGTATACATATACGCGTAACAGTGAAGAAACATTATTGAATTGAACTTCTAGTATGTAATACTATTATATTGTCTTTGCTCCTAGACATTTTTATGTACCTACTTAGTTAAAACGCTAAATCTTTAATCTTCATCAGCATAATTTCTCTGATAATAACGTATTGCTCATGTAAACAGCATTCTGTCGTTGTGTCGTAATATTTTGCTAAATGCACAAATAAAAAAATTTTTCAATAAAAAATAAAACCGACTTCAAGCAAGTCCTGAAAAATAAAATTTACTTAGCACAAAGTAATATGTATTTTGATTTTATCAGATTTTATTCAATATCATATTGAAGTCGGCGCCAAGTAAACCCATAGTTTTATATTGATGGCACCAACTTCAATATTATATTGAATTAAATATGATAAATCAAAATACATATTACTATGTGCTAAGTAAATTTTATTTTTCAGGACTTGCTTGAAGTCGGTTTTATTTTTTATTGAAAAATTTTTTTTCATCATTTTAAGTGACGGGTGAATTGAAAAATATATCTATCTAGGTGAAAGTTCTCATCGATACAAATCAATCAAGCCCAAACACAAGGTAGCTGCTGTAAATGGTTAAGGAATTCCCTCGACTGTCTTTCGGTTCCATCATCAGATCGACTCCAGACATTCATTAAATTGTAGTACCTTTGAGCACTGAATTAAAAAGTTAACAAACGCACTAGTTGTCCCTACAGTTTTCGATGGTTGCCCTCGATTTCTCCTGAATCCCATCATCAGATTCTGACCTGGTGAAATTGGGACCACCTCAGCAGTGAACTCTATTCAACAAAAAGCAGATTTGAAATTCGTCTATAATTGACGAAATATCGGTGAACATACATAAAACATTGAGAACTTCCTTTTTTTTAAGTCGGATCTATCAATCTAAGTGTAAAGTTCTCATCAATACAAATCAATCAAGCCCAAACACAAGGTAGCTGCAGTAAATTGTTAAGGAATGCCCTCGACTGTCTTTCGACTCTATCATCAGATCGACTGCAGACCTTCATTAAAATGTAGAACATTAAAGCACTTAATTAAAAAGTTAACAAGCGCACTAGTTGTCCCTACAATTTTCGGTGGTTGCCCTCGTTTTCTCCTGGATCCATCATCACATCCTGACTTGGTGAAAATGGGACCACCTCAGAAGTAAACCCTATTTAACAAAAAAAGAAATTTTGAAATCCGTCTATAATTGACGGAAATATCGCTTAACATACATAAAAAAAAATACGTACAGACGAATTGAGAACCTCCTCCTTTTTTTGAAGTCGGTTAAAAAGAAATAAACCAATGTTAGAGTGACATTTTCCACAACGTCTAATTAAGCTTAAGCTGCTATGGAATCTTCACAACTAATACTACTATTTATATTTTTTAAACTAGCTGATATCGCACAGGGACTTAATTTCTGCCCTATTCTAAGACTTAGTTTACACAACACAAAGAATGTATAAATGCACTCATAAGTATATTATAACGTAGAAAACCACTATTATTTATTTGTATAAACAAAATGTACCTATGTTCCTAATAAGTCCCAACTCAAATAAATATTGTGGGATATTTATCACTTCAAAAACTCTGAACTTTTCTATATCTGGATATTGGTAACTGTACCTAATAGCTATCTAAACACAGTGTTTAGAAACAGTTTCAAATAGCATTTAGCATTACAAATAGCCATAGATATTTATTAGCAACCTGTATGTCAAAACTACTTTTGTAAACAGAAGCAAAAAAATGAAACAGTTACTATCATTATTAGTTACTACTCAATTAGCAACTCAAGTTCATTGTGCCTTGTTTATGGTGCAGCTGATATTAGACTATTAAGTTTTTAGGGTTCTGTACCCAAAAGGTAAAAATGCGACCCCTTTTTTTTGTTTAACGTGAGGGAAAATCCTTATGGATGTTCTCTATGGATCCATGGATGGATGACTCCTACCGACTAAAAAACCTCACGTCACGCCCAACAGCCTGTGGTTGGCAGCCCCGGGGAAGCCCTCGGAAGGATGTCCCAGAACAAAATGAGACCCCTATCACTGAGACTCAGCTATATGACGCTTGACTGCCTTTGTGGCGTAGTCGGTAGTGATACCACCTGCGGTGCTGGAAGTCCTGGGTTCGATTCCTTGGTCGGTCCAAATATTTGTGTGGTCCACTAATGTTTGTTTCGGAGTTTGGGTGCTTTCTATGTATAATATGTATTTAGAAATATATATGTAATTTATATCAGTCGTCTAGATCCCATAGCACAAGCTTATATTAGCTTAATTTGGGCCAGATGATGTTGTGTGTAAATGTCCACAATTTTTTTTATATGTCTGAATGTCTGTCACTAAGCTGTATCTCGCATGTGAACCGTGATAACTAGCTGGACAACTGAAATTTTCACAGAAGTGAAAATAATGAAGCGGGGATCCTATGCAATGAAAATCAATTTTTTGACGATTTTTGGTAACTACGGAACTCTCCGTGCCCGAGTCCGACTCGAAATTGGCAGATTTTTTATTATTAATAATACGATGACCGCACTTTTTATTAGCATTGATTAGATCCAATCGTGCCTAATCAATTTAATCATAGACTTAAAATCTTAGCGGTATTTTTACAATGTTTATAAATAAATAATGAACTAATATTTGTTAGAAAAAAAATGGCTATATTGTGGGACGCTTTTGGATTTATACAATTGAATAATATACATCTACTAAATTAGAAACAGGAAAATTTGTGATTTTGTGTGTGTATGTTTGTAATAAATTAACTCAAAAACTACTGTGCCAATTTTAAAAATTCTTTCAACGTTGGAAAGTTACATTCACACTGAGTGACATAGACTTAATTTTATTCCCATGTTCCCACGGGAACGGGTGAAACCGTGTGACGTTTTTTAGTGTATAATAATTATAAATACATACCTACACGTTGTACCAAGAAATAACTCTGCAAATAAATTTTGTTCCTACTATGGATGACACTGCATCCGAGATATAAATAAATAAATAAATATTTGTGGACACTCACAGACAACATCATCTAGCCCAAATTAAGCTAATATAAGCTTGCGCTATGGGATCTAGACGACTGATATACATATCTACTTATAAGTATATTTCTAAATACATATTATACATAGAAAACTCCCAAACTCCGAAACAAACATTTGTGGATCACACAAATATTTGGACCGACCCAGGGAACGAACCCAGGACCTCCAGCGCCGCAGGCAGTATCACTACCGACTACGCCAGAGGCAGTCAATATGCTGGATTGTTGCATTTTTTAAATTTCTAAACGTATCTATTCTAACGTAGAACTTCAAACTGAGTTCACATAATATAACAGCATGATTTACCAATGTTTATACGAACATTGTATCGTAAAATGAATTTTCTATTACTAGGTACAACGTTTGTAACTAGGAACATAGTAACTACTCGTATCTATCAAGATCTACATAGTTTTTATTTCCCAACTAATATTTGTTCAAAACCAAGTTCATTAAAGTTCTTATAATGAACTCTAATTATGTAACATTTACATGCACATAATAGGCGATGTTTCGCGGCCTGCGGTTATCCTTTCGAGGGCGGACTCAGGACTCCCGGTCATAGGCAGATGGAAGGGCAATATGGTTTTAGTAGGTAGGAGATCGGCCTATCATCCATGAGGATTTCCACCAAATAAAAAAGGCGGGGTATCATCAATCATCATGTTACAACTTAAGGAAGCAGAGCAGATAATCAATGTCATGAAATAAATGGCATTATACATTGCTATAAACATGGGCATGGATTAAATGGTTCTACGAGATTCGTACCTAGTACAGGAGTAGCCCTGAGGCACATCAAGTGTTCAATGAAGTCCACAATAAAATACCCTTCGTCATGTCCTATATTCCTATATAATTCAGAGATAATGAACTAATTGAAGTACTTTCTGGATGTAGTATTGACGGTGAGGGTGGAAGACTAAGACTCTTGGTCGAATGAAACTAGTGAATGACTGAATCGGTTGGGTGACCATAAAAGCGATTTATACATTTATCAATACTGTCATTTTATGTACCTATTTCAAGATTAAACCTTGCTATTGTAGAAAATACAATCTAAACATTTCAAATCCGTATCCATGGTCTAAGTAAAAATATCACGCATCTTACGTGACTGACTACATGTTTTTATTCATTTTAATCTGCCAAGTAAGTTCAGCAGTCGGCACTTTACGTGTCAATTTTGCCAAAATGACATGACCTCACACCTGACCTCATTACTTAACCTCAAAAACTTACTTCACACCTAACCTAACGTCATGTTTCTAATATAATATTATCCGGCGGCGAACAATTATACAACAAAGTGTTATTGTTAAATACTGAGCTTAATTTGAGACGAGAAATAAAAACAAGCACTTCTTGTTGAACAAGTTCGTTTTGCACTCGAAGAACAAAACATCCTCGTTTAGTACATGTCGATAGGGATCTGTGAGTAATTATATCTGGGGATTTTAATGCTGGTCAGTGACCGTGTCGTGAGTCAACAAAGCATCTTTTGATTAACAAATGGATCAGAAGTCAAGGACAGTCATTTTTTTGAGGAATCCGGAATTTAAGAAGTCTAAAATAAACTCTTGATCAAAATTATCTGGTAAGGTATCAAAAAGACATCCTTATGTCAATGTTTAAGGCTACCTAAACTTCCATACACCAAATGCACTGATATAATCAGTGCAGTCTTACCAGTTCAGTAGCCCTGATCCCTGCGGCTCATACCTCACTGAGTACATGAAGCTAATCCGAAAATAATACCATATTATGGTAGCAATGTCTCAGATTCATTGATACGATAAAATTCAGCCATATCCATAACAAATACGATAATACCATACCATTTTTTACATAAATTACAACTAGATGATTTCGTTATTGAAACAAAAATTTTTAAAATTGGCTTAAATGAGGCGTTTGATATACCTTAACATAATAAGACGAAGGGAAAAGCGTAACTGTAAGTATATTTTGTGAAGTGACAGAAAGAATAAAATTATCTTAGTTGTAAGACTATGAACGTAGTAGGTGACAAAGATAATAATAATATAAAAGTATTACATAGTAGTACGTATCCAGTCCTACGTCGGCAAAGTATACAGTCAAAGCTGGGCTCGGTCCCAAGGACAGATATGTCGCGTTTTGCAGCCAAAAAAGGGCACCATGTGAGTGCTAATACTCATGGGGGGTCTTTATGAAAAAAATCAGAACATGGAATCAGAGACTTGTCTGTCAGTTGTCAGCTTACAAGTAAGATTTTAAGTTAGTTCTTTTATACCATGGAGTTATTCGATCCAATACTACATTTGCCAATTTGGTTCTTTATACGAAAACCGTGGTTTTTAAGGATTTACCTACCCAGAATCTATCAACTAAGATATTCTTATCAAATCTTTAGCAGCAAGTTAAATCGTTTGTAACAAATTAACAACCTTTTTTATTGTAGGTACTAGTTAGTACCTACAAAATTAAATATTCCTCAACAAGTGTTGCGTATTTGTTTTTTCTTAATAAGTTGTTCTACTTATCTAAACGAATTTAATAGTATTGTACAGTCACGTTAATAATCTGATTTAAAAATAAATAGTAAAATTGTTACAGTGTAATTTAACATTGATAGTGTTAAGTACATTATTGCCATTTTATATTTGGTCAAAACTGTACCTACTGTAGTTTTTATGAGACTATTATTTCTGTTCCTGAACATAATAGCATAACGGTGTTAATACATTGTTAGCATCAATAATATAGAGTCGATGATCTTGTTCAAATTGCCTAGCGACTGATTCTTTCATAGCGCTTTGATTCGATACAACAGGTGACAACATTATGTATATACCGTTCTATATGTTCGAACAAAAAGTTTTTGGTAGCTCAGTGAGGTATTAAACTCGAGAAGATGCAAAGAGGATAGTTATCAGTGACTGTGCATTAGCATTACAAAGGCCTTGTTTTTTTTATTAATTTTAATGGCAACAAGAGCACCGATTTTCTCATTTCATGTGTAGCCAGATACGTGTCATTTTGAGTCGCTCAAGGAATACGGTTTATTATTATGATTAATCACATAAACCAAATGACAGTTCTGCCAGTGGCACTCGGGCGACAACTACCGAGTAAACCTGACTGTCATCTATATTGTTACTTAAAACTAAAACGTAATAATTAATCAGTATTCGTCGTGGTTGTTCATTCATCTTCTTCAGAAGCACTTTCAAGTGTAAGGCTAATATCACGTTATTATGCCTCTTCAACCTTTAAGTGAATCATTGTGCAGTATTGTTACCGTTAAACTGTGATATAGATTGTAATCTCGATGACAAAGAGTTATGGTAGTAAGCATGAAGTCATGACCACTCCTTTGACATGCCCCTTTCTTCATTAATTTGCATACTGCTACAGTTACTGTACCTATCTTACTGGGTGTCACGTTATGGAATGTCCATACCTCGCATATTATTGGATGTCCATCTTAATTATTTCGTCCTCTTCACAAGAAGGTGGAACAGTCAACTTCTCGACAATTTTTTTTTTTTCGAAAATTTTTTCTCCAATATACACAATTTTTTTTCATTTGTTTTCATGTAATATGGTAGAGTTATAAGGCTTCCAATTTAGGAATGACATTAGCGTACATCACATAAATATGATACTTATCGAACAGTGAGTGGTCAGGCAGGATACAAGAACCTCCCCGTTTTTGTTCCTCATAATAACAATTAACAGTTGTTCCGTTGTCGTGTTTATGTTTTTCCACAAATTTTCTTCTGCGTTTTCACCGACTTCTTCTGCTCGCTAGTCTCTTCCCTAGCCAATGGAGTGGAAGTCTGGAGTAGGAGTCATGATCATGATCATTAGTAGGAGTGCTGAGCATTTTGAAATTCAGACCAGTCGATATTTCCAACAATAGCGTACCTCGGGATGCAAAATGGATATATAACATTATATGAGACAGTTTAAATATCGGGAAAAAATTGTACCTATAGGCTTTGATTATATACACGAAAAATTCAGCAAAATTTTATGATCGTAATACCTATGTATTACGATCATAAAATTTTGCTGAATTTGTCGATAGGTATAATAAAAATTTGACCAATCTGCACCCAACGGTAAATCTATGATGATAGAGTTACTTTCTTTAAGTTATAGAGAATGTTGTACAGAAATTTGCTGCTGGTTTCCTGTTTAAATTTTACTTTTATATATTTTTTTTGGATAATTTTCAGCTCTTGCGGTCGTAGTAACTTAAAATTTATTTAACTTTTTAAATAATTAATTAGGAAAGAAATCCAAAACAACATCATTTAAAAGAAATACGTATAGTAAAACTAACTAAAAGACCGAACGGGTAAAATTTATTATCGATATTGATACCGGTATCTCACCGGTATCAATACTTTAATAGTGCCCAAGAACTCAGCTCGTTAAAGTAATAGCTCTATGCGTTCTGAATAATACGTAGTATCTCTATAAAATAATGATTTTGTGGGAGATCACCGGATTCTTGGCGTTAAACTTGAAATAATAGGTACCTACCTACTTGGCTTTGTTGCCAAATGGGCCGAGAGATTACGGTGTACAAATTTCAATAAGTAGGATGACTGAACAATCACTGTTTTCGCTACATTTAAACAGTTTTATCAGTTTTTTTTTCCAAGAATAGGGTGCTGGATATCCAGGACACCAGTGGTACCTACGACCACCACGACCGAAAAAACCATTAAACCTTAGGGGTCGTCCATTAATCGCGTGAGGTTTTTTTGGGCATTTTTTGGACCCCCCCTCCCCCTTGGTGATATTTGGTGAGTTTTCAGATTACCCCTCCCCCCCCCGGGCCGAATCACGTGTATTTTTAGTTACTAATTTTTTTTTTTAATTTTCTACATAAAAGTCTCTATTGTTATAATCTATCCATACTTCTATACGAATACTAGCTAATCCGCGCAACTTCGTTTGCGTCACATAATAGAGACAGATATGGCATTAATATTTTAATTTAACATATTTCCCGTTGCATTTACTACCGTCGTGTTTCTAAATAATATTCATTATTTTGGAGATAATAAGGAAGGTGTCAGTTTGTCAAGCTTAAAATCTTACGTTGGTTTGATCGCACATGGCTAAATGGCAGAAAATTTTTGAATAAAAGTACAATAATCAAGGTTGATTTTCCATGCGATCATTATGCTTGGTCACGACTATCGATATCCACGTGGACTGAACTGCGTTTTTTTTGTTACGGGGGGAATGCGGTTTGGCACCATCAACCTAGCTGCACGGGCAGCCGGGACGATATGTAGGGCTCAAGGTCCCGAAAAGGAGCCGGCCTACCCACTAAACCCCGCGGTGTCCCTCCTCACCCTACAGCCGGAATCGACATCCAAAGATTATTCACGTCGGCCCGGCCCAGCCGGGGGCTCCTAACACTTTCGGGGTTCTCGCCCGCATCGCACCGCTATCGAACGCTTCTCTGGAAGCAGAGAGGGTAGAGAGCTGTGAGCGGGTGGGCTCTGAAGGCATATTCGGAACAAGGAGAGGAGCCTACCCTCAAATGATCATCGGTGGACCGGGTCATAGCTGCGTGCATCGGCTAGTCTAATATGTATAACTTATAATAAAGCTATAAAGAGTCGAAAATCTGTACGTCGAATATATTTGGTAATTATTTTCCAAGATATTTTTTTTTACTAGACATTCTATCTATGTAACTTCCATTAGGTACATCCGATACTGAAGCTAAAATACCTAGTTTGTTTTTTACGTCTTTCTGTATCACGCCAAAACTATGGATAGTACCATTTTAAATACTGACATAATTTGAGATTATTATTGATCGGATTGATGCCGATATTCTGCGCGGTTCCTTTGGGAGACACGATGAAAAACAAAATGATTTGAACGAAATGATCAACGCATAGGTATTCCGATTTCAATTAATTTCTGATGGAAGAAAGGAATTAAGTGCTTTATGAATTATTGCATACAAGTTTTAATATTGTAGGTTTTGTTGTTCAGAAATAACAGTGATCTCAAATTAAAGTTGTTGTTTGAAATAAATACACGTGATATCTCACTACACCCCCCACCCCCCCTGGTGATGTTTCGTGATTTTTGTCAGACCCCCTCCCCCCCCTTTCGAGCCTCACGTGATTAATGGACGACCTCTTAACTCTGTACCAAATTTCAGCTCTCTGAGTTTATGGGAAGTAATAGTTCTATTTTGATAATCATGAGTGAATGAGTGTCATAAATGCAAAACTTTGCTTTCGCTTAACTCCGAAACTAAATGACCTACAGACTTGAAATTTTGAATTTTAAGTAAGTGATTATAGCTTACTGGATAACGAAAATTTCTGCATTCTGGTCTATTCCAGAGGTTCTCAAATAGGGGCCTGAAAATGCGGCGAAATGGTTCCTGTAAAGGATGGTACGGCAGTGTTTGCTTCGCGCTCGACTTGGCTTAGCAAACACTGCCGTACCATCCTTTACTGGAACCATTTCGCCTCATTTTCAGGCCCCTATTTTCAGGTTCATAAACCAAGTGATTCGGGTGGGTGCAGTATCAAAAGGGCTTTAAATTTATTTATCAGAACACGTGTTCTGTGGAAATCGTACCACTCTTGTGTTAGTATGTATTTCGGCTCTGGCACTGTAGCAAGCGATTTTGACTTGACATAAGTCAACATTACTTCTCGCCCCCATTAGGTCATATGTTCTTTCGATGTACTGAAGGGAAGAGAGACCACAGAAGGTGATGACGCAATAAAGGAACTGTTGTTTTTGTTATTATAGTTAAAGATAAATAATAATTATGGATGTTCAGTAAAAAATATTGAGGCCACGCTCTAGCTCAGCTAATATAGCCTGGCATGGAGGTTTTTTCTGTAACATTGTTTCATCATTCCATCACATTTATTCCCAGAAAAGTACTGGAGTGATGTCATTAAAATCCAAATTCAAAATCCTTTTGAACTACTCGCTGTCATAACTAAGTCTTCTTTGGAATATTTTTAAGAACTGAATAGAAGATCAATGGGAAAATAGACAAAATTGTTCGTAATGAAGTGTTGAAGTGGCTGGGCAGTGAACCCTTGATTTCGGAGTGCAAGTCTGATACGTAACTTTTCTTCTTTAACCTACACCTACACAAATTACAAGTACAATGATCATGAACTATTCTGATCTATATTCGTGTCTAAAACATTCACAAAATTACATACATACAGTGATCGGATTTAGATCTTGAAAATGAGGCATTGTGTATCAATTGAGTCGATAGATTTGGAACATGATAAGTACCATGTATAAGACGGTTTACGTATTTTGCATAAATGAATGTCATGAAGTAACGGTAAAAACGTGGTTACCGATTTCGAATCTATGATTCTGGCAATGAGCTTAAAACAGACTTAACATGTTCCTATAGTATAAATGTACGACAGTAGACAAAGATAGGAAAAAGTGGGCAAAAAAACGAGGGTCTCAATAGACACACTCGCGGTAGATAATATGCCTAATGGGTGATGGGGTTTATAGATAATAGGGAAATATAGAAAAGAAAATATAAGGTTTGACTTTTTTGAAAGAAAAAGAAGATTTGTTGTCAATAATATTCTGAAGTGAATCCCACTACGGAATCAAACAAACCGTGTAATTGTGATACCTGCTAAGTAAGGTTACTGTTTTGCTCCAATTGTTAAAAACAAGCCTTGTGTTGTACAAAATTCTGTGAATAGGATTTCTAGATTATGTTAAACAATGTTAAATCGTGTTAAGGTCTTAATGAATTGAATACACATTGTTATTATGTCTTTGATTAGGCTTGAAGATTTATGAACAATAACTAGAGACACGGGTCTCGAAATGATATTACTGTCGAGATTTTTATACCTATTAAGTAATGCAGGTAGTCAGAGCAAAAAATACAGAAATTCTGTCATCTATCATTCTGTACCATGTCTAAACCATTTGCTACCAACTTGAGTTCAAACGCGGTATCAATCCATATTTATAAATTAAAAATTTACCTTCTAAGAATTGGTTCCAAAATTGAGCATTAGTAAATGTCAGCACAACCTACTTAAATGAGACTAAAAGATAGTGGTCATTCCTGATGCATGCTTTTCCTGAACGCCGACTTTCTGATGATATATGATAAAATTTTTCAGATGCAATCATTTAATGCAGTACGATTGTGGTTGAATTCTTTTCAATCGTCGATTGCAGCTTATATCTCATAAAAAGTGCACCAAGTAGTTGAGGTTTTATAACAAATTTGATTGACATTTCATGCGTAAAATCCCTTAACTTCTTTTATGCATTGCACTTTTGAAGGCACCATTAGTGTCCAAGATTATAAAGGCCAAATCCTTATATCGATACTTCACCATCACAAAGGGGGAAAAGCTTTGACATTACAGAGTTGATAAGGATGCCATTGTATTAGGTATTTTAGGAGATATTTTTTCTGTTTTCTTGAGGTGTGATCGCGTGCTGTTATTGTTGCAAGCCGGGTCCGATCATTATTGTAATCATATATAATTATGTGCATTCCATGTTTGACATCTCCTAAAACCCGTTTAATAAACTGACTGACAAGTACGTACCTACTACGCAATAGTAAATTATTATAAAATTTGAACAGAAGATAGAGCGTACTTACACATTCAATATTTTGCGGTATGAAAAGTGGTAAAACAAAGAATTAAGTAGCAAAAAACCATACGACTTCGTGTTTATACAAATGTCGTTTGGATATCTTCACATAATTTCTTTTGTCTGTCGTCGATAGGATCTTACTAATATTATAACGGCGAAAGTTTGTGAGTGTGGATGTTTGTTACTCTTTCACGCTCAAACGACTGAACGGACCTGGCTTAAACTTGGTAAGTACAGGGATAGATTATGGCCTGAAATAACACATAGGCCACTTTTTATTCCGGAAATAAGTTCCCACGGGAAGCGGGAACGGGAACAAAATGACACGGGCGAAGCTCCTGGCATCAGCTAGTTTTTTAATATATTACTAACTGTGAGCATAAGTTTATACTTATATCCCTTGTGAGCACTTCAATATTATTCAATTGCAATGTATTCGATATTACAGAAAACCACACAATGTAAAAACAACAATACACATTACGAACAAAACGATGCTCATCCTAGGCCCAGCCACAGGTTCAATGCAACTCGGAATCGAACTGGTTTATATTGACGAACTATTATTATACGCTACAACTCTGGCACACAAAGGTACGGTTTGCAGCTAAATTGCAGGATAAACTAAAATGTGTGGCAGTGTTATGTTATAAGTATGCTGACAGTTGTTTTGGAGTTCAATTTAAAACCGAGGGATTCGCCCTTTAATATCTTAGAAATTATTGGTCCTCAATAGGTACTACTATTTGCGGGAAAGAGAAAATTTATATTATTTTTGAAAAGCAATTACTGTGCTAACTGATCATAAACTTTAAATATGGAAAAAGAAGGTTGGTTCCGAGTAGGTTTCGGTGGTCGGTGGTTAAGGCGCCCGCACGGTTTGCAAGAAGATGCAGGTTCGAATCCTGCTCGAAACCAATTCTTTTTCCACATTTAAAATTTTCGAAAAAAAATTATGTTTGTAATTATTTTATTTATCCAAAATGTTAAATGACTTTTTATGATTGTTTTTAAAGTAAGTAGCAACCCGAAATCAATAGGTCACGATGAAAAAAATTCTTTGAGTTTTGTCTATCTGTTTGTCTGCCTGTATTTTGAAAGCGTGAGCCGAATATAAAAAAATAGGCTGAAATTTTCAGTTTTTATACCAATTTCATGGAGATTGCTTAGTAAAATTATATTTTGTACGTGCGAATCCGCGAGCATCCTCCGAAATATTCTCTACCACGGCAATATCTGTGGCAGGGAATCTTTTTGAAATTTGAATCAGTATCTATATGCTTGAAGAACTTTTGATACTGACGGTACGTGTTAAAATTGCACTTACGCTCGCTATAACAAAAAATAAAGTAACAATTCTATACAGAAATGCATTATATTTTCTGCCTGTCTGTAGGTACTTATTAAAAACAATTCAAAGAAAATAACGGCGACAGATAAAACCTGAAACGGATTTCTGTGACGCATAACAGGTGACCATTTTACAAGCTTTGATTATGTGTAAATACCTACCCACAACGGGTTTGATACTGTATCTCAACAGTCATAAAATCGACAATTAAAACATCAACACCGTAAGACCAACGATTCAAAATCTCAACACTTCAGAATGTCAGCAGCTTAGTAGGTCAATAGTTCACAATATCAAAGCTAAAAATCTCAACATGAAAAAATTTGGTTGTTACTTAGTGGAAGTGATACAGATATACATACATATGGTCACGCCTTAATCCTTGAAAATTATTTTCCCACATTTCACCTTTTTAGGATTTATCCCACGTAATAGGTGATGACCCGTATTGCCGTGTTGAGATGGACAGGTGCAGGTTGTGACTGCCTGCTGTTGAAATTTTTCAAGAAGCCTAAAAAGACCCTCAACTTGGCTTAACCTCTGCCATTTACTGGCAACCGTGACCAACGACTTAACGTACCTTTCAAAGCACGGAAACGCTCAAATAACTGTCACAAAGTTGTCACATGGACGGTCACCCATCCAAGGACTAGCCATAGTGAAAGTTGCTTACTACAGTGATCGTTTACAGAACACTGAGTTCGCGGGGCCATGAGTGCAGGAAGTGATACAGATATACATATTTTAATATAGGTAAATAAAATTCATGTTTAGTTATCTATTAATAGGCCAGATGGTGGTGTAAGTATAAAATAAGCAGTCAGTAAATCTATCATTACCTATACATATATGTAGTTTCGAATTACGATGCTTGTTCATAGGTTTGAATCAATATAGTACAGGAAACATCAATTACTTACACATATATATTATTACTAGCTGACCCGCGCAACTTCGTTTGCGCCACATTAGAGAGAGTATTACCTGTTCCCGTCGCATTTACTCCCGTCTCGTTGCGTTTACTCCCGTAGCGTCTCTTCAATACTACGTGAGAGAGAGAAAGGTTCCTCGTCGCGTGTATTCCCGTCGCATTATTTTTAAGAACAATTTTGTTTATGAAAGAGGTATCCCGTGGCATTATTGTGGAAAAAAAATGATTGCCATTAAAATGGTTATTGTGCACCAACCCAAAGATAAACATGCTATCGCGCAATTTTTTTTAGAACTTAAAAAAAAAAACAATTTTGTAGTAAGTACATATTTTTTACATAACTACAAATATTTACGCAGCACACGCAACGAAGCTCTCAAAAGGAATAACTTTTTCCCCGTTTTTGAAACATTTACTATTACTGCTCCGCTCCTATTCGTTGTAGCGTGATGCTATATAGCCTATGACACTCCACAATAACGTAGCTTTCTATTGGTGAAAGAATTTTTCAAATCGGACCAGTAGATCCCGAGATTACCCCTTACAATTTAACAAACACACAAACTTTACTTCTTTATAATATTAAATAATATATAATATAATAATAATAAAGATAAGTAAATAAATAAAAATCAATCAATACATATAATAAAATCGTAACAGGTCGGTGTCTGTACATGGAAGATAAATAAGAAAAAATATTATAGGGGGGCTTTATGAACGCAGTAGAACCCAAAACAATGATTTTTAGAATTTTTGTCTGTTTGTCTGTATGTCTGTATGTCTGTATATCTGTTTGTCTGTACGGTTGTGCACGCTAATCTCAGTAACCGCTCAACCGATTGCAATGCGGTTTTTTTTATTGTGTTGAGGTTTGCTCCAGTTAACATATAGCGTTAATTGTAGGGGTTTCTTTGAATGTGAGTGAACCTAAACTGGCGTGTTGGCTTAATCATAAATCTTCTTTTTAATTTAAGCTCTTTTATGATTAAGCAAACAGGGCAGTTTCAGACGCTGCTCGATGACTCTGATGAAGAAATACCTTTCCTTTCATACACCTTATGTGACGTAAACGAAGTTGCGGGCTCAGCTAGTTGTAAATAAAATTTCTTTAATAGAATAGGAAAAATAACATGTATGTATTATTTTCGAGGATTAAGGCGTGACCATATGTATGTATATCTGTATCACTTCCACTAAGTAACAACCAAATTTTTTCATGTTGAGATTTTTAACTTTGATATTGTGAACTATTGACCTACTAAGCTGCTGACATTCTGAAGTGTTGAGATTTTGAATCGTTGGTCTTACGGTGTTGATGTTTTAATTGTCGATTTTATGACTGTTGAGATACAGTATCAAACCCCACTAAAACATATGTGTCTTACACATGTGACTAAACAGAGAAAATTAGAATCGAAGGAAACATTAAAACAATAATAAAAAGTCCTCTGCCTGCCAGTAAATTGACCATAAACCTACTCTTAGGCGGGTCGCTCACTGGTAAGTCGAGGCGCGGTAGCGGCGGCGTCGCGGCGCGGCGGCGCGTGAACGTTAAGTAGAGTCGAGGCGCGGGCGGCTATGCTTCCTTTACACATTCCAATTTATTCACCATGTCGTCGTCAGAAGATGAAGACGCGCTTGCACTCATACAAGTTATTAGTTTAAATAGAAGAAGATTTTGGCAACATCCATATTTGAAACACTGTGACATAAGAGGAACATTCAGAGCTACACGTGACTTAAGAAAGTATCCCGAAAAGTTTAAAAAGTTTTATGGAATGTCACATGGTACCTTTTGTTTACTTCCTGTTGCTATAATCAGATCTTGTTTGATCATAAATACACGGATTCATTCGTACAATTTCAATAAAGTTTACGTTAGTTTTAAAATCGTCACGCATTTTTGAAGAGTGTAAACAGGTCTACGCACGAAACAAAATGACAAAATGGCGACGTAGTCGCGGCGCGGTCGAGCGCATTAGCCCCACCCCGCCTCCGCCTCGACTCCACATCGCCCGTGACGCGACTCTAGTGTGTGAGCGCACTCCCATGTATTGGCAGGAAACGTAGAAGCGGCGCGCCGCTTATGCGCCCGTGCTTCGACGCCGCCTCGACTCCAGTTCGTGTGGGCGACCCCCCTTAGCCTTTCTAAGAGTAAAACTTGTAAGTGTCTTGAATGAAACAGTAAACATCTCAGTTGGTAAAAACGCCCAGTACCCAACGATCAATTAAAGTAACAGCCTAATTGGTTTTATTTCACTAGGTATCTATAACTTGTTTTTAATGCATCAAGATTTCATTAATTACCCACCTATCTCTTCTCCAGACAATTCCAGACGTATTGCATATTATTTATGTAGGTATTTATTCTTATCTTAAAATATGCTAAACCACTTACAGTGTTTACATACGTCATCTAGTTATTTTAACAACAAGTTTAATAAATGCACATATTGTAAGTGAAATTATCGCAAGTTTGTCGACTGTCCACTTGTCCAGTACCTAACTAAAGGTGTGGTTCCGAACAAACGACCTTGAAATTGCCCATCTCATTTGCATCAACTGTTGGACGAAAACTAATGTTGAAATGTGGGCGTAAGTAAAATATGCATCTGCCTATCTCTTCGGGGATACAGACGTGTATAAAATAATTTAAGCCACAGGAATGTACATTCAGCAAAATAGATCGGTTTGCCTGCCACACCGCAAAATGCTTGGTAGCTTAATGGGTTCATTAACATTATTATGGGGTGATTTGCAAACCGATCAATTTTATTGTGTGTTTATTTTTAATGTTGGAGTGAGGTTTTATCTCATACTACGGGTTGCCGGAGGCCTTATCTTAAAACACAGGCTCTAGGATAGTTGAGTGGAATTTTGCACATCCTAAAAAGGGTACCTTTCGAGAGAAGTCTTGGTGTCGAAGTGAATTTGGAGAAAAGTAATGTCTTAAACAAACATTATCAGTAGGACTTCGATCAAATATTTGATTGAAACAATGAATACATCACGCCGAGATCAACACTGAAGCATCGATGCTTAAAGTTTTTCAAGAATCCTACCTGGTTATCTAACTTGACAAAAGGAACTAGGAAAAAAGGAATCCATAATGTGTATATAAGGTAATTATGTCAAACTCGTACCGGTTAAACGTCTTCTACCTGTGTCTTGGAAAAATCTCTCGTACAGGACTTCTTTAGGACTCAGAAGACTCGACCTATTGAGGGACAAAGTAGTCCGAGGGAGGCGCACACAAAAACACACTGCGATGCTGCACTCCAAGAGGTTTAATGGATTGATAGAACACAGTCGTATAGTTGCTGCTTAGTCAGCCAAATCGTTCCATAGGATGAATGTCCTCCTGGGTCATCCTTCCGAGGGTTTACCAGGGGCTCCCAGCCATAGGCTGTTGGGCGTTACGTGAGGTTTTTTAGTCGGTAGGAGTCCGGCATAGGTTCCATGATGGATTTTTCCTTAAGTTAAAAAAAAATAGGATGAATGTCCCAATTTATTTCAACCAGTAGGGCTAAAAGGGTATTGGCCGGTTACGAAGTAGGCGTCCAATTTGCGACATTTTGGGCACACATTTCATTATTCGTACAGTTATACACGGTGGTAGGCGGACCATACCCGCCTTCAATTAAAATATACATTGCTTTATAACGGTGGATAAATTTATCGCATAAAGTGAAAAAAAATGACCTTATTCGGTCCGCTATTCGAACCTGTTTTAATATTGTTATTGTTCTTGTTATTGAATTTATTAGCCATACTTAATGTATGCGATGAATTAATAATGCTATTTTAATGTAAATTACTAAACGAATGTTAAACTAAGTCTGATCTTAAATTATTTTCTGCACTCTTATTTAACTAAAATTTCGAAAACTTTTCGTGAAATCCATATCAACGGGAACGAATCTCTTCTATGTCACCAATGTGGAGACGCGAGCTGGAACAAAATGTGCAAGAGAAAAGTAAAATAAAGAATAAACATAGAGATAAATACTACGAGAACCTCGAAAACCATGTCAGTTTTTTTTTTTTTTTTATACCACTAAGGTGGCAGACAAGCATACGGCCCACCAGGAGGACTGGTGGTCACCGCAGCCTATGAACGTTTGCAACACCAGAGGCGCCACACTCGCGCTGCCGACCCTGTAAAAACCTTCTTAGACCCCTTTTGAAGAACCCCATACTGTAGGCGTTTGGGAAAACCGAGGCAGGAAGATCATTCCACAACCTAAGCGTGCGCGGAAGAAATCCAAAAAATCAGTTATGAATCCCAAGTCTAATACCAACTTCTCCACAAAAAAAAATCACAAAAAATGTCTCTTCGTATAATACACCTAGACCACAGTGTAAAGATAGGTCAGGACGAACTAGTTGAGCCACAATAGATATACATATGTGTTGATCACGTGTGACCTCAAAAGTTCTTGCCTTCTCCGGTCACCCGCCTTTGACATTTCGAAGTTCATGGACGTATGTGTGAATGAAAACGTACGTAAATCTGAACTTGACCGACAGTTTTGCGGAACGTCAATTTTGAATTCAAGCGGAAATGTAAGTAACCTTTTTGGTAAAAAATGTCTGTGGTAAATGAATAATATTAGTGAGTAGCGAAAAATTTTAAATCTGTGAATAGTGCAGTATAGAGAAAGCCTACATGCGGGATAACACTTGGACACTTCGGCGAGGCTTCACAGTGGTACTCAAAGTTTGCCGGGAATCCCTTGACATCTTTCCGAGGAGTCAAACTCAATCTCAAAAAAACATTTATTTCGCATAAATGCTAATAGGTACATAGGCAAAATCAAAGTTAGTACCACCAGATCGGAACGCGGTCCGCTTGAGAAGAACCGCGGCAAGAAACTCGGCGGGCTTTTCTTTTTAAGGTAAGTCTAGTTATCAGGGATACCCGGTCCTAGACTGATAAGTATGTACCGTGGTGTGGTTTTGGTTTAGTTGGTTCGAGTCCAGCATGACATCTGTGGGGATTCCCACCCGTAAAAATAAAGAAAAAATCCCCTCTCAATTCACACCACCACAACACACTTGACAAGCCACTTGCTTGCAAAATTTACTTTATGCACGCGTAGTTAACTTCGGTACTAACACCTAACACTAGTTATGGGCTCCCGAGACGTGCAACAAGTGCAAAGAAATCACGCACAATGAAGCAACTTTCATTCATATTTATCAGTATAATTGACCGTGTCGGGAGTCCATTATTATACTACACTTAGTATTATTATTACACTTGTTATCTCATACCAAATACCTCTATTATTACAGATTAATAAACGCTCTTGAACAAATTCTCGTAATATTAATACCAAAGCAAAAATTAAATGATTATGTACATACTACTGTAAGAGCGTTATCTATCTTTCAATAAAAAATATTTGGAACTGTTTCTTGCAATCATAATAAATGAGTGTGAGTCATGACGGAATTATTAATTCAGTTTTGGACTTATAGATGAGTAGGTATAATTATTATGCTATAAGATTAGGTTTCTAGGGGTCAAGTACCTATATGCAAACGGCATGTCTTTTGTCAAATAATTATGCAAGTTTGTTATCAGTAAAGAAAGTGAAAGTATAAAACTTTTTTACATACATAAGCTACAGACTACAGAGGTCGCAAACAATAAGTAGGTACTACCCGTTCGCTCTAACTTTGCCGCTGGCGTAGAGGCGTATACCCGAATTGTTAATTAGACGAAGTAAATTGACAGTAGCTAATGTCACTTCGTCATAGAAAACAAGCAACATTGTATAAAGATTGCAACATTAGTTGCTGTCAATTTACTTCGTCTAATTAAAAATTCGACTTTAGTATAGAGCCGAGCGGCAAAGTTAGAGCGAACGAGCAGTACCACCATGTGCATCCATCGGTTTCTGGTAAAAAGTGGTCACGGTAGTAAATGGACTGTCCTATCTATGTATCACGCCTTTCATCCCCGAAGGGGTAGGCAGAGGTATAGTATACCTTTTAGAAATTGTCCCACGTAATAGGTGGGCATCCGTATTGCAGTATTAATATGGACAGGCGCAGGTTCTCTATGTAACTAACACAACTATTTAGATCCATGCAATAACTAAAAGGCTAGAACAAGGTAATTTCAATGAGTAACATTTGATGATTTATTGCACCTTAGAAACGTAGAGAAGAATTGTACCAAGTGTGGTTGTTTTAGGTAGGTACAGACGAATTTGAGAATTCATGGTCAATCCGAAACGAAATTGCTTTGCACCGAGAATTGACGCCATCTCTCGGATAACATTGGAAGTCAAGTATCTAGCGTTGCCGATTTTTAGGGTTCCGTACCCAAAGGGTAAAGAACGGGACCCTATTCATGAGACTTCGCTGTCCGTCTGTCTGTCTGTCCGTCAGGAGGCTGATCTCATGAACGGTGATAGCTTGAGAGTTGAAATTTTCACAGATTATTTGTTTTTGTTGCCGCTATAACAACAAATACTGAAAACAAAAACATAATAATATTTAAGGGGGGCTTCCATACAACAAACGTGTTTTTAGCGATTTTGTCTTATATATTCGGTAATAAGGTATCCTTCTCAATTTAAATACGTTAGTTAATTTGAACATTTCATCAAGATCATTCATTCCCTTTACACCATGCAAATTGAATGAATGCTTTAGGAGGTATAGCACAATCAAATGTTGCTCAATGAAATTAATTTCGTGTCGCCTTGATTGAACATTATACGGGTCACATACTAACTTAGATCATCTAATGGTGATATATGGTGATATATGGTCTAAGCATACTAACTTATTTTTTGACTTTCATCGTACATATTTTTTCTTTAAAAAGTGAACAACGCCTTCAGCAGATTACTTTAGGTAGGTGTAATATTTCAAAGATAGCTATTTCATAGGAAATAGCAAACAAATAGTCCATATTTTAGATTTTTCTCCAGTATAAACAATTTACGTACAAACACACAATTTATGTTGTAGACGTAGATATCGTGTTTATAATGACATCATTTTCAGAATATTGATGACATTATTTGATGTCATCAATATTCTGAAAAAGAAATTAAACATAGAGTTCACAAACTCTTTTTGAAATATATATTATACTGTACCTACCGTAGAGGATCTACTAGGATAGTTAATACTATAGAGCAACGCGAACTGTCTAAAGACGCGCCTTGTATAACACTATAGAGCAACGCGAACTGTCAGACGCGCGTTTTATAACACTGTAGAGCAACGCGAACTGTCTAAAGACGCGCGTTGTATAACACTATAGAGCAACGCGAACTGTCTAATGTGTAATAGGTAACTGTTAATAGATAATGAGGGCAACCAGTAGACGCTTGAAATACTCACAGAATATCATAAAAAAATAATAATTAAAACAAAATGGACCTTTACTAGGACATCCTTTCGAGAGCTTACCCGGGGCTCCCAACCGTAGTCTGTTGGCCGTTACGTGGGGTTTTTTTAGTCGGTAGGAGTCCGGCATATCATACATTAAGAATTTTCCATCTCGTTAAATAAAAAGTAAAAAGGGGGGCTCCCATGCATCAAATAGGTACGACTTTTTGTTGTTTTTTGGTACGGAACCCTCCGTGCGGGAGTCCGACTTGCACTTGGCCGGTTATTTTAATACCTTACACTACTGTCAAAATAGCAACTTATTAATCTTTTGAGTAATGTAAAATGTCATCTCGTACATTTTTGTGATTCTAAGGTGTCTATGCAAAATCATATTCGTGTAAAGTTGCGCCATCTAGTGGAGTTTTTTCTGAATTTGGACTCAAATGTGCATTGGATTATAGATCTTAAGGGGCCCATGCAATATTGGAGGTGACTGTACTTGCAGTTATTGCAACTATGGTGTAATGTGTGTGATTTGGAAAAACTGGTGTAGTACATGAACTGACTACGGAAATACCGTGTAATAAATTTAAGAAGTTTGTCATTACCTACTATTTAAAAAAACCATTTTTAAAAAGGTATAAGTAGGTAGGTAGGTATAAGTGTAAAAAAAGAACGTCAATGTGACACGTCGCGCAAGTATTATAGCTTCGACATAAGATCGTAAGGTTCACTGATTTAAACCAATACAGTTTGTTTCCCAAGTGAATCACTCTTAGTTCAGGAATTTAATTTGGCTCGTTGGACGGGTTATCGAATTTACTAGGAATATTTGACTCACCTGTCTAATATTAGGCAGCAATTAAAGAATAGTCAGGGTTATTGACATTTTGCCAACATTTTTAATTGAGAACTCATCAAAACGTTGTATCGACAATTTTATTATAACCTACTGTAGTCATTAAATTTTATTCAAAAGAAATGAGTAACTTTTTTACGTGTGTAAATTTCTCATGGATACTTTGAAGGACTTACCTACCTACCACAAATGGAAAACTCATGCATATACTTTTTTTGTCATACCTAGAAAGCCTCTGCTACGCACACTCTCGCATGACATGCAGTATGACAGTATGACAACATTTTAAGGGTTTTCACAAATTTGAGCATTGCCATAGTCTACCTAAAAACTTAGAAAGGTAAGTATTACTTGAAAAGCACCATAAATAGTTTTTTATAAGCTGCTAGCTGTGCTCCAACACCCTTTGCACCCCATAATCCCATGGTGGTATATTGAAAATTTTAACAATAACGTGAGATTTTTTCTAGTTCTTTTTGCACGCCATTTACAGATTCTTCATACAATACCACGAGACGTTCACTAATGACTTTATTGTAACTTATTTTTACGAAGGTTTTGCCTGATCCGTGACGCAATAATGAAGAGTTCTTAAGAAAAGGGTAAATTAATAAACATTTGTTTGATTACAAAAACGAGCATGAATTGTTGTCAATTCATTACAAACAATGGAAAAGATCCATAACAATCTTGTATCAAATTAATATTAATGAACTGTTTATTAAATAGCACCCGACCCCCTCCCCCCCCCCCCCCCAGTGTGGCCGCAGTGGTAGCCGTGGCGTAGGTCTCTTGGGAGTCCTGGGGTGTCCATCTGAGGGCTTACCCGGGGTTCCCTCCCAACCATAGGCTCTTGGGCAGGATACGTGAGGTTTTTTAGTAGGTAGGAGTCCGTCATAGAAACCACGAGGATTTACCCTAGGTAATACATACTTTAGGTAGGTTACCTTAAGTATGTAGGTACCTATAACCAAAGGTTAATAGGATTTGTCATGCAATGCCAGAATGTATCATTATAATTATGATAGTAAATAATATGAGCTTGGAGTTCTTGGTAGTTCAACAAGGTCAGTCAAAGAATAAGCTAATCGTTTTTAGTTTTTTTTTAACGGGATGAACAACCCGCCGAAGCTACAATCTGTCGGGAATTGGTACTTCTTCATGGCTATATGAACTGATAACTCCCTGAAACTTTGACCGCGCGGAATTTAGCCAATTCAGGCTAAGGTCAGGCGCGGCTTCTCTTTGGAGTTAGTTCGCGCGTATTAGAGCGCTCAGCTTCTCCCAAAATGGATAACGGTTTTCGCGCACCTATCAAAATTATTTACCTTATTATAAGAAGTCAAACAAATCTCACGTGTTACAGCCCTTAAGTATGTGACATTACGATACAGGTGATTATCGATTCGATGCCTCCAAGGAACACTCCTCTAACTCAAAATTTTGAAATTTTCGTTTTTTACCTTAATTTGCTTTAATATTATCTAAGGATTAAGCCCCCCAGTTTTTATAAAAAAATCATGAGAAACAAATAAGTTTTAAGATTTACAAAACTCTAAGTATATGTACTTCCAGCAATCATGGGGTAGACATGCCACTACCTCAATATAGCGGAGCGTATGCTGAGCGCACGGGCGGCGGCCCGCGACTGCCCGCGAGGTATATTCCACCAACTACGGTTGGTGGGATATACGCGCGCGCTCGTTTGTTTATCGTCGCTTTGGTGGTGAAGAGAGTCAAGCCACAATTTTACTCAAAATGAACTAAATATGCCACATGCATAGAAAAATGTTGTTTTTATGGTGGAGAATAGAGCTAACTGCCAAAATAGCTTGAGAATCTCGAAAATTGAGGTCACTTTATGGCCACCCGCTGTCTTTAATTTCACCAGACGGGGTTTTCCAAGCTGTTGGACTAAGACCTTGCAACCCCTGTTTTGCTCGATCACAGCCTCGACGACGCTGGTGCTATGTCGTCTGAGGTCACGTCGTATCAGCTAGTGGAGCCTTAGGTTCAAATCCCACTGATCTGACGAAGACGTGTGCAAAGATGGCATGTCTCATCTTATCCTCATAAGTTCAAGTCTCGGGCGAGAGCTTAGAGCACCTGTTATTGCTTTTTCCGGACAAAAACCTTCGGGACTACTGCTGCAGCGTCCTGACAATAACATCAACTATTTTTGGGGCTTCTTTTTAAAAAATGAGTTCATCAAGAAAAGCTTTTGAGACTCAAGAAAGTTGACAAGCCCCCGGTCATTCCTACGCCCCACTGCTAAGAGGCTGATTTTCATTTTGCCGCGTTTAGTACTACCACTATGGCATTAAAGCCCCCCATTACAACATTGTAGTGAGTCTTGGCATTACGGTCGGGGCATACACCTGGATCCCCTTCAGGAAGTACCTGTTGGTAAGACTTAGTATACTAAGGCGAAACACTGCTGATCTCCACAACGATGCTAACGATTTTCACCACAAAGTCGACACCACCCTCGGGAGAATGCCTTCCGTCACTTTCTCGAAAGTAAAACAGGTCCTCGCACAAACCCAGTATGTGCCGGTTTATGCGACCTAGTTCTACCTGGAGTTCCATGAGCCGCTCGTCCAGGCGCAGATTGGCTCCTTTGAACGTTGCCAGGGTTTGGTAAAGGGTTTCTTGCGAGTTTTCCTTCTCTACACCATGACCCCGTCCGTTAATTGGCAGGTGCACCACCGGCAGGTGAGGCTGGCTTGGACCCCGGGGACGCTGGTGGGGCCCCATCGCACCCAGGACTTTTGTAAGAAAGTTACAATTCCTACCTCTTGCCATGATTTTATATAAACCTTAATGCTTCAAGTGAGGATGTTGATGAAGGCCTATTATTAGTAAAGATTTTTAACAAATATCTATATCTTTTATTATTACTTTGTGCCTAGTTATTAATGAAGATAATTTTAGTTTTATGTAAATGAGGTCCTAACTGATACAAATTGCAAGCATTGATTCTAAATTTGAAAATTCTAAATAGGTCTATGACACTTATATCTTTTCACCACCATGTTTATTAATTAGGAATGTTCAAAAGATTTCAATAGTGAAAAGAGACAAGTGCAAATTTGCAATTAACCGAAAAACCCGTCTGCTAACAAAAGGTATTATTATAACTAAAAAACAAGGAACATGTTTACCTAATGCCACTCTTGTTAAAATCTTACTTACGGTTTGGAAGTTGTAGACTAATTATTATTTTTAGTTCAATCTCGACACTTAAATGCTCGTTATCTCGAAAATTGGTAAATGTGGCTTGACTATCTTCACCTCCAAAGCGACGATATACTGTGATTTACTATGTAAGAATATTCATTTCTAGAAGTTTTTAAGTTAAAAATAATTATTTTATTCGTACGTACTGTATGTTATTAAGAAATTTTTAATTATTAAAATAAATAAATATGTTTACAGTAAACTTTGTTTCCATTTATTTACATACATCTATAAAATAAAAATTAAAAGTATTATGTAAAATTCTAAGGTTTTCGTTGTTATCTACTAATACAAAACGTTAAGTCCGTACGCTTTATGAGTTACACTCCACTATATGATTATTAGCAGTTTGTTACACGGCGTAACATTTTCTTGTTATCCCAACTACAAAACTCCAACTAACATAAATTGATATAAATTGGTTTTATTGGCAGAAAATATTGGTTAAAAAACTGTAAATAAGTTACAAATTCGATTTTAGACGTTAGTTACTATGTGTATTTTATTCTTTCAAGGATTTTATTTATTATTCTGTATTATCTAATATTCCCTCATATATTCCTCCAACTATGAGTTAGTGGAATGTATCCTAATCTTGAACTTGATTTTTTTCGGTTACAATCCGCTAACTGGGGCTAACTCTAAAATTAAAAGGATTTACAATATACTATAAATGGGGTTTGAAGCAAGAGTAAATCACCTAGTAACATACAAAAAATCATGAATATATCTGCATTAATAAAGATTTTATCGAGTTTTTTCGTTCAAATGCTTCTCGTGTAAACCTATGAATTTGAAGTTAGAGGAGTGTTCCTTGGAGGCATCGGATTGTTTTCGCATTAACCATGTGTCTGCGTCCCGCATTGATATCAGCGAATCTTTCTACGTTCCAATACTTAGAACAATGTGGTTTTTACAGTTCCGTACCCAAACAGTAAAAATTGGACGTCTGTCTATCAGAGTGTACGTCACGAGACTGTACTGAACTTATATCTGTAATCGTAATTGCTAGAGAGCTGAAATTTTTACAGATGATGTATTTCTGTTGCCGCTATAACAACAATAAAATCAGAAACAAATGAATATTTAAGGGGGCTTCCATACAATAAACGAAATTTATCGCCATTTTTATAACGAACCCTCCGTGCTCTGGTTCGATTCGGCTGGCCGGATTTTTTACACACACACTCACATTAAGTAGGCAGGTATGTAGATATTTCTCTTGGATAACATTTTGTGAACAATTTAAATAACAAAGGATGCACACTTACGAGTATGACACAAATACTCAGTGCAGTGTTATTTAGGTTACTTTCATCGTTAACAGTTTTGTAAAATTTATAGTTGCCTGGTTATCAGTATAATCGTATTCTGAACATCAGCCGTAAGTAATATTTGTAGGCATTTCATTTTTATTGCAAGTGATCAACAAAACTATGTTCATAAATACGCATAGGTATACATAATGGTCACGCGATTTTCCCGAAAGGGTAGGCAGAGGCATTCCATACACCCAGTTTGCCATACATCCATATTTACTTTTCAGTAAACGTGAATAAGTATGTCACGATTATAGTTATTTCCTTGGAAGTTCGTATTGACGTTTTGGCTGAAGCAGTCGGGAAGTGAATCTCAAGATTGGATCATTTTTAACCGACTTCAAAAAAAGGAGGAGGTTCTCAATTCGTCTGTATGTATTTTTTTTTATGTATGTCAAGCGATATTTCCGTCAATTATAGACGGATTTCAAAATTTATTTTATTGTTGAATAGGGTTTACTCCTGAGTTGGTCCCATTTTCACCAGATCAGGATCTGATGATGGGATCCAGGAGAAAACGAGGGCAACCACCGAAAATTGTAGGGACAACTTGTGCACTCGTTAACTTTTTAATTAAGTGCTTTAATGTTCTACACTATAATGAAGGTCTGGAGTCGACCTGATGATAGAGTCGAAAGACAGTCGAGGGCATTCCTTAACAATTTACAGCAGTTACCTTGTGTTTGGGCTTGATTGATTTGTATTGATGAGAACTTTGCACCTAGATTGATAGATCCGCCTTAAAAAAAAAAAGTTCTTAATCTTTTATGTATGTTCACCGATATTTCCGTCAATTATAAACGAATTTAAATTGTTTTCTTTCTTGAAAAGGGGTTTACTGCTGAGGTGGTTTTATTTTAAGCAGATCAGGATCTGATGATGGGATCCAGAAGAAATCGAGGGCAACTACCGAAAATTGTAGGGACAACCAGTGCATTTGTTAACTTTTAATTCAGTGCTTTAATGTACTACAATTTAATGAATATCTGGAGTCGATCTGATTATGGAACCGAAAGACAGTCGAGGGAAATCCTTAACGATTTACAGCAGCTACCTTGTGTTTGGGCTTGATTGATTTGTATTGATGAAAACTTTTACCTTGATAGATATATTTTTCGGTTTACCCGTCACTTTAAATAATGAAAAAAAATTTTTCAATAAAAAATAAAACCGACTTCCAACAAATCCTGAAACATAAAATTTACTTAGCACAAAGTAAAATGTATTTTGATTTATCAGATTTTATTCAATATAGTATTGAAGTTGGTGCCATGAATAATACCTACATAAACCTATGGGTTTACTTGGCGCCGACTTCAATATGATATTGAATAAAATCTGATAAATCAAAATACATTTTACTTTGTGCTAAGTAAATTTTATGTTTCAGGATTTGTTGGAAGTCGGTTTTATTTTTTATTGAAAATTTTTTTGTTATATTTCTGTCAACTTAGGGCGCGAGTCACTGCTCTAAGTCACTTCAGGCGCCACCTGGTAAAGGAGGCAAAGCCAGGCTCTTGTTTACCAGGTAGTCGGATCTTTGCCGCAAAAGGTGACAAAAATGGAATATCAACGTATAGCTGGCCATTTTTTGCGTACTCGAAGTGTACAGAACCCTTCATGCGTCAGGCCTTCTCGCACTTGACTGGTTTTTATTTTATTTTACTCCCTGAATCTGAATACAGAGGTCACCGAAGCCTACTACCCGTTCGCTCTAACTTTGCCGCTGGCGTAGAGGCGTATACCCGAATTGTTAATTGGACGAAGTAAATTGACAGTAGCTTAACTCACTTCGTCATAGAAAATAAGCAACATTGTTTGAAGAAGTGACATTAGTTGCTGTCAATTTACTTCGTCTAATTAAAAATTCGACTTTAGTATGGAGCCGAGCGGCAAAGTTAGAGCGAACGAGCAGTATGTACGTTGACCATTGGTGTACTCTCGTGCCACACCGACCTGAATAATGTACTTACTTATAGAAGACGCTCAAACTCCGATAAAAACTTAAATTAATCTCATAGTCAAAGTTTCTTTACTTATATAATGTTTATATAGAAGTCTGCTCATAGCTCGTAGAAGCGCTCGTAGCGCCGCGGAATCAGTGTTCTGTAAACGATCACTGCAGTAAGCAACTTTCACTATGGCCAGTCCTTAGATGGGTGACCATCCATGTGACTACTTTGTGACATTTATTTGACCGTTTCCGTGTTTCGGAAGGCAGGTTAACACGATAGTCCAGGTTGCCAGTAAAATGGCAGTCGTTAAGCCTATTTTAAGGCCCTTATGGGCGGATTAAAAAATTTCAACAGCTGGCCGTCAGAACCTGCGCCTGTCCATTTCAACACGGCAATACGGCTCACCACCTATTACGTGGGACAAAAGTCTAAAAGGTGAAATGTGGGCTTAATATGCCTCTTCCTACCCCTTAGGGGATAATGTGCACATAGTGACCATATGAATGGATTATTCTCATAAATATTTGATCTACCTAACCATAGAATCGAACCCAAGACTTCAGTGCTATTGCGGTAGCTAGTTAGCTACAGTACCACTACGCCACGGAGTTACCCCACAGATTAAATAACAGTTACTACGCGTTACACGCCCATTGCAGCAAACTACATAGCACGTAATCTACCACCTAAATCAAAAATCACAAACCAAAGACACATTCATTTAAAACTGTGACGTGACTATCTTCAGCGAGGAGAGTTGAACTCGTTAATGCATTTTGAGGTAAACAAAATAAAAATACCGTTGCAGTAATGCAAAAGCAATTAATAATGTCCTAAAGTGAGTTCAAGCTCTCTGTATCCAATAAGCGGTAATGCAGTAAAACCTTTCGTCACGACTGGTTGCATGCGTAATGGGACAACAATGACACTACAATAATAACTTCAATATGTACCTAATATTAACTTTCTGATAGTCAATACCATCCTTTTTTTCTTATTTTTATAGATCTTGTAAGATCAATAAAAATGCACTTAGGAATCTTACTAATATTATAAATGCGAAAGTTTGTGAGTGTGGATGTTTGTTAATCTTTCACGCTCAAACCGCTGAACGGATCGGGCTGAAATTTGGTACAGGGATAGATTATAGGAATTTGGAATAACACATAGGCTACTTTTTATCCCGGGAATAAGCTCCCACGCGAACAAATTTTACGCGGGTGAAGCTGCGGGCATCAGCTAGTTTGGAAATATTCAAGAGCTAACTTCAATAAATGACACTAAAATGGAACCTTAAATTCTTAAGAGATGAGACTACATTAGAACCTAGGCTTGTGTCCCCTAAGAATAAATCTGATTGAAGTGTGTTTCTAACGACTATGTCCAATATATAAATAACTAAAAGTAATATAAATTGGTACACAAGCTAAGGATTACTATTATTTTTAGAAAATAAGATTGGAAAAAATAAGCAATTAGTCACGTGACATCAAACACCTCTATCAGATAGTGTGACGTCACAGTATGCTTTATTACGTTTGAAGCACTGGCAGTCTCGAGTCTTGACATCTTGTATCACAAGTCGTGTCATTTTGTGTAATTGTTTAGATTCTCATACGTTTTCATAAAATACAATAGATTTAATTTCATTCAGGCACTACACAGCACTTGTAATACGACGGATTGATTTTAAATTAATATGGAAAGCAGACGAACGCTAACTTATCACTGTCAAACACCTGTCAAACAGTGATGCCAATGGCAATTTTTTTATTCAATTAATTTATACTGACTTTGGTTACTTAGACCATATGCCAAAGTGATGCCAACTCCTACGGAATGTTCCTCTAAAAACCAACTTCAAATTACCAGATTCCCCTAAATAACGATTAAAACCCCTAAACGTTTCTTTTTTGTACTAAAACTTTTAATCTCAAAACAAATCATTTAAAGGCCTCATAAAAAATACACATTTTCTATTATTTTGTTTTGTTTGGCATCAAGTGACGTCACACAAGGCGCCATGAGCGTTTTTGATACAAATTGAAATTCACTTATTAAATCACAAAATAAACTATGTAAATGATTGTTTTAAATCAAAATATTACATTTTTGTGATCATATAGATATAAAGCTACAAAATTAAAGGATTTTTGAAATTTAGGACACAAGCCTACAAAATTATTAAAAATCATCGAAATACCAGGAATAATCAAATTGACAACAATGATATAAAAACTATAGATACGTTATAGACACTTGAAAATGGCAACACGTAAAGAAGGTAATTACCTGAAAATCTCTGACGCGGCTGTAGGGTTAGCGAAAGTTCTGTTAGCACTGTTTTAAATTCTGTTAGTAAAGAAAACTCGAAAAAAACATGCCTTCATTTATCTTCAGATGATACACAAGCTACACAGCAACTGTTCAATATAAAAACGTGTCATTTCATGCGTGTAAGTACAATAGAAATAATAATATTATTTCATTTTCTCGGATCGATAAAATGGCGGCAAGCTTAATGAATGCACAAAAAAAATGTACTCTATAGTCTGTGGTTTGGCGCCCGCGACCCGTAAGGGGATGTCGGGGAGATTTTGTACTAATGTTTTATTTTGCTATTTGAATATTTTTATTATTTAGGTAATTATATTTCTTTAAAAAAATAATGAAATATAATAATAATAAATTAAGATTATTAAAATGATTTAAATTACAAATATTTGGATTACTTACTAGGTACCTACTAAATTATTACTTATTAAATAAATGTTTCTGTATGATATTGTTATATTTTTATTTTATGACTTAAATTACGTTTATAATTACTAATCCGATAAACTACATTAACATTTTATAAATTTAAATATTACGTACTTTACCCGTAAATACATTAATCATATTATGCCTGAGTAAGTGAAATTCAAGTTTCCCTTTTTCCCCACATTCCTCTGATATTGTCTTCATGCATGCTACCACAGATAATTTATAGAATTCTTTTTTCAAATTTATAAAAGTTTAGCTGTTTTTGAAAGCCGCAATGTTCGTGTATAACTAAACTGACCATACGTCCCGTTTTGAACGGGACTGTCCCTTTTTTCGGTCCCTTGTCCCGTTGTCCCCAAACAAAGCGCCGGGACGCTAAATTGTCCCATTTTCCGAAATCTTGCGAATTTTTTTAAATTTCGTAGCTCGTGGGACATGTGCGGTCGAGGAATTTAGAATCAGTCCGTGTTTTCACTACACTTTTGTTTAGTTCTTGTGTCAAATTCGTGAAGTAGTTTAGTGGTAAACTGATAATTAAATTGGATTATCCTATTGCTTTGGAATTTTACACTATAGGTAATGCCGAAACCATTTATTGAGCAAACGGCCAATTATTACCTACGGTGCCGAGACATGGAAACTCACAGTGGGGCTGGTCCATACCCTTAAAGAAAGTTACGCAGTGAGCAATGGATCGAGTTATGCTTGGAGTCTCTCCGAGGGATAAAATCCGAAATAATGTTATCCATCAGAAAACCAGTGTGGTCGACATAGTTTGCAAAGTATGCGTTTTGAAAGAGATCGGGGCTTGGTAAACGTGAGGTAGGACGACCCCTCCGCCAGATGGACCGGCGATCTAGAAAAGGTCGCAGGCTGGGACTGAATGCGGAAGGCGCAGGACCATGTATTGTGGCGTAGATTGGGAGAGGCTTACGTCCAGGAGTGGACTGGCATAGGCTGATTTGATGCTTTCCCAAAAAATAGGTACTAAAATCAGACAAAAAGGGGTTTGTCCCCTTTTTGTCTGATTTTAGTACCTATTTTTTGGAAAGGAAAATTTTTCGTGGAAGGTCCTGCATGTCGCGTACGTGCATCCTGTGCCCAAGAAGGGCCACAGGACCGACCCGGCCAATTACCGGCTCATAGCTGTCACTTCGTCCCTTTTGTCAAAGGCGATAGAGCGTGTCAACAATACTTGTATCTTGAGGAAGACGACCTGCTCAGTGAACGGCAGTACGGTTTCCGTCACGGACGCTCGACTGGCGATGTCCTTGTGAGCCTCACACAACACTGGGCTACCGAGCTAAGGCTATCGAGAGTAAGGGCGAGGCTCTAGCAGTGAGTATTCGACATCTCTAAGGCCATTGACCGGATCTGGCACCGTGGTCTTCTACCGAAATTGTCCTCCTATGAACTGCCCGAGGGTTTATGCGGTGGGATGTCCAGCTTTCTGGCTGGTAAAAGCATTAAGGCCGTCGTTGACGGCAGCTGATTTGACTGCATGTCCATAAACGCTGGAGTACCACATAGGCTCAGTGTTGTCCGGTACTCTGTTTCTGCTGCATATCAATGACATATTGTCTATTAACGGCATTCATTGCTATACGGACGACAGTACGGGCGTCCCGGTATCTCTCGAGCTGCAGTAGAAGAACGCCATGAAAAACTTGTGTCTGAAATCGAGAGTACTCTCACCGGAGTGTCCGATTGGGGTCAACAAAATCTTGTTCAGTTCAACCCTACCAAGTCATAAGTTTGTGTATTAACCGCATAAAAAACGATTTACTGTAGCGCCACAATTTCAGGGCACAATTCTCACTCTATCTCTAACAGTATAGGTATCCTTGGTGTTGACATCTCCAGTGACGTTCAGTTCTGAAGTCATTAGAAGAACAAGGCCAGATTGGCGTCTAGGAAGCTCTGTGTGTTCAACAGCTCAATTTTACTGCGGCGTAAACACTGCTACTCTCTAAAGTCGCAAGTGCGGCCGCACAAGGAGTACTGCTGTCACCTTTGGGTGGGGGCACCTGAATATCAGCTTCAACTTCGACTTGGTGCAACAGCAAGCCATGAGAGTTGTCAACGATCCCATGCTTGCAAGTGGTGTGGAACCTCTTTGCGACAAGAGAGACTGACTATGTGCGTGTTCTACCGCCCGTGCAATGGTTTGAGCTCTGAAGAATTGTTTGATATGATGCCCACGACTACTTTCTACCATCGCACCGCTCGCCATAGACAGGATATTCACCCTCAAACTTTGCGTCCGGAGCCTTCGAGCACGGTTAGATCCGATAGGGGCTTTCTCTCGCGCACGCTTAGATTGTGGAATGATTTCCCGGCCTCGGTTTTCCCAAACTCCTACAGTTTGGGGTTCTTGAAAAGGGGTCTTAGAAGGTTTTACAGGGTCGGCAGGGCTAGTGTAGCGCCTCCGGTTTTGTATACGTCCATAGGCTGCGGTGACCACCAGTTCATCCACTGGGTCGTATGCTTGTACCTTATTGGTATAAAAAGGGGGTGTTCTACCGCCCGTGCAATGGTTTGAGCTCTGAAGAATTGTTTGATATGATGCCCACGACTACTTTCTACCATCGCACCGCTCGCCATAGACAGGATATTCACCCTCAAACTTTGCGTCCGGAGCCTTCGAGCACGGTTAGATCCGATAGGGGCTTTCTCTCGCGCACGCTTAGATTGTGGAATGATTTCCCGGCCTCGGTTTTCCCAAACTCCTACAGTTTGGGGTTCTTGAAAAGGGGTCTTAGAAGGTTTTACAGGGTCGGCAGGGCTAGTGTAGCGCCTCCGGTTTTGTATACGTCCATAGGCTGCGGTGACCACCAGTTCATCCACTGGGTCGTATGCTTGTACCTTATTGGTATAAAAAGGGGGGGCTTTCTCTCGCGCACGCTTAGATTGTGGAATGATTTCCCGGCCTCGGTTTTCCCAAACTCCTACAGTTTGGGGTTCTTGAAAAGGGGTCTTAGAAGGTTTTACAGGGTCGGCAGGGCTAGTGTAGCGCCTCCGGTTTTGTATACGTCCATAGGCTGCGGTGACCACCAGTTCATCCACTGGGTCGTATGCTTGTACCTTATTGGTATAAAAAGGGGGGAGGGGGGGGAGGGGATCCCATAGTACAGTTTTTCTTTTTTGCCGTTTTTTGATACGGAATCCTTTGTGCGTAAATCCGACTCGCACTTGGCCGGTTTTTTGTAAATAATGAATGACGTTATGTTTATTTTAATTGTTAACCTGCTAACTGGGGAATAAAAATTATGTCCCGTTTTGAGATCAAAAATAAATGGTCAGTTTATGTATAACGTGTCTATATATGATACGTCTTTGATTGACAAAGGTAAATTTCAATGATTTTGAGAGGTTTTTTAGCAAGTAAATAATTATTTTCTAGATAGCACACGGTGTCTCATCTATGAAGAAATTAAGATTTTATTTTAATGTCATTTAATGAAGCGAGTTCTTAAATATTTCCAAATTTTGTGCATTTTACGGACTTTGTGCTTTTTTTTTGTTTAATGTTAGGGAAAATCCTCATGGATGTTATGCCGGACTCCTACCGACTAAAAAACCTCACGTAACGCCCAACAGCCTATGGTTGGGAGCCCCGGGTAAGCCCTCGGAAGGATGTCCCAGGACTCCCAACAGACCCACGGCCGCCACTGCGGCCTCGCCCTGGGGGTGGTTCGGGTGCTATCCCGCGTCTTTGGGGGATTTCGGGTGTGATCCCGCTTCTAACGGGGGGCTTGCGTGAGTTCCTCACGTACGCTGCCGTCATGGGCCTGCTTCTGTAAGGACCACCCTCTCACCGTCCTCAGGCCCCCGGTCCTGGAGGCCGATAGTCTTAGGCGAAGACACGTCGGCGGCGCCCAAGCCGCCGACTGCGGAACTCGGATGGGAGAGTTCTCTCCCGTTCCCGCCCCGCCGCCTCTTTCACAAGCATGACCTGCTCGCAGAAAGAGGCGGCGCAGTCCCACTTACTCCCGCTGGAGAGCATGGCTCGCACCATGGTCTCGAGCGAGAGAGTCCCCTTAAAATTGGGGAATTGAGAGCTTTTCTTTTCTAAAATTGGTATCTTATCTACTACATATAGAATAGAGGCACTGAAGCAATTGATAATGTCATAAAGTGTGTTCAACTGGTCTGTATGAAGCGATAATGCAGTTAAATCTTTCGTCACGACTGGTTGCATGCATAATGGAACAACAATGACACAGACATAATGCCTGCAATACCTAAAATTCACTGTTTGATAGTCGATATCAGTCATTCTTTCACATTTTACTGATGAAACTTGTGGAAAAAGAGAGTCATTCCTTCTAAAATTTGTACTTTCTACATTAACAATAGGTACAGGCAATATTAACATCCAATTTTAGTAATAAGTTCCACTAATGCAATTAATAATGCCCTTTTTTTTTAACGTGATGAAAATTCTACATGGATGCTATGCCGGACTCCTACCGACTAAAAACTACACGTTGCCTACCTAATGCCTACGATTAGGAGCCCCGGGTAAGCCCTCGGAAGGATGACCCCAGGACTTCCAACAGACCTACAGCAACCTTCAGCTGCTCTGTATCCAATAAGCTATAATGCAATGAAACCTTTCGTCTCGACTGGTTGCATGCATAATGGAACAACAATAACATAAACAGAAGATGCCTATAATACCTATCTTATCATTCTTTTGCATATTTTTACTGATCCTCTTAAATTTGAGAAAAAAAAATTATTTACAAAAAAAAACCGACTTCAAACAAAAACTGAACATTGAAAAATAAAATTAACTTAGCACAAAGTAATAGGTAGTATATTTAGTTTTATATCAGATTTTATTGAATGTAATACTGAAATCGGCGCCAAGTAAAACCATAGGTTTAGGTAGATATTATTAATCTGTCATAGAAATATTGGCACCGACTTCAGTATTACAGTCAATAATATCTGATATAAAACTAAATATACTACCTATTACTTTGTGCTAAGTTAATTTTATTTTTCAAAGTTCAGTTTTTGTTTGAAGTCGGTTTTTTTTGTAATAATTTTTTTTTTCCATGATTTTCAGTGACGGGTAGACTGAAATTATATCTGTCAAGAGGTAATGTTCTCCCCAATACAAATTAATCAAGCCCAAACACAAGATAACTGCAGTAAATCGTTAAGGAATTCCCTCGATTCGAGGGATTTCTTCGATTTCTCCAGGATCCCAGCATCCGATTCTGACTTCCTGTATATGGGACCACATGGGAAGCATCAGCTTTCAAACAAAAAAAGAATTTTCAAAATCGGTTAACTCCTTCTAGCGATTTGCCGCTAACAAACATAAAAAAAAAGAAAAAAAATACAGACGAATTGAGAACCTCCTCCTTTTTTGGAAGTCGGTTAAAAAGAGATAGGTTCTTCATAATTTTTGTGCCTATCAAATACCTACCCAACCCTTAGGTACCGGCAATATGACAACAAGATCATATATGAAAGAATATATTAAGTTTTATTCGTAAATTTCAATCACAAAATCGTTAGCTGCAAATGTATTAAATAAACACGAAGTACGAAAACTGCTGATTTCAAAATTAATTTAAAGATTATTTAAATTCAACGACTCTACGAGTACTGGGAGATCTACTGGGCTTCAAAAGTAAAGCTATATCTAGGAGATCTGGGGACAACGAAGGAGCTTCTGGAAAATTAGAATTTGGTGAATGATGGATGCTTTTCATTACGAGTCTCTTTTAAAAAGACTAACGGTAAAGTTTTCTATGAATGTGGCAAATCTGATCATATTTTCTATTGATACATTTTCCAATTTTAGATTGATGTTAACTGATAAATCTATTTCTGCTACTTAATTTAATATGCAGGTTATTCAATCGAACCAAAATTAATTACCTGACCATATTAACAAATATCTTTAGTTGCATAAATTAGTTTCAATAAAGACATAATATTAACTAAACGCTTATCGAACTTCTGAAAGGTGTCAATAGTTTAGATATCAACAACGACGGATGCTTTGAACATTTTTTAGCAGATTTTATCAGGACCGATGTTATTAAAATCTGTTACGTTTTGTTTAGACATTTTTACACGCCCCTTATCGACGCTCACAAAAAGTAAAATTATATCATATCAAAATACACATTGTACTCACCAGCAAATCCTATAGCACTTTTATAAAATCACTACACTAAAATAATCAGTTTTACTCATACAATGAATAGTTAAAACTGTACGCTATACTGCGTCCGAAGTGAGCTTCGCGCGTCGAAGTACGCATGAAAATGGTCAATTTTCGTAGGGGCTGGAATCGTCCTTGCGTGGCGGACAAGGTCTAAGCGAGGCTGTGGAAGCGCGCCGATCCTCCCAAGCCTCTTATACTCGTATGGTCGTTGACAATGATAGACTTGGCACTCTTAGCACTACGTACGAAGTCTTGAACTTGTGGGGCTCGTATTTGTTTTTTTATCGACGATTACCATATGCCTATTAAATAACGATTTATATTCTATGTCGAGTCATGCTGTACCTATTGTATTGAGAATAAATTCATATGAGTTACTGATAGATTAAGACTGAGGGGAAATTTGGATAACACAAATCCTAACAGTGACCCTTGTTAATTTATTTCTAGTGTTTTTTTTTAGAGTGAAGTGCATTTAAACTTTGTATGAACCTCAGGAACTGCGAGAGGGTTAGATTACTCCCTAATCTACCACAATTTTTAAACGAGTTTCTACTGGGTCGTTTGAAGGATATGAGTATCGCTCGTGATCCAGTAAACAATTTTGAATTTCAAGGCAACTGAAGGACAAAATCTTGAGGTCCCGACGAATTTTATACCGTGTTAAAATTCTCGACACCTTTCAGCCTCTCTTAATGCTTGGAATGTCTTCTAAATTTCTTTTTTCAGAAGAGTAATCGATGCATATACAGCATAACCTTTAACGTGACCTGGGGAAAAAAAAATAGTTGTTATATTTTTTAAATCAGTTAGTAGAATAGACGTAAATAGCAGGTTACAAAATTTTAAACTACATAAACAGCTGTAAGAGACCTGATAACGGAATACAGACGTATTCCGTTATCAGGTCTAGCAATTTTACAATTTGCCACTCATAAATAAGTACTTCACAAATATGTTAAATCCTTGTTCCTTTTAAAACTGCTAAAACTTTAATTTGACGCTTAATACTATCTGCAATGCAAATGTTTCTATACTTATTGTTTAAAAATACTCGTATATCTCAGCAATTTTCTTCTTTTTTTTATATTGACCTGTACCTACCCCTTCTTCTTCCTAACCGATTTACCTTTTCTATCACTGCTTTCCCTCATTACCTATCCCCTCATTTGGCGGTTTCTGGATGGAAACCGCCAAATGAGGGGATAGGACATAGGGCGTTCATTGAATTCCATTACATTGGCATAGTACAAGACATTTTAAATTCGTTTCGGCTAAGATCGTCTTCAGACGTGGTCTCAACAACAATGATTTTTTTCATCGCAAAGACCCTCCTAGCGACTTAGGAGTTACAGTAATGGGAATTCACAAACACACGAATTCACGCACGCACGTACCCATCACACAAATTGAATCCAGAAAATGGAATTATTGTACCGTCATAAGTCTCTCTTAATAAATATTGAAAATTTAAAATATCTAATAACTGTTTTCAATTTCTTCTCTCAATATGCGTAACGTCAAATATGTATAACTCTTGTATTTAATGTTTTTTTATCTTTTTCCCAAACACTAACGTGATCCTTTTGCCGTTTTTTGATAGGTAGCGAACCTTTTGTGCGTGAGACCGACTTTATTTATTTATTCACTCTTACTGAGTTTTTGCGAAATTGTTATTTTTCTACTCATATCAATAACTTAACAAGTGACTCTTATTTTTCTTTATAATCTCTTACTTCAATTATAATCTTTAATTTTTTTTTGTGAAGATATTACAATCCAACGAAGCATCCAGGAGTTTGACCTACTGTTTTATAAATAGCAAATGGGATCCGTACGTTATAATCCTTGTTGCTTGCCACTGTTGTTGTTGCGAAAACTGGTTGGTAGGGGTCTAAAGGCAGAGACAATTTTCTGTACTTAAGCTCTTTTTGTAAAAAAATTAGATAAGTATAAGTTTTAAAGTCTTTCAATGTAACATGTAAAATTGTTGAGTACGAATACGCGTATAAATGTATGTAATGTTATGTAATTTTTACTAACATTATTCTTGTCAAATTTCACTTTATCATGGTTACAATTTAGTTTTCATCCTTGTAAATAATCGATGATTAGATGATAGTAATACATACATACATATGGTCACGCCTTTATCCCCGAAGGGGTAGGCAGAGGCATATTATATGCCAACATTTCACCTTTGTATAATTTGTCCCACGTAATAGGTGGTGAGCCGTATTGCCGTGTTTAAATGGACAGGCGCAGGTTGTGACTGCCTGCTGTTGAAATAAAGCCTTCAACTTAGTTTAACGACTGCCATTTTACTGGCAACCGGGACCAACGGCTTAACGTGCCTTCCGAAGCACGGAAACGCTCAAATAAATGCCACAAAGTGATCACATGGATGGTCACCCATCCATGGATCGGCCATAGTGAAAGTTGCTTACTGCAGTGATCGTTTTCAGAACACTGAGTCCGCGGGGCCACGAGCGCTTCTGATGATGATGATGATGATAGTAATGACGATTGCATTTGTATTTTATTGGTGTCAAGTGACAATAGTTAGTTTTCCTATATTTTATAACTTACCTTGCTACTACCTAAACTGAATATAAATACCATATTGTTTAGATATTCTTGTGTGATGGAGTATCAAAAGTGTGATTTAGGTAAGTTAAATGGTCTAAGGATAGTTACATTTAATATGTGTATTGCTTTATAAAGTTTTGTCAAGAATATGCATATTCTTGACAAAACTTTCTGTTTTTGACAAAATATTAAATTACTAATACCGAAAATGATTTCCGAAATTGAATAAAATTTATTTCATAAATTGGAGGAAGATGAATAATAATTACCGGGTATTCGGGCACTGAAAAATAAAACTATGGACTTACCCAAGGGGTTCTTGAATGCAGGGGGCTGTACCATAATCTCTGGATCCTAAGTGACCAACCGACGAGGCAACTTAGCCCTTACGGGGCGGTGTATATTTCGTTGGTTGGCAGTTGATCTTCATTTGTTTCGTTGATCTTTATTTGTTTTACCGATCTTCATTTGTTTTGAAAATAATAAATAAGATAATAATTTCCTACTGGAAGGTACAAATTCTGTCTTAAAGCGAATCTGTCTTAAACAGAATCTGACTTAAACCGAATAAAGGGACTTTCCCAACGATGGGTACCTACCGAAAATTCCAAAAGCCATATCTACCTGCATCCAGCATTCAATATATTAGCGGGCTCCATGCAGGCACCAAATCCAGGTAGAGTTTGGAATAAAATGGAAATACGTTAAGATGAGGTAAAGACTGGACGCTCTCCAAATTTTTTTCAAAGCCCATTATCCGGCAAGTGGTACACCTCTGCGGACAGGTGCCCTGACAAGTTGAAAGAAACACCAATTGCTCCAAACATTGCCGAAAAGCGACCACGGTCTCCGAATCCAGCTAGGGTTTGAAAGTAACTGAGAAGATAAATACGATATAAAACGAACAATTTGTCCTTTACTTGAACGAATCCGCTATGTACCTACTTGCTAAGCGTTCTCGAGACAACGTGCTGACCGCATTATAAATTATGCTAAGATAACTGAAACCTTTGAGTCATCAGAAACGCGTAGAAAAATCGCCAGTTTAAATTTCATTCTGAATGTCAATGTTCTGGTGAGCTCTTCCTCTGCGACTTAATCAGAGCAGGAGCAAACAATCCGATAAGTGGTTAGTTGTTTTCAGCTTTGCTGCTGAGTATTTTATCAAATCATTTGAGAAGAAACGTTGATAGAATTTAAATTGATGAGACCGAAACAAACTTAAATACTGCTCGTTCGCTCTAACTTTGCCGCTCGGCTCCATACTAAAGTCGAATTTTTAATTTGACGAAGTAAATTGACAGCAACTAATGTCACCTCTTCATACAATGTTGCTTATTTTCTATGACGAAGTGACATTAGCTACTGTCAATTTACTTCGTCTAATTAACAATTCGGGTATACGCCTCTACGCCAGCGGCAAAGTTAGAGCGAACGGGTAGTACTTACTTATCAAAGTTACTTAGTCAAATTCTGATGTTCCAAGCAGGAGCGTCTCCACAAGAAGAATTTCTTCAGTGATTAGGCTTTGAAAAGCCTACTTTCGTATAATTCTTACTTATCTTTTTTTTGTTTTAATTTTAAGTTTTTCGTTATCCGGGGTACCTACTTGGGTAGTTTTGAAGGGCTTCCAAAGTAACGTTTTTCGTAGGTAATAATTTATCCCTGTCTGTGTAGGTATATCAATATAGGTAGCTATAATAGGCACAGGTACTATAGGTATCCTTGCTAAGAATCTCTGAAAACTAGGTACTGTTGCCCATGACATGCTGTTGTTAATGAGGTAATCTTGTAATTTACTCAACAATACATGGACGGACATGTCATATCGTGCCATACACGCCGACAGTTTCTACATTAAAAATAGATACTTGGTCAAAGTATGGCAGGCAGTAAAACAGTCTACTAAAAAAAGGATGCTCTAAAAAAATTACAAATTTATTGGCCTGACATTGAAAAATAATGTATTCTCATCTCGCGGAGAAATTAAAAAATAAATTAAAAATTGGAACGAAAGCGCACTGGGTTGCTAGATATAAAATACGTAAATTAAATGCACTTGAAAAAAATAAACACCCACCATTATCGATCCAACGCAATACAACATAACGTACTTGTATGCTTATTTGAACAAGTTATGCAGATATTATTAAACCTTTTATTTCTTTTCTTACTTTGCACGCTATTCCAATATGAGAAAAAAAATCTTGCCAATTACGAGTTGCAGTTGTGTTGTGACGCTGCTATGTAAACGGGGTCGTTCATTATAATACAGGTGGTATAAAATCGATACTGTCAAAGTACTTTGTGACATCTTTCATTTGACTAAGAATTCAGTCGAATGAAAAAAAAGGAACAACATTGAATTATTGACAAACTATTTATAAAAGACTTTTGAATCTATCGTAGAGTTTCTGAATAAAATCCGAGCCATGTATGTGTTTGCGAATATACATACCTACATAACATACTAGTTTCCACACCTTTTTCTTAGTTTTTTAGCGTAGGTTTTCTATAAAAGTATATTATATATCTAACTGTACCTATAGCTCTACGGTTAAGAAACATCCAAACCTGGAAATAAACATAATGTGAATTCAGAGACCTCTGAGACCGCAACTTATCCCTGCAACTCTAAAATAGTCATATTATAGCCGATAAATAGACATTTAATAATCAGATTCACAAGTTTGTCATAAAATTATCTAAGGACAGTGTTTAGTCACTAATTGAAGTCATTGGCCGACCATGCCAGCCACCCAATTCGACGTAATTTCAGTTAATTTCAACCGATTACCATCTTTCCCTATGTGTGGCATAGTAAGAAGTTGTGTTTGCACCGCAGTAAAGTACTGCTGCGCCCTATTGTGCATTCAGATGTCGTTGTCAGCTTGGCCTTCTAATGTTGAACTCATTACTGAATATTGGACGTCTCACCTTATCTGAATACTTACTATTGAAAATGGAGAGGCCTGGGTCCGCTTTGAAGTTGCGGTGGCTCAGATTAAAATGCAAAACCATATTTTAGATTACCTACCTATACCGTTGATTGATGAAACTTGGTGCACACTGCTGCAGCATAAATGCCAATTTGTACTGTGAACAGTTTAAACAAGTGGTTTAAAAATATATATGTTCTCGATTAGAGAAAATATTCTGCGGATAAGGAATAAAATCCTAGACTAACAGTAGAACTTTCAAGAGTAGGCAGAGAATGAATGCATGTCCTAAATTATCTTACCGAGAAAGAAAGCAGGGTCCGTCGATAAAAAAAGACGACAAATTGCGTAAGATATGAGTTTATGACATCTGTTTGTTTGTTAAATCACATTTTCATTTTTCCCATCGGCATCATCTTGAATGACGTTATCATTGAAGCATGACTACAAATCACGCCACAGCAATTTTGTGATTATTATTCAGACAACTGATTGAGGGATCATGATTTTAGAATATAAATCTATAAAAATTGTATAAATTTATGTAATTTTCTTTGATAAACATCCTATGTTGTAATTTTTTAATTCATTAGGAAACTAGAGGATCATTTTACTTGGTACCCTCTAATCGTTTATCATTTTTATTGTAGACCAGGAAATAAGTATTTTAACAAGCAAGTTACGAGGATAATGACGCATAATATATATGTATAATCGTAATAAATATCTATCAACATGCCTATTTTTTAACCAGCAAGCTGCGGAACATCTATTCGTCCAGAATCCCGTTTTGTCATAAGATCAACGTCTTAGAACAGGTGTGTTTGTTTTTGTCAATGATGGTGATGCCATTGTCATATCTACGACACTATAGGCGTAGTCCTTGACAGTAGTCTAATTATAAAAAGCTCTTTGTTTCTTAAACGGCTATGTCCAGACTTTGTAATTGAATCCATAATGAAATTTGTCAATGATGGTGATGACATTGTCATATCTACGACACTATAGGCGTAGTCCTTGACAGTAGTCTAATTATAAGAAGCTCTTTGTTTCTTAAACGGTTATGTCCAGACTTTGTATTTGAATCCATAATGAAATTTATCAATGATGGTGATGACATTGTCATATCTACGACACTATAGGCGTAGTCCTTGACAGTAGTCTAATTATAAGAAGCTCTTTGTTTCTTTAACGGTTATGTCCAGACTTTGTATTTGAATCCATTATGAAATTTTGTAGCATTTATTTTCTATAGATGCAGTATTTAGGATGTGAAAGCAGCCTTATCGAGTTATCTTTTTTTAATCGGTTGTCAGTGGTGACATTTCTGCTGTCAGAATGACAGGATGTCATAAGTTCGGTGACGAAGCGTTTCGCATTAAAAGGATCGGGTTTTGGTTAAGATTTTTCGTGAAAGACGGACTTTTGACCGAGACCTGCTTTGGGGTAGTTGGAGTTCCTTTGGCTTTTGCTCTGAGACTGTGCCGCGAATCAGTTTTTCGCTCAAGCGCGATTATTTGTTACCTCGCGTGGCCTAACGGGCTGTGATTGGGTTGCTGCATTGCATCTTGCTACATTTTACCCAGAAAACTGGGTTTTTTACTACGGGGCTAGTTGCCGGATGAGATATTTGGTGCCGCACCTATAAGTTAGTGGGCTGCACGTGGTACGACAACGTGGAAGTGCGGACTACACGAGCTTCTCATGTGAGAGGTATCTGCCGTCATCACCTGGCAGTAACAACAGGCAGTCACTCTCACTCAGCTCACTCTGCAGGCCAGTAAATCCACTACTTATGTGTAGCTTAGTAGCATAAGTACCTAAGCACTGACTATACTTCTGTGTACCTGTGATATTTGTGTCTATCAGTGAATAAGCTCTCTGTGTGTCTCTGTGTATCTCTGTGTTATATAAATATATGTGTGTACACCCTACCTGACTGTTTTCGTCAGAGCCCTGGCCTACCCTTGCACGCACACTGGAATCTCTGTAGTAAGGCGCCCTGGGAAAGAGTTCTCTGCATAGCTACCTCGCGCTAGTTGGTGAGTAACACTGATCATCACTTAGTGCTACAAATTGGCTCCCAACGTAGTGGCAAATCTCTGGGTCTACTCTGCGGTAGTCTCAGTCTGGTGTGTGTGCATAGGTGGTTATCTCTGGCGAAACCATTCTGGAATCGTCCGAGACGCTCCAGGACGTTAATTGGTGGTGCTAGCAGCTAAGCACAAAACCTTCCCTTTCGTCTTCTTCCAGCTTCCTACATCTTTGGCTGGAAAAGACACAAAATTCTAAATTCAAAAATTTAAAATAGCTGTGATTTTGGAAAAACTTTTTGATTTTATTTGGCATACCCACTTCTTTTCTTATTGTGTTTCTTTTCTTTGTTATGTTCCTTTTTATGGTGCACACATATATTTATTGTAATATTATATTAGCATAGATTAATATATTACATATATTATTCTTTAGCTTCACCTCTGTGTTAACTTAGTGAATTTCACTCTGTGTAATTATAAATTTTTTTTGAAGGTATGTTGATACCTTGTAATTTTAATTATTAACCTGAACTGTGTTATCAGAAAATTTAGAAACTTTTCTCTCTTAGTATACCCTTAATCTTTGTTAAATTCTAAAAGTCAATTTGAAACATAATTACCTAACTTAGTACACTTTGTTGTAACTCAATTTACATTTTTACTTTGTAATTGATCCCTATCTGTGCCATTTTATATTTATAATTGTTGTAAGTAAATTTTTACATAATGGCACAGATGAAAAAATATATTAATTATTTAAGAAAGGATGAACTTGCTAACGAGCTGTCCCACATGGGTATTTCAGTGGAACCGGAAACGACAGTGTCTGGCCTTCGGAGTGAGCTAAGAACGGCACACCGACTCGTCCGTCGAGGTAGCATCAAAGCGAGTGCTCCGGTACCCGCTGATGCACCGGCTGAGCTCTCGATCTGCCTTCCAAGAGTCTCCGAGCTGGAGGAGGCTATTCAGTCAGGTGACATTTTCATTTATAAAGGTAGTCGTCTTAGGGTGTCCATCAGAGCCAACTACTTATTGAGTAGGTTAGCTCGTTGTGGTCTGGATTGCCCCGACCTGGTGGATATTCGTGGTAGGCTAGTGAAGATCATCGCTAGGGCTGAACCCAGTAGTGATTCTGAATCCGAAGGTTCGGATGATGATGGTGATGATCCTTCGGGTCGTGACCAGGTGGAATATACTTCACCAGTAGTGAGAGAGGACCGCTCGGTGCGAGCTAGTTCAAGTAGGAATAGTTCTACATGTAACATAGTGTATAAAGAACGTCCCCTTAACTTATGTTCATTTAACTTAAAATATGATGGTTCTACTTGTGTACGTGTGTTTTTAGAGAGATTAGAGGAACTTAGATGTGCTCGGGAGGTTACTAAGCCTAGACTCCTTATGGCTTTCTCCGACCTGTTGGATGGACCGGCTTTGTCTTGGTTCCGTACAAACAAAGCTAACTTCATCTCATATGAGGATCTTATTAGTGAGCTTAGAGATACCTTCGATATTCCTGATTATGATTACCGCCTCAGGAACGAGATAAGACAGCGTACACAAGCCCGCTCTGAGTCCTTGGTTAACTATATATGTACAATGCAAGCCATGTTCTCAAGGTTGTCATGTAAGATGCCCAGTGAGGAACAGCTGGACATTCTCATGCACAACATTAGACCTGACTACATGAAGGAACTGGCCTTGCATGATGTCAACTCTGTAGATGACTTGAGACGTTTGGGTAAGCGCTTGGAGCTTGCGCGCACTAGGGCAGACGCTTTCCATGAGCCTGCTCTTGACAAGTTTGAGATTACATCTGACTTACACCAGCTTAAGAACAAAGGTGTACAAAAGCCCGCTAAGCAGGTGTCTGCAGTGGAGACGCCGGTTACCCCCCACGATCGCAAATGCTTTCGTTGCGGCGGGGGCGGTCACACTGCATACCGCTGCACACAGTCAAGGGAGCTGGTGTGTTTCCGGTGTGGTCTCAAAGGAGTCAAGACCCCAGACTGCTCACACTGTACTAGCAAGTCAAAAAACGCGTAGGCCAGGGCCTTATTAGGAACTCTGTGCATCACTCTGTATCTGAGTCTATTTCTGATAAGGTCCTGTTTCCTAAACGGGATAGTGACATTAGACCGTATCTAGTTGTTAAGGTTTTAAATTTAAATGTCTTAGGCCTTCTAGATTCCGGTGCCTCCTGCTCTATACTAGGTAAGGGAGCGCACCGCATCTTCTTGGAACTGGGTTTTGATCTTGTGAGTATCAATCCTACTTTTCGTATTACAACTGCAGACAGCACTCACTTGCAATGTCTGGGTTGTATCTCTTTGCCAATTGAGTACAATTCGGTTATCCGAGTTGTCAAGTTCTATGTTGTCCCAGGTATAACCACCTCCATGATATTTGGAGTGGATTTCTGGCAACAATTTAAGTTAAGTGATAAGTTAATTTTACAAAATATTAGTCTTGATAGCTTTAGTGATAATAATCCTATAGAGTCTGTGTCCCTTAACGGTGGCCTCGAGGATTACAACAACTTGACTGCTAAACAAAGGTGTGTAATCAACGGGGTCATTGAGAAATTTGACTCATTGAACACTGATAAGGTGGGCTTAGGTCGGACCTCACTTGTACATCATGTCATTGACACTGGTGACAGCAAGCCGATAAAGCAGCGTTACTATCCGCTCTCTCCCCTTAAGCAGAAGGCCCTGGAAGCCGAGCTGGACCGAATGCTGGAGATGGGAGTAGTGTCCCCGTCTCAGTCCGCCTGGAACTCTCCAGTGGTCATGGTGGAGAAGGCGAACGGCGACCTCAGATTGTGCTTGGACTCTCGCAAGCTGAACTCTGTGTCTAAGAGTGACGCCTACCCCTTACCCTATATCAATCAAATCTTAGACCATCTTAATAATGCTAAGTATTTAACCTCTGTAGATCTGAGTGCGGCCAACTGGCAGATTCCATTCGACTCACTCCAGTCTGCTGAGAAGACTGCTTTTACGGTTCCCCGGAGAGGATTGTTCCATTACAATTCCATGTGCTTCGGTCTTGTCGGTGCCAGTGCCACGATGCAACGCCTCATGGACCGTCTGTTTGGTCCCGAGTTCGACAACAAGGTATTTGCGTTTCAGGATGACATAGTCTGTGTGTCCAGCACCTTTGAGGAGCATGTAGAGCTCTTACATAGAGTCTATCAGCAACTCAAGGATGCTGGCCTAACTATTAATATGAAAAAATCCCACTTTTGTCGGAGTGAACTCAAATACCTGGGGTATTATGTGGACAAACATGGCTTACGGACAGACCCGGGTAAAGTTGAGGTTATCCTCAACTATCCCACCCCTTCTAACCCTAAGGAGGTTAAGAGATTTCTGGGAATGGCCGGCTGGTATCGTCGCTTTGTTAACAACTTCTCGAAGATTAGTAAACCTCTGTGCAAACTCACTTCTACGAACCTTAAGTTCGAATGGACCCCTGAGGCTGAACAGTCCTTTAACCTGCTAAAGTCAGCCTTGGTTTCTGCCCCTATATTAAAAATGCCTAACTTTGAGATGCCCTTCCGCATTCTTAGTGACGCGTCAGCTTACTCAGTTGCTGCTGTACTGACACAAACTCACGATGGTGTTGAGCACCCTATCGCCTACTGTAGCCGTTCTCTCAACAAGAACGAGGTGAACTACAGCACAACTGAACGAGAACTTCTGGCCGTGATTTTCGCTTTGGAACAATTTCGACAGTACGTCGAAGGCCAAAAATGTACGGTCGTCACGGATCATTCATCTCTTCTGTGGTTCCATAAGCTAAAAAATCCCACGGGTCGTCTAGCACGTTGGAGCATGAGGCTCAGTCAATTCGATTTTGACATAGAGCATCGAAAAGGTAAAGACCACGTTGTACCTGATGCTCTGTCTCGTATCAAAATTGATTCCCTCGATGCAGTACCCACTAAAGACCCGTGGTATGACCACACCATGAATAGTGTTCGGAAGAACCCTAGGAAGTCACCAAATTATGACATTCGTGACAACCTTCTATATAGGTTAACTAAAAATAAATATTCTTTGACTTCAGACTTTGACTGGAAGCTGGTGGTACCTCAGGAGGATCGCTTGCCCCTGCTCTCTAAGTACCACGATGACACACTTAGTGCCCATGGTGGCGTTTGGAAGACGCATAAAAGGTTAGCCCTGAATTATTACTGGCCCAAGATGTACGAGGACGTCAAAGAATATGTTGGGAATTGCGAAACATGCAAGCAGTACAAACCCGTAAATACGTCTCGTCCCGGCCTAATGGGTAGCCCGAAGCGGGTTTCGAAGCCATTCGAAGCTATCTCTGTCGATCTGCTTGGTCCCTTTCCCACTTCGAGCAATAGAAACGTACACCTGATCGTGGTCTCCGACTACTTTAGCAAATACGTCATGTTGTGCCCTGTTCGGGTTGCCACAGGCGCTGTAGTCGCGAGGTTCATAGAGAAGAGTGTGTTTCTCGTGCACGGAGTCTGCAAGACTATTTACATGGATAATGGCCCTCAGTTTGTGAGTAAGCCATTTAAAGATATGTTAGCTAAATACAATGTACCTAATATATATTATAACCCTAGGTATCATGCCCAAACTAATCAGGCGGAACGAGCTATTCGTAATGTTGTTCAAGCGATCTCATGCTATGTGAAGTCACAACACAAGTCATGGGATTCGTTCTTGGTTGAGATACAGTGCGCTTTAAACACTGCAGTTAACGAAGCAACTCGTTTCACCCCTTACTTCTTGGTACATGGTAGGGAATTTATTGGGGATGGAGTGTTATACAGGCAGACAGATATCGCGTGCCATCCTACTTCAGTCTCTGTAGACGATCCATCAGCCTTCGGTGTCAAGCTGAGAGAAATACAACGCATTTACGACCAGGTGAGGAAACATTTGAACGTTGCCCACCAGCGTAATGAAAAGTATTACAACCTCAGAAAAAGGCATGTAGAGCTGAAAGTGGGACAGATAGTTTACAAACGCACGTTCTACCTGTCCAACAAGGCCAAGAATTTTACTGCTAAGCTAGCTCCTAAGTTCCTTAAATGTGTGGTGACTGCTAAACGATCCCCTTTAGTATATAGGCTGTCAGATCTGGACGGTAAGGATCTTGGGGAGTACCATATCAAGGACATCCTGAAGTATCAGGAGGAGCAGTCTCCAATACCTAACGTAACTACATAGCACTGTTTCTCTAGTTTATTAAACCAGTGCTATGTGATCATTATGTAAGACTATTTTAATCTTTTGTTTGTATTTCTATATGTGTACGTGACTTTAAATTGTCACGTTGTAGTTTCTTCTATGCACCGCACCGAGCGTTTTTCTCTCATTCGCTTCTTAGTACTCTACATTATCCTGAGAGCTTGGGTAGTGTTAGGGTATCGGCAGTGAGTAAAGGGAGCATTCGTTTTCTATGAAGGGCATTAGACTCTAGTTACTTAGCCTAACCGGTACACGAGTCAGTGTCTAGTTAGGTACATAGGAGGATCTTTCTTTGGTATTGTAATGGTCGTAGTCAGCTGGTGTTTGAAGGACCTAGCTGGTTGTCTTTGTTTATAAGTCAGTACTTTTCTGTTTTCTTTATTGTGTATTTCCAGCGTGTCATATCCGCAGGAAATACTATTAAAGGGGGGGTGGTTGTAGCATTTATTTTCTATAGATGCAGTATTTAGGATGTGAAAGCAGCCTTATCGAGTTATCTTTTTTTAATCGGTTGTCAGTGGTGACATTTCTGCTGTCAGAATGACAGGATGTCATAAGTTCGGTGACGAAGCGTTTCGCATTAAAAGGATCGGGTTTTGGTTAAGATTTTTCGTGAAAGACGGACTTTTGACCGAGACCTGCTTTGGGGTAGTTGGAGTTCCTTTGGCTTTTGCTCTGAGACTGTGCCGCGAATCAGTTTTTCGCTCAAGCGCGATTATTTGTTACCTCGCGTGGCCTAACGGGCTGTGATTGGGTTGCTGCATTGCATCTTGCTACATTTTACCCAGAAAACTGGGTTTTTTACTACGGGGCTAGTTGCCGGATGAGATATTTGGTGCCGCACCTATAAGTTAGTGGGCTGCACGTGGTACGACAACGTGGAAGTGCGGACTACACGAGCTTCTCATGTGAGAGGTATCTGCCGTCATCACCTGGCAGTAACAACAGGCAGTCACTCTCACTCAGCTCACTCTGCAGGCCAGTAAATCCACTACTTATGTGTAGCTTAGTAGCATAAGTACCTAAGCACTGACTATACTTCTGTGTACCTGTGATATTTGTGTCTATCAGTGAATAAGCTCTCTGTGTGTCTCTGTGTATCTCTGTGTTATATAAATATATGTGTGTACACCCTACCTGACTGTTTTCGTCAGAGCCCTGGCCTACCCTTGCACGCACACTGGAATCTCTGTAGTAAGGCGCCCTGGGAAAGAGTTCTCTGCATAGCTACCTCGCGCTAGTTGGTGAGTAACACTGATCATCACTGTGTTACAATTTGTCAATGATGGTGATGACATTGTCATATCTACGACACTATAGGCGTAGTCCTTGACAGTAGTCTAATTATAAGAAGCTCTTTGTTTCTTAAACGGTTATGTCCAGACTTTGTATTTGAATCCATTATGAAATTTATCAATGATGGTGATGACATTGTCATATCTACGACACTATAGGCGTAGTCCTTGACAGTGGACTAATTTTGAGAACCTAGTTGTTTCTTAAACAGTTAGGGATGTTCAGTCAGATCAGGATTTTTTTAATGTTGATGATCAACATTGTCGGAACTTATGGCAGATGAAGTCCTCAATAAAAATGGTGGGAGATAGTCACCTGAAATCAGGTGTCACAAAATGTTGTGGCAATCCTTGTGGGACAGAAGCCAGTAGCGTACAAAAGTTGTTTTTTTACAGAAGACTAGATATAACAAATACAATACAAAAGGATTATTCAATTTGTGTGTAAATTGAGTGTAAACTAAACATTTGATAATGGCAGAACTGCAAAAGTATGAACAGCTTCATTCCGTTCGCCAACCCGACTTTATTTAAATTGAACTGATAAATAAAGCAACAAAATTTATCTCTATGGGTACTTATGGTCTAAGAGCCAGCGGCCCCCAGGCATTCGTTAAAGTATAAAAGCTGTAAGTTTCTCAATGTATGTCCCCAACACAGGTAAGAACGAACCCCGCCTATGAAACTTGAGTCGCGGTGGCTTTCGCAGGTATCAGGTAGTAAAGGTGTGTAAAATTGTGTGTTAAATTTGGTAAAGTATAAAACTCAGTTTTTACATATTTTACTTATAATAATCCTAAAAGTCACCTTGTCGAAAGCCAGACACTTTGTACGGTTGCAACCCTCTGCCAGACACCCTTAAAGTATATTTAATTATTACTATACTTACGGTATAGTATAAAAGCTGCAATTTATATATGTTATTTGGAGAACTATCAAATGATGTTTTCTCAATAGCCAGACAGTTTCAGTAGTTCCTTTATGTTGCCAGGCACATCAAAAGTTAATGTAGGTGCGAGCGCGAGGGATATGTGTGTCTGAGGGTGCGAGTGAAATACCGCGTTCGGTCCACTGCAACGTTATACTGCGCATCAGCTGTCATTTATTGTGTATAATGAGAACTATTTTCTAGATTTACTATGAAAATTCATTATGTACCATAACTAAGGATCAACGAATAAATGTTTAGAAAATTCTTTTATAAAATTTCTGTGTTTAGGAATCATTAAATTAACAATTAAATAATATATTTAAATAATTATTTTAATAATAGTTATTGGAATAATATAATTAATCTAATACAATAATTAATGGAAAAATATTTCAAAGATATTCTATGAATCGTGGTCGTCGATATCTTGAGTGTCCTCATCACCGCACCCAAAGACGCGAGATAGCACCCGAACCACCCCCTGGGCCATAGGTCCGTAGGGAGTCCTGGGACATCCTTCCGAGGGCTTACCCGGGGCTCCCAACCATAGGCTGCTGGACGTTACGTGAGGTTTATTAGTCGGTAAGAGTCCCTCATAACATCTGTGAGGACTTTCCCTCACGTTAAAAAAAAGAACCCTCATGGGATTGTTCGATGATTGTATTTTCCATCAAATTTGTGAGATCTTCGCTGTGTTGTAAACATTAATTTGATTTTAGACAAGCATACGGCCCACCAGAAGGTCCGGTGTTCACCGCAGCCTATGAACGTTTGCAACACCAGAGGCGCCACTCTTGCGCTGCCGACCCTGTAAAACCCCCTCACTGTAGGCGTTTGGGAAAACCGAGGCAGGGAGATCGTTCCACAAAGAAAGCCCCTATCGGATCTAACCGTGCTCGAACGCTCCGGACGTAGAGTGTGAGGATGGATTCCCTGTCTGTGATTTCTATTTTGTGCCAAATTTGACAATAACTTATTCCTTCTGCTATGTTATTATAATAACACTGTACTACGGAATGTAGTTGAATAAATCACAGATTTAAGAATAATTAGTACGCAAGCTTTAATACGTCAACCTCCCGTGTCGAAACGGTCAAGTATCTGATACCTTTGTTTTTAAGAAGTGAGACGCGCCAAATTTTTCGACGCATACACGTACAAGTGTATAATGCCCGTCTGTCTTTTTATACGCTGCAAAATACCACTAAATATTTAAAAATATAATAAATATGGCCAAATGGAAGACAAAATTCTTAATTCAATAATGTAAAAAAACGATTTTCGCGAAAATGCAGATGTCCGTTTGCTCTTTGCTTCCGTCGATATATCCCTGGCGCTCGCACCTACATTAACTTTTGATGTGCCTGGCAACATAAAGGAACTACTGAAACTGTCTGGCTATTGAGAAAACATCATTTGATAGTTCTCCAAATAACATATATAAATTGCAGCTTTTATACTATACCGTAAGTATAGTAATAATTAACTATACTTTAAGGGTGTCTGGCAGAGGGTTGCAACCGTACAAAGTGTCTGGCTTTCGACAAGGTGACTTTTAGGATTATTATAAGTAAAATATGTAAAAACTGAGTTTTATACTTTACCAAATTTAACACACAATTTTACACACCTTTACTACCTGATACCTGCGAAAGCCACCGCGACTCAAGTTTCATAGGCGGGGTTCGTTCTTACCTGTGTTGGGGACATACATTGAGAAACTTACAGCTTTTATACTTTAACGAATGCCTGGGGGCCCCTGGCTCTTGCTCTATTACTCGAAAACAGTGACATTTTAATCTGTACTCTTTATTTTCATTTAATATAAGTATCCCAAAAATGTAAATTTGTAATTTAAAGTTGTCAAATTGTAACCTCAGAGGGACAATTTGTCAGGTTTTTAAGATAACGAACATTTAAAATGATCAAAACAAATTAGCATCCTTACCCCACTAACACGTTTAAGGATCGACTCACCGTTATATGACCACATTATATCCGTTTAAACTTACATGTGTAATCTTCATGTTGGTAACTATAAAATCTTTAAAATTCTTATAATTTTTAGAGTTCCACACCGCAAAAGGTAAAACCAACTCTTGTATCTGTCCCGGTCAAGAAACTTAATCTCGGGATCGCTTCAAGGTATCAAGTTGATATCAAAATCAGATAATCAAACCTCGAAGTTAGCAAAAAATAATAAGGCCCACCTCTGAAAAACTGATTATTCCGACTGTTCAAGGGAATCAAAATCGGTAGGGTATTTATTTTAAAGAAAGAAATGAAAGCTACGTAAGTAGGTTAATATTTTTTTAAATTAAATCTTAAAATCTGGCTAAGTGTGGGTCAGACTCACACACTAAGGGTTTCGTATGTCTGTTGTATGGGAGTTGGGTACGGTACCTTAAATACATACATACATACATACACATACATATATAGTTACACCTTTATCCCCGAAGGGGTAAGCAGAGGCATAGCATACGCCCACATTTCACCATATTGTTTTATATTACCTGAAATTCCATTTTTACTATTTCTTTACAAACTTACAAATTTGTACGGAACCATTGGTAGGCGAGTCTCACTCACACTTGTCTTTATGTTTTTCAATATTCAACAGGTTTATATACCAAGCATACTCCTTAAATTCTTTGTAGGGTTCCAGGCCACGATAATATTTTTTCAAGCCAATATTAATTTTTATAACTCGTAAATATACCCCATACAGTGTAATGGACTACTTCGCCCGTGGCAACCTTGACCCTGTTAATATCGCGAACAAGTTGAATAACTGTTTTGCGATGATAACCCGGAAGAAAGGGAAACAATAAATTAAATAGGTAGTATGCTTTCGCTGGGCTCCTGGCTAAGAATTCTAATCTTGGCGGAGAATATCTCAAAATAATTATCTTTCATATCCAATGATATATAAAAACTATAGATACGTAACCAACACTGAAAAATGGCAATAAAAAGTCAGGCAATTACCTTACTTTTCATACATGCTACCATAGATAATTTCATAGAAATTCTTTTTTTTTTGTGTATAAAAGATCTGCCGTTTTTGAAAGCCGTGATGTTAGTGCATGCCGTGTCTAATTATGATATGTCGTTGATCATATCTATAATTTTATTAATGAGAAGTTGTTAGTTTTAAACAAGAACTGAAAACTCATCGTTGTTTCAATGGCACTCCTATTTATGCCAACGTCATTTAGCAGTCAAACCATAAAAGTCCTTGAAGAAAGATCAAGCCGCAAAAAATTCGTCAATACGATTGCAATTGAGGACATTTTTCTTCCCTGCCATCTTACACGGCAGTCGTCTTCCAAACGAAGATATATTGCTTTGAGCCCACAGGACACTTCATTATTATTTTAAACACTGAGGGTACTTGTATGTCGAGAAAGCTGTCGAAAAAAGATTGCTTCATTCCCGTTGATTACTTGAACAAGTTTCGTGACTTCATTAGGTTCATACAGCTTCTTTAAGATAAACGATTTTCTTCCAAAAAGTCCCTAAATAAAAATTCACGACATGTTAAAATAAGGAGGTATGGCGACAGCACAATGTAAGACGCGCAGCTTTTAATGAGCACTTTATTACCACGAAATCGGGCAATTTAAATCCCGTTTCATATATTCTCTTCATCAGAGCGTAAAGTACCGGTCGCATACAAAATTTTAACCTTGAATCACGGAGTCTATTTTGATTGATAGTTACGAAAAGTTGTGCTATTCAGCATTGTTGGAATTTTGTCGTCAATCAGCAGGTGCACCAGCAGCAAATAAGATTTTCTCGTCACTTGATCTTGATGTGGTCCTATATTTTTTATCGTGTGGAAAATACGTCATGTATGCTCTTCCCGACTAAAAACCACAAGTTCCTTACGTACTACCTTCGGTTGGGATCTCCGGGTAAGCCCGCGGAAGGAAATATCCAGGAGTCGGAAGGGTATCCCCGGGATGTGGTCCCTGCAGGCTCCCTGTAAGCCCGTTTCAAATATCATGGTCCATTTATTTGAAAAACTCATATTTCTTTGTTGTTTGCCATTCAGCGGAAACAGGTAGCGATGTGCAAATACTAGGCAATAAACACAAGTAGCCTAAAACACTGGGTTTTGGCTAGACACGTAAACCTATAGAAAAACTCACATCAAATATAATCAGATACGGCGTTTGAAACCATGACTGCGGAAATAGAAGAGCCTTTTAATTGTTCGAAATCGAGTTGATTGACGTAATAACATTGGTTTCAACGACTATTATACTTTCCGGTATCGAAAAAAAAGTATCCAGTTGAACTGTAGAAGATATACGGTAAAATAGTAAATTACCTGTTGAGTCACTCGCCTATCAATGTTCAGCTGAAACCTTTACACCTAAAAACATAGTATTTTGGATTGGTTACTCATTTTTATGTGCGGAAATTCCTCATGGTAGCTATCCCCGACTCTTATCGACTAAAACAATTACACACTATGGGAGTGAAATAAGATAGCTAGATATGAGGTGACGGAGACCCTCAACAAATATAATATACAGCTTTTGCTAGTATATGTTTCATAGATAAATTAAAGACCTTCGCCTACTGCTGGTCATGAGCCGCAAGAACCAAAAGATATATTTTTGCTGGCATGCGGTTGGTATAGGGCTGTAGAGTTATTTACCCAGTTTTTATTTTAACCGCAAACATATTTTTACGAACACCTTTTAGGCGTCTTTTACGAGGCCCGCGAGATAAAAGATGGTATGGTTGTTAATATCAGTGCTCTATTCCGCGGCCATGTCTAAAATTTCCCGACTTAATAGAATCAGCAGTTACATGGCGGAAATCCATTCTAGAGTGATAAATAAATGAGGGGAGGGAGAGATTCGTCAATGCTAACGTACAACACAACTAATTTTGTAAAGGAGTAATGACGATCCATGTTCATTATTCTGGATATATTCGGATATCTGGAGGGTACAGGTAATTTTCCTATCCAACATCCAAATTTCTTTCCTGAGGAGTTCGGTTCGTCATTCCTCCCTTACAGTTAGTTGTGGTTATCCTCAACTGTTGTACGTTAGGATTGACGAATCGACGGTGTGAGGCGGGTTCCTCTCTTTCCGCTCATTTATTATCGTTCAAAATTTTATCCGAATCTAAAATGACTGACATGCTCTCCGTCCAAAGTCAAGTCACCCAGTCCATTGTGCACCTAAAATAGTTTGAAAAAAAACAACGATTTCGTAGATAGCATATTTTACGAGTAGGTATAATAGTGTTACTTCGACTTCAAGTTCTTCTTCAACGAGCGTGTGTGTACGTTTGTCTGTGGATCACCACAATCAACAACAAAACAAAAACAAATTTGGAGGCAATCATGCCTCCAAAAATCCTGTTACCTTTGTGATAAAGAAGATTATCAATTTCACTATCTAGTAAATGACATTTCTTACTGAATACCTAAGTTTAGAGTAAAAGTAGTAGGCACTTACTTGCTTTTTGGGTTAAAATCAGATGAAATGGTCAGAATATCAGAGGAAATATATAGTGGTTGTTAATTGTGTTGATATTTTTGAAGCGCTCGTGGCCCCGCGGACTCAGTGTTCTGTAAACGATCACTGCAGTAAGCAACATTTACTATGGCCGGATATGGATGGGTGACCACCACGTGGACCACTTTGTGACATTTATTTACGAGCGTTTCCGTGCTTCGGAAGGCACGATAAGCCGTTGGTCCCGGTTGTCAGTAAAATGACAGTCGTTAAGCCAAGTTAAAGGCCTTACGGGCGGCTTGAAAAATTTAAACTGTGGGTCGTCACAACCTGCGCCCGGGTCGGCAGCGCGTGTGTAGCGCTTCTGGTGTTGCAAACGTCTATAGGCTACGGTTACCAACCTTCCGGTGGGCCGTAAGCTGGTCTGCCACCTAAGTAGTATAAAAAATAAAAAAATAATAATAATATATTAAAAAAATACAAATGAAGATGTTACATTGTAAAGACGATTATTAGGCGTATTATTTTGACGATATACTAGGCATATTGGTCCCCCCTAGGTGAGGCTGCAGAGGTAGCCGTCTCGGTCTGTTGGGAGTCTTGGGGTATCCTTCCGAGGGCTTACCCGGGGCTCCCACCCGTAAGGTGTTAGATAGGATACGTGTGTTTTTTAGTCGGTAGGAGTTCCTGCATAGCATCCATGTAGGATTTTCCTCACGTATCATTCCTCGTAATATGTATGTGTATGTATGTATGTATGTAAGTAAAAAAAATACTAGGCATATTATTTTGCTGTCATTCAACCATGCCTTTATTAATTTTAGAGTTTGATGATTCAAAACAAATTAATAAGATAATCATGATAAGGAAATAATTTTTACATTAGTTAGATTTTTTTTAAATGTAGGCATCAAAATTTTATTACACATGTTTAATGTTTGTATTCCAATGAATTTAGTACGCACTTCCCGGTAAAATCGAATCAAAAAAGTCAAATCCTATACAGGCATAGAGCACCGCGGTCACGGAATATGTTTTTTTTTTTCTGTGACCGCGGTCTTCAAAGTCATAGGTAGTGTTGTTCTATGTATACCTAAAGGTCAGGTAGGTAATCACAAATTGTGAGAATAATGAATAATAATCAATTTGCGATACGGTCTTTCTCCCATTCCATAAATAAAAATATACCATTAATCTCAAAGAAGCTACTCACCTTATCTCATCGTTGGTCATCATCATGTGATAGGACCTATGTCTTTATGGTTTTCAGGTACCTACGTGGCCGATCGTAGAGGTTTGGAACACCTTCGATCTTGCTCGTCACGCAAACAAACGTTCTGGTGTTACAAACGTGCATAGGCTATGGTGACCACCAGTTGCGTAGTAACTATTTAGTAATCTGTGCCACCAGACACCAGTCCCTCTGGTGGACCATTATGCTTGTCTGCCAGCTTGATGGTAACAATAACCTGGGATGCCTTGTTTGTCACAACATATTTGTTGACTTTTTGTCCCATTAACCAATTTTCTAAAAAAAACTATGTGGGTGTGGGATTGAACTTGTGTCTGTACGGTGTCGCACTCTGCATTCACCATCGACGGCTACGGCTACAGAGGATGCGGCCGAAAAGAAAAAGCAAAGGTTACGCTGCGATGGAGACACATTATTTATTCACTTCTACCGGCGCCGCGCCGCCGTGGAGACTATGAGATGCTGGTGCTCTGAAGCAAAAATATAATTAATGAGTTGGGACAAAAGATTAAGGAACAAACATGGTTTTAGATAGCTCCGATGAAGAAATATATTAATTTTTCATCAGTCATGTTTTCGTATAAGTGCACACAACTGTTCTGTTTAAATTGTGCTATCAAAATGGCGGTCGGCGTGGGGCAGCGCGCACTCAATCGGAGCCGATCGGCTGCGCGAGCGGGAAAGAGCACGCAATCGGAGCCGATCGGCTGCGCGAGCAAGGAAGAGCAGGAAATCGGAGCCGAACGGCTGCGCGAACGAGAAAAGTACGCGATCGGAGCCGGTCAGCTCCTCTTATTATTTCACACCAAGCGCGTTCAAGCATTCTTACTGACAAAAGCAGTGCACATGCAAGAATAAACCTTACTTCAAATAATAAAAGCTCTGTTTTCAACGTAATAAGAATCTGCTCTGCTCTCCGAGCCGGTCTGTGTGAACGGACCCTAAACAGAGACAAACGTACGATTAGGTTATGATTAGGTGAGCGGTCCCCGACGAGACAAACTGTACGTTAAAAATATGAATACCTAAATAATATAGCTACCAATAATAATAAAGGTTCAATACTTAGGGTAGATAGGTCTTTGAGAGTCACGGGACATCCTTCCTGAGGGCTTACCCGGGGCTCTCAACCATAGGCTATTAGGCGTGGCGTGAGGTTTTTTTAGTCGGTAAGAGTCCGGCATAACATCCTATAAGGATTTTCCCTCACGTTAAACAAAAAAAAAAAGAGGGTAGATAGGTCATAATATAAAAGTTATTTTTTTACTTTTTACAGGTTTTTTTTATTGTTCTTTTTTTGTAAGTCGGGGGTTTTTTAAATTTTTAATTTAATTTTTTATTTCATGCTTTTTATAGGGATTTTATAGGGGTTTTTTAATATCAACATACGTATAGTCTATCAAAAATTATTCAGAGCTAATGCGAATTGCGCGGAGTGGGGTTACAGAATTAGAAATACATTCCACTCCTCATATCTTTCGAATGGCTAACCCGATTTTCATAAAACTTACGGTATCGTGATGTATAAGTTATGAACTTTCATTTGATACCCAACACGGGTATATTTGAACACATTAAATTTTTCATCACCACTTTCACCCCTCATATCTTTGAAATGGCTTAACCGATTTTTATAAAACATAGCTAAGAACACTCTCCCCTAACCCATCTTTCAAACAAAAGAAACAGAATCAAAATCGGTTTACCCGTTTGGGAGCTACGATGCCACAGACAGACTTACAAACACACACACACACACACACACACACACACACACATGCCCACACACACATCAAACTTATAACACCCCGTCCGGGTTTCCGTCGGGGGTTAATAAGAAGGCTTCCAGGTCAATTTATAATAGTAAGCAGATATAATGTAGGTAATCGCTTTTGGTAAAACGAAAAGGAACCTTTTAGGTAAATATAATTACCTAGGTACATACCTACTTGTAAGACAATTTTGATATATTTAGGGAAATTTTGTAGCCACTTTCGCGGTCGGTTTAAGTATTTGTATGATTCACAGTAATCCACATAATTATATTACCTACCTATACATAGTAAACATCCAAACTCCGAAAAATCGTTTTATATACCTAAGTACCGAAATACATAAATTATGTACTTACTTACCTATATCTATCAGTTATCTAGATCTCATAGCACAAGCTTATATTACTTTAATTTGGGCTAGGTAACGTAATGACGTTGTGTGAGAACGTCTCCCAGTAATATTCAAGTATTTATTTATTAATTAGAAGCGCTCGTGGCCCCGCGGACTCAGTGTTCTGTAAACGATCACTGCAGTAAGCAACTTTCACTATGGCCGGTCCATGGAGGGGTGACCATCCATGTGATCACTTTGTGACATTTATTTGAGCGTTTCCGTGCTTCGGAAGGCACGTTAAGCCGTTGGTCCCGGTTGCCAGTAAAATGGCAGTCGTTAAGCTAAGTTGAAGGCTTTATTTCAACAGTAGGCAGTCACAACCTGCGCCTGTCTATTTAAACACGGCAATACGGCTCACCACCTATTACGTGGGAATAATTATACAAAGGTGAAATGTGGGCATATAATATGCCTCTGCCTACCCCTTCGGGGATAAAGGCGTGACCATATGTATGTATGTATGTTATTTATTAATAAGTACCTACCTAGTTTTATATTAGGTACCTACATGAAATATTCTTTTCCAATTTATTGTTGCAGGCAGAGATATGTTAGAGTCTGTATTCATAGGTTGCAAGGTCTTTTTCGCTGAGCGATTACATTGTCCTATATGGATGACCCGACCAACAAAATTATGATCAATATCTAAAAGAAGCCGTGAGATCGTTCTCACCCGACTGCCCCTCTCTAACACGTTTATTGTGAAAGTTCAATCCAATTGACGTTGTCATTTTTGTTTTATTTCAAACTTTGAACAGATGATCCACGTGACCTAGTGACGAAGATTAAATGCTACAGAGAGAGACCCTCTGCACTCTATTTTATACATAGAGAGGCTTGTGAAATCTACGGCGTTCCTAGGGTTGACGGTCGATGCTGGATTGCAGTGGGGTCCACATATTGAAAAGCTAGCTGGCAGGTTAAGTTCAGCAGCATTTGCGGTACAAAAGATTAGGCATTTGACTGATGTAGATACAGCTAGAATAGTTTATTTCAGTTACTTCCACAGTGTTATGTCTTACGGTATTCTACTGTGGGGTAATGCCGCAGATATAAATTCAATTTTTGTTTTACAAAAACGAGCCATAAGAGCCATATATATAGATTAGGTCCAAGGGTCTCTCTGCGCGAAAAATTCAAAGAGGTAAATACTCTGACTGTAGCATCACAATATATTTTTGAAAATCTTTATGTATGTGCAAAAGAATCTATCTAGTTTCGTTAAGTTAAGCGATATACACAGTGTAAATACCCGACATAAAGATAACCTTGCTTGTCATCAGTGTAGACTGAAAAAAGTCAGTAATTCCTTCCTGGGTAACTGTATACGTTTTTACAACAGGCTTCCAAATGAAATAAAATGTATGCCCTTAAATAAGTTTACAAAGTGTATAAAAAGTAAATTGTACCGCAGGGGCTACGATTCAATTGACGATTATTTGCTTGACAAGGAGGCCTGGAAATGATCTGCTTGCTCTACTGCATTCTCAAGCAATAGTTTGTGATTTTTAGTTTAAATTTTGTTAATAGAGCACAAAAAGAAAAGCCCGTCGAGTTTCTTGCCAGTTCTTCTCAAGCGGGCCGCGTCCCGAACTGGTGGTGGTTTGCATTGTATTCATTGACGTGTCGCAAGTGCCTATGTATTAGGATTATGCGAAATAAATGTTTTTTTCAGTTTTTTGAGTTTTTTGAGCTAAAACATATTAGGTAGATTTACTAAAAAATTAACTAGGAATCGCTTAAGCCTAAATTAACAAATTCGATGAATAAAATATTAGGTTTTACGTAAGTATTAAATTAATAAAGACTTCAAAACTATTTATATGAGAGATGGTACAATGGGCGGTCTTATGGCTAAGAGCCACCTATCTCTTCCTAGTTTTGAATTGGTTAAAGAGAAGGCAGCATTTTTTGTCATTTATTGTTAGTAGGAGCTAATGTCTTGTGAGCTCCCACTATCCCGTACTTCGAAAAATGCCGACGGGGTCCCCCGACCTTACGCCCACAGTCAACAAATATTCTGAGGACGTGCGCTAGCAGTTCCTAGCGCAGGCGCCCCCGAACTGCATGTCAGGGCGGGAGCGAGCATTTATTATATACCTAATCTGTGCATTTACCTACCCAAATTTATGATAAGTAAGTGACGACCTCTATCGGCGCCTACGGATAAGAATAGCTTTTTTCCGGTTTTGATGAGACCCTTTACCGTGGAGTAGGTAAATTGCTCTATGCCCTTTACAGATACCTAATTTGTTTACTTTGTCAGTTTAGAGAAAGTGCAACAGCAGGTCCTTGATCTCCTTGACCGATATAATATAAGGTTTTGTTTTTAAGAACAGTAACGGTTTATTACAAACAGAACACATTAATATTGAATGCAATAAGGTTTTAGCGCACAACCCTCTCGCTGAGAGGTGTCAATGACCTTGTTATGGTGACGGTTACGAATGTCAATAGACCTACTAGAGGAAGATCCCAGAGCCCCCAGACGTCACTCATTTTCTGATGGACAAAGTATATACGAGTGATTAGTTGTGGGGTGTATTATGATCATATGACTAGTTGCTACCTTGGCCAGGCGGCCAATTTTCAGGTAGCAATTAATCAAGGTAGGTACATAAAAACACTGCTCACCTCGCTTAAATTCTGATATAGATATCTATATTTTACAAAATATCGTTAAAAATCAGTATTCATTACTCCCAGACACATGCGGTCGGCGGTTTTACGTTACAGACGCTTCAAAGCTCTGAAAAAAATTTATTAATGTCACTTATTTTCTGATGCTTGATTTTTATATATGTTATTCAGACAACTATTTTAAAACGTTTTGAAAACGGACAGACCGATCCAAGGGGCCCCAGACCCAATTTTAATGATGCTGAGAGTATGGGCGCGGGCATTATCCGTGCGTATTATGCGTGTATGTATGTAGCATGTCTAATCGAAGTCGGAATTAATATTGAAATGTAAATAAAAATGCATAAGTACCTATTAGTAATTAACGCCTGTCATTTTAAAATTTACTTTTTTGAATTAGTTTTATTTAATAGAGAATTAAGTTTTAAAGGTAATAATTTGAAAATCACGTAAATACGCAAAGATTAACTTTGAGAAAAGTGCTCGTCTGACCGCAATAATTATAGAATTGTGCCTTACAAACTGTTTTATGATTTTTTTTTAATTGAATTAATTTTAATTTTTTAAAGTAAATATCAAGACGTTTACAAAGTATTAATAATTTAATTAAATAACAGCAACCTTTTCAAATAATTATTTATTGGTAACGAACCTTAAAAAACTACAAAAAATCGGACAAATATTTTTCTAATCTTCATTGTCATCGTCGTTGAAGTCAGGTAATTCATCATCGAGCCAATCTTGATATTGAATATCTAAATCGTCATCTTGTTCATCAGTGTTTTCCTCGGGCTTTTCGGCTGTAAAAAACAAACCAACCAATTAAGATTCGGAAAACTAAAGAGACATCAAAATTATGAGAAGCTAAAATAAATAACTTAATTCTTCCTCCAGCGACTGACTGACAAAATCTGGCAATTGATCTCCATCAAACCAATGAAAATTATATTTATCATCTTCTAATATTTTCGGGATTGAGAATATTAATCATTTTTATACTTGCATTATTCCAAACACTAGCAATATAGTTAGCTCGTCGAAACTGTTGCCAAAGTTCGCTTTTACAAGGTGGTATAGTAAGTTCAACTCATCTTTGCGCGCGGCCCTATGTGTGGGTAAACCTCGTATAATATAAACACAGTGACTTCGTGTGCGTGACCAGAGGTACAGTGAAGTACAAAATACAAAAACACTTGTTTAACTAAAAAAAATAATAAAAACTTAATGGGGGAAATGTATGTTAAACATATTAATATGTATCGCTGCTAGAAGAATAAAATTGAGGAATTTTAGGATTCGCTGCTCTCTCCAAGGTTAATTATAAATTCAGATTCCATATCAAAATGTCTATAGTATTCTTCTTCTTTGTATTTCGCCACATCACTTCATCAATTTGACCTGAACGTTCGTATATTAATTTAATTATTCCCATCACATTTTGTTCGATGTTATGTGTTATTTATTTTTTTTAATTCCCCATATATTTTCGACTGGGTTTAGTTCAGGATGATACGGTGGTAGCGGAAGAACTTTTAAGCCATATGACTGAAGTATGTCATCAATCTTATAACAAACTAGCTGACCCTTGCAACTTCGTTTACGTCACATAAGGTTTACGAAATGAGAGGTATTTCTTCATCAGACTCATCAAGCAGCGTGTAAAACTGCCCTGCCCTCTCCCAAAGGAACCGCGAAAAATATCGGGATCAAAAGAATCCCAGAACCTTCTTCGGATCATAAGCTCAGATTGTACCAAGTTTCATTTAAATCAATTCAGTAGTTTCAGCGTGATACTTATTCGGGATACAGACAGACATGAAAATTTTTAATTACATTTTCGGCTTCGGTATCGATTAGAGAACGCCCTACAATTAAAATTTTCAAATATTATCTTCCATGTACAGACTCTCGACCCTCAACAGTTTTTTTTAGATGTATTGATTATAGTCTTTTTACTTTTTAAATCAAGTCATACAGTTAAATTTTTGTCATATTATTTGCTGTATAAGCAATGTTTTTTTCTGTCGAGCATCTCTGCATTTCTATTTTTTTTTTGCATTAGAATTTGGAGCTCTATCATTTTTTGACTATTTTGTAGGCCTTTATAAGTTACAAAATTCTACCATACATTATTCTGTTATGCCTGGGTTTAGGCAGCGTTTTCGTTAAAAGCTCCCAGACACCTTATCTTTTTCCGACATCTCCAACTAATATCGTTAAATTTTAGTCAATATACATATATAAAATCTCAACAATATATATATACGCAAACCGTTCTCAAGAATCATTGGTGATCTCAGCATGAAAATCCATGCAGTACTTTTTAAGTTTATCGTGAACAGACAGACGCGGCGGGGACTTTATTTTAAATAATATGTAGTGATAAAAAATATTAATTACATCGAATAGGCACATCAAAAATATTTACCTGACTTCTTAAACATTTTCTCCGTGAAGAACTAGACATTTTCTTTAACGACTGTACCCATGGTATTATCACTTAGAACACTGTGTAATGAATTATAATGTATGTAACCAACTTACACAGGATGTCAACGTCGCAGTTACATTGAGACTTGTCATGATATTTAATTTAGTTTCATTATAACGTAAGAGTTGCCTTCAAAACGTTGTAGATGACGCTGTATGCTTTTTGTATACATTATGATTTTTATTTCGCGGCCACGCAGAGAGTTTCCTGCAAAGACTGCTTGGCACCGCTGGTGTCGTCAATAAGTCGAGTTACGTCTATATCTCATAATATACAAATGTACTCTGTGAAGACGGCCGCATCACTGCCATACAAATTAAAGCTGTGTAATTACTAGCGCACGCACACATAGCGCCGCGCGCACTGATGAGTTGAACTATCTATAAGTTAGTAGCATCGAAGTTTTTCATATTTTTTTGCAGAAATTTTTCATTAACATTACATACCTTATTGGTATGTACTAATAAACTGCTGAAGTCTGGCAGCATTTACATCCATGATTATTTACGTGATTTTCAAATTATTACCTTTAAAACTTAATTCTCTATTAAATAAAACTAATACAAAAAAGTAAATTTTAAAATGACAGGCGTTAATTACTAATAGGTACTTATGCATTTTTATTTACATTTCAATATTAATTCCGACTTCGATTAGACATGCTACATACACGCATAATACGCACGGATGGAGTATTCCCGTTCGTCCCCTTGACTTCGTCCCCCTAGGGGGACGAACGGGAATTTAATCTTTTATTTTCCCGATGGTCCCCTTAATTTTTTTGGGGGGACGAACGGGAATAATTTTTTCATTCTTTTTTTGTTCTGTTGCTCCCAACAAATAATATAAGACAGGTGCGTTGGTAAAAAATCAAATTTGAAATTCTATTTTTATTTACAAATGAAGATCAACAAAACAAATGAAGATCAACAAAACAAATGAAGATCGACAAAACAAATGAAGATCGACAAAACAAATAAAGATCGACGAATAATGAAGGTCGACGAAACAAATGAAGATCGAAAAAACATAATCAGATCAATAAAACAAAAGACTAAACAAGTTGATAAGGTCAAAAACTACTTGCAGCCATATTTTGTAATCTATATCAGTGGCGGCTGGTGGATCCTCGATCTGGTGTTGCACTTTACTTGCTTTCTTGTTTTAAATTTAATAAGTGTTAATTTTATATCAACTTTATTTTGTACTTACACTTACCCATACAAAATTAGTTTTGTACGGGTAAGTGTAAGTACTTAGTTAATGTTTATGCTCATTTTCACACACTCCACAAACTTTACACGCAATATAGAATAGAACTAAGAACAAAATAAAAAGAGATAACAGTTTGAAAATCAAACCAATCAATAAATATTTAACGCGTCACAGATACAGAGAAACAATACCGGGAGAATTTGAATTTCGTCAAACAAAACATCGAGTACTCTCGGTAACCTTCGGATCGCCCGAACGCGTGCGACGCACGAAAAGTGACTCATTGCCCGGTACATTTTCTATGAACGATGTTTTGTCTCATGCGCCAAGCGCGTTAGCTCGTATCTAGTAGGTACAAGATGTATGGGCAGCCCTCGTGCACTCGGGAAAGCGCACGCTGATTTTTTTTACAGGGAAACTAGGCTTTGGTACTATTTGGTAGTCTAGCAAAGGGCTTAAATTGTTTCGTCATAATTAGGTATGTTATAGATTTGAGTTTTTGTATGTTTAAATAATAAGTGTTACATACCTAATGGTAGGATTGGTAAGTAATTTAATAATAAAGAAGGCGTAATTTTTATATCTTTTGAGCTGGTGGTTCACCGCACGAGCGCACTTAAGGTACGACCGCCACTATCACGATCTAGATGCGAGAGCCATTCAAAAAATAGGTGCAAGCTCGACCTTAATGACATTTATCTAAAAATGTGCTTTTAGGCGTTTATGGACATCACTGATCACGAATATAATTAAAAAATAAATAGATATTATGCATGCTCATAAGGTCGAAATTTGCTTGGACCCTTTTTGTATTCTAGATGCGATAAACATTCAAAAAGTAGGCGCAAGCAATTCTTTACCTTATGGACATGCATAATATTTATTTATTTTTTACATATTCATGATCAGCGATGTCACATTTTTGGAGAAGTGTTATTACGGTCGAGATTTGCTTGCACCTATCTTTTCGAATGGCAATCGCATCTAGATTACAAAATATAGCTGCAAGTAATTTTTGACCTTATCAACGTGCTTATAGTCTTTTGTTTTACTGACCTGCATGTTTTTTCGATCGCCATTTGTTTAACCGATCGTCATTTGTTTTACAGATCTTCATTTGTTTTTTCGGTCATCATTTGTTTTATAGATCTTTATTTGTTTTTTCGATCGTCATTTGTTTATTCGATCGTCACTTGTTTTTTCGATCATCATTTGTTTATCCGAAAGTCATTTGTTTTGTCGATCTTCATTTGCTTTTTTTCATCTGTTTATCGTCATTTGTTTTTTTTTTCATTTGATTTTGGTCGAGGGGGACGAAAGGGGGACGAATGGCACTTAATCGAAGAACATATTCCCATTCGCCCCCTCTTGAATTAGGAGGGGGACGATCGGGAACTGATTAAATATTATTTTTGTGAATTCCCGTTCGTCCCCCTCGGGGGGACAAAGTCAAGGGGACGAACGGGAAATGCCCGCGCCCATACTCTCAGCGACATTAAAATTGGGTCTGGGGAATGTTTGGCCTCTTGGATCGGTCTGTCCGTTTGCAAAACGTTTTAAAATAGTTGTCTGAATAACATATTATATAAAAATCAAGCATCAGAAAATAAGTGACCTTAATAAATTTTTTTCAGAGCTTTGAAGCGTCTGTAAGGTAAAACCGCCGACCGCATGTGTCTGGGAGTAATGAATACTGATTTTTAACGATATTTTGTAAAATATATGTTAAAATCAGCTATCAGAATTTAAGTGAGGTGACAGGTGAGCAGTGTTTTTATGTACCTTGATTAATTGCTACCTGAAAATTGGCCGCCTGGCCAAGGTACAGTTTGTCTATAAAGTCGTGAAATGAATGTTTTAGGAACTAAAAATAGTTATGTGTGTGGCAACACTGGCAACACGAAACATAAGTACGTCAGTTGTCAATGCTATCGTCGAATTTCGTTTACTCTCTCACGTAACTTTAATGTTTGGATTAAACTGCAACAAATTAAAACCAAACTACGCATAAAGGTTTGAGAAATGCGTAAAGAAAATCGCAGTGGTGCGCAGGAAGCGATTTTTAAAGTTTTCCAGTGATGTTTCGCGGAGTACCAAGCTGGACAATTGTTGTGGGATTTGAGGATGTTTATGAGCGAACAGCATCTTTGGTGGGTATGTAATCGTGTTATTGTTTGTTTTGAATCTGTCTGAAGTTACAAATTTACTGAATTTACGATTTGGACACAAAAAAGGCATTGTTTACGTTGCATATTTTTAGGTTAGAATCTTAAACTTACAATCTACCTATAATGTAAGTCAGTGGTTAGAATAACATTGTTATAGTATCCGCAATACGAACTGGCACTTTGGGCCATAAATGTCACTTACTGTAGGGGTTGAACCATGTCGATAAAATATTTAAGAATTTGTCGATATGTCGTAATCTGAAATTAAGTGGTTAATTTGCTTTTAGTTGTAAATATGATATTAATAGCAAATAAGATTTTCTCAAATAATTAGCTAAATTTTAGCAATAAAAAACGTAAAATAAATTTGAATTTTTTTTTAGTTAGTAATTCACCTACTCGACCTACTTATTTTAATATATTTATTTAATTTAATACATTTGTCTTAATAAATCAATGCTGATATAAAAATAAATTAATATATAAATCATATTTAAATTTTTCATTTCATTACTTTTGTCGATACTATTACGGAATACGTAAAAGATTACCTGCACAGCACTATGGGTGCGAGTCCCGCTCCATAAGACTGTGTAGGTGCGAAAGAGATAGCACGAATCCGATGATTTATGGCCCAACGTGCCAGTTCGTATTGCGGATACTATAGTAGGTTATTTTATAGTACGACCTACATTTTTGATACTCAGTTCAATCTGGTTTTCTACTAATTTTTTATTTTTAATTAATTGCTTCATGTCAATAGTTTGTTTCCATTAGGTAATTAATTTTCTTTTTTTACTCTTTTCAGGAAAATCAGAGAGTACAGTTAGGCGAATAGTCAACGAAGGTTTTAATAATGAAGGAAAGTTTGAAACTCCTGGGAAACACAGAAAAGGTCGGCAAAGAAAGAAATAGACGATTTTAATATTTGAGCACTGCGCCAAAAAAATCCTTGTCAGATGGGGGAAAGTTACAGATAAAACATGTAATTACATGATTGTGGCGAAGCAATTGGGACTGCTAGGCACCTGCTGGTGGGATGTAAGACGCTATTAGACCGGGGCTTCTGGATCTGGTTCAATAACTTTATTCTGGATCTGATGCAATAAAATAGAAACAAAATTAAAAATGTATAATGTGTTTTATTTATTAACTCACTAGCTGATGCCCGCAGCTTCGCCCGTGTCGAATTTGTTCTTGTTCCCGCTTCCCGTAGGAACTTATTCCCGGGATGAAAAGTAGCCTATGTGTTATTCCAGACTATAATGTATCCCTGTACCAAATTTCAGCCAGATCAGTTCAACTGTTCGAGCGTGAAAGAGTCTCACATCCACACTCATAAGCTTTCGCATTTATAATATTTGTATTGTTCCCCGTTCCCGCTTCCCGTAAGAACTTATTCCCGGAATAAAAAGTAGCCATGGTTATTTCAGATTATAATGTATCCCTGTACCAAATTTCAGCCAGATCCCTTTAACCGTTCGAGCGTGTAAGAGTAATAAACATCCACACTCACAAACTGTCGCATTTATAATATTAGTAAGATTTTACTCGGAACGAACTCCTCGTATCAAAATCATTTTGGTCGTACTATATAGGGTTGCTACATGCATTCAGCAGCGCCCATTTAATTTCACGACTTTATAGACGAACTGTAGCAACTAGTCGTATTATGATCATAGTACACCCCACCACTATAGTCCAATCCTGCCCGATCTGATAATAACGTAAACATGTCATGTTTTGACAATTCGTTGTCTAAGACAGATGAGTAGAAAAATATAGTATGACAAATCATTGAATTTTTTAGTATCCCGAGTAGGTATTTTAAATGAAAATAAACTATCATAAAGAAGTTATTTGGTGTCGAAATGATTGTAAGAACACTCTATGGCTCCTGGATACTGGAATAAAATCAGGGTGAATACTCAATTGCAAGTAACTATGGATATATAGGATCAAATGTGTTTGTTTACATTTTTGCGCAAAGCTTTTGAAATACATTATAATCACTCGTATATATTTTGTACATCAGAAAATGAGTGACGTCTGGGGGCTCTGGGATCTTGGACTATACCTACTATGAATCAATACCAGTAGATATATGATTTTACAGTCGTATAAAATCGGGGAAAACCTGGAAAGGTTTAGAGGGCTATCCGCATAATCTAATTATTGCATTTGTAAATGAACGACGAGTAAATATACACAGGTTTTGCGACCGTCAAGCGGTACTCCGCAGTCACACTCACTACCTAACTGAAAATGATGATAATCAACTTCTACAAAAAATAAGATTTTCAAATAAGTAAGACCAAATGACAATGATAAGTAAGTAAAGTTGACTCCACCACAGAAGTCACGTGGCAAAATGAGGAACTAAGCTAACATTGCTATCATGGAGCAGACAAAAAAGAGAAGATGGCCAAAGCAAAGTGTACTATGACATTCGACTGGATCCTGGAGTCATTTACAATACATTTCGCCGTGTTTCGTTCTATGCGAAGATCAGTCAAAATTCATGTCATCATGAAATTAGATAGAAACCGGAAAATAATCATGAAGTAGGTACAGTGTAAATTCTTAGATCATCTAACCACAGGATGCGCCTTACTTAAGCATTGTTTTCTGCCATTGCACATGACCATTTGGTCTTTTGGCTTTATGAAAAGCCTGTACATCAGTACATCATTTTATATGATTAAACTAGTACATTACATTGTAGTTGACTGTACAATAACAATTAACACACAACAGCCATTACGCGTTTGTCGATTAATACATTTTTAAATGCAAAGAAATTTTATATGTCTTTGTGTTTCCCCCTTCACTTGTATGAAAACTGGCAGAATATTTTTGTATGCGGTGGTTCGCAAAGGCTAGTCCCGTGTTATATGATCTAAGTGTAAATTACAATGACTGGTATCACATTATTTCATTTCGTGAGTATTATCTGTAGTTTTCGGTTTTCAGTCCAAACATTAAGAATATATGATAATTGTCGAGTATAAAGATTAATAGCAATTTCTGTAATAATTAATAATTATGTAATTGTAAAATATAAACATAAATAATCACTAAAATTGTAATGCTTGCTCTACATTACTCGCGAAGTTGAACGAAGTTCGCCGGCTAAGTTGCCCGAGTCAAAGAAAAAATTTGACGAAGTAGGCCGAAGTGGCTCTCTACACTATCGTATTCGTCCAACTTCGTTCAACTTCGCGAGTAATGTGGAGGAAGCATATAGTCACAAGAGTCAAAAGATTCGTAATCGAACAAATGGATTAAAAAGAAAACGTTAATCAACGTCAAAATTTTAAAGAAATTTCGGTCAGTTCCGATTTGCTATAGTCTGTGGTGTTGTGTCATTTCATTACTCATTGGCTTTTTTGGCGGGATTTGGAAGGAATCGTATCGCATCGTTTTATAAATTTGCAAAATTAGTGTTTTTTCGAGTGCTTTGTGTGTATTAATGGTGGATTCTTAAACATAAACGTTCGACAACGTGCACTAGTGTTGGGAAGTGATAAAACGCAGTGAATCGCAACTTTGCAGTTTCTGACAAAAAAATCCAAAGAAACTTTCAGAAATTTATCCACCGCTTTTCTGAAGGAAGACTGACTTTGACTTAGGGCTGTACTTGACTTTGACTGGACTTAAAGGACGAGGACTGTGACTTATTTAAGCAAAATGAAGATATAACTTTAAATAATAATAAATAAAGACATGGCTTAAAGGTCTTGTAACCAAGCCATAACTATTAAAAAAAAAAAAATCATTACTCATTTTGTTCGTTCGATTCGAATTCCGGTTCCGACGAGACGTCAACGCTAAATTTATCCAATTTTAGTATTTTGCCACATAATATCCCCAAGATACATCACTGTTGTTAAATTGTAACTTTCATATCGTATAGATTTATCCCCCTCTAAATACAAAAGCAACATGCCACGCGGTAAGTAAATCGTTACCTACGTGTTATGTTTTCTCAATGTCGTCCAAAGTTATGCGAATGTGCTTCCTCAGGAATCTCCTGTAAATATTTGTAAGAAACCAATTTTTACAAAGTCAGGTCTAATTGACGCTAATAGACTCAAATATCTGCCAGCATTAGATTAATTTGTTTTACGTCATCGCTTGTTGTTGTTGCACACATAACCTTGTCATGAATTGTTTGTTGTAAACAATTTCAGGAAAGTTCACTAACCACAAGGGTCGAAACCGCAAATTTACTAGCCCTGAAGAGCTAGAGGAACAGCGGAAACAAGAAGAATTGAAACAGAAGTAAGTGAAATAATGTTTTTCTTCTCTTAGAACCATTTTGGTAGCCATAACATTTAAAACAATAAACTCTGTCATAGAAACAGAAGGGCATAGCCTGGACTCCGTGACGATAATGCATGATGAGTGTGGAAGGTTTTTTAGATTATAAACAAGTAAATAGGTACATAAATTATTAAGACAACAAAAATAATGGTGGTTGGTTGTGTCCGTAAAAAAATTATTGCGAGACCAGAAAAACGAAAGCATGTCACATAGTTTTGTTTTTTCTGGTCTCACATTTAGATGCACCCATCACCAGACCAACTACAGGCTATTTAGTTTTATGATGTCAATTTGACCCTGGTGACTGTAATAGTAATGGTCCTTATTTTACTAGTTAACCATACAGGTAATTCTAAAACAATTAGTTCATTCACCTCTCTGCAACACATATAAATACCAATGTGGCAAATTTGGTGCAATAGATTGTTATAATTATGAAATGAATTGAAATGCAACATTATTACTCGCAAAGTTTACACAATGTGCCTTTACTGTGTTTAGCTTAGTTGACAGAAATAATTTATTGGGCATTGTGATCTTTGTTTTGGCTGAGAGTAACAATAATGCATAAATCAGGGCAGTTTTGTCTATCAAAGCGGCAAGCATGGCAACAATCACATGCATTTATGCCCTTCATGCAGGTACACTTGACTGATGAAACTGTCTTCAAATCTGTTGCTTATTGTATCATCACATTGCTGTCAATATTATGCCCATTCTGCCCCCCACTGCTGTCAAGAATGAAGTTGAAGCAAACATTAAACAACAAAGTAATATCTAACTGTTAGACACTTGGGTTTTTTATTGATTTTTGGGCCTTTTAGGCATTGTACAAGTCCTGTGAGTTTAAAAATACTAAAATTTTCAGTATTACACTTAGATTGTGACTGATTGTGTGTGCATTTTGTTATGTCTTAGTAGTTATATATCTATACTAATATTATAAAAAGGAAATACTTGTTGTTTGTAATTTAAATTTTGTGCTTAATGATGTTAACATTAAAAATATAATATACTGCATGTATTTTTTAACACAATGAAGAATTTAATTGCAAATTCACAAAAAAAGAATTGAATAAAACAATGGGCTGCAATAGGCTGAATTGATTTATTACATTCTGGATTATTAAGGTACTACCAAAGGAGTGAAGTAGTAATAATAAATGTCATAATGTATGGCAAATTTCTTTGAATTTATTCTTGATACAGCTATGTATGGCTTGCCTAGGTGCTTCAGAGTTCATAGTGTCACAGGTGAAACTGTCAGGCAGATCACAAGTTATATCAGTGCATATCACTGCATTAGACATCAAAACATGTTTATACAAAATGCTGTTTATTAATCTTAATTGGCCCGACTGCTAAGATAAACCTAATGCAGGGGTGACTTCAGAATCTATTTCTAACTGTGACTGATGAGTAAAGTTTTAGACTAAATCAATTCAAAAGTTGAATAACATAAATTAACTAGCTGACCCGCGCAACTTCGTTTACGTCACAAAATGTGCACGAAAGGAGAGGTAATTCTTCATCAGACTCGTCAAGCACCGTGTGAAACGGCCCTGTTTGCTTAATCATAAAAGAGCTTAAAGATTAAGGCTATTCTAAAACAATCCAGTCCACGCCTTCGGCGCGGACTGAATTATTTTAAAATAGCCTTAATCATTAAGCTCTTTTATGATTAAGCCAACACGCCCGTTTAGACTCACTTTCAAAAGAAACGTTGAATTCTAGATTTACCGAAAGTTGAGATGCCCCTAATTTCTGAACTACATAACTCTCAATATTGAAAATTGTGAATAATGCTTAAAGTACTCCCTTTCAGACACCAAAAAAATATTTGAAATCGAACCACGCAGTGAGAAGTTATAGCTAAAAACCTATTTTGCCTTTCATCCCCTCTCCTGAAGGAATCGCGCAAAATATCGGGATCAAAAGTATCTAAGAACCTTCCTCGGACTATAAGCTTAGATCGTACAAAGTATCATTCAAATCGGTTCAGTAGTTTCGGCGTGATACTTATTCGGGATACAGACAGACAGACAGACATGAAAATTTTAAATTACATTTTCGGCTTCAGTATCGATTAGAGAACGCCCTACACTTAAAATTTTTAAAATATCTTCCATGTACAGACTCCCGACCCTCTACAGTTTTATTATAAGTATAGATAGATTTTGAAAATACTTCTTGAAGAAACCATGAACTAATAACATGATCTCATCATCAGAGATACATTACATAACTATTTGTGGATGTGATACATCTGTCCTGAAATAATACTTTATTTCAGGACAGGACAGGTTCTAGATTGTATTCTGTCGAAGTACACTATTGTCGATATGTCCAGTCGAGACCCGAGGACTATGTAGCCAAAATTGCAGCCATTTTTTTTTTTTATATTCAGCTCGCCAAATTGACGTCGCCACCAGCCTGATGGTAAGAAAGCAGTGGCGCATCTAGCGATTGGGGGCCACTTCTTAGAGTGGTCCTCAAGTTGGCGGCCCTGTGATGTGCCTCTTCACGCTCCTCTTGAAGAACCCGGGATTGTAAGATGAGGGAAAGACGTGTGCGGGCAGGTCGTTCCATGTTTTTATAGTTCGACAGAGGAACGATCTTTTGAAACGCTCGGTTCTGGCGAAGATTTTCTCCACTGTGTATGAGTGGCATCTCTGCCCGGCACGCGTTGTTCGGGATCGGAAAGGAGATGGTGGGATCAGGTTGAAGAGCTCTTCAGAACATTCGCCGTGATACATTCGATAGAAGGCAGCCAAGGACGCTATGGTTCTTCGCTGCGACAAAGGTTCGAGGCCTCCCGTCACCTCATGACAACCAATTATTCGGATAGCACGTCTCTGCATAGCGTCAAGCGCGTCTAACAAGTACCTCGCGGAGTTATCCCAAAGGTGAGAACAGTACTCGACGCAGGGACGAATCTGCGTCTTGTACAGTAAACATCTCTGATGTGGCGTGAAATACCGTCTCACCTTATTCAGGATTCCCAGTTTCCGCGAGGCCAGACCAATACAGCTCTCTATGTAGTTTTTGTGATTGAGCTCACGCCGGACGTCTATACCGAGGATCTCCAGGTTGTCCTTTAGTGGAATTGTAATGCTCTGAAGAGAGGGCAGGGGTAGGAATGGGGACTTCTTAGCTGTAAACGCACACGCCTGTGTTTTTCTGGCATTGAACTCGACCAGGTTGTCTGAACCCCATTGGGCAATGCGGCCCAGGTCCAGATCGAGATCCGCCACGAGTTGTCGTCTCTTCACATCCACGTCGCCTCGCCCCGCCGCTGGACGGCCAGAATAGCTCCCATGAAGAGTACTGTCATCCGCATAACAATGAATGCACCCAAGGGACAGCATGTCATTGATATGCAGTAGAAAGAGAGCTGGGGACAATACCGATCCCTGTGGTACTCCGGCATTTACCTGAAAAAAACAGGAAGCCTGACCATCACAGAGGACCCGAATCCGTCGCCCGTTCAGGAAGCTGGCCAACCAGCGGCACAACTGATGCGATAAACCATATGACGGCAGCTTGGAAAGAAGCGACGCATGCCATACCCTATCAAAGGCTTTTGCGATGTCTAGGCCAATAGCCAGAGATTCGCCGTGCCTCTCCATAGCCTCACCCCAGGTGTGCGTTATGTACGCTAGGAGGTCACCCGTTGATCGTTTCGGCCTAAAGCCATATTGGCGATCGTTAATTAACGAGTGATCCTCCAGATAGCGCATGAGCTGTTTGTTGATGATTAGCTCGAACACCTTGCAGATGACGGTGGTTACGGCTATGGGGCGATAGTTGGCTGGATCCGACCGATCCCCTTTCTTGGGGATCGGTTGGACATTCGCCTCCTTCCAAGCCTCCGGCACTTCTCCCGACGAATACGAAAGGCGATACAGGCGTGTTAGCGTTGAAGACAATTCAGCTGCACAATTCCTCAGCACCACGGCCGGAATGCCATCAGGACCACTGGCTTTCCGCGTGTCGAGTGACCGTAGCACCGCCCGCACATCGCACTGCCGGATTACAATTTCCGGCATCGTGGTTCCACAGTTGGCGATAGTGGGAGGTTGCTTGCCACAGTCATCGACCCGGGAATTAGCCGCAAAGAGCTTGGCCAGCATTTCCGCTTTCTCTTGGGCCTTGTGAGCCAGTGATCCGTCAGGATAGCGCAGCGGCGGCAGCGAGGGCTTGCAAAAGTTGGCCTGCACGGCTTTGGCCAGTTGCCAGTATCCACGGCTGCCCGTCGGATGTGACGTGAGCTCCTGACCAAGCCGCGTGACGCGCTAGGCGTCCGCTCTCTTGAAGGCTCTCTTTTTTTTTTTTTTTTTTTTTATTTATTTAAGTAGGTACATACAATGATTTATATACAAGTTACTTGCCAAACTGCTGCACAGTTTGTTGGCAATACACGCATTACAATTTTAAGCTTTAGTTATACCTACACACATTACCATGTATTATCATGCATTAACATTTTTTCTTTTTTTTTTTTTGTTTTTACTGTACATGGCACACAACTACATAATTGTGAGCCTTTCAAAGTTCAAAGAATATACATCTATATATGAATAAAATATACCTATACAATATCTATACTTACATAATATACACACAAAACACATACATATTATAAATTGAATGAATATAATAATATATAATTTGGTTATACATACTTACATAAATATATTGGTTCATCTGCCATTCTCTCACTAGTTTAACAATGTTTAGTTTCATTATATCTATTACACAATAAAATCTATAAATCACTGGAAGCTTTTTTTTAATTTGGATTTTAGTTGACCTTTACTTAGCATCTTTTCTGTACTTAAGTCTTTTATTTTATTAAAAATCTTTGGAACCAGGTATTTAGTGACTCTTTCTCCATAGTAATTGTTGGCTTTTGGTTGGACTAACCTGTTTTGTCTATGATGTCGCACAGCGTATCTCCTAGCTGTCTCTTTAAAGTCTATACTGTAATATTGTTCAAGAGCTATTTGATATTTAACTTTATTGTGCACTGTAAGCATTTTGCAAACAGCAAATAATTTTTCATATTCACCCCTACATGCACGTTTAGTTTTCTTATCTACTAAATACTTTAGCAAACGTATCTGTAATATTTTAATTTTATTTAGGTAAGTATCAAAGGTGCTTATATCTTACTGGACCTAGTGGCTCTGTTGTACGCTGCCTTGAGGCGGGCCACATTCGGGTCGCGCACAGCTCGAGCCCTGATCCAGGCGCGGTAAGCCGCCTGTTTTTGTTGAACAGCTACGGCACACTCACGCCCGAACCAGGGGCGGGCTTTGCGGATGCTGGCGACATCAGTGTACGGAATGTAGTATTCCATACCTAATGTGATTTCACCAGCAACCGCAGAGGCGCTTTCCGATGAAGCCCTCCCTGCAAAGCAGCGCTGACTCCACGGGACGGCTGCAAAGTATTCTCGTAGTCCGTCCCAGTCTGCTGACGAGTAGAACCACTGCTAGATGCAGTTGATGTTACGTTAGTTGCCCCCTGGGTCAATTGCGGCCAAGATGAGTCACTGCCATATCTATTTCATAAACTACCACCACATCTACTTAAGATTTTTATTTGTACAGTCGTACAAAATCTCGTACTGGATTATTTTAAATAAATACATTGTGATAGAAGTTGACACTTCCACTAGACAAACAGTCAATGTAGTATAAAATCTCGTTAGTAGCAAGTTTGGGTGTGGTTATGTTTAATAATTGACACAAAGGAATGGAATCAAAATATTAAAGCCACAATATTGTATGTTATTGCAGATGGAGAAAGGAGCATGGCAAAGAAGAATCAAGCGAGTCTGAAGAGAGTGAGCAAGAAAAGTCAGGGTCTGGCAGCAGTGATGATAGTGATTCTGATGATGATGTAAGTAAAATATTGGTGACTCTCGAACAATATAGATTTTGCTGTGTTTTTTTTCATGTGGAAATCGCTCATGGATGCTATGCCGCACTCTTACAGACTAATACTACACAGTGCCCTACGACTGCCTATGGCCTGGGTAAGCCCTTAGAAGGATCTCCCAGGATTCCCGAGAGACTTTAGATAGCTCTGTGGCATCACATGGTATATAAACACCTGCACAAGAACTTCCTAAGCAGCATACACATGTATGGCACGACTACCTACATGCAACTAATGAATCTGGGAAACAGGAGTGACTATGTGTGTATTACCCCCGACGTATTACAATTAGACACGCTATGCACGAACGTCACGGCTTTCAAAAACGGCAGATATTTAATAGATTTTAAAAAAAAATCTATGAAATATCTATGGTAGCATATATGAAAAGTAAGACTTTTTGTTTCCATTTATCAGTGTTGGTAATGTATCTATAGTTTTTATATATCATTGGTATTACCCATGTTGTTAAACTGGTCAGGTCATAAAGACTGAGGGATTATCAGGGCTTGCTGAGGTGATACAGTTCGTACGGTGGAACCTCGCCTGAATTCGAGACTTTACGCGAATACTATGTATATTTACTCGTGTGTTTCGGGACGCGATGCACCGCACTTGGTCGCGGTTGAATTCCTAAACTCATTCGCCTTGTGAACGATGTGATGTTCCGAATTCTATTAGTACGAGTGTAAAAGGTCGCGATTTTTGATGAATGAATGTAAAAAAAAACATTAACATAGATTTAGGTAATCAATTGTAAAAAGCACTCGCAATGCTAAAAATGCATAAATCTTTCTTGCAGAAACCAACAAAGGCGAAGGGTGTATCGGGACTAATTGAAGTAGAAAATCCCAACCGTGTAGTAAAGAAGAACAAGAAACTAAACAATTTGGATAATTTAGGCGAAGGTGAAAAGCCACAGCTGTCTAGGTAAGACCCAATAAAATATTTTTTTCATCTTAATGCATTTTTCTTAGCACGTTTCTGGCCACACGCAAGACAAATATTTCACTCGCAGCTACAGCGTCGTGAATGTGACGTGGGGTCCTCTACACTAAAAGCTACACTCTCTAAGAGAAGAGAGGGAAATGGGCAGAAACGTCGTGCGCTCGTCCTGCCACGAGTTTGTCCATCGATCCATATTGTCGCTTTTTTAGTCCAAAGGAAAAGGAGCGGCAATACGAGCGAATGAACAAAACGGTGATATATTCGCAGCAGTGCAAATGGCATAATGTGACTGGAGTGTAAGGGAAGCAAGCGCGAGTTTCCTACCCGCAATTACACCGCGTACCGCACGTTGTGCTGCCTGCGTGATAGGAAATACATGATTGTGTAGTGCAGAGAGACGAACTGCGAACAAAGTCAGTGTAAATCTCCTCAACTCCAGTGCAAATCTCTACTCAAGAGTCCAGGATCTTATGGTGGAGATTATTTAGCATTTTTTTATAGTGAAACTTTCTGACCTAAGTTTCACTATAAAACAATCATCAAGTCATCAGTCAGCATATGAAATTGGATTGCGTCTGTAGATCTTGGTACGGCCATTTTTTTCACCATTAGTGCTTGCTTACTTTGCGAGTTATCTGCTTGCTTAGAGGATTATTGCAAGCAGATTATGTACTTCATTGCACAGGATGTACAACAGCAGGGCTCAAAAAAGTGCCGCACTAAAATCTTTATTGCTATAACTCCAGCTGATCTGATTCATAACAAATATACCATGATAGATATTATACCATGGGGTGATTAGAATGGGTTGTAATTATGCAGAATACTAAACGGTAAATCTGCATTATTTTCCAGACGTGAAAGAGAAGAAATAGAAAAGCAAAGAGCGGCCGCAGCGTACCAGAAACTTCACGCGGAGGGTAAAACGGACCAAGCGAGGGCTGACCTCGCGAGGCTCGCGATCATCCGCCAGCAGCGAGAGGACGCCGCCAAGCGCAGGGAGGCAGAGAAAAAAGCTAAGGATGAAGTCCCAAAGAAAAGGTAAATAAAAGTTCAATAGACCAAAATAAGGTAGGTGTAGTTTTGAAGCGCACTTAACCCCGCTGCTAAGCATCTTACGCAATGGCTGGTGTCAGATGTTGCAGCATTTCCGTGATTCGGAAGGTATATTAAACCCTTGGTCCTGGTAGCCAATTGTAAAACCAAACTGACGACCTTGAAAAATTGCAACACGTAACTACTACCTAGTCACATCATTTACTTGTTCATTTCAACACGGCAGTAGTTTCTGCACCTATTACGTTGAAAAAAATAAAGGTACTAATTACTTGCCTCATTATTTTCCTGTGGGGAACCCGGCAACGCCGGGCGGACGATCCGACCATCTGTTCTGCCATCCATTTCCCGAGTCTCCTCTGGGATTGGTTTGGATATCCCAGCAGTGATCACGGCGCCGGCACTCTGTCAAATCTAGTTACCTTACAGGATCGTACTATCGGATCTACATTCAGATACTCCAGATCCTCTTGATTTATTCTGCCTGTGTGTACCTGCCTGTGTGTACCTGCCTGAGGTGATGGCGGCAAAAGAGGAGGCGCATTGCGCGGGGGAGTGGGAGTAAGGGTAAATGCTCCCGCTCCGCTGTGCAGTTCGGGGGCGCCGCGGTAAGTATTCACTGCTGCCCCCGATGCCACATGGCGGTGGGCATCCTCCCTGTGTTCCGGGGGGTGCTCATTGTAGCACGTCCGCGCCAGCCGCTTTCTACCCCCTCTGCTTACCAGAGGGGCGACCGAGAGCGGTGGAGGTGCGTCTAGGGAGCCGCCTACCTGGCTCTCCCGAGAAGAACCCCGAATTAACGGGGCGCCCATAGCCGGGTCTACGTGAATACCTGCCCCCGCGGCTGGGAAGATGGCGCGTAAATGCGGTCCCCGCGTCAAAAAGAAAAATAAACTTGTGGTATAGGATCAAGACAACTGATTATATAGGTATTTCTAAATACATTAGGTATACATTATGCTTAGAATCACCCAAACTTGGAAACAAACAGAATTACTCCGTCGGTTATTGAATTTATTTCCCGCTAAGAACTTATCCAAATTCTGGAAAAAGTAGTAGTCTGTAGGCGCAAGGTCTGGTGAGTATGGCGGATGACGGAGAGCTTCCAAATCCAGTTCTTGCAACTTGGAGACCGTCTGCTAAGCAGTATGAGGTCGCGCATTGTCGTGCAGGAGCAGCGGAGACGAGCGATTGACCAATGCTGGTTGGAGATGTGCCAGCTTCTCCATCATTGTGTTCAGTTCTTCACAGTAAACATCTGCAGTAATGCTCACCCCGTTTGGTAAAAAGCTGTGATGAATCACACTGGCGCTAGACCACCAAACAGGGACCATCACTTTTCTAGGGGTAAGTTTTCGTTTAGGGCATTGTTTAGGCCCTGAACCAGGATCCAACCAACTTGCTGAGCGCTTGCGGTTATCAAACAGAATCCATTTTTATCTCTAGTAACAATGCGGTTCAAAATTCCTTCATTTGTGTGTCTGTTGAGCAATGCAAGGCATGTCTCGACGCGTACTTCGCGCTGGCGATCATTGAGTTCGTGGGGCCCATTTGTCAAGTTTTTATACCTTGCCAATTTGACGCAAATGGACCAATACTGTTTTGACGCTAACGTCGAAAGCTACTGCTAATTCACCCGTTGATTGTGTATCATCGGCTTCCACAATCGCCTTTTATTCGTCATTGTTGTCAACCAAAGTCTTCGGACGACCGCGAGATTTATTTTTTAGGTCGAAATTTCCAGAACGGAAGCGAGCAAACCAATAACAGACGGTGCGTTGGTGTGTAGTGATAGCTCCGTAAACGTTGTTGATGTTGCGTGCCGCTTGTGCCACGTTGCTGCCACGACGGTGGTCATATTCCATAATTCCTCGAATTTTTTACGTATTCACGATGACGAAAAAGATTGAAATGCGATGAAAAGTCACACTAATCAATAAACAAATGACTAATTTTAAGAAATGAATTCCATGTTTTTAAAATAAAATTAATTCAAATTAGAATTCTTAGCCAAACAAAAATTATTTTGATTTGAAATGGCCAGTACTGCAGAACGGCACATACAAAGATATTACACACAGATAGGCAACTCCCTGCCCCTCACTGACCAAGCTTCCCCACCCTCGCCACAGCTGTCATTATAGTTGGCGGGTATTTTGAGGCAACATTTGCTTAGCCCTAGTGGTCACAAACACATTCAAGCTCTGTACGAACATAACGTATTTTCTAGTGTAGATGAGAGAAACGCTGATGCTTGCTATTAATAGGATAGTGGAAAACGAATCATTTGTATGGAGATTCCGCCCTGTGATGGTTTATACAACAGTCAATGCTCTGCTGATTCTTTTGATGTAAACCGATTATTGAGCCGAGAGGTAAACTGATTATTGCGAAGATTAAAAACTACGGTGTCGCTCGTTTCGCGCGACGCGGCGACGTCGCCGTCTGAGTGAGTTAAATATGTATCGAAACTCGCATTGGGTTTTGGATTATCGATTTCGGATGTTGGATTTTTACAAAATAATTTAAGTTTTTTACATCTGCCAGGCTTCCCGTGATGGCTAACAATTCTTTTTTATGTTCACAGGTAGACCAAGTGCGACGACAGGCCGTTTCACTACTCACAAGCTCATAATCTCAGGCTAGGTGACATTCGAATCACACTCCATTTAGGAAACGATACGATCTTTTAGCCTACACAAATTTTTGCATACGGAATTGCTCTTTCATGATGCATAATATTCCTACAACTGACTTTCTTGGAGCTTACTTACATAATATAACTTCCTGATTCATTGCTTGACACGCAAGTATTATAGGGTATATCATTTTCAAGATTACACGTCTGAAAACGAGTGTGATTTACGTCAACATATTGTAACATTGTTATTTTTATATACTTAGGGAAATTAAATGTTATTTTTTGCAAATATAAGCAGCATTACAATTGAATGAAACTTATTTATGTCTACAAGATGAAGCTAGTAAGGAAACGAAATATTGGAGATGCTGGCAACTCCGTGCTTGCATGACTTTATGACTGTTATTTTTGCATCGAATTGATAATTTTCTTTTTCATTTACAATTGGCACCGAAACATTTTATTCTTCCTACATTTGGCACCGGAATATTAATTTCATAATTCAACATTGAAACTTAATAATTAATATTATGTACATTGAACTTTAATAAAATGATATTATGTAATTACGAAGGGTACTTATGTCCATTACATAGGTAATTTTAATTCCACCGGAAAAGTTGGTATATGAAGTTTTCTTTAAAATATAATAAACTAGAAAATTTAATAAAAATCGCAATAATTTAAACGATGAGAACTTCATATGGCAGCTTAAATGTATCAATTTGCTTAGGACTAATTGTTAGATAGTCTCACTAGACAATTTTTATAAAGCAAATGTGTATCTATATAATTAAAATTGAAAAGGATTCAATGTTGTCTTTTATTACATAAACTAGCTGACCCGCGCAACTTCGTTTGCGTCACATGAGAGAACGAAAGAAAGGGCACGATATTAATATTTTGAGTAATATAATGTTTCCCGTCACATTTACTCCTGTCGCGCTACTCCCGTCGCGTCACCATAAATTCAGTAGAACTGACCAGCACAATTTCGTTTGCGTCACATGAGTAAGAAAGAGTGTGGTATTAACATGTAAAGTGATAAAATGTTTCCCGTCATATTTACTTCCGCCCGTCTGGTTTTTTGTTACGGAACTTATCGTGTGAGAGTCCGACTCGTAATTGGCCGGTTTTTGTCGTTCAGTTTGACTGGCCACCACTGCATACCACGTTTACTATCGTCGCGACAGACGCTACCTGTCGTTCCGCTCCGACCAACTAAACCGACCAACCGTTGTTTGGAATGGAACTCAATATGGGACTCCTATCGGACCAACTGGTTGATGACTGAAAATGTTCCACTTGGACCAAATACCAACTGAAACGGATCAACGATTTTCTTTTTCACCTATAACGTATGAAGAGGGTTATTGTCAGTGAACCTTAAACGATAGGCATATGCTGTTGAGGACGTTTTTTATAACTTTTAAGAGCGACAACAATTTTGTAATGCACAATTTTCCGGTTCTTTCCCACCGTCCACCTTCCCAGACCACCTGGGTGTACGGTGGTAATTTCTTTTTTACTAAGGTTCACCTTTGTCCACCTAGCCCTAGGTGTGCCATTGAAAATATTTAATTTCCACGGTACACCTTGTTATAGCAACTATTTTCATTTGTTTTACCGATCTTCATTTGTTTTGTCGATCTTCATTTGTTTTCTCGATCTTCATTTGTTTTGTCGATCTTCATTTGTTTTGTCGATCTTCATTTGTTTTGTCAATCTTCATTTGTTATATCGATCTTCATTTGTTATATCGATCTTTATTTGTCATATCGATCTTCATTTGTTTTGTCGATCTTAATTTGTTTCACCGATCTTCATTTGTTATATCGATCATCATTTGTTTTGTCGATCTTCATTTGTTTCGCCGATCTTCATTTGTTTTGTTGATCGTCATTTGTTTTGAAAATTAGCGCATTGCTAGTTATCTATGTACAGAATGCAGATAAAAAGTAGTGGGTCCACGAGAAAACCGCATTCAATGAGGTGGACCGTCACCAATATCTATTAATGATATACTGGACAGGTGAACCGTAGCCCAGGTGGTCTGGGAAGGTGGACGGTGGGAAAGAACCTATAACCATTAACACAGAGTACGCAATGGAAGCTCTCAAAAGAAAAAAAAATCCTGTTCTCGAAACATGATTCATGGCTGCTCCGCCCCTATTCGTCTTAGCGTGATGTTATATAGCCTATAGCCATCTTCAATAAACGGACTAACAAATTGTAGATATAAGAATTTTCGAAATACAACCAGTAGTTGCTGAGATCCTAGCGTTCAAACAAACTCTTCTCTTCAGCTTTATAATATTAGTATGGATATTATTTATATCAAACTAGCGGTACCCTGCCACGCTTTGCTGTGACTTATTTATGGCGGTTTTATGTAGGTACCTATTAGAAATGAGTAACAAACCAAAGGACGGGTACTTACAAAAAAAAACAATATTGAGCCATAACCAAAATTATAAATCTTTCTGAAAATCCAATTAACATCCAAATCAATAGAAGCTTCACTTAAAAAAAAAACTGTTCTGTAATCAATGTTCAGTTTTTAAAACATCGTGCGCACGCTTTAAAAAAATAAATTCACTCTTATGTAATAATATTTCCCTAACGCGCCAAAACTCTAACGTCAAAAATAACATGCAAAACATATCTGACCTTTTTATTAGGTAAGTACTTTTTTTTATTATTCTGAATGCAAGGAGGCCGCAATCAAACTTCTCTTAAAAAAACAGCACTCTGGTATGTACCTTCTAAATAGGTTGTTTATAATATTTTGTTCTGAAGCTGGCAGAATATAATTTAAAAAAATGACCAGCGCCATCTATAGGTAAAATCACTTTTTAAAGCTGTTTTATTCTTATTTCTGTTATGATAAAAGTGTATAAAGTAGCCTAAAACCATCTCTGAATCCTGTTGTACTATCGTGTCCAATTTTGAGCTCAGTCGATTTAGTAAATTTTGAGTTTTTAATAGGTACTTAAACGCACACAACATTTTTATATAGGTATATAAGATAACTACCTATAGAAATTTATATAATAACCAGATGGCACCCGCGGCTCTGCTCGCTGGTAATGTTGTTCCCATTCCCGCTTTTCATGGTAACTTATTCGCGGTAAAAAAGTAGCCTGTTATAATTTTACCCCTGTACCATATCTCAGTCAGATCCGGTCAGCTTAAAAAAATAACGAACATCTACATCGACTACACACATATCCCGGAAGGGGCAGGGACATAGAGTACGCCCACATTTCCACACAGATTCTTGTCCCACAGAGGTACCTGTAGTGGTCTGATTGTCACCCTGGTCTTTATAGTGTCATATGTAACAAGGATATGAAGAGGTCAAGTTTGTGAGCGGGTGTGGAGCAATCTCTTCGTGCGAATAAACCGATTTTGAATATTCTTCTACACTTACAAAAGTATTTTACTACGGAGTTCTATATTAGGCTACTTATCATCACGTTGCTACCCAAGGGAGCAGAGCAGTAATGATAAAAGTTAACAAATGGGGTCTACTTCAATAGATTATTCCAAAACTAACTATGGGGCACGGGTTAATTGAGGCTCGGTGACTGCTGAGCTGATCGCTCTGCCATGAAATTTGCATGGACATTCTCACGCTGGAGACCATGGCCAAAAAAGTGGGACGCCGCTGCGTCTTTCTGTAGGGAAGTTATGGTGGCGGGGAGTGGGAAAAAATTCTCACTCCTGAACACCACAAACGGCGACATGGTCGCTGCAGGCTTCCGTTCGTCCAAAACTAGGTACCAGCACGGCGGCGGCGGGTTCGCTGCTCGCCATTTATGGTTTTACAGAAGCTGGCCAGGGAGGTGCGGTGTGGCGTGTCTCTTCACCCCTCATAGCAGTAGAATATTACTCTCCCCAAAAAACCAGCGATATAACACCTGAACCGAATTTAATAAACTACCAAATATGTGTGAATGAGAGAAGAAAATTGAGGATAGGGCCCATGTCTAAAAGGATTCGAATGGCTAGAACGCTTTCCGCCAGGTGACAAGCCACAGCTGGCGGAAAAACAATCAAGCAGTATTTAAATAAAATTAAAATCTACCTACTCATTACAATGAAACTAAAATTAGCATGCAATACTTAACAGTTCCGTAGTCACACATCTGGCGATTGCAATGCACGCGTGATATAAGCGCGCAAGCACGCGTGCGTTTGGAATCACTAACATGACACGCAAGGTCTACCTGCATACATAATGCACGATGCTGTTAGCACGGGACTAAAATTTTATATTAATTATGGCACATATTTGATCCGTTTAGTTGGTCGGAGTGGAAAGACGGATTGTGACAATCGTTGGACCTGATTTGGGGGCCTTAGGTATGGGCCCGGCTTGAACTGTGGTTCGTCACAACCTGCGCCTATCCATTTCAACATGGCAATAGGCTCACCACCTATTACGTGGGACATAAAACTATAAGGTAAAACGTGGGCGTATACTCACTCACTCCTATGCCTCAGCCTACCCTTTCGGGTATAAATTATAGGTAGGTAAGATCTACTACTAATTGTAGTCACATGTGTCATTATTATAAGCAACGAGGTTCAAAAAAAAATTTGTTCCCTTAGCACAAGAAAACATTTTTTATTTATCACACCTTTATCCCCGAAGGGGTAGGCTGAGGCATACGGAGGTAAGTAGGTCTATAGGTCTACATTTTCACCATTTGCATTTTGTCCTACTTAATGCCTAGGTGCAGAGCCTATTGCCGTATTGAAAATGACAGGCGCATTTTGAGTTCCTGTTGTTAATAATTTCCAAACCGCCCATAAGGCTTTCGACTTGGTTTAACGACTGATCTGTTACTGGCAATCGGGACGGACGGCTGACGACCTTCCTAAGCACATGCACTCGCAAATGGCAAATAATGGCAATGCCAGTAGGTAACTTACAGGACCAGCCATAGAGTAAGGTGCTGAAAGCAGTGATTGATTACGGAATACAGACTTAGAGAGGTTACGAGTTTGCCTTGGAAACTTGCAAAAAAAACCGGCCAAGTGCGAGTCGGACTCGCGCATTGAGGGTTCCGTACCAAAAACGGCAAAAAATAACGTTTGTTGTATGGGAGTCCCCCATAATCCCCGTTTTTTTAGTTTAGTAGGTACTTATTTGTTGTTATAGCGGCAACAGAAATACAGCATCTGTAAAAATTTCAGCTCTCTAGCTGTTCCTGAGATACAGCCTCGTGATGGACTGACAGACAGACAGACGGACGGCGGGCGAAGTCTCATGAATAGGGCCCCGTGATTTACCCTTTGGGTACGGAACCCCAATAAAGTATCACAAATTGTAAAACCAATTTAGTACCTATACCTACCTACCTAAGGTAGGTAATAGATATAAATCTTAAATGTATTTTTGGTGTTACAATAAAGGATTTATCTATCACGAATGAAATTCATAACAGAATCACGTTAACCTAGGTACCTACTTATTCTTAGATCGTATCAATACCTTGACATCCACTCCCTAATATTAAAACCACACCACAAATAACTACTTATCTATCAAATTTTCTCGTAATATAATAGGACGCACTGGGATCGAATTTAGGGGCGCATCTACTTTACAAAGTGTAAATCCGAACGCGGTTGTTAGACATCGGCCGTTCAATTTTTGTAACACAAGGGTGCAGTTAAATTGCCGGCTGATAAGGGTGAGTGCAAAGATAGGGATGGTTGATGATGATGGAAAGTTCAATGGTGGTAAACGCAGTAAAATGAAGATAGGTACTATTGATTTCTGTTTAGCACCCTTCTAAAGGAATGAGAACGATACCCATTTTTTTATTGATTCTTTGGACGTTAGTAGTTGGTAGGGTATACCTACCTAAGTACTCTAATTTTAGGAGCATTTTATAGGTATGTACCTACCTGGGAAATGCTATATGTATCTACGGTCAGCTGCAGAGAAAAGTATACAGGGCCACTCTATAAGTAGGTAATAAATTTTCTTAGAAAATCTTTGATAATTATATTTTAATGAGATTTTGTATAGTTTCGGCATTAAACAAATTTAATTTACCCGGGGCTCCCAACCGTAGGCTGTTGGGCGTAAGTTTTTTAGGCGGTAGGAGTCCGACATAGCGTCCATGAAGGATTCTTAGCAAATTTCATAAAAATATTTCAACTATATTTTGTAAAAGATCTATTCTTACAGGGCGGCCCTGTATACTTTTGTCTGTAGCTGACTGTACCTACCATGCAGGGTGATTGGGTGAAGCATAACGATAAAAGATTTAAAAGTTGAAAAGCTTACATTGTCCTTTTGATTAAAATATAGCCTGCCTATGAAAGTGCATGCCTGAATTCTGTTTGCATTTGGGCACTGAAGCTGTAAATTTTCATTACCGGTCTCGTGTGGTTTGCCGTCAAACTATGCTATTTTAACACACGCCCATGCGGGCTGAGCAAGCGGAATGCACTAGGTAAACTTTGAGGAATCTTTGTAAGTATTATAAATTGTGTTTACATGCCGGAACAGATTATTTAAACCGAAGTTTCAGAGAGCAAGTTTAAAGACTCATAACTTTCTTCCTTCGTAAGTGTAAAGTTTAGTTTGTTTTGAGATCAATATGAAATACCTACCTATTAATTATATTATAAAGCCATAAAGTAACTAAGAATAGGTGAGATAATTGGAAAATCAACAAATAAAATATCCAAATAGAGTGAGCTTAACTTCGACTTAACACCCCGTTTTAGTTTGCCTACTATTATTAAAAATGTGAGCGTAAACTGGGATTACAACAAATAAAACTACAGAGAAAAAGAAACCTTAATTACCTTAAACTTACTTACTCTAAAAACTAACCTAACCTAACTAACCTTAATTACTCTAAACTAGTTGAAGACTCTAAACTAGTTGCGTGAGAACCGTTTTGCAGATCTTGATGTCATGTGGTCTGGTCCGAAGTCCAAACGCACGCATTTTTTACGCGGATGAAACTATGAGAGCCCTTGGATCACAGATATCAGAAAAAAGATATCAGAATTTTTTTTCTGATGTCTGTGCCTTGGATTATCCTTCCGAGGGCGTACGTACCCGGGACTCCTGGCCATAGGCAGATGGTAGAAGTCTGGCATAACATTCATGCATTGCAGATAAATTCATGACGCATATTTAAGGGGCGGTTAACCCGCACAAGTAGGCATTTGGCGCTCCCCTCGCCCCGGGCGCAAGACACACCGCGCGCCGGCAGCGGCAGTCAACTCTCATGCCACAGTATACAGTATAGTAGAAAGAAACAGCATGCTAACTTTGTTTGACGTAGTAAATGCATCTAACTTTATTAAGTGTAGTGATTTATTAGTTTCGTAAATAAAAATAAATGAGTTAATCGTAAATAAATTATGTATATTATACTATTATTTTTAAGCTAAAGAGTTTGTTTGTTTGTTTAGTTGTTCTAACTCTAGAGTCTAAGAGACTGCTAGGTGAATTTCAAGAGTTTCTTAACAGAATGTCCATTTTTGAAAAATACCAAAATATATAACATCACGCTAAGGCGAATAAGAGCTTAGCAGCAACGAAACATTTTTCGACAACTAGGATATTTCATTTCTTTTGAGAGTTTCCGTTGCGTACGTTTGCTACAGTTGCATAAAAAATGTAAATTACATAATAGCTGGTCATAAAAACATCTAAAGTTTTCTAAAGTTGGTATGCTAAGTATGAATCACGGGATCATTGTGCAATCCAAAATGGCCGCCGCGGTGTAATCACAAAATTTCATGATGGGTGTCGTTTAAAGGGTTTTTTGGTATGCTGAGTACGAATCACGTACTAATTTTGCAATCCAATATGGACGCCGCGCCGTAATCACAAAATGTCATGATGGGTATCGTTTAAGGTTTTCTTGGTATGCTGAGTACGAATCACGTGATAATTTTGCAATCCAAAATGGCGGCCACGGTGTAATCACAAAAATTCATGATGGGTATCGTTTAAAGGGTTTTTTGGTATGCTGAGTACGAATTACGTACTAATTTTGCAATCCAATATGGCCACCACGCCGTAATCACAAAATTTCATGATGGGTATAGTTTAAGGGAATTCTTGGTATGCTGAGTACGAATCACATGATAATTTTGCAATCCAATATGGGCGCCGCGCCGTAATCACAAAATTTCATGATGGGTATCGTTTAAGGGGTTTCTTGGTATGCTGAGTACGAATCACGTGATAATTTTGCAATCCAAAATGGCGGCCGCGGTGTAATCACAATAATTCATGATGTGTATCATTTAAAGGGGTTTTTGGTATGCTGAGTACGAATTACGTACTAATTTTGCAATCCAATATGGCCACCGCGCCGTAATCACACAATTTCATGATGGGTATAGTTGAAGGGAATTCTTGGTATGCTAAGTATGAATCACATAATAATTTTGCAATCCAATATGGGCGCCGCGCCGTAATCACAAAATTTCATGATGGGTATCGTTTAAAGGGTTTTTGGTATGCTGAGTACGAATTACGTGATAATTTTGCAATACAATATGGCCGCCGCGCCGTAATCACAAAATATCATGATGGGTATCGTTTAAGGGGTGTATTGGTATGATGAGTACGAATCCTGTGATAATTTTGAAATGCAATATGGCCGCCGCGCCGTAATTGCAAAAATCCATGATGGTTATCGTTTAAGGGGTTTTTTGGTATGCTGAGTACGAATAACATGATCATTTTGGAATTCAATTTGGCCGCCTAAGCTATTTAGGCCCACTTGCGCGAAGAGTCGAGTTAAATATATAAATATAGAGTTAGTAAGCTCTGAGTTAAATAAATAACTTCTTAACTCTGACCACGTCTTGCACAATTGCAAATTGGCACGCGGTTAACTAACTCACAGTAAACCGAACAAGTTTTTTTAGTCTGTGTCGTTCCATGCAATCCAACCACACACAAATGTTAGAACGAAGAATGGAACATGTGTCTCTATCTCTTTTACACTACAGTCTGCTACGTATGATTTACGATACTGCCATTTACGATACCAATCATAAAATTTTCTGATTACGGCGCGGCGGGCATATTGGATTGCAAAATTATCACGTGATTCGTACTCAGCATACCAAAAAACCCCTTAAACGATACCCATCATGAAATTTTGTGATTACGGCGCGGCGGCCATCTTGTATTGCAAAATTAGTACGCGATTCGTACTCAGCATACCAAAAAACCCCTTAAACGATACCCATCATGAAATTTTGTGATTACGGCGCGGCGGCCATCTTATATTGCAAAATTAGTACGCGATTCGTACTCAGCATACCAAAAAACCCCTTAAACGATACCCATCATAAAATTTTCTGATTACGGCGCGGCAGGCATATTGGATTGCAAAATTATCACGTGATTCGTACTCAGCATACCAAAAAACCCCTTAAACGATACCCATCATGAAATTTTGTGATTATGGCACGGCGGCTATATTGGATTGCAAAATTATCGCGTGATTCGTACTCAGCATACCAAAAAACCCCTTAAACGATACCCATCATGAAATTTTGTGATTACGGCGCGGCGGCCATCTTGTATTGCAAAATTAGTACGCGATTCGTACTCAGCATACCAAAAAACCCCTTAAACGATACCCATAATGAAATTTTGTGATTAAGGCGCGGCGGCTATATTCGATTGCAAAAATATCACGTGATTCGTACTCAGCATACCAAAAAACCCCTTAAACGATACCCATCATGAAATTTTGTGATTACGGCGCGGCGACCATATTGGATTGCAAAATTATCACGTACTTCGTACTCAGCATACCAAAAAACCCCTTAAACGATACCCATCATGAAATTTTGTGATTATGGCACGGCGGCCATATTGGATTGCAAAATTATCGCGTGATTCGTACTCAGCATACCAAAAAACCCCTTAAACGATACCCATCATGAAATTTTGTGATTACGGCGCGGCGGCTATATTCGATTGCAAAAATATCACGTGATTCGTACTCAGCATACCAAAAAACCCCTTAAACGATACCCATCATGAAATTTTGTGATTACGGCGCGGCGACCATATTGGATTGCAAAATTATCACGTACTTCGTACTCAGCATACCAAAAAACCCCTTAAACGATACCCATCATGAAATTTTGTGATTACGGCGTGGCCGCCATGTTGGATTGCGAAATTATCATGTAATTCGTAGACATTTTAATGCATTAGGTAGCTGGTTACCATGTCGTGAAACACTTAAAAAGTAAAAGATCACCACATTTTTTACCATGAGTCGCGTATGTATTTGTAACGGTTAATCTAATTACATTTTGCCCATTACTGATATTTTTATACTGTGGCGCGATTTCAACGTAATTTGGCATAATAATTACGAAATAGTTGCGAAAAATACTGACACAGGTCCTGCCTCCACAAGCGCCAGGGCGAGACTGATCGGCCGTCAGCGGCGCAATTCTATTGCGTTTGGTAGATATTCGTACATGATAACTATGTAAATAGTTGTTTATAGAAAAACGCTCGGAAAATGTGTGTAAAAACTTAATACCTTTAATTGAGTGCAAAAAAATAAAAAATAAAATGTTAATAGTTTAGCCACAGTATTGAAAAAACTTTTCTGAGAGAGTCAACTTTGGGATTTTTTTCTATCTAGTGAAATTTATTGCATCGTGTAACGGGCTCGGAATATGTTTAGCTTATATCCTTAACTATTATATATATATTTTTTTCAGATTTAAAAACCCTTTACTTTTTGACTAGGATTGTTTCAAAAAACTCAAAATCTGACCCACGCGGCCTTAATACTAGCGGACGTCACGCGGTTTCACCCGCGTAATTTCCGTTCCCGTAGGAATACGGGAATAAAATATAGCCTACGTTCACCGCAAAGAGTGTAGCCACGTAGTAACTATTTAGTACGTGGTAACTATTTAGTAATCTGTGGTGTAGCTTCCCAACAGTGAAAGAATTTTTCAAATCGGTCCAGTAGTTCTGGAGCCTATTCGATGCAAACAAACAAACAAATAAACAATCAAATCTTTCCTCTTTATAATATTAGTAGGTATAGATCAACTTAACCCATTCCTAAATATCACAAATAACACTTAAGAGATAAAAGTACTAGGCAATCTAATTGAATGGCTAATAAGTAAAGTGTCCAAGTTTCCCGGCGTGCAATAAATAATAGATAAATTAAATGGTCGAGAGCTTGGGCCAAACAGAATTAAAACTTTCCGGGGGTTTCACGTAAATCACAACTAGCTGATTTATATTTCACGCACCTTCCGGAGCTCGGTGGAGGCTGCGGGCGGCTCTATGATCTAGTTTATACGTCCAGATTTCATTGAAACGAAAGGGGTGTTACTAAAATAATGTTTAAATAAATACTACTTACATAAAGTTAACGTACGAGCGAAAGTATTGAGTTATTATTTACCTCAGTGACGCCGTTGGTAGTGAAACCGCCTGAGCTTGAGATCCTGGGTTCGACTCCCGTCGGTCCAAATATTTGTGTGATCCACAAATGTTTGTTTCGAAGTTTGAGCGTCTTCTTTGTAAAATTATGTACCTACTTATGTATTTAAAAATATAAATATAAAAGTTCCTATGTCTCTCAGTCGTCTAGGTCCCATAGTACAAGCATAGATTAGCTTAATTTGTGCTAAATTGATGTTGTGTGAGAATGTCCACAAATATTTATTTATTGACTCATTTTCATATTTGTTTTCTACAGGTTGCCTTTTCAACTATTTTCATGGAACCACAATGATCAATGATTCTCTATTCTTCTATATATATATAAATGTTGTGTGCGTTTAAGTATCTATTAAAAACTCATAATTTACTGAATCGACTGAGCTCAAAATTGGACACGATATACAATAGGATTCAGAGATGGTTTTAAGGCTACTTTATACATTTTTATCATAACAGCAATAAGAATAAAATAGCTTTAAAAAGTGATTTACCAATAGATGGCGCTGGTCATTTTTTTTAAAATTATATTCTGCCAGCTTCAGAACAAAATATTATAAACAACCTATTTAGAAGGTACCTACCAGATTGATGTTTTTTAAGAGAAGTTTGATTGGGGCCTCCTTGCATTCAGAATAATAAAAAAGGTCAGTATGTTTTGCATGTTTTTTTTTGAACTTTTTGGACATTCGGAATTTTGAAGTTTTGGACTTTAGACTTTTGGAATTTTGGAGTTTTGGAGTTATGGAGTTTTGGACTTTTGAACTTTTAGTTTTTAGACTTTTAGACTTTGGAGTTTTGGAGTTTTGGAGTTTTGGACTTTTGGACTATTGGACTTTTGAACTTTTGAAGTTTTGGGCTTTTGACCTTTTGGAATTTTGGAGTGGGAGTATTGGAGTTTTGGAGTTGTAGAGTTTTGGAGTTTTGGACTTTGGTTTCTTGGAGCTTTGAACTTTTGGAGTTTGGACTTTTGGACTTTTATACTTATGTAGTTTTGGACTTTTGGAATTTTGGAATTTTGGAGTTTTGGAGTTTTGGAGTTTTGGAATCTTGGAGTTATGGAGTTTTGGAGTTTTGGACTTATGGACTTTTAGAATTTTAGACTTTCAGACTTTGGAGTTTTGAACTTTTGGACTTTGGACTATTGGACTTTGGACTTTGGACTTTTGGACTTTTGGACTTTTGGACTTTCGGACTTTTGAACTTTTGAACTTTTGGACTTTTGGACTTTTAGAGTTTTGGGCTTTTGACCTTTTGGACTTTTGGAGTTTGAAGTTTTGGAGTTTTGAAGTTTTGTAGTTTTGGAGTTTTGGAGTTTTGGAGTTTTGTAGTTTTGGAGTTTTGGAGTTTTGGAGTTTTGGAGTTTTGGAGTTGTGGAGTTTTGGACTTTTGGACTTTGGACTTTGGAGTTTTAAACTTTGGACTTTTGAACTTTTATACTTTTGGAATTTTTGAGTTTTGGACTTTATTAGACGACTTTTGGACTTTTGGAATTTTGGAGTTTTGGAGTTTTGGACTTTTGGACTTTTCGACTTTTAGACTTTTAGACTTTGTAGTTTTGGACTTTTGGACTATTGTCTTTTGGGCTATTGGACTTTGGACTTTTTGACTTTTTGACTTTTTGACTTTGGAATTTTGAACTTTAGAAATTTTGGACTTTTGGACTACTAACTCCTATGTATATTTCATGATATTTCTTTCGAAAAATAAGGTCATGAAGAAGTTTCACTTCTTACGTGTGTACAATAAGTACACGCACACATTTTTTTTTAATGTAACCATCATTTAGTTTGTTACTCATTTCTCATAGGTACATAAAACCACCATAAAAAAGTCACAGCGAAGCGTGCCAGGGTACCGCTAGTTATTCTATATATTATTGTTGCCGTCGGTGATCTTGCTTAGAAAGAAAATGGGGAAGTTGACTTAGTGTAATTTATCAGCGGAATTGAATCTAATTAAGAGGAAACGTTCATAAATTAATTCTGCGTGAAAGTGAAAATGGGGTTTAAAAACGATTCTTGAAATGTCTTTCTACAATAAATATGTAGACATGGCAATCATTAGTTTAAATGACTAACGAAAAATTCGAAATCTATGGTTTAATTACAAGAGACTTTGGTGCTACTAGTGCAGGAATTTTCATGTTATCTAAATAAACCAAAAAAAATAATATCAAAACAGTATCAAAACAATATCAATTATCTAATATAAATATTTGGATAAACTAAATATTTACAGAATACCTATAACTAAACTAATAATAAAAAAAAAATAAGCTTAAACTACCATTAAAATAAACGAAAAACTAAAATGCGTCATAAAATTTCTCCGCATCGCAGTCCTCATGTGGCATCGTCCCCAGAAGACTGCCAGCATTGCCATGTTGAACGGCAATATGAAAGTATTCGGTTGTACGATTTTCGATTATAGGTATTTCGACCAAACATAGGCTACCCTAACCCCTCAAATTATGTAAAGGCTGATGTTACTTAAGACTTTGGACTTGGTTACATAACGTTTATATAACCACTTCAGTTTGGGGATGAAACAGGAAGATGGCAAAAGGCGATTGCGAAGAAAAGACACAATCACTTTTACTTTGGTTAGTATTTACATTAAACTAATACTACAAAGTATTTATCCTGCTTTTACACAATATGAAGTAAGTAGGTATACAAAACAATCATCCTTCATGTAGTAGGTAACATTGACATACATCCATGACATACATTACTGTCATTTCTCCATTGCAAGTGTAAAGTGTTAATTAAAAAAAACCGTCGACGGATGAAACTTTGATTTGGGTGAACATCTCATGTTAGGTTATGTCTTATGGTACGAATAAACGGCGCGCAAACACGCGAGCCGAGCCTGACTTCGCTCGTGATTCAGCGCGCCACGCGCTGTTTAAACAACTACGCTCGGCGCGGCTCGGCAAAGTTCGCACGATCCATCACTTGTCGGTTTTTTCGACACGGATCAAAGGCGCGCGCGCCATCTTCGGCTCGGCTTGTGTTAATACGCGCCGTCTAAACAGACAGATGATCCAGAGCGCGCGACGAAGGAAGACCTGTTTTGTTTTTTAGCGACGTTTTTACTAAGCGACATTTTTTATTTTAATAATTGGGTTTGTACGAGATGGAGTAGAGCAATGATAATGTTCAACTCTTCATGTTCAACTGCTGCTGCAGCAAGCCGTTTTCGTTTATCCATATTGCAGAACTAACGAGCGGACAGCGCGGTTCAACAGCGAGATGTGTGCCGCATCTCCACGGACGGCTCGGCTCGCGTATGATCGTGCTACCCCGCGTCGTCGTATAAACGAGCAGGCTTGCGTCCGATTTAAGCCGAGCCGCGCCTACACGGATGGCGCGGCTCGCATTGGCTCGTGTTATCACAGGCCGTTTAACCGCACCGCACCTTTACACAATAAAATTTCACACAACAATAAGATAGGTAATTTTAATGTAGCTAATACAATTTTTCTGCTGGATGAGCCACCGACAGAACGTTGCGATTATGAGTTATTCACCGACAAAACCTTTCAACTACGAACGTTTCGTCGACAGAACGATTAATTCATGTGTGAATCGACGACAGAATCGTTCACCAAATAAGAATTCGTCGACAAACATTATTAAGGCATGGTTTGTCACAAGTAATGACTAAATCTTTAAGGATAATCTCAACGTCAAGCTGTTAACCATAATAAGTGAATAGTTAACACCCCGACTCAGAGTACCTACCCCTACTTGGATAGGTTAGAAGTTTATTCTTTTTTGTTTTGTCGACGAATTATTATTTGGTGAACGATCCTGTCGTCGATTCACTCATGAATTAATCGTTCTGTCGTCGGCGAAACGTTTGTAGTTGAAAGGTTCTGTCGGTGAACAACTCCTAATCGAAGCGTTCTGTCGGCGGCTCATTCGGCAGAGAAACGTCTGTCGGAGGTATGTTACAGAATCATATCAGATATGCATAATAATAACTAGATATCTTCACTTAATATAATATTGTAAATATGTAGACCAGTAGAATTCCAAATGCACTACGATAATTTTATCGATCTATATTAGAATACCTACTGAATGTGGTACAAGTAAACATAGGCACGTAAAGTATTTCTGTGACATATAGGCATCTACTACTTTTTACCCCTAAAAATATGCCGTTGTTTGAACTCGAGATATTCGAAGCTATCACCTCAATCAAATTCAGCCATATGTTCTGCACATAAAACTGAGTGGATTGCGTTATTCATTGACCCTTAATTTCAATTCAGTGTTGCCATTCAATGAACCTTATCTGCTTAATACGAGTAACTACAATTTCCTAAGAAAGTGACTTTAGTTTCAAGTTCAACTGCATAATATCATTGGTTGTAATGAGGCTCACCGATATCTTCAGGGTGGGCCTGTCTCGTCTGCAAGACAAGAAAGCCTCAAAATAATATCTGTCTGACCAGGGTAGTACCTACCTACGGTAAGACCACACACCCTTCTAAAATTAGGAAAGGTCTACATTCAACAGTGACGCGTGCTAAGCTGATTTCATTGAATAAAATGCTTTGTAGAGTTTGTGGGTTTGTACTGTTCCAAGTTTTTACCGACCACCACTTCTTCTATCGTGTCAATGATTCCTCTTTTTTTTTAAACAATTTTGGCATAAAACTCCGCCATCGCAACTGCTCTGTCGGTGGCGTTAATAAGGTCGGCCTTAGAGCAAGATGTAGGACAAAGGGGACATGCGAGTAAGTGCGACATGGACTGCACGGAGGCGCCGCAGTCACATGCGGCTAAGCCCGGATCTCGCATTCCCCACCTGCACAGGTTTTGTCTGGACCGGCCGACCATAGTTCGTAAGCGGTTGAGAGATCTCCACACCGGCCATCGGAGGTCGCATCCAGGAGGTAGCTTTTCCTGAGGAGGTAGAAAGTCGGAAGGTGGAGGTAGTTTCGCCTTCCAAAGCGAGACTCTCAGCGCAACAGGGTGTTCATTTGAGGCTATGGTTTTTTGGATAAAGCTTTTACGGCTCTTTAGGCGAGCTCTAGGTGGTTGGTGTCCGAATAGGCAGTGTTGGGAGACCGTCTCTTGTTTCGCCTTCTCCAGTCTGCATGCGGCGATTCGTCTTGTTGCTGGTGGGGCGATGCCGGCTAGTGGGTGGAGCATGGTGAGGGGAGTGGGCTTTAAACAACCGGTGATGATTCGACATGTATCATTTAGGGCTACATCCACCTGCCTGGCGTGAGCTGATCGGTGCCACACGGGGCACGCAAATTCACCCGCAGTGAAACATAAAGCCAAAGCAGTCGTACGGAGGACGCTGGGCTCCGCTCCCCAGGCCGTACTAGTTAGGCGGCGGAGTAGGTTGTTTCGTGCCCCCACTTTGGCCTTAGTGTTCAGACAGTGAGTTTTGAAACTCAAAGTCTATCCAAGGTGATACCGAGATACTTTGGGTGAAAACAGTGATTTAACTCAGATCCCGACCAGGTAACCTTGAGCTGACGTTTGGCATCCCGATTGCGCAGGTGAAACGCGCATACTTGAGTTTTTGATGGGTTGGGAAATCTGAGTCCTTACCCTGGTCTTGATGACAATTTCTGAGTTTGCATTTAGCGAGGGTCAGAACTAATATTACTTACCTACTACATACATACAACTATTAAAATAACTAATAGTGCTACCACCAACAATATATGCAAGTAAATTTGATTAGAGCTCATTAATTTAACCAAAACACACAAAAACATGTACAAACTTATATTTACCTACCTATGGTTAAAATGAGTTTAGATACAAAAGCCAATTCGCCAAACAATTCCGTGGCAAACAACATTGGCAAACAAGATTATATTATCGATCAGTCAAATAGCCTGGAGTGGAGTTATGTACTGAACATACAAATTCAGTTGATGTCAGTTTAACTGTCTGAACCGAGATGAACCCGTAACACAGTGCAAACAGAAGATTATTTGTTCCTTTCTAGAGCGCGCCAACTAATTGAGCTTAAGTTTGACTTCCCCGTTATTTATGCCAAGTTTGCAAATTTAAAATGTTGAGTTGTTATGATATGCTGATATGCTGAACACTGCCTTCAACCTCCGCTTATAAAATTTTAAATATGCATAACGGGCAAAGAGATAAGTTTTTGTCGAAAGTGTCCGTCTAAGTAGCCCACTAGGTTTTGTTTATTGTTTCAGAGTTTCAGACACGCCTAAAATTCCCGTCATGTCTAAGAAAATTCCCCATTTCCAAAGATATTAAGTACATCGTTCAGCTTTTTTACGCCCAAACGCCGATTTGGACTTGAATCTGATAATAAGATTGAAATAAAAATAAATCCTTAGCCTCAGACTAAAAAATCTGAGTCCTTACCCTGGTCTTGATGACAATTTCTGAGTTTGCATTTAGCGAGGGTCAGAACACGTAATATTTCTGAGTGGACGAACGTTTGCAGGCAAATCTGCCAGGTTTGAATATAAAATGAATGAAGGTTAGGTCACTTATGCAAATGGGAAAAGTTACGAAACTCTGCTTTGATATGAATCCTTGTACCCCCAACGCTGATGTAGAGCTATTTTACGTTTCCATAACATGGACAATTTAAAATTTGACCAAAAGGTTACTTGATACCTTATGATTTCTCTTAACCTTAGTCTTGAATCCGCGAACCATAAAGTAGGTAGTACTTAGTCTGGAGTGTCACTTCTATTTTTAGGTACTTTAATCAATTTCATTTTGCTAACAAGAATCAAAGATTATTTATTAGTATTTATTACATACAGATAAGCAACTCCCTACCTCCCACTGAGCAGGCTTCCTCACATCCGCCAAAGCTGTCAAAAGGTTGGAGTGTGTTCTTAACTGTAGTGGTCACACACACATTTAAGCTCTATACAAGTATAACGTGTTTATTAGTGTAGGTGAGAGAGTTGAAATCGAATTATTTGTATGAGTTTCTGTCCTGTGCAAGAACTGCAATCGTACAGAAATAACCACATATTAGGTACTTAGCGTGAAGTGGTGGAGGTTCATCCAATTCCATACCTACTTTTTGTTTGTACTTTGTGAAGAATTCTCTTAAATATTGCACTTTACAAAATAATCATTGCAAATACTGAACGTCAACTTCAATAACAGCACTAAATTGGCTACTTATCGTATTTCCCGACAATGCAACCAATTTCCTGCTTATGCTGCTCTCGGGTTTCCATAATTTACTTTTATTTTCCATCGTCTGCGATGAATAAAAAAAAACAAAGCATTGGCGAGCGCTTATTTAGCCGCCATTACTGTGGGCTGCCAAGCGAGGAGTCGACGAGTCATCGGCATCTCTTCCCTCTTCTATTGAATAGCGATTCATTTAAGGCGAAGTGCAATTGTGTCTCAAGCGATTCGGAGGGGGTGAAGCAGACGCAAGATGTTCGGGACGCTCCGTGCGTCGGAAACGTTTTCGCGCGTTAACCCGTTCACTACGCAATTGAAATCATTGACAGAAGTACAAGTTTACATAACAATTATTTTCGCCCTGTTTAGATAAACCTCTTTAGATCTTCTACTCGTGAGCAACTACGTAATTGATTTTGATGCAATTTTTATCACTAACATGTAATGAAATTTATTTTCATAATAAGAATAGAACATAATATATTTAAGAAGTACTTCAATTTATTTTTTTACCTGTGACGATTTTTGCCAGGTTTATTAAAAAAGTAAGAATCTGCTGCTCCTATCCTTTGTTTATATTTTTTGGTACTTCCTTAAAAGGAAAAAGGAGGGTTCTGTACAAAAAAAGACTGAAAAATATACCTGTATGGGAGCCCTCCTTAATTTATTTTTCTGTTCTTAGGATTCGTAAATATCAAATGCCTAGCTATCGCAGTGGTGCATAAGATGACAGATAGATAGTTTCAGTAATAGGGTCGCATTATTACAGATTATTTATACTGTTGGCACTTGGTGGAACCTGCAGCGCATATTGAATAACCACCACTTGTACTGTTTTACAGCATTTATTTACTCTACACCTGACCGCTTTTGCCTCTTAGCATTTTCAAAAGGCAATACTTTCTCCTCGTTCCATTTTTACCCTTTGGATACGGAACTGTGAAAACGGCCGAGGTTCAAGTTGGACTGGCACACTGATGAGGATTTCGTAAAAAAAAAAAAACGCCAGAAGATTACGTTGTATGGGAGTAACCTTATTTATTCTTTATCTAGTGTTATTATAGTTGTTACAGCGGTAGCAGAAACACATCTTTGAAATGTATTACTGCCTAGTTCATGAGATACAGATGAACAAACGGACTTCGAAGTCTCAGTAATAGGGTCCCGTTTGGCTAAGAAAACAAAGAATATACAAAAACGAATATTGCTATTTGCATATATGCAGGGTGTAAAGGAATAAATTTCGATACTAGTTATTTAAACTAGACTAGGCTTTAGTCCTGTCCAAATGATTACCATTTCCTAAATTAAACATTCTACGTTTCACTTCGTATAGCTATTGCCCGCAGCTTCAGCTGTGTAGAATTCTGTTCGCGTTCCCTTCTACCATTGGGTCATATCCAGGGATAAAATAGCCTTTATACTATTTTCTAAATTATCTTACCTTACTTAATATTATAAATGCGAAAGTTTGTGAGTGTAGATGTTTGTTACTCTTTCACGCTCTAAACGGATCTAGCTGAAATTTAGTACAGGGGTAGATATAGGCCTGGAATAACACATAGGCCACTTTTTATCCCGGCAATCAGTTCCCACGGAAAGCGGAAACGGGAACAAAACTAGACGCGGGCAGAGCTGCAGGCGTCAGCTAGTGTATAATATGTCCAAGAATACATTGCAATCTGGAAAAGCATAAAATAATTATCAAAGGCCATCAATTTCAGCCAGATCTGCTCAACCGTTGGAACGTGATTTTGTCACTAACATCTTCACAGACTTTCATATATCATAATTAAATAATTCGTAAGTCATATTAAATCATCAGGCCTTTTCAGTAACATATATTCACAAAATCATCTTCTAGCGCTTAACATATAGGTACCACTATCCATTGAACATTATATTACTATTTTACATTATGGCTTAAAAACAAAGTTAGGGTTGTATTGACTGTATCGGGTTGTATGTAAGCTGTTTATTTTCAGTTCACTGTTGGTTAAAATTCAAACTGAGGTGACGGGAGGCCTCGAACCGTTTTGGCGCAGCGAAGAACCATAGCGTCCTTGGCTGCCTTCTATCGAATGTATCACGGCGAATTTTCTGAAGAGCTCTTCAACCTGATCCCACCCTCTTCTTTCCGATCCCGAACAACACGTGCCGGGCAAAGGTGACACTCACACACAGTGGAGAGAATCTTCGCCAGAACTGAACGTTTCAAAAGATAGTTCCTCTGTCGAACTGTAAAAACATGGAACGACCTGCCCGCACTCGTGTTTCCCTCATCTTACAATCCCGGGTTCTTCAAGAGGAGCGTGAAGAGGCACATCACAGGGCCGCCAACTTGAGGACCACTGTCAGAAGTGGCCCCCAATCGCTAGATGCGCCACGGCTTTCCATTAGGCTGGTGGCGACGTCAATTTGGCGAGCTAAATATAAAAAAAAAAGAAACTCATACTTACAACTTCAAATTCAATACCTACCTACATCAACTACGACACACGAGTAGTAAAGTAAGACTACGAGAATATCAACAATACGCAATACGTGTCTTGAAAGCTGTAATTTTGGATAGAAGAATACCAATTTTTTGAGTTTAATTAATTATATACTCAATTAATGTTTATTCCTACTGTTATATTGTAAATTTAGGAGAATTGGCCCACTGATTTATCAGTCATTAGTATTATACTCGTTATGACATTGATTTTACTTAAATATTAATTTAAATAATGTACATGTTATACGCTCGGTCAGGGCGTCACATACATGAGCGCATTTATAGGTGAATCTTCTGGCATTCATATATTATGTGGCATCAGTCAATCTTTGTATTGGAAAGTATGAAAACGTTACTATAACTTATATAATACACCAAAGAAACTTCCCCAAACAGATGCGATATTTTTACGCTCTTGAGCTAAGCCTTGAATACTTCCTTTTTTTTATTACCTATTTTCGTTACTACGGCAGCGAATTACGTCAGCGGGCGTGACAAAGTTGTATACGGGTGTCCTCAACGAAGCCTGTCGGCTGACTGAGCGGGCTCTGTGAGGTGGCTGATAGCGGCAAAATGCACTCCCGCTCAACAAAACGTTTCTTTTTATTAAAACAATATGTTTTTAATTAATAAATAACTGCATAGGACCTCGAGGTAACTTATTAGGGACATGGAAATAAAAAATTAGTGTGGTACATTATATAACTACTGGATGAAATTGATTATAGTCAAGGCGGTCACACGTAAATTTACAGATTCGAGGGAACTTTGGGATTATTTTCTATCGAGCCGAATTTACTCAATCGTGTTTTGGAGAACTGACATCCCAAGTCAATATACTTAATAATAATTATCCATTTAAAAAATTGTGAAATCTTTGTTAACACCGTTGCAAAATTGGTTCGAAATATGTCAAAATTATGTATTTTGAGTCCCACTTCACCTTAATCGATGCTTGATCGCCGCTTTTCAATATTTGAGTAGGTTTTGTTACTAATTTATAGAGAGCATGAAACTTCACTTTTATGATGAATGGTTTTTCAGAAAAATATTAGGTATCTAGTTTCAAGTAATTATAATGAAAACGAAGAACACACAGTAATGAAACTTTGCAGTGACTTGGATAATTGCCCCGTCTCTCATACTTAGAACTAATTTCCTAAGCTTACCTTGCTTAAGCTATAGGTAATGGTAGCAAATTAAACACCTACTTTAAATTCATTCAAAAATAACTAACAGATCTGAATTTAGATAAAGAAAGTGGATTTTAGTCCATGATAGCATAGTAAAATAAAATATAAACTTTGATGATATTCTTGAAGTAAATTTTAGTTCTTTATGGAAGAGTAGTTAAAAGTCACTCAGTGTGGTGACGGGAAAGAGTACAAAATGTCGCCAACCCAATTCATCCCAAGGGTGTCATTAAGGTGACTAAGAGAACACTTTCGAAAAACGATTCATTTCGTAGAGAAGGAAACTCGAAATTATATTTATGGGCAGCTTGAAAAGTTGCGGATTGTCACGACCTGCGCCCATCATACAGCAATAAACCACCACCTTAGAATATGTATAATATTTACATACAATTTTTTTTTAAAGAAGAGACATAATACCTATAAATATTCACGGACATTTCACACAACGCTATCTGATCCCAAAGTAAGCTAGGAATAACCTGCTTGTGTTATGGGTATCAGACCACGGATATTAATAAAATTAATACTTATATAATTTTAAATACATACTTAGGTATTATACATAGAAACACCCAGACTCTTGAGACAAACATTTATGGGTCACACAAATATTTGTCTCTGATATATACTCTAAGCTAATATAGGTATATACCTACTCTAAAATATATGTATACTCTGAGCCTACCACCTATTACGTGGGACATAAAACTACAACGTCGAAAAATGGGGGCATACCCGCATACACTATATAGGTATCTCCGTACTATCCTCTGCGTACCCTTTCGGCGATAAGGGCGTGACTATATATGTTTGTATGTAGGTAAACTTTCATTGCCCTTATAGGATAGTGCGAAGTAATGGCATACCTTACTAACTAGGTAGATACGTACCGCAAATTAAATGTGAATAAAATTCTGGTCTCAAGCAGGGCTCGAACCTGCGTCTTCGGTTTTGCCGGACCCTTAACCGTTTGACCACCGACACTTACCTTACCTAACTTACATTTGGTAACCGGACATAAGTTGATACAGCTTTTAGAGGAGGCTTTTGCACGAAATTAATTAAGTATGTCAATATTATTTTTTTCTTCAATACATTTTACTGTCTTTTTTTTTGTTTAACGTGAGGGAAAATCCTCATGGATGTTATGCCGGACTCCTACCGACTATAAACACCACGTCACGCCCAACAGCCTGTATGTGTTGTTGTTCCTAATTTGCATAGTATTTTGCAGTTAAATTTGAAGTAATAGCAATGATACTATACATTCTTCTATTATACGTGTATTTTATATCTTTAATAAATCTTAGCTTTTGGCTTCGTTCCGAATACATTCCACTAAAGCCGGTCGCTGCATTGGCGGGAACCCGGGCGTTTCATGCAAAGTTCAAGAAAAACGACCCAGCTCACGTGATGTTTCGCGAGGATATTCTATGGAATACAGATGAGTGCTACTGCATCAGCTGTTTCACTGACGCGTGTCATGCCAACCATAAAATCATGAATAACTTTCATACAAGGATAATTTCATCCCATCATCGTTTTATATTTCGATTTCGACATATTATATTAGTATTATTCACTACCAGCTTCGTTTACGTTACGGAGACAGAGGGAGAGGTGCATTTATTCATCGGCCTCAAAGGAGCTTGTGCGAAACTGCAGTGTTTGTTTTATCATAAAAGAATTATTACAATGGACACAAACAAACATCTTTAGATAATCAGTTGCTTTAGTTGTAGTTTAGTTATTCAGACTTAAGCAAAAAGTAGGTATACCTAGTAGTATCCAGCTCAAGAATAACCTGTGTAAGGGTTCACGGTAAGTAATATCCTCATGACCCGTTTCAATAAATAATGGCAGACGTTTTCACCTTTCTAAAACTTTAAATTACGTCCTTACTGAAAAACTGCGAGATTTCTGAACTACTTGTGGGGTAGGTACGTGAAACATTTGGACGGAACCCTTGGTGAGCAAGTCCGCGTCGCTCTTGTCCGGTTTCTATGGTCAGCTCGCTAAATTGACGCCGACTGTCTGCTACATTGGAATAAAATATAATGAACAGCCATGGAAATGTCTAAAGTCTAAGATAGACTACAACAGTAAAGACTATTGTCAGTTACTCCTACGCTTGAAGAATTCAGAGTTCTAGAAGTCCAAAATGCCTCATGACCAAAAGCTATATTTACTTGCCTAACTTTCATGAAAAATTCAGTAACTTAAGTAAACCAGTCAAATATTCAACATTAAAGTTCATGCGGCGAGCTTGTGACGGGGGGATTGTATTGGATATTCATAAGTTCCATGGTTCCACATGGATGCGATTCAGATATGCCCTCGGGACCTCGATGCATTCCGAAATAATATTGGAATTTTATTAGATTCTTACGACAGAATTTATGGTGACGTGAATGCATATTGTATCTATATTAAAAACTATATCTTGCCCGCAACTTCGTATGCATTTATCTACTTGCAAAACTGAGATGCATTACGAAATAAAAAAATAAATATTCACGGACATTTCACACAACGTTATCTGATCCCAAAGTAAGCTAGGAATAACCTGCTTGTGTTATGGGTATCAGATCACGGATAATAATACTTAAATACTTTTTAAATACATACATATTATACACAGAAACTCCCAGACTCTTGATACAAACATTTACGGGTCACACAAATATTTGTCTCCGGTGGGAATTGAACCCACGACCTCCAGCGCCGCAGGCGGTATCACTACCGACTGCGCCACAGAGGCAGTCATGACACCGAATGTGTACTCAATACTTTAGAAACGCTTGAAACCTCATTACCTTGGTTTTGGTTTTATAAAATTACACACAAGCTATTTTGAGTTTCGACAAACGTTCTGTAATGCAACTTTTAACAAGTTGTCTTCTTTACGATACTTTCTAAATAATTATTAGCATTCGGAGATCTCACTTCGGAACCTAGAATCCTCTTTCCTACCTTTCCGCCTCCACTTGGATTGAACATGGCCAAAAATATCGGTAACATTAAAAAGCAAATTTGACTTGACAGCTAAAGAATTTTCCCTGTAGGTATGCCATCCGTCTTTTACAACCAAATGGGCCGGGCCATCTTAAAATCAATAAAATAGCAGATAAGATACAAGTTTACGGAAAAAAAGCCGTCACGCGCTGATAATAAACACATTCCCATTTCAAGATAATATTCAACACACGATTTTTATAGGGTGGAAATTTTCAGGTGTTTCCTGTTCGTCCCCATAATACTGTCCCAATGGGCACCGTAAAAAGGGTATGGGGCCATGAGGAAAACCCGTTCCTCCTGGACTTATTGTGTAGAATGTTTCAAATATTCATTCCTGTGTTAACATATAAGTCGTTATATGAAGGAGGTACATATCTCCATCACTCATTGAACAAATTATACGTTTTTTGTACTTAGGCACATAGGTACTTTTTATGCACCTTCCGCAGTACCTAATTCTGCAGGTTTAAAAAATACTTTTTAACTCCGTCGCTGAATTCCTTCCATGTTTCATGATATCTATTTTGTCCAAAACTAACCAAAATTGAATAAAAGAAGAAAATCACTCTCTATTTTCATTCAAGTAGAATTTTCTGCTGGCCTGTGTGAATTATTCTAGGTGAAACCGCGGAAAATCCGCTAGTATTTTTTAAGGTGCTATAGGCGTAAGTAGACCAACATTTCTCGGATAAAGATTTTCAACAGTACCTATTACAATTTTCTCATTTCCAAGCAATCGATATTTGACTTTCACTACTTTTCCTATAGGTAACATACCAAAAACTAAATTTATTGCGTCGCGTCGCAACAAGGAACGCCAATCGATCAAAGGTATCTGTAATCGGATCTTTTACCCGCATGTCCCGATACATAACGTTTTGCGGTGTGACAGAGGTTCTCGCCGTAAATAATAGATTCACATTTGTACTTTCTAGATTCACTATAGCTGTTACGATTTAAATTTTATTTTGGAAATTCTAATCCTACTATCCTACTAATATTATAAATGTGAAAGTTTGTGAAGATGTTTGGATGTTTGGATGTTTGTTACTCAATCACGCTCTAACGGCTGAACGGATCCGGCTGAAATTTGGAACCGGGTTAGATTATAGTCCGGAATAACACATAGGCTACTTTTTATCCCGGGAAAGTGTTTCCACAAGAAGCGGGAACGGGAACCAACTTACACGCGGGCGAAGCCGCTCGCATCAGCTAGTAATATTACAAACTACACTCGAGAGCAATGAATCCGGGTCACTTAAGGAATCCTAAAAATCTCGGAAACTAAAAATGCTAGGTTAATGCAATAAATTGTATTTAATAGACAATGTAATACTCCTTAAATGAAGGTATTAAAACTTCTTAGTTATTGTAAAGTTATATCATAAAAAAATCAAATTTGAAAAAGGGCCACTTTCGAAGATGGAACTACGAAATTACAGCATTTGGTGTTGCTTTTGTTTGTAATCTGTCATTTATGTGGGTACATAAACCATGTTGATAGTGCTCTATATTCATTAATCAAGCTGAAATTATGTCGCTTACGCCTGAAGAATGCACCAGAATACTTACAATGCTGGAAACCGGCCGGAGTCAGCGCGATACAGCCAGGACTGTCGGTGTGTCGCTGTCAACAGTACAAAGAGTTCTCCGACGTTACGAAGAAACTGGTTCTAACCTACGCAGACCAGGAACGGGCAGAACCAGGTGTACCACAGCACGAGAAGACCGATACTTGGTGAACACCATGCTACGAAATCGCTTTCTCACAGGAACTGAACTCACCAATCAGTTTCGACGCCTCGGAGGAAGTAACCCAAGTGCATGGACAGTAAGACGTCGGCTTGCTGAATCTAACTTAAAACCCCTTAGACCTGCAAACGGCCCTAAACTGGAGCGTGGGCATCGTATTTCGAGACTAAGGTATGCCCAGAGCCACGTAAATTGGAGTATTGAAGATTGGTCAAAAGTTATGTTCTCCGACGAATCAAAATTTATGCTCTACATGCACGATGGAAGACGCAGAGTGTATCGAAGACCAGGGGAAAGATTCAAGCAAGCATGCATCGAAGAAAAAGTAGCCTACGGTGGTGGGTCTGTACTTGTGTGGGCCGGAATTTCTTCTGAAAGTCGCACAGAGCTGGTGATCATAGAAAACGGCTCTTTAACTAGCGTAAGATATGTGGAAGAAATCCTCAATGATCACGTTGGTCCATTTATGGTCAATTTAGGTGAGGATGCTATATTTATGCATGACAATGCCCGACCTCATACAGGTAGGATTGTGAATGACTACCTTCAAGAGATGAACATTACTCGTATGGAGTGGCCAGCGCGCAGCCCGGATATCAACCCGATCGAGCATGCTTGGGACGAGCTAGGCAGATGCGTAAAACAACGAAACCCTCCCCCAATCACGCTTCGTGAGCTCAAAATTGCTCTCACAGAGGAATGGGAGAATATTCCCCAAAATCGTATAAGGAACTTGGTGTACAGCATGCCAAACCGCGTAAACGCAGTAATGGAAGCACGAGGAGGCAATACGAAGTATTAAAATTCAAGAAAATCGTAATAAAGTTCAAAAATTTCATGTTTCCTATTTTTGTTTTAAGGAGAGATCAGCAGTTTTTTCTTTATGTAATTTTGTGTTAATAAAATGTATGGTGACTCATATTTTTTTTACTTTCATTTAAGGAGTATTACATTGTCTATTAAATACAATTTATTGCATTAACCTATCATTTTTAGTTTCCGAGATTTTTAACATTCTTTAAGTGACCCGGATTCATTGCTCTCGAGTGTAGATGATGCTCGCGGCTTCGCCCGCGTGAAAGTCGGTACCCGTTCCCGCTTTCCGTGGGAAAATTTTCCCGGGATGAATAGTAGCCTATGTGTTATTCCAGACTATAAGCTATCTCTGTACCAAATTTTAGCCCAATCCGTTCAACCGTTCGAGCGTGATTGAGTAACAAACATCCAAACATCTAAACATCCAAACATCTAAACATCCAAACATCTTCACAAACTTTCACATTTATAATATTAGTAGGATATGAAAGTTTGTGTAGATGTTTAGATATTTGTTACTCAATCACGCTCTAACGTTTCATCCCTGGATTTGCACCCGTGGGAAGCTGGAACGGGAACCGAAGTCGCAAGCATCATCTAGTATCTATAAAATAATCTGCAAATCGATGAGGTAATAGGTAGTCGGTATATCAACTTGGTTGCATCGGTAGCGTCCACTTGTCCTTTTAAAATATGAAAGAAACCCCTTTTATTTTATTGTGGCGAATCCCCCCTTTGGTTGCTCAAGTCGCACCTTCCATGTCTCCACGGTTTCCTGGTGGAGCAGGGACCGCTGGGCCTCGATTTCCCGAGACGCAGGCCTTTGGCCCCGCTCCAGCGCCTCCTTGCGCCATCTAAACAGTGACGCAAGGGCTCTCGCTTTCAGGTCCCATGGAGGGGTCCTGGCTAGGAGACATGCCGCCTCACCTGAGATCGTGCGGTATCCCCTTATCACCCTGACGGCCATCGCCCTCTGTGGGCTCAGCAATCTAGCCACATTGCTGGCCGTTGAGAGAAACCCCATGGCAACATACGAGCTTTTTCGTTAATAAGTAGGTAACTAGCTATTTTATTTCAGCAGAATCTGTTTGGAAGTCTGACCTGAAAGCAAGTAAGAATGTAGTAAATTAATTAATTTATTAACTACATGTGTACCCACCTAAGTAACTACACTTCTATAGGTAGTGATTCTGCGGGTAGGTACTTAGTAGATTATGAGAAAATTAGATGTAAACACTGGAGGAAATAAACCAATACTTTATCAATACCAAGCATCAGCCTAAAATTTATGTTACCAAAATGAACAAAAAGTTTTTCTTTCAAAACAAATACAAAATAAATGTTCTTTAATTTCTCTCTCACACAGCAAAAATAAATACAAAAATACGCTTGTATTTATCAGCCACTACCGTTTGTCTTTGCCGAAGGAATTTCAATTAGAGATCGAACTATCTACAAGTGACCCGTGCGTGATTTATGCTACTGAAAAAAATCTAAAACTAATATGTTACTGCGTCTATCAATCTGCGGAATGCTATAAATTTGTGTGGTGCGTACGTGCGTGCGATCGTATTTCCGCACTATTTGGTCGCGCCATTGTAACTCTCAAACCGCTTAGAAGATCCTTGCGATAAAGATATTTTATAGTTGGGACATGTCTGAGGAAGGTTCTTAGCCCCTTTCGGTTAACCTATAATGTAAATGGCTAAACATCCACTTACGGCAAAAATGCAAGATTGAAAACGGCTTCAGGCCGATATCCAAAGCGAGAATTTTGCTGTGATGGTGGCCCATTACTTAATTCACAGCGAGCTAAGCCAAATTAAATTCCACATAATTGTAACATCGCAAATGGTATTAATTTTATAATACGTTCATAATTTAATATTATCGCCATTCATGCTGTCGACCATCACAGTAGGCGTTTTATTAATAGATACCGGGCTGATTTTCATTTTCGCAGCATCGTGGGGCGTCGCTCGCGTTCGTGACAAAATTGCTTCACAATATAATTATTACAGTGTACTATTGTCCCGGAATCCGCTGGCTGTGCTTCGATTTACATTTTGAATGGGACAAATTTATACAAATTGTTCCACTAGTTTCATTACGTTTCAGATTACAGTTGTATCAGGTTGTATGATATTGAAGCGTGATTGAAAGTTTTATGTTAAGTATGCTTTCCTATCTAGAATAACTACCTGTGTGAAAGTTTGCTTAGCGGTATTTTTCTAATTATGTTTATGTTTGTGTGAGACTGACTCGTTAGCTGCCTCACTATAGGTCCCGGGTTCGATTCCCGAGTCGGTCGGGACAAATATTTGTGTGATCCACAAATGTTTGTTTCTGAGTTTCGGTGTCTTTTTTGTATTTAGAAATAAATATAATATGTCTATCAGTTGTCTAGATCCCATAGCACAAGCTTATATTAGCTTAATTTGGACTAGATGATGTTGCGTAAGAAGAATGTCCACAAATAATAAAATAACAAAAAATTAAAAATTGTCTCACTTTCACTAATTGAACAGTTCGTACAGTATTTATTAGATAAATATCTCACATAGGGGTATATCATCACAATCAAATGTATGTATGCAGGTTATCCCCCAAATATAGATCGTGAGGCAAGGACAGCTGAAATGAGCCCCAGAGTGGCGACGTATTTCATTGGGTTTTCCATAGAAGGGGAGTAAGCCTTGAACAATACCTACATAACTACAAGTAGTCAGCGTGGTAAGCCAATGCTGCAGTCTTAGGACTCTATTAATAATTAACAAAACAAGGAACGTTGGAGGATAGTTGTATTAGGTGAAAACTAACTTCAGCGCTGCTCGAATTTTGAGGATCATTTCGGCCCCTAGAGACTAAGACCCCAGTAATCTAGAAGAAGCACCTGCTAAAATGCGGTAAAATCTGAATGTTGTGTGAGATAATATACATTTCGGAAAAGCTTTAGGGGTTTACAAGTTAAGCTGCTAATTGTCTTCGTCCTGGCATTGTTAAAATACACCTGGGTGTTGATCCCGGCAGTGTTGATGGCAGCTGAAGCTAGAGGTCGTTCGTTGTCGGTTTTTATTTCAACTCATTGTTAGAGTTAAATCTTACTAATATTATGAGAAAGTTTGTGAGTGTAGATGTGTAGATGTTTGTTACTCTTTCACGCTCTGGCTGCTTCGGATCTGGCTGAAACTTGATACAGATCTGGAATAACACATAGGCCACTTTTTATCCCGAGAATAAGTTCCCACGGGAAGCGGGAACGGGAACAACTTTTACGGCTGCGGGCATCAGCTAGTTCGTAATAAATGTGTGCTTAGCTGTCCTGGGGTATCCTTCCGAGGGCTTACCCGTGGCTTCCAACCGTAGGATCTTAGGTAAGACACGTGTGGTTTTTAGTCTGTAGGAGTTCGGCATAGCATCCATGTACAATTTTCCTCACGTTAAAAAAAAATGTGTGTAGCTGCAAGTACAGGGTTACAATAACTGTGCCTCTGTGGCGCGGTCGGTAGTGATACCGCCTGCGGCGCTGGAGGTCGTGAGTTCGATTCCCACCGGAGACAAATCTTTGTGTGACCCATAAATGTTTGTCTCAAGAGTCTGGGTGTTTCTATGTATAATATGTATGTATTTAAAAGTATGTAAGTATTAATATCCGTGGTCTGATACTCATAACACAAGCAGGTTATTCCTAGCTTACTTTGGGATCAGATAGCGTTGTGTGAAATGTCCGTGAATATTTATTTATTTATTATGTTTTTATTAGAATAACCAGAACGAGGGTCATAACTTCTACTCTTTCTAACAGAATCTGACTTTGACTTAACAAATAGGCGCCAACCAGAGGACGACGTAAAAAAATGAAATCAAAAAATAATAGTCCTAAGTACCTACCTCCTTAGGTTATCATACGAAAGAACTTCAATTAGCACATTTCCAGTAAGTTTAGAAAACTGCTTCTTTGTTTAGGCACCCGATAATATTGGAAACAATTTCCATGTTAAACAACCAGGGCTATTTTCAACACTTTTTTTGAGTGTGTATGGTTATTGAAATGATTTTTTTTGTTCTTTTATTGGATAAGACTTGGGTGTACCTACTCCGAGATCTTTTCATAAACTTTAATCGATATTTGTATTTACGTACAAAAGGCATTAGTACCAGGGAACCGTTAAGGGTTAAGTCTCTCAATAGGGTAACCCGTACATGGGGTAATAGTAGGTACTGCATCAGGTACAGTATTGGGGTGTGCATCTGGATTGAGGGCCCAAAAATTAAATCTTCGCAATACAAATTAAGATTTACAGGGACGTTAGTTAGAAGTTTCTTAAACTTAGGCCACTATGCCAAAAATTTCTTAAATACGAAATAAAGCTTTTATGATGAAATAACTTGGGCCCTCAATCCAGATGCCTGCATTAAGTGGCATAGTCTGATTCTCAGAAAGTACTACCTCTGGGCTGATAATTTTTATTTAAGGAGTTAGTTAAGAATTTCTTAGAACTTTTAAGAAATTCCCAAATATGTAGAATACGATATTACCGAGTTATTGCGGTATATCTTGGGCCCTCAGTTCATTAATGTTTGTACTGAGGAATCATCAAAATATGGGTTTGTCTAAAGAGATACTTAAATACGACTGTAATATATTTTATCTACTCTGATACTATAATACAAAGATTATAAAATTGAAATCAATACTATTATGACAAACATTACGCACAGGCCAAAAAAAAAGTTTTATTACGATACAGGTCTTGTATGGACACCTATATCATAATAAAACTTTTTAATCATTACGATACACCATAAACAATCTCCAGCTGAAAAAGAAGTTTGAACCTCTACTTTAAAAAAAAATTGTGTCTCCAGAGTAGCGAAAAATCCTAAATCTATGGTCTCCGCAGCCTAAAAAAAAAAAGAAACACGCATGCGCAATCGATGTTTGCGCCTTGGCGCCAACATTTTACATTTAAATTAAACAAAGTTTGGTTTTGTTTGTAAAATAAATTAGTTTTTGTGTAAAAACATGTCTTAAAGCGAGGATGGTGGTAATTGTACACCACCAGACATTCTGGAAACTGCGTCAAACATGACCATGAACCTGTTACCGGCGAAATCAAGGAGCAACTATATATCACAACAAAATGAAATCAGTTATTATAGTATGAGAGTAGATAAAGTAGTGTATGACACTGTACATAACTTGGTCTTATAACACTCGTGTGATACTATAAAAAAACTCGCCTACGGCTCGTTTTTTTAAAACACACTCGTGTTATAAGAACCCTTATTATGCAACAGTGTCATAAACTACTATTACTAAACCGCGTCTATAAATTCCTTAAAAAGAAATGATGACAAAAAAGTAAATAGTTAAAATTTAAATTGGTAATTGAATTTTCCTAAAATGTCTGAACTGAGGGCCCAATATTTTCGGCAGTATTGACTAGGATAAGGCTTCTACACTACCGCACATCAGGGTAAGTACTTTAAGAATTTTTTAATTAAAATTTAACAAAGCGTTTATTCTTCTAAATGTCATACTTTAAGAGAAATTTGACTTTTAATTTTTTGTAGGAGAATATTCTGTAGGGTGACCATAATTTCCATGTAAGTATACAAAAGTATTCGATGTGTTCTTGTAGTATTTTGTAAAGCGCAGGTGGACACGTCCACGAATATAAATCAAAGTATGCAGTAAGTACCAGTTCAGAAGCTGGCCCGCTTAAGAAGAACTGGCAAGAAACTCGGCGGGCATTTCTTTTTATTCTCTATTTACAATAATTTAACTAAAAATCACAAACTATTGTTGCATGAATGCTGTAGAGCAAGCAGATCATTTCCAGGCTTCCTTGTCAAGCAAATAATCGTCAATTATATAGTAGCCCTTGCAGTATAGTTTACTTTTTATACACTTTTTGAACTTAGTTAAGGGCATACTTTTTATTGCATTTAGAAGCCAGTTGTAAAAAAACGAATACAGTTAGAGTATACCTACAGGTAGGAAGAAATACTGACCGAGTGACTCAGTCTACATTGATGACCAGCAAGGCTATTTTTATGTCTGATATTTATATTATTTATATCGCTTAACTTAACGAAACTAGATATTTTTTTATAAAGATTTTCAAAATAGGTATACCTATTGCAATGCTACAGTGAGAGTATTTATTAATATTTTTTTAATATTTATCATTCTCTTAGTTTAGAAGTTAAAGGGTCACACATTTTTCCACTTTGGAAGTGTCTCTTGCGCAAACTATTCACTTTAGAAAAAAATGATGTTAGGAACCTCAATAGCATTTTTCAAGACCAATCTATAGATACCCCATACGTATAGGTTTGATGAAAAATAAATTTGTTCGCGTAACATTTTAGAATATATCTATTATATAATCTGTGGTAAAATTGCCCCAGAGATACCATGATACAGCGAACATGGATAAAGTACAATGTCAAAAAATTCTTTATTAGTTTATTATGTAGCTATTTCTATAATAAATAACTAATAAAGAAATTAATATTACTCTCTATGTAATCAATAATCAGAACGGGTGGACCGATTTTACTAATTCTTTTTTTGTTGTGTAAGGTATTGTCAGGAGAAGGTTCTTATGGAAGAAAAAATATTGTAGTAGTTCCCACGGGAACGGGAACTACGCGGGTGAAACCGCGTGACGTCCGTAAATAAATAAATAAATATTCACGGACATTACACACAACGCTATCTGATCCCAAAGTAAGCTAGGACTAACCTGCTTGTGTTATGGGTATCAGACCACGGATATTAATACTTATATTTTTTTTTTTAATACATACATATTATACATAGAAACACCCAGACTCTTTAGACAAACATTTATAGGTCACACAAAGATTTGTCTCCGGTGGGAATCGAACCCACGACCTCCAGCGCCGCAGGCGGTATCACTACTGACTGCGCCACAGAGGCAGTCAATCAAAAAAATCAATGTGGTATTTTTTTCATTACCTATTCAAAAGTATTCTGGTTTGTGCGCGAGTATGCTTCCGAGGGTAGGTTTGAAAAAAAAAAGTACCTACATACATGAGATTACGTTCTGTTCCTTATTATTTTGTTTCCATAGCTAGTGACCCTCAGCGCTCCATACGCTGGTGGAGTGCACAGCATGGGCGCAACAGCGCCAGGTCGTTGTAGTGGGTCTGGACGTGGACACTCTCTCGCTCGAGACCATAGTGCGAGCCATGCTCTCCAGCGGGAGTAAGTGGGACTGCACCGCCTCTTTCTGCGAGCAGGTCATGCTCGTGAAAGAGGCGGCGGGGCGGGTACGGGAGAGAACTCTCCCACCCGAGTTCCGCAGTCGGCGGCCTGGGCGCCGCCGACGTGTCTTCGCCGAGGACTATCGGCCTCCATGACCGGGGGTCTGAGGACGGTGAGAGGGTCGCTCACCGTCCTTACAGAAGCAGGCCCATGACGGCAGCTTGACGTGAGGAACTCACGCACGTCCCCCCCTTAGAAGCGGGATCACACCCGAAACCCCCTCAAAGACGCGGGTTAGCACCCGAACCACCCTCTGGGCGAGGCTGCAGAGGCGGCTGTAGGTCTGGTGGGAGTCCTGGGACATCCTTCCGAGGGCTTACCCGGGGCTCACAACCATAGGCTGTTGGGCGTTACGTGAGGTTTTTTAGTCGGTAGGAGTCCGGCATAACATCCATGAGGATTTTCGCTCACGTAAAAAAAAGCTAGTGACCCTAGAATACTCACACACACATTGAAGCTTGTTTTAAGCATTCACGTTACGTGAATGCGAACGAACATTATTGTATGAAGTTGCCACCCTGTGCTATAAATGACAATATCAAACTCAAATCATCAAACTGATAATAATTATTATAAACTGCATTATTTAAATATAATTATTGCACCACTCAAAACATCGCTTTTGACGGTTCAAGCAATAACAACCTTGTATTAGGGGACATGCTGATTAGTCTCAAAATGTAACAAAATCATATCTACCCTACAGTATTTTCTCCTACAAAAAATTGAAAAATCAATTTTCTCTAAAAGTATGACATTTAGAAGAATAAACGCTTTGTTAGATTTTAATTAAAAAATTCTTAAAGTACTTACCCTGATGTGCGGGAGTATAGAAGCCGTATCCTAGTCAATACTGCCGAAAATATTGGGCCCTCAGTTCAGATATTTTAGGAAACTTCAATTACCAATTTAAATTTTAACTATTTACTTTTTTGTCATTATTTCTTTTTAAGGAATTTATAGACGCGGTTAAGTAAAATATATTACAGTCGTATTTAAGTATCTCTTTAGACAAACCCATATTTTGATGATTCCTCAGTACAAACATTAATGAACTGAGGGCCCAAGATATACCGCAATAACTCGGTAATATCGTATTCTACATATTTGGGAATTTCTTAAAAGTTCTAAGAAATTCTTAACTAACTCCTTAAATAAAAATTATCAGCCCAGAGGTAGTACTTTCTGTAATGCAGGCATCTGGATTGAGGGCCCAAGTTATTTCATCATAAAAGCTTTATTTCGTGTTTAAGAATTTTTTGGCATAGTGCCCTAAGTTTAAGAAACTTTTAACTAACGTCCCTGTAAATCTTATTTTGTTATGCGAAGATTTAATTTTTGGGCCCTCTATCCAGATGCACACGTATTGGGACGCATGAAGAGAATAATTACTCATACTCGTATCTTCCTATGTAGATGATGTTACCTCTGTATGGGAGCTTGGTGTGACATCATTTGACGATAACGTCATAATGCTTACTCTAAAACGTAATCAATGAGAAACACATAGGTAAGTACCTACCTACGCAAAATCCGATTATCCGCTCAATCCCGCCGGTGGCGTGGTCACACCGGCGTATCCATAGGCGGTGCCCACGCCTTCGGCGGGAACGGCGGCTGCACGCCAGACGTCACACAATATATCCTTATTTCTTTTACAGGAGTCGTACTACAGAAATACTTACTGTTTCATCATGCTGGATAACTGACGAAATCAACTACACTAAATCCGAGAACACCCCATGTGTAATGGATTTATGATATTTGGCCGAAAATTAGGATGGGGAAAATGAAGGAGTACTCTCAGATTTTACCATGTAATTCAAAATAAAAAGCAGTTTTCTGACATAAATTATTTTATTTACAAAATATACACATCAACAATTCACTTTCACCAAAAAAATAATAATCTGTAGATATAAAATCTCCGAAAATAAAATAAAATATTACTGCCTATTTATTTGTTTATTTTTTTGTTTATTTTGGGGATATCGAGGCTATGTAATCTTAAATTATTTAAAAAAAACCCCCCCATTTTTATTATTGATTTTCACATAAATTATTCATATGTTAAATGTTAAATGGTATTTTGACAAAAGATTATAGTTTCTATTGAGAAAATCTCAACAAATATCGGTTAAATACGAGCACTGCACAACAAAAACAACAACAAAAAATAATGGTGACCTTCGCGTGTTATTTTATCAAATTTTACAAATTTAACTTCGAATTACACTGAAAATATTTATCACAGCTGTTAAACAACATGACAGGATACTTTTAAATGCAAAACAACAATATTTGAAACAGAATAAACGAAAATATTCAAAAAATAATCGTATTAATACTTTCTATGAACGGCGCCAAACATACAATAAATAATGACAGCCATCAAATCGTGATTTCGACTTTTTTTTTTCATTACATTCACTCGGCAAGCTATCTCATTCAGTACCATGACCAATTCTACACATTAATTTATACAGAAAGACTTAGACCCGCGACCATACAGCCATAGATATCGAAAAATGTGCGAGGAGAACCAAACGAAAAAAGTTGGCCGCCATGGTTGCCAAAGCAATCGACTGTTCGGGAGATTGGCAACTCGGGTTTCATGCGGCATTCAACGGAAATGCCAGACAGATCAGGATATTTCTATAAACAGTGGAACAATATTACGCATTATAATGTATCTTCTTACATTTCATCTAGGTACCTATATATATATAGTTTCTACATAATACTTGGTGTGAAACGAAATTTCACATTATACATAGCTTTAATCTTTATCAACTCAACCAACTGTGATATACTTACATAAGTTTACAAAATATGTTTTTTTAAATATTAAGCTCACCAAATTAACGTCGCCAGCCTGATGGAAAGCAATGGCGCATCTAGCGATTGGGGGCCACTCTCACAGTCCGTACGACTTTTGACAGTGGTCCTCAAGTTGGCGGCCCCATGATGTGCCTCTTCACGCTCCGCTTAAAGAACCCAGGATTGTGAGGGGGGAAACACGTGCGCGGGCAGGTCGTTCCGAGGTTCTATAGTTCGACAGAGGAACGATCTTTTGAATCCCTCAGTTGAAATTCTCGCCTTTGTGAGTTTTGTTCATTCTAAGTACCTTAGAGTAAAAATAAGGTAGTATAAATAAGTACAGTACTAATCGAGATAACTATAAGTAGACTAGTAGGACCTAACGGTCTTAGTTAAAGTGGCGAGTTTAGCCTGTCCTAATAAATATACAATAAGTAGTGAGTATATGTAAAGGAGGGGGGGGGGGGGAAGTAGTGAGATTTCCCGGGGACGCGGACGGGGGGAAGTAGTAAGCCGTAGTGATCAGTTTGATCAGTATAGCAGCTAAAGTGTATAGCAAAATTATTGAAAGGAGTATGAGGGTGGAATCTGACGGATTACTGTGGGTGGCGCAGGGTGGTTAGGGAGCGAGAAAACTTGGTCCATACATCCCCTGATGTATGGACCAAGTTTACTCGCTTCGCAATATTGTAGAAAAGCAGCTGGCTGTAGGCCGGAAGGTTTTCTGCGGTTTTGTGGACATGGAGAAAGCGTTTGACAGAGTTGTATGGAAGGATCTCTGGAATATATTGCCAGGATACGGGATTGATGGTGCGCTGCTTCGTGCCGTGCAGTCTACATAATGTGGGCTGTACGTCATGTGTGCGGGTGGGCGGCAGCCTGTCTCCCTGGTTTGACGTCAACATTGGCGACAGACAGGGTTGCATGCTGTCGGCCCTGCTGTTTGTCCTGTACCTGGACGATTGTCTTAAGAGAGTAAGATCGATGAATGTTGGATTGCGAATGGGTGACTTACTTGTGAACTGTTTGCTGTATGCATATGATGCCGTGCTCATAGCCAAATCGCCATCAGAACTACAGTCGCTAGTCACAACGATGAAAGATGATTGTCTAATGAGAGGCTTACATTAGAACACGACTAAAACGAAAGTGATGGTATTCTAAAGAGAAGAGGACAGAACGAATGCCAGGATAACTGTAAATGATGTAGTGCTGGAACAGGTGTATGAGTTTGTATATCTTGGATGTGCATTTAGCAGGGATGGACGGTACACCGCTGATGTTGAAAGGAGGACCAAAACCTTAAGTCAAAAGGCCCAACTCGCAGTACACAGTGCGATGCTGATACCTACGCTAATATATGGAAGCGAGAGTTGGGTATGGCAGGAAACGCATTAAAGTTGATTAAACGCGGTCGAAATGCGCGCGCTTTGCAAAATCGCTCGCAGATCGCGTTTGGAATGAAGATGTAAGAAAGAAACTTGATCTGGAAGAGAGTGTCGGTGTTAAAGTAAGGAATAAGGGCATGCTACGATGGTTCGGGCATGTGGAGCGAATGGGAGATGAAAGAATGACAAAACAGATATACAACGCGAAAGTGGATGGACGTAGGAGTCGGGGAAGGCCACGACACACCTACCACAACCAAATTAATCGTGTGTTAGTTGAAGGTGGTGTCAAGAGCCAAAGGAACCGACGTGCATGCATGAAAAGAAAAATGAAAGTTGAAGAAGTAAGTGAGGTGTGTATGGACCGTGCCGTGTGGCGCTCGGTTCTTTCTGCCTACCCCGCAAGGGATTTGGCGTGGCGGTAGGTAGATAGATAGATAGTTATTATATCGAATTCTCTACCTCGAAATACGAGAGACTTCAAGTCTATGTTTCCTATTACTACCTTAGTGACGCTTTCGGTTCGTGTAACCGCATGCCACGCTGAGGATCCGGGTTTGATACCCGGGTCGGTCCAAATATTTGTGTGATTTGCAAACGTTTGTTTCGAAGTTTGGGTGTTTGCGATGTATAATAATATGTATTTATTTAGAAAATATAAGTATGGCTATCAGTCGTCTAGATTCCATAGCACAAGCTTACTTAATTTGAGCTAGATGATGCTGTGTCAGAATGTCCACAAATATTTATTTATTTGATTTATCACTTTCTGGTAAAGCTACTGCTAATGCGCCTTTGTTTATTTTTGGTAAGGTATTTTGCCTGGATGCCTTTGACGTATAAGATAAACGATAATTTGGTTTCACTAAAGATCTTTATTTCTTATAATACAAATAACGATATTTACAATATGTTTATTACTCATTATCTTACACTAATAGTAATTTACACATTATCTAATTTTTCATAACGGCTATTTTGATTTTGGATTGAAAACAAGCTAACGAAAACAACGCACACCACGATCGCCGTAACCTCAAATTTGAGAATGTCGTTCTCAGACAGTTCTTAGATTACAGCGATCGTGTAGGATTTAAGAAATTGTGCCTCATTTACTTCAAAAGTAGTAGGGTCGTCAAAGTCCACATGTCGTATATTAACTTGCGGTAATATGAGATGTAGAGTAGTAGTCAAGTCGAGTTCGAGTCGCCGAGTGAGGCATTAACCAGTCATCAATAATGTCAAGTCGTAAGAGGGATGCGATTCCACTTTTAATTCTATATTAGAAAGAATTGAATTCTTTTCCATTCATGAGAATGTATCTATTTTGGTAAATTCAGTCTATTCCTGTCGTTGTAGTCAATGACTTATGATTGACAACGATAATCATAACTGCTAGACTGCTTAGCTGTGATGAGATTCAACAAATAAGTTGAACAGATTAAAGAAATGTTTACAAAAACAATGCAAGTATTTACAAACAAGTTGAAGATAGTGTGACAGACACAGAAAATGAGTACGTTTTATGTCTTGAGTCAAAGTTAGTCAAAAATAACATAAAAAAAAACAAATTATTTATGATGTATTTACAAAAACAACTAAATAACCATTGGCACTATAATAATGATAAACAAGAATAGAAGTTGTACATCACGGTGAAAGATTTGGTTTATGATGACAAATCGTTGCATCAACTGCTTATTAATTATAACATAATTAATCTAATATAATTTGTATCAATCGTATATACACGGCACATATTTTGTTTAATATAACAACACAATTCAAACGAAAAATACGTCAGTGCTTTTAAATATTTACACAATCCTTAAAAATACAAAAAGGTACGTCAAACCGTATTTTAAAACGTAATAGACAATTTTGTTTTGAATAATCACTGGAAAGTTTTGGGATTGTTAAGACCACAGGGTATAAATTAGGTATAGGTATAAGAATATCTCAAAGTCAATAATCTTATATCAATAATAATATAAGATCATTGGCTAATAAATCTAATTGAAGACACTAAAATTATCATCAAATACTTCTTCTGTTATTCAAAACAAAATTATCATGCCTCTCAAACTAATAAATTTACAGTTCATGTCGTTAATTATATTTGTAATAGTTATTAACATATTCACGTACTATATTAAATCACTTTTCGCTTACATATCTGTACTGGAACATAGTTTATTTTCTTGCATTGTCACCACAATCACAGCAGACTTTGGAAAACTTGGGTACAAAATACAATATATCTACAGTAGACCCGCGGTAATCGGATAAACGTTTTGCAGGGCAGTGTCGGAATATCCAATTTGTCCGATTATAGAGTGCTCCCCCGGAATATCCAATTTGTCCGATTATAGAGTGCTCCCCCAGATCCCCTATAGTTCGGATTTTTTTTACATAGAGTACCTTGTAATCCGACAAATTACAGATCCAAAAATGAGATTCATACAGATGTCGAATTTAGTTAAATAAACGACACAAAAATATTTAATAACTTTTACATTTAGAAATAATTCTGACGGAAGCGATCTAAAATATATTTTTTTAGTTGTAGCCCGCTCAATATTTCATTGTTTACATTAGCGATAATGGCACGATCGTCATAAAATGGGTAGGTACCTACTTATATGTCCTGTCGAATTACAGGGGGTCCCGGATTACCGCGGGTCTACTGTATTGTATATTTATACTGTTTCCTGGCAGTTTTATATCTACATTTTGTATTATTGTTCTACTATTTTTATGCTTTCTCCGTTATAAATGTGCAAGAATTTCAATTTCTGAAGGAGGTGGCGTATGGGAGTCATTCAATGCTGTTGAACCCGATACAGTTACAATAACAGGTTGCGAGTCTGTGTGCACTATTGTAACAAGATGTTCATCTGGATCTTTCTCTTGATCTGGTATTGGTCCGGGTATGCCCTCGATTCTGTTGTCAACGTATTTAAGGTCTATAGGTGTGATGGTCGGCAGATTGTCTGCGACGGTGACGGGAGGGTCGACACGAGGCGCGCGGTACGAAGGCGGTCCACTGTATTCCGTCCCGCACCAAGTTGCGCCTGTTGATCCTCTGTGGGAAAAATAAAAAAGGTCAATTAATATATAATCCTGGTATGATACTAGATTTTGATTTACTTTGCGCGAAGTTACTTCTGAAAGTGAAATTAGTTGTAAAGTGGAGTTTGTAGAAATAAACTTAATTATTTAGAACACAAAAAACCAGACTGCCAAGTAAACAAACAACTGAAAAGCAAAAAAAAGCTCTACATTTCTTTTGTGATTATCTTTAGCTACTTACTGTTTTACTTTGTCGGCAACATTCGCAGGCGGGAAGAAGCTAAGTCAAGCGAGTGGTGGTTTACAAAATAGCTACATGTTCCCATAGCTTGTTCCCGCCTCAAATGTTGCCGACAAAGTAAAACAGTAATTAGCTAAAGAAAATCACAAAAGAAATAGAAGAGCTTGTTTTTTGCTTTCAGTTGTATCAAGTTGTATGTTTACTTGGCAGTTGGGTTTTTTGTATTCTAAATAATGAAGTTTATTTAAAACTTTTTAGTTATGTTAGTAGCGGAGTTTTTAATTATCGTGTAGTGAAGGGACATCACCAAAATTCAACCTTAATTAATATTTTTGGTCATATTTCCGGTGCTACTCAACCGATTGCAACAAATGTAAGAATTTAAGTCTAACCAAGGCCTTATAAACACATAATACCGCATCAAAATCGGTTCAGTACTTTTGCGTTCATCGCAGTCAAAAAATTATAACGCCCAAAGTCCGCCATTTTGATTTTTCATGAATCTTATTATACCTGGTGTCACTCACACAATCACGACGAATCAAATGACACCTTGTATTTCAAAATCCGTCAAGCCGTTCAGGCTGTAGAGCGTCCAAGAAAAATTATCAAGCTTTACATTTTAGCACCAAACGTCAGCCATTTCGATTTTTTAGAAATTTTAATGTACCTGGTGTCACTCACACAATCACGACGAATCAAATGACACCTCGCATATCAAAATCCGTCAAGCCGTTCAGGCTGTAGGAGGTGACAAAGAATTGGACATACATACATACAGTCTCGAAAAACATTACCCTCCTGTCTTCGGCAGTTCGGGTAAAAATTAGTTTGTAAAGAAGCGGAACTCAAGACTATAACCTCAAGGGCAAACTACTGGCGCGGCTATCTGACGAGGTTCTGATGTAAGTGCCTATTTAGGTACGTACACAAGCTTAAAGATAGTCAAATCATTGATGCTACTAGCCGGGACTGCAATAAAAAATATGGTAGGTACATTTAGTTTGCTGGAGAGGCAGATTCAGTTTGTTTTATGGAGATAAAGAGTTTTGCATAACGTACCTGACTAGACTGGCTGAATTTGATCTGTAGGTTGGGGGCGGCGACACCGCGGGCGCACTTCTATCGAGCAGAAGTAACCTGTAAAGAACACCAAGGTATTAAATACTTGGATTGTGGTAGACTCCTGGGCTCAGCGGTTGGATTTTAATTGACTGAGAGAAGGGTGAGGTTATGCTTATGATGTCTTGAAAACGCGCAATACATTTGCAGGGCAACAAGAGTCCCATACCATATACGAAAATACTATTTCAGATGACTTAGGCGTCAAAGGTATTAAGAGTCACGCTGAAGGGTTTTACGATTAATTTATGCAAATGTTCAAGTTTGTGTCTGAGATTTGTGATGGAAGTATGTTTCAGCTTGATAAAACATAACGACGTCATATTTTTTGACGGAAGTAGAAGAAAGACCGAAAGTTTGATAAGAAAATCCCTTACGTCATCAACTAACAGAAAGAGACAGCATGCATTTACGTAATCGTTCTTACTCTGTAGAGAGAAATATAACAACGTATCTATATAAATATGTACCTAATTACACATAATCATGAGAATATATATTAGAATAGAAATCGTGACACTTTAAAATTACATCACCCAAGGAGGTCGTATGGATTAGTTGAGAAGATCGTCGATACGTGCTCGAAATTGTGGCTTGGCTGAATTGAACTGAATCCTAACACAATCAATTTGAATCGCTATAGGTACGATATCAAAAATGGGTGTGTGCACCTACAAAAGGTGTAGATTGAGCCCTACTGTAAGCTCATATTTCATCATTAACATTTTTGCCTTACGTTATAGACGTTGAGTCTATTTTTGTGATGAATTGTGCAGTCGCAGGTTGCACCAAGCAATTTTTGAAATATTTTCTCCGCTCATAAGGCCTTACGTTACTAGTTACTAAAACCAATACCTTAATATGCCTTCTGAAGCACAGAAAAGCTTGTAAATGGAAATGTCACAAAGCAGTATTAGGTATCATAAAAGTAAAGATATGTACACACCTGAGCCTATACTCTTGCATTGATGCTTGGTAAGTAGGCGGTGGAGGCCTATAGTGAAACTCAGGGTAGAGCATAGCTGCATACGGATGATGCGGTCTTGCGTAAGAAGGTGGTAATCGAGGCACGAGACGACGGCATGAAGCACGGCGTAATCCCAGTAGGGCACACGGGGCGTCACGAGCACCTAACCGCCAGGCTAGACCTGCTGCTGTGACAAGGACGACTCCTATACCTGGAAAATAAGTAATAGATTATTATGACAACAGTTCAATATAATTTCGGTTGTCTACAGGACAAACAGAAGTTTCAGGCCCCAAAGAAAGCAGGCTTGATTTCTCGTTAAATTCGGAAAACTCTACTCAAATAGGTTGTGAATTGGCGTTAATTATCAGATTGTAACTGTTTATATGTGTCTCTCTGTAGCTCGGGTATTTTCTTTTTGTTTGTTATTTTAAGAATATTTTGGTATGAATATCGTTTTATATGATCGTTTTATTTGATGGTGGTGGGTTTTTAATGATTTAACAGAAAAAGAATATTGATTGTGAGTCCTAATCCTTGGGTAAAATGAGACTACGAGACCTAAAGACCTTCCTTAAACGCTTCAGTTTTATCGTGTAGGTACTAGCGGACGTCACGCGGTTTCACCCGCGTAGTTCCCGTTCCCGTGGGAATACGGGAATATAATATAGCCTATGTTCACCGCAAAGAGTGTAGCTTCCCAACAGTGAAAGAATTGTTCAAATCGGTCCAGTAGTTCCGGAGCCTATTCGTTACAAACAAACAAACAAAAAAAAATCAAATCTTTCCTCTTTATAATATTATTAGTATAGATAGGTACGCTGGTGCTGTGAAGTGGTGCGTATGTTACTTAATTACGTTTATACATAGCCATAAGTATCAAACAAATTTAAATTGGGTTTCTTGTCGATAACCGTTGATTTATATTTCCAACTACATATACAAATTTTCAAATTTTAAGGATTTACAAATAGCATATTTAATTAGACAGACGAGGCTGGAACCATGCATTGAACTTTTATTACTAGCGTCTATGTGGTGTATGTGGTCCGTATGTACCCGGCGTGACATTCGTGAGAATTTCCATACGTTGAAAACAACATAATGCACAGTGGAAATTTGACAGCAAATAACTAGGTCCTACCTGCAATTATTTTCATTTTAAAGAACTTGCTTTCGAATTTGGTTTGTGTAACAATGTACATTGCACATATCTATCTTCTCGACTCCTATCTTCTACCCTCCTTATAAGAAAATACCAAAATCCGATAAATACCAAAAAGGTCTTAAAGAATAGTTAGCTAGGTATAGTGTTTTATTATAATTTGATACCGATTTATTTTAATGATTATTGTCTACATGCATCGATCAATTAATGGTATCGACGATCTATATTCTTTCCTGTTTCGAACAATACGGCACTAAGGTCGAGTTACCTTCGGTTAATCTGATATCATTTTGTATGGTAATGTGTTTAGTTAGAAGTGTGGGAATCGATAATTCAGGTTCGTGTTAATATTCATCAACACTTTAACTATTGAGGTCAATCGGTACGTAGACGTTTTGTTTTTCATTTAGTTTTTGATTTTTTTTTTACCACCAAGGTATTATACAAATGTGACTGAACCGATTCAAAAGTATTCCTTAGCTCTTGCTAAACTGCAAGTATTCCGTAAGGTCCGATCAGGACTTTCTTACACGTACATGTAGATTGCACTCTAAACCTGCTCTTTTTTAAACGTGTAGTTTAAGAAAAGACTTTCGGAGAATTGAAATATGGGGTCTTTTATAAAAATCATATTTCACTACTTTTCCAACAGAAAACTCTGATTCATTCAACATCTGATTCATTTGTAATTTCTATTGTACCTACAATGTGTAATATCCTTCACGTTTGTAGATAAAATTGCTCACCCTGTCTTATCAACCTCCCAAAATTATAGGGAGAGGCCTACATCCAGAATTGAACTGTGATAGGCTGATTTAATTGAAAGGAAGCAACAGCTGTGAATATAAATTTTAACCGGCTTCTCAAGAAAATAATATTTGTCATGAGAACGAAATCAGATATTATTTATCCGAAGCTTTGCTGCGTAGCGCACCATCCTTAAAAGATAAAATGCTGACCTACGTTTATAACTTCATTTTAGTAACGTAGAAATATGTTGCTACAATTTCTATCAGAACTAATTTCTACAATATTCGGACACACGCTCAAAATGGTTTCATTTCCTGTTAATACGAACCCATTTTGTTTTAATTTATTTGCTTAACCAGACCAGATGTTAACACTCAGAGTGAACCGTGCCAAACCGTAACAATAATATATTTATTACTAAAATTTGACACAGGCATGAACAACAACTGTCGAGTTTACCAACTGCTGTTAATTAATATCGAGAACATTATATATATGGAACAATATGCTACATTGTAGTCTAAAATTGACTTTAGTTTTTCTCCCTTGTCTAGAAAATGGTATAACGTAACTCAACCACAACCCAATTTGATTAACTGTCTAGCAAAGCTTTTTTATTGTAGTTATGATATTGAATATTAAAAGCATTAAGCCTGCTTCTATTTATATCCTTACTAATGTGCAAAGGGTAAAAACTGAACCCTATTAGGTACTGAGACTTCGCTGTCTGTCCTGGGCTGTATCTCAGGAACCGTGATTGAAAGAGCTGAAATTTTCAGATTTCTGTTGCCGCTATAAAATAAATAGGTATTAAAATCATAAAAAGGATTACATATATTCAACTCGGGCTCCCATTATAACAAACGTGGTTTTTTTGCCGCTTTTTGTGACGGAACCTTCCATACGCGAGTCCGCCTCGCACTTGAACGGATATTTATACTACCTCTAGATTACAATCGACCGATTTTGATGCATTTTTAAGCACAATATCTCTGTAGAGTGTAACAACACTATTACCAGTAATCACGAAGCTCCCAATTCAACGTTGCATGGTCGATAAGAGCTTTCCGCCCAAATGCGGCCGAACGCTTAAAGTTTGGCGGTGAGTGACACGTACAAATTGGCTCGTCAACACAACAATAGGTCGCTTTGCCTGCAACAATATCATTTGTCCCTACGCTAATGAAATTCCAATTAATTCCACTCTAAAACTCATTTGAAGTTTAATTGAAAACTCGTGGGGCGGGGCGATGGAATGATGTAATGAGATTTTGGGCAGACTTGTTATTGTCATATGCATAGCGAATTACAAATGAGCTACCGCAGATTGTTTCACGGTTAATTGCTGTTGTACGTTGTAACGGCTGGTTGGGTCAGAATTATATATTAATAGGTATGAGAAGCGAAAAAAATTGTACGCCTTTTTTTATTTTTAACGCGTGGAAGTCCCAATGGATGGTGGCATGCCGAACTCTAACCGAATAAAACCACACGGTCTCTACCTACCCACCTAACCCCGGGTAATTTTGTATCACAGGCACCGCGGACAAAATTTTACTTATCACTTTTTAAAGAAATTGTGTGAATGGTTAATGATTATGAAATTTTACACAGGTATTAAAGTTTATAGAGAGAAGAGTATCAAATTTATTTTAACAGACAAAGCTTCTCAATTTGAAATATTTCATAGGTGGTTCCACACATATAAATGTTATCAAATTGATGCAGCACTTTTTGTAAACCACAAGAAAACAAAATGTCAAGCGGGTGATTTTTAAGGATCTTTTTATGCAGTCTTAAGGGAGTGTTTCCTTTCGGCAGAGCTTGCCACTGTCAATATTAGGGGCTTTGCCTTTATATGCCGTCTTTAAATTCCACCCTGTATACTCTAAGTACATAATATCATATGAATAATCAGATGAGTCAACTTAGGATCTAGCTCTACAATAATAAACTGTTTTCATTCCCATACAAATACGGAATATTTGACAGTCTCGATGACGCAGTGGTATTATGTATGCAAATGACTGTGATTTCAAGGTTCAAATCGCGGGTAGCAAGAAATAAATTGTCTCTTTCAAGTAAAAAAAAATCTTTTGTAATAGGTACCTACTAATAGTTGACTGCAATAAAGAAACCACATACCTATTTAAAACATTTCTTTTTAACAAATACTTAATTATTAAGTAATCCAAATTTAATCAATAAATACATTATGCAGGCAGGCACGCTATCATTTCATTGGGGCAGATAATTTTAATCAGCTGTGAGGAAAAATTATGATTTGAGCATGAAATTAGTTGCGAACTGTTCAACGTTCAAAATCTCTGATTCTAAAGGGTTCTATTCGAGTGAGCAATTCCGGCGATAAATTAATCTGCGCTTTGGTTTTATAATCTTCAAACTCACGCCGACGAATGAAATTATTATTACGATATTAATGACTCGACATTATTTAAGTAAGGGATAATTAATTTTAAGTAACAATTAATTATATGGGGTAGATTTTATCTTTGAATATTGTTTTCTACAGTAATTTAAATTTGCTTTGTATCACAGAAATCGGAAACGGGAGAAAGCTCTTTCCGATGTACATAGTATGTGTTTAGTTTCCATAGTAAAGTTAAGTTATAAATCCTCGTATCAAGGAGCGGCAGATGTTAAGAGAAAAAGCTAAAGGCAGAAACATTATTGTTGCAGTAGGTAGCAAACATTCCCATAGAACTACCAACTTTCAACTGAAGCTGATCGTCATTTGTTTCTACCGATCTTCAGTTATTTAGTACTTCCATGGCACCTACTACTGGATCACTAGTTCTACGGGTTATTTAAACCGTGGTAGGTACTACTGTTAGTATCACGGGTAATAAAGGAAACTTAATCCATCGAGAAAGGCAGGACTCGTAACAAAGAGATAGAGCTTACAATAATGTCTTTCCTTTCGGTACCTTTCTGCTGCTGTCAACCTATATCAATCATACTGCTAGCTTTAATGTAGTGGGTATTTTCAAGGTTGTCTTGTATAAAATCATTTTATCGTAAGCAATTCCTAGATTCTTGATCAAAGAAAATGTATTGAAGGGTCTTGTCAGACAGACGGACGGACTACAAAGTAATTGTGCAACGGTACCGATTTTCTTTTTGAAGAATGGTACTCTTTGCAAAGGTAACATTACAAAAAGCAACAGAATAAAACGCTTACCTATCATAAGTAGAAGTAATGTGAGGGGAGCCTTCGGATGAGGCCTCAGGGCTCCAAGAACCGCCCCAGCAGCGACAAGACAGGCTCCGACGACGCCGAGGAATAACACACAGAGCCTGAGCGGAGGCCGCCCACAACAGGACTTGGGAGCGTTGCCATCGCCATCTGAGCAAGCATATGCCGCCCCTCTCCCGGATCTGAAAGTAAATATTGTTTATTAGTTATTGCAGTGGGGATGTAATGGAGTTCTTCGTACATCTTCGGGGTTCAAATCAGCCGCAATTACAAGCTGCAAGTTAAACACTTACTGACTAACGGCTGAAGTTATGATGAAGAGAAGATAAACTCTAAACAAGACTCTGTTCCAACCCGTCTGGGCAGCATGATAAGACACTGATAGCAACTGAAATTTGGATTTCTTGTGGGACCGAAATCAGATCGCTCAGATTACCCATAATATTATCTCACACCGATTTTTTTGTACAACTTGTGCGTTGCGCTAATTGCACAGTTTCAGTGGGTACGTTCTAGGAAATGGGCGGAAAAATCAGTGTCGGATTTATCGAACATAGTCTACCGTTATTAAAGTTTCAATTTCCTAATAGTCACGTCTCCTATTGTGATTCTTATAATATCCATCATTGTGTACCGAGTCACAAGAAAATACAATCTGACGCAATGAAATATGTAGTATACCCGTACCTACCTAGACTATGACCTATCAGGCGATTCTCAGTTTTCGTTAGACACAATTAAATAAATAAAAAAATGTGATCGATGCACTCATATATGTATGTAGAAATGAAGAAATAAATATGAGAATAATTGAAGCTGAAAATGTATTCAATGAAACGTGCAATGTTACTGACTCACATAATAATAAACAGTGAAGACAAAAAGAACTGTTTTTCATGATAACTATTTGGTAGCATTTTGAGTTCGGCAGGTTTTTTGTCTGTGAGAAATAACTCGTCTGCCCCTCCTAGCTAAATACGCTCTTGCAATAAAATAATCAAGAGAAAAAGAATGTAAGATAGAATTTTATTCCTGTCGACCACTGAAATGAACGTAAATCAACTAAGTAATGACGTTATTATTAGAGTTCCGTAGCTAAAGGGTAAAAACGGAACCCTATTACTGAGACTCCGCTGTCCGTCTGTCTGTCTGCCACCAAGCTGTATCTCGTAAACCGTGATAGCAAGACAGTTGAATTTTTTTCAGATAATGTATTTCTGTTGCCGCTATTACAAAATCTTTCTTGTCTGTCAAGATCAAAACAATACGTTCGTTGATTTCAGGCCCGTTTCATCAAAAGAGTAGCCACAGGCGTAAACTACGAATAAGTAGGTATCAAAAGAGATTAATTCATAATATTTTTTCTCTATTATTAATCCCTACTAATATTATAAATGCGAAAGTAACTCTGTCTGTCTGTCATTCTGTGCGTCAGTTACGCTTTCACGCCTCAACGGCTGGAGCGATTGAGATGAAATTCGGTATAGAGATAGTTCGAGGAAAGGGTGGAAAGGATATAGGCTACTTTTTAACCGACTGCACAAAAGGAGGGTTATGATTTTACGCGATAACGACTTCCACGCGGTCGAAGCCGCGGGGAACAGCTAGTCATTCTATAATTTGAAATGGCAATTAATTGCTTAGCTCAACAAAGTTAATTATACGTGCCTCCTATCAATGTCAATACTACCAAAGTAGGCAAGAAAAATAAGACAAATTCGCGTCGCTTTCAGACAAAGGAGCCTTAATTGTAAATTATGTGTATTTAGCTGAATCTCAGACGGAGATGCTAGGTAGACAAGGTGTAAATTCTAGATAGAGCACTTATTTTTTGCATTCGTCAGAATGAGATCAGCTGCCAAATGGTTAAGTCGTGGGATTGGGGGCCACTACCACTGCCTGTAATAATATAGAAGTATCTCTCAAATTAGCGATTTTAAGATATATTTTACCTAAGCTTATTGGACCATCTTTCAACTTCTTTCTAGGATAGGTCACGGATTGCACAAGCAAAAAGATATAACATCAATTTACATCCATTTAGAACTCATACCATAAGAATTTATCTGTTTAGATGTTAACTAAAATTTAGTAGTTACCTATATTCTGATTGGAGATTCTACGAAATAGAAATTTTAGCATTGTAACCCTACGAAATGAAAACTAGATTTTCTGTTAGGAATACTTCACTGGCAAGTGGTGGGGATTTATCAAAAGTGCAGTAAGCGGTATTGCACTAATGCAACAACATGCCATTGCCCTGTTCGCGGACAATTCTGGTTTCTAGAAATCACATTATTATAAACGACGGTGACGTAGTAGGTATTAAAAGAATTACTATAATTTTATATAATTTTCATAGAATAAGTTAAACTTTCAGTTAATTATGTTATTATTATGTATTTTATATGTTCGCTCTTTTTGAGAAATCAAACGAAATAATGACTACCTTGCTTTAACATACCCACCTACACGCTAATGTACAAGTAGGGTGAATTACACCACCCATACTTTGCCCGTAGTTTTGTTGGTCCCACGTAATAGGTGCTAATGTCCCCGTGTGGGTACGCCGAGGTGTGCATCAGACTACTTAGTCAGTGATATTATTTTCGTGTTATAGAGATGTAGAACCAATTTGTATTTAAACCATAGAATTTAAACGGTCAGGACTGGATGTATACTGGTTCAAAAAAAAAACTATCTGCAGTCCGAGCCACCAGCCTAGATTTTATGTCACATAAAAAGTTGCAATTTAAAGCTTGTAGTCCCAACGGATATGTGTTAAAGAACCAATCAGTCAGCCAAGCCGAGCAAGATATATTATCACACATTCAAATGTAAGGATATACTATTCATGTCCTCGTACCTGGAACGTTGTGTTAGCTAGTTAGCTTCAAAGCACTCAGCTGCACATAAACACGGGTACTTCACCAATTACGGCTAACTTGAATATTTACGACCTTTTATAACCTAATGAGAATTTTATGTCGTGAGAGTTACGACTAAACCATTTTAAATAAGTATCCTCTTTCTTGTTAGATGTTACACAGGGGAGAGAAATTAATTCAAACAGCCCTCTTACGATCGTGCTTTTTTGCTCTGAGCATAATTTTATGACCATAATATAAAATGCCTGATCTATTGCTCTATGCATTCGAACTTTAAATCTGCCTTTTGTGCGTGCGTTCTATATAATGACGTCAATGAATGCGATTACGGCTGAATGCTCTCGAGTTCATCGACCTCACGCCGTCTGACCCCTAAAGGAAGAGGGTACTTAAACGCTAATAGCGCAACACACATAGTTCACTTTTATCTCAGTCACGGCTCATGATCAAGCTTTTCAAACCATTTACCATTCATTCGAGTCTTTATTTCAAGACAAGTTAAATGGGTATTCATAGAACAAATCTATTTGACAAAGAAGCTCATATTTGTAGAAGCCGGCATTAGTATTCGTGGACGCGATTTGTTTGATACAGGAATGGAAAGCTGAGTCATCAAAAACCACATTGTATTTTGATATCTTTTAGCATGAAACTTTTCTAAAAGCGTTTTTATTATTGTTCTGACACGGAGCTTTTGAGAACTAGTTTTTTTTTAACCATAGTTGTAATTAAATATCACCCCGTGTGCCTATTTTTTGTCTGTTTATTGTGATTGTTTGTTATTGGATTAAATCTATAGATTAAAACAAATATGCAAAGTTTTAAGCTTATTCCAACATTTTTAGCAACACTTGCCAAACGACGATCCCCAAATTGTGTCGTCGTTATTGATACGAGTATTACAATTTTTTTACAGTTTATGCTAAAAATTGGCTTCGTGTCGTAGGTTGTACTTAATTTTTCGTGTAAATTACTTAATAATTGCTATCACACTAATCCTAAGGAACTTCTACGTCAAGTGGGAAAGTAATAAATGAAATAATTTTGAATCATTCTCATTGGTTAATTTATGTAGGCAATATACGTATAAAACGATGGCAGCGCGGTGTGGCGGCAGCGGTACGGTACAGACATTTTGATAAATTACTATCGGCACAATAACATTAATTTTGTTGCTCGCTTCGCTCTTCTATTTTAATTTGACTAGTCATCGTCGACCTCAAAGCCCTGGCTCGATGAAAAACACATTTTCTATTTCTACTTAAATGGATAAGTTGTGGCTTTCAAAACAATAAAGATTTTACTAAATTTCACAAAAATGTTCGACTTTTCATCAATCAGCGTAAGTCAGCAATAATTTGCTCAATAGCTCTAAGTACATTGTCATTCAACCGAAGTGCAAAGCAAGTACGTACAAAGTATTTGCATGATAACAAAAAAAAAATTAGGTTTAGTATAAGTTGAGTTCATATTCATATCCATTACATATCTTTGAACGATTGTAGAACGCTCAATAAATCAAATACACACATTAACACAAATATATATATGAGTAAGATCAAAGTAACTACTGATGTAAAGCTTATTATACTATCTGAGCATCCGTTTGATAACATCTCAGCGGCGTTAGGCTGCTATGAAAAGTTTGCGTGTGCGATGAGAACTGAGATAAAAACCCTAATGCCTAGGAAGCAATGCAGTGACACCATGTGTGGGACGATTGACCCGATAAGCTAGCACGAGACAATCCACTGTTTATGGTTACTATGGACATGAGTAATAACAGTGAGTGACCCCTCGCCACGCGATGCCACGTGCGGAATAATTATTATGCGTATACATGTAAATTAAAAATTTCACCCCTATTTTCGTATCTAATTAACTTGGGTAATAATCTGTGAGGTTCAAAGTTGAATATATATTTATTAGAATTGAATTCCTCAAATAAATCAGTAACTCGAAAGTAATTTTGATCGATGTCGACATAGTCATAGCTTAGCTTAGTGAACAATTACGACACCCACGGGATGAATTCGATAATGACATTTATACTCTATCCCATCACAACAAAATAAATGAGTACCTACCTAAAACCAATCAAAATGTTTCCTACATTACTCGTAAACTGCGCCACTTTCGTGTTTTATGGACTCAAACCGACGTGAACCCAGGCCAGACAATCAAATTTGTTGAACATAAGTCTTTGCCAATTTTTGCCATCATTTTAAGATTTAAGAAAGGTGCTTTCATTACTGTACCCACTTGACGAGCCCTCAAGACCTCAATAGAGCCCCATCAAATCCAATTTATAACAAATAAAAATATTTATAAGTAGTATGGTAACTTAATAATATATTATAACGGTATCCTAACCATCATCGTTTCTAATCAAACTCTAGACTAGCTAATTCTCGCGGCGAGTTCTATTTCCTTTCCCGCATTTCATAGTACATACATAGGTATTCCAGTGATGAAAAGTAGCCTATGTATTATTGCAGACAGACATACAAATGACACTTGTATAAAATTTAAGCCAGACCCGTTCAGACGTTACAGCGTGATTGAGTAACAAACATTCAAACAATTTCACAAACTTTCACGTTCATTATATTAGTAGTTATTATCGAAAACATAAACCAATATTTATCCGTGTTCAAGAGACATCAGAATGCCACCACAGATATATAATTCCTAAGGCAGACGACGTGTTGAGTGTGTTATGGGCATATTATACCCGCATCGCATCTCGAGTGGCGTGCTTCGGAGCGCGAAATTTATGTCCTTAATAAGGGCTAGGAGGGTTAATTAGCTGATTTATGTTGCCCATATTGCGGTGAGCACTCCAGATTATGACCCCCTGCCATTGACAGTTTAATAGCCTCTCGGTATTACACGGTTATAGCTCGTCAGAGTCACGTAGAGCAATTATGTTAAGCAAAGATTCGCTGTTGACGCGTGATAAATTAAAAAAACATTGTGAGAATTCTTGATTAATTTTAGCGATACGGTATGTACAGTAGTAAAATTGGTACTAAAATAAATTAAAATTACTAGTAAACCACTGATATTGTGAATATTGATGATATTTTCATTACTCGGAATGATGATTTATTGAGACCAGAGCACGATATGCCATTGAAATATTGTATGCCCTTAATCGTGATTGATTGATATATCGATACAATAGTTAAAATCTTTGCAGGGATATTGTTCAAATTCAGTACATGGATGACGTAAGCATCTTCGAAGAAAGGATTTTCGTATACTCTTGCCTCCTTTAAGATATTACTATGTTTCAATAAATGTATGTGCGACGTATGCTACATAACAATAATATCGACTCCGTATTAATATTTCGAAGATATAGAAATTACTCAGTAAATTACGTAGAATAATTTCTGGAGCTCTGATCTGATCTTACCTGATGATCATGTGCAGAGTTCACACAGGCATCTACGAGTATGTTACTCACTTAGATATTATACTCTTGTGAAACTAAGCTCAGATTTTGTTTGAAATACAGTGCTATTTTGGCGTAGTAACGATATTTTAATTATACACCTAAAACGCTCAGTACAAAATTATACTATATAAACCTTAAATAACAGAACTAGATGATGTGCAAATGGTGCAAATAAAACGTCGAATCCCGTCGGCAATGTAAATAGCGCAATATTTGCGGTGCGAAGTGACGCGGACGTGAACCGAGTAATGGCTGAATATGATCGTCGCGTGTGCCATAAAAATGGCAATTTTGAGAACAAACAACCGTAGCCCTCATGTATACGGGAGAGACATGCTCCATCAACTTTACTTCGTATGTAACCTGAGCATCCTTTTAGAAAAACATTATTAGTGATAATAATGTGAAATTTTCTAGAGATAATCTATTAAACAAGTACAAGTCATAACGTGTTCTAAAGAGAAGTATTTAGTGCCCAAATATTTCGTTAGAAATCGTTCTGTAAAGGTCAGTAAACTTACATACGCTACACTCATTGAAGTTTTTTTAAACGTTGCATTTGCAACGTTTTATTTGCGGTTGTTGCGTGAGAAGTATTTTAAATTTTCAATTCGCTAGTGCATCAGATTCCTCTGTAATATTAGCACTCGAGTAGGTAATACAAACTCGTAGGACTGCATTAGGTATTCATGTGACTGCAGTGCCGTAGTAAATGTTATATGTTTGCCGAACGGTACGAGTCAGTCAAAACGATCTGTCATATACAAGATACATATTCCTTGACAGTTACCTTGTATTTAAATACGAAAGCAAATTTTGTTGCACACTTGTTGAATTTTGAATACCTCCATAGTTTTGTGAATGTTCCAAAACATTTGCTAAGTTCTTGGCCTGCTTATGAAGCTTGTTGTCATTAGAATATTCTTAAAGTTTTCGTAGACGACGAAAAGGTACCCAGTACGCTTGTATAATTTTCGTTCCATTTGTAGTTTTTTCCTTTCTCAAACAATAATCTATTCATTATTTTATTACTGTTGCTGTCTTTATTATTACTATAGATTTCTTAATTGACACATTTCATTCAAATATGATTCTTCGCTCCTATTTGCCGAACCTTCTCCAAAAGTGAATTAACAAATTCTGCCAACTAATGTAGGATACGATAAATTTATTTCTAATCAGAAAAGCTCCTGTCTCTTCAGTTATATTTATCGTCGAATCCTACTGTGCAATGTTAGGCTCGAGCCGAACGATATCGCCACTGTCTGTCAGTTACCCCTCATCCTGTACTAGCCCAAAGGGTGCGGCTCCACTTACCGTGTAATACCGCATTACTCAGTGTGAATCTGTGAATACCCTTAGTGTTTATACATTTTGCAACAGTATTGTTCAATGCTCCAGATGCGAAAAATGCAATGCATGGTATTTACTGGAACATAGTTAGTAATTATTTGGTCCTCAGGTTCGTCTTGATAAGTATGTCGGATATGTCACATATTGTTCTCAAATGTTGAAACGATGTAAAGAATTTTTATGTTCTATCGAGCTGTATTTTTTAAATGGGCCTGGCTACCTGACCGTTCTTTTATATTAAAACACAGATTGACATTCAAAGAATTTGGTTATTTTTACTTTTTGTCCTGGTTTTAAACTTTAACAGTAACATAACTTATGTTAATTTAGATTTAACAAAAAATAAAGGCCTAGAAATTTATTTTTCGAGTTCATTATTATTGGTTGGTTCAATGTTAATTACAGATGTTATTGAAATTTTTGTTATTTGTACAACTTTCTATATTTCAATAACTGGATTTAAAAATTAACAAATATTATGATACAAGGTCTTCATTCAGTGTTTCAATATTATAAAGAATATAAACCAGTAAAGTTTAAAGCACCAGAGACAACTACTAAGTGCATGGTCATCTCACATGAAACCTTTCAGATTTTCAACATGTTGCAATACAAATCGCACAAACAAATCAAAATCATCACGTCAATCGTATAGCATGCATCGATTTATCGACAAACATATTGGGGAGCCGTGTACAGCCTCGACCGATGATGTTGAATAGAATTACGTCGAGTGGTCCCTTTGTGATAGCACTAGAGCGGCGGGACTCGGCTTATCTTCCTAAATGGGTACTTTGCACGTCACTGGTAGGTACTATCACTAGAAACCAAAACGTCACAAGGAATTTGAACGATAAGTATTGGTGTAGCGTAGTCTTTCTTTTGAAAGTATTGAAAAGATGCTGGAATGACTGGCTATTACGATTGTTAATAGACAGGTAGCACAAACTGAATATTATTAAAAAAAAGAAAATAATAATATTATTACAAAAGAACACAGTAACAGGAGTTCTGGAGTTTTTACAGACAAATCTGAAATAAAAAGTAGGTACTTATTCCAAAAAATAACAAAATCACAAATGTAATAGTAATAAATCTCTGCCTTACCTTAATCAAAATGAATCAAAAATATTGCCGTATTCTCTAGATCCATATGAGGATTTTTATAAAGAGTAAATATCTTTAAAATTGTTCGCGATAGCTAAGCTCACTTTTATGGAACTTTCATATTATTTTTAAAGCCTATTAATGAGAAAAGTACTTAATATTTTAATACTTTACTCGTAAAATATTTCCTAACTTTATCGGGAATTATAGCGTTTTTTATAATGGCTTCTTACAGTGAAACTGCGTGTATTACTTTATTACCTAGAGCTTAATATTATTTTCGTTTACTTACTAAATGTTTTATGAGCAGCTAAGAACAACCACATTTGTGTAGTCTTATTTCATCTTCTGGTGCTATTCCTAATATTCTGTCTTTGTGTAGGATTCAAAATAAACACACACACTATTCAAAATTTTCTAATATGAAACTTCTGTCTCTTGCGTGACAGTTAAAATCGGTGTCAAAAGGGATATTTACAATTGCAACGGATAGCCTCGGACGACTAAAAGTACGAAGTAAGTATGTAGATGTTTCTTAGTATACTAGGATCTACACTTATTTTCAATTAGGATAGTAAACTATTAGGTTTTAATAGCAAAGAAGTAACACAGATGAATTCCAATATTCTCCACTCACTATAATTACATTCCAAAGCCAATTTAGTTACTGGCCGTGCCGTGCCATGCACTGATGGAAGTTCACCTACCTACAATACAGTAATACAGTCAACATGACATGACTCCCGTTCCCTTAATTGAGTTAATCCCGTTGTTGAATATGGAACGTATATTTTGCTTAGGCCTTTCATAATGTTTCCCATTGCTAGCAAACTGTTATTAAAAAAGTAGTCGCACGCTGTTCATCAAAGAAGGTTTAACTTACTTACAAGGAAGAGGAAGCGTACCCAAGATCACGATTGGTGCGGAGAAGCGCAATTCACACGCGTGTCCGTACTATTAGTGACGACTCATTTGTCCGTCTTTCACCGGTTCTGTCATGTAAAAGCATCTTAATTGCTAGAGCAATTTCCGACATTGCGTAGGGTTATACAATGGATTCTTGATTTACTACTGTATATGTTTTGTGTGGTTTGCAGCGCTTTGCATGCTTTAAATGTCTTGCGAAAGCTCTCAACAAAGGCATTGAAGAGCAGCTAGAATTTATGTATTTTAACATGTTGACGTAAGACGTGCTTATACGACTTGAAACTTGTCACTTCATTGTTTCCACATTGATGTATCTCTGTAATAAAAATCAGTTTAATGCTCATTTTATATTTACCCAGTAGTTATTGCAGTGTTAATTTCACAATTACAGTAATATATTTTATAACTGAGCAAATAGCACTTCAAATAGTTATTTTATATGAAATGAAATCTAGATGTATCCGAGGGAGAAAGTCTTAATTCAGCCGGAATTTAATGAGATAAAGGGGTAAAAAAGAAATAGACAGCACATGGATGAAATGTCTAAGACAATATTACGTGCAAATCCTGTTGAGATAAATTGGAATTGCGATAAGCGCTCCCTTTGACGAGTGCTGTCTACGGATTAGGGCGTGAAAAATGATAGCTTAGGTGCGTAATAACGGGATTGTGCGACCATTTTGTTATGTCGCGTGTCACAAGATTATTATCGTGACATCTTCATCTAGAGTGGAGGTAGATCGTAAAATTGTCTTACCAAGTAATTAACTTTAGGTTGTCTGATAGAATCAAGTGTAAGTACTTAAATCTAATATTTATCATAAGAAAATATACTTTTTCGACATTATTTACTTTTTTAACCTAACTGATTTGGCCTTATGGTAAAGGTTAACATTATAACATCTGTGTAGAAAATGTAATGTATAAGTTTTCGTGTTTACACTCAAGCAGTGCAGCAAGTTTTGAAAAGTATAAGTGAATCATTTATTCAATAACTGAAAACTAGGAAATAAAAAAACACAGACAATTTCATGAATGAATAAAAATAGGAATTAGTTGATTGCGAATATTCCATGTCATATTTGTTTTGTTTTGGTCCATTCGGAGCAGACGTACACAAAAATACAAAGCCGGGTTAAATCACGCAGCTGGCGGTATGCCTATTTACCCAAATCCACCCAAATGCGTGAGAGGATATAAATATATTGCCGTGACATATGTCAAAATTTACAATTTAGAGCTTTTCTCTCGATATTTATCTCTGCGTTAATATAACCGAGTGAGATATGAATATTCAGGTTATATGAGATTATTATAAGGTTATATTTCAGCCGCAAAGGTATCAGTTTGTCGTTAGTGGAAACAAATTGTTCCAATGGTTAAAGCTGGTTGACTAACTAACGTCTTCAAACGCTTTTAAACTTAACTAACATGTAGGTATAACATTAAGAGGATAGCCTTGCGTTCGACCACATCAGAGTGATTATAACATGGTAGAGCATGCTCAACTAGACGTAACCTGTTTATTCTATAGTCGACGACACCCAAGTTGCACCTATCGGAGTATTGATTCGTGTGAATGTGTTCCGCACATTTATGAGGGAACTGAAGTATTTGTAGTAATGCTAAAGACACAAAGAAGATGGAGTACGTCACATTAGTCAATTATTCAACTAGACTCGATCTTTTTTTTTTTGTTTATACTACTTAGGTGGCAGACAAGCTTACGGCCCACCGGAAGGTTGGTAACCGTAGCCTATAGACGTTTGCAACACCAGAGGCGCTACACACGCGCTGCCGACCGGGCGCAGGTTGTGACGACCCACAGTTGAAATTTTTCAAGCCGCCCGGCCCGTAAGGCCTTCAACTTGGCTTAACGACTGTAATTTTACTGACAACCGGGACCAACGGCTTATCGTGCCTTCCGAAGCACGGAAACGCTCGTAAATAAATGTCACAAAGTGGTCCACGTGGTGGTCACCCATCCATATCCGGCCATAGTAAATGTTGCTTACTGCAGTGATCGTTTACAGAACACTGAGTCCGCCAGGCCACGAGCGCTTTACCTAGGTATATGCTTAATGGATGAAGATTATCTATGAATCTATACTATCCAGTGAAACGCTCTTAAATTTATCAAATGTAAATTTGAAAACAATCCAAATCTTCCACAAAGAAGGCTATTTCATCAAAATCCTAATATCTTAGTTTTTATAATCACTTATACAAAAAAAAATAGTGTCCCATTATAATAAACACAGCAACAATATATCTTCCAAAAAGATATCTTTGATAGATAATTCCTTAATCCTTCGAGATATTGGTACTGCTACCACGGTATAGGTAGCCATAGCAAAAAAGCTACAAAGACATCGGTATCGTTACAAACTGAAAAGGACTTAATCAGGTATACTTTTTGGTTTATATTCATTATTATCAGAAAGAATCACATCTCATTAAAACGTTATATCCCACGTAAAACGATTTATCTCGTGAGATGTCGTTTTTAGATAATTTTCTCGGGCTGTAGTCCCGATCCTTTCCCTTATCCTAAGTGAAATATCTTGTAAACATAATGTATGGATCACATCTGTTTCATCTCGTCTCGTCCCGCGAAGTTTGGGTACAATTAGTCAACGGATGTTTACATACGTTGTTTACCTCTTCGCTACGGTATATTACACACCAAAGTATGGAAGGATGCTGCTTGGGCCGGGTTCCCGCTTTTATCCTTCGTAGTGGGTTAGAGGAAGCGAGTCTTGAAAGCGATGTGAAAGAGAGAGTGAACTCTTAATCTTCAAAGATATTTTTCGAAGTGATGCTTTTAAGAGACGTTTGACAAAATGTTGACAGAAAAGACTGTAATTGCAAAAACTCGATATTTATTGACAAAATGAATAAAAATCTATACGACTTCTACCTACTTCCTATCTACTGTTACTAAGTAATACCTATTTCTTATGAAAATAAATACAAGATACATAACACTTTATATTTGTCAACCAATTCGATATGCCCGTGCCAGGAAACAAAATTACAACCTTACGTTTGCTTATTCATTACATTTTTGGTTAGTTTTAATTATTCCGTAACCTCACGAGTGCAATGTTAAATGAAAAGATATATTTCAATTTCAAATTAATCATTGTTTACCCAGGACTTTGGTAGCCACTGTCAACCATCTTCCTTATGCACATATAATAAAATGTAACTTAGGTACTTAATCAAATTTTTAAAGTAATATGAAATACTTTTTTTATCCATAAACAGTCGTTAAGCCTTCGTCCGATGTAATGTTGAAAGAAAAGATATACTTCAATTTCAAATTAATCATTGTTTAACCACGACTTTGGTAGCCACTGTCAACAATCTTCCTTATGCACTTACAATAAAAATGTAACTTAGGTAATAAAATTTATAAAGTTATATTAAATACTTTTTACCCATAAACAGTCGTTAAGGGCGTTAGCACACCTCCGCCGCGAAACCATGATAGCGGAACCGCAGTAATTCCGCCAAGTTCTGTCACATGTAGGAGGAGCGGAACACTAGCGAAACCGCCTGTTCTAATGCATAGATTTAACTATCTTCTATCTCTTTCACCGCACGGTTTCGCCAATCTGCTCCTACGGCAGTCAAACCTCCGCGCTTCGGCCGCCTTGTTGTTGCGGTGCCGCGTTGTCTACGCGCCGGTTTGTCAAAATTGACAGAAATACAGAGCGGAACGGCGAAACTAATATTTTTTCAGAAAATGGACGTGAAGTTCACGGAAAAACTACTTCAAGCCATCAGAAATAGACCCTTTATGTATTTATTAAGTCATCCAGATAATAAAAATAATATGATAAAATTGCGATAGCGTCACATCGACTAACTCGTGTCAGGTTCCGTTGCCCAGTTCCGCTGTTCAATCCACACTTGATCACAGCGGAATTCATTCAGCGGTTCCGCTGTTCTGGTTTCGCGGCGGAGGTGTGCTTAGGGCGTTAGCCTTCGCCTGTCAGTTTTGTATCCTTCACTATACATATGAGTTCAATACTGAAAATGTTCTTACATGTACCTATATTTTTTATTTATATTTTTTATTGACTGCCTCTGTGGCGCAGTCGGTAGTGATACCGCCTGCGGCGCTGGAGGTCGTGGGTTCGATTCCCACCGGAGACAAATATTTGTGTGACCCATAAATGTTTGTCTCAAGAGTCTGGGTGTTTCTATGTATAATATGTATGTATTTAAAAGTATATATGTATATAAATTAATTAATATTCGTGGTCTGATACCCATAACACAAGCAGGTTATTCCTAGCTTACTTTGGGATCAGATAGCGTTGTGTGAAATGTCCGTGAATATTTATTTATATTTATTTATTTATTTATATTTATTTTTACAGGGATAAAAGCATTTAGTTCAAAGTTTTGTATATTTTTTGTTATCTGACGTTAGTACCAGGCCTATTTTGACGTGGGAATTCGTTTACGCACTTCCCTATCTTGCTGTAGAGCAGCACGGCGACTATGGGTGAGGATCCCGGTCCTGAAAGGTGGTTCGAACTACCCACTAATTTAGCGCGGTGTTCCGTTTCGCCTAAACCGGGTCTCAGAATTGGTGAGAGGATGATTCAATCCTGGGATATCCTTCCGAGGGCTTCGTTTAGGCAGTGGTAGGACTTGTGTCACACACGTAAAAAAAGGCAAAGGAAAAAGTTAATTCACTACTAATTCCTATCTTGTAGCTGAATGTTCCTTTTTTCTAGTATCAAATTTCAGGTAAGCATATTAGTTTATTATAATCTACATCAACAGGGATATTATGTTTTCATGGCTCCCCTTCGATAATCTAGTCTACAGACGTTTGTGTTGGTCCGCCAACACAAATCAAATCCAAGTCAGCGAGTAAATGCGATTAGTATCGATATTATGTATGTATTCAATACCATAATAGACATGTGTTACATAATGTACCACAGGTAATAAAGCAGCAAGGTAATAGTTAGCCTTACATCTATCACACTTTGATAACACATTTCAATGGAAACATAGTCAGAATTTCAAAGAGAAATAAAATCAATGAATGTTCTTTTGAAATTCTCGGCCTTTTTATTTATTCGTACTAATTTCCATAAGAAACACGTAGGTATGTTAGTCATTTGAATATTTCTTCCCTCTAAGCTCAATTCACTGGGGATATATTACCAACATGCCGTATTACTTGTGAGGCAAATCCTCGTCTCCTGTAGATAAAAGTATCGTATTTATTGAATTTTGAAGTTACCATAATGTTTTTTTGCTGACTCCTCAACTAGCAATATGAGTAGGCTAAGCTATCACTGTGATAGCTAGGCTACTAAAGATAGGCTCACTGGCTACCACTTCATAGTATTTGGAGGAATTGTTAAGAGTTGTAATAAAATTATTGAGTTTGTTAAAAGTACAAGTTTTCGCTTACATAGTTACCTACTTGTTTCTAAGAATAAGCTACCATGTAATTAATACGACGAACCATGTGCCATGAGCAAGTCGCCGATAAAGAAATTACGACAATGATATTTAAATTCAGTTTTACTTTTTATTAAAATTGTCAAAGTAAACATTTTTTAGTATAGGTAGGTTATAAAAACACGCATATAACTATACTAAGACGCAATGACATTGGATACCTAGTTACGATTCCACTTTATAATTTATTTTTATAGTAAAAACTCAGATAGAATCCTTTTTATTAGCTGTTTGTGTGGGCGTACATGACAACCAGCAAGAGCTCTTTAGCCCCTTTCAAATTGGACAAAAGGGTCGTTTCCTATAGGAATTATGCAGGGTTGGTCGTAGCTTCGGTTGCTTTTTGTACAAACATAACACACCCGTTGAATGAATACAGCCAGATGCGTCCAAAAGTATTTTTTATATAAAATCGGAGCGAGGTTACTTCGATATTTATTGTCTGTTTATATTTCGTAAACTTTGTAATGAACTAAACTTGAACATTACGAGTTCATTATAACTTTTGTTGACTACCTACTTATAAAAGTCTACGACCTTCATTTACAGTGTAATACAGGGTGTATACGAAATCGATATCGAAGTTAGAAAGCTACTAAGTAATAAAGTAAATAGGTTCACGTCGTTGTCGGTTTGAAGGAACACAAAGAGAAAGAACATTTATAGCTAGTTTAGAGTAAATAAATTATGTGCTTACTTTCCGACGATGCTATCCGTTCAAATATCAGACCCATAATATGATGACCATCTTTTACGAAGGCACGATAATAACTTACTAGATACATACATACATTTATTGTTACATATTTATGAATAGCTTCATTTTGTCACCAAAGCGAGCCGATGATGTAGGTATGGTCTGTTACAATGGTTCAAAGTAAACTTATTTAATAATGAAAGGTAGACGCCCTTTCATTATTTTTCATTATTAGTTAGATATTTTTTAATGATATGTATTCAGGTGCGATAAGCTAACTACAAGTTTATATTTGTAACTGACGGTCCTAAACGGTAATAATAACATTAATTTAGTAGATTACCTTCGTCAGTGTCTTTTGATTCACTATACCAACAGCTTCAGTTTACTACCTGGCCTGAAGATCAAGCGTTATGAAAGCATATTAAAATTAAGCTAATAATAAGGAAGACTCAGCAAACTGGAAAATTAAAAAATGTACCTATAAAGAAACCTACTTTAAATTCACGAAGAAAATCTCATCAACGACAGATCCTTCTATTTCACAGTTCAATTTCATTGGAATTCATTTCATGTAACAACACCCTCATTTTTGCTCAGTGAATTTATACTACTGTAAATGCTGTCCCTGAATATTTTCTTTATTTAAAGTGAGCCAGGGAGGATGATGGCCGGATATTCGTAGCCCTCAATTCAATTTTCCACACTGCTTCAGGGCGATGAAAAATTTCCCTACAAAATTATGAATTTAATACTTTCGTCACGCACTTCATCAATTTAATTACCCAAGAATTTCTTTGAGAAAAATAAGTGAAGTAAACGTCGTTTTATGAAATTCGTCGCTTATTAGATGTGCGTCATATAATTGACGTAAAAAGATCTCTGCTCGGGAAGCTTCCTTTACAATAAATATAATATAGAGCTAGACGGTACAAAAGACCTTCAAATGTCACGTTTAATTTAGGTGACTAAGATAACTTCTCGCTTTAAATAAAGATGGATAGTGTCGTCGGGCAGATTGTACTTGTTGTATCTATTTATATTGTGAATGATACACAAAAGGCCCGACAACAGCTAATTGGTGCAGCATTGAAGATTACTCTCTGTAGGTGTCGATTGACTGTGGACAAAATTAGAACAAAACGGATATGAACGACTAAGCGCTGCGTTTTATAATTCCATATTATTATGTTGCTTCTAACCGAGAAATGAGAAAATTGCCTGTGTGTTACAGAATATTTAATACGGGAATACGATGTTTATTCAAACGAAGATTTTGGTTATATTACTGCTAAAGTATTTATTCAATCTTGTCTAAAAGCCTAGTCATATCGTCGTATAGAATTCACTTACCTACTAAAGCTTAGTAAGTCGACAGACGGTGCTAAAACAGAAAGCTCGGAGGATTATCGTTACGCTATTAATCGTCTTTGCCAGGCATTAACGCTTTGCTACCGCAGTAAGACGGATTTCGAGTCGATAATTCCGCGGATTATACGTATCAATACCGTTATACTTCACAGTAAAAGCCTGATAATTCCTGCTACGCTTTTCTATAATAGGTAATTTCACCTAAACTGATAAAAAATTCGTAATTTTTCTTATCCTGTAGTGGATTTTTTTTGTTCAAACGTATCAAGTTCAAATGCATGAGAGATGTACGAATAGCAATGTTATTGAAGACTATTCCTAGTCATTCAAAATTTCATGCAATAAAACAGAACGGTTTCATTACAAGACCTGCAAGTGTTATAGGAACAAAACGCGTTGAACATAAACCCAAAGTAATAAATAAAAAACATACATTAAATTTAAGGGATTCTAGCTAACGGTTATAGATTACAATAAAATTATTATGTTCATAAACACAGTCAGCCATTAAGCGGAACATTAAGAGGACGAAGAGGTTTTGTTGTGGGCTACAAAACAAAACTCAAATAAACCTGGCAACCCATTAACTGTTTATAACGAGCCGCGACACGTTTTAGGAAAACATTAGGAAGCAGTGCGTTAGATGATGAAACATTAAGCAAGCAAGTGCATCTGGTTTCATATAGATAAAATTCATCAAATGGATTTACGACTATCCTTGTACTGTGCATTTTGAATTCGGGTCAGTTGCTAGTCTCGCTAATAAATAACAATTTTATATTTATTCTGGAATCAACGACCTACAAAAGGCAGGCGGGAACTGGATGCGGAAGGCTCAGGTCCGTGTATTGTGGCTTAAATTGGGAGACGCATAAGTCGCGGGCTGATTTAATTGGTGATTGATTGAAACTTCTTATTTTCTATTGCATACGATGATTTCCCTACTTAGTTTTCGGTTAGATATTAAAACAACCGCAGTCCTGAACAAAAGCCAGTCTGGATATCCACAACTCAGGAAGCAAACCAAGTATTTCCCTGTGGCATTCTGGGAACTAAATTCATCACTCGAAACACAACGCTTAGCAAGTTGCATGGTTGGAATGGAACAAAGCGTTTATCTAGTCCAATTTCGAAAGCAGATGAGTCCCGTTGTATCTTGCGTAATCTAAAATTATTGCGTGGGTTGTCGTTGCGGTCTTAAATGCCCTCTATGTCTAAGTATTTTTGATAGAGTTATTTATATCGCTAATATTATAAAATAACATTCATTGTCAAAAATTACTCTATAATAGTTATGTACTTACTAATACCTATGTTATTTTTTGAACTATTCGAAAAGATTGCAATATCAAGTGGTTCTAGAAGTGAACGCAAAAGCTATCTTTGATGCAGTTGTAACAGCAAAAGTTCATGCTATTAACAACACTGCAATTTACGTAGTAAATATTATTTAATCTGTGCCAATAGGATCACCACCTATTAGATGAGGTCAAGCATTGATGAAGGGAAAAGTATAGAACGCATCTACCTCTTTAATTAAAATGGGTTGACTATTTATGTATGTACGAGTATGTGGGTATGCATCAGGAAAGCTTGAAGTGAAAATTCATCTCATACTCAAACTGTTCATTAACGTGCTGGGTAATACTGGATCGAAATGAATCTAAATTCATTTTCTTCACTTTAATACTGCATTCAGAAATAGAAATAGAAGTTGGGCACATTAATGACTACTACAACTACACGTGCAGAAATTGACGGCCGGCTTGCCAGACTTATATTCAGAACCCGATTTATAGTTATTCAAACAATGTTTAACGGGCCATACAACGTAGGTTTATACGTACCTACATGCCTGCAAACTAACGTAAAATAGGATACTTTCTTTATCTTCCCGGTTGGGTCCGAATCACACTTACTCGGTTATTTTTATTTTTTTAACGTGAGGGAAAATCCATCATGAATGCTATGCCGGACTCCTACCGACTAAAAACTTCACGTAACGTCCAACAGTCTACGGTTGGAAGCCCCGGGTAAGCCCTCGGAAGGATGTCCCAGAAGTGCCCAGGACTCCCAATGTACCTGCCCTGTTATAAGTACAAAAACCGACTAAGTATGATTCGGACTCAGCCATGAAGTCTTTCCTTCAAAAAAACTGCGAAGCGATCACGGTTTCTGACAGCGTGACACATAGACAGACCTGTAATTAGTAACTTGATCGACTTATCGATCAATTGCCTTAATTCCCACCTTGGCTAAAATCTATATAAATATAATTAAAGGGTAATCTAGTATTAGATAATAATAGACACAAAAAGAACTACAGTTGCTTCTAGCTCAAAAGGTAAAGTTGTGGAATTAAAATGTCTTTGTTCCGATTTAAAAATATTGTTATGTCTCTTTTTGTTTAAACCAACAATTACAAAAATTGTTGGGTTGAACAACAGATAGGCCAGGAAAATATAAAAGCTACCTAATTAAAACATTGTTTATGAACAAGGAAACTCTGTATGAATATGAAATTCACGATAGTATAAAGAGCTCTATTTCGAAACATGAAACGCGTTATCTTTTTAATATTATAATTTTTATTTAGTTAATATTCATACTAATAAATAACGCAATGATTTTTAAATTAGATTGTTTGCATTAATTAAATATCTATTGCATAATATTATATCATCGCATTATCATCTACCTATGCATTTTAACATACAAAATTCTGATAAAGAATCTAAGGAACTAAATTCATTCACCAATGTATTCTGTTTGGGGTCAAATTGGAAATAAATGGTGTTACGTTTTTTAGCTAGGTAAAACGGGTTGCTAATGTTATTTTTAAACTCTCTTTTTTACACTTATACTATAACTAGCTGTTGCCCGCGAATTGGTACGTAATTTCGCGTGAAGTCCCGATTATGTAGGTAGTATGAGTTGTCAAAACGAACTTTGTCCTTATGTCATACGGACGTATAATCACAGTATCAGCTCTCCTTCATGGTCAATCTGCACAGAGTGATGGACGGACAGAATGGCTTGGGCCAAAGACATAAGCATAACTATGAGTAATAACTAGAGACTTCACATAATAATGGCAATCAATTATTTTTATTGTCGTACCTAATGAAAATTATAGAGATTCATATTATCAAACTAGCTGACCCTCGCAACTTCCTCTACATTACATAAGGTCTATAAAAGGAGAAGTATTTTTTTAACAGACACCTAGGAGCTTGTGAAACTGTCCTGTTTGCTAAATTATAAAAGAGCTTAAAGATTCAGTCTGTTCTAAAACAATTCAGTCCCCGCCTTCGGCGTGGCGTGAACTGAATTATTTTACAATACCTAAGGGTATATATCTTAAAGCTTTTTTATGACTAAGCTACAGTTAAAATTTTCAAAGTATCTTTCATGTACAGATTTTCGACCCTCTACTGTTTTACTTTATGTAAATAGATATTTAGAAGATAGATATTTTTGTTCGTGTATTTACACTTGTACAGCATACCTACTGTATGTAGAGATTCTTTTTTTTTTTTTTTTTTATTTATTGTTTCAATACATTTATTATTCACTCATTTATACTCTTTCAGATATCTGTAATTTTTAGATACTTATTCGGTTTGTGAATTTGTGATACGTTGAACAACAACTTACATGACATGTCAGCAAGTTACTTCGATTGCTTAGCTGGTACGTGAGAAGAAATCTAGGTTACATGTACCTACCTGTAAAATAGGAAAATACACATTATTAATATATTTTGAAGCAAGCGTCAAGAACTTATTATACAAGGAGTGGATTTTGCAATTATTCGTTACTCATTATTACGTGACGTAAATATTATGGAATATTTTGCCAAAACCTAACAACTTTCATATCGCACGGCATAAATTTCACGTCAAATATTCACCTAAATGTGCTAAAAAATGAATAGGATATTGCATAATTATTATACTTACATAATTGATTTGGTTAGAACTCCAGTTAGTAAATTAATTAAGTTCGAAATTACCGAATCGGGATCAATATTCATGAAATTTGATAAGCTAAACCAATACAGATATGATACCGCATTTATGTTAGCAGCAGGTATAGCCATCGAGTTATACTGCCTGAGGCTCAATAGCCGAGTTCATAATTGTCCAAAGCAGTTTCGTACATAACAATATTATTCGGGGAAAGCTCGCGATCCTGTCATGTCCTGTAGTAGTAGTAGTCTTGTGGCCAAGTATGTATCTGCCGAGGATTCTGCGAGGCAAGGCAATAGGATGTAGTGAAACGTGATTGATGGTTACATTATTCTCCATCATGCGATATTAACTACATACTTATCTGATTAACAAGTTAATTTGGAAATTAAATAAACCCCTGATCTTGTTGTGCCTGTTTTAATAAGCCCAAACATGTTATCAATACATATAATAATATCGTAACAGGTCGCTGTCCATGAAAGATAATTAAGAAAAAATATTATAACGCAATAGAAACCAAAACAATAATTATTAGATTTTTGTCTGTTTGTATGTATGTCTGTATATCTGTTTGTCTGTACGTTTGTGCACGCTAATCTCAGTAACCGCTAAACCGATTGCAATGCGGTTTTCTTTATTGTGTTAAGGTTTTCTCCACTTAACATTAAGTGTTAATTTCATGTCAATCGGTTTATAATTAAAAAAGATATATCACTTTAAAGAATCATACATAGACTTCGGAATCAAAAAATGGGTAAATCTAAACTGACGTGTTGGCTTAATCATAAAAGAGCTTAATGATTAAGGCTGTTTTAAATCAATTCAGTCGAATGCGTGGACTGAATTGTTTTAGAATAGACTTAGGTAGGTTATCTTTAAGCTCTTTTATGATTAAGCAAACAGGGCAGTTTCACACGCTGCTTGATGAGTCTGATGAAGAAATACCACTTCTTTCATACACCTTACGTGACGTAAGCGAAGTTGCGGGGTCAGCTAGTTAATCCTATAATTTTCTGAGGAGTTGGGTATAGCCGACTGTTAGTTAGTCAATAACACTGCTCATAAATGCAGAATTCGAGCATTGTGAGTGGCCGACTTAGGCACATTCCGCTCCGCTCCACACCATCCAGCTCTGTGTCAGCATCATAATCCTGGAACTGACTCCCGAGGAGTTTCCCAGGGCCTCTAGCGCTAGACGTTTATGTAGCGACCATGTGAATATAGTCGTTTGAAATCCGGCATAACATGGGAATCTTCTCATGTAAAACCCACCTCGATTCACCCTGGGGCGTGCTCGATCAGTTTGAACCTGGTTAATAGCATACAGCACTATAGTATGTATTGCTTAGTATGCCTACAACATTAACGGGGTCAGTACTTCCCGCCACCTGGCCACGCGGATGTCGCCCAACTTCCCCTCATTATTATGATGAAATATTTAATAAAGTCACCTAATGACTTCGAATAGGAAATGGGAATAGGAATGGAAATATATTATTAAATCAGCAGCGGTCATAAGTTTAAACAGCATAAAATTATACTGACCGAAGAAAATTTTAATAACGTAGGTATGTACCATTATATTATAATTTAAATTGGTGATGTTAGAAAAATCTTTATACGATATATCGAAATGTTATACGTCGTTAAATGAGTAACCAAGAAGAAATGAGAACCAGAAGAAAAAATATAAGCTTATGAAAAGAACTAACATAAAATATAACATTAGTATATCAAAAAGGAAAAACAAGCAAAAAGCTTTTTACCAATATTTGTTATGAATATTTTGCACATTAAAATGACTACCTATTCAATCAATAAATCTCTGTCTACGAAATTCGAACACAATTTTAGTCGTGAATATTTTAATACTACAGGCGCAGAACACGAGTGGCCGCCATGAAATATTGTAACAACTTTTCAACTACTGGAAATTTTAATAAAACGAAAGCTAAAAGTTTGGCAAAATGGTGTTGCCTGATAAATATTTTTTGTAACAAATGGTTTCCCATAAAATATTTCAAACTACATGGCTATTTCGAACCCGCAACGAGAGTCGGTGTTTTTTTTCCGTGACAATGTTTTCTTTTTATTTTAATACTAGCTGATGCCCGCAGCTTTACCCGCGTAAAATTTGTTCCTGTTCCCGCTTCCCGTATTTTATTCCCTTGGGGGTATAATTTATCAAAATCCTTTCTTAGCGGATGCCTTTGTCATAACATCTACCTGCATGACAAATTTCAGCCCGTTCCGTCCAGTGGTTTGGGCTGTGCGTTGATAGATCACTATGTCAGTCAGTCAGTCACCTTTGAGTTATACATATATACACTCGAGAGCAATGAATCCGGGTCACTTAAAGAATGTTAAAAATCTCGGAAACTAAAAATGATAGGTTAATGCAATAAATTGTATTTAATAGACAATGTAATACTCCTTAAATGAAAGTAAAAAAAATATGAGTCACCATACATTTTATTAACACAAAATTACATAAAGAAAAAACTGCTGATCTCTCCTTAAAACAAAAATAGGAAACATGAAATTTTTGAACTTTATTACGATTTTCTTGAATTTTAATACTTCGTATTGCCTCCTCGTGCTTCCATTACTGCGTTTACGCGGTTTGGCATGCTGTACACCAAGTTCCTTATACGATTTTGGGGAATATTCTCCCATTCCTCTGTGAGAGCAATTTTGAGCTCACGAAGCGTGATTGGGGGAGGGTTTCGTTGTTTTACGCATCTGCCTAGCTCGTCCCAAGCATGCTCGATCGGGTTGATATCCGGGCTGCGCGCTGGCCACTCCATACGAGTAATGTTCATCTCTTGAAGGTAGTCATTCACAATCCTACCTGTATGAGGTCGGGCATTGTCATGCATAAATATAGCATCCTCACCTAAATTGACCATAAATGGACCAACGTGATCATTGAGGATTTCTTCCACATATCTTACGCTAGTTAAAGAGCCGTTTTCTATGATCACCAGCTCTGTGCGACTTTCAGAAGAAATTCCGGCCCACACAAGTACAGACCCACCACCGTAGGCTACTTTTTCTTCGATGCATGCTTGCTTGAATCTTTCCCCTGGTCTTCGATACACTCTGTGTCTTCCATCGTGCTTGTAGAGCATAAATTTTGATTCGTCGGAGAACATAACTTTTGACCAATCTTCAATACTCCAATTTACGTGGCTCTGGGCATACCTTAGTCTCGAAATACGATGCCCACGCTCCAGTTTAGGGCCGTTTGCAGGTCTAAGGGGTTTTAAGTTAGATTCAGCAAGCCGACGTCTTACTGTCCATGCACTTGGGTTACTTCCTCCGAGGCGTCGAAACTGATTGGTGAGTTCAGTTCCTGTGAGAAAGCGATTTCGAAGCATGGTGTTCACCAAGTATCGGTCTTCTCGTGCTGTGGTACACCTGGTTCTGCCCGTTCCTGGTCTGCGTAGGTTAGAACCAGTTTCTTCGTAACGTCGGAGAACTCTTTGTACTGTTGACAGCGACACACCGACAGTCCTGGCTGTATCGCGCTGACTCCGGCCGGTTTCCAGCATTGTAAGTATTCTGGTGCATTCTTCAGGCGTAAGCGACATAATTTCAGCTTGATTAATGAATATAGAGCACTATCAACATGGTTTATGTACCCACATAAATGACAGATTACAAACAAAAGCAACACCAAATGCTGTAATTTCGTAGTTCCATCTTCGAAAGTGGCCCTTTTTCAAATTTGATTTTTTTATGATATAACTTTACAATAACTAAGAAGTTTTAATACCTTCATTTAAGGAGTATTACATTGTCTATTAAATACAATTTATTGCATTAACCTAGCATTTTTAGTTTCCGAGATTTTTAGGATTCTTTAAGTGACCCGGATTCATTGCTCTCGAGTGTATTTAGATTTCGTTCGTCACTATGACCCTACGCATCCGATTTTATAAATAGAACACAGGGAGATCATTAATATCTTTCTCTAATAGCTTTGAATTAATCAAAAAATATTTTATAATAATTTCATCGATTATTTATATTGTTGATTGATGGCACTTGGTGGAACTTGCTGCACAGATTGAAAACGACACTTGTACTGTACCACAATATTTATTATTATAAACCTGACCGGTTTCGTTTCACTGCATTTACATCAATAATTTCATCGCCTCATCGAATTTGAAAAAGTTGTTGAAGTGCCGAATATCAAGAGACTTTTTTGGTATAGATTAGTCGGGAGAAGTTTGTTTTGGCATCTGTGACGGATTTACACACGTTAAGAAGAGAAGATGATGAGGAATTAATCTTTATGATCTTAGAATCAACCACTTTCCAACCGAGGAAAAGCTCAACTTCCAACAATAATAATATATCATATCACCCATCAAACAAAATTTTAGATTTGTAATGTTTCAAAAGCTTGTTGGATTAGAATAACTCGTACTTTTGAACTACATAGGTGTACTATTTGGTGTCAAATGACCTTCAAGGATATTTTTTATTGTCGTTTCCATTATGACTGACCACAAAAAAAAACATTATGGTCTACAAAAAACATAACCGACCATTATCTGTATATTTGCAGGAACTAACAGAGTGTGACAGATGGCAACTATATTTATGAATTGGATCGTATTACAAAGCATACTGAATCACCTTGACTTTAAAGGATTTATGTAACACTAATCACAGCTTTAAGTAATTGGTTTCTGTGACTATTGATCATAATCCTTTACTTTTAAATGTAAACTGGCATGGCGGTAGTAGGTACATTATAACTCAATGGCGCAATTCCAGATAATTTATATACATACATACATTGTATAAAAAAAGTTATTGATTACTACTATTCACAATTTATGACATTGTCATATCAAGGGCAAGTAACCAAAAATTACTACTGTCATTTTGTGTGTCCTGTCGTGCTGTAATTTTTATTGATTGTCTCTACAATTAAGTCAACGTATAAAATTGATTCTGAAAAATATGAAAATAAGCGAGTCGCCAAGATTTTTTGAAGCCTTTTCAAAAAAACTACTTTTGCTGGCCGTCGACAGTAATTCATTAAAAATATATATTTATACACATAGACGCGACGAAATTTGATACAGTTTAAGTTTACTTACACTTTAACTGTATCAAATTTCACATTCATCGGGTTGAGTAATTATCTCAAAAACCGGTACATTTTTTTTATTTCACATTTAATATTAATTAATATGCTTATTGTAAAAAGACATCAAAAAACCTTGGTGACTAAATTAACACCTCTCCATCAAATATTTCAAATTATTCAAACCATTGAAACAGCTTTTCCATTTTCCATCCCTTCCTGTTGCCTAAAATTCGCATTGTCCTGTCGTCGTAATATATTACCGACCAAGTCTTTGTCACCACGTGTCAGATATTCGACCCTCAAAAGAAGACAAAAGCGGCCAGGGTTCCGCAGGACCAAACGATCTTTGACACAGATATGGCATTGTCCACATAATTCTATAAGTAACACTTTGTTCAATAGACGATTTATGGCACCCCCGCCGAAGGTTACCTTAGATACTAAGGCTCAATTTCTCCATTAAAAAGATGAATTGCCAATATTTGTAACATCGTTTGGTAAATAGCCAAGATAGTGCCACACCAAAATGATTCTCTATCAAGACATACTAGTAGGTATGTAATGATTGATATTGTCAGTATTGATTTAAGTTTTCAAAGAATGGGGTTTGGATTAGATATGGACTTAGACCATTTAACTACTAAATGGTTTAAGGAAATGGATGATACAACTCGTAGAATCAACGGAATCATACATTACCTTAGTAACAGTATTATTGAAACACTGTAAAGATGATGATAGACAGGTTGACTTACAAAATATTGAAATCATATAATATTAGAACTACTAAACGGTAAAGACATGGGCACAGTATAAATATGTTCTTTAACACAGTGACATGGGCTCCAAGACATTACCTATTGAAATCTATGAAAGCTTAATAAGTAGGTTAGGAATCCATAAGTTCCCAGTTCATTTGTTTCTTACGCTCAATGCAAGTTCGTTGGTTAAGGTAGGTACTTTTGCATCTAAAAGAAATTGGCTATGATTTAGTACCACTGGTACCACCCAGGTAAAATAATATATGACTAATAGCTTATTAAAACCTGAAATAAGAATTAGTAGAAGTAGCAGCTGGATGGTGTCATATTTGATTTAAAACAACGACACAGTAACGCAGTCAATACAATTTTATGATCTACAAAGCACTTAATCTTTATGTGTTACCATTGCTCCATGCATTTAAAGTTGCCATTGCTTATAAATAATAATTAACCTTGCATATATGTGATTTTAATTAGTGTACGTGAGCATTAAAGTCGGGCTCGAGGTCACTATGTTCAGCATTTCAGTGTAAAAACGGCAAGTGAATAAGTTTGTTCTTCAATGAAACAACTGCCATAGTGACGTTTGCAATGTCACGAGCTATTATACTTTTTTGTTAAAAACTATAGCTCAAATGACTTATACAAGTGCTAACCTTCGCTGCGGTCACAGATACCACATCTGTTACTGGCCATGATCTTGAAACTTTTTTCCCACACCTTTTTGTAACGCATATTTTTGTCATCTGTTTTTATTGTAACAAAAAAAATGCAATAAGCAAAGCAAAACTAAGTACCGTACCTTTATTGCGTCACACAGCAATGATTCTTTTGGGAAAAAATGAGTTACGAATGTATTCATCCGCAATACTCGCCAACGTAATTCAAAAGCTAATAAAAGTTTTGATGGCTCTTTGTTGCTGTGAAAAAGCAATTTAGGACAATCAGTATATGGCTATTACACACCTAATTTAACTTAACTTTGAACTTATAAGTTTTGGTGAATCGTGAAGTGGACATTTGAGAAACGCAATATAGTAGTTTTCGATATAAGTGTGGGATTTATGTTATTACGACAAGTTCGACAGATGTTGACCCGAGCCGAAGGCGAGGGTGGACAGTCGGAACGAGTTGAAATAACAATCCCACACGTTGTATTCAACAACTATTTTTAATACAGTTGCGAAAAAATTAAGCAATTTAATAAAATAATAAAAACACAATAAACCTGAATTGTCCAAAATGGCGGCAACCGTAAAAGAATATATACCTACCTAAGCAGAGACTATGGCAGTGCACTTCATAGAGCCAACTTTTTTTATATTTATAAATTTAATTTGGCCGATACTTATATTAATTTATGTTTAAATTTTAATTAAAATTACTTTTAATCTGATATTGAAACAAGTTAGTATCTTTTTTTGAAATATTTGCATGAATCACACATTATTTTGACAGTTGGGAAAGGAAACGCGCACTAGTGCGGGAAAGGTAAAGAAAAAAGCACGAGTGTGTAATAGGCCTCTTGGACAACTCTAGTGGCGCCACGTTGTGGCCGATTTAGGCAACACGCGGACGTTAGAGTGCGGTCAGCTGTACGGTTTACGTTTGTAATTCTCTCAAAAACGTTCTAAAGTGGTCTCTCAAAATACGAAAAATGGGTGGTACGAGATGCTGTTGTGTTGTGGGGTGCAAGAATTCCCAATCTCGGAATCGGGCATTGACTTTTTATTCGTTTCCGAGACGAAAATGGGAAATTAAAAAAGAGATGAGTGGATAAAAGCCGTCAGAACAATTATAAGTATAAATATTATAACGATTTGATAATCATAACGTATCGAACATAAACAAACGTCAAATTTTCTGTTCGTGTGTTGTATGTTTGAAGTAAATTTGTAAAACTTCTTTAGGCGCGACTAGCGAGTAGGTAGGTATATCAAAACAAACATGCACAATGTTAATCATGTTAAATTTTTAATCTCGCATGGACATTTTTAGAGAATCACGTGCAAGTTATTTTTAGGGTTCCGTAGCCAAATGGCAAAAACGGAACCCTTATAGATTCGTCATGTCTGTTTGTCTGTCTGTCTGTCCGTCCGTATGTCACAGTCATTTTCCTCCGAAACTATAAGGCCTATGCTGTTGAAACTTGGTAAGTAGATGTATTCTGTGAACCGCATCACGATTTTTTAGATAAAACTAGAAAAAACGCAGATAATTTTGGGGGTCCCCATACTCAGAACTGAAACTAAAAAATTTTTTTTCATCAAACCCATACATGTGGTGTATCTATAGATAGGTCTTTAAAAATGCTATTGAGGTTTATAACATATTTTTTTCTAAAGTGAATAGTTTGCGCAAGAGACACTTCCAAAGTGGAAAAATGTGTCCCCCCCCCTCTAACTTCTAAACTAAGAGAATGATAAATCTAAAAAAATATATGATGTACGTTGCCATAAAATCTACCAACGAAAATTAGTTTGAATGAGATCGAGTTAGTAGTTTTTTCTTAATACTTCATAAACCGCAATTTTCGCCTAGAAAAATCACTACCACTGCGAACGTGGTAAAACATTAATGAAAGTTACAACGAACTACAAGAAGTTTTATATTAGGTATGTAATTTGCTGCTACGGAACCCTTCATGGGCGAGTCCAGTTTTATTATCTATAATTTATTATACTTAGATGAAAAACGATTAAATAAAAAATAACTAAATGAATAAAATCATTATTGATTCGATATTTCATGCTTATTCTTATGAAATAGTCTTCACCAATGACTTTATATTACTAATTTAACATTAATAATGCAAGAAATGTTAATGTTCCTTTATACCGATATAAAAATGCAGTTTACAGATAATATAATTTCAATGACCAATACTTATTTCTTCATTATTTATATTTCTTTGATAATTAAGAGGAGATACATCTTCATTTTCCATTTCTGCTTTGCATGTAGGTATATGGTTGAAAAGTTGCTGTAAATAGATTTTTCAGATTCAATTAATAGTTATAACAATTATTATTCAACTATTAATTGATTTAATAATTATTTCATAGATACCTCTAGATACTTTCACATCGTACGGTGGATTATTGACTCTCGTCTGTGGTATTACTTTTCCACTGATGATTTGTTTTCCACTAGCTGCATCCTGGATTTTGACCGCGACCTCCTGAACATGATGGCTTTGGAATAATTTATGCCCTATAATTCATAAATAATTTGATTTGATCATCGTGTTATACTAGTAATACGATAATCCTACAAATATATACGTAGAAAAAATTACAATGAAATTGAAAGAATATCTCATTGTTTCGTGTATTTACTTACCTTACGACACAGATTTTTCGCGAAAGAATTCTGCATAAATATTCTGGAATCCACACTTGATTATAGTTCGGCTCATAATATTATAAAAAGAATTACTTATTATGTTAAACAAAACAATAATCTCAAATTTGTAGCGACATTATATGCGAATCATATGTTCACTGTTATGTCAAGAACGACCTCGAGTTGTCGCCGCTAACCGACAGTTGGCGCTGCCGTTGCTTCGGCACGATATCCAAGAGGCCTATAGCCCACATCCCGAACGCTAAACGTCCCTGTAATACGCCACTTTTTGAGCAACTGTATTAAAAATATTATTTTTTGTCACGGATTGAGTTGAATCTTACGTTCACTGTCCCATGGAAAGAGATAATTTAATAATGGTATTTCATGGACACATGTGCTACTTTGATAGTGGAATATCGCGTGTTGTTCAAAATGTACCGGAGACTTCTCGGCACGTTTAGTAGTAATATGCTGAATATTTTCAAAGAATACAACAAAACTGAATATTTTTTACATACTTCGTTGTATTTTTGCATAAATATTTCATTCATCTCTTCGTGGGTTTACGTTTACTAGTTAGCTTGAAATAACTTATATCTGTTTAGTAAAATCTAAGTTACTTGATTTAGAGGTGGGTATTTTCAAGATTATCAATTTAAAGTATATATTATACACTGCTTATTGCTTTTTAATTTACAATTTAGCATTATGCCTCGAAATATGCATACCTACTTATGCATAGGTACATTCGATATTGAAGACTTTTGTTATAACGGATTTGAAGCTATTTCAGTTAATGAAAAAAGGCGTAAACTGACTTTTCAATATTCTTGTCAAAACTAAACCATTAAAAATTTAGGGTTTGCAATGCGAGCGTGTCATCCTCTGTTATGGCAAACATCTATTGGCTACGGGGTGGTTTGACACCCAGCAACATTTAAAAAATTAAAGGGCATTATCTATATATATAAAAATCAATGCCACTTTTCGTTGTAATTTTATAACTCAAGAACGGGCTCACCTATCCAAACCAAGTCTTTAGGCTTTGTTCGGACTATTTAGTAGATGGTTTATGTGAAGTTTGCACAAAATCGGTCGAGCGGTTTTTCATTTATCACGCAAACGAAGTTGCGCGGGTCAGCTAGTTTTCTATAAAGGTTTTTGACAATTTGGTATGTCTAAAAGTCTTTAAGAGATTTTTGTAATAAGGCCGCTCTCTGTACAGTTAGAAAACTGTTTTCTCATTACATGAATGTTTTTCATAGGTTTACAATTAAATTTATTCCATTTTATTTTCTATGAGAATATCAATAATTATATGTCACCTCAAACGGCTTGTCAATACGTGTGAATCTAAGTGGATTTATTTCTCATGGTGTACAGTCTATGAGCTTCTTAACCCAGCCGTGAGAACGGTGCGACCTTGATATAAGTACTTAGCCTTTTGTGTGGTGTTTTCCTTACGCTGATATTTATCTCAATTAGCTGTTTAGCATACATGAACTATGGAGTTGAGTCAGTATTTGCAATTTGGTAGCTGTGTAGTTTTTTGCGTATTGAAAAACTTCACTTGTACTGTTCCACAACAGTTGTGGAACAGTACAAGTGAAGTTTTTAATATGTGTAGTAATTTACATCAAGTGCTATCAATCAACAGTATCAATAATAGTTTTTTGCGTGTTGGAATGCTTATGCTATTTGCTGCCAGGGGCAACAAGACACTCCTGGCCGTAGACAGTCATTAGGTATCGTGTGATTTTAGTCGAAAGGAGTCTGGCATAGCATCCATGAAGGATTTTCACACATAAAAATGGGGGCAACAGGGTGACTATGTGTGATACTCCCAATGAGTCCTGGAGGAGAGGGTCCAGACTTAACTTACTAAACCACCACGGTTACCTCCGAGTAGTAGTTTTACAGTTGAACTTAAATGGGAAAAACTATATTATAATACTACTAGAGGGCCATGCCACGTCTTGGTGTGGCTAAGATTTTAGTAACCCGCTACTTTCGGTCGTAGAATAGGCTTTCCAAAAAAAAAACTATCCCATCTCTTAAGTTAGATCAAACTGCACGGTGTGCAAATTTTATATATTTAATTTTATAATAGTTTAGGAGTCCATCGCGGACAAACATCGTGGCAGGAGATTTATATATATTAAGATTAGGTACATATAACCTAGAGTTCAGACTTAGAATGATATTTTTTTACAAACCATTTTGAGATTAAGATAATGTCAGTAACTGGTGGCCATAATGTCTTGATTTCTAAACGAACGATTGCATGTCAGATACAATGTTGATGATACATAGATAAGAGAAGTTTAGTACGCTTAAATCTTGTGTAAGGATTCTATTCTGTATGGAGGCCACCAGGATTCAGGTCACAATCCGTTTGAAACACCTTCTCAGTCTTTTTGTGCTAAATACGTACTTACAAGGAATAATGAAAACAATACTTTTTTGTTTCCTGTACTCAAATAAAATATATGCTACACAAATAATGTTAATTATTTTCATCAACCTGATCTCTCTTACGTTTATCTTGAGAATTTTGTGGTGTAAATTAAAAAATGCTGTTTATTGCAATATAGGTACAGAAAAATTGTTATGCTGCTTCATAATATGATTGTGAATTTTTGATATAATGCAACTATGTTACATTTATCAAGAACTAATCTTAAGAATAACAAGGTTTTTAAAGTTAATAAATGATTGTGTTTGTGTGTACAGAACTGACAAATTACGCAAAGGAGTGAATTCTGAATTATGTATGGTTTTGGAAAAGATAATTATATGTTTAGGGGAGATCACGTTGGTAGAGAGAGACATACGTGTATATATATATTATAGTAGAGACATAAATAATATAATAACGCAGTCTTTCAATGCCATTGTCAAACATAAATTTGATATAACACCATATCATTACAAATGGGTACCAGTTAAAACGTTCTATTGTTTTTACAACACTGTAATAACGTCGATAATAGCCATTAATTATTACCACATGTCTATAATCAAAAGTGCCGAGCGTTGAAGAAGGCCGAAACTAATTCACGAACCGTTGATAATTAACCTTTCTCGAATGTAATACGTCGAAATGTGGAAGGTGGAAGCAATCAAATCAATATTTTTACCCACCACATGTAAACTGATGGTCAGTGCCAACCCGAGTCCATTAAAAAGAGTCCTAAATCTCATAAAATTTATATGTTCGCGCATGACATCGTAAATGCACTCTGTACGGGGAAATAAAACGAAACATAAAATTTGGGTGAAAGCGAATTCTTTAATAGTCCACAATAAACCATTCTTTATCAGTACTGTTAAAATATTCGCTAGGATAACAAATAAATGATTTGAATTTCTAAAAGATTTTGAATTATTTATTTGAGCATCACTTTGTCGCTCAGGAGGGAAAAATTACGCAGCGGGTCTGGATGTTTAGTATCAAGGTGTCTAAATTTATTTGCCAAGGTTTTCCTAACAAATGCGGAAAGATTTCAATCTAAAATATAAGGTGGCTAGCATAAATATCTTAGAAGAGTGTACTCGTTTATATGCCACGTCAATTTTAAAATACACACGTTGCTGTGCGTTCTTCAAGGCTACGACCATGGAGAGTTCTCGCACGCCAGTAACGAACGGTCAATATTTATAATGTGTTAATAAAAGTCGACGGTATATGGCCGTCTAATTGCCCAACACTGGAACAAAGGTTAGCCATTTCCGACCGTAGCGGGCCATGCGCTATTTATTGCAGAAACTATACTTTGGTTGCAAGTGTTGCAACCAACTCGTGACTGGAGTGACGTGCACGCTTTCAACCACTCGCAAATATAGTTGCTACACTACAGTTAGATATTAATTGGTAAACTAGTATTACTAGTATACTAGACTTGTCTAGCGATTCAAAATATGATGATTCTGATGAAATATTCCATCTTTGAGGTACTTAAGGAAGGGATTCAGCTGGCTAGCAATGTAAAAATAAGCATAACATAACGCAAATACATTTTATCGTGACATATCGTGTTTGATGGGCTGATCTGATGGCGTGCACCTCTGGGCCAGCCACTACCGTTGCAACCTCAATGACATGTAACAAAATGTATTAAACTTTAAAATCTGCGTATATTGCCATGAAAATAAACATTTATGGTAGTATGAGACGCGATTGTTTAAAAGTCAGTACCTAACTACTCAAAAATAGCTCATAATCCACGATCGAAAAACATTCCCATAGCAATTGAAGCTCTCCACAAAACTGACAGGCGACAGTCATGATACGGGCTTGATGAGGATAATGAGATGTATATTTAGCTTTAGTCGTTGCAAATGACGCGGAGATGTCATCAGTGTACTCATGACCGTAAATCTGTACGGCCGTTGCTTCTGTGGAGAATGGAAATTACATTGACAAATTTGCAGACGACTCTAGTTAACTAATCGTCCTTAATCATCGCACGCAATGGAACGCGTCGCGATTGATTCTAATGTATAATTAACTCAGTAGAGACTGCGTATTAAATGTTGTCACATCTTCGACCTACTTAAGTACAAACTCAAAGGTCATATACCTGAGTACTTTAATGAGGACGATGTACGAATGATACTGCTTAAAAACCACCTTTCCTTATTTTGCCAAAAGTTTTGTTTAGTAGTCGTAAGCTAGTGTAAGGCACACTTGAGCACATCGAAACAAGATCTAATAACCGGCCAAGTGCGAGTTGGACTCGCCCATGAAGGGTTTCGTAGCAACAAGTAACATAATATAAAAGTTCTTATAGTTTGTTGAAACTTTGATTGATGTTTTAACACGTTCGCAGTGGTAGTGTTTTTCTAACCGAAAATCGCGGTTTATGACGTATTAAAAAAAACTACCAGCTCTATCTCGTTCAAACCAATTTTCGTTGGTAGTTTTTATGGCAATGTACTTACATGATATATTTTTTTTAGATTTATCATTCTCTTAGTTTAGAAGTTAGAGCCCCCCCCCCCCCCCCTCTAACACACACTCACATTTTTCCACTTTGGAAGTGTTCCTTGCGCAAACTATTCACTTTAGAAAAAATGATTTTAGGAACCTCAATAGCATTTTTAAAGACCTATCTATAGATACCCCACACGTATGAGTCTGATGAAAAAAATTTTTTTGAGGTTTAGTTCTGAGTATGGGGACCCCCAAAATTTACTGCTTTTTTTCTAGTTGTATATAAGAATCTTAATGCGGTTCACAGAATACATCTAGTTACCAAGTTTCAATAGCATAGGCCTTATAGTTTCAGAGAAAAGTGGCTGTGACACACGGACGGACAGACAGACAGACAGACAGACATGACGAATCTATAAGGGTTCCGTTTTTGCCATTTGGCTACGAAACCCTGAAAACGACAGGAAAGAGCATCTAACGACTCTGGTCAAGTTAAGTGCTATGTTCATTTATTTGTCACGTCCTACAGCCGGAACGGCTTGACGGATTTTGACATGCGAGGTGTCATTTGATTCGTCGTGATTGTGTAAGTGACAATAGGTATATTAAAATTTCTAAAAATTGAAAATGGCAGACTTTTGGCGCTAAAATGTAAACCTTGAAAATTTTTCTTGGACGCTCTACAGTCTGAACGGCTTCACGGATTTTGACATGCGAGGTGTCATTTGATTTGTCGTGATTGTGTGAGTAACACCAGGTATAATAAAATTCCTAGAAAATCAAAATGGCGGATTTTTGGCTATTTAATTATCTGATTGCGATGGACGCAAAAACTACTGAACCGATTTTGATGCGGTATTGTGTGTCTATTAGGTCTTAGTAGGACTTAATATCTTACATTTGTTTGATTGCAATCGGTTTAGTAGCATCGGAAATATGACCAAAATCCACCCAAACGGCTTGGACGATCCTTGCGATGAACATTATTATTATTGGGACATAGGTATCTGAGAAAGGTTTTTAGCCACTTCCAGCTGACCTAGGTCTACCGTCAATCGGAGTGTGTATAAATTGCTAAACATCCGTTCTCCGACACGAGCTTATTTTTTTAAAAGCTTTTTTCTTCATAAATACTAGAGATGCGCCGAATGTGGGTTGAACCGAATTCGAACATTCGGCCGAATATTCGGTATAAAATGTACCGAACCGAATATTCGGCCGAACTATTCGGTTCAAATTAACACGGTAAACAGGTCATTACAGCACAGTCCACGAGGCTGGCGACATTATTTCAGCGCTGTTCGCGCAGCCCTCAACTCCAGGGCGCCGATTCTCAATTAAACGGCTTGCAAGCGTGAAGAAAATTTACAGTTGAAATGTCTTTTGTCATGCCTTTAGTCACTTATATTTCACCTTTAAATCTGTCTATGCAGGGAATTGCCACTCTGTTGCTGTTATATCGTGGTTCGCTTAGGTCTACAGATCCTTCAAGCTGTAAAAAATCGAAGCTGCCGCGAAGGCGCCTAAGCAGAGGTTCGTTAATAATCCTCAAAATACGCCTCTATCCCGAGTCGAACGGGCAAGGTATTTAGTAGCACCAGCTCTCCAAACAGCAACTCAATATGTGGCCGCACGCGCCGATAGACAAATTAGCTGGCTCATTTTTAATAAAATTATTTTTTTTTCCACCAACATCAAAAATAAAAATTAGTATTGAGATGAGTGGTCTGAATGTAAAATGTAATTTTCCCAGAGAGTTAGTACAGTTGAAGTTTTGGACCGGTTGTGTGCCGTCGTGTTTTGTAGCATATTAGTGGTAATATCGTGTGACACGGAATCAAGCGAAGAAAAAGTACTTGCATATTGTAACTTAAAGAACAGGTAAACACGAAATACGTAATGACTCTGACAACTATCTAAACTGAGCCAGGTCATTACAATAATATCTGCCACTCAGTCCTTTCATCTCGATCATTTGTTGGTGGGAAAACAAGTACTTCGCGAATTTATTACGAGTTCAACGGATACAATAATAATGGGTCGGCTCTGCTCGCGGTAAAAATCGGGAATTTTTTGAAAAAAGCAACGATGAGCACTCCGATCTTTTTGGACGCCAGATTGGCGACTATGTTACTGTTCGTCACCATCTTTGATTGTGTCTTTGTACAAATGATGTTAATTATTGGAAAACCTCTACCTATTCAATAATTAATTAAATTTTTTAATAATAATTTCAACATTCGGTAATTATTCGGCAAATAAACCGAATATTCAGCCGAATACGAACTATCCAAAACTTGCCGAATGTACCGAATTCGAATATTCGGCCGAACATTCGGCGCATCTCTAATAAATACCATACTTCATTTGGTCAACCTGATCGCGTGTGTCCTCCTTTGATAGTAAGTGAAAGTTGTTTATGCCTTCTTTAACTTCCTTAAGGCTTTAAAACGACTACCTACTTTGCAAATATTTTGTGATAAACAACTAACTAGCACACATTTATATTAATTTTGTGGATCAGCGTGTCCAAGATTTGAGTGAGCAAAAATCACGACTGCCGTCTTTGGCAACTAACCACTAGAACTTCTAAGTCTAACGATAGATCGGACGTAAATAGGTTGTTTAAAGTTGCAAAGCCAACCACGTTCTCTAAGATTTTGTTAAAATAGGACTAATTTAAAAGTGTCATGTACTATAAGATATTTTAAAATTAGTTCAAGACACAAAACAAAAGTTACCGGACAACTAGCTGTAGACATTGAAAGATGTAAAGAATTGATTTAGATCATTGAGTGGCGTATTGATAGTTGAAGCAAATATTTATGAATAACTTGAAGAAGTGTTGATGACACCGAATCTTAAGTGACCCACTTTTTAAATCACTATGTTCTCGCGATGAGAATATGCGAAGTATTGTATGAAGAAGGTATTTGTAACCAAATAGGTAAATACCACGCAAACTTATGCAGTAGTAATCTGCAACTAAAAGTAGATTTCGCTTGTAAGGAGTTTAAAAAAGCAAATCCCTACAAAATATTATAGTATCCAAAAGATGCTGCTTGCAAATGCGTCAAGTCTGCTATATTTCATTATTCATTTTTTGAACGTTTTCATTTGGCCACGCACAGTATTGTCATTGCCAACAACTAAATTTATTATTCTTCCTTGTTTAAACTATATTTACTTGTTCCCATAATTTTAAACGAATAATTTTCTTTGTCTCCTTGAATACTCATGTAAAAATGCAGCCCTCGTAAAACTTATTAAATTTTCTACGGAAATTCGGAAGTTACAAGAGCACAGCTTTTTAACACATTATATAACTTTATTAATTCAAGAGGTACCTTATTAAAAATCACCATATTATTAACATATGACACTAATTTTATTATGTACACTAGTTTTGAAGAATAATACACGGTAAGCTTTCGCCATTCCATATGCTGGCGCTCAACTGCGTTCAACGTTACGCATTCAAAGTTTACATTTTTTTTAAATATTAGACCTTCATGCTTTGTATGTGTGAAAGGAGTTTGGTGATCTTTTTTTCGTTCTCAATCTGTTTGCTTAGAATGTTGCAGTTGCGTCACAGATGGAAGAACGAATCGAATCGTTTTGATGTTATACGGAAGTTTTTTGATCCGGTACCTACATACGCTTCATGTGAAAAGATTATTTTATTGTGTTACCTTAACAAATGCTGTATTCGTTTATGTATCCGTGGTGGTTCTTTTAACATTTAAAAGTATTGATTGATCGTGATCATACCCTATTTGAAATGTATTAGATACTTTCGGATGTCTTGCCGGACTCATACCGGTTAAAACCACAACTTCCTCTCTTCCTTCTCCTAGGAAGGACGTCGCAGAGTCCACGACGACGAAGAGATTATACCAACCCCTAATTTTAATATATTATTATGCCCGACGTGTCTGTTTCTCTGTCCGAATACGAAAAACTCAACAATTACAGGACGTATTTTTACTTTACAAAGTTCAAGGGGAAAGTTTATGCGTATGTGATAATTCCATGCAGATTGTGTGACTGCAGGTATTCAGGGTAAGCAAACTCCAAGTTCATTTTTTCATGTTTTGAAGTGAACTCTTTCAACTTTTCAAGTTTAGGTACCTATCTGGTTTGTAAACACATGGAATTATAACGCTATAAGTCAATGTGTAGACGCCTAAACTCTTGGCCTACGTGAGTAAAGGTTATGCAATTTACCTACTAACTTTTGTTATACGTATCTCAATCTAGTAATTAAATAATGCTTGCTAGTCGGTACAGATCCTATGTAAATGGAGACCCTTATAATTGTATTAATTTTGACCCATCACAGGTACCTTTGACTTTCACTTTATAAATATTTATTTATTCAACAGTCAAATCGATACCAATGCTGCATAGAAAGTAATAGTAGTATAGACTACACTTCTTTTGCCTCTGGAATTTGAACCCAAAACCTGTGCAACAACCGCATACTTAGGTAGGTACTACAAATTAGTAAATATATAAATGTATTTAATATTTAAATATCCCGTTAACTCTAGTAAAAACTGATATTTTAATTAGATATTACTCAGATATCTGATTTTGGACAATATTAGACACAGAAAAGAAACAATATATACTAGTCAAAATAAAATATGGGCCACTAATTTTACAGTTACTTCATCATGCGAATGTTTCATAAAATTGTTTAAATGAAAGAGACTAATATTTTGATTTATAATTTTATTAATTATCATATGCTAATTCACAATCAAAATTGTGTGTGGCCTACATAAAAGAGAGTTAATTGAAATTGATGTCACGTTTAAAACTCATAACATAATGCATTCCATAAGCAGCGCGATCATTACGCCAAACGGTACATGCTCATGCCGGTAGAATAACAATAATATTCCATTAGATTCGACCTTAACCTATAATAATATCTGAGTCGTCCTCACACTTCCTTATTTAGTATAGAGTGATACTCTGAATTACAACTAAGTAATATTGGAGGGCAACAATACGATTGCGTAAAAAATATTTTGTATTTGTACTTATGAATATGCACAAATGCACTCTATTAATATGAGAACAGCATACGTAATAATTAATTTATCATATAAACCCACTCGGGAATAAAGGCATGATTGACTGATTGTCCGATAGATAGGCGTACTTGAGTCTATCAAGCGTGTCTTGTCCCTTGAAAAAGGCGGCAAATTCAAAAATCTTTTAGGTGTCAACACTGATATAGCACGCTGAAAATTTACTTGAAATTTTGATAAAAATAATAATTAATTTGGGATAAATTAAAAATAAAACATTTCAATATTGATATTTATTTGTCATAATCTGAACTAAAATCAGAATCAAGAATTTCAATGCCTTCATGAGAGAAATTACTGTCAGTATCAAATTCGTTGTCAGATTCAATCGTTACTTGATTATATTTATTTATCATTGTTAATAACAGGCTCCTGACAAAACTTTTGATAAGTTTCGGCGTGATTAAATTAAAAACTTAACAAAAACCGGCATGTTTCGAGGTTAACAACAGAATTTGTGACAATTTGGTTTTGTCAGATAATAGTATTACCATTATAAGAAATCAGCAAAATGGTTGTGGATTAGACTCGCTTGACAGACTCTACATAAGATATCTAAACCACTCAGCCAGTAGTTTTGTTTCTCTCGCGTTTTCTCCGGACAAGTCTTTATTGCCATCAACGGATTCTTCAAGAGATTTATCTATTATTAGATACTGTAATCCAAATCAGAATTCAAACACCTGGACACATCCACATAAATAATCTCTGCAGCCCGAGAATTATCTTCCATACTCGTAATATAAAAATAAAAATGAATCACTGAATTTGTTGCTAGGAGCAGCTTTCGAGAACAGTTGAACCTATTTCGTTATTTTTTTTTGTTCTGTTTGTTATTGTTAGGAGACGGTTCCTAGGAAAGAAATAATTAAGAAAGGTTGTGTGGACAATCAGGAAATTTTAAATAACTGTAACCGGCTCGAACTGTTCGAAGAAATGGTTAAGGACAACGTCTGTCGGGTCAGCTAGTACTAATTATGTCCGACCCGCTTAAGTAAATTCTGCATGTTATTCGATTTCAAATTGTCTACTTTCTTAAGACGCATTATAACGCTAAGTATGACTTCGGCAGAATTAGCACGACCAAACAGCATTACTAGGCTTATAAAATATTCATAAATTTCCATCCAAGAATTCACTCTACATCCCCCGTAATTAAATCATTATGATTTAATTACGGGGGATGTAGATACCATGTTATTATTTCCTCTAGGTATATGGCTTGGTGTTATTAGAGATTAAGCATGATTTATCATGAAGGTTATCAATAAATCATTATAAGAGGCTATGCGTACACAGCTCAAATAATGAACGCTCCTCTAAAATACAGCATATTCCTTTCTTAATATAATTTATTTCTCAATTCTAGTACGCAATTTGATACGTTGATATTAGAATCTCGATCAAAGCCTACTCTTCGGCGTTTCTAAAAGTGATTGAACCTTTGGAAGATAGTTAAATTGAATTTGTGATTATGTATCAATCTTTGACAAAAATTGCGATAACTGAGATAGAGTTTATACGAAACTGTTTACAAAATATGAAACGTACAATGTTCGGAGAAAAAATAAAAGGATTTTCGATAGACACTACTTAAATAGACTCTAATTGATTAATTACGTAAACATTCAATTAGTTATTCATTATCTTGATAATGTTTCTTTGCACAGTTTGTTATTAGACACATTCTACTTTAAATTGTTCGATACGAACTTAAGGAGTTCACCATCACCTGACCAGCTTTTAGTGAACTTTGAATCTTAGTTTTGAATGTGAAAATGTTCAAATCATGTTTCGTTCGGTATCATTGATTTCGGTAGTGTTTGACTTGTCATTGATAAATTTTTAACGTGTTTAAATTACCACTGAAGTCATACGAGTCCCGAAACGATTAAAGTAGCTAGTCTAGTCTAGTCTAGACTAAGTGCTAGTCTGGCGTAAACACGGCGCACCGGGTTAAGCCTTCGGAAGGATGTCCCACCGTTCCCGGCAGTCATTTGAGTGTAGGCAAAGGTACAATTTTGTTTCTTGTGATAAGTAAGTCTTACAACTGCTAATCTCTGTTTCGTGTACAGTCTCATACTGTTTTAACTCACAAGATTGACTTACTAGATAAGAGAATCTGGTGAGCTGGTGGTGGTGAGAGTGAGAGAGAGGTGAGGTGGTGGAGAGAGTAGTGAGAGGAGAGGAGAGAGGTGGTGAGGTGAGTAACATTAGGAATGACATTAATAATTGAACAGACTGACCTTAGTAATTAAGTTACTTACCAAACTTTAGTAAACTATTATTTAGTAACATAGCACTCGATTTATCCAAAATCGTGTATTACCTGTAACAAATGAAAAATATACTAATATATTAAAAAGTTTAAATTTAAAGAAAAGTATTCTTTTTGTCAGATTTTTGGTATTATTTATTTTTGTTTGAAATTTACTTGTACTTAGTTACTTTTCTTTAGTATAAAGTATTTTGTAACTGTAAATTGTATATCATTTATAAATATTTTATTGTCATAGTATACAAAATGTCATGGTATACCAGTTATGACATACGGAGCAGAGACGTGGATATTTACGGTGCGGCTAGTCCGTGCCCTAAAAGTTGCACAGCGAGCTATGGAACGAGCCATGTTTGGAGTATCTCTGAGGGATCAACTCCGAAATGAGATTATTCGGCAGAGAACCCGAGTGGTCGACATAGCTCGGGTGTCGCTCGCTCGCAGATCCCGAGTCTGGCAACACTATCGAACTGTCAAAAATCTTAGCTCTCTGAAAATATTTTTTAAATTAATTAGTTATTTAGTATTTAAACAATTTTAAACCAATTAAAACCAATATCATCGCATTAATAGTGTCCTAAAATAGTCAGATTAATATAATAAAAGTGTTCTGTCCGTGTATTTTGGTGTAAAAAGTGACGAGTCAGGTACCCGGTTTTTTCGAATGTTAAATGTTTTCTTTTTCACGTAAATACATAATAAATCGACTGTTTCTCGTGAGTAGAATTATTATACTTGTATAAGCGTTTACTCGACGTTGACGACGGTCGGTGTATTTGCGTAAGTACATAAAAATATTAAGTATAATTTATTGCCGGTACATAACCTTGTTACTTCTTACCATAAACTGTACAAGGAGCTCCATCATATAATTCGCGTTTAATTGCACTTACTTATTAATAATATGAATACCCGTAGTCGCAGAGCTCTCGGCCGCCAGCAGGAAGAGCCCAAACTTCAGTTGGTGTTGCTGGAGCTTAAATCTAAAACGGAGCTCTGTGTACAGTTGGAAAAGGAAAGAGAGGAAAATGAAAACCTATTGATAAACGCTCTGAATGACACAAAAAAATTAAAATGCGAATTATCAAGACTTCATGTTAGTTACGATGACATTGTTGCGGAGCGGGACCACCTTCAGTCAATTGTAGATAGGTTCCAAGAGTGCAGTGACGAGTATGAGAAAACCTTGAGGAGGACTACCTTTCTGGAACAGGAGCTAAGGGATGCCCAGGGACAGATCTCACACCTGGAAGAAGCTGCTGATAAAGTTACTGCCCAACAAACTGATAATCTTTTTAGTGAGTTAATGAGTGGTATCCCGCAGTTTATTCCTTCTGCAAATTCTCAAAACCTGGACTTGACTACTATAGATCTTACAGGTGACAGTCCATATCAACGGGACAAGTCGGTTTTGTTTTGCAGCAGAAATAAACTAAAAAAATATCTTAAAATTAAAAAGTTCATACAAAAATCAAAAAAGCAATTAAAATTCCATAAAATGTTAATCAAGAAGTGTAAAAATATAGGTTCTTGTTTAAAATTTAGAGAACAAGCTAAATTGTCAATGTTAGAGCTGGAACAAAGCCATTTAAAATATTGCACTGACACACAAAAATTAGAGTCAAAAATAGAAAGTTTGCAATTTGAGCTACAATATATGACTAAAAAATATGAATGGTCCTTTAAGGACTTTACTAAATGTTCTTTAACAATAGACAAGGTACTCAAAACATCAAATGATAACACTGAGCGCCTTAATTGTTTCCTAAATGACCACTTATGCAATATTAACTGCCCTAAAGCAATTGAGCCGGTGGAGGCTCAGGGCGAACCGGTTACCGCTGAGCCCCTAGCTCCCATTACCACATGCTCGCCCAGTACATCAGTGGATATATTGTGTGACAGTGTAAATAATAGTAATAGTTGTACTAAATTAATTGTATTTAGTGATGATATTGGTACCAATCTAAGTTCATTTTTAAAACAAAACTCAAATTCAAGTTATTACTCGGTTATTAATAATTGCTATCCGGGTGCTTCATTAAGTGGTATTATGCAAAAGATATTAGAATATAAATTTGAAGCTAACAGTAAAATAATAATTTTCTGTGCAAACAGGGGGAAAATTAGCAATGATGATTTGTCCCTATACATGAATTACATCTTAAACTTAAATGTCATACAAGTTGTAATGTTCACACTTCCATTTATAAAAGGTGTGCCAGATTCGGAAAATTCATTTAGATATAAGATGAATTTACGTTTAAATTTAATAAGTCAGTATAATAATAAATTCAATATAATTGACTTTAATTCTGTATTTAACACAAATTTGTCACATAGCAAGTTTATAGTCTATAATAATCACAAGGGTAGGTATTGTCTACCCAAATATTATAAAAGACAATTAGCAAGTTTGCTATTTAATTATTTTTATTCTGTAGCCAAAAACTTGGCTGACAAAACTGCTTTATTTGAGCAGAGTAGATTTAGGACTTTGGAATCTGTTCCAAGTAATTTAAATTAACTGCTGGGACAACAGAGGAATTACCCTCTAGCCAAAATTGTAAATTAATAGAGTTAAATTTAATTGCAAACCATAATTTTATCGGAAACTGTCCTCCGAACAAAACTAAATTAAAAAATGTAAATTACATCAGCCTGGTGCATTATAATATTGCAACATTAACGCAGGTCAAAGAGTTTGAATTGGAGCTGTTCATGAGCTCAGAAAATATTGAAATTGTTTGTCTTACAGAACATATGCGTAAGGAGTATGAGCTCATGTTCAGTTTCAGTAGTCACCGGGTTGGTAGTGCGTTCTGCAGGGTCAACACAACACGGGGGGGTTCGTTGATTTTATTAAATAAGAAATTAAAATATAAGGAACGGAAAGATGTTATGTCCCTCTCTGTAGAGTGTACAGTTGAAATATCGTGCGTAGAATTGGAGCAATTCATAGTAGTATGCGTATATAAACCTGGAGTCTCACCCTTTTGTGAGTTTGAGGAAGTAATGGATAAAGTGCTATTTAAACTTGGAAAAACTAATAAACACCTAATAGTGTGCGGTGATTTTAATGTTAATATACTTATAAATACGCGTCAGACCAATGATATCTTAAATTTATTTAAATCACACAATCTCACTAACTTATTTTTAGAGCCTACTAGATATTGTGATACAACAGCTACTTGTCTGGACAATATATACAGTGATATGTTGCCAGAAAGTAAGAGTATTATAAATAAGATAAAATCAGATCATACTGGGCAAATAGCATCTTTCAAGATCACAAGAGAAAAAGTTAAAAGACGTAAAATATTATGTAGACCAGTAACTAGTGACCGCTTGGAACGTATGCGAGTTGGACTTTGCAATAAACTTCCATTTTTAGACACTGGCTTAGATCCAAATGTAATGTATAAGTTATTTTTTGATTCCTTTTACAATGAGTTCAACTCCGTATTCAAGTCTAAGGAAGTCACAATCGGTGATAGGCCAGCCTTCAGTGAATGGGCCACTGAGGATATACATAAAAGTAGACAAAAACTGTATGAACTATACTCAGAAAGACAGCTTAATAGAACAGATGAATTTCTAAATTATGTTAAAATGTATTCAAAAAAGTTTAAAGCAGACTGCTTAGCAGCTAAAAGAAAGTATATAAGTAATAAAATTCTCAATAGTGTAGACAAAGTTAAATCTACTTGGAAAATAATTAACGCAGAAAGAGGCCAAACAAAATCGAATGATAATAATTTTAAACTTAAAGTAAATGGTAACATAATTACAACAGATGCCGAAGTCGCTAACGAATTTGAACAATTTTTTTCTCGAATTCCAGTAGATTTGACCAGAACCCTAGGTTCTTCTACCCCAATAGCAGAATCCTTGTTAAAAGCAAATGTTCCTTGCTGTAATGAACTATTCAAATTCAGTAAAATTAGTATACACACTATAATAAAAACTTTTAAATCTTTAAATATTAAGAAAACGGCTGACCTCTGGGGAATTTCTGTACATTTAGTTAATTCGTTAATTGAAATGGTTGCCCCTGAATTATCAATAATATTTAATAATTGTGTTGATAGTGGTGTGTTTCCTGACTTAATGAAGTTTAGTAAAATAACTCCTCTGTTTAAATCGGGTAGCACCTCAGATCCGTCCAATTTTCGTCCTATTTCTGTACTACCCACGTTTAGTAAAATCTTTGAAAAGGTAATGCTTAATCAAATGCAAAATCATTTTAATACAAATAAACTATTCCATACTAAACAATTCGGTTTCACGCGCGGTCGATCTACCACGGATGCTGGAATCAAATTGTTAGAGTGTATATATGAGGCCTGGGAGGAGTCGTATGATGCTTATGGTGTATTCTGCGACTTATCTAAGGCCTTCGATTGCGTCCAGCATCAGACATTAATTCAAAAACTGGATCATTATGGAATCCGGGGGACGGCCTTGGATTTAATTAGTTCTTACCTTAGAGATAGAGTACAGAGAGTAGTTATAAATGGTAAACAGTCAAATAGTTCTGCTGTAACAATGGGGGTGCCTCAGGGTTCAATTCTGGGACCTTTTCTATTTTTAGTGTACATAAATGATCTCCCTCACCTTATAAGAGACGATCACGAGGTAGTTTTGTTTGCTGATGACACATCTTTAATATTTAAAGTTGAACGTGGACAACGCGATCTTGACGAAGTAAACAATGCCCTCTCTAGGGTAATCCACTGGTTTAACGCTAATAATTTATTGTTGAATGAAACTAAAACAAAATGTATTAGATTCACCTTGCCAAATGTTAGGCTCGTTAACACCAGTATTAAGATTAGGGATGATCAAGTAGAATTGGTCGATGAAACTGTCTTTCTGGGCATAAAGTTAGACTCCAACTTGCAGTGGGGGCCTCATATCGAGAAAGTCTCGGTCAGACTGAGCTCTGCAGCCTATGCCGTTAAAAAGATCCGACAACTGACAGACATTAGAACAGCGCGTCTTGTCTACTTTAGCTATTTCCACAGTGTCATGACCTATGGCATACTATTATGGGGTAACGCTGCCGACATCGAATGTATCTTTGTGTTGCAGAAAAGGGCTGTCCGGGCTATCTATGGTATGGGGTTTCGGGAGTCATTAAGAGAAAAGTTTAAGGATATCGACATCCTTACTGTGTATTCACAGTACATATATGAAAACTTATTATATACTCATAAAAATAACAGTAAATTTATTAAAAATAGTGATATCCATAACCTAAACTTAAGAAATAAGAATAAATTGGCTGTACCTAGATTTAGGCTTAATAAAATAAGCAATTCTTTTGCGGGCAATTGTATTCGAATGTACAATACATTGCCGACAGCTATTACAGGTTTGTCAGTTAATAAATTTAAAAAACTAGTAAAACTTAAATTGTGCCAGAAAGCTTATTATAGCATTAAAGACTTTCTAGAAGACAAGACTGCCTGGCAGTGACACGAATTGCTCCTTTCTACATTTAAAAAAAAACTGTATTAGATACTAAGATGAATAAGAGGGACTGGACTGAGTTTCTTGGGGTGTTCTTCTCAGTCTGTAGCATTTCCGAACCCCCGGTAGAGTCACAAAAATTTTGACAAACCTAAATAATTTTTTAAAAATTTCAAAGGGAATAAATTTTATTTTATTTTATTTTTATTTTAGAATAAGCACATTAAAGTGGCAATGGGCTGGCCACATCAGAAGAACCGACGGCCGATGGAGCAAACGAGTTCTAGAGTGGAGACCGCGACTCGGTAAACGTAGGGAGGACGTCCACCCGCCAGATGGACCGACGACCTGGTAAAGGTCGCAGACTGGGACTGGGTGCAAAGGCGCAGGACCGCGTACGGTGGCGTAAATTGGGAGAGGCCTACGTCCAGCAGTGGACCGATATAGGCTGATTTGATTGAGTTTACAAAATATCTGTTTCATATTTTGACGACGATGAAAAGGCGAAAACCTATGCTTCGATATCAAAAAGATGTCCAGGTTTTACAGTAGTCGCAAATACTGGAGAACAATTATTATCATGGGTCGTTATACCCATAACGATTCTCAGAATAAACCTATTTGAAAACTTTTTTACTACTGTCGGTTATCTTTAATGGAACATAATAGTATTAGAAAGAAGCGCGTGCCATGAGTCATAGATAATAATATCTTACGGAACCATGAAACGTATCAAATATTAAGTAACTATGTGTGTAACGTATATCAGATTTAATAATTCACTGGCTACGGGCTACTTAATTGTAGTGTATATCAATGATGATAGTGGTTTTTTGCCTGCTTGAGTCATTTAAGTGCTCTTACAATGTGCGATGTACAACAATGACAGCTGCCTTTATTATCTGAATAAAAGCGAAAAATTCATAAGCTGGGGGTCGGAGAACGGAATGAAGTCTTTCACATTCCTACCATTGGCAGTTTTTTAGCAATTTACATCGACTTTCTGTTCGTCCGTTTGTCGCTAGGATGTAACTGTGCTGTAATGTAATGTACTGTGCTGTGTATTGTCTCATAAACCCTTAGTTCCATGACTCATGAACCGTGATATCTAGACCAATGAAATTTACAAAAAATGTATTTTTGTTACCATCTTAAAAAAAACAAAAATACAGAAAATAATATGAAGGGGTAAATCTACAGCAAACGTAAGTTTATTTGCGGTTTTTGATACGGAACCCTCCGTTCGCGAATACGACTCTCACTTGGCCGGTTTTATCTTTTTCATTTCGTCAATCACAATTGCTTCTAGCAACTCAATCTGGAGCCCGGTGTCCACTTTAATGACTGCCTTACATTGATACTTAACCTTATTACAACCTCCTACGCCGTGTCTTGTTTCGTCACATAGGACGTAGCAAATACATTAAATATTTTGCGTATTCCAATCCCCTTGGATTTCACGCCGAGCTCCTACCGGCTAAAAGCCTACAATGCCCTTCCATCTGGCTACAGTTGGGAGTCCCGAGTGCTCCCTAGGAAGTGCCTATGTATTAGGATTATGCAAAATAAATGTTTTTTTGACTTTTGATAACCCAAGGGCTTGTGGGCACACCTAATATTTCTTACCCCTATGATAAGAGTTTCTAATTTATAAATACATTCTACTGTATAATACTCTTTTGGAAAAGGAATTTGTATCAGGAAAATTAAATTACGATTCTCAGTACATATCGTTACGAAAGGTCAATATTTGTAAAGTCAAAGTTCAATTACAGTATAATTACAATTTAGCAAACATGATATTGAATTAATTCTGTATTAAGAAATGATCGTGAGATGAAACAGTTAATTGTATTTGTATCGTTTGCTACAATTCTAGGTAGTTACTAGGTAACAGTACTTAACCAAGTCGTATACCGATTTATAGTTAAAATAAATTACTTAATTAACTTTATTGAATAAAAATATTACAAGAGCGGTTATAAAGCTAATCGATTCGAGGTTTCTCTTTTTATTAATTTCTTAGTAATGTTATTATGCAATAATCTTACCACTTATGTCTAATAGTTAGTTATTTTATTGTTTTTAGTTAATAATAATTCGCAAGGTTTTATTTATGACAAATAATAATTACAATTGGAAGTAAATATTCTTCAGCTCTAGGCAGAGCCTCATTGCACCCTATTTTTTACCGTCATTCATTATATTTATAAGATAAGCGCTCGTATCCCCGTTGACAAAGTGTTCTGTAAGTGATCTCTGTGTTAAGCAACGTGCACTACGGCTGGTCCTCTGATGGATGACCGCTTCGTTATATTTATGTTTATGAGCGCTCCCGGGCTTCGGAAGTCCCAGTAAGTCGTAGATCCCTGTTGTCAGTGTTGTCAGTATCATGACTGTTGTTAAGCCAAGTTGAAAGCCTAAGTATTATTAGGTTTGAAGCATTTAAATAAATGTTAACCACAACCTCCGCCTTTTCATGTTCAATATGGCAATAAAGGCTCACCACCTATTACGTGGGACAAAAATGAATGGCGAAATGTGGGTATGTAGTATGCCTCTGCCTACCCCGTTGGCGATAAATACGTGATTACATGTATCGATCAATCTAGTCAGCTTCGGGCAGTACACTGCTGGACGTCGGCCTCCCCCTATTTACGCCTTTCGCATCCAGTCCCAGCCTGCGACCTTTACCAGGTCGTCTGTCCATCTGGTGGGTGGACGTCCAACTCTACGTTTACCGAGTCGCGGTCTACACTCTAGAACTCGTTTGCTCCATCGGCCGTCGGTTCTTCTGATGTGGCCAGCCCATTACCACTTTAATGTGCTTATTCTGCGAGCTACGAGTATGTCGACCACTCTGGTTCTCTGCCGAATAATCTCATTATCCCTCAGAGATACTCCAAGCATGGCTCGGAACACATGTCATGATCCTGCGTCTTCCCATCCCGCCCCAACCTCCAAGGTCGTCTACTTTTTCTAGGTCGTCGGTTCATCTGGTGGCTGGACGTACTACGTTCGTCAAATCGAGATCTACACTTTATAACTCCTTTGACTATAATCATATATGAATGTGTATAAATATAAGATTTGAACGACCTTCAGTAAATATATCTCATTGCTCATCGGTATGATATCGTATTTAATTCTGACAGCGTTGATGGGCGGACGTGTTCGCACTACAAACGAGACATTTCAATAATTGTTCGCTTCGATTAACATGATTTAGCATCCATTTATTATGCTTTGTTTACACCTTGCTACTTAAAGTATTTATAGCATCGTTCAACAAAACAACGCCTATTAGCCTCATATGAGGTAAGGTCCATAGTAGTTTTCATCCAATTAGGCTTAGATTTTAGAATGAGCTTTTTGCCTTGGTATTTCCAAACGTCTAAAGTATGGGGTTCTTCAAAAGGAGTCGTAGAATGTCGGCAGTGAAAGAGTAGGTAACACAGATGTCAGAAAAGAGACATTTCTGATTGCTGTGGTAGGTATTATAACTCAGTGGTCGAAAAAACCTTGAGATAATAGAATCTCACTGATCTGTCAAAGCAAAGCTCAAACTACAGAATGGATTTGACCGAAATTTATGACGATTATAGGTTATTATAATTACGCAGGTACCTAGATAGGTACTAAGAAAGGATTTTTGTTAACTATCACCATAGGGTTATAGCACATGTGTAGGGTATTCGCCGCGATTTATGAGCTAGTGTACCTATGAACCTTTTAAACGTTATGAATAATCAGGCGAAGTCCATTGAACTTGGGTCCGTAACTTAATTTCGAGAGACATATGTTCGATTATTGGAATATCGACTGAACGATTGTGCGAATAGAGTTTATTGCGAAACAACTTTTTGTCGCTAAACGCTGCTTCGACAGAACGATTCTTCGAATATTTATTAATCGATAGACTGATCTTTCGAATGTTAAATTTAGAGTAGTTACATGCAAATTGATTGGTATGAATGAAGAAAAAACATAATTTTTTAATCAAGTAGGTATTTATTTTAACTATGCAATATTGACATAAAATAATAAAAATCGAAATATAAGTGTTGTTTTATTTTTTAGAGTGGCAAACGTGGTCATGTGGTCTTTTTGATTTAAAAGTTTTTTTTTTTCATTTTTTCTTCTTTTCCTGCCTGCTTTTTGTTTTTGTTGGGAGACACCGACTCATCTTTGTCTCTAATATCTTTCTGTAATCAGCTCATTAATCTTTTGTTATCTTTCAATTTCTTTTATTGTTTTGAATAAGTTACACTTCCTTCTTCCTAGGAGTCCGTTCCTGCGGTGATGCCATGATTCAACTGAATTTTGTGAATTAGGAGTATTTGATACTAAACGATCATGGATAGACCATGTTTCAGGCGGGAACAAACATATTAAGCGAGAACATTTTCTAGAATCGGGGAGAGACAGACTGGTCTCTCCCAACAAAAAAAAAATAACAAAAATAAAATCGACTTCAAACAAAAACTGAAAAATAAAATTTTTGCCTTGGTTGCCCTCGTTTTGTCCTGGATCCCATCATCAGATCCTGACCTGGTGAAAATGGGACCACCTCAGAACCTCTCTTTTTTCTTTTGTTGAAAAGAGTTGACACCCTTTTCAACAAAAGAAAAAAAATGAAAAATTGAAGAAAACTTTAAATCAAAAAGACTACATGGAGAGGCTTGACTTCATGAGCTCGATTCAATCAATTTGAATGTAACTACTCTAAATTTACCATTCGAAAGATCAGTCTATCGATTAATAAATATTCGAAGAATCGTTCTGTCGAAGCAGCGTTTAGCGACAAAAAGTTGTTTCGCAATTAACTCTATTCGCACAATCGTTCAGTCGATATTCCAATAACCGAACATATGTCTCTCGAAATTAAGTTACGGACCCAAATTGAACTTAACCGCTAGCATTCTCGCTTGGTTCCTGTGATCATTGTTGAACATAAAAATGATTAAACCTTATATATACTGTGGATGTTTTTATATCTTCTGTGATCGAGCATGTAGCCTTATTGTTCTTATAATATAATCTATTCTGTCAACTACTAGTGTATTTGTAGTTTGTACCTAAACTTTTTGTGTACAAAATATTGTTGGCCTACAGCGATTGTAATTGTATTTTTTATGAATGGTCTTTGTAGCCTTGTAAATAATAGTATCTGTCTTATACAAATTTGCGAGAAAATAAAATGAAATCATCCATCCATTCATCAATCGGTACTTACAAACTTTCGCATTTACAATATTAGTAAGGATATAGGTAGAAGTACATTATAAGATGGATAAGGGTTTGTAACGCAAATATAGTTCCAAAAGGGATTTCCCAAAAGTTCTCAATAAAAAAGTTTTATTGGAGTTGAACTATAACAGGGATAAAGAACTTACCCGAATGAAAATAAACTACACAAACTTGTGTTAGCTTTCATTCAGAGATAACAAGGGGTGGGTTAATCTTTTCACGAGTAATAGGCTACATTTTATTTATAGTTTAAACTTACATAAAAGAGAGGGAAATATAACTGAATGTTGAAACCAAGATGTTTAGGATATTTCGTAAACTAAGTATAACATAATTAATATAATCATTTCATATTTATATTTTTATTAGGAACACAATGAAAGTTGGTTTTATATTGTCGATTGATGGCGGTTTCTTAATCATGTTGGTTGCTTCTTCGAAATTATTTATTTATCTATTTGTAACAAGACGTGCTTCTGTAACACTACTCATAAGTGACTATTAAAACCTAAGTTCCAAATTATACGACGCATAAAATAAATCCATACAAACAACATAATTGTACTCAATCCATCATTCAATATTATATCTTATAGCTCTTTGATAGTTCTACTTTCAAATAACAACATTACTACTGCGATAAAAACGCTATACACTTTATGAGCAAACAATAAACAGAGTGTATAATATAAACAAACATTTCATATTATAATAACTCAAGCGTTTGATCTCGGTACAAGATGCATTTAGGTCAAGTGCGTTTGTAAAGGCCTCAAACTGGATGTCAGCGACGAGCTCGAGCGGGGCGACGAGCAGCGATTGCGGCAATAGCGAGACGCCAGACTACAAGAGAGTAGACAACTACTGCTCGTTCGCTCTAATTTTGCCGCTCGGCTCCATACTAAAGTCGAATTTTTAATTAGACGAAGTAAATTGACAGCAACTAATGTCACTTCTTCATACAATATTGCTTATTTTCTATGACGAAGTGATATTAGCTACTGTCAATTTACTTCGTCTAATTAACAATTCGGGTATACGCCTCTACGCCAGCGGCAAAGTTAGAGCGAACGGGTAGTACCAATTAACGCACCGCAACCGGTTTGCTTGTTTTGCAAGCGCAGTGCTGCCTTGAGGGCTCCGGAGACGATCAAGCGATTTACGTCAAGTCATGTGTAACATACACGTCAATGCACACACATTATAGTTTAAACTCACATAAAAGAGAGGGAACAAACCCAAACAACTTGTCTCAAGTCACAAACAAGGCACGCACATTGGAGCAACTTTCATTTGCATTTCAACAGACTTGGATCCGGTAGGGGTTTTCTTCCGCGCACGCTTAGGTTGTGGAATGATCTTCCTGCCTCGGTTTCCCCAAATTCCTACAGTATAGACTTCTTCAAAAGGGGTCTAAGAAGTTTTTACCGGGTCGGCAGCGCGAGTGTGGCGCCTCTGGTGTTGCAAACGTTCATAGGCTGCGGTGACCACCTGTCCTTCTGGTGGGCCGTATGCTTGTCTGCCACCTTAGTGGTATAAAAAAAAATAACTTGACTCAAGTCGCTTGACGGTCTCCTGGGCCCATTACTCTCCTGTACCCTGGCGACGCGCTCTTGGCGCAATCGCCGTCGCTGCGATTGCCGCTGTCATTCAGGTTGAGGCCTGAAGAACGGTACTCTGCAATTACATAAACGGGTTTACACGAAATCACTGTAACTAAGTTTCGTTCGCGTTTCGCTCCGAAATCTCTTTTGTTTTGATTTAATTGTGATTAAAATGCGTGTCGGTGGCGATGTCAATATCTAAAAAAAGTACTTCCTTTTTACAGAACAGTAAAAACCTGATCGGGGAGATAAGGCTTTACGATATGGGTGTAAAGAAACTTCAATAAGTATTTAGAGTTATGTAGAGTACAGAGATCAAGGTTTTCCTTTTGAGAGAAATAAGGTGGACAGCTATTATTAATGGCTGTAGTCAAGCTGATATTTCATTTAAATTTGACGAGAAATAAGTCCTTCCTGGGTGCCCTATGTTTAGGAGTCATTTCAGAAAATTTTGACTGTAAAAAGGCTTGTAAATACAAGCCTTTTTTCAGTTAATAATTTATAAACCAGATCTAGGGAATGATTAAAATATGATTTGAAACCTAAAAATGTCTAATGTCCTGATACAAAATTGAAGTCCACGGAAAAGGTCGCATTAATCTATTTATTCTACTTTTATTTGTTCTGTATGTACTTTAAAAATATCTATCATATTTTTGTAAAATAACCGATATTCATCTAAATTTTAGCAATATTCTCAAATATCAACTTCTTTTAACATAATAAGATAATTCTTGAATAAGTTATGATGCACTTACTATAAGTATACAATTATAATATTATAGGACGTGAATAAGCATATACCAGTAATTGCGTTAGTGAGTTATTAAATCCCATCAAAACTGTATTAATACACTTGGCATTTATTACTGCTCTCTTCATGACGAGCCTTTTAGTATCAGAAATCGATATCAGCAGAGATTAATTTGAAATATCTTTGATGTTTAAATTCATAGTAGGTAGGAACAATTTCTGATCCATAGTTCACTTTATTGAATTGCAAGCCGCATTCCTGTAGAGTGTAAAACATGGTTTTTGGTGTTGAATAACAAAACCATAAAGATGACATGACTAGCAGCAGATACTTGTAAGGACGCAGGTTGATAAAGTGGGGTTCTATGAAACATTATTTTTTTCTCTCTTCTCTTCATTTCTAATGCTCAACTAATGGGCAACTAACCTCACCCGGTAGGTAGTTATATTTTCGGGTTCGAACAAAAGAAATTTCTTAGTAGACAATGCGATTGAGAAATTGCGTTTGTGGTCTTTTGTCTCGAAAGGATTAAATCCTTATTTAATCAGAACTCAATCTTCAAAACATATACACATTTTAGGCCTACACAAAAAAATTGGGAGCCTTTCATAGCCCAACCAAAATTGGGTCGTATTTCGTATTCGTGATGAATTCACGTTATGGTGTTTCATTTTGTGACCATTGTTTCAAACTCTGTGACGGTTGAATAGGTACCATGGCTTGCGTTAGCCCTCCGTATTGAATCAATTTTCTTTTTAGAAGCAAACGTAATTCATTTAATATTTTCATTATTTTTGTGAAACAAAGAAGCTTTATGGCTACTTTACTTAAAATAAGTCCTCATAAGACTATTTAATTTTGTAGTGATTCTTTATAACGCTATATGTTTAGTTCTATACATATTGTGAGTAATAAAAAACACAAAAAATGGAATTATCAACTTCTCAGACGTTCGAAGAACATGAACATCAAATTTAAAAGAAAATATATTTGGATTGCCAACCTTTTGTTCTAAAACCGGAAAAGGACTAGTGAATTATCTAATGTTTGTGCATTTGAAATAACATTTTATTTGTTGCAGTATTTTTTTGATGCAATATTTATACAGGATGGGTTTGTTGTTTGTTCAAAGAAGCGAAATGTGTTATCGTGTCACAAATTCATGGTCAATATGTTAATCATACAAAATTATGGTGTCCATTTTAGAACCGGAATAGAAAAAAATATCTTTGATTTGACAGATAATCTGTAAAGTCGTAAAACGTTATTTTCGTACTGCGAGTAGTAAAACATGTTGTGAAAAGTATTGTATGAAAGCAGATAATAATTAATTAATTATTGAATGAGTAGGCTTTTTTTTTTTTTTTTTTTTAACGTGAGGGAAAATCCTCGTAGGATGCTATGCCGGACTCTTACCGACTAAAAAACCTCACGTAACGCCCAACAGCCTATGGTTGAGAGCCCCGGGTAAGCCCTCAGGAAGGATGTCCCGTGACTCCCAACAGACCTACGGCCGCTAATGCGGCCTCGCCCAGGGGGTGGTTCGGGTGCAATCCCGCGTCTATGGGGGATTTCGGGTGTGACCCCGCTTCTAAGGGGGGGCGTGCGTGAGTGCTCACGTCACGCTGCCGTCATGGGCCTGCTTCTGTAAGGACGGTGAGCGGCCCTCTCACCGTCCCCAGACCCCCGGTCATGGAGGCCGGTAGTCCTCGGCGAAGACACGTCGGCGGCGCCCAGGGCGCCGACTGCGGAACTCGGGTGGGAGAGTTCTCTCCCGCACCCGGCCCGCCGCCTCCTTCGCGAGCATGACCTGCTCGCAGAAAGAGGCGGCGCAGTCCCACTTACTCCCGCTGGAGAGCATGGCTCGCACCATGGCCTCGAGCGAGAGAGTGTCCACGCCCAGACCCACTACGAGGACCTGTCGCTGTTGTGCCCACGCCGTGCACTCCACCAGCGTGTGGAGCGCCGTGTCATCGCTGCGGTCCTCGCAGTGCTGACACTCGGCCGTGGTTTCCCGGTGTTTTCGCCACAGATACCTACCGAAGCTACCGTGCCCGGCAAGCATCTGTGTCAACCGGTAGGAGAGAGCACCGTGTCTTCTCTCCAGCCACTCGTCCATGACCGGTCTGACGGCCGCGATTGTGGCGAATCCCCCCTTTGGTTGCTCAAGTCGCATCTTCCATGTCTCCAGGGTTTCCTGGTGGAGCAGGGTCCGCTGGGCCTCGATTTCTCGAGACGCAGGCCTTTGGCCCCGCTCCAGCGCCTCCTTGCGCCATCTGAACAGTGACGCAAGGGCTCTCGCTTCCAGGTCCCATGGAGGGGTCCCGGCTAGGAGACATGCCGCCTCACCGGAGATCGTGCGGCATCCTCTTATCACCCTGACGGCCATCACTCTCTGCGGGCTCATCAGTCTAGCCTCATTGCTGGCCGTCAGGGTCTCCGCCCATACGGGAGCCCCGTACAGGGCCATGCTTCGCACGATCCCAAGGTACAGCCTCCTGTAGGGAGCGTTGGGTCCCCTGATGTTGGGCATCAGCCGCGCGAGTGCGGCCGATGCTCCCCTCAGTTTTGGGACCAAACTTCGGAAATGATGTCCGAAGTTCCACCGGCCATCGAGTACGAGCCCCAGATACTTCATCGAGGGCTCGATGCCGATGCTGACGCCCCCCACCTGTAGGCTGGATCCCGCAGGTGGCCCCATCCGAGGTCCGTGGAAGCACAGAGCCTCGGATTTGTGAAGGGCGACCTCAAGACCCAGCCGCCGAATCCGACCCACGACCTGAGCAACCCCTGCCGTGGCCTTAAGTGCTGCGGCACGGTGCGTTGCTCCCCGCGCCGTAACGAGGGTGTCGTCGGCGTAACATGTTACGCCGACCCCTCTGAGCAACGGACCACGCAGCACCCAGTCGTAACCGATGTTCCACAGGAGCGGCCCTAAAACCGATCCCTGTGGAACACCGCACGACACATCTCGCCGACCCGGCCCTAGCCAGCTCGGGTAAGTTATGGCTCTCTCGGAGAGATAAGCCCCGACAATTCGACGGAGGTAGGGAGGCACTCCATGATAGATAAGCGCCTCCCTGACGCAGCTCCAGGGCAAGGTGTTGAATGCGTTGGCGATGTCGAGAGACACCGCCACCACCACCTCACCCTGTGAGACTGCTTCCTCCGTCAGGCCTCTAATGCGCATGATCGCGTCCACGGTGGAGCGTCCCTGACGGAAGCCAAACTGGCTATCCGCCAGATCAGGCCCCACGCGTGTGAGGTGCCCGACGAGGCGTTGTGCAATAATGCGCTCAAAGAGCTTGCACACCTCGTCGAGCAACACGATCGGCCGGTACCCTGATGGGGAATTTGCCGGCCGCCTCGCCTTTCGAATCAAGACCAGTTTCCCTGTCTTCCAGACCTTGGGAAACTGGCCTTTCTCGAGGCATGCGCTAAAGAGCCCAATTAGTCGAGGCCCAAGCTCTTCGAGAGCCAGGACCCACGCTCGGCCTGGAATGCCGTCGGGTCCAGGGGCGGTGTTTCTGCGGGATTTAAGCCGCAGTACAGCCGCCCCTAACTCACCCTCGGTGACTACGGGCACGTCGTTCTCGCTGCCTATCGCGTTGGGCGCCTGAGACGGAGCCATGCGCGGAGAAATATGTTCCTCCGCTCTCGACGGGAACAAGGAGTCCAGGACCTCCTCCAACCGCTCCGGCTGGAGACTGAGTCAGTGGGGGCGCCTTAGGGCGTAATTTGCCCCTTACCATAAGGTACGGGCGCCCCCACGGGTTCCGCTCCAGAGTCTCCATCAGCTCATCGCGGCCCAGCTTTTTGGACCGCTTGATGGCCGTCTGGAGGGCCCTCTTGGCCTCCTTGTACCCATCGTAGAGCTCCGTCTCTCGGGCTGCCGCATCGTCTGGGCGGCGACGCCTCCGGCGGAATCTGGTGTACCGGCGGCGCGCGGTAACGCACTCCGCGCGCAACTGCGCGATTTCCGGCGTCCACCAGTACACCCGCCTCCTCGCCGGTCTGGGCCTAGCCCTGGGCATCGCCGCATCGCAGATGTGCGACATGGCTCTCCCGAACCACTCTACTTCGGCATCAACATCAGCAGGCCCGTCCGCTGTCGGAATCCAGGCCTGCACGATGGCCGCCTCCAGGAGAGCCTCCCGATCCAGGCGGTGGAGTGCCCAACGCGGTTCCGGGGGATTCGCGATTGTTGGCGGCAGGTTAGGTGGAGGGGAGACGTCGAACCGAATATATCGGTGATCTGACGACGTCTCCTCCTCCTCCACCACGCGCCATCCCTGGACACGGCGGGCGAGCTCAGGGGTCGCAAACGAAACGTCTATGACCGAGCTGAGCCCCCGCCGCGTCCAGGTTGCGACATTCCCCCGGTTCAGGATGACTAGGCCACGTGTTGTGACCCAGTCCTCCAGTATCCTCCCCCTGCCTCTGGTTTCCCGGGAGCCCCAAGCCTGCGACCAGGCATTGAAGTCTCCCAGGACCAGGACAGGGCGAGGCCGGCATGCAGCGAGAACGACGTCCAGCTCAGGGAGCCATAGCTCAAACTGATGCTGGTCGAGGCTCGGCGAGATGTAAACGGCCACGACAGCCACACCCTCATATTCCGCCGCGACGCAACCCGGGCCCCTAGCAATAAGCGCTAGGCGCGAGTCGTCCGCGCCGGTCCCCCCAAAGATAGTCGCCAGGCCGTCCAGATCCACCGGGCTTCCCGGGTGAACCCAGTACGGCTCGGCGACGACAGCGATGTTAATGGACCACTGCCTGATGCTCTGGTATAGAAGGTCCTGAGCACCAGTGCAGTGGTTCAGGTTCACCTGCAGGATGCGGATATGGGTGTCCATCAATGGACATCCATTTCCGCACCCTGCCGCGAAAGTGCACCCTCCGTCTCAGCCCCCCGTGCGGACGGACGGGGCCTCGGCCTTGAGGCAGCGCAGGCCTTGCTGCCCGCCCGGTGGTTGGCCTCCTTGCCCTCCGCCACGCATTTATAACAGCGCGGCGCAGCGTCACAGGCAAGGGCCTTGTGACCGGGCTGACTACAGCGGAAGCACCGATCGCCTACGGTGACTTCCGCCGTACACTGCACTCCTACATGCCCCACGACCAGGCACCTATAGCACCTGTCTTCGCGGGGCTGCAGGAGATGCACCTGCGCCCTCAGGAAGCCCCCAATGAGGAGGCTCCGTCCATCCGCAACTTTTTGAGCCGCCGCGACTGGGCAGCTCACGACCGCCGACCCGTGACCAGTGGGGCCAAAGCGGATTTCGCCTGACCTCACCTGATCACGGGGGCAGCCGCTCGCCTCCACGACGGCGGAGATCAGCTCGTCCGTCGTGGCCGCGTCATCCAGACCCGAAATGCGCAGCCCGGCGCATTTGTTGGGTCTGGTCACGCAGACGTCGCCCGCATTCAGCGACTCCCGCAGCTTCGCCGCTAAGGCATCCGCTTTGGGGCCGCTGGTGGCGCCGGAGACCTCGAGGAGGCGTGCTCCGGTGCGCGTCACCTTGCACCGGAGACCTCCCTCTATCTCGAGGGCCTTGAGGTCGACTGAGGCTTTCGCCTGCCTCAGGACCTCGGCGTACCCCACGCCCTTCGCTTTGCCCTCCGTCGTCACCGTAATGACGACGGCAGTGGAGCGAGGAGCGCGGAGCCTCTTCGGCGCCTTCGTCGCGGCGGCCTTTGCCGCTTTAGCGGCAACTTTTGCTGCCTTCTTGGCAGCCTTCGCCGCCTTTTTGGCGGCCTTAGCCACCTTCTTCTTCGCTCCTACTACCTCCCAGACCCCCTCTTTTGAGGTAGTCTGAGGTGCAGCAGGAGCGCTGGCTGTTGGAGGAGCGGGGTTGCCACTTCCCCCAGGGGCCGTCTTCTTCTTGGGGGCGGAGGCCCTCGGCTTGGGACCAGGAGTCCCACTGGATGCAGCCGTCGTTGCAAATGACGCACCGACGGGAGCAGCCAGCGGCGGGCGGTATGCCCGGTCCTCAAGGACGCCAAGGCGTCGCTCGATGGCCTCCAGCAGCTGGACCATCGAAGGTGTTGTCTTGGGTGGCGCACGAGGAGCGGGGGTTTTCACACCCCGAGCATCCCCGGCGGCCCCCTGGACCAGCTGCGTAAGCTTGCCGATCTCCTCCCGCATCAGCTGTTGCTGGTTGCGGGAATCGGCAAGCTCCTTCTCCAGGCTCGCAACCCGAGCCCGGAGTTTCCCCTCCTCGCTGGAGACGCTCCTTTCCAGGAGCTCCTCCAGCGCGTTGGCGGCGCCTGTGACCGCATCCGCCACGACCCTCTTCTTTCCCGCTACATTCTTGGCGCCTTTTACGGCGCCAGAAATGCGGGAAAGAGCCGCCAAAATGTTCACCGCCGCCGGCACCTCCGTGACCTTCCCACTTGGCAGTGGGGTCACAATCGCCGTCGGCTCTGCTGCTGCTCTGCTACCCTTCGCTCTGTAGAGGTCGGCTTTCCGACCTCTACCCGCAGTTGTAGCCGCGACCTTCCTAGGAAGGTCCTCCTCGCTGCTTGAGGATTCGGACCCAGGCCGACGGAACAGGCCTTTGCCTGGTCCGCTTGACCTAGGTCTCTTACGTCCCGCTTCTTCGGCATGGAGACCGAGGGTATCCTCGGTCTCGGTACCCATATCAAGTGCCGACTCCATCTCGGAGCCGGCACGGGTTGACGCGACCTCCGCGTCACTGGGGGTGGTTTTGAGGCACACCCTTGGGCCTGTGGGACTGTGGTGACCCCTCCCATATACCACCAGGGATGAACCCTGGCGGGGGTCGCCATGCCGAGACATGGCAAGCGATTCCCCGGACACTGTCCGGGTGCGCTCCTGGGTAGTTCCTTGCGAAAAATTTTCCTCAGTCATTTTTGATATTTTGCGTTTTTAGTCCGCCGACTTTTTAGGGTGGGAGTGAGGAAGTTGGGAGAGGATGTGAGGATGGGAATGGTTGGAAGGTGGGAGTGACGCCCTAGGCACTGAGTTCCCCCCAGCGATACATCAAATTGCCGGGCGTCAGAGCGTGAGATTTGGGTTATTTTTTATAGAGGTTTTCTTCCTCGCAACTCCTAAGAGCCACCGTGCCCGTCTGTTGCCAGACGGGGTTACGGCTCGGCCGAACGATGGTCCCCATGGAACCGTGTACTTCGTCTCTGATCGCTCAGTGGCGAAGTACTCGTCGCCCTGGGAGTTCTCCGCTAAGTACGCTCTGCATAACAGAGCGCATGCGTAGAACTCCAAACCGGCCATAAAGGCCCCCCCTCCTTGGTGGACTATTGGCCGTGGGCGACGACGTGCGCCTCAGGCGAAGTCCACATCGTCGTCCACGTTACCAGGATGCACCACGTGGAGGTTGTCCTACCCAGCACCCCTGAATGAGTAGGCTTAGCAAAGTTTCTATTTCAAGACGAAATTTTGTGTCCATTTTTGTATCAACTGTATAATAATTTAAAAGGTGTTTTTTGCATGTTTTCCGCGATAAAAAAAGATCTGAAAGACTAGCTTTAGCCCGAGGTTTCGCTTGCTTGAAGTGTATCTTTACAAGTTTAACTTAAAAAGTATCTTTCAGTATCTATTTAATTTAAAAGTTATTTGATAAGTACCTCAATGAAAATGTTCATTATGTGTACTCCTCACTTTGTACCACTAATATAAATAATTTGCTTAATTTAGATACAACGGAAGCAGTGCCCAAATACAAAATAGCTGCCAGGCTTACAATGATTTAAACGTTACCATAACATCTTTAAACCGCGATAACTTAACTTAAATTACCATGACAAGCCATAATATACAATATTGCTTTCTGTAACATTAGGATGATTTATAAACAAAGCAATCAAAGTATCCATTTCTAAACTTGTGCATCCTGTAGAGTGGATGTGATTGGCACTCGTCCAAAACTCACACAAACACATATACGCCTATCCTGTTTCGTATTCTTATTCTAAACTTGTATATTTATACACCATCAAAGCGGAAACGAATGTACCGGACAATGTCCTAAATAAATAAATAGTTGAAGAAAAAAGTGATAAAATACTGGAATCAGAAGACAATATTTTATTTCCGTTTTACCTTTTTTTAATAAATGCGCACCTATCTGAACTTAGACGAATTTTATTTGATATCCTACTTATATTATTATACATTTATTGTGAAAGATTTTGAAGATGTTTGTTATTGATTTTCGCTTTAACGACTGAAAGAATCAGACTGAAATTTGATACAGGGTTAGATTATAGTCTGGAATAAGACATAAGCTACTTTTATTACTGGAATACGTTTCTATCGTATTAAAGAACGTGAACAGAATACAACGCTGATTTTGAGAAATTAAAGCAATGGCGAAAGGAGTTAGTCTCATTTTAAAAACAACATGTAAAAATAAACCACAAATATGTTTTAAAAGACCTTTCTTTTAAAATTCAGGCATAAATAAATAGATAAGTTTAGTAACAATAAAACACGAGTGGCGTAATAGCTACGCTGACCTTGGACTTGCAATTAACGCGAAATTACTCAACTAGGTACATACTGGTTTAAGAAAACTAGTTAAATACTGTTAAGTAATAGTGCAATAATATATAAAAAATATAATGTTGTAGAACGTATCGTGGCCACGTGGGTACAAGTATAATCAGTGATATAATAATTATCTAACTATAACCCAGGTATATAATGTTTAGAGTGTTAAAAATACCAAACAGTGGGTTTTCTATACTAGTATTAAAGTCTTTAATAGTTTAAGTGAATTTTTGTAAAGTACCTAACTAAAGTTTATTTAGAAAAGTAAAAATTCTTTGATTTACCTACCTATAAAGATACCCTTCCGATGGCTAACCCGGTGCTCCCAAGCGTAGGCTGTTGGGCAGGATACGTGTGGTTTTTAGTCTGTAGGGGTTAGGCATACCTACCTGTAGAATTTTCCTAATACGTTAAAAAAACCTACAAAATTACAGAATACAAAAAAATGGATTGAATTAGGAGTATATAGTTGAACCTGTGGACGCTCGAGGCTGAAAATAGGCCTACTATATATGCCCTATTTCAACAAAGTTCCATATAATTTTGACGACTTTCATCAAACAAAATGTGCAATTACTCCTGTCAACAATAAAAATAAAGTAGAACGTAAAAATAAAACGATTTTATTACAAGTATAAAACCGCCGAGTCCGAGTGAAAATGTCGTTGCCTGCAAAATATGGTAGGTAGGTTCTAATTTAATTTCAATCTAAATAAAGTTTTATTGCAAGACCAAGACAGTAAAATATTTGGTGGTTTACTAACGTAGATATTAAAATCTGTGTTCATCTTTATCGATATGTAACTTGTCTTGACGTCTACAAGAACTAACTGTTTAATTAGGTGCCTGCTGGCGGAGAAAAATTTAAATATTGACTTTTATATATTTTCTGGGAGTTTCCGTCCAAATTCTATCCAATTTACTCATCACCATAACAATAAATTTCAATACTTATAGTATCTATTAACAGAGCTTAATAATATATAAAAAATATAATGTTGTAGAACGTATCGTGGCCACGTGGGTACAAGTATAATCAGTGATATAATAATTATCTAACTATAACCCAGGTATATAATGTTTAGAGTGTTAAAAATACCAAACAGTGGGTTTTCTATACTAGTATTAAAGTCTTTAATAGTTTAAGTGAATTTTTGTAAAGTACCTAACTAAAGTTTATTTAGAAAAGTAAAAATTCTTTGATTTACCTACCTATAAAGATACCCTTCCGATGGCTAACCCGGTGCTCCCAAGCGTAGGCTGTTGGGCAGGATACGTGTGGTTTTTAGTCTGTAGGGGTTAGGCATACCTACCTGTAGAATTTTCCTAATACGTTAAAAAAACCTACAAAATTACAGAATACAAAAAAATGGATTGAATTAGGAGTATATAGTTGAACCTGTGGACGCTCGAGGCTGAAAATAGGCCTACTATATATGCCCTATTTCAACAAAGTTCCATATAATTTTGACGACTTTCATCAAACAAAATGTGCAATTACTCCTGTCAACAATAAAAATAAAGTAGAACGTAAAAATAAAACGATTTTATTACAAGTATAAAACCGCCGAGTCCGAGTGAAAATGTCGTTGCCTGCAAAATATGGTAGGTAGGTTCTAATTTAATTTCAATCTAAATAAAGTTTTATTGCAAGACCAAGACAGTAAAATATTTGGTGGTTTACTAACGTAGATATTAAAATCTGTGTTCATCTTTATCGATATGTAACTTGTCTTGACGTCTACAAGAACTAACTGTTTAATTAGGTGCCTGCTGGCGGAGAAAAATTTAAATATTGACTTTTATATATTTTCTGGGAGTTTCCGTCCAAATTCTATCCAATTTACTCATCACCATAACAATAAATTTCAATACTTATAGTATCTATTAACAGAGCTTAATAATAATTGGTTTATATTTTTACCTCTGTGTACATATTAGTTGCTTAAATAATAAGTACTGCAATTAAGTAAATGGGTTATTGAACTTTGATGTCAGATTTTACACTTTAAGGCCGCGTGGGTCAGATTTTGAATTTTTTGAAACAATCCTAGTCAAAAAGGAAAGGGTTTTTAAATCTGAAAAATATATGTATAATAGATAAGGATATAAGCTAAACATATTCCGAGCCCGTTACACGATCCAATAAATTTCACTAGATAGAAAAAAATCCCAAAGTTGACTCTCTCAGAAAAGTTTTTTCAAAACTGTGGCTAAACTATTAACATTTTATATTTTTTTTTTGCACTCAATTAAAGGTATTAAGTTTTTATACACATTTTCCGAGCGTTTTTCTATAAACAACTATTTACATAGTTATCATGTACGAATATCTACCAAACGCAATAGAATTGCGCCGCTGACGGCCGATCATTCTCGCCCTGGCGATTGTGGAGGCAGGACCTGTGTCAGTTTTTTTCGCAACTATTTCGTAATTATTATGCCAAATTACGTTGAAATCGCGCCACAGTATAAAAATATCAGTAATGGGCAAAATGTAATTAGATTAACCGTTACAAATACATTTTTACCATGAGTCGCGTCTCATGGTAAAAATGTGGTGATCTTTTACTTTTTAAGTGTTTTCACGACATGGTAACCAGCTACCTAATGCATTAAAATGTCTACGAATTACATGATAATTTCGCAATTCAACATGGCAGCAGCCGCCGCGCCGTAATCACAAAATTTCATGATGGATATCGTTTAAGGGGTTTTTTGGTATGCTGAGTACGAATCGCGTACTAATTTTGCAATACAAGATGGCCGCTGCGCCGTAATCACAAAATTTCATGATGGGTATTGTTTAAGGGGTTTTTTGGTATGCTGAGTACGAATCAGGTGATAATTTTGCAATCCAATATGGCCGCCGTGCCATAATCACAAAATTTCATGATGTGTATCGTTTAAGGGTTTTTTGGTATGCTGAGTACGAATCACGTGATAATTTTGCAATCCAATATGCCCGCCGCGCTGTAATCACAAAATTTCATGATGGGTATCGTTTATAGGGTTTTATGGTATGCTGAATACGAATCACGTACTAATTTTGCAATCCAAAAAGGCCACCGCGCCATAATCACAAAATTTCATGATGGGTATCGTTTAAGGGGTTTTTTGGTATGCTGAGTACGAATCGCGTACTAATTTTGCAATACAAGATGGCCGCCGCACCGTAATCACAAAATTTCATGATGGGTATCGTTTAAGGGGTTTTTTGGTATGCTGAGTACGAATCACGTGATAATTTTGCAATCCATAATGGCCGCCGTGCCATAATCACAAAATTTTATGATTGGTATCGTAAATGGTAGTATCGTAAGTATGTTAGTATCGTAAATCATACGTAGCAGACTGTAGTGTAAAAGAAATAGAGACACATGTTCCATTCTTCGTTCTAACATTTGTGTGTGGTTGGATTGCATGGAACGACAGACTAAAAAAACTTGTTCGGTTTACTGTGAGTTAGTTAACCGCGTGCCAATTTGCAACTGTGCAAGACGTGGTCAGAGTTAAGAAGTTATTGATTTAACTCAGAGCTTACTAACTCTATATTTATATATTTAACTCGACTCTCCGCGCAAGTAGGCCTAAATAGCTTAGGCGGCCAAATTGAATTCCAAAATGATCATGTTATTCGTACTCAGCATTCGAAAAAACCCATTAAACGATATTCATTGCGAAATTATGTGATTACGGCGCGGTGGCCATTTTGGATTGCAAAATTATTATGTGATTCGTCCTCAGCATACCAAAAAACCCCTTAAACGATAACCATCATGGATTTTTTCGATTACGGCGCGGCGGCCATATTGCATTTCAAAATTATCACAGGATTCGTACTCAGCATACCAATACACCCCTTAAACGATACCCATCATGATATTTTGTGATTACGGCGCGGAGGCCATATTGTATTGCAAAATTATCACGTAATTCGTACTCAGCATACCAAAAACCCTTTAAACGATACCCATCATGAAATTTTGTGATAACACCGAGGCGGCCATTTTGGATTGCGAAATTATCACGTGATTTGTACTCAGCATACCAAGAGACCCTTTAAACGATACCCATCATAAAATTTTGTGATTACGGCGCGGCGCCCATATTGGATTGCAAAATTATCATGTGATTCGTACTCAGCATACCAAAAAACCCCTTAAACGATACCCATCATGAAATTTTGTGATCACACCGCGGTGGCCATATTGGATTGCAAAATTATCATGTGATTCATACTTAGAGCATACCAAGAATTCCCTTAAACTATACCCATCATGAAATTGTGTGATTACGGCGCGGTGGCCATCATGGATTGCAAAATTAGTACGTAATTCGTACTCAGCATACCAAAAAACCCTTTAAACGATACCCATCATGAATTTTTGTGATTACACCGCGGCCGCCATTTTGGATTGCAAAATTATCACGTGATTCGTACTCAGCATACCAAGAAACCCCTTAAACAATACCCATCATGAAATTTTGTGATTACGGCGCGGCGCCCATATTGGAATGCAAAATTATCACGTGATTCGTACTCAGCATACCAAGAAACCCCTTAAACGATACCCATCATGACATTTTGTTATTACGGCGCGGCGTCCATATTGGATTGCAAAATTAGTACGTGATTCGTACTCAGCATACCAAAAAACCCTATAAACGACACCCATCATGAAATTTTGTGATTACACCGCGGCGGCCATTTTGGATTGCACAATGATCCCGTGATTCATACTTAACATACCAACTTTAGAAAACTTTAGAAATTTTTATGACCAGCTATTATGTAATTTACATTTTTTACGCAACTGTAGCAAACGTACGCAACGGAAACTCTCAAAAGAAATGAAATATCCTAGTTGTCGAAAAATGTTTCGTTGCTGCTAAGCTCTTATTCGCCTTAGCGTGATGTTATATATTTTGGTATATTACAAAAATGGAAATTCTGTTAAGAATCTCTTGAAAATCAACTAGCAGTCTCTTAGACTCTAGAGTTAGAACAACTAACCAAACAAACAAACTCTTTAGCTTAAAAATAATAGTATAATATACATAATTTATTTACGATTAACTCTTTTATTTTTATTTACGAAACTAATAAATTACTACACTTAATAAAGTTAGATGCATTTACTACGTCAAACAAAGTTAGCATGCTGTTTCTTTCTACTATACTGTATACTGTGGCATGAGAGTTCACTGCCGCTGCCGGCGCGCGGTGTGTCTTGCGCCCGGGGCGAGGGGAGCGCCAAATGCCTACTTGTGCGCAATAACCGCCCCTTAATGCCAACTTCATCTAAACCCTCTTTCAGAATAGTTGTAATGTGAAAAAATCTATTATAAATATCTTCAAAGACTGAACATGATTATACTGAATACCATAATAACCAAGCAATCTATTTCTCAGGCATAATGTCCCCATCAAATCAGCCCATAGCAGTCCACCGCTGAAAGTAGGTCTTTCCAAATTTACACCATAGTACATGGTTTTCCACTTTGCACTTACAGGCAATCCCTGCAACGATCTTCAGGTTTACCAAATCGCGGTCTTCATTACAGAACTCGTTTGCTCCATCGGCCATCAGTTCTTCAACAGTGGCTTACCCACTGCCACTTCAAGACGTGTACTCGCGAGTAATGTCGACCATTCTAGTTCTCTGAAGGATAACATCGTTTCGGATTTATCCCTCAGGCATTATGTTATAGTCCCATAATACCTACTGTTACTGATAATATTATATTCTTCTTCTTCTTCGTATCAATGATTCTTCGTCTTTCTTTTTTCAAACAAATTTGGCATAAAACTCTGCCATCTCAACCTCAATTATATTCATAGGGCAATTTTAGGCCCATTTAACAATTTATTCATGAGTTCTAAAACCCCTACCTATCGCACGATTTCTTAATATTTGATCGAAGTCTATAACGATTATAAATACCGTTAAGAACTTATAGTGTGTTATGAAAAATGACAAACATGTGTAATTTAGCTGTTTATGTGTATGGAACAATGGTGTTAGAGGGAGCAATTATCGGAACAATGAACATTCACATAACTGGTCGTCGCACGAAGAAGAATATCGTATGTATCTCACCTTGACTTTGATAACAACGTACACGCGATGTACAATTATGTACACTTACATGTTTTTAGGGTTCCGTACCTGAAGCGTTACGGAACCCTTTACTGAGACTTCGCTGTTCGTCTGTCTGTCTATCTGTCTGTCTGTCACAAGACTAATTCGGCTCAAAAACCGTGATAGTTAGAGAGCTGAAATTTTAAGGATGATTTATTTCTGTTACCGCTATTACAACAAATACTAAAAATAAAAATTAAAGGGGCCTCCCATTCAACAAACGTGATTTTTGCCGCTTTTTGGTACGGGAACATCCGCGCGCGATTCCAACTCGCACTTGGTCGGATTTTTATTGGTCTGAGCAAGTTGTATTGGGAATTGGCAGCAGAAAACAGTTTTTAAAACTACTTAAGAACAGTGCCAAAACAAGTTTCAACTTCAAGTGTACAGCGCGTATTAAGTAAAGATAAATTTGTTATGCTTGGAATATTGTCTGGCTGATGTACAGTTTCTACTTAGTTAAACTTTAAGTACAATATTCTAAACAATGAGATATTTTTCATATCCAAGAAGAAATGAATTAAAAATCCTGTTGAGAAATTATGGTACACCCTATTCACTATATAAGTATGTACATGAAATATTATAATCTGCATCTTACTTAGCTCCGATAGAAAGTGACTAGAAATCCTGGCAGGACGTACCTGTAACAATAAAATTAATAATCAGTACATTATATTTGACATTTGTGTAAGATATAACGACACAACAAAGGGCAGAAGATCATCCAGGAACATAGGGAGGGAAGCATCTGTTCGTGCCACCGGGACCTGATACCAAAATTATGCCTTGGTCAGTTTTGACCTGGTGGAGTATGATGAGCATAGTACCAAAGTGAACCCAGGAATCAGGATTAAGAACTTCAGATGTAACGGTGACTTCTCGCAAAGTGTACCCCACACATACATATTTTTTTATTGCCACCAATGAACAAACACAGTTAAAATATTCACAAAAATACACGCGGATTACTTAAAACACATTACTTTAAACATATCATTAAGATAAACATTAACCTCCATTCTTCACTCAGTTGAATAAAAAGAACACAGTGAATACATACTCGCTGTATAATTACAGGGTTAACTAATGTAGTTCGTGGTTATACTCGTAATCAAGTACATCAGTACCGTATGGAAGTCCATTGCTGGATGCAGGCAGGCCTCTCTCGTTAAATCTAGGAGGGTTTGACCTAGTTTTAGCTGACAGTTGACGTGACAGGGATTTCATGTTATTCATGTTGTCATGACCTAGTCCTTCACCTTGCAGCCCGAACAGGGCCCTAGTTCCTAATACCTATAGTGTGGAGAATATACAATTAAATACGAACGGATACTTCTGATAATAAAGCCATTGAAATTTATGTGGCATACTTTACAAGAGAATATAATTTTGTAGTAGGTGTGGCACCAATGAAATAGCCGAAGTGATTGCATTATGGAATGTGATAAAAAAATAGCTCGAGAGAGTAAGATTGCACAAAACAGTTTCTTGGAGGCATATCGTTATGAATATACGATGTATCGCCCGCGGCGATGTTTCGTGATATAAAAGAAATGATGGGTTAGTGAGAGACCGGCACTGCGGTGGTCGGTGGCCTTCAAAGTTAGAGGTCTCGGTTTCAAGCACAATAACTTCACATAATTACGTGCGTGTAACAAATTGATTAACACTTTAACGATGGAGGAAAAGATAGCTTGACTAGGTTAAGCAACCGATGTGGTTAAAACATTTACGTTTGTCGATGCGTGAAGTTTGATTACTGCGTACTTATTTATAGCACGTTTACAACAAATAGTAATAACACTGTCGGTGCATTTAGCTCTATCGATACGTAGAGTCGGTTTCACCTACAAGTGGGATAATAGCCTAAAACCGACAATGTCATGGCGAACAGGAGAAAATCTTGAAACAAAACCATGTACCAAACTGTTTCGTATAAGCCCCGCTGATATTGCGCTTGGCGGCCATCTTAGTGACGTATGTCCGTCGAGCCGTCAGTACTAAAAAAATACCGTACGCAGCATCGCGAGGCCAGCCCGCGCTCGCGCCACGTCACGATGACGTCACTTAGCTGTCATTATGACAAGGTTCCAGCGCAATACCAACTTGCGGGACTTATACAATATGACAGAGTAAACCCAATCACCGTCTCAATATCAATCAGAGAAGTCTAAGTTCATCAGTGAACAGTGGTAGGCTGTTTTGGTTGATTTGATTGGAAATACTTATATAATACTTTTCATATAAAGTCATTCCATGTGATAATAGTCTCGGTCTACAACTTGGACTTTACCAAAGAAAACCACTCTTCAACTTCATACTCGCCGTCTTAGACCACAAATTAGATAGAAACATACCTAATAAAGTTTGCTCTCAAGTTTCTAGGCAAAAATGCTAAGTCCGACAAGAGAAATATGTAATTCGCTCGTGTTTTTATTATTGTTCTTACCGCAGTTATACTAAACAAACAGTAATCTGTGGCAGTAATCCAGTCCAGACTAAAAATGTGTGTTGAATAATATTAATCTAAAGTAGAATATAATAATTATGTTTGTATTATGTAAAGTTAAACTCATTTTGTTGTTTGACTTTGATACATAGTTCTTTTTGTAACAAAAAGAACTAGCTTATGTCTCGGGGCTACATCCAGATATTGGCACTTGACCTTTATCCCCTTATACACAAAGGATTCAAAATTAAAAGCCTTTCAACTTGAAAACAAAGGTATAAGCTGCGAGTTGTATTTTTCAAAATTCTAGTGAACATGTCATATTAATAGTTACTATACTACCTAAATGCCAAGTATGTTCAGCGCTTTCTTTTACGGTATTTTTTTCATATTTTAAATGTAAAAATAATATTCAAAATTTAATTATCTATCTGCAATGAAAAAACTAACTTTATTACAAACTAGCTGAAGCGCGCGGCTTCGCCCGTGGGAACATTTGCCCGGGATAAAAAGTGGCCTATGTGTTATTCCGGACTTTACTCTATTCATGTACCAAATTTCAGCCAGATCCATTCAACCGTTAGAACGTGATTGAGTAACAAACATCCAAACATCCAAACATCTAAACATTCAAACATCTTCACAAACTTTCACATTTATAATATAAGTAGGATTTTAGTTACCTACTTTATCTGTTTTCGTCTTTATTTACACACTAGTTATAATTACACGGTATACGAGTATTCACATTGTATAGTATTTCTTTGTAATCTTCGTAATAAGTTCTGTAACGAAAATATTATACAACTAGTTTTTGCCCGTGACTTCGTACGCGAGGTGATTTTAACTACGAGTAATAGCCAAACTACTATGATCTGTCCATTGTATAGGGCCTATGGTAAAACATAGGTCAAGCTGTATTATATTCCCGCTGAAACGATTTTGATGAAACATACTGCAATATTTAAGTTGAAAAAATACCTACAAAATCCTATTATTATAATTATGATTAAGCTTCTGAATTTTAATCTAACCACCAACAAATAAACAGACATACAGACACGAAGGAAAAAAAATCATATATATTTGGACTCAGAAGCCCTAAATTAGTTATTGGTAACAATCGATTATTTTTTTAAATTTATCTTGAATACCACAGCCGTTTCTACATTTTTATAATAGTAGAGATGTTAATAGTCTGCGTCTGCGTCTACTGCAAAAAACCAAAATAATGTCACAATTTCAATGTCACTCATTTTGACATGAAATTTACATTGTAATATTTGGCAGATATTATACTTTGCAATAAATAACGGTGTGTGCTTACATATTCGAATATTAACTATTTTGCAAAGATATTAAATTTATTAAACTTGTCTCAGTCAAATCTCTGGGACTTGAATCAAAAGTATTGGGTTACTAGACTATACTTATCAGATTAGTAAGATACTCGTAGTAACATAGTAACACACCAAAGAGCAGGTACACGTAGGTAGTAGTATACAAAATACCCGCATTTTAACAGTAATACTTAATGTCAAATATTACTTACGAGTACTTATAAAAATACAATTAATTTATTACTTGTTCATAATAATATTTATACCACCTATTGCGAGAGTTTAAACATAACTGTAATGATTGGATATATACTGTATTTCATTAGCTTTGCGCAAAAATGTAAACAAACTCATTTGATCCTATAAATCCATAGTTACTTGCAATTGAGTATTCACCCTGATTATATTCCAGTATTCAGGAGTCGTACAGTATTCTTACAATCATTTCTACACCAAATACTTCTTTATGATAGTTTATTTTCATTTAAAATACCTAGGTACTCAGGATGGTAAAAGAATTCAATGATTTGTCATACTATATTTTTTTTCTACTAATCTGTCTTAGACAACGATTGTCATAACATGACATGTTTACATTATTGTCAGATCGGGCAGGATTGGACTATAGACATTTTGGGGTTTTGCCCTAGACGGATTGATCCAGGATTTTGTTTCGAATTTTCCTTTGTCATGAAAGATATGACCTCATCCGCCAGTCAACAGGTGCAGCACTTGCAGGTGAATCTGTGTGAGCCCTATCGCATCTATTTTATTTGAACTGACCTCAATTCAAGTTATATTTTTCTTTGTAACTTTGTATTCTGTTGAGTCTTTCGTGAAAATAAAACGAAATGCTACAGTTCTACGATAGCGTAAACTAATACATATTAATGATACAAAAGTACTTGGATAGTTGATAGCCTCCATACATTTTACCGTGACATATATACTGACACAGATATAGTGTCTCAGTATCACGAATCTTGTTCACGGACTATTGTCACGTCACCATTTATAGACGAATGGTGCATCGTGTTTGGATAAGTGACCCTATTGATTCTTTGTTTTATGAGCAATACGTTTATTTTAAGGTATATTGTGAGGAAATAGGTAATAGGTACATAAGCGATCACTTGAGTTTTAGGCAAGGTGACATAGTCTTTTTTGTAACTTTATGACTGAAGCAATTGCTTCAGTTTGGTTATTAGACTAAATTCTTCCATAATTTGTGCTTATCAGTAAGACATTGTCCGTTGATAATGAATCATGCCTTATCTTTTTTTTTGGTGTGGAATTCCTAAATGGATGCTATGCCGGACTCCTACCGACTAAAACCACACGATGTCTTACAACTGTCTACGGCCGGGAGTCCCGGGTAAGCCCTCGGAAGGATGTCCCAGGGAATGAATGATACTTACCTTAAGTGTTAGGTGCATATAGTTTTAAAGAAATTATCATTTTTACTTTACTTGAACATTCTTATAATGGAATTCAGATCCATTGCTGAAGATATACCATGAAATTTTTGGGGCATATTCAATTCACTTTTAGATAATTAGAGATTGATCACTAAAGTTACTAGGTACCTATGTGTGTCATTCTTCGACACTTATACGAAGTTTCACGATTACCTAAAGCTTTAATAGGTGAATTATTTATTAAAAATTCTGAACTAATTGTTTCACAATAAAACTAGCGTCAAAAAACACATAAGTTGTAAAACACAAGAAAAAATTCCTAAACTCACATTTTATCACCATCCTTACAACCCAACAATCCCAAAGATCGTTAACCTGCTAAAAGAATTGTTCCTCCATAATTAAATAGCATTTTTAATGTAGCTGTAAAAGAAAAATAGCAATAAATTACTATCTCAAGTTCTCTGCGGAACTCGGACTTGTAAGAACACGCCTTCACAGTTAAGTACTTTGTATCCTTAACGAAGTGCTAACTTGCTATATGTATGCAGGTCTCACCGTTCCGTTTAATGAATTGACAAATATTTCCCTGTTCGCTTCTCTCATAAAAATAATACTTATTGCAGCAGTGTGCGGGAAATATATTAATTTCAAATTGACTGCATATTACCAAGTGCATAATTCACAGTTATGTACAAGACATGCTCTGCATAGGTTAACGAGAAATGTTCGAGAGAAATCTTTGATATTTTGAAACTATTACTTGTAAGTTCGTAAAACAAACGTCATTAGAATCAATAGATTCCTTTTTTCTTCATAAATATCGATTTCTACTTTGTTCCGCGGAACTAATGGGAACTGAATTATTGATGCTTTGTTCCGCGGGACAACTGGGAAAAAAAGTCTCACTAGTTCCGCCACGGAACTACTTGAACGGAACAACTGGGAATAATCGAAATAGTTCCGTCCCATCCATTATTATGCTATCGTCGTTATTACTTTGACTTGGATGTACTGTGTTTTATAGAGGGAGTAAGAGCGTTTCCTATTAAAATTAAACTCTCAAAGGGCCTCTACGTGTTGAACCCATGTGTCCCCATGTAAGCCTACCAAGAAACCGGTGCCTTCGTAAGAAATTTTAGAAGATACCCGTATAGAAGAGAGAAATAGTAATAAACCCCTCGAAGACAGTTTTTTGTATCTTAAGTTTTACATTCACTTTTGAGTGAGAATATTTATTCATTTATAACACACAATAACAACATCCTTACAGTAACTTAACACCAAGGCGATATTGTAAGCAACCAGTATATAATATGGCGATATAGATCTAAGCAACTTGTTTATTTAGAATATCTTTCAAATTAAAGTTACAATATCTCTGAGATGCATCAATCAACTTAAGACCTACGTATTAATGTTACTGACAATCAACAAAAATCTTTCATAACTGACAGACGCCCACCGCGGGGCATAGGTCTCTCTCCCAAACGATCTGTCTTATTTTTCAATGTTACTTACGATATTCTCTGTATATGGTCCCCAAATATCTATGTATTTTTTTTCTCAATATGTAGAGTTAATGAATTTGCTACAAAAGTATTATAGACCCACACGTGGCTCTAGCAGACGTTGCATACATACATACATAATAATGGTCACAACTTTATCCTCGAAGGGGTAGGTATAGGCATATTATATGCCCACGTTACACCTTTTTAGATTTTTTTCCCTCGAAATAGCTGTGGGCAGACGTCGCCCAGTCTAAACTCTCTAGGATCATTTCGTAGAACTGCCATCATATTTTTCAGTGAAGTTTGTTAGTTATGAATGCACAACATGGAACAAGAATAGAATCATTGAATTATACTTTGTGAGAGCCTTAGAGGTAACCAATAGGAAACAATATTTCGTGCCAGGCAGTGAAAGTGTTGGCTTACTGCCTATGTAGAATGTATCTACTTAGTTTGTAATGTAAGTACTATAGATTGTCTTTGGATTCATGGTTACCCAAGATGATCAATATTGTCCAAAATCTATACCTCACCCAGAAAAATTATTACACGTCATGACTTCCAGCTCAAAATTATAAGCATGTGGTAAATGTCACTCATATAGCCACAGATTATATCGCGATTCCTTGAGTACCTCTCAGTTATAAGTTTATCTCACGTCAAACGTTAATTCCACTTTTATCCTGTAAAACCTAATCTTCTTAATCAGTCTGTGCTTTCTTTCAAAAACATCCCACTAAAAGCAATACCACCAGTTTTCACTCAAACACCTTGTAGGTACCTATAAAAATAGTTTTTTTTTTAAGTAAAAGTGTCTAAAAGATAAGTTTCTGCGTCATATGCTCGATTCTCTTCATTATTATCCGTAACCTTTAGTAGTACCTACGTTCCTACTTCGGTTTTGTTCTTTAATTTATTCATTCATAAGTTTCGCTTTCAACATCCATTTTTTTGCACTTTCGTGATGAATGTGGCAATATTGTGAATCGTAGTGGACGACATTGCTACATTAGAAGTGTAAATAATAATGCAATTACTAAAAATAATATAGTGAAACGGGCAATTAATGTTATTTCAGTATTATCATATCATATTAACTTGAAAATAATAATAACTAAACTTATTAAGACCCCCAAAATGAGCATAATAATCTACTTCTACTTAGTTTAAAAATTTCAATGAAAATAATAATTTTCTGTTGGTTTGGGATAAGACTATTTCGAATAATGGTACAATGAAGTTTTAACGAGTACTCAGAGCCCAAGTCAGCCTCATCTGCAAAAGAGGCACCTGCTGACTAAGAGACGAGGTCATGGCGAAGAGATGGAGAATTCGAAACAAATCTCTTAACCGAACAGACTGGTATGAGTATGACTATTATGACTTAGCAGCCTCCGAAAATGAAATTGGAAGAGGCTTACATTAGCAGCGGACAATGATAAGCTGTTTTTATTATGTGATTAAAAAATAAAGCAGATGGTCTGGTCAAGACGTAAAGAATTAAAAAACATGAAATAAAATGATCAAGATATGAGATGCATTTTAACCTGACTGAATACAAATTATATCAGAGATGCTTCAATACTCACCAGTATCTATACGAATATTATAAAGAAGAAAGATTTGATTGTTCGTTTGTTTGTTTACATCGAATAGGCCCCGAAACTACTGAACTGAATTGAAAAATTCTCTCGATGTTGAGAAGCTACACTATCCCCGATAAACATAGGCTTTATTTTATTCCCAATTTCCCACGGAAACGGGAGCTACGCGAGTGAAACCGTATGACGTCCGCTTTTATAATATTAAGTATATTATACTGACCAGTAATAAGATGTACTTACAAGAAACGCAAATGAAAATTAACGAAGTTTGAACTAAGTAAATTAATAAGTCATAAGCAATCAACAAACAATCCAATCTAAACGAGCTAAACTTAACTACTGTTATGTAATATCTTGAGCGAAAAACTATACTTTCTCTTACTAAAACTAGTTCCGCAGAATATGTTTGAGCTTAATGGAATTATAAAAACATAGAACGTAATAGCGACTGCAGTGTTTTCTTCTGACAGCTCGTAAAATAAAAATACCACGTGACTCATAGATATAAAAATAATCAAATAAATAGGTAAGAAGTTAGGCAAAGACTTACATTTGCTGCGTGAGGTATACAAAATCGACGTGTTTAATATGCTACGATTATTTTGCGATATCGCGTGGGTGTACCTACAAGGTACTTAAAGAATTTCAGCTTCCATGCTGCATTAACACTATAATGTTATGTGAAACTCAAATTCTATAGATGTAAAAATAAAAACCCTTCAGTGTTACTTGCTACGAAACTTACTTATCTACTACGAAATTAGGTCCCCTTTTATTTTGGGTACCTACAGTTTGAATTTGCAAATCACCAATGAACAGAAGTCGAGGAGAATGGCGCATAAGTTACTTTATTTGATGTAAAAAAGAAGCAAAGTAATCAAACAGATAAAGAAAATGAAAGTGGATTCAGCTCTTAAAGCAAAAATATGAGACGCAAACGAGACGCAATTCTTAGATGAGATATAAAAGTTAGATAAAAATCATAACACCATTTTGTGACAATATTACTCCATTTCTTGCGAGCGACAAAAACCGTTACTATGTCCGGAACAAATGTCTATTCAACCGCGTAATAATCCTCAAGTCTCGAACAAAAACAGTTAAAAAGCTATCGTCCAAATGTTTTTATTCCCATTGGCAAGTGGTTGTAAAACTTTCGTCAGACGAATGTGTGATAAATTGGCAACTGTGTGGAGTTTCAACTACTTCTAAAGTGGGGGGTAATTGAACACTTAAGTGACATGTTCGCTAGCAGTTTATTAAGCATTCCATTTTATAGATTGCTAACTGACTCAGGAAAAGTTATTCTGTAATATAAAGTTGAACAATTTTACTCGCAATGTGTTGTGATTATATCAAAATGCAGATAAAGCGTTAAGTGACCCAAGGGCTGGCAGTTTTATCTGTCCGAGAATAGGTATAGTATTCAAAGGGGGAATACCGTTAGTCTTTAGGCACAATGCCACGGGCTTTATTTAGGTTTAGTTTAGATAGTACTAATGTAAACATATAAGTAATAATTATCTTTTACTGTAACTTTTAATCATAAAATTTTATTCTTTTTAGAGCAGGTACCTTAATAATTAAAATAAATTAATTTTGTAAATGCAGAATAAATTGTCAAAATGAGTTTAACTCAATGTACAATTAAAACATCGGGTTTGGGGTTATAGAATAGAAAATACTTTACAATCTATTCACATTTCTACCAAATATACAAATAAAACATAATAATCGATCTAGCCATTTTGAATTAGTGCGACTATAAACAAACACCATGACATGAGATTTTAATTAATAGAAAATGTAAAGTAAGTAAGTATTTCATCAGCAATATTTTTTTGGATAATGTGCACAAATTAGAGATACTATCTCTAATTTGTGTAATGGGATTGTTTTCAATTTCAAGTTCAGATTCAGCTAAGTTTAGTAAAGGTACTGTTGATATTACTAATGTCTTCGTAGAACCTCTATAACTATAGTTTAGGGTTCAGATTTATTGGTTTAGTCTTTAGTTTGGCTTTGGGTCTATAATCTTAGTGTAATAAATTTAAGTGTAAGAAATTAAGCCATTATACTGTAGGTACACTGAATCTAATATTAACAAGAGATTTATAGTATTTTATAGGAACGCTTAGTAGCTACGAAGCATATTAAAATCCTAACATTCACAAAATATGCGCCATGATGCGCCCGGCAAGAAACTTGAGTAGATATTTTAATTAACGAGCACACTAGAGAAATATTCAAAGCATCACCAAGAGAAAACCTTACAAATGAATTTGTAATGAAAGTATAATTGGGCCGCCGACATGACAGGTCGCGTCAACAGAATCAATATAGTAAATTTCATTATAAAAACAATATAATGCTGTAATATATAATAGAAAACGTTCTGTAAATGATTTCATATCATAATCCTATGAAACTAACTTTTTGACATCCAAAATAGACGCAACCGTTTTATCTCAAAATATAACTTTTATGTGTTAAATTTTTAGTTAACAAAATACAAATGAAATTTACGAACAGCACTGGAATAGAATAACAGGCATTAGTATAAAAGCAGCATAATTTAGTGGCCGATAAAGTTAGGTGTTCATAAATTATGAAGAGAACACCATAGAGTAGTACCTGTCGGAGTATTTACCTGGTTCTACTAGAAGGCTCTTCTATCAGGCACGTGAATTTGCTAAGAACTATTCCTATAAATACTGTTGGACTACAAATCAAAAAATTTTCTTACGCAAAGATGAATCAACCTTGGAGCGGATCGCAATAAAGTCTGAAGAAGATCTCATCAATTTAAACAAACAAGATTGACTAGAAACAATTTGTCCAAAAACTGTGTCTTTCGTTCTATTGGTATTTCACTCTGATATACAGCACCGCATGATTTGCTCGTATGTAAAGGATAAGGATTTTCACCTTCAGACACACTTAAGAATCCCATTATTTTATTTTTATATCATACTGCACTCGTTCTCATTTCTGTTTGCTTGTAAACTTTATTTTGTAGTTAAGAAGATGTTACATCTCATTTTCGAATTACACATGACTCACGCACTAATACACAAACACGTAAATTCACACATACACTGTACATACTATTCTAAAATCTTTCATTCATATTATAATAAATACATTGAGGCATACTTACAGACATACAAACATGCACGCATACATACAAATAAAAACATTTGCCACACATACAACGAAAGTGACCTATTCTACATATGTGATTATGATGTACCTTTGAGCGGTGATAGTACTGGGGGGCGGGTGTCTTTCGTTCTTTTGTTTATTATACAGTTAAAGTACAAATCATACTTCAATGATTGATGACATAAATACAGTGGCAGAAGAGCTTGAGACATTCAAGGCTCCTCCGTCTATCCTTTGCTCAACGGAAAAATGTGTGGACTATTTGTCAACAATAAATAATCGGTTTACGATCTTTCACTTAAATATTAGAAGTATAAATAAAAACTTCGATGAATTGCATGCAATGCTCAACAAGTCATTGGAATGCGATATCACAGTTTTATCAGAGTGCTGGCTATCTACCGCACTTTATATACCCGATCTTGATGGCTATTATTCTTACAGTACAAGAAATCTTATAAATCAGAATGACGGTGTAGTTGTTTATGTGAAGAGAGAATTGGGTCACTTGATTACTATCGAACCTCATAATATTAAAGAGTTTAGCTGTTTAATATGCAAAATAGGCAACGACATTGCTATAGTGAGTTTATATAGATCTCCCTCCTTTAAATATATAGACAATTTCTTGAACGGACTAGATAGTATTATCTCATCATTGGCCTCTTCTAAAACTATTTGTATTGTGGGTGACATTAATATAGATATAAAGCCGAATAACGCTGATAAAAGATCACTTGAATACCAAAACTTTTTGATGTCGCACGGCATGGTCCCAACACATTTCTACATCACTCGGGAAAAAAAATGTCTGGACCATGTTATACTTAAAACTCATCTTGCGTCTGTGACTTTTGTATTAGAAAGTTACATAACTGATCACCGCCCAACGGTTTTGTCCCTGTCACTTAGAAATCCCATTAAATCATCCGCAATTTATCGCCATAAAATTAATTTCACTGCTATACGCGAAGAAATAGAGAGTGAGGATTTTTTTCCTGTACTTTATTCTTCTGACGTAAACTCTGCTACAGAATATTTGATAACACATTTATCGAAAATAGTAAAGAAGCATACCACCTTTTATAAAATACCGCGTAGAAAAGTTAACATTAAGCCATGGATAACACAAGGTTTAATACGATGTATTAGAAATCGGGATAAAATGCACAAGAAACACAGGGCCGATCCCACAAATATTACTCTTAAAATTACCTATATTAGGTACCGTAATTTTCTAAATAATTTATTAAAAAAACTTAAACATAACTACGAACGAACTCTGCTCATAAATTCCAAAAATAATATCCGGGCCACTTGGGACGCCATTAGGACAATTACGTATTCTAAAAAAAAGGTTTCTTCTGCCTCACAACTGTTGAAAATAGACGACGAACCTCTGCGTTCGGCAAATGCAGTTAATAGGTATTTTACCAATATAGGTAAACAACTAGCTAAATCAATTCAGGAAACACCTATCAATCCACAAACACCTGTATCAAGTAATAACTTACTTGATGACACTAAACTAAGGGATTCTATGGTTCTTCTGGACGCAGATTACTCGGAAATCGAATCCATTATAAAAAAGCTTCGTAGGGATTGTGCTGTTGGAGTGGACGGCGTTCCGTCATCTATTCTACAAGACTCGTGCGAGACTCTTGTGCCGCTCATCACGCACATTTGTAATTTGTCATTTGCTACAGGAGTGTTCCCCAACATATTAAAAAAGGCCATTGTACACCCGATTTTCAAGAGTGGGGATGCTAATATTGTCAGTAACTATAGGCCTATATCAGTTTTGCCCGCTGTGTCAAAGGTATTGGAGAGAGTCATTAATAATCGCTTAATCAACTACTTAAATTCTAAAAGCATCATCTCTGCAAATCAGTTTGGATTCAGGCGGAATATTTCCGCCGAAGATGCCGTCTTGTCTTTTGTGACCGGAGTGGCCGATTTTATGGACAAGAGTCAGAAGTGTTTGGGCATTTTTATGGATCTCTCCAAGGCCTTTGATACGGTTTCAATACCCATTCTGGTAGCGAAATTGGAAAAGGTAGGCATACGAGGGACAGTCCTACAACTGCTGACTGACTACCTCGGCAACAGAACTCAGTCAGTTAAAATTGAAAACTGCATTAGTCAGGAGGAGCGTATAAGCTACGGAGTCCCGCAGGGTAGTATCCTAGGCCCAACCTTGTTCACGATTTATATTAATGACCTTTGTAAGTTATCTTCACCTCACTGCAGGGTTCTAGCCTATGCGGACGATACCGCTCTTCTCATTGATGGATCGAACTGGGATGAGTTACAGATTTATGCGGAAGCCGCTCTTTCTAAGGCTACGTCTTGGTTGCGGCAAAATTTACTAACCTTAAATCTGGACAAAACATGCTACATGACCTTCGCCCACGACACAAGTATGGCCCCGTCCCTAGAAAATTACACGCTAAAAGCTCATTCTTGTAATGAGCCATTCTCTGGCTGCAACTGTAAACTGATCACCAGAGTAACACAGGTTAAATATCTCGGTGTTTATATCGATGAATCTCTAAAATGGAAGTACCATATTAATGTGTTAGAAAAAAGAGTTAGGAAACTCATCTACATTTTTAGACTCCTCCGAAATTCTGCAGATATTAACACTCTCAAATTAACTTACTACGCTCTGGTTCAGTCAATCTTATCATACTGTATAACATCATGGGGCGGTGCAGCCAAAACAAACTTATTGCCTTTGGAGAGAGCTCAAAGAGCCGTATTGAAAGTGATGTCCAGAAAGTCTTTTCGGTACCCCACAAATCAAATTTACAAAGATTTAACAGTCCTTACAGTCCGTCAATTATTCGTCCAGCAAGTGATTCTTAAAAAACATACTAAGTTATCTTATGACCCAAGCATATACACTGCTAAACGTCGCTCAGATAGGGTGTGTCCCATAATTAGACACAAAACTAAATTTGCAAAACGACACTACTCAGTCATTAGTTGCTACCTATATAATAAAATCAATAAAATTATACACATCTATCCGCTAAATTACTATCAGTGCAAATTAAAATTAAACATATGGCTTCAAAAATTAACTTATGAGACTACAGAGGAACTACTGCAACCAATATCGTAATAATTACCTGATAATAAGAATGTTGTTTCAGCCTTAGTCCCCGTGTATAATTAATTCAATTGATAAAAATCATAATTAGTAGTTAGATGACGCTAGATTTCAGCTCATTAAATGATATAAAACTTGTCTGCTAGTCTCCACGAATTACATAAATCCGTTATGGATGCATGATACATAAAACATGGGTCACGAATACATAGAATACATAAAACTAACTAAACACTTGCTGTAATCACAATCACACACGAACACTTCTATACCACATAACAAGCACTCAACACTCACACTTCCACTCTTATCTATTATTTTTTATATTCTCTTTTTATATTTTTATTTTTTTCCCTCGTCTGGTCCTCTTTTAAATAGGTATCTACCTAGTTTGAGGACGCAGAAAAAACAAATCCAGTACAAATTGACATTGGTTGCGATGGCTGCAACGGCGCTGTTTGTGGTTATCCTTATCCTACCTGTAACACAGTGTCAACTAGCATGGGAATGGCAGGGGTTAATCGAACGGCTTTGGCGGCTAAACGTGGAATGTCATATTGGATATAAGTGTTAAAATGTTTAAGTCAATAAAGATTACTTACTTAGTATAAAGTGAAGTTTATTTTTTTTAGACGTATCCAAATGCTGTCATCTAAAAATATCCGGTCGTTAGTTAAGACGTTCCAAGATTAAAATTGGATAATGGTGGCAACCCTGTTTAGGGAGACTTCCTTTATTCGAAGGCGAGAACAAATTGAATCTCATTAACAGTTCCGTGCTAATCTTATCTAATTCTGTCCTGTTAGCTTTGTTTACTTGGCTTTCAGGCTGATTTTTTAAAACAACGTAATGTAGAAGGAAAAATTTGCAAAACGAAGGACTCAATTGATACTATAGATTAAAGTGCACGTGAGATGTATGAATAAACTCAGAATTTTAGGCTCAATAGCTACGAACATAATTGTAAAGTTGATATAAAATGGTTAATTTTACATGCATTTTCTGCAATAGCTAAACTTACTTAATTCTTAAAGCTATACAGAAGCCCAAAAATACAGACAATAAAAATGGTCAAATCCTATAAAAGAGTCTAATAAACTTTGACCATGTTAATTCCAAAAGAAATTTATAATCGACATTCTAAATGGGTAAATCTTATTTATTCTCAAACATAACTGTCCTGCGTACATGATAAACAAAACAAGAAAAAAGATAACGTAGAACAAATTCCAGCATTATCTTCTTCAATAACTTGAGACAATGGTGTTTTGTGCTGAGCATTGAAGCTTACGGATGATGTTATAGCTGTTTGCATTGGTACAGTAGACGCAATGAAGCGTAAGGAGGACAGATAAGGTTACCGGTAAATTTAATAACAAAAGCATTTAGCGGTAGCAAAATGTATCTTTAAGCACGCAAGCACTTTCCCACACTCGTTTACTTTCTCATACATCTTTTATTGAATACCTGCCACAGAAAACTGCTCTAGTAGCACGGTAAAAATTATAGCATTAAAAAAATTCAATTCCTTGAGCAGATTTATTAAACTACATAAAAACTGTTTGCGTTATTATTTCAGTTAAAGATAAAAAACAACATAGTCTTGCAATTAATTATATTATGTTGATAAAGTGAATGTTATTTTTTAAACTTATTGAACAACCCATCCATTTTATCAAAATACTGAAAGATTCAGAACTCTGAAACACTTGTTCTATTTGTTCTCATTGCATTCACAAAAAAACATTCCGAGCATTCCTAAACAGGTACAGTTGTATCAATGAATCACGACACTCAGTAAAAAATAAAAGCTCCATTTTCCCAAGTACAGTCTCTTAATGAAAAAATCCATTTAGGAATGTCTGATTAAAATACGTTCCACAACTAGGGGCAGGTCGTGGGACAAGATTGGTTTCGGGAGTTCTTTATTTTTTCACTTGGCCTCAGTTGTAATTGATGTCGCAGTAAATATTTTTTTTAATTTTAAGTAAATTTTGCAATAATTCAATGTTTCTATTATGTTACAACTTATTTGTCTATAATCCATGCAAAGTTAATGCAGATAAAGTTTTATTATTACTGCGACTGTAGATTTAAGGATATTAAAAAATAAACCGTAAAATTATTTTATTACATTATTTATATCATTAAGTAAACAAAGGTAAAACTACACCTCAAACATAAACTTTTAAGTCAAATATCTTAACATAAATAGCATCTGGCCCATCCTTAATTATTTTTATTATATTTTGAACGCTCTCCTATTCCCAAGATACTTAGCCCACTGCTATCGTATAAACGAGAAATAGAGCATCTTTGCATTAGAGTGCACGCCATTAAAACCACATGTGCTAGACGTCACCTCAGCATGTCTCTTTAACACCATTTCCCAAACTTATTCTTACTTTTAACGTTATACTGCATTGCAAAAATATAATAGGACTTCATGATTTTTGAGAATAATTATGTATTTAGAATGAATGAGCAGCAAAACGTTCGTTGTATTGCTTTCTGTTCATAAATTATAAGTATTCTGAAAAAAGGAATATACCAGATAAATGAATATATGTACCGAGATCCATGCTGAAATATTCTTTAATAATTTAGATGTATATTATTTAGAATACTTTTTTTTTGGATTTTAATGCCGCAGAAGTGGCGCAAGGAGAATTCCAGCTAAATATGTACCTATTTAACTTATGTTGACCTGGGATTGCCAAGAGCTTTAGTAAGCTTTTTGTTAAAACCAATATACAAAGCGGCTTTGACAGAATCTTTAAAAGATTGGCTAGGCAGAGAGAACATTGTAGATGGTGAAGGTAGACGCTGACGCGTCATAAGGTGGGCACCTATATCCTACATTCTGGATCCAAGACAAGTCCCAGCCACCAACATAGTGTTCCCCTCTGTACCACACAGCGGACCCAGCGCCCGCACGGGGATTCCATTACATGTTGAGAATATTGACTCTGTTTAATTACAGAAACATGTTCTGTTATAGGTGGAGCCGTAGCCATAAATATAAAGAGCCCTATAATAATATTTATCTAATCGTTAGTAGCAACACAGTTTCGCAAACCCACGGCACAGTACGTGGTTGTTTGTTTATCTACACACTCTTAAAAAGGAAACAGTTACACAAACATCAGAAATGTAGTGAATAGATTGATGATATTTATAAAATAGTTAATTGTTTTGTACCAATTGTCGGAGATTAACTCACTTAATAATCACGTAATGAATTAAGCATTCTTTCCATTTATCAATAATTCAACTGTAACTGAATTTATATATTAAGACAGACGATGTCATACTTTCCTAATTTATGGACGTTTTCACAAAACACAGAGCTTGTGGTTTATTTATTATATAGTAGATTTGAGAGTACTGGAACATCCTTCCGAGGGCTTACCCGGGGCTCCCAAGCATAGGCTGTTGGGCGTTACGTGACGCTTTTTAGTCACTAGGAGTCCGGCATTGCATCCAATATGGATTTTCCCTCACGTTAAAAAAAAGAAAGAAAGTAGATTTGAGATGCGTGTTTTATATTTTCAGCTCATAAATATTCTCGAATCTTACTTTAATGTCACATCAAAAGCTCAACTAATAAAAATAAAACACAATATCAATTTGATGTCAATATAAAGTTCCAGAAATTTGAGCCACGTTGATTAAAATTATGATCAGCTGCCTATTTTCATTATGCGAAGAGAATGTAATTTTTCATTTCGTTGTAATGAATTCCGTAAGCGACCCAATTGCGTCATGGTAAATAAATACCACCATTTATTATAGAGGTTTACAATATAATTCAAACTTTTTATTAAAATTATCAATGAATGCACAGTAGAAGCAGTGAATTTGGTCTAAGATAATAGTGAGTATGTTTCATGTGTTTGAATTTCAAAAATCTTTTTGTAAGAGAGCTTATTATGTCAAAACGATATTATTTACGTTTTAAATATTTCTTAAAAAAATAAATACGAACGCTGTTGAGCCTCGAGAAAAAAATCTCTTATAGTATAAAAACCTATCACAACTGTCACTCAAATTTCAATAAATTTACGACAAACTTGGTGCTTGTACAAATGAATAATTAGAAGTTTGAGAAGCGGTGTCGTGTCGGTGATAATTTGTTTGCACCGCGGTGTTGGAACTACGTCTTGTTTATACGACGATCGGTATTATTTATACAGCGGGATCAAGTCAGAGATTTATACAAGTGCTACGTTTTTATATGTTTCATTTATCATGTAATTAAGATTTCAAGATGCAAAGGAAACATACTTTAAGCGCAACATAAGTAGGATTTACTACCTATTTTTGTAGCACTGGGAACAGGACTAAGTAGGTTTAAATAAAAGTTTTTATTACAAATGTATCTATTCTATATAATAAACTAGCTGACCCGCGCAACTTCGTTTGCGTCACATAATAGAGTGTAGGTATATCACCCGTTCCAGTCGCATTTTTGAATTCATTTGTTACAAAAAATGTGATAAATGAAGAACCGCTCGACCGATTTTGTGCAAACTTCACATAAACCATCTACTAAATAGTCCGAACAAAGCCTAAACATTTGGTTTGGATAGGTGATTCCATTCTTGAGTTATAAAATTACAACGAAAAGTGGCATTGATTTTTATATATATAGATATAATAATACGTGGGGTCATTGATATTCAATATTTGAGCCTCGACCTAAAACACCGACTTAAAAGTTTATGCATTCAAATTGTTTAGTCGAGAATCGCTGCCATATTATCAATACTGTTATTGATAGAAAAGAATAAAGCTGTTATAATTTCTGATTGCACTTTCAAATACATTCTTGTAATAAATAAATAAAAAGCATACAGTATAAGGTACTTCAAAGGGGGTCTTAGAGTTCTTACAGGGTCGGCAGAGCAAGAGGTAGCGCCTCTGGTGTTGCAAACGTCCATTGGCGTTTTGCCCGTGACCACTTTGCATCAGGTGAGCCGTATGCTTGTCTGCCTCCCCAGTGATTTTAAAAAAAGTAATTGAAAATATCAGTAAATTTAAGAATATTTTCACAAAGGCTAGGGGAGGTAGGGGAGACATGGGCAGTTGGGAGACATGGGCACCCCTCTTTTATTCTGATTTGATCATAGATTTATATTTTTTTCTTGATTTGGTAGTTTACTTTACCAATTGGCAACGCTGTTCATTATATCATTTCTGTCAGTTGTCAAACACAAACACGTTTGAAGGTTATGCGCTAGTAAAAGTAAATATTTTGTTGTGGTTTCGGGTCGTTATAAAGAGAAAACTAATGAAAGGTATGTGTATTTTTTATTATTTATCTATTGTATATTTACTAATCTATTAATTAAACTGAAATTCAAGCCTAAATACGTAGATTCAAAAAAATACCGGTAATCTATGTCGAAAATGTATGCAGAGGGAGTAATGGGCATTTGAACGTGCGGGTGGTTTGGGCATGCCCAATGGTCCCTCCTATTATGTTCAGTATAGGATTTTTAACTATTGGTTTAATTTTATTTACAGAAAGATGCCATTTAATTGCAAAAAGAAAGGTTTGAGACGGGAAATTCCTAAAGATTTAATATTAAGAGCCATAGAAGAGGTATCAAAAGGATCAAAAATAAAAACAATAGCTGATAAACATGAAATCCCTAGATCAAGTTTTTTTTCTTTTATTGAGTTTTTAATAGTCAATTTGTTAACTAATTTTTGAATTCCATTATGAATATAAAGTGATTTATAGGCCGTGCCCAAGCCTCCCACAGGGTATGTCCAAGCCTCCCTACCATAGGGAGCATTGGGCACTTTTGACTTAGTTTATAAAATATCTCGTAATGTTGAGATTGATTGTAATTTTTAAGAAAGCTCTTGAATTATATCTAGCCAAATGTGTGGTGCAATAAGAATTAGCAATAAAAGTTGATTATCTATAAAACCTGATTTTTTATGCAATAAATAGTGAAAAAGTGCCCATCCCTCCCCTACCTCCCCTACTAAACACGTTTTTGTGTTAATTCTTTATTTATTCAGATTAAGGAACAGAATAAATAATATATTTTTTTGGAATCAAGGTCTGTTAGTCTGTCCCATTTGTTTTGCACCGTTTGAATGAATTTGAATATTTTTTTTAATAAGCAGGGAATTACAATTTTAAAGTGGTTCAAATTTTTTATCATTTTAAACCCAGATAATAATATAATATTGTTACATAAAATCAAGTTTTCGATGATTCTGTTACTTCAGAAGGTCATTTAGTAATCACTACATAATATGATACAAGAAGAGACAAAGCGAGCTCATTTTAAATACCTACACACATATTCTCCGAAACAAACATTTTCGGACCACAGAAATATTTGTTCAGGCAGGGGATTCGAACTTCAAACTTCAGCACGGTAGTACTCACTTTACACTGCGCCAACTAGGCTAATAGTTAGCAAAAAAAAATTTGAACTAATACCTAATATTACCTAACATTGTAGGTAGGTACTATAAACTATATAAAAGTAACATGAAAAGTTCTATATTTAGAACATAAACACGAGAAAATTGCTTTCACGAGACATCAAAGGATCTCAATAAAACTCACTTATTTGAACAGTTGCTGAGGCAGACACATCTGCTTCTAATAAAATATACAGAAATAAACATTTCTCATCTATCATTTTATATTCATGTCCCTCGGAGTTCTTATGTAATGGATTGAGATTCGATTACCTATTATAGGTGTTTACAATCTGATAGTAGGTACTACTTTTATATGTACTACTATCTGACCCGCGCAACTTCGTTTGCACCACATAAGAGAGAGTTTTACCTGTTCCCGTCGCATTTACTCCCGTCGCGTTGCGTTTACTCCCGTAGCGTCTCGTCGTTAATATTCAATACTTCGTGAGAGAGAGAGAGAGAGAGAGAGAAAGGTTTCTCGTCGCGCGTATTCCCGTCGCATTATTTTTAAGAACAATTTCGTTTACGAAAGAGGTATCCCGTGGCATTATTGTAGAAAAAAATTGATTGCCATTAAAATGGTTATTGTGCACCAACCCAAAGAAGAGACACATGCTATCGCGCATTTTTTTTAGAACTTTTTTAAGGGAAACAATTTTGTATTGTAGTACATATATTTTACATAACTATAAATATTTACGCAGCTCACGCAACGAAGCTCTCAAGAGGTATAACTGTTCCCCCGTTTTTGAAACATTTACTATTACTGCTCCGCTCCTATTCGTTGTAGCGTGATGCTACACTCTACAATTACGTAGCTTTCTATTGGTGAAAGAATTTTTAAAATCGGTTTAGTAGAACCCGAGATTACCCCTTACAATTTAACAAACACACAAACTTTACTTCTTTATAATATTAGTATAGATATAGACTAATGTACTACTAAGGTGGCAGAAAACACGGTGATGGTCAAGGTGATCAATTTACACATGGGTGATCAATGATCACCCATGTGTAAATTGATCACCTTGACCATCACCGTGTTTTCATCACCAGACAAAAATATGATCACTGATCATATTTTTGTCTGCCACCTTAGTAGAATAAATTAAATGAAATGAATTCTGTTGCCACCCGCGATGCTTACACTGCCGGTAAAATGGTTAATGACTTCAACCATGAACACGTACAACCAAATGATCAATTGTGAGCATAAATTTTACGTTTACATGTAAAATTAATGTTTTAAATGTTCATAACAAATGACCGATATACTAACTTACTTTCTTAACATAAAATAATCTACTATAGTAATACTAAGAAAATAAGTTCGAACGTAGCCTCATCATCCAATTTCCTGTTAAAATCTAAAGCTACAGAATCGATTATAAGTTATATTCTGCTGTAAAAAGTTCTAGAAGATGATTTCATTTTTGTTATTTTATAATCTGTCTATGCTAGTCAAACCTGTCAGTTGCTAGTTTTGAATAAAATAGCAGCTCAAGAATAGACCCCTAAAAATAAAATCAGACACCAAGAAAACAATAAGAAAATAAGTTAAAACGGTTTTGCGTTCCTATTGCATAAATCTTAAAGCTGTCTCTAATTGAAAATTCTCTTTGCGTAATGTCGCCTTATTTTACCCTTTAAAATAAAATAACGGCTTGAAAGCGAAACATGTAAATTTTATCGTATCCGGGCGGCCGTGCTGAAATAGGCACGGATTTTTTGTCATCTAAGGTAGGTAAGAAGGAAACTTGGCTCGTATTTTCAGCTGAAACTTCTCCACTGCAATGCTCGTTGAAAATACTTGTGTGACTTACGGAACGAGTTATAAAAGAATGGCGCATTGTATAGATCGCCAAGGACCTAACAAATCATTTCATATGTTCTGACCAAGAATTCGGGCGACCAGCGTAAAAGTTATTAGACCGTATAGGCTGCGGGAAAAATCCTCCACATGTGAAATGTTAACGTTTCCTGGACAGTGTTCATACATATTATATTGTACAAACTTGAATTTACAATGCAGGAAGGCGAACAATGTTTTAAAATGTATGTTATTTGTTCAAATTACTCTACATTATGTTATGTAGATCATTTACGCTTAGAGGTTTTGAAATTTGACGTTGCAACATTTGTAATTTTTGTGCCTGTCTCGTGTAATAACAACTCAATTCGCACTTTTGGCCTACTTTGATCATAATGGCGTGTTATTCAAACAGTTATTCAGAAGTCACGTTTTCTATATTATTTCAATTTATCTTATAAATAGGCTTCCTACCATTTCATGGTATTTGATCGTTCAATTTTTCGATTGTATCTTAATTGAATAACATCAAAGAATTTCCTCGGAATTGAAAACTTAATTATAAAGAAAGTTGGGTCTATTTAAAACCTTTGAGCTCAAACATAAAGAAACCCTAACTCTCAACCTGTCTCACAGTCACCGTTTTCTCATTTCTGTCAGTGTATTTCGAGAAATATAAACTGTTATTATTGATCTTGTGTTATTGTTTGTTAGTTGCAAATTATTGCAAACTTATTTTGACAGTGTCGAAAACAAAAGTCTTAAACACTACTTCGATAGTATTCGAGATATAGTACTATTTCTAATACGTTTTGTTATAATATAAAGATATTTTCGATTTAATATGCTAAAGAATGTACATCGATTAACAACTCCTTACACGATTCCTCAAATCTCAGTTCTTTCTTACTCTCTTCTCTGTGTTTACTTAAATCACTAGACTTTGTGAATAGCGAGACTTAAAAAGTATTTTTTTAATCTTGTACAACGCTTTATCTCTATTTGCGATGTTTCAAAAATAGGTAATGTGTAGCTGTATCATCTCTTAAACAAAACCTGTAACAACTACAATGTAAATAGACTATTGTGAACTCAGCAATGCCATTTACTGAATGCAAAAACTACTGTTGTAGTAAATCGTGCTTTATTTTAAAGGCATAAAGTTCAAAATGTTTATCAGAAAGCAATACGATTCGCTCATTTTGTGGGTAGGGGTTTGCCTTTCACTTCGCTATTTTATTGTTATGCGGATTTAGGTAGACATTATGGAAACTCAATACTGGTTCTAGTGCGAGGATAGCACGATTACCGCAGTTCATGTACTGTTAATTCTCATGAATGAGAGAATTGGCAATAAATTGCAGCGCACATTCAACTGTTAACTATAGAATTATTTTGTAGATTATCCAATAATTTGTGGTACCTAGATCAAATACAAAGATAAAAAGAGAAGGAAACTTTAATACAAGGGTTTGTGCCAAATCGTCCAGCCCGAGAGGTAAGTGCGGTACGGTCAAATACACACCTAATATAAATGAGGAGAGATCTGATTCTTCAGTGGTTTGGGATAACTGATTGATTGTAATAAGAAAGACGTTGTTCGTAAAATGACGCGAACTGCGTCAAAAGTATAATAACGGAGACTAGACTGAATTTCGGCAGTAATTTGATAATATTTCATACCTACATAATTAGGCATGTGAAATAATTTTACCTTAACATAATTACCAGAAGTTTACATAAGCTGAAACGATGATAAACACAGCTTCAGTTGTAGTGCAGCATTATAAATAGATTAGTTAAACAATGACTCTGTAGAACGCGTAGAGTCAACAATAACGACGATATGTATAGAGAATGTTATTAAATCCCATAGCAGACTCACAATATCCGCGTGGCTTACAACGATAAAGCAACCGTGCTGAAATTACTAACGTTATAAACTAATCCAATAAACCAATAATACGCTGAAGCTGTATAACATTAAGTAAACTATAACTTCAGGTTGTGTAGTTAAGTGATAAAATAGCAATAGGATCACCATTAATTTTAAATCAATCAAAAATCAAATCAGCCTTTGACCGTAGTAGAATTAGAACGCTGCTATCATAGTAGAACACTCTGCTATGGCAGTTCACTATTTATATGGCATTAAACATTAGAGGTATAATAGGTGAAACGTTCGCATATAATTTTACTTGTACTGTACCTTCTTACTTATATCAATTTTCAATCTCAACTGTTTCTATCCGATGGTGGTATATTACCATTTTTTTATTTATGTGAGTAAAATGTTTTTTATTTTGTTTTGTAGTTAATGTATCGAAAAACCGAATAAGAAAATATATTTCCTTGCTCTAGGAACACAAATTTTTGCGGAACGTAGATACTATATTATGTTTAGGACTTCAGAAACATGCAATGGAAAATAAATAAAAAACTATCATAAAATTTTTAATCAAAACGTTTCTAAATAAGCAATTTTATGATAGATCTAATAATATAGAATTAAGTGACGTGTGACGCCCTTTATGTAATCGGAGTCGTATATTTGATGTGGCAATAACAGAAACAATAATGTTTGCATTACATTAATGGACTCATCAAACAATACCGGAAACATTATGACTGGATCAAATTGAATTGTCAATATTATTTTAGTATCAGTATACTCATAAAATATTTTTAAGTGTGTCGAGTAAATTAAACTCGTATTCATATTGTTAGGGTTCCGTACCCAAAGGGACCATATTACTGTTCCTCTGTCTGTCTGTCATTGTAGATCTCATGAACGTGACAGTTAGATATGCGAAATTTTCAGAGATGATGTATTTCCATTGCCGCTATGACAACAAATACTAAAATTATACAAAAAATAAAACTGTCATATAACAAAGAGATTATTACCGATTTTTGATTGAATGTGATGAGATGATGAAAATGATTGAATCCTTCGATATGGAAATATTCTATATCGACGAACCTAGTATTTTAGATACAAAAGAAACATAGGTAGGCATAGGCAAATGGAAAATGATTCTTTATTGAGTGACTATTTAAACCTTGCCATTTTTAGATGAAATATTAGCCCCTAATTGTTTTGACCGAGATAAAACGCAAAAGCTTTTTATAGCATATCCGTGAAGACCCAGATCAAGTGAAACATTTGATGTTTGGCCTTTGCGCGTAATACACGAGCACGCACGTTTATAGATCAAGGGAACAGATTAATTCAAACAAGCCCAAAAGTTTGCCAGATGCCTCCAAAAAAACTCGACCGTAATTTTGGTAGGTACCTAGATGATGCCGCTTCGCTCGCATGGAATTTGTTCCTGTTCTCGCATTCCATCGGAACCTATTCCAAGTCCAGAAAGCAGCCTCTGTGTTGTTCTAGACTATAATCTATAACTCTTTCATTCAAACATATTCACAAACTTTCACATTTATTATATTAGTAGGATAGCATGTTATACAGCCACAATACATTGATATCTCTCCAACGATCACATGAAACATTGTCGGTTACTCAACAGACACATATGTTATGTGCTCAGATTTCAATCATCAAGGGGTAATTTGATGCACTAGCAACTGTAAAGGACGTTTTCAATGTTGTTTATACAGCTGGCGTTTAGAAATCAGTTCAAGCCTGTCTATTGATAACATATTTTATGAACAGATAATCATGTACGAGTAAATATCGAAATTCGAAGCAACCCTGCAAAAGTCGTATCGCATGCTCAAGTCTTAACAAAATAAAAGTTGAAATCGGATCTACATAATGTTGTGGCGGAAAAAAATGCTGTTTCATGATAAATCTTTTTTCAAACTTTTCTTTATTGAACACTAAGTTGAGTGAAATTTTGGGTACATAAATGTGTGGCGTACAGGCTTAGTGCGGTAGGCGTAAAGATCGCAAGTCGACAGGGTAAATTGGATCCCTTGGGATTTTCTGACGCCTTCGCGCAAACACTCCGTGCTTTACCGCCAACATCATTCACGTGTGTGCGTCAAATATTAAAAAGTTTTTGGCGATGTTATTTAAGATACTTCTTGGGTAGACAAGCATGTATAAAAGCTTTGCCTGGTATTTGCAAGTATTTATTTGGCAGATTCCTGACAGGCAAACATTATTTTTACTATGCAAAATAAGAATTCGTGTCTTCCAAAATAATCGAATGAATCTTACTGACAATATCTTATTCAAAGGTTCTACGTAAGATAGAGCAGGTAGTGCAGTAATTGGGATGCCTCCCGCAGGGCACCCACTGCAAGCTGTTACCGTGGGGCCTTATTGCTTTGAATGGCTAACATCTCAAACATGTTGGTTAGTTTTTGTGTCATACTTGGAACAGAATGAACGGATCAGTGACAAGCAAAAAAAAAGGTAAACAAATAATAAAGCAGTGCACTGCTTGGATTACAGTAGGGGTATTTTGAAATGAAACAAGCACCAAAATAATCTGATTGTCTAAAGAAGATATTTAGGTAGTAAGAGTGAATTAAAATATGTGTAAATATTAAATTGTGGTTTAACTGAAATACATAATAGTCAAAATCATAATCATAAAGTCAATAAAATAGAATTTAAGTAGGCACTAAAATGTCGGAAGATACCACGTGAAGACTGTAGATTTGATTTGATACATAGTCGTATGTTGTCTAAAATGGATAATTTTACTTACTTGTCTACACTTTTCCATCCATAAAACTAAAGAATAATATCAGTTTTACTATTTCGTTTGAATGTTTTCAAACCATATAAAGACTAAATCAGAATCGTAGTTTGATAACATCAGAAAATTGTGTCGATCGATAGTAAGATGGTAGATGCGAATGTGCTCGCTTTTCCGAGTTATTTGCGTTCATACAGAGTTAAAGAGTCATGAAAACGCTGTGCTCGTTGACGGAAATCTATATAAAAATATATTTGTTATTCGTTTGATGTACTGGAAAGTGGAATAAAGCTTGAAGTCGTACGTGACTGCGTTTGTCTCACAGATCTTTACCGTTTTATGCTTTCCTCTTGTTATGATAGCTGCTATTGACAGCAACGTTTCATTTTTATACGGCCAATGAAAAATCAGAGAGAAGGGTCTATTGATATGTGTATTTATATTCATGTAGGTATGTTGCACTTACTGCATAAATTACTCAACCAATTTTACAAAAGAAATCGAAGCGTCTTCATTGAATGTAGCACTCTTTACGGCAAATGTGATTTATCTAATATATAAAATTCTCGTGTCACAGTTTTCGTTGCCATACTCCTCCGAAACGGCTTGACCGATTCTCATGAAATTTTGTGAGCATAGTGAGTAGGTCTGAGAATCGGCCAACATCTATTTTTCATACCCCTGTGACCGGGAATAACATTCCACGCGGGCGGAGCCGCGGGCATCAGCTAGTAAAGTATAAAAATTAGATTTCTTTATAGGATTTAGTGCCTGAAAATGTATCTTACGCGTAAAGGTACTATACTTAACAGATATTATAGTAAAAACTTATAACAGATCACATAAACCTACCAAACTAGTACATAGGTACGTACACTTTGATAAATCCATCATTATAAGTGGGTTCACTACGGTACCTCACTTACTAGGTCGAGCCTCTACTTCATAAACGAAACTACACGCCACAGATGTTACGCCACCGCACCGAAATATTCACATTACATTTAATTTACTTAAGATTTCATGTCAGCAATGTATAACAGTGACCTTGATTTTAAATTTATTCTGCATTCTGACGTCATAATCTCGCGGCTTCGCTCTGATTTTCATTAAACGGCGAGCGGCTGACAGCTTCACTTTTGCAAATTAAAGGTCAAATGTCGCACGTTTTTCCGTAGCATAAAACTTTATGACAAAAGTATTTTCAGAAAGAAAAAGATAAAAGTTATTTCAGACAGCATTGCATAAGACTTACCAAAAAGTAACCAGATTGGTTTGATTGCAAACAATTATCAAATACTGCGTACAATTTGTTAACATACAACAGAATTGTAATTTGTAATTCGCTCAATGTTGTAATTTTTGGAGTGTAACGATTTCCATATCCTAGGTACGCCAGACATTAAGTGAATATGGAAACATTAATATGGAATTGAAGACAACTCAGTCAATACAGTACTCTAGCAGTCATGCACTGTAAAGATAGTCACACATAATACGTCCCTTATAAGTATAGTAACTGTGACTGCGAAGCCTTCGTTATATCACAACACAAAAGTAAGAAATGACAGGCTCTCTAATGCACGAGTGGTTCCAACTGCTGGTAATGACTACCCAAAAAGAAATATAATACGGAACTCAAGAATAGACAATATACGTTATTTACGGTCAAATCTTCGCGTTTGCGCTGTAACATAACATTCAAAAACACACGATGTTAGATGAATTTTGAAAAATAATGCTATAACATTGAATACCCTCATTTATGTAATTGAATATAAGGAAAGAAAAAATTTTCATCATTCGTTTTTTAAAATCTAAAGACTTAAAACAGTGGAAGCGAAATAAAATCTGAAGTGAACTACTTCCCCAAAGAACAACGAACGTTTCAACTTTTCAGCTCAATCCTCTTGTTTTATTTAAAGAAAGAAGCCTTTCCTTTTTTATACGAACTGTAAGTTCCAACTGAAACTGGAATTTCACAGAATATTTTTGTTATTTACGTCACAGTAAGTAACTTATCTGTTGAAACCAGCTGCTTTCCTTTTCAGCGAACAATACTTTGTAATCTGCTTAAACTATTAACAAATACCTACCTACTTATAAAAGTGATCCTACAAGGGCTGTTTTTTTTTTCCTTTGAGGTTTGGACCCTAAAAAACTGTCTAAACAAAGAATATGTATGACTGAGCCTGTTGTTCAATTGTAAATAATAATCTTTCTGCTTAAAAGAATCAGATCTAACTAAATTAGGTGAATGATACGGACACAGATAGAATCCTGATGAAATTTTCTACTGGGTAAGGATTGATTCGAATATAGAACATAGTTGTGGTCTTCATATCACGCGGATGATCAGGGTGAATATGACTATCAAAAATTAGTTTTGACTTTTAAATAAAATAAATTAAATTAAATATTGTTGGACATTCTCACACAACATCATCTAGCCCAAACTAAGCTATAAGCTTGTGCTATGAGATCTAGATAACTAATAGACATACTTATGTATTTCTAAATACATACATATTAATAAAAAATAAATAATCTTTATTTCAGGTATACACCCATAAACACAAATTAATAAATTAAAAATAGATAAACACGTTAAATTCACACTATAGGTCATACAAACTAATTAAATAATTTATAGACAACATTAAATCCAATCAATTAGAATCAAATAAGATAAAAACAATCAAATAAGTAGATACATGAAATTCAATACAATTAAATAAAGTGAAATCAATTAAAATCAAATAGGTACATAGAATTCAATACTATCAAATAAAATGCCATCAATATTATACATAGAAAACACCCAAACTCCGAAACAAACATTTAAAGTTTTAAAAATGCCTCATAGAAAAAACAATATGATAGACACAAAACTCTTGAAAGGAATGCATTCAGACACTAAGTACTTGTTTGAACTTCTAGCTTGTGTATGGCAAACTAAGCGCTAAGCAATTTCGCAGTTAGAAGACAGTATGTTTTAACGCAGAGTTTCTTCCTCAGTTAGATTTCAAGAGAATGAAAATAGTTTTAACTATATAGACGCAACAAAGTGTGAGTGTTTAATTGAAGCTGTTAACTCGGATACGATTTTTTTTTGGAAAACATATATATTTTTTTAGAATATTTTAGTATCTGACAATATTCTCAATGATCTCGTAGAACTAGAAACTTTTATCGAGTTGTTTGTGTGCCATATCAGAAAATAAAAATATATGTGACTTGCTCATTCATGAGTGATGATGATGATGATTCGAGAAGTTTATCAATATAAGCAGAAGCACTTACTTGGGCAACATACAATTCACTTAACCGAATGAAATCTGATAAGATCATTGCAGATACCGATGTATGTATGACGCATGATCAATCAGAATGGAACAATAGCTGTGTGAGCTTATACATATCTACTGCTATCTTTCCATTTTATTATAGTTACTGGAATCGGCTCTATTCCCTGCCTTTTACACGCGTAGCTCTCAAACGGTGTTACCGATCCGGGAACTTGTTGTCAGGAGAGTTTGTTTTTATACAAGAGTCACTTTTACACTCAATACATAAGTTTCAATCAATAGTTTTGAAGTTAGAAAGTCTTTTTTAAAGTACTATTTACATATATCTAATAATATCTATAGAATACTGTTACATGAATTTTGCAGGTAACATTATTTGGAATAAGGAAACTCATTATTCGTACAAACACTATGTCTCTACATTAAGGAATCTGTCTTATAAAGAATACTGCTCTAAAATTATCAAAATTATTTAGGAAGGTATAAATGGTAAGTAGGTTGTCAATGTTATCATAGTAAGTCTCAGTATTTACTTATCCCATAAATTACGGTGAACTGGTACATGTTGAACCTAGGCAAAACGTCAATATCTAAGAAAGTTTCATAAATAGCCAAAGAATTATTCATTGGCGATCAAAAGGCTGTGATAACAGTATTTCGACATAAAATTGCTTGTAGAAATTGTATTCAACAGTAAATAAACCCGTGATCGTTCGATTTTTATCAAAGGTCGAGAAAGCAAAGCCCAAGGCCTTTGTGAAGTAAACTAAGTCAGTACGCCATGTAACGACCTTTTACCGGCTATCGACACACCCGCTGAGTCTATGCTAACGATAAAAGAGTCATGTTATGGATAAGCAATGAATACTGAAATAAAAAACCCTTGTTTAAATATTGTTCCTTATACAAAAACGGCCTATTATAGTAGGGATTATTTTTTAAAATAATCCCTACTAATATTATAAATGCGAAAGTAACTCTGTCTATCTGTTACGCTTTCACGTCTAAACGGCTGGAGCGATTGAGATGAAATTTGGTATAAGGATAGTTCGAGGCCCTGGGAAGGACATAGGCTACTTTTTAACCGACTGCGCAAAAGGAGGGTTATGATTTTACGTAATAACGACTTTACGCAGTCGAAGCCGCGAGGAACAGCTAGTATACTTATATAAGTACTTGGCTTCATTGAACTGTGTGGTTCTATTGGAAGCTTTCTTACACGACGAAATTACTTGAAAAGCCTACTTAATAGTTGTGATAGTTTAGCTCATTAGTTTTTTTTATTGTAGTAAAACTGTACTGTTAATTTTTCTAAAGAATAATTAAGAACTTATAAAAATCATTAATATTTACTTTATTATTAGAATTGGATAGTAACGTTACCATCGCAGAAGCTGTTAAATATTTTTTGTTGATTTTATACCTGAAACAAATAAACAAGTAACTTTAATTATTGTCAATACATACAAGACAGCAAGAAAATATATTTTGTAAAAAGTACTTCTACAATTAGCTCAGACAGCGCTGATTTTCGAACATTATTGATGACTAGCTGACTCGCGCAACTTGGTTTGCGCCACATAAGAGAGAGTATTACCTGCTCCCGTCGCATTTACACCCGTCGCGTTGCGATTACTCCCTTAGCGTCTCGTCGTTAATATTCAATACTACGTGAGAGAGAGAGAGAGAGAGAGAAAGGTTTCTCGTCGCGTGTATTCCCGTCGCATTATTTTTAAGAACAATTTCGTTTATGAAAGAGGTATATCCCGTGGCATTATTATAGAAAAAAAAATAATTGCTACTAAATTGGTTATTGTGCACCAACCCAAAGATAGACACATGCTATCGCGCAATTTTTTTACAACTTTTTTTAGAGAAACAATTTTGTAGTAGGTACATTTTTTTTTTTTTTATACTACTTATGTGGCAGACAAGCTTACGGCCCACCGGAAGGTTGGTAACCGTAGCCTATAGACGTTTGCAACACCAGAGGCGCTACACACGCGCTGCCGACCCGGGCGCAGGTTGTGACGACCCACAGTTGAAATTTTTCAAGCCGCCCATAAGGCCTTCAACTTGGCTTAACGACTGTCATTTTACTGACAACCGGGACCAACGGCTTAACGTGCCTTCCGAAGCACGGAAACGCTCGTAAATAAATGTCACAAAGTGGTCCACGTGGTGGTCACCCATCCATATCCGGCCATAGTAAATGTTGCTTACTGCAGTGATCGTTTACAGAACACTGAGTCCGCGGGGCCACGAGCGCTTCAAAAACTTTTACATAACTATAAATATTTACGCAGCACACGCAACAATGCTCTCAAAAGGAATAACTTTTACCCCGTTTTTGAAACATTTACTATTACTGCTCCGCTCCTATTCGTTGTAGCGTGATGCTATATAGCCTATGACACTTCACAATAACGTAGCTTTCTATTGGTGATAGAATTTTTAAAATCGGTGCAGTAGATCCCGAGATTACCCCTTACAATTTAACAAATATAAAAACACACAAACTTTACTTCTTTATAATATTAGTATAGATAGTAAAATGCTACTGAATAAAACTTACGATGAAGCCAAGATGCCACTTCACTCAATTTATCACAATCAATCAGTGAAATCAAACAACTGTCTGAGATTCATAACAACCATAGAAATGAGATATTTATATTATAATGCACTGATGCCAACTAAGATGACAGAGGGCAGTCAATAACCTTACTGATTATGATATAAAAAGGGTAGTGCTTGAATATTATGGTAATAAACTTAAGTAGCGCAATCTAAAAAGTCCACATAATTTGTATATTAGTAGTACAAGTAAACGGTATTTGTTCATAATCACAGTTATTTAAAAAACAAACATGATAGTAATTAATTAAACGAGGAGTTCTGGTAATCTACATTCATTCAAATCACGTTCACCTTCTCGCTGACCTCTATTTGAACCAGTTTCAATTTGGTCGAGTATTCCAAAAAAATACTATTGCAATTTTTGGGGGAATCATGTCAAAAAGGTAATAGACGATTTAAAATCATAAAAACCAGCCAAATGCAAGTTAGACTCGAATAGGAGGATCCCTACCAAAAACCGGCAAAATATCACGTTTAATGTATGGTGGCCACCCTTAAATATTGGTTTGATCAATGATACAAGTAATATATTATGAGTTTAAAGAACGTTAACACATTTTTATTGTATTGTATTGTAAATTTTTCTTCATAGGTATATTTATTGAGTGATCTCAATTTTAGCTTTACTGTATTTTTCTAAAGATACTTACTCTTTTGCTATGGTTGTCAGTTTTAAGCTGTAACTACACATATGTTTTATTATTCTCGTGTATAACGACCAAAACATGAAAAAGTTTAATGTATTTTTTATATCACTAATTAGCTGGCAATATTCGGCTTATTGGTGGAAATTGGTCACAGCAGTCTATGAAAGTAAAAATTTAATATACGAGTATATCTCAATTGTTCTTGAAAACATGTGGTATAAAAGACTTTATTTTGAAAGTGAAATTGAAATAAAAGGCTCAATTAAACAATAAAGCTATTCAAGTGACTCAATAACCAATTGAAAGTGATATTATGCGATCCATATAACCACCCACTATCACTTTCAATTGCTTTGTCAAATAATACTTTAGCCAACACACAAATTAGCACACAATAGGTGACAGAAAGGCTTTAAAAAGTTGACACATAAAAATCTGGCTTTACATGGTTCCACATGTTCATGGGACATAAAAATATAATATGTGCAATTAGTACTTTAAAGGAAACTCCAATTAACAGTACATTGTGAGTCAAGTATCCCGCATGGCATCGGTGTGGTCCAAAGGTACTGCGCCATCTGGCGGTAGATCGTCGACCTCTTAATACCGGTTTAGTGAAGAGACTCGATGCAGTCTGCACCGGCGCTCTTAGCATCTTACTAACGCCGCGATATGTGCACGCTCTGATTCTATTGTTTACATGAGCGTGGTATTTACTACGTTACAGTTCAGATGTTTTATCTCATCTGTGTCACCTACTAAAGCCACTAACGTTTCCAGTGGCTTACGATCTTGATATTTGATCAATACTTGTTTGTGTTCCATCTTTGGAACACCGCAGGTGTTTTTGTCTTTTTACTACTAAAACGATTTTCCATCACAATGAGTACGACTTCCGACTCATCAATTGGAACATTGCACTTTGAAACTGGTTATATCCAAATTTCAACGAACAACCTCGATATGCTCTACTACGCTTAAGAACAGTAATTATGTCTTCATTAAAAGACCATGCTTTGCCTTGTAGAGGAATATTATTGTTTATATCTTTAAAATCAGTTCAATGGAGTAACTTAGATTATTTGATGTTTGAACATCCTGATTTTGAAACTAGATCTTGTTTTTGCATTTTATTATATAGAATGCAAACATAATTACAACAAAAAATGAGGGATGGTTATCGCGAGCTGACTTGCGGTAGAAAGTGTTTTTGAGTATGACTATCAAAGAAAGACTCCATGACCACAGATGTGTTTGAAAGCTTGCTAGTCTGCTCGACTTGAAACAGACCTGTAACAAATAATATATATGTATGTGTTACACACATAAATATATATTATTTGTTACATATTATACTATAACTACGTTATGCATTAAAAAAATGGATCTAGATTCTATTATGAGAGAACTAATATAAAGTAGTATCTGAGAGATTATTAGCGATTTAATAATCAAATAAACAAATAGTGCAATTAGGTATTTCATTGGATTAGATTTGTAAATGTAACCATGACGAATCTTCGTCCTCAAATTTTATAGATGAAGAGGAACTAAACAAAGGCCTTGGAAGTATTCATTAGTTGGTGTTGAATGGTAGTCATGTTTAGCGACGCGTGATCGTTCCACAGACTTGATCCCAGCTATTTCCACTCCGGTGTTACAACATCACTTATCAAAAACGATTTTCATTACGTGACTCATGTTATATCATGATATGACAAAGACTATATAAGTGACCAGTAAGAAACAATTTTTTTTTAATTTCTACTTAGAAAATATTGAGACATAATCAAGCTGAGATCACATCCATAAAGTACAGTATAAATCAGAGATAAAATGAAAGGAAGGACAAACGCCTTGCCTCCAATTGGTTTCCCACGATACAACGTGCGTGGGCTCACATTATTTTGTCTCTTTTCAGGACTTATTTTCATATGTGTATGAGAGAGACAGTGGATTCTTATTTCGACATGTTGCAACTAGAAAGATAAGCGTCCTGGAAGAACAGGTTTCTGATCAATCGAAAATAGGGCCAAGGGGAGTAGTACTTTAAAGCCTCTTAGCAATAAGTAATACCGTTTTAAGATAAACAACCTTAAGCTGAGGATGACACAAAGCAAGTTGACAAAACTGATACAAATCATTGCCCAAAGTGTTTTGTTAACTCCAACTGCTATTGACATTCCCAAAACTTTAGCGTAATTCGAACTCAAATTTGAACAGATGAAGTAACTTAAAGGTAGATGCTTTATATTCAATTCGTTACACAGTACAAACACTCGACAAGATGTAACCTGAATAATGTTTTTCTAATAACTTAGATTCAATAGAAACAATTATATACATAACACCTATGAATCAAAGACAAATTACAGAGCAAATTTAAACATCGATACTTTTACTCTTTTCAATAGTCACTTATCTATGAAGTTCTGCTTCAATGGTTTTCTCAAATGATGTAATTTGGATCACGTTTTCTAAACGAGCTAACCAAGCATAGAAAGGAACATGAATAGATGTACCTACCGTTGAATAATGGTTATCAATACATTTAACATTCATAGCTAGGGGCCATTTCTATAGCAGGTAAAGCATCCCTCGTCAAATGAAATGTTGCTACAAACCACACGTGCGCACACATGAAATAAATCACTTCTTGCGAGAAATGTCGTAGTGTAGACGGAGTATTATTGCAACAAAGAATAATTATGAATGAAGGAAAAAAAATGCTCACAACCAGTTGCATTTCTCCCAAATAGAAGATCTCTTCGGCTTTCAGCGGGCGCTTTTGCAAAGTATCGTTAAAAATTTGCAATACTTTCTATATTTTTTAAATTTTACTTTCCATTGCTATAACAAAAGTTTTAACAGAATTGGAAATTATGTTTCTTCCATTTTACGAGTGACTGAATAAATTCATTGCCTAGATAGTTTAACACCTGTATAAAATTTGGTTTCACATGGGGCACATTTTGAACAGTACAATTCATTTATGGGCATCAGTAATGCCTAATGCATGTTGAAGAGACGTTTATTCAACATGCATAATTCCTACCCGATACCACTGAGTCATCCTTTCTTGGGTTTACAAAACCAGTTCTAAAACATACATAATATCGCATTGACCTGCTCTCTCGCAACTGTATTCATCTATACGTATAATAAAACTGTAACAGGATGACGATTGTAAACAGTTTTTTTTTTCAAGGGATGCAAGGATACTGATGCTAATTAGGCGATTTATTCATAATATTATAAGAGTGGCCATATTACGTATACTTGCTACAATTAAAGTACAAGAAGAAGAAGAAAACAATATAGGTGTGATTTTTACTACAACTCCACATAATAAAAACCTTTCTTTTTAATGATGACCTGACTGAACCGCCAAATCAGTAGAATTATTGACGGTTCAGTGGGATTATTAGTAAAAAAAATATATGAAAAAATAGGTTGCTGAGAAAACTGCAAGTGCGGATACAGTCTTACGGAGACCGCCCGAATCAATGGGAAAATAATATATTTAGAAAAATATTTTTAAAATATTCCACGTATAATAGGAGGACAGTAAGAAAAAGGATTCCGAACTCCGGATCAAAGGCACTGAATGCTATTAGGACTAACACTTACGTGATAATTGCAGAGAATTGACTCTCGGGAAAGTTTATCAAAACTTATTTTGATAAACTTTCCCGAGCATTTTGCGCTGACGAAGTTGCGGGCATCAGTGGTAGATAATAAATACACTAGTGAGTGTGCAATTTATGTGGATATCTTTAGAAGCTGCAAGATGTGCGTTTGTGTGGGTTTAATACGTTGTAACCTGTTCAATGTGTTTGAATGAAGAGTGGCACAGGAGGTAAGCTACTTTCTACCGGTCACTCTAAGAGCAGCCCACGTGACCGTTGTTTACAGAATACGACAGCACAATATAGACAGTACCCATACATTTTGTTTAATACCTACCAACTTGGTTGCATTGACAGCTTTGCATTTATACTTGCAATTCTTGTAAGTACTTAGTTGCTACCTGTTGCGCTGTAATATATATATCGTTTGTCATTGTGTTATATTAGAAAGTTACTTTACGAGCAAGGTTATTTTGCATATTAAGCACGATTTGCTGTAAAAGTATTTTGAATACTAAATAAGTAATGCAATACTTTTTCACTTTATATTCTGCAAAAATTAAACTCTTGAAAGGCTGCATTTAGCTATTCATATATTATTATCAAAATCAGTAATGGTAATATTGCTTGCGTAAAGTGGCGATTTTGATAAATATCCTTAGGGGTACCACATCGGAAAGGTTGATGTCATTTCATTATGTTCTTGTGCTGAATAGATTACATGTTATTTTAATTTAGGTATTTATTTAATTTGAAGTATATCACCGCTGGGTACCTATAAGCTAGCATACCTTTAAATAACATAGAAAAAACATGTAATGTAAGAACTCTAAAAGAAATTGATAACATTTAAAAAAACGCTATTACGGGTACATTCGTAAGTAAATAAGTTATTTCCTGCGACGGTTATCCCTTGGATTTAGGTCGTAACAAGATTTGAACACATTCAACGCAGCTTGCCCTTTTGGACCTCTATTTGAACAAAAGGAACGCGCCGTCAAATTGTCCCCTTTTTGACACATTAGATTTTCTTCCCTCATTTCTCATGCGTAACAATGGCGTTTTGTTTGGATTTCATCGATACTATAGTTTTAAAAATCGTAGTTTTTTGTGTAACAGTCGCTATCGCGTAAAATCGTAACCCTGCTTTGCGCAGTCGGTTGAAAAGTAGCCTATGTCCTTCCCAGGGCCTCGAACTATCCCTATACCAAATTTTATCTCAATCGCTTCAGCCGTTTTGGCGTGAAAGCGTAACAGAAAGACAGAGTTACTTTCGCATTTATATTATTAGTAGGGATTAGATAGATCTCTATTTTATATATTTCAAAGCTTTAGATATTTTTTTTCCTCTATGTTAAGTGAAACAACAATAATATACCCGTAAATTAATTTAGAAGATAATGAATGCTAGTTTTAAGATCAGCTATACACATTCAATTTTCGTTAGCCGTAAGATATGAGTACCTACTTACTTATAAATATTGCTTTAATTTTCTTGCGTATGCTCCGTGTGTGTTTTCGGCAGACTTTTACGATGATTTGAATACATACTATTACAATATGTACGTTGTATTCAAATCGTTGACAACTAAAGACAGCTGTGTGTGTTGAAAACCAGTGCCTGGTATTCGTACTCGGTATTATGCTGAACGGGCTCCTATTTTGGTGCAACGGCGGGATAATTATAATCTAGCTAATATTTTTTTTAACTTTGTCAGTGTTGTTGCATTTAAAATAAAGAGATTTTTCTTTCTTTTCTTTCTTCCTTTCTTTCTTCTGTGTACGCGCGCCGTTATGCGAAGTTTCGCTTCTACGTAGTTCTTCCTTGTACTTTGATATCACCATTAATATTATGTGTATTTTGATCCTGTTGACCGCTCTCGACCCCGACTGGGAGGGGTCACGGGACGACATTATTTATTATGACCAATATTGTTGGACTGAAAACACGATTGTATGTAAAACAGATTTCTAATAAACATTTTGTAAAGACTTTATTGACGTTGTTTAATAATCGGTTATTTTTCGTTATTCAGACATCTTATGTTTTTCTTGACATATTAATATGTAATGTTTGAGCTATTAATTATTAGTAATGGTTTTTTCTCATCGAAGGGCGGGAGACAAATTCTGTAATTTCTCAGTGCTCCTCCTTTCCTGGTTCAAACTTTGTCACTTGTTGAAATTTGAAAGAGATCTGATTGTACATTCGTCCAACCATGGAACTGGCCACAATATTTCCAGAAAAGATGTATTATGCCTTTCTAAAGGTATGCAAATACAATCACTTTTAGCAAAAATTTTAAACATTTGCTTGCGGCTTTAATGGTGGTTTTAGAACCTATATATAGTTTGTTCGTAAATAATTAACAAGTTTAATTATATTGACATTGCAACGTGAGTTAATTAGTTGCGTGCAAAACCACAATATCAATTAGGTATTTATTGATAGCTAAACCACACCATAACAACTGAAGTTTTAAGTAAGGAATATAGGTAGATGTAATATTTATGTGTTTTTTCCCTTTAGATACGGTGTGTTTATTTAAATGTTGTTTATAGGTAAGTAATTACTACATTATTCCTTTGAAATATAATAATTGAAATGGCAGATAATGTGTTCATCCATCGCTTAATTTACATTCTATGCACATCAACTTAATAGCCATTTCGTGTTTAGCATGTTTTACAATAGTTTGACTCCCATTGACATGGTCCTTTTCTGCTCTTAACTCAAGTCGAGCGCGTATTGGAACTGCAGGTTGATCTAAAAAACCTCAAAAAGACATCTGTGTGTTGGACCAATATGTCCCCATCCCCGGTTACCTTATTAATGTTAGATGATACCCAAAAAGCTAAGAGAACTTTATACATTTACATTCAGTGCAAATGTCAGTGATAATTTCTTTGTCAACCTATTTTAGAAAATATAGATTCATTACAGAAATACATATAGGTGGCTCATATAATTTAATAATTTATGGCCAGTGTCCATTTAATAGGTCGTGAACTAACAATGCCAATTTTACAAAACAATAAAATTTTACTTTCACTTTCATGCTGAACTGATGTGTTTTATCTTTTCATGTCATATTTTAACACGAAAGCATTTACACAAAATTCTATTATGAAATAGTCGAGAGATTACGTTTTTATTAGCACCAAACGTATAACATAGTAAAGAACTAAAACTCTATCAAAAGTATGCCATACGGGACATTAAACTACAGCTTGACAAACAATATTCAATAAATATTTTTTCCTTATCTCACAAATGGTTTATATCGTGCTGTGATCCCACGCGTAATGCTTCCCCTGAGATACAATAATGTGTCACCCGCCTATAATTTATTGCAATATTAATTCTAGGGGACCCAGAATAATAGCCGATATCTTTCACTTTTAATTAAATTTATTGTCTATACTATTATTTTAACAATAAGGGTAATTTACAGGCGTAAAATTCACACCAAATTACACAAGGGTGAATTTTAAATAATACTACTTGTAATTGTATTTTATGATGCATTGCTTCAGTTTATTGAGATATTTGAATGTCGTTCGGTTAGGTTAGGTTGATAGAGTTATTTGAATATCTTTAGATCTTTAGTATAAGTTAGTATAACACAATAATGACTTGAACTAGCTTTAACATATTTTGGTATTTTGATTCTAGAAATGACAAATTCGTTAAATGTCGGTATTCAGTATTGTTTTTAAGGCAGGTTTACTCGTATTAAGTTGTTAAGTAGCTAATTAAAGTGCTAGTTAGCTAAAGTAGGTAAGTATAACTTAATTTTAAGTAAGTGTTTACACGTGAATTGGCATTAAATTAAAAAGAAGCCATGAGATCGTTCTCACCCGACTAACCCTCTCTAACACGTTTATTGTGAAAGTCGTGTAAATTTATTGTGTCAATCCGATTGACGTTGTCATTTTTATTTTATTTTTCCATGTGACCTAGTGACGTAGGTAGTTTAATGCGATAGAGTCACAGACTACAGACAAAGTCTCGCCATAAGCCCCTCTGCAATCTATTTTATAGAGAGGGGCTAAAAGTGGAGCCATGTTTTAGAGCCATGCAACAAATAATTAAAATTTTAGAAAATGCAATGCAATGCATGATTTAATTGGTGTTACAATAAAGAATAACTAACGAAACTCCGGTGTGTAACCTTTTACATAATTCCATTGAATTGAATTAGTGAATTTTTTTACTAGCACTGAAACATTTCTGCCGGTGTCAGATTCATTGATTTGTTAGCAATTGTAAGCTGTCGCTAGAGGCACACTACAATGGTACGTGGATATTTGAGTCCTTTCTGTAAAATGAAGCAATGTCTGTTCAAAATCTCTCTCTGTAAGAGAAAAAGAGAGAGACAGAGACTATCTTGTTACTTTGCAAATAACACTGAGTTTACAAAAATTACAAAAAGAAACATTGGATTTAATAATTTTGGATAAAATTTTATTCCACAGATGTGTATATTAGTATAAAAGTTAACTGTACTAAATCGAAGAAGGAAAACTGGAATATACCTACTAATATTAACACATAAATACTTTTAATTTAACTCATGCTATTTGTGGAAGCCTAATTATGGCTCTGTTCCAAGTAGGTATTTTAACATTGCTGATAATTTTACTTCAATATTGTAATGCTACTTGAAATTTAATTACGATACATCCAAATGAATTATGTTATAGGTTTTGTTCAGGGTGTTCCTTAGTGTTGCGATAGAGGCTTTCTTCCGCGCACGCCAAGATTGTGGAATAATCTCCCTGCCTCGGTTCTCCCAATCGTCTGTATGGGGTTCTTCAAAAGGGGTCTAGTCTAGAATGTTTTTGAAGGGTCGGCAGCGCGAGTGTTGCGCATTTGGTCTTGCAAGCGTCAATAGGCGACCATGCCCAACGGTAATAAAAATGGGAGCCGTAGTCTGGCACCTCAGTGGTATTAAAAAATAGATTTTTAAAAATAAATCCACAGCATAGGTACAAACTACATAAACCATTAATAAACTATGATTCTTTGCAACTAGTACTAAATAGAATTATTATATTATCTGTGGTACTAGTATGCTAAAAATTTCAATCGAAACAATACACCACATAATATTTTTAACTCTAAATCTTAGAAAAGAGACGATAATAGCGAAATTTTGAAAAAAAAACCTTACAACAACTTTGCTAAGGATCGTTTTAATTGAAAACAAACGTGTTATTCACACGACAAATAATGGGGGGGGGGGGTAATTCTAATCCCCTAAATCAAAATGTACAAGTACTCATAAAAAAATGTGTTAACTGAAACAAAGACAACTTGATTTAGACTAGATTACATGCAACCCCCATTTAAATCTAGTTCGACTAAGCTATAGCCGAGTTATAAATAGATTTACCTATCTGGATGTGCAACAAAATATTTAAGTCTAGCACAATCAACAGTGAGGGCTGTTAGCGGGCTTTCGATAGCTCGTAATCATAGCATACACATTCCCACGTTTCGGAATGACAGATTCTACGTACAGGGAACAATAGGAACGGCGCCGGAACGTACTGAACGTAATTGATTTGTAGTTTGTCTATCTGTGTTGGATTGACGTCGGCGGTAAAGTATTACTTACGTAAAAATTCTATCAATGACTAAGCCCACCCAGGATTGTTGCATTAAACGCATTATTTCTTTAAGACAAAAAAGCCTTACAATGTCAGCTGCAACTTGCGGAGAGTTAAAGAAAGAATGTGGGTTTTTCTGGCAATAATTATATACAACCATATTTCACATTGATATGTACAAAACAAGTTTTAAACTCTTTTATTATGATTAGGTACCTGATAGTCTAAGGTTTTTAAACTCTGTAAAACGCAGAGTTAAGGAACCATTCTGTTGAATAATATTGCGCTTCAACAACTAAATAGGCAATACCTTGTCATAACCAACATTTCAGCAATTTAACAAAATGACTAAACACATTATGTATCTATTTACAATTTCGCCAACACTCATACAACTATTTCAGATTCCTAAGTTCATAACCTAAAGTCGGCATGTTTTATTCAGTTTTAAATCCGTTCCGTTCCTCGATTCGATGTGATTGTATACTGAATAATGTCTTTTGATACGCTCCGCTTTATGAAGCTCTCGACTCCACTATTTTCTCGTTTACGATTTATTTACCTTGATATCGCAGAGTTGGTACTTCCATACCTATACCTGAAAATCTTTTTATTCTTTCAGGATATCGTGTTACTAATGAATATTAAAGTGCAACTGTTTACTTTGAGGGTTTCGATTGTGTTTTGATATTAAAGGAGCTTCATTTAATAAATACTTCACCCTCAACATTGATTTGAGCATTGGGTGTAGTTATCAACATAGCTTTACTTATTCTTTACCAAAAATACGAATATGTAACCCTATTAAAGGTTTTTAAAATAATGCCAGAACACGGCTCGCCATGTGGATTTTCAGAACGATAATGGTGGGAACATTGTGGGATACTATTTTTTATAAGCATTCAGACGTTCGACTTAGTACCCTAACAATGCGACACCGTGTATTGTGCTTATTAACCTGCAGTATATGATTTAGATTTCGTTGATCCTCTGAATTGACTATTGTAGTTGTACTTATTCTTCTTCTATCATTAAAGTTATTACGATCACAAAAGAAATAATAGCCATTACATTTCATCACTAATACAAATTACGGTACGTTTGGTGCTAGGTGCGGTCTATCACGGATATTATTTAGAGAATTTGAACTTTATTGCTCAGAAAATAAGAGACATCGTAAACAAAAACCAGTTAGAATGTAAAGTGCAACGTGTGGGTCACTTGTTCCGAGGTCGCTAACCAAATGTCAATCCGCCTGGATCCGTGTCATTGTCAGTGCGTTTGACAGAAAACTCAAATTTATCGATTGATTCTATTCTTAGTTCTAAGACCAAAGAAGTTCTTGATAGCTCTTGCCATATCCTGGCGGGTACCTGGACATAGAAAGAGCTTTCGAGAACTTTCGAGAACCTCTCCGAGTTACCCGAGACGCCAGACGATAGACAGTTAGGTTAAGGACCACAGATAACAGAGGGACCTTGTTATTTTAGTTCGCGTCCGGCATGACATCCGTGGGGTTATTCATTAAAAAAAGCTCCTTATTTTATTCTCAATAATATTCTCTTCTACGTGTATTAAATAATTCTGTTGGGATCACATAATGTCTCACTTAAAACGCTGATTTCATTTACAACAAGACAAGATGTGATGATCAAATCGCATCGTGTCTTGTTATAAAAATAATCTATCTGTAGAAAAAGATTCAATAATGTAGGTAAGTAAAGATAAGTCCACAGAATGGCATATATAGATTGTTAGTGAGGCCATATGGTCCAAAGTAACCAGTATACATGTCGCTGCCAAATTAGGAATTGTTTACGTTCAACGATATACTTTTCAAGTACGCCAACGCCTAATTAGGATTGCACACTATCGACAGTCAAACAAATAGATTTTGAAATACATATGTGAATCATTGTTCAACTTTCTAGCTAACGAACAAAGTGAGCTGCGTGACGTGATCGCTTTGTTGTAAATGTTGTAACTCATATCTCCAACTCATAAATCACGCCCTTAATGCACGCTGTCAAACTTCGTTCAATACTCATTAACGTAAAACAAAGATATAACTTAGTTTACGTTTAAGTACCTAATTGTGTTTTAAACAAAAGAGTTGAGATTTGTTGCATGAACATAACTTAATGTACTGATTATATTAACGTTATTCTATTGGGCTTTTGTGTTTAATCTACTTCTTCACGTCTTGTTGACGGCGCGGCGTCGGCCTGTTTTTCGGATTTCACATAGTGACCAATAAATACGGCGCTAATGACTCTAGAAATACAACTTATACTCGTATGCAATCTAGCCTTTAGAAAAGGCGCGATACAATTTCAGCTTTTGCAACAACTGATTCAACATCAGTATGACATGCACAAATGCACACATTCCGAAATACACTATTATGTTCCTATTTTATTACAGAATTTAATAAGGTGTTCGTATAATTCAATGCACGTGAGAAAATTAATAGCTAAAATGCCAGCTGACACACAACACTATTTGAAGTAAAAAATACAAATTACCTGATACGGAACCATACACTGAGCGTGGACCGATATGCAACTGTCCCGTTTTATTGCGCTTGCCTTACCATTTTCCTCCTTCAGTCCCTCAATGGTCTATGTGAGTGACATTTCGGGTATAGTATGGCAGGCGTAAATACGCCGTAATAACATCAATTTGGGCCTATGCATGCCTGCTTTCCTTTTGGGTTGAAACTCTGAGATCACGTAAGCTACAGAAGGGTGAACGCCACGTACGTAACCCAATTTCATACTGCACTGCAATATAAAGAAAGGCAGACACCGTAGATGTAAATCTTATCTGTCTTTAGCGCATCCAATAAAATTCAGTTACAAGAATTACAAAAAATATTATATTCGTCTTCAAAATCGTTCATTTCCAAGATTTTTTTAACCCCTACCATAAGTCCATGATGAATTTTCATCAATGATAGATTTTCCCTTACGTTAAAAAATAGAACCCCTACTATCAGTATACAGACAATTATTTGCTGTGTTTGCCCTGTGACAAACTTTGATAAACTTTAAACTCCCGGTTGTACCTACTTCATTACGAGTAGAATTTTCTTTTAAATCTTTAGTTAGTGCTGCCAAAATTTTTAAAATAAATGTTACCCTATCTTTACATAGGTATCTTTAGTTCCAAGGTTCAAGAGTTTTGACTGGCGAGTACCCAGTACTTTTATTAAATATATAGATGTGTGACTTGTACTTAGTAGGTACTTCAGCCTAATAATGACATGTAAAAAATTAAAAACGTAATCTATCACTTACACTAGGAGTATGACATCTTAATCAGAAAAATGCGACAGACGCCTCTCCATTTCGGGTTGAATACAACACCGAACAAAAATTCCAACTCATCCATCATGAATGTGTTTACTCCGAGTACAATAAAGGCTATCAATCAATAGAATGAAATGCAATATCGCGTTCAGTTGCCATAAAAAAAAATCAAATTGAAGTTCAGAGTTTTGCCGTCATTAGATAAATGTTCGATGCGAGGATAATGTGTGATCGTTGCGGACTGTCCGTCATTTTGAACAAATAAGCACAATTTACTTAATAACCACAGACGATTACGGTGGAAGGATATCTCATAGAGGCCAAAGACTTCTATCATAGTAGAATTATATATTCTATATTTAAAAATCTTTGATAGAGGCATGTAGGTTTTAAGTGTAATTTAATATTTCATAATAGTTTAAAAACAAAACATAGTTAGGTAAGTATAGGTAACAATTAGGGAATGCAATCCCGCAACATAATTGTAATCCCGGTATTTGCGGGACTGAGTGGTCTCAGTCCCGCGGGATCCCGGTATTTGCGGGATCCCGCATATTCCTGAAAGTAATTGAGAAAAGAATAGAAGTCTGTATCATACATGCATCTAGAACTGAAAAATAGTCAAGCCTTAATCCCCGAAGGGTAGGCAGAGGCAATTATTATATGCCCACATTTCACGTTTTAAGATTTCGTCCCACGTAATAGTTGGTGAGCTGTATTGCCGTGTTGAAATGGATAGGTGCAGGTTGTGACTGCTTGCTGGTAAAAATTTTCAAGCTGGGCCTTCAACTTGGCTTAACGACTGCCATTTTACCGCCAAAAGAGACCATTGGCTTAGCGTGGCCTCCAACGCACGGCAACGCTCAAATAAATGTCAACAAGTGGTCACCCATTTAAGGGCCAGCCATAGTAAATGTTACTTACTGCAGTAATCGTTTACAGAACACTGAGTCTGCGGGGCCACAAGGAAAAATAAATGATTCAATATTATTCATGTATTGAGATTATTAAAAAGATACATATCTATACTTATAATAAATCTGTAGAAGTGAAAATTCTGTACATTCAAAATATCAAAAAAATAAATAGCAGGGGGTGTTACTAGACCGACACCGAATCCAAAAATGTGATTAAAAAAATTTTTGTCTGTCTGTCTGTCTGTTTGTTGAGGCATCACGCAAAAACTACCGGTTCGATTACGATGAAACTTAGTATAATTATTCTTTAATAGCCTGGGCACCACACTGGGTACTTTTTATCCCGGAAAAGTATTATAGAATTCAAAGCAAACTTAATTTTGCGGTTCGATCCCTAGACCCAAAGTTATTATCAGTTATTGCTTAAACGGTTAATGGTATGCTGATGAAACTAAGCATGAGCGTTGTTTGTTACAATTTGAGAAAAGTAATTTTAACATTTTTGCAAATTCCACCTCCAAAGTTATAAAAAAGGAGGGTAAAGTTTGTATGGGACAACGTGATTCCTTGGTCCGATCTACTTAAAATGAACATAATTGATGGAAGACGTGTTTCGTATTTTATTGAAATTTATACTATAACGAGCTAAAAGGGAATGTAAAATATTTTGGGGCTGATTTTCTCCGGAGTTGAATTATCAATACTCCTTAAATACTCTTATTTTATACTTAAATTACTTTTTATTTTGACACATAATTTGTGAAAGCGTTGTCATTTATGTTATATGGTTTTACTTCAGACTTCAAAGAGATGATTTTACTACAAAGCCATAAAGTTAAATAAAAAGCGCTATTTTGGTATAATATTAACCAAATATGCTATACGGAAGTATTATTGCTAATTTATTCAAATTTTGTGTGACAAAAATACATTTGTGAAAATAAGAAGAAAATAAGAAGAAAATTCTAAGATGATAGCCAGAAAAAATGAAAGACCACGCTTCAGGTAGAATCCGCTGGTCAATAAAATAACACCACATGTTACCATCTACGCTCAATCCTTACGACAAAGATTGCCAGCAGACTGATAATGGAAGGCATGAACTTTATTCTACATATAGTGCTGACTGCATTCTGTCAGGAAACAGATTCAATAAGTCTTTGTAAAATACGGGAATGGCCTCTACGAAGACTACATTCGACAGGACTGAAAAGAGCCATTACAAGGAACATGAACGCTCAGCTAATGAAATTTATATTGTTATTACGTTACCAGGTGTTGGTTGGACCATCTGTATTAGGAGGACAAAGCCTACAGTAATTCGGTTTATTTAAACGTCGTAGGCTGGGTGGGACTACCTGAAGAAGGAACTAAGTTACGATGTCAATTGCTTAGAAGAGAAGTTGTGTAAAGTAGTAGTTTAGCCATTAAATTAAGAAATGTATTTAAATTTAATAAATAAATTTACTTGGCTCATATAATTATGCATTATGAATTTGTTAATCAGACATCGGTCTAACTGGGTATTATTATAAATGCAAATGTTTGTGAGTGTGGATGTTTGTTACTCTTTTACGCTGTAACGGCTGAACGGATCTGGCTGAAATTAGGTGCCTACAGAGATATGTTATAGTCTAGGAAAAAAATTCCACGCAGGCGAAGCTGCGGGCATCAGCTAGTCAATACATATAATAAAATCGTAACAGGTCGCTGTCTGTACATGAAAGATAAATGAAAAAAAATATTATAGGGGGGGGGGGGGGGCTTTATAAACGCAATATAACCCAAAACAATGATTTTTAGAATTTTTGTCTGTTTGTCTGTATGTCTATTTGTCTGTACGTTTGTGCACGCTAATCTCAGCAACCGCTTAACCGATTGCTATGCGGTTTTCTTTATTGTGTTAAGGTTAGCTCCGCTTAACATTTAGTGTTTATTTCATGTCAATCGGTTTATAAATAAAAATGTTATATCACTTTAAAGAATCATACATAGACTTATGAATCTAAAAGTGGGTAAATCTAAACTGGCGTGTTGGCTTAATCTTAAAAGAGCTTAATGATTAAGGCTAATTTAAAACAATTCAGTCTGAATCAGTCAGGACTGAATTGTTATAGAATAGACTTAATCTTTAAGCTCTTTTATGATTAAGCCAACAGGGCAGTTTCACACGCTGCTTGATGAGTCTGATGAAGAAGTACCTCTCCTTTCATACACCGTATGTGACGTAAACGAAGTTGCGGGCTCAGCTAGTAAGTAATAAAATACCTTATGAAAATTATCAGAAAGCGATAAAATGGGTAGTTTTAGCATTACTTTAAAAGTGCGCATAAAACATAGCATGTCAAAATTCTTGTTTGCCAAACAACTCCTAACTTTACATGTTAGATAGCCAGCAAGCAATGCATGAGATAATTATATACTTTTTTAACTGTTCATAGTACAAGAAAGTCAAATCCACCTGATTAAATTACTAAAATAAATAAGTACGTTATTAGGTTATATAATTATTACGTCTCAATTACAAAAATCTTTCTCGATTTTCGTGCTTCCGCTTACAGAACAACACATGGCGTTTACCTTTGCGCAATCCCTCTAATCCCGCGGGATCCCGCACGATCTACGTGCGGGACTGGTCCCGCAAAAATACTGCGGGATCCCGGTATCTCGGTATTGCATTCCCTAGTAACAATACATAGTTAGGTAAGTGACGTCTCTGTGTCACATAACTAACTATGCATTATCAGTTGCACTCTAAGGTTATGTAAAATAGCTCAATCAAAACCTCGTAAATGACTCGATTATATTGTTCTAGTTATGTTTTGTTTTCAATTTATATTCAAACAATGAGCCTTTTCTGTGAACTGGTATCTATTACATTGCCAAAAGAAGAATACATTCATTTGCAGTTACTTACAATTCTACATTAGTCAATCGTCCGCCTCATATATTTCCAATACAATGAATAAAACAAGGCCACATGTTGTGTTTATCAATCAAACACATTATCATTCAATTGTCTGAGAGACATTTATTGGTTGTGTAATATGACACCTGAATTCTCGTGAATAAGACAAAAGGGAGTAAATTCATTCTAACTCTATGTTGGAATACCTACTCTGCAATATTTTTACGTGAAATTTTTATTGTATTCTATTTTTGAAGTAAAACTTCTTTAGGCGCGACTAGGGGTAACTTAGTTTTTTTTTCTGACGGAAGTAACGCTTACAAAATTCGAATTAATGATATTAATATAACATTTGATGCCGTCAATGGAAAAGAAGTTCTACTTCATTCGCGCGTAAAGGTTACACGCACACACTTTTTTTTACTTTGCTGGAAGTTTTAGTTGTCTTGTCTTGCCACACATTTACTTTACCTTTCATTATTTTACTACTCATAATCCCGCTGGTTCAGTTTATTGTAAACAATTATCCCTGCGTTAAGAATTTTAAACTATGTTTTCTCTTGAGATAGGTGATCGTTTGTGGCATTCCAAAGCACGTTCCCGTGCTTTCGAAGGCTGTTGGTCCCGGATAACAATGCACAATGACTTGAAAACTATCAACTGAAGGCGGCCACAGCCGGTTCCTCTAAGTTCCTTCCCAACAAATAGGTTACGGTTGCTATTTTTAATCAGATTGGGCTGTATGCTCGAAACACCTTAGAAGTTTAAAAAAGAATGTAGGCACAAGGCCGCTAAGAACTGAACTCCCATTTCAAACGTGATTGAAATAGTACGTGTACTAATTGCCACACCTCAACGTATGTATACAATGTGTGCTACAATAATGTCCATGTCCATCACCACACTTAGATAACACATGAAAGTGTTTAATGTGTGGTATTGTGAAACACCTATTTGTGGCGGTGGATAATACCAAAAAAAGTTACGTTCGTGCTCTACTACCGCTATCTCTATTCAGTTGACGTTACGTTGCGCAAGCGCCGCTGTTGCTTTGTCCATCATTATATTTATATAAAAGTGGAATAAGTATATTTGCCTAATGTTAAAATGTGCAAGTGCCAATAAATCGGTCGATTTATAATGTGTAAAGCTTTTAAATAAATTACTTGAACTTATGGAGATAAACATCAATAATTATAATTATTGGACAAATCAAAAGTTTAGATAGGAGTATTGTAAAGTAGATGAAACCCACGGCTTCACCCATGACATACTTTGGTAAACCTTAGTTCTTAGAAAAAAAAATCCTTACTGTTTCTGTGCCTACATTAAAAAGCTTGCTTTATACACCAAAATTTTTAAAATTTCTAGGTCAAGGGTTTCGGCTGGACAATCTCTCATCTAATTTTGTTTATATAGTTAACATTATACTTAAGACATCAATTGGACGATTACAGCATTCCTTTAGAAGTATCTCAACTTTGTTAGGGATCCCGAGTACTCAACAACTGGACCAATTTAAAGGGTCGGTTTTTCGTTTCATCCTTTGCCAGCAACAAACTTAAAGCCCCCTCTTTACTTGAAAAACTAAAGCATTATTTATGACGATCTCACAAAGCGGTCAACCTTGTTAGGACCAGCCATAGCATAAAAGCCAAGAGGTAATGATTAATACAGTGTTCGTTAATAGGACACTGAGCGAGCCTGCTAGGCTACTAGTGCTTCATGACACTCACGAGATCAATATTGTGTTACAGTTTTAAATAGCATAATCCGTATGTTAGGAATATATCAAACCCTCAAAGAAGATCGCATTATGAGAATATTTACTACGTCTGTCATATAATATACATACAACATTACCGGTTAGCAATAAAAAGAACTATGAAGTTAGATACCCTAGAACAAAAAACTAGGAGTCACAATAGAATAAATTACAAAACATTAGCGAAGTTCCGTGTTACGACCATTTTCATGTAAATGTTCCATTCGCGTGCTCAGTCCAGTACACAGCAGCGATACAATTAGTCTCACACGAGCTGTGCGTGTTACACATAATTTACAGACTGTCGATTGCTGTAAACATATTCCCGTAATTCACAAAACTAATATACACATAGGGTTTTGGTGAATTTAGAATCTACACGATTTATAAATTGCGATAAAGGTAATGATGGAAAACTTGCATAAGAACTGTATGTATACTGTACTGTTTTGTATCACAGTATACAGTCCAAAAGTAAGGACTTGAAGAAAAAGAGTTGAAAGAAGAACTTCTCTCAGATATTAGAGAAGTATACTTCCTAGTAAAAAGGTTCGTCGTTCGTAAAAAGAATGCAAAATAAGTTTAAAGCTGTTGAAGAAATTAATACTAGTTTGAGCGGGAAACTGAAAGTTAAAATGTTGAATAGTTATCTTGAACAAGATTATGAATACCGTCTACCAATTTACGAAAGTAGAGGTAGTAAAAAGACATAAAAGTAGCAAAAAAATAACTTAAACGTTTACATACTATAAAGAACATATAAGAGGTTTGTAGGAAGTCACGATACCCTTCTTAGCAATAAATAAGAAATAAACTCAAAATGCGATTGTAAAGTAATCGTAAGTATTATGTAAATACATAAAGTATGTACAGGAGATGTAAATCGTATTCACTGAGTGTTAAATCAAATTCAATCTGCGAATTCAATTACAGTTGACAAAGAGCTCTAACTCTGCTCGCTTTGACTACACAAGTCTAAGTTGTAAGTCGTTCTACTCTGACTTTCACCTCAGATGACGTACATCTAACACGCAGTAAGTTGATTGCTTTACAATTTAGGCAGGTAGCGTATCGATTAGACTTGTATTATTCAACAAATACCCTTCAAATACTTTGGGAATTAGAAGTTTCGAGAGATTCCGCCTAATTTTAACGAGATTCAAAATTAATTTATTATAGGTTTCGTGACTGATCGATATCAAGTATGTTATGTAAAGCCTCGTACTAGCGAACTACTCAAGTTACTATCTTTTACTCGTTTATTGGACAGATTCAAAGCCTAGTAGAGTTGGTGATGCTGCGTCTGTTTGACAATAAATGACAATCGTTCATAAAATAAATAAATTGGGCTTTGATGGAATAATCCCTTACCAATACAATTTTATCATCGGACTAGGCACCAAGTTACAATGTGAACATAATAAGAATTGTAAACGTCTTTCGATCAAGTACAAAACCTACCATGAACAAATCTGTACGACACATAAAACTATACGATTACGTGAATGTCAAGGAGTGGTTATAAATTTTATAGCATTGTTCTATGAGCTGGTAAGTGATGGGGAACTATCGATTGTTTCGGTATCGTTTCCATTGTTGGCATAGTTGATCGTAAAATCAGTAAACTGTGGTAAGGTCTATGAAGTAAAACGCAATGACCAACCTATTGAATAGATAGATACGTACAAGTACTAAAAAGACAAGGAGAAAACAATCTGTTCTATTTCATGTAGTTTTATGATTTGAAATATGAATTCAGTTTCGATTGTTGGGTAGGTACCATTATATTCGCTTGTCAAATCTTATAATTTGAGAATTTCTGGAATCTATACTCAACATCGATAATAGTAAACAAACGAAAGGGTATAATATCGTTTATGTATTGTACGTGAATAGCAATACGTATGTAAACGAAAGTAACAAACTTGTAGTATTCCGTAAATGAATAAAATGGTAAATTTAGGATATCACATAATCTAGACCATACATCACCATAACGTGAGAACTAATAGGTACCTAAATACCAGGATTAATGGAACGTAAAGCTCCAAAGTGTACTCTCGATATAAAACCAGCAATAGAGCGCTTGGTTATGATGAGTCAAGCTTCTAACAATAGATTAAAACAGGAGCAATAGCTATTGATGTTCGTGAACTTCATTTAACCTCTTTAATGTCGCCATCAGTGCAATAAAAGTGCAAAATGGAGTTGTCTGCATGTACGTTCATGGTGATATGACATCTAGCGTATCTTTCACATGAAAAGCAGTCAAAGCCAAAATAGAAACCAGTCACCATGGTAATGGTAATAATGGAATAAGTTACTCTTCGTTTCATAATTCTAGGGAAATTACTGCTGTTTTCATGTATTGTTCTCCCGAAGTAGAAGTTAGTTAAGTACCTATGATCTGTGCTGGAAACCCTGGGACATCCTTACCATACCCGGGACACCCGGGCTTTGGCAGCTTGTAGGGCACCGTGTGATATAAGCCAGTAGGAGTCCGGCATAGCATTCATGATAACTTTTACACGTAAAAGAAGAACCTACTTACATAAAACATGTATAAATTCAAAATATCGTCAATAAAACCTTAACGTACGTTCCCGGGGTCCTTCTTTGCATATTTTAGTGTAAATTCTGAGGATCACACTGTCATTTAAGTGACACATGATTTTTAAAAAGTATACTAACAAAAATAGTTTTAAAAAAACAGGTTCAGATAACCAGGTTAATTTTTGGTCACGTAACAGGTTTCAAAAAGGTGCAAATAACAAATTTCCGTATCATTAATTTAAAATGTGTACTATACATACTAGCCGGCTTAATCATCTAATTAAGAATTCACAAATGTAATTAGCCTATTTACTTATACAAGTACCTAACTGTGTATTTGATAAACCAACTTATTTTATTATAAAAGTTAACGTTGAAGGCTTCTTTTATTCTATTTTGTAATTATTATTTATTTTTAACACACGAGTTTCGGAATTGGATTGGAAAATACTACTCGACAAACGCAAGGTAGGATATCCCCACCTAGGTAGACGGATGACCTAGATTTAATCGAAATCGGGTATGTGAGGGCAAAATTGGGATAGGCCTACGTTTGGCAATGTACGTACTACCACAGACTGCATTGATATTGATGAAATACGGCCTTACAATATGAAGAAATATTAAGGCTAGTGATGCATACAAATCACGCGTCATTAAACAAAGAAATATAACATTTTATAGCTTATTTTAGTTGTAACAAGTAAATACCTTTTCGAAAAAAACTTTTGACGATGGCAGTCACGTCAAAATATCTATTGCCAAAGAATAGTATACCACAATAGTATTAGATACAGTTAGGCAACGCCCTGCCTCTCACTAAGCGAGCTTCCTACCCCGCCACAGCTATCAAAAAGTTGTAGGGTGTTTAAGAGGATAGTAGATAGAGAAATGTCACTGCATTGTACGACGTATTAGTTCTTTGTTTCAAATTGTTTGAGTTGCCACAACGAACATGACTAAGTAAACATTCAAGAAATTATTTTATTTGTTGTTAGTTTATTTATCACGTATTTCTTAATGAATTATCATAAAATTAAATGACTCCTATTAGATATATATGCTGAAAAAAATGCGTTAAGTTTTAATGTTTTGTGCTCTTGTTTAACCTAAAAAAAGTGGTCACCTACACATACAAGCTTTGTGCAAACATAATCGTGTTTATGAGCGTAGGTGAAAGAATTGAAAACGAATCATTTATATGGAGTTTTCAACCTGTGACGATACATCAGATATCAATCTATTTACATTATGTTTGCATGTATTACAATATAATATATGTGCATTATGCGTAATATAATAGAACTATAATGTGTTTTGACATAGTGATTTGCTAAATGAAACATGAAACGTGAATTACGTTATGGTCTAAGTTGATCAATACAATACTCGTATTGAGTTGCGCAAGAGTGCTCCGCTAACGACAGAATGAAGCAAGAACTTACATTATATTCTATGCTAATATAAAAGTGGTGTCTATTTTGGAGATGAACAAGAAATTCTCGGGCGTGAATGTGAAGATCAATAACATTAATATATTTATTAATTTCTCTGATCTTAATATCATTACTTTATGGAACTTTTGAGGTTTAATGATCGCGTCGCACAAACGAAAATACACCTCGGGCTTTGAACTAAATAAAATATTTTTGAAGTCAGTACAATTATCACTATAGAAGTAAAGCAGTGCACTTATAGAAGTACCTAATAAGCTTCTCCCAATATCGTCTAACCCTTACTGCGACTTTGTCATTTGTCATCAGTCACCATCCGCATGACACTGGGTATCCTCTTATCTTATGTTTAAAAACTCATTGCTCGCCTGTTCTACAACAGATACACAATTTAAAAAAATAGATACGTGAGCAGTAAGTACTGGTACATAGTTTTGATGTGAGTCTGAACCAAGCTACCCGTCACATCACAAAAATGTGAATGTAATGTTCCATTAGCTTTATTTTTTAACATTTCTTTGGCGCTCTAGGCTTAGGCATTATAGAGACAATTATATTACGAAATCCATATTAGCTCTCCGAGACAAACGCGTTCACACGTTGATTTTACTTTCAAATTTGAAGAATATGCAGCTTTCAACAACCTTGCGAGGTTAATGTACATTTTGTTACGTGCCAGTTATAAAGTATTTCTTTTATTTCTAAAGCACTACGCTAACACTAGACGGACATATACTGAGGTTTTCTTTTTGATCTTAGCGTCCTCCCAGTTGCTTCCGTAACTTAACTGTATTTGAAAATGAAGGTCAAATCTTGTGACCCGCAATTTTCAAACTCAATGAGGCAGACGAGTATGTATTCAATATTTTATTTAATTGCAAGCAAAACAATATAAAATAAAGTATAAATATTCAAAGTAAGCTAGGAATAACCTGATTGTGTTATGGGTATCAGACCACGAATATTAATACTTATAATACTTCTAAATACATACTTATCATACATAGACTCTCAAGACAAACAATTATGGATCACACAATTATTTGTGTCCAATCCAAAGTAAGCTAAGAATAACCTGCTTGTGATAATGGGTATCAGACCACGGATATTAATACTTATATACTTTTAAATACATACTCATCATACATAGAAACGCCCAGACTCTCAGACAGATCACACTATTTTTTGTCTCCGGTGGGAATCGAATCCACGACCTCGTGATCCGCAGTCGCACATTTCGGGCTGTAGACCAATGAGGCAGCCATCAATTTACAAAAATATAATAAAAATCTATCACGATCTTTTGGTCACCTATTTAAGTTCACCTGGTTCCTATTATCATCACGCTCGTTGCTAAACGTGCTCGCTGTCACCCAAGAAATGGTAGAAAGTAATTAAAAATTATAGTGTAACACTTTGGCAGAAGTATCACGCAATATATTAACTAAACCAACAGGAAACATTATAAACATCAAATATTCTTTATGAGAGTAGTTTAGCCATGAAACTAACACTAATAACTGTATTAACCAAGGCCCGTTGGTTCTAAAAATCTATTAAAACAAAGATTAAGTTCAGTTGATGAGTATATTTTTGTAATAATTATATTTACGGAAATACCTTTATTAATAATATCCTTTTGTTTGTTGGAATTCGAGGTTTTGGCATTGCTATGTTTCCTGTTCAATATCATAGATACTCAGCGTATGGTATTTGGATATTGCTGACTCAGATAATTTTAGTTTTGTGTCCCTAATGTAAATAGAGCCAACAGTATTATATCTAAGAGCCATATTACAAAATTATGCTTAATACAAGACAAGAGTTTCCTCAGTTTTGAGAAATAATCTGTAAAACTGCTCTAAGTACCACAACATCTTCAATGTGATTAATATTAAAATTGGCTCAAAGTTAAACTTCTTCGCTATTTTGATCGTGATATTTTCTATCAAAGAGTATATATATTTGTAAAAGTTGACCTATTTGATTGAACAGATTCTTTTCAATAAGAAAAGAGTCTCACGAAAAATGTGTACCATCTTACACAAACCAATAAATTTAAGTGATTGATACATTTTTAACCGACTTCAAAAAAGGAGGAGGTTACTCAATTCGACCGTATATATGTTTTTTTTTATTTTTTTTTATGTTTGTTCGCGTAGAACTCCGTCGTTTATGGACCAATTTGAAATTTTTTTTCTTCGTTCGAAAATAGATAGTCCCAAGGTGGTCCCATTTTTAGGAATTTAGGATCTGATGATGGCATCCTGGAGAAATCGAAGGAAACTTTTAAAAATTGTAGGGGCATCTAGGGAATTTGTAAATTCTTTTATTAAGGGCTTTAAAGTAGTACAACTTAATGAAGGTCTGGAGTCGATCTGATGATGGAGACGAAAGACAGTAGAGAGAATTCCCTAACGATATACAGCAGTTACCTTGTGTTTGGGCTCGATTAATTTGTACTGTCGAGAACTTTACAACTAGATAGATAGATTTTCAGTCAACACGTCACTAAAATGGTGCAAAAAATTTTTAAACAAAAAAGAAACCGACTTCAAACAAAACTAAAAACTGAAAAATAAAATTTACTTAGCACAAAGTTAGTATATTCTGATTTATCAGATATCATTAAATATAATACTGAAGTCGGTGCCAATATGACTATGAGAGAGATTAATAATGCCTACCTAAGCCTACATAGTTTTACCGGGCACCGACTTCAGTATTATATTTAATGATATCTGATAAATCAGAATATACTAACTTTGTGCTAAGTAAATTTTATTTTTCAGTTTTGAGTTTTGTTTGAAGTCGGTTTCTTTTTTGTTAATTTTTTTTTTTTATGGGATGGTTTTGGAAATATCCACCTAAACAGATAGGAAGAATAAAATCAAGCGACGGAGGTACGTTATGTTAGCCTTAAAAGGCACGCACCAAATTGACCTTTTATAAAAATGATTTTAATGAAAGAGGTCAACACATTTATTATTATTGCAACAGTTACAATCTGTTCGATGTTAGAGTGTAGTGATTATGAGTAAAAATTGACAGTATAATTTAATAAATTTTTGGTTATTTCTTGACATTGTAAAGTACCTAACCTAAATCAATGCAAGGCTTGAAAATCCTTGCAACATAACAATATGTTGAAAACTTTATTGAATACTGAATAATATACAACCTTGCAACTAACATTAAAGATGGCATACGATTTGTGTAGACAGACGGACAATGCACTCGGAAATTGGATTGCCTCTGGGCCGAGCATCGTTCGAAGTCGCTTCGTAATTGGCCCCGGTCACGAGTCGGCCACACAATCTTGAACTCACTTGAGCTATACACTACCGAACAAATACATCCACTATTATGATACAATCAAAGAAATTGAAACATTGAAAAGGAAAAAAAATCAAAGACTTTACACATTAACAACCTTGTAAATGTATTGGAGGATGTGAACGTTAAGTAAATCTACTTAAAGGCGTAAGTTTACTTTCCAATACGGTTAGTTTTCTGGCAAGTTTGGACCATGGCCTGGGCCATTAGGATGTTGGCGCACAGCCAGGAATACTCGCGGTGCAAGTATTTATTTGTAAAGTCTGACATTCAAGGAAGTGTGGAGTCTTGGAATAGAAGCCACGAAAAGACGACTCGCTAGAAATAGTTAGCTTCTATAGGCAATGTAATTATTCAGTGTTTTGGCAGCTTGTCCTATATAATCACAATCTTGATTCAGTTGACTTTTTGGCTGTAAAAAATGTTTCTCGTGCAAATCGCATGATAGAACAAGAACACACAACTCTTTTGGCGCTGACATTCGACATGGGTATCCAAAGTACATTATCTACAGACTTAATGCTATTTAGGAGACTCCTTACATGAATCGTTGACAGTAAGTAATATTACTACAGGATTCTAGTGTGTTTTCTTGTTAACCTAAAATCTTAATAATTATTTTAGTGAAATATCTGCAAACACAAGATTTGACTGAACTAAGTTAACATTATAACGAGAGCTGTTGGCATTCACATGGTCACGATGTCAACGATGAGATTTTGGTTTTACATTCCGATACTAGTATCTCGAAAACATGCAAACAACATAAAATAAACCGGCCAAGTGCGAGTTGGACTCGCCCTTTAAGGGTTTCGTAGCAGCAAGTAACATAATATAAAAGTTCTTATAGTTCGTTGTAACTTTTATTGATGTTTTAACACGTTCGCAGTGGTAGTGATTTTTCTAACCGAAAATTGTGGCTTATGACGTATTAAAAAAAAACTGCCAGCTCTATCTCGTTCGAACTAATTTTGGTTGGTAGTTTTTATGGCAATGTACATCATATATTTTTTTTAGATTTATCACTCTCTTAGTTTAGAAGTTAGAGGGGGGGGGACACTCATTTTTCCTCTTTGGAAGTCCCTCTTGCGCAAACTATTCACTTAAGAAAAAAATGATGTTAGAAATCTCAACAGCATTTTGGAAGACCTTTCTATAGATACCCCACACGTATGGGTTTGATGAAAAAAAAAATTTTGAGTTTCAGTTCTGAGTATGGGGACCCCCAAAATTTACTACTTTTTTTCTAGTTTTATATAAGAATCTTAATGCGGTTCACAGAATACATCTAGTTACCAAGTTTTAATAGCATAGGCCTTATAGTTTCGGAGGAAAATGGCTGTGACACACGGACGGACAGACAGACGGACAGACAAACAGACATGACGAATCTATAAGGGTTCCGTTTTTGCCATTTGGCTACGAAACCCTAAAAAGTACTCTAAAACTACTTTTAAAAGCGACAGAGATACAGCGTTGTTACACTTACACGATAAGCGGTTATTAGAATGTTATCGAATTATCTAAAAAACATACGAAGCTAAGAATTTTCAATGTGTCGTTTTTTCAATATCTAAGAATTTTAAATTTTGTTATGTTTGGGTTAAAATATTCAAATTATGTTTAGTGTACCATTGCGCTTATTTTTACAATTTCATAGTAGTATAGAAATCAATCACTCAAAATCAGAGTATCGCGGTTCACTGCTGAACTTCTTCCGATTTTCCCATAATTATGCTATCATTTTGAGAAGGTGAATGACCTCACTGTGCCACGCTGGCCAGACGAGTTGGTTTTGTTTGGAGTTTTTCTTGCCTATTTTCATCTTGTAGACGTTATTTACGCAACATTATAATTTTAAACTATTTCAGTATTAAATAATACAAATTAATACGTACGTCACTGCAGTACCTAATAGAAATATATCACAAAGTAAAACAGTTATATAAAAACAGGTCTTTGAATGAACTGGTTGAGTAAGAACAATAACAAACAGCTTAAATTGAAAAAAGATTTTATATACATATAAAGTGAAATAAGTACACGAGCTGCATCGTCCCACATCGATAGACGCGTGCCACTGATCTACACGGACCTTGTTACTATGTGGGACACTATTACGCACACATACATACAATATACTCATACAACAAGAAACAGACACACTACAGCTCATTTATATTCGACTGTTGACAACCTACATTAATAGCAACAGACTGACAGCAACGAAATAGAGTTTCCACGACCAAGCAACACAGATATCTCAATTGTTTACCAAATGTGACATTATATTTTTGCTTTGATGGTTGAGAGAATGTAGTTCAAACAAAGACAGTGTTCTACTTACTAAGCATTTACCTTTAGTTGTGGTATAACGCGCATTTATAAGAAAGGGGAACGGATGAAAATTGTAGAAATAATACAACCTAGCCACCAGGATAATAAATAACTATAGATTCATGTCGACAGTGTGAAACTTTGTCCCAATTTCTTGTTTTATGAAGCAAACCAAGGTAGGTATTAAGTTTAGAAGCATAAAGATGGTATGCCTACCGCTTATTGTTATCATATAATTAATGTTTCCGACTTCTATATAATTATAACTAGGTACATTGCTAATGACAAACTTTATAAATGTCTATAATTTGTAATTTTAGAACACGTCTTTGAACATATCAGCTGAAAGTATATCTACTCAAAACAACGATATTACATTTTCAAGGATATTATAAATTTCTGATACAAACACAATGTGCTATTTAGAAATGTCTTATTCAGTCATTAGAAAATCCGATACCGCCCCATAAATATTTAAAATAGCTACACAGAATTTATGGTTTTAATAAAGGATATTGCCATCAAAATAATAATTCCGACTGCTCTAGATTTACGACTGCCGAGAGGAGGGAAAATTCTTAAACCTGCGCCAATACAAAGAATATGTAATGAATGGTATGCCAAAGTACGAAATTAAAAAATAAACAATTACTTAGAAATAAGTAGGTATCAATAGTATACATGTGTATCGTTATGAGTTCCTTTAAATATAATGCTACTAAACTATGTATTTGTTCTTAATGAAGATGACACATTATAAATTAATAATAAAAATAATTTATGAACTACACTCATTTATTAATCGGGTGCCGCTCTCATTTTTCTCCAATCGAAACCCCCTTGACCAGGAAACAAAAAATTTTAGGTTAAAAAATCTTCAAAATTCTTATAATAGACAAAATAGAACAGAATAATTAAGATTTAGGTGAGATCTATGTTGTATACGTTTGAAAAAGTTCAGTTGGCAACTAGATAGGAGGAGGTTAAAATTTATCGAAGCTTGTCACTGGGTGACGTGACGAAGGGTGACACGACGCGACGCCAGGAAGACACAACTAATTCATTAATTAATATCTACTTCTTATTTTATTCAAAAACAATTAGGTAAGTACTACCTTGTTGCCAACTGGACTTTTTCAAACGTATACAACACAGATCTCACCTAAATCGTAATTATTGTGTTCTACAAAAAATATCCAAGGTTTTATTCAAACTATCTACTTCCTAGTTGGCTTGAAGTACCTTTCATAATCCTACCGAAACTATGACCTACATTATCTATAGTTATAAAATTACCGGGGAACCTGTCAACTCCAGCCGAAACCCTGACACCTCGACACCATGTTTTTAATATATTTTTGTTTTTGTCATATTTAGATTAAGATACCTACGTTTATACAATGGTACAAAATCGTTAGGCTCTACAACCGTGTTGAATCGAACAGGGACATGTAAAAAAAAAATCTCTAATTTTGTAACTTTGTAGTTCTTATGCTTATTTCATAATTTGTACAAAGTAAAAGCGTTTTTTTAAGTAATTTTGAACATTATGTGTTATTTCTTTGTTACATTTAGTAACATCTTAGGCGTAAGTCGTTGGTAAATAATTTTGTTTCGGTTTTGAGAGTGACTTTTAGAGTTCCGTACCCAAGGGGTAAAAATAACGGGATCCATGAGACTTCGCCCTCCGTCTGTCTGTCTGTCCGTCTCGAGGCTGTATCTTGAAAACCGGGATAGCTAGAGAGCTGAAATTTTCACAAATGATGTGTTTCTGATGCCGCAATAACAAAAAATCAGTACTAAAGTAAAATAAAAATATTTTTAAGGGGGACTTTCATAGGTAGGTACAACAAACGTGTTTTTTTACGTTTTTTGGTACGATACTTGACCGAGTGTGATGTGCAACCGATAAATCCATTTTAGTAATCAAAGGCAATCGGTACAATGTATTAGTTCATCAATCGTTTACTAATTGATTGGTACGAGTATTTCAATACAATTTCAAAATATTGCTTGTTGAAATTTGTGTAATAAATTTCACTAAATAACTGCTACCTACATTTTAGTTTCAAGTCTGTGTGAGGTAATATAGGTACCTAGTTTAGTTTATTTATTACAAACTAGAAATGGTGAAACGAAGGCATAAATTACGCTTCTGCCCACCTATTTGGGGAAAAGCGTGACTATAAGTAACAATTATATTTACAACTAGCGAACGTCACACGGTTTCACCCGCGTAGTTCCCGTTCCCGTAGAAACGCGGGAATAAAATATAACCTATGCCACCCAGAGATAATGCATCTTCCAAATAGTGAAAGAATTTTTCAAATCGGTTCAGTAGTTTCTGAGCCTATTCAATGCAAACAAACATACAAACTCACAATCAAATCTTTCCTCTATATGTTATTTTGGTATAGATATTTTTGTTTTAAAGTATGAAATATATTTGTAACACAGTCCACCATAACCAAAGCACATAATACGATTCAAGATATCGTAGTTTAACTTCTACTGCCACTTTCCACCATATGCCGGTTTCAAAACTGGTTTCTTTGACCACAACAACTAATATGTATTCTAACTATATCAGACTCAACAAAAATACAACTTTTTTTTTCATATTATGTCTTCCTAATGTTAATGAATACAATGATTCAATCTATTTCCTTAAACAAAGAAAATGTTGCGCAGTTATTCACTTAATAAGAATTATTTTTTACAATTTAAACAAAAGTTTTTGTTTGTTTTATAAAACTGTTAACAACGCTGATAACTTTTAATGAGAGTTGTATGCAGTAACTCGATATTAATTACATTCTTTGTTAACTAAATTCTAATTAAAAGCAAACATAATCATCACGTATTTTTACTTAACAATTGTATGACGCCCATTATTTTGTTATGTTGTGCATAGAAATAGTTTTTCCGAATAGTCCGTAGGCGATGACATGCTTGCTTTAGTTTCGCTGCTGGGGATGCTAAGGATCGAGAAAAGTTGAAACAAAAAACTGGAACGCGGTGTTCGGGCTTTATAGTTTTTTTTAATACCCATTTTATTACTTGGAGCTGTATGTATGTAACGGAACCTTTGAACGTTTGCGAGTACCCCACAACTTCAGATTACGTTGAAATTTTAAACACTCATTAGGTTACCATGCCATAAAGTAATAGGTAGTTGTTTAATAATAAGAATTATTAATGTATTTTATTAATATTTAATCGGGTTTTCCATTATTTTAGTTATTTAATTTAAACTTATTACCTCATTATGTAATATTAAAATTTTGTAATAATTCTAATTTCAAGGTATTTCGGGTATTTCGTAACTGTTATAATTATGGATCATTAAAAAAAGTAATAATAAGTAAAACACACACGACCTTGTTGAAGAGTAAATAATATTATACAGGGTGAATTTTTGAAAAGGGCTTGGATGGCCAACTCTGAAACTATAAGGAATAGCTAAAAATGCTCAAAGGAGTCACGAGCCCGATTTTGATAAAACTTAAAACCTCATCATTAGATTTTTGAAAAACCAATAATCCTAGCTGAGAATCGAACCCATTGATTTCGAAAAAAAAAACACACCCTTTATTATTACACCATACGATAGTGTCGCTGATAAGGATTAAATTCTGCGAAGTAATGATACACGGCAAATTTAAGGAAAGTTTAGAATTTTAATAGAATTCATATTTCATGTACCTAAATTTTGTATCGTAGTTTGTTTCGTTCAAAATCCCAGAATAGATCGTAACTATACCGTGTTTTAAATCATGCTCCGAATGATTATTTGGAGAGTATTCTAAACGGAATCAATAATATTGAATGCAGTACTATCTTTGAGGTCTCGAATCCAGCTATGTATTGAAAACAATGGTCTACATTTGAACAATTAATCAGTCAACGTAAGCAAAATAAATTGTATTTTGTTAAAGATAAGCACTTTCCTTTAGTTTGCCGTATGTCATTACTTCCCAGAATAGGACCCTTAATAGCAACACTATCGTATGGTGAAATAATATAGGGTGTGTTTTTTTTTTCATAATCAATGGGTTCGATTCCCAGCTAGGATTATTGGTTTTACAAAATTCTAATGATGCGGTTTTCAGTTTCATCAAAATCGGGCTCGTGACTCCTTTGAGCATTTTTCGCTATTCCTTATAGTTTCGGATTTGGCCATCCAATCCCTTTTGAAAAATTCACCCTGTATAAGGAGGCCACCCTGCTTACCAGCTATTACAGAACATTGCATGACCAAAACAATTTCAATTCTACAAAAACACAACGTTCGCACTTCTAAGGTGTAACAAATACATAGGTACGTATGTAATGCGTATGAATATTAATATGTTTATTTTTTAAGTAGGCAAAAAATACACATTGTTTGCACACAATGTTCGAATCTCGAAGATCGTAATAGTAATTGAAACACGTTTATTTTTGAACTCAATTTAACCCTTCGCCTAAACTGTAGCTTTCTCCAGCGATTTCTACAAATGAAACGTGAAAATTGGACCCCAATACACAAATTTCTACAGTTTCATTGGTTGAGAAACTATTGAGTCAAGAGGCATGAGTCTGCAGTATACTACTATTGGGATAGGCATACGATGCAGTCGCTTCCAACAATATAGACACATATACATTATATGACAAGCTTCTTTAACATGCCGAATCCCCCACAAACTGATTGACTTGCTAGGGAACTTGATGTGCTTTTGAAAGAACTGACAAGTCTAAGTCGGCATGGGGCTTAATTCTTCTATAAGTACCATAAAAAACGCACTTTATATCGCTTCCATCCGAGACTTCCCCTGCTAGGGCTAAAGTACAGCTAGACTTGGACCGTCTAGTTCAAAGACGCTCATGGGGGACAGAGATCACACTCGACGGTCATTGCCTTATCAAAACAAAAGAGCTTAGAGGTCCAGATGCAATGAGACAGCTGTAAAGGGGATTGAAGAGCAATAAAATTATGACTTTAACATACATCGATTTGTATTTGAAATAAAATTAAATACAAACCATATGTATCCGCCAGTTGGTCCGTGACATTTTAAATTAGTTGTATTTTTAGAACAAGTATAGTAGCGAATGTAAAATACATATAAACCTACGCAAAGAGTTTTTTTTAATGATTGGTTATTTATTATTTCTTGTAGAAACACATTGCATTAGATATGTACTCATCAAATACGATAAAATATGACACATTATGGCTTTCTACCAATTCCTTCATTGAAAACATGTTAGGACCATGTTATATTGGATTGTTAAGAGAGGTGTTTTTTTTTTTTACATGAGGGAAAATCCTTACAGCCTGTGGTTGGGAGTACCGGGTAAGCCCTCGGAAGGATGTCCCGGGACTTGTAAGAGAGGTGTTGGTAAGCTCATTATCAAAATTAGGTCTATCGTGCATATTGGCTGCCATTCAATAGATTCTATTCTTAATATACCTACCTGTTTTAATGATATTAAGAATAGAATCTATGTTCATTAAATTGCGTCATTTATGCCCATATCTACATCCTTATTATCTTGTAATACTGCATCAATTTAATCATTAATAAGTTGTTAGTGGGCGTTAGTGTCTAAAATAAGCTTTGATGTTCCAAACATTGTGTAATTTTGAATCGATTTAAAAACATCAATTTCGTTTATATCATTATTTATTTCAAATACATACATCATTATTGATTTTATATTATATATTTGCGTACTCTTGTAATATAAAGGGTGTTTTTTTTAGAGGTATAGAACTTTGAAATGGAATAAAACGAAGGTGATTGTTTTTATTGATATGAAAATGACTTTATTCGAAAGAAAATCTTCTGGCATTATAGTTTAAATATGATTTCTGGCATATAACCGCCACGGCTGGCTCGGACGTAGTCTAATCTAGAGGTCCAATTTTCGATGACTTTGCCAACATTTGTGGCCGTATATCGGCAATAACGCGCCGAATGTTGTCCTCCAAGTGGTCAATCGTTTCGGGCTTATCGGCGTAGACGAGCGACTTCACATATCTCCACAGAAAATAGTCAAGTGGCGTAAAATCGCACGACTCTGGAGGCCAACCTACCGGTCCAAAACGTGAAACTATGCGGTAACCAAACGTTTCCTTCAATAAATCAATTGTGGCACGAGCTATGTGACATGTTGCGCCGTCTTGTTGCAACCACTACTCCTGCACATCATGGTTGTTCAATTGATGAACGAAAAAGTCAGTAATCATAGCTCTATAGCAGTCACGATTGACTGTAACGTTCTGGTCAGCATCGTTTCTAAAGAAGTACGGACAAATTATTCCACCAGCCCATAAAACACACCACACATTCAGTTTTTCTGGATGTAACGGTGTCTCAACATACACTTGAGGATTATCATCACCCCAAATATGGCAGTTTTGTTTATTGACGTATCCATTCAACCAAAAGTGAGTTGCACCGCTAAACAAAATTCGCTTATGAAAATCACGATACGTATTTCGGACAGAACCATGATTTTCAAAATAAATTTGCACAATTTGGAAGCATTGTTCAGGCGTCAATCTATTCATGTTGAAATGCCAAACCAAACTTAACATAAATCACTTTTCAGCTGACAAAAATACCGCCAGTTAAAACAGTTATGCCAACTTAAAGTTCTATACCTCTAAAAAAAACACCCGTTACTAGCCATGGGAATAAGTGAATTAAATATAGCCTTTGTCACCCAGGGAAGATGTAGCTTCCCAGCAGTAAAAGAATTCAAAGCAAACTAACTAACAATAATAAGATTAGTACAGGTGAAATCTTGTATCAAAACTTCGTTGACCAAGTACCCTACTTGGTAGGGACTCACTAACTTTTATTAGAATCGATTTAAGTCTTGCTCCTTATTATTATAAAGTGGTTGTATACTTTCTTCTTTCTTGATAACGTGATATATTTAACTGAAAATAGTATTATCTACTTGAGAGAGTTACTTGAGCCCTGTAGCCCTCAAAATTTCAACATTTTCAACTGGTAGGTAGTAGTGACAGTAATGATAATGACTATATTTCATTAAACTGATACAAACAAAACTTTGAATTGAATTTATTATCGTTCTAAGATAAATTTCCGCCATGTAAAGCCTGATTCCATTAGTGAATTGATGTCAGTTTTGTTTGAAAGTTAGAAGACTGATATAAATTGAATCACCTTAAGAAATTCTCTTTTAAGTTTTGTTACTGATTAAAGTTCTATTTCTATCCAGCAATCACTCAGGTACTTTACCCAAGTTTAAATTGTTATTTTTTAAGTAATTAAATATTTGTTAAATTACAATAATAATATCAAAGGTTGAAAACGAACGGAGAAGGCCACATTCTTTTACATTCATTTACAAACTTAGTTCACGGTAGCAACTAGTTATGTATATTCAGTCAAAAGTGGTGCAAACTAATATCCTTAAAATGTTTGCGATATATTGAATTGATGAAAAGTGTTCACAGCTTTCATTTCCATGGCTATCGCTGACATTCGCTCCACTTTTCATCACAACTTTCTGTTTGTGACTTCTAAATAAGGTCTAGATAACAAAAATAGAAACGACGAACGCCGCAATGTAGACGCTACTCAATCTTTTTGATGTCTTTTGTGCTTTAACTATGAGAACTTTATTATCAAAGAGTTATGTAACAGTCGTTTATGGTCATATACTTTTATTTCATTGTATGTGAGAGCTATTCACTATTATATACCTTATTCACATTTACTTCTTGTATAATGAGTCTGGTTACATAAAATTGTTACGGCTTAACAAAAGACTTCAACGCACTCGCTCCTCGAAATGCACACGATAAGTATGACGATTGAAGGCATTAGATTACGACACTGTATAAGCAGTCCCTCTACAAAACACTGTAAAGTAAAATTGAGACCTCAAAAACACAAATTCTTTATGTATCGTGCAGATATTCTAACAAAACATTCAATTGTTTACAATATTATTGATTTGTAAACATAGTAGTACTTAATCATAACCTTTGTATGTACCTGAGAGGAATTGGCTGGAAGGGAAACCGATGTGCAGGCGGATGTGGTATTGGTGGTGGTATGATGTTCGGTGGAGGCGGGTGCACCGGCACCGGGTGCGGCAGCGGTGGCGGCGGGGGCGGCAGCGTGCTGTACGGCGGCGGAGGCACACTCTCCAGCACCTCCGGCGCGCGAGGGGCCCGAGCCCGTCTCGTGCGCCGCCTCTGCCGCGCCGGCTCCTCCGTCTGGCACTCCGCCGTGGCCACACTCCGCTCCCGCTCCGTCTGCACCGCACTGTTCACATTAGCACCGAGCGGCACATCCTGCACCTGCACTATGTTCACGTTCACACTGGACACGGACACGCTATGTCGGCTCGGCTCGCCCGGAACGCGCACCGAGACCGAGTCCGACTTACGCAACGGGCCGGGCGCCGGCACGGGCAACCGCATCTCGTGGCGGGGTATAATCGCGCGTATCGACGCGCGCGCATGACGACCGCCGCTTGGCGACTGGGGCGCGCAGGTCGCGGCCCCCGCGCCGCGCGCGCTGCACAGGGCGCCATCGGTCCGAGAGCGCGCGAGCGGCGGCGAGCGGCACTCGTACGGCTGCCACAGCAGCGAGGAGAGCGCTTCGGCGGCGGACAGCGGAGGGACCAGCGTGTGCAGTGCGCTCATCTCGGGACCGTGCTCCGCTGCCGCGACACAGCCGTCACCCGCCACCCGCCACCGCTACCACCTGGACGTACAACACAAAAAATATTGTCAGCTAGTACTTCGAAAATTAGATCACTTTAAGTTACTTATTAGTCGATTTTAGAGCTACTTATCAATTTATTACATAACAGGTCCTTTGAGCCGGAGATATTTATATATTAGAAAATAATTATATCTGGCTCAAAGGACCATCAAAAAATGTCGCATCTATCGTCCAACTACGTATAAAACTAAAGATTTTATATTTAGTTAGGTATCTAACTAATGCAATAAGATTAGTGTCAATGTGACATGGTACGGTTGGTAACTAAATCAATGAAATTAAAAAAACAAAAAATCTATGAACAGTGAATCAATGACCGACAAATGGTAAAAGATTTAAAAACATTCAGATAATTTAGTGCCTACTAGTAATTTGTAAGACCGCTTTCTCCGACATCACCAGAACGAAACTCAGGAAACTTGATTATATTGCAGTAAAAGCAGGGAAGTAATATCCACACAAGCTAAGTAATCTAACTCGATACAGTGAACCTAGCATCAATCTGAGCCCAACCGCCTTCATCTAAACCGCATACAGCAGAGTGGAGTGGTGTATAAACTTTCACAAACCACAATGAGCAAAATATTGCGCTATTGTTTTGAGGGCACAATAACAAACGCTCTTCAGTAAGTATTCAACTGTTACTTGAAACATACCTATTATGCGGTAATCATTACGGTCCATTCAACAAGTAGGTACCTATACGAACAATAAACTCGCAAGCATTGTCCAGGTAGAAAAATGTCGGGGAGAAGGTTATCAGGTAAAACGTTTTGTGTCTCTTGCACATGTATGCCATTCTTACCAGGTGACTCAAATTGGGTGGATAGTAGGATAGTAAAACTGCAAATTCGGCTTTATTTTCCTGAAAATAAAGTGGGGTTTTTGTGCAGCACAATAGTTCAGTTTACTTCACTGCTTAGTGCACTCCGCAATGTAATGTGTAAATTTAATTCAACCTTGCTGTCAGTTTAATCTTCTTCCTTCTTATAATTTATGAAGTTCTGAATTAGAGCAGAGCATAAGTTATTATGAGTCATTAGTATAGAGCTGATTCTAAAGTCACCAAAACGTCTGATGTAAAAAAATTTTTCAATAAAAAATACAACCGACTTCAAAGAAATCCTGAAAAATAAAATTTACTTAGCACAAACAAAGTAATATGTATTTTGATTTATCAGATTTTATTCAATATCATATTGAAGTCGGCGCCAAGTAAATTCATAGGTTTAGTAAGGGAGGTATTATTCATGGCACCAACTTCAATATTATATTGAATAAAATCTGATAAATCAAAATACATATTACTTTGTTTGTGCTAAGTAAATTTTATTTTTCAGGATTTCTTTGAAGTCGGTTGTATTTTTTATTGAAAAATTTTTTTTCATTATTTTAAGTGACGGGTGAACCGAAATATATATCTATCTAGGTGAAAGTTCTCATCAATACAAATTAATCAAGCCCCAACACAAGGTAGCTGCTATAAATCGTTAAGGAATTCCCTCGAATCTCTTTTGGTTCCATCATCAGATCGACTCCAGACCTTCATTAATGGTAGTACATTAAAGCACTGAATTAAAAAGTTAACAAACGCACTAGTTGTCCCTACAATTTTCGGTGGTTGCCCTCGATTTCTCCAGGATCCCATAATCAGATCCTAACCTGGTTAAAATGTGACCACCTCAGAAGTCAACCCAATTCAACAAAAAAAATTGAAATCCGTCTATAATTGACGGAAATATCGGTGAACATACATAAAACATTGAGACCTTTCTTTTTTTTTTTAAGTTGGATCTATCAATCTAGGTGTAAAGTTCTCATCAATACAAATCAATCAAGCCCAAACACAAGATAACTGCTGTAAATTGTTTAGGAATGTCCTCGACTGTCTTTCGACTCTATCATCAGATCGACGCCAGACCTTCCTTAAAGTGTAGAACATTAAAGCACTTAATTAAAAAGTTAACAAGCGCACTAGTTGTCCCTACAATTTTCGGTGGTTGCCCTCGTTTTCACCTGGATCCCTTCATCAGATCCTGACCTGGTGAAAATGGGACCACCTCAGAAGTAATCCCTATTCAACAAAATAAAATTTTTTGAAATCCGTCTATAATTGACGGAATTATCGCTTGACATACATAAAAAAAAATACATACAGACAAATTGAGAACCTCCTCCTTTTTTTGAAGTCGGTTAAAAACTAGTTCAAATCATGACGATGTCCAAATTTATAAATGGGTATTTAGGAAGTAATATCCACATTTCAAAACGATCAAATTGTAAAAATAGATAAAGATCATTTCAAATAATTATATAAGATTTGGAGACTGTAAATGCTTATTCTGGGAACAAGTTCAACCAAATATGTTGAGGCTATGTTTTCCCAGTAAAACTGACAGTTAAGTAAATAAAAACATTTCTGAAAGATTAACACAATTGCAAGTAATTATATGCAAAATGTACAAAATTCGTGTATCCGATAACAAATTACAAATAAACACCGCATGTTCAAAATTGCAATAATTGGGATCGCGTACCTCACGCATCTTAGCACTTAACATTGACACGCTAGAGTTAACAGTCATTAATTATACAAACTTTTTTCGTGTCTGGCAACTTGGCACAAACACCAATTACCCCAACTGACTGAAAAGATTTACCTGGACTAAATAATTTAGTAGAAACTCCTGATACTCACAAATTATGTCATAAACTAAATCACTTACATATATACAAAATAAACAAGTATTCACTAAAGCCTTGATGATACGGAGCGAGTTTGCAAGCTACAAACCAACGATTTCGCGAGCAGCTAGTAAACTCGCTCCATATCATCAAGCTGTTTTACAATCTGCTTTTGACTATCCCATTGTAAATCACTCGCTAACTAGCAGCTTGTAAACTCCGTGTCATCAAGACTTTTGGGGATAGCTAATGTATGTAGCTAATGTTGGACCATTTCCAGCAGTGTCATGGCATAGACTGATCCTGGGCGTCTATCAATTTCTCTCGGCCTGCTTATGTAAAAATATTTTCCAAATAGTTTCAAGAAAACGATGAAGCAACAATGGGCTGTCAAATTCTTACAATATAATAAGACATCTCGTTGCAAATACGATATTTTGTTCCCACTCTCAATGCCAAAGGGAAGTCTACGCAAGAGCCTGATCGTCCCTTAGTGCCTTACCTTCAAGTGCCCAGCAGGGCAGGGCACTTGAAGGTAAGGCACTAGGGACGATCAGGCTGTTGCGCAGGTAATATTATCTATATGTAGAGATGCAGAGAATCTATTGTGAAGATAAGAAACTGCGTTATATTTATCATACGATGATAATATTTATAATCTCGACTTGTAGAACATTATGTAGAGTAGGTAATTAGTGCAATTACAAATGAACACTGAGCGTAGCGATGTTAGGAAGTTCATAATTGCTTCCTACTTAATAATTCACTCGTAATAGTATGCAATACTACTCTGTTTACTTACTAATTTCTAGTAAACGTTACGCATTTACCACTGTACGACTAATCTTGGAATCTTTACCGTGTATGTAATGTATGTAAGTGTGTTCAGTACAGCGTTTGGTCCGGTCCGTTGGCTTTACGTAACATGTCCGCTCTACTTACAATGCCTGTGTTATCTCACGGTACTTTTACCATTCTTTTTAGACGTTCATATTGTTAGTCTGTCACCGTAGAGAGGCCAATCATATGACCAACTTATCACTAGTCATATTTTGGAGAACGCCGTTGGAGAGCCGCACTAGCTTTTGCCACTCAGAATTTTGTAAACAATTAAGAATCTTACAGTCAGTTCTGAGATGGGTGACCATTTATGTTTCTGTGCTTTATAACACGTTTAAACTATGGTAGTCGTGAAGCCCAAATCGAAGTCTAATGGGCGCGGGCGGCTTGAAAATTTATAAATAGTATTTAATTGCAACCCGCTAGTGTCAATTTCAAGACGACAATTATTTCACCACCTATTACCCTATTACGCAAGACAAAAAATAACTTCTTTTCTCTTTATACAACTAAAGGGGCATGAAAAACGTCGTAGCCAATACGATAAGTAACTGACTAACCGTAGTATTCTTGGACATAGTGCAAACTCTGGCACTTAGAGCTTTCTTTCTAAATGCCAAGCCACTATGCGGCATTTCATACCTACTATTAACACACAGCCCACATTTCTCAGCATCAGCAAAGAGAAATGTGGGCTGAACTAAGGCACCTATACAACCGCAGTACTCTGCCTTGCTACTACAGGTACTTTGTGTACTGTAAGTAGGTATCCTCACAAAAAGCAACCCATTATAATTACATATCGGGTTGTTCACCTTTGCGGCCTATCAGCTGAGGCCTTCACCTTACTACGTTTACAGTAAAATCTATTAACTAGACAAGTGTTTTGCCTTTACACGAGGAATGTTCAAAACACTGATTGAAAGCAAAAGCAAGAAATCTGACTTGAGTATGTCTATTATAGTGCGAAGGGAAACAAGTACTGCTGTATAATATTGCTTAACCTTTTACAAGTCACTCAAGGTTGGCGTGATATCTGCTTACGCTATAATTATTCTATCTATCATATTCGATTAGACAATCCGTCATTTGCTGACCTAGTATAATATTCTGAACTTAGAAAGCTTCGTGGTTTATTATTACCGATAATGCGGGCTCACTTATGATAAAATCTTACAAGCCGCTTATGACACAAATTAGATAGTACAGATGGAAACCAACATACCGAAAAATTTAAATGTCTTTTTCGCTTTAAAATTATTTTAAACTACTGAGTTGGTAGACAAACATAAGTCCCCACCTGAACGAAATTCATTACCCCTTCGTAGCGCTCTGTTGAAACAGACAGGGGCAGCTGTGGCTATTTGCTGTCATAGAACTCATAAGCAGTTACTCTTAGCTAGAGTTTCATGTTACTCACAAATACTTAGTGCCTTCAGAAACATAAAAACCACAGACAAAACCATAGCCATGAACTACCACCCATCTCAGGACCATCCGTAGCTGCTCAATGCAGAGTTCGTTGATGGAACATTGATCTAGTGTGGCTACAGATGCTTCACCATGCCATGCCAAGTGAGATTTACGCTTGGGATGAAAAGCTTTCTCCTGCCAGGTCAATTTAATATACATATTTCTGCAACTCATTCACGAGACTAGAATGCTTTACGGCACTGTTTTGTTAAGGAAAACCGTTAATAGGTTTTCTGACACACGCACATCATTCTTAGGGTTCCGTACTGACAGGGTATAAAACGCGACCCTATTCATGAGACTTTACTGTCCGTCTGTCTGTCTGTCCGTCACGAGGCTGTATCTCAGGAACCGTGATAGCTAAAGAGCTGAAATTTTAACAGAAGATGTCTGTTGCCGCTGTAACAATAAATCAGAAAAAAAGGGGAAGCTAAGGGGGGCTCTCATCAACCGTGATTTTTTGTTGTTTTTTTTGGTACGGAACCCTACGTGCTCAACTCCGACTCGCACTTGGCCGGTTTTTAGTATATAATTTTCATTCAAACGCTTTAGAAGAATAGAGATTTAGTACAACCAAGCTTAATACAATGCGGTAAGCCTTATATATGAGTAAAAGAATAAGCCGTAGGCTGTGGGGAAACTTTATGAAATTTTAATATTCGATGCGGAAAAGTCGTGCCTCTAACTCAATAATTCTGAGAACATAGCGTGTCTCGTACCGTTGCACAATAAATATTATATCACTTGTTTCACTAATCACTGTCACTAAACTAGATTAGAATACATTATTTTATTTATTTTATTATTTAACTTTTTTCTTTTTTTTTGTGCTATAATCAAATCCAATTTCTATTCTATTTGTACAGTCTAACAAGCGATGGTTGTGGTTCAAATACATTATTTTCTTTCTCAACTACGACTTTATTGCTATATCTATTGACAGTATACAAGTAAATATGTAAATGATATTAATACGTGTAAGATTATTTGATTTAGATTTAAATATAGATTTAAAGTATTCCGGCTACATTTTATTTTAACAACTCAACGAGGAAATAAATTCTCAACTCTTACTCTATTTACATTTCTCTAAGAAGACTGGAAAATAATGCCTTCTTAGTATGAAGTCTATCGAAAGAGTATGAAGATAACCATAAAGTCATTGAATAAATAAGTGACAGTATAAATAAGTAGTAGTCTGGAGTTTGTATTATGTTATAGCATATAATGGCTGAAAACGATAGCTGGCCTCGTGGTTGGTGTGCCTGACTACAGGTTCGGTTGTCGAGGGTTCGATTCCTACTCAGGACAAATCTCTTTGTGTGATGAGTACATTGATTGTTCTGTGTCTGGGTGTAACTTATCTATATTATGTATATATTTAGAAATATACTGGTTAAATTTATACACATGAATTTATAGACAGTGCCGATCGGTTCTGTTATCGAAACTGTACCTAAACCTTCCCGTTCCAGAACGACTATAAATTCAACCAGTATAATATAGTGCTATGGGATCTAGACGACTGATAAACGTACATATTATGTTTGTTTATTGGTCGTCTAGATCCCATAGCACAAGCTTAATTAACTTAATTTGGGCTAGATAGTGTTGCGTGAGAATGTCCACCAATATTTATTATCATAAATATAAGCATTATTGCTATAAGTACCTACCTGTTACATCTAAACCCTTGAACACAACGAGGTGTACTTTAATTTCTACAAGGTCACATTTTCAGACATCCTAAAATGTGGACTGCCATTTGATATCCTCAACCAATGAAGGTTGCTATCGTATAGTTATCCAGGCCCATGCTTCATTTCATTTCGTTTATTTATATTGCATCAAATATGTTACAAAGGCTGGTGTAACAATGATGCTTGTTACGAGGGTGCTTAGCTGTGGGCATTACATAGCTAAAACGCATGATGAAGTCTCTGATGACGTGTGGTCTAAGTCCATACTTACCTATAATATCGAATTCAGTTTCAACAACAGAAACTTAAATATCCCTACCTATAGTTCACAGCTTTCATGAAATCTCTTAACGACATCTATTACCACGTGTGGCGAACTGCGGGTCCGGTCGTCTCAACCTGCGTCCGTCCATTTCAACACGGCGCTAAGCTTAGCAACTACTACGTAGGACATAAAACTATAAGGTGGGCGTATAATATGCCTCTGCCTGGGGATAAAGGCGTAACTATATCTATGCATGTATGTATGTATATCTATTACCTAGGTGTCTTACCGAAGAAAACTTGATAAATTCCATTACGAACGCCATCATCAAATAAACATTATCGTCGATAAACGAACTTCAAAGGAGATATCGTCGGTTACGTGTGGCATTATCACAGGGAGATCAGATGGGCTCAGTGCTGAGATCCGAGGTGAAACCGCGTTCATACACTTTCACCAAGGCTGCGCGGCGCCGGCGTCGGCACCTCCCACCACTCTAATAACTATACAATGTTCCCAATACGCCTGTATATCTGTTCAACCCACGACGCTAATACACTTTGAACCTTACAATACACTTTATGGCGATATGAACGTCAAAACATGAGTTATAAAGATTAGTATCGCTCAAAACCAAGAAAGCTTTTAAACACAACAAAAATGCATTATTTGTTTCAAATTTCTCTCAAATTATTGCATCATTTATAAGGAGAGAACAATACAATTTGTCTAGAACAATAATACCCTGAGAGTCATCGACATTGTAGAGAAAGCATCGCCGCGAACAAAACTTGTATTTCAGACAACGTGGATTCTGTTATGTGGTTATGTCATTCTTATTATATTGAATTAATTATAGCTTTCAATAAAGTTGACCTCTTCCGTATACTTTTGATGTTTTATTATTGCCTATTATGTTGTATAACTGGTATTTGTAGATTTCTAGAATTTGTTAAGTAGATTATAATACCAACCTATTTATATTGTTGATTGACGACACTTAGCGGAATTTGCTAAGCATTTTGAATGAAAACACTTCACTTATGCAATTCCGACATTATTGAAGTTTTCAAAACCTGGTTGATTTCGCCTTGGTGTATAACATTTGAAAGTAATGTAACCAAAACAGATCAGTTTTTACAACAGTAAATAATGCGAAAAATACAGTGTTTTCGTCCAAGATGCCACCAAACCTGTTTATTTATGCTTGTGCATTTCAGGACGAATATCCTGACACATTTATCCAGGCTTTGTATTCTACTATGATTCTACTGACATCTACTCCAGTGTTTTACCGTTTTATAATAGGTAGAAAAGTTCCGTGATAAAGGTAATTTGAATATCAAACTGCTTGATTTTATAATAGAGACCGGTCAAATGTTACGCTTTCTCTCAAGGTCATTTTGTTCTAAGGAAACTTGATTGCTCACTGCACCGTAGCTGCTTTGAAGTTTCTCTTACCTATAATTATTCATCGGCAATCTTAATCTAAAAACATTGTAAAGACTTTTTTATGCAGAAGTTTTGTGTTTACGTGTACAAATCCCTATACGACAAAAAGCGGTACCTACCTATTGATAGGTAGTACCTAACTACCTATCAATCAAATCAAAATCAAATTCCGGGTGCCCCGGGTAGTTACGTATCTAGGCTTAACTAAGTAATCAAAAATAGATCTTTATGCTTGACCCTGAAGTTTTCTGTGGTGCCAAAACTACAAAACTCCTCGCCGACCACGTTCCATTGTAACTTTAGATCAAAACCTTTTAAACCGAAAACCGATAAAAAACCTTTTAAAGTTATCTAAATCATTTTAGCTGATGTTTTATAAGTTCACAGTACTAGTAATATTTGAACTCTTGGCTTGGCCTGTCAATCGCTAACTTATCGTCCTACCTTGATATAAGTTCAAAATTTAACAGCTCTACGTAACTTTTTGTTTATAGAAAGTGAATTACAAATTTTATATTTCGGAAATTACTCGTTAAATATTGCGTATTATCACACCGATACCCAAAACATGATAAAGTATTTATATATTACTCGATTAAAATATTGTTGCAGAAACAACGTTGACACAACGATTTCCGATAAATTAATTTTCATTTTGCGAGCGGTCGTCGGCACGTTGTACGCTAGAGTTGGTTTTAAAGCATTATAAAGTAATTTATCAGATGCCTCGTCGACGTCCACGTCCATAATCCATCCTCATAAGCAAAATGGTTACTGTAAAAGCGTCCATACAAATTCGTAACTTATCAGTCTTTTCTTTTGTCCCAGTCACATTTTAAATTTGCTATTTTGACTTAAGGACAAACGGAATAGATATAAGTAATATAATACGATATAAAAATTTTGCATATTAATTGTCAATAAAAAAACTTTTCATCATTTCCATTCTTTCGAATGTAGGAATCTAACCATACAGTACCGGCATTGAAGTTAAAGCAATCTATGTTGTTGAAGGAGGCAATCATGACTGCTAGTATATTTCTTAAATTTCATTTAAAAATTCAACAGGGCTTGAATGATCTTTACAGATTAATTCAAATTAATCACAGAACAAAATCAAATCAAATAATTTATTTGCATAAAACAGGTACAGTACAATACAAGGAAACTCTGATTTATGCTATAGAGCGGTAGATGACTCCTAACCTATTGATCTATCGTTTACAGTGTTTGTGGTAAGAACAATTTGTACATACACTTTCCCCGCAGCTATAAAAGGCGACAGTATTATGTATGTTACAAACACTCTCAAATCCTATAAGAAAGCTTTAAACCCGACTTGTGTAATACCTATCTCACTTTACTCGAAAGCAATTAAATACGATGACGTAGGCTCAAAATCGTTAATCAAAATAAATGAATAGGCAAAATAAGAATGTTAGCTTAACGAGTAGCCTCAATAAATTACTAAAACAGAGTGAAAATGAAACCCAACAGTAATAAACATCAATTCATAAACAACTCAACTTAGAAACAACAGATGGAAGAACACAAAACAAATCTTTGGAAGTGATTTACATTAAATCTATTTGGTAGAACAACAACTGCTAAAATCAGACAAGTTTATTATTGAAGTCAATATTTTTGTAACGTCAAATTACACAAAAGCTTTAGAGGAAGATGAGACTACACGAGTACCTATTATTAAAACTGAGGGCAAGGAACTTAATCCACTTGACTATAGAGCTTGTGTGCCTAATGCTCTCTCCAAAACACATTTATGAAATAAAATAGAATGCGTCCCCTTTGTAGTGGTGCGTACGACAATGGCTTGGCGCCGAACTCTGAATAAAAATGAAAGTGGATTCGCCTGTTATATTTATAAACTTGACAGTCTTGTTTCATTTCGTTCCGTTGCTTTCTCATTTGCATACGTCGAGTGGGCAATACTGTCCAACTTGGGTACGGTGGATGCTTACTTCTTAATACGTTTTACGTAACAGTCTTCTCGGCTTATAAGATAATCATGTTATTGACGATGACAAGTCTTGATTCGATACAATATCTCCTTACTGCTTCCACATATAGGAAATATTTTATGTAACTTTTTTACTTGACCACGTAACTGATTCTTTTCCGGAGTGTACTAGATAAGACATCTGAGACTACTTATTAGTTTCTGTATATTGTCCTTAAACTATTAAAAACTCTATTTTAAGAATCCAAAAGGAACCATTTCCGTAAACCTTACTAAAAATAAATCTTCGTGATAACAAATAAATGATTAAGAAGTTAAAAATATTACTGTAAATTTCATAATTAGGAACAAAAATGCCTAAAGATTTATGATGAAAGTGATAACCTGTTAATAAAAACTGATATTAAAGCTACTGAATTAATTAAAACTACATCAATAAGTGAGAAAGCATGTCGGACGTTGTTGATCATAAAACAAATGAGTTGAACTTTCTTGTCGAAAGATTCGGTCAATCGGTCAACTGGTCTAATACGGACACAGCTTATGAATATTAATTTTATACAAGACTTTGACTGCTATGCTTATAAGCTTACTTAATACCTGTATTTAATGTAACGGGTGTCAATAGTTTTTGGTAATGCGAAAAATGCACACTTCGCTACCTTGCCGCAAGGGCCAATTTCTAAACGGTTTTTGTGGATCTACCGGCGCAGAAGTTGGGAAGGGTCTCATCTCATATTAGGCGGGTTGTGGGATAGAACTGAGATTCCGTCATTGCAATCTGGATGGAGCTTTCTTCGGAGGCCAGATGGGAGCGGTGGGTGTAGGTGGAACGGAACATTCGCACATGACCACTTTAATCGAGTGTGCGTATGAAAGCCACTAGGCCGCGCTCTCCCACAGTTCCTCTCTCCCTCATCATAAGTCCACCAGCGATAATGACTACTCCCTCGCACACCCTTTATGTACGTAAGGAAGAAAAAACCTGACCACGTATGTCTAGGTTCCTGAATTGGTCACCTTCACAAGATTATGAGTACTAAGAACAACATCATCTTCACAATTCAAATTTTTACAAAATTTCAGGCCTGCTGTACAGCATCATGCCAATTAACAACAGATTATTTAGATAAAAACTAATTCTGGTCCATGATATGTACCGTGATTATTCCAAGTAAGCTCTAGTAAGACACAATTGCATGAACTTCACGTATACTACGTACGTGACGCGATACCCGTAGTGAGGGCGGGCAGAAAGCAATAAATCGTATTGAACGATACCGCGGCATGGAATCTAATATAATCTTTGGCTCTCTGTGGTGTCATTACTAAAGCGGTTTTGTTACGTGTTGCGGTCATAGTGCAATACTTATGTTGCTAATGTAAGGTTTTAATAACAACGTACGAAATTCAGTATGGTAAGATATACGATAATAATTTTTGCTATGGATGTGCAAGGTTGATTGTTATGATACATAGTTTTCTACATTAGAGAAATATGTTGGTACCTATAACTTGACCCACCGGTTGATAGCTCAAACAGATGTTCTCCAAATACCGCATTTTGCAATTTTTTACCAAAGTACCACGTAAACTCACCATGACATCCTCAGCACTGACTCTCATATTACTCTATTCAGAGAACGGTCGTTGCTCTATTCATTTAGATCTCAGATGATGCCTGCACGCCTGACCAGATTCAATTACTTTGAAATTGATTACCATCTGTCTAAGCCGGGCCACCGTCTTCCCACACGATCCTTGTACACGGTCTTATATTACAAAGTGAGGATTTGATTCAGATACTAACTACTAGGTATATGGATGGGAAGATGAGTAACTTCGTTGAGCTTCCAATCAATCTTTGGTATAAAGATTTTCTACAGAGAGAAACTGTGTATTATATCCTAAGCTAAGAATTCAAAATTTCAAAGAAATAATGTTTAATTCAGTCAGTACTAACAATAAAGTGTTATGATGAACAAAATATGTGCAGGGATTACAATAGAAAAATATGATAAATAGATTCGCAGGTCATGTTGGTACATTTGTTGTAAGTGGCTTGGGGTCGTTGCATCGGGAGTTTCACAATGACAAAAGTAGAAAGATATTGTTAGCGATGAGATTTAGAGCGATGGGGCCCTACCGACATCTGCCAGGCCCAAGTCAGTCTCATATGCAGTGGTGGACCTCCTGGATAACTGACAAGGTGATGACAATGAAAAGGAAAGCTCAGTCATTCCCTGTCCAGCCAGTATGTCCAGTAAAGCTGAAATCCTCAATCTGATGTTTCATACAATGCAGAAAAAATCAATCAATACATATAATAAAATCGTAACAGGTCGCTGTCTGTACATGGAAGATAAATAAGAAAAAATATTATAGGGGGGCTTTATGAACGCAATAGAACCCAAAACAATGATTTTTAGAATTTTTGTCTGTTTGTCTGTATGTCTGTATGTCTGTATATCTGTTTGTCTGTACGGTTGTGCACGCTAATCTCAGTAACCGCTCAACCGATTGCAATGCGGTTTTTTTTATTGTGTTGAGGTTTGCTCCAGTTAACATTTAGCGTTTGTTTTATGTAAATCGGTTTAGAAATAAATGAGTTATAACACTTTTAAGAATCAGATATTTTGATAAAATAAAATTTTAATTGTAGGGGTTTCTTTGAATGTGAGTGAACCTAAACTGGCGTGTTGGCTTAATCATAAAAGAGCTTAATGATTAAGACTATTTTTAAACAATTCAGTCCGCGCCGAAGGCGTGGACTGAATTGTTTTAAAATAGACTTAATCATTAAGCTCTTTTATGATTAAGCAAACAGGGCAGTTTCAGACGCTGCTTGATGACTCTGATGAAGAAATACCTTTCCTTTCATACACCTTATGTGACGTAAACGAAGTTGCGGGCTCAGCTAGTTGTTCAATAAATTTCAAAGAACTGACACATAAAAAAATAATGCGTCAATGATATAAAAAAAAACTATATTTAAATTTTAAACAGGGTCGTGTTTTGTTCAGTCAATTCCCTGTGTATTGATTAGCTAACTCAACCAGCCACGAAGCCAACAAAATATAGAAATAGCGAATAGCCCTATCCTTCTGTCTGTATTTTGGTGCACCTACTTTTTCATGTTAAAATATTTGGTAGGTCCTACTTGTGAATAATTTATGTCCAGGATTACTTCCAGAAAAATTCGCCACGGTCCAGCTCACCTGTCAGAGCTTGGAGCTCAATAAAATCCGTCTCGTAGCCAACAAGTAAAACCATCAGCCGCAGGTCGGGGTACATAAATAATTTAGCCGGGCAATCCACCGCTTGTTTGCATGCGGATTATCATATTAAACGAATATCATTGTCGTCGACCGCGAGCCCGATACAAAAGCAAACAATATCATGCAACATTCATAAAGACAAACAAACAATGGTCGCCGCTACAGAAGCCACTCGAGTTGGTACTGAAATACATCGAACTTAATCGAATGGCGCTGGCTAGAATCACAGTATAAAGAGACGTCCTAGAATGCAGTATTGGACTCGATTGTTACCTTCCAAGTTTTGTTAGAATCGAGATATCATTCAATGTGATTGTAAACGAATAGGATGTCGCCGGTGCCGTCATCCGCAAACAAAATACTGTTTTGAGTCAGTTCTTAATAGAATTTTGTTCTTAATGCATTGTGGTTTAATTTTGTGTTATTTCTTAAAATAGCATATAATAAAACTTTGTTTGCACACTTCGTTAAAACTAGTTACTAAATTAAACACTAAAACTTGTATAAAGGGCTGTCTTTTCGCTAAAAAGCAATTTCTTCCATGCAACCTTAGGACGGTTTTTTAATAAACTTAATTATTAAGAATACAAAAAACCCGACTGATAAGTAAACATACAACTGAAAAGCAAGAAACAAGCTCTAAGGTTCTTTTGTGATTTTCTTTAGTCACTTACTGTTTTAAATACTTTGTCGGCAACATTTGTAGGCGGGAACAGCTATGTCAAGCGAGTAGTGGTTTACAAAATATCTACATGTTCCCATAGCTTGTTCCCGCCTGCAAATGTTGCCGACAAAGTAAAACAGTAAGTAGTAAAGAAAATCACAAAAGAAATGTAGAGCTTGTTTCTTGCTTTTCAGTTGTATGCGTACTTGGCAGTAGGGTTTTTTGTATTCTTAATAATTAAGTTTATTTAAAACTTTTTAGTTACCTATATTAGTAGTGGAGTTGTTAATTTTCGTGTAGTGAAGGGACATTACCAAAATGCAACCTTAATTATTATATTTTTAACCGACTTCAAAAAAGGAGGAGGTTACTCAATTCGACCGTATATATACATATATATGTATATGGGACCACCATGGGAGTCTCTATTTTTGAACAAATAAAAAATTTCAAAAATAGATACTCCCATGGTGGTCCCATTTTAAGGAAGTCAGGATCTGATGATGGCATCCTGGAGAAATTGAAGGTAACTTTTTAAAATTGTAGGGGCATCTAGGGCATTTGTATTTTTTTTTATTAAGGGCTTTAAAGCAGTTCTTCTTAATGAAGGTCTGGAGTCGATTTGATGATGGAAATGGAAGACAGTAGAGAGAATTCCCTAACGATATACAGCAGTTACCTTGTGTTTGTGCTTGATTATTTTATACTGTCGAAAACTTAACACCTAGATAGATAGATTTTCAGTCTATACGTCACTAAAAATAGTGAAAAAAAAATTAACAAAAAAGAAACCGACTTCAAACAAAACTAAAAACTGAAAAATAAAATTTACTTAGCACACAGTTAGTATATTCTGATTTATAAGATATCATTTAATATAATACTACGAACTCTCTACTACGCGTTAGCAGAAGGTGGTGTCAAGAGCCGAAGGAACCGACGTGCATGCATGAAAAGAAAAATGAAAGTTGAAGAAGCAAGTGAGGTGTGTATGGACCGTGCCATGTGGCGATTCTTTCTGCCTACCCCGCAAGGGATTTGGCGTGAAGATGGTAATGGTAATGCTAATAATACTACGAGGATTTAATAAGACGAAAAAATTACGTAGGCATTAAGTATCCTCCGAATCAAGTAAAGTAAAAGAAACTGAGATTATAACCACTAATAATAACACAAAACACATCAAAATACCTAAACTGTCAGCCCGACCCACTTCACCATTAGGCAGAGGCGTAGCGCCGTACCATACACAAACAATTTAGAACCAGAGCTTTTTTTGATGTGTGGAAAATCCTACATAGATGCTATGTCGGACTCCTACCGACTAAAAACCACACGCTTCCTACCCAATGCCTACTGTTGGGAGCCCCAGGAAGGCCTTCGGAAGGATGACCACAGGACTCCCAATCGAGTACTAGAGCCTATTGGTTGACGTGCTGAAACGCAAATTAGCAAGTGTCAATAAATTCCCGTATCTTGGTAGTCGAATATTGAGAAGACGCTTCACAATCATCTTTGTAGAATAACGAAGTAAATAAATAGAAAATTTATTGTTAATCTCAAAATGTAAACAAAGCTAGGTAATTTGTGGCACGATCTTACTCGTACAATATTAGTAGTATATTTTATGCTAGCTATGTGCGTGTTCAAATGTTACACGTTCACTTAGTTGTTACGAAACTCAGACCAATTTGAAATAAGAACCCTTCTAAACAATTAACGCCCTTCTACGTAGGTACTTCTGACAGTAGATGATATTATACCAGATACACTATAGTCACGGAAATAATATAGTAATATACTACCTTTGATCTTTACGTACCTACACTTTCTTTCTGTTGTTGCAGATTTCGAATTCTACAAGCCTTTAGGTACAATAAAAAGCTGGTAGGTACTAAATTTCATATACCTACTACTTAGGTGACAGATAATCATACATCAAAATGTTCATGTTTGCGAAACCAAAGCTATACCTACAATACATTCATGATCCTGATTCTATAATGCGCCCATAATTCAATATTTTTTGATTGTGTGTGGTGACGCGGTTGTGCCTATTGCAATGTTGAAAAAGACAGGCGCAGGTTGTGACTGTACGAAGTCGAAATTTTTCAAACCACTTCTAAGGCTTACCACTTGGCTTAACGACTGCTGTGTTACGGGTAACTAGGTCCAAATCAACGGTTTAAGTTGTCTTCTCAAACACGAAAGCGCTTGTAAATGAAAATGCCACAAGGTGGTCACCTATCTGAGGGCAAGTCATGATTTAAGATGAGACGCAGAGATTGTTTAAAAATATGAGAATAAAATTTAGCCTATGCTACTCTTGCATAAATGTAGCTTTCCAATGGTGGAAGTATCTTTGAAATCGGCACAGTAGTTTTTGAGTTTATTCATTACAAACATACACACACAAAAACGAAATTTTTTCCTCTTTATAATTTTAAGTGTAGACTGTGTCGGCGAGATTACCAGCTATTAAATTAATATAAACCATCGACTAAATGAGAAGCCGGTATCATAAAAAATTACAGAGGAGATTATTTAGCTTTGAATCCGAATGGCATTCTCTTTTCAGTAAATTCGCGTCACGACAACAATGCACGGCTAATTATGTACCTGCTTACATAAATAAGTTCATTTAAGTAAACGAAAACAATATGACAAGAATTTACTCCATTACCGAGAAGTTCCAGACAACTCCGTTGTATTGTTTAAACAAGAAAGTTCCACGTAGCTTAATGTTAAAATTATAATATAATAGTGACAGATTGTAACTTGGGAAATACACGACAATATTACTTAAATACTACTTAGTTATTAAAATGTGCCTTTGTGTTTTATCTACGTATCTTTAGAACAAGTATAAAAGTTATAAAACGTTGTATAAAACTTGGAAAATAAGCTTCTATCAGTGTCTGATTTATTTTGTTGTTAACTTTTAAATAGTTCTCACGACAACCCTGAGGTACTAAATCTTATATTACGTTGAGGCTAGCTAGAGAGCTAAGTAGTGTAATTAGTAACCTCAAACTTTAATAGAATTTGAACTAGTACAATATTTTTAGTTTTTTTTTGTACTTGGTCTAACACTGCAGTTCATCCTTTATGTTTTAACTATTTGCTGACAGCGCAAAATACAACTAGTACACATAGAAGAATTTTAAAAGCGGTAGATATAAACAATACCCAATGAAAACAAACATTCAATACTAAATTCGTCCGAGTTGTAAGTAGGTAGCTAAAGACGCTCACTAAAGTAGACCCTTCGGGATTTACAACTAGCATCCCACACCCCTTTTCAACTAATTCTCTACCTTTTTCTTTAGCGGCAAAAACAACTGGTGGCCTTCGCTGCAAATACAGTAAAAACGACTGAGAACTTTCTTCGTGTTTATCGTATGAACGAATAGTTCGCTGTAAGTAAACCGATTTGGAAACGAACTTACTTTTTGTGACTTACTTAGCAGATTGGATCGGCTGGATTAATATTTGTATTTGTTTTCTTTATCCTATATTTTCTTTCAGGTTCACTAATATTAGTGATATTTACCTTGTGTTATTTTGTGTTTGCAAACGGCATGATCACGAATATCAACATGAAAATTATACGATGAAATGTAAGTGCAAGGTTTTGCATACCTAGTAGGTACTTGATTTTAACTGGCCTTTTGTTCTAGTGGTTAAAAGTACCTGACTCCAAAATCAGATTGATGAATCTAATTTTGTGTTTATTTGATCAAATGTAGACTAATGTGCGCTAGATCTTATAGCACAAGCTTGCTAAATTTGGCTAGATTGCACCGTATAGAAAAATAGAAATGTTAAAAGTAATTAATAGTAATGCTTAGTGTGTTTACAATGTTGACAATGAATTTACGTTATTTACTAGCAAAATCGTTAATTTTACGAATGTTTGAAGAAACAAAAGTGAAAGTTCATCTGAGGTCCGTAACTGGTTTTGAACTCGAACAAGTTGTTTACATAGCCACATAATGGATACACCAATTTCGACAAATTAGCTTAGTCTAGGATAGCCGAGTGGTTTACATGCCGACTTCTTGAAAAGCTTGTGACCGAGGTTTCAAATCAGTGACATTAAAAAATTTGCTTTTTGGTATTTATTTTATTAATCCACATATAATGTCAAAAAATAAAAGCAAAAGGTTACTTGAAGACTTGACAACGACACCGCAAACTCACCTCAGTACTCAAAACATACCTATAATTAGTACAAGGAGGAATGTGACCCTCAGACGGAAAGACAAAAATTAATATACGCACCGAAAACTCGTTCGAAGAATTATCCACAAGTTCAGAAGATGAGGATGAGTATTCTTCTCCTAATACATCCCCGTTCATGCATGAATTGAATCGTAGCTTGCCCGATTTAAGTGGCAACACAATAGACGACATTCAACCTATGAAAGAAAAAATATTGACCCTTGAAGAGAAGCTTAATATAGCGGAACGTGAGATTGAATCTTTGATATTGGAAAACGGTAACCAGGCCAAACAAATTAGCGCCTACAGGTTTCGGATTGAACAATTTACCCAGATTTGTAAAACCACCTCCTCTAAGAAAAATAATAGCAAATCGCACCATCGAAAATTGCAAAAATCAAAATTAAATTTTACTTGCAATGAAGACCATCCTACGCCTATTAAAAATGGTACGTCACGGACAAAGGATGACAGTGATAAATGCCTTGATATGCCTATGAAAGCTAAGACTACTTTGTGTGAAAAGGATTTGATGATAGCTCAATCTAGGGAAATTACTAGTAAAAAAAACACGCAAACTTATGCATTTGGGAGACAAGTAGGAAATCACGGCAGCCATGAAACATTGAACACCCCAAGTAGTTTCAAATGCCCGTCGATAGATGACGGAATCAGTCAAAATAAGATGCATAAAATTATTATATTAGGGGATCACGTGCAAGCGCGAGGAATATCTGCATCATTTATGAAATTGACAAGTAATATACAAGGTGAAGACTATAAGACGTATGCAATGATAAAAACAGACGCGCCAAGCTGCGAATTGCTAACACATTGTGATAATATTTCCAAAACCCTATGTGAGGGGGACGTAATAATTCTTAGCATCGGAGGTAATGACAGTAATTTGCAAAAGTTACACTATAATTTTAGTTTAATAATTGATAAGTTAAGTAAAGCTTTTATATACATCACTCCTGTATACCATAATCCATACCTAAATACTAACAAATTGAATATGACGTTAAGATTGTGGACAAATCATTTAAAAAATTGTACCGTTTTACAAAATCGTTATATAGGTAATCATTATTATTATAATTTTGCTGATTATGTATCAAAGGAAGTTAAATTTCATATTGACTGTAATGCCTATAAATTGAAATATTTATCACCTAAAAAAGTAAAACTGCATATTTTGAAATCAGGATTAAAGTATGATGTAAAAGTTAACACACAAAAATCTAGTGAGACGAGTACTGATATGGTGAAAAGGGGTACTATACCCTACTACTTTCGGTTACAGACAAGCACCATAAAAAAAGCAATTCATGTCATTGAAGACAATAGCAGATGTGAAAATGTAGCAATAGATCAGCGCACACCTAGCCGCAAAAATGAGTTTTTTCGAGTCTAAAAATTCATGCAGTTACTTTACTGTCTTTCATCAGAATATATGCGGTATCCTAAAAAAAAAGGAACTACTAGAATTAAGTCTTGACAATCTGAAAGAGTTATTTATTCCAGACTAGCTGAGCCCGCAACTTCGTTTACGTCACATAAGGTGTATGAAAGGAAAGGTATTTCTTCATCAGAGTTATCAAGCAGCGTCTGAAACTGCCCTGTTTGCTTAATCATAAAAGAGCTTAATGATTAAGTCTATTTTAAAACAATTCAGTCCACGCCTTCGGCGCGGACTAAATTGTTTAAAAATAGTCTTAATCATTAAGCTCTTTTATGATTAAGCCAACACGCCAGTTTAGGTTCACTCACATTCAAAGAAACCCCTACAATTAAAATTTTCAAAATATCTGATTCTTAAAAGTGTTATAACTCTTTTATTTCTTAACCGATTTACATAAAACAAACGCTAAATGTTAACTGGAGCAAACCTCAACACAATAAAAAAAACCGCATTGCAATCGGTTGAGCGGTTACTGAGATTAGCGTGCACAACCGTACAGACAAACAGATATACAGACATACAGACATACAGACATACAGACAAACAGACAAAAATTCTAAAAATCATTGTTTTGGGTTCTATTGCGTTCATAAAGCCCCCCTATAATATTTTTTCTTATTTATCTTCCATGTACAGACAGCGACCTGTTACGATTTTATTATATGTATTGATATTGATGTATTGATATAATTTGCTTGTCCGAATCTTTTATCAAAACAGGTTCCGAAAAGTGCTTGAATATTTTGAATTATGAACTGGGATCCTATTATTGTAGACCAAAAAAAAGGGGAGGTACATGCATATTGGTTAGAAGGGGTATTTCATTCAGGAATATAGACGTTTTTGATGAATTTAAGATGATGTACCATTTCGAACTTTGTGCTATTAAATTGGATTTAGATAATATAATTATAATATGTATTTATAGAATTCCTTCAAGAAAGAGTAGAAATCTGCAAATATTTCTTGAAACTTTCAACCGTATGCTGTTTAAGTACCAAGCTAAATACTCTAAAAGTACTATTATCATTGTTGGGGATATGAACATTAACACCCGTAAACAAAAAGAACCTAGTACTAAACAATTTTTAGACATCTTGACTAAATATAACTTAACATCACATATATCTGACCCCACTCGAGGTAAATCTTGCATAGATTTAATTATAAGCAATATAAGGACTGCAACAGGGTCTGTATTACCCTTATTTTTATCTGACCACAACACTGCTCAAATGATGACGTGGACCGTAAAGTATAAAAGGCAAATGCCTAAATTTGTATACAATTTTGTAAGGTGCTATTCCGAAGAAAATATAACAAGGTTTTGTCAATATTTACCTAGCATACATTATACGCAGTTTTTCAATGAAACTGATTTAAATTTAGCATTTAATACATTCTATGGCTATTTTTGTTTATTGTATTATCTTTGTTTTCCAATTAATAAGGTAAAAAACAATTTATTGACAGTAAAAAACTGGATGACTAAAGGTTTGCGAAAAAGCTGTAATTTTAAAAGAAAACTTAGACATATTTATTATTCTTCTAAATCTAAAAAAGATAAGGACAATTTTCTTAATTATGATAGATTATTAAAAAAATGTATTCATACGGCTAAAAGAAACAACAATAGAGATTATGTTATGAACAGCAAAAATAAATGTAAGGCTACTTGGTCAATCATAAAAAGTGAAACAAACACTGTTCGCAATGTAAACTACATTAATGAGATCATTAAAAACAGTGACAAAATTACAGATCCACAAAAAATTGCAAATGAATTTAATGACTATTTTATTTCAACCACTAATAAGTTGAATGGTAAGATTCGTGACACATGCACAAAAAATAAACAGGCAAACTCAATGTTTTTATCACCTGTTGGCGAACAGTACGTATACAACATAATCATGTCTCTTGCAAACACTACGTCCGAAGGCTACGACTCAGTATGTACAATAATCGTAAAAAGGTGTGGAAAACAGTTAACTCCAGCACTTACATACTTGATAAATCTGTCACTGGAAACAGGGACATTTCCTAGGAAACTAAAATATGCAGTCGTAAAACCTCTTCACAAAAAAGGGGAAAAGGCAATAATGAGTAACTATCGGCCTGTTGCATTATTACCAATTTTTTCAAAAATATTTGAAAAGGTTATGCATGAAAACATCACCCTGAAGTATTTACACAAGCCAAAGATGTCACCAATAGGGTAAACATTAGAAATCCTAATAGACTTGTATTGAAAGTTGTACCTAAAACGGCTCGATATCGTAAAAATTGTTACTCGATGTGCATTAAAATCTACAATAAGATTCCAGAAAATATTAAGGCACTTAAGGTCAATAAGTTTATTCCAGCATTCAAGGAGTGGCTGATATCTAAGACATTTTATTCTGTAAATGATTTTCTGACTAGTAAATTGTGAATAATTATTAATTATGTATAAAATTAGTATAAGAAAAGGACCGCATATTATAAGAACGTACTTATTAAGAGATCTCTTAACAATCGAATATAAATTATGTAAACCATGAAGTAATATTATGTTGGTACCATTTAATTTATTTTTAAATTTGCATGCTGTATAATATAGCTGAATGGGCTTGTTCTATGTAACTACTCAACATCCTTTTATGTACTTACCCCATTTAAGGCAAATAAAGATTATGATTATGATTATGATTACGTAAGGCTACTATTCCCTCTGATTGCAGCCCCTGTCCCATTAAGCTCGTGGCCGATGTACTGATTGATTTTACGGTCACGCTGACTCGATGGTTACCTACCTCGTCAGCGAGTTTCGATCAGCGTCGAACCGTTTTAATCTGGCACGGATCACCATTAAGTACAGTCACAGTGATTTTTAAAATAGCTGCGCTATTACTAACTAAAAAGGTCAGGTATATGTAGAATTTTCGTTTGATCTATATGAGAAATTTGCTATTTGCTGTTGTATTTTTGATCGAAGTATTTGCTACACTTATGATTTTAGAATATGAACTTGCAGAAGGACATCATTGCAGTCGCTTAAAGTCAAGTGTAACTGTTTTAGTAGGAAGTTCCGAGGGCTTCCCCAGGGCTCCCAACCACAGGCTGTTGGGCGTGACGTGAGGTTTTTTAGTCGGTAGGAGTCCGGCATAACATCCATGAGGATTTTCCCTCACGTTAAACAAAAAAAAAGGTTGACACTTTGACTACTATGCAACCGCTTCGGTAATGCCTATCTACAGCAAATTCGTAGAATAAGTTGCTATTAATACTCATATTAGCCCTCGCAAAATATTTGGAGTAGCAGATTACATTAATCATATCGTTATAATAGGATCTCTCTTATAATTTTGATGAAATAAAATAATATTCGTCAAATTCCGAGTATACACAGAATGCATACTTATGTGCCTGTTAAAATATCCAGCCAATCACAAACTACCAATAAACCGATCGAATTACTTAAAAGGACCGTCTGTGGGTGCAATACGCTCCAATGGTCACACAAATCCTTTAGGAGGGTACAAAAGATCACAAGCCTCAGAACCGATAACTGGCTGCCGATTTTTATCTGTACTTTGTGGTAGTTATTCGAGTTTCAAAGACGAACGACGGATAAAGCCTTGCCTATCGTACAACGGTATCAGAGAATATATGGCAAAGGAATCTGTATTTTTTTACTTTAACTATTATATTTCGGTTTTTATTTTGCAACTAGCATCAGCAGTCGCGGTTCCACTAACGTCAATGTCGACCTCAACAATGTCCATTCTTCAAGATATGTGTTGCGTCTTCTTCGATGAGGTTGTATTTTGATGTGAATGAAAGTGGACTGTAGTTTTTAATCTTGATTTTAATTGCGATAAAATATATTGTACAAAATTTGTGCTACATACGAATGCGAGAAAAGTATTGCAAGTGTTGCTAGTTAATTTCGTCCGTGTTACGTTCCGTTCGTTCGTCACTTGCGCGTTCAGAAACCATCGCTGCTTGAGGCATAGTAGTACGCAACATGCCCCCGGCTTTGGAAGCACCTGGTTCCAAGATAGGTTGTTCTGAAGTGCTATCATATTCTTCAAACAAGGGACAAAATTTTGTAAATGCCCTCCTGATGATGCCAGTTGACGTACGGATATCAGCAACTCTAGTGATACCATCTTTGCCAGGTAGGATAGTCTCAATGCGTCCTAGATGCCAATGTAACGGAGGTTGGTTGTCTTGCTTGATTACCACCAGCATACCTGGTTTCAACTCTGTGGTTCTCTCTCTCCACTTCTTCCTGATCTGCAACTCAGAAACGTACTCCTTTGCCCAACGTACCCAGAAGTGCTGACGTAGTTGCTCTAGCCGTTGATATCGGTTAAGATTGTGCATTGGAGTGTCAAGCATGTCGTCAGATGCTGGCGCTGTCAAGGAACGGCCAACCAGGAAGTGAGCTGGACTTAAGGAATGGAAATCATGTGGGTCAGGAGAGAGAGGACTAAGGGTACGGGAGTTAAGAATAGCTTCCACTTGTGCAAGAACCGTGCTGTACTCTTCAAATGTTAAGTGTGCCTTACCAATCACACGCAATAGATGCCATTTACAGGACTTGACCCCCGACTCCCATAAAGAACCAAAATGTGCTGCATAAGGTGGTTTAAACTTAAATTTAATTTGCTGACTAGTGGCATAATGTATAATTTCATCGGCACAATTATTAAGAAATCTTGTAAACTCATTCATCAGACCTACAAAGTTTCTGCCATTGTCCGAGTAAATCTCGTCTGGTTTACCTCGACGTGAAATGAATCTCTTCAAAGCTAGAAGATACGCATCCGTGGACAAGTCGCTAACCAATTCCAAATGAATTGCGCGTGTTACAAAGCAAATGAACAAGCAGATATATGCCTTGACAGTACGTGCGCCTCTGCCCTTACGATTAAGAATGAACACTGGCCCTGCGTAGTCGACTCCGGTGCGTAAAAATGGATAAGTAGGAGTGATACGTTCGGCGGGTAAATTACCCATCATAGGATTAATAGACCTACAACGCAAGCGGGCGCATGTGATACACTGGTGCACAGTCTTTCTAGCGAGGTTTCGTCCACCTAATGGCCACCAGTTTTCACGTAACGCGAATAGCAGTGCCTGTGGGGCTGCGTGTAACAGCTGCTTATGCTCGTTACGAAAGAGTAAAATTGTAAAGTTATGTTTGCATGATAATAAAATGGGATGCTTCTTATTGTATGAGAACTCAGTCGAATAGTATAAGCGCCCCCCTACTCGTAAAATATTATCCTTATCTAGAAATAAACTTAATTTCGATAGACTATGTTTCTCCTTTAAATGTTTGCTACTTGACAATAACTTATACTCATCTGGAAAACATTCTAGCTGAGAAAGTCTAGTCAGAACTGTAGTAGATGTTTTAAGATCGTCTACCTGCAGGGCGCCTGATCGTCGATTAGACCTATTTCGTAAATTGTAAATAAATCTAAGTACGTAGGCACCGCAGCGTATCATGCGATTGTACTGAGAGAACCGATGAAATGGGAATAGGGGATGCTCTGAATCTACCGTTTGTGCATGTAGGGTAGTAGATTTGAGCTCAGGTAACGACTGGTCACACTGAAATTGCTTAGAAGTAATATGCGTATTAAAGTCAACATCTCGTAAAAATTCGGGGCCTTCCCACCAAAGCGTTGATGTTGACAAATCGTTCAAACCCACTCCTCGTGAGACAAGGTCGGCAGGATTTTCTTTACCGCTTACATGACGCCAGGGAAGCTGTTTGGTTAATTCGTGTATTTCAACTATCCTATTCTGAACAAAAGTTTTTAATAAATTAGGAGGCATGCCTAACCACCCTAAAACTATCGTAGAATCAGTCCAGAATACGGTATTGCCAAACTGTAATTGAAGCGAGTCATATACCTTCTCGTATAACCTAGCACCAAGCAATGCCCCGCATAACTCAAGCCTAGGTATACTAACAGGTTTCAGCGGTGAGACCTTACCCTTCGAGAATAAAAGCCTAACCGTGACGCGATCAATGTAAATAGCACGTACATACAAACACGCGCCGTACGCTTTCTGTGAGGCGTCCGAAAATATATGCAACTCAGTATCAATAGGATCGCCGCTGATAACAGGCCGAGGTATACGAATGACGTTTAAACCAGATAAATCGCTAACAAACCGGTTCCATGCGCGCGTGACGTCATCCGGTACCGCCTCGTCCCATCCTATTTTTAATAACCACAGTTGCTGCAATATTATCTTTCCTTTATTAATAGATGGGCTCAAAAATCCTAATGCGTCGAATATTTGAGACACCGTAGATAAAATTAAACGCTTAGTTACAGTACTATTGTTATCTACAAATTGTGTGTTAAAATAAAATTCGTCTATATTATTGTACTAGCCCAACCCCAAAGTTTTACACTGACTGTGTTCGTCCAGTGATAAACATTTGGAATTGCGCTCAAGTGACGGCAACGTTCTGTTGTGTTCGCTTGCATCAAAATTAAATATCCACTTACGAAGTGGAAAACACCCTGACTGAAGCACGTTTGCAGTTTTTTGACAAATATCTAATAAGGTGTTCTTATTGTTATTAGTTAATAACATGTCATCAACATAAAAACAATTATTGATAACGTGTTGCACTTCAGAATTATCACAATCTATAGCTAATTGCTTTAAACACCGTACGCTAAGAAAGGGTGAAGCGGCACAGCCGTATGTCACAGTGTTTAGCCGATAAACACTGAGCGGCTGTGAAGGTTCGTCGCGCCAGATTATCAGTTGCAGATCGCGCTGCTCAGGGGTGATTAGTACCTGCCTATACATCTTTTCGATGTCGGCGCAGGCTGCGTATTTATGTTGCCTGAAACGTAACAATATAGCGACCAGATCGCCTTGTATAGCTGGTCCTACTAATTGTAGATCGTTAAATGACTTGCCTGTAGATGAAGCGGCGCTCGCGTCAAATACCACGCGTAACTTTGTCGTAGTACTCTGCGCCCGAAAGACTCCATGATGTGGCAAGAAAAAATGCGGATTGTTATATGTGTCTATTCGAGTCATGTGTCCTAGACTAACATATTCGTTAATAAATTCCCTGTACATTTGTTTGTAGCTGGGTGTGCGTTCTAGCCTCTTTTCTAAAGCTAAAAAGCGCCGCTGAGCCTGAGAGAATGATTCGCCTAAAGAGTAGGGTGACTGCTTTAACGGTATGTGAACGCAGAATCTCCCGTTACCATCACGCGTAGTGGTATTCGTAAACGATTCTTCACAAGCCCGCTCGTCGTCTGTGTGTGGAACTTCCTAAGCGTAGGGATCTACGCTTAGGAAGTTCCTCCAGTTCCCAGAACTGGCGTAGTTGCGTATCTATAGATTGTGTAAAATTACACTGAATGCGATTATGAATGCGTGAATTTGAATAAATAGGACCCGAAATTACCCAACCTAGCTTCGTGTTGTGTAAATAGGGCCCGTTGTGTAATTTAATTTTACCATCAATAAGTAAGTCCCAGAAACAATCAGCACCTATAAGTAAGTCAATGTCCTGAGACTCTAAAAAGTGTGGATTTGCTAGCTGCACGTTATCGGGAATGTTAAACTGTGCGCGTTGTAACTGTACAGCTGGTAACGCAGATGTTATTCTAGGCAACACGACGCATGTCATACGCAGTATATACTTACTTATGCGAGATTTTATTGTGACGTCACAAATCTGTGTTGACTGTGACAAAGAATTACCTACACCTCGAATTTCATGCTTGTGCTGTACCAATGGGACACCTCATAATTCACATAACGATTGAGTTATGAAACATGTTTGACTGCCGTTGTCTAGAATAATAAATAAATAAAATAAAATAAAATATTCTTTATTGTACACCATAAAGGAACATATTCAAAGAAGAAGATCTTAATCTACGTATGTACAATAGGCGGCCTTATCGCTAAAAGCAATCTCTGCCAGGCAACCTTTGGATGGATAGAAAACATGAAGCTGATAGGGGCAGTGTACAAATTTTAGAAGCAAACATATACCAACAACATAACTATAATTATATACATATAAATAAACATACATAAATACACATACATATTATATAATATATACAATACATAAACATACATACAGACACGATATACTTTATCATATACTCGTATTTAGAGACATATACATACTAAGAAGAAAACACGAAGTAGGTACTAGTCGGAAATAGACAAAAAGTGATTCATTAGCATACTCTTGAAAGATACTAGTGATTGTGCTCGCCTTATAGATACTGGCAAAGCATTCCACAGGCGAATCGCTTGTACAGTGAAGGATTTGTCCACGAAATTTGTTGAGTGCTGTGGCATCCAAAGAGTCAAATTTTCTGATGACCTTAAAAATCTCGAATGTTTGTCATGAAGGAACGTGAAACGTTTTTTGAGATATCGGGGAGTACAAGGATTGAACAGTATATTGTATAGTAAAGCTAATATGTGAGTATTCCGTCGAAAGCGAATTGGGAGCCACTTGAGCTTTTTTCTGAATTCAGATACGTGGTCATATTTGCGTAGTCCAAATATGAATCTAATACAAACATTTTGAAGGCGCTCAAGCCTGTCAAATTGCTCCTCTGTGAGATCAAGATAGCTGACATCTGCATAATCAAGGATTGGGAGCAAAAGAGAGTGGGCAAGCGCAATCTTAGTGGCTGTGGGGAGAAAACTACGTAATCTACGTAGTGATCCTGCAGATGCAAACAGTTTGCGCCCGACCTCCTGTAGCTGATGATCCCAGGACAATGTGCTATCGATATGCACTCCCAAGTTTTTGACCACATCGCTTATACCAATAGGAGTACCATTAAAAATAACTTGTGGCAAAATTGTGTAGTCGATACGTGACGTTATCCAAGAACTCCCGACTATAATGACCTGGGTCTTTGAGGGATTAACTTGAAGCCCATGATTAATGCTCCATTCACATATGCGATCCAAATCCGTGTTCATTGCAGCAATTGCTTCGTGCAACTGGTTTAACGGCGCCTGTGTATATATTTGTAAGTCATCTGCATAAAGGTGGTAGGATGAAATTAATTTTTGAGAAATTGAATTTATAAATATAGCAAAGAGTAAAGGAGACAGAACGCCGCCCTGTGGAACACCGGCTGTAATATTAGTCCAAGAAGAAAGAGAATCTTCTACACATATACGTTGCCGGCGCCCAATCAGGTAACTTTGAAACCAATCAAGCACCATAGGAGATATGTTAAGAGAGCGAAGTATGCCGAGTAGGATATCATAGTCCACAGTGTTGAAGGCATTACTGAAATCAAGCAAAGACAGTACCATGAGGCTGCCCTTCTCCATGCCTATTCTTATGTCGTCCGTAACATTAACTAGTGCAGTTACAGTACTATGTCCAGTACGAAAACCAGATTGGAAAGGATTTAGCAAAGAGTTGGTAGACAGGAACGTGTTAAGCTGGTTATAGACAAGGCGTTCTAGAACTTTAGAAAGAAATGGTAGTATAGAGATAGGACGGAAGTGGGAAAAACATGATGCGTTACCTTTTTTTGGTAGAGGAATAATCTGTGCTTCTTTCCAAACGGATGGAAAAAGGCTCACAGAAAAGGAAAAATTTAAAATGTGAGTCAAGACAGGAAGGATTTGATCTAGGATAGGTATGATCATGTTACGACTGACATAGTCACTACCCACTGCACTTGATGCAATCGCCATTATGCTCTTCTTAACATCACTATTAGTGAAAGATTCAAAGAAGAAACTCGGATAATTTGGAGTTGGAAGTGATGAAAGATGACTAAGTGTATTGGTCTTGGTGGTCCCTCCAAAACCGGACGAAGAAGAAAAATGCAAGTTAAGTGCATCGAGGTCAAAATTTTTAGGAATACTATTTTCTTTAGACTTTCCAACCCCTATGCTTTTTAGGAATTTCCACACTTTAGGTGGATCACCGTTTTCAATTGATGCATGAATATGCTGGCGTTGTGCATTTCTACACACCTTATTGCAGTGATTACGTATTTCGACATATTTTTCAAAGTTGTAGTCGGTCGACATTTATATTTAAATTTTGCTGCAACTTTCTTGGCCATTACCTTTTTTATGGCATCAGTGAGCCACGGAGCAGGCATATGTTTTATTTTAATCGCTCGGACAGGAGCATGCTTATCATAAAGCTCTATGATATGTTTATTAAAAATGCTAATTTTTTCATCAATAGATTCTGATGTAAATAATGAGTCCCAGTCAACCCTGTCAGCATCCCCACGAAGGCTGTCAAGGTTCATAGCACCAAAATTGCGCTTACGCAGTATTTTGCATTTTGCCTTAGGAGGGCGAAGTTTATAGGAAAGGAAGAGTAGATCGTGGTGAGAGAAAGCATCCGCATTACATTGGCCATATTTAATGACGTGCTCCACTGTCATCAGTGTCAATCACTATCTTGGTATCATTACCAAGATAAGGTCTATAAGGGATGGTCTGCAGTCTGGAAAGTGGTGGGTGACATTCAGGGGAAGAATTGAAAGATTACAGGATTGAATCAAACGGCGAAAAGAAGAAGCGCGAGCGAGAGAGCGAGGATCATTTTTTACGAGACAGGTATTGAAATCCCCTAGTATGACTGTGTGACTGTAAGACGGGGTATGCTTTTCCAAAAGACGTTCAAAGGATGCAAAGAAACTAATGTTTGAAGATGGGCAGTAATAAACACCCAGCAAAACTTTGGAATGATTAAGTTCGGTTGTAGAAGGGCCCGCACAGAATGATAATTGTTGAATTTATCGGCTATCTCGATCAGTACAGTCGATAACAAAACCGGCTGCTTAGCTGTGTGATGTATGTGTGATTCATTGGTGTGCAATCTGTTTACTTGAACTGAATGAACATTTCTCATTTCATTGACGATGATATCTGCGGGGGTTGAGCGGGACGTAAGGGACAAGGAATGAGCGTTTGCAGTTGCAGCGGCGAGTAACTCATTTGTGCATGAACTAGGCGAAGGAATGTTCGACGCGTTGTTGTTAGAACTCGATCCTTTACTTTGGTCACAAATTAATGAATTATGGTTTTGATTGCATAGGCGGCATAGACCAAATCTACAATTCTCCAAAGCATGCCCTCCTCGTAAACAATTCTTGCACAGCTTGTGATCTGCGATTAATTTAAGTTTCTTATCCAGATTAGCGTTAAGAAACATTTGGCAAGAATATAGTGGATGTGGTTTACCATTACACATTATACAAGTGCGAAGTGAAGTGTCTCGTGTGTATTTATTGGAAACGTTGCAGTGTAACTTCGATTGATCTTGAACCGAGTGTTTTTTAATTGGAGTATTCGTAAGCTTAGTGTTACGTGAAGCTGACAATGTTTCCAATGAATCAACTCGATCGTTTAGAAATTTGAGTAAATCATCCACCTTTAATGAAACCTTAGAATCTTTATCTCGATAGATAATGTTTTTATATTGCTCCCACAAACGTTCGGTTGTAGAATCGAGCTTAGATACTACCATATATAAAATCAAAGTGTCCCAGTGGTCTGTAGGCTCACCGAGAACCTTTAAAGCACGTAGGTTTTTCAGGACAGTATCTATCAGGGTTTTTATATGATTAGCCGATTCTTTAGTTATTGTAGAAATAGTAAACAACGCTTTTACGTGATTGTGCACCAGTAATCTGCTATTGTTGTACCTATTAAGTAAAAGTTCCCAAGTTACTACATAATTCTGATCGGAGAATCCTATGGCATCAATGACGGTCTCCGCGCTGCCAGTGAGTGACTGTTTCAAGTAGTGGAACTTTTGTATGTTACTTATTTCTTTAGAATTATGTACTAGCGATAGAAATGTGTCCCTAAACTCCAGCCAGTGTTCAATCGAACCGTTAAACTTAGGCATTGTAATGGTAGGTAATTTGACGGACTTAGAGATTTTTTCACTACATTTGGAATTGATTTTCGATGATTCACCATTACTAAGTAAGATACACTCTGCCTGAGCCAAAATACTGTAGTAAGTATCCTCAAACATTGCGCGTTGACCTTGCTGCTCGTCAAGGTCACTTTCGGACACAATTTCTTCGATATTTGTTTGAAGATCATTAAAGTCAGTAAATAGGCTCTTGGCTCCTTCAATGCGTAACTTAAGATCAATTAGGGACTTAGATGACAATGGATTAACACAATCTATATCAGGGGTTCCCAAACTTTTTGGTATCACGCCCCCCTACTGTTAAAATTAATATGCCCACGCCTCCCCTCAGACCAGGGAACAGCAAGTGGGCTTGCCAAACAATTTAAAAATAAAATAACAGGAATTATTATTTTTCTAATTTTAGTATTTGTTGTTAAAGCGGTAACAGAAATACATTATTATGTGAAAATTTTAGCGCTCTAGTTATCGAAGTGCCTGAAATACAACCTCGTGACGTAAAGACAGACAGATGGACGCCGAAGTTTTGTTGAATAGGGGCCAGTTTTGGCCCTTTGGACACGGAACCTGAAACATACAATTATTAAATAAAATAAGAGAAGGTAATAAAGTTTATAAATACATCTCAGACCTCCCTCTTGTTTACTATCCTACTTTGAGGGATGAAGAGACACGCCACCATCTTGGCCTGCTTCTGTAAGACTGGCGAGCAGCAAACCCGTCGTTCTCAGGCCTTCGGTCATGAGGACCGGTAGTTTTGGGCGTATTTATCTCCCGCTCCCACCACGCCACCATTTTTTGCACGCCGAAAGACACAGCTTGGGACCATGGCCTTCAACACGGTCTTGAGCGTGATAATGTCCACACCAGGCCTGCGACCAGGTCTTGGCGTTGCAGCGTCCATGCTGAGCACCGTCAGAATATGCGGCACCGTGTACTCGCTGAAGTAACCGCAGTGCTGGCACTCAGGTGTTACCTTCCGATGTATGCACCACAGATACTTACCGAAGCACCCGTGCCCGGTAAATATCTATGACGCCTCTTAAGCCACTCCTCCATGATCGGCTTCACCACCTCGATAGTAGAGAGTTCCCAATTTGACAGCTCAGGGAACAGGCCTATGGTATCACTGCAGCTCCTCCAGAACCCTCGCTTTCAGGTCCCATGGAGGGTTCCCAGGCAGAAGACATGCAGCCTCGACGGAGATGCGTTACCCTCTTATTATCCTGATGCCAGCAATTCACGATCAGACTTACAAAAGGTCACTTCTTACAAAAAGAGCCAAAGATAGATGTGCTTGCATGATTTTGAGAAGATTCCCGATTGTGAATATAATATAGATAAAAAAATTGCACAACGCAGATTACTAGCAAAATTAGTTTGCTTTTAAACTTTGTTTTCATCATTGTAACCAATGCTACATGCTCAATTAATATGAATAAAAAAGGTATAACATTTGAGATATTTAACCCAAAATTGTGTCTTAGCATCTTTTCAAAATTTCCATAGCTTGTTCTTGTGATGTCACTCTGAACTGACCGCGCCCCCCTGCACATGTCTTCGCGCCTCCCCAGGGAGGCGCGCCCCCCACTTTGAAAACCAATGATCTATATCATTTACGTAGTTTGAAAATCTGGTAAATCTAGCTTTTACAATGCCACGCTTTTTATTTAACTCACGTAAATACACTAGCTTATCTGATTGATTAGCACTATTGTCAGAACTAACTTTAAATGGAGATTTAGTAGACATTTTGGCAGCTTATGGGAAACGGGAAGCAAGTACTCACGGTTGTGGGTCCCTCCTCGCAGTCGATAGACACTTAGGGGTAGCTCACAGCTGATCACGACTTCGCGAACTGAAATGTATGTACAGACACGGAATTACACAAGTGAAAGGGTTCAGGTGGAGTAAGAAAGCTGGATGACCGTACCGTTGCGCGTATTCCTGTTGGCAGGCCTGGATCCGGACTTTCTTCTCCTGAATTGCTGACTGCTCCTCTCTTGAATAATTGTGTAATTTGCTGGTACTGATTGCAAATTCAGTCGCTTTGTGCCCTTATTCTGTAAAGGGCTGCCGCGTCGCCGACGGTCGCTGAGGTCGCTGAATTCCTCGATATTTGGCTCTGAAGGTCCAAACTATGTTGCGTCTTCTTCGATGAGGTTGTATTTTGATGTGAATGAAAGTGGACTGTAGTTTTTAATCTTGATTTTAATTGCGATAAAATATATTGTACAAAATTTGTGCTACCGACATACGAATGCGAGAAAAGTATTGCAAGTGTTGCTAGTTAATTTCGTCCGTGTTACGTTCCGTTCGTTCGTCACTTGCGCGTTCAGAAACCATCGCTGCTTGAGGCATAGTAGTACGCAACAATATGTTTACTTACCCATATTTCAATAGCAAATTTCTTTTTTGTTAATCCTAATTATTACATGACCGAAGTTTCTACTCAACTGTAAGCAGTAACTTTCAAACGTAAGTCAGTTTTTAACAGAGAGCTCTCGAAACCCCGCATCACAGTAGCGTTGAGTATTTTCGCTTCTATAAAGACTTAAAACAAATGTTTTAGGTCTTTTAGAAGCAAAAAACGATTTTATCAGATTCATAAATTCTACGCATTTTTCCTTGCGTAGAAATAAACAAATTGACAAACAGGCAAAGGATTTAAAAATCTACAATTACCTATTTACCTGTAAAGTTCAATGTGATGTAACAGCCAAAGAAACCAATTAAGAATTGGTCTTTCAACTTCTTAACACACGTCAAAAGCTTATTAAGGGCTCTGTAGACCCTTTCCAAATAGTTTACCAGGCGAACTAATTGAGTTAGTTAGAATCTTCTTATTCGTTGAAGTGCAAGGGAATAAAAATGTATCATTATCACCTGTCTAAACTGGTGAACGAAGCGCTCGTGGCCCCGCAAACTCAGTATTCTGTAAACAAACTGAGCAACATTTACTGTGGCCTGTTATGGATGGTGGCATTTATTTGCGAGCGTTTCCGTACTTCGGAAGGCACGTTAAGCTGTGGGTCGCGGTTGCCCGTAAAATGGCAGTCGTTAAGCCAAGTTGAAGGCCATTATGGGCAGCTTGAAATTTTCAACGGTAGGCAGTCACAACCTGCGCCTGTCCATATCAACAAGGCAATATGGCTCACCACCTATTACGTGGGTCAATTTCTAAAAAGGTGAAGTGTGGGCATATAATATGCCTCTGCCTACCCCCTCTGGAATGTAAAGCGTGATCATATGATGATGATGACGATAAACTTGTAAACTCGTACCATATGCAAAGTATTCTTATGGAACATAAATTACCTTCAAACATAGACAAGCCTCTTCCCACACAGCAAAGAAACAACACGACTTCTTAACGAATACATGGGTCATAACAAAAACAATTCCATGTTGACATTACGAAAATATCACGTCGCGTTTAGGAAAACAAAAAGTGGACATTGAGAAGATCCGGGTAAAGCTCGGATTGTTTACATTACCCTCTTCAACAAAAAATCCGCCGTACCCTTTCTATAAAGACGTACGACAAATTTATATCAAATTGAACGTCTCTATCCCATATGAATATGTTACCTAGCGTAAGAAAATTGGATGCGATGAGAGTAGTTTGCACTCAATATCATGCCTCGTTTACTCTGAGAGATCAAATGAGCAAGTTAAAGGCAATCAGAACTTGTTAGGCACCAATTCAAACAAAAGTTTTTTAGAAGTAGGTAATACAATTTGATATCATCAATGTATATAATCCTACTAATATTATAAATGTGAATGTTTGTGAAGATGTTTCGATGTTTGGATGTTTGGATGTGTGAATGTTTGGATGTTTGAATGTTAGGATGTTTGGATGTTGGGATGTTTGTTACTCAATCACGCTTTGACGGCTGAACAGATTGGGCTGAAATTTGGTAAAGAGAAAGCATAGAATAACACAAGCTACTTTGAAGATGTTTGGATGTTTGAATGTTTGGATGTTTGGATGTTGGGATATTTGTTACTCAATCACGCTCTGACGGCTGAACGGATTGGGCTGAAATTTGGTACAGAGATAGCTTATAGTCTGAAATAATACATAGGCTACATTTCATCCCGGAAAATGTTCCCACGGGCAGTGGGATCGGGTACCGAATTTCGCAGCATCATCTAGTAGGTATGTAAAACAATATTTCACTTTATAAAATTCTACAGTCACTTATAAGCTAAGCTCAACTTTCTTGCACAAGCGCCTGATGTTTATTAAAAGCAAAAATGTTGCCGTCGCACACTGTAAGAAAATCAGAATCTAGCGGGATTTAATTCAAATTTTGAACATTGTTTTATCTATTATCTATTGATGTCTAATTGTTCTATAGCAATCACTTAAAACGGTGGCATATATTTTTTTATTGTGGGTAGCTTAACATAAATATTAGAAATGTTTATATCGGCGTCAAAACTGAGTTACACTCGTAACGCATTTTGCAGTGTTAGTTTGTGCGAATTATGATTACGATTACGAAGCAATTATGAAGTCAATGGTTTTATTTATTGTTTATATTATAGTGTTTGTGTTTAATACTTAAGAACATATACATTTTATCCGATTTATAACAGGCATATTCGTTAACATCAACCATTTCTATTAGAACACGAAATTGACTTTGAATTTTTATTGTTTTAAATTCATTGGATTTGAAACCCAATTTTATGGCATTTTATAGTAAAGTATATACCATCATAGTAAAGCAGATAGTTTCAACTTATTGACGCAACCCACAGTCTGTGCGCTTTTTTGCGACGCCCATACATTTTTTTTTAATTTTCAGTATGACTATCGAGATAACAAAAATTAAAATTTTCGGAATTAGGTCTTTTAATAGAGGAAGTGATCGTTTTGACCAAGTTTTTTCATTTTTCACGGATAGTTATCATCATTCATCGTGTGACTTTTTCTGAGGTTTCTAAAAATAAAAATTAAGGCTTTGTTGAGAGCAAAATGTCAACAAATTGATGTAAAATGGAGTAAATGTGGTCGTCACCGCGACCGTGTTTTAAAAATATATATAAATTAGTTAAGTACATATATTACATTGCCTTATAGTGTTTTACAAGAAATTCCATCATCTAGCTCAGTTACTCCAGGAAGGCCTGCAAAACATTTTCGAGATTTTTGTGATAGAGCTCAAAAACGAAAAATTTATTCAAAGACCTGCCTTTGGTCTTTCTCCATTACATTCGTGGATAGGATTCATGGAGTGTATACTGCACATGGCATATAGACTCTACATAAAAGTCTGGCAAGTTAGAGGTGATCAAAATATTTTTTTTAAGACCAAGAAGGAGCAGATTCTAAAATGAAATGGGTTTATTGTTGAATATGCCTAAACAGCACTTTGGAATTACTTTTTTTTCGGCATTCTTCTATAACAGCTGAGATAACTGGCGTAAATTCAAAACTGATTCATCGATTTTATATAATTTTAGAAACACTTGCGATTTCAATTAATTTAAATGCATTTGATTTGTTTGTTAAGGATACCAGGGACCTCTATCTCATTGATCTATCTTTTTCATGCTAAAGATGTGATATCATCATGTATATTGTATATAGTACAATTGGCCAACTATTGGAAGAAGCCCAAAAGGCACGAAATAAAGACAATCGATACTATAGGGAGTACTTCACCAGATAAACTTCGCGGATGGATACAAATATAGACCTTTTAAATAGGTAGACTATGAGTATCATCTGACCCCTATTTTAGCAGCATTAAGGAGCATACCACGAATAAAAAGAATTAACTGGAGCCAGAATTTTTGTCGGTGCTTTCCTGCCCACACCACGAGTAATATATAATCGATACCCTGAGGGCACAGTGTTTGGCTTCTTCAATTCGGTCTCTAAGATCTAATATCCTAGGGATTAACGAAGGAGCCTACATTAGGAGGAAGGGCATAACGGAATTCCGTTCGGTGAGCAGCCCGCCTGGGGCAGTACCTCCACCCTGCAGAAGACCGCGGTAATAGTAACCTGGCTTCGTGCTGGGTTATGTTCTCCGTCGGTTAGCAGGGTTCCAGTGCTCATTGGGGTGACTTTGTGCCGGTGGCGGTGAGACCAGAGGCTCATATGTCTCCATTGGCTGGCATAGGCGCGGAATATTGGTACGGCGGTCAGGGAGACCCGGTGAAACGGTTGACCGCTGACCGCCCGCAGGCTGTACGGGACCCGAACCTGGGGATTACGTAATCTCCGCCCCAGGAGGCTGAACCAGCAGCCTGTGTAAAGTCCCTGGTGCTGTAGTCGTGCCGGAGGAGGATACCGGAGTGGACGCGGCTACTGCATCGGGGGGGGACCGGGGGCCCTTCCGTACGCCGTGCCAATCTTCCGCACTACCTGTGCCTGCCTTTGGGGAATTAGAGCCTCGCTTAGTCTCTTGCGTCACCGACACACAGGCACCCCCTACCTTCTTTTATCCCCTTACACTTAACATCATGGCAAAAGGTCTAAAAAGAAAAAAAGTTTCCACAGCGGTTTCGTCGTCGTCCACACTAAATGTGGACTTCTGCAACATTAGAGGAATGCACTCAAACATCAACGCGATCCACCACCACCTGGAATCTGCGAGGCCATACTTATTTTTCCTGACGGAGACTAAGATATGCCCGAGGGACACATCTTACTTGATGTACCCTGGCTATAAGCTTGAGGCTAATTTCAGGCGTCAAGCTGGGGTATGCATGTTCGTACGGGAGGATATCTGCTGTCGCCGTCTCAGTGACCTGGAAGACAGGGACCTGTCTACATTATGGGCGCGCGTGGATCATGGGGGCCACACTCGGATCTACGCGTGCATTTACAGGTCCCATAGCGGTGATACGGAGACAGTTCGCCTTTTTGACCACCTGCAACAATCAACCGACAAGGCTATTGAGCGGTATCCCTCCGCGGAGATAGTGATTGTGGGGGACTTTAATGGTCACCATATTGACTGGTTGGGTTCCGTGCGCACTGACTTTGCGGGGAAAGCTGCTCACGAATTTGCCCTGACCTACGGTTTCTCCCAACTGGTAAAATCTCATACGAGAATACCAGATAGGGAGAACGAGCAGAGTGCATTGCTGGACCTTCTGCTGACTACGCGGCCCGACGGATACACCACTTCAGTGGATGCACCACTTGGTTCATCGGACCACTGCCTCGTTCGGTCGCGAGTGCCTCTCGCAAGGCCTGAACCACCTCGGCCCAAGGAGTGGCGACATGTGTGGCACTACAAGTCAGCAGATTGGGATGGACTTCGAGAGTTCTTTGCGTCGTACCCGTGGAGGCGGCTTTGCTTCACTTCAGATGATTTGGACTCCTGCGCTGCAGCAGTAGCTGAGGGGATCTTGGCGGGCATGGAATGTTATATTCCTAACCGCTGGATCCCGGCAGGAGCTAGGAAACGACCGTGGTTTAATCGGCTTTGTAGAAAAACTAGGATGTTGAAAGAAACTGCCTACAGAGCTTGGACCACGGCTCGCGCTAACTCAGATCCTAGCATCTCTGAAGTGAAACGCAAACTGAATGCCGCTTCGAGGGCCAGTAAAAGAGCGGTTGCCAGGGCTAAATTCGATTTCGTCGGCAGAATTGGTCAGCGACTAGCCGGCTACCCCTCTGGAAGTCGTGAATTCTGGTCGCTCGCCAAAGCTGCCGAGGGAAACTTTTGTCGGTCGGGGTTACCACCTCTACATAGACTGGATGGTAGTCTGGCCCAGAGTGCCAAGGAGAAGGCCGACCTTTTGGGTTCTCTCTTTGCCTCCAACTCGACCATGAACGATGGAGGTGTGCTTCCGCCTGGTATCCCTTGGTGTGGCACTTCCATGCCAGAAATTAAGTTCAAGCAACGGGACGTCAGGCGGGAGCTTCAATCCCTGGATATTCATAAGTCGAGTGGGCCGGACGGCATTCCCGCGGTGGTACTTAAGCGGTGTGGTCCGGAGTTGTGTCCGGTACTTACACGTCTTTTCACGCTTTCATACTCCATGAAGCAAGTCCCGGCGTCGTGGAAGATCGCGCACGTGCATCCTGTGCCCAAGAAGGGTGACAGGACCGACCCGGCCAATTATAGGCCTATAGCCGTCACCTCCCTTTTATCTAAGGTGATGGAGCGTGTGATTAATACACAGCTTCTGAGGTACCTTGAGGAACATGACCTGCTCAGTGACCGGCAGTACGGTTTCCGTCACGGTCGCTCGACGGGCGATCTTCTTGTGTACCTCACACACCGCTGGGCGGCGGCTATCGAGAGTAAGGGTGAGGCTCTAGCAGCGAGCCTCGACATCTCGAAAGCCTTTGACCGGGTCTGGCACCGTGGTCTTCTTACGAAATTGCCCTCCTATGGACTGCCCGAGAGTTTATGCGGATGGGTGTCCAGCTTTCTGGCCGGAAGAAGCATCAGGGCCGTCGTTGACGGCAGCTGTTCTGACTGCATGGCCATAAACGCTGGAGTACCACAAGGCTCAGTGTTGTCCCCTACTTTGTTTCTGCTGCATATCAATGACATGTTGTCTATTGACGGCATTCATTGTTATGCGGACGACAGTACGGGCGACACTTATTACACGGGCCGCCCCGGTATCTCTCGGGTTGCAGTGGAAGAAAGTCGTGAACAACTTGTGTCTGAAGTCGAGGCTACTCTCAATAGAGTGTCCGATTGGGGTCGACAAAATCTTGTCCAATTCAACCCTACCAAGACACAAGTTTGTGTTTTCACCGCAAAAAAGACCCCATTCACTGTGGCGCCACAATTTCAGGGCACATCTCTCACCATCTCTGAAAGTATAGGGATCCTTGGTGTTGACATCTCCAGTGATGTGCAGTTCCGCAGTCACTTGGAGGGCAAGGCCAGGCTGGCGTCCAGGAAGCTCGGAGTGCTCAGAAGGGCGCGGCGGTACTTTACTGCGGCGCAAGCACTGCTTCTTTATAAGTCGCAAGTGCGTCCGCATATGGAGTACTGCTGTCACCTCTGGGCGGGGGCACCCGAATACCAGCTTCGTCCATTTGACTCGGTGCAAAGGCGAGCTATGAGAGTTGTCAACGATCCCATACTTGCAGGTGGTGTGGAACCTCTTAGTGACAGGAGAGACTTTGCTTCTCTGTGTGTGTTCTACCGCCTGTACAACGGTTTGTGCTCTGAAGAATTGTTTGATATGATGCCTACGGCTACATTCTATCATCGCACCGCTCGCCATAGACAGGGTATTCATCCTCACACGTTGCGTCCTGAGCGCTTGAGCACGGTGAGATCTGGTAGAGGCTTTCTTCCGCGTACGCTTAGGTTGTGGAATGATCTCCCTGCCTCGGTTTTCCCAAACGCCTACAGTATGGGGTTCTTCAAAAGGGGACTTAGAAGGTTTTTAAAGAGTCGGCAGCGCGATTGTGGCGCCTCTGGTGTTGCAAACGTCCATAGGCTGCGGTGACCACCGGTACATCTGGTGGGGCCGTATGCTTGTCTGCCACTCGCGTGGTATAAAAAAAAAAAAAAAAAAAAAAAAAATAAATTTTTTCACTATTTTAAACAATAAATTAAACGAAAATGGTTTATTAGAACACTTCGTATAACTAATTTCAATGAAATTAATGGGTTTAGTTTCATTAGCAATTAAATCCCGCTAGATTGCGACTTTCTTACAGTGTGCGTCGGTTAAATTTAGGGCGTTAACTTAAGTTGAAAATGTTGTAAAATATAAGCAAGAATATGATGAAAAATATGTAAAAGAACTGCCTATGTACCTGAGACTTGTTTTAACTGTATTTTAAGGTAGTCGGCGTTATGATTATGATGATATCAGAAGTTTTATAAATATCGATTACAAGAAAGAAAAAAAATGTCCAACTCTTGAAAAACTAACCTACTTAACCTACATCCCGAACAACACGTGCTGGACAGAGGTGCCACTCCACACAGTGGAGAGAATCTTCGATAGAACTGAACGATTCAATAGATCATTTCCCTGTCGAACCATAAAAACCTGGAACGACCGGCTAGCGCACGTGTTTCCCTCCAAATCCTGGGTTCTTCAAGCGAAGCGGCCAACTTGAGGGCCACTGACTGTAGTCTTACAGACTGTGACAGTGGCTCCCAATCGCTAGATATCGCTGTGGCTTTCCATCAGGCGGCGACATCATTTTGGCGTAAATATAAAAAAATACAATATTAATAATCGAGGTCTAACAATTCATAGGTACCTACCTAGATATTTACAAGCATACAGAATGGGGTCTGGTTCAGAATGCCAAATAAAGTTACTTGTGTTTTGTTCATTAACGTAGATAATTCAATCACTATCCTTCGTATTAACTAAACAAGCACGAAATACCTCCAAGTAACTACACAGAGACTTATAAATTAAGTTGTAGATACAAGAACAAGTCCCAAAAGTTAGTTTTCAAAGACTTTAATACTGCCAGCGAAATCTCAGTTGGACTAAATTTATCTAGATTTAATGTCTACTTCGTTTTGTTCCATTGTTGGAGAGTTTTTAGCACCTGACATGACTTACAAAATTGTATTGGCAAGCTCCACTTGTGCCAAAGTTACTGAAGCAGAAAGCTTGAAATACTTGATGTGTTTCAAAAATGTTCTGAAAACGGTAGGTACCTAAAATTGTGGGGTGGTGAGTTTAGTTCAATCGGCAGGTGAATTATTTCGTTGCTTAGATGTGAAGCAATACAATACTTGTTAGCACACTACAGTTGCCAAGAATAATACCTATCTAGTACCTATAAAACAAAAATGAACAATTTTTTCGTCATTTCCAGTTTAGACGTATCTACTAAGGAAAGGACCAAGGAATCTACCTCTATCAATGTACGAGGAACTCAATAAACATCTCTTAATCATAATATTATGAAGATGTTAGATCACGAATTTGTGTGAGAATGTCCACAAGTAGATACCTATTTATTTATTATCTTTTGAATTTTTTCAATCTTGTTTTTTTTTTGTTTTATCCATAAAGCACTAATTTTTGAGTCAAAAAATAAGTACCTAACTACAGCTAAGTACCGATGCTGGTTATGAAATACCAAGATCCTTATTCATTACTTGGCCCTCATCACGTACTCTTACAACAATGTTATATAAAAAAGCAGTGATCTATTTTGCATGTCCATGTACTTTTCAGCAAAAGTATTCTTACGTATGCGTCCCCTGTCTCATCTATACTGTATTAGGTCAACGTGCTCTCGAGAATCTTGACGGCTGGAGTGCCTTTTACCCTCAATTTCAATTCGAATGTCGACGTCTACAATTCTTGGAGTTACTGACCTGGACAAGCTTTTGATAGTTGGTTGGATATAGGTTTTTAGTGATTCTCTCAACCGTATTCAAACCTCGAACATTCGTTGCCAATTTCAAGTTTTTTAAAGATTTTTATTACACTCGTAATCATTTTGAGCAGATGTTTTAGTTCAAATGAAAAGTAAAATGGCTGAAGCGAATTTTGTGACTAAATTAATAAAGCCACGGGTGGGATTTGGAGGAAAGCTCATTAAATAAAGCAGGGAGGATATAACCGGGTTCAATTTCGGGACGCTCCTTTGGGAAACAAATGCAAGTAGGTACATATTATATTGTACTGCTATTTTATTGTCATTTCCGTTTATGTTAATCTATACTAATATTATAAAGAGGAGAGATTTGTTCATTTGTTTTTTTGTTTGTTTGTTTGTAATGAATTGGCTCCGAAACTACTGGACCGATTTGAAAAATTCTTTTACTACAGGAAAGCTACACTCTTTGCGGTGAACATAGGCTATATTTTGTTCCCGTATTCCCACGGGAACGGGAACTACGCGGGTGAAACCGCGTGACCGCGTTTTAAAGACTTAACTTACTAATCTTACTAATATTATAAATGCGAAAGTTTGTGAGTGTAGATGTTTGTTACTCTTTCACGCTCAAACGGCTAAACGGATCTGGCTCAAATTTCTTATAAGGGTACATTATTGTCTGGAATAACACATAGGCTACTTTTTATCCCGGGTATAAGTTCCTATAGGAGGGGGGAACGGGAACAAACTTTACGCAGGCGAAGCTGCGGGTTATAAATGCGAAAGTTTGCGAGTGTGGATGTTTTTTTACTCTTTCACGCTAGAACGGCTGAACGGATCTGGCTGAAATTTGGTACAAGAATACATTATAGTCTGGAATAACACATAAGCTACTTTTTATTCCGGGAACAAAAACTAGTTTAATATATTTTTAAGTATCAACAGTAATACAGTTTTCGAAAAATGATACAATTATGTAATAGTTCAGAGAAAGCATTTTAGTATCAACAGTTAGATCAGAATGCCGTGCAATTTAACTAATTTATTCTCATGTTGGAGATGCAAAAAGTTAGTCTCGTAAACTAGAGAGACAACTCTGTAGTAAATCACTCGACTTAACTCGTATCGCAGACGCGATTACTATCTTCGAATTAGAGAAGTGACGCGCTCCACTCCACTGATTACGTATCTGTTGTAATTATTCACTCATTATTTAGAGTGAGTGATAAGTGAATTTGCTTTATTATTGGTTTATTGAAGTAAGTTTTTAGTTTCGTGAGATCGTTGCGTGACTTTGAGTACCAAATTATGAGATGACATTACCAAGTTTTTTCGATTAACTCAAACCACAGCCGTGATTCCGTGAATACTACTGATCACTTAGTTATCTGAGTAGCAAATCAGCGCGATTGATGAAATAAATTTTGTTGTTATTGTTTTAGTAAAATAAAGAACAGTGATAACGTACTTATCGGACGTGGCTAGATCGTATAGCAACGATTTATTACACATTCTTAGCGCGAACAAACTATATAATAATTGAACGAAAATGGTTATCAGAAGTAGCTTGAGTCTATGTGAGAATGTTGTAATGTTCAGTTATTTGAAAATCTTGATAGACCCTATTAAGATTTTCACGTAACTGAAGAGTCAATGAAGAGAGAAATACTATGAGACTTAGCGATGACATGGTCTAGAATAGTAGTAGGTATTCCTGCCCCTATCCTAAACCTGCCATATACAGCCTGATCAAATTTTCAAATTTCAACTAAATCAATCGATTACTATCGCAGAGACAGGCATCAAATAAAATTATTTTCATTCATGTACCAAAGAAGAAAATAATTTTCTTCCATAATATTGTTTCGAGTTATAACATCATGTTGAAGAATAACACATTTTATCATAAAAGATTGAAGCTTTGCAGCGTACAAGAGACGCAAGACCAATGGCGCGATAAGCTTTCAGCAAAAAAATATAATGAAAGAAGAAATGCGCTTGAAAGAGCGAGGCGTCTCTGTCATTGATTAATTCTGCAACACGAACGAACTGCACTTATTCTATTTATACAGCGTTGCAAAATAGAGTAAAAAATATTATTATAGAGTACGGTAATAGTGGTTTCACAGTAGGTACTTAGTTTTGTAACGAATTTATCAAAAGTCGTAGAACAAACGTTGTCTTTGAAGTTGGTTGCTATGTAGTTCTGGCAAATTGCTGGTGTTTTACAGTGACTCTTGATATAAAGCGAAAACCCTACTTACCCCTCTTTGAAATTTTTTGAAAGCGAGTATATGGTTTAACACAGTTTCATTTTTAAGTAGATAAGAATTGAATAAAACACTTTTTAGGGTTCCGTACCTTAAAGAAAAACGGCACCCGTATAGAATCACTTTATTGTCCTTACGTCCGTCGGTCAAGAATTATTGTTGAGTGAACGCGTGAAGGTATCGAGTTGAAATTAATGCTATATATTCCCTTGAAACTGTAAAAAATCACACTTCTAAGTTAACGCAAAAAAAGTTACGCCCGCTTATGTCGTCAAAAACATGTATTTTGACACTCTCAGGGTACATCCCGTTAACCTAGAACATTGAAATTTGGCAAGTAATAGCTTCATATACGAAAAATATTAGACAAAATTATAAAAATTGTTCCTGTATTGTAAAAAAATCATAAAAAAATCGGTGTTCAAAGTACGTGCTTAATCCAAAACTACGTAACAAAATAAACAGCAGTATCTTTCTTCCGTTCCGTTCGCGTTAACTTAAAGGTTTGATTGTTTTTCAACTTCTAGAGATCATACACCTTAATATATGATGTTAATTTCAACTAGATACCTTCATGCATTCACGAGATTATGTCTTGACAGACATACATAGGGACGGACGGATGCAAGGAACCCTCGGTGGACAAGTCTGACTCGCATTTGTCCGGTTTTTTAAACGAATTACTAAGTCGAATTGACTTCCAACGAGTCTCTGCTACAGTACAGTAAGTAGGTACATTTAACTTCATAATAGCAAAAGTGCCAAAAGCATATTCATGTTAAAAGTCTTCATTTAAATGACACCAAACATAGAAACGCGAACTAAAAAAAACATCATTCAAAGTTACCTAGGCGTCGCTGCGGCACATCCGCTTTTCATGATAATTTTCCGAAGTTTCCCTTTATATCAACTTTTTTATTTTATTTTTCCAGTTTAATATCATGCAAAATGAAGTCGAGGCCACGTTATTCTGAATGGTCGGTCGGCTCATTGCATTGGACCGTAAATCCAGCTCCCTTGTTGGACCGCGACAGAAGATAATGTAATAAAAAGGGCGTTGCGGTAATAAGAAAATCAGAGTCATTATAAAAATAAGAGATTACGTTTATATAGGCGAGGAAAATAACAACTTTATAATTTGGACGGAAAGGTACCTCTACCTACTTCAACAGCGTACCGCAATGTTGATTATGAATTCACCTATAAATAAGTGAAATATGGAACTGATAACACAAACAGTAAATTATTTTATCACATAGCACACTTAAATGTAATTCATCTGTGAGTTAAATTAGGTCATAACTCATAATGGTTCGATTTTACATTTGAAACGATACTAGTTGAGCATAAACTGTTGTGCACCTCTACTAACTGACCCAAACAAAAGTTTCCGGATCTGTTTAAAATATTTGGGAGCTACGCGAGTAACAAAAAATAAACCGCGCTTGTAGAGTCAGTGGCCCTCTAAGTAAATATATAAATAAATATTTGTGGACAATCTCGCACAACATCATTACTATTACTAGTAAGTAAGCTTACGTACGTATCTTGAATTCTAGCAACATATATGTAAAGCTTAATTTTTTTGCGAATCATTAGCCAAAAGCTATATTATTGTGTAAAAACAAAATAAAAGACATATAATTTAGTAAGCCAAATATAAAGTGGATTCACCTGTCTCACGTCCCTGCAGATCATTAATATTTCTAACAACGTGCGCGCTCGTAACAGGAGGTAATTCAACAACTGACATCATTAGAACCCCCTGTAGCTGAACTCGGAACACATACAAAGAAGTCTCCCAGGTGACTGCTGTTCTGCACAGGGTGTTGTGATTTTAGAGCTCTGCAGTTCTACAGCAAGTGCTTGCTCATTAGGAAATGTAAGCTTTTTAGTGAACCAGTTCACTGTGAATTTACAATAAATTAGGCAGAATAGTGCTATTAGCCGATAGCTTACAACGGAATCCTTATAAACCTAATGAGGTGTAGGTTAGTTATAGGTTCAATTTCTATTACAACAGTGCATGTCTTCTTATTACACATGAGACATATTCCAGACATTCCAGAGGCATACATGTCATAGTAAGGAGATTATAGCCGTGATATAGATGTGTTCTAGGAGATAATACTAGTAGGTATAATGAGGATAGCAGAGTGCAGTACACTTTGCGCTTAGCTTTTATAATAATTTTTGATTATATTAGTCTAGGAAACTACATTGTATTTTGCAGTTGTCGTACTAATCTAGTTATAAACTGCTCTCTTACAACTATACAGGCAGACGCCTCTGACTCTGCCCGAGTGATATTTAATCATCCCGCAAAAACCTCGTAGCTATATTCCATTCACTTCTATATGTCAATTCGAAGGCGTCATAGTAAAAAGAGTAGGCTGGACCTTCTCAACCTAAAGTCTAGGTTGAGAAGGTTCAGCCTACTCAGACAAAGATTTACGTTAACGATAATTTTTACCCACGATGGAACGGATGTTTGTTTGTTTGTGCAAATACATATTGCCATTTATTTTTAAAACTACTGGTCAGATTTAATACAGTTTTCAGTTATGGATTTAGGTTTTATTGTTGCATATTCTTAAATAGGTGTCACGGTGACAACTCACCAGGGGGCGCTGCAGCGAACATTATTTGTAAAAATCAATATTTCCATCTATCTCAAAAACTACTAGTTCGATTATGATATAGTTTTCAGTTATGGGTTTAGGTTTGATTGGTGCATGTTCTTAGATAGGTTTTACAGTTATAATTCACCAGGGGGCGCTGCAGCAAGCATTATTTGCGATAAAAAATCAATGTTGCTACTTTTCTCCTAAACTACTAGTCTGATTTTAATGCAGTTTACAGTTATGGTTCTGGGATTGATTGTCTGACATGTTCTTAGATAGATGTTACGGTGACAACTCACCAGGGGGCGCTGCAAAAACATTATTTGTGACTAGCTGATGCCCGCAGCTTCGCCCGCGATGGCGCTGTATGTGAAAATGATTTTCCCGCTTTTCTGTTGAAAAATTTCCTGTATTTTCTTTGCTATAAACCTCACGGAGCCCGAGACCTTTCCAACGAATGCAAAACCGTGGAAATCGGTTCGTGCGTTCTGGAGTTATAGCGCCAGGAAGGAAAACCCGACTTATTTTTATACTAGCTGACCCGCGCAACTTCGTTTGCGTCACATGAGAGTGAGGTATGGTATTAATATTTCGAGTAGGTATTATAATGTTTCCCGTTGCATTTACCCCCGTCGCGCTTATTATAGTCGCGTCGCGTCGCTTGTATTCATTATGGCGCATCACATGAGAGTGAGAAGGATGTGACATTAACACCTCTCGTTAAAGTGATATAATGTTTCCCGTCGCTTTTACTTCCACACATCCGTTTTCCGGTATGGAACTCATCGCGTGCGAGTCCGACTCGCACTTGGCTGGTTTTGATCGTTCAGTTGACTGGCTGCCACTGCAGACCAAATTTACTCCCGTCACGTCGCTCATACTTTAAAACTTAATCTTATTAAGGGTTATTGTAAGTGAACCTTAAAAGATAGGCATATGCTGTCAAGGACTTTTTTTATAACTTTTTAAGAGAAACAATTTTGTAGTATACAATTTTTACGTAACTTTAACTATTTATGCAGCGTCAGCAATGGAAGCTCTCAAAAGAAAGAAATAATCCCCGTTCTCGAAACATTATTCATGGCTACTCCGCTCCTATTCGTCTTAGCGTGATGTTATATTGCCATTAGCCAGCCTAAATAAATGGACTATTAAACTGTAAAATAATTTTTGAAATGCAACTAGTAGTTTCTGAGATTCTAGTACAAACAAACTCTTCAGTTTCATTATATCGTGAGCAAACCTTAAGAGATAGACAAATTAGGTTATTGTGAGCGAACCTTAAAAGATAGACATATGCTGTCGCGGACTTTTTTTTAGAACTTTTTAAGAGAAACAATTTCGTAATACACAATTTATACCTAACTGTAACCATTTACGCAGCGTACGCCTCGGAAGCTCTCAGACAGTAAAAAATATTCCCCGTTTTCAAAACATTCTTGATGGCTGCTCCGCTCCTATTCGTTTTAGCGTGATGAAAAGTATACTATAACCTGCCCAGGAGTATGAAGAATAATTGAATCAATTTTCGTTAAAATCCGTCGAGTAGTTTTTGTTTCTATAAGGAACATACAGACAGACAGACAGACAGACAGACAGACAGACAAAAATTTTACTGATTGCATTTTTGGCATCAGTATCGATCACTAATCACCCCCTGATAGTTATTTTGAAAATATATTTCATGTACAGAATTGACCTCTCTACAGATTTATTATAAGTATAGATGAAAATCAATTTTGATGCGGTTTTCATTTACCCACGACGAAACGGAGACGGTATTAATTATTCATGTCGGGGATTTTTAAGTTACAAAAGAAAACCTATAAAAAGTAAAAAAAAACATTCATACCATAAAGAATTTAACTAATACTTCAGGTACTATAATAGTTTAATCGACAAATACAAACAGGTAAACAAATAGATAAGAAATTATAGTTACCTACTCAGAATCGGAATCCTATATAGCATTGATTAGATTTTGTAGTTACTAATATCTTAAATGTACTGTCAACGGCTCTGTTTACAATTAATTTAAAAACTAATTAGTATAGGATCTGTGTGCCTATAGATCAGGGGTTCCCAACCTTTTCGTGGTCAGGGACCACTTTTATATTTTTCTTGTTAACAGGGCCCACTATAAAGGCATAATTTAAACAAACTGTGATAATCAATCTGAAACTTAAAAAAACGTAGTAGGAAATTGCATAAACAGGAAACTTTTGCATCTTCTTCACGAGATCTGCTAACCTAGGACTAATATTGTTACTCGCAAGTCGATTTCTTGGAATTTCGTATAAGAAATTGCTTTTAAACACCCAACTTTTTGATTTTTTTGTGTTCTTTCTGGATTCCTTCATTAACTTCACCAGCGCCCGTGCTAAAAGGATTACGAAGGGGGGAGGGTACTATTCCACTCCTTCGAGGTGTGAAGAGACCCGCCACCGTCTAGGCCGGCTTCTGTGAAAGAGCGGTGAGCAGCCAACTCGCGGCTCTCAGACCCTGGGTCATGGTGGACGTCCGCGCCACCGACTACGGAACTCGGAATGGAGATTTCTCGCCCGCTGCATTTTTTGCGAGCATGACTTGCTCGCAGAAAGACACAGTTACATCACACTTTCTCTCGTTGGAGACCAGAGCCCTTAACATGGTCTCCAGCGTGAGAATATTCACGCCCAGGCCCACAACGAGGTCTGGTCGCTGCTATGCCCATGTAGTGCCGTGTACCCGCTGTAGATACTTACCGAAACACCCGTGCCCGGTAAACATCTGTGACACTCGGTAGGTAAGGCTGCCATAGCGCTCGCTTAATTAGTGGTGAGTCCTCACTTTGGTAGCTCAAGTCGTACCTTCCATGTCTCCATGAGCTTCAGGCGAAACAGGGATCACTATGCCTCTATTTCTTTGGGCACAGGCCTGTGGTCCCGATCCGGCGCCTTCATGCGCCATTGATTCAACGACGCAAGAGCCCTGCTTTCCAGGTCCCATGGAGGGGTCTTGGCTAGGAGACATGCCGCCTCAACGGATTTAGTGCGGTACCCTCTCCTGACGGCCATCGCCTTTAGCGGGCTATGCAGTCTAGCCACGTTGCCGGTCGTCAGGGCCTCCGCCCATACGGGGGTCCCGTATAGTGCCATACTCCGCACGACCCCGAAGGTGTCTTGGAGGGAGCGTTGGGTACTCTTATGTTTGGTTCCAACTGCGAGAGCGTAGCTGTTGCCCCCTCTGTTTTAAGACTTAACTTCGGAAATGGTGTCGCTCTGTAATGATACGCTCAAAGAGCTTGCAAACCTCGACGAGGAACACCATCGGTCGGTACCCCGATGGCGTGTCCACCGTCCGCCCGGCGTTTCGGACCAGAACCAGTTTCCCACACTTTAGGCTTTAGGAAACTGGTCTTGAGCCAGGATCCATGCTCGGCCTGGAAACACATTCAATCGTGGGCAATCGCAGACTTTGTGTTGTCTTTGCTCGCCGAGCCAATGGGCCTACCAACCGCCCCCACTACCCGCGCTCTTCTTGCTCATTACACGGTGACTAACGGCTCACCACCCGATAAATTTAAAATCCTTCAGTGACCATGTTTTCGCTCCTGCAGACCACTGGTGGTCCGCGGACCACGGGTTGGGAACCCCTGCTATAGATAGATAAGTCCAAAAAAGTACTCGGCTTTGGCATTGATTTTTTTTTAAAAATCACACTGGATTTATCTGTCAGTATTTAGAGCCTAGTTTTACCAAGGATACTTGTGGATACTAACATGTTTATGGCTCACACAGCTCCAAGTCATAACTCTTAGGAGTTACAGTCCGTTCGTACCGAACACAGTAATCAAATTCATCTCCATAAACTCACGTATGATTCAATATGCTTACACTTACATAGAAGCTCTCTATTTACAATTCACTGTGATGATTCATATACCATTAACATTACTGCAGGCAGTAGGTACAGTCAGTATTTCACTGTTACAGAATACATGACATCCATACTAATATTATAAAGCTGAAGAGTTTGTTTGTTTGTTTGAACGCTAGGATCTCAGGAACTACTGGTTGGATTTCAAAAATTCTTTTACAGTTTGATAGTCCATTTATCGAGGATGGCTATAGGCTATATAACATCACGCTAAGACTAACAGGAGCGAAGCAGCAATCAAGAATGTTTTGAAAACGGGGAATATTTTTATCGTCTGAGAGCTTCCGAGGCGCACGCTGCGTAAATGGTTACAGTTAGGTAAAAATTGTGTATTACAAAATTTTTTCTCTTAAAAAGTCCTAAAAAAAAGTCCGCGACAGCATATATGTCTATCTTTTAAGGTTGCATAATGATACTGAAGAGTTTGTTTGTGCTCGGATCTCAGAAACTACTAGTTGCATTTCAAAAATTATGTTACAGTTTAATAGTCCATTTATTGAGGCTGGCTAATGGCTATATAACATCACGCTAAGACGAATAGGAGCGGAGCAGCCATGAATAATGTTTCGAGAACGGGGATTATTTCTTTCTTTTGAGAGCTTTCATTGCGGACGCTGCATAAATAGTTAAAGTAACTTTAAAAATGTGTAGTACAAAATTATTCCTCTTAAAAAGTTATAAAAAAAAGTTCTGAACAGCATTTGCCTATCTTTTTAGGTTCACTTACAATAACCCTTTTATTAAGTTGTAAAGTATGAGCGACGCGACGGGAGTAAACTTGGTCTGCAGTGGCAGCCAGTCAACTGAATGATAATAACTAATGATAAAAACCGGCCAAGTGCGAGTCGGACTCGCACACGATAAGTTTCATACCGAAAAACGGATGAGTGGAAGTAAAAGCGACGGGAAACATTATATCACTTTAACACCTCTTTCCTTCTCACTTTCATGTGACGCAAACGAAGATATGCGGTTCAGCTCTAATGGGCTCCCGACATGATCATGCCTTGGAATTGTCAATCACGTTAAATATGAATGGAAGTTGCTTCAGTGTGCGTGATATGTTTGCATGTGTGTGTGCATCGACGTGTATGTACACATAATATTTAACGTGCTTGACAATTGCCAATTGATCGTGTCGGGACCAATTAATGAATACAAGCGACGTGACGGGAATAAGCGCGACGGGGGTAAATGCAACGGGAAACATTATAATAATCGAAATATTAATACCATGAGAGTGAGAAAGAGGGAGGCTTTTTCTCACTCTCTTGTGACGCAAACGAAGTTGCGCGGGTCAGCTAGTGTACCTATAGCGGTTGCATATTATGTACCTCACAATAGCATTGGTGGCATGCTGAGACGGATGAGCGTGATGTGATGTGCTTGCTGCAAACTGCTCACTGCGGTTACAGTTTTTTACGCCAGTTATAATGTATGAGATATTTATGGCATATTAATCAGTTTACTCGAAAAAAAGCTCTTTTGCAATATAGGCAGACCGTTAAGAAGTAAGCAACGTTTTAAAAATACTACGCGCGAGAAGATATAGCTTTTGTTCCATTGGCTCCTGTAGGCTCCTTTAGCTGCTGTCTTTTCTGCATTATTTGATATTAGACGGTGCCTGGCTTTGTCCGAGTCGAATTTTGTTCTAGTTCTCACATTTCGTGGTATTCCAAGTATAAAAATCCTATGTATTAATCCACACTATATTCTATTGCTACACCAATTTTTTTCAGCCGTTAGAGCATGATTAAATAACAAATATCCAAACACTTTCACATTTATTATATTAGAGGGATGTGTCTAAATGACATTTGCCGTGCCTGATGTTCATAAAACTATCACACTAACTAGATGTCAAACAATATCGAAGTAATCGAAAAGTATTAGATGATACGACGATAAAACTCAATAACGCAGTGAGAGCTTGGCTTTTAATATTAATTATTCTGAGCGAAGAAAATTCCTGGTTTCGCAACGTAACACTGTTAATTAGTTTGATGTCTGTGCGGTCACTTGATAAATGAACCGTTTGATAAATTTCAGAAAATCCGATTGGAACACATTTGGATCGCTTTAATCCCTTCGAAATTCCCCTTATTTTACATTTCACCCTAAAAGAAGGGAGCATCTAATTCGAAATTCGATTAAATCTAAATAACTTTACTACAGAATCTTTTATATATGTCTGGAATCAAGATTACGTTTGTAATTTGTAATACAGATAAAAATAACGCAGACTATCAACAGCAGAAGCTTTCGTAGCTGTTTTACAATCAAGACTAAATTAGAGAGGGTCTACGTTTGAACGGCGCAAGCCTACAAATCCCTTCGAATTCGGCTTTATTTCATTCCGTCGCACCAATCAGAGCAATTAACGAACAATAAAAAGAAAAGGTCCCTTTTCCGCTTGACGTGTGGGGTGGAACTGAGCGCTAGGGGATGGAATCACTAATTGTGTCTATAGAGCTGACTGTACGCGGTATTTTTAAACTGAACCAATTTATTATACCACATCATCTTAATAGTATACGATTGGGATTTTCTGATGTCCCTGTATGAGTGTACTTCTGAAATGTTATGTCATTTCCATGTCGTATTTTTGGACAGAGATTTTCCAATAATTATTTATGGAGCTCCAATACGAGAAAATACGGATTGGTTACCATTCATGAACCCGCTTAAGAAATTGAATGGAATACGTATTCGTAATTTCAATAAATAAAGTAAAGAATTGAAAAAAAAATGTCCACAATTTTCCGTTACCTTATACCTACAATTTTTGGGAGTAAATTGTTTAGATAAAAAATATTTTTTATAAAATAAAACATAGTAATGTAATGAGCTAATGGATAATTTGACAGTAACAGTATTTACAACGTAAGTACCGACGCCATCACACGACTAAACTGTAAAAAAGCAAGATTGTAATATAACTAATTTTTAGATCACTTATAAAGGAATCCAAGGAAATTCCCGCCAGCCCATTGCCATTGCGTTAAAGGCAGTTTGCCAAAGAAAATGTCTTGGGCAAATAGACGATTTGGATATAAAATACAGTACAGATCTACTAATGACATAATTAAGCTCTTAATAGACATAACGATGCGAACGTTCAAGATAAATACATTTGCCAAATTGTGAAATTGCTGCACGTATCTTTGTTGTATTAGTAAAGGGTGTTTTTTTTAGAGGTATAGAACTTTGAAATGGAATAAAACGAAGGTGATTGTTTTTATTGATATGAAAATGACTTTATTCGAAAGGAAATCTTCTGGCATTATAATTAAAATATGATTTCTGGCAAATAACCGCCACGGCTGGCTCGGACGTAGTCTAATCTAGAGGTCCAATTTTCGATGACTTTCCCAACATTTTTGGCCGTATATCGACAATAACGCGCCGAATGTTGTCCTCCAAGTGGTCAATCGTTTCGGGCTTATCGGCGTAGACGAGCGACTTCACATATCTCCACAGAAAATAGTCAAGTGGCGTAAAATCGCACGACCCTGGAGGCCAATCCACTTGTCCAAAACGCGAAACTATGCGGTAACCAAACGTTTCCTTCAATAAATCAATTGTGGCACGAGCTATGTGACATGTTGTGCCGTCTTGTTGAAACCACTACTACAGCACATCATGGTTGTTCAATTGATGAACAAAAAAGTCAGTAATCATCGCTCTATAGCAGTCACAATTGACTGTAACGTTCTGGTCAGCATCGTTTCTAAAGAAGTACGGACCAATTATTTCACCAGCCTATAAAGCACACCACACAGTCAGTTTTTCTGGATGTAACGATGTCTCAACATACACTTGAGGATCATCTTCACCCAAAATATGGCAGTTTTGTTTATTGACGTATCCATTCAACCAAAAGTGAGCGGCACCGCTAAACAAAATTCGCTTATGAAAATCACGATACGCATTACGGACAGAACCAATATTTTCAAAATAAATTTGCACAATTTGGAAGCGTTGTTCAGGCTTCAGTCTATTACTTAATCATAATTTTACATTCCATAAAGACTGGGTTGCTGCCTAGACCAACTATCCCTTTAAACTAGGTAGGTATTTAGAATTATTACTCTTTTTAAGTTCAGTTTTTTTAACGTTATTGAAAATACGTGGATGCTCATGGATGCTATGACTCCTACCGACTAAAAAAACCTCAAGTGACGTACAACAGCCTACGGTTGGGAGCTCCGGGTAAGCCCTCGGAAGGATGTCCCAGGACTCCCAACAGACCTACGGCTACCACTGCGGCCTCGCCTAGGAGTAAGTTAAATGCTTGCAAAAGAACATTGAGTGTATTCAAAAGTAGTCAGGCTGCCATAAACACGTAAACACAACGATATGTAGGTAGTGCCTTTTCCAGTAAAATTTTTGAATAAGAATCTGTAGAATCTTTCTAACAAGTAGTAAACTCTTTAATTGTAACTTAAAACTACTCTGTATTTCTTTTTCTCATCCAAAAATTTATAAAATACTTGCAAAATAATAAGTTCGATGAGCCCTAACACATTACAGATAGCATTCAAGCCCAGCTCTTACAATTTGCAGCTTTTGTTGTGCAGTACACGGAAAAGCGTAGCTTTGATGGCGTAGCATGATTCAATTATATTTACTAAGAATCTCTCATGACTAGTAAGTTGACCGAGATTAATTACCTAATTGTTTTTAGCGAAAATTTCCTACAATTTATGTCATAGCTAACTATAGTCTGTCATGTCTCCGCAGGTATAAAAGGATGCATCCCTTCTATGTCAGGCCCCTTCTTTACCTTCTAAGAAACATCTGGTCCCAGCTGAGCTCAATACAAATATTTAGTCTGGGTCATCAGTACCTATACGTTTATCATTTCACAGTGTCGTTTGCATTTACAGAGCCATGGCTTCTAATGAAGTAAACTGCTTTATTTGTGGTGATATACTGCAAGAAACTAAGGGAAAAAGGATTGGAAACTTGTATTGAATTAACTTTACGGCGCTGCTACGCCGAAACTATTAATTTTAGGGAAAAAAAGATTATGACAAATTGTAGGAAATTTCGTCTACTTTTGTTTTGTGCGACATGTTTTTCCTGTAAAATGCCTCGGAAAGGAGTTATTATCAAAAAAAACTGGCCAAGTGCGAGTTGGACTCGCCCATCAAGGGTTTCGTAGCAGCAAGTAACATAATATAAAAGTTCTTATAGTTCGTTGTAACTTTGATTGATGTTTTAACACGTTCGCAGTGGTAGTGATTTTTCTAACCGAAAATTGCGGTTTATGACGTATTAAAAAAAAACTACCAGCTCTATCTCGTTCAAACCAATTTTTGTTGGTAGTTTTTATGGCAATGTACATCATATATTTTTTTTAGATTTATCATTCTCTTAGTTTAGAAGTTAGAGGGGGGGGGGGGGGGCACATTTTTCCACTTTGGAAGTGTCTCCTGCCCAAACTATTCACTTACAGAAAAAAATATTCTAGGAACCTCAATAGCATTTTTGAAGACCTATCTATAGACCTAACACGTATGGGTTGATGAAAAAAAAAATTTTGAGTTTCGGTTCTGAGTATGGGGACCCCCAAAATTTACTGCCTTTTTTCTAGTTTTATATAAGAATCTTAATGCGGTTCACAGAGTACATCTAGTTACCAAGGTTCAATAGCATAGGCCTTATAGTTTCGGAGAAAAGTGGCTGTGACACACGGACGGACAGACAGACGGACAGACAGACGGACAGACAGACAGACATGACGAATCTATAAGGGTTCCGTTTTTGCCATTTGGCTACGAAACCCTAAAAACTGCTTTTGGGCGCCATTTTTTCAATATGGCGGCGTGAGCGGCAAATATACGAGGTGGCAAAGTTGAAATTTGGAAAGAGCATATCTAAATCTATAAAATTACCAATTTTCAAAACTCCCGGAATACTTTCCAAGTAAAAATACTGAATGACTGTACTAAAAAGAAGAAAACGAGATTCAAATAGCAAAACAAAAAAAATTCGGACAGTAAAGGTCCCTTTTCCGCTTGACGTGTGGGGTGGAACTGAGCGCTAGGGGATGGAATCACTAATTGTGTCTATAGAGCTGACTGTATGCGGTATTTTTAAACTGAACCAATTTATCATACCACATCATCTTAATAGTATACGATTGGGATTTTCTGATGTCCCTGTATGAGTGTACTTCTGAAATGTTATGTCATTTCCATGTCGTATTTTTGGACAGTGATTTTCCAATAATTAATTATGGAGCTCCAATACGAGAAAATACGGATTAGTTACCATTCATGAACCCGCTTAAGAAATTGAATGGAAAACGTATTCGTAATTTCAATAAATAAAGTAAAGAATTGAAAAAAAATAACCACAATGTTCCGTTACTTTATACAATTTTTGGGAGTAAATTGTTTAGATAAAAAATAATTTTAATAAAATAAAACATAGTAATGTAATGAGCTAATGGATAATTTGACAGTAACAGTATTTACAACGTAAGTACCGACGCCATCACACGACTAAACTGTAAAAAAAGCAAGATTGTAATATTACTAATTTTTAGATCACTTATAAAGGAATCCAAGGAAATTCCCGCCAGCCCATTGCCATTGCGTTAAAGGCAGTTTGCCAAAGAAAATGTCTTGGGCAAATAGACGATTTGGATATAAAATACAGTACAGATCTACTAATGACATAATTAATTAAGCTCTTAATAGAAAAAACGATGCGAACGTTCAAGATAAATACATTTGCCAAATTGTGAAATTGCTACACGTACCTTTGTTGTATTAGTAATTACAATTTTACATTTCCTAAAGACTGGGTTGCTGCCTAGACCTACTATCCCTTTAAACTAGGCAGGTATTTAGAATTATAACTTTTTATAAGTTCAATGCTTTTTTTAACGTTAGGGAAAATGGATAGGCCTTCATGGATGCTATGACTCCTACCGATTAAAAAACCTCAAGCAACGTCCAACAGCCTACGGTTGGGAGCTCCGGGTAAGCCCTCGGAAGGATGTCCCAGGACTCCCAACAGACCTACGGCTACTACTGCGGCCTCGCCTAGGGGTAAGTTCAATGCTTGCATAAGAACATTGAGTGTATCAAAAGTAGTCAGGCTGCCATAAACACGTAAACACAACTAAATATGTAGTGCCTTCTCCAGTAAAATTCTTGAATGAGAATCTGTCGACTCTTTCTAACAAGTAGTAAACTCTTTAATTGTAACTTATAACAACTCTGTATTTCCTTTTCCCATCCAAAATCCCATCCTTGCAAAATAATAAGTTCGATAAGCCCTAAACATAACAGATAGCATTCAAGCCCAGCTCTGACAATTTGCAGCTAGTTTGTTGTGCAGTACACGGAAAAGCGTAGCTTTGATGGCGTAGCATGATTCAATTATATTTATTAAGAATCTCTCATGATTAAGTAGTAAGTTGACCGAGATTAATTAATTGTTTTTAGCCGGGAGAAGACATACCAAGGAAAAAAGCAACGACATTGTCATCTAGCGATAGAGGACCACTGTCACAATCTGTAAGACTATTAACAGTAGTCCTCAAGTTGGCGGCCCTATGAGGCACATGCCTCTTCATACTCCGTTTGAAGAACCCAGGATTGTAAGGTCGTTCCAGATTTTTATGGTTCGACAGAGAAACGACCTTTTGAATCGTTCAGTTCAGTTCAGTAAACCTATTCACTTTTTCAGCCCAATATTGTAGTTTGCAATTATCGATCGTTCTATCTGATGCATGATAAAATGTATTTTAACGCAATGTTAAATAGCTCATCGTGTGGGATGACCCAGATAAACCAATTTAATGAAATGTGTACCTACAACATAACTAACTAGCGAACGTCACGCGGTTTCACCTGCGTATCTCCTGTTCCCGTGGGAATACGGGAATGAAATATAGCCTGTGTTACCCGAGGATAGTGTAGCTTCCCTACAGTGAAAGAATGTTTCAAATCGGTCTTGTAGTTTCGGAGCCTAATCGATGCAAATAAACAAACAATCAAATCTTTCCTCTTTATAATATTAGTATAGAAATTATTAAATTGATGCTAATAATTTATTATGAAGCTAAAAGTAATAATAATTTAATTGTTGGTAAGCAAAGAAAGAGCAATGTTCAACTACATCTAGAGGCTCTCTGCCAAATTAAGTGTCTAGGAAAAGGGCAAAACGCAAAAACTTTATACTCATGTCATTTACAAAGGCTGTATCTCAGACCCGCATAGAACTGTAATTGCTGTAAAGAGAATCAGTTTATTTTTTTAATGAACGTAACTCGAGAACGGACTGGTGTTTTATTATCTTCCATTATTCACTTTCAGGCTTTTCTTTTTTATTGGGAGACTCGTACTGAGATCAGGTGCTACCGATGAGCTCTCCGCTGTTACGAATTTTTTTTTCAGTTTGAAGAATTTATTTTATGTACTTTTTTTTTTTTATATCACTAGAGTGGCAGACAAGCATACGGCCCCCCCAGATGTACCGGTGGTCACCGCAGCCTATCGACGTTTGCAACACCAGAGGCGCCACAAGCGCGCTGCCGACTCTTTAAAAACCTTCTAAGTCCCCTTTTGAAGAACCCCATACTGTAGGCGTCCGGGAAAACCGAAGCTGGGAGATCATTCCACAACCTAAGCGTACGCGGAAGAAAGCCTCTATTAGATCTCACCGTGCTCGAGCGCTCAGGACGCAACGTGTGAGGATGAACACCCTGTCTATGGCGAGCGGTGCGATGATAGAATGTAGCCGTAGGCATCATATCAAACAATTCTTCAGAGCACAAACCGTTGTACAGGCGGTAGAACACACATAGAGAAGCAAAGTCTCTCCTGTCACTAAGAGGTTCCACACCACCTGCAAGTATGGGATCGTTGACAACTCTCATAGCTCGCCTTTGCACCGAGTCAAATGGACGAAGCTGGTATTCGGGTGCCCCCGCCCAGAGGTGACAGCAGTACTCCATATGCTTGCGCCGCAGTAAAGTACCGCCGCGCCCTTCTGAGCACTCCGAGCTTCCTGGACGCCAGCTTGGCCTTGCCCTCCAAGTGACTGCGGAACTGCACATCACTGGAGATGTCAACACCAAGGATCCCTATACTTTCAGAGATGGTGAGAGATGTGCCCTGAAATTGTGGCGCCACAGTGAATGGGGTCTTTTTTGCGGTGAAAACACAAACTTGTGTCTTGGTAGGGTTGAATTGGACAAGATTTTGTCGACCCCAATCGGACACTCTAGTGAGAGTAGCCTCGACTTCAGACACAAGTTGTTCACGACTTTCTTGCACTGCATCCCGAGAGATACCGGGACGGCCCGTGTAATAAGTGTCGCCCGTACTGTCGTCCGCATGACAATGAATGCCGTCAATAGACAACATGTCATTGATATGCAGCAGAAACAAAGTAGGGGACAACACTGAGCCTTGTGGTACTCCAGCGTTTATGGCCATGCAGTCAGAACAGCTACCGTCAACGACGGCCCTGATGCTTCTACCGGCCAGAAAGCTGGACACCCATCCGCATAAACTCTCGGGCAGTCCATAGGAGGGCAATTTCGTAAGAAGACCACGGTGCCAGACCCGGTCAAAGGCTTTCGAGATGTCGAGGCTCACTGCTAGAGCCTCACCCTTACTCTCGATAGCCGCCGCCCAGCGGTGTGTGAGGTACACAAGAAGATCGCCCGTCGAGCGACCGTGACGGAAACCGTACTGCCGGTCACTGAGCAGGTCATGTTCCTCAAGGTACCTCAGGAGCTGTGTATTAATTACACGCTCCATCACCTTAGATAAAAGGGAGGTGACGGCTATAGGCCTATAATTGGCCGGGTCGGTCCTGTCACCCTTCTTGGGCACAGGATGCACGTGCGCGATATTCCACGACGCCGGGACTTGCTTCATGGAGTATGAAAGCGTGAAAAGACGTGTAAGTACCGGACACAACTCCGGACCACACCGCTTAAGTACCACCGCGGGAATGCCGTCCGGCCCACTCGACTTATGAATATCTAGGGATTGAAGCTCCCGCCTGACGTCCCGTTGCTTGAATTTAATTTCTGGCATGGAAGTGCCACACCAAGGGATACCAGGCGGAAGCGCACCTCCATCGTTCATGGTCGAGTTGGAGGCAAAGAGAGAACCCAAAAGGTCGGCCTTCTCCTTGGCACTCTGGGCCAGACTACCATCCAGTCTATGTAGAGGTGGTAATCCCGACCGACAAAAGTTTCCCTCGGCAGCTCGAACATTCAGTCGGCATTCAGTTTGCGTTTCACTTCAGAGATGCCAGGATCTGAGTTAGCGCGAGCCGTGGTCCAAGCTCTGTAGGCAGTTTCTTTCAACATCCTAGTTTCTCTACAAAGCCGATTAAACCACGGTCGTTTCCTAGCTCCTGCCGGGATCCAGCGGTTAGGAATATAACATTCCATGCCCGCCAAGATCCCCTCAGCTACTGCAGCAGCGCAGGAGTTCAAATCATCTGAAGTGAAGCAAAGCCGCCTCCACGGGTACGACGCAAAGAACTCTCGAAGTCCATCCCAGTCTGCTGACTTGTAGTGCCACACATGTCGCCACTCCTTGGGCCGTGGTGGTTCAGGCCTTGCGAGAGGCACTCGCGACCGAACGAGGCAGTGGTCCGATGAACCAAGTGGCGCATCCACTGATGTGGTGTATCCGTCAGGCCGCGTAGTCAGCAGAAGGTCCAGCAATGCACTCTGCTCGTTCTCCCTATCTGGTATTCTCGTATGAGATTTTACCAGTTGGGAGAAACCGTAGGTCAGGGCAAAGTCGTGAGCAGCTTTCCCCGCAAAGTTAGTGTGCACGGAACCCAACCAGTCAATATGGTGACCATTAAAGTCCCCCAAAATCACTATCTCCGCGGAGGGATACCGCTCAATAGCCTTGTCGGTCGATTGTTGCAGGTGGTCAATAAGGCGAACTGTCTCCGTATCACCGCTATGGGACCTGTAAATGCACGCGTAGATCCGAGTGTGGCCCCCATGATCCACGCGCGCCCATAATGTAGACAGGTCCCTGTCTTCCAGGTCACTGAGACGGCGACAGCAGATATCCTCCCGCACGAACATGCATACCCCAGCTTGACGCCTGAAATTAGCCTCCAGCTTATAGCCAGGGTACATCAAGTAAGATGTATCGTTCGGGCAAGATATCTTAGTCTCCGTCAGGAAAAATAAGTTCGGCCTCGCAGATTCCAGGTGGCGGTAGATCTCGTTGATGTTTGAGTGCATTCCTCTGATGTTGCAGAAGTCCACATTTAGTGTGGACGACGACGAAGCCGCTGTGGAAACCTTTTTTCTTTTGTGACCTTTTGCCATGATTGTTGTTGAAAGGGGATAAAAAGAAGGTAGGCGGTGCCTGTGTGTCGGTGACGCAAGAGACTAAGCTCCAATTCCCCAAAGGCAGGCACAGGTAGTGCGGTAGATTGGCACGGCGTACGGAAGGGCCCCCGGTCCCCCCCCAATGCAGTAGCCGCGTCTACTCCGGTATCCTCCTTCGGCACGACCACAGCACCAGGGACTTTACACAGGCTGCTGGTTCAGCCTCCTGGGGCGGAGATTACGTAATCCCCAGGTTCGGGTCCCGTACAGCCTGCGGGCGGTCAGCGGGCAACCGTTTCACCGGGTCTCCCTGACCGCCGTACCAATATTTCGCGCCTATGCTAGCCAATGGAGTCAGATGAGCCTCTGGTCTCACCGCCACCGGCACAAAGTCACCCCAATGAGCACTGGAACCCTGCTAACCGACGGAGAACATAACCCAGCACGAAGCAAGGTTACTATTACCGCGGTCTTCTGCAGGGTGGAGGTACTGCCCCAGGCGGGCTGCTCACCGATCGGAATTCCGTTATGCCCTTCCTCCTAATGTAGGCTCCTTCGTTAATCCCTAGGATATTAGATCTTAGGGATCGAATTGAAGCAGCCAAACACTGTGCCCTCAGGGTATTACGTTAGCTTCATGAGAAGTAACGCGTATCCCCTAAACCCCGAGGGGCAAAACATAGATTGCTCGACAGCGATAATATAATTTATTAAAATGTATCTTTTAGATTATTCTGACTTTGATTATGACTTACTAAGTACTTTATTAGAAGCGCTCCTATCAGCGCTGACCCAGTACATAAGCGTACGTTAAGTATTTTTCGCTTATGCTGGTTCTCAGATGAGTAACCACTTTGTGACATCTATTTGCAAGCTTTTCCGTGTCATTCCATGGCAATCGTTAAGCCAAGTTGAAGACTGTATGTGCGTATTGAAAGATTTCATCCTGCGCCTGTCTATATCGACACGGCAATAGGCTCACGTGGGAAAACCAAACAGTGAAAAGTGGGCTTATAAATTCTCTACCTCCTCTTTTAGGCTTAAGGGCGTGACGAATGTACATAATTATGTACGTATTAGTATTCGTTAATGCATGAACTTCTTCGCATTCCCCAAACGCCTACAGTATGTGGTTCTACATAAGGGGTCTTAAGAAGGTTAGCGCCTCTGTGACCTACGTCGTGTGTGTGTCTATGGTGACCACTTTTCATCAGGTGGTCCCGTAAACCTGTCTGCCACCTTAGTAGTAATAAAAAAAAGAATACAAATTTATAAGGCCTATTTCGCGGCACGATAAAATTGTGAAGCTTCGTCGAAGAGAAATGCAAACTCCGATTAAGCAAGACCCATTGGGCAATGAGGGAGCCAATTAGTCAGTCTGTGTACACAGTAAAAACATAAAGCTTATTAAATGATTCAAAGTTGTTCAAAGGAGTACTTTGCAGGTACTACGGCTTCGCGCGGTTGGCAGTGCTAATTGCGGTGACCACAAGTTTTATTACATAAGTTTCAAAGGCGGTTAACAAACCATTTAGTTTCTAGGGTTCCGTACTAAAATGGTGAAAACAGAACTCTATTGCTAAGACACCAATGTCTATCTATCACCAGACTGTGAGACGTGATAAATAGACAGCTGAAATTTTCACAGGTCAAGTATGTATTTCTGTTGTCGCTGTAACAACAAGTACAAAATCAGAAAAAAAAAGTAAGGGAGGTTCCAATACAATGTGATTTTTTGGCAGAATAGGTACACACTTGACCGGTTTATTCCGAAAAGCAATCAATCATCATGATTAGAACAAAAACAAGCATATGGCTGAAACTTGGTCACCAGAACAGAGGCGTTACACTAATGTTATAAAAGCTTTTGAATGTGTTACAGCACAGCATGGGAAAGCTTTTTCGTGTTTGGAAAATTCTCATGTTGCACTTTACCGTTAGAAAGGCATTAAAACATTTTTTTATGGTAATCAGAACATGTAATTGTTAAATGGAGCGTTTTAAGAGGATTATTGTAAAATATTGATCTCTATATGCATATTGTCAGTGACGAAGTAAGTATTTACGAGATTTAAAATATACATACATATATTATATACTTCCAGGGTCGGCAGAGACAACAGCCTGCCATTTACTTCTGTCCTTACATAGTTCACTAGCTTCCTCTACATTCATTAAACCTTTCATGCAAGCCCGCCGGTTTCGAGTGCTTTTGACCTGCGCTTTTTGCGATACATCACTTATTTGTTTGGTGTATGTTCTGCGAGGTTGACCTCGGCTTGCCTGTCCACTTACATGTGCCTTCCATACTTCCATTCGCTCAGTACTCATTCGTTCTAAATGCCCGAACCACCTTAGCATACTCTATTCAATTCCTGTTACAACATCCTCTTTCAGGCCACTGCATTCTCGAATATCTGTATTCCTCTTTCTATTAACCAGCCTTACTCCACACATACTGCGCAATGATCGCATCCCAACTGCATTCAGTCTACTTTGGCGCTTTTCTGCCATACCCAAATAAAAAATATAAATTTAGATTTTTCAAACGTACAAATAGGTACCTAATTATACCCTTTCTCCAATCAGCCTATTATAGTCCACTGCTAAATAATCATAGGCATTTATTATGCCTATGATTATTTAGCAGTGGACATACTTTCAATCAATCAATCAAATAAGCCTATGGCACTGTATTGTTGAACGAAGGCATCTCCCAATTTCCGCCGCGGTTCTGCGCTTTCTACATCCAGTTCCTTACCTTTTTTATTTTTACGTGAGCAATGAAACCACACGATGCCTTACAACTGCGACATAACAAATCGAAAACACAACACAAACACTACGTAATAATACTTCATTTTAAGCCTATTATTGATTTTACACATCACCCATCTAAAGCTATTTGTATTGACCCCAAAACTACAATGATTTATTACGTTGGCTTTATGAGCTATTAGTTAGGCTAATTCTGACGTATATGGTGCATTTGTAAAAGCACCTTTATTGTAGGTACCTACCTACAATAAAGGTGCTTTTACAAATGCACCATATACGTCAGAATTAGCCTAACTAATCGATTAAATAATTCGAAATAATGATTAAGTACCTACTTAATCATTATTTCGAATTGTACGAATCGTTTAAAATGGACTCTTTAAAATTCACTGTGTATTCTCATAAATAATGTAGAGCAGATGAACGGAACCGATGATAATTAATATTCTTTTACCATTAGATTGTCATTGTTGTATAATCATAATATCACCATGGATGCGGCGCAGTAATAATGCCAATGAAAAGCTCTAGGATTTTCATACATTACAATACCTACAGCAAGTCACAGGCGGAGCCACGAGGTACAGCTATTTATGTGTAAATTCATGATTCTTAAAAAAATATTTCGTAAAATTGGCACGAATAATCCCTGCATATTAATGATCTCGCTCAAAGAAAAATGAGACGTTAGAATTTATTAAAAAACCATTAATTTTACGATAAATTGATTAACTACGTAGTCGTTTGGACGTATTTAATTACGGTTCTACAAGACATTAAAATTAGATTAATCTCGACCTCACCAATGTTGCTGAGCATAATTAGTAGATACTCGTATTTCCAATTTTGATTGCCTTGACATAATACAAAGATATAGATAGAGAAGCGTTTAACGTTAAGAATACTGTTATAATGAAATTTCCTATAATTGTAAAAAAAGTTTTACCTTTTTATTGAAAATGTCTTCAGTAGGACGGACTGAATGATCAATGGGAAAGTGCACCATTTTGTAGGTATTGACCGCATTACATAGGATTTATCTAACATACATACAGGCGGAGTTTATACACCCACATTTCTCCTTTTTTTAGTATTTGACCCATTAATGATGAGTGATAGACACAGGTTGTGACGATCCACAGTTGAAATTTTTAAAACAAAAGTAATGTCTTCAAGTTGACTTAACGATATTTTGGTTTAGGATTCCGTACCTACTCAAAAGGTATAAACGGAACCCTATTAGTGAAACTCCGCTGTCTGTCAGTCTATCAAAATGCGAATTTTTCAAATCGGTTCAGTAGTTCTCAAGAACTGTTATACCTACACAGTTGAAATCTTCACAGATGATGTATTTCTACAGCTATAACAACCAATACTAAAAAAATATTTTAAGGGGGGTTTTTTTTTATGATGTGAGGGAAAATCCTCGTAGGATGCTATGCCGGACTCTTACCGACTAAAAAACCGTAACGCCCAACAGCCTATGGTTGAGAGCCCCGGGTAAGCCCTCAGGAAGGATGTCCCGTGACTCCCAACAGACCTACGGCCGCCAATGCGGCCTCGCCCAGGGGGTGGTTCGGGTGCAATCCCGCGTCTATGGGGGCTTTCGGGTGTGACCCCGTTTCTAAGGGGGGGCGTGCGTGAGTTGCTCACGTCACGCTGCCGTCATGGGCCTGCTTCTGTAAGGACGGTGAGCGGCCCTCTCACCGTCCTCAGACCCCCGGTCATGGAGACCGATAGTCCTCGGCGAAGACACGTCGGCGGCGTCCAGGGCGCCGACTGCGGAACTCGGGTGGGAGAGTTCTCTGCCGCACCCGGCCCGCCGCCTCCTTCGCGAGCATAACCTGCTCGCAGAAAGAGGCGGCGCAGTCCCACTTACTCCCGCTGGAGAGCATGGCTCGCACCATGGCCTCGAGCAAGAGAGTGTCCACGCCCAGACCCACTACGAGGACCTTCCCATACAATAAACGTTGACCGTTTTATGGAACCCTTCGTGCGCGAGTCCGACTCGCATTTAGTTCTTTTTTGTTTTATCTAATTTTTTTCATTACAAACTTTGTCACCAACACCAGATTTTTTAATCAAATATAAAATGAAGCAAATGGTGGACTCATTCTGAGATTTGTAATACTTTGTGAGTTTCATAATACTCTTAATGTCTCAAAGCAAACCTCACCTAAGCACCTTTCAGCTCAAACGAGGCACATGACAAATTACATGAATGGATGAAACTGTTGGCACGTTCTAAGGGATAGCAGTGACTAGCGATAATATCACGGTTAGATTTGTTTGTGAGTGATGTGTGAGAGAGCGCTGACTGCCTTGAATTTATCAAACGTCTTTGTTTGGTTTCGTACACATTTTGTTAGAAAAGAACTATTACGTGTAGCTTTCAGGATGTTAATGGCTCGCTTTACAAATATCAAGATATAGGTTTAACATGCTATTACACTGTATGCCTATTTTAATATACCTAACCAGAATTCAAGCACACGTGTTACCCTCATCTTACAACCCCGTTTTCTTCAAGCGGAGCGTGAAGAGGCACATCACAGGGCCGCCAACTTGAGGACCACTGTCAGAAGTCTTACGGACTGTGAAAGTGGCCCCCAATCAGGCTGGCAGTCCGGTCCTTCAACCCTAAGAAGGCGCCCGGAGCCGACGGCTTCACCGCGGACATCTGCAGCCACGCCATCAGTAACGAACCCGAGTGGTTCCTTGGCCTCGCGAATAAATGTTTAGCATTGCACTATTTTCCGAAGACCTGGAAAGAAGCGACGGTTGTGGCGCTACGTAAGCCGGGCAAAGAAAGCTACTCGCAACCTAAATCCTACAGACCAATAGGCCTCCTTCCAGTGTTGGTAAAGATCCTCGAGAAGATGATTATGTCGAGACTTCGACACCATCTGCACTCGAGGATCAGCCCCCACCAATACGGGTTTATGCCACAGAGGAGCACCGAGGACGCCCTCTGTAACCTGATCCAGTACATCCGGACAAAGTTGGACAAAAAACAAATAGTAACAGTAGTGTCACTGGATATAGAGGGTGCCTTCGACGGCGCCTGGTGGCCCGCAATTAAGATGAGGCTCGTCGAGGAGGAGTGCTCGGAAGGACTTAGGAGAGTGTTGAACAGCTACATGAATGACCGTCGGGTGCATGTGCGATACGCAGGCAAGGAGCACACTACCAGAACTAGAAAGGGCTGCGTCCAGGGCTCTATCGGCGACCCAATACTATGGAATCTCCTGTTGGATCCACTGCTCCATAATCTTGAGAGGAGGTGTGATTACGTGCAGGCTTTCGCCGATGGAGGGGGGAAATTGAAGAGCGTGCCAACGCCGCCCTCGAACATGTTAAGGCGTGGGGTGATAAAAACAAATTAAAGTGTGCACCGCATAAAACTAACGCCATGGTGGTAACCAGGAAGCTGGTATACGACACACCACGACTTAGCATGGGCGGGGTCGACGTTGGCATGACAAATCAAGTCAAAATTCTGGGGTTAACAATCGATCATAAACTAACTTTTAATCCACATGTCGAAAATATATGTAGGAAAATCACCAAACTATACTAGCAATTGACCAGGGCGGCAAAGGCGAGTTGGGGTCTGCACCCTGAAATAATACACACCATATACACTCCGACAGTGGAGCCTATAGTTCTGTACGCGACTGGCGCGTGGGCGCCGGCGGTTGGGAAGCTGGGCATCAAGAAGAGGCTGAACTTCATTCAGCGAAGTTTCGCACAAAAAAATTGTAAGGCATATCGCACGGTCTCCCTCAACGCGGCTCTGGTGCTGGCCGGGATACTCCCCCTTGACCTTCGGGTCAAGGAGGCTGCATTACTTTATAAGATCAGGAGAGGTGAGACTATACCAGACCTAGCCGGGAGGGAGATCGAGCGAATGACCTCTGTCGCGGACAATCCTCATCCTGCCGAGCATATGCGCCTGGAGTTCATTAGCATTGATAGCAACGAACAGGAAAATCAACAAGACCCATTTGATATTAAGATCTACACGGACGGCAGCAAGATTGCGGGTAAAGTCGGAGCCGCACTTTCCTTGTGGAAAGATGGGGCCGAGACGAGAGCCCGCAAGCTTGGCCTGCCGTCCTATTGTACTGTGTATCAGGCGGAACTCCTGGCCATATGCGAAGCAACGAGGATCATCCAAAATCACAGTGCGTCAAACTTCGGGGTGTTCAGCGACTCAACCGCGGCACTCCAGACGGTCACGAATCCCAGTCGTCTCCATCCCCTCGCAGTAGAAGCCAGAAGTAATATAAGGAAAATTATATTGTCAGGTAAAACTATTGTCTTACACTGGGTCAAGGCGCACGCGGGGATGGAGGGGAATGAGAGGACTGACCAACTGGCTAAAGAGGCAGCCTTGGTATCGAGGCGGGCACCAGATTATGACCTGTGTCCGATTTCATTCGCCAAGCGGCAGATCCGTATGGACACGCTTGGGGAGTGGAACCGGAGATACGAGTCTGGCGACACCGCCTCGATCACAAGGCTCTTCTTCCTGAATGCGGTGGACGCGTACAGAATTATACGGAGATACACCCCAAACAAATACACCACGCAGGTTCTGACGGGGCATGGTGGGTTCACTGAGTACTTGACTCGCTTCAAGTGCAAGGAGGATCCATCATGCGCCTGTGACTCCGAAACCGAGGAAACCATCCCTCACTTACTGGCGGAGTGCCGGTGTATTCGAGACTGAGATACAACATGGAGCATCAGATCGGTATGACAATAACGGCTACAAACTTTTACAAAATTATGGATGGAAAATACAGAGACAAATTTTTAGACTATTGCACTAAAATATGTAAGTGCAATTACGACAACATAACATTGGTTATGTTGCTTGTAATGTAACAGTAGCAAGAAAATATGAAAATGTAAAAGTTACGATAGTTTATAAGATATAAATAAAACATTAGAGATTAAATGGTACTAAAAAAGTAGTATATGGCAATCCCACAACCCATTCTGGGAAGTATAAATATAGTATCATGTACAACATAAGTTAAGGAATATTGTAAGATAAAGGAAATATTGTAAAAACATTAGAATAGTCAAAACAAGTTTTAAAAAGGAAAGATAGAAAAGGAGTGCGGTATAATTATTTACCCAATAGAATTAAGTAAATACAGAAATAAAGAACTATAGAAGAGAGACTAGCAGGCGTCCCACCTGAAACAGAGTGAATGGTTGTATGAAAGAAAGATAAGGAATGAGGAATGAATACATATATATGACCATATAAATGCGAGAACTAGAATGAATGAGAAACTGCAGGAAGGTCTCCGAAATGTCAATATCGGGGGTTTAGTCAGGCACACACCCAGCTAACCATGGTAGCTGGGCCTAAAAAAAAAAAATCAGGCTGGCGACGTCAATATGGCGAGCTTCAATTAAAAAAAATTAGTAAAATATTGACCAAGTCTATGGTGTTATAAAGTGACACCTCAGCATATGTAAATATCTTATCCGCTATTAGAGTCCGTAGCTGGTGATGACCATCTAACCTAAAGAAAACCTTGCTGAATTGCATTCAAGCGGAAAACAGACAGAGAAAAAAAAATACTCAAAAAATACGCTCCCTTCTAATTTTGACTGAAGTAATAAATGTTTGATTTTATTTCGAAAATCAATTACAAGTAAATCCTCCTATTCCGAAATAAAATAAAAACTTATAAAAAGTTTGAGCTGAGCTTTTTAGAGACTGTGATTTCATCAGATCATCTTTGCGGTCAGTGAACAGAATCGTAATTTATTTCCGAGTCTTCCCGAGTTCTGAGGGTACCCTTTGGGGATTACTTGTGGCTGTGCAATAATTTGTGGCGTTAACCATCGAGCTTACTACGACACGACTTTTATCTAAAAGTTTCCTCTATCAAACTAAATGCGGGTACAAGTACGCTGTCAGCAGACCTGAATGTTACATTAGTATGTTCACGTTACAATGCGCGTTGTGAAAAGACCTTTAAGTTTGGTTTCCACCACGAGCTGAGCGGGCCCATTAATTGAATATTAGATAAATAAACATTTACGGACATTTTTATACAACATGAGCTAGTCCAAAAGCAAGCTAGGATTAACCTGCTTGTATATCAGACCACGGATATAAATAATTACATAGGTAATTTTATTGTTTGTAATACATACTCAAAAATAAAAGTAAGTACATACAATACATAAACATAGAAACCCCCAGATTCTCTGTACCAATTTTGTGGATCACACAAATTTTTGTTACCGGTGGGAATCGAAGCCACGACCTCGTGATCCACAGTGGCACTTTATGACTTCTACTCCTTTTACTGTTGCGAATTTATTATTGGGCCCGCTCAGCTCGCGGCGGAAACCGGGCTTCAGCCAAGTGCCCACAAAGCAATCTGCGTCGACACTGTTAATTAGCACAAGCAGGGCCAACGGGTCCCGCAAACCTTAATAAAATATTTACCCTTTTCAACCGACGCGACATAAGGATTATACCACTTATCTATGTGGGTTTACCTATTCGTATCTTTTCATAATTCATTTAAGGTACATATTTTTTAGACTTTAATGAGGATTTAAGTGTCAATATAAGTTTCTTGTTTCATCTTTTTCTTTTCTATTAAATTCTTGACTTGTTTAAAATATTTTGCAACACATTCGCATTTAATACTTGTTGGTAGTTTCCAATATTCATTGCATGTTGCTCAAATCTAAAATTGCTCTCCATGCAGAATATTTAACTTTCCTCAACTGCGATAAAGCCATGGATTATTAATTTAGCAGTAGATTTTATTGTAATTTAGTTTTGTTACAAATTTACAATGTTATTAATTAATTAATTTATAGTGGCGTTATTTGGGAGAGGTATACCTCCAGCAGTGGACTGTCTTATACTGATTTGATTGACATGCATAAGTACATGACTGTGTAAGTATGACGTGATTGATATGGCATAAAATCTTAGACCATATAACACGGGACTAGCCTTTGCGAACCACCGCATACAAAAATATTCTGCCAGTTTTCATACAAGTGAAGGGGGAAACACAAAGACATATAAAATTTCATTGCATTTAAAAATGTATTAATCGACAAACGCGTAATGGCTGTTGTGTGTTAATTGTTATTGTACAGTCAACTACAATTAAATGTACTAGTTTAATCATATAAAATGATGTACTGATGTACAGGCTTTTTATAAAGCCAAAAGATCAAATGGTCATGTGCAATGGCAGAAAACAATGCTTAAGTAAGGCGCATCCTGTAGTTAGATGATCTAAGCATAAAATCGAACATAGGTAGTGTGTCTATGACCTCGCGTTCGTAGATGCTGAAGACTAAGAGAAGTGGAATCGTAACAGCATTAAAACTCTAAAGCAAAGGCTTTGGAGGTAGCCAGGAATAATATTCAAATGATGATGAAAAGAGACAGACAATGTTTCAGCAGTACACGCACGTATTACTTTCGAAATGTTTCCAAGAATTTCAAACTTCATTAAATAATAACGTAACGTATATTCAGCCTCAAGGGAGTGAGAGTGTTTCTAAATGTCACCTGCATGTTGAACCGCCTTTGAATAATTAAATCATACATCCTTTCTGTTACCTCGAAAAGCAACTCAATAAATTATTTGAACGCACATCTGTTCGCCTTCCTCAGTTGTAAGGAATCAATAAAGAAACTATTCCACTTTCATTCCAAATAAAGGCTTCATCACATTCAACGAATGAGAACAAAATGTGGGTAAAAAACTTTCTTTCGGCACGTTTTATACGAAACTTGCTGACTATTCTTACTAAATAACATTTGAATCCACATTTCTCTGTCGATTTGGGAATTGAAGTCGAATCAGTTTCATCAGTCTGAAAGCGGTTGTGGTAATTTTGACATTGAGAACTCGGGCTGAGTCAGAGTAACGTCCTAATCTCATAATCAGAAGGCACAACGATTCAGTCAGATTTGACTTGGGCTGTGGGAATTATGTTTCAATTTTTGAAGTACCTGGCGAGAAGTACTACATTTTATAGTGAACGCTTTTTTTTTTGTTTAACGTGAGGGAAAATCCTCATGGATGTTACGCCGGACTCCTACCGACTAAAAAAAAACCTCACGTCACGCCCAACAGCCTGTGGTTGGGAGCCCCGGGGAAGCCCTCGATGATCACCGTATTAATCGTAAATTATTTAAATAGATCAGTACATGGTTAATATCCCGTTAATAGTTATATAGTACATAGTAATGACCATGTTAGTTTAAAATCATATATCTAGAGTCCATTTTATTTCAAAAATAAGCGTAAAAGGAAATTTATGAATAAAAAAATAGGAAGCTTGTATGCCAGTTTCTGTGACTAAGCTTTTTTTCTGTATTTAGTATATTTAGTAAGTACCTATTTAAAAAAAATCATAGCAAATCATTTGAAGTATATATCTGACCTTAAATCAATATTGAATTTTCGACCAAGACACTTAAACAAGTTCCAGATAAGAACTATTAAAATTATTTAGAGTTTATAAATTTGTTATTTATACCCTTGATCGTTGGCACTGGAACATGTTCATATACTTATATTCCACTGTTTTACGTAAACTAAGTACAATTGGCTTCGGTTTTCGCGATGTCAAAGTAAATCTCACTTCAACTCTTTTATTAAAATACTAACAAAGTGTTTTCAAAAATAAATGAGAGTAAAATTAAACGGATTCCTATATAAATGACCAAGCTCAATTCCCATGAACATAAATCAGCATACAAAGATAATAAAAATAATAAATTAAACTGTTAAAATAACGCTTTTAGCGCAACGCTGAGCCTCATTAGGGGCATTGTAAATAAATGCCCTCACGAGTTTGAACAAGCGAGATGAAAGGGTACTCTCGCAATTAACATTTAAATATTTTTACCGGAGGTGAGTGTAATTAAATTCCTGAAATCTATACCTGTATGGGAAATAAAGGCAATTAAATTTATTTATGGTGAAAATAAACAACTTGATTCGGGAAGGTACATGAACCTTACCGGGCCTATCGCTGATTATTAACATTAACCTAAATGGGTGCGATTTGGCTTAACAAAGATCTTTGGGGTCAATTCAGTCACACCTGCAAGTGGTGTACTAGCTAACAGATGACTTCATGGCCAAGAAAAGAAAATCTCGAAATGAAATTCCCACTCGTCTAGCCCTAACGTGGCTACCCTTCCTAAAATTCTAGCCCTAACGTTGCTTGCCCTTCCTAAAATTGGGAGAAGAAACCTTTGATCAACAATAGTCCATTGTCGATCGGAGGGAGAAAAGTAGGGTCATTAAGGAACTGTAATACTCTTGGGGAGATTGGGTTGAATTGATCTAAAATTTATTTTTTAATAGAAATAACTATGCTTGAAAATATTATTGCAGACACTGTCAGTAAAATGACATCAATTTATATAACAGTCGCCATTTTTCCATTGAACTGTTAGAATTAAGTACCTATTAGATTGACTGACATTGAAGTTATAATACTCAGAACAATTGTTATAAAAGTTAAGACTTAAGACTTACAACATGACATTTACTTTATGTCTAACTTATTTATGAGTCCTTGAATGTTCTCTGCTTACAATAATGGCACGGGAAAACTTTTGAATAGGTGTACCAAGACGTTTGACATTTGAGAAAAGTAGTTACAAGTTTTTTTTAGTACTACTTAGGAGGCAGACAAGCTTACGGCCCACCGAAAGATTGGTTACCGAAGTCTTTGGACGTTAGCAGCACCAGAGGCGCTACACACGCGCTGCCGAACCTTGGCGCAGGTTATGACGACCAACAGTTGACATTTTTCAAGCCGCCCATCCTTATGGGCTCAACTCGGCTAAACGACTGTCATTTTACTTAAACCTGGACCAACTGCTTAACGTGCCTTCCGAAGCACGGAAACACTCATAAATCAATGTCGCAAAGTGTTCACGTGGTGATCACACATCCATAGTAAATGTTGCCCACTGCATTGACCGTTTACAGAACACTGAGTCCGTGGGGCCACGAGCGCTTTAATTTAGCCTCAAGTCAGTCTGATTTACGGAAGATTGCCGCAAATATCTGAAGAAAGTTTAATGTTGACACTGGCAGTAATAGGTTTCATACTGTTAAACATTTTCAAGCTACTCATAAGGTTTCTAATTTGGTTTAATGACGACAGCTGGAACCAACTGTTCAGCATGCCTTACCGTTATCACTCACCTATTAGTAAAGAATAGCTCTAAAATAATTAATCAAATATAACAACTGTAAAAACATAATCAACAATTAACTGAAATTACATAAGTATCATAACATTAGTAGATATTATAAATGAAAACGCTCACTATCGGGCAGCAATCACTTTGATAAGAAAAAATTTACTGTAAAGAAGTCAATACTGAAATGAAATTGCATACATTCAAATTAATTTGAAGTACTTGTACCAACGAATAAAATTTCGTCCGCCAAGCAATCAGAATACAATGGTAAACGAGCCTCCGCCGTGCTACGCCGCTACAACCCGCTACGCCATCAAACGCTATCCCTTGTTGCATTCCTTTTATTTGTGCGCCGCGCCTATGAGATCCGATCTCTGTTCTGCCGCTTTCCTCTGAGTTTTGCATTTTCCATTTTCAACTAACGAATCGAAGTTTCTATCCATACTCATCTATATCTACTAATCTCGCTGTGTATTGTTGTGGAAATGCTCGTAGCCCCTGTGTTCAGTAAACGATTAGGCGACAACTTTGTAACCTACGAATAATGAGGAACTGATGAGGAGTTCCTCGTGCTCGGTTTGTGAGCGCTTCAACTGATTGGCGCTTGCTTGCTTGATGAATACTCTATAATACATGGTAAATACTCCTTTAACTCTAGTGTTAGTGACCATGAAAGCACATTAGATATTTACCTAACTAAGTATGCGGTATGCTACGTGCGAGCGTTTAAGAATCTGGTACCTAATATAAACTCAGGGCCACTGTTTTCTATCTGAAATTGGAGATATATAGAACAGGAAAACGCCATAGGTTACTTATCTTTTGTTCTAGCAGGTAGTTATCTTATTACCACAAGAAGAAATATAAACGAACTAGACGCAAGCGAACGTAGCCGCGGGCGTTCGCTGGTTTGTTAATAAATCTATGTTGATGCACACTCGAAGCTTTTCCAAATGCTTTTATTTTCATCTAGCTGAATCGAGTGAATCTTTTCATTGACTTAATGGTTTCTAGTATCGCTTTGAAAAGTAAATCGAAATGTCTGGCAATTTATTCACTTCTTGAAAATGGTTTACGTTTTGTGTAGTCATTATTGTTTGGACCTCGGAGTTATTGTAATATAGATAGTACCGGTAACCGTATTTTGTGTTTTCGATATAAATAATGAATTTCAAAGTCTGTGGCTATTATTTTTATGGACCCGCACCCAGTGGGTAAAAACGGGACCCTATTCATGAGACTCCGCAGTCCGTCTCTATATCTATCTGTCTATGACCAGGCTGTATCTCTGGAACCGTGATATCTTCCCACCTTACTTTATTTAGAATTCCTAATTTTTGCGAGGCCAGCCCAATGCAACTCTCAATGTAGTTTTTATTATTATTATTCAGCTCACGCCGGACGTCTATTGCGAGGATGTCCAAGTGGTTCTTTAGTGGAATCGTAACGTTTCTGAAGAGAGGGTAGGGGTAGGAAAGGGTACTTTTTAGCTGCAAACGCACACGCCTGTGTTATTCTGGCATAGGTTATGTTTAATCAAACCAAACTGTTTGCATTTTAATTTATAATCGATGTTATATTGTGAGTAGGTACGCCAAAGGTAAACTCAAAACATAGGCATAAAGCCGTTAAATTAATTACATTAAAGATAGTGGATGATCGGAAATCTTGTTTGTGTGCCTACTTCAATTATGAAAATATTTCGGCGCAATGTTTACACAAATAGACAAAGTATAGTTTTGAAATCAAGATTTCGTACGAGTATACCTACGTATTGATCGATTATTGAGTTCGGGGTTATATTTTGAAATAACCTACTTTTAGAAAGCTTTTCATTAAACTCTTTTAAGATGATCATGGTTAATACCCGGATATCGCCATTTACCGGATAACTCCATTTAAAAAAAAGTATCAAACTTAAAAGAAGAGTGACAACTAATTTTCCACCGATTAGAATCGTTACCTCCATGGACTTCACATTCGAAATAAGCATTTGTACACATACTAAACCGTACAATGCATTTTTCTATCCCTAAGTTCGAAGACTCACAGTCACCTAGTATTTTAAAGTAACTGTACTTTTATTTGAATTGAAATCGAATATTAAAATCTTTCTGTGCCCTTTACTGTGTAGTGTCGTTTGTAAAATTAAATGAATAATGTATAGTCTAAGCTACAAAACAACGAGATCAGGATAGGTAGTTCCATAAATTTCGCTCCGAGTTAGGCCAGAGACAGTTTTCATGTTAAAATTTGCTGTGAACTACGGTGAGCGAAGCAATTCAAGCGCTAAATCTGTTTAATTGCTCCCGAATCTTTGGACACTTCTAAGTGCCGAGGTGTCAAAGATATCTGGGATAAATTGAAGTTTTTGTATATGGTGTGTTTTTAGGGTTCCGTAGCGAAATGGCAAAAACGGAACCCCTATAGATTCGTCATGTCTGTCTGTCTGTCCGTCCGTGTGTCACAGTCACTTTTCACCGAAACTATAAGGCCTATGCTGTTGAAACTTGGTAAGTAGATGTATTCTGTCAACCGCATCAAGATTTTTATATAAAACTAGAAAAAAAGCAGTTAGCAGTAAAGCAGCTTTGGGGGTCTCCATACTCAGAACTGAATCTCAAAATTTTTTTTTTCATCAAACCCATCTGTAGATCGGTCTTTAAAAATGCTAGGTATTGAGGTTACTCACATAATTTTTTTCTAAAGTGAATAGTTTGCGCAAGAGACACTTGCAAAGTAGAAAAATGTGTCCCACCCCCCCCCCCTCCAACTTCTAAACTAAAAGAACGATAATTCTAAAAAAAAAAAGACGTGTGGCACTCGGGGACTGCCGCGGTAAAGCTATTACAGTCTTATTTCCAGTAACTTCCATCTCTATGCTGATGACCTGCAGCTTTACCGACATTTTTCGGCTTCTAACGCCCTCTCTGGCATATCGTGCATTAACCGCGACTTGGATAGACTGAGCGACTGGGCAAATTCGGTCGGATTGCGTATCAATCCATTGAAGTCGCAAGCCATTGTCATTGGCAGTAAATATCAAACTGACAATCTGCCGGTGTCTGAACTCGATCCAGTTCTTTTGGACGGTATTCAGATACCTTACGCAGAAACTGTAAAAAACCTGGGAGTTATCATGAACACCACGCTATCCTGGAGTGCACATATTAGCGATGTCAGCAAGAAAGTGCATTTCTCCTTTCATTCGTTGAAGTGTCTCCAGGGCCTCTTGCCCTTGAGAACGAAAATTAGTCTTGCTCTAACAATCATTCAACCCATTATTGACTACGCTGATGCTTGCTATTTAGACGCCACTGAGGAGCTTCTGGATAAACTTGAGAGGTTGCAAAATTTATGTATTCGCTTCATATTCAATCTTAGAAAGTACGATCATGTTTCCCACTTTCGCAAAGAACTCAAGTGGCTCCCAATCCGCCTTCGCCGTGACACTCGAATCCTCTGCCTCCTCTACAATATCCTTTATAATTCATCTTCTCCTTCCTATCTAAGGGAGAGGTTCTCATTTGTTCGTTCTCCTGATGCTCCCTGTAGATCTCACCTACGCTCAATTCTCAAATTTCCTTCTCACAAAACTGATTTCTATACTTACTCTTTCACCGTGCATGCAGTCAGATTATGGAATGCTCTTCCGCCTGCTGTCAGAGACAGTAAGACTATCACATCTTTCAAAAAGAAAGTCGGTGAACACTATTTCTCTTCATTGTAATCCTATTTATTTATTTGTGTAATTTTTATTTAAATATTTTTTTGTTTTGCTATATTTATGTATTTATATTGTTTAATTTTATATATATACTTTATAAATTTCATAATATTTATCTTTTATTTTGTGTGCTATGTTTGTTCTATTCTGTTTTTTTTGTAAACACACTTTTAATTGTCTTTTCCTACTTCTTCGCGTTCTCCTCTCGCCGGTCTGCTGGTAGATATTTCTCATAGAAATAAGCAGTACCATTGTACCTCATTTTCTTTCTATTTTTGTTATTGTCACTTTCCTGGTGTGTACATAAATAAATAAATAAAATATTACATAGCATTTTTTACCAACTATGCTAGTATAATTATTTCTATATAAGAATACTAGCTGATGCCCGCAGCTTCGCCCGCGTAAAATTTGTAACCGCGGGACGTTATTCCCGGGATATAAGGTAGCCTATGTGTTATTCCAGACTATAATGTATCTCTGTACCAAATTTCAGCCAGATCCGTTCAGCAGTTTGAGCGTGAAAGAGTAACAAACATCCACACTCACAAACTTTCGCATTTCTATTATTAGTAAGATTTTAAGGCCTATGTTCAACAAAGTAAAGTACCAAGTACCTACTTGACTGTGGACATTTGGGCTTTTGGACTTTTGGCCTATTAGCCTTTTGGACTTTTGGAATTTTGGACTTTTGGACTTTTGGACTTTTGGCCTTTTGGACTATTGTACTATTGGACTTTTGAACTTTGGACTTTTGGCTTTTGGACTTTTGGACTTTTGGACTTTTGGACTTTTGGACTTTTGGACTTTTGGACTTTTGGACTTTTGTACCTTTGGACTTTTGGCCTTTTGGGCTTTTGGACTTTTGGACTTTTGGAATTTGGTTTTTTGGACTTTTGGACTTTCGGGCTTTTGGACTTTGGACTTTGGACTTTTGGACTTTTGGACTTTTGAACTTTTGGACTTTTGGACTTTTGGACTTTTGGACTTTTGGACTTTTGGGACTTTTGGGACTTCTGGGACTTTTGGGACTTTTGGGACTTTTGGGACTTTTGGGACTTTTGGGACTTTTGGGACTCTTCGGTCTTTGAGGACTTTTGGTCTTCAAAAGTCCAAAAGTCCAAACCCCACCTCACACCAATTCACCTCACCACACCACACTTCACTTCACCCCACCCTACACACCTCAGCCCACCCCACTTCACCCTAGTTCACTTCATATACATAGGTACACGTTATACAAACGCTCACGTGTACACGTTGGTATATGAAGTGCGAGATACACGAATGTGGCCGAGCGTGGCCGAAGGTAGCCGAGAGTGTGATTTATTTTCGTGACACAATTTCTGGATTCGGTCTCCACGCAAGGCCCGCGATAGAAGCTATGCAATAGCTTAATATGTATTTTGTTTTAGAACTTTTTAAGAAGAACAATTATTTTGTAATAAATTATTTTTATGTGCTTCAACCAATTACGCAGAGGCGCAACGGATACTCTTATAACGATTAAATGTTTTCCGTTTTCGAAACATTCCTCATTGCTGCACCGCTCCTATTAATCTTAGCATTATGTTATGTAGCCTATAGCCACTATCAATAAATGTACCTACTTACTATCGAACAGTTTTTGAAACCCTACCAGTAGTTTCAGTAAGGCTTGCCTTGGTATGATGTGATCATGGTCCCTTTGCAGCGTGTGTCCAATCCAGTGCAGCAGCTACACTTCCGATGTTTGATCTGTTGGTGGATAGGGGTCTCACTGCAGCGTTCCAATAGTCTTACGTTCGTGATGTTCTCGGGCCCGTATGTACCGAGGATCCATTGGAGGCAGCGTTTGACGAAGACTTATAGCTGGTAGCTGGTGCGAAATGTCTTTAGTGACCTTCCATGTCTCGCATCCGTATAGCAGTTAGCAGTACAGTTTTAACATTTACTTTGTTTTGAGTTTCACTCTTCGTGTCCATTTTCGCAACTGCCTACGGGCGCTGCTGTGTAAAGGTTGTTCTGGCCTTGGCGAGACTCAAAATGATGTAGGGTACTCTTCTATTCCATCAGTTTCTGACACGACACTCCCGAGGTACGTGAATTAGTGCCTCCACCACATCTCTTGCGTCTGTCGATTTTAATTTCAGTCCAGCCATTCGCTGCCTCATCCTGCTCGTTGTCCTGCACGTTGTCCTGCAGACATGCATGACGGCGTGTGTGTGCCTCAGCAGGCACAGGACATCGGCATCATTTAAATCCTCCAGGATATCAGTATAGGCCCCATTCTATGCCGCGCCGATTGTTCTTTGCGGTATTCAGCATTATACCATCTATTTTCTATGGATGGTTGTTAACTATCCTGTTATCTTCATAACGATCCTCTAAGGTAGGTACAGTATGTATTTTCAAAAGAGTTTGTGAACTCCATTTTTAACCGACTTCAAAAAAGGAGGAGGTTCTCAATTCGTCTGTATGTATTTTTTTTTATGTATGTCAAGCGATATTTCCGTCAATTATGGACGGATTTCAAAATTTATTTTTTTGTTGAATAGGGTTTACTTCTGAGGTGGTTCCATTTTCACCAGGTCAGGATCTGATGATGGGCTCCAGGAGAAAACGAGGGCAACCACCACCAACCACAGATTTTATTCAATATAGTATTGAAGTTGGTGCCATGAATAATACTTACATAAACCTATGGGTTTACTTGGCGCCGACTTCAATATGATATTGAATAAAATGTGATAAATCAAAATACATTTTACTTTGTTCTAAGTAAATTTTATTTTTCAGGATTTGTTGGAAATCGGTTTTATTTTTTATTGAAAAAAAATTTTAATTTCTTTTTCAGAATATTGATGACATTTGATTGATGTCATTTTATACACGGTACGTCTACTACATTGATACATGTAATAAAATTCTAACACGCCGGTGTTTGTATGTAAATTGTTTATACTGAGGAAAATTCTATACTGAGGAATAGCTTTAACCATTAAGCTCTATTTTGATTAAGCAAACAGGGCAGATTCACACGCTACTTGATGAGTATGATTAATAAATACCTCTAATTTCATAGACCTTGTGTGACGTAAACAAAGTAGCGAGGGTCAGCTAGTTAAAAGATAAAACAATAGGTTTCTTCCTAGCTACTTAAAAACTATTTTTACAAATTTTATGGTAATAATAGACATTCTTTGAAATATGCATGTATGGTATTGTTGTGACTTTTATGACACGTTTAAAGTACATAGGTATGGGATAGATGGCGCTCGCGGCTACGTCAGCGTGAAATTTTCTTCCCGCTTCCCATGGGAACGTACTCCCGGGTTTGGTTATCTTTAAAGCAGTATTATATATAAATTAACAAAACAAAAAATAATACTGCATTGGTGATAATAATAATAAAATGTATGTATATAGAGTACTCACTCATTTTCTTTCACTATTTTTCGTGACTTTCTTCATTAATAAATGCACTTTGTTTATTCATATTTAAAACACTTTTTACACAAATTATACGAGTACAGTGTTCACTGTTGTACATAGATGATGAATACCTATACACCTATAGTCGAATTTTTATTTAGACGAAGTAAATTGACAGCAACTAATGCAATTGACAGCATCGAAATTGTCATTTCACATTAAGAACTCCAAATTCGACCAGCACTCTTAATTCAACTTTGGTCGAGTGGTTAAGACGCAGATCGGTACGCAGAAGGCGCAAGATCGATTCTGGGTACAAGCATCAATTTTTGGATTATTTGACATAATATCTAACGACTGCAGAGTTCATAATTGACGTAAACAAAAAAATTATGAAGTGCGAGACGAGATACACGAACGTGACCGAAGGTAGCCGAGAGTGTGATTCGTTTTCGTGACACAATTTCTGGATTCGGTCTCCACGCAAGGCCCGCGATAGAAGCTATGCAATAGCTTAAAAATATTTCATGTACATTGCCATAAAATCTACCAACGAAAATTGGTTTGAACGAGATCGAGTTGGTAGTTTTTTTTTAATACGTCATAAACCGCGATTTTCGCCTAGAAAAATCACTACCACTGCGAACGTGTCAAAACACCAATGAAAGTTACAACGAACTACAAGAACTTTTATATTATGTTACTTGCTGCTACGGAACCCTTCATGGGCGAGTCCAACTCGCACTTGGCCGGTTTTTTATTTGGATCTGCACTTAGAAAATGCTTGTTCAAACTTTGTAATAGAATAAATCCTAAAATAAATTTAGTTAATTGATTAATAACACCTGAGCAGCTTTAAAGTTTCTGACAAAAGTTTTGGTCCATGGAAACCGAATGACAGTTTACGGTTACGTTACTAATATACTTTTGAATACATAAATTTAAAACATAGAATCACCAAGACTCTCGAGATAAACATTTATAGATCACCACACAATGTTTTGTCGCCGGTGGAAATCGAACCTACGACCTGGTGATTCGCAGTCCCACAACACGACCTCTGTACAAACGAAGCAGTCTAAAACTAATAAAGTCTAAGCAAATACAAACTACCTATTAATGAACATTCTGAAGTAGAGCATGAATACAATTCATACCTTTTTTTTTTCTTTACTTGTGGAAATCCTACATGGATGCTATGCCGGACTTCTGCCGACTAAAACCACACGATTTCTTACAACAGTTTAAGGCCGGAAGTCCCGGATGTTCCAGGGCTCTCGGCATTTTATAAACAAATAGAATATTTCACTAATTTTGTTAAGACTTTTGGTATGTTCCAGAAATTCCAAAACTAAGACCAAGTTCCAGATTTTAATACAAATAATACCTAAATCAGTGGCTATTTTTACTTAGTTCATAATACCTTTTATATTAATAACGAATAACAAAATATTTTATAATAATTTTAAAACAACACTATATTTCTTATCAAAATTTAAAATAGATATTTCAATGTAACAAGAAACCTTCCCTAAATTTCAATAAGAGTCAAATTATGACAGACAACTTTATTAAACTAATTCATCTACAAATTTCATCGTCGAAGTTCCTTCGTGAATTCCTGCCATTCTCGGTAATAATAAAAGGTTTCACAACTTTGTTATCAAAAGTCAATTGAAACAAGTTATTTACATTACTTTAAAATGATATTATAAATACTTACTTAGTTTAGTCATTCCAAATATCAGAAAAACATAACTATCCATTAACGCTTTGGTTAAAGTGCATAAACTTATTTCACCACAAGTTCTATATTTAAATTTATCTTTTTTTTTACTTAATCATCAATGTTATTCGTCATTGACTGATAATAAATGGCAAAAATAATTTAAAAAAGAATGTCATCGGAATAGCGTTCGTAAACAGCGACGTCAAACGGCGAGGTGCCCGCACGTCTGTCCTCACCGCCGCGCGTGTTCGCACTGCGAGCTTTCCGCGTTTTCCTGAAAAGCAACACATGATTTTCTGAGACAACCCTAGGCATAAGTCGGTCGAGTGTGTTAAACCTTCACACAGTGACACGGGAGTGAAATATAATAGCAGTTCATTAACATATCTCCGCTTCGATGAGCAATACAGCATCAAGCGACGTAAGAAAATGTTAGGGGCATCGAAAATTTTGTCCCCTTTCTTTATATTGTTTTGTTAGAAATTATGTTTTTTGCTGAGTCTAACTCATACCTATGTATTTATGACTACCACATTCAATTTTTTTAAAAGGAGTCGTTGCCAACATTGATGTATTTGAGCAAAAGATTTACGTTTAGATCAAAACCTCTAGTCAAAATGCTCTAGTCTACCGTTAACAGACAGACATACCTACATACATTATAGTGTAGTAATTTTAAAAAGCTTACATGAACATTCAGAGCCAAATTCTTGCAGTTGGCCACGTTGGTTCACCTTTAAATATGCTCTAATAGACTTATTCATACAAATGTTATACATCGAACCCCTTTTATTTGACTGCAACAAGAGCAAGTTGGAGATGCAGAACTAACACAAGACGAATTCAGTTATTTATAACATTTCCTCCCAACTCGGAGAAAACTTTGTTTCTACATAACTTTGTCTCCATCCATTTGCATCTGGCATATATAAGGCGAGAACTATGTGGAGAAGGGAAACGAGATAAGTAAATGTGGAAAGTTGTTGTCACTAGAACGTAAAATATTGTCAGGGCGCATTTATATCATTTAGCTACGAAACTTTTGCTAGATTCTCTGTTGTATTTGGTATTTCTTTTAGCGAGTAACAATATATATATTTTACCAGCTTTGTTCGCATGGAATTCTGTTACCGTTCCCACTTCACATGGGAACATAATCCAGGGATCAAAAGTTTTTGTGTTATTCCATGCTATAAATTATTCCTGCAACAATCTTCGGCCAAAACCGTTCATCAGCGTGATTCAGTAACAAACATCTTGGCCAGCTTTCACATTTATATCAAAAGGAAAGGACTGTTAACCAGCAGTGGCAAGTCAGCCTTGCACAGTCTATTGCTGAACGCAGGTAGGCATCTCCTAATGGGGAAGGCCATCATGCAGGCCTTGATGCCGGCCGCGAACAGGCCTGCCGAAGTGGAGTGGTTGTTGTCGCGAATCTGCGATGCCGTGAAGCCTACGGTTAGGTCCGTACCGTATCATAGGCAGTTGTAGAGAACGTGTGTTTTAGGCGGTAAGAGTTCGGCTCTTAACTGACGAAAGGTTTTTGAGATTTGCTTCTTTTTGTCATAAAATCGTCCGTTAGTTAGTAGATGTACCACATCGCGCCCCTGCAATACTCGTAAATGATAAAAGAGTAAATTAACACTTTTAGTTCCTATTACTGCAACATTTATTCTATTCTTGATAATCTGCAAATAATTATTGGTTGAAGTCAACCTGTTCCCTCGTATAAAAGATCATTTTGTTAGGTACAGTTCATCTATATTATATTGATAGGTTAATGGGAACTAACTATACTATTATTATTGCCACTCGTACATGGATTTTGGATGTTGTATGGGATAAAAACATAAATGCATAGCAAAATATATCATGTCGTTCGTGGAAGAAACTTCATTGCTGAAAAACTGAAAAGCCTGTTCAAAATCAAAATCTTGTTTTCCTTTCAATGAAGAGTAAAATGGTTGAAGTAAATTTTGTGACTAATTTAGTTAAGTCACGGATGGGTACAGACAGAATATTGGATTTGGGTCAAACCAGCTTAATCAGAGGAGCAGTGAGATGTAACCGGGTTAAATTTAAGGATGCTACACTGGAAAACAGACGGTTTTTCAATTTCATTTCATTCATTTGTTTAATTTATTATACAGCGTTATCTGAGCCTTGGTAAATAGCTCGTGCTACTACTTAAATATAGAAAAATCAAAAAAAATATGTCTTCAGAACAATATAAAAGTTATTGACAAATCAGAATAAGGAAGCAGACGAAAACATATCGCATTACAACTTGCAAATAGACAAACTTTAATAATATTGAAAAATGATTTTCACTAATCTTATCTTTCAAATCGAGAATTTAATTTCGGAAATTCTCATAGCTTTAGCATAAAATATTAAAGTTGGAAACTCCGCAGTATTCGATAGCGGTAAGACCTATGACACAATATCATTTTAGGAAAAATATAATCTATTTATATAAAAATCAATGCCACTTTTCGTTGTAATTTTATAACTTAAGAACGGGCTCACCTATCCAAACCAAATGTTTAGGCTTTGTTCGGGCAATTCAGTAGATGGTTTATGTGAAGTTTGCACAAAATCGGTCCAGCGGTTCTTCATTTATCACGCAAACGAAGTTGCGCGGGTCAGCTAGTAAAATATAAAATATTGAACGGGCGTGAAGGAACGAATCGTCTCGTTCCTTAATTCATTCTACAACATGAATGTACTAAGCAAGTAACAGATTAAAACATAAATGCATTTCAAAAGGCCACTTTTGCTGGAAAATTAGTCTTTGTAGTCTTTAGACGTAGCCCCAGAGGTATAGACTTGCCCCGGCCTTAGACAGTTGTAAGACATCGTGTGGTTTTAGTCGGTAGGATTTCCACACGGAAAAAAAGGAGGTGTAGACTTTGTGTAACAGTAAACAGATTTCAGCGCACTGAGACTCATTTTTTTTCATGGATCATAAAACACAGCCCGCCACCCTTACGAAGTGCAAAACAAGGGTGTCAAGATATATTCCACCAATAAATTAAACTAAAGAACATAAACTAAAAAAAACATCATTCAAAGTTACCGAGGCATCACTGCGGTACCTACGCTTTTCATGGTAATTCCCCACCGAAGTTTTCCTTTATATTCTTTCTTTTTTTCAGTTTAATATCGTTCAAAATGAAGGCGAGACCACGTTACTCAGGTTACTCTCAATAGGATTTACGCTTAATTGTAATAAGCCAGACCTTATTACAATTAAACGTAAATCAAAAATTGCCTAGTTAGACCACACACATGGCACACAGGGAAGGCGTAAGTAGGAAAAATCGTAATAGTGGTAAAGAACGTAGGTAAAGTCGAGAGAGCGTGTTGAGCATCTCTGGTATTGCAAACGTCCATAGGATACGGCGACCATTTTCGTTCAGGCAGGCCTTTTTAACCGACTTCAAAAAAGGAGGAGGTTCTCAATTCGTCTGTATGTATTTTTTTTTATGTATGTTAAGCGATATTTCCGTCAATTGTAGGCGGATTTCAAAATTTCTTTTTTTGTTAAATAGGGTTTACTTCTGAGGTGGTCCCATTTTCACCAGGTCAGGATCTGATGATGGGATCCAGGAGAAAACGAGGGCAACCACCGAAAATTGTAGGGACAACTAGTGCACTTGTTAACTTTTTAATTAAATGCTTTAATGTTATACACTTTAATGAAGGCCTGGAGTCGACCTGATGATAGAGTCGAAAGACAGTCGAGGGCATTCCTTAACAATTTACAGCAGTTACCTTGTGTTTAGGCTTGATTGATTTGTATTGATGAGAACTTTACACTTAGATTGATAGATCCGCCTTCAAAAAAAGGAAGTTCTCAATGTTTTATGTATGTTCTCCGATATTTCCGTCAATTATGGACGGATTTAAATTGTTTTCATTCTTGAATAGGGTTTACTTCTGAGGTGGTCCTATTTTAACCAGATCAGGATCTGATGATGGGATCCAGGATAAATCGAGGGCAACCACCGAAAATTGTAGGGACAACCAGTGCGTTTGTTAACTTTTTAATTCAGTACTTTAATGTACTACAATTTAATGAATGTCTGGAGTCGATCTGATTATGGAACCGAAAGACTGTCGAGGGAAATCCTTAACGATTTACAGCAGCTACCTTGTTTTGGGCTTGATTGATTTGTATTGATGAAAACTTTTACTTAGATAGATATATTTTTCGGTTCACCCGTCACTTAAAATAATGAAAAAAAATTTTTCAATAAAAAATAAAACCGACTTCATACAAATCCTGAATAATAAAATTTACTTAGCACAAAGTAATATGTATTTTGATTTATCAGATTTTATTCAATATAGTATTGAAGTTGGTGCCATGAATAATACCTACATAAACCTATGGGATTACTTGGCGCCGACTTCAATATGATATTGAATAAAATCTGATAAATCAAAATACATTTTACTTTGTGCTGAGTAAATTTTATTATTCAGGATTTGTATGAAGTCGGTTTTATTTTTTATTGAAAAATTTTTTTTTAACGTATGGAGAATCCGTCGTAGATGTCGACTCTTTCCGATTAGAAACTACACGTTCCCTACTACTGCCTAAGGGTTGGGCGCCCCGGGTAAGCCCTCGGAAGGGCCTATGCTTATCAGCTACTTTTATGGTATAAAGAAATGTTACTATTTTGCGCGAAAGTACATTATACGGCTTCTCTCTCTGTAAGTTTCAGTGCCCGGTGCGTCTTTTCTGACCAGGGTGAATGCCTGATGATGATGAATGATCTCCTAATGTACTTGTAGGTACTCATATTTACAGGTTTAATAGGTAAGCGCAGTAGCAGCACATACTAATAAATTTATCTCTATCGGTAAAGTTTTAACACGTATCATACTCGTAAATATTTATAAGTGTAAGTAATATTCTCACCTAACCATAATTTTACGTTAGCAAAACACTCTCTATCTAAAATTATGTCAGTGTTCAGGCACTCACCACAGCCATTAACCTCCAATGCAATTACAAATAGCCCAAAATCGAAGTGGCCCTGAAGTATAGAACAGCGGTTTATTGGTTCTTAGCTACAAGTTGCAACTATTTAGGAACAATACGCCGGTGTTCTTATTGTAGTTCTGCCTATTCATGACGTAATGAGAGATCAGTCTTAAACATCAATTTAATGTATGTTTATGAAAAGAAGATTCCTGAACTACACTGTCAATGTGCTAGGTATCTTTGAGGTCACTTGATGAAAGAACGGAACGGTTTGATTTTGTGAGAAATTAATTGTATTATTCATTCATTACAATCATTAGCCTGTTTTAATGAGCATCTGAAAGGAAAGTTGATACTGGTTCTAAATTCGCTTCAATTCAAATAACTCGATCTGAGGACTAGATATTTTAACTTGACTTCTTTCCAGTTAAAATACTCGTGGTAATGTTAGGAAGAGTAAGGTACCGAATAAGGTACTATTTCTCTGGTACTATTTCTCTGGTTCATCGCGTGGTAGAGAGGGAAACACAAGCGAGTAACAGTGTGAATGGGACCAGAAGATCGCTTGCAAGTGACACATTAGCACTTACTGCACTATCAGTCTACTGCGTTACTTTTCCACTTGACAGCACTGTGCTGCTTATAATGCTATAACTAGTAACTAGCCTGAACAAAGTTTTACATGCAGTAATTAATCTACTCTGCTGTATACTGTACTCTAAAGCACAGACTTCTCAATAGTAAAAGTGTTTTGTTTAACAGTTACACAAACTGTTTTTAAGTCAAGACTAAATTAGAGGCTCTACGTTTGAACGCGCAAGCCTAGAAAACGCTTCCGAATGCGACTTTACTTGATTCCATCGCACCAATCAGTGCAATTAAGGAACAATAAAAAGAAAAGGTCCCTTTTCCGCTTGATATGTGGGTTGTGCGGAACTGGGCGCGTTACGGGAAGGGATCACTAATTGTGTCTATTGAGCTGACGGTGCGTTCAATATGTGCACAAAAGACTGCTAAACTGAACCCGTGTTTTGAGCTCTACAGCTGTAGAGGCGAGATAGAATTAAATACACAATAATATAGAATTATTAAAGAACCTTTCTATGGTACCAGTGGGAATTTATATAGGTTAAAGAAAAAGGTATATTATAGGTATTAATGTCCTCGTATCCATAACACAAGCAGGTTAATCCAAGTTTACTTTGTGTTCAAATGGTATAAATTGTAAAAATGTTCATGAAAGAAAGAGGAAGTATCTTAGTCAATGGTAGGTACTGCTTTTGTAGCTCAAAGACGACTTTCCGATACGTAACAAGCAAAATAAGAAATAGGTATCTACCTAATGATTGATCGACTCGCCCAGCCATCGCTGTTGCACGAATCATTTTCTTTGGCAAAGGACTGTTTTGAATATAAAACAGGGTAAGTGCCTATTAATTCGCCCAAGGCTGCTCCAATTTGCCAAACGTCTTGAGTAGGTAAAAGTATTTTGTTACGATCAATTATAATTGTTTGGCTGCTAGATCATATTTATTGCAATCATTAGGATATCTAATGAAATGGAATTATCTATTCTTATTAAGAACGCATATAAACAGTTATGTATTCTGTAAAAATATCTTAAAATTCACTCGCGTAGCTCCCGTTCCCGCGGGAATACGGTTATAAATATAGAAATATAGTCTATGTCCCGACTGTAGCTTCCCAACAATGAAAGAATTTTTAAAATCGGTTCCCTAGTTTCAGAGCTTTTAAAAATATTAGTTTAGACAACCGCCCACAAGAACATTTAAAACCACCATTAGACCACTAAAATAACAGCCCAGTACCAAAAGTAGCCGTTTGTATTCTAAACAAGTATTTAACAGGTTGTAAGAATAACGTACGCACTGTTCTACTTACACACTCGTCTCCACAGGGCTATTAACGCTACAATCGTTGGATACTGTGTACGTAAGTAATTATATACTGAAATGATTCCCTTCTTTACAGAAATAACTTTAGCTTAAAATTGATGAAATAAATCATCTTTAAAGAAAAGATATTATAATTTACATGCGTACCCCTACATTCACGTCTTAAACGCCGAAGGGGTAGATAGAGGCATAGTATACGTTTCACCTACAGTTTTTTGTCCTACGTAAGGCGGTGAGCTAATTGCCGTGTTGAAATCCTTTTGCAGTCTTCCGAAGGAATACGCTCGCAAATGTTACCATCCGAGGACCAACTATAGTGAAAGTTGCTTACTGCAGGATCGTTTACAGTCAACACTGAGTCAGAGAGGTTGCGAGCATTTTATCACAATTTAATAAATAAAACTGTGATAAAGTGAGCACGTAGACATAACGACAGAACTAATTACGCTTCCATTGAACGTAAAATAAGATTGATTTCAGCCTCGTGAAAATGACTAAGCGTTACTAAATAGCTTCTATACATTTGTAGCGCCAGCTATTTGAAAAGCCTTTGTGTAACATGGGAGTTTAATCACTTTCTTCAACGAATAGGATCAAAATACTTGAAGAATTCAGAATATTGCGACGTTATCATCATCATACAATGAATATCTATACTTCTATACTAATATTATAAAGAAGTTAATTTTTGTGTGTTTGTTAAATTGTAAGGGGTAATCTCCGGATCCACTGAACCGATTTTAAAAATTCATTCACCAATAGAAAGCTACGTTATTGTGGAGTGTCATAGGCTATATAGCATCACGCTACAACGAATAAGAGCGGAGCAGTAATAGTAAATGTTTCAAAAATGGGGGAAAAGTTATTCCTTTTGAGAGCTTCGTTGCGTGTGCTGTACGGGAATACACGCGACGAGAAACCTTTCTCTCTCTCTCTCTCTTTCTCTCTCTCTCTCACGTAGTATTAAATATTAACGACGAGACGCTACGGGAGTAAACGCAACGCGTAGGGAGTAAATGCGACGGGAACAGGTAATACTCTCTCTTATGTGGCGCAAACGAAGTTGCGCGGGTCAGCTAGTATTATATAATCTATTATACAATCACGTCTTGTACCACAGGAGGAAGGCAAAGGTGAATCATAATCCTACACTTTGTAGTAGTAGCTTTCTTTGCCCACAATTAATGGGCCAGACTATTGCCCACACCGGAAACTTATACAGGAGAAAAACCTTCCAAGTGTGAATCGGACTCGCACACATAGCGTTTAGTACCAAAAAGCGCTTAAAATTACTTTAGTATTGTTTATATTGTTATAGCAGCATCAGAAATACATTATCTGTGAAAATTTCAGCTCTCTGGCTATCACAGTTCTTGAGATACAGCCTAATGAAAGACCGACAGACGGACAGCGGAGTCTTAGTAACCGGGTTCTGTTTTTATGCGTTGAGTGTGGATCCCAACAAATGATTTATTCATTCTGTAATCGGAAACAAAATTTTAGGCACCAGTACCGTTGTCACATATTCACTAATAAAATCTCAGCAGTGCACGCTAATAGACAGAATATGTTGTTACTAAACACATCTCTAGTCAAACGTTACTTAGTTCAAACGACGCACATAACAAATTACATTAGCACATGTAACTGTTGGCACTTACAAGGGGATAGTGGTGAGTGACTAGCGATAGTATCAGGTAAGATTTGTGTCTGAGTGATTTGTGGGCGAGGGCTGTCTGTCTTCAATTTATCAAACGTTCGTTCTATGTATTGTTATAGCCATTGTTATAGGACTATTGCTTACAGGTATATACAGGTTATTTCTATTTCAAAATAATACAACAATAAGCTCGTGTCGGAGAACGGCATGAAGATAATATAAGACTAAGATATCTTGCCCGAACGATACATCTTACTTGATGTACCCTGGCTATAAGCTGGAGGCTAATTTCAGGCGTCAAGCTGGGGTATGCATGTTCGTGCGGGAGGATATCTGCTGTCGCCGTCTCAGTGACCTGGAAGACAGGGACCTGTCTACATTATGGGCGCGCGTGGATCATGGAGGCCGCACTCGGATCTACGCATGCATTTACAGGTCCCATAGCGGTGATACGGAGACAGTTCGCCTTTTTGACCACCTGCAACAATCGACCGACAAGGCTATTGAGCGGTATCCCTCCGCGGAGATAGTGATTTTGGGGGACTTTAATGGTCACCATATTGACTGGTTGGGTTCCGTGCACACTAACTTTGCGGGGAAAGCTGCTCACGACTTTGCCCTGACCTACGGTTTCTCCCAACTGGTAAAATCTCATACGAGAATACCAGATAGGGAGAACGAGCAGAGTGCATTGCTGGACCTTCTGCTGACTACGCGGCCTGACGGATACACCACATCAGTGGATGCGCCACTTGGTTCATCGGACCACTGCCTCGTTCGCTCGCGAGTGCCTCTCGCAAGGCCTGAACCACCTCGGCCCAAGGAGTGGCGACATGTGTGGCACTACAAGTCAGCAGACTGGGATGGACTTCGAGAGTTCTTTGCGTTGTACCCGTGGAGGCGGCTTTGCTTCACTTCAGATGATTTGAACTCCTGCGCTGCAGCAGTAGCTGAGGGGATCTTGGCGGGCATGGAATGTTATATTCCTAACCGCTGGATCCCGGCAGGAGCTAGGAAACGACCGTGGTTTAATCGGCTTTGTAGAGAAACTAGGATGTTGAAAGAAACTGCCTACAGAGCTTGGACCACGGCTCGAGCTAACTCAGATCCTAGCATCTCTGAAGTGAAACGCAAACTGAATGCCGCCTCGAGGGCCAGTAAAAGAGCGGTTGCCAGGGCAAAGTTTGATTTCGTCGGCAGAATTGGTCAGCGACTAGCCGGCTACCCTTCTGGAAGTCGTGAATTCTGGTCGCTCGCCAAAGCTGCCGAGGGAAACTTTTGTCGGTCGGGATTACCACCTCTACATAGACTGGATGGTAGTCTGGCCCAGAGTGCCAAGGAGAAGGCCGACCTTTTGGGTTCTCTCTTTGCCTCCAACTCGACCATGAACGATGGAGGTGCGCTTCCGCCTGGTATCCCTTGGTGTGGCACTTCCATGCCAGAAATTAAATTCAAGCAACGGGACGTCAGGCGGGAGCTTCAATCCCTAGATATTCATAAGTCGAGTGGGCCGGACGGCATTCCCGCGGTGGTACTTAAGCGGTGTGGTCCGGAGTTGTGTCCGGTACTTACACATCTTTTCACGCTTTCATACTCCATGAAGCAAGTCCCGGCGTCGTGGAAGATCGCGTACGTGCATCCTGTGCCCAAGAAGGGTGACAGGACCGACCCGGCCAATTATAGGCCTATAGCCGTCACCTCCCTTTTATCTAAGGTGATGGAGCGTGTAATTAATACACAGCTCCTGAGGTACCTTGAGGAACATGACCTGCTCAGTGACCGGCAGTACGGTTTCCGTCACGGTCGCTCGACGGGCGATCTTCTTGTGTACCTCACACACCGCTGGGCGGCGGCTATCGAGAGTAAGGGTGAGGCTCTAGCAGTGAGCCTCGACATCTCGAAAGCCTTTGACCGGGTCTGGCACCGTGGTCTTCTTACGAAATTGCCCTCCTATGGACTGCCCGAGAGTTTATGCGGATGGGTGTCCAGCTTTCTGGCCGGTAGAAGCATCAGGGCCGTCGTTGACGGTAGCTGTTCTGACTGCATGGCCATAAACGCTGGAGTACCACAAGGCTCAGTGTTGTCCCCTACTTTGTTTCTGCTGCATATCAATGACATGTTGTCTGTTGACGGCATTCATTGTTATGCGGACGACAGTACGGGCGACACTTATTACACGGGCCGTCCCGGTATCTCTCGGGATGCAGTGGAAGAGAGTCGTGAACAACTTGTGTCTGAAGTCGAGGCTACTCTCACTAGAGTGTCCGATTGGGGTCGACAAAATCTTGTCCAATTCAACCCTACCAAGACACAAGTTTGTGTTTTCACCGCAAAAAAGACCCCATTCACTGTGGCGCCGCAATTTCAGGGCACATCTCTCACCATCTCTGAAAGTATAGGGATCCTTGGTGTTGACATCTCCAGTGATGTGCAGTTCCGCAGTCACTTGGAGGGCAAGGCCAAGCTGGCGTCCAGGAAGCTCGGAGTGCTCAGAAGGGCGCGGCGGTACTTTACTGCGGCGCAAGCACTGCTTCTCTATAAGTCGCAAGTGCGTCCGCATATGGAGTACTGCTGTCACCTCTGGGCGGGGGCACCCGAATACCAGCTTCGTCCATTTGACTCGGTGCAAAGGCGAGCTATGAGAGTTGTCAACGATCCCATACTTGCAGGTAGTGTGGAACCTCTTAGTGACAGGAGAGACTTTGCTTCTCTATGTGTGTTCTACCGCCTGTACAACGGGTTGTGCTCTGAAGAATTGTTTGATATGATGCCTACGGCTACATTCTATCATCGCACCGCTCGCCATAGACAGGGTGTTCATCCTCACACGTTGCGTCCTGAGCGCTCGAGCACGGTGAGATCTAATAGAGGCTTTCTTCCGCGTACGCTTAGGTTGTGGAATGATCTCCCTGCTTCGGTTTTCCCGGACGCCTACAGTATGGGGTTCTTCAAAAGGGGACTTAGAAGGTTTTTAAAGAGTCGGCAGCGCGCTTGTGGCGCCTCTGGTGTTGCAAACGTCCATAGGCTGCGGTGACCACCGGTACATCTGGGGGGGCCGTATGCTTGTCTGCCACTCTAGTGGTATAAAAAAAAAAAAAAAAAAAAATGAAGCCATTTACACTTCTACATTTCTGCCATTAGCGAATGTTTAGCATGTGAATGCCTTCATCGCAAGGATCCTCCAAGCCGTTTGGTAATCATAGTGGCACGACAAATGTGTGTACATTTATAGCACTCCGCATAAATGCACACACCATTTCAGATTAAATTATGAAGAAAATATCTGTCAAAAAACATTCTTATTAAGTAATGGTTTAGTTTCAATAGATCTGAAAAAATCTGTTCTAGAACATAATTGCGTCTATTTTTGGTTTTTGGAAATAGAAGAAAATAGGCGCAATTTTAGAGCATTGCTTGTGTCTGCTATGCCGAATGAAAGATCCAAGAAACATTCATTAGACTAGGCGTAATTTCGCTACATTGTAAGGAGCGTTCTACAATGTCACCACATAGCTTTCAGGACGTTAATCGCTTGCCTTTCAAACCAAAGACTCCTGTATAAACGGAGGTCAGTTTATATAGAAGTCTTTGTTTCAAACACACGACGTAAACAAATTTGATTAACACGCTTTCGCACTATACATGACGTCACATTATTAATTGGAGTTGACGAAGAAGAGATAAGGGTTATTGTCAAGGCGTGGTATCTTACGAAATTCAACTTTGACAAGACTATAGTGCAAATGGTTGAAATCAATTTGAACTTCAAATTTTCTTAAATAGATTGTTTCCTGATTTCCCAAGTGTCATACACAAACATATAACGATACCTTTGAAAGACTTATAAATAATTGTTTTATAGATACACAATACCACTAACACATACTACCCGTTCGCTCTAAGTTTACCGCTGGCGTAGAGGAGGCTGCCCGAATATTTAATTAGATGAAGTAAATTGACAGTAGCTAATGTCACTTCATCATAGAAAATGAGCAACATTGTATGAAGAAGTGACATTAGTTGCTGTCAATTTACTTCGTCTAATTAAAAATTCGACTTTAATATGGAGCCGAGCGGCAAACTTAGAGCGAACGAGCAGTATGCATTTTTCATGCACCAATAAACTTTTTTTTCTTTTTTATTCGCTAGACTTGTACAAAACCAATAACAATTACCACACTGCCTGTAGCTACAAATATAGGATTAGTAGAATTGGAGTGGGTACTAATTTATTAGTAGAAACGGAGGCACTAACCAAAATGACTACTCGCATTGAAACTTGACCACGTTGGTTTTGTAATGTCCTACACCTTGACTCTACTTTTACAGGGGGTAACATGTTAGTCATAGCACGAGGTTAGGTTATTGTCAATCTATTTGCTAGCAAATCCTGTTGATTAATATTTTTATCAACACAAAACGATTTGATTTTGTAGTTACGCGATAATTTTAAAAATAATACAGATCTCAACAAAATACTGTACAAACTTTTGTCAAATTTTAATAGTAAATTTTTTAATATCTGTTTTATGTTAAAGATTGAACTGTTTCACCTCAGACTTCTACCATGAACACGCCGTAATAATGATGAGAGTGTCGCTGTACTCGTAGCTCTGGTGGTGGCTGACTGACAGCTGAAACATCTGCCGATAATTGAAACGTCAGCGCCTAGGTTGAACGGCGCTTACAAATGCCCCGCGATAAACGAAAAGCCCACGATATTGCGTACGGATGCTGTTATTTTAAGCCATTTAGACTCCTTGTTGATTAATTTATTTGAATGTAATGAGAAAGACACGTATTTATTTTACGAAATAAGTTTAATAATTAAAATCTACTATTTTGAACTGCAAATTTCGTTTTCTTTTACTTCAAAATACTTTACTTTGACGGTTCGGTCTCTTCTCGGCTAGCAAACAGGCAAACGTAGAAAACTTGCCTGGCCGCCGTGAAAACCTCTGGTTTATTATTACATCCAACAAGGTAGCGAAATACTGCGCACAAAAAATACGTCCAATAGGTTATAACACAGTGATGTTCAGTGTTACTCACCAACTAGCGCGAGGTAGCTATGCAGAGAACTCTTTCCCAGGGCGCCTTACTACAGAGATTCCAGTGTGCGTGCAAAGGTAGGCCAGGGCTCTCACGAAAACAGCCAGGTAGGGTGTACACACATATATTTATATAACACACAGTTCACTACAGAGACGATGAGATTACATAGATACAGAAAGCACAGACATACATAAGAATATTACAGATTTAGGTACTAATAGTACAGCACTACACTAATTCAGCGTGAGGAAGTAACTTTGGCGGCTAGACTACACATATTAGTATGGGTGACAAGTACTGGCCTGCGTTGTGAGCGTAGAGTGGCAGTGGCTGGTGGTAATGCCAGGTGTATGAAGACTGCCGGTTCCTCTTAAGTCACCTCGCTCGTGTAGTCCACGTGTTATTGGGTGTATTCAAATGTGGCTGTACAACTTTTCCCCGTACTAAAAAACCCTGTCATGAAAGAAACGACAAATTAAGATGCTGACCGCGCGACAGACGGCAATCGACCCGCTTTGCAAATAGTTAATTGAAACTTACCAGAATCAGGGTAGAAATTAGAAAAGAACTTTGACAAAAAACATCAACTGGAGTGACTAAAATAAAACTTAGTAGCTCAGAAAATCAAAGCACCGAAGCCATCCAATCTCAAGAAACCTCTTCTAATTTTGCATTAACCTTTTCTCTCCGATGTCAGTTCCCCAAAAAGAAACTCTAGTCATGTCCCATAGACTATAGACCGTTTTCTTGAGACAGCTGTTGCCACAGCAAAAAAAACCAATTAATCGATCATGGCGCTCTCAAACGCTCAAATATATTGACAAGCCCAAGACCAGACTTGCCACTCAAAGAAAATAAATGTTACAAGGTACTTAAGAAGGAATTATTTGGGGATCACTAATACGACCTACATCATTCAGTAGACAACAATGCCTAAATACCTAGCCAACTTAATCCTACAAAAGTCAAACTGTAACTACCTAATCATAACGTAAGCGCCGTTTCTGTCTCAGTGCTGTAAGCTTGTGATTTGTACAAGTTAATTCTAGTTAACACAACATTTAAAATTTCAATCTTTATAAAACGAGAAAAATACAGTCACAGTAAACCAACATTAAGACAAACATGGGCCTTTTGACCGGTGGATGAAATTCTTGTTACATCTCATAATAAAGCCACAGCTTAAATAAGATTACTCGAACTGATGAAATCTTTCTTGTATGAATTTTAAACTAACCGCTACGACGTTTTACGACCCTTTCAAAAAATTTCAGTGTTCATAAATTTAAATAAGTACAAGCTGAGGTGGACCACAACTGACGTAATTAATTTTTGTTTCCACAGGAAGCGTACAAAAATTTGAAACTAAAATTTCAAGGCTCATTTCCCAGATGCGTGTGCTAGGCAGTAATTAACGTACTTTCCTACTTAATTATTAAATGTTCAGTTTGCCAAATTCTGATGCGTAAGACTTCTGAAATGTTTTGAAAATGTATCTTCTATTTACTGTTAAATACTTATTTTTTACTTTTGTTCTATATTCGACGAAAAGTAAATGTAAATTATATTAAGTACTTTATCATCGAAGAAAAATTTCTTCTTCATATTTTTCTTAATTACTAAAGAAAATACCTATACTGCAGGTAAATCCAAAACTTGTAAGCGCAATAAACAAACATTTCATTTAAATAAACAAAAAGAGTCTTTATATTTACGATTACAGTGCTAGATTTACTGAAATCAAATTATTGACTGTTTGTGACTGTGTGACTGTTGCATGACTTCACGAGACGCGCGGTTAAAAATATCTTTTACAAGAAAAGGCTTCTTTCACGATAATAAAATAGAAATTGTTCAAAGATTCAGATGGGTTTATTAGAGGCTGGGTCTTTGTGAGATTATCGTTGCGGTCACTGAACATAATTACAATTAATTCCGATATAATTTATTTCCAGAGTTGTCCCAAACGTGGTCCCAAGAGTGTCGTTCGAGGATTACTTGTGGCTGAGAAATCACTCGTGCGTGTAGTGTGAACACACTAACTTAGTACGACAGGACTTTTATCGATAAAGTCCCTCGCGCAAACTAAATGCGGCTAAATGTCAGCGAACCTGAAGGCTATATAATAGTATTAGATGTTACAAGTGACTTCGTGCGCAGTGATCAATTCTTACGGTCTGTTAATAAATTTTATAGTCCGCTCAAACTCAGACAGACGAACGCAAAATCGTCCATACTGTCGAATCGGAGACTCTCGTTCACTCGGTCAAAAATCATGTCGTTCATAGAAGAAACTACATTGCTGAAAAACGCAAAAGCTTTATAAATACTGCCCAAATCAAAATCTTCTTTTACTTTTAGTAAAGAGTAAAATGGTTGAAGTAAATTTTGTGACGAACCTACTTAAGCCACGGATGGGTACAGATACAGACAGAATATTGGATTTGGGTCAAACTGGCTTAATCAGTGGAGAAGTGAGATATAACCGGGTTAAATTTAAGGATGCTTCACTGGAAAACAGAGTGTTGTAGGACAGTAGTGTTGTAGCATTGTAGGACATTTTTACTATACAGCGTTATCTGGGCCATATAATACATACATACATATGGTCACGCCTTTATCCCCGAAGGGGTAGGCAGAGGCATATTTTATGCCCACATTTCACCTTTGTATAATTTGTCCCACGTAATAGGTGGTGAGCCGTATTGCCGTGTTTAAATGGACAGGCGCAGGTTGTGACTGCCTGCTGTTGAAATAAAGCCTTCAACTTAGCTTAACGACTGCCATTTTACTGGCAACCTTTTTACTGGCCATATAATAAGTTTGTAAAATAGCTCGTGATACTTCTTAGATTAGAAATAGCAAAAAAATAAGTCTCCAGAACAAAAAAAAATTAATTCATTTGATTAATTCAGAATTCAAAAGACAAATAGAAAAACTTTAATAATATTGAAAAATGTTTTTCCCTAATCGTATCTTTCAAATCGAGAATTTTATTTCGGAAATTCTCATAGCTTTAGCATACAATATTAAAGTTGAAAACTCCTCAGAATTCGATAGCGGAGACCAATGACAGGATAAGCTTTAAGGAAATACACAATAAAATATACCTTTTTTTATTATAAAGTGAAAAAAGACAACTTGGCCCAGACGGGACTTGAACCCGCAACCTTTGCCTAATCCAGGGCAATGCTCTAACCAATTGAGCTACGGGAGCCGTACTGATACAAGTTGAAATTCTTCACCTTATTGTAACCGCCATTTAAGAGTATGGCACAGAGCCATCTATCGAGCTACTTAGCTAATTACTAATAAAATATACCATTTTAGGAAAAAATAAAATTTTGAACGGGCGTGAAGGAACGAATCGTCTCGTTCCTTAATTCACTCTACAACATGAATGGATTCAGTAAGTACCAGATTAAAACATTAATGCATTTCAAAAGACCACTTTACTCACCTGCCGGAAAATTAGTCTTTGTAGTCTATAGACGTTTACAACCCCAGAGGTGTAACCTTTGTGTAACAGTAAACAGATTGCAGTAAACTGAGACTCATTTTTTTTCATGGATCATAAAGCACAGCCCGCCACCCTTACGATGTGCAAAACACAGGGTGTCAAGATATATTCCACTAATAAATTAAACTGAACAACATAAACTAAAAAAAACATCATTCAAAGTTACCGAGGCATCACTGCGGTACCTACGCTTTTCATGGTAATTCCCCACTGAAGTTTTCCTTTTATATCCTTTTTTTTTTCTTTTCAGTTTAATATAATTCAAAATGAAGACGAACCACGTTACTCTCAATGGTCTGGCTTATAACAATTAAACGTAAATCAAAAGTTGCCTAGTTAGACCACACACAGGGAAGGTGTAAGTAGGAAAAATCGTAATAGTGGTAAAGAACGAAGGTAGAGTCGAGAGAGCGTGTTGAGTATCTCTGGTATTGCAAACGTCCATAGGATACGGCGACCATTTGCGTTCAGGCAGGCCTTTTTTTAACATATGGAGAATTCGTCATAGATGCTATGCCGGACTCTTTCCGATTAGAAACTACACGTTCCCTACTGCTGCCTAAGGGTTGGGAGCCCCGGGTAAGCCCTCGGAAGGGCCTATGCTTATCAGCTACTTTTATGATATAAAGAAATGTTACTATTTTGTGCGAAAGTACATTACACGGCTTCTCTTTCTGTAAATTTCTGTGCCCGGTGCGTCTTTTCCGGCCCGGGTGAATGCCTGATGATGATGAATGATCTCCTAACGTACTTGTAGGTGCTCATATTTACAGGAATAATACGTAAACGTAACACCAGCAGCAACACATACTAATAAATTTATCTCTATCGATAAAGTTTTAAGACGTATCATACTCGTAAATATTTATTAGGGTAAGTAATATTCTCACCTAGCCATAATTTTACGTTAGCAGAACACTCTCTATCTAAAATTATGTCAGTGTTCAGGCACTCACCTCCAATGCAATTACTAATAGCCCGAAATCAAAGCGGCTCTGAAGTATAGAACAGCGGTTTATTGGTTTTTAGCTACTAGTTGCAACTATTTAGGCACAATAGGCTAGTGTTCTTATTGTAGTTCTGCCTATTCATGGCGTAACGAGTGATTGGTCTTTACTATCAATTTAATTTATGAATAGAAGAATCTGGAACAATACTGTCAAGTAGCTTGGTATCTTTGTAGCATTTATTTTCTATAGATGCAGTATTCAGTATGTGAAAGCAGCTTAATCGAGTTATCTTTTTTTAATCGGTTGTCAGTGGTGACATTTCTGCTGTCAGAATGACAGGATGTCATAAGGATCAGTGACGAATCGTTTTTGCATTCAATGAAAGCAGGTTTTGGATGAAATTCGAGACGATTCCACGTGAGAGAGGGGATAAAGCCCTGATACAAAGTTCCAAGGCTCTTTTTACGATCGGCTAAGGACGAGGGAAATTGATATTACTCTGAGTGGCACGCCTCAATTTTTCTTTGGAGGTTGTAAGTTGCAACCTGAGGACCTGTTAAGGAATTAGTCTGAGTTTACTTATTTTCCTCAGAAAGAATAAGTTTCTGTTTCAACCTACACCCGGGATACCGGTAAGTGTCATTTCTTGTTTGCAAAGCGGTTCGAATTTCGTCGGTCGCGATGACAGTTATTTCATTTGTCGTTTACTTGTCATAACAGGGTTTTTTACTACGGGGAAAAGCGGCCCGTCCACGGTTAGCAAAACCACACCCAAAGACACGTGGACTACACGAGCGAGGTGTTTTGAGAGGAACCAGCCGCCTCCACGTGGCATTCTCGTGCTGTGCTGCTCTCAGCTTGACTCAAGGCCAGTAATTGTCACCCAATTATAAGTGTAGTTAGCTGCTTACCCGTTTTACCTGCTCACGCGGCAGTGGTCTATTGAGTAGTATTAGTACCTAAGCCGTGACTATACTTCTGTGTACCTGTGATATTTGTGTCTATCAGTGAATAAGCTCTCTGTGTGTCTCTGTGTATCTCTGTGTATTTAATAAATATATGTGTGTACACCCTATTGGCTGTTTTCGTCAGAGCCCTGGCCTCCCTTGCGCACCCACTAGAAACTCTGTAACAAGGCGCCCTGGGAAAGAGTTCTCTGCATAGCTACCTCGCGCTAGTTGGTGAGTAACATCATTGTGTTATATCTTTAAGGTCACTTGATGAATGAACTGTTTGATAAATTGTAAGAGAATTCGACTGTAATACATTATTTTATAATAAAACAAGCTGACCCACGCAACTTCGTTTGCGTCACGTAAGAGAGAGTAAATCGCCCGTTCCCGTCGCATTTACTCTGAGTGACCAAAAAAGCGGATAAAAAAAAGCGCGCTGAAACGGGATGAAAAGTATCCTATGTCCGTCTCCTGGTTCTAAGCTACCTTCCCACCAATTTTCAGCCAAATCGGTACAGCCGTTCTTGAGTTATAAATAGTGTAACTAACACGACTTGCTTTTATAGGTATATATAAATGAATAAATATTTAAATAAATAAATAATAAATAGAAGAATACATAGATATTATGAAAAAGTTAATATTTCAATCTACAAACAAGCTTGGACAAGGTACCGTCAGCAATAATTATTGCACTCTCCTGTATACTCCTTTTCTCAGAATACATAGGTATATTTATAAATACTGTGTAAAGCACAAACCACCAATAACAATCTAAGAGTGTTTTTAATACTCTGGTCATTACTATACTCCTTTTCACAAAATAGGTACCTACTAGTAACGACTATGTTGCAAAAACTGTTTTTAAGTCAAGACTAAATTAGAGGCTCTACGTTTGAACGCGCAAGCCTAGAAAACGCTTCCGAATGCGACTTTATTTGATTCCGTCGCACCAATCAGTGCAATTAAGGAACAATAAAAAGAAAAGGTCCCTTTTCCGCTTGATATGTGGGTTGCGCGGAGCTCAATATAATACAGAAATCGGTGCTCAGTAAAACTATGTAGGCTTACGTAGCCATTATTAATCTCTCTCATAGTCATATTGGCACCGACTTCAGTATTATATTTAATGATATCTGATATGCCCGAATGTACTAACTTTGTGCTAAGTAAATTATATTTTTAAGTTTTTAGTTTTGTTTGAAGTCGGTTTCTTTTTTGTTAAAAATGTTTTTTCACTATTTTTAGTGACGTGTAGACTGAAAATCTATCTATCTAGGTATAAAGTCCTCGACAGTACAAATTAATCAAGCCCAAATACAAAGTAACTGATGTATATCGTTAGGGAATTCTTTCGACTGTCTTGCGTCTCCGTCATCAGATCGACTCCAGAGACCTTCATGAAGTTGTACTACTTTAAAGCCGTTAATAAAAAAGTTTACAAACGCCCTAGATGTCCGTACAATTTTTAAGTTCCCTTCGATTTCTCCAGGATGCCATCATCAGATCCTGACTTCCTTAAAATGGGACCACCTTGGGAGTATCTATTTCCGAACGAAAAAAAAAATTTTCAAATCGGTCCATAAACGACGGAGTTCTGCGCGAACAAACATAAAAAAAAAAAATATATACGGTCGAATTGAGTAACCTCCTCCTTTTTTTGAAGTCTGTTAAAAAAGAGGAGTTATCTTGGTCAAGGTACTACCTTTGTAATTCAAAGACGACTTTCCGTTACGTAACAAACAAAATAAGAAATAGGTATCTTAATGATTGATCGACTCGCCCGGCCATCGCTATTGCACGAATCATTTTCTTTGGCAAAGGACTGTTTTGAATATAAAACAGGGTAAGTGCCTATTAATTCGACCAAGGCTGTTCCAATTTGCCGAACGTTGTGAGTAGGTAAAAGTATTTTGTTACGATCAATTATAATTGTTTGACTGCTAGATCATTTTCATTGCAATAATTAGGATTTCTAATGAAATGGAATTATCTATTCTTATTAAGAACGCAAATAAATAGTTATGTATTCTTTAAAAATATCTTAAGTTTCACTCGCGTAGCTCCCGTTCCCGTGGGAATACGGTTATAAAATATAGAAATACTAGCTGATGCGCGCGGCTTCACCCGCGTGAAATTTTGTTCCCGATCCCGCTTCCCGTGGGAACATTTTCCCAGGATAAAAAGTAGTCTATGTGTTATTCCAGACTATACTCTATCCCTGTACCAATTTTCAGCCAGATCCATTTAGCCGTTAGCGCGTGAACGTGATTAAGTAACAAACATCCAAACATCCAAACATCTTAACAAACTTTCACATTTATAATATTAGTAGGATTACTAACTGATGCGCGCGGCTTCGCCCGCGTGAAATTTGATTCCCGGTCCCGATTCCCGTGGAAACATTTTCCCAGGATAAAAAGTAGCCTATGTGTTGTTCCAGACTATACTCTATCCCTGTACTAAATTTCAGCCAGATGCATTCAGCTGTTAGAGCGTGATTGAGTAACAAACATCCAAACATCCAAACATCCAAACATCTTCACAAACCTTCACATTTATAATATTAGTAGGATAGCCTATGTCCCGACTGTAGCTTCCCAACAATGAAAGAATTTTTAAAATCCGTTCACTAGTTTCAGAGCTTTTAAAAATATTAGTTTAGACAACCGCCCACAGGAACATTTAAAACCACCATTAGACCACTAAAATAACAGTCCAGTACCAAAAGTAGCCGTTCGTGTTCTAAACGAGTAATTAACAGGTTGTAAGAAAAACGTACGCACTGTTCTACTTACACACTCGTCTCCAGAAGGCTATTAACGCTGCAATCGTGTTGGATAGACTACGTAAGTATTAATACTCAACTGATTCCCTTCTTAACTGAAATAACCTTAGCTTAAAATTGATAAAATAAATCATCTTTAAAGGAAAGATATTATAATTTACATTCATACCCCTACATTCACGTCTTAAACGCCGCTTATCTACCCCAGATAGAGGCATCGTATACGTTTCACCTACAGTTTTTTGTCCTACGTAAGGCGGTGAGCTAATTGCCGTGTTGAAATGCAGACGCGCAGGTGTGACGACCCGCGTTGTTGAAATCCTTTCGCAGCCTTCCGAAGGAATGCGCTCGCAAATGTTACCATCCGAGGACCAACTATAGTGAAAGTTGCTTACTGCAGGATCGTTTACAGTCAACACTGAGTCAGAGAGGTTACGAGCATGTTATCACAATTTAATAAAAAAAACTGTGATTAAGTGAGCACGTAGTCATAACGACAGAACTAATTACGCTTCTATTGAACGTAAAATAAGATTGATTTCTGCCTCGTGAAAATGACTAAGCGTTAGTAAATAGCTTCTATACATTTGTAGCGCCAGCTATTTGAAAAGCCTTTGCGTAACATGGGAGCGTAATCACTTTCTTCAACGAATAGGATAAAATACTTGAAGAATTCAGGATATTGAGATGTTATCATTGTCATATAATCACGTCTTGTATACAACAGGAGGCAGGCAAAGGTGAATCACACTCCTACACTTTGTAGTAGTAGCTTTCTTTGCCCACAATTAATGGGCCAGACTATTGCCCACACCGGAAACTTATACAGGAGAAAAACCTTCCAAGTGTGAATCGGACTCGCACACATAGCGTTTCGTACCAAAAAGCGCCTTACTTTAGTATTGTTTAGATTGTTATAGCAGCGACAGAAATACATTATCTGTGAAAATTCAGCTCTCTGGCTATCACAGTTCCTGAGATACAGCATAATGACAGACAGACAGACGGACAGCGTGTAGCATTTATTTTCTATAGAGGCAGTATTCAGGATGTGAAAGCAGCCTTATCGAGTTATCTTTTTTTAATCGGTTGTCAGTGGTGACATTTCTGCTGTCAGAATGACAGGATGTCATAAGGATCAGTGACGAATCGTTTTTGCATTCAATGAAAGCAGGTTTGAGATGAAATTCGAGACGATTCCACGTGAGAGAGGGGATAAAGCCCTGAGACAAAGTTCGAGGTCTCTTTTTAAGATCGGCTAAGGACGAGGGAGTTTGATATTACTCTGAGTGGCACGCCTCAAATTTTCTTTGGAGGTTGTTAGTTGCAACATGAGGACCTGTTAAGGAATTATTCTAAGTTTACTGATTCTCCTCGGAAGGAGTTGGACTCTGTGTCAACCTACACCCGGGATACCGGTGAGTGTCATTTCTTGTTTGCTAAGCGGTTCGAATTTCGTCGGTCGCGATGTCAATTATTTCATTTGTCGTTTACTTGTCATGACAGGGTTTTTTACTACGGGGCTAGTTGCCGGTTGAGATATTTGGTGCCGCACCTATAAGTTAGTGGGCTGCACGTGGTACGACAACGTGGAAGTGCGGACTACACGAGCTTCTCATGTGAGAGGTATCTGCCGTCATCACCTGGCAGTAACAACAGCCAGTCACTCTCACTCAGCTCACACTGCAGGCCAGTAGATCCACTACTTATGTGTAGTCTAGTAGTATTAGTACCTAAGCCCAGACTATTTTACTGTGTAATAAAGTGGGTAGTCAATGAAGAAACATATAAAATTTTTAGCTACTGTTTTAAAATTAATATTTATTAATTTATTCAGTTTTTAGTTTATCTATGTACTATAATTGTAATTAATACTCACTTGTGCTCGCTGTCCAGTGTTATTATTAATCTCTGTTACATATCCAGACCGTATTTACACTTTATAATGGATTTCAAACTGGCCAACGGTCTTGAAGAACTGGCGAAGCTGTTTGGTTCTAAAATGGCGGAATATGATGAAAAACTTTTGAAGGTGACATCCGGTACTAGTCCAGTTTCAACAAATGTAGCAAGTCTAGCTAAGGACTTCAGAGACTTCAAAGCATTTGCCTGGCGGGCCCTATCCTGCATCAGGTCTCAGGTTGAGCTTCTCACACTGGGACTGGACCGGCACGAGACCACAATGAGACGTAAGGTCTTGTTGTTTCATGGTATTCCCGAAAGCCCTAATGAGAACCTACATGAGGCTATACACAATGTTATTTCGGCCGATATGAAGCTTCCTGAAGTTGGAGTCCAACACCTCAATGTGTGTCATAGACTGGGTGGTGCAAGAGGGAAGGTTCGCCCAGTTCTCGTCAGATTCCACGGACTGCAGCAGCGTCAACTAGTGTGGGAAAGTAAAACTTCCCTTAAAGGTACTAAAATTACTATTTCGGAATTCCTGACCAAAACACGGCACCATGTCTTCACAGCTGCGAGACAGCACTTCGGCGTGAAGAGTTGTTGGTCGGCTGAGGGCAAGATCGTTATCCTGACTCCAGATAGGACGCGTCGGAAATTGGAATCGATGGCTGAGCTTGACATCGTTATCCGTCAATATCCCTGCCCCGCTACAGGGACCGACAAGTCTTCGCAGCCTGTTGTTGCCGAGTCTTCGGGGGTTGGCGAGGCGTCGAAGCCTCAGAAAGCAGGCAAGTCAACCCGTCGCCGCGTGTAAAACTTCGCCTCGGTTTTAGTGATAATCGTCACACTTCGCCCCACGCATCCTATCAGTCTTTATCACTTTGTCACCAGAGTTGTATCATAGACGTTAGTACGTTGTTTACTTTCACTCGACTCACACGACTTTCACTTTTTAGGGACACCATTATGCTTGATTGAAGGTTTGAAACTTATAAACATTACATGACGTATAGTGTACCTGCATTGTAAAATTAAATATCTATCTGTATGTACCTACATATTCTGTCTTGATTTTCGTAATTCGTATTTGTATTTGACGGCTCATGATGTTGACATTGACACATCGTGACGTTTATAGATAATGCCGGTTCCACACTTTCGCCCCACTTTTAACAGGTAGGGTTTTGAAATCATAGACTCCACTTTGTAGCTGGGATGCGTGAGGGATAATTTGTTGTTATTATTTTTTTTTTTTTTTCACTTAGTTATTTTTTAAGCCTCCTATGCAGTGTTATGGTTTTTTTTTTTTTTTTTTTTTAATGTTTTCTCTATTTAATCTGTGACGATGTCTTGTGAAAATTTCTTCCACTATATCAGCGAGTGAGTGAGCAAGACATTTTTTTTTTATTCTTCTACAGTATATTATACATATATTATTATTTATCATATATCTATATATTTATTTCATTTCTGAATAATGCCTAATACGGATGACCTTTGCAACCTAAATAGCAGCTTCTTTTCGTGTTCTTCTGCCTCTGATAGTTTCCACAGTGTGGATGCTGATTCCTCTGCCTCTCTGACCCTGCACGATCATCTTTCCTCTTTATCCTCACACTATCCTAAGAACCTCAATCTAGCACATATTAATGCACAGAGTGTTAAAGGCCACTATTCTGATTTTCTGGCGTCTTTTAGCAACTCCTCTCTTGATGCTATTCTTTTATCTGAAACATTCCTTAAGCCATCCATTCCATCTACTCTAGTCTCACTTCCAGGCTATGTTTTAATTCGAAATGACAGAACTGGTATACGCTGTGGCGGTGTAGGAATCTACCTACGTGCTAACATTCCTCATAAGATTGTTAGCGCATCTCCTAATGCCTACACCGAAACAGCTGAACATCTTTTTCTGGAAATTTCTTTACTTCACACTAAATTTCTCCTTGGAGTTTTCTACAGCCCTAATATGCACATTGACTATTTCAACTCTTTCGATAACCTCTTACATGACCTCATCCCTTCCTATAATCACGTAGTCATAATGGGTGACTTTAACACTTGTTTGGTAAAAAACAACTGTCGCTCTCGTAAACTGTTAACTTTACTGTCTGCCTATAATCTACATGTTCTACCGCTCTCTACAACTCACCATGCCCGCGATTGTAAACCTTCACTACTTGACCTCATCCTAGTTTCCTCTCCTGACGATGTGGGCCCACATGGTCAGCTGTCTGCTCCGTTTTCCCTACATGACTTACTTTTCCTATCTTATCGTGTTCGCCCCCCTAAACGTAAGTCACAAATCTGTTTCCTTCGCAATTTCAGGGGTATGAATCTGGAGGCATTGCAAAGAGATGCTAGCTCTGCTGACTGGTCGTTGGTGTTCAGCTCCACTAGCGTCAATGACATGGTCAACATTTTTAATGCTACAGTTATTGAGTTGTTCGACCGACATGCTCCAGTTAAACGTGTTCGAATTAAACATTATCCGGCGCCCTGGTTAAACGATTCTATAAAAAACTTAATGGCCCGCAGAGATAGAGCCAAGAGGCGACTTAGAAAGAGCCCCTCGGAACATAATTTTGTAGCTTTTAAGACTCTGCGTAACCGCTGCAGTCGGATGTGTAGAGATGCAAGAAAACGCCACTTCTACAATTCTCTTAACGGTCGGAATTCTGCTGATACCTGGAGATTTCTTAGATCCGTGGGCATAGGCAAATCTCCGAATTCTGACACCAAGGATATCGACACCACTGCTCTAAATAAGCACTTCTCTCTACCACCGGTGTCCTTGGATGCAGATGTAAAGAGGGCGACCATACTTAGACTATTGAGTGAGCCTGTGCCCCGGACCTCTCCTTTTCAGTTTGTCTCCGTCTCCGAGTCCGACGTTAGGAGATCTCTTCTGTCAATTACTTCATCAGCTTCGGGATGCGATAGCATATGCTCAAGGATGATCCTACCTATTCTCCCTATCATACTTCCAGTCATTACCCATATCTTTAACTTCTCGTTATTCTCTGGTACCTTTCCTAAGGTCTGGAAGTCAGCTTACGTTGTGCCTCTACCCAAAACAACAAGCCCCTGTTTGCTGACTGATTTTCGACCTATCTCTATTCTTCCGTTTCTCTCCAAAGTACTTGAGCATATTGTTCATCGGCAGCTCTCTGTCTTTTTATCGTCCTCTAACTCCCTCAGCCCCTTTCAGTCAGGATTTCGCGCTGGACATAGCACCGTCACTGCACTTCTTAAAGTGACGGATGACATCCGGTGGGCTATGGAGCGAAAACAATTAACGCTTTTAGTTCTCCTTGACTTCAGTAGTGCCTTCACTTCCGTTGACTTCGATGTACTGCTTGCTACTTTGAGGTCTATAAATGTCTCCTCCCCCGTTGTATCCTGGTTTGACTCTTATCTTCGGGGTCGCAGTCAGTGTGTTCGTATCGGTTAGATGTCTTCTGATTGGTGCGAGCTATCTGCGGGCGTTCCTCAGGGTGGCGTTTTATCTCCTCTTCTCTTTTCTATCTTTATCAACTCTGCTACGAGTCACATTTCCAGTAACTTCCATCTCTATGCTGATGACTTGCAGCTGTATCGCCATTTTACGAGTATAGAAGCACTTTCTGGAATATCATCCATGAACCAGGATTTGGATAGATTAAGTAGCTGGGCCATGTCGGTCGGATTACTCATTAACCCTTCTAAGTCGCAAGCTATCGTGATTGGTAGCAAATACCAGTGTGACAACCTACCTGTGTCGACATTGAACCCGGTGCTCTTGGCTGGTATTCACATTCCATATGCGAACTCCGTGAAGAACCTGGGTGTGATTATGGATACCACGCTATCTTGGAGTGCTCACATTAGCGATGTCAGCAAGAAGGTTCATTTCTCTTTTCACTCTTTGAAATGTCTCCAGAGCCTCTTGCCCCTGAAGACGAAAATCACTCTTGCCCAAACTCTTATACAACCTATTATTGACTACGCTGATGCTTGCTATTTAGACGCCACCGAGGAGCTTCTAGATAAACTTGAGAGGTTGCAAAATTTATGTATACGCTTCATATTCAATCTTAGAAAGTACGATCACGTTTCCGATTTTCGCAAAGAACTCAAGTGGCTCCCTATCCGTCTTCGCCGGAACACTCGAATTCTTAATCTACTTTTCAATATCCTTTACAATCCATCTTCTCCTTCCTATCTGAGGGAGCGGTTCTCATTTGTTCGCTCTCTTGACGCTCCCTGCAGGTCTAACCTCCGCCTACTTCTCAAAACCCCTCGTCACAAAACTGATTTCTTTACTTATTCCTTCACTGTGCATGCGGTCAGATTGTGGAATTCACTACCCCCTAACATCAGAGACAGCAAAACTCCCTCTACATTCAAAAGGAAAGTCCGTGAATATTATATATCTACACTATAAACCTATTTATGTATTTATTAAGTATAAGTAAGTAAGTAAATAATGTTTATTTATACCGTATATATATATTTACGTACATATTTATACCTATCAATAATTAATAGATTATATATTCTTTTAGTAATTTTGTATGTATATTAATTTATTTCTAACACATTCCATACACACTTTTAAAATTTCTTTTTCATTCTTCATGTTCTCCTTTCGCTGGTCTGCTGGGAGATATTTCTTATAGAAATAAGCAGTACCATTGTACCTATCTTTCTTTATGTCGTGGTTCTTATATTTATTGTGTGTACATAAATAAATAAATAAAATAAAATAAAATTTGTGTCTAACAGCGAATAAGCTCTCTGTGTGTCTCTGTAGCGTGCTGTGTTCTTAATAGATATATGTGTGTACACCCTATTGTCTGTTTTCGTTAGAGCCCTAGCCTACCTTTGCACGCACACTGGAATCTCTGTAGTAAGGCGCCCTGGGAAAGAGTTCTCTGCATAGCTACCTCGCGCTAGTTGGTGAGTAACACTAAACATCATTGTGTTATAAGCGGAGTCTTAGTAACCGGGTCCTGTTTTTAACCGTTGAGTGTGAAACCCTACAAATGATTTATTCATTCTGTAATCGGAAACAAAATTTCAGGCACCAGTACCGTTGTCGCATATTCACTAATAAAATCTCAGCAGTGCACGCTAATAGACAGAATAAAATGTTCTTACTAAACACACCTCTAGTCAAACGTTACTTAGTTCAAACGAGGCACAAAACAAATTACATTAGCACATGTAACTGTTGGCACTTACAAGGGGATAGTGGTGAGTGACTAGCGATAGTATCGAGGTAAGATTTGTGTCTGAGTGATTTGTGGGCGAGGGCTGTCTGTCTTCAATTTATCAAACGTTCGTTCTATGTATTCTCTGCCATTGTTATTGCTATTGCCTACAGGTCTAAACTGATTATTCTATCTTATATCTATTTCAAAATAATACAACAATAAGCTCGGGTCGGAGAACGGCATGAAGCCATTTACACTTCTACATTTCTGCCATTAGCGAATGTTTAGCATGTCGGAACAATAATAATTTCTTCTTCGCAAGGATCCTCCAAGCCGTTTGGTAATCATAGTGGCACGCCAACACACGTTTATGGCACTCCGCAAAACTGCACACACCATTTCAGATTAAATTATGAAGAAAATATCGGTCAAAAAAACATTCTTATTAAGTAACTAGCTGACCCTCGCAACTTCGTTTACGTCACATAAGGTTTGCGAAAAGAGAGGTACTTCTTCATCATACTCATCAAGCAGCGTGTGTGAAACGGCCCTGTTTACTTAATCATAAAAGAGATTAAAGATTAAGTCTATTCTAAAACAATTCAGTTAATTTATTTTACAATAGCCTTAATAATTAAGCTCTTTTATGATTAAGCCAACACGCCCGTTTAGATTTACCCTCACATTCAAAGGAATCCTTGAATTCTATATTTAGCGAAAGTTGACATGTATCTAATTTCGACACTACAAAACCCTCAGTATTGAAACTTGTGTGGAACAATGCTTAAAGTAATCCCTTACTAACACTAAAAAAATATTTGAAATGGGACCACGCGTTGAGAAATTACAACTGAAAAACTATTTCGTCTTTCATCCCCTCTCCCGCAAGAACCGAGCAAAATATTGGGATCAAAAGCATCCAAGAACCTTCCTCAAAGTATAAGCTTGGAATCTACCGAGTATTATTCAAATCGGTTCAGTAGTTTCGGCGTGATACTTATTCGGGATACAGACAGACAGACAGACAGACAGACAGACAGACAGACAGACAGACAGACAGACAGACAGACATGAAAATTTTAAATTACATTTTCGGCTTCAGTATCGATTAGAGAACGCCCTCCAATCAAAATTTTCAAAATATCTTCCATGTACAGACTCTCGACCCTCTACAGTCTTATTATATGTAAAGATAGTTTCTAATTTCAATAGATCTGAAAAAATCTGTTCTAGAACATGAATTGCGTCTATTTTTGGTATTTCCAAAGGTTTTTGGAAATAGAAGAAAGTGGAGCTAAAATCTCTCTTAAATCTACTATGCCAAATGAAAGATTCAAGAAACATTCTAATGCAGTTCTAATGCAGAAAGAATCTGCCTACAGAGCTTGGACCACGGCTCGTGCAAATTCAGATCCAAACATCTCTGAGGTGAAACGCAAATTAAATGCCGTCTCGAGGTCCAGTAAAAGAGCGATTGTCAGGGCCAAGTTCGATTTCGTCGGCAGAATTGGTGAACGGCTAGCAGGCTACCCTTCAGGAAGTCGTGAATTTTGGTCGCTTGCCAAAGCTGCCGAGGGAAACTTCTGTCGGTCAGGTTTACCACCCTTGCTTAAACCCGACGGTAGTTTGGCCCAGAGTGCCAAGGAGAAAGCCGACCTTTTGGGTAATCTCTTTGCCTCTAACTCGACCATGAGCAACGGGGGTGCTTTACCGCCGGGCATTCCGAGTTGTGGCACTTCCATGCCGGAAGTTAAATTTACACAGCGGTGTCCGACGGGAGCTTCAATCCCTGGACGTTCATAAGTCAAGTGGGCCAGACGGCATTCCCGCGGTGGTACTTCAGCACTGTGGTCCAGAATTGTGTCCGGTACTTACACGTCTTTTCACACTTTCATATTCCATGCGACAAGTCCCGGCGTCGTGGAAGATTGCGTATGTACATCCTGTACCCAAGAAGGGTGACAGGACCGACCCGGCCAATTACAGGCCTATAGCCGTCACCTCCCTTTTATCCAAGATGATGGAGCGTGTTATTAATACACAGCTCCTTGAGGAACACGATCTGCTCAGTGACCGGCAGTACGGTTTCCGTCACGGTCGCTCGACGGGCGATCTTCTTGTGTACCTAACACACCGATGGGCGGCGGCAATCGAGAGTAAGGGTGAGGCTCTAGCAGTGAGCCTCGACATTTCTAAAGCCTTTGACCGGGTCTGGCATAGTGGTCTACTTACGAAATTGCCCTCATATGGATTACCCGAGAGATTATGCGGATGGGTGTCTAGCTTCTTGGCCGGTAGAAGCATCAGGGCCGTCGTTGACGGCAGCTGTTCAGACTGCATGGCCATAAATGCTGGAGTGCCCCAAGGCTCAGTGTTGTCCCCTACTCTGTTTCTGCTGCATATCAATGACATGTTGTCTATTGACGGCATTCATTGTTATGCGGACGACAGTACGGGGGACACTTGTTACACGGGCCGCCCCGGTATCTCTCGGGACACAGTGGAGGAAAACCGTGAACAGCTTGTGTCTGAAATCGAGGCTACTCTTACTAGAGTGTCCGATTGGGGTGGACAAAATCTTGTCCAGTTCAACCCCTCCAAGACACAAGCTTGTTTTTTCACCGCTAAGCAAACCCCAATTACTGTAGCGCCGCAATTTCAGGGCACATCTCTTTCCATCTCCATAAGTATAGGGATCCTTGGCGTTGACATCTCCAGTGACGTTCAGTTCCGTAGTCATTTGGAGGACAAGGCTAAGCTGGCGTCCAAGAAGCTGAGTGTGCTCAACAGGGCGCGGCGGTACTTCACTGCGGCGCAAACACTGCTTCTCTATAAGTCGCAAGTGCGGCCGCATATGGAGTACTGCTGACACCTCTGGGCGGGAGCACCTGAATATCAGCTTCGTCCATTTGACTCGGTGCAAAGACGAGCTGTAAGAGTTGTCAACGATCCTGTACTTACAGCTGATGTGGAACCTCTTCGCGACAGGAGAGACTTTGCCTCCTTATGCGTGTTCTACCGCCTGTACAATGGTATGTGCTCTGAGGAATTGTTTGATATGATGCCCACGGCTACGTTCTATCATCGCACCGCTCGCCACAGACAGGGAGTTCATCCTCACACTCTGCGTCCAGTGCGTTCCAGCACGGTTAGATCCGATAGGTGATTTCTTCCGCGCACGCTTAGGTTGTGGAATGACCTCCCTGCCTCGGTTTTCCCAAACGCCTACAGTATGGGGTGTAACGTTGTGAAACTACGGGTGCAGATATTGATTAATATTAGAGTATTAAAATTGAAACTTAATGAAAATAAAGGAAAGCGCCATCTGCCGACAACTAGTCTTATCTACACAGCTCGGACATTACCAATTGACGTCAGACGTAGGGACCCGATTTGCCGCCAGAGGCGCTGCACAAACATATAAATACGACCGCGCGCGAATTTCAAAGCACCATTATTCGTGAAATTAAAATATAGTCGTCGCGAAGGCGTACGAGTGTCAGTGAATAAATTTAATAGAAATAAAGAATAAGTTATAGGGAGCGAAATCCTCCCTAAGTAAACAGTGGTTTAGCTGCAAGCATCAAATACCCCGTAATTGGGTGAGTTAAATTATTTATAATGTATTCTAGATTTTAAAACAGTGAAAATTAACGGCTGTTGGTCAACCCTGTTGTAGGAGGGTAGTTCACAGGGGTGTGAAAAAAAATGTCTATGTAAAATTAGAATATCAGCAAACATTGTAAGACCCCCGACTCCTGAAATGATTAACAGGAGTCGGCTGTCTTTGGGGAAAATGCGGGAAAAAGGGTTCCAGCTAACCCGTCATATGGAACATTCCAGGGTCCACCCTACGGGATCCAGAGATCTACCCTACGGGTTGTCAAGATCCACCCTACGGGATCCAGAGATCTACCCTACGGGTTGTCAAGATCCACCCTAAGGGTTCCAAGCAGGAACGTCCACCTGCGGGTTCCAGAGGTTCACCCTACGGGCTACGGAAATAATTTACTCTCCGGGTTGAGAACGCCGTGCCAGCCGAAGTTGTGGACGGCACGGCTACGTCGCTGACGTCGTCACATCAAGAAGGCGAACCCAAGATAAGTCGAACCCTGAGGGACCTTCGGAAATCGTTAAAAAACCTTGCTACCCGATCACGAACCACGACCCCGAGTTAATTTTACAATAAACCAGCATTTTAAATTTCAATATCACTTTTTTATTCATCTCTTCAATTTCCTGGAAACAATAGCGTTTCAGGGGTTCTTCAAAAGGGGTCTTAGAAGGTTTTTGCAGGGTCGGCAGCGCGAGTGTGGCACCTCTGGTGTTGCAAACGTTCATAGGCTGCGGTGACCACCGGTCCTTCTGGTGGGCCGTATGCTTGTCTGCCACCTTAGAGGTATAAAAAAAAAAATAGACTAGGCGTAATTTTGCTACATTGTAAAGAGCGTTCTACAATGTCACCACATAGCTTTCAGGACGTTAATCGCTTGCCTTTCAAACACACGACGTAGACAAATTTGATTAACACGCTTTCGCACTGTACATAACGTCACATTATTAATTAGAGTTGACGCAGAAGAGATAAGGGTTATTCTCAAGGCGTGGTATCTTACGAAATTCAACTTTGACAAGACCATAGTGCAAATGGTTGAGATCAATTTGAACTTCAAATTATCTTAAATAGATTGTTTCCTGTTGTTGATACCTGATTTCCCAATTGTCATACACAAACCTATAACGATACCTTTGAAAGACATATAAATAATTGTTTTATAGGTACACAATACCACACAACACTTATGCATTTTTCATGCACTTTAAAATTTTCAAGCGCAATTTAGACAAATGACATGTTTCTTTTTCATTCGCTAGACTTGTGCGAAACCAATAACAATTACCACACAGCCTGTAGCCACAAATATAGGCTTAGTGGAATTGAAAAGGGTACTAATTTGTTACCTAGTAGAAATGAAATGCCCGGGGCACTAACCGAAATAACTACTCGCATTGAAACTTGACCACGTTGGTTTTGTAATGTCCTCCACCCTGACTCTACTTTTACAGGGGTTAACATGTTAGTCATTGCACGAGGTTATACGAGATTAGGTTATTATCAATCTAGTTGCTAGCAAATTCTGTTGATATAAATTGTTATCAATACAAAACTAACAACTGTAAACTTATAAAACTATTGTTATTTGATTTTATATATACGCGATAATGTTCAAAATAATACAGATCTCAACAAAATTGCTATACACACTTTTGTCAAATTTTAATAGTAAATTTGTTGATATCTGTATTATCTTAAAGGTTCACAGCACAGACTTCAACCATGAACACTCCGTAATAATGATGAGAGTGTCGCTGTACTCGTAGCTCTGGTGGTAGTTGACTGACAGCTGAAACATCTGCCGATAATTGAAACGTCAGCGCCTACGTTTACCGGCGCGGCGGCGCTTACAAATGCCCCGCGATAAACGAAAAGCCCACGATATTGCGTACGGATGCCGTTATTTTAAGCAATTTAGACACCTGTTGATTAATTTATTTGTATTTAAAATATAAGGAAGTCACGTAGTTTTTTTACAAAATAAGTTTAATAATAATATAATCAAATATTTTGAACTGCAAATGTTGTTTTCTTTTACGTCAAAATCCTTTACTTTGACGGTTCGGTCTAATCTCGGCTAGCAAAAAGGCAAACATAGCAAAACTTGCCGGGTCGCGGTCGCCGTGAAACCCTCAGTTTATTACTGTACCAACAAGGTAGCGAAATTTGTACATAAAAAAAACACCAAATACTTAGGAATTATTTGCGGATCACTAATACGACCTACATCGTTCAGTAATATAACAGTCAAACTTTAACTATCTAATTGTAACGTAAGCGCCGTTTCTGTCTCACTTCTGTAAGCTTGTAGTGATTTGTACATGTCTTGTTATACATTTAAAATTTCAATCTTCATAAAACGGCAATCTACAGCCACAGTAAACCAACATAAAGACGAACATGAACTTTTTGACGGATGAAATTCTTGTTACATCAATCTCAAGGTTCTTCTCATGAAGCCACAGCTTAAACAAGATTACTCGAACGATGAAACCACAACTGACGTAATTAATTTTTGTTCCCACAGGAAGCGTACAAAAATTTTAAACTAAAATTTCAAGGCTCATTTCCCAGATGCGTGTGCTAGGCAGTGATTAACGTACTTTCCTACTTAATTAATAAAATGTTCAGTTTACCAAATTCAGATGCGTAAGTCTTCTGAAATGTTTTGAAAATGTATATTCTACTTACTGTTATACACATATTTTTTTACTTTTGCTCTATATTCGATGAAAAGTAAATGTAAATTTTATTATATTACTAGTAAATGTAAGTAGGTACTTTATTATCGAAGTTTTCTTCTTCATATTTTTCTTTTTTATTAAAGAAAATACCTATACAGCAGGTAAATCTAAAACTTGTAAGCTCAATAAATAAACATTTCATTTAAATTCTATCAAAAAACACATAGTCTTTAGCACTAAACAATAAAGTCTTTATATTTACGATTACAGTGCTAGATTTACTGAAATCAAATTATTGACTGTTTTTTGCATGACTTCACTAGACGCGCGGTTAAAAATATCTTTTAGAAGAAAAGGCTTTTTTCACGATAATATAAATAAATGGTTTAAAAACCCTAGAAAAATACGCTTTTATAATGCACGAAAAAATCAAAAATAAATTATGGATCGTTCAAGTTGCCTCTATTTCTAGGCTGAAGTGTAAACTATGTGCTTTTAGTTATAATGTTTGATTGCAAAAGCGTGGGGCGCTGGAACTGGCGGAAGCTGCATGATGTTTTGTCAGATTAAGGATAAGGTCACATTTATAACAGCGTGTTTGTCTCGTGTTTTTAAACTATTTATTTACAGTGTCACGCTTTTATATATCTATTGTGACTTTTACTACTATTAATATCATTTTAAATTTCGGAAATGTATTAACGATGATAGGCTTTAATTGAAATGCATAACATACTTAAAAAGTAAAGTAGTTAATCCCGCCTACGCATTTTCAACACACACTTTTGCCAGTTTTTCGTGGCGCCCGCGTAATAGGAGCAAACCTATTACCGTTACGGATCTATATTAGATAATTCATAGGTAGGTTCTTAAAGTTTCGGCATTCCGAGATATTTAGTACAATATGTAGTAATCATGTAATAAGAATACAAACGCATATATCCCCAAGCGGGTTTTTAACGGTAACCAAAGATATCTCGTTCTTGAACAAGAACTCTATATTTTGCCACTGTTAACGTATTCCCCTCATGTATCTACTTAATTACCTGAAAGAAGAGTTGTTCCCTTTGGCAGCATAAACGTTATGCTCTTGTGCGACCTCATGCAGCTTCCGCCAGGATTTTTAATATAGAAGGATAAGTATTAATAGGAATTTGCTTACTAAAAAGTCTTTCTTGTTCTAGCGCCCCACGCTTTTACAATCAAATATTATAACTAAAAGCACATAGTTTACACTTCAGCCTAGAAATAGAGGCAACTTGAACGATCCATAATTTATTTTTGATTTTTTCGTGCATTATGAAAGCGTATTTTTCTAGGGTTTTTAAACCATTTATTTATTTTATACTTTTTAGTCACAACATTTATACCTTTACTAGCGGTTCCCTGCGGCTTCATCCGCGTAGAAGTCGTTATCGCAGAAAATCATTACCCTTCTTTCGCGCAGTCAGTTAAAAAGTAGCCTATGTCCTTCCCTTAAACTCAAACTATCTTTATAACAAATTTCTTCAAAATCGGTTCAGTGGTTTAGGCGTGAAAACGGAACAGACAAAGTCACTTTTGCATTTATAATATTAGTAGGGATTTCTTTTTTTTTTTTTTTTTTTTTTTTTTATACCACTAAGGTGGCAGACAAGCACACGGCCCACCAGAAGAACCGGTGGTCACCGCAGCCTATGAACGTTTGCAACACCAGAGGCGCCACACTCGCGCTGCCGACCCTGTAAAAACCTTCTTAGACCCCTTTTGAAGAACCCCATACTGTAGGCGTTTGGGAAAACCGAGGCAGGAAGATCATTCCACAACCTAAGCGTGCGCGGAAGAAAACCCCTACCGGATCTAACCGTGCTCAAACGCTCCGGACGTAGGGTGTGCGGATGAAATCCCTGTCTATGGCGAGCGGTGCGATGATAGAAGGTAGCCGTGGGCATCATGTCAAACAATTCCTCGGAGCACATACCATTGTACAGGCGGTAGAACACGCATAAGGAGGCATAGTCTCTCCTGTCGCGAAGAGGTTCCACACCACCTGTCAGTATAGGATCGTTGACAACTCTCACAGCTCGCCTCTGCACCGAGTCAAACGGGCGAAGCTGATATTCAGGTGCCCCCGCCCAGAGGTGACAGCAGTACTCCATGTGTGGCCGCACTTGCGACTTATAGAGAAGCAGTGTTTGCGCCGCAGTAAAGTACCGCCGCGCCCTGTTGAGCACACCGAGCTTCTTGGACGCCAGCCTGGCCTTGTCCTCCAAATGACTGCGGAACTGAACGTCACTGGAGATGTCAACACCAAGGATCCCTATACTTTTAGAGATGGAAAGAGATGTGCCCTGGAATCGTGGCGCTACAGTAATTGGGGCTTTCTTAGCGGTGAAGAAACACGCCTGTGTCTTGGAGGGATTGAACTGGACAAGGTTTTGTCTACCCCAATCGGACACTCTAGTAAGAGTAGCCTCGATTTCAGACACAAGCTGTTCACGACTTTCCTCCACTGCGTCCCGAGAGATACCGGGACGGCCTGTGTAACAAGTGTCCCCTGTACTGTCGTCTGCATAACAATGAATTTCTGTATTACATGGTGTTTGTTCTGAGTTCGACTAATGTGAAACTATTTCATTATTACTCTAATACATATACATTTTATTCAGGTACCTATGTCAATATTTACACTCAATATTAACTTCAATATATAACAGGTTTGTTATAACCTTAAACCCTAATCGTGGTCAAAGTTCATTACACTACTTTTCTAAGAAATCCAAACACAGCTATGATACGATGTTCAATCATGAAGTTACAGTTCATATCTTACGACTCCATCATCAGATCAGTTTGACAGCACCATATTATTGAATTGTTATCAGAACTACAAACATCCGCCAATTTTCATGACGCGACGATCCTTAGAAGATGGCTAAATTAGTTACCTGAGATTCCATTGCATAGTTTCACAAGTCAATAAAAAAAGATTTGTTATAACCTTGAAACCTAAGCCTGGTCAAAGTTCATTACAAGACTTTTCTGACGAATCCAAAAACAGATATAATACGATATTCCATCATGAAGTTCCAGTGCATGTCTTCCGGCTCCATCATCAGATCAGTTCGACAGTACCATATTATTGTATTGTCATCAGAACTATATACAGCTACCAATTTTCATTGCGCTACGATCCTTGGAAGCTGGGTAAATTAGCTACCTTAGATTCCACTTTTTCCATCGAAGTTTCAGTGCCTATCTTCCGGCTCCATCATCATCTCAATTTGACAGTACCATATTATTGTATTGTCATCAGAACTACATACAGCTGCCAATTTTCATGACGCTACGATCCTTGGAAGCTGGTTAAATTAGCTACCTTAGATTCCACTTTTTCCATCGAAGTTTCAGTGCCTATCTTCCGGCTCCATCATCATATCAGTTTGACAGTACCATATTATTGCATTGTCATCAGAACTACATACAGGTGCCAATTTTCATGACCCTACGATCCTTGGAAGCTGGTTAAATTAGCTGCCTTAGATTCCACCTGTTTTCATTGTCTATCTTCCGGCTCCATTATCGTATCAGTTTGACAGTACCATATTATTGTATTGTCATCAAAACTACATACATCTGCCAATTTCCATGACGCTACGATCCTTGGAAGATGGTTAAATTAGTTTCCTTAGATTCCATTACATTGTTAGTTACATACACGACGACCTAATAAAAGCGTATTAAAAATAGAAATTGTTCAAAGTTTCAGATGGGTTTATTAGAGGCTGGGACTTCGTGAGATTATCGTTGCGGTCACTGAACATAATTACAATTAATTCCGATATAATTTATTTCCTTAGTTGTCCCTAACGTGGTCCCAAGAGGGTCGTTTGTGGATTACTTGTGGCTGAGAAATCACTCGTGCGAATAGTGTGAACACACTAACTTAGTACGACAGAACTGTTATCGATAGTCCCTCGCGCAAACTAAATGCGGCTAAATGTCAGCGAACCTGAAGGCTCTATATTAGTATTAGATGTTACAAGTGACTTCGTGCGCAGTGGTCAATTCTTACGGCCTGTTCATAAATTTAATAGTACGCTCAGACTCAGACAGACGAACGCAAAATGGTCCATACTGTCGAATCGGAGACTCTCATTCACTCGGTCAAATAACACGTCGTTCATGGAAGAAACTTCATTGCTGAAAAACTGAAAAGCTTAATAAATACTGCCTAAATCAAATTCTTCTTTTACTTTTAGTAAAGAGTAAAATAGTTGAAGTAAATTTTGTGACTAACCTACTTAAGCCACGGATGGGTACAGATACAGACAGAATATTGGATTTGGGTCAAACTAGCTTAATCAGTGGAGAAGTGAGATATAACCGGGTTAAATTTAAGGATGCTTCACTGGAAAACAGAGTGTTGTAAGACAGTAGTGTTGTAGCATTGTAGGACATTTTTACTATACAGCGTTATCTGGGCCACATAATACATACATACATATGGTCACGCCTTTATCCCTGAAGGGGTAGGCAGTGGCATATTTTATGCCCACATTTCACCTTTGTATAATTTGTCCCACGTAATAGGTGGTGAGCCGTATTGCCGTGTTTAAATGGACAGGCGCAGGTTGTGACTGCCTGCTGTTGAAATAAAGCCTTCAACTTAGCTTAACGACTGCCATTTTACTGGCAACCTTTTTACTGGCCATATAATAAGTTTGTAAAATAGCTCGTGATACTTCTTAGATTAGAAATCTCAAAAAAATAAGTCTCCAGAACAAAACAAAATTAATTATATATTGAAAACGACACTTGTACTATTCCACAATATTTATTATTATAAACCTGACCGGTTTCGCTTTACAGCATTTTCAAAGGTCTAGATGGAAGGACACGGTATTACATTACAGTAATACCGTGTCCTTCCATATTGTGGAATAGTACAAGTGTCGTTTTCAATATGTGCAGCAAGTTCCACCAAGTGTCGTCAATCAACAGTATAAATAATCAAAATTAATTCATTTGATTAATTCAGAATTCAAAAGACAAATAGAAAAACTTTAATAATATTGAAAAATGTTTTTCCCTAATCGTATCTTTCAAATCGAGAATTTTATTTCGGAAATTCTCATAGCCTTAGCATACCTACAAGATTAAAGTTGGAAACTCCGCAGAATTCGATAGCGGAGACCAATGACAGGATAAGCTTTAAGGAAAAACACAATAAAATATACCATTTTAGGAAAAAATAAAATTTTGAACGGGCGTGAAGAAACGAATCGTCTCGTTCCTAAATTCATTCTACAATATGAATGGATTCAGCAAGTACCAGATTAAAACATAAATACATATCAAAAGGCCACTTTACTCACCTGCCGGTAAATTAGTCTTTGTAGTCTATAGACGTTTACAACCCCAGAGGTGTAACCTTTGTGTAACAGTAAACAGATTGCAGTAAACTGAGACTTATTTTTTTTCATGGACCATAAAGCACAGCCCGCCACCCTTACGATGTGCAAAACACAGGGTGTCAAGATATATTCCACCAATAAATTAAACTAAAGAACATTAACTAAAAAAAACATCATTCAAAGTTACCGAGGCATCACTGCGGCACCTCCGCTTTTCATGGTAATTCCCCACCGAAGTTTTCCTTTTATACCCTTTTTTTAGTTTAATATCGTTCAAAATGAAGGCGAGACCACGTTACTCTTAATGGTCTGGCTTATTACAATTAAACGTAAATCAAAAGTTGCCTAGTTAGACCACACACAGGTAAGGCGTAAGTAGGAAAAATCGTAATAGTGGTAAAGAACGAAGGTAGAGTCAAGAGAGCGTGTTGAGTATCTCTGGTATTGCAAACGTCCATAGGATACGGCGATCATTTTCGTTCAGGTATGCCTTTTTTTAACGTATGGAGAATTCGTCATAGATGCTATGCCGGACTCTTTCCGATTAGAAACTTCACGTTCCCTGCTACTGCCTGAGAGTTGGGAGCACCGGGTAAGCCTTCGGAAGTGGTTGGGAGTCCTGGGACATCCTTCCGAGGACTTACTCGGGGCTCCCAACCATAGGCTGTTGGGCGTTACGTAAGGTTTTTTAGTCGGAGGATTTTCCCTCACGTTAAAAAAAGCCCTCGGGAGGGCCAATGCCTTTCAGCTACTTTAATCGTTTAAAGAAATGTTACTATTTTGTGCGAAAGTACATTATTAGGCTTCTCTTTATGTAAATTTCAGTGCCCGGTGCGTCTTTTTCGGCAGGGGTCTGATGATGATGAATGATCATCTAACGTACTTGTAGGTACTCATATTTACAGGAATAATACGTAAGCGCAACACCAGTAGCAACACATACTAATAAATTTATCTCTATCGGTAAAGTTTTAACACGTATCATACTCGTAAATATTTATAAGGGTAAGTAATATTCTCACCTAACCATAATTTTACGTTAGCAGAACACTCTCTATCTAAAATTAAGTCAGTGTTCAGGCATTCACCAATGCCATTAACCTCCAATGCAATTACTAATAGCCCGAAATCGAAGTGACCCTGAAGTATATAATAGCGGTTTATTAGTTTTTAGCTACTAGTTGCTACTATTTAGGAACAATAGGCTAGTGTTCTTAATGTAGTTCTGCCTATTCATGGCGTAACGAGAGATCAGTCTTAACATCAATTTAATTTATGGATAGAAGATTCTGGAACAACACTGTCAATTAGTTCGGTATCCTTGAGGTCACTTGATGAATGAACTGTTAGATAAATTTGTAAGAATTCAATTGTATTCATTCATTACATCATTCCCCTGTTTTGTAGAGCATCCAAAAGGAAGGTTGATACTAGTTCTAAATTCGCTTAAATTCAAATAACTTGATCCGAGGACTAGATATTTGAACTTGACTTCTTTCCAGTTATAATAATAATAATAAATATTTGTGGACAATCTCACACAACATCATCTGGCCCAAATAAAGCTAATATAAGCTTGTGCTATGGGATCTAGACGACTGATAGACATACTCAAATATTTCTAAATACATACAAATTATACATAGAAAACACCCAAACCCCGAAACAAACATTTGTAGGTCACACAAATATTTGGACCGATAGAGTGTGTGGTGACCTTAACAAAAACAGTTAATTTATTTTATCTCCTACGTTCCATAGAATTGGCGCGTGAAATTCACGTGGTGTGTAGGGGGCAAAAAGACGATAATTTTAGTCTAGATAAATTGCACCAAAATTGTGGAACTCTCGAGAAAATAAACAAAAACTAAAATCCTTAAAATGCGCATAAATGTGTATCTAGTGAAGTTACGACTTTAATTTAAGTCCCTAAAGGGGTAGTATAGGAAGTACTTTCAATAAGCTGAACTTAACTATCGAGTATTATGGATAGTTTAGAAGTAATATTAATTTTGATTTATACCCGGGTCAAAATATGGTCATTTTCAAAAAAAAAATTCTCAAAAACTAGGTGTGCTAGCATTTCGCGGATAAGAAATCTTGCATTTTAATGATAATATCTATAAGATTTTACAATAAAAAGGCGACGTCCGAAAAATGGCGTTCATAAAACATAGTGCGATCCAGGAATCGAACTCAAGACCTCCGGCGCGGCAGGCGGTATCACTACCGACTGCGCCACAGAGGCAGTAATGGAAGCGAGTAAGGTACCTGGCAAGGTACTATTTTTCTGTTATATGGATACCGGGTTCATCGCGTGGTAGATAGGGAAACACAAGCGAATAACAGTGTGAATGCGACCAGTAGATCGCTTGCAAGTGACACATTAGCACTTACTGCACTATCAGTCTGCTGTGATACTTTTCCACTTGAAGTTACTGTGCTTCTTTGAATGCCGTAACTAGAACAAGCTTGAATATGGTTTAATAAGCAGTCATTAATGAAATCTGCTGTATACTCTACTATTAAGCACAGACTTCTCAATTCTAAAAGTGTTTTGTTTAACAGTTACACAAACTGTTTTTAAGTCAAGACTAAATTAAAAAAAATAAGGCTCTACGTTTTAACGCGCAAGCTAGAAAACGCTTCCGAATGTGACTCTATGTGATACCATCGCACCAATCAGTGCAATTAAGGAACAATAAAAAGAAAAGGTCCCTTTTCCGCTTGATATGTGGGTTGTGCGGAACTGGGCGCGTTACGGGAAGGGATCACTAATTGTGTCTATTGAGCTGACGGTGCGTACAATATGTGCACAAAAGACTGCTAAACTGAACCCGTGTTTTGAGCTCTACAGCTGAAGAGGGGAGATAGAATTATATACACAATAATATAGAATTATTAAAGAACCTTTCTATGGTTCCAGTGGGAATTTATATAGGTTACAGAAAAAGGTTTATATAAGTATTAATATCCTCGTATCCATAACACAAGCAGGTTAATCCAAGTTTACTTGGTGTTCAAATGGTATAAATTGTAAAAATGTTCATGAAAGAAAGAGGAAGTATCTTAGTCAATGGTAGGTACTGCTTTTGTAGCTCAAAGACGTCTTTCCGATACGTAACAAGCAAAATAAGAAATAGGTATCTACCTAATGATTGATCGACTCGCCCAGCCATCGCTATTGCACGAATCATTTTCTTTGGCAAAGGACTGTTTTGAATATAAAACAGGGTAAGTGCCTATTAATTCGCCCAAGGCTGCTCCAATTTGTCAAACGTCTTGAGTAGGTAAAAGTATTTTGTTACGATCAATTATAATTGTTTGGCTGCTAGATCATATTTATTGCAATCATTAGGATATCTAATGAAATGGAATTATCAATTCTTATTAAGAACGCATATAAACAGTTGTATATTCTTACAAAATATCAAAGATTTCACTCGCGTAGCTCCCGTTCCCGTGGGAATACGGTTATAAATATAGAAATATAGCCTATGTCCCGACTGTAGCTTCCCAACAATGAAAGAATTTTTAAAATCGGTTCACTAGTTTCAGAGCTTTTAAAATTATTAGTTTAGACAACCGCCCACAGCAACATTTAAAACCACCATTAGACCACTAAAATAACAGTCCAGTACCAAAAGTAGCCGTTTGTATTCTAAACGAGTATTTAACAGGTTGTAAGAATAACGTACGCACTGTTCTACTTACACACTCGTCTCCAGGGGGCTATTAAGGCTACAATCGTTGGATAGTGTACGTAAGTAATTATGTACTCAACTGATTCCCTTCTTTACTGAAATAACCTTAGCTTAAAATTGATAAAATAAATCATCTTTGAAAGAAAGATATTATAATTTACATACAGACCCCTACATTCACGTCTTAAACGCCAAAGGGGTAGATAGAGGCACAGTATACGTTTCACCTACAGGTTTTTGTCCTACGTAAGGCGGTGAGCTAATTGCCGTGTGGAAATGCAGACGCGCAGGTGTTGAAATCCTTTCGCAGCCTTTCGAAGGAATACGCTCGCAAATGTTACCCTCCGAGGACTGACTATAGTGAAAGTTGCTTACTGCAGGATCGTTTACAGTCAACACTGAGTCAGACAGGTTACGAGCATTTTATCACAATTTGATAAAAAAAAACTGTGATAAAGTGAGCACGTAGTCATAACGACAGAACTAATTACGCTTCTATTGAACGTAAAATAAGATTGATTTCTGCCTCGTGAAAATGACTAAGCGTTAGTAAATAGCTTCTATACATTTGTAGCGCCAGCTATTTGAAAAGCCTTTGTGTAACATCGGAGTTTAATCACTTTCTTTAACGAATAGGATCAAAATACTTGAAGAATTCAGAATATTGCGACGTTATCATCATCATACAATGAACATATTATATAATCTGTAATACAATCACGTATTGTACCACAGGAGGAAGGCAAAGGTGAATCATAATCCAACACTTTGTAGTAGTAGCTTTCTTTGCCCACAATTAATGGGCCAGACTATTGCCCACACCGGAAACTTATACAGGAGAAAAACCTTCCAAGTGTGAATCGGACTCGCACACATAGCGTTTCGTACCAAAAAGCGCTTAAAATTACTTTAGTATTGTTTATATTGTTATAGCAGCATCAGAAATACATTATCTGTGAAAATTTCAGCTCTCTGGCTATCACAGTTCCTAAGATACAGCCTAATGACAGACAGCCAGACGGACAGCGGAGTCTTAGTAACCGGGTCCTGTTTTTATCCGTTGAGTGTGAAACCCGACAAATTATTTATTCATTCTGTAATCAGAAACCAAATTTCAGGCACCAGTACCGTTGTCACATATTCACTAATAAAATCTCAGCAGTGCACGCTAATAGACAGAATATGTTGTTACTAAACACACCTCTAGTCAACCGTTACTTAGTTTAAACGACGCACATAACAAATTACATTAGCACATGTAACTGTTGGCACTTACAAGGGGATAGTGGTGAGTGACTAGCGATAGTATCAGATAAGATTTGTGTCTGAGTGATTTGTGGGCGAGGGCGGTCTGTCTTCAATTTATCAAACGTTCGTTCTATGTATTATGTTATAGGGCTATTGCTTACAGGTATATACTGGTTATTTCTATTTCAAAATAATACAACAATAAGCTCGGGTCGGAGAACGGCATGAAGCCATTTACACTTATACATGCCATTAGCGAATATTTAGCATGTCGCAACTATAATAATGTCTTCTTCGCAAGGATCCTCCAAGCCATTTGGTAATCATAGTGGCACGACAACACACATTTATAGCACTCCGCAAAAATGCACACACCATTTCAGATTAAATTATGAAGAAAATATCTGTCAAAAAAACATTCTTATTAATTAATAATGGTTTCAAATTTCAATAGATCTGAAAAAATCTGTTCTAGAACATAAATTGCGTCTGTTTTTGGTTTTCGAAAATAGAAGAAAATAGACGCATTTTTAGAGCATTGCTTGTGTCTACTATGCCGAATGAAAGATGCAAGAAACATTCATTAGTTAGACTAGGCGTAATTTCACTACATATTGTAAGGAGCGTTCTACAATGTCACCACATAGCTTTCAGGACGTTAATCGCTTGCCTTTTAAACACACGACGTAGACAAATTTGATTAACACACTTTCGCACTATACATAACGTCACATTATTAATTGGAGTTGACGCAGAAGAGATAAGGGTTATTCTCAAGGCGTGGTATCTTGAGAAATTTAACTTAGATAAGATCATAGCGCAACTAGTTGCTTCTAAAGATCAATTTGAATTTCAAATTTTCTTAAATAGATTGATACCTCATTTCGCAAATTGCATACATAAATCTGAACCGAAACTAAAGTTAAGAGACATAAATAACTGTTTTATAGGTAGGTACACAATACCACATGTGTTGTGCTTTGTTCATGCACTTAAAAAGCTTCAAGCGCAATCTAGACAAACGACTTTTTTTCGCTAGACTTGTGCGACCTATAACAATTACCACACTGTCTGGTAGCTACAAATATAGGTTTAGTAGAATTGGAGTGGGCATTCATTTATTAGTAGAAATGAAATGCCTGGGGCACTAACCGAAAAGACTACTCGCATTGAAACTTGACCACGTTGGTTTTGTAATGTCCTCCACCCTGACTGTACTTTTACAGGGGTTAACATGTTAGTCATAGCACGAGGTTATACGAGGTTTCGATATTATCAATCTAATTGCTAGCAAATCCTGTTGATTTATATTTTTATCGATACAAAACTAATACTGTATACTAATAAAACTACGTTTATTTGATTACATATATACGCGATAATGTTAAAAATAATACAGATCTCAACAAAATACTACACAAACTTTTGTCAAATTTTAATAGTAAATTTGTTGATTTCTGTATTATCTTAAAGGTTAAACTGTTTTACCTCAGACTTTAACCATGAACACCCCGTAATAATGATGAGAGTGTCGCTGTACTCGTAGCTCTGGTGGTGGCTGACTGACAGCTGAAACATCTGCCGATAATTGAAACGTCAACGCCTACGTTGAACGGCGCTTACAAATGCCCCGCGATAAACGAAAAGCCCACGATATTGCGTACGGATGCCGTTATTTTAAGCAATTTAGACGCCAGTTGATTAATTTATTTGTATTTAAAATTGAAGGAAGTCACGTAGTTTTTTTACAAAATAAGTTTAATAATAATATAATCAAATATTTTGAACTGCAAATGTTGTTTTCTTTTACGTCAATATCCTTTACTTTGACGGTTCGGTCTAATCTCGGCTAGCAAAAAGGCAAACATAGCAAAACTTGCCGGGTCGCGGTCGCCGTGAATCCGTAATCGTAATTGTACATAAAAATCACTAATACGACCTACATGGTTCAGAAGCATAACAGTCAAACTTTAACTATCTAATTGTGAAGTAAGCGCCGTTTCTGTCTCACTTCTGTAAGCTTGTAGTGATTTGTACATGTCTTGTTATACATTTAAAATTTCAATCTTCATAAAACGGCAATCTACAGCCACAGTAAACCAACATAAAGACGAACATGGACTTTTTGACGGATGAAATTCTTGTTATATCACTCTCAAGGTTCTTCTAATAAAGCCACAGCTTAAACAAGATTACTCGAATAATCTTTCTTGTATGAATTTTAAACTAACCGCTATGACTTTTTACGACCTTTCAAAAAATTTCAGTGTTCATAAATTTAAATAAGTACAAGCTGAGGTGGACCACAACTGACGTAATTAATTTTTGTTTCCACAGGAAACGTACAAAAATTTGAAACTAAAATTTCAGGGCTCATTTTCCAGATGCGTGTGCTAGACAGTGATTAACGTGCTTTCCTACTTAAATATTAAATGTTCAGTTTGCCAAATTCAAATGCGTAAGTCTTCTGAAATGTTTTGAAAATGTATATTCTACTTACTGTGAAATACATATTTTTTTACTTTTGCTCTATATTCGACGAAAAGTAAATGTAAATTATATTACAAGTAAATTTAAGTACTTCATCATCGATTTTCTTCTTCATATTATTCTTTATTATTAAAGGAAATACCTATAGGTACCTACTGCTGGTAAATCCAATACTCGTAAGATCAATAAACAAACATTTCATTTAAATTCTATCAACAAACACATAGTCTTTATCACTAAACAATAAAGAGTCTTTATATTTTCGCCTAGCTGACCCCGCGACTTCGTTAACGTCACATAAGGTGTATGAAAGGATAGGTATTTCTTCATCAGACTCATCAAGCTGCATGTGAAACTGCTCTGTTTGCCTAATCCTAAAAGAGCTTAATGATTAAGACTATTTTAAAACAATCCTGGCGTTTAAAATATTCCATAAAATAAAGTCCACACGCCAGTTTAGATTTACACTCACATTCAAAGAAACCCCTACGATTAAAATTTTCAAAATATTTTATTCTTAAAAGTGTTATAACTTTTTTATTTATAAACCGATTGATATGAAATAACCGCTAAATGTTAAGTGAAGCAAACCTCAACATAATAAAAAAACGCATTGCAATCGGTTACGCGGTTACTGAGATTAGCGTGCACAAACGTACAGACAAACAGATATACAGACATACAGACAAACAGACAAAAATTCTAAAAATCATTGTTTTGGGTTCTACTGCGTTCATAAAGCAGCCCCATATTATTTTTTATTATTTATCTTCCATGTACAGACAGCGACCTGCTACGATTTTATTATATGTATTGATGTATTGATATTGACATGTATTGATATTGATTGATTACAGTGGTATGGTAGATTTACTGAAATCAAATTATTGACTCTTTTTTTGCACGACTTCACCAGACGCCCAGCGTAAAAAATATTTTACAAGAAACGCCTCTTTCACAGTAATAAAACAGAAATTGTTCGAAGTTCCAGTTGGGAATGTTAGAGGCTGGGACTACGTGAGATCATCGTTGCGGTCACTGAACATAATTACAATTAATTCGGATATAATTTATTTCCAGAGTTGTCCCAAGCGTGGTCCCAAGAGTGTCGTTCGAGGATTACTTGTGGCTGAGAAATCACTCGTGCGTGTAGTGTGAACACACTAACTTAGTACGACAGGACTTTTATCGATAAAGTCCCTCGCGCAAACTAAATGCGGCTAAATGTCAGCGAACCTGAAGGCTATACAAAAGTACTAGATGTTACAAGTGTACTTCGTGTACTGTAATAAATTCCGTCTTCCTTAAAAAATATTGTCCGCCCACGTCGCCACGTAGAATGACATGAAAGACTGAAATTATTTTTGTAAGTCTGTCTCGGAGTCGAACTTTGAAGAATTCGAACATTTAAATTTGGGAGTGGGATAATGGCATGGCCTAGAATATGACGCCGTTTACTTTTCCATCTCTAACCTATGTGTGTTCTTTATTGAAAATGTAACATATTCCATCAACCATTAATCCTAAGTTATAAGATACCAATAATCGATAACCGATTAGATAAAATAAAAACCGACCAAGTGCGTGTCAGACCCCACATAGAATAGAGTTACGTATAATCCATAATGGCACATGGATTTAGAAGTTGGGGTTGATATTTATTACTATGAATAAATTAATTTAATAAACCGGTTTAACCATTATTGTCCGTAACGTTACATACGATCATTCGTCATTGTAAAAAAACGTTTAATTCATAACTTTTATAAAGTTTCGGTTTTTATTTTATCTAATCGGTTATCGATTATTGGTATCTTATAACTTAGGATTAATGTAGTATATCCTCTTTAGAGGATTCGAATTGAAATAAAATCGTGTCCAATAGATATATTTTACATTAATACTTTTTAAGTATTTACTTTTAGATAAGTATAATATGTATTTGCTCCATGAGTAGATCTCTTTGGCAAATTTAATTCGTATCCTTATCCATTCAACCCTTTTGTACTGAAAAAGAAACAAACAGGGATACTTTTGAAAGCATGGATATGGAAAACATGCACATCCAGTAATCTACGCTCACAATGCTAATTAGCACTAAAGGGAACTCACACTGAACAAGGGTTCCACATACGATTGTTAAATGAAATATTTAGCTGTCTGCACCGACAAAAGAAACAATATAGTTTGATTTATTAAAACGTTTCTTTTGTTAATGGCTTCACAAATATTTTGAGCGGACATTTTCATAACATACGGGAATGTTTTGTAAGTTTAGGATAATGGAAAAGTTTGAATCTCTTTCATGTAAGTGTTAGCTCAATTTATTATCCTAAACCTCTTCAGAGGTTTTATTTAAAGCGTGATCAATTAGTACATAATGTAATAATAGCTAGGGTTTTCTTTAAAACCGCAATTAAATTTAAAACTTATAAAAGTAAATGTATATTTACTGCCTATGAATGTTTTCGAACCTAGTAATACAAATGTTGCCTCAATAATAGAATCATACGCTTGACTCATATTTCAAAGTCAACAGACGTATATGGCTTCACAGCCACATACACAGGTATAAGGGTCTACCCAACATACTGAAATATTTAAGGAAAATGGAGTGAAATCGATTTCTTTGTTCGCCCTTATTCGTTTGTCTTTTGAGTTTTCCTCAGATCGGATGGATATCCTTTAATCATTAAGTAAGCTTGTTAGGAGCTGTTTCTTTAAACGCTTTTAGGAATCTTTGGAAATTTACTGTCTAGTTATAAATTTAAAGAAGCGCTCGTAGCACCGCTTGCCCAGTAGTAACTCTGTAATAGATCACTAGGTTAAGTATTGGTTTGGTCAGCTCTGAGATGGTGACCGTTTGAAACATTTATTTTTACGATCAAACCCGTGCTTGAAAAATCATCATAGTTAAGTTGAAGAAGATATATTTTTAAAATTAAAAAAAAAAAACAATAAATTATTGTGCCTCTGCTTTCCCCTTTAGAGAAAAGTAGTAATTAAATAAAAGGTCAACTTATTTTTTACTTTATTACTGACCTACTTTTTGCTTGCATTCATTAGATTTCACCATTATTATTTGTTCTAGGTACTCCGTGGAAACTGGAAAATATTACGTGTGTATTCTTTAAATGTCAGATAAAAAAACGAGGGGCTATCGTACATGTAGATACTTATTTAAAGAAGTATCGCTAAAGGTTACTGTGTATCGAGTTTAATGGTTCTTTCTATCTCAAAAATTTCCGACACGCTTTGCTACATTTTTACTTCAATAATGACATCTTTCTGGTTGAACATACTACACTCAAAACACTACGAATTTATACACACTATTTCACCATTAATTTGAGGTGTTCAAGAGATTATATTCAATTAATAACGTTTGAATACAAGATGTTCCCAATATTATGTACATAAATTAAATTAATTTCCGTTTCAATTGGAGGAAAATATCCTCAGGGCTCTAATAGGAGATTGTATTAAGTAAAGCCTTGCCTTCTGACATCTAGATGCGTTATTATACACTGAATATTTCTATCAGTTTCTTGACATACAATGTATTTTCCACCGATTTAAATACTAACTAGAAAAACCAACAAAAAACTGCTAATGAAAATGTTTTTCAGTATCACTACACTTGTGACTTTTTGAATCCCTTGTTCCACGGTTCTTAGACGCGTAGCTCCCTAAAGTTTTAACCGATCCAGAAAAATGTTAAATAAAAATAAATAAAATATAAAGAATTTTATTTAATTTTTCTTTTACATTTTTTAATTTTAATCAAATATAAATGTAAAATAAAAATAAATAAAATATAAAGTATTTTATTTTATTTTTCTTTTACATTTTTTAATTTTAATTAAATATAAATGTAAAATAAAAATAAATAAAATATAAAGTATTTTATTTTATTTTTCTTTTACATTTTTTGGGAAGCTTACGGCTATAATACAAATTGTTTTGCAAGTACAATACAAATGCCATCTATAAGCTTCCACAGATAGTTAATAATATAATCACTATAAGTTACAAAGTTGAAACCAGTCTTCCTGAGTACATTCAATGAAACAATATCAACATTATTTACATTATTCACAAAATCTGAAGTTAAATTAGATCTGACAGAACCTACACCACAGGCAAGTAGGTCACATTGACTGTTAACATTAACATGAACAAACTCTGGGCAAGAAGCTGTTTCTGCTGAAGTTACTGCGAAAAGGTGCAACATGTAAAAGAGGAGTATGTCATAGGCTTCTGACTGTTCCTCTCAATTTTAACTCGCTGAGAAGATCAGGGCAATTAACTCGTCCTTGGGCTATCTGTACAAGAAAAGTTAAGTCAGAAATATTGCATCTCACATGCAATGGTAGATAATAAATGTAAATTCTCACAACGTTGTTCATAAGTGAGATCCGCAAGATGGTCTAGTTTAGATTTAAACCCTAGGTAGCAGATAAATTTCTTTTGAATCTTCTCAACTTCATTAGAGTAACAATCATAATATTATGAGTCGACTTATTGTTCAGGCCAATTAGGCGAGGTGCAACGACTCTACTTCTGGTCTATCAATAATCATAATAATTTATTTGCTGATCAAAGGTATACAATGTGTTCTCTTTGGTCTACTAGTCAATGCTTCACCAGTCAATTACCAGCCAAAAATTTAACATTAAAATTAATTTATTTTAAAGCATCATAAAACGGTAATGTAAATGGAACTGATTGAGGACAATGTGAATGTTAATTTTACAATCAACGTTTAATTCTTACCCCCTCTTGATTTTCAAATAAAATATTCTTCTAATTTATAAGAGCTTGATTCATAATCAGTGCTGGGGTCGTCGGATCAAAGTGATATTAAGTAATAAATTCGTTGCGGGGAGCGGTCTAAACGCTTTCGAGTTACCGAGTAGCGTAATGGGCAAACTTAATATTCACGGAGGGATCGCAGTTGCTAAAATCTATGCGGGTATGGGGACGCATGAGTACAGTTTTGTATTTTCGCAGATAGTGAATTGTACCTACTGTTAACATTATTTATTGGTTATTGCGAATTCATTACACAAGTTTTGTTTAATGTGCATTTTAGTTACGTACCTATCTGAATGAATCTATGTGGCAGATATCATTATTTACTTTTTATTTCGATTATAAAACACTAACAGCACAGTAGTCTGACCTGCAAACTGAGCTATTTCACTGAGTGCAATACAATTTCAGCACTTATAATTTTTTTGTCGAACCTGGTTTTTTGCCATAGGTATTCAGTTTATAAACGATACTCAGCTACGCCGTGGTTTATGCCCAATCATTGCCTCGATTACAAAAGGTAGATTTTATAGAAGGATAACCTATAACCTCAAATGTTGTTCTACCTAAAAATAGCAATTTGCTGACGTCAAAATGAGGGTGAGGGACGAGTGAAAGTTAAATCAGGGTCCATTACAAATTAGAAAGTAAAATTTTAAGGATCAGTAAACCAACAAGTTCAGTGTAGATAAAATTTCAAATTAAACGGTTATAATAACGCTTTTAGCGCAACACTGAGCATCATTAGGGCCATTGTAAACAAATGCCCTCACGAAGTTTGGACAAGCGAGATGAAAGGGTACTCTCGCAATTAACATTTAAATATTTTCGTGGGAGGTGAGTGATATTAAATTACTGAAATAAGTATCTCTACGCCTACGTACACGTTATATTAATTTTGTGGGTAATCTTTACACTTTCCACTGAAATAATTTGATGGTTCAGGGGTAATAACTGTAACCCTTCAAAAGGCAATGAAATTTCGATTTCTCAGCATGATTGCTCGTCAAAAATAAGTTACGAGTCAAATAAAACATGAGTGAAATGGGGTTCCGATTCGTGTTACGCGAATACGAATCAGTTCAACATCAAACGATATGCCCATCGGATTTTCTTTCATTCTATAGGCTGCCTATGAGTACCGCTTCCTATTCTATTGCTCCTATCTCCAACGTTTTGCATTATTTTCTTTTTCGATGAAATGACGTTTTTATTCATTTCATGTGAAGCAATGTTGAGGCGCATCGGCGCATTGGTTGTTAGTTTGTTATTTTATCATTAAACTAGTGTACGCTACGCAGTTGCAGTCGCGTAGTTTCCATTCCCGTGGGAATACGGGAATAAAATACATATAGCCAATCACCGGAGGATAACAAGTAGCGATGAAACCAATGAAGGAATAAAAAATTAAATTAAAAATTTAAAAAACCCCCGACTCACAAAAAAAGAACAATAAAAAAACCTGTAAAAAGTAAAAAAATAACTATTATATTATGACCTATCTACCCTAAGTATTGAACCTTTATTATTATTATAGGTAGCTATATTATTTACGTATTCATATTTTTAACTAACAGTTGGTCTCGTCGGGGGGACCGCTCTATACCTAAATAGAGACAGACGCACGATTAGGTTCTGATTAGGTGAGCGGTCCCCGACGAGACAAACTGTTAGTTAACAATATGAATACGTAAATAATATAGCTACCTATAATAATAATAAAGGTTCAATACTTAGGGTAGATAGGTCATAATATAATAGTTATTTTTTTACTTTTTACAGTTTTTTTTATTGTTCTTTTTTTGTGTTCACTCTTCATATCTTTTGAATGGCTAAACCGATTTTCATAAAACTTGCGGTATCGTGATGTATAAGTTATGACCTTTCATTTGATACCCAACACGGGTATATTTGAACAAATTTAATTTTTCATCCCCACTTTCACCCCTCATATCTTTGAAATGGCTTAACCGATTTTTATAAAACATAGCTAAGAACACTCTCCCCTAACCCTTCTTTCAAACAAAAGAAACAGAATCAAAATCGGTTCATCCGTTTGGGAGCTACGATGCCACAGACAGACTTACACACACACACACACACACCCACACACACGTCAAACTTATAACACCCCGTCCGGGTTTCCGTCGGGGGTTAAAAAAGGATACAGGCACTATCAGTTGTATACAACTGCCTGCCTGCTAAATAAATAATAATAATAATAATGATAGTGTACCTTCCCAACAGTGAAGAATTTTACAAATCATATCAGTAGTTTCGAATAAACAATCAAATCTTATTGCATGCAGTTGAAAATGTCTGATGGTATTATATTATAGGTACTACCTACTACCATACCACAGCCTAAACAGTATAAAGAGCAAATACGATCTGCTCTTTATACTGTTCATCATCACGCCTTTATCCCCGAAGGGGTAGGCAGAGGCATATTACATACCCACATTTCACCTTTTTATAATTTGTCCCACGTAATACGTTGTAAGCCGTATTGCCGTGTTTAAATGGACAGGCGCAGGTTGTGACTGCCTGCTGTTGAAATAAAGCCTTCAACTTGGCTTAACGACTGCCATTTTACTGGCAACCGGGACCAACGGCTTAACGTGCCTTCCGAAGCACGGAAACGCTCAAATAAATGGCACAAAGTGTTCACATAGATGGTCACCCATCCATGGACCGGCCATTGTGAAAGTTGCTTACTGCAGTGATCGTTTACAGAACACTGAGTCCGCGGGGCCACGAGCGCTTCTCTTTATACTGTGTTACTACTAACTGATTTCTGTGAAGTATTACTTACACACCCAATTTTCCATTAGAAATCCAGAGTGTCAGCTATCTGTGTATCAGAATAAACGCAAACAAAATATACTGAATACCAAATTGGTTCGGCGATTAGAACAATTTTGAGCAACAAACGTCTCTACAAACTTTTACTTATATTATTAGTAAAAAGAAGATGACAAATATTAATTTAAAAAAATCCCTATTAGAGTTAAAATTAAAAGGAACTATTACAGTTAAAACAAACACAGACCATGTTTCAATATTAAGCCCGAAGGCCTGAATACAAATAATTTCCATAACATTGTGCAAACAATATTGATACAACAAACTTTATTTAATTACTTTCCGCCGTATACAAAGGTTAACGGCTGCACAGCTTGTGTATATATTATTTCGATATCCTAATTGCGCACTCGGTATACTTAAGTCAATTACTAGTTATCTGGGAACAGTTACACGCGGCCCTGCCTGCGTGTAAGTGTTCCCTTTTTGTCTGTTGTCCTGTAAGGACGGTGAGCACTTATAATACCTATTAGTAGAATAAGGCAAACAATTACTCTGTTCCTTAATTTGGCGACCGCGACGCAGTTTCAGATCCCAGTTCCAAATTATTGCGCTAAATACGCAGTCCAATTTATCTCGAATCTCGTCAGGTTCGAAATTTAAATTAAAATGTAAATGTTGGGCGGACTCGTCCTCTCATATTACGGAACGAGTCAGTCAGTCCGTTGTCAAAGTTGTCCTGTTGAGGTTTTATAGATTCGTACGTACACCTCGAGTCAGTTTGTTAGCTCTTATTGATGCGGGTATTTTTAAAAGTTAAGGAATTTTGATCCATTGTTGGTTAAAAAAATCGAAGTGCTGTTGTACTTTGCTGTCTTTATTTAACGTGAATTACTTTCCTACGCAGCAAAGTCTTTTTACCACTACCAAAAACGTACAGAAACAATATTTATCAGACTTTGATAGCTTTAGTGGTATTCGTGCCTAAAAATATCATTTTTTGTACCAAAAAGTATTATTTACAGTACCAATTCTCAGAATTTGTGGTAGATTCATCAATGAACTCAGTCCATATGGTGGTCCACTGTTCTACGTTGGATTATGGGTAGGACGGTGACTTTTAACGATTTGAGATGTTTCTCATTGAACATTTTAAAGAAATACAGAAAAATACTAGAAAGTAGGTCGTTACGTCAGCAGAGACCATTTTAGGGTTTCGTAGCCAAATGGCAAAAACGGAACCCTTATAGATTCGTCATGTCTGTCTGTCTGTCCGTCTGTCTGTCCGTCCGTGTGTCACAGCCACTTTTCTCCGAAACTATAAGGTCTATGCTATTGAAACTTAGTAGCTAGGTGTATTCTGTGAACCGCATTAAGATTCTTATATAAAACTAGAAAAAAAGCGGAAAGTTTTGGGGGTCCACCATACTAAGAACTGCAACTCAAATTTTGTTTTTTCATCAAGGCCATACGTGTGGGGTATCTAAAGATAGGTCTTCAAAAATGCTATTGAGGTTCCTAAAATAATTTTTTACTTAAGTGAATAGTTCGCGCAAGAGACACTTCCAAAGTGGGAAAATGTGTCCCCCCCCCCCTCTAACTTCTAAACTAAGAGAATGATAAATCTAAAAAAAATATATGATGTACATTGCCATAAAAACTACCAATAAAAATTGGTCCGAACGAGATAGAGCTGGTAGTTTTTTTTTAATACGTCATAAACCGCAATTTTCGGTTAGAAAAATCACTACAACTGCGAACGTGTTAAAACATCAATCAAAGTTACAACGAACTATAAGAACTTTTATATTATGTTACTTGCTGCTCCGAAACCCTACATGGGCGAGTCCAACTCGCACTTGGCCGGTTTTTTTTTTACGTATTGAAATCCTTTATGAGTGCTACGCCGTACTTACCGACTAAAAAACAGTGTGGATTGTTAGCTACCATTGTCCACGGCTTGTAGCCCTGGGTAAGCCTTCGAAAGGAAGTCCCAGGAATTCCGAAAGAAATTAGTATAGACCTAGACAGTTTCCAAAAAAACTATGTTATGCTATTTTACTGAATAAGGTAGAGCAGCTACTACGTTAGAAAGGTGTGAGGTTTAGCAGCAATTTGGCTTAACACTGATACGATCAAGTGAAAATTCGATGTGAATTCGATGGCGGTTGCGGGCTAAGCAATCCTAGCACTAAATCTATTTAATTGCTGCCGAGTCTTTGGAAACCACTTTAAGTGTCACGGACTCGTAGATATTATGGATACTGTTTCATACACTTTCAAGGACTAATTGCGTGGTGCGTTGATACACAGCTTTCTTTATTTATTTTCCAATACAATTAAAATGTGTATGGTGCCACGCCTTTATTCCCGAAGGGGAAGGCAGAGGCAAAGTATACGCCCACATTACACCTTATAGTTTTATGTTCCACGTAATAGGTGGTGAGCCTAGTGCCGTGTCATAGACCGGTGCCGGTCGTAAGCAGTTCTACGACCCAAGTATTGATATTATTATGCAAATGTCAATGGTGCCTATTGCAATAATACAATATGCCAAGTTTTACTTTTAAATTCTAACAATTTAAAGGTAAAACTTGCCATATTTTAAATCTTCAAAGATACACAGTATCAGATCAATATATTATACTGCTCAAAGTCAAGTTCAATTCCGACTCTGAAGCGCTAGGATGATGTCAATGAATTTTTTTGATTTTTTTTTTTTTTTTTTTTTTTTTTTTATACCACTAAGGTGGCAGACAAGCATACGGCCCACCAGAAGGACTGGTGGTCACCGCAGCCTATGAACGTTTGCAACACCAGAGGCGCCACACTCGCGCTGCCGACCCTGCAAAAACCTTCTAAGACCCCTTTTGAAGAACCCCATACTGTAGGCGTTTGGGAAAACCGAGGCAGGGAGATCATTCCACAACCTAAGCGTGCGCGGAAGAAAACCCCTATCGGATCTAACCGTGCTGGAACGCTCCGGACGCAGAGTGTGAGGATGAACTCCCTGTCTGTGGCGAGCGGTGCGGTGATAGAACGTAGCCGTGGGCATCATATCAAACAATTCCTCAGAGCACACACCATTGTACAGTCGGTAGAACACGCATAAGGAGGCAAAGTCTCTCCTGTCGCGAAGAGGTTCCACACCACTTGTAAGTATAGGATCGTTGACAACTCTTATAGCACGTCTTTGCACCGAGTCAAATGGACGAAGCTGATATTCAGGTGCCCCCGCCCAAAGGTGACAGCAGTACTCCATGTGCGGCCGCACTTGCGACTTATACAGAAGCAGTGTTTGCGCAGCAGTGAAGTACCGCCGCGCCCTGTTGAGCACACCTAGCTTCTTGGACGCCAGCTTAGCCTTGTCCTCCAAATGACTACGGAACTGAACGTCACTGGAGATGTCAACGCCAAGGATCCCTATACTTCTGGAGATGGAAAGAGATGTGCCCTGAAATTGCGGCGCTACAGTAATTGGGGTTTGCTTAGCGGTGAAAAAACACGCTTGTGTCTTGGAAGGGTTGAACTGGACAAGATTTTGTCCACCCCAATCGGACACTCTAGTAAGAGTAGCCTCGATTTCAGACACAAGCTGTTCACGATTTTCCTTCACCGTGTCCCGAGAGATACCGGGGCGGCCCGTGTAACAAGTGTCCCCCGTACTGTCGTCCGCATAACAATGAATGCCGTCAATAGACAACATGTCATTGATATGCAGCAGAAACAGAGTAGGGGACAACACTGAGCCTTGCGGTACTCCAGCGTTTATGGCCATGCTGTCTGAACAGCTGCCGTCAACGACGGCCTTGATGCTTCTACCGGCCAGGAAGCTAGACACCCATCCGCATAATCTCTCGGGCAGTCCATATGAGGGCAATTTCGTAAGAAGACCACGGTGCCAGACCCGGTCAAAGGCCTTAGAGATGTCAAGGCTTACTGCTAGAGCCTCGCCCTTACTCTCGATAGCCGTCGCCCATCGGTGTGTGAGGCACACCAGAAGATCGCCCGTCGAGCGACCGTGACGGAAACCGTACTGCCGGTCACTGAGCAGGTCGTGTTCCTCTAGGTACCTCAGGAGCTGTGTATTAATTACACGCTCCATCACCTTAGATAAAAGGGAGGTGACGGCTATAGGCCTATAGTTGGCCGGGTCGGTCCTGTCACCCTTCTTGGGCACAGGATGCACATACGCGATCTTCCACGACGCCGGGACTTGTTGCTTGGAATATGAACGCGTGAAAAGACGTGTAAGTACCGGACACAACTCTGGACCACACTGCTTCAGTACCACCGCGGGTATACCATCCGGCCCACTCGACTTATGAACGTCCAGGGATCGAAGCTCACGTCGGACATTCCGCTGTGTAAATTTTACTTCCGGCATGGAAGTTCCACACCACGGAATATCCGGCGGCAAAGCACCCCCGTCGCTCATGGTCGAGTTAGAGGCAAAGAGAAAACCCAAAAGGTCGGCTTTCTCCTTAGCGCTCTGGGCCAAATTACCGTCGGGTTTAAGTAAAGGTGGTAAACCTGACCGACAGAAATTTCCCTCGGCAGCTTTGGCAAGCGACCAGAATTCGCGACTCCCTGAAGGGTAGCCTGCTAGCCGTTCACCAATTCTGCCGACGAAATCGAACTTAGCCCTGACAATTGCTCTTTTGCTGGCTCTCGAGGCGGCATTTAATTTGCGTTTCACCTCAGAGATGTTTGGATCTGAATTTGCACGAGCCGTGGTCCAAGCCCTGTAAGCAGATTCTTTCAACATCAAAGTTTCTCTGCAGAGCCGATTGAACCACGGTCGCTTTTTTGCTCCTACAGGGATCCAACGGTTAGGAATGTAACATTCCATGCCCTCCAAGATCCCCGCAGCGACTGCTGCAGCGCAAGAATCCAGATCCTCTGAGGCAAAACAAAGCCGCCTCCATGGGTACGACGCGAAAAACTCTCGCAGTCCATCCCAGTCTGCTGCCTTATAGTGCCATACATGTCGCCACTCCTTGGGCCGAGGTGGTTCAGGCCTTGCGAGAGGCACATGCGCCCGAACGACACAGTGGTCCGACGATCCGAGTGGAGCATCCACTGAAACACTGTATCCGTCCGGACGCGTTGTCAGCAGGAGATCCAGCAATGCACTATGCTCGTTCTTCTTGTCTGGTATCCTTGTGTGGGATTTAACCAGTTGAGAGAACCCATAGGTCAGGGCAAATTCGTGAGCAGCTTTCCCCGCAAAGTCGGTGGTCCGGGAGCCCAACCAGTCAACATGATGTCCGTTGAAATCCCCCAGAATCACTATCTCCGCGGAGGGATACTGCTCAATCACCTTGTCAGTCGCTTGTTGCAGGTGGTCAAAAAGGCGAACTGTGTCCGTGTTACCACCGCTGTGAGACCTATACACGCACGCGTAGATCCGAGTGTGGCCCCCGTGATCCAAGCGTGCCCATAACGTAGACAGGTCCCTGTCTTCGAGGCTTGAAAGACGACGACAGCAGACATCATCCCGGACGTACATACATACCCCGGCTTTCTGCCTAAAGTGGTACTCAAGCTTGTAGCCAGGGTACATTAAGCAAGATGTATCGCCCGGACGTAAGATCTGCGTCTCCGTTAAGAAAAAAAGGGTCGGCTTCGCAGTTTCAAGATGGTGGTGGACTACGTTGATGTTCGTGCGAATACCTCTGATGTTGCAAAAGTCCACTTGAATTGTGGACGACGATGCCGCTGTGGAAACCTTTTTCTTTCTCTTTGATTTAGCCATAGTTCTTAAAAATATGGGGAATTAAGAAGGTGAAGGGGGCGCTTTTGTGCCGGTGGCGCAGGAGACTAGGCGAGGCTCGAACTCACCGAAGGCAGACAGAGGTAGTGCGGTAGATTGGCACGGCGTACGGAAGGGCCCCCGGTCCCCCCCCGATGCAGTAGCCGCGTCCACTCCGGTATCCTCCTCCGGCACGACCACAGCACCAGGGACTTTACACAGGCTGCTGGTTCAGCCTCCTGGGGCGGAGATTAAGTAATCCCCAGGTTCGGGTCCCGTACAGCCTGCGGGCGGTCAGCGGTCAACCGTTTCACCGGGTCTCCCTGATCGCCGTACCAATATTCCGCGCCTCGATCTGCCAATGGAGACAGATAAGCCTCTGGTCTCACCGTCACCGGCACAATGTCACCCCAATGAGCTCTGGATCCCTGCTAACCGACGGAGAACATAACCCGACCGGAGTCAGGTTACTATTACCGCGGTCTTCTGCAGGGCGGAGGTACTGCCCCAGGCGGGCTGCTCAACGAACGGAGTACCGTTAGGCCCTTCCTCCTAATGTGGGCTTTTTCGTTAATCCCTAAGATATTGGATCTTAGGGATCTGATTGAAGAAGCCACTACTGTACCCTCAGGGTGTAACGTTAACTCCATGAGAAGTAACGCATGTCCCCGAAACCCCGAGGGGTAGATGATGGAAATGAAAAGTTCTACATCAAAATTATGATATCTGTTGACGTGAAGAACGACTTCAAACTCGGCGAACATCGTGATACCATGTTGTCCCAAGTTAAATTGGAAACTCCAAAAATTTTAAATCAACTTATTCAACTTCACTTGGCAATGTTACAGATGAGCGTAAAATTTGCCATTGGATCCCAACAAGGATACTTATAACACACAAATTAATATTCCAGAAATAAATTTGAAAGATGGGAAGATACAAATATCAACATTTGTATGTTTAGTGACATAATTGTATAATTGTATACTTACCTAAATATTAGATTTATAATAGTTATTTCTCCAGCACAAATATTTATTTACCTATTTGACTTTCCATGCCTTTGACATTAAATATTATCTATTCATATTGATATTGAAATTCCAAGCCTTATTGATTATCCTGTTTTACTTTTTGACTAACCCTATAATTGTTTTTTCTTTAAATTTTTATTGTATACTAGTATTTTCTTTGATTTATTTATTGACTTCTGATTTAATGAAATGTTTTCCAATATTACTGAAACTATTAATTGTATTACCTATCTATGTTATTGATTTGCTTTCTTGTTTCGTATCTGTGGCTATACTTATTTTGTTATTGTCATTTATGTATTGTTATGTCCTTTATGATTAATGTAACTGACCTTAGAAGGCTGCAACTGAAAATCAGCGCTGCAATCACTTGCAGCATTTGCTGAGTTGTGGCCTTTAGCCACACGTACAACACTATGCCGAGACTAGCGATGCCTGCTTGTGCTATTTTGTAGTTCTTTTTAAAATTCTGTTTAAGTGTTGTGTGTGTGCTAATAAATGTGATTTTCTTTCTTTCTTTCTTTCTAATAATAATGACCAGTTCCTACTGAACTAATGCATTATATTTACCTAGTTATGTTTCTAATTTCATTTCAAAATAAAATTAAAATTTAATATCTATAACTAAACTAGAACACAAAACGAAACAAAAATGAACTAGATTACTTCAAAGAGAATAAAAGTTAATTTTTTATACGATGTTAGCAATTTTACTAATATCGTTTATTAATCAAATTAGAGAGACGAAACCCAATAGAGACAAGTCTACTCTATCTTATTAAAAGCCTGTCACTTGTAAAATATTTCCCTACTTTACTAATTTAAATGTCAACATCAACGACAAAAATTCAGCACAAAATTTCCAGGTATTATCAGAAAACTTCCAAGAGAAATAAATTATAAGAGACAACTTTAATTAACCAATTTCCCAACAAATCTCGTCATAAAACTTTTCCTTTTCCGTAAGGCTCCCAAAGTTTGTTATTAGCAATCAGTTAAAGCAAATTAATTTAATCATCTTTTGAATTATTATCATTGGGTAATATTACTTACTTATTTTAGTCATTCCAATTTTCAGGGCAACATAACAATCCATTAACGCTTTGATAAAAGTGCATAAACTTAAGAGGGTTTATCACCCAGCGCGGACAAAATTGAAAAAGTATCAAGTGGCGTTGAGCACACTCAAAGTATTCGAATATTACGATAATACCTGACTGGGAACGCGGGAAATAAAGTGATACCTCCTCTCTCTGGAAGGCCTCGGCCGGTACTAATTTCTCGCGGCCCGTGCATCGAGTTTGAGGACTCTTTTTATTACGTTATTATAGATATGTTTAAAGAGGTTTCTAGAATATTACTGATGTATTCAATTGGTGATATCATGATCAGTCTGTAAATGTAAAAAGATCACCATTTTGTAAACTAGAAGTGTACCAAAAATCGTGATGAAGTTCATCAAAGTACGACGTTTTTTGGAAACTTTATTTGTCATGTTTTGGTGATAAGAAACATATTTCGGTATAATTTTCTTAGGCGGCTTTAAAGAAGACAATACGAAGATACTTATAGCAGCTTTAATTTCTGTGTACATCAATTAATTTTATACCACCCGATTGGCAAAGATGCCTTGTTTCGTAGAATTTCTTCAAACGAGGTGTGTAAACACTGTTTTTAATAAAAACCTAGTTATGCCACGTTTATTTTGATTAGAACAATTTTTAGACAAGGAAATATATTACTCTTACACATTAATCATACTTACTAAACATTTGTAGTTTCTTTAGAAACAAACGTTTCAAACGCGTGAAATCATGTATTTGTGCGTTAACCCTCTTAAAGAACTTTATAAAATCACTAGTTATGTTACTACAATTCCACGTATTATTTTATCTAAATTGATAATTTATCATTGAACCTAATAAATGATTATGAAATTGGTAAGGGAGTATCGAAATATTGTTCGTATAATTGCCGACCTAAATGGAGGATTTCCGCACGTCTGTCCTCACCGGGTTGCCGGCCGGCACTGCAAGATTTTCTTTCAAACAACACATCATGATTTTCAAAAACAACCCCTGGCAGAAGTCGGTCGGGAGTGAAAAACCTTCACATACTGACACGAGGGTGAAATATAATAGGAGTTCGTTAGCATATATCCGCTTCGATGAACAACACAGCATCGGCTGACTTGAGAAAATATTTGTGTTGCAGAATAATTTGCACCCCTCATTTCATTGTTTTGTGACTGACGAGTCTTTTCACTGCGGAACCATAGAAAGTTGGTTATTTTTACTCCTGAGTTTCCCCCAGATTCTTCCAGCCTAGCGTGAAGAGGTATTTCTATAATTGATAGTAGTGATTCCTAGTACCACGAAAAATCTCTGCTGTAATAAAGTGAAAAAGTCTCATTTAAATCAAAATTATTTTTACAAAACTAATACTCAATAGGCACTACGAAATATACCTAAGTATGGATCCCCTTTGCGACATTTTTTAGCATTTATTTAATGTTTGTTACTTGATCACGAGAAGACAATAAGAAGACAAATGTGTAGACATTTTAAAGATTCTTTTTGTATTTCGAAGAAAATCACAAATAGGTTAATGATTTTTTTTCGTCTCAATGATGTAGTTAAAGAGTTACTATTATTAGATCATGTGGTGGCGTAGCGGTATGCGACTGCCTTTGCGAAAGTCACTAGTTTGAATTTTCGGAAAATCGTTCTGTGATCCAAGTCCAAAATTCAACAATGAAGTGATTTCTAAATGTTTGTTTCGGATTATGAATGTATTTTATGTATTTATTAGAAATATATTATAATTAAAATTATTCTGCACAAGTTTATACTTCGCCTAGAGGGAGCTGAGAACGAATGTCTCAATCACAAAAATTAAGTAAGTTCTAAAAGTAAAATTTCAACTCTCATTCTACACGGATAAATAAAATTGACTAGCTTGAGCTTTTTGATATCGAAAAATTAAATAATATACGTCATTGTGATAAACGAAGGCTAGGACAATATCATTGTCGCAGTAACTTATCCGACTCGCCAGAGGCTGGGCAGGACAGCGTGGTGTAGTTTCGAACTTCACCAGTCCTTGAAATGATGTGCTTAATAAAGTACTACACCACAAAAAAACCAGTGTCGTATGATAATAAACTTAATTATTAAGAATACAAAAAACCCGACTGCAAAGTAAAAATACAACTGAAACGCATAACAAGCTCTACATTTCTTTTGTAATTTTCTTTAGCTACTTACTGTTTTACTTTGTCGGCAACATTTGCCAGCAGGAACAAGCTATGTCAAGCGAGTGGTGGTTTACAAAACAGCTAAATGTTTTCATAGCTTGTTCCTGCCTGCAAATATTGCGGACAAAGAAAACAGTAAGTTTATAGTAATTAAGTTTATTTAAAACTTTTTAGTTATCTTAGAAGTGGAGTTATTAATTTTGTGTAGTGAAGGGACTTCACCGAAATTTAACCTTAATTATTATATTTTTGGTCATATTTCTGGTTCTACTTAACCAATTGCAATCAAACAAATGTAAGATTTTAAGTCTGACTAACTAAGACCTTATAAACAAATAAAACCGCATCGAAATAGGTTCAGTAGTTTTTGCGTCCATAGCAGTAAAATAATTGTAGCGCAAAATTTCGCCATTTTGATACTTTAGGAATTTTATTATACCGGGTGTCACTCACACAATCACGACGAGGCAAATGACACCTTGCGTGTCAAATTCCGTAAAGCCGTTCAGGTTATCTTTAGTATGTGGACACACATGACATTTACTAAACTAACAACAAACTTATTACTCAAAATGGAAATTGCAATTTCAAAACACGTAAATTTATTTTAAACTTAAAAGTGTATTCAAATCACGGTGTAGGTGGGACCACAGCTAAGTAAATTGTGTACGTGCTTGGCCCACTGCCGAATAGGTCAACCGCAAAGGATGCATACCACAACATATAACCTAGGCATAAATACGTAATACTGTTACGCGCCAAATTCGTGCCTGTTTTGTATTCTAGTGCTGTGGCTTAGGTGCTATTTTCACTTATGGGATAACCGCACTCTAAGCGGTATTCACTTAGCGTGAGTGCAGTACTCATCATTGCTTGTACAGACTCATTACTCAGGTTCAGTGTCAATACGTACTACCTTATTACAGCAGATACTGTCGGTAGGTAGTAATGATATGATAATGTATTCCAATAATATCATTGATATAGTGTGTGCTGAATTTCGTCATTTCTTTATTCCAATCATATTATCATACCTACTAATAACGCTAAATATAACTTAGCAGATAGGCCAAAACTCAGTTACAACGCCATCCGTCTGTCTGCAAATAACACCAAGTCACCAATATTTGTAGTTCAATTTGGCTTGAATCCTTAAAATCTTTGAGAGTACCTTTGCACAGACACAACAGTTGTCATAGGTCCCACGTAATGAGTGGTGAGTCTCTTGCCGTGTCAACACAGTATGGAGGATGAAGGCGGGATGTAGTTACTTAAAATTTCAAGTCAATACACACTGAAAAATCTATAAGACTTCGCTTACCTTTACCTAACTTTTTATAACGACTTTACTTGTGACTCTATGACTTAACCTACCAAAGCACGGAATCTCTACTATTTTACCAAGGGTAGGTACCTATCTTAAAATTGACCTTAGCGTAAGCTGCATAACAGAGTGATCGTTCACATAACACTGAGCAAGTGGGGCTACAAGCGCATCCAACTGAAAAAAACCTCTTTTATCAGTAACCAATGACATAGATAGCAGTCGTTGCCTAAAGGCTTCATAATGAGAGCTTTTAGCGCCCTCTAGGGCAAAATTCTAAATATTGTTGCTTCATTACTTTAGAGGATATGTGGTTTTTGGTTATTATCGTAAGTGTAGGTAGCCGTGGTGATCGACACGTATGTTACACGAGATTGCTGTTATAACATTATTACAAGGATCTACTTTTATGTTACCCGAGGCTTTGTGGTAAATAGGTATTGATTTTGCCTTAGAGGCTTTGTGGGTTGTGTAGTCCCATATCTGTACACAGACATATTACATTGCTCTTTGCGTATTTGAAACTACAAGATTATTACCACAAAATTAAACTTTAAAGTAGTCCAGGGCATATTCAAAAATAACACTGGGTCGTCACGTTTGAGGTCGTACAAGTGATTTTCATTTCTTTACTCATCAGACCTTTTTGTGCGTTACAGGTGAATATGTGGCACAGTAAAATATATTCCATTTGCACCAGAGCTCACTTTACCGCCCAAAAGGGAGGACTTATTCTGATATACTTAATACCTAGGATCTATATAAAAAAAAAAGAATATCAGTATCCTAAACATAGCTGAGAATGTAAAATTTTGTCCGCACATGACAATACATATATTTAACATTCTCATATTTATTTTGTAAAGTGACCATAAGTATGACATATATTATATTATATAATCTGTGGTATGAATTCAGTAGGTAGTACATAACCCGGGGCTTTGGTGTTTTGATTTTCTTAATAAGAAGTAATAACTGATTTTATGTCCAGTACCTTATAGAGGTTCAAAGGTGAGTGATTTCATGGTACCTTTACAAAGAGGCGATAAACTGACAATGTAACAGGTAGTTTATCAGTTAGCTTTTTCAGATTAATTCTCAACATCTGAAAAGTATCACATTAACATTTATTAAATATTAAAGTAAAAGTAGATACTCAACATTCATTATTGCCTGTCCATTTCAACACGGCAATAGGCTCACCTCCTATTACGTGGGACATAAAACTATAAGGCGAAATGTGGGCGTATACTATGTCTCTGCCTACCCCTTCGGGGATAAAAGCGTGACTATATGTAGGTATGTATGTAAGTAGATACCTACTCAAAATTCAATTTAAGATGGCTAAGTAAAGTGCTTTTTACCGTTGAGAGTAGCGAAAAATTCTAAATCTATGGTATTTGCAAAGAGCCTTTTTTTTTAAAGTGAGGTAAAATCCTCATGGATGCTATGCCGGACTCCTACCGACTAAAAAACCTCACGTAACGCCCAACAGCCTATGGTTGGGAGCACCGGGTAAGCCCTCGGAAGGATGTCCCAGGACTCCCAACAGACACACGGCCGCCACTGCGGCCTCGCCTAGGGGGTGGTTCGGGCGTTATCCCGCGTCTTTGGGGGGTTTCGGGTGTGATCCCGCTCACGTCACGCTGCCGTCATGGGTCTGCTTCTGTAAGGATGAGAGGGATTCTGATGGAGGCTGATAGTCCTCGGCGAAGACACGTCGGCGGCGCCCAAGCCACCGACTGCGAAACTCGGGTGGGAGAGTTCTCTCCCGTTCCCGCCCCTCCGCGTCTTTCACGAGCATGACCTGCTCGCAGAAAGAGGCGGCGCAGTCCCGCTTACTCCTGCTGGAGATCATGGCTCGCACCATGGTCTCGAGCGAGAGAGCTTTGCAAAGGACCTATTCGATAATCTGAACACTTCTTAAAAATCTATTTCCAGAGAGCTTAATAAGTGCGCCAATTTCTTGGCGGTGAACTTGGGCCTTCAGTTCGCCAATATAGGTATACGAATGACTGAATTCCTATTGCTGCATTTGAAGAGCAAGTTAATCTACCCTAGTGAAAAATTTTAACGAGTGGTGTAACCTCAATCTGGCCTATTTTCCCACTAATTAGGCCGAGGGAAAAGGAAGTAAACCGAACTTGCATCGTGTTAAATCGGAGTGCAATCTATTGCAGAGCGAAAATACCTACGTCTTTTGCAGTAAAACAGACTTTATTGTAAAGAGTTAAGGCTTAATTTTAATTACTTTCAATTTTGAAATTTAAAATTTGACACTTTTGAAGTCGTGGTTTGCACTTAGGGTTTGCACGATACAAGATGATCATAAAGTGGATTTAAGCTGAAAACGTCGAAAGAGTTTTGGTAACACGATTATGATAGACCTAGACTTAACACTAAGATTTAAAACAATATACCACTGTACAACCATATTGTGAAAGCCAAAACATCATTATTCAAATATAACAATGTGAAAGTTGCTAAACGTTCTCATGATCTTCGAAGTTTGTAGCTTATCTCAAACTTGACGATGAATATCTCAAAAGTTATCGTCCTAACTTTATCACGTCACCAGTACCTAGAGTAAGGAATCTTGTAATAAGCTTGGTTTAGGAATGTTCGTATTTCGTGGAATCGCCAGTTGAATTGTTTTGTAGCTGCCTTGGTATTGCTGGCATTGCATAGGTACCCATCTGCTTATACTCGTAGTCGATAGATGAACATCTACGCTATTTGATTCTTGGTTTCCCGACACCACAAGACTAATAATCCTACACATCCAATATACATGCCTTTTAACTACAGACTATACTACCACGTTTAACCAGTTGCTGTGTTGAAATAGACAGGCGCATGTTGAGACTAAATGATGTTGAATTTTTACAAGCCACCCATAGAGTCTTCAACTTGACTTAACAGCTAAGTCATTTCTAGCAATCGAGACTGCAGCTTATTGTGCCTTCCGAGGCAATGATGAGGCACACAATGCAAAAAAATGTACAATTTTAGGTTAAGCAATTAATGTGTCGTACATGTCTGTATTAAATAAAGGTTTCTTTCTTTCTTTCTTTCACGAAAACTCTCGTGAATGGAATTGTCACGAACGGTTACCTTTCACTGGATGAACCATATAATAAGATGCTTAACGTTGTCATCTTTTACAGATCACGAGCTAGCGAGACTAGAAGAGCTACTCACACAGGACACGTTTCCACTGATGCAAAACCGGGTGGAGTGGAGCAAAGTGAGTGGGCCAAACACAACGCTCGAAATTTTCACTCCAAGCACTTTCGAGCATTGTGGTCTACTCACAGTCCGTTCCTCACTCGCACCCTAATCCTGGTTGTATTCAAAAGCCCTCACCTCTTAGCCTGGGATCAGCTTCCCGGTTTCTACTGCCGTCTGACCTTCCAACCCCGGAGAGACCACACACCAGAGCATCCTTATGGTTAGAAGATAGGGTGAGGTAGACTTGCTTCTTTATAATGTGGTTGTACCACAGTACTGTACTCCTACTCCTGACCTAAAATAATGTACTTACCATTAAAATAATAATTGCACTAATGCGAATGTAACGAATATTTCATACCTATTTGAATAACGAATCACTAAATTGAATTATTCCATTTCAAGAGCCAATACTCATATTTGCATTAATTTATTTAAATTCAACATAATGTTCTGTGTACAAGAAACTAAATTATGTTCATTATTATGCAGAAATACCTCGTTCAATAAAAGAAAACATACAAATAAATAATATTACCAGTATTTAGGGCAGGACTTGCCTTTTATGTTTTGAGGTCATTACAGAATTAAACAAACTACAAGTTATATTGTAGGCTAGGGTTGCCAGACGGCCGGGAAATCCGGGATTGTCCCGGAATTACGTGTCTTGTCCAGTGTCCAGGAATCACACTTTATAGTCCCGGATTTCGAATGCCTACCACGCTTCACTTTCGAGTCATTCAGTCGCTTAATAAAATAAACTTTGGTAGAAAATCAACATCAGATTACAATATCATTACATAGTATAAAACAAAGTCGCTTTTTCTGTCCCTATGTCCCGTTGTATGCTTAAATCTTTAAAACTACGCAACGGATTTTGATGCGGTTTTTTTTAATAGATAGAGTGATTCAAGAGGAAGGTTTATATGTATAACTAGCTGAGCCCGCAACTTCGTTTACGTCACATAAGGTGTATGAAGGGAAAGGTATTTCTTCATCAGAGTCATCAAGCAGCGTCTGAAACTGCCCTGTTTGCTTAATCATAAAAGAGCTTAATGATTAAGACTATTTTTAAACAATTCAGTCTGCGCCGAAGGCGTGGACTGAATTGTTTATGATCTCTTTTATGATTAAGCCAACACGCCAGTTTAGGTTCACTCACATTCAAAGAAACCCCTACAATTAATATTTTCAAAATATCTGATTCTTAAAAGTGTTATAACTCTTTTATTTCTCAACCGATTTACATAAAACAAACGCTAAATGTTAACTGGAGCAAACCTCAACACAATAAAAAGAACCGCATTGCAATCGGTTGAGCGGTTACTGAGATTAGCGTGCACAACCGTACAGACAAACAGATATACAGACATACAGACAAACAGACAAAAATTCTAAAAATCATTGTTTTGGGTTCTATTGCGTTCATAAAGCCCCCCTATAATATTTTTTCTTATTTATCTTCCATGTACAGACAGCGACCTGTTACGATTTTATTATATGTATTGATAACATCCATTAAATAGTGGAGTAATACTGTATACCCGTGCGAAGCCGGAGCGGGCCGCTAGTTAAACATAAAAATCACTTTAAATTATTAAGCAAAAGAGAAGTACCTAGGTACTGATAATATACACTATATACATACAAGTTATAATACAGGGGAACAAAATTTCATTTAAAAAAAAAAGGGCAATGTCAAGTAAGAATTATGCATCAAAAAACTCTTCCACATCACTGTCAACCACTACCGTGCCCAAAATGCTGGCGGCGTTGCCACGTTGTATGGCAATGGAGAGCCTCTGGCCTAAGTATACACCAGCATTCTGGTCACGAGAACCGTCGACCAAAAGTTTACATAAAGCTCTGTAAATGAGCTTTGCACTAGGACCCCACGGTCCAAGAGTCTCGACCCCAAACGGCTCAAACAAATAACTACCAGCAAGATTTGTGTACTTGCGCCGTTTGAGGGCCTCAGCGGACGCGGCAGCAGCTCCAGCGCTGCTAGCGGTGCCTGGAACATGAGAAGGCGCAAGGGTGTCCACACATGTGGCATCCCACACAAGCGGCTTTCCCATCTTCCAAGGCACCAATGACATCCCGTCGGGCCTCTTTCCATCGTCGCGAGCCAAGCCCTTGGGTTCAAGGACTGCTGGCACGCCGGCAGCAGAAAGGGCACGACGGATGATGTCATTTATACTAGCATGGCGCGGAAACCGACCAGCACTCTTATAACAAGACAGACCGTGGTGACCTAGGCGGTCGACAGTTTCACCGCAGTGACAGCGATGTGGAACGATGCAGGAAGTACATATGTACTTATGTTTTGTTTTAAAAATGGTTTTTATGTTTAATATTGTAATCTGATGTTGATTTTCTACCAAAGTTTTTAAACGACTGAATGAGCGAGCAAACGATCTCAATTTTTGTTTCAAGTTTTATTTTTATGTGTGATGATAAGTTGTTTTCATACCAAATGTAAAGTAACTTAAGTATTTTTTTTTTCCAAAGTTTTATTTAATGAATAAGTAAAAGCGAGGTGGGGTGCCAATAATGTGTTTTAAGTTTTGTAAAATATTAAAGTGGTTTACAAAAATAATTTCCTTTTTGTATATTTTCCTACCGACCTAATGCGTAACCCTCGAATTGTCCCGGAAATGAAATGCCTGTATCTGGCAACCCTATTGTAGGCACCTACGAATTTTTTGCCAGCTATAACTATTCCTGAGGAAAAAGGGTACGAAAAATCTCTCAGCAATGGGTGTAGTCGTGGGCATTAGCTAGTATAATATCATACCTTTTAAGTGGACATATATGCCTGTGGTAGGTGACTCCACTTCTCAAAGGAACCGTCTGTATATACATATAGGATTTACAAACAAGATTCTGAATTTTCTTTTGAACTGATACTTTCTTTTGAAGAAAATTGAAGTAGGAAACATGAATGAAAAGATTAAAGTAAGACAATGACGGTCCCATTCCTGTCCCGCGGTGTCCCGGTTTATTTTTCAGAAGTGTGCACGCCGTGGAGAATTGAGACAATCACTTTTTATAGCGAGACGTTTCATCAAGATTAGATATTTTCTTTTCAAGACGCTCTCGATATGCCGTCGCTATGGATGCTATCAATTCTTGGAATGAAAAACCACGACATCGTTGACGGAATTGCTCTTCATTATTGTAAGTGCTACAATGACTATTTATGTGACACTACTAGGTATAATGTGATCATTTCTTTTCTTTCATAGTGTATTTATGCCACTAAATTGTGAATATTTATTTTTATTTATTTATTTTATTTGTTATTTCAAATACTAAAATTTATTTTTTAGATATAGTTATAGCACACAATCGCGACTTCAGTTTTAAATATTTAGTGGAGGAATGGATAAGTTAACCGTGGAACACCGAGGCGGACTAACGTGACATAGCATAGTCCAGATCTCTTCTTGATATCGTCCAGCCAATCATGACTGTGTTTGTCTAATAATAAATTATTTTTTATACAACTAAGGCGGCAGGCAAGCAGAAGGCCCACCTGATGGGAAGTGTTCAGCGTAGCCTATGAATGTTTGCAACACCAGACTAAAGTACTACGCTCTTATGCCATATTATGACTATTTATAGATTTCGAATTCAACCCCATTCATATCTATTAGCACGGACATTAAAAGTTAAAAGGGTAGTAGATTCATACAGAGCCAGGCGGTGGCGACAAACAATGAAAACTTTAGACAAGTTTGAATATATTGGGGGTGTGATTTTGTCAACAAGGAAATGGCGAGCCGAACCGTCGCCTCCTGATATTTATGACCGCTGTACAAAAAGGTGATGCATGCTTTTATTTGCAGTTTCGGACAAAGAGAAAACAAAATTAAATTTTGTTGTATATATGTTTGTGTATATATTTTTCTGTATTATATTTCGGGTCTTATTTGCGACGTACTATGGTATTTAGTAAAATGTCTATCTTTTACTTTCATGTATCGATCTGATAACACTAAACCGGTTTAACTTCATCTTACTCTTAAAGGCTATTTGCCTAATTTTGACCTTTCATGTAGTAAGTTGTCTTATATAAAGTAACAATCGTAAAAAACACTGCCAGTACAGCAGTCCATGGTAATTATTAACTTATTTACCTCCTTCAACATATTCCTAGGAAGCCTTTAACCAGAAGCCTTGAGATCGTTCTCACCAGACTGCCCCTCTCTAACACGTTTATTGTGAAAATGAAAGTTCAATCCGATTGACGTTGTCATTTTTGTTTTATTTCAAACTTTGAACAGATGATCTACGTGACCTAGTGACGTAGTTTAATGCGACAGAGTCACAGCTACAGACAAAGTCTCGCCATAAGCTCCTCTGAACTCTATTTTTATAAAGAGGGGCTAAGATGTACCACCAGACTTTAGTTCATGCAGCAATCAATCTCTCTTAAAGCTCTCACGTAGACGTAGACGGTGGAAACTGCTTATTACCTTATTTAAACACTAGCTGATGCGCGCGGCTTCGCCCGCGTGAATTTTGGATCCCGTTCCCGCTTCCCATGGGAACATTTTCCCGGGATAAAAAGTAGCCTATGTGTTATTCCGCACTTTATTCTACCCCGGTACTAAATTTCAGCCAGATCCATTCAGCCGTTAGAGCGTGATTGAGTAACAAACATCCAAACATCTAAACATCCAAACATCTTCACAAACTTTCACATTTATAATATTAGTAGGATACTCGTAACACCTATAAAATACTCGTATATTATTCAGTAATACAACTCAGTTGAAACTAGCAGATTAATTGACCATCAATAAGCCAAGCGGTACAAGTTTTCATTCCACAATGGATGCAACGTTGGAGAACAATTCCACGCTCCAATGCACATTGATAAACTTTGTGACTCGGTCCAATTCCGAATGTGGTCTACTGGACATCAGAGGCTCACTTTGCAACATAACGTTATTTTAGCATAAATATTATTGTTGCAACTACCAATTGTGTATAGTAGAGAATCTTGATTTTCACACAAACGTGTTGTCTATGAAATTTTTTTCATTTTCAGGATAAAGGTAGCCTGTGACGCCCTCAAGACTTCGGTATCAGAACTATTCATATAATAATCATGCCAATCTATTGCTTGGTTCTGATGTGAAAAAAGTGTTAACTATTCAATCACATATCACCAATATCGACACATATAAAGACTGGTTGGTGCGACAAAAGTAAAATCAGCCTATGCCGGGCACAGATGCCACTCACACACGGTGGAGAGAATCTTCGCCAGAACTGAAAGTTTCCGTTCTCCTGTCGAACTATAAAAACATGAAACGACCTTGCCGCACACGTGTTTCCCTCATCTTATAATCCCGGGTTCTTCAAGAGGAGCGTGAAGAGGCTCATCACAAGGCCACCAACTAGAGGACCACTATCAGAAGTGGCTCCCAATCGCTAGATGCGCCACGGCTTTCCATCAGGCTGGTGGTGAGGTCAATTTAGGACGAACTAAATATATAAAAAAATCACGTTCCACAGCCAGGCGAAGGTCCTATGTCATTTTGAGAGGATTATAGGCCTGACTGCACCGCACTGACCACTCAATTTGGTACAGTGTTTTGTGCCGAGATTTCTGTATTTTTGCCATACCTGCAGGTCTGCAGGTGCACCACTTGCGGGCGGGGCTAGGTTGAGCCGAATATTAGGGTAGGGTCTTATTGCATGCTATAAATATAGGATTACTAGCTGATGCCCGCAGCTTCGCTCGCGCAAAATTTGTTCCCGTTCCCGCTTCCCGTGGGAACTTATTCCCGGAATAAAAATTAGCCTATGTGTTATTCCAGACTTTAATGTATCTGTGTACCAAATTTCAGCCACATCCCTTCAGCCGTTTGAGCGTGAAAGAGTAACAAACATCCACACTCAAACTTTCGCATTTGCATAGCCATGTAGGCTTTCACTGACCTGTGCGATTATTATTACAGGTCAGTGGCTTTTCACAAAAAAAAAACTATTATCTCTCAAGTTGGATCAAACTGCACACGGTGTGCAAATTTGGTTAAAATCGGTTAAGTATTTTAGGAGTCCATCGCGGACAAACATAGTGAAAGGAGATTTATATATATAAAGATATGCCGCCATTTACGAGTCGCGCGCAATAAAGTGTGCGCAGTTGCAATCAGTCTCAAGGTACGGAAACCAACCTACAGCTGCACTGAGGTTCAGTATTAAGAGTAAATACACCGTCCTATAGTAGATCTAGGGCACAGCCTGTTTAGGGACGGTCCGTTTGCGCCGTAGACTATTCTGTGGACCAACTGTGAACTAATGATTTTAGTATTTGCACACGTGTGCCATAGTTATTGTTCTGTTTTAAACAGAGGTAGGTACCAAACCGATATTCCGTGATAATTACCTACCTACTAATATTAGATTCAGTTCTAGAGAGATAATACGTAATACCTACCTAATTCCATAGTTTTGCTTGGCACCGGTTAATCAAAATAATTATAGTATGCTCATCAAAATAAATGCCCCGTGTGGCGACGGGGTACCGTGTTGCGACGGGTAAGAGGACAAAATGTCGCCACCCCAATACATCTCGAGGGTGTCGTAAGAGGCGACTAAGGGAATACGGTCGCAAAAAGACCCAGTACGTAGAGTAGGAAAACATGAAGTGAAACCCGGTTGTCAGTAAATTGACAATCGTTAAGCCAAGTTGAAGGCTTTATGGGCGGCTTGTAAATTTTCAAAAGCGGGTCGCAGCGATCTGCGTCGGTCCAATTCAACACGGCTGTAGGCTTATCACCCATTACGGGGGACATCCCTACTAATATTATAAATGCGAAAGTAACTCTGTCTGTCTGTTACGCTTTCACGTCTAAACGGCTGGAGCGATTGAGATGAAATTTGGTATAGGGATAGTTCGAGGCCCTGGCAAGGACATAGGCTACTTTTTAACCGACTGCGCAAAAGGAGGGTTATGATTTTCGCGATAACGACTTCTACGTGGTCGAAGCCGCGGGCAACAGCTAGTAAAACTATAAGGTGAAATGTCGGCGTATACTATGCCTCTGCCTACCCCTTCGGGTATTAAGACGTGACTATATGTCTGTATGTACTATTACATACTTTGTGCTATGAAAATTTTATTTTTCAGGTTTTTTTACTATTGAATGTTTTGGCTCTCTAATGACTAATTTTTAGGGTTTCGTAGCCAAATGGCAAAAACGGAACCCTTATAGATTCGTCATGTCTGTCTGTCTGTCTGTCTGTCTGTCTGTCTGTCTGTCTGTCTGTCCGTCCGTGTGTCACAGCCACTTTTCTCCGAAACTATAAGGCCTATGATATTGAAACTTGGTAACTAGATGTATTCTGTGAACCGCATTAAGATTCTTATGTAAAACTAGTAAAAAAGCAGTAAATTTTGGAGGTCCCCATACTCAGAACTGAAACTCAAATTATTTTTTTTCATCAAAACAATACGTGTAGGGTATCTATAGATAGGTCTTCAAAAATGCTATTGAGGTTTCTAACATCATTTTTTCTAAAGTGAATAGTTTGCGGAAGAGACACTTCCAAAGTGGAAAAATGAGTGTCCCCCCCCCTCTAACTTCTAAACTAAGAGAATGATAAATCTAAAAAAATTATATGATGTACATTGCCATAAAAACTACCAACGAAAATTGGTTTGGACGAGATAGAGCTGGTAGTTTTTTTTATAATACGTCATAAACCGCAATTTTTGGTTAGAAAAATCACTTCCACTGCGAACGTGTTAAAACATCAATCAAAGTTACAAGGAACTGTAAGAACTTTTATATTATGTTACTTGCTGCTACGAAACCCTTCATGGGCGAGTCCAACTCGCACTTGGCCGGTTTATTTTTTTTAATCTGTTCAGTCGGTTTCTAGTTTGGCGATTCTACAGAAACACATCTTTGTTCCCTAGAATAGATTACTTAGATCATAAAAAATTGATATTGTCAGATTAGGTTAAACCCCTAGGAAAATCTCTGATAAGCATAATATTACCTGCATAAGCGCTTAAAGTGCACTTAAGCGTTGCATACAAAATGCAGTAAGTACATGGTTCCTACAGTTATTAGTCGTTCAGATTAAGTTATGATGCAATCTGTGTGCCTCTTTAGCTAATATTATTATGGTTTAAATTTTACTTTACTCCAGAACACAGCAATATAATGAAGTTTAAAGAGTACAGTTCAAACAAAAACCTGTCTAGTAGTTACTGCTCGTTCGCTCTAAGTTTGCCGCTCGGCTCCATACTAAAGTCGAATTTTTAATTAGACGAAGTAAATTGACAGCAACTAATGTCACGTCTTCATAATTTTACTTTACTCTAGAACACAGCAATATAATGAAGTTTAAAGAGTACAGTTCAAACAAAAACCTGTCTCGTAGTTGCTGCTCGTTCGCTCTAAGTTTGCCGCTCGGCTCCATACTAAAGTCGAATTTTTAATTAGACGAAGTAAATTGACAGCAACTAATGTCACTTCTTCATACAATGTTGCGTATTTTCTATGACGAAGTGACATTAGCTACTGTCAATTTACTTCGTCTAGTTAAAAATTCGGGTATACGCCTCTACGCCAGCGGCAAACTTAGAGCCAACGGGTGTATGTATGCGGTTGATTGATAGCACTTTGGTGGTAATTGCTGCACATATTGAAGAAAACCCAACACTAGGCGAGACTATAACGTACGATACTGAGACTGCTCTCAAAATCATACATACATAATGGTCACACCTTTATTCACGAAGGGGTAGGCATAGGCATACTAGATGCCCACATTTCACCGTTTTAGAATTTAGCCTACGTAATAGGTGATGGGCTGTACTGCCATGCAGCATTGGACAGGCGCAGGTTGTAAAATATTTCAAACCGCCCAGCCCATAAGGCCTTCAACTTGTCTTAACGACTGCCATTTCACTGGCAACCGGGACCAACAGGGCTTAACGTGCCTTCCGAAGCACGGAAGCGCTCTTAAATAAATGTCACAAAGTAGTCACGTGGTGGTCACCCATCCTAGGACCGGCCATAGTGAAAGGTTCTTACTATTGAACTGCCTCTATGGCGTAGTCGGTAGTGATACCGCCTGCGGCGCTGGAGGTCCTGGGTTCGATTCCTGGGTCGGTCCAAATATTTGTGTGATCCACAAATGTTTGTTTCGGAGTTTGGGTGTTTCTTAAGTATAATATAGAAATTTATAAGTATGTAAATCAGTCGTCTAGATCCCATAGCACAAGCTTATATTAGCTTAATTTGGGCTGTGTGTTAATGTCCATAAATATTTAGTTATTTATTTATTTACTGTGATAATTTACAGAACACTAAGTCGGTTTAAAAACATACATGCGTAGTTTACTAGTATCTGTAAATACAAGGTAATTCAGCTGCTATCAAACCAGGCAGTAAATTTATTATCTAGCGACCATGTCAATTTGACCCAATGATTAAAGATTTGTTTCCTTTTGTTCTACTTAAAAAAATACAATTTAATACCAGAGGCAAACAAGTGTTATTAAAAAACCAGCAGTTGCCCGCGACTTCGTACGCGTGAAAATTATGTTATAATGCCAATTTAATTACTCTCTGCTTAGCCCCTAGGATATAATATAGAGCCTATTTGAAGACACTACCCCTAGTTCGAATCAAAAAGTTCTCAATATAGTTTGAATCAAATCTATTGAGTACTTTTCGAGATCCTTCCGGACAAAGCAAACAGACAAAAGCACAAAAAAATTATAACTATTTTTCGGCTTCGGTATCTTATGTTGAACACCCAGCGAGTTCTTTTTTTATTTCTAATGTACAGTTTTGACTTTTCTATCATCTATTATATAAAAATAAGTAGGGGTTTCCTTCCTGACGCTATAACTCCAGAACGCACGAACCGATTTCCACGGTTTTGCATTCGTTGGAAAGGTCTCGGGCTCCGTGAGGTTTATAGCAAAGAAAATTCAAGAAAAATTTCAACAGAAAAGCGGGAGAATCATTTTTCACATACAGCGCCATCGCGGGCGAAGCTGCGGGCATCAGCTAGTCTATTATATAAAAATAAGTCGGGTTTTCCTTCCTGACGCTATAACTTTAGAACGCACGAACCGATTTCCACGGTTTTGCATTCGTTGGAAAGGTCTCGGGCTCCGTGAGGTTTATAGCAAAGAAAATTCAGCAAAATTTCACATACAGCGCCATCGCGGGCGAAGCTGCGGGCATCAGCTAGTTTTATTATATGTATAGATTGCACTATTCTACTCCAAAAAAATTAATAAGTACTAGTAATATAGTCTTTACACAAAAGCGACCTGTGTGTCATAATGCCGCCAATTGTAAAATGGGATACCCCTTGCATTCTAGGTATATCAATAAAGAAAAACTCACAAGTAAGTAAGTAGATATCTTGAACTTTTATATTCAACCTTACTGTATAACTTGCGTAGTAATATTGTATCCAGAACAAAATTTAAAGCGCAATTACCAACCAAAGAGGTGTACACGTCTATAATTTCATGCAAACGACAAATATCTGCGGTGGTAATTACTGGATCTTTTGCATTTTGTGTGCAACGCTTTAAGCGCTTAGGCACGAAGTCGTAATGCATGGAAATTCGAACATTAAAGTAGATAGGTGTATGTACTCTACATTGATCTATATAACTGACAAGCTGTGAGCCACGACTTTGCCCTTTTGAAACCTCTGTTGTACCAACTGCTTGTAGTTTATTAATTTTACGGTAACGGTAATGCCTGTCTGATTGTTTGACTAAATTTATGACTATCGTTTCAATATCTTGTATACCACAGTTCGATATCTTCCTCCATAAATGGGCTATGAAACGTTAAAATCTTCATAGCACATTTATAGAGGAAGTTACAGACATACCTACGAAGAGGTAGGCAGAGGCATAGTATACGCCCTCATTTCAACTTATAGTTTTATGTGTCACGTAATAGGTGGTGATGAGCCTATTGATTTTTATTTATTAGATAATACTTAGAGCTTAGGAAATTATATTAACTATTTTTTTCCCGCGAACCATTTTCTCTCTCGGGAAAACCGCAACACATGAGCAGAACTATAGGCATTACTTGTAATTTTATAAACTGTACAACGCGATATCGCAAAACCAATTAAATTCAACTCCCGACACTAATTCCACAATCAGATCATCAAACTAATTTGTATCAACGATAATTAATTGTATTATTCTACGCTCAAACAATCTAAAGGTGCGTATACACTTGATTGAACGCATGTGAAAAGGCATCTTCACATGCGTTCAATCAAGTGTATATTTAAACTTCCGATTCGACAATTGTGACTCTATATTGAGTGTCAAATAAATGAGATTTTGCAATTTATTCCAAGTTCAATCCATTATGTATAGGCGGAAATTCACTATAGGATGTTATTAATGAATCTGATAAAGCTTAGTAAAAATGGAACCCTGTTGCTAAGACTCTTCTGTCCATCTTTCTGTGTCTAGACTGTATCTTAGTAACCTTATCACAATTGATGTATTTCTGTAACCGCTTAAATAAAATATACTAAAATAAAGAAGAAAGGCTCCTTGCGACAATCTGACTTGCACTCGGCCGGCTTTTTACTGTAACCAAATATCTCACTTTCCTCTGAAAGAAAATTGTCGTGACGTTTCAGGTAATCTGCAATTCGTTGATTTACGTTAAAAACATTTTTTATACATAAATACAAATTGAACTGAAATAGTAGTTTTCGATACAAGTGTGGGATTTCTGTTATTACAACGAGTTACGACAAGTGTTGACCCGAGCCGAAGGCGAGGGTAGACAGTCGGAACGAGTTTAAATAACAGTCCAACACGTTGTATTGAACAACTATTTTTAATACAGTTGCGAAAAAATAAAGCAATTTTATAAAATAATAAAAACACAATAAACCTGAATATCCAAAATGGCGCCAACCGTAAAAGAATATATACCTTCCTAAGCAGAGACTATGGCAGTGCACTTCATACAGCCAACTTTTTTTATGTTTATAAATTTAATTTAGCCGATACTTATATATATTTATGCTTAAATTTTAATTAAAATTACTTTTAATCTGATATTGAAACAAGTTAGTATCTTTTTTTAGAAATATTTGCATGAATCACAGACATTATTTTGACAATTGGGAAAGAAAACGCACGAGTGTGTAATAGCCCACATCCCGAACGCTATACGTCCCTGTAATACGCCACTTTTTGAGCAACTGTATTAAAAAATTATTTTAAGTACTGGTGCATGTAGGTAATTCGACTTTATAAAATTTTATATTTATTAGATGCGATTTTATAAAAAACACCTAAGGCTAATATGTATAACGTTCAGATTTTAAAGTTGAAGATATAAAATCATGACCCAACAATCGACCACAAACGTTATACAAATTTAATCCAGTCTGTACGCACCTTTACGACTATTGATGGATATGTGCAACTCTCATAGGCAATATATTATTCAAAGATGTAATAAATCAACGTTGTGAGTTCCAGCAGACTAACGATTATCCCCTCTTTCTGAATCTGAAATCCATTATGCTAAACCTTGAGCCGACTGGGGTTGGTTTCACCTTGCAGTTATGCTAAGGATAATAATCTTAAAATAAGGTAAATCGTTAGGTTTATTTGCCATTGTGACTATGACACGCTTCCAATTTAGAACTACCTATATTTATAACCTACTACTTTTTTTTAACGTGAGTTAAATCCTACAGGAATGCTATGCCGGACTCCTACCGACTGAAAACCACACGTATTCCACCTAACAGCCCCGGGTAAGCCCTCGGAACTTCAGATGCGCGCGGGTTCACCTAGGGGCTCCGCTTAGCACTTTGCGGCCTATTGTCAGTAGGCCCTTGAACAATGACCATCAGCAGTCAAAGTTTAGCGCTGTATCATTTCGTTATATTGCTGTCATCGGAAATGTAGCGTTTTTCGAGCAATACCAAAAATGTATAAATCTTTAGAAAAAGAAACTCTATGTAGATATTTTAAGTTTATATTCCAAATTTCACCAAAATCGTGGAGAAAGTTCTACAACCGCGGTTTATTTATTTTCGGGTCCTCGCCCTCGTTCTCAAAGTAATGAGTGTTTTAGCAGAAGGAGTTTTAAAGAATACAAGCAGTATGAGTAAGTAATTACATAAAGCGAGCTGTCTAAGGACTTTTAATGGTATTCGTCAACTCAATTGTCACATCGTGTTAGTTCTATTAGAAATTGTATAAGCTTTAAATTATAATTTCTCTTTCATTACAAGGTATTATTTAAATTACTTAGTGGTTTATCACTTTCGCTAGCCAATCTGATTGTAATAAATCTATAACCAGTTCGTATTCGTGACAACGGGGAAAGTCCCTCGGGTAGAGCAAGTACAAATAGTAGGTAGGTATCTACAAGAAAGAAATGCAACTTGTTTGGTATATCATAATAGAATACTTAATAACCACGTAGAATTCTGTTCCCGTTGTGTATGTATGTGAATGTACTTCAAAAATACCTTAATTATTTTTATTCTCAGTTTATACTACTAGGGTGGCAAACAAGCTTACCTTTCCTGAATAAAACGCTTGTCAGCGCCCATTTTTTACAGCTCTTATAGCATGTTTAACTTTAGTGCAAAAGTAAACACGTTCAGCATTATCGTCTATTGCAAAATTGTGTTCGTAACGATGCAAAATAAACGGTGCTTTCTCCATTGTTATTACTGCGATTTGCCTCCAGGCGCAGTCTGAATCGCGCTATGAACTTCTATCAACGACTCTTTGTTACTGTATGCAGCTAATAATACCCCGCTTAATAAGAATTATGTGTGGTACTAATATTAATGGGGCATTCATGATGTTGATGTTATGAATAGTTTAAAGCATAATTATGCGAAATTGTTTGTTTATGAAATGTTAGTAGGCTGTCTATATTCTAATATGGCAGTGTATTTTGTCATTCGATTAATGAATAGAAGATTAAATAAATTACTAATGATAGAACCATGTAATATATTTCAACGCTACAATTTCGCTCGCGACATTCTACGAATCCCGTAGCATCCACTAAAACCAGACACGCTATTATTTATATGGAAATCTGCCAGATTTGTCGACATTTATTATAAATGTTATGCTCCCTTCGGTAGCAACATGATGATACACAGTCTGTGTTACTTCAAAATAACTTGGCTTGCTTATTTTGAAAGGAATTTTAAAATCAGTTGGAGTAGTGTCGCAATAATTATCTCGTATAGCTTGTATTAATATTCGTTAATCTTTATCTTGATTAATCAGTCCTGCGCAAAATCGGTTGCAAATAGAAGTTAAGTTAAGACTATCACTCACACGTCATGCCGGATTCAAACCAACTAAATCACACGACAACTCCTACGGTACTGTAACTTCTAGCAAGAATGTCTTATGATTTCTAGCTGAACTACGACTCGAAACATAGCGTGGTATTAATTAATTTAATATACTAAAATTTGAAATAGGAAAGATTTGATTGTTTGTTTGCATCGAACAGGCTCCGAAATTACTGTACCAATTTGAAAACTTCTTTCACTGTTGAGAAGCTACACTATGCCCGGATGACATAGGCTACATTTTATTTCAGTATTCCTACGGGAACGGGAGCTACGCGGGCAAAACTGCGTGACGTCTGCTAGTCAAATAATAAAGATAGAAATTTTTGTTTACATAATGCTACATATTTCTTTTCTTAAATTTTGTTCTATTCAAGCAAGAAACAACATTCTTAGCAAAAATTGAACAGACCCCTGAATCAATATCGATAAAGTAAAGTAATTTCACGACTCCACAATCCAGATCACGAAATTTCTATTTGTTTATCGGATCGCTCCGCATTCAGTAAGTGTGAACACAAAACTTTGTACAGGATCGTACGGGGGAAACAATAAAATTCACGGATCACTGGCTCACTTGTAGCGAGGGAAACGTTTCGTTTTCGATCGCACCTATAAATTTGATCGCAGCTCGATTTCTAACGTTTCCGATAGTGTATGTTGTACTTAAGGCCGTTGATAGGGCTACGACCTTAAACATATAAAATACGGGTCCTTCTAAAGACATGTAGTATTTTAAAGCTCTTTTTAGTTGTAATAAGTTAATAGGTACTCATAGTTATTCGATATCGAAAAAAAAATAGGTGAATGTTTTCTTTATATAGGTAGCAGAAGGACAGGCATATTAAAATAACTGGCCAAGTGCGAGTTGGACTCGCCCATGAAGGGTTTCGTAGCAGCAAGTAACATCATATAAAAGTTCTTTTAGTTCGTTGTAACTTTGATTGATGTTTTAACACGTTCGCAGTGGTAGTGATTTTTCTAACCGAAAATTGCGGTTTATGACGAATTAAAAAAAAACTACCAGCTCTATCTCGTTCAAACTAATTTTCGTTGGTAGTTTTTATGGCAATGTACATCATATATTCTTTTTAGATTTATCATTTTCTTAGTTTAGAAGTTAGAGGGGGGGGGACACTCATTTTTCCATTTTGGAAGTGTCTCTTGCGCAAACTATTCACATTAGAAAAAAATGATGTTAGAAACCTCAATAGCATTTTTGAAGACCTATCAATAGATACCCCACACGTATGGGTTTGATGAAAAAAAAAATTTTTAGTTCCAGTTCTAAGTATGGGGACCCCCAAAATTTACTGCTTTTTTTCTAGTTTTATATAATAATCTTAATGCGGTTCACAGAATACATCTAGTTACCAAGTTTCAATAGCATAGGACTTATAGTTTCGGAGAAAAGTGGCTGTGACACACGGACGGACAGACAGACAGACAGACAGACAGACAGACAGACATGACGAATCTATAAGGGTTCCGTTTTTGCCATTTGGCTACGAAACCCTAAAAATGATGTATCACATAATAAATATACAGTTTATAACAAAAGCATACTTGACTCATCTTGTAGAATAAAAATCTACTTTTGGCTATCATTTTAGTCTACTTATGTCAACTGTAATGTAGAACGGAATGTAATAAATGTATGTACAAGATGTAGGTAGGTATATAAGGTTTTGGTTAGGAATGACAGTCGGAATAAACCTGCTAAACTGTGAACAGCGTTTCTTATTGTGTCTCCCGAAATCCCTGCCCTAAGGTGGAAGAACACCACATCAACCTATGTACCGATTGGGATTCTAAATGATTTCACAGGCACCTCTTTTTTATCGTTTTCTAAAACAGGCCCCTTAAATTGAAAGTAACTCTAACGCTTGGCAATGACCCCTATCGGTTCTACTTCCGCATTGGAAATGTAAACACAAGTTTACATAACATGAAACGTAAATAAACTGTTTGTATCATAACAGCACGCTCTACTCGCGTCTCCCTGGAAATATGTTGTCTGCAATGTATGTTGTGTTTGTAGTTGGCTGTTTAGAATAGTGGCTTATGTTAACATTATTGAAACTTCGTTAACTTCGTGATAGATATTGTGAAATAGTCATTTTACAATATCCATAGCCACGATTAGATTAAAAGAGGAAACCTTATTGCATTATTCAACGTGTGAATTTGAAAACATTACCATTCTACCAAATCTTATAAATATATATAACTCAAAGGTGACTGACTGACTGACATAGTGATCTATCAACGCACAGCCCAAACCACTAGACGGATCGGGCTGAAATTTGGCATGATAGACATCCGCTAAGAAAGAATTTTGATAAATTCTACCCCAAAGGGGATAAAATACGGAAAGCGGGAACGGGAACAAATTTTACGCGGGCAAAGCTGCGGGCATCAGCTAGTTTGAAAATATTTCTCGATAGCTTTGATTTGAATCTTAAATCCTACATAATTTAGAACAAGTCCTTTGCGTAATCGGGAACAATTTTTGAAACAAATTAAACAATCCGGATACTAGACAGATACTACACGTCTACAAATCTCTAAAGCTTCTATTATAGGCATTGTAGGGAGGCGAGCACTGTTGACTACCCAAAGCCCTAAGGACGTCTGCAAAAGAGCCTCGTCCGTGGGTCAAGTGGTGCACTACTTGTAAGTGAAGATGGCTTATCCCGAAGATCTTGGTAAGATCTCAATACTCGTCAAACATAAACATTTTAAGTTCCTTTCATATTTAAATCTGTGCAAAGCCACGAGTAGCAGTTCATTTAATATACCTTTAATTCTGCCATATAACTATCCGTAAGCAAATCTACACATACAAAATAGCATACAAAATAAAATCTTCACTTTGATCATAATAAAAACTGTTCTGTCATGGCTTTCAGTAAATTGTGGGAAGAAAACCAAACTAATATTTTCTCTCGAAAATGGGTCGCTTTCCAATTGACAACGTATGATTAATGACTTGCCAAGTTCGCATAAATCACACCGATGTTATTTGTATAGACAGAATGAGATATTAGTTTTCAACAAACAGATAGGTAAGTATTTATCGGTTATATGATGGTGACAGTGCAGTGAAACAAGTTAGAAGTGGATAGTCATTGCACCAAATATGCGATAAATGCTATGTTGGTGGTCACGAATATCGTAATAACTTCTCAATCTATACGGTAAATATGAAGATTAATAGGCTGTTTGTATTTCGAGCATGTTGAATCTTAGATGGGAACTTTAACTCGTAAAACATATCATCCAAAATTGAATATTAAAATAATTTCTGTCATCCTCTTATACCTAAGACAGAATTATGTTATGGTAATGGAACTTATTATGATGGTACATAATTTCCAGGGTTTGGCTGTTTTAATTGAGGCTAATGACGCTGTGACTCTACAGACTCAAGTGAGCCAGCTCGACCTATTTCAAGCAATCATCATACAAATCAGCCTATCGCAATTCACTGCTGAATTTTCACCATATTAGGGAGGTGCTTCTGTTTAGCCTTATTACTCCACGCTGACGAGGCGAGTTGGTACATAAATTTCTGTCATGAGCTCATCCGTTAGTCAGCTGGTGCACTACTAGCAGGTGAGACCGGTATAGGTCCCAATGATATCGGTGCGGTCTCTCTAATGTGTTAAAAAAATCTAGGTAAACAATGTAAAGTGGACTCTATGTAGTTCTAGGTATGTTTTGTTATGTACGTTCTATGGCTCGATCGAGTATTTCGTTCTGAGAACTATTATGTCGCAAATGGGCGCACTCATACACAAACTCACACATCAACTTAGAACAACCCTCATTCTGTCTCACAAGTTAAAAACCATTTACTCTCACTATCAAAAATAAATACAACAGAATCATCAAAAAAGCAATGCTCACACATAAACACAATCGTAAAATGAGCACCTCAATCGAACATGTTATTGGATGATTCCACTACAAAGGCCCAATTACTAGAAGGTCGAGAGAAGACACGTACTCCTTGGTCATTGTAGCGGCGGCGGTCTGACACTGTAATAACTTTTACCCGGATTATGCGTCTTTGTAATACAAAATTTGTTGGTCTATGGTGTATCAGTTTGTTGTTTTAACTCAGATCTGGATAAGAAATTTAAATTGGCAAAGGGACAGCCGGATTTAATAAAGAACTATGTATAAGTAGGTACTAGTAATGTCTCCAAAAACACCCGGTGGCACCAAACCAAAGGTGACAAAAAATATGATCTCACAAATTGATGCAACTAGATTCCTAATCGGTAGGTTATTACACAATAAAATCTCTCAAAATAAATTGTTCTTAATTTTTTTACGTGTGGAAATCCCTCATAAATTCCATACCGTACTCTTCCTGGCTAAACCACACGAGAACCTCACCTCTGCCTACGGCTGGAAGCTCCGGGGTAAGACCTCGGAAGGATACCCTACAGACTTTGGCTAACACCGCGACCTCACATAGCGGGATCGGGTACTATTCTGCGTCTTTGGGGGTTGTTCGTGTATTATCCAGCTTCTTGGGGCGTGAGGCATGTGTGCATCTTTTACGTCATCCTCCTCCTCCTACATCTCTGGTATAATCGTATTCAATAAGAGAGCAAACTATTGCTTTCTAGAAGTACCCATATATTTTACTCTCTCTAAGGTCAACGCATAAAATGATAATACTCCTTAATACTTGTTTAAAACAGAAACATTCCACCATTTCCATGTTAATAATTAATGATTCATCGAAATAATGTCCGGTACAGTGACCATGCCTGTTCGATACAAATACATCAATTCATTAAACAACGTGAAACAACAAAAGCTCATTAATTGGATTCAGTTAACATGTTTGAAAGAAAGATGCGTTTCTCTTTGCATACATATAACGAAAGAAATGCCTTCATTGCTCCAAATATTTGAAAACCCATTAAAGAAGGGTACAGACGCTATGTTATTATGGATGCATGTATCAATGTCTTCAGTATTATCAGTAACTATTTAGTAATCTGTGGTATTATGATTTTGTCGTTGTACTCTGTTGATTCAAATAACATCAATAATTTTGCTTGATACTCTTTGTCATTCTAATCTAAATTATATGTGTCGCCACACCGAGAATTACTAATTAAAATCTATTTGATTATAAATAGATTAAAACCATTACAATGAGCAACTTTACTGATACCTTACTATTTTGTGATATAAGGTTCGAATAGAAATAGTTGTAGAATTTATTAACATTGATTTGTATAACTTAATGTAGTGGTGAACTAATTAGGTTACCTAAGTATTATGTGACTATGTAGGTTCGTAAGAACCTACAATAAAAACTATTGTTAAATTCTTATTGACAATTATTACGAATATTGTCGACATTTAAAAATGTTTTTAATCAAAACAGGATTTTTGTTATTCCTATAGTTCCGGCAATGTTCATTTTACTGAGAATGAATTAATCTTTGTATTTTAACGATTTCATTCAATTTATCAGTTTGTTTGACTAATTAAATTAATAACTTTATTTCTCAAAAATAAATTGAACCATATTTCTTTGATTTAAAAAGAAAACATTAAATATCAAGCCACGTGTTTTGTGAGAACAATTTGAGTGGCGGGGATTTATAAATAGACAGTGGTTGTGGCCGAGGGCTCACTTTTTTGCTGGAATTTGGAGAGAAAACATTGTGAGTAGATTCTATGTTGGTTTTAATTTGGAATAAAAATTATGTTGTAATAACCTACTGGAAGTTAAAAGAGTGGCCGGAGTTTTATTGCCAGGTTCTTTTTTCTCCAGCTCTACCTATTGCGTTGCGAATCTGGCAGTAAATGTAGATTGTGACTTACATGAATAAAGATGTTTCATTTAATTTCATTTTATTTCATTGGTGTTCCATTTGCTTGTTTTTATTACCGTATTTCTGAAATAAATACCGCCTAAGTATTTATTTCACTGTTATTTAACTAGATATCCATCTATAAGTGTAATAAAGCATAAAGCAGACCCGATGACCTACTCCAGGTCAGCGGGCCTGCGCTTTTTAAAAACAGCTGCCGCATGTCTACTCCGACATCAGAAGTGGGATCACTACCTACAAAATACTGTGCGAGACTATTTATTTTTCAGGATCTTTACTACGAAGATTGTGTACCAGTTTACCAACGCGCCGCACGCGGTTACGTGCGCGCCGGCGTGTTCCGCGGCTGTGCGAGATCCTGGTGCTAGTAAGTCTTCCACCAGCACCGTCACACAGCTACAACAGCAAAGGGGTAATGTACCACCTGAATTTTATTTTAATATGATCACAGTGAAGTAATGTATGAGTGATCGCCTGTCGAAACAACAAAAGAAAGTTATGATTAAGTACCGATGTGTTTCTACCCTCATATGACCTAGGCGGTAACGTCGCGTTGGCGACTGCAATTGATGTAATCATGTTGTTTTTTTTTTTTGTTTGTTTCAAACGAACTATGTTATCAAGTGACTACGATATACGTATGAAAATAACTAGACTGCTGAAGGGCCGCGCTAACATAGGTTGACAACTGGCTAGTTACCGCGTCCTCGGTGGGGCCACCATAAGCTAGTCTGCCAGCTTAGTGGTTACAAAATTGCGATGCAGTAGCAGCGATGATAGGTTATGTTACCTCTTCTATATTATGTAAGCGTTCAAACGCGAATTGATCACAACCACCACCGAAACTGTTAAAATATTCCATTGATAGTGGAAACGCTTCTTACTGTAATTTTTGTAGTAAGTCCGGTCATACCTCTCGTGAGTGACGTTTTAAAGCTACTACAACAGATTCGGATAAACGTACGGTTGAAAGAAACTTGTGTTCCCATGCAACAATAACCCGGCCAACACAACGGTTATACGAACAAACTTATAGTAGGTACTTGAATTTTATTCATTTTGATCAAAAGCCGTTTACACATTTGGTACCTGCTATCGCCGCGAAAAGCACATAACCTATAATATGAACTCTGTTCTTAACTAGTCCAGCTTGAACACAATGCGTGTGAGGATAGGTAAGGTTATTAATAATACCATCTTTGATAGCGGGGTTAAGTGCTTGTTAATTCGTGAGTCAATCTCATACAATTTGCCGGAAAACCGAAAACGTGTGGTCAACAAAATTACTTGGTGGCATAGGTTTCCTGTTGTTTCTACGAGCATCTTAAGTCTGTCTAGATTCTAGATAATAGAATTAACGTAGAAATTGAATGTCACATTTCACAAGATTATTACTTCAGACGTGTTGGTAGGTTCAAATCTATTTTTATTAGATAGCATAAGGTAACCTTGATATCGAAGATGACTTAAAAACACCCAGAAAAATAAAATTACCTCTTTAGTTCAGACAATGACCACAAAGGTAGTATAGCATAGGTTTGTATAGATGACGTTATCAGTACATATTTTTCTGATATCTGTGGTAAATACCATAGGTTTTCTCTCCAAGCTCTGTCACTAGAGCAGTAACTATTTACTAATCTGAGCTTAGTCTTAATATCATTCCGTAAACCAGGATTTCCAATCCTCATAGAATAATGTGTGAGATGTCCGTGAATATTTATTTATTATTTATTTATAATAATGCCTTTTCTGTTAACGGTCAATTGAGTATGCTAAAAATTTAGTACAGAACGGTCAAGTGCGTCCTAGCCCTAAAAAGGTTAAGCCTAAAAACTCTGGTACCGACAAATGCTAAACAAATTCGTCTATTCAGTTGTCGCGCTGAATACTCCCGCTCGTTCATACCAAATATATCTCCTGCTGTGGCTTCTCTTAATGAAGTGACTATCTAAGGCGCTAAGTGGCAATGGACCCATGTTCATGAGGAAGCATGGCATAGAATATTTCTAGGAAAAGAACCTAGCGAATTGTTTCCTTGGCTGGGCCTTGACTTCGGGTCAATCCTTATTCAAATCAATAGGGGTCGGCAGCACATAGTGGCTTTTTTTTAGTATGCACACGACAGATGCGATGTAGAAACTAGATAAGTATCACTCGAGCGAACTCGAGATTTTGGTGGTAGTACGAGCGGTCAAACGTTTTAACTATTACTTATATGGACGCCATTTCAAGATGATTATACGGTATCCCGACTGCGACGCGCTTTAAGCCTCGAAGCACAAGGAAGACTTGCTGTCTCACATCCATAATGGTATATTCGCAAAAATTTGAATTTGAAATAAATACAGGAAGGGCGAGCGGATGCAGCATGCCGATATTGTTAAACTGAAATACCTTTAACAGGCAAAGTCTTGAATAACAGTTTGATTAATGATTATTCATCTGAATAAACAGTAAACAACGTCGAGATGTAGAGACGTACAACGTGCTATCATAGACGGTTTCCATTGAGATGAGACCGTCCAGGGATGTTATCTGCAAGAAAATGTCAAGATAGGTATCGGAAAAGCGAGACCCAATCTTGGGTAGGTACACAACGGTTGACTGTTGTACCTAAATCTTTCCAAAGAAGCTTTAGTAATTAATACCTTAAGACTCTTCATAAAATTATGGAAGTTACTATTTTGAAAAAAAATTAGCACCGTTAGTAAAGATTTTTTTCACCGTTAAAATTAGGACAATTGCATCGTTTTCAGGACCTCGAATCTTTAGATCAACGCAAGTTCACTTGCGCTCTATTAGCAAACCGACAGTGCCATTCGAAGCTATACCTACACGTCGACTTACCGCGTAAGCCAGGCACTTCAGATGAACAGGAACGTGTAACCTTCACAGTAGACTCCTATGCATATTCCCCCACCGCTAGGTGAGGCAGCAGTGGTAACTGTAGGTCTGTCGGGAGTCCTGGGGTCATCCTTCCGAGAGCTTACCCGGGGCTCCCAACCGTAGGCACATTAGGTAGGAAACGTGTGGTTTTTAGTCGGTAAGAGTCCGGCATGGCATTCATGTAGGATTCCCTCTTTATAAATACTCCTATGCAAAGTAAGTTCTGTTACGCTATACAAACTACAAAGGCAAGCATTGAACCTTGGTGGCCCAAACAAGTATTTCATCTCTTCCTAGCCCCAAAACAAGTGATTATAAACGATGTCCCTGTATAGTAGCCACAGGTATCAGTAGGGCTAATAGTCTTATCATGATAAGGGATTACGAGACTTCAGGCATCAGATAGTCCAAACTGCAGGCGTAGCTCCTCTTATTTCAGTGCCAAAACTGTTTACCAGCGGAATTGCCTAATTTGGTCAACCACTGAAGTACCTAGTTTGAAACTTCTTAAACGGCACGTACAACAACGACACAGACATCTACTAAAGATAAGGCGAGATTTGACAGGAATCGTGCAAAAAAAAAAAAAAAAAAATAGTTTTTACAGAGGCATCTTTGTTTAAGTTTACAGCGTTTTCGACAACGGCCGCTGTCTTCTAAAGGAAGCATTAGGACATCATAGACGGGCGCTAAAGGTCCCCACAATCAACAGCGGGGCGCCCAAAACCTCGTGGTGAGCTACAGCTTGGGTTAGGTCATCTGGCGCATTGGCGCTGACGCTGACGGCACCGCACCCAGCGAGTACTTGATTCTCAGAAACCACAAATTGAAAAATCTGGTGAGGTATTTTCATTTTAGTTTCTTCAGTCTAATCGGTATTAAAATGCTAGCTGAATTATTAGACAAATGATGCTATTGGGACGTGGAGTCACCAAATTAGCTAATAAAATATTTAAATGAAAAGATGCTATTGGGGCGTGGAGTCGCCAATAAGCCACTAATATCCCTATCCTGAATCATATTATTTATTTATTATTTGTATTAAGCCACAAAAAGTGGATATCCCAATCCTGAAAGAATAGTGGTCCCCTGTGTAACACGGCGTACAAGACCGCTTAGGGCACAGCATCGACCTTACCAACATCCCCTAGGGCCCCTGTCTTTGACAGCATCGACCTCTCCCCTACATATCCTTACCCGTATATATAAAAAAAAAAAAAAAAAAAAAAACTGTTGTCATGTGGAATGAGCAGTAAGAACCACTACGAGTGGATATCCCAATCCTGAAAGAATAATGGTCCCCTGTGTAACAAGGCGTACAAGACCGCTGAGGGCACAGCATCGACCCTACCAACATCCCCTAGGGCCCCTGTCTTTGACAGCATCGACCTCTCCCCTACATCATCCTTACCCGTGTATAAAAAAAAAAAAAAAAAAAAAAAAAAAACTGTTGTCATGTGGAATGAGCAGTAAGAACCACTACGAGTGGATATCCCAATCCTGAAAGAATAATGGTCCCCTGTGTAACAAGGCGTACAAGACCGCTGAGGGCACAGCATCGACCCTACCAACATCCCCTAGGGCCCCTGTCTTTGACAGCATCGACCTCTCCCCTACATCATCCTTACCCGTGTATAAAAAAAAAAAAAAAACTGTTGTCATGTGGAATGAGCAGTAAGAACCACTACGAGTGGATATCCCAATCCTGAAAGAATAATGGTCCCCTGTGTAACAAGGCGTACAAGACCGCTGAGGGCACAGCATCGACCCTACCAACATCCCCTAGGGCCCCTGTCTTTGACAGCATCGACCTCTCCCCTACAAATCCTTACCTGTGTATAAAAAAAAAAAAATACTGTTGCCATGTATTTACATGTGCGCAGGACCGTGTGTTGTGGCGTCATTTGGGAGAGGCCTACGTCCAGCAGTGGACTGATATAGGCTGATTTGATTCATTGATTGATGTGGAACGAGCAGTAGTAGCATTCAGTGAGCGCATCATAACCAGCTCACCGTCTTCATTAACTATGAGCGGTGACACTCTACATGCTACCACGATGTAAAGTTATGACCAATGGAATTATATTTGCTTAACCAAGTTTTTCTGGTTCCGTGTACTGTAGAACTACCAAGCCTCAGCTTTTAATATTTATTTTGCAGATCTAGACCTTAACACACGATGCAGAGCACGCATCGCCGATCAGTATGGCCGTGTCGCCACACCGAGAATTACTAATTAAAATCTATTTGATTATAAATAGATTAAAACCATTACAATGAGCAACTTTACTGATACCTTACTATTTTGTGATATAAGGTTCGAATAGAAATAGTTGTAGAATTTATTAACATTGATTTGTATAACTTAATGTAGTGGTGAACTAATTAGGTTACCTAAGTATTATGTGACTATGTAGGTTCGTAAGAACCTACAATAAAAACTATTGTTAAATTCTTATTGACAATTATTACGAATATTGTCGACATTTAAAAATGTTTTTAATCAAAACAGGATTTTTGTTATTCCTATAGTTCCGGCAATGTTCATTTTACTGAGAATGAATTAATCTTTGTATTTTAACGATTTCATTCAATTTATCAGTTTGTTTGACTAATTAAATTAATAACTTTATTTCTCAAAAATAAATTGAACCATATTTCTTTGATTTAAAAAGAAAACATTAAATATCAAGCCACGTGTTTTGTGAGAACAATTTGAGTGGCGGGGATTTATAAATAGACAGTGGTTGTGGCCGAGGGCTCACTTTTTTGCTGGAATTTGGAGAGAAAACATTGTGAGTAGATTCTATGTTGGTTTTAATTTGGAATAAAAATTATGTTGTAATAACCTACTGGAAGTTAAAAGAGTGGCCGGAGTTTTATTGCCAGGTTCTTTTTTCTCCAGCTCTACCTATTGCGTTGCGAATCTGGCAGTAAATGTAGATTGTGACTTACATGAATAAAGATGTTTCATTTAATTTCATTTTATTTCATTGGTGTTCCATTTGCTTGTTTTTATTACCGTATTTCTGAAATAAATACCGCCTAAGTATTTATTTCACTGTTATTTAACTAGATATCCATCTATAAGTGTAATAAAGCATAAAGCAGACCCGATGACCTACTCCAGGTCAGCAGGCCTGCGCTTTTTAAAAACAGCTGCCGCATGTCTACTCCGACATATGTTTATTTATCTACGTACATATTTTGTTTGACGTAGGTGTTAAGCCAGCCATTGAATTGCCCTAAACGGTCATCAATCTCATGTATAACCGTAGCGTGAGACGATTAACTTTTCGATCGGTAACAAAACAGTAAGCGCAGTAAGAAATATTCTATTTTGGTCACTAATTGCTGAAATAGTTTGTTTCATATATTATTATATGAACAAAGAGTGCACTCAATTTTCAATTTTATTTTTAGTACGATACATAAATGTTAGTAAATATTTTAAACTGCTACTCCTGAATGCTTACAAATAAATTGACCATTACCTATTTTGCTGCGCTGAATATCGTTCTGATTATACAAGTTGAGCAAGGTAGGTATAGTTCGTCAGTAAATTCACACTCACTTTCATGTAAACAGTCGTGGTCTAAAGCAAACACCAATAGATTCCATTACGTACTCACGAAACAGAATTTTTTGTTTCGTTTGTAATCTAGACTCATAAATCTCAATGACAAATGATATATTTTTAAATCATATATCCTTATATTTAGTACATAGATAGGTAGGTGCATACTTAAATACAATGTAATTCAAGAAACAATTTTGAAATTACTCTCGAATTAGTTAATATATAAAGAAAACACATTGAATATCGTACTAATTCCAAAAGCGTTATTGAAACTAGATTATGTGAAGGGCTCAAAGCGCCTCAGCCCTGACCGGAGGAGCCTCAATACCGGAGCGAACTACATTCTCTATGTATTGGTTGACTTACAATCATCTCTGTAGTTTCTATGGCACGTTCCACTATCCACATTGTATACAAAGAATTCTTTCGTATACGCGAAACCAAGACCGTCGCAATGTGTCGATATAATTCATGCGTGTATTGTTTATTTCTTAGCAAGAGCTCACTTAACCGCAAAACTGGCTAATTTATCATCATTACCAAATACTTTTGAAATGTAAAACGATGTTATTAAAAGTTCGTAATATTAAGCAAACCTAAGGTAAAGGCATTGTGTACGTGACCGATCGTAACTTCAGCCATTTTAATTGTGCTTATGATAACGTTTTCACCACATTACTATTAAACTGAAAACACTACTTGTTACGCATTAGTTCGTAAATAGTTAATAAGTTGTTTTCAGGGTTCAGTACCCAAGGGGTAAATAAAAACCAGCCAAGTGCGAGTTGAACTCGCCCATGAAGGGTTTCGGAGCAACAAGTAACATAATATAAAAGTTCTTAGTTCGTTGTAACTTTGATTGATGTTTTAACACGTTCGCAGTGGTAGTGATTTTTCTAACCGAAAATTGCGGTTAATGACGTATTAAAAAGAAACTACCAGCTATATCTCGTTCAAACCAATTTTCGTTGGTAGTTTTTACGGCAATGTACATCATATATTTTTTTTAGATTTATCATTTTCTTAGTTTAGAAGTTAGAGTGGGGGAACACACATTATTCTACTTTGGAAGTGTCTCTTGCGCAAACTATTCACTTTAGAAAAAAATTATTTTAGTAACCTCAATAGCATTTTTGAAGACCTATCTATAGATACCCCACACGTATGGCCTTGATGAAAAAAAAAATTTGAGTTTCAGTTCTGAGTATGGGGACCCCCAAAATTTACTGCTTTTTTAGGGTTTCGTAGCCAAATGGCAAAAACGGAACCCTTATAGATTCGTCATGTCTGTCTGTCTGTCTGTCTGTCTGTCTGTCTGTCTGTCTGTCTGACTGTCCGTCCGTGTGTCACAGCCACTTTTCTCCGAAACTATAAGGCCTATGCTATTGAAACTTGGTAACTAGATGTATTCTGTGAACCGCATTAAGATTCTTATATAAAACTAGAAAAAAAGCAGTAAATTTTGGGGGTCCCCATACTCAGAACTGAAACTCAAAATTTTTTTTTTCATCACACCCATACGTGTGGGTTATCTATAGATAGGTCTTTCAAAATGCTGTTGAGGTTTCTAACATCATTTTTTTCTAAAGTGAATAGTTTGCGCAAGAGGGACTTCCAAAGTCGAAAAATGAGTGTCCCCCCCCCCCCTCTAACTTCTAAACTAAGAGAGTGATAAATTTAAAAAAAATATATGATGTCCATTGCCATAAAAACTACCAGCAAAAATTGGTTTGAAAGAGATAGAGCTGGTAGTTTTTTTTAAATACGTTGTAAACCGCAATTTTCGGTTAGAAAAATCACTACCACTGGGAACGTGTTAAAACATCAATCAAAGTTACAACGAACTATGAGAACTTTTATATTATGTTACTTGCTGCTACGAAACCCTTCATGGGCGAGTCCAACTCGCACTTGGCCGGTTTTTTCTAGTCTATACTAATATTATAAAGAGGTAAAGTTTGTGTGTTTGTTAAATTGTAAGGGGTAATCTCGGGATCTACTGAACCGATTTTAAAAATTCTTTCACCAATAGAAAGCTACGTTATTTTGGAGTGTCATAGGCTATATAGCATCACGCTACAACTGATAGGAGCGGAGCAGTAATAGTAAATGTTTCAAAAACGGGGGACGACGTAAACAGGTAAGCTCAAACGAAGTTGCGCGGGTCAGCTAGTTTTATATAAGAATCTTAATGCGGTTCACAGGTACTCTGTGAACCAAGTTTCAATAGCATAGGCCTTATAGTTTCGGAGAAAAGTGGCTGTGACACACGGACGAACAGACAGACAGACAGACGGACAGACAGACAGACAGACATGACGAATCTATAAGGGTTCCGTTTTTGCCATTTGGCTACGAAACCCTAAAAACGGGACCCTATTCATGAGACTTCGCCGTCCGTCTGTCTGTCTGCCTGTCTGTCCGTCACGAGGCTGTACCTCATGAATAGCTAGAGAGCTGAAATTTTCACAGATTATGTGTTTCTGTTGCCGCTATAACCACAAAAACAAAAAAATGTGTGGCACTCGGGGACAGCCGCTGTAAAGCTATTGCATAGCATTTTTTATCAACTTATGCAATTATAATTATTACAAAAATAGTAGATTGTACTACAAGTGCATAAAAGAAGCCATTTTATACGAGACGTTTATCCGCCCGAGCCGTCGAGGATAAAATGGGTTTTATGATCGAGTTATACACTCTGCTTTTCACTTCGATTGCAAGGAAATGAAACAGTGATATTGTAAATAAAAGTCTTTAATTAAAATTAAAAGTAACATTTGAACAATTTTGTGCATTCAATGTAATAGTTTTTCCTGGCATATTTACGGTATGCGTTTGAATTTGTGACTTAGGTAGCGTGTTTGGAAATGAAGATGGCCCTGAAGTCACGGGATTTTCACACACTAACTAGGCATGGGTAACGAGACCTATACTGCCTAATCATAAGTTCATTTTATAATATTTTTTCACTCATAATACTATCTGATTTTTAATGTTTCTTAATTTATATAGAAAACAGAAAGTACAAATTAAATGTAACAAAAAAAACAAGTTATTTAATAGCGTTTTATTATGTTTGGTTCATAGAGTAACACGATCTTCATGGTACCGTCTCTACGGTCTAGTATGGCCATATTGTTTTAGAAGAAAAAGAACTTTATGCACTAGAGCATAAAATGTTGTTTTAGTCCGCATACACCCAGCATAAACAAGAACTTTACGAGCATAAGAAGTGAAAAGGCATTTTTTAGACCTATGTTCTGGTACGAGCCATGAGAAATACCTAGAATCATCGATCGTGCTCATCCAAGCTGTCTAAGCCATGATCACCAATTTGATCATGTCCCCAATCTGAAAGATCTTTTGCTCTGCAGTTTGGACCGAAGGCCGAAAGGGCCAGTGCCTGACCTGTTGTAGACATATCAAGGTACAGTTACTACCTCGCATTATCTACCTCCTGACAAGTCTAGCCTTCAGTCCTTAACAACGCTCAACACCGATTTCGTTTTCCGCTTACCACCATTCGAACAGACCAATCAGACTTAGCACTAAATCACACATAATGACAAAATAATTTTAAAATTACTACCTACATGAAATAACTTTTTTACTTGAACATTATGGAGAAATCGTAAACATATAGAATAAATAAGGAAACTGATTGACATTTGCCATATTAATTGCTTTGTAAGTACCATATTGCTTTATGAATTATTTTATTTGTGATTTTAAATTTACTCATACAGTCTTAGTTAAAAAAAGTTGCTCTAAGTATTTTTACAAAAGTGGGTACTTGGTGACGCATCAAACTACATCGTACCACTTTCACCATCTATTACACGGTTACATCCCACGTAATAGGCAGCAATCTTACGAGTATTACCGTGAAACGAAAAATTTATCACTGTTAGAGATCTGCGGAAATCATTTGCGGTGCTAAGGGTTCTGAGGTTGCGACATTTAACATTCAACAAACTCTTAGTAACATTGTCATTTAACACGGCAATAGGCTCTCCACCTATAACGACGGACAAAAACCTATAAAGTGAAATGTGGCCGTATACTATGCCTCAGCCTACCCCATTGGGGATAAGGTAGAGTAGTATAGAGTTGAAATTAAAATAAACCTAAAATAAGCCTAATAAACTACGGTTATTATTTTGGTAATCTTCATAGTCAATGGAGTACCCAAAATCTTTCTGTATGAGTATAATGACTAATAATAAGCATACCTGATCCCGGTCTCTAGTAGAATGTTACTTCAATCATTTTAGTAGCCAGCTCTACAGCTGGCTACTAAAATGATTGAAGTAACACTGCACAATAAAATAAATTAATGTAAGGAGGTACCAAGCTCATAGAACGAATTGAATGATGTAAGTTCAATTTATAAATTCACGGAAAACAAAAGGTAGGTAGGTTTGCCAGGTCTTTTGTAGTCTTAAAAGTAATTTAAGTCTTTAAGAACTATATAGAAGCGCTAATACTACTGCCAACTGATTACATACAATTTTATCAACGTTTGAATAGACGCTGTTTTTTGTCCTTTATACATACACTATAGAGTTATATATATACATACACTAGCTGATGCCAGCAGCTTCGCCCGCGTAATAGTTTGTTTCCGTTCCCGCTTCTGATGGAAACTTATTCCCGGGATAAAAAGTGCCTGTTTGTTATTCCAGACTATAATGTATCCCTGTACCAAATTTCAGCCATATCTGTCCAGCCGTTCGAGCGTGAAAGAGTAACAAACATCCACACTCACAAACTTTCGCATTTATAATTTTAGTAAGATTTATATTGCAGGTAGGTATAGGCTATTTTATCCTGTCCAATACGGCAACATGATCACTGCAATGCAATGTAGGACAAATATAACTAATCTGTATGTCTGCCTATCCCTTTTTGCGTAGACTCTTTTACAGTGGAGAGCATTTTCTCCAGAATCGACCGATTCAAAAGATTGTTTCTCCATCAAACTTGGAACGCTCTGCCGACGCTACGAACTTGTTTCCCTCGACTTACAACCCCGGTACTTCAAGCGGAGCATGAAAACTGTCTATAGTGAAATTTGGGTATGTGAGAGCGGTCTTCAAATTCACTAAGGTTTTTCAACAAGCGGACGGCATCATTTTGCTAAACATAAAAATATTATCTCAGCATTGCGAATAACCAAGCGGTTAGCATTGAATGATAACCTAATATGAATAGCAGTGACACCGTGGATATACGCGCACAAGGTCGTCTTGGGGTCAATTACTAATCAACTCAAGAACGACTGGATGACGACTACGCAGTTGCTAATGACCAATTATTCCAATTAACTCTTGACCAACATAGTCTTAGACTAACCTTATTAAACCGCGAAACTGATATAGATGCTGTTTTCTGCTTAGTTCTACACACAGGTGGTTTTAGTCATAGTTAGTTTAAATACCGTAAATCAAAACAGTGTAAAGTGAACATATTTCCTTTGTACTCTCTAAAAACATATTAAATCTCTGTCACTAAACAAATATATTTTTAAAACATTCTATCACAAATTAAGGCTTTCTTCCGCGCACGCTTAGGTTGTGGAATTATCTCCCTGCCTCGGTTTTCTCAAACGCCTACAGTGCATTATGGGGTTATTCAAAAGCGGTTTTAAGGTTTAACAGGGGTCCCGGGACATCCTTCCGAGGGCTTACCTGGGTCTCCCAACCAAAGGCTGTTGGGCGTTACGTGAGGTTTTTTAGTCGGTAACATCCTCTGAGGATTTTCCCTTACGTAAAAAAAAAAGGTTTTACAAGGGTTTAAAAAAATAAGCATTTGCACTCGATCGACCTAGAGTCTCTACACCGACTAGAATAAAATAATACATATTATAAATAGGAAAGTATGTTGGTTTGATGTTCTTCCTTCGCGTCGTCGTAAGGAATTTTTAAAATGAAGAATGCTTATTATACCGGAAAACACTTTATTCCCAATATACATTGTGCGGGCATCAAAGTTTCACTAAGGCATAATTTCGTGCATCCTCCAGTATATACTGGAGGATGCACTGATAAAAAGGTTTTGGGAATAAATAAAAATCATCACACTATTTTTTGACTTGCAAGTCTTTTGACATTGTACTAAATCCTTATTAGGGTTTCGTAGCCAAATGGCAAAAACGGAACCCTTATAGATTCGTCATGTCTGTCTGTCTGTCTGTCTGTCCGTCCGTGTGTCACAGCCATTTTTCTCCGAAACTATAAGGCCTATGCTATTGAAACTTGGTAACTAGATTCTTATATAAAACTAGAAAAAAAGTAGTAAATTTTGGGGGTCTCCATACTCAGAACTGAAACTCAAATTTTTTTTTTCATCAAACCCATACGTGTGGGTTATGTACAGATAGGTCTTCAAAAATGCTATTGAGGTATCTAACATCATTTTTTTCTAAAGTGAATAGTTTGCGCAAGAGACACTTCCAAAGTGGAAAAATGAGTGCCCCCCCCCCCCCCCTCTAACTTCTAAACTAAGAAAATGATAAATCTAAAAAAAATACATGATGTACATTGCCATAAAAACTACCAACGAAAATTAGTTTGAACGAGATAGAGCTGGTAGTTTTTTTTAATACGTCATAAACCGCAATTTTCGGTTAGAAAAATCACTACCACTGCGAACGTGTTAAAACATCAATCAAAGTTACAACGAACTATAGGAACTTTTATATTATGTTACTTGCTGCTACGAAACCCTTCATGGGCGAGTCCAACTCGCACTTGGCCGGTTTTATTTTTGACCTGCAAGCGTGTCTTTTCTAGTCTCCCCTTTCTCGTTCATGAAGGATCCTCCATATCCTCTATTATAATTTTTCTGTGCTTCGTCTGTATAGGAAAGTGGTCATATTATTTATGTACTATGTGGAGTTATTATATTAGCGTCCACTCTTGTTGATAATAAATTATATTATCTCTCTAAAAATCTAACTATGGCTTTCTGTACCACTTACAATCATTTTTTCGGATTTTTCTACCTGATGCTTAGATTGCACCTGCTACCATGTCAACCTGTAACAGTAGCTTCAATTCTCTTTAACTTTCTTCTATACTACTTATAGAATTAGACGAAGTGTCATCATAACAATTAAAGATTTTGTGACCACGCCATTCTTCATCTATAGACGACTTTGGTAACAGTAATCTTGTTGTTATGTTGTTGTCTGCCATATTATATCATCACATATCAATACGCTAGAGGCAGGAATGATTTGCATTATTGTTTCATAATAATGTACTTGGTATATAAGGTCTACTTGTTCACCTGCATAGATTACAGTTAGTAAAATGTTTATGTTGACTATTGCGTTAACGCAATCGTTACTGCTTACGGTCTGTATTTACTTTACTAACGCATAGTTTACAGAAACTGTTAGCAATTCTATTGTATTCATAAACATTTCATAGTGTAGTAACGTTTATAGTATGTACTAATGTTCTATTAGGGGTACGAAGCGACGCACTTTTTAAAACGTCCTGACTTCAGACATGGATATTTGGTTGAATGTCTGCTATGTGATGTGATTTCGAGATATTTCCGTGGTAGAATCGATTTGACATCTATCAACCCTTACGTGCATCTTACCAATTGCTAATCAGATGCATCTGTACTGTTTTCTACGTAACTAGATTAACATGGGCAAAAAATCATGCTCAGATATATGACACTTGACAAAAGGAATTGTTCAGAAATTCACCAACAGTGTACGAAACCTCGATTTATCATCCATCTACTACGTTGATTTTTGCTCGACTAATATCCCTCGACATTTCCATCAATTGAAGTGCGCGCACCGAGCACCTTGGTTGTGTATAAAACAAACAAAGTTTAATACCCATAAACAATAGCCATGAAACATCAGTAGCGACAAGCATTTTATGACAAAGGGATTTGTATTGAGGCTACTGTGCATTACACCTCGTTCGACTTCACGGTTTACGCTTTTGCAAAGTACTTCAAGTCGTGACTCGGTCATTAGCTGTCCCACATCACCATAGATTTTTCCGACCATTTAAGTAGCATTTACCTTTGTTGCCAATTTAAATCTTACCCACACAATAACAATAAACATGAATTGTTCAAAATCTTTAGAGCAAACAAAACAAAATACTCTTTATTCATTTAGGCAGTACAAGTACCTAGTTACTCTTAGGAACGGCATTATAAAAGATTCTAAATTTTATTGCCAGATTCACAAAGCATGTAAGTAAGAATCTGGGTTTTTTCCAACTGCCAACAAAACTAAGAAACAATGTGTTTAATGTTAACAAAATACAAAAACTTAAGGCATTGGACCCAGCTTAAGTCTTTCAAATATTTAGAATACCTAATATAAAACGAGTAAAGACAGACTGAAACCATATTGTAGGTATTTACATAGGTATACCTTCTTGCATAAATACAAACATATGTAGAGTCCTAATATCCTTTGTTTTCCTTCAAACACCATAATCGAACCGAAATCCTTGACATTTTATTTATACACTGAGATAAGAGCTTTGCAGTAAAAGTTGGAAAAGGGCGAGGTCGTAATATATTAAGACTGGCACGACCTGCAATCGTTCTACCTATACTAGCTGAGTTAGCTGTTTAATGGTCATAGAACACATCAATTGACGGGACTCGGTTCAAGCGAAACCAGTCGTAGTACTCACTCGGGAAGTTGAGTCTGCGCTCTTTTTGTGTACTATAGAGCCTCAGAACCTGCGCTATAGTAGTGTCGTCACACACCGCCAGTCACCATTGAGTCGGCCGTGTGTACGAGCGTGCAGCGCGCGCGCATGTTGCTATCACCGAATTTCTAATCGTGACGCAAAATATAGTGTTGTGACTTGTGCTAAATCGTGACAGTGTATCAGTACCGTCTATGTTACAAATGCAGAAACGGCAATTATACAATGACGTGAAGTGACTGATAAGTGATTGTACAATACTGGTATGGAATACGGATATATTTTTATGGTAAGGAAATACATGTTTTGATATTTTATGGGTTCGTTGACATTGTTGGTATGGTGGAATTTTTATTTATCTATTTGTTAATATTCTTTAAAATATTAACAACAAAGCAAAAGTAGGTGGTAAAATCTTTTTTGCCCTAAATAAAGTGTTCGTTATTTTGAATAAGTGCATAATTAGAACTAGAATTATAATTATCACGGAGCAATTAAAAATAAAATAAACTAGGACATTCGGACTCTAATTATTAAACATTTCAAAATTTTCTTTTTTAAAGAAAGGTAAAGGTAAGAAGTAGGTATTGAAATCGGTGATAAGTAGAGTGGATCAAAATAAAGTCGCAACCACTCGCAACATCGAGAGTCGTCTCACCTCTCGCACATAACGATTGCCATATGGACTCGATGCATATTAATGGGTGCGGCATAACAACATTATGCCTTCAACAATGTGGTTACGCCACTTCCTGGTACTAGACAAACTAACTGCAAAAAATGATAAAAAAGAAACATTATATTGATTGCATAATAGATATTCATCGATTTAAATCTAACGAAAGTATTCGGAACTGTTTATAACTGCTAGAGACTGACCTTGTCTAAATAGGACATATTTACATAAAAAATAACTTTCTGCAATTCTTCATAATCATTATCTGTTCTTTTCTTCAATATAAATTTTAAATGTAATAAATTTCACATTCATCCGTTCGAGAGTTCGCGCAATTTGCTTAAAAATTAGTACAAAGTTCTCGCTTCACGTATTACTGTAAAGAATTATTAAGGAATATTATTATTGTAATAATTATAACCTCTTCTGATATACGCATTAATTACATAAAACTACAGGCTTGGAAAACAACTCAAACATACAAGGATACATATGTTGCCAGACGGTTGTGCGTGACGTTCAAGTCATACTTGATATTGTTTATTTCGTCATCGCCAACTTGATTTAATATTTAGTCATCTAATGACTAGGAATCGAAATTGAGCAATAATTTCTTAGTAGTAAACTATTAAAATATGTCTTCATACGGTAAAGCGACTTACGAATATACCAAACTGCGGAAGCACTTTGGTAGACAACCATTATTTCAAGCATTACCTGCTCAAATGCTTGATTCCATCAATTCGTCAAAAGAACACCAAAAAGATTATGTACTTCGAAACCCTGTCCATCGCGAAGTGCAAGCCGTTGTACGAATGTCAGAGCATGAGATGAACACTCCAATACTGGAAACACACGAACAGGGCATAAACCATGTAGAAGGTGGTTGGCCAAAAGAAGTGCACGCAACGAATGAAGAGCATACATACAGACATCGTCGCCGAGTTATGCACGATGAAAGTTACTGTGAAACTATATTACATTTAGCACCATCATTGATGCATTATATAGACCAAAATAATGCTATAGAAATGTACCAGACGTACTTTGCTGGTATTCAACCTCAAGAGCCCAAAGAAAGTTACAGTATCCGCGTTGCTAATGTATTCCGCGATCAATTTGAAAGACCAGTTTCATGCGTGAAATTTACTATTGAAAATAATCCTAAGCTAGCAGTAGCATATTGTTATAAAACTTGTATGCCCAATCCTGAGTTAAATGAATCTAATTCGTGCTATTTGTGGGATATTCATAAACAGACTGAGCCAGTAGCCAAGATATATCCTGAATACCCTTGTTGGCGACTAGCATGCTCTCCAATAAATCCAGACTTGTTTTTATGCGGTCTTGAAAATGGCACCGTTAATGTCTTTGATATTCGACAAGGTAGTCAGGCCGTTTCCTCCAGTTTCGTTTACAACTCCCATCGTGAGTCGGTTACTGCGTTACGTTACATACACTCTCGAACTCATACTGATTTCTTTAGTGGATCGTCAGATGGCCAGTGTCTATGGTGGGACTTAAGAAATCTTTCAAACCCTACAGACCAGCTACCCATATCAATAAACCTTTCGCCATCAGAAGAACCAAACCTAAGCAATGCTCAAGGCATTAGTTTCTTAGAGTACGATAATGGCTTGCCAACAAAGTTTCTATGCGGAACAGAATCTGGTTTAGTCATTAATGTCAATCGCTTGGGTAGGAGTCATTCCGAAAAACTGGTTTCATATTGGCAAGCTCACAGTGGCCCTGTACACTCGATCCACCGAAGTACATGTACTTTCAGGATGTTTCTGACTTGTGGCGATTATACGGTACGGATATGGAGTGAAGAAGTACGCACTGCGCCTATTATAGTAACCAATCCATATAAATATTTAATAACTGATGCTTGCTGGGCGCCGTTAAGATATTCAAGTTACATGTCAATATGTGCAGGTGGATTCTTTTACTTCTGGGATTTACTTCGAAATTATAATGATCCAGTAAAGAGTTTGAAATTATCTGCACACATCCTTACAAAAATGACTACTCAAGACCAAGGTCAATTGGTAGCGGTTGGTGATAGCCAAGGTTCGTTATATCTTTTACAACTATCTGAAAGCATGGCCATACCAGGCAATCACGATAAGGTTCTTATGCAACAAACTTATGAAAGGGAAACAAGACGTGAACACATCTTAGACAATCGTATCAAAGAAATTCGTTTAAAAGCTCGCAATGAAGAAGAACTAGGTTTGACTGAAATACCAGAACCAGTTATTGATGATGAAGAACTTGATCGAGTGGTGGAAGAAGAATATTTCAGAGTTGTACAAGAGGAATCAAATGAGATGGAACTGTTTCCTGAACAAGTTCCTGATTAAAAGCACTACTGATTAAAAGCATTGATTAGAATCAATCTGGTTTATTTGTTTCGTTACAAAGCCATTAAAACTTATTTATAAACTAGCTTTGCCCGCGTGAAATTTGGTTCCTGTTCCCGCTTCCCGTGGGAACATTTTCCTGGGATAAAATGTGTTATTCCAGACTATACTCTATCCCTGTACCAAATTTCAGTCAGATTCATTTAGCCGTTAGAGCGTGATGGAATAACAAACATCCAAACATCTTCACAAACTTTCAGATTTATAATATTAGTAGGATGGATGAGTGATTGTTTCTAAAGAAGTTACTGTTTGCAGTAGAAGACTAACATTTGTTAGGTAACAATATGTTTATTGTTTTGGCTTTAACACATACATACATTTGTGATCTCTTCAGAATGTATTTCTTTCCGTGACAAGTATGTAAACGAAATCCAACATAAGTCTGAATTGCAGTTGATGATACGAAATAAAAATCTACAATACATTAAAGTCATAACAGACGGGCCTAAATATGCATCGTCCGCGGGTATGCTGAGTACAAAAGGTTAATAAAGTAACATGCAACATAATGCATTAAAGAAAATAATGATTAAGATGCAAACACTTAGATTAAAAAAGAATTATAGGTAAGATAGTTCTTACCTAGACCTAATACGAGTAGTAGCCCAGTTTATTGTTAATACGGGCAATATGGAATTTTACTATATTAACAATAATAAATGGGAAGTTATGCCATTATCGTATCAGAAATTTGTTGACAATTGTCAATACCGTTTCCCTCACTTGGGTAATAGCATGATGATACATTAGTTAGTTTAAATAAAATTTGGCTTTATTTTTGCGAAATATTTTTTTAACGTGTTCAGTAGTTTCGAATTTTATAGGTATTATCAGCAGAGATAAATTATTTTTACGTAATAGACCTGCAAGAAATTTACTAACTTTCGTAAACATAATTTTATTATACTACACCAATACTTTCACACAAGTATCAACAAACGCCTTCATTAAAAATGATGAATGATCTTATTGAACAAATTTTCAATCATTTATTTTTATAAAGCTAACTACAAAAAACACAACACAAAATAATATAATGTTTTGTAAGCTTTTATATTTTGAATACAAAAACATTTTTATATAAATCGTCATCACTGAAATTTGTTCCTGAAAGCATTGTTTATACATTCAAACACAATAATAAGATTACTAGCAACACGAAATCCGATATATTTCAAGTGAATCTGTTGAAATGTTTAACAAAGCTAGTTATAAATAGTAAGTAAGTTACGAGATCACTATGAGTGGTCCCGGATGTTCCATACAGTCGAGAAGCCCGCATGTCTCTCCGGGCAGATCCGGCGGGTCGACTCCAAGGGCCATGACCGTTAATTTATACAAAACGACTAATTTAATATGAGCTGTCAGATTCCATATAGAGCCCGGATTTGTTAACACGTTTTGAATTAAAAGAGAGCTCTCTGAGGCCTGTGTACATTGGTGGCGTAAATTACTAGTGCCTCGTGAGTTGCGTGAATACAAAAGTGCGTCACCGGCAACTTTCACCAACGAGGTACAAGACTAGGAGTACGGCCACAGTCGCACGCACATGGACTCTATTGCCCGTTTTACTCTAGCCTTCTATACTAATATAACCTCACCTAAAGATTCAAAGGCAGCATACATATTCATATAAACGGTAATTTATTACGATACGAGAAATTAGAAATAAGTAATTATATCCATTTCATCTTGTTTCTTATAAATACAGTATAATATAGAGTCTAATTACAGATAACAGAATCGGAATGTTACATATTTAATATAAGTAATTATATGGTAGAAAAAAGTTACCAATATATTCAAATAATTACCATTTTAAATATTTATAAGTAAATTTATTAGGTAGTGAGATATTCAAAGTCTAAAATTCGCGAACTCATAAAATGTGCTCGAATGTGTGTGTTGAATAGGTGACCATGAAATCAATTTTCTACATTCAACCGTAACTAAGTATATAATCAAGTACTTAATTATACTTTTTATGCACTAAGCGTGTAGGCCATTTACGTGTATTAGATTGTATAAAGCAATACAGACAATGTTAGAATGTCATAAATGGCTCGACGGGCCTCACCCAATTCACGCAAAAATACTAAGTATTTTTTGCATATTAATTTATTATTTTATCCTCCACACCTTACCTTACCCCTCCACATTCCGAATTTAATCTAAATCTCGATCTCAATCGCAGTGACTTAAAACCGTATTGGTAAATTAATGGTGAGTCCTCGAAACCCACCTTGAATATTTGTTTCACCTTTAACCTGTACATTATTTCTGAAATGTATACTAATTTTATCTATAAAGAGGAAAGAATTGACTGTTTGTTTTTTTGCACGCAATAAATAGATTCCGAAACTATTGAACAATATGAATATACACGATACCCCGGATGACAAAGGGTATATTTTTATTCCCATATTCCAGGGGTGAAATCGCGTAACATCGTCTGGTATTATATTAATAGAGTACAAAGCAAAGGTAAGTAGGTAAGGGGTGGTGTACACAAATAGTCAGCATTGCTCAATTCTGATTCAGACTGGTTACATTGAAAGGTAACTGAAACGAATGCTTGCTTGAATGTGGGTTAATGTCTATTACTCTAAATGGAGCATTAAGAGCGCACATCAAACTACACATCTGAAAGTAAATACTCCGAAGCCCTTATAAGGTATTTATACTTAAGAATTCGTTGCAATAAGAATCGTAGACAGCAAGACTAAGAAAGACGGATAGAAATAGAGGGAATGTACAAGACCGGTAAAATTACTTTTTCCAAATGTAGCAACCATTTACGAATTCACTGAAAACTTGTAGAAATTCTACACACATAAGTTAATAGGGGTACCCTATTAACTTATGTGTGTAGAATTTCTAAAAAGCTTTAACACTACACTGTAAGAAAATATGATTTTAGAACAATACTACAATAACAAGGCAATATTTTGTAATAGTTCAATACGTTTCAGGGCAAAACTGTTAACAGGTAACGGACCGAACGGAGTCATTGCGGAAGTACATAAAACAGACTAACATATTCGTGCTAAACATTTCTCGTAGTTTTCTTAAAGGTACAGCTTTAACCGTAATAGTGTAAAGACTGCTTGTAAAATAGAACCTTTTATTAGTCGAGTTTCTAGTAGGTACAAGTTTACTAAGTATTTAATACGAAATGTGAAATTTCAATCATACTTACTAGCGCCTCTAGCGGAAAACTAGATACACTATAATTAGCAGCGATTCGCTGAGTGGTATAAAATCAAGAAAATCAATCACAAAAAGTATTGTTTTAATAATATTTTGGTTAGGATTCTTGAAATGCACGAACGAATTGTAAGGAAAAGTTTTATATTTTTTCTGTGCCATGATAATTTTATTCTCTAAGTTTTAAATAAAAATAAATAGGTATTAAGTCCTTCGTATGTCGTCGTCGCAATTCAAGATTGTAGAAGTCACTTGCTTATGTTTTGAAAACTATGTAAGTCCATTCTGTTGTTTCGTCTGAAGAGGACTCTTTTGTACATAAACAAGTCACACATAAACTTTCACGTTTATAGACTTGACTACGGAACACTGGCAGCCAGTTCCGCGTAAAATTCTTTTATACATGCATGTGCTGCCTGTGGGAATGAAATGTTTTCCACTCTCCGTATCTACAGCTACTTTCCGTTACAAAATCACTATTGATGTCAAGTTCAAACAAACAATTTCACCTTTGCATTTATAATTGAATAGATATAATATGTACCTACATATTAGTAAAGATTAATAAGGACATGATAGGTAGGTACGGTACATTACTTAGTTAAGTGTTAGGAAGGCTATAGAAGAAGTCCACAGATAAAAGGGATATGATGAAACACAGAGGGGCCCATGTATGCTATGCCGGACTCTTACCGACTGCACCACGCGTACCCTATAACTGCCTACGGTCGGGAGCCCCGGGTAAACCCTCAGAAGGATGTCCCAGGATTCCTTGAACAGGCCTTGGCTACCACTACGGGTTTACCTAGAAAGAGGGTAAAATAACATGATAATTTAAAAATGTATTTATTTATTTATTTATTTATTTATTTATAAAACCATACACCCTATCTTTACAGGCAAGGCCTAATACGATAGTGCAGGAACATAATATAAATTAATATTACACAATAATTTCTAGCCTATTTTCTTACTAATATTAAGAAATTACATTCCATTTCATGACATTACATTCCATTTCATGACATTACATTCCATTTCATGACATTACATTACATTACATTGCATAACATTACATTACAATACATTACATTACAATAAATCACATTACATTATATCACATTACATTACATTACAATACATTACGTAATTAATTATATTCGAGGGTCTCAATAAAGTGCTCAATGCTCACTGCGAACCTCGGCAGACTTTGACTAAATATATCAATATTGGTAGGCAATAAATTAGTCAATTTAATGGCACGTGACATAGGAGAATGTTCTAACAGGTTTGTTCTCGCTGTAGGCTTTCTAAGTAGTTGTAATTGTCGGCGCGCAGTAGCTCGCCCCGGCGGTGCCCACAGCGCGATAGCCTCAAGCACCTCCGGGTGCTCCAGTTCACCCCTTACTACCCTATGCATATACTTGAGGAGAGCGATATCCCTCCGCACCGCCAGCCTGCTGTACCCGACCATGCCGATAACGAACAAGCTCGGGTACATCAAGGGATAGAACGGATAGACACCAAACTCCTTCACTATTTAAAAAAAGAAAACTATTTAAAATAGCAGTTAAAAGCGTTTAGGAAGGCATTTCACACATCAATGCCCAACCACGTGGTGCGTAAATGTGTGAAGCATTCAGTAGCTGTTATCGAATGCCAACTAATTTGCAAACTCGTCCGTACTGTTATAAGCCGAGACTGTGCGACGAGACCGTGTGACCCACATCAAAAACGTTTTAAGGATCTTTTTTGTTGTGCGGACAGCGGGCGGGGCAGTGAGATCATCAAGACCTAATTGAAAATAAAGAACTGTGCCTCATACATTATATAGAGATTCTTTTATAATATACTAGCAGACGTCACGCGGTTTCACCCGCGTAGTTCCCGTTCCCGTGGGCATACGGGAATAAAATATAGCCTATGTTACCCGCAAAGAGTGTAGCTTTCCAGCAGTGAAAGAATTTTTCAAATCGGTCCAGTAGTTCCGAAGCCTATTCGTTACAAACAAACAAACAAACAAACAAACAAAAAAACAAATCTTTCCTCTTTATAATATTAGTATAGATTTTTGTTTCTGTTTATTATCTAGGTCATGGGTTATCAAATGTTGAACTTTTTAAAGACTAGAGAACATTCGCGACTCCGTTTGCGTGATATTTTGATAAATCCCCCTTTACTGCCTCTGTGGCGCAGTCGGTAGTGATACCGCCTGCGGCGCTGGAGGTCCTGGGTTCGATTCCTGGGTCGGTCCAAATATTTGTGTGATCCACAAATGTTTGTTTCGGAGTTTGGGTGTTTTCTATGTATAATATGTACGTATTTAGAAGTATATAAGTATGTACGAGTATATCAGTATATCAGTCGTCTCTATCCCATAACACAAGCTTATATTAGCTTAATTTGGGCTAGATGATGTTTTGTGTGAATGTCCACAAATATTTATTTATTTATTATTTACTCCAATTTATCTTGGTCACCTAATTTCTTAGACCATATAACACGGGACTAGCCTTTGCGAACCACCGCATACAAAAATATTCTGCCAGTTTTCATACAAGTGAAGGGGGAAACACAAAGACATATAAAATTTCATTGCATTTAAAAATGTATTAAACGACAAACGCGTAATGGCTGTTGTGTGTTAATTGTTATTGTACAGTCAACTACAATGTAGTACTAGTTTAATCATATATCAGTACATCATATATCATTTAATCATAAAATGATGTATGATGTACTGATGTAGATGATCTAAGCCTAATTTTGATGCAACATGTTGCAATGCAACCTTTAAGCTAAAACTTTATGAAAATGTAATTGAAACTGGATTAGATCTCAATAAAGAAGATAACAAATAGACAAACAAACAAACGCAAAGTAAACTAATCGCAATTTATTTTAATGATCCGTCGTAACAGCTATTTTACAATTTTATAACGGTAGAAATAGATAGAAGATAAATAATTAGGAGTATAAAGAAATGTAAACACCTCGGCATTGGAGGTCAAACAAGTAATTAAAATAACGAAAAAGAAATTAAAACTAGCTTTTAAATGATATTTACTTAAGGGGCGCGTCCGCAAAATGCACAAAAAGACATTTAGGATTTTGGAATTATTCAAGAACTTACTTCATTAAATGGCACTAAAATGGAACCCTCAATTCTTAATAGATAAGACTACATTAACACCGTGCGCTTTTTACAAAATAATTATTTACTTGCCAAAAAACCTCTGAAAATCATCCAAATTTACCTTGGTCAATTTGATTATTTCTGCTATTTCGATTTAACTTTGAGGGGTGTTTTTTTATAATGTAAATAATTATTTTGTAAAAAGCGCACGGTGTTATTGTAGTTTCATCTATTAAGAATTTAAGGTTCTATTTTTGTGTCATTTAATGAAGTGAGTTCTTGAATATTTCCAAAACCCTAAGTGCATTTTTTGCGGACTAGCCCCTTAAAACAAATTTATTACATTTGAAGATATTTGCATAGAACCTTTCTTTCCCTGTTATAAATTAGTATTATCATCATCTACTAACCAGAAGTATTAAAATTATAGTACAAGTTTAATATCAATGTTAATATAATTACTTACTGACAAAACTGCGTTGTGTTTTTATAATTGTGATGCGATTGTATCGTACAACGGAACATAAATTAATAATAATCATAATGAAAGTTGTAGCGTAAGTAAGTGGTCGTTATGAATGTTTTGCGTAATGTAATAAATGACTTGTATCAATATAAGGTATGTACCAAATATCTAATCTTTGAAACAAGTAAACTTTTTTAGCACTTCAAAATGAATATTTTCCGCCTAATGGAAAGTATGGCAGGTCAGGGCCACAGTGATGTAAACTTGTTTATGTAAATAACATTATTATGATGCTGATATATTATACAGGGTGTAACATTCGGAGAGGTCAGTATGGGCAGGTCTATAAATATAAGACATACATAGATCTGTTCTGAGGAACCATGACATTTTAGAGAAAAGAAGATCTTTGAAGCGCTCGTGGCCCCGCGGACTCAGTATTCTGTAAACGATCACTGCAGTAAGCAATTTTCACTATGGCCGGTCAATGGATGGGTGACCATCCATGTGATCACTTTGTGACATTTATTTGAGCGTTTCCGTGCTTCGGAAGGCACGTTAAGCCGTTGGTCCCGGTTGCCAGTAAAATGGCAGTCGTTAAGCCAAGTTGAAGGCTTTATTTCAACAGCAGGCAGTCACAACCTGCGCCTGTCCATTTAAACACGGCAATACGGCTCACAACGTATTACGTGGGACAAATTATAAAAAGGTGAAATGTGGGTATATAATATGCCTCTGCCTACCCCTTCGGGGATAAAGGCGTGATGATGAACTTAAGATCTGTATACATAGATATAAAAAAAACTCTTGTGCTGTTTGAAAATCAAACCCGGTCGTTTTTATAAGTTAAACTTACATAATTTCTATTTGAATACCGATTGTGTAGGACCTAAACAGTATTTTTTTCTACGAAACTTGGTATCTAAAATAAATGGAATGCTTGGATTTCATGTTCTTTAATTTAATTAAGAAGTTACATGTTTGAAGTGAACATTTTTTTTTTCTACGCAACACGGGCCTTAGCAGCAGGTTACCTTTATCAGGGGTTTACTGCTGGGACTGCCCTTCACTCTCATCCTTCCGAGGGCTTACCCGGAGCTCCCAACCATAGGCTGTTGGGCGTTACGTGAGGTTTTTTAGTCGGTAGGAGTCCGGCATAACATCCATGAGGATTTTCCCTCACGTTAAACAAAAAAAAAACCCTAAGAATATTAAAAAATTGAATTGCAAAATTGTTTACCTATCTGATATGCATCTGCATTCCAGATAATTTAACCACCTTACGTCACACACAACTAAAATAATGATGTAACTAGCAATATGTAAATATAAACAAAGCGTATCTATACTTTTCATGTGTAATTATTATATCATTCATACGAGTACGTATTACATCACGGACATCTCTCATTCATTGTAATTATATTGCAGTGATACCACGATGAGCGGAGTGCGATGACGAGTGCGGCGCTGGTGGCGCTCACGGTACTGGCGGTAGCAAGCGCTGCGTCTGCACAGCTGCGACCTGCCGACGCGCCCACTGAAATCAACGACACACGTGAGTGAGTCTTAGAAGTCTTTCTTCCATAACTGAGTGTAAAGTGTAAAGAAGCAATTGTCATTTGGCTTTTCGGCGTTCTTGAATGTAACTACAGTCGCTTTGGCGTCAGCAAGTTCACCACTGGCCAAACCTTACCCTGGTTTGCTAGGACCAGAACGATCTTCATCCTGCGTGAGTGTGAGCCTGGGGGGTTTATGCTGACATGCGGATTACACCGTTAGTACTGGATGAGGCGAAGCATGGTAGTCCCACAACATAAAGGATGGCTAACCAAAACTTCGAAGTCGCTGGTAAAATTTATCAACAAGCGTCTACTTATTCTCGAATTAGACTTTTACACATGCTCTCTTATAGGGGTCAGAAAGTGATTCCTCACAAAAAGTAGGTAGAGTCACGAGCTATTAAAATTCGTTGGTGGATTAACCCAGACGAGCAATGCACTTATACTTGAGAAGCGTGTGGTCATTGTAGGCTTTGACCTAAAGACACATATCACCTTAAATCGATTTGATGTTTGTTACCTCTACCGAAAAGATCGGAACCGACTTATTTATAAAATTGTTTAAACTTTAAAATGACACTTCGCTTCAACAGGAAGACAATAAATCAATCATTAAGCGCACTGCTTTCACTTTAAACCTACTTTGAATGCTAATTATTGTAAAAACTTTGAGGAAATAAAGTATTAATTACTGTGACGTGAAATTGGCATGACACTAAAACACGCAACATGCAAACCTATTTTCCACTTTTTCCACAATTATGAGACTCTAGTAAAAAAATTCCGTGGGACTTAGTTTAAAAGTGAAAGTGTGAAATTCCCTTTTTCGTATTCAGAGATTTTTCCCTGTTCACCCACGGGGTTTTTTCGATAGAAACTCGCACTTGCCCCTCTGAAGGGCAAGTGCGAGTTTCGGTAAGCGCCTGTCGACATTCACGAACGAGCGCGTTATCACCGATTTGTATGGGATCGAGACAAGTTCCCGCGTTTACAGCTAGATGGCGGGGTCTCGATTCCAAACGAATTGGTGAGCCGTGAATGTCGACAAGCTCACGCAAAAACTCGCACTTGCCCCTCAGAACTAACGGTGAAAAATCCCAGATTCGATCTGACAAAAACCACAGAATGCTTCTTAATTCTTAATGTCTGTATGACTAGGGAACTAGCCCCCTTATTCACAACCATTCACATTTCCGATAGACATTTAACAGTAAACTAAATGTCGGATGTCGATAGCACATTTAAATCGCATTTTCGATTCTTTATGATCGTATTATAACTCAAATACGGACCTAATCAAGATTACCGCTCATACCCGGATATCATGAGAACCTATCGTCCATTACTCAATAGTTAATTGATCTACTGGGAATAAGCACGTACCCATATAGGGTTAGGGTAGTTTAATGGTAGTCGCTTCCAACAATACCCAAAAATTTCAAATTCCAGCTCTCAATCAAAGCGGAACAGGGCCCCATATTGTTGATTATGGATGCAACCAACATAGAAGTACTCGTAACTTAAGTCTTAGAAAGGTCTGGGTGTGAACACAAAGACAATAATAACAAGCCATTTAACACGTAATATAGATTGATATAGAGGAAATAAAAACCGCTTTATAAGAACTTTCGAAGATTGTGTTGCAAGGCAAACAAACGATGGGAACTAAATCACGACATGAAGTACATACTTCATGTACACACACGTAAAAGATTTCCATTTTCTATCGCCCAGGCTAGATCTAGAAGAGAAACCTTTCCGTCATTCTTCCATACAAATTTACTAGACTGATTAAATCGTAAAGGCACAAGAAATAGAGCTTCGGAGGAACTAACGCTCAGGATGGCATACGACCCTTTTTTTTAACGTGAGGGAAAATCCTCTTGGATGCTATGCCGGACTCCTACCGACTAAAAAACCTCACGTAACGCCCAACAGCCTATAGTTGGGAGCCCCGGGTAAGCCCTCGGAAAGATGTCCCAGGACTCCCAAAGACAAACGACCCTTATTTCTATTTATATCTAAATCGCTCTCTTCAAAGTCTGGGGTTCCCTCTACTATTATTCTCTCTTACTTTTTCGATAATGTGACGTATCCTCTTCTTCCACGTCAAGATTCCCAGAATACACTGCGTCTACAACTTATAAATGCAAACGTATTTTATTTCATCCTTGATTCCCATCACAACTCTGCGGATACACGCTATAATTAACTTATTTACTAGCTCGCACACACAATAAACTTTTACTACGGTTATAAAGTAATACTCTTAATGGAAATTCGATTACTTAGCTATTGGAACGTTTTATTTAGAGTACGTTGCACTTAACAACTTTCCAACCACTTTCTGTGTGACAGTTGCAACTAATCCAAATCATTTAATTTAATCTCTAATTCTGGACCTACCTAACAAGATGTGTTGAGAATTTGCATTTCTAGTGCAAGAATTCGAGTCTAACATGCATGGCATTTGTTCACGATGTTCATCCTTGCGTCTGGAGAGTAGGAGCACGATAAGGTCCGATAGAGGTTTTTTTAGATTGTGGAATGATCTCCCTGTCTCGGTTTTCCCCAACACCTATAGTATGGGGTGAACAATTTCCATCAAGTAGGCCGTATACTTGTCCGCCAACTTTGTAGTATAATGAAAGATATCTATCGGCTAATGTCACCTCCCACTACTTGTCTGCAATCTCGTGTTGCGCTCTATTATTCGTAACTGAACTCGCGGCAGTGGTTTGAGAGTCTACTTCTACCGACTAAAACCACATGGTGCCCTACCTGCCTTACTACTGCAGGAAGTCTCGAATACTCCCTTGGAAGGATAACTCCAGGGCTCCCGACACAGATTATATCCACTGACGCGGACCTTCTCCGTTGGTTTGGGTTTCTAACGCTTCTTGGGGGGATCGGGTAATTTTCCCACTTCTTTAAGGGGTGAAGAGACTTGCCATCGTTTTGACCTGCTTCTATTATCAAGACCGGTAATGTTCGGCGTATAGTAGCCTGTGACGACCACGCCACCGACTGCGGTACTTGGGAGGGACAATTCTCCTCCAATCCTTCCCCTTTTTCGCAAGCATAATTTGCTCACAAAAAGATGTAGTTGATGTGAGTGTCGTTCCACTTTCTTCTGGGTCTACCTTCCGGAGGTGTTCTGCTCAGGTGTTGTACCTACCGGTATACGGGCCACAGATACTTACCAAAGTACCCGTATCCGGTAAGTTAATTCAATATATATATAAATAACTAGCTGATGCCCGCAGCTTCACCCGCGTAAAATTTGTTCCCGTTCCCGCTTCCCGTATTTTATCCCCTTGGGGGTAGAATTTATCAAAATCCTTTCTTAGCGGATGCCTACGTCATAACATCTACCTGCAGGCCAAATTTCAGCCCGATCCGTCTAGTGGTTTGGGCTGTGCGTTGATAGATCACCATATCAGTCAGTCAGTCACCTTTGAGTTATATATATTTAAGTATATATATATTTAGATATCAAGTAGGAATGCCATTTAGCAAGTAGGAATACCATTTAAATTTGCATAGCAGGTATTTATTTGCGCTACCATAGCTAATCGCACATTGTCCGCTATTTTCCTTTGCAAGGGAAAGTATTGAAATGTGATCCACATCAGCGGATTTGAATAATAGCAAATTTTCACAGTAACTGGCATTGCTACAGAAATTGGCACTAACTTTTCAAGTCATCAGTACTTTATGAATTATACAAAGAACGAAATTGTCATCGTCCTTTACAAAGCTATATGATTTTGATTTTATTTATCAAATTATATTCATTTGTATTTGCTAGTATCTAATATTTCAGAGCTGTTGCAAACGCCATGATAAAGGTTAAGTTTCACAATGTGTTTGTGATAACTCAGAGGGGTAATTGAGATGTTTCTTTATACTGGACAAGATTAATATTGACATTGCTTAATAAAAACCTTTAAAGTCATAAATACAGTAATCTACCTGAATTTATGACTTTCTATGTCGCAATAGAATACGTGAGGTGAAATTTCACATTCACCCGTATTTAGGTTCGTGGAGAGTAATCGAATAGAAGCCGTGGTACGTGCATCGCCCATGCATACATTACACCCAAATGCGGTACCATTATTAGCATAGAAATTCGAAGTATTCCAATGTTAGCATAAGTACGAAGGTCGCTGTTTACACGTACATATCTATCAATGTATATGAATTAATATCAAGGTGTTAAGATAGATAGGTAACACATTCCTATGTCTATTGTCGTGTCAATCTAAAGTAACGTATAGTCAGTTCAAAATCAAAATTCCTTAGAATAAGTACTATGGGTAACTAATCGTAAACCAAAGTTAAATGCCTTATGCGTGGCTTAAAGATTTTCAGCAGCAGCGTCCACAACCTATGTCCTTCCCAGAAAATCAAACTTTCTGTATACCAAATTTCATCTAAATCGTTTCAGCGGTTTAGGCGTAAAAGCGGGTCAGACAGATAGAGTTACTTTCTCGTTTAAAATATTAGTAGGTAAGTACTTCTACTTCTAAGGATATACTATCGCCTGCGTCACCGATATTTTATATTTAAACAGCTGCAGCACTTACAAATTTCAGTTACGCTAGCTTTATATTAAAATTATTGTATTTCCTCTTTCCTTCAACAAGTCAATGTTGTTCCTCTGAATCGTAATTTTGTTTAATAGAAATTCGAGCATTTCGTAAAATCTTTTACACAATGTTTTGAAATGAAATATCTTTTCAGATATAAACATTGTATTTGCATAATGCAATAGGTACCTACCTACCTACCATTAATTACAAACTATTACGAGTAGGTATTATAATAATTTAAGTTACATTAATAGAAAAGATAACAAATTGCAAATTTAGAAATTGTTGAGTTGAGTTACCTCTGTAAAATCTGCTATTTAAAATATCTAATTTCTAACAATTTAGTTTCTAAAACCATCATGAAAACATAACAACAATTATATTTAACAGTCTTGGTGGAGCATTAAGCATAGTATAACCAGTTTAACCACAGATAATATGTATTACCTGTAATTATTCTGCAGTATATGTGTACGACTGCTGCCATGCTGAGGTACTGGTTCAAATAAAAAAGGGAATGAAATATAGCCTATGTTCACCGGGAAGAGTCTAGCTTCCCAAGAGTGAAAGAATTTTTCAAATCGGTCCGTAGTTTCGGAGCCTACAAATAATCATATCTACCTACTGCTCGTTCGCTCTAGCTTTGCCGCTCGGCTCCATACTAAAGTCGAATTTTTAATTAGACGAAGTAAATTGACAGCAACTAATGTCACTTCTTCATACAATGTTGCTTATTTTCTATGACGAAGTGACATTAGCTACTGTCAATTTACTTCGTCTAATTAACAATTCGGGTATACGCCTCTACGCCAGCGGCAAAGTTAGAGCGAACGGGTAGTATATTCGATGCAAACAAATAATCAAATCTTTGCTCTTTATAATATTAGTATAGATGTGCTTAGCTAGGTGCCTAAATAATCTTTCTGTAGCGTGAAGCGTGAGCGTAAAGCTTTCTGTAGTGTGATTTTAGCCTAACAGTGCCTTTTTCTCCAGGATGTGGAGCGGAATGTGTGCGTTGTGCGGCCGACGGGTGCGTGAAATGTGCCAGGCTCCTGGTCTGGCCAGGAGGCACCTGCGCACACAACTGTCCCTCCGGCAGCAGGGAGGCGTGGGCTCATGACGACCACCTCATGGGCAGGGTGTGCTACCCAGCGCAGACTTACAATGAGGTACCAATGTTCTGTATTTTTATTTTCAAGCCTAGTGGAATGTTCTGATTGGCTACTAGGGCAACTACTGCAGCTGTTACAGCTTGGCAAGCAAGAGTAAAAGGTAATGGAAGCGCCACTGTACTGTTTGTATAGCAACCTGTTAGAAAGAACTACACATATTATCTTACTTCTTACTAATATTATAAATGTGAAAGTTTGTGAGTGTGGATGTTTGTTTCTCTTTCACGCTCAAACCGCTGAACGAATTGGGCTGAAATTTGGTACAGAAATACATTATACTTAGTCTGGAATAACACATAGGCTAGTTTTTATCCCGGGAAAAAGTTCCCGCGGGAATTTATTTTACGCGGGCGAAGCTGCGGGCATCAGCTAGTTTTACAAGAATATGCAAATTGTAGTAAGTACTTTATTTATCAACTGAAATAAGTGACGTTTTTGACAGCATTTCGACCATGTCGCCATCATGCAAAACATTAGTTTAGTTTTTGTCAAACTGTACATCTAAATTTAATTTCCTGTCAGAAAACTTTCCGACTAACCTCCTCTCCTCGGGTTTTTGTCGCTTTTCACAGATGATGCAACTGATGCAAGCCATTAGATACGTGTTTCTTGTAGTGCGTTACAAAGTAGGTACATGCCTGGAGGTATGTTGATAATGCAAAGCGCTCATTTAATAAGGTACCCACTTAGAATATATTCTTGTCTAGAGTATGCTCTAGAATACATTATTTCTTACCACTGTATGATACGCGGTCGCGACGTGCAATACCGAAACATAAAAGTCCTATGTTCTAATAATTCACGTTACGTATTCTGCATAAATATCACTACGAAACATAATATTAGCCCAATTTCACAAATGCCAGACATCAAAGCGTCTTAGATTAGAGTTGTGATGCAACTATTTTAATGCGCGCCGTTGTAATAGGTACTACCTTAATCGTTAAGCCTGATGTACACTGATAGTTAAACCATACACCATTATCCTTTCCTGTGTTGAATTCAAAATAAGATACATTTTCCAAATGTCCGCATCTGTTGAATTCAATATTTGAACACTTTTGGCGCCAAACAGTTCGGGCTCTTCTAGCTCAGGCTGTACTATCCCGATCCTGCTCAAATTTTTATGGAGTGTTCTTAGACAGAAACGGGACAAGTATGTAGTACATTGTATGTCTGTCTGTCACAGCTGCACCTCATGATTCTCTATTCCTTGCTATGTCTCGCATCTGTGTAAGTATCTCCTAGAGATACCTTGCCGTCAGACAGTTTGCGGTCTTGTAGCGCAAAAAGTAACGGCTGGAGCGATTGAAATGAAATTTGGTATAGGAATAGTTCAAGGCCCTGGGAAGGACATAGGCTACTTTTTAACCGACTGCGCAAAAGGAGTGTTATGATTTTATACGATAACGACTTTCACTCGATAACGACTTTCACGCCTAAACGGCTGGAGCGATTGAGATGAAATTTGGTATGAGGATAGTTCGAGGCCCTGAGAAGGACATAGGCTACTTTTAAACCAACTGCGCAAAAGGAGTGTTATGATTTTATGCGATAACGACTTTCACGCGATAACGACTTCTACTCGGCTGAAGTCGCGTGAACAGCTATTTAATGTAAATAAGCTTAAAGATTAACCCTCATATTCATAATCGTTTATTAAACCTATTTTAGTTAAAACACACTTTAAGTCTATTGCTGTCTCTAACCAATGACAGCGTATGGTTAGAGACAGCAATAGACTTAAAATGTGTTTTAACTAAAATAGGTTTAATAAACGATTATGAATATGGGGGTAAGTCTATTGTAAATATTCAATCACGCTACTTAGCCTAGAGGCTTGGCAGAGAGGGATTAAAATCTATAGGTATACTATATTATGGGCAAAAGACATGCTTACGAAATAGGTTTAGTTCAATTTTTACATGCGGATAGTTTTATATAAGCTTCATAATTATAATTATCACGCTACTACTAAGTCTAGGGGTTTGGCAGAGAACAATTGAATTCTGTATGTATGTGGGAGTAAACACTCAAAAGCGTCTAGATCTTATTTAGTAGCATACATATTATAGTCACGCCATTATCCCCAAAGGGGTAGGCAGAGGCATAGTATACGCCCACATTTGACCTTATAGTTTTACGTCTCACGTAATAGGTGGTGAGCCTAATACCGTGTTGAAATTAATATTTTTTTTCAAGCCGCCCATGAGGCCAACTTGACTTTTAACGATTGTCATTTTACTGACAACCGGGTTTCATTTCGCGATTTCGCTGCCATTATATTCAGTAACTGTTTGAAAATCAAATAATTGTCTCACTGTTTCCTGGTGGCAAGGCAACCCTCTCTTCTGCTAGCTTTTTTTTTCTTGCACGGATGCTATGTCGGATCCTACCGACTCAAAAATCTTACGTATCCTGCCTAACAGCCTACGGTTGGGAGCCCTAAGTAAGCTATCGGAAGGCTACCCCAGGAGTCCCATCATATTTACGACTACCCACTTAGGGGGGGGGGGGGGGGGCGTGAACCCCTCGCGTCACGCTGTCGTCTAGGGCCTGCTTCTGTAAGGACGGTGAGCGACTTCCTCATCGACCTCAGGCCCCCGGTCATGTAGGCCGATAGTCTTAGGCGAAGACATGTCGTCGGCGCTCCCGCCGCCGATTGCGGAAATCGGGTGGGAGAGTTCTCTCCCGCCACCTTCCCGCCGCCTCTTTCACGAGCATGTCCTGCTCGCAGAAAGAGGCAGCGCAGTCCCACTTACTGTGTGCGTTCGCGCAGCGGAATGTAGTTGAATTTAAAGATTTTAATTACGCAGATATTTAGTGTATGACGTCGTGTAATTGTGTATGGTAAAAAGAAAATTGTGTATGCATCCATTGTGGAGAAATTCGCCAAAAACGGATTCCGCTGGGCGAACGTTGTCCTGGCGGAACTCTTTTTTAATCCATGCACTTAGAAGAAAAAAATGTGTCCAAAAATTTGTGTGTATTTGTGTGTAATTGTGTATGTATGAATAAAATGAGTGTATGCATAAGCTTCGGAGAAATTCAAGTTCCCGCTACGCGAACGTTTGGCCATTAGCTAGTTTTCATATAAAGCGCTTATATAGAGAGCTGTAGATTTTTACATACGTTGTTTTGAATTTGTTTATATTTGTTTTAAAAACAGATTTAGAAAAAATCGTAGTATTTAAAAAAAAATATAAACGTAAAATACGTTTATTAGGTCTTAGTTCGTAAAGTATACACTTTGTGGTCTAGATTTTCACGTTTATACAAACATTGTTAGTGCCTGCAACATGTTGCCAAGTTTCAATGATGTTCCGTTAGTAATTAAAGGGTTAAAGGACAATTTACCAAGAATAAGATCACTGTTTACAAAGGAGTCAAATATCACGACGTCCTAAAGGAATTGCATAGTAAAATGTATTCCAATAATTAGTTTATTAATTCAACTACTCACATGCAAAATTTTACCTCATTAAATTCAGTAATCAAAGAGAAACAATTAAAATACTGACAAAACATCGAAAGCCTACATAACCCGACCAAGTTCGAATGGCTACAAAAAAGCGGCCGTGCCATATATCTAAGTAACGCTCTTAACCTTCCAGTATAGTACTTATTATTATGGTACAGTTGCTTACACAAGCGTTAGGAAAAAATAAAACAATTGCATTTCTTGAATGATTTTTTTTTAATAATAACGCCACTATCCACGATAAAAATAAATCTTTTATTAACAAGTACTTCTCTAATTAAATTTTTGTAATTATATTTATTATTTACTAGCTGACCCCGCAACTTCGTTTACGTCACATAAGGCGTATGTAAGGAGAGGTATTTCTTCCATCAGATTCATCAAGCAGCGTGTGAAACTGCCCTGTTTGCTTAATCATAAAAGAGCTTAATGATTAAGACTATTTCAAAACAATTAAGTCCGCGCCGAAAGCGTGGACTAAATTGTTTTGGAGATTAAGCCAACACGCCAGTTTAGATTTACCCATTTTTAGATTCATATGTCTATGTAAAATTCTTTAAAGTGATATAACTTTTTTATTTTTAAACCAAATGACAAACAGATATACAGACATACAGACAAACAGACAAAAAATCTAAATATCATTGTTTTGGGTTATATTGAATTCATAAAGCCCCCTATATTTTTTTCTTATTTATCTTCCATGTACAGACAGCGACTTATTACGATTTTATTATATGTATTGATTTCTCGCCACCTGTTACGTAGAAACCCAAAAATGGCGAAATGTGTGTGACACAGAAATGTCACACCTCTGCCTACCCCTTCTGGGACAACAGCCGTGAGCATATGAATGAATGAAAATACAGCTCTTACTAATCGGCACGGCAGAACTTGGCATACAACTCAAGACAATAATTTATAAAATATCTGATAAATCTAAATTTACTACCTATTACTTTGTGCTAAGTTAATTTTATTTTTCAATTTTTAGATTTTGTTAGAAGTCGGTTTTTTTTGTTAAAAATTTTTTTTTCATGAAATTTAGTTACGGGTAGACCGAAATTATATCTGTCTAGGGGTAATGTTCTCCCCAATACAAATTAATCAAGCCGAAACACAAGATAACTGCTGTAAATCGTTAAGGAATCCCCGATTCGAGGTAACGTGTCAAAATACTTTTATCCCTCGGGGTTTAGGGGACATGCGTTACTTCTCATGGAGCTAACGTTACACCCTGAGGGTACAGTAGTGGCTTCTTCAATCAGATCCCTAAGATTCAATATCTTAGGGATTAACGAAAAAGCCCACATTAGGAGGAAGGGCATAACGGTACTCCGTTCGTTGAGCAGCCCGCCTGGGGCAGTACCTCCGCCCTGCAAAAGACCGCGGTAATAGTAACCTGACTCCGGTGGGGTTATGTTCTCCGTCGGTTAGCAGGGATCCAGAGCTCATTGGGGTGACTTTGTGCCGGTGACGGTGAGACCAGAGGCTTATCTGGCTCCATTGGCGGATAGAGGCGCGGAGTATTGGTACGGCGGTCAGGGAGACCCGGTGAAACGGTTGACCGCTGACCGCCCGCAGGCTGTACGGGACCCGAACCTGGGGATCACTTAATCTCCGCCCCAGGAGGCTGAACCAGCAGCCTGTGTAAAGTCCCTGGTGCTGTGGTCGTGCCGGAGGAGGATACCGGAGTGGACGCGGCCACTGCATTGGGGGGGGACCGGGGGCCCTTCCGTTCGCCGTGCCAATCTTCCGCATTACCTTTGTCTGCCTTTGGTGATTTGGAGCCTCGCTTAGTCTCCTGCGCCAGCGGCACACAGGCGCCCCCTCAACCTTCTTAATTCCCCTTTTATAAAACACAACCATGGCTGCAAAAAAGAAAAATAAAAAGGTATCCACAGCGGCATCGGCGTCCACACTTCAAGTGGACTTTTGCAACATCAGAGGCATGCGCGCGAACATCAACGTAGTCCACCACCATCTTGAAACTGCGAAGCCGACCCTTTTTTTCTTGACGGAGACGCAGATCTCATGCCCGAAAGACACATCTGACTTGATGTAACCTGGCTACAAGCTGGAGTACAACTTCAGACGGAAAGCCGGGGTGTGTATGTACGTACGTCGTGTAGAACATAGAGAACTCGATTGCTTATGTAACTGCACAGAACGAGGAATTAAATAAAAAAATTGTTATGTTGGAAAATCAGTCGAGGGAAGACAAAAAAACTATTACTTTATTGGAAAGTAAGCTGGAAGAAATGCAAATCGGGGTCAGGAAATGCAATTTTGTCATAAAAAATGTCCCGAGGAGTACCAATGAGTCCAAAGAGGATCTAATTGAAATGGTTATGTGCCTTAGCAAGAGTATGGACTGTGCGTTCACTAGGGGTGATATTAGGGATATTTACCGAGTTAGAGGTCGTAATATGAAAAGCAAAAATATTCCTATCGTCGTGGAAACCGGATCTACGTTGCTAAAGAGCGATCTATTGAAAATGGGTAAAGCCTATAATAACAAACATCAGGCTAAGCTATGCTCTGCATTACTAGGACTCAAAGCAAGGGAGGACACCCCCATTTTCTTGGCAGAGCACCTGACGCCAAGAGGCTCCCGTCTCTATTTCCTTGCCAGAGATTTGATAAAATCGGGTGCTTACAAATTTTGCTGGACGGCATATGGCAAAGTGTACGTCCGAAAAAACGAGCAGTCTCCTGCTATAACCATTATACATGAAGAGCAAGTCCATAAACTCATGTTGGAGAAATGACTACCTACTAAAAGCAGCTTATTTGATTGTTCTTACTTATTATTAACAAAAAGTAAAAATAATTGTCTACTGTGTTGTTTAAACCTAAAGGAAATTACTTTGGAATGTACTTGCGGGTGTCATGATACGAGTGGTAGTTGTGTGCATGAAATTGCGGCATATTCCATTAAATTTTATAGTTATACTTATACACCAATATACACTTTTTCTGTATGCAATAATTTACACTAACACAAATCTCACACATATTGTACATACAGATTGGCACAGCACACTTGCGGTGTCTTGGGTTTTGTAACTCCTGCGGTCATTGTTTGAAGGGGCACTTCTTGTGCTCTGTTGAGTTCTTCTATTGTGTATTAAATTTTTCTCACTTTAGACGGGAAATAATCGTTGATGCACATAAATCATCTCAATATTTAATACATAGATTAATATGTCTTATGGATCAGTCATATAGAATCCGTGCGTCTTACTATGTTGTGTCTGCATCTCTGGTTGGGGTCATGATTCTCTTTATTATGTTCCAGAATGGATAGCACCTTAAACACCTTAAGTGACATCGATAGCATGGCCATTGCTTTCTCTGTTGAATGCATGGTCTCGGAGTTTGATGAGCATATACGGGTTAATACTACGGATCTGACTATCGTTTCCCAGAACATATGTAGCATATATTGCAATTTTGATGACTTTTTGACCAATCTTTGTGACTTGGACTTTGAGAAAGATGTGATGGTTCTCACTGAATGCAGGTTAAATGTTGACAAGCCAATACCGCAACTGAATGACTACTACTCTCACGCAAGTACTCGCTTTTTTAATCAAAACGATATACAGGTCCCCGTCAAACACGGATACTAGTGCTTTTGTGGACTCGCTTAGCTCTTACCTGGACACGCTATCATCGGACGGGAGAAATATTATTATAACTGGAGACATCAACATTAATATTATTCCAAGAGATAACGCTATGTCGCAGGAAAAGAAAAATAGAGAGAGCTATCTAAATATGTTGTCGCTGCATGGGGTGCTCCCGGGTCAGGACTTTCCCACGAGAGAAAACACGTGCTTGGACCACTTTATGCTAAGGATAAACAAAAAAGAAGTATCAGCATGTATAGCAGTTCTTCAAACTACTATTACTGACCACCGCACGGTAATTTTAGTATTGTCCAACCTTCAAAACACGCGTATGGTGAAAAGAACCCGAACCTCTCTAGATTTAGTAAAAGCTCGCAGTTATTTGCAGGACCAACAACTTAATGAGCTGTTAAGTTGTGATGATCCAAGCATCATGTCGGAACGCTTTGTCCGCATACTGACTGACTCCATTGAAACCCATACAAAAACTACAAATATTCCCCATGGGAAGCGCTTTATTAAGCCATGGATGACCCCCGGAGTACTCCGATGTATAAAGAACGGAAATAACCTTCAAAAAGATTATAAGCGTAACCCTCATAATGAAATCTTGAAAATAACTTACGCACGCTATCGAAATTATTGTAATAACCTAATAAAAAAACTGAAGAGGAAGTACCAGAGGGAACTATTAACAAACTCCATTAAGAATAACAAATTACTTTGGAAAAATATAAAATCAATAACTTATACGACAAAACCGAAAAGTAATTGTACAGAATTGCTAAACATTAAACCGTCACCTACTGCTTCGGTAAATTATATAAACAAGTATTTTGTCGGTATTGGTATACAACTAGCACAAAAAATCGGAAGTATATCAACCCCAGGTGGTACTAGCATGGAAAGTGATTTACCATCTCAGGTTAATTCATTGGCGCTTCTGGATACCGATCCAGACGAAGTACTTCGGATACTGATGAGTTCTCGGTCCGGTAGTGCCACCGGCTGCGACAAAATCTCAATAAAGTTTTTATAATATACTTGTGAGGAGGTCATTCCTGCACTAACCCATCTCACTAATTTGTGCTTTAGAAAGGGCATTTTCCCGGCTCTCTTGAAGCAAGCAATCATTACTCCGGTGCATAAGACAGGGGACAGAGACGATATTAACAATTATAGGCCAATATCAGTGTTACCAGCTTTGTCAAAAATAATTGAAAAAATTCTCAATAATAGATTACTTGATTACTTAAATCATTTCAATATTTTATCTCCCTCGCAAATTGGATTTCGGCGAGGTAGATCAACAGAAGACGCAGTTCTGGCACTTAGTTCTTTTGTCACCGATCAACTTGATAAAGGCCGTAAATGTTTAGGTGTATTTCTAGACATCAAAAAAGCCTTTGATACCGTATCTGTCCCAATCTTAATAAAAAAACTGGAAAGAGTCGGAGTTCGTGATACTGAACTGGAACTTTTTAAAGATTACCTTTCTAACAGACGGCAGAGAGTAAAAGTGGGTTCCTATCTTAGTGACGACGAATACTTATCCTGTGGCGTCCCTCAGGGAAGTGTCTTGGGCCCCACTTTATTCTTAATATATATTAATGATCTCTGCAACTTAAAAATTCCTAATGCTAAAATCTTTTCATATGCTGATGATACAGCTCTTATCTGTCATGGTAGTAATTGGGATGACGTTAGGCGGACTGCTGAGCTGGGTATGGCGAGAATAGCTCAGTGGTTGGCAAGTAACTTACTAACACTAAACACACAAAAAACTAATTTCATTTGCTTTAGTATACGCGAATGCACGCAACCAATAGGTAATTTTTCAATCAAGGTTCACACATGTGGCGACAATTTGGGTGGACTTTGTCAGTGTCCGTGTTTGAGTAAGGTTACACAGACCAAGTATTTAGGTGTATTGATAGACCGGGGGTTATCTTGGTATCCACACCTGGAACAGGTGACGAACAGAATAAGAAAACTAAGTTGGATATTCAGGACACTAAGGTATGTGGTTCCACACTGTACGAGCTCACCAAGAAATATTTTGAACGAAATATATATGGCCTTGGTTCAGTCCGTATTGGTATATTGCATACCTGTTTGGGGTGGCGCAGGGAAGACTAGATTTCTGGAATTGGAACGAGCGCAACGCGCACTCATTAAAATAATGTACTTTAGAAATCTAAGATTTTCTACTACTAGTCTCTATCAGATAAGTGACCTGTTGTCCATCAGAAAGCTTTACATCGTTCATACTGTTCTAAAAAAACATGCTTCTCTACCATATAACGCAAACTTCGAAAATAAACGAAGAAAAGGTCACGCTGCGAACATTTCTTCATGTCGAACTACGTTTGCTCGCTTACAGTTCAGTCAGCGCTCGGCTTATCTGTATAACAGAATAAACAGGAGCATATATATATACGCGTATAATTTATATGATTGTAAAATAGCTTTGACTGAGTGGGTGAAAGGCTTGACATACGAAGACACTGAAGCTATCTTACTTCGTACCCAATAGCGTTACACACACACACACATACACACACACACACACACACACACACACACACACACACACACACACACACACACGCGCGCGCGCGCGCGCACACACACACACACACCGGTAGACCGAAATTATATCTGTCTAGGGGTAATGTTCTCCCCAATACAAATTAATCAAGCCGAAACACAAGATAACTGCTGTAAATCGTTAAGGAATCCCCGATTCGAGGTAACGTGTCAAAATACTTTTATCCCTCGGGGTTTAGGGGACATGCGTTACTTCTCATGGAGCTAACGTTACACCCTGAGGGTACAGTAGTGGCTTCTTCAATCAGATCCCTAAGATTCAATATCTTAGGGATTAACGAAAAAGCCCACATTAGGAGGAAGGGCATAACGGTACTCCGTTCGTTGAGCAGCCCGCCTGGGGCAGTACCTCCGCCCTGCAAAAGACCGCGGTAATAGTAACCTGACTCCGGTGGGGTTATGTTCTCCGTCGGTTAGCAGGGATCCAGAGCTCATTGGGGTGACTTTGTGCCGGTGACGGTGAGACCAGAGGCTTATCTGGCTCCATTGGCGGATAGAGGCGCGGAGTATTGGTACGGCGGTCAGGGAGACCCGGTGAAACGGTTGACCGCTGACCGCCCGCAGGCTGTACGGGACCCGAACCTGGGGATCACTTAATCTCCGCCCCAGGAGGCTGAACCAGCAGCCTGTGTAAAGTCCCTGGTGCTGTGGTCGTGCCGGAGGAGGATACCGGAGTGGACGCGGCCACTGCATTGGGGGGGGACCGGGGGCCCTTCCGTTCGCCGTGCCAATCTTCCGCATTACCTTTGTCTGCCTTTGGTGATTTGGAGCCTCGCTTAGTCTCCTGCGCCAGCGGCACACAGGCGCCCCCTCAACCTTCTTAATTCCCCTTTTATAAAACACAACCATGGCTGCAAAAAAGAAAAATAAAAAGGTATCCACAGCGGCATCGGCGTCCACACTTCAAGTGGACTTTTGCAACATCAGAGGCATGCGCGCGAACATCAACGTAGTCCACCACCATCTTGAAACTGCGAAGCCGACCCTTTTTTTCTTGACGGAGACGCAGATCTCATGCCCGAAAGACACATCTGACTTGATGTAACCTGGCTACAAGCTGGAGTACAACTTCAGGCGGAAAGCCGGGGTGTGTATGTACGTACGTCGTGTAGAACATAGAGAACTCGATTGCTTATGTAACTGCACAGAACGAGGAATTAAATAAAAAAATTGTTATGTTGGAAAATCAGTCGAGGGAAGACAAAAAAACTATTACTTTATTGGAAAGTAAGCTGGAAGAAATGCAAATCGGGGTCAGGAAATGCAATTTTGTCATAAAAAATGTCCCGAGGAGTACCAATGAGTCCAAAGAGGATCTAATTGAAATGGTTATGTGCCTTAGCAAGAGTATGGACTGTGCGTTCACTAGGGGTGATATTAGGGATATTTACCGAGTTAGAGGTCGTAATATGAAAAGCAAAAATATTCCTATCGTCGTGGAAACCGGATCTACGTTGCTAAAGAGCGATCTATTGAAAATGGGTAAAGCCTATAATAACAAACATCAGGCTAAGCTATGCTCTGCATTACTAGGACTCAAAGCAAGGGAGGACACCCCCATTTTCTTGGCAGAGCACCTGACGCCAAGAGGCTCCCGTCTCTATTTCCTTGCCAGAGATTTGATAAAATCGGGTGCTTACAAATTTTGCTGGACGGCATATGGCAAAGTGTACGTCCGAAAAAACGAGCAGTCTCCTGCTATAACCATTATACATGAAGAGCAAGTCCATAAACTCATGTTGGAGAAATGACTACCTACTAAAAGCAGCTTATTTGATTGTTCTTACTTATTATTAACAAAAAGTAAAAATAATTGTCTACTGTGTTGTTTAAACCTAAAGGAAATTACTTTGGAATGTACTTGCGGGTGTCATGATACGAGTGGTAGTTGTGTGCATGAAATTGCGGCATATTCCATTAAATTTTATAGTTATACTTATACACCAATATACACTTTTTCTGTATGCAATAATTTACACTAACACAAATCTCACACATATTGTACATACAGATTGGCACAGCACACTTGCGGTGTCTTGGGTTTTGTAACTCCTGCGGTCATTGTTTGAAGGGGCACTTCTTGTGCTCTGTTGAGTTCTTCTATTGTGTATTAAATTTTTCTCACTTTAGACGGGAAATAATCGTTGATGCACATAAATCATCTCAATATTTAATACATAGATTAATATGTCTTATGGATCAGTCATATAGAATCCGTGCGTCTTACTATGTTGTGTCTGCATCTCTGGTTGGGGTCATGATTCTCTTTATTATGTTCCAGAATGGATAGCACCTTAAACACCTTAAGTGACATCGATAGCATGGCCATTGCTTTCTCTGTTGAACGCATGGTCTCGGAGTTTGATGAGCATATACGGGTTAATACTACGGATCTGACTATCGTTTCCCAGAACATATGTAGCATATATTGCAATTTTGATGACTTTTTGACCAATCTTTGTGACTTGGACTTTGAGAAAGATGTGATGGTTCTCACTGAATGCAGGTTAAATGTTGACAAGCCAATACCGCAACTGAATGACTACTACTCTCACGCAAGTACTCGCTTTTTTAATCAAAACGATATACAGGTCCCCGTCAAACACGGATACTAGTGCTTTTGTGGACTCGCTTAGCTCTTACCTGGACACGCTATCATCGGACGGGAGAAATATTATTATAACTGGAGACATCAACATTAATATTATTCCAAGAGATAACGCTATGTCGCAGGAAAAGAAAAATAGAGAGAGCTATCTAAATATGTTGTCGCTGCATGGGGTGCTCCCGGGTCAGGACTTTCCCACGAGAGAAAACACGTGCTTGGACCACTTTATGCTAAGGATAAACAAAAAAGAAGTATCAGCATGTATAGCAGTTCTTCAAACTACTATTACTGACCACCGCACGGTAATTTTAGTATTGTCCAACCTTCAAAACACGCGTATGGTGAAAAGAACCCGAACCTCTCTAGATTTAGTAAAAGCTCGCAGTTATTTGCAGGACCAACAACTTAATGAGCTGTTAAGTTGTGATGATCCAAGCATCATGTCGGAACGCTTTGTCCGCATACTGACTGACTCCATTGAAACCCATACAAAAACTACAAATATTCCCCATGGGAAGCGCTTTATTAAGCCATGGATGACCCCCGGAGTACTCCGATGTATAAAGAACGGAAATAACCTTCAAAAAGATTATAAGCGTAACCCTCATAATGAAATCTTGAAAATAACTTACGCACGCTATCGAAATTATTGTAATAACCTAATAAAAAAACTGAAGAGGAAGTACCAGAGGGAACTATTAACAAACTCCATTAAGAATAACAAATTACTTTGGAAAAATATAAAATCAATAACTTATACGACAAAACCGAAAAGTAATTGTACAGAATTGCTAAACATTAAACCGTCACCTACTGCTTCGGTAAATTATATAAACAAGTATTTTGTCGGTATTGGTATACAACTAGCACAAAAAATCGGAAGTATATCAACCCCAGGTGGTACTAGCATGGAAAGTGATTTACCATCTCAGGTTAATTCATTGGCGCTTCTGGATACCGATCCAGACGAAGTACTTCGGATACTGATGAGTTCTCGGTCCGGTAGTGCCACCGGCTGCGACAAAATCTCAATAAAGTTTTTATAATATACTTGTGAGGAGGTCATTCCTGCACTAACCCATCTCACTAATTTGTGCTTTAGAAAGGGCATTTTCCCGGCTCTCTTGAAGCAAGCAATCATTACTCCGGTGCATAAGACAGGGGACAGAGACGATATTAACAATTATAGGCCAATATCAGTGTTACCAGCTTTGTCAAAAATAATTGAAAAAATTCTCAATAATAGATTACTTGATTACTTAAATCATTTCAATATTTTATCTCCCTCGCAAATTGGATTTCGGCGAGGTAGATCAACAGAAGACGCAGTTCTGGCACTTAGTTCTTTTGTCACCGATCAACTTGATAAAGGCCGTAAATGTTTAGGTGTATTTCTAGACATCAAAAAAGCCTTTGATACCGTATCTGTCCCAATCTTAATAAAAAAACTGGAAAGAGTCGGAGTTCGTGATACTGAACTGGAACTTTTTAAAGATTACCTTTCTAACAGACGGCAGAGAGTAAAAGTGGGTTCCTATCTTAGTGACGACGAATACTTATCCTGTGGCGTCCCTCAGGGAAGTGTGTGGGCCCCACTTTATTCTTAATATATATTAATGATCTCTGCAACTTAAAAATTCCTAATGCTAAAATCTTTTCATATGCTGATGATACAGCTCTTATCTGTCATGGTAGTAATTGGGATGACGTTAGGCGGACTGCTGAGCTGGGTATGGCGAGAATAGCTCAGTGGTTGGCAAGTAACTTACTAACACTAAACACACAAAAAACTAATTTCATTTGCTTTAGTATACGCGAATGCACGCAACCAATAGGTAATTTTTCAATCAAGGTTCACACATGTGGCGACAATTTGGGTGGACTTTGTCAGTGTCCGTGTTTGAGTAAGGTTACACAGACCAAGTATTTAGGTGTATTGATAGACCGGGGGTTATCTTGGTATCCACACCTGGAACAGGTGACGAACAGAATAAGAAAACTAAGTTGGATATTCAGGACACTAAGGTATGTGGTTCCACACTGTACGAGCTCACCAAGAAATATTTTGAACGAAATATATATGGCCTTGGTTCAGTCCGTATTGGTATATTGCATACCTGTTTGGGGTGGCGCAGGGAAGACTAGATTTCTGGAATTGGAACGAGCGCAACGCGCACTCATTAAAATAATGTACTTTAGAAATCTAAGATTTTCTACTACTAGATAAGTGACCTGTTGTCCATCAGAAAGCTTTACATCGTTCATACTGTTCTAAAAAAACATGCTTCTCTACCATATAACGCAAACTTCGAAAATAAACGAAGAAAAGGTCACGCTGCGAACATTTCTTCATGTCGAACTACGTTTGCTCGCTTACAGTTCAGTCAGCGCTCGGCTTATCTGTATAACAGAATAAACAGGAGCATATATATATACGCGTATAATTTATATGATTGTAAAATAGCTTTGACTGAGTGGGTGAAAGGCTTGACATACGAAGACACTGAAGCTATCTTACTTCGTACCCAATAGCGTTACACACACACACACATACACACACACACACACACACACACACACACACACACACACACACACACACACACACACACACAGCACAAACACATTCACATACTCACATTAAATAATAATAATAATTACACATTTGATTTTTATACTGAATAATTTAATACACAGGAATATTATGTAGTTATTTGAATCTTGATTTGATTTTGCATTTGTATTGTACATTTATATTTAATTTTACGTTTAATATTGATTTTAAATTTGTATTTAAATTTTACATTTGATATTGATTCTGAATTTGTATTTGATTTTACATTTAATATTTGCATGTACTTCTTTTTGATTTTGATTTTTGTTTTTAATGTGATACCATTTGTTGTTTTTAATTTTTACATTTATATTTAAGATTTTGCATTTGTATTGTACATTTATATTTAATTTTACATTTGATATTGATTTTAAATTTGTATTTAATTTTACATTTAATATTGATTCTGAATTTATATTTGATTTTACATTTAATATTTGCATGTACTTCTTTTTGATTTTGATTTTTGTTTTTAATGTGATACCATTTGTTGTTTTTAATTTTTACATTTATATTTAATTTTGCATTCCATATTGCATGTAGGTACTTCTTTTTGATTCTGATTTTTGTTTTTAATTTGATGCCATTTGTTGTTTTTAATTTTATATCAGTCTTTATTTTTATTTATATACTTAGTGTTTGTAATATTTCTGATTAATTTTCTTATAATATCTGAGTAATGTAGTTTCTGTAATATTTAATTGTTTTAATTTAATTGGAAATCGAAATTATTTTTTCCTGAATTTTTATATTTAATTCAACTTTTGATATGTATTTTTTTTTTAAGTATTGTTTCGATTTTGTTTTTGATTTAAATTACCACTAGTTCAGAATTTTGCATTAACTTAATTATGTTTTTACAATACTTATACTTGTGATTAAGTTTTGTAGTAAACCTAAGTTTATTTCTTTATGAGAATGCGAAGCCTTCTGGCACAAGCATATTACATGCTTAAAAGGAGGCTTCATTTCAATGCATTGTAAATCCAATTTTTGAGTGACAATAAATATTATATTATTATTATTATATTATTATACGTCCGGGATGATGTCTGCTGCCGTCTTACAAGCCTCGAAGACAGGGACCTGTCTACATTATGGGCGCGCGTGGATCACGGAGGCCACACCCGGATCTACGCGTGCGCCACAGTTCGCCTTTATGACCACCTGCAGCAATCGACTGACAGGGTGATTGAGCAGTGTCCCTCCGCTGAGATAGTGGTTTTGGGAGATTTCAACGGTCATCATGTTGACTGGTTGGGCTCCCGGACCACCGACTTTGCGGGAAAAGCTGCTCACGAATTTGCCTTGACCTATGGGTTCTCCCAGCTGGTTAAATCCCATACAAGGATACCAGACAAGGAGAACGAGCATAGTGCATTGCTGGACCTTCTGCTGACAACGCGTCCGGACGGATACAACGTTTCAGTGGATGCTCCGCTAGGATCGTCGGACCACTGTGTCGTTCGGACGCATGTGCCTCTCGCAAGGCCTGAACCACCTCGGCCCAAGGAGTGGCGACATGTGTGGCACTACAAGTCAGCAGACTGGGATGGACTGCGAGAGTTCTATGCGTCGTACTCGTGGCGGCGGCTTTGTTTTGCCTCAGAGGATCTGGATTCTTGTGCTGTAGCAGTCGCTGAGGGGATCTTGGAGGGTATGGAATGCTACATTCCCAACCGATGGATCCCTGTAGGTGCAAAAAAGCGACCGTGGTTCAATCGGCTCTGCAGAGAAGCTCTAATACAGAAAGAATCTGCCTACAGAGCTTGGACCACGGCTCGTGCAAATTCAGATCCAAACATCTCTGAGGTGAAACGCAAATTAAATGCCGCCTCGAGGTCCAGTAAAAGAGCAATTGTCAAGGCCAAGTTCGATTTCGTGGACAGAATTGGCGAACGGCTAGCAGGCTACCCTTCAGGAAGTCGTGAATTTTGGTCGCTTGCCAAAGCTGCCGAGGGAAACTTCTGTTGGTCAGGATTACCACCCTTGCTTAAACCCGACAGTAGTTTGGCCCAGAGTGCCAAGGAGAAAGCCGACCTTTTGGGTAATCTCTTTGCCTCTAACTCGACCATGAGCGACGGGGGTGCTTTACCGCCGGGCATTCCGAGTTGTGGCACTTCCATGCCGGAAGTTAAATTTACACAGCGGAATGTCCGGCGGGAGCTTCAATCTCTGGACGTTCATAAGTCGAGTGGGCCAGACGGCATTCCCGCGGTGGTACTTAAGCATTGTGGTCCAGAGTTGTGTCCGGTACTTACACGTCTTTTCACACTTTCCTATTCTATGCAACAAGTCCCGGCGTCGTGGAAGATCGCGTATGTACATCCTGTACCCAAGAAGGGTTACAGAACCGACCCGGCCAATTACAGGCCTATAGCCGTCACCTCCCTTTTATCCAAGGTGATGGAGCGTGTAATTAATACACAGCTCCTGGGGTACCTTGAGGAACACGACCTGCTCAGCGACCGGCAGTACGGTTTCCGTCACGGTCGCTCGACGGGCGATCTTCTTGTGTACCTAACACACCGATGGGCGGCGGCTATCGAGAGTAAGGGTGAGGCTCTAGCTGTGAGCCTCGACATCTCTAAAGCCTTTGACCGGGTCTGGCACCGTGGTCTTCTTACGAAACTGCCCTCATATGGACTACCCGAGAGATTATGCGGATGGGTGTCCAGCTTCTTGGCCGGTAGAAGCATCAGGGCCGTCGTTGACGGCAGCTGTTCAGACTGCATGGCCATAAACGCTGGAGTACCGCAAGGCTCAGTGTTGTCCCCTACTCTGTTTCTGCTGCATATCAATGACATGTTGTCTATTGACGGCATTCATTGTTATGCGGACGACAGTACGGGGGACACTTGTTACACGGGCCGCCCCGGTATCTCTCGGGACACAGTGGAGGAAAATCGTGAACAGCTTGTGTCTGAAATCGAGGCTACTCTTACTAGAGTGTCCGATTGGGGTGGACAAAATCTTGTCCAGTTCAACCCTTCCAAGACACAAGCGTGTTTTTTCACCGCTAAGCAAACCCCAATTACTGTAGCGCCGCAATTTCAGGGCACATCTCTTTCCATCTCCAAAAGTATAGGGATCCTTGGCGTTGACATCTCCAGTGACGTTCAGTTCCGTAGTCATTTGGAGGACAAGGCTAAGCTGGCGTCCAAAAAGCTAGGTGTGCTCAACAGGGCGCGGCGGTACTTCACTGCGGCGCAAACACTGCTTCTCTATAAGTCGCAAGTGCGGCCGCATATGGAGTACTGCTGTCACCTCTGGGCGGGAGCACCTGAATATCAGCTTCGTCCATTTGACTCGGTGCAAAGGCGAGCTGTAAGAATTGTCAACGATCCTGTACTTACAGCTGGTGTGGAACCTCTTCGCGACAGGACAGACTTTGCCTCCTTATGCGTGTTCTACCGCCTGTACAATGGTATGTGCTCTGAGGAATTGTTTGATATGATGCCCACGGCTACGTTCTATCATCGCACCGCTCGCCACAGACAGGGAGTTCATCCTCACACTCTGCGTCCGGTGCGTTCCAGCACGGTTAGATCCGATAGGTGTTTTCTTCCGCGCACGCTTAGGTTGTGGAATGACCTCCCTGCCTCGGTTTTCCCAAACGCCTACAGTATGGGGTTCTTCAAAGGGGGCCTTAGAAGGTTTTTACAGGGTCGGCAGCGCGAGTGTGGCACCTCTGGTGTTGCAAACGTTCATAGGCTGCGGTGACCGCCGGTCCTTCTGGTGGGCCGTATGCTTGTCTGCCACCTTAGTGGTATAAAAAAAAAAAAAAAAAAAAAAAAAAAAAGGCACTAACAATGTTTGTATAAACGTGAAAATCTAGACCCCAAAGTGTATACTTTACGAACTAAGACCTAATAAACGTATTTTACGTTTATATTTTTTTCTTTTAAATCCTACGATTTTTTCTAAATCTGTTTTTAAAACAAATATAAACAAATTCAAAACAACGTATGTAAAAATCTACAGCTCTCTATATAAGCGCTTTATATGAAAACTAGCTAATGGCCAAACGTTCGCGTAGCGGAAACTTGAATTTCTCCGAAGTTTATGGATACACTAATTTTTATTCATACATACACAATTACACACAAATACACACTAATTGTTGGACACATTTTTTTCTTCTAAGTGCATGGATTAAAATAAGTTCCGCCAGGACAACGTTCGCCCAGCGGAATCAGTTTTTGGCGAATTTCTCCACAATGGCTGCATACACAATTTTCTTTTTACCGTACACAATTACACGACGTCATATACTAAATATCTGCATAATTAAAATCTTTAAATTCAACAACATTCCGCTGCGCGAACGCACACCACTTACTCCCGCTGGAGATCATGGTCTCCAGCGAGAGAGTGTCCACGTCCAGAACTGCCACGAGGGCCTGGCGCTATTGCGCCCACGCCTTGCACTCCACCAATGTGTGGAGCGCTGTGTCCTCGCTGCGCTACGCGCAGTGCTGGCACTCGGCTGTCTTTTGCTAACTTTAATACTCATCTCAACATCTCTGTTTGTTTGTTTAATAATTCATCAACAATTTTGATCATGTATGAATTCAATAACAAAATAATACTTTTACTTTTACATGCAGCGATGTGGTATTCACAATAAATACTGTCCTGAGGTAACTGACAGCCTTGAATCACTGGTGCAGTGTAGAAAAATGTTTTTTTAAATATATTAAGCTCGCCATATTGACGTCGCCACTGATGGAAAGCCGTGGCCCATCTAGCGATTGGGGGCCACTTTCACTGTCCGTAAGACATAAATTCATTTAATAAACCGAATCTACCAAGGTGAGGTAAAGAGTTCTTCAACTTAACTTCACCCTCTCCTTTAGATCTTAAATAACACAGGCCCAAGTACCACTCGCATGCAGCGAAAAGACTCTTCGCCAGAACCTAGCAATGCAAAAATCGATTCTATTTCGAATTATAGCAATTTGAAACCCTCTGTCAGCGTGTATCTTCTCTTAAATCGCCAGGTTTTTAAGCAAAGCATGAAAATATCACAACAACGAATGTTGTATTGCGCCTACAACATTATGTATGACTTTCCTCTCGTTAAAAAAAATCCATCTAGCGCATAGCTCCCCGGGTAAGTTGGAGGATGTCTTAAATTTGTCCCCACATTTTGGGTACGACTTATCCTAGAGGCTCGATAGAATACAGTTCAAACTTTGCTTATAACATAATTTCCACGCGAACGAAGTCGCGGGTAACAGCTAGTTACAAAATAATTAAACGAAACACACAGCTGAAACACCGACTAGCTAGGCATATGATAATAATATGACCAATCTTAATCTTAGCAAGAAATCTAAATAATAAATCAACTTGCAACTTTGCTAGTAGTAGTGTGTTACAGTCGATAAGTGGTGAATAAAAATAGTCCCCAATGAGTTGGAGGAAATAGTTACAGCTTCCTGAATGTGATTATGATTGCTTGGCTCTTTGTACCACAACACGACCGCCCTCGTTGTACCACAGATTATATAATATATGGTTGTACAGTGATGGTATACATAATAACTCTCGAATCATCAGTTCATATTATGTTGTATTGTTAATATTTTTTTGCTTAATAATCTTATTATTTTTTTATCAAGTAATCTGTCAACTACAGGTTGCATTTGATCCATTTAACATACTGCTGTTACGTTTCTGTAGTATTCTCCATAGAATTTCATGGTGGTATAATTAGAATATTCTCTATGACCACGTAAGCAGTCCTGATTTCTAATTCTACTCTATTTTCTGTCGGATAGGTGTAGTAAATTAAGAATCGTGATTATTTCAGTCAGAAAAGACTTCAATAATCATTGAGTTTAATAAATCCTTATTTGACAGCAAAAATACATAATTTCTATGGTTATTACGGTCACTGCTCGATCTCATTGCAAACGTCCGGGGTATTGCTGTATTAGTAGCAGTTCAATGAGAAGCTGTATTAGAAATATTCTAATTTACGACACGTCATGTGTCAAGTTTGAATTATCACAGTTTACAACGAAGGTACAACAACCTTCGTACAAAAGTCAAAACTTAGAGATAACATTAAATCGCAGAAACTTTTTCTAAAGCTCTTACTTAAACCAATTTCGTGGTCGCATCTACCAACTCTACCGTAGAAAGCATGGTGAAGATGAAATGATCGTGTGTTGACTCGCGTCAAATGGGAATAAAAACGGACTTGTGTAAGTTGCGTAACGAAAGTGTAGAACCACAAAATGCTTGATGTTGCGTAATATCTACCTTGACTTGGTAGATTTAATTGAAGGTAGGTATGTACTCGTAGATGCATTATTTGGTTACTTGTACCGGTGAAGTAAAAACCTCCTATAATTCGATTAGGTTACGCTCTTACATGCAGAACAAAATAATTTTATAATCGTAAATGTACCACGGTTCAACAATTTTATTTGTACCAAAATTAAATAATATTGACTTAGGTTATAGAAATAGTTTATGTTATGTATTCCATATCCGATCAATATTACGCATCTAACTGACTGTAGTGTTTGAAGAGTTGCAGCTTAATGTCTCTGAAGAAGAAGTCATGTTTCAGTTGTGTATTCAGAACTAGCTGATGCTCGTGACTTCGTTCGCGTATCTGCTCGGAAATTTTCCTTTATCAAACTATGTCCACCCGTTGGAATCTCAGCCTTAGCAAGGAAGGCTTCATTCAAGGAAGCCTAGGATCCTTGTTTTTATCTTTATTTTAGAAAATCATGGTAATGCAATACACTAACCATAACATATCATATTATTATCACATTCAGCCAGGCTTCCCTTGACCAGAGGTTATCTATCTCTAAAATGGATTCAGGCTGCATTCCTTACACCGTCCCACTTATTATAAACCCGCACAATCACTTCAGCATATCTATTTCTGCTGCATATAGTGATTTCATGTGTAATAAATAAGGTATACTATCACTGCTCTCCCAACACTTCCATGGGGACTTACACCACACCAGAAACTTGTTAAACACAAAACAATAAATTTGTTAAAAGGCTTGCATCCTTGCAATCTTGTTGAAATTCCTTTACCTGCCAGTTTAAAGACTATATATTATATCCCTGAATAATACGCGATAGTAGGTATTTAAACTTCATAATATATGCATAGTTTGCTCGTATTAGCTAGCGCGCTTTGTCTAATTTGTCTAGCTATTATGTAAGTTTATTATAGATGTAATAGGTATCATAGTTTCAACGAAATTGCTCGTTTCATTGTTCTATTAATAGCTTATTGCTAGGTAATACTCATTCGGTGCTGCGCTAATAACTAGGTATATCCGGACGTGTACTCGAGGTTTTACGTAACTAGCAAGATATAATTGTTGTGCCACCGAATACTTATGTAACCTTACAAAACCTCGTATCATCTGTAATTACCAAATTCCGAAGTAATGTAAAGCTCCAACGACCATCGTGTTCTTTAAACTTGCCTTAATCTTTTCTTTTATTACTTAACTACAGTAATGATGGTTTTGACTCCAAAAAGTGATGTTTACACCACAAACATTCTTCTCTTTGTTACCGCCCTCCAGATGAACCCTCAAGGGATACATCGAAGACTTTTTTTCTACCTACCTAAAACAAACATTAAGGAAGGTTTATTCTTCATCGGGTATACTTTCACAATGAGTGGAATGAGAAAATCTGGCAGCTGATTCATTTCTAAACTGATACACCCACATTCTCCGCCTTGATTTCGACATTCAAAGCAATATAAGATAGGCAATCTAGATAAGAGCATGTAACTTGAATCAGAACCTATTAACATAGATAAACACATTAAACTTAAATCAGAACCAAATCACGATAATAGAGTATCTTCAAAGCTCGATCGTAATTCTCTCAAGAACGTCAACTTTAAGTTGTGATACTCGACATAAACGTGCGCTACAAACTACATCTGTGTTTATTATACATACACAAAACATGTGTATATCACTTGTGCGAAAAACTGTTCTTCTCTAAAGTTAAGTTTCCAACCAGACTTCAATTAGAAAGTGCATCAAATACAGGTCAATTTCAAAGAGTTCCCTGAGGTCGAACGCGTTGCCTTTTTTCTGCATTATTCGACTCTAACCTTGACGAGTAGGTAGTCAAATAAAATAATATGCTTAATTGGGATTAAGCAAAATATTTTAATTGCCTACCTACCTTTCCATCCATTCCATCAAGAACTTAAAATGATAGATATTTTTAGCTTTGGCAAGTGTGATTATTACCAAGATTGTAAACACGAAAGTTCATTCATGATTTTTTCACGTTCACCTATTAGAACTTTTTCACGCTCTGATAGCTGAACGTAGGTACCCGACTAGCATTTGGGACAGAGTTAGATTATATTCTGGAATAACACATAGGGTCCTATTAATATCCTGGGAATAAGTTACATTTCTATGAAACATAATTCTTTCCCCGTGGTATGGAAATAATAAGGTATTTCTAGGTAGGGTGCGTGCGATGGAGCTCTATCAAAAGCTATGGAGCCCGAGCTGGCATCACTTGCAATTGGTGCAGCTGATGAATTGCGAACGAGATCATGGTGAAGAGGATAAGAGTTTGAAACAACCGATACCAATCTGTCTGTCCAGTGTGGTACAACAAAGACAGCCACCCTCTCAAAACGTTTGTGAGATGTCAGTGTCCAGCATTGAACTACAAAAGGCTGGTTTGATGGATTTAGTGGTGATAGAGCCTTTGTTTCCTGGACTTCATTGTAGGTACGTTCGGAGCGGTATATTACGCGCTGAAATCTAAAGGTGCTCCCTGACCGGGAGCATTCGCCTGTAATGTAACAAATTAGATTCGACTCGAGCATTGCGTTACGATGCTACCTCCCTGACCGACGAGCGTTCGCGTGTAATGTAACATTTATAGATTCGACTCGAGCATTACGTTACGATGCTACCTCCCTGACTGACTCGAGCATTCGCGTGTAATGTAACATTTATAGATTCGACTCGAGCATTACGTTACGATGCTACCTCCCTGACCGACACGAGCATTCGCGTGTAATGTAACATTTATTATAGACTAGCTGATGCCCGCAGCTTCGCCCGCGTGAAATTTTGTTCTCTTTTCCGCGTCTCATGGGAACTTATTCCCGGGATAAAAAAATTTCATGATGGGTATCGTTTAAGGGGTTTTTTGGTATGCTGAGTACGAATTTCGGGTTAATTTAGAGATCCAATATGGCCGCCGCGCCGAAATCACAAAATTTCATGATGGGTATCGTTTAAGGGGTTTTTTGGTATGCTGAGTACGAATTTCGGGTTAATTTAGAGATCCAATATGGCCGCCGCCCCAAAATCACAAAATTTCATGATGGGTATCGTTAAAGGGGTTTTTTGGTATGCTGAGTACGAAATTTATGATAATTTTGCAATCCAAAATGGCCGCCGCGCCACTATCACAACATTTCATGATGGGTATCGTTTAAGGGGTTTTTTGGTATGCTGAGTACAAATTTCGGGTTAATTTAGAGATCCAATATGGCCGCCGCGCAAAAAACACAAAATTTCATGATGGGTATCGTTTAAGGGGTTTTTTGGTATGCTGAGTACGAATTTCGGGTTAATTTAGAGATCCAATATGGCCGCCGCGCCGAAATCACAAAATTTCGTGATGGGTATCGTTTAAGGGGTTTTTTGGTATGCTGAGTACGAATTTCGGGTTAATTTAGAAATCCAATATGGCCGCCGCGCCGAAATCACAAAATTTCATGATGGGTATGGTTTAAGGGGTTTTTTTGGTATGCTGAGTACGAATTTCGGGTTAATTTAGAGATTCAATATGGCCGCCGCGCCGAAATCACAAACTTTCGTGACGGGTATCGTTTAAGGGGTTTTTTGGTATGCTGAGTACGAATTTCGGGTTAATTTAGAGATCCAATATGGCCGCCGCGCCGAAATCACAAAATTTCATGATGGATATCGTTTAAGGGGTTTTTTGGTATGCTGAGTACGAATTTCGGGTTAATTTAGAAATCCAATATGGCCGCCGCGCCGAAATCACAAAATTTCGTGATGGGTATCGTTTAAGGGGTTTTTTGGTATGCTGAGTACGAATTTAAGGTCAATTTTGCAATCCAAGATGACCGCCGCGCCACCGTTGTAAAATTTCATGTTGGATACCGTATAAGGGGTTTTTTGGTATGCTGAGTACGAATTTCAGGTTAATTTAGAGATCCAATATGGCCGCCGCGCCGTTTTCACAAAATATCGTGATGCGGCCATATTGGATTTCTAAATTATCATAAATTTCGTAATCAGCATATCAAAAAACCCCTTAAACGATACCCATCATGAAATTTTGTGATAACGGCGCGGCGGCCATATTGGTTCGCTAGATTAACCCGAAATTCGTACTCGGCATACCAAAAAACCCCTTAAACGATACCCATCATGATATTTTGTGAAAACGGCGCGGCGGCCATATTGGATCTCTAAATTAAACCCGAAATTCGTACTCAGCATACCAAAAAACCCCTTATACGGTATCCAACATGAAATTTTACAACGGTGGCGCGGCGGCCATCTTGGATTGCAAAATTGACCTTAAATTCGTACTCAGCCTACCAAAAAACCCCTTAAACGATACCCATCATGAAATTTTGGGATAACGGCGCGGCGGCCATATTGGATTTCTAAATTAACCCGAAATTCGTACTCAGCACATCAAAAAACCGCTTAAACGATACCCATCATGAAATTTTGTGATAACGGCGCGGCGGCCGTATTGGATCTCTAAATTAACCCGAAATTCGTATTCAGCATACTAAAAAACTCCTTAAACGATACCCCTCATGAAATTTTGTGATAACGGCGCGGCGGCCATATTGGTTCTCTAAATTAACCCAAAATTTGTACTCAGCATACCAAAAAACCCCTTATACGGTATCCAACATGAAATTTTACAACGGTGGCGCGGCGGCCATCTTGGATTGCAAAATTGACGTTAAATTCGTACTCAGCCTACCAAAAAACCCCTTAAACGATACCCATCATGAAATTTTGTGATAACGGCGCGGCGGCCGTATTGGATCTCTAAATTAACCCGAAATTCGTATTCAGCATACTAAAAAACCCCTTAAACGATACCCATCATGAAATTTTGTGATTTCGGCGCGGCGGCCATATTGGATCTGTAAATTAACCCAAAATTCGTACTCAGCATACCAAAAAACCCCTTATACGGTATCCAAAATGAAATTTTACAACGGTGGCGCGGCGGCCATCTTGGATTGCAAAATTGACCTTAAATTCGTACTCAGCCTACCAAAAAACCCCTTAAACGATACCCATCATGAAATTTTGTGATAACGGCGCGGCGGCCATATTGGATCTCTAAATTAACCCGAAATTCGTATTCAGCATACTAAAAAACCCCTTAAACGATACCCCTCATAAAATTTTGTGATAACGGCGCGGCGGCCATATTGGATTTCTAAATTAACCCGAAATTCGTACTCAGCATACCAAAAAACCCCTTAAACGATACCTATCATGAAATTTTGTGATTTCGGCGCGGCGGCCATATTGGATCTCTAAATTAACCCGAAATTCGTACTCAGCATACCAAAAACCCCCTTAAACGATACCCATCATGATATTAAGTGATTTCGGCGCGGCGGCCATATTGGATTGCAAAATTATCATGTAATCACCTACAGAGATAGATTATAGTCTGAAATGATACAAGTTTTATCCCGGGAATAAGTTCCCATGAGACGCGGAAATGAGAACAAAATTTGACGCAGGCGAAGCTGCGGGCATCAGCTAGTCTATAATAAATGTTACATTACACGCGAATGCTCGTGTCGGTCAGGGAGGTAGCATCGTAACGTAATGCTCGAGTCGAATCTATAAATGTTACGAGTTGTATCAAAACGATACACGTTGTATCATTACAAGGCGCGCATTGTAATGCTCGATTCTCCTCCCTCACTGGTGTAACCTCGTCTTGTATCATTACAAGGCGCGCATTGCAATGCTCGGTTCACCTCCCTCACCGGCTGTAATTCTCGACTCGTAACGTTACATTACGCGCGAATGCTCCCGGTGAGGGAGCACCTTAAAAGGAATTCCACTCAGCTGTGCAAATATATAGGTGCTCATACCTACATATCGTTACGCAGTTATGTAGGTAAACTTGTAGTAATAAAGTGAAATATGAAAATACATTTTCAAATACTGGTTCCTCGGCTTCGCACATGACATACTTACAAATTATTCTCAGATCGCTAAAAACTATAAACCTCTGTTTTACCCGCTTAGGAAATTAATTTCCAAAAGTAGTAAAACTTCTTAGTTTTTTTTTTAACGTTGCAAATAACGCATATGATGCGTGTTATTTTTAGACTTAGGTAAATGGTCCAAGGTTTTTTTGTTGTTTAGAAGTCTTGAAAGATCTTTTGTTACAGAATGCCTTTTTGTCAAACTATTTGGGTTCAATGATAGCCCCGAAAATCAGGGATTCTAAACTAAATTCGATGTGAACGGGAGAAGTGCAGGAATTGGAGATTGAACGGCAGTCTTACTAAAGCCAAAGTTTAAGAAAAGCGACTCAACATTGGAGTTACAAATTAACGCAAATTTAACTACAAAACTTTTTCCTCGAAAGGCCCACCCCAGCGGCGTCGGCGGTACAGACGTCCACATTTTATAACTTACATTTTATCCCACGTTATGTGAGCCTATTGCCAACTACAAAAGTGTATATCTAACAGTATCTACATGCTTTTTCAGGTGATAGTCGGTGGTATATGCGGTGTTGTAGCGTGCATTCTGCTGGTAGTTGCAGCGGCCGCGTACGCGCGGTGTAGGAGCAAGCGGGCGCAACCTCAACCATTGCCGCAACCGAGCCAGGATGACGACTCAAGGCTGAGAGAGTTCCATAAACAACTGGACTGCCTACGGGTATGTATTACACATATTCGAATTCCTTTTTGTATACTTATACTCTACGGTCGTTAGGTATTCCTAGATAGTACCAAAGCATAGAGCGTAATTTGGGAGAGGCCTACCACATCCAGAAGTGGATTGCCATAGGCTGATTTGATTGATAGAGCGCAGACAGGTTCATTCTTGTGCAGAATAATGCTCTCATTTTTTAATTTATTTCACTTTATTTTTTAAATAAATAATAAATATTCACGGCCATTTCACACAAAGCTATCTGATCCCAAAGTAAGCTAGGAATAACCTGCTTGTTTTATGGGTATCAGACCACGGACGGATATTAACACATAATAAACTTTTTAAATACATACTTATACCTACTTATCATACATAGAAACACCCAGACTCTTGAGACAAACATAATATGGGTCACACAAATGTTTGTCTTTGGCGGGAATCGAACCCACGACCTCGTGATCCGCAGTTGCACAATTCGACTTCTAGAGACCAACGAGGCAGTCAAAACTTTCCGCCGTGTACCTAACGCTTGATTACGTCTTTCGTAACCGTAGGAGTGCCCACAACCCTAATTAAGTTAAATAGACATATCTACATATGTACAGACACGCCAACGGGGTAGGCAGAGGCTTCCTATACTCCCTCATTTTACCTGTTGCATATTTTCTCACATAAATTCACGTAATAGACCTATCGCCGTGGTGAAACGGACAGGCAGAGGTTATATTTACCTACCAGCAGTATGAAGTGACATTTTCGATCCACTCAAAAGACTTTCGACTTGTCTTAACGACTAAGTACAAGGTTACTGGTAACGAGAACCAACAGTTTAGTGTGCTTTCTGAAGTACAGGAACGCTCCTAAAAGGAAATGCTCTAACCGTTACCCATATTAGACCAGCGTCAAGATACTTGATGCAGCGTTTAAAGAAAACTGGGTTAGCTGGGCTTTTATTGAACATAGTTCAAGACAAATTTCCATTATAACCGTTAAGAAATACTTCACAGTTTAATATTATGATACTGGAAAACCCCCTAATATTAAAATCGTAGGCGTAACTTCAAAATACAAATGAATAATAAATTAAGTTAATCACAACATTAAGCAATGTTATTTTTTCAACGCCTACTATAACGCCCCGTCTCACGCCATGGCATAACAGCTACCTACATTCTTTCTTGTAACATTTCAAGATACGTTTTGATTTATGATAACTTAGGGTCCGTTCACACATACCGACTCGGAAAGGAGAGCTAACCTAAAGCACTTCGATTCAAACCCTATGAGCATGTAGCATGTAGTACTCTTCCGCTCTAGTCTAGCACAGCCTAATGGCTACATTGCTTGGAGCTTCACGACCTATGACTTTGATCGCGTGAGGAGGTGACATATGCAGACTTTCCCCTCTGCCAATACACAACTCCAAATGGAATAAAACAAATATACATAAACCTGTGTAAATATACATATATATATGCCTAAAGTACTAATTGTAATTGTCTTGTGTTAGTTCCGTATTGTCAGCTAATTGCTTTTGTAGTGATGTATAAGAATACGATTTCCTCCTGCAACATATAACAAACAGTTAATCAGGTAAACATATAAAGGCGGCCATGTTGCTCTATGCTCTATTGGCATGCCCTTTTGCACTCCGGTGGCCGACCGGGTAGTGTCATTCTGTGAAAGGAAGAGCGTCGATTCTCTAAAAGCCGGTCTGTGTGAATGCACTCTTAATAACCAGCAAAAGATAACATTGGTCACTTTGTTAACTTTACAGCCCCACGCCTACACACTGCTGGCGATACTGAATCACACGAGACATCAAGTACGGGAACTTTATCAGCTCGGGAACAACGATGCTGCTATGGCTTATAGGTTTGTATTATAGATCTATATACATTGGTGTATTGTAAGCATTAGTATGAACTTGCCTATTGGTTATGTAGTGTCAACCAAGTAACTATATCTACAAAGATAGATATTAAGATTTCCGAGTAAACCTAGGTATATTGATACAAGTCAATCTTGAGTTCTGTTCGTAGTAACATACGTAGACACTGTATCTTACTTAATATTATAAATGCGAAAGTTTGTGAGTGTGGATGTTTGTTACTCTTTCACGCTCGAACGGCTGAACGGATCTGGCTGACATTTGGTACAGGGATACATTATAGTCTGGAATAACACATAGGCTACTTTATCCCGGGAATAAGTTCCCACGGGAAGCAGGAACGGGAACAAATTTTACGCGGGCATCAGCTAGTTACACATAAATAGAGGCTACAATTATAATATAGAGGTGAACAAACTCTTGAAAGTTGAGGTGAAAATTATACTAGCATGAAAATTAAATGCAATGAATATAGCTATCATGAAAATTAAAGGCAATGAATATCTTAGAATTAACAAATATGGCGTAAATAAATGAATGTCTTCGACACAGTCATTCAGATAAGATTATTATAAAGGGGTTTCATTTTCATCCTCACTTAAATCCATTTTATCAGGTTAATCACCTCCACATTGTTAACTTTACGAAGCACCGATTCAAGTTCTTTAAAATTTTGGAATTATATAAATACTCCCAGGAGAGGGCCTTGATATCTGAACCACAATTTATTACTATTGCGGATATCATCGTTCAATTTGTACCATGTTTAACCTGTTTATTATTTGAAATAAAGTATAAAGTAAAGTAAACAAAAAAAAAGAAGTGTATAGTGAAAAATAAAAATATACATCATTTCGACATTGAAATTGTTGAAATATTTCGTCATTAGGTTAGTAGGTCTGTATAAATATATTCTACGCCCGGTAGAAAGGGCGCATTAGCATTAATTAGGTATGTTTGTGCTAAAACTTTAATTATGAGGTACCTATGTTAATAAAGCCCATGCAAATAAATTGTGAAAGCAAGACAAAGTTCTTGAAATAAGATGAAAGGACCTACGGATACAAATACAATCACATTAAAATTACTAAAAGTAAGACCTGAATATAGAAGTGGTTGTCAAATGCTTTCAAAGAGCAAAGTTTATTATAATAATTATTATTTATTCCTGTGACTGTACAAAGATAGACTGTAGATAACATTGACATGGTTCATAACGAAAGAAAAGTGATTCTTTCATTCAAACTTTTTGCTATTGTTAGGTATGTAGTAGAATACACTTTTTTGCTCACTATTTTCAGCCCTGGTGAGGAACCAGACTACTCACTTAAGCAATTCACTACGAATATTCATTGCCGCTCTGCGTTCCCATTTCAATACTGTTTAAAGCCTGAAGACAGTGTGACCGACTCCGACAGCGATATTGTAGTAGGTACTATCTAGACTATCTAGAGTCTAGGACCACATGATTTCTTTTTGATATGATAGAACACGTTAAGGCATGTCATCGCTTTAGGCGTAAAGTTAGGATAACAACGAAAGCTATTCTAGCACAGCTAAAAGCCCGAGTGCTCATCAGAACTCCCAACTATAGACAGTTGTAGAGCACCATAATCAGTACCTAAGAGTCCGAGATAAAAATAAAAAGGCTGTAGCACACAATAAAAAAAAACGTTAAGTAGGATCCAACAATATTGTACCCATCTACGTACTGCACATGATACAATCTATGTTTGGTATGTACTAACAACATAAACATAACCTAGATTGTTATGTTTAGTACGTACCTACTCAGATACAATGGCTAGTTGTCCTACTGCCCTTTATTTACAAATACTAAATTTAGCTTGAATATAAAGTACAATGAGAAAGAAACTGATAGAAATATAGGTACAGATTTCACACAGCTCGGTTGAACACAGAGAACGTGTCGTGTTGATAGAGTACTAGCTACAAAAACACTTCAAGTAAGTGTTGAGACATACATTTGTTTATTGCGCTAGTGTGGGCTTACAACCGGCGCTGATAGAATTAGCTGCACCATAGTTGTGCAACATCCCATACTGTTAGATTAGAACACGTGTGATTAGGTACCTTACGTATATAAACCTACTTACCTTTCGCACACACAGACAGCAGATGCACAAAAACTTTATGTGCACATTTGACTTGTTGTGCTATACTTTGTCCCATGTGATCATACATACATAGACATAAAGGGCTACGCAAATTATAGTATACCTACGTCCACATTTGAAATTAGTTTTTTCTTTTCGTCATACCCACTGCAGAAATCTCGTAAGGCTGACTTGACTGTCATGTTGCTGAAAACAAGGATCATAAACTTAATTTGCATTCCGAAGCACTTGCGCTTGTAAATTTCTCCAATCTCATAACCAGCCATCGCGTTAGCGCACCACACATTGGTGGAGTGCACAGCGAGGGCGCAACAGCGCAAGGTCTCCGTGGCAGGTCTGGACTTGGACATTCTCTCGCTGGAGAACATGGTGCAAGCCATGATCTCCAGCGGAAGTAAGTGGTACTCCGCTGCCTCTTTGTGTGAGCAGGTCATGCTAGTGAAAGAGACGGCGTGAAGCCGCAGTGGTAGCCGTAGGTCTGTTGGTAGTCCTGGGGTATCCTTCCGAGGGCTTACTCGGGGCTCCCAACCGTAGGCTGTTAGGTAGGATACATGTGGTTTTTAGTCGGTATTGAGTCCGGCATAGCATTCATGTAGGATTTTCCTCACGTTAATAAAAACCGAAGCCCTAGATGCTTATTCCTCTTATCATTATAGAATAGCGCTTGTTGCTAGGTAAGGTACCTAAGTAATAATCTTTCATATTCGGGGAACCGCAAGTCTGAAAACTCGACATGAAAGTGACAACTGACGTTCAAACTTTGCTAATTTTGTCGAGTTAGTTACAGCAGAGTAGAACAATAAATGAGTCTGACTTTTCGAGTCAAAGTAAAGTACCTACGTCAAGGTACCTAGTTATTGGATAGAAGCTACTTATAAAAATTAAAAAACCCAACTGAATAGAAACAGAACTTGTTCAACATGTCATAGGGTTAAGACATAATGGGACTAGAGACAATGGAACTACTGGGATATGGCGTTCTTGAGTATCAAGTGGCATTATATAATACGGTTCTATGAGAGCCAGTAGACCCTCGCTAGTAAATTAAAGTATCATGATTGTTATGTAGAGATTAGAATGTGTGACGCAATAATACAAATTTGCAGTAATAATAATAATTTGTTACAGTTGCATCTTGAGTGATTTGGCCAAACTTCTCATATTGCTAAACAAACAGCAGGTGCCTGTCGTGCCGGACGAGTGGCCTAGGCTAGCCAGTTGGGCTGAAAGGTACGGAATCTTCTTTATTATAAGTACACTTTTATTTTATAATCAAATCAAAATTGGTCCTTTTTAGGGTTTCGTAGCCAAATAGCAAAAACGGAACCCTTATAGATTCGTCATGTCTGTCTGTCCGTACGTATGTCACAGCCACTTTTCTCCAAAACTATAAGGCCTATGCTGTTGAAACTTGGTAAGTAGATGTATTCTGTGAACCGCATCAAGATATTTATATAAAACTAGAAAAAAAGCAGTTAATTTTGGGGGTTCCCAAACTCAGAACTGAAACTATAAATTTTTTTAGAACTAAAACTCAAAAAAACATTTTTCTTCATACCTATACGTGTGGGGTATCTATAGATATGGTATAGTAAAAAATGATTTTGAGGTTTCTAACATCATTTTTTTCTAAAGTGAATAGTTTGCGCAAGAGACACTTCCAAAGTGGAAAAATGTGTCCCCCCCCCCCCCCCCTCTAACTTCTAAACTAAGAGAATGATAAATCTAAAAAAAATATATGATGCACATTGCCATAAAAACTACCAACGAAAATTGGTTTCGACGAGATCGATTTGGTAGGTTTTTCTTAAAACGTCATAAACCGCAATTTTCGCCTAGAAAAATCACTACCACTGCGAACGTGTTAAAACATCAATGAAAGTTACAAGGAACTACAAGAACTTTTATATTATGATACTTGCTGCTACGGAACCCTTCAGGGGCGAGTCCAACTCGCACTTGGCCGGTTTTTTATAAAAGAAGATTTTAAAAAACTATAACTTATAGAGTGGATGAGCAACACATACTAGCACTGTAACTTTTTTAAACATATATTGACAACGATGGGCTAAAGAAACAATGAGCATGGCGAATCTCGAGGAAAGCCAAAGTATGCTGGGATCGCAATTCACGACTAATCAAGCCGAGAGAGCTCATTCTTTGGTTGTTTTTTTGTTACAGAATTCTCAAGCGCTACAGCAGAACAGCTGTGAATACCCAGCAAGAAGGTCAGCTAGTTAATTTCCTCCCTGCCCCACCGAGCCAAGCATCAGACTCAGAGACAACTCAGCAATCATTCTCCACGTTTAAACCTCCGTCTTATTCCCCTACATCATATGACAGCCATACTGATAAGGAGATGGATAGCGAATGGAGTGACGTTGGTAGACCACCCAGCTATTCACAAGTAGAGAGAGAAAGAGAAACTATCGTCCTCTCCGATCCTTGGGAGAGAAGACCGATTGTAAGGAGAGAAAGCGTTTGGCTAGAAGATGAATTCTTCGAGATGACGAGGCGGCCTCAAGACGAACTAACCACTGAACTTTAATTATAGGCAATATTATAGTATTTTAAGGTTTTGGTTCACCATTCCAAGTCTGACAAGTACAAAATACTATAATTACAGATAGAAATAAATTTTGAGTTAGTTTAATACGATTGTATCCTGCGGTGCTTTCAAGCGTGTATTCAGTACCTACCTTGTGTTCACCCCTACTTACATAATGGAACTTTGTGTAAGATGCATAATTATACTAAGGTATGAAATACCTGTTATTAAATTGTTAAAAAATGTACGTGTAATAATTAGATAACTTGAAGATTTATTTTGAACGATTCATTGGAAGAAGAAGATATATACACGGTCAAACCACTTCTCATTTTCTGAAGCCGGTAAAAAAAATATTCAATCATTTTCCTTATAATCACGCTTGTACCTAAAAGTAACTTAGCATACTTCGTACTGTGCTTTAATAGATTACTCCTAAAGATATTACCTACTGTTAGAAATGTTAAAACCAAAGTAGATGTATATATTAGTTTTCTAGTCTTAGAACAGTTTTTTTGATACTGCTTTATTATATGTGTGGTTGACAATATTGTAGGTATAAGTTTGCTCTACATAAAGTTGTGAAAATTGGCTCCAATCGAATTTGCAGATTCATTGTTAGATTCATTATAACCAAGTCGTGGACCATTCTGTGTAGTTCTAAGAACCAACAAATTCTGAACGAGTAGTTCAAACAATAATCCTGAGTCTTGATCGACTAATCAAAGAAAATGTAACACTACTTTTAGGGTAAAATGACATGAGAAGAAATCTTTCCAAATAAAAAATTAAAAAAAAAAAAGGTTCACATCCAGTATTCAGTATTTCAGGTCATCTCAAAATAACCGCAACTAAATGGTCTGTAAGTTTAGGGCAGGGCCGAGCTCAGGTTTTGACTTAACGCCTCTTGCAGCAAGGGCTCATTTGCGATTTTGGTAGAGGTGTCCTGGGGGCCAAGTCTGCTATTACCAAAAAAACAAGCGGCCACTACGCATTTAGGTCGATAGAACCGGCGAGCGAACATCGGTCGACCAGTAGGTAGACTTCTATCGGTCTTGCAATAGAGCTCTAGTGAAATACTCGACTACCGAAATTGACAAATTGTACCGACGACCTTATTTTTTGCCACGATTTCTATTCTATTCTGATGCGATTGAAATTGCAGACTGGACCCCCTGGTTAAAAAGTTATCGCTTAATAAGAAACAATGGGAACATCAGGATCTATCAAGGTTACCCCATCAAATGATCAGATAAATAATACAGTGAATAAAGTAATAAGCCAAATTAATGAGATTAAAATCAAAAACCACTTATCTTACTCTATTTTACTCATGTCATGTTTTACACCACCTTCTCCCTTAATTGTTACTTGAAAGTATCTTTATCGAATTCTCGTAACTACTGTAAATAGTAAATAATAAATACATATTATGAAATAAGCAATAAGTAAAACTAAATGCCTAGCAGTCTAGGTAGAGATTTGTAAAAACAACGAAAATAGCTGTTTGTTTTAATAAGTAGGTAGATAATATATAATGTAACTTTTATAATTGTTTTGATAATAAATACTATATTTTTGTTCATTATTATTTCTTACTACACTCTATTCAATCGCCAAGCTACTGTCTCCTGGAAGCTGGAAGTACATTCAAAGGAATTCAAACGTATATAATAAAACAGTTCTTAAGGATTTATTTTAACCAATTTTGTAGGGGACATGATCCCATGCTCATGTTTAATGACAATTTGAGTCGCAGAAAGTTTGTCTTCAGAAGCGCCATAAGAACTGCCCTTACATGTACATCTGAAACCGTTGGTCCTGCCCAAAGCCCGCGTGGCATTTTAACGAAATGCATTGTAACACCTACAAAATTCTCAGTAATCCCTCTCAATCTTCAATCACCAGATCAGGGGTGATTACATACTTACTATCCATATAGGCATAATTTATCTCAGATCCCTTTGCGCATTGGGACCTAAAGCACCTAGTCTTAGGTTCTAGAGTTCTCGACACCTACTGGAAGAAACTATTGGAATGAGTCAAGACCCAAGACCCTTATACTTACTTTTTTTCCTGCCGCTTCCTCAGCTGCTTGTTTTAAGAAGACAGGACGGGCCAAAGTGTCACACAAGTAACATCCCAGTCACTCGACCCATCTCCCAAAAATTAAATTAATAATGATTGGCTGGCATATCGACGGTGCCAAGAGGACGAAGAATAATATCATTCAGCGCAGCATTGCGAAAGAAAAAAATACTTCTTTTCCTAAATACATGACCCCGTCGTTTACCAGTGATTAAGCCAACTTCAGTTGAAGAATAAATTTACCTACAGTTCTTCTACCGTAAAAAGTAGTGAGATTGAGATTCATGTATAACCAAGTCAATGTCTCTCAATATATAAAATATTTTATGTTCTAACTATGTAAATAGATTGACTTGGCAATCGCAATCAATGTTATTTAATAGATATAATATAATGTACCTATTACGTATTACCAGAGTTTAATTACAAGTAATCACAAGTCTTGTGAGATGCATTATGTTTTCATAGCGAAAAATTCTAAATCTATGGTTTTCATGCGACTTTTTTGTTCAAACAAATATACTTAATTATAATTCACTTTGGCATAAACAAATGCACTTGTAAAACGTCTCGAATATACCTATACCAAAGAAGAACTGGCAAGAAACTCAGCGGGTTTTTCTTTATAATGCTCTATTTACAATATTAAATAATTTATAAACCAGGTACCTATGTATTTTAAGGTTTTCTTTTGAAAGTCCAGCAGAGCATGTCATTTCCAGGCTTCTTTATCCAGCCATGGACAAGTTAAACCAAACCGCGCTGGGACTAGAAAGTCCAAATTTGGCAAATAGGTTTCTTATAAGGTCTAGCATTTCACTAAGAAAGGATTTTCCAAAATTCATCCCCTAAAGGAGTGAAATGGGTTCCAAAGTTTCTATGGGGAAACGAGATTAGTTCGACTAATTTATTCCAAATTTCACAGGAGAGAATAGGAGGAGGAAAAGTCCCTAATAGGGTTGATATCTTGAAATATCAATGTGGGTATCGTTTTCATAGTATTTTGAGACGCTAATTACAAAAATGGGATCAACATTGAAATATAACGTAGCCGACGCGCGACGAGAACGATGGCCCCTGGTGGGGAATGCTAATTACGAAGATAACAAAGATTTTGAAATTGAACGTGAACAGTGACGTTTAGTTCCGCAGTCATTCGGAGGTCAAGGTCAAGCTGGCATCCAAGAAGCTTGAAGTGCTCAACAGGGCACGGCGGTACTTGACTGCTTCTTTATTAGTCACAAGTGCGCCTGCATATCTATGAAAACTACTGCTGTCTGGGCTGGGGCACCGGTATATCAGTTTCGTCCATTCGACTCGGGGCAAGGGCGAGCTATGAGATTTAACAACGACCCTATACTTACAGACGATATGGAACCCCTTCGCGATAGGAAAGACTTTGCCTTCCACTCGCCACAGACCAGATGTTCATTCTCACACTCTGTTCGAGCACGGTAAGATCGGTTTGGTTTTCCCAAAAGCTATTACCTACTGTATGAAGTTCTTCCAAAGGGGTCTTAGATCGTTTTACAAGTAGAACAATACATTTGGTGGGCCGTATACTTGTCTGCCGCCTAAGTGTTATAACCAAAAAGTACAAAACATAAGCACCAGAAACCAAAAATAAAAATATTTATAATTTAAATGCAATTTTAAATTTAATTTAGATACTGATAAAAATTGGTAAACAACATTTATTTGTGCCAGTTGGTAAGTATAAGTACTAAAATTTGAATTGACTAATATAGTTGTTAATAACAAATTTGTTAGTCAAATAATCGGTCGAGAGCATAGCGAAAAATTCTAAATCTATGGTCGAGAGATCCGGTGAAGGAGATAATCGAAATAAAGTTGTTTAACTTATGAAACACATAAAAAAATCATAATGTCAATGTCAATTATTCCAACTTGACATTTGTCAATAGCATTTTCGTAACTGTCAAAAGTAAAAAATAAAAATAGAAACTGCTGTTTAGCTATCATCTGATTCTGTTGTTGTTCTGTTGAGGATGTTCAATTAGATTTGTTATTTAAATAGGTGATTAATGAGCATAACATACTAATTGAGTGATTGTGTGTAGCATTACAGTTGTTCAACCATATGCCATTTATACTGCATGGTATAAACGTCGTGCAAATTAACATTTTAAGACGTACGGGAACTAGGTGTAACAGATAACGGTACCTATTCGGAAAACAATACCTTTGGTTTTAAGATTTGGAACTTGAAAGGTGACCTTAAAAACTATTAACCTGATTCATTGCGAAGAAATAACATCTGAGCTGATGTACTTTTATAACGTGTAGGGTTGTGATTTGTTTAAATTACTGATGAATAAACATTCTTTGTTCAAAGTATTGACCGCTTATCAGTTACGGTAATGAAGTTTCGATTTCAGATGAATTTTAAAACACTGAGCTGTGATCTGACTGTGCATCTTGCTTAAATATTCGCCTATAGCCAAATGGTAAGTACAGATAAGTTACCTAAAATTTGACACATTTTATTATACTTTCGAAACCTTTTTGTCACAGTTTTAAATTCCACCGGAGCACTGAAGAAGTAGGTAGGTATGTCATTAATTTATATTTTTGCATTAAACAAACAAAGCAGCTCTATTATACCTAGTTACGACTCTCATACTATTATTTAGGAGAATCAAGTAGTCTTTCTCCTACTATCACAAGAACATACTTATATCATGCTTTTATAAACCTTTTGGGAAGAATTATCCACAATCACAACAATCTTTTTAATTTATTTGCACAAATTACCTTTTCTATATTATGGGTGCCTACTTCGCTGTAAATATATTAACCAAGAAAGATACTAGACTTTTTTAAGTTTCATCTAAATTTATTTTAACATTTATATGGTATCTGCTTTTGATGTTTTTATGGTATATCATTGGGGTGTCTGTAATAAACAAATCTACAATGAGATCACATCACAGGGCCGCCAACTTGAGGACCACTGTAAGAAGTGGCCCCCAATCGCTAGATGCGCCACTGCTTTCTTACCATCAGGCTGGTGGCGACGTCAATTTGGCGAGCTGAATATAAAAAAAAAAAAAAAAAAGAGATTTAAGTACCTGAGTAACATGAGATTCATATTACTCAGGTTTCATTTTTCTTTTTATAATAGTAAAAATTGATATGACCTAAACACATAATTATCAATTTGCAGAATGACTTAAAAATGTCAGGTCCTAATATTTTCTAGAATACTGCAACCTACAGTTAGTGAAATCCATTCCTTTCTTGCTAAAATTCAAGTGCAACATTCCTCGAGTAAAAAACAAGTACATATTCATGGAAGTCGAAATCCTCTTATTTGTACTTGAAATGAGTGCGATCAGGGTCAATATTAGGCCCCCGGACAACACTTTGGCCATATCTGGCTAAGTTGCATTGATGACTAAGTTTCACTTTTAGATGAAGTAGCTTGGATCTTGGAAATCTTGTTACAAAGTTTCTTGACTTTTGATAAACATTTCATAATACAGTCTTATAAGATATAATTATTGATACTATTTATATCTAAGTACTCTCATTGTAACTGGTTTACCAACTGCAAAACCAGTTGCATCAAGGAAGAATTAAATTGTAACTAGTTCTTGTCAATAAAGATTATAATTATATCAATAGGTACAGCACAATCTTTGTTATTTAATAGGTAACAACAAATATTGTTTGAAGTACCTATAGTTGCAATCAATTTTCATTATTGTTTTTTTTGCGGAATCAGATAACAAGACTAGATATGTAATATGATGATTAGCTATGTATATATTAAATGCTTTGTTTATATTTATGCAAATATTGTTTTGTGGTGTAAAAAACTGATACAGTACTACAGAACTGGTACAGTTCCACCTTGAAGAATTTATCTGATTTTGTTCCATCCTTAAATCAAAGTACAAAATAGTAGATTGTCTAAGACTCTTATTCTGCCTAGTTTGGTAGAAACTAACTCCCTAGTTAATAGAAAACTATCCGAAACCAATGAAGGATGAGCAGATCCAAGACTATGGAGCCAGCTATTGCACTAATGGTTGTCATGGAGAAATAAAGGACAAAGAATGTGCCTTGTCTTTTTCCAGGCATGCAGATGGCGTGACTGTGTTCCCCTTAAGGGGTACCTAAGTCAGATATCTGGACTCTGAGATTCGGACCGTGGTTGGCAACCAGGCTCCGTCCTAAGTCCATTTCTGTGTAGAATGGTTTTGGACATATTTTCGAATAACATTAAATGACAATGCTGCCCTAATTTACTGGGTTGCTGCAGGAAAGGCAGATCCAAGATGGCTGTCTCTAGCTTGACTTTATAGAGATATCCAAAATGAAAGCTCAAAGAGACCAAAACTAACTAGATCTAAACTAATGATGATTATAATATATAGAAGATAAAAACTTATACAGTAAATAAACCAATAGTTAGATTGATTGTTAAGAAAATATTTCTGTAACATTTTGTTTATTTTCAGCTGTTAGTAAGTACAAAACAGAAACTAAATCAAATTGTTCACACTGTGAATACACAACACCATGAAGCAACTGGCTGCATGGTAAGTTTTCACTTTTTACACATACTGTATAATGACTTAAATAAATGCAGAAGTAACATGTATACAATACATAATAAAATTTTAAAGTCATGATGGAGCACGTCAAAATATGCGTATGAGACTTATTAGTATTATAAAGAGGAAAGATTTTATTGTTTGTTTGTTTGCATCGAATAGGCTCCGAAACTACTGGACTGATTTGAAAAATTCTTTCAATTTTTTTTTTTTTTTATACCACTAAGGTGGCAGACAAGCATACGGCCCACCAGAAGGACCGGTGGTCACCGCAGCCTATGAACGTTTGCAACACCAGAGGTGCCACACTCGCGCTGCCGACCCTGCAAAAACCTTCTAAGACCCCTTTTGAAGAACCCCATACTGTAGGCGTTTGGGAAAACCGAGGCTCCCTGCCTCGGTTTTCCCAAACGCCTACAGTATTGTTTGGTCATTCCACAACCTAAGCGTGCGCGGAAGAAAACACCTATCGGATCTAACCGTGCTGGAACGCACCGGACGCAGAGTGTGAGGATGAACTCCCTGTCTGTGGCGAGCGGTGCGATGATAGAACGTAGCCGTGGGCATCATATCAAACAATTCCTCAGAGCACATACCATTGTACAGGCGGTAGAACACGCATAAGGAGGCAAAGTCTCTCCTGTCGCGAAGAGGTTCCACACCAGCTGTAAGTACAGGATCGTTGACAACTCTCACAGCTCGTCTTTGCACCGAGTCAAATGGACGAAGCTGATATTCAGGTGCTCTCGCCCAGAGGTGACAGCAGTACTCCATATGCGGCCGCACTTGCGACTTATAGAGAAGCAGTGTTTGCGCCGCAGTGAAGTACCGCCGCGCCCTGTTGAGCACACCCAGCTTCTTGGACGCCAGCTTAGCCTTGTCCTCCAAATGACTACGGAACTGAACGTCACTGGAGATGTCAACGCCAAGGATCCCTAACTTTTGGAGATGGAAAGAGATGTGCCCTGAAATTGCGGCGCTACAGTAATTGGGGTTTGCTTAGCGGTGAAAAAACAAGCTTGTGTCTTGGAGGGGTTGAACTGGACAAGATTTTGTCCACCCCAATCGGACACTCTAGTAAGAGTAGCCTCAATTTCAGACACAAGCTGTTCACGGTTTTCCTCCACTGTGTCCCGAGAGATACCGGGACGGCCCGTGTAACAAGTGTCCCCCGTACTGTCGTCCGCATAACAATGAATGCCGTCAATAGACAACATGTCATTGATATGCAGCAGAAACAGAGTAGGGGACAACACTGAGCCTTGCGGTACTCCAGCATTTATGGCCATGCAGTCTGAACAGCTGCCGTCAACGACGGCCCTGATGCTTCTACCGGCCAAGAAGCTGGACACCCATCCGCATAATCTCTCGGGTAGTCCATATGAGGGCAATTTCGTAAGAAGACCACGATGCCAGACCCGGTCAAAGGCTTTAGAGATGTCGAGGCTCACTGCTAGAGCCTCACCCTTACTCTCGATAGCCGCCGCCCATCGGTGTGTTAGGTACATAAGAAGATCGCCCGTCGAGCGACCGTGACGGAAACCGTACTGCCGGTTACTGAGCAGGTCGTGTTCCTCAAGGTACCCCAGGGCTGTTTATTAATAACACGCTCCATCACCTTGGATAAAAGGGAGGTGACGGCTATAGGCCTGTAATTGGCCGGGTCGGTCCTGTCACCCTTCTTGGGTACAGGATGTACATACGCAATCTTCCACGACGCCGGGACTTGTCGCATGGAATATGAAAGTGTGAAAAGACGTGTAAGTACCGGACACAACTCTGGACCACAGTGCTTAAGTACCACCGCGGGAATGCCGTCTGGCCCACTCGACTTATAAACGTCCAGGCATTGAAGCTCCCGTCGGACATTCCGCTGTGTAAATTTAACTTCCGGCATGGAAGTGCCACAACTCGGAATGCCCGGCCGTAAAGCACCCCCGTCGCTCATGGTCGAGTTAGAGGCAAAGAGATTACCCAAAAGGTCGGCTTTCTCCTTGGCACTCTTCACTTTTGGGAAGCTAAAATCTTTGCAGTGAACATAGGCTATATTTTATTCCCGTATTCCCACGGGAACGGGAATTACGCGGGTGAAACCGGGTGACTACCGGGTGGTACTATTTGCATTGTATTCATTGACGTGTCGCAAGTGCCTATGTATTAGGATTATGCGAAATAAATGTTTTTTTGAGTTTGAGAGTTTGACATGCGCTAGTTTTGAATAACTTTGATCTTAGTGTACATTTACAAGGTAAAATTTTTGGGGTTCCGTACCCAAAGATTTAACACGGAACCCCGAGACTTCGCCGACCTTTCGCCGTCCGTCTGTCAATTCATCCAACGAAGACATTGACATCCTAAAATTGTTGAAAAATTTTTCTTCATCACTTCTAAGTTCCATAAACAAATAATGGAATTGTCCATGTTGTTCTCTTAATTCCAAAATTGGATGAACACAATATTTTCTTTATTGCCTTCGCCACCGTCGCCTCCACTTGAGCAGAAGCAGCAAAAGCAGTGCTTCCGCGGTCCGTGTACGTCACTCAGCCGTTAACCGCTCGAGCAGTCGGCGTCGACTGCTTGAGCGGTTGGTTGTTGACTGCTCGAGCCGTCGCTACCAACCGCTCGAGCAGTCGAGATTTTCTACCGCAGTCGAGTCATGAATTCTGACGAGAAAGCACTGCTTTTGCTGCTTCTGCTCAAGCGGAGAGGACGGCGGCGACGGGTTTGGGTTCATCCAATTTTGGAATTAAGAGAACAACATGGATAACATTTTTTTATGTAACTTAGAAGTGATGAAGAAAAAATTTTAACCTATTTTAGGATGTCAATGTCTTCGTTTGATCAATTGAATAATACATTTATGAGGAAGCTTAAGAATTATGAGGAGCTGTCGACTGCTCTAGCGTAGTCAACGGCTCGAACAGTCGGTGTCCTCACGACCGCTCGCGAGCCGTTGACGGCACGATGGAATTTCATCATGCAGTTGACGGCTTGAAGCGGTCGCGACTGCTCGAGCAGTCGACGGCACGATGGAATTTCATCATGCAGTTGACGGCTTGAAGCGGTCACGACTGCTCGAGCAGTCGTGTGTACGGCTGCTAATGAATGGCTATAGTTCACTGCGCGGGCGCGGCTTCAAGCAGTCAGTCTCAACTGCTTGAAGCAGTCCGTGTACGGCCGCCCTTAATCATATTTTATGACACAGGTACCAGAAGAAGATAAGTTCATACGACAAAGAGGAATGGGAGACGATGGTCGAACAACTGCTAATGCGAGGGACATACCGCCGCCGGATTGTGGACTTTTCCAATCACCCACGATCTTACCTCATAGATGTTGACTTAGTAAGAGGTATAACAACTTTTTGAACATAATGTTAATAGAAAGGTACCTCGGTCACTAGTATAGACTACTCATTATATTCTGCCAACATTTTGTTACCCATATAAGCTTGTTCTCGGGACAAAAAGTAACCTTTGTCCTTTCACTAGGCAAAATTTGATCAGAATCGGATCAGTGGTTCATGCGTGAATGCGTAACTGGCAGAGAGAGTTACTTTCGCATTTATTATATTAGTAGGAAAGTTGGGATTATTACGTAAACTTTAGGGTACAGTATTAGCATTTATCAATACTGCAAAAATACGACTCCTTAAATCACCTAGCTGACTATACGTGATACCTACTGATAAACGTGAGTCAAGTCGTATTTAAATTGAATATATTTCAACAGGCTCATCATTTCCAAAAGCAAAACCTACACTAGGCATGCGCCGTGTAGTATGGTATGCTCTAGTCAGACTACTGTTTCTACCTGTGCTATACAAATGGTGGGCGCAACAGACTTCGCCCACTTGCGCAAAGTTTTTACTGACGTTGTGGATTATGCAGGTCCTCAATATCAGCATATATTATATGACTCCGGATAACGTCGAAATTGATGTAAGTTTATAATTGTTTTGTGCCTTTAATCCATATCAATAAAATAACCGGGTCACATATTTACGCCCAGCCGAAAAGCTTGAACTATGCATGAGATTTTTAATAATGTAATACATACTAAGAAATATATATATATAATATATACCACCCCTTTAGGAGACAAATAGGGGATTTAATAAGTCTAGGTATATGACGGACAAACCCGGGAGCATAACTAGTGTTATTATACAATTATATTGCTCGATAAATTTGAAAGTCATCAAGGGTCAACACAAACTGGTTATTGGAATACTCAAGTAGTTTTTTGCTTTGAACCTTAGTGCTGTACTGTTCGTTTAGATAAAATGGTCTTACATACTATTTCCAACGCTATTGTTAAACAGTTTAAGATACCTATTGTTATCATAATTTTGATCTGTCGAACCATATTTCGCTATGAATATATTTATTGACAATTGAATAGCATTCATTTTAATTATAATGGTATTAAAACAATATGCTTGTGGTTAAAAATAGACTGATTGTTGTACAAATATGGAAACAGTCTTTATTATTAGTAAATAGGTACCTGCAATTTCAATAAGGCATAATGCAAGTACTTAGGTAAGTAAGTACCCTTAGAAAATAATCCAAGATTTTGTGCGTTGCGTTGGATAAAATATTAGAAGATTAACTTTCAAAAAATTACCAAATGTCTCATTTTAAAGTTTATTTTAGTGCATATAATCAATAATCCATGCTATTTTTTACTGCCTGCGTACACCAAGATGTTCGCAACAGTTGCCTCTCGTGATTATTGTGTACCTTCAAAGGATAACGTGGAGAGTCTTACGTTTCACGTGCAATCCACGTAAGCTTCATACATAGTTCTCGCAATGGATGAGGACATTCCCACGTCTCGAAACACTGGGTACCCGATGTACCACCGATGAGGCTTTTATTGTGTCATCAATTCCCTGCCGCTACGTAACAGATATTTCACTTAATAATAAATGTGTGTGTTTTTCAGCCGAACTGTTGGGTAGTCCCACTAGGTTTAATGATAATACTGAGCATAGTCCACTCACAGATAGTCAGCACAACTGAGATGGAACTAGCGCGGGTTCGGCCGCGCGCTACATTTCGCAGAAAGTTGCCACGATATTTCAGGTAACTTTGAAAATATAATTCTAGTTTAATTATTATTTTAATGCTCGTATAGGCTACTACAGTAAGAAAACGCACCACGTTCTCGCGAAATCCCTATAAAATCACTGTGATCTTGAAATTTCCTTCTTTAAGTGGCCAAGCAAATATTTAAATTGGTGGATATTTAAGTTCTACACATAATAGTGAGAAAGCTTTTAGCTTATAGTAAAAGTGAAATTTTTGAATTACATTCATAGTGTGTATAGAAACTTAATTGGATAGTCATTGAAATGTAATATTCAACTAACTAGGCGATCAAGATCTGAATGTGAAGGCGGCAGCGGTGTGGGTTCAGGCGAAAGTGGCGCCACTTCCAGTCAAAGCAAGACACCCTCCACGAAGCCTGCTAAGTTCAGGCGGAAACAATCTCGCTCCGATCCTGGTGAAAATGGACTCAGGTATGTACACTATTTTCGTTGTTGTTTCGTAACATTGGAACAATAGGTACTTATGTAAATCGTTAATAGAATCAGGAGATGCCCCTTTTGACTGTCGTCAAAATGTATGTACCTCATATATTTTAAACTACTGTTACTTGAAGGTCGTACACGGGAGTCGGTCAGTGCGTTCAGGGACTTCATTTCAGACCAAGTTCCTGTAATCAAAGAATAAATCCTTGATTACAGGCAATCGATCCGATCATGACATGTCTATCATTACATTAACTTGGGCTCTAAAGTTTACAGTGTACTCTCCTCTAAACCCATTAACTAAAACGTTCATAGCCCTCCTAAATATAAAATTATTATTTTACGAGTTATAAGGTGTATTAAATTTACAGAAAACGTAAAAGAGATTTGACGAAAGAAATTCTTATAAACAAATTAGAAACACCAATCAAACCTAAGACTATGATAAAATTAAAAGTAAAAGATTCAGATGACGAAGATTATATGGCGTGGAAGAAACCAGAGGTCTCAACTCCTATAGTTACGTTCACGCCACCATCTAATGACGCTACACCAAGTTCCTCTTTCCAATTTAATACTAATATATTGACGAAGAAACACTTAGAATCATTCAACGTGAGGCAAAACAATATTGCCAGAGCTTTAGCTGATGGAGACGACGGTTTCGAAAGCCTAAACGGCTACAATTCGAACGGTAGTGAAGGGGATAAAATAAAAAATGGAACAGAAAACGTTACAGCCAAAGAAGAATCACAAGCCAATGAGACTAATGCAACTGAAAATGATAATTTTAATGGAGTAACTGAAGAATTGATCGTTAATACTTGCGATGAGCCCGAAGTTTTTATAAGTGGAAATGTACTAAAGAAAGAGGATGATGAAAACGATCTGGATTCGGACAGTGTTATCCCAACAAGCAGTCCTAATGCAAGCAAAAGGATCGGTGTCCGATTCAGAGGTTCTTGGACTCAAGATGGCATTCGAGAATCTAGCGACGACGATTTCACTAACAAGAAGAAGGAAAAGGTGAGCATTGAAATAATTAGAAGTTAGTTAGTAATAGAGAAACTATCAATTGCAATTACCTATATCATGGAAGGACTTTTCTATGATAAGATTATGATAATACTCGAAAGCAAACAATTTGAATACAAAACTAATATTTAACAAGCTAAATCTTAGAACGGCCTACCACCGTTCACAATATCACTTGCTTGCTTGCCTTATATGTGCGTCGTTTTGTTTTTGTTTTTATGTCACGTTCAATATAACACCCACTTGTGGTTGCCCAATCGGTAATGTGATTCTTACATATTTTTTAATGCGGAACAATATAGGATTCTCAAATTTACCTCCCCGTCAAGGCTTACGATAAAACTCAGTTCGGAAGTACTGGAAACCTCCCTGAAGCTTTCTGATTAATTAATATGTGTGAAGGTTTTGAATGGGTTTACTCGTTTTTGAGATATGAGGGAACGATCTCTCCTAGCAACTAAATAGTCTGCTTGCATTTGTGCAAGCACTACAAAAATTCTTTGAGTAAACGCTTCCATTGTTTTGTGCTGTCGACCATTTCTCAGCAACGCATATTTATTGTAGGTATTACTTTTTTATATCTAGTCAAACATATTGGCAGCGATATGCTTGGATGGATTTAAAGTCAAATATATTCTCTGCACACATTGAGTGATTACAAGATAATGGTAATTGCTCAGAGTATAAAGAAAATGTGTACTATAATGGCTTGCTTAGCTCACCATGGTCTACGCACGTAGATCATTCGCAGCTCTGATATAACCTCTACTCACTAATAACTTTGCACTTTGTTCTATAATCGTGAATTTCTGAAATTGTTTTACACTGTTTTTCAAAAGACAAAGAATTGCAATTGATAGTTTAAATTTTATTGTTCCTTTTACAACGTGCATGCTTATTTTAATTTTATTTGATCAGCATAATTAACTTGTTCTATCTTTTAACATTAGGGGATATGTGGAAAGAATTTTCAGCAATCGAATCCAGGTATCTATTAATCGTTCGGAGTCTTGGCATGCTAGTATAATAATGGATCGCATGTTATTCGTGACTAAAATGACATATAGGAAAAATATTACCATTGTATAGGTCGCATTGTAGGCTCAAAAGGGTAGGTAGGTAAATAGTGGACATCGAGGTAAAATATAAGGACAATGATAATATAGGGCCCTATTCCATAATGAATCGCATATTATTACGGCTAAAATGAAAATAAATGTTTTTACAATATATAGATTACTAGCGGACGTCACGCGGTTTCACCCGCGTAGTTCCCGTTCCCGTGGGAATACGGGAATAAAATATAGCCTATGTTCACCGCAAAGAGTGTAGCTTTCCAACAGTGAAAGAATTTTTCAAATCGATCCAGTAGTTTCGGAGCCTATTCGTACAAACAAATCTTTCCTCTTTATAATATTAGTACTGTAGTGTGCATCGATAAATATGGCAAACAATGATACCACTGAAAAACAAAACTCAATACATATTCTTAAATGTTTTATATAAGTAGGTACACTGATTGTAGTACCTATAACTAGGTATAAATATCGGCGATGTCGCAAAAATCATGCCGACTGATAGGTTTCACCGCCTAAGGGACTACTCATATTTATTCAGCTTTTGCCGTATTTCTATCTATTTCTTACGCGCTGAAATGTAATTCGAGCGAGATTCACTGCAATGCGCGTTCGCAGCATTCGCCGACGTGAACACGAAAAGCTGCCGTCCGGTATTCGCATCACCATAGACCTCAATATTACTCACATATACATTTCATGCACATTTTAATACGTACTGATATTCCAGTCATTATTTTGCCATAGGGTTTAGGGCCACTCCATAACTATTAGCCTACAAACGCTTAACTTTAAATTCTACTTAGATACATGTAATGACGCCTATTTCCCCGAAGCGGTAAAATTTTACTAATACAACACAGGAAAATTTAAAGCACAGACGGTATTTTAGTTACGAATAAAAAAATAATGCTTGTCCTCCTAGTAGGTTTAAAAACTTATCATCCGATCCACATAAAACTTTCTGATGTCATTTAGGTCAAGCCTGAGGTTCTTGAACGATCTTGAACGATATTATTAATACAAAAATACTCTACCAGACAACCTATCCGTACGAGACGTTTGTTATGCGCAATTACCTTTAATGCTAAAATTAGCCTGTAAGGGGTGATATACTGCATATAATTTATTCAATAATGAATCAATTTGTGTAGACATTAGGCAATTACCAGTCGTCGTCGTCCGACGGGGAATGCTCGGCGTCGGCCCCATCCATCGCTCTTCCATCCCACCATACCATGTCTGATTGGGTTGGGCAAACTACTAACAGTAAGCATAATTTTATTAATCAACTATTTTACTAATTCTGTATGTGTGTTTCCTTAGGAAAGCTCCACACTTAGCTCACGTTCACACCACGCTTAATGTCGACCGCCGACTGCCCTGACAGAAATCTGAAGGTAATATTCCATATATAATATTGGGAAAGATAACAGTCGTGGGTTACATTATGCCTGGTATGGATGCGTCCTGATACCTGTCTGTACATATTCCGTAATAAATAATTTGTGCATCACTCATAAAATATCCACTTTAGTGTTGAAAAGAGGGCTTAGAAATGAAACAGTATGCAAAATACAGTCACTGGGATGGATTTCAACTGTTACCTATGTCTGGCATCAATAGTTCATCTTTTAAAAAAAAGTGAATGAACCGTAACAAAATCGCGAGTGGTAACTGTCAAAGTGTGACAGAGTTCGATATGTCAATGAAACCAGTGTTGTTATAATGCCAAACGATCTAATGCGAAAGAGGGTAGATTGAGATTTTTACCTTTGAAGCCTCTTACACACTGCTGCGACTAGCGAACAACGGTTCACAACAACGCGCTAATGCGCGTTTTCACCGTCATTTTTTTTGGAAGTAGAGAATTTGTGTGCGACTTTTTTCCCCGACACTATACACAGGTTTGCCAGACACTAAAGTACATGCACTGCTCAATACAGAGTTCCGCCCTATACTACAAGCACAGCACACATAGTCTGTCTAACACTACAAGCGCCGCACACATAGGTCTGCCCGACACTTCGAAAATTGTACACATAGGTCTACCCGCCTGCGTTCTGCTTGCTTTTTAGAGTTCCGTACCTAAAGGCTAAAAACAACCCTACTGAAACTCCACTGTTCGTCCATCTGTCATCAGGCTGTATCTCATAATCCGTTATAGCTAGAGAGCTGAAATTTAAATAGATTATCTATGTATTTCTGTTGCCATTTTGCTGTACGGAACCCCTTGACCGGCTTTTTACTTCATTTGCATCGGTATTACCTCAGCAGCGTTTTTACGTATTTGATGTAAAATGCACTGGAAATAGGTATCGCTAAAACGCACTGCTATATGGCCGTGTTAAGGTAATGGTAAATCGCTGCAATATGTAAGAGGCTTTAAACTTTTCTCCGTCAACCGTCATTACTTCAGTACCTCCGTGACGACGACTGTTGCCACAGTGCCGATAAATAAATCGAAATATGAATAAAACAACACATAGTAAATATCCGGTAAAATTTATAATAGTGCTATCCGTTATCGTATGTCTTATATACTTTTTACTTAATTTTCATTTGACCCTAATAAGTCCCGCTGTTTGTCAACATAAAATATCAACTAGTCGTAACGTAACTATTCTGTAGTCAATATTTACATTGGTGTCAATGATTTTAGTTTATTTATAGATTTAGGGCTATCCTTTCGTGCAAGTGAAAAATAGTGCACTGTTATGTGTTTTACTTTATGATAATGTATCTATAGGTGAAGAAAGCAGTTATGGATCTCAGTCAGAGGGCGAGCACTCTGACGTTGGCTTTCCTTACACGGCTGATAGTTCATGGGACCCATTCGCTATACTTGATCCTAGTAGTGATACAGGTGAGTGAAGATAATGCATATTCATGTATGGTATTTTTTTGTGAATCATTTTCTGAAGATTTCATTCATGACTTTTATCATCTGCTATCAATAAATCAACTTGAAATGTTTGTCAACATTAAGATCCTAGGGACCCTAGTTCAGTCCATAGCAAATATTAAAACATATCTTTCACAAATTCGTCTATAGTCCCAGTTTGTTTAAGCGGGATGTGATCAAGTAAATATTAGCGCTGAATCTCAGGACTTCAAGCTAAGGTGATGATGCATATCACAATCAATCAAATTAGGTTGCCAATTTTCGCCATGTACGCGTGTGTACAACCATTTTGGAAGAGTAGGTAATATTAGTCATAATCACAGAACACTTATATCCTACGGAAAGAAGTACAACTCCATACAAAAAAAATGCCAACACGGAGCACGCTAGCGCCTCCATTTAATGCCCAGGAACTAATACATTTGGCGCGAGTTTTAAACGTGCTATTACAGAATCCTTTTGAAGCTTTCAAATGATCAGAAGAATTATCTTACTCAAAATCATAAAAATTGACCATTTTTATGATTTTGAGTAAGACCATTCTTCTGATCATTTGTCAAAGGTCTTACTTCTTACTAATATTATAAATGCGAAAGTTTGTGAGTGTGGTTGTTTATTACTCTTTCACGCTCAAATGACTGAACGGATCTGGCTGAAATTTGGTACATAGATACATCAGTCTGGAATAATACATAGGCTACTTTTTATCCCGGGAATAAGTTCCCACGGGAAGAACACATTTTACGCGGGCGAAGCTGCGGGCATCAGCTAGTATGTTTATAAAAGAAAATACATATTTCAAGGTCAATAAAAACATATATTTCAATATCAGTAAAGTTTAATGAATACTTAATGCGAAAGTAACTCTGTCTGTTACGCTTTACAGCCTAAACAACTGAACGGATTTTGATGAAATTAAACATTTTGCAGTATATTTATTTTCCGCTTCAGCGCCTTTTTTGATGCTTCTTCTGTGTACTGCCTATTCTGCAAAACACAATACCTTTTTAAGCATACACTTATGGTGGACATAATTATGAAAATTTTATTATCATTATAATGCTCAGCCAGTTAGTTTTCTTGAGGTATTCTTTAGTTGACTTTGTAATAGTAAGGCAAATGATCCAGATATGTTCTTGTTGATTAAATTTGGAACATTTTCATTTGCTAGTAATTTAGGTAAAATTTGATGATTCTTACTTCTTTTCCTCTCATAATCTCTCTCAAATTTTTCTACACCTTAAATATAGTTTCCGTTTTCTTGGGGTTAATTCTGCAATCTCTTTAAATCCAGTTCCCTTAAAATTCCTCTGCCAGTCTGTGGTACCTGGAAATGATGAAATTCATTTATTAAAATCTGCAGGAATTTGAGTATGGCTTGAATCCCCGATATTAGATTCTGATACAATATCCTTGTTTTAATAATATCACTAATACTACTAATTCTAGCGGTGACTAGTAAAGTTTAATGAATACTTAATGCGAAAGTAACTCTGTCTGTTACGCTTTACAGCCTAAACAACTGAACGGATTTTGATGATATTCATGCACACAAATATTTACACTGAGCAGGAATCGAACCCATGCCTCCTGCGTGGCAGTCGCGTGCACCACCGCCACGACACAGATGCTGTCTACTATTGTAACTAAAAGCCCAGCATTAATGAACTCTAAAACAACTGCATCAATTTAAAAAATACCTCTTTCTATTAAGAGTGCAATATTAGGTAATAGGGTGCAATTATTACGTTTTACGTCTCTATAATGAAGAAACACAAACCTCTTTGATAAGAGCTGATAATCGGTCTGCAGTGACACAATCACCAGAAAAGTAAAAAGCTAGTGGTTGTTTCCATTTCTTTCGGATGCCAATGGCCATAAATAACAGTGCATGTGTTGCTGGCTCCATAGTTCTGCCTTGATTACCGTGATCTTGATAACCATCAATTACATCTTGTTTGGTGTTATATGACAAATTTTTGCGTATAGACATTTCATCAAATGCCAAAATACACAAATTTTCTTCAGGTTCCCGATTTTGTGTTATGCTTTTAACGGTTTCAAATATTTGGAGGTTTATGCCACATTTCATGGGCATCCTATTTAAAAGAGCCTTTAGAGTACCTTCACTAGGCAAACAAAACAGGCGCCTGAGTAATCTGTAGCATGCAGTTGATTTTTTATATATGCTTAATGCCATAACTTTGTCCTCTATGCTCCACCTATGTCCAGTTAGTTTTCTTGAGGTATTCTTTAGTTGACTTTGTAATAGTAGGGCAAATGATCCAGATATGTTCTTGTTCATTAAATTTTGAACATTTTCATTTGCTAGTAATTTAGGTAAAATTTGATGATTCTTACTTCTTTTCCTTAATCTCATAATCTCTCTCAAATTTTTTCTACACCTTAAATATAGTTTCCGTTTTCTTGGGGTTCATTCTGCAGATCTCTTTAAATCCAAATCCCTTAAAATTCCTCTGCCAGTCTGTGGTACCTGGAAATGATGAAATGCATTTATTAAAATCTGCAGGAATTTGAGTATGGCTTGAATCCCTGAAATTAGATTCTGATACAATATCCCTGTTTTAATAATATCACTAATACTACTAATTCTAGCAATGACGCCGTTTAACCAAACTGGTGATCAGTCCTGTATGGGGCCATTTCACCAAATTCCCATTCAACGACTGCCATAGATATTTCATCTTTGATTTGGGAAATTCATTGAGCAATCCAAGATGTTTCACAACCCTTGTAACATGTTGACACTTATTTAGATTTGTTCGTTTAGGTCTTTTATGAGTAAAAATATAGGTTTCCAATAAAAATGTGTGCAGGTAAAAACTTATAAAGGGGAAATGAAAAGTGGTTATTCTGCAGGCTATGTCGGTAACCTTAGATCTTTGTCATATGACTTCATTTCAAATTTCAATCTTCTAAGAAAATCCAAACAAAGCTCGCTCCATAACCCACTTGGAGTATGAATTATAGATAGAGTTCTATTCTCTATCTAAAACTTCTATGCCTAAAACTTTATTAAACATACCTTGGATTCAGCAGATTGAGGTGTAACGCACGGTTCATTTTGAGTAATCCGTACATTTCCTGGCAAAAATGAATCCACTTGGAGTTTCACCTCTGAGTCATTGGATATGACAGTTTCACTTGAAGTTGAACATTCTTCCTGACGTAACCGCCACATTATATTTTCTGTTCCAACTGGGATAGCAAATTTGTTCAATCGTGTCCTGGAACTGCTGGTATATGAACTGTCATCAAAGTGTTTACTGCATAACACCTTATGCTGTTTGCTTAAATTTCTAAGTGATTCCTCAGTAGACCAGTTTTCATCTGGAAAACAGTATTCGGCCCATACACGTGTTCTGAAATAATAAATTAGATTTATATCAATAAGAAACTCGTCAAATGATTTACAATGTGTTGCTAAAGCTGTAATAAAGATGCGTATGATAGATTATGAAATTTAGTTACGCGAGGTCACTACAAGTCTTTTTTTGTGATGAAATTAATTATAAAGGTAACGGGCATCAGCTAGTATTGCAATAATTACCTCAATGGCGGATAATCTAAAGTTAAGCCACCAAGTTTATTATATTGATAGGTAGGTAGTTAGTTTTTATTTATTTTTAAGTACCTAGCTATCAATACATCATCAATCATCAATCAATACATATAATAAAATCGTAACTGTCTGTTTGTCTGTACGTTTGTGCACGCTAATCTCAGCAACTGCTCAACCGATTGCAATGCGGTTTTCTTTATTGCGTTGCGGTTTCCCTCACTTAACATTTAGTGTTTGTTTTATGTCAATCGGTTCATAAATAAAAAAGTTATGTCATTATAACAGAATTTCACGCGGACAAAGTCGCGGGCACAGCTAGTAATTTTATATGTTTCTTGTATAACCCTAATTAATGTAATGATATTAGTTTTACAAACACACACACCTACATAAATAAGTATTCCTGTGGAAAACCGGTAAAAAAACTTACCTCACGGACCCATCTTTTCCAGGTAGAGGAAATCTGTGGAATCGTAAGTTCGCAGTTTCGTCATTGCCAGCAGTAGTATGACATTTTGCACATTTTCTTTGTAATTCTGTGATTCATAATTCATAATTCATTTATTCCTTTGTGAACATAGGTGGTAGGATGTTAACAATGAAAAATACAGGTGTGCGCTATGCTCTGCCATTACATTGGCAATACAAATTTTTCTTTTAGTCCATTCTTATTAATTAGCATTAATGTAATGTAGTAGGATACAACATAGTTATTAAATATTCTTCGTTATTGTAATATAAATAATGTCAAATTATACAAAATTAATTATGTCATAAATTAAAGATTTCATAGTCAAGTCATACAATTTAAATAGAAATCAACAATTTGTATTATCATTGAAAAAATCTACAATTGAGTAATAAGCTTTTTGTATTAAAAATGTCAATAGTTCTTTTTTGAAACCGCTAAGGTCCTTTGTCTAATGTGTTTTGGCAGTTTATTGTACACCTTCGGTGCCATTGCAAAAATGCTTTTGTGGTATAATTTTGTCCTACATGGAACCAAATGCAATTTGTCAGCTCTACGTGAACTAGTAACTTGTGAAAATTTAAATAAGTTACGTTTTACAAATATAGAAGTTTCATAAATATAGAGACAAGGAAAGGTAAGTATTTTCAATTTTCTGAAATATGGTTTGCAGCTATCAGTTCTGCCTATGTTGCAAATTGACCGTATACACCGTTTTTGTGCTCTGAACACCTTATCCTTTCCAGTTGCATTGCCCCAGAATATGACTCCATATCTTAAAGTCGAAGACACAAGTCCATGATATGCCGTGGTTAAAACATTTTCACTTACTACTTTTCTTAACATATATAAATTATATGAATACTGATGCAGCATACTACATACTTTGTCAACCTGTTTATGCCAATTCAATGTCTCATCTACTTGCAGTCCAAGAAACTTAGCTACATTAGTCTCGTTTATAATTGTACCATTGTAGTGTATATTTAATTCTATTTTAGTATTTGTCCTTTGCCCAAATTTCATTATTTTTGTCTTGTCCAAATTTATTTTTAGATTATTTATTGTTAACCAATTTATTATTGAGATAATATTAGCATTAATGTCAGTTTCTAGAGTGTCAACATTTTCATTGTTAAAAACTAATGTGCTGTCGTCAGCAAACATTACCATAGGGTACGGAGACGATGAAGGAAAGTCATTAATATATATTATGAATAGCAATGGTCCGAGAACACTGCCCTGAGGGATGCCATAAATAGTATTTCTCGGACTAGATTCAAATGATATTTCCCTTTTATTGATTATTCTTTGTACTATAGTTACCTGCTGTCGATTATGAAGATATGAAGCTATTAAGTCAGCTATATTCCCTCTTATACCATAGCTATTAAGCTTTTGAATTAAGATTTTATGGTCGACATAGTCAAACGCCTTAGACATATCCATGTATAACCCTATTACTGGTAGGCGTTGGTCTACTTGTTTCGTAACTATTTTAAGAAAATCATAAATTGCCATGTCTATAGACCTGCCCCTCCTAAATCCCTTTTGGCTATCAACAAACAGATTGTTACTTTCGAAGTATGCATTAATATTGTTATATATCACTTTCTCAATGATTTTAGAAAAGATTGGTACAAGTGCTATAGGTCTATAACAAGTCATGTCCTGTCTGTTGTCTTTTTTAAATAAGGGTTTGATTTTTGAAGAAGTTGGCCATTATACAAACAATTCAAAGATAATTAACACAAAATTGAAAATGGGTAGGTAACGAAAATGTAGGTTAGGCAAGTAATAAAGCGGTTCGGAATATCGCAATATAACGGTTTTACATATAAAGAAATATGCAATACTGAAAAAAATAGCACTTTAGTTATCACAAATGAAATGAAATAGGTATCAATTATTAGAATTATCACAATAATCCTTCACAGAAAAGAAAGTGAAATGGCGGATGTCAAATGGCTTTTGTGTCAAAAACCAATGTCAAACCTAAAATTTAAATTGCGTTCCAGAAAGACGATCACAGGATTATAGACATATACGTTGTCTTTGTCTGGCGTATAGCGCTTTTTCATCTAGTAAAATTCGCCCAGGTGTTCGCATGTGATGCTAAGAGAGTTGACTCCCCCTGGTCATAATATACCGCGCTGGCCTGAGGACCTGTTTGTATATGAAGGGTTGATATAGTCCCTATACTAACTCCTCAGGCCTTAGTTTCTTGTGTTTTATTTTGTAACTAGTTTTAACGAGGTGTACCTACCTGCAAATAAAGTTCTTTTCTATTCTATTCTATATCGAGTTTTACTTTTCTTCGCCATGACCAGTCTTAGTCAGCAGCTAAGCCACTTGCAATAGTTGCAGTTGAGGCTGGCTAGACCTCCATAGATCGCGTTAGGACCCCATCGCATGAACACATGATTTTTTTTAATTAACAGTAAAATGCACAATGTGGGAACGCGGTTCTACACTCCGAGCGGAATTGTCAGCGGTGGATATCAGCTGGTATGTCGTGGCGCGAGCTGAACGAGCAATGGCGGCCGATGGTGGACTATGGGCTGGAATCGCCATGGCCGCTGCCGTCGCACTAGTCTCGCCCGCTCTGAGACTTGTTCAGGTGAGAAACATTACACTTCTTCACACAGAAATATTTTCTGTACCACCTAATAGGTAAAGATCTATAGATACCCTGCACTGGCATATAGTCCTGAACTAGCTTCGTCCAGACTAGAGCTAGGCACATTTCTACCTCTGACATACTTCTTCCAAGCTATTCTCTCGCCGCAACGCAGTACCAACTACACTCTTATTCTTCTTAATGTTTATACCTCAGTTACATGTACCAGTATAGGCATTAGGCAATGTATGTACATAACTGTTAAATTAATAATAATCTATATAATGTGATTGCCAGGTGGCTATAGAACAAGACTCGAGAACGGAAGAAGAACTCCAAAAACTGACTTTGTTCACATACATCCCTTCACTGATCGCTAACTACTGTCAGGGGACAGTGTTTTCGCTCTTCTACGGAGCTTATGGAGAAAGTATTTGGTAAGTAACCCCACCATGATATTGCTGTAAAGTCCAGAGTTTTCTGGCATAATCCTGGGTTGATTTGAGTTGTCTTTTATATTGAACTCGCTAAAATGACGCCGCCTTATAGAAAGCCTTGGCAACATTCTGACAGAGGTTCACTTTCACAGTCCTCCTATTGACAAATAGCCTTTATTGGCGACCCAATAAAGTACTCTGCCTCTTCACGCTCTGGCTTTTGAAGCCGGAATTGTAAGAGGAGGAAAAGACGCGTACCCACTGTGCTCGAATTTCGATATTTTTACTGTCTTTTTAACACGCTTTTATTAGCTTCACTTGTAACTATGTATGTAAGAAAATCTTGGAATGTTAATTTGACCCACTTCCCGTCCTTCGATCAGGCTGATATTTTGCACACGCTCTGAGTTCTGATGACAATACATGACTAGATAAAAAACGTCATTACAAATCCAATAAGGCGGCCTCCCCAAAATGGCGGACAGGACAGGCTGTTTGAAATCCACCCCCATGATATGGGTATCGAATGAAAGGGTTTGCTGTCAGGAATACGAAAAAAATAGTCACGTGACTTAAATCCAACATGGCGGACATCCAAGATGGCGGATTGGCTATTTGAAATACACCCCCATGATATGGATATTTCATTCGTGCTAAAAGCGTGTTTTATAGTTTTTAAACTATTAAATTATTATCATTTAAAACAGTCCCTTTTAGAACCTAATTATATACTGTACATAACACTTCGTTTACCCCTTTCAGGGTAATATCAACGAACATGCTATCATGCATTCTCCGGTTCGCGCTCAGTGCATTGGTATTTTTCCTACTAGCCGTAGCCGAGCGCGCGTTTAAACAGAGATTCTTGTACGCCAAGTTGTTCTCACACTTGACTTCGGCACGTAGAGCTAGAAAATCGGAACTGCCTCATTTCAGGCTCAATACTGTGAGGAACATCAAAACGTGGTTGTCTACACGATCTTATTTACGGGTGAGTTCTACTGCTACAATTATTTCATGTGGTTTATAGAATAGCATCTCGTACTTCTTAAAGATCTGTTTATCGAAAGTGTTCACTGTGTAAGTTATGGACGTCTGCAACACCAGAAGAGGTGTTAGTCTCTCGCTCGTGTTAACGGCCCCTAGACTTGCGCAGGTATGTGTGTGTGGCTGACATTTAGAGGACTGCCGATTTTTAGGGTTTCGTAAAAAACGGGACCTTATTCATGAGACTTCGCCGTCCGTCTGTCTGTCTATCCTTCACGAGGCTGTATCTCATGAACGGTGATAGCTAGAGAGCTGAAATTTTCACAGTTTGTGTTTCTGTTGCCGCTATAACAATATGCAACAAACGTGATTTTTTGTCGTTTTTTGGCACGGAACCCTCCGTATGCGAGTTCGACTCGCACTTGGACAGTTATTCTGTTTACTGACTCATAGGCGCAGTAGTAGTGTATACGACTGCCATCCTAAATTTGGGACCCAATATTGTATTTATTAAATTATATTTCAGCGTCGCGGCCCACAGAGGTCCGTAGATGTGATTGTGTCGGCTGCGTTCATGTTAACGCTAATACTACTTGCGTGCGTGTGTGCGCAGTTGTTGAAAGTAAGTGGCACAGGTAAATCATTAAAAATGTCATATTTATCGAAAACTATCATCCCCTAATATTATTTAATAAACTGTTATTTATAAAGTTGTTGTAAACTGATATATTAATTACCAACTTATCCTCTGTAATTCCAGTTATTTATTTTTCGTAAGTTACGTGATTATTGCGGTCCCTAGACGATCATGCGGCATGACAGCACATGGTTTGCATGTCAATAACTTCAATCAACACTACTTAACGATCATCCATGCATGACAGCACGTAAATGCAGTTAGGTACCTACAAGTTGCATCATGCTGCATGATGCTAAAGACCGCAATAGATTTTTGAAATGAAACTTCTTCTCAATCATCACCCTCATTACGTTCCACTAGTTTCGATATCACCTCGCTTAAATCGGTTTTTCCTTCGACTAAATTTACAAGTTTTACATGAAAAAAACTATTCTCCAGGAGTCAATAACATTGGAATGCGGCTGGCTACTAGAAGCGATGGTATGGAGCTCCTGCCTCGGCATATACTTGCTTCGGCTATTGACACTCGGCAGTAACGTCAATAGGAAGTACCGGTGTTGTCTATCCGCCATACTGACGGAGCAGATCAATTTGCACCTAGCGATAGAACAGAGGCCTGAGAGTAAGGAACAACTGACCGTTGCTAATAATGTGCTGAAACTTGCTGCTGATTTGCTTAAGGTAAGAATTTTTATATTATTTCTTGAAGCATTTTTAGCGTTCCGTACCCAAAACTAAAAATTCTCCAATCAATTATTACAAAACTGCTGTAACTTGTATTTCATGTGTAATTACGGACTATTTGAAAAGAGTGGCCGTGAGTTTTCTTGCCAGATTCTTTCTCACAGGCTCTACCTTTTGTCTTGCGAGTCTGGCAGTAAATGTAGAATCAAAAATCATGACAATTGCAACTGTTACTGTGTCACATATATGATTTTAAAAAAATCATTTTCAATGACTATATGCCCCAATCCATCTTCCAAGTCGAAAATAGTCTAACCATTTTTCATTCTATTACAGGAACTGGATTCGCCATTCAAGATCTCCGGTATATGTGCCAACCATTATCTCTACACAATAACCAAAGTTGTGATACTGTCTGCACTATCGGGGGTACTGTCAGAAATGCTAGGGTTCAAATTGAAATTACATAAGATCAAAATAAAGTAGTGAAATAGATTTTTTTGAATTAATGTCAAAAATTTGACTGCTCGTCTTTAGAGCCATTTTGAATTTTGACGGAGAAAACCATGATACAGAAAAGAACTTATTTTGAATCGTAATAAGTATAAATACAGTAACGTCTGTATTCGTATCAAGGGTCGTCTATAGTGATTATTATTCAGTGGCTGGGAGCATTGTTCTTGTTTACCACTTACCGTGGTATAAAAAATAAAAAGTGACAATTCGTTCAAATTATAAACATCTGCTAAGATTGATCTTTCTTGGTGGTAACGAAATCGGTTGCACCCAGATATACTGTAAAACACGGTTTCACGTTTTTATAATAGAACGAGACTTGGCTATTTGGTTTACCATTATAGTTTTGGAAATGTTTAAATATAAAATATCTTTTCTGTTATTTTTTAAAATGAGTTTTGTAGACTCTCCCCTCATAGTCTGAGAATTGCAGCTATAGGATATCGAAGCTGTCGACTAGTTCTTATTCTGAGGAAACTACACAGGTGCTCTTGGTGTATTTTTGGATATTCAGCATGATGATATTCAGCGTGCATTAATTATGCTGTTTTTGTTTAGAAAGAGGCTTAATTAAAAATCCTACTAAAATTGTTTATCTAGGTTTAGATAATTTTGTCTTTTTTATTAGTTTTGGTAATTTTACACAGGATCATCTAACGTGTATTCTATAAATTATGACTAATGTTTAATATTTCATTGAATTATTAAACAAAATTTAAATAAAATTGGACATGAACTATATATTAACTGTATAGCAAATTTACGTTATAGATTATTGGAAAAACCCCTGTCTGATACGTGAAAAGCAGTATCCTCAATTTAAATTCATTATAGCAATATAACCATCTTAAGTAACGATACTTCCTCGGCCTTTGTGTGCTCTTATTATCCATCATTCTTCTTTGTAACCTTTATTTTATGATGAAATTTGTAATTATTTTCTGATAACCTATTATTTTCTGATACCTCGTTATTCCTTCAGTGTTCAGACAGGGTTTTCCTCACACATTGTTGTATAAGGAATGAATCTGTAAAATTATTGACATTGTCATTTTTTTTATAGAATGTTGAGTGTATGAAGAACAACTACATAAGTTTTGTTTGATGACATAGTATGGTACTAGATTTTTAATACAATGTCAACAAGCATAATGGTATTAGTAAAATTATTGACATAGAAATTTTTGTTATAGAATGTCACTTATTGCAGAGGGAACCAACTGCAGTTGTTATTCTTTTTTTGTTTTGAGGACCCAGTATAATACTAGATCCTCTGACATTGTCATTTTTTATATAAAATGTCACCAATTTCAGAAGGAATAACAGCAGTTATACTACTTGTTTGTTTATACATTGTATTTGAAAACCCAGGTTATATTGAACTAGAAATATTTTAGTTTTAAACTTTAAAATACTTTAGAAACACCACCATTCTTGTTGGAATATGTTATAATTTCATACATGCATGCTCTAGTTAATGATCTCATGTCATACTTATACATATTTTTAATCGATAGATGTCTAGATAAATATTTTAAACTACTACGTGACGCTATTATATTGTTAAATAGGTAATTTACATATAAATCATCGTAATGGGTATGTTATTTGGAGGCTAATCTGGTACAGTGGGCAAAGGAGTCAATTAACTATCTAACTATACAAAACCTCATAAAAACATGTGAAAGTTTCTTTTAAAAAACAATCAATTCTATTGCCCACCGTACCTCATAGAAACCGTGAACGAGACTCGGTTACAAAATTCAAAACCTTTCTGAAGTGGAAAATTAAACGGCATTCGCTCTTATTACATTATAGAATCGAGTGTCGTTATACAATTTTGTAATATTCTTGACAAACCTAAGTATCTTTAATTTATTAAAAAAATTGGTTTGTATTGTGATAATCAATATTTTATGTCTATGTGGCTTGACATAACTGACTCTTATAATTGATTTATGTTAAGTACTTATGTACCTACCTATATTTGTACTATAAAACTTATTGATTGACTATAAAATCCAAGTCAGCTGTATGGAATAGAAATTCACATGCTGCATTCAAAAGTTTGTATACTCTTTGAGAAATGAGGCGATGACTACCGTTGAGACTATACTCAAGTTACTTAGCGTAAGAACAAGTTACTTAGTCATAAGTAGTGAAATTTTTTCTTCGTAACTTGTAATCTTAACAATATTTCTTAGTCTTTATAGATTGATTTGGTCATCAAATGGATCATTTTAAGTCACCTGACCTTATCGTATGATACTTAACATACTGTTTTTTTAAAGTGAAACTTTGGTTACATCGTTACATAATTTTTCGTCTTTGTGTTGCATGTTGCGTGACGGTCGGCCGCGGCATGTGAAAAAAAAGTTTCACTTTTACCGTGTTTTCATAAAACCACACAATCCTTTTTTTATATTACGAGTGATATAGCGAGGTAGAAGGTGCCCTAAAGACAGGCTTTATAGTAATAACGAGATATAGAGGCTAAGTGATAATATTTATCAATACGTACAGCTTGGCAAAAAAGTCTAGAAACGGAACTAATATTTTGCAGGCTGGCTACATTGTCAAAAAGCTGCCAATAACGTCACATATGTCTGTCAGTCAATGACGTTATACAATTTTATTGGTGGGTTTTATTGACGGTTGTTGACAACTGGATACTGATTGGTGGTTCTTTTAACGGGTTGCCATATGAACAGCACAGTGGCTCCTCCATTATTTTCTTCTCTTTTTTTGCCAAGGTGTACGTCATAACCATTTGAAAGGGGTTATTAAGGGTTGAGTTATATCTGATCGCATCGCATAAATACGAAAGGGAGCGCTCGAAAGAGACTAAAGGAAAGTGAGAAATCACTTTTTTATAGTATACTCGCCAAATTGACGCCGCCCGCCTGATGGAAAGCAATAGCGACATCTAGCGATTGACCACTATCACAGTCCATAGAACTTCTGACAGTGGTCCTCAAGTTGGTGGTGCGGTCAGATGTGGCTCAACCCTAAAGTTGACTAGAAATTGTAGGTAGTAGAAAAAAGTTTAGTAATATTTCTTTATGAATATTGATTGTCTTGTATATATTATCAAAATTTTACTTAGAATACGAAATGCCATTTTTATTTTGATGTTCCTAGTTTGTATATTTCTAAAAGACATGACTGTTTTCTTTGTTTATGTAGTGTTAACCTACTTATTAGTAATTAATATACCTAAGCATAGATGTATTTTTTATTTTTGGAGTTACTAGTAAACTCGATTTTTCTTATAAATTTGTTTATCGTGAAAAGAGACTGGTCGAACCGGGTCTTGAATGACCTTTTCCTATCAAGGGCACCGGGGTTCCCCCTTGACACATTAATTTACTTACCTACTATAATTTAAATTTCTTCACTATAATTTTGTAATACATTTTCAGGCTAAGCTCGTATGCCGATCAACTGATAAAAAACCCCTAGTATCAGTAGTCCGATTAAATAGTCCGATGATCGAACTACTGAGACTTTTCCGGCTCAGTAGTCCGATGATGCAGATGATTATAAATCATCGGACTACTGAGTCTTTTAGTCCGATTCGACATTCCGGAATACGAAATGAATGCAGTAGTATTAACATTTGTTTTGCATATTTGTTTTTTCCAACAAAACGAATGTTAATACTACTGCATCCATTTCTTATTTCGGAATGTCGAATCGGACTAAAAGACTCAGTAGTCCGATGATTTATAATCATCTGCATCATCGGACTACTGAGCCGGAAAAGTCTCAGTAGTTCGATCATCGGACTATTTAATCGGACTACTGATACTAGGCCGATATAAAGACCCACTCAAACTATTTAATTTAAAAAAGAAATATTTTAGAGCTAAACTTCTACGAATCTACTGAACCGCTAATTTAATATTTGCCACATATTTTCCCCTTCTTTTCCGTAGTTCCATGGGTAAGACGTTCCATTGATGGGACAATAAGTGAAACGTCTTTTTACTCCGTGTGAATTAAATTGGTCAGAACCACAGTAATGAAAAATATTACCTGCTCAGAGCATTGCAATTATTATGCAAGGGTTACAGATTCAAGGTTTTTCAACTAAATAAATTTATAAGAAAAAAATCCTACTTAAATTAGTAATTGTTTGTTATTGTAATATATCATCTTCTAGTCTTGTCTATAGTATAATGACAAAGGCGTTTTTTTTTTTCAAACCGGCACATTATAGAAAATATATTGGTTTTTGACACTACTTAGTTTTTAAGTGTAACGGAAATATTAAATTATTTTGTAATATCCGATTTCAGAAAAGGAGTGTATTTTCTGATATTTCTCCGCCTGTGGTGGATTATGTTATTTTTCTATTTTTATGTGATGATCTTATATAATTTTTATGGAAATTGGTTCAGAGGGTAAGCACTGGTATCAGTAACCGCCATTAGAAAAGTAATTTGAACTTCATAATATCATTAAACATGCCTATTTGCACCTACATGGATCTATTGATATACTTACCACTAATATCATAAGGTCAGTTTTCTTTTCTAATGGAAACCAGCGGTACTATAATTATAATAATGTACTCTTTATTTTTCTAAATATCAACAATGTAGGTGCTCGTATTAATTATATAAAATTATTTAACAACAAATAATTAAATAATATTGAGGGAACATAAAATGCTCCCCATAATGTGCAAGAAATATATATATTGATAATGGAAATTCGTATATTTTATTTACAACGCTTTCATACCAGCACGATACGAGGTTAAAATATATATATATTATGTGCTTGTCCATATATCAAATTAGCCTATGACAGTTCGCTGCTGGACGTAGGCCTCCGAAATTTCGCCACAATACACGGTCCAGCGCGCCTTCCACGTCCAGTCGGTCCCTGCGACCTTTTTTAAGTCGATGTATGGTCCATCCGGCAGGGGGTCATCCCACCCCACGTGTGCCAAGACTCTGTCTCCACTCCAGAACCCGCTTACTTCACCGACCATCGGTTCTTCTACAGATGTGGCCAGCCCACTGCCACTTCAAAACGCATACTGTGCGAGCTATGTCGACCACTCTGGTTCTCTGACGGATAACATCGTTCCGGATTTTATCCCTCAGAGACACCCCGATATTGTCCTTAGTCATGTTTTATTTGAAATCAACTGTAGAACTAAACCTAACTACAAAAATAGCTGTAAAATGACTTGTGTTAACACATGATATAACCGGAAGTACCGTGGCACTTCTCCTAATTGACTAGAAACCAGAAACAATATGAAGTACCTATCAAGTTCCCGCATCCCGCATAGAAGCGCTCGTGGCCCCGCGGACTTCACTATGGCCAGTCCTTGGATGGATGAACATCCATGTGACCACTTTGTGACATTTATATGAGCGTTTCCGTGCTTCGGCACGTTAAGCCGTTGATCCCGGTTGCCAGTACAATAGCAGTCGTTAAGCCAAGTTGAAGGCCTTTTAGTAGGCGGTTTGAGAAATTTCAACCACAGGCAGTCACAACCTGCGCCTGTCCATCTCGATACGGCTCACCACCTATTACGTGGGACAAATTCTAAAAAGGTGAGAAATGTGGGCATATAATAATGTGGCTCTACCTACCCCTTCGGGGATAAAGGTATATGACCATATGTATGTAAGTTCCCGCATGGGTCAAACCGTTTGAGGTTACGCGTGTAGCTAGGAACCACGCACGGAATACAAGGTAGGATATGGGAGCCATTCAAAAATGTTACGCCGGTCGGCGCCGTATCCCAGTAGTTCCATTGCGTAGTTCCATTTGCAAGACGTTGACCTCTCCCAACATTTTGTGGATGCATTTTTTATATTCTTGCCGTATTTCCATGTTTTTCTTACATTGAAACAAATTAAATGGCGAAGGCATCCTTTCGTTTTCTGCGAAGACTGCCGCGGTGGCCCAATGGCAATATACTTAACTGTTGAATTTATAGTCGTTCTGGAACGAAAAGGATTAGGCACAGTTTCGATAACAGAACGGCACTGTCAATTTGAAAATCAACAAAAAAAGTTACAAAAATGTTCCCTGCGTCGAATACTGTTCTCACCTTTGGGATGACTCCGCGAGGTATTTACTAGACGCGCTTGACGCTATGCAGAGACCGTCTCTGCAGAGCGTCGACAGTGCCGATCGGTTCTGTTATCGAAACTGTGCCTAAACCTTTCCGTTCCAGAACGACTGTAAATTCAACCAGTATATATGGGATTGCTATGCTCCGAGGTCCCAGGTTGGAAATCCCAAGTTTAGACACACGAGTGAAGCAAAAAATGTTATCTGTTGTCTAGATCCCATAGCACAAGCTTATATTAGCTTTATTTGGTCTAGACGACATGGGTGATGCTCTCTAAATATTATTAACTCAAGCCCAAGTTTCATAACCTTCACACTGCTATACAACAATTCTTCACCACAGACACTAGTGCGACCATAGATTTAGAAGTGTGCGTTCGCGCAGCGGAATGTTGTTGAATTTGTAACACTAAGTGATGATCAGTGTTACTCACCAACTAGCGCGAGGTAGCTATGCAGAGAACTCTTTCCCAGGGCGCCTTACTACAGAGATTCCAGTGTGCGTGCAAGGGTAGGCCAGGGCTCTGACGAAAACAGTCAGGTAGGGTGTACACACATATATTTATATAACGCAGAGATACACAGAGACACACAGAGAGCTTATTCACTGATAGACACAAATATCACAGGTACACAGAAGTATAGTCAGTGCTTAGGTACTTATGCTACTAAGCTACACATAAGTAGTGGATTTACTGGCCTGCAGAGTGAGCTGAGTGAGAGTGACTGCCTGTTGTTACTGCCAGGTGATGACGGCAGATACCTCTCACATGAGAAGCTCGTGTAGTCCGCACTTCCACGTTGTCGTACCACGTGCAGCCCACTAACTTATAGGTGCGGCACCAAATATCTCATCCGGCAACTAGCCCCGTAGTAAAAAACCCTGTCATGAAAGAAACGACAAATTAAGATCTTGGCTGCGCGACAGACGACAATCGACCCGCTTTGCAAAAGAAGAAGTGACTCACCAGTTTTCTGGGTAAAATGTAGCAAGATGCAATGCAGCAACCCAATCACAGCCCGTTAGGCCACGCGAGGTAACAAATAATCGCGCTTGAGCGAAAAACTGATTCGCGGCACAGTCTCAGAGTAAAAGCCAAAGGACCTCCAACTACCCCAAAGCAGGTCTCGGTCAAAAGTCCTGTCTTTCACGAAAAATCTTAACAAAAACCCGTTCCTTTAAATGCGAAACGCTTCGTCACCGAACTTATGACATCCTGTCATTCTGACAGCAGAAATGTCACCACTGACAACCGATTAAAAAAAGATAACTCGATAAGGCTGCTTTCACATCCTAAATACTGCATCTATAGAAAATAAATGCTACAAATTTAAAGATTTTAATTATGCAGATATTTAGTTTAATATATCAATTTGTCATTTTTAATCTCTCATTTTTTCAGACAGTCATAAGTGTGTAAGTGGAGATATCCAGAAACCGACATTATCCTGGTAGCTAAGTATATCTTGATATAACCACATATCAATCTTCGTTCACAAAAAATAAATAATCGATAACTAGGCATGTAGATTTATCAAATTGGAGACGATAAAATGCGAGATGTCAACATACGACCAAGCGTGATTTCAAAAAAAATTATGTACATATTCAGTTGTAATTTTTTTATATATAGATTCATACCGTTAGGATCGTATTAAGCTAATAAAAAGAAAATCATACAAGTCGAGATGTCAAGTTGTTCACGCCAGCCACGGAATTATTCTACTATCATACGCATTTTCACACTGACACATACATCCACACATACTCACCCATATATTTACAGTCACAACACAAACTTATTCTATCACTCTGACTCACCGTTTACACTTTACACTGAAACCGGTGTTATTGATGTTTACTATGCATGCCAAACTTAAATTTCTATTATTCATGTATTTTTGTTTAGTATTGCTTTTGTTTTGAGCTATTATATTCTGTGTAGTTTCTTTGTGATCAGTCCTGTAATTGTGTCTGTCGTAGGTCCATGTTTGTACACCTTAAGTAATAACTGGTACTAGCTTCAAGCTTACTTAATTCATGTACAATATTTCCACCACATTCAAACCACGAGAGGGGCCTGGTGACATGTAACACAGATTTATTTCTAAATCTACCACATGCACTAGTCTCTCACAAAGTTTGTCATGTACCGTACCTCATTTAGTTTGTTTATTAAGGACTTTGTGAAGAGAAAATAAAAGTTTTTATTATTATTATTAAAAAAAAAGATTATTTGCTTGACAAGGAAGCCTGGAAATTATCTGCTTGCTCTATCTACAGCATTCATGCAACAATAGTTTGTGATTTTTAGTTTAATTATTGTAAATAGAGAATAAAAAGAAATGCCCGCCGAGTTTCTTGCCAGTTCTTCTTAAGCGGGCCAGCTTCTGAACTGGTACTTACTGGATACTTTGATTTATATTCGTGGACGTGTCCACCTGCGCTTTACAAAATACTACAAGAACACATCGAATACTTTTGTATACTTACATGGAAATTATGGTCACCCTACAGAATATTCTCCTACAAAAAATTAAAAGTCAAATTTCTCTTAAAGTATGACATTTAGAAGAATAAACGCTTTGTTAAATTTTAATTAAAAATTTCTTAAAGTACTTACCCTGATGTGCGGTAGTGTAGAAGCCTTATCCTAGTCAATACTGCCGAAAATATTGGGAAAATTCAAATACCAATTAAAATTTTAACTATTTACTTTTTTGTCATTATTTCTTTTTAAGGAATTTATAGACGCGGTTAAGTAAAATATATTACAGTCGTATTTAAGTATCTTCTTAGACAAACCCATATTTTGCTGATTCCTCAGTACAAACATTAATGAACGGAGGGCCCAAGATATACCGCAATAACTCGGTAATATCGTATTCTACATATTTGGGAATTTCTTAAAAGTTCTAAGAAATTCTTAATTAACTCCTTTTTTTTTTTTTTTTTTGTTTAACGTGAGGGAAAATCCTCATGGATGTTATGCCGGACTCCTACCGACTAAAAAACCTCACGTAACGCCCAACAGCCTATGGTTGGGAGCCCCGGGTAAGCCCTCGGAAGGATGTCCCAGGACTCCCAACAGACCCACGGCCGCCACTGCGGCCACGCCCAGGGGGTGGTTCGGGTGCTAGCCCGCGTCTTTGGGGGTTTTGGGTGTGATCCCGCTTCTAAGGGGGGGCGTGCGTGAGTTCCTCACGTCACGCTGCCGTCATGGGCCTGCTTCTGTAAGGACGGTGAGCCGCCTTCCCACCGTCCTCAGGCCCCTGGTCATGGAGGCCGATAGTCCTCGGCGAAGACACGTCGGCGGCGCCCAAGCCGCCGACTGCGGAACTCGGGTGGGAGAGTTCTCTCCCGTTCCCGCCCCGCTGCCTCTTTCACGAGCATGACCTGCTCGCAGAAAGAGGCGGCGCAGTCCCATTTACTCCCGCTGGAGAGCATGGCTCGCACCATGGTCTCGAGCGAGAGAGTGTCCACGTCCAGACCCACTACGAGGATTAATTAACTCCTTAAATAAAAATTATCAGCCCAGAGGTAGTACTTTCTGAGAATCAGACTATGCCACTTAATGCAGGCATCTGGATTGAGGGCCCAAGTTATTTCATCATAAAAGCTTTATTTCGTGTTTAAGAATTTTTTGGCATAGTGCCCTAAGTTTAAGAAACTCTTAACTAACGTCCCTGTAAATCTTATTTTGTTTTGCGAAGATTTAATTTTTGGGCCCTCAATCCAGATGCACACGCTCAATTTAAGAGAAGGGCAATATGCCGTGTCAGTGTGTTCCTTGACAAACTCATCTTTACCACCGAGACTGGTGGGATGGGACAGAGGAAACAAGTTTCATAACTCTGATGGTCATGAAATTTATTTCCACACTGTCGCACTCATAGATTTAGAATTTTTCGCTACTCTCAATAGATACACGTAGCGTGCGAGCGAGACCTCATTTACCAGTAGGTACACATAGCTCGAGAGGAAAAGAGATAGCAACTTGTATATCTTAATTTATCACCCTAGCACCCGTGGTGATAATATGTCATTCATATTTTACAATATTCTGTAGTGATCTTACGAATAAAATGGAAAATTTAATATTTTCTACGTTGGTGTCGAGTTCAGTGCGTGAATTTGATATTAAATAACATATAGGTACAGTCAGTCAGGGTAACTTTGTCCCATACTTCACTGTTTTTCGCATAGAAGCTCGTAATTGTATTCAAAAGGGTGTATGATATCTGCGTTTTTGGTGGGTTTCAAGGTGGCCACATCAATAAATACACAATTTTTTCGTAAACTAGAACAAAAATAACGAAAAAAACACCAAAATGCCGAGGGCTAAAGTTACATGGATTTTCGGGTAAATTTGGCTATTGCTAAATTTATAGAAGAAATTCTGCATTTTTTCGACGAATAAAGGGTAAATCTAACATAAGCTTCATTTACCAACTAATGGTCTCCTTGTTTACTAATGGCTTGGTCATCTATGTTTTTCCGACGACATTTAATGACATCAAACTTCACTGGCCACAATATATAACTTCAAAACCACTTGACGTTAGACAGCTTTTCGAACAAAATGTTCAGGTGCCAATAAAAAATAAACTGATAGCTGTATCTCAGACTGGCAACTCAGGTTGCGTTCAAAATCTTATTGAAAAGCAAACGACTCCAAGTTTAGTTAGATTGCATACGTTTAGAAACCTAAAATTAAATATTATTCAACTATGACGTTGAGGGCCAATGTTATATTGAAAGACAAAGTTACCCTGACTGACTGTATAGATATTCATATATTCATTTTCACACATAGATATTTCTTTTTTGGTTTCGTTTTCTATCTGACACTGTTTATCTTGTACATTTTCTAAATCTATGGTCGCACTAGTGTCTGTGGTGAAGAATTGTTGTAGGTATAGCAGTGTGAAGGTTATGAAACTTGGGCTTGAGTTAATAATATTTAGAGAGCATCACCCATGTCGTCTAGACCAAATAAAGCTAATATAAGCTTGTGCTATGGGATCTAGACAACAGATAACATTTTTTTTTATACCACTAAGGTGGCAGACAAGCATACGGGCATTTTTTAATACTTTACCTAAACTCGATTTTTTTTGGATTGGGATCCCATATTTATTTTTTCTGTTTTTTAAACAAATATAAACAAATTCAAAACAACGTATGTAAAAATCTACAGATCTCTATATAAGCGCTTTATATGAAAACTAGCTAATGGCCAAACGTTCGCGTAGCGGAAACTTGAATTTCTCCGAAGTTTATGCATACACTAATTTTATTCATACATACACAATTACACACAAATACACACTAATTGTTGGACACATTTTTTTTCTTTTAAGTGCATGGATTTAAAAAAAGTTTCGCCAGGACAACGTTCGCCCAGCGCAATCAGTTTTTGGCGAATTTCTACACTATGGCTGCATACAAAATTTTCTTTTTACCATACACAATTACACGACGTCTTAAGTTAAGTCGAACTGAAAATTCTGTTTGAATTCTGACATAATGAGATATCAAGTCATAGACAGCCGTCTTCCTTAAATTAAGTCATGATAAGTTATGATGTCAAGCTATGAACAGGTTGAATATTTCTGTTCAATACGTGACATATCGAGATGTCCAGTTATGGCCGCACATTCCTAGCTCGCAATTTGGTAAACAAACTAAAAATAAAAAATCAATTCAAGATTTAAAGCTTGTTAAATGCCACATTTCCCAGCTATGAGAGCCATTATTGTAGAAAGTCGACTGGTAAGAAATATTTAGGCGTTTAACTTTTGATAGCAAAAATGTACAGAGTTTTTTTTTAACGTGACGGAAAGTCCTCATGGATGCTATGCCGGACTCCTACCGACTAAAAAACCTCATGTAACGCCCAACAGCCTATGGTTGGGAGCCCCAGGTAAGCCCTCGGAAGGATGTCCCAGGACTCCCAACAGACCCACGGCCGCCGCTACGGCCTCTCCTAGGGGGTGGTTCGGGTGCTATCCCGCGTCTTTGGGGGGTTTCGGGTGTTCTTCTAAGGGGGGGGGGGGCGTGCGTGCATGCCTCACGTCACGCTGCCGTCATGGGCCTGCTTCTATAAGGTCGGTGAGCAGCCCTCTCACCGTCCTCAGGCCCCCGGTCATGGAGGTCGATAGTCTTCGGCGAAGACACGTCGGCGGCGCCCAAGCCGCCGACTGCGGATCTCGGGTGGGAGAGTTCTCTCCCGTACCCGCCCCGCCGCCTCCTTCACTAGCATGACCTGCTCACAGAAAGAGGTGGCGCAGTCCCACTTACTTCCGCTGGAGATCTTGGCTCGCACCATGGTCTCGAGCGAGAAAGTGTCCACGTCCAGACCCACTACGAGGACCTGGCGCTATTGCGCCCACGCCATGCACTCCACCAGCGTGTGGAGCGCTGTGTCATCGCTGCGGTCCTCGCAGTGCTGACACTCGGCCGTGGTTTCCCGGTGTCTTCGCCACAAATACCTACCGAAGCTACCGTGCCCGGTAAGTATCTATGACAACCGGTAGGAGAGAGCACCGTGTCTCCTCTCCAGCCACTCGTCCATGACCGGTCTGATGGCCGCGATTGTCGCGAATCCCCCCTTTGGTTGCTCAAGTCGCACCTTCATGTCTCCACGGTTTCCTGGTGGAGCAGGGACCGCTGGGCCTCGATTTCCCGAGACGCCGGCCTTTGACCTCGCCCCAGCGCCTCCTTGCGCCATCTAAACAGTGACGCAAGGGCTCTCGCTTCCAGGTCCCATGGAGGGGTCCCGGCTAGGAGACATTCTGCCTCACCTGAAATCGTGCGGCCCCCAAGTAGAAGGGAGTGGCGTTGTCGTTATCACGACTACTGCCTAACTTAAGGGGGGCTGACACCTCTTGCAGAAGACTCTATGCTGCGTTCGTGCGATCCATGGCTCTTTACGGGGCTCCAGTATGGGCAGGGAATCTAACGGCCAGTAACGTGGCAATACTGCGACGTCCACTGCGGCTGCTAGCCGCAGAATTATAAGAGTCTCTTTTGAAGCGGCAACTCTTTTAGCCGGTACACCTCCATGGGATCAGGAAGCGAGGGCCCTTGCAGCACCATACCTGTGGTTCAAAGAGGCAGGGGAGCGAGATCTGAGACCTGCTTCACAGGAAATCGAGGGACAGAGGTCTCAGCTTCGCCAGGTAGTCGTGGAGGAGTGGAAGGAGCGACTTGGACAACCAACAGCCGGGCATGATGTAGTTGAGGCGATAAGGCCTGTAATGAAGGACTGGCTGGAGAGGCGCCATTGCTGCCTCTCCTATCGGCTGACGCAGCTACTCACCGGGCATAGTTGCTTCGGTGTGTACCTGCATCGGATAAGGCGGGAGCCAAAGCCAGAGTGCTACTACTGTTCTGGCTGCTTACCGGATGCGGTGCTCCACACTCTGGCAGATTGCCCAGAGTGGACGGATCAACGATGTGGCCTTAGGAGTGATGATAAATATCACGGTCCAGGCCATGGTTCAGGCTATGGTCAGCAGCGAAAGTTTATGGAACTCAGCCGCCTTGTTTTGTGAGGAGGTGATGGTTGCAAAAGAGGCGGCGGAGAAGGAACGGGAGAGGAACAGCAATCTTCCGTGCCGCAGGAGAAGACGCGCTGGGAATCGGAGATCTCAGAACGATCTCCGTCTCCCATAAGCGTGAGCCGGGGGGCGACACTCAGGGCTAGCTGTCGCCCTGGCAGAGACAGGCCCAGGGTGGTGACGCGTGATGTATTCTGGCACGCACCTCAATTAGACAGAAGAGGCAATGTGTGGTCTCTCTCCACGAGGAGGGGTCGCCGGTGAATGGCGACCAGGGCTGGTCAGGGTCCCTGGGATCTCCTTTCGCGGGTGCACCAGGTACCCTGGCAACATACAGCCAAGACGGAGTAAGAAAAAAAAAAAGAAGGGACCTTTTGTAATCAAAAAGCTAGACGACTCTGGGGAGAAATATCTCTGGCAACCAATTCAATGGCTCCAGTACGATGAAAACTGACTTTACCAATAAGTAATGAAAAAAAAGGACTTGTTGGATGTCCTTGATTTAATCGACGAGTCTTTTAAAGACTTTTATTTGCAACTTAAAACAGTCAATGACCCCTTGACATCTAACACTGATCCAGATTTGGTCGAAGCAATTGATTGTTCTACAGTGATTACTCCTTTTTAACCGACTTCAAAAAAGGAGGAGGTTCTCAATTCGTCTGTATGTATTTTTTTTTATGTATGTCAAGCGATATTTCCGTCAATTATAAACGGATTTCAAAATTTATTTTTTTGTTGAATAGGGTTTACTTCTGAGGTGGTCCCATTTTCACCAGGTCAGGATCTGATGATGGGATCCAGGAGAAAACGAGGGCAACCACCGAAAATTGTAGGGACAACTAGTGCATTTGTTAACTTTTTAATTAAGTGCTTTAATGCTCTACACTTTAATGAAGGTCTGGAGTCGACCTGATGATAGAGTCGAAAGACAGTCGAGGGCATTCCTTAACAATTTACAGCAGTTACCTTGTGTTTGGGCTTGATTGATTTGTATTGATGAGAACTTTGGACCTAGATTAATAGATCCGCCTTCAAAAAAAAAGGAAGTTCTCAATGTTTTATGTATGTTCACCGATATTTCCGTCAATTATAAACGGATTTAAATTGTTTTCTTTCTTGAATAGGGTTTACTTCTGAGGTGGTCCTATTTTAATCAGATCAGGATCTGATGATGGGATCCAGGAGAAATCGAGGGCAACCACCGAAAATTGTAGGGACAACCAGTTCATTTGTTAACTTTTTAATTCAGTGCTTTAATGTACTACAATTTAATGAATATCTGGAGTCGATCTAATTATGGAACCGAAAGACAGTCGAGGGAAATCCTTAACGATTTACAGCAGCTACCTTGTGTTTGGGCTTGATTGATCTGTATTGATGAAAACTTTTACCTAGATAGATATATTTTTCGGTTCACCCGTAACTTAAAATAATGAAAAAAAATTTTTCAATAAAAAATAAAACCGACTTCCAACAAATCCTGAAAAATAAAATTTACTTAGCACAAAGTAAAATGTATTTTGATTTATCAGATTTTATTCAATATAGTATTGAAGTTGGTGCCATGAATAATACCTACATAAACCTATGGGTTTACTTGGCGCCGACTTCAATATGATATTGAATAAAATCAGATAAATCAAAATACTAATTACTTTGTGCTAAGTAAATTTTATTTTTCAGGATTTGTTGGAAGTCGGTTTTATTTTTTATTGAAAAATTTTTTACCATATGAAACTAATAGAATCATAGCATTTGATTTTAAAATTTATCCAGTTACCTCTTTTTTTTAATTTTGGTAATGATGTTCAAATAGTAAGTACCTACCTCCCTTGTTTTTGTCAGTTAGGTATCATGTATTATAAAAAACATTGCTTGCCCAAGAAAACAATACTTATTTTGATGGTGCCTAAGTTGATAACTACTGTAAACACTTTTATAGTCGCTGAGAACAAGTTGATAATTCGGTGATTAACTTGATAACTCGTCGGTGAACAACTTGACAAGTCTAATATTACCAAAACTGTAAGGATTTTGTCTAATTTACTATAATAGTTTTAAAATTGGCCTAAAATAATATGGAAAACAATACATACTCTTAAATTTAACTAATTTACCGATTTACCAGAAACGGTCAAACTTTCAAATGCCCGCCCTCTAAAATTGACATTTTATACTTGTCAACTTATTCACGCCAGGCACGGAATTATGAGTTCTGTGATGATGATGATATGCATAGGCAAAATGAATAATCATAGGCAACCCAGTCAAGAGCATGTCAGGAGCAGTTTTATAAGAGGCGTGAGTATATTCTCTGTTTCCTCATAATCCAGAGTCTTTAAATAATATTGGCTACAGTCATCTTTAATTTGGATTTTAGTAGTGGGTATATGTTTAACCTTGAGTTGAACATGTTATATAGGTAGGGTCCGAGGAAGCAACAGAATCTCTGAGAAAGAGCAGTTTTGCAGGTATGTGTAGGACAAACCCTACCCTTTCGACGTTTATCAATATTTAATGTAGGGTTGTAGGGAAGAGAGGAATGGGTCAATTGAATTGTGCGTAACACAAAGGTCTGGCGCACAGTAAGTACATTCCAATCTTTATAAAGTTGGGTAGTTGAGTAACGGAAGTGTAGTCCCGCTCCAACCTTGAGAATTGCCCGCTGAGCCCTCTCTGCCTGAAGTAGGTGGGACTTTGCTGCACCACCCCAAGCGGTAATGCAGTACTCAACCAAGGACTGGCAAAGAGCCAGGTAAACTGTTCTGGTGACTCCCCTATCAGCTGTGTGAGACACACAGCTGATAGGGGAGTCACCAGGGATAGGGATTTGAATAAATAAATAAGTTTGCGAAGACGGGTCACCAGTATCCCTTTATGCGGTTTGAAGGACAACGTTTGATCAAGCGTTACACCAAGATACCGCAATGAATCCGCTCTCTGTAGAACAGGACATGAGCAATCCACATGGGGCTGTACACAACTGTGAGCAATTAAGCCTAGTGAAACGTCCGGCAGCAAATTAGATTTGTGGGCATAAACCATATATTTAGTTTTGGTTACATTAAGGGTCAATGCATTAAGCCTAAGCCATTCACATCAAGATCGATCTATACATACCCCATACGTATAGGGTCTTCATCTTCATTTGTTCTGTCGATCTGCATTTGTTTTGTCGATTTTAATTTGTTTTGTCGATCTTCATTTGTTTTGTCGATCTTCATTTATTTTGTAGATCTTCATTTGTTTTGTCGATCTTCATTTATTTAGTCGATCTTCATTTGTTTTGTCGATCTTCATTTGTTTTGTAGATCTTCATTTGTTTTGTCGATCTTCATTTGTTTTGCCATATAGACATGTGGGTACATTGATAAAGTAGACATTATGGACATTATTTATTTTATACAGTCACAGGTGGGTGGTTAGGAATTTTTTATTCCTAACTGACCAACCAAGTGCACAAGGTGGGTGGTTAGGAACTTTTATTCCTAACTGACCAACCAGGTGGATAACTCAGGTGGTCGGTTGGGAATGGGGGGTTTTGATGAAAACTAAATTTGTTCGCGTAACATTTTAGAATATATCTATTATATAATCTGTGGTAACATTGCCCCAGAGATACCATGATACAGCGAACATGGATAAAGTACAATGTCAAAAAATTCTTTATGAGTTTATTATGTAGCTATTTCTATAATAAATAACTAATAAAGAAATTAATATTACTCCCTATGTAATCAATAATCAGAACGGGTGGACCGATTTCACAAATTCTTTTTTTGTTGTGTAAGGTATTGTCAGGAGAAGGTTCTTATGGAAGAAAAAATATTGTAGTAGTTCCCACGGGAACGGGAACTACGCGGGTGAAATCGCGTGACGTCCGTAAATAAATAAATAAATATTCACGGACATTATACACAACGCTATCTGATCCCAAAGTAAGCTAGGAATAACCTGCTTGTGTTATGGGTATCAGACCACGGATATTAATACTTATATACTTTTTTTTAATACATACATATTATACATAGAAACACCCAGACTCTTGAGACAAACATTTATAGGTCACACAAAGATTTGTCTCCGGTGGGAATCGAACCCACGACCTCCAGCGCCGCAGTGCTAAGTGTATAAAAAGTAAATTGTACCGCAGGGGCTACTATTCAGTTGACGATTATTTGCTTGACAGGGAAGCCTGGAAATGATCTGCTTGCTCTACTGCATTCTCAAGCAATAGTTTGTGATTTTTAGTTTAAATTTTTGTAAATAGAGCACAAAAAGAAAAGCCCGTCGAGTTTCTTGCCAGTTCTTCTCAAGCGGGCCGCGTTCCGAACTGGTGGTACTATTTGCATTGTATTCATTGACGTGTCGTAAGTGCCTATGTATTAGGATTATGCGAAATAAATGTTTTTTTGAGTTTTGAGTTTGAGTTTGCAGGCGGTATCACTACCGACTGCGCCACAGAGGCAGTCAATCAAAAAAATCAATTTGGTATTTTTTTAATTACCTATTCAAAAGTATTCTGGTTTGTGCGCGAGTATGCTTCCGAGGGTAGGTTTGAAAAAAAAGTACCTACATACATGAGATTACGTTCTGTTCCTTATTATTTTGTTTCCATAGCTAGTGACCCTCAGCGCTCCATACGCTGGTGGAGTGCACAGCATGGGCGCAACAGCGCCAGGTCGTTGTAGTGGGTCTGGACGTGGACACTCTCTCGCTCGAGACCATGGTGCGAGCCATGCTCTCCAGCGGGAGTAAGTGGGACTGCGCCGCCTTTCTGCGAGCAGGTCATGCTCGTGAAAGAGGCGGCGGGGCGGGTACGGGAGTGAACTCTCCCACCCGAGTTCCGCAGTCGGCGGCCTGGGCGCCGCCGACGTGTCTTCGCCGAGGGCTATCGGCCTCCATGACCGGGGGTCTGAGGACGGCTAGAGGGTCGCTCACCGTCCTTACAGAAGCAGGCCCATGACGGCAGCATGACGTGAGGAACTCACGCACGTCCCCCCCTTAGAAGCGGGATCACACCCGAAACCCCGAACCACCCCCTGGGCGAGGCTGCAGAGGCGGCTGTAGGTCTGTTGGGAGTCCTGGGACATCCTTCCGAGGGCTTACCCGGGGCTCACAACCATAGGCTGTTGGGCGTTACGTGAGGTTTTTTAGTCGGTAGGAGTCCATATAACATCCATGATGATTTTCCCTCACGTAAAAAAAAAAGAAAAGCTAGTGACCCTAGAATACTCACACACACATTGAAGCTTGATTTAAGCATTCACATTACGTGAATGCGAACGAACATTTTTGCATGAAGTTTCCACCCTGTGCTATAAATGACAATATCAAACTCAAATCATCAAACTGATAATAATTATTATAAACTGCATTATTTAATTATAATTATTGCACCACACAAAACATCGCTTTTGACGGTTCAAGCAATAACAACCTTGTATTAGGGGACATGCTGATTAGTCTCAAAAAGTAACAAAAACATATCTACCCTACAGTATTTTCTCCTACAAAAAATTGAAAAATCAATTTTCTCTAAAAGTATGACATTTAGAAGAATAAACGCTTTGTTAGATTTTAATTAAAAATTTCTTAAAGTACCTACTTACCCTGATGTGCGGGAGTGTAGAAGCCGTATCATAGTCAATAGGTACTACCTACCGAAAATATTGGGCCCTCAGTTCAGACATTTTAGGAAAATTCAATTACCAATTTAAATTTTAACTATTAACTTTTTTGTCATTATTTCTTTTTAAGGAATTTATAGACGCGGTTAAGTAATAGTACATTATGATACAAGTTCGGTAAGTTGATAATTACAGCCGAGGCGTTATTGCTAGCCCGAGCCGCAGGCGAGGGCTACAAGAAAGCAGAGGCTGTAATTATCAAAGCGAACGTGTGTCATACGACGTTTTATAACATATTTGCGAGGAAACAAGGAAATAAATAAAACGGGGACATTCATAAACTAACAAAAAAACGTAGCAAAAAATAGCGATAATAGAGCGCGCGGAATTTTACTTGTTCACAACGCTTTCTTTTTTTCTTATTTCTTAAGAGGCAAAGGCACAAAAACAGCCAGTATTATTAATAAAGTAAATTAATATTGTTTGTATTGGTTTCACATAAATGGTTGTAATTTATTGTCAAAATTAATTAAATTAAACCATTACATGTTTATTTTATTATATTTTATCTCCCAAAGTTAATTTTATTCATAAAATGTTCACCACTTTTCTGACATAAAAACTCTTTGCTAAGATTTAAAAAAAGTACCGTTCGTTTTAGACGCAATCGTCCGTTTTACTTTACATTACCGGACTAGGCCGTAATGAGATACATTACGTTAGTGAAATGGGTCAAATAAGAGACTCTTTACGAGCAAATGTGTTATAATAGTAGATTGTTAACCGAGGGTGGAAAGAATCAATTCCCGAGGTATTTAGACGCCCGAGCGCAGCGAGGGCGGCTATAGTCCGAGTCGGAATTGATTCTTTTACCCGAGTTAAACACTCTACTTTTCATTTCAAATACGAGGAAAATAAAACTAATAATAAGATTCAAACCTTACCATAAAACATTATTACCAATTGTTTTGAATTCTGTTACAGATAAAATAATAACAACTAGGTACATTATGTCGACTTTTTAAATTTTAAATATGGAACTCCGGCCGGCCCCATACACGTACAATATTGATTCAATATTTATTTCCATCCGAATATAGTCTGTTCAAACCTCAATAATATGTTCAATTTATTGCTACATTGATCAATATTATTGTACGTGTATGGGGCCGGAAGAAATTTTCGCTAAGTTCACACTGGCTGTTTGGAAAGTCGCATGGCCGCAGCATTTTTTTTTTTTTTTTTACACAAATCTCTTCACTATCACAGCTGACCTGTCAGCAGTTCTATTTTTAAAGTTCATTCCGGCCCTTGGGTGGGAAGTAATTTGTATGAGTTTTTCCCTCCCTAGGGAGGGAAACAGCATTTTCCACCCAATAGTCAGATCAAGAAAACACTATTTTCCGAGTATGAGAAATGAAAAATATATTACAGTCGTATTTGAGTAGGATCTCTTTAGTCAAATCCATATTTTGATGATTCCTCAGTACAAACATTAATTAACTGAGGGCCCAAGATATACCGCAATAACTCTGTAATATCGTATTCTACATATTTGGGAATTTCTTAAAAGTTCTAAGAAATTCTTAACAAACTCCTTAAATAAAAATTATCAGCCCAGAGGTAGTACTTTCTGAGAATCAGACTATGCCACTTAATGCAGGCATCTGGATTGAGGGCCCAAGTTATTTCATCATAAAAGCTTTATTTCGTGTTTAAGAAATTTTTGGCATAGTGCCCTAAGTTTAAGAAACTTTTAACTAACGTCCCTGTAAATCTTATTTTGTTTTGCGAAGATTTAATTTTTGGGCCCTCAATCCAGATGCACACAATTGAGCAACTAGTCCTTTAGTCAGCAGGTGCACAACTTGCAGTTGAGGCTGGTTCGAACTCCCAAAAATTTCAACCGGTTCTCATCTATTGAAAACTGGCCTGTAGATCACAATTTCAACTTTTTTAAATGATTCATCCTTGAGGGTTAGGTAGATTAAATTCAAAGACAAGAGTAATTTGTAATGATTTTAATTTTAACAAACGAAAAGCAATAAAATACATTTTGACATCTTGCCCCATATGGGACTTATGGGAGTGATGTTTTAAGTTAGGTTATTGCTACACCACAAAACACATCAATGCCTTGTAACTCTATCAAACAAACACCCTACTTGCTATTCAAGTATGTTATATACTTAACATACCTAACAAGTCTTATAAATGTTAAAACTAAAATATAACTATATGTTAACCTAACCTTACATATTCTAACTGAACGACCGACCGATTGTGGAGATATCTATTATAACTAGCTACATCACTTATTTAGGGGTACGGTAGTTTATTGATCCCGTAAAATTACCGTGGAACCGTACAATCGTTCAGGCTACTTTCAAATCTGAGGGCTAACTTATGGCTTTACTTAGGAAAAATATGTATAGCATTCAAATTTTATTCGCAATAGAAAATGATATTAACAGCTTGTGATATTATGCTATAAATATCCATTGTGTGTGTCATCACTTTTTATCAATATCATCTTAGTACATTAGAAATACTAAACAGATTAAGAATTCAGAATAAGTAGCTATTATAGATGAAAAAAAGAAACTTTGTAAAGACAGGCCTTACAATGCGTCAGAGTAAATCCATTTGGAAGAGTATAAATACAATGTTAGCCAAAACAATGAGCTCAGTCCCGACTAAGATATGGCAAACATTGTAATAGAATCAATCGAATTAATTATCCCCAGTAGTTCCGCGGAATAAGTTGCGAGGCGAAACTAGTGAGACTTTTGTTTCTAGTGGTTCCGTTGCAATATTACAAAATATGGGTGCAAGCAATGTTCGACCTCATGCTTTTTTTTATAGATCTTAATTAAAAATCTGCCACCGAACTACTGGGAACAAACGCACTAGTTCATTAGAGGGACTTCTTGCGCGGAACTGCTGGGAATAGTCAAATCGAAAGCACGGCACAATAAATTGTCAACTGTCATCTCTATAAGCACTGATGAACTAAGAAGAACTTGACCAAAGTATTGTAGTTCATCGACAATCCCACAGATGGCAGTAATTTTAGTGACGTCAAATATCCCGACGGATATTTTTCATGCTTTTAAAATCTGAGTTGGCTGCATTTCTCAGTAAGCTAATTGTAGATTTTTTTGAGATACAGGTACATAAGCATATTTCTATAAATGTACATAAGATGAAATGAAACATTTCTTAAAAGAGGGATGATGAATGGTTATAAATATCAAGTTTTCAATAAATACAGATCAATATTTTTTTACAATTTTGAGCTGAAGCACTAAACTATTATAAAGGTTCTTAAATCCTTTTAGTCTAAGGCCTTTTAGTTCATAAGGTCTAGTCTAGTCTAGTTTTAAAATGTCAATATGTATTGAAAACTACCTTTCAATCAATCATCATCCCAATTTTAGCTTTTCAACAGTCACGCAATATTTGAGAGAGAAATAGATCAAGTTAAATTGTAATAAGACTAGTCTCGCCGGCGTTCCTTAGAATTCGATCGGTTGGAGCGACTACGGCGAGCGCGCGATTCGCGATCGCGATCTCTGCCGCGTGGTCTCTCGCTAGATTCTTCACGTTTGCTTCGACTGCGGGACCTACTGCGCCTGTTGACAAATATATTTGAATGAACCTGTGTGAAGAACTTTTACATAGATTTTACGCTAGTATAACAGCAAAATACTTTTACTTTCATACTTATAGAATTCGGGACTTCACGCGAAATACTGTTTACTTACATTCACCGACGTTTCGAGCACGTTGCAGCGCCCGTGGTCGCGGTTGGACTGAGGCGAGGATCGACAAAAACCACGAAGTTATTTCTTGTCGAACTACCCTCCGTTGCGCGTTGTTATTACAACGAAGGATAAGGCCGGCGACACACTTCACTCACTACGTCAGTTTTAATTGGCACAGTCGCGTGAAGTCCCGAATTCTATAAGTGTAAGTGTTAACCGCGATAGTTAAAATAACATTACTTTGACTTTACCAATAAGGTACCCAAAAAGGACTACATATGTCGTTAAACTCATGCCATAGAAGTAGGAGCAAGGGGAATTCCAGCAAAATCCCTGAATAATTATTTAAAGTTATTGGATTGCCAAAAGCTTCGGTAAGCTCTTTTCTAAAACGAATATCCAAAGCGGCATTGATAGGATCTAACCAAATTTAGTTGGGCAGGGGGGAGGACATTATTGACGGCGGAAGATGAGCGTTGATGCATAGTTAAGTGCCTAAACCTAAATAATGGGTCGCGAGACCCAGACGCAGAATTCGAGGTGTTACAAAAGTCATCAATGCGTTACAAAAGTGCTTGGCAATATTACATTACATATGATCACGCCTTCTATCCCCGAAGGGGTAAACAGAGGCATATTATACGCCCACATTTTACCTTTTTTTTTATTTTGTCCCACATAATGGTGGAGAGCCGTATTGTGTGGATATGGACAGGTGCAAGTTGTGACGGCAGCTCTTCAACTTGGCTTAACGACTGCCATTTTACTGACAACCGGCACAGACGGCTTAACGTGCCTTTCGAAGCATGGAAACGCTCAAAAATAAATGTCACCAAATAGATGCACGGCAATATTAAATGGAGAAAAGGCAAAACTTATATAAATGTCCTTGTTATTCTGTAACATATCATTATTTAACGGAAATAAACATACCTTCTATCACGTTCGCGATCACGATCTCCACGATCTCCTCGCTCACGGTCTCCACGATCGCGATCTCCACGATTTTCGCGGTCTCCACGATCTCCACGATCTCCGCGGTCTCCACGATCTCCGCGGTCTCCACGATCTCCGCGATCTCCGCGGTCTCCGCGGTCTCCACGATCTCCCCGATCGCGATCACCGCGCTCCTTCCTGTCGCGATCATTGGGTCGGGCGTCAGTCTCCTTGTTGCGTTCCCGGTCACGTTCCCGCGGCGTCTCCCGGTGACGTCTGGCGCGACGATCTAACTCCCGACCGCCGACGTAATGGCGTCTGCCCCCGCTGCGTTCACGTTCCGAGGCGCCACGCTCATCGCGACGTTTATCTACAGTTTTCTACAATACACAATTATTTTATATTATAAGCACGGTTTATAACAAGCTTCTTTTTCAGTTGAAATGCACTTATTTCTGGAAATAGCAGTCAGTTATTAAAAAAATGTTAAGAGATTTGAAGGCTATCCTGTCAAATCCTATACATAGTGAGCACAAAATATTGAACCATGTAGTGGTCATGTTTGCTCACACTGTTACAAACCCTGATAAGACGATTTATCTGCACGCCATTTAAGTCCTTACACTGGAACTGGACTTTTTGAGCTGTATGTTCGTATGAGTTAACCCAATGAGTATGACAAAGTTTTTGAGCGTGAACAGGAAAAGTAGTTTTACCATATTTTTACCTTCAGATCTGATAATTTCTCACGAATAGTTATGAATCCCAGATGCAGCTTTCCACCAAAATGATCAGCCAGCCGCCTGTCATTGTCGTGTATGCCTAGATACGCCGAACACACTTCACAAACTCGTAACTTTTGTTGCTGATATGAAGACGCAGGCATAGAATTTCGGTATTCCTGTTCGGCTACAGCTTTCTTCTTGCGTAACTCATCTATCTGTAAAATGAAACCAATGTCATTTTATTACAGTGTAGTGATGATAACTCTTAATACAAATCAGTTAATTACAGTCCACTGCTAGAATAAAATGTCTCTCTTCTACGAACTTTGACGACCACCAGGTCTCTAGTTACTTCTTAGGGACTGTATTTTTTTTTTGTATTATTATTATAAAGTGTCACCTTAATTCTGTGTCAGTAGCACTTTTCGGTGTAGCTTTATATAGGTCAAATGTTACTATGCTTTTAGATATAACTATGTGCTTAAAATAATTTAATTATACTCACTTCACCCATAAGCTTAACACTCTCCTCTACCATACCCTCTTCACCGAGCGCCTCGGCACGGGCCAACTTCTGACCAATCTGTTCAGCCAACTCATGTACAGCATTTGCTTTCTCTGTCACTTCAGCAGATAGCTCCTCCTGAGTTTCGGCGAGACGCTGCTTGGCCGCGGTAGTTCGGCGATCACAGTCGGCGATAAAGGCCTCTAAATGCTCCGTTGCCTATATTAACATAAAAACATCATAGAACGTGTTTATGGAACAAAAAGATTTATTCATTTAATTTATGGAGGACTTACACCTTAAACTTAAGATCACATAAAAACAGAAAGCAAATGACAAGTTCTTGCTTGGATCACAGTCATGTTCTGTGTGCCATTTACACCTACATAATCTAATAGTGTTTTGTGTGAAAATTCTGAAGTTTGATCTTCAAGCACATTTGACTATTTCACGAAAGCACAAATTTAACTAGTTGATGGTGTTCTTTCGCCATTTTGAAACAGACTGGGGAGAATGTGGCTATGTCCATAACACCACAAAATTGGCTTAACAACTACCCTATTACTAGCAACAGGGATCAATGGCTTAGCATGACTGTTGAAGCACGAAAACTTAGGTTAATGCCACAAACGGTCACTCCTGAGACTGGCCATAAGCCCACAGATAATTTACACAACACTGCCGGGGGGTAAAAGCGCTTCTACTGCTAGACTGATTATAGATTTCTTACCAGCATTGACGAATCTGCATTTCCAACAATTCTTTTACAAATTTCATTGATGGTGACTTACAACTCATCTCTATCAATAGAAATCATAAAAAAAGTCATGATACTTGATTATTTCTTTGCCACCAGAACCTCAGATAGGCTCTATTGACATAGGTGCCTTTTGATATGAATGATAGTGGAAAATCTTTTTATATGAGAATAGAATAGAGAGACTATGAGGAGTCATTCATAATTTTGTTTAACCTTTTTTTGTATAAGATGTGTTACTGTTTAACATATGGCATAAATAAAAATTTTGTTTTACTTACATCAATATCATAGAAATAGTCTTTGGTTTTTGATGCTAACTCAAAATCTGCACGCAGAGCCAGATCATGTATTTTAGGACACTCACCTAGGTCCATTCGCTGCAATAAAAAATAAAATCATAAAAAATACTAAGCAAATAAACATTCTCCTTTCTGATATTTTTTTAATGACTTTTCATCATTCTCTATTCATGTTATTAGCATTATTACACTTATTACAAACAATAATTCTGTAGAGAAATTTTTGCAGTATACACATTTTTTTATAAAAAAAAAATACTTTAAAGAAATACATACTAATTCACCACAGCTCAGAGGACCCGGTCGCGTACAGCATAACGTAAATGTGTAAATACTTACAAAGTTACAGAGAAACACCCTCCTGATTATCTACCAGACCAAGTACATAATACGGACACCAAAATAAAAACTATGTCTTTAAAATAACAATTTTTGGTTTGAGATATTTCATCATTATTGCCATTTTCAATATTTAAACATTTGAACAAAAATAGGTTTTAACTTATTTGTTCATTGAATTGTATTCAGTATGTATAGAGAAAATAGTAATAAATATGAATTAGAATAGAATGAATATACAGACTCAGATAATATGCTTTAGAAAAGAAGTTTAAAACAAAATATTGTTTAATTTGCTGAAGTGAAACCAATAAAATTGTATTGATTCAGCTAAATATTTTGGAAGTTCAAGAATTTTATAAAAAATAATCTCATTGGTCAATACATGCATAAATTTGTTGGATTTGCTAGCCACTTAAACTGCACAGTACGTACCCAATGTAGTTAGATTGTATGACACCAAATAGAACTCACCAGGCATAAGACTTTTCACGTTCCTAAAATTTTTCACATGTACTCACCGAAGCAGCATTAGTAACCGTTGGAAAATTTAATTATTTTAAGAGCCTTATTAAAATTAAATACTGCTTAGCAGTAGTAATACAATCAGCTAACTATAAATGTTTTATACGTACATCTTGGTACTTACAGAACAGCCTAACTCATACAATCTATCCCTCATCTGTTAAGTATTGTGATGAGCAATTTAAGACTAGTGTTGGGCATTTTCTGAAAAGCACATTTCACCACAGTTAATGCCACTCCGATGTAAGGTTTCTCCATTCAGTTCAGTATCATATGACAAGAGATGTGAGATTGAAAATCAAAACACATACAATAAGATGACTTTGATGCACATAAATCATTAGTTTTAATATGGTTATACATAGTATCTTAGTGTATGCGTAGTATGTAGACTCTACAGGTCCCAATGACAATAAATACTTACTGAGATTTCATTAATATGAACACAAATATTTAGAACTTTCAAGTAGACATGTATGTTTAAAGATTAATGAAAACTCAGAGAAATCATCACCCATGAAACTACATATCACAAAACAAAATAACTTACCGTGGAGGATAAAATTTCATGTGGACAACATTGTAACAAATACGATTTACACACCGAATCGTCATAAAATTTTACACCGTGTTTGTCGGATTCACCTAAAAATAATAGAATTTCAATATTATTCAGTTTCTATATTTCAACTTCTCATAAAGAAACTGTTCATATTTTGTAAATTGATTGAGTTATTGCAATATTTTACCATTGCGAGCAGTGCCCATTAATTGATCCAACATTGCCCTCATTTGCTCGTGTGCTGACATATTGAATCAGTAAATGGTAACTGACTTTGTCTCTATAGTTTTATTAGAATATTAATTCTTCCGTGATCTATTACGGACTTCTCATTCGCCAAAATCCGGATCCGGATTATTTAATAAAATACTGAAAAAGTAAGACTCCACAAGCCAACCAGCCAGCAAATCAAGCACCGAAACAAGATGGCGGGCGGTCTATTTTTTTCTTAAACTATATATTCACTGACTCACCAGATTTGAAACAGGGTCTTTTGAGCCTCGCTGACTTATTGTTCTGTAAATGATCACTGCCGCAAGCAATGTTTACTGTGGCTGGTCTTTGGATTGGTGACCACCACATAACCACTTTGCGCAATTTATTTGTTTTTATTTTAATATTAAACTCACCTAATTGACGTCGCCACATTGGGGGCCACTCTCACAGTCCGTAAGACTTAAATAATGAACGTTACCGAGCTTAGTAAGTCATGTTATGCCGCTGGTCCCGGTTACTAGTTAAATGGAAAACATTAAACCAAGTTGAAGGCCTAAATGTGCGGCTCGAAAAATTTCAACGGCTGACAGTATCAACCTGCGCCTATCCATTGCAACACTGCAATTATACGGCTCACCACCTCACGTGGTAAAAATCTAAAGAAGAAAATGTGGGCATGTTATATATACGCCTCCCCTTGGATTTTTTTTCATAACTGACAGCCTCGGTGGCGCATGAGGTAGGTAGTGATACTACGGTAGAGATAGACTACTGATATTTGTGTGCGAGATCCACAAAAATGTCTGTTTCGGAGTTTGGGTGTTTTCTATGGTATATGTATTTAGAAATATATGTATAATAGGCCCCCGAGACGATCATGCCTTGCAATTGTCAATCACGTAAATTATGAATGGAAGTTGCTTCAGTGTGTCTGTGCATCGACGTACAGTTTGTCTATAAAGTCGTGAAATTAAATGAGGGCGCTGCTGAATGCATCTATGCAACCCTATATAGTACGACCAAAATGATTTTGATACGAGGAGTTCGTTCCGAGTAAAATCTTACTAATATTATAAATGCGACAGTTTGTGAGTGTGGATGTTTATTACTCTTACACGCTCGAACGGTTAAAGGGATCTGGCTGAAATTTGGTACAGGGATACATTATAATCTGAAATAACCATGGCTACTTTTTATTTCGGGAATAAGTTCTTACGGGAAGCGGGAACGGGAACAATACAAATATTATAAATGCGAAAGCTTATGAGTGTGGATGTGAGACTCTTTCACGCTCGAACAGTTGAACTGATCTGGCTGAAATTTGGTACAGGGATACATTATAGTCCGGAATAACACATAGGCTACTTTTCATCGGGGGAATAAGTTCCTACGAGAAGCGGGAACGAGAACAAATTCGACACGGGCGAAGCTGCGGGCATCAGCTAGTGAGTTAATAAATAAAACACATTATACATGTTTAATTTTGTTTCTGTTTTATTGAATCAGATCCAGAATAAAGTTATTGAACCAGATCCAGAAGCCCCGGTCTAATAGCGTCTTACAACCCACCAGCAGGTGCCTAGCAGTCCCAATTGCTTCGCCACAATCATGTAATTACATGTTTTATCTGTAACTTTCCCCCATCTGACAAGGATTTTTTTGGCGCAGTGCACAAATATTAAAATCGTCTATTTCTTTCTTTGCCAACATTTCTGTGTTTCCCAGGAGTTTCAAACTTTCCTTCATTATTAAAACCTTCGTTAAATATTCGCCTAACTGTACTCTCTGATTTTCCTGAAAAGAGTAAAAAAAGAAAATTAATTACCTAATGGAAACAAACTATTGACATGAAGCAATTAATTCAAAATAAAAAATTGGTAGAAAACCAGATTGAACTGAGTATCAAAAATGTAGGTCGTACTATAAAATTACCTACTAACAATGTTATTCTAACCACTGACTTACATATAGATTGTAAGGTTGTGATTCTAACCTAAAAATATGCTAATGCCTTTTTTTGTCTCCAAATAGTAAATTCAGTAAATTTGTAACTTCAGACAGATTCAAAACAAACAATAACACGATTACATACCCACCAAAGATGCTGTTCGCTCATAAACATCCTCAAAATCCCACAACAAATGTCCAGCTTAGTACTCCGCGAAACATCACTGGAAAACTTTAAAAATCACTTCCTGCGCACCACTCCGATTTTCTTTACACATTTCTCAAACCTTTATGCCTAGTTTGGTCTCAATTTGTTGCAGTTTAATCCAAACATTAAAGTTACGTGAGAGAGTAAACGAAATTCGACGATAGCATTGACAACTGACGTACTTATGTTTCTTGTTGCCAGTGTTGCCACACACATAACTATTTTTAGTTCCTCAAACATTCATTTCACGACTTTATAGACAAACTGTATACGTGCACATGAAATTCTACGTTATTGACAATCGCCAATTGATCATGTCGGGACCCCTTAAGTATGTATATCAGTCGTCTAGATCCCATAGCAAAGCTTATATTAGCTTAATTTGGGCTGGATGATGTTGTGTGAGAAAGTTCATTTATACAATAAAAATATACACCGCTTTTCTGGAGCAAGACTGACTTTGACTGTGACTTAGAGGACTTTGGCTTTATTGTGAACTACTAAAAAAAGCTTTTTCTAGTTCATTTCTGGTTATGGCTTTCTGTCGTGGCCGATGCCGGCAACTCCGCAAAAAAAAACATAAGTTATGTGACATTAATTGACGACTGACTGACGTTTGTTTGTTGTGACGTGATGGAATTGGTTTGTTTTGGTTATGTTGCGGTGAATTATTTTATTAATGGGCTGGGTTATTAGATGAGACATAATTACATAAATTGAAAATTGATGGGCTTTATTCAGAGCAAATTAAGCTCCCGAGCGGTATGTTGTAAAAAACTAAGTAATCAAATAATCGAGTATACTCATAATGACCAACATCACAAGGATATTGCTTCCTATATTTCCTAGTCACCTTAAAGAAATATATTTTAAAGGCTATGTTAGCATTGAAGACAATTACAGTGTTACTATTTATATCACTAAATACGGAGCAGGCAATGATTTCTTGGTCACACAAGGAAAAGACGTGGAAAATATTATTCATGGATACATGGGACCGTCTTCTGAAAGTAAATTTCGGAGAGATTTTCATAACCTTTTATTATTAGAAAGAAGGTCAACTGTACACATCAAGCTGCTACTAATAAATGGAAAAAAGATAAGCAACACTAATAACTGTGTAGCTATGCTCTATGATTATTATAATGTTAAAGAGTCCCAAGCAATTTCTCTTGCAACTGATGATTATTTAGCAAAATTAGTCAAACTAATTCACGGGAACCAAAAAGGAAATCCAGATAGAAAAGATGATGAACTAAATGTCAGTATCCCATCCTGGATGGGTTCCTCAATGTTTGTGCAACATATCTTTAATTATTGGAAGCTAGTTTTATGGCTGATTACTTCTATTAAACGAGAAAAAAAAGTAAGTTGTGTATTATCATTTTTTGAACTTATCATGCCCATTGAATGTTACACATACCTGCTTGGTTTAAAGATGGGCAATCAACTAGGTTAAAATCTATAATGGAATAGGCTAGTATGAATTTCAGAAATATTGTTCAATAACCTTACAGTATTTGTTTTAATCTAACACACATTGAACTCATATTGTATGTAAAACTGGATTTTGCACAGCATATTTTATTTCAGTCACCTCGGGACCACGATAGATGTAAAACAAGGAATGAAACATCAGGGAACAAGAAGGTAGCGAAAACCTTTATTTAATAGTAAAATTGTGCCGCGCGAATTCCCATTTTACATACAATATGAACCTTATAGTATCACCAGCGAAAATGTACATTTATAAATAAATTTATGTTGTTCATGCATGTGCAAAATACTGTTGCTATTTTTGGAACTACTCCATTGTTTGATTAAGCACCAGCAACCTTATAACTAGTGGTACCCAGAGTTAACAGTTTACTAATTTAGGTATTTACTGTAATTTTTAGGTGTCAATTATGCAAGGCAATTTGATTTTAGCAATAGTAATGGACTTAGTATTGGGATATATTGCTTTGCAATTGCTGCCACAGAATAGAAGCGACATAAGTTCAACATTAATGGGTGTTCTAGAGGTAAAGTGTCCTTTATTCTTTATTTATTTATATGTATAAGAACCATTGACTTTGCATGTGTGTATCCATTTATGCTCCACTTGGCATGATAATGCTCAATCCATTGGTGTATTATTGATTGAGAAAATGTGTGTGTAAATTTTAACAATTGTTAATGTTCTTTAAAATATAGAAGAATAAGGGTGTGTCACAAAGAGGGCCTCACACTTGCCAAAAAAATCACTTCATTTTTAAATAGAGGTAGTAGGACAATGCTAAATTTTTGAGTGAATTTAGTATGATTTGTAACGTTTTATGATTTGACCCACCCATTGTAGGATTTTCAAAGTGTGAAATCCGTCTGGACCCACACTTTGAACATTTTCAAACTCAAACTAGAAATAAGAGGGGATAGGTCGCTGGGTTTACTAATTGTCTTTGTACCTATTTACCTACTCGTAGTGATCCTTTTCGCCTTCTTCTCTTTCAGCGACTTATAAATTTGCTATATTCTCTACTAAAATGGTTAATGGGAGCACCAGTTGGCTTGAAACTCAACAATGCTTTTAATAAAATGCTTGGAAAATATTTTTTGTATCATGTGCAACTTTGGTGGCTGTTTTTAGGTAAGTAATCAATCTCTTTGTACCAAAATTGCACTAGGAGTGGATATATCATTAGATAGCTTTAAGTGATAAGTATTTACTTAGATACAGAAAGATTGCTCATATAATCTATCAGTCCTGCTTTCAAAGCAGGTTCCTAAGATTACTCAAAGGCAAGGCAAAGTAGTTGTTTCGAGGGGTGAAGCAAGTGATTGTATGTGGAAAATACATTCACTTGCTTCGTCCCTCAAAACCAAACCCTTTGCTTCGTCCCTCAAAACCAAACCCTGTGTGACCCCAGGAAAGAGTACAAAATGTCGCCAACCCAATTCATCCCAGGGTGTCGTAAGAGGCGATTAAGGGAACACTTCCGCAAAACGATCCATTGCGGAAAACTCGAAATGAAACCTGTTTGTCAGTAAAATGTCAATTTTACGCAACGCTTTTACGCAACCTACGCCTGTCCATTTGAACACGGCAATAGGCTCACCACCTATTACGTCATACGTGAGACATAACTTTTAATTACGTGGGATATAATTTATAGGGTAAAACGTGGGCGTATACTTTGCCTCTGCCTCTGCTTTCAAAGCAGGTTCCTAAGATTATTCAAAGGCAAGGCAAAGTAGTTGTTTCGAGGGGTGAAGCAAGTGATTGTATGTGGACAATACATTCACTTGCTTCGTCCCTCAAAACGAAACCCTTTGCTTCGTCCCTCAAAACCAAACCCTGTGTGACCCCAGGAAAGAGTACAAAATGTCGCCAACCCAATTCATCCCGGGGTGTCGTAAGAGGCGATTAAGGGAACACTTCCGCAAAACGATCCATTGCGGAAAACTCGAAATGAAACCTGTTTGTCAGTAAAATGTCAATTTTACGCAACGCTTTTACGCAACCTACGCCTGTCCATTTGAACACGGCAATAGGCTCACCACCTATTACGGGTATACCGTCATAATACCAGAAATCATAATGCCTTTACTTAAAATGCCTGAGCCCAAAATACCCGAAATCAAAATATCAATATTCAAAAGGCAAATATTTATAATATAAATAATTTAAAATGCCTTACGGTCGAATAACCGAAACCCAAAAAACAAATTTATCAAATACCTTATCCTAAAATGTTCAAACACAAAATACCTTTTTTTTAACATGATTTAAATCCTACATGGATGCTATATATCTGTGAATGGTTAACACCCCGACTCAGAGTATCCCGACTCGGATAGGTTAGGTTAGAAGACTAAGGCGGGAGCGAAGCGAAGCGGAGCGAAGGGGGGTGGGGGGGGGGGGGCTGCAAAATAAGTTAAAGTCAAATAACAAAACGTGTGAGTGGCAATAAATCTTTATTTCTTAAATCATTCATTTATTAACTATGCGCTATTATAATGAACTGGTATAGCATAATATATACCTAATAATACCCAGTAGATTATAGCGATAAACTGGGTAGGTTATGGTTTTTTTATATTCACATTGTATTCTATTTTCGGTATTTTAAATTAAGGATATTTGAAAATTTGTATTTTGAATTCTGATATAATAATTATTTGTATTTTAAGTTTAGACATTATAAGGTAAGGTGAACTGAAATAAGGTATTTTGAATGTTAAGGTATTTCGAATTCGGGTATTTTGGTCTAATGCATTTTAAGTAAAGGCATTTTGATTTCTGGTATTTTAATATATAACCCCTATTACGTCATACGTGAGACATAACTTTTAATTACGTGGGATATAATTTATAGGGTAAAACGTGGGCGTATACTTTGCCTCTGCCTGCCTACTCGAGGATAAAAGCGTGACTAATAAACTTTTATAATTACAGATGTATCAGGGGAGAGATTGGATTTTATACTTCAAATATACAACTGTATAGGATATTTAGGATTTACATTTCAAATAGCTATCATGTCGGATTTGATATGCATAGCAACATTTCATTCCTATTGCATATATGTGTATGCAGCAAGGTAAGTATAATATACGTTCCTACCTACTATACATACAGCACTCGTAGCCTTAGCCCCCATACCTAACTGCAGGGCTTCCCAAACTGTGCCTCGCGACGCCCTGGGGCTTCGCGACCTGATCCTAGGGGCATCGAGTCGGGTGAGCACTGAGTAACAATATTTTCCCGATAATTGGAGCAATATGTATTGTGTGATTTACAAACCTTTCCAGTTGCCCATAGCATCGAAACTTTTAACAGAAGAACAAACTAATAGCATAGTCCTGTGATTGACTTGTATCTATCATAAAGCTTCAATATGGCAAGGACAAACTGTCGAGAAAAGTTCGCGAGCTCAGTTTTTTAGTGAATATCGTGCCATCAGCATTGTTGCATTATTACCATTTGCAACTTCGAGCTTGTGGTAAACATACTTTTCTGCAGTTTTTGTATAAAAAAACAAGTAGGTAAGTATATATCAAAAACAGACATAGAAAAAGAAATAATAGCTGGAATTTTCTAAACTAGAGCTTAATGAGAATTCAATAAAAATCTGTAAGTATTATTGTCAACGGGGGGGAGGGGGACGTCGTAATAAAATGACCAAGTCCCAAGGGCGTCGCAGTACAAATAAGTTTGGGAAGCCCTACCTTACTGTGTTTGGTAATATATCATGATGGTATCAGACTGAGATACCTAGCTGACCATTTCAGATGGATTAAGCCATTCAACTTCAAGCCACATCTGTCCATTTCGGGTTTGACGCATACCGTCCCATTCTCATTTCGTCACGAATTCAAAATGGTGCCATTTGGTCCCAAACGCAAAATGGTAACACTCCGATTTAGCATTTCTATTCATGCGGTCTGAATGCGAATGGGACTATTTTTTAATTTCATGACGAAATGCGAATGGGACGGTATGCGTCAAACCTGTCGATTTCATCACAGCTCATTAGTGATAGTTTGTTTGTTGTTTTTTTTATATTCAGCTCGCCAAATTGGCGCCGCCCGCCTGACGGAAAGTCATGACGTCATCCAGCGAGTGAGAGCCGCTCTCACAGCCCGTAAGACTTCTGTCGAGAGTTGGCGACCCTGTGATGTGCATTTTCACGCTGCGCTTGAAGAACCTGGAGTTGCAAGATGAGGGAAATAAGTGGTTGTCCTTATAGGACGTTGTAAGCGGTCAGCGATAAAGTCCTCTAAAATAAAATAAAAACGTAGTTACCTACCTATTGCAAGAGACAAAAATATAGGTATGTGGTGAAGTGTGGGCGTTTAATATGCCTCTGCCTATCCTTTCGTGGAAAAAGACGTTTTTACATATAGGTTTGTAATGATAATACGACTACGTCGCCCCAAGACGCAATAAGGTGAAAGAATTTGACGATCGAGAGCAGTGTCTCGGTGGTCCAATGGTTAGGGCGTCTGGTCCGGCAAAAAAAAGACGCAGTTTCGAATCCTGCTCGAGACCAAAAAGTTTTCACATTAAATTTGTGATTGGGTCAGCATACTAATTACTTTTATAATGAACTAATGAGACTTGGATTATTTTTTCTGTGACTATTAACTACCTACCGAAATCGTTTGCCAATCTTATGGTTTGTGCTAAATAATTGATGTATATTTTGTTACATCTCAATTTTTCCTGGGGAAATCCTTTCGACGGCTTACCGGGGGAACCTGTGATTTTTAGTCGGTAAGAGTCCGGCGTAGTATCCATGACGGATTTTCCACACATAAAAAAAAGGTACTTACCTACCTAATTTTGTATGTGTGCGTTAATCATCTCTGCTTACCCCTTCTGGTAGAAGGCATTATAATATTTCACGAATATCATGACCACTTTGTAACATTTAATTGCGAGCGTTTCCGTGCTTCGGAAGACACGTTAAGCCGTTTGTCCCGGTTGCCAGTAAAATGGCAGTCGTTAAGCCAAGTGAAGGCCTTTATGGGTAGCTTGAAAAATTTCAACAGTCACAACCTGTGCTTGTCCATTTCAACACGGCAATACGGCTTACCTCCTATTAGGTGGAAAAATCTACAAAGGTGAAATGTGGCCATATGCCTCTGCCTACCCCTTGGGGGAAAAGGCGTGATCATATTTGTATGTACGTATATCTAACAGTTAGTTGTAAAAATAATGTTTTATTTTTGTTTCAGGCTATTCAACATACAAATATCTGGTCTCATTGCATTACTTAGATTGTTTGTTGGGAGGAAATATAATCCCCTTAGAGGAGGGATTGATTCCTGTGAATACACGAATCAAGAACTTTTTGTAGGAACTGTTGCGTTTACAATATTGTTGTTATTGCTGCCTACTACTACGCTGTATTATATCGTGTTTACTGCGGTAAGTGTTAAATTCTCATGCTCATACTGTTCATATTTAGTTATTTTTATAGCTCAGTCGACTCGTGTGAGAACATAGCATACAATCAATGATGATATTTTGTGATTGTGATATCGCCGTACAAACTCAACACTGTCCTCAGGGGCTTTTCGAATTTTGACAAACGTTTTTTAATATGGCTCTGTTTGACGGTTGAATCCTAATCCTACTTCCTACTAATATTATAAATGTGAAAGTTTGTGAAGATGTTTGGATGTTTAGATGTTTGGATGTTTGTTACTCAATCACGCTCTAACGACTGAATGGATCTGGCTGAAATTTGGTACAGGGATAGAGTATAGTCCGGAATAACACATAGGCTACTTTTTATCCCGGGAAAATGTTCCCACGGGAAGCGGGAACGGGGACCAAATTTCACGCGGGCGAAGCCGCGCGCATCAGCTAGTAATATTATAAATGTGAAAGTTTGTGAAGATGTTTGGATGTTTGTTACTCAATCACGCTCTAACGACTGAATGGATCTGGCTGAAATTCGGTACAGGGATATATTATAGTCTGGAATAACACATAGGCTACTTTTTATCCCGGGAAAATGTTCCCACGGGAAGCGGGAACGGGAATCAAATTACACGCGGGCGAAGCCGCGCGCATCAGCTAGTAGTTATAAAATAAAAATGTAATCACTATAAAATTCTGTTAACTACACGAGTAAACTATGATAATTACTTATTTACCTACTTACTCAGCTTGTACTTCATTTTCAGTTCAGGGTGGTATCCCTTATAGTGCAATATGCATTATCTAAACTCATTTATATGGCGCAAACATTACCTCTGTTTGTGATGTACCTACGTGTGACACAATCTCCTAAAGTAAAACGTAAGACACAAAATATCTAAAACAAATTACAAACGTATGTACAGGTGAACCACGTTTATAAGTCGCATCGACAAAGTTCGCCTGCTCAGAAGAGAGCAAGCTAGCGCCGATTAATAACGAATGCCAATGCTGTTGAAACACCGACTTTATTGCGTTACGTTAAGATTGAAAATGCAATATATCCGGAGAGTAGTGCTATCTCGCTCATTGTTCCTTATTGCACCACGATGCTGCGGGCATCGAACATGGCGCGCAGGCGGCAACCAATAACAAAGGGCCATGTTTGGCGCGTCTATGCGGAACGTTGTGATTGGTTAAGATGTTTTCGCCAAAGACTTCTATATAAACTGAGGTAGACGCGCCGTACTCTAACAAACGAGATTTCAAAAGCAATCCTCAAATACACACATTAATAAGACCAAATAAGACTACACACACTTATAAATATTTTTTACGTAATTGTCACCACGCACAATAGCAATATACGAATAGAAAAAGAGTAAAAGAGAAGGCGTATGGACTCCGATTGCAAGTCGAACACCTACTTTCGAAGTTTTGACTCACAACAGTGCGAGCAACGCTGCTAATTAGCTCAGTTTATAGGTTTCAAAAATCTGTGCGTAGGGCATGTCTACCTCAGTTTATATAGAAGTCTTTGGTTTTCGCGCGTTTAGAATATGAGACTTCTGCGCAGGTACATCGGTGTAACTTATAAACATGGTACTACTGTACTCACGTACCTATTTTTTCCTTTTCCTCGAAGGCGTAGGTAGAGACGCATACTATACTCCCGCACTTTCCCAGTTGTATTTTCCAATAATGTTATACCTAGACGGTGAGCTTATAGCAACTGATCGGTAGCAATGACGACATCTAGCAAATTGGGGCCCCCTATGCGTTTATTACATTAATGGGATACTCTCTTAGTCTGCAAGACTAGTGGCAGTGGGCCTCAAGTTAGTAGCCCAATGATGTGCCTCTTCACGGTCCGCTTGAAGAATCCGGGTTGTAAGATAATGTGCGCAAATGTCAATTCTCTAAATTCCGTTCTTCGTAAGTCTTCCAAAGTCTTTGATTTGGACTATTTTTATTAAGTTCACTGCTCAGCTGGGTTATTCTTTTTTCAGGAAACATTTTGGTGGAAGTTCTAAATGAGGAGGAAAACTCTCCATTGGTGCTCAGAATAAAATTGTTCAACAAATCCATACCGGAATTGGTAAAGTTGTTTAAACCACCCGTTGATTTGCCCAAACAAGTGCAATGGACTGATTTATTGTCAAATATCCTCAAAGGAAAACAAATAGTATGAAAAGTATATCATGTCTATTTATTCGTAAATCTGGCATTTTTTATTCATTGATGTCCAATTCCCAAATTCCTCATATCCAATTCTTTTTGTTGGGTTGCTCAAAAAAGTCCAATCTCGCATAGTTATGTCAAGCAAGATAAAAAAGTAAAGAGCCCGTACGGGAGTTTACCACGTAGTTGGTAAGTTTACATAACTAGTACTTCTTCGAAGAGAAGATGCATACGGTACGGCGGGGACCTCGCGAGCACTCAGAAAAAATCAACCTGTGAGGAATCATATCCTTCATGTTTCAGCCAGAAAACCATCAAGATCTGTTCATAAATAACGCGACAACAATCCTCTTTTCTCCCCTATCGAAAAAAGCTCTCGACAAAAGTTGTATTGTAAATCAAAGAACACGTATGCAGATTTTGGTAAAAATCAATTAAGAGAAATGCGTCCTCCAGACCGGAATGGACATACACACATAGACATACACGGAAGCATAATCGTCCATACTGTCGAATCGGAGCCTCGCTCGCTTCGCTCGTTCGATCAATTAACTTTTATGGAGCAACGGCTCGCTTCGCTCGTTCGGTCAATTAACTTTTATGGAGCAACGTCCGTCTGACCGGCACCAGAGCGCCATCTTCCTCCCAGTGGCGGCTGGTGGGTCCTCGATCTGGTGGTGCACTTTACCTGCTTTCTTGTTTTAAATTTAGTAAGCGTTAATTTTATACCTATCAACTTTATTTTGAAAAGTTTTGTATAGGTAGTTTTAAGTACTTAGGTAGGTACTTGTCCTGGGACATCCTTCCGAGGGCTTACCCGGGGCTCACAACCATAGGCTGTTGGGCGTTGCGTGAGGTTTTTTAGTCGGTAGGAGTCCGGCATAACATCCATGAGGATTTTACCTCACGTAAAAAAAAAAGTACTTAGGTACTTACTTAGTTATTGTTTATGCTCATTTTCACACACTCCACACACTTTCCACGCAATATAGAATAGAACTAAGAACAAAATAAAACAACTAACAATCTAAAAATCAAAACAATCAATACCTACATATTTAACGCGTCACAGATACAGCGAAACAATACCGGGAGAATTCGAATTTCGTCATCAACAAAACATCGAGGACTCTCGGTAATCTTCGGATCGCCCGAGTGCGTGCGGCGCACGAAAAGAGACTCATTGCCCGGTACATTTTCTATGAACGATGTTTTGTCTCACGCGCCAGGCGTATTAGCTCGTACTAGTACAAGTTGTATGAGCAGCCCTCGTGCACTCGGGAAAGCGCACGCCGATTTTTGTTACAGGGAATCTAGGCTTTAGTAGTGTAGCAAAGAGCTTAAATGGTTTCGTCATATTGAGACATGTTATTAGTCTTGAGTTTTTGTATGTTTAATTTAAAGTGTTAGGTAAATACCTAACTGTAAATAATTTATTAATAAATTTTGTTATTTTTAAATCCTTTAAACTGGTGGTTCACTGCACGAGCGCACTTAAGGTACAGCCGCCACTGCTTCCTCCAATGCTTTGTAAATGACTTTGACTTGGGTCGTTGTGCTGTTGTACAATCGTGGTCAGATAACACTTTATAAAGAAAAGAATTGGTTCGATTTTGACTTATTTATTATCATTCGATATTTCATATTGCGTAAAAAATAAAAAGTTGTTTGGTCGCCACACCTGTGAACGTATAAATGCTACAGTACTTAAAACTATTTCCAGCTAACTGGGCCAATACAATTGTGTAATCACGCAAATAATAAACAAATGTTTGACCAACTACATGTGAAGGTATTGCTAGGGCGTTTTTATACAATATTGCATAGTGTTCATAAATTATTTTAATCATTATTATTAGGGTATTTAACTATTACTGCGCCGATATCTGGACTATGTTATGATAATAGTGACGCAATATTTTACATAGCAGAAACATTTATATGACATTAATATTATCTTAGTCAAATTGCTTTCATCTTAGTTGCCCCTATATGTAATGGAGGTTAGATTCACTTGCACAATAGTTCCGGATAATTTATTTTACAGTTGCGTTGGTTGTGGACGATTTAATTTACAGTTCCTTTGGTTCCGGATGATTTAATTTAAAAACTGAATAATAAATTCCTCAAAATTTATTGTGGCAACGGTTTTAAACGTATGTCATACTCTAGTTCGAATGACGTTTCCTCGATGGTCGTTACCTCGATGTCTCTAGCTCGATTGTACACTTCACCGATGGGTCGTTTCACCGAAAAGTCAATACCTCGAAGGATCAATTCGTCGATGGGTCTTTTCTTCGATAGTACATTTGATCGAAGGGTGGTTACCTCGAAATATACACAACAAAATTATGAGACTTTCCATTCCAAAATAAACGACGATATACCAAATCAGAATGACCGATCTAAAGCAGCCCGCATCCAGCGCTTTAAAAAAAGGGACACTGCCCACCCCGACTCGGATAGGTTAGGTTAGAAGGCTAAGGCGGGAGCGGAGCTCCCGCATTAGCCTTCGTGGTTATTTTTTTTATAACCACACATACAAGGATTTGTAACTTCAGGATTGGAGCAGACAATCCTTGTATGAGTGGTTATAAAAAAATACGAGGTAACGACCCTTCGATCAAATGTACTATCGAAGAAAAGACCCATCGACGAATTGATTCTTCGAGGTATTGACCTTTCGGTGAAACGACCCATCGGTGAAGTGTACAATCGAGCTACTAAGGCGGGAGCGGAGCTCCCGCATTAGCCTTCGTGGTTATTTTTTTTATAACCACACATACAAGGATTTGTAACTTCAGGATTGGAGCAGACAATCCTTGTATGAGTGGTTATAAAAAAATACGAGGTAACGACCCTTCGATCAAATGTACTATCGAAGAAAAGACCCATCGACGAATTGATTCTTCGAGGTATTGACCTTTCGGTGAAACGACCCATCGGTGAAGTGTACAATCGAGCTAGAGACATCGAGGTAACGACCATCGAGGAAACGTCATTCGAACTAGAGTATGACACTCGTTTTAAACAGAGAATCAATCGGTAAAAACATCAAAATTAATATGTAAAAATAAAAAAAGACACCATACGGCTCGTGAATTGAGGGTAGAATAACATTATGAAACGTGATATCGCCTCCATCGAATATAATCTAAAAAACTACTGACACTTCAAAGTGTTTAAGGCAAGACACGACTTACAAGTCACAATGTTAAATAATTTATCTAAAATATTAATTTACTGTTATTATTAGCTTTATCTCATGAGTTTAGGTTACTGAACTAGAGAAACGATAGAAATGTTAAATACAGATTATGAAATGAGTATTTAACAAAATATTAGTGCATGCCGAAAATAGCGTTACAATCATGCAGTTATTACTCGTTAAGGAGTGGTTCAGTTACTCGAAGGATAGTTACTCGGGTGCACAGTTTTCTTTGGTGGCATGTGACCAGCTAAAATTCACTATCCTCATGTAAATGAGCCTAAGTGGTTAGTCACAAAATAGTTACTAACATCTAATCATCAAAATCATTAAAAATATGAAATCACAGAGTCGAAATTTTTGCTATTTGAGTGTTGAGCAAGTGTTTATATATTATGCTTGAGAAAGATGCAAAACCTTGTACATAAACTGAGACAGCACATCAATGGAGAATCAATCGTAAAATATTTATTGATTGTACAAAATTATATTCAAATATCAACGTATTGTCGAATACAAACAGCGGATTTTACCTTTTAAATAATTAGAAGATATAAATTACACATATACACATCACAAAATTATACATATCTCATTGCTGATCTCGTGATAAATTTTATATTATTTTTAACAACTTCATACATACCTCTTTATCTACTATTTACATAAATATCTCTCCAAAATATTTTGTCCACCAATAGACTAAAGTAATCTAATTATTTGATTGCTGTAATTATAAGTCCAATAACTTCTAAATTTCACACTGAGAAATGTGCACTCTAATGATATACCTATCTTTTATCGACAGATCATAAAATGTGTCAAGGTTTGATGATGCTTCGTTTTAGAAGTATACAAAACAACATTATGTTGCATGAAGCGAGTAGCTAAGTGGTGTGGTGTATTCTCTTCACACGGTACTCCGGTGGGTAGGCCAAAACGATAGATATATCGATCCTTAACTATTTCATTATCATCACAGATTTTCGTAAAATTAGGAAAAGTGATATAGATCACAATGCTCGACATGAATATGGTCAGCGAGACAAACTTGAAGCGATGTTTGGATTCGCTCGGTACATTATCACATAAAACAAAAGCTAGCACAGCGGCGGCGCGTCACTAACAGATGTGATGATGATATTGAGGACGTATCTAGTTCTTGAGTACACACCTGTAGTCTTTATTCACATCCGAAGCTGAATTTGGTGAATGTTCTTTAGGTCTAACTGTACCACGACACGACGCTAACTTTGATTCCAAAGCCTACAATGAAGAAAAGTACACAGTAAATGAATGATGTTAATATTAGTAAATGGCAGGAAGACGTGTATGCGATTAAACCAACACCTGCTGTTAATTATAAAGCGTTGTATAAAATGCAGTACAAAATATACAGATGGAAAGCTGGAAACAACATAAATCATAACTATCGGTGATAATAATAAGCCTATGCTTGGTTTACTTCAATATACACCTAACATGTGTATAGTTACTTACAACTTAGTTTCAAGTAACAATACTGTACGTTAAATAAATTAAAATTAGTCTTTATTATTGGTCCTTTTACATAGGTTGGGTACCTTTGGGATTGGATAAGAAAATTAATAACATTGGCAAAATGCAAAAGAACGCAACCATATTAATTGGTAAACATGGTGTGTATGGATTTTAGCCGCCATGCGGCCATGTTAAAAGCGATAGCAAAGGTTTCCGGTGATAATTCTTCGCACTGCTTAGAAAATTGGAAATTCTTTGTAAATATAACACTTGCAAAGACGTAGGGGGAACTTTTTACATGTTACCTACATATTAAGGAAAATACAGAACGCACTTTGGCGCCCCTGTCAAACGATTCTGTTGTCAGATTGAGATAAGTCTGCGGAAACGAATGTGGAAAGCGGGTCATGGCTTCCTAGGATTTGGGGCACGACGTTTATTTCGATTTAAGTAGAAAATGCAGCCAAGGCCAATAATTAATATCACCATATCCATGTGAGTAACATAATATTAATTTCTTATCCGAATATTAAAACATTAAGTAGTTGAAACCTATAAATTTCAATAACAAATAAAGCTATATTATACATTCCACAGAATGACCTATTTACATAGTTATATAATGACCATAGTCAATTTTGTACTTTTGGTTTTCCTTGCTAATGGCATTTCTTAGTCAATGTTGTACATGTTTTGCTTTTTTTTGTACTTTTGGTTTTCCTTGCTAATGGCATTTCTTAGTCAATGTTGTACATGTTTTGCTTTTCCTTGCTCACTGCCTTTTCTTATGGAAAAGTTCAAAAGATTTTCTAAACCCTCCCGCGACCTTACGGCAAAGGATCTTCTCAACTTTCCATTTTCTGACTGTGGAGAAGCGCGTACAAATGGTTGCTCTGATGCCCGCTGCGTTAGAATAGGGGGTTTCTTCGCCAAATGATCATTTTCGGAATCAGAATAGTGTCTTTCTCTTTGGTTTCTGTACTCTATGTGTTCAGTTTTTACTGTTTCAATGTTTAGCCCATTGGTTACTGGATTTGCGCTGTTGACGCTCGGTGGGGTTATACTATGCTGACTAGCGGCTGGAGTTGCATCACAGGAACATTTAACCTTACCACACTCACGGCAAAGAAATCTTTCAAGCTGTAAGCAATAAATACCATGCATACTACATATCACAACCATGCAAAATCAAAGTGTCTACTAACAAGTAGCAAGACTAAATCTACTGTTTAATACCAATAGATACTATATTAACAGTATTTTGAAAATGACGCCATATTGATATCGTTTTCTTCTTTCCCATAATCCAATCATCTCAAGCTTCGAAATGATGTTTCAGTAACGTCATTATTACTGATAGTGTGGGATCCCATATATGTACAGATAATGTTTTAAGTCTGAATATAGATACTATTATAGGGTTATAGAATGTGTACCTACGTATAATTGTCCACAATCACATTGACAACAATAATAAAATATTTTAGTGTTTTTGTAAGTACCTACATAAAATAATTAAGCGACAATTAACGCTTTCACTAGGACAGACTCAGTGAGATTCATTAATAAAATATGAATACATATACATACCCAAATTGTTACGAGTTTTTCTGATTATTGACCGAGAAAACAATATGCTCAAAACAGAAAGTTAAGACTTGGCTACAAACAATACCAGCAAAGTTACAAAAATTTAAAACAATCAGGATCTTGTATTTGTTTTTGTCAAATAGGCTACATGCATATTCCAAAAACTGGTATTATTTTGTTGTTTGACATAAGTTATCTTTTAGTTTATCTGAGCACAAATGTAGAAATCATGCTGTCATTTTTCTTTCTAAAAACACTAAAATCTTACAAGCTATTAGGTCCTTTGTTGTGCAAAGTTAATAATGTCATTCGATTAAGCATTCAAATTTCTTATAATAGATACTATTAAATTTTGTAATTAGGTACGAGTTACATCGCGAACACATCACAGAAAGAGAATAGGGCGGTGATTCTCGAATATTTACAATCTTAAGTACGTAGACGGAAATTTATTAGTGAAACGTAATTTGTCTCACATTTAGAAATAGCTAAACATAAAACAACAGACGTTTATGTGGCAAGCATTGAGCTTCCAGAAAGTTGCTCAATGTCTGAAAGAACATTGAGTACCTATCGAAAGAATTCATTGGGGTGGCGATATCATACGACGGATATCCGCCGTTCCTTCCATTTTTTAACATCTCTGTGAAGGATATTGATATAGAATATATCTTGATTTTCCGCACCACTCGGTTATAACTACGGGATTTAGAATTAGTCCAAGTAATCGACTATTTATAGTGAGAATTTTATAGGTAAGGACCTAATACTTATTTCACAGCAGCCGGGCTATTTTACCACTATCTCAGCAGAACTTTTAAAGTAGACTTTCTTTAAATATGTTAATAATAATGTAATAATGTTTTATATTAAAATATATACAGGGTGAATTTTTCAAAAGGGATTGGATGGCCAAATCTGAAACTATATGGAATAGCGAAAAATGCTCAAAGGAGTCACGAGCCCGATTTTGATAAAACTTAAAACCTCATCATTAGATTTTTTAAAAACCCATTATCCTAGCCGGGAATCGAACCCATTGATTTTGAAAAAAAATACACACCCTATATTATTGCACCGTAGGATAGTGTTGCTATAAAGGATCTTATTCTGGGAAATAATGACATACGGCAAACTAAAGGAAAGTGCTCATCTTTAACAAAATACAATTTATTTTCCTTACGTTAACTGATTAATTGTTCAAAATGTAGACCATTGTTTTCAATACATAGCTGGATTCGAGACCTCAAGGATCGTACTGCATTCAATATTATTCATTTCGTTTAGAATATTCTCCAAATAATCATTCTAAGCATAATTTAAAACACGGAATAGTTACTATCTATTGTGGGATTTCGAACGAACCAAATTATGATACAAAATTTAGGTAAGTCACAAAATTTTTGACAAACCTAAATAATTTTTTAAAAATTTCAAAGGGAATAAATTTTATTTATTTATTTATTTATTTTATTTATTTATTTGGTACATGAAATATGAATTCTATTAAAATTCTACACTTTCCTCAAATTTGCCGTATATCATTACTTCGCAGAATTTGATCCTTATCAGCGACACCATCGTTTGGTGTAATAATAAAGGGTGTGTTTTTTTTTTCAAAATCAATGGGTTGAATTCCCAGCTAGGATTATTGGTTTTTCAAAAATCTAATGATGAGATTTTAAGTTTTATCAAAATCGGGCTCGTGACTCCTTTGAGCATTTTTAGCTATTCCTTATAGTTTCGGATTTGGCCATCCAAGCCCTTTTCAAAAATTCACCCTGTATATTCCACTCATTGGAAAACATATCTACAATATTTACAAAAAATAAATAATAAACGTAAGAAGTATTGAATATTTTACTTACAGTTATCACAGATTTAACTGTATACACAAATAAATTAACGCATATTATACATTAGGAAGCACTAATTGTCGTCTGAATAATGAATTTCAAATGAGAAGATAATCGCGTCGTCAACTTCACTCATTAATTTGTGAAATTTCTGCTAAGTACCAACATCAAAACTCACACTATCGACGGTTTCTAATTTTTAATGAGGTGATAAACTTTGAAACAAAACAGTTCAGGCACTACTAAATGAAGCATAACTTATTGCAGATGGTGCTATGTCGGGAGCCCTAGGGTTATCATTCCGAGGGCGTACCCGGGAGTCCCAGCCGTAGGTTGATGGAAGGGCACCGTGTGGTTTTAAGTCGGTAGGATTCCGGCATAGCATCTATGAGGATGTCTACACGTTAAAGAAAAATACGGTGTTGACCGATTTTGTTTTGCAATGTTTGACGTAAGGTAGTTTTACTATAAAATAATGTGGGTAGTTTCGACATTTACACGCGTTTACATGAAATAAAAATTGTGGCAGAGCCTGCAAATTAGTGGTTTGCACCGGAGCGGAATCTTGAGCTCCGGTGAAATTCACCGGTACTTTTGCGAGCTCCGGTTTTTCTCCGGTGAAAACCGGAGCATCGCGTTTGTGTACATAGATTTGATGCCTTGAAATATTGTCTTCTAATTTGCAATTCTTGATTTAAATAAACATGTACAATCAGAGAATTTGTATGTAGGTGATCCAGTAGAGTTTTATGAGGAACTATATTTTAAAAAGTATCTAATAGTTTAATATAAAATCTATAAATAATATAAAGCGAGATTTTGACCGACTGACTCATCAACGTAGAGAAAAACCCCAGAACCTAGAATGATGAAATATGGACAGTAGGTACCTTTTATTAACTAGGTAAGTTATAAGAAAGGATTTTGGGAAATTTCACCATTAAGGTGGTAAATAAGGTATAAACAGTTGTATGGAAATTCGTCACTAAAGTTAGCATCATGAAATTATGTATAGCTGTTTTTGGTTATAAAAAAAATAGACATACATATCTTTGATTTGTTAAATTATATCAATAAGGAGGTAAACGAGGGGTTGTAAGTTTGTATGGGAATTTCTTCATTTTTTCAATGGAAACTGCTTCACAATTTGTATAGGTACCTGCATCTAATTAAAAATAAATGAACACGTTTCAGGATTTTTTAAAGTTGTACCTCCTAAGTATGTAAATCATAAAACCATCAACATCCAGCCCAAAACCTTAGACATTATTACTGTGCCTTAGACCAGGGGTCGGCAACCTTTTTAGTCAGAAGAGCCAAAAAATTTAAAGAGCCACAAAATTTTTTTTTTGTTCACACGTACCAAGATATTAGTTAACGTAGCATTAGTACCTCTTCTGGCATACAGGCTTCTGTCGTGGGACCTAGAGGCCGCAGTTCTGACCGAAATCTACCGGCCCAATTCTTTGGTGTGACAAAATGTCAAATAACCATCTTCGAAAGAGATTAAGAGCTGGCATATTAGGGCGCGCGATGATCTCATTCATTAACTGCGCACCAGGCTAGAGCCCATGGTAAGCATTGAGCTCCGATCGGCCATCTTGTCTATTCTGAGGTTTATCGTTTATATGTATAAGCCGATGCATTAAAGAAAGGAATCTTAAATGGCGACTTGTACTTGCGTTGACGGAAAGTAAATAAAATTTAAATCTTTTTTTTTTCAAATTAAAAATAATAAAAACAAGACCGGGTCGTATTAATTTCTGAGTAGCTTCTACCAGCGGCTTCGCCCGCGTGAAAGTTAAAATTAGAAAGACACATGGCGGCATCTAATTATCGTTTTCATCGGAAACAGTAACAGATAAAGATACATTTGTGTTTGTAAATACGTATTTATTACTAGATGTTGCCTGCGACTTCGTACGCTGCATTTTATATTTAATTCTTTAGATTGACATAACTTTTTTATTTATGGACCGATTGACATGAAGCAAACACTAAATGTTACGTGGAGCAGACTACAACGCATTATAGAAAACAGCATTTCAATTGATTGAGCGGTTGCTGAGATTAGCGTGCACAAACGTACAGACAAACACACACTTACGATTTTATTATATGTATTGATATTGATTGATTGATTGATTGATGATACAATAGAAACACTCACAACAAGACAAATAAACATGTTCTTGCACACAAATATTTGTCTTGCGCGGGAATCGAAACCGCGACTCTTGATTAATAGACAGTATCTTTGCCTCCCCACCAAACAGGTCGTCTAATATAGGTATAATATTATTTGAATAATATTGAATACATAACACATGTTAGAATATTTCAGCGAGGATTAATCAATCGAATACTTTTACCGATACCTACATACCTACACAGTGTAACAATAATGAACCGGAGAGTAATCAATTGAACTCCGGTACATGTAATCGAGTACTTTTACCGGTACTTCACCGGAGCTTCTCCGGTACTCACTGCTCCGGTGCAAACCTCTACTGCAAATGGCATCGACATTTTTCACTCGCGTCGGATCTTCAATAAGTTTGATAATAAAAAATAAAACAATTAATACTAGGTACTTTTGCAAGTGTTCTATGCTGTGTTTGCCAGTGCTGGTACACAATGCGAGTCAATATAACTAATAAACGGTTATTTTCTCATTTGAAACAGAGGCTTACATATACTTACATAAAAATAAATACTAGATAGCTTGATAAAATACATAATAATGTACGACAGATTCATATAAATATATAACCCATAAGCTTGCCCCTAGTCACCTGGTGCACGTTAATATAGCTAATACTACAATAAACACCGATACAGCCTTGACTACAGTAGGAACATTAATTTCACTCACCCCAACTTTGCGTAGAAGATCGCCGACTATATTTATGGCCGTTACTCGTGACGAAGGTGTCATTGCATTACCGTTAATTTCACCTGTATAAATTCATTACATATTATGTATGTGTCACAAATACTGCCTTACTTTACTCATGCGCATGAAACTCGAGAATGTAATGAGTGGTCCCCGGTTCCATTCTCAGTAGAGGATTATTACTTGCTTGTTGATTTATTATGGGGAGATTTAGTGGTATGCCTTGTTCGTCATACTGTATACAAGTATAGATCCGGGAGAATATGAGTCTATTCTCCCGGATATGAGTATGAATATGAGTGTATTACACAAACAATTGTATCCTTAAACTAAGTATTAAAACTTACGCCTTTGTGGTGACATCAGAGAAGTTTGTGTTTCTATCTCTACTTGAGTTCGAGATGGATTTGCGCTGAGTCCATTAACTAATGAATTCTCATTTGCACTGTCATCTGGTTTCTTCTCTTTTGGAACTCGTTCCATTACTTTCAGTTCTTGTTTCAGATCTGAAATGATTACAGTGAAATTCTATTATTGAAAGTTAAAAATTGTACTAAGAATTTTAGTTGGCAATGTTATTTTAGTATGGCTTGGTTGGAAATTGTAGAAGTAATGATTACCAGACAGATGTTATGACGCACTTCACGACAGCATTGCTGTTTTCTGTATAGCTAATTTACATCCCGCCTAATGCGACTTTTGTCTTCTGGAGACAGATTAGAATGATCTCAACAAGTATGATTATTTAACCACAAGAGGGCCTTTTTAGGTAAGTAATATGTTAATGTGGACATGGTGGACCTTTACCAAGTGCTTTCTGAAAATTTCAGACGATGTATTTTTGTTCTGAACAACAAATACGAAAGACGGAATTAAAATTTAATGGTGCCCTCATACAACAAATATGACTTGACATTTTAGTAGGGAACTGTATGTACAAAAGTCAGACTCGCATTTGGCCAGTTTTTATAATATTATGGATGCCGCATATAATTTGAAACGAGTGAAACGTGATTGTTACCTCTTGCTTCATCTGTTGCTCTTTGCAACCTGACCCGTAATGTTTCAACTTCATCTACTTCACTTTCTAATACAGCATTTCTTTCATATGCCTGATTTAGCAGCGACTCTATGCATGACACAGATTCTGATATAACTCTGTAAAAGAATACAAATGACATTATTCAATTTTCTTATGACTGCTGATGAGTAAACAATACAACAGATATTAGTCATTTGTTTTATGTTTAGTAAACATATTACATAATAACATTGTTAAGCCAGGTTGCATTCAAAGATTACAATCTTGAAACTTGTTAGGATACTCATAAATATTATAGAAAGAAAATTTATAATGTACAATTCTTACCTTTGACCTCTTTCTAAATCATCATTCTTCTGTTCCAATTCTCTGACATAATCCCCTTGCCTCTCTTTGTCAATTTTTAAAGCTTTTACTTCACTTTCTAACGCATTTGTTTCATGTTGACTCCGTTCCAATTTGTTCTAAAAGTTTACGTTATGTTTAAAAATTTTAACATACCAAACCTCATTGACTAAATAATATGCTGTACAAAAAACAATAAAATGTTTAAAACATTTTGTTCTGCCCCAGTAATAAAAGCCAGGCTTTAGATAGAGCGGTGACATACATGCAATACTATTGTACTACGGCAGCCAGACAGTTATTAAGCTCTTGTTACTAGGTAGTTCATGTTTCTACTTTTACTTAGCTGAGGCCACACTCTTCAAGAGCAGGACCCAGGCTACAGGTATCAGATGGCATGTAACTTATGCTTAGATGAGTTTTTTATAATCCATCATCAATGAACAACCATTTATTGTAGCATTTCAAAGTCCAAGGCTAAGTACAGAATTATGAGTTAGGATTTTAACAATTAGTGCCTTGAATTGAACATTTTTGAATTGGTTAAATGAACGCAGATCAGAATCATTATAGTACAGATACACACAATATCAGTAAATACTCAGATGTGTTAATAAATAACATACCCTTAGCATTTCAATTTCATTTTTAAGACGTTGATTTTGATGTTCCAAATCTCTATTTTGTTTTTCAACTTGCACTAATGAAGCTTCCAGTTCTTTTTCCAACTGTGCTGAATTTTCAGTGTATTCATCTAATTCTTGTTGAATATCAATAACTCTGCAAATTCGAACATCAATTAGTGAATCATGAGCAGATAATAAAGTATTCGTTTAAATATATATTTAAGTTTTTAGGTGGTACTTACTTTTGTTCATAATACTTAGCTTGTTTCTTCCAATACTCCACAGCATCCGAATCTGAAGGTCTTGGAGATTCCATGTTTTTACAATTTTTATAACTATCAACGGGTTTCCAAGGATGTTAGGATCATAACAATGTAACGTTAATGGTTTTACTATTAACAACGTAGTATTTTAATGGTTAATCGTGTCGAAGTCGATCGGATCGATATTTTTCACGTTTTTGTAATAAATCAGCCGTTAAAACACAAAAAGTGATACAACTTCGTCGTCAAAAATCCAAAACAAGCGTATTTTCTATTTTCAATGAAATTAAAATGGCTGCGCGCTTAGTCAATGACAAGACAAGTGACAAGAACCTATCACAAAAAAATAAAAACGTCACCGTCCTCCAAGTTTGGACATATGATTATTGAGAACAGAACCCTAATGCTTCCTCCACATTACTCGCGAAGTTGAACGAAGTTCGTCGACGAAGTTGCCCGAGTCAAAGAAAATTTTTGACGAAGTAGGCCGAGGTGCCCCTCTACACTCTCGTACTCGTCCAACTTCGTATAACTTCGCGAGTAATGTGGAGGAAGCAATAGACGAATAACAGGAAAATTAATCGTCCAGAAGTTTACTGCCGCGCGTGCGGCGTGGCGGCACGAAAGCATACCAATTTTTTACCGACTTCAAAAAAGGAGGAGGTTCTCAATTCATCTGTGTGTTTTTTTTAATTGTATGTTCACAGATATTTTCGTAATATTATAGACGGACTTCAATTAATTTATACTGGCTTTGGTTCCTTAGACCATATGCCAAAAAATTCCATATATTATGAACGGTCTTCTCTCGTCTATATATATAAAAATCAATGCCACTTTTCGTTGTAATTTTATAACTCAAGAACGGGCTCACCTATCCAAACCAAATTTTTAGGCTTTGTTCGGACTATTTAGTAGATGGTTTATGTGAAGTTTGCAAAAAATCGGTCGAGCGGTTCTTCATTTATCACGCAAACAAAGTTGCGCGGGTCAGCTAGTTTTCCATAAATTCATTTGCACTAATATTGTTTGCCATAATCATCCCCGATCATAATATTTACTTGCACTATTATCTTATATACTAATAACGTTTGCTTTAACAACACAACAGTCATAACTATTATTTGCCATAAAATGACTTTCTATAACAACATATCTATATATATAAAAACAAGAACTGACTGACTGACGATCAACGCACAGCCTAAACCGCTGGGTCTAGAACCATGAAATTTCGCACGAATGCTCCTTATGTCACGTAGGCGAGCAAAAAGAAGGGATTTTTGGAAATTCAACTCCTAAGGGGGTAAACAAGGGTTGCAAAGTTTGTATGGGACAACGTGATTCCTTGCTCCGATATTCTTCAAATTTGGCATACAACATCTTTAACTGAATTGATAGGGGACGTGTTTTGTATTTTATTGAAATTTGTCTTTTATCATGGTTAAAATGGGGCAGAAAAATATTTTGGGGGGAATTTCCCAAAAGTTCATATTAGTACTTCTTAGTCGGTACTTTTTAATTTTTTTTTGACACATATTTGACAGCTCAATACGATTTTTAAAAAAATAGTCTCAATTTATGATAAATATAAAAAAATCGAATAATTATAGTAAAACTGCTGAATTTAATGATTTTTGCCCTTCAATATGCGGAATTCCCTTCATATTTTGTATGTCAAAAATACATTTGTGAGAAGGAAAACCTGTATATGACTGGCTAGGAATTATGAAAGAACAAGTTTTCGGACTTTAAATAATCTAAGGTTTTAGGTAAGGTGTACACGGTTCATCCGAATAACACGAGAGTATTTATAAGCATCTTCGCTTACTTTCTTATTTTATACGGTGATAATACAAGCGACCAGAGGCGTTAAAGATGAACATTTAGCAGATGAAAGTACTGGTTGCCTCAGCCTCAAAAGTCTGAAGACCTACATAATTCAGAAATACTAAAAAGAAAGAAGTTAAGATATCAACTCCTAATCAAATGCAGAGAATGCTCTTTATACCAATTAACACAGACATTAGGTATTATTCTTTGCAAAAATATAGATTTACTCTCAATACGTAACGTATGTTTTAATTTATTTAGTCAGAATTATATTACATTATGAAAATTCACTTGTACTATTCCACTTTTATTTTAATTTAAAAATACCTGACCGGTTTTGCTTTTATAGCATTATCAAAGGTTCTTACACTAATTTTGACATAACGTAAAGACGTTTTACAAACATTTCTGCATGTGGGTAAACAAAAATAAACATAAAAATTAAGCAGGGTTGTGAAGAATTTTCCCCCAAAATGGGGAAACCTTTGAACATTCAAATTGAAATCTAAATTAGCATTCAAAATAAATTACAATATAATTAAATGTCCAATAAAATTTAAATTACAATAAAATGTCAAATAAAATAAATTAAATTTCTAAATAATGTAATGTCCACGTAAATTCAATTTTCATGAAATGTCAATTGTATATTAAGTCACATAAATAAAATAAAATTACAAAAATGTCAAATAAATGTTATAAAATAAAAATTATAAAAATTAAATTAACAATTCGAAATAGCTATTAATACATAATTTTCAAGCGATCCTGTGGATGACACTACTGAAAATATTTTAATAATGGTGAATTATTTATGTCTAACTGTTGATTTAACAAAATGTCTCGGTTACCCTTTAATAATTTAATAATTTCTAAGACCTCAAGAGCATTCAGTTTTCGACCTTTATCGCAAATGTGTAAGGCCTTAAAGTCTAATTTTGGGTCAAAGGAATGGTTTTCCGTCAGCAGGTGTTCTGCAAAATTAGACTCGGTCTTTTTTAGTCGCCAGCCACGTGTATGTATTATAACAAGTTCCATCAAGTGCCAACAATCGAAAGTATAACGGATATCAGAATTATATCTATACATTTAAAACAGTACAGTAAAGTGCCAGCGGGCTGGCCACATAAGACGACAGACGATGGCAGATGGATCAAACGAGTTCTAAAGCGGGCATCGCGGCTTGGTCCACCCGTCAGATGGATCGAGGACCTAGAAGAGGTCGCAGGCTGGATGCGAAAGGCGCAGGACGTAAATTAGGAGGTCTACGTCCAGGAGCGTACATGCTGATTTTATTTATGTAAAAACAAAAACTGACTTAAATTCTGATCGAGATCTAGAACCTTGAAATAAGATTAATGGTATAGGTGCCTACAAAGAAACGATTTTTAGGGTTCGTACCCTTAAACGGGGTCCCGTTTATTCACGAGACTTCGGTGTCAGTTTGTCTGTCTATCTGTCCGTCATGAAGCTGTATCTCAGGAATCGTGATAGCTAGAGAGCTGAAATTTTCAGATGATATATTCTGTAGCCACTATGACAACAAATACTAACGTCAGAAAAGGGTGGGGGAGGGGGATTAAGGGAGATTATTTTTTTGGTACGGAACCTTCTGGCGCGAGTCCGCTTCGCACTTGTCCGATTTTTATACTAAGATGGCAGAGAAGCTTACGGTCCACCTGATAGTTGGTTACTGTAGCAGACTAATTCGCATATTGAACGTTTGCAACACCAGTGGCGCTGCTGCATTTCAACCCATATTTCCCTTGGCACTACCGCTTGGCACCCAGTAGAGTCACGGGAAAGTAAAATATCCCGTAACCCTACTGATAGTGCGTCGAATTAGGTTCGTTTAAAATAACCATTATGATGAAAAACCAATTAGTGCCAAAATAATACAACGGGAGTATGTACACGCTACAGAAAACCACGCGAAAAGAATAGAAGTGACGGGGAACCTTTCTATTTCTTTCTCTCTTACGCAAACGAAGTTGCGCGGGTCAGCTAGTATATCATAATAATTAGTTTCCATAAGTAACACATCTCATAATCGACTCTTGACATAATCAAAATTTGATATAATTATGAAAATAATACGTAATATGTTGTTAAGTCGAAATTAATTATCGTTAACACCTCAAAATCTTCGTGGTTTTTTTTAAACCACCCAGAAGTAGGAGCTCCGCGAAGCGGGGTTCCGTCGAGCTTAGTTAGTAGACGCCATATGAGGTTTAGTTTTATGTTTAATTGTGAATAAATTGTGTCGTATAAATTATCTTTATTTATATTATGGTGAATAAAAGTTATGGAAAATGGCATTATTGAAAACGAAAATTATGGCAAATACATTTATGGATTTAAATTATTATGACACTTGATCGATTATGACCAATGGAATTAGTGAAAGTCATTTTATGTCATTTCACGATTATGGCAACTGAAGCGTTATGTCTAATGAAATTATGGCAAATACCAGTATGGCATATGAAATTGTGGCATTTTAAATTATGGCAAACATTAGTAAACCATTATCAACAGCGTATTGAAGTATGTCCAAGGTTGGACCAACCAAGAAACTTATACTTCTAAATAAGTTTCTTGGGTTGGACTAAGTTCAACCTGTGGTTCTACTCTCGTAAAGTAAAGTGGTACTTTACTAGAGCTTGCTGTGGAATTCGTCGATAAACCTAATGCTTCCTCCACATTCCTCGCGAAGTTGAACGAAGTTCGTCAGCGAAGTTGCCCGAGTCAAAGAAAAATTTTGACGAAGTAGGCCGAGGAGCCCCTCTACACTATCGTACTCGTCCAACTTCGTTCAACGTCGCGAATAATGTGGAGGAAGCATTAGAATCCACCATAAATTATATATTAACACTCAAAAATACTTACCTACTACATCATATATGGTTCCGAAAAACTTTTTAGCTGAGGAAAACGCTAGTCTCCAATATAAAATATTTAAAAAAATGTAATTTTGGTGTATGACATATGACACTGACTGATGACACTGACAGTCATAGTGTAAGTATGACAGATTCAAGAGAAGCAAAATAAAACAGGAAAATTTGCCATTTAATGTTGTCTTTTTTATTGTTACATGTACTTCAACACGAATCTTGGATTTTGGCTACTTAGTTGCCTACTTTTTCTGTTTTTCCTTGTACACTCACAAAACTTTGATCCTAATAGGTGTGGACCGCATAAACACTTTCCAAATCCACACTGAGTCATTGGCGGGAAAAAGTATCGCCATAAAGGAAAAAAAAAAAAAAAAAAAAAAAATTTGCCATTGAATTTTCACAAAATAAACACATGTAGTGACAAATTATTATGAATTTTCCATGCATACCACCTTATGCCAGGAGTGCTAAAGCTTATTATCCCTGCATGTCGTTTTTGCAATGTTTTAATGTCTTCCTTTACTTATCACATTTGTTTTTGAATGACGTGTAATGTTTCCAACGGCGGACTCTGAAGATATTTCGCAGGTCACGTCATTCACAACAAAGTCTAGTGCTACTAGCGATGCCCAAAACCCGCCTGAAATTATTCAAATTGCAACTAAGCGCCGGAATAGAGAGATAACCCTAAATATGTTAATCAAAGAGATGGTCTTTTGTATTGCTTTAGCACTAACCACATATGGAGCCCTTCACAACACGTAAGTTCTAATTATGTGGTTATAAACGTAAGATTAACAGCTACCCAGCCGGGAAAAAAGGCAGATCTTAAAGAGCTGTAAGTGAATCCGAGGATAGTAGTACCTAGGTAGTCAGTCCAACTAACATTAGTGCCCAAGGTTCCAATTATGAACTATTTAAGTGACTACAGGCTTCTCTAGAGACCCCACGTGAAGATATGAAATTAGAAGCTCTTAAGTAGTAAGTTTTCTCTTCTGGTGTATTGTTTATCATCAAGAACTGATTTCAAAAGCCTACCCTGTTAGTTTTATTGCTTGGTTCTTATATAATGACATCCATTGTACTACCGTCTTTAAATTCCACCCTGTATAGCTTTCAATAAACCGTTCTTGAAAAAATAAATTGGGTACATATTCCTTCACAAGAAGATTCTGACAATATTTGCTTTTAGTTGCTATTTTCTGGTTATTGCACCCAGCACTCTGCAATAAATTCTTGTAATGAACCGAAAATATTTTATTTTATAGTAATTTACCTATAGAAAAATAATTTTGTTTCAGGCCTACAAAGATATCTAAGCATCCACAAGCAATACGTTTTTTTAAACCAGATTCACTAGTCCGTGATTGGTACCGAGGCCAATTAAGTAGTGCTCTTGCAGGTATTAACAGAGTAGATATCTCATTTGTTATGTACTATGCGCCGTGGGATGCTGAGTCTCAATATGTAAGGGGAGAGTTTGAGAAAGCTGCTGTAGTATTAAAAGACCGTGTGAGTATGCCGTAATTTTGAATTGTTTCTTTTTATCATATATCACATAGATAAATTATCTAGTGATTATATTAAGTATTAACAGATTACAATAAGCACATTATGCATCTTTTATTATCATGGCTTATTTAAATACCATTCATCAAAATTGGGTTTAATTTGTTTGTCAAAGACATTATCTACGACTGTGAATTATTAACGTTTTAACTATAAATGTATAAGTGTTAATATGGTCCCAAATATTTTCTCCAGTTGGGGTAGGCAGATACCATCTTTCCACTTGCTAAAATTCTTATTTATCACTGAAACATTATGACTAGTATCCTGTTACGAATTATGTAAAACGGGTATTATTGCAATCATACCTTATAATTTGAGGCTTGACGTTTAGGCTGGGTCCCACCAGCCGTGGTCACAAGCAGACTGAAGAGGCTGTGTCACTCCGATTGTGAGGTAGAAGCGTCAAGCTTCAATTATAAGGTATGATCGCGTTAATACCCATTTTATATCATTTGTAATATCATGCAATGCAATAGTTTAAAAGTTGAGTATCCTAGCTTATTGACTAACTAGATGCAAAATTTTATTTATAGCTTACCTACATGGTACTGAAAAACTTGACAGGAATTTAAAGTCTAACCCCCATATTTGTAATCGTTTATTAAACCTATTTTAGTTAAAACACATTTTAAGTCTATTGCTGTCTCTAACCATACTCTGTCATTGGTTAGAGACAGCAATAGACTTAAAGTGTGTTTTAACTAAAATAGGTTTAATAAACGATTATGAATATGAGGGTTATAGTAAAGTCAGTCATTATGACAAATTACTATTTATTAGGGTTAGTTTTGTTTGGTTTCACCTATGCTATGGTAGTTATGATGTATACATATAGGTATGGTTAACTATTGACAAATATTTGTTGAGCATGCTATTGATTTTCAGGTTACGTTTTCTGCAATCAATTGTTGGAATCCAGGCAGTGAATGCAGGCTTCAAAACCATAAAATACCTTCATGGCCTATACTCATGGTTTATACTTCTATATCCAGAGGTGTCCTTTATAAAGGTATGGCAGTTTTCTACTTCTTGTTTCTATTCAAAAGCAGTATTTAAATTCCTGTGCATATGAGTATTCAAATAAGCGCAAAATAAATAATATGCACACCACAGATTAAGATATAATTTCCTGTAAAGCTATTTTATTGCAATGATACACATTTTATAAAAGCTCATAGTAGGGTTTGAACATTGAAAAATTCTTATGATCTATGTAAATTGAAACTTGAATTACCTATATACTTAGAGTTGTTCCATCCATCAAAATGGAACACATCCAAATAGCTATTATAAATATATTGTAGAGAGACCAGAACCGATTTCATTGTATTTGAATAGGTACCCCAAGGTAGCATATTGGGACCATTGTTATACCTTGTTTGAAGTAGTTGGCCATTGCTACAGTCTAGCTATTCATGATATTGTTTTTTACTCAACAGGTCCCAAAGATGCACTTAGTATGGTGAATTTCTTGGAGCTAATAATGAAGCCTATGACCAGAGTTTCATCATCAGATGATCTAGTGCATTTACTTTCATATTGTGATGTAGGTACCTCCATACACATACATAATTATATTCTTAAACCTCGCCACGCCACTAGCTTGCCACTTAGCTAAATTTTTTAATATTATGTAACCAGCCACAAATCTCTCCAGAATGTTTTCTGCAAAACCCCATAGTCCATACTCTTTCCCTACTCTTCCCTACTAATATTATAAATGCGAAAGTTACTCTGTTCGTCTGTTACACTTCCACGCCTAAAACTGTCGAAGCGATCGAGATGAAATTTGATATAGAGATAGTTCGAGACCGTGGGAAGGACATAGCCTACATTTTAACCGATTGCGCAAAAGGAGGATAATGATTTTTTAATACAGTTGCTCAAAAAGTGGCATATTTCAGGGACTTAAAGCGTTCGGGATGTAGGCTATTACACACTCGTGCTTTTTCTTTACCATTCCCGCACTCGTGCGTTTTCTTTAACAAATTGTGAAAATAATGTCTGTGATTCATGCAAATATTTCTATAAAAGATACTAACTTGTTTCAATAACAGATTAAAAGTAATTTTAATTAAAATTCAAGCATAAATTAATATAAGTATCGGCCAAATTAAATTTATAAATATAAAAAAAGTTGGCTGTATGAAGTGCACTACCATAGTCTCTGCTTAGGAAGGTATATATTCTTTTACGGTTGGCGCCATTTTGGATATTCAGGTTTATTGTGTTTTTATTATTTTATAAAATTGCTTAATTTTTTCGCAACTGTATTAAAAATAGTTGTTCAATACAACGTGTGGGACTGTTATTTAAACTCGTTTCGACTGTCTACCCTCGCCTTCGGCTCGGGTCAACACCTGTCGTAACTCGTTGTAATAACAGAAATCCCACACTTGTATCGAAAACTACTATTACGCGATAACGACTTCTAGACGGACGAAGCCGCGGGGAACAGCTAGTAGAGTATATAGATACTATCTGCCTGAGGCGATGCCGGTGTTCCTCTTGCCCTACCTTTAAAAATTTAATCCTCCCCTATTTCACAAACACAAGCCTAAAATCCGCATCGAAAAATAAACTAGGCACTCAATCTAAATATATATAACTCAAAGGTGACTGACTGACTGACATAGTGATCTATCAACGCACAGCCCAAACCACTGGACGGATCGGGCTGAAATTTGGCATGCAGGTAGATGTTATGACGTAGGCATCCGCTAAGAAAGGATTTCGATAAATTCTACCCCCAAGGTGATAAAATACGGGAAGCGGGAACGGGAACATATTTTACGCGGGCGAAGCTGCGGGCATCAGCTAGTTGCTTATAAAGACCACAGCCTGGTTTATTATTGTACCTATGCAAACTTGAATATATCGCAGTCTTAACGTATATAATTCTGTAAATTAAACTGGTTGAATCGTTAATCATAATATGCGTATGATTGAAGCAAGATTAACGACTTTTTACAAATTACCGACAGCACAAATTCTTTTTTCGATCGTGTCTGAACCGATTTTTTACGTAGATGCTTGAGAATAATAATTTTATAGATTTATATTTTTAGGGAATAATAATGTTATAACAATAAACTATTTGCTAATCAGGCTGTAGCAGTTGGATACACTCCATTGACAGAAACTTCTAAGTATTACAATGTGTGGTATAGTGTGGCCTTGAAAATTCGCGAAGCAGACACATTGGGAGAAATATGTTTCGCTACAGTGACTTCGGAGGAGCTAGCCCTCGACCTTGGAGCGGAAAGTGTGCCAAACGCTCGCCTCATGTTGTGGAATGATACTAAGGTTAGTACCAACGGTGATAAGGAATGGATAAATATGTATGAATACGTTAAAAGAGTTTCCATATTCACAAACAGCCCACTGACGATAGTGTGGCGATTAGACGCGAAGTACATACGCAAAATTATGCATATAATATGCTGAGGGGGGGGGGGGGGAGTCAGGGAGTTATTTTCCTGTAGTTTTGTTATAACTATTTTGTAATCCGTCCAAAATTCAATTATTATTTGAATTTCCTTCAATCATGCGAGTCGCGAGTAAAAAAGAGATGCACAATAAATACTCAGACCTAGGCAAGGTTACCAATTGTCCATTCATTTGTGATCACTTTTACTTGGAATATCATTGGATTGTACCACCAAGTTTATCTAAGAATTAGTAAATTTGTACTGAAGAAATAATAAAATTCTATTAATACAAATATTACAGGAGTACATATCCCGTGACGGTGACATTCAAGCTTGGAACGAATCTTCACTAATGGATTGGTTGCTGGAGAACTTTTCACAACCAGTGCAAAGGATCATACCTATGTGGAGGAAGGCATTCAGCTTTGAGAAATATGTGGACGGCAATCCGATACTTATGCTTTTTACGCCTATGAACCCGTTGTATGAGCAGCTACCGGCGTATTCTCTGGTAATAATGCAATTTAATATTATTTATCATTTTGTGAATCTGTTACTTTTATATGAATCTGTTCTTAGATGAGGGCCTCTAGAGAAACCGCGACCATTTTATCGTGGAGCCGCCTTCTATGTGCTTACTTTAAAGGTCTAATCTAAAGGATACTGTCGCTAAATATGTATCATACTAGAGGGCCAGGCCACGCGTTGCTGTGGCTAAGATTTTTGTAACCCGCTACTTCCGGTCGTAGATTAGGCTTTCCAAAAAAAAAACTATCCCATCTCTTAAGTTGGATCAAACTGCACACGGTGTGCAAATTTCATCAAAATCGGTTCAATAGTTTAGGAGTCCATCGCGGACAAACATCGTGACAGGAGATTTATATATATTAAGATAATGCGTATATATATGTATATGTATTTAGATAAAACGTCCCTTATCAACAATATATATTATCGTAGATTCAAAATTCAATAAAGTATGTTCCTTTTTTCAGCTTAAAGAGGTGGCAATGGAGTATTACAACTGCAAAAACAATGATACTAGTCAGTGGACATCAGAATTAATGAAACTCCAACACGTTCAAAGACTACTTTACCAAGAAAAAAATATCACAAAGTTTTGTCAACAATTTAAATTTAAGAAACCAATAAAAAAACAAAAGATTTATAAGAAAGAAATTGTGTCGCAAAATAATAAATATCCTTGGTATAATTTTACGCAAAAGAATCAGAAAACTGGTGGGGTGTTTAATTTTTTTTTGAAAAGAGGTTTTACTTTATCTAAGGATATGGATAGTGTAGAAGACAATTCTCAGATATCGTCTATGCTGGACTGGTTACAAGAGTGTGGATCAAAGGCATTGCCAGCGGAAAGAAGTTTTTATGAACACTACGGTCAGTGTCAGACATTTGAGGAGAGCATAAATTATGAACCAGAACTATCTGCCGAACAGGAAGAGTAAGTTATTTTTTTGCACCTTAGCATCTCCTTGATTGTATTCAAAGTCAAAATGTTGTCCACCTATTTTATTGTTAACGAATAGTAGCAGTAGTTTTATAACGTGACTTGCCAATATCGAGAGAAAACCACATGAGCGACTTTAACCTGAAAACAGCTACAATACAAATCTCGTTTATGCTAAAACTAAGCAATTTTTAATCCAAATAAGATTTTTGTATGTAAACTAAGTAAGTACCGCTTAGTTGCACTGTCGACACTGCAGCCTACGCCACCAGTGTTGAGTTTAACCAAAGGTAATATTATAATAGTATTACATACAGATCGGCAACTCCCTGCCTCCCACTGAGTAAGCTTCCCCATCCCCCCACCAAAGTTGATGTGTCTATTGCCGTGTCAGTACTTGAGAGAGTGTCACTGCGTTGCATTATGTATTACTACCTACGTACTTTGTGCTATTGCTTTGGTTTAATTTGTGGTTAGCCGAGGGTAGATTTGAAAAAAAGTACCTACATACATGAGATTGCGTTCTGTTCCTTATTACTTTTTTCCATAGCTAGTGTACTCACACACACATTCAAGCTTGATTCAAGCATTCACATTACGTGTATATTAGTGTGGGTGAAAACGAAGATTTTTGTGTGGAGTTTCCGCCTTGTGGTTTAACATCAACATTACTAAGTACCAAATTCGGAGAGTAATAAGAAAAAATATCTCATAAATTTATTACGTTTATATCTTTTGCTAGAATAGAGACAACGATGCTGCCACTTGAAGACGATCCATTATCAGCCGAGAACCTTATACAAGAGAATGTCAAACACTTCTGCAGAATAATGAGATTCGCCAACGAGATGGGTGCACCCGTGTTTCCGGGAAGAGATATTGATGAGAGACATAATATAACACGTATTCAAAGCCTTTCGTGTGCTCACAACTTTAGTCTGCACATGATTGCTTTAGATAGCGTGAAGAACCATCACTTCGCTGAATCGTTGGGTATAGATATAAGTACGAAGAAAGATAAGACTGCTGTCATTATTTTGGATAGCAAGGTAATTATAATGCTACATTTTAAGGGAAGACACAAGTATGCTTTACACTGACTGCCTCTGTGGCGTAGTCTGTAGTGTAAATGCCTGCCGCGCTGGAGGTGATGCGTTCGATTCCTAGGTCGGTCCAAATGTTTGTGTGATCCACAAATGTTTGTTTTGGAGTTTGGGTGTTTTTTATGTAAAATATGTATGTATTTACAGATATATAAGTATGTTTATCATAGCACTAGCTTATATTAGCTTAATTTGGGCTAGATGATGTTGTGTGAGATTGTCCACAAATATTTAAATAAAACTCATTTCGCCATTATGTTGTTCCGCGTAGTAGGTGGTGAGCTTTTTCCGTGTTAGAAAGGACAGGCGCAGGTTGTAGTTATATTATTATGCTGTTGAAATTTTCAAGCCGCCCGACTTTCAACTTGGCTTAACAACCGTGACGTTACTGGCAACCGGGATCAATTTAGTATAAATGAATTCTTAGAAATAGAAGCTTGTTGATGATGATATTATTATTGATTGTTTTGAATTGATGATGATATTTTTAGTAGCATGGTAAAATTGTTAATCCTATTCTATTATTATTTAACTAGCTTATGCCCGCAGCTTCGCCAGCGTAAAATTTGTTCCCTTTCCCGTTTCCCGTGGGAACTTATTCCCGGGATAAAAGTAGCCTATGTGTTATTCCAGACCATAGTCTATACCTGTACCAAATTTCAGCCAGATCCGTTCAGCCGTTAGAGCGTGAAAGAGTAACAAACATCCACACTCACAAACTTTCGCCTTTATAATATTAGTAAGATAGTAACTTCACTACTGTATTGGGGATCCTTCCTGTAAGATGTGACTTCATATTTGAACAATAGAATTCAGAGGGTTGATGTTAATGGTACACGCTCAGAGGGCTCTGTAGTTACTATGGGCGTCCCACAGGGTTCAATACTCGGACCATTTTTATTCCTTATATATTTTAATGACCTACCCTTTTACGTGGGGGACAACAACAGGATTGTTTTGTTTGCAGATGATACTTCTTTGATTTTCAAAGTTAAAAGACAAATAGATAACTATGACGATGTCAACAACGCAATCTTGAAAGTGGTTCATTGGTTTAACACTAACAATCTTAAACTGAATGATAATAAAACTAAATGCATAAAATTTACCTTGCCTAATGTAACACAGTCAGAAACCAATGTTCAACTTAATGGTCGGGTGTTGGAACTTGTGGAATCAACGACGTTCCTAGGGTTAACGGTCGATACTGGTTTACAATGGGGTCCACATATTGTTAAACTAGCAAATAGATTAAGTTCAGCAGCATTTGCTGTACAAAGGATAAGGCACTTGACGGATGTAGATACGGCTAGAATAGTCTATTTCAGTTACTTTCATAGCATAATGTCTTACGGTATTCTACTGTGGGGCATTGCTGCAGATATAGATAAAAATTTTATTTTACAAAAGCGGGCCATAAGAGCTATATATAGATTAGGTCCAAGGGTCTCTCTGCGCGAAAAATTCAAAGAGGTTAAAATTCTTACAGTAGCATCACAATACATTTTTGAGAATATTATGTACGTACAAAGAAATTTACATAGTTTCGCTAAGTTAAGTGATAGACACAATGTCAACACCAGAAATAAAAGTAACCTTGCTGTTTATCATAGCAGATTGCACAAAATCAGCAATTCTTTCATGGGTAACTGTATACACTTTTACAACAGGCTACCAGACGAAATTAAAAGTATGTCCCTTAATAAATTTAAAAAGGTTGTAAAAAGTAAATTGTACTGCAGGGGCTACTATACAATTGGTGATTATTTGTTGGATGGAGAAGCCTGGAAATGACCTGCTCTACTGGATTCTCAAAAAATTGTTAAAATGCATAGTTTTTAGATTCATTTTGTAAATAGAGCTCTAAAAAGAATAACCCGCTGAGTTTCTTGCCAGTTCTTCTCAGGTGGGTCGCGTTGTGAACTGGTGGTAGATTTTGATTTATATTCTGGACGTTTTACAAGAGCTCGTTTTAGAAGAGATCTGTAAATGCCTATGTGAAATAAATTTCTTTTCTTTCTTTCTTTCTTTCAAGAGGGTAGTAAATAAAGAAATCTTTTTCCTACAGCTTGAAAGCCAATACGTATTATCGGAAGAATACAATGCCAAATCTATAAGAGAATTTATATACAACTATACAAGTAAGAAACTGAAGCGGTCGTTACGCACACACGTGAACGATGCCGCACACACGCACTATTTCGGTTCAAAAGGTGCCTCGGAACAAATGGGGATTAATACGGACTCTGTACATATTGCAGATCTTACTACTAGAAGTTTTAGAAGGATGATCAAAACACCCGGCATGGTGAGTTTTTGTCAATAATGTATGATAAAATGTATGTTTGGATGCAATTTTGTTTGTGGATGAAGTGGTTATGACGTTCCAGGCTATAGTTCTGACTATGCATTTCTACCGCCTTGTTATCATTGTTTTAAAGAGGCGGCAGAAAAGAAATGGGTCAGGAATAGTACTTTATTGATTACAATCTTCTCCCCGCGACTTCGTCCGCGTAGAATTCGTTATCGCGTAAAATCATTACCCTCTTTTTGCGCAGTCAGTTAAAACGTAGCCTATGTCCTTCCCTTGGACTCAAACTATCTCTATACTAAATTTCATCAAAATCGGCTCCGCGGTTTTGGCGTGAAACGTAATAGACGGACTAAGTTACTTTCGCAATTATAATATTAGTAGGGATTGCGTATGGGTGTAATGAAACCCTATCGAGTTCTTCGGGGCAATAAAAAATAGTTTTTTGTCCCATTTATAACAGCCTATTATATATATTGAAATAAGCGGGTGCAGGCGACTAACGCCTGTAGAAATTTTTCCAGCTGCTCATAATACCTTCGATTTGACTCAATGATTATATGGTCATCTCACAACAACCAGAACCAATGGCTTAACCTGTCTTTCGAAGCACCAAATTGCCCGCGAATACAACGTCACAAAGTTGCCACCGATCCGAGGACCAGCCATAGTGAAAGATGCTGCCATGATCGATTACAGAACACTTGAGTCAACGGGGTTATGAGCGCTTCTATGAGCATTTTAGCCCTATAGGTTGAGATGTAAAATAAAAACGTATCTATTCCAGCTAACAATAGTATGCGTATGCGGCGGTGCTTGTAGTGCATTGACGAGTCGCGCACTTCTATCGGCTCAGCGGTTACTGAACGAGTGTGGTCTGAAGATTCGCGTGGCGAGACTCGACGCGCTACGTCACGATCTACCGTGGCATTATACTGTACATCACTACCCGACGCTGCTTGTATTCTCGTACCGGTATGTGCTCTATGAGTAGTAGATTCTTTGATGTTCAAGACGACGTGATTGATAGACCTTCGACGTTTTGAACAGAAACTTGTTTTGAATTGGATTTTTTGAAACCAAACAGGTGTAAGAAAAAAAGGGACTATGTTGGGTTTTTGAGAGTGACACCTCTGGCTTTGTAAAATGAGGAAGGTCTGACAGTCACGGACTATTACTTATGATTTATATTCATTGCAATGTGAAGTAGGTTTGTAATAATAAGTTTATGTATGTCCCCCAGAGGTAGCGAGGCGGACAGCCAGTCGTTCCCGGGCGAGGAGCGCGTGACGTCAGCGGGCGTGGTCGCTCTAGCGCTGCGTTCTCTCGCGCCGCCCGAGCACTTGCGGGTCAGACTCGCGCTTTGTTCTGCGGTACAGGTACGTATTGTACAAGCTACATGTACTTCCAGAGGTAGCGAGGCGGACAGCCAGTCGTTCCCGGGCGAGGAGCGCGTGACGTCAGCGGGCGTGGTCGCTCTAGCGCTGCGTTCTCTCGCGCCGCCCGAGCACTTGCGGGTCAGACTCGCGCTTTGTTCTGCGGTACAGGTACGTATTGTACAAGCTACATGTACTTCCAGAGGTAGCGAGGCGGACAGCCAGTCGTTCCCGGGCGAGGAGCGCGTGACGTCAGCGGGCGTGGTCGCTCTAGCGCTGCGTTCTCTCGCGCCGCCCGAGCACTTGCGGGTCAGACTCGCGCTTTGTTCTGCGGTACAGGTACGTATTGTACAAGCTACATGTACTTCCAGAGGTAGCGAGGCGGACAGCCAGTCGTTCCCGGGCGAGGAGCGCGTGACGTCAGCGGGCGTGGTCGCTCTAGCGCTGCGTTCTCTCGCGCCGCCCGAGCACTTGCGGGTCAGACTCGCGCTTTGTTCTGCGGTACAGGTACGTATTGTACAAGCTACATGTACTTCCAGAGGTAGCGAGGCGGACAGCCAGTCGTTCCCGGGCGAGGAGCGCGTGACGTCAGCGGGCGTGGTCGCTCTAGCGCTGCGTTCTCTCGCGCCGCCCGAGCACTTGCGGGTCAGACTCGCGCTTTGTTCTGCGGTACAGGTACGTATTGTACAAGCTACATGTACTTCCAGAGGTAGCGAGGCGGACAGCCAGTCGTTCCCGGGCGAGGAGCGCGTGACGTCAGCGGGCGTGGTCGCTCTAGCGCTGCGTTCTCTCGCGCCGCCCGAGCACGTGCGGGTCAGACTCGCGCTTTGTTCTGCGGTACAGGTACATACGTATTTCTAAAATTTGAGACGATTTTATAAGTTTTTCATTATTTCACTAATAGAAACAATGATAGTATGTAAAACATAAAAGTTGTCGATAGGAATATACACTTCAGAAAACGGCTCATATTTTATTTAAACGAATATAAAACACATCTTTTGTCTTCCACAGAACTACAACGAAAGAAAAACATGTCTAAGCGACATGAAGGAGCATGTGACATCCGTCATCGGCAAGAATCTTAAATACTGGCGTCAGACCGAACATCACGAGCTGAAAGAAGCCCTACTCAAAAGACTGCAATATTTACACACACTCTCGTTCCACATAAGTTTATTCCATATAACGGATCTCAATCAAAATAGTGTTAAAAAGACATCACTTTTAGATACATTTAGTGTATTGTCTAAAAACTGGGACATCGACTCAGTGTTAAGGAAAAATGCAACAATCTCTTCGATACGGACACAAAGTTGATATTAGTGGTATTTATGTATATAGTGTACATTGCTCATAAAAAATGTATCTACGTTATTTATTTTTGAAAAGTTATACGTTGAAAATAAACGTCATCAGAAATCCTTTTGCTTTTAATTAATATTAAATCCCCTTGGTTGGTTTAGTTGGTCAGAGTAGAAAGACTGTACGATGGAAAGACCAACGCGCGCTAGCCAGGTGCGTTGGTACAGGGTCTTATATTAGTTATTTATGGAACTGTGGTATAATGAGGGGTATTAAAACATGAATGTGGGTTTATGGGTGACAATAGTATCACATGAGTGTTTTAATACCTAATTATACAGTTGCATACAAGACTTTATCTACACCCATGATGAACTTGAATCGCTCATTTTCGTAAGTAAACAAAACAATTTGCAAAAATAATAGCAAAGAAAAATACCTACCTAGCGGGAATTCTAATTAGCTTTAATTTTTTTTTACGGCGCGCCGCCGCTGTTGTAGTGCAATGCAGCGCGCGTGAATGACAGTTCTTTTTTTGAAACTCATACAGATTCCACGCATCGAGCGGTAAGAATTTGGCTGTCTGATGAGTAACCCTTTGCGCGGAAGAGATTGAAAAAGCGAAAGGAGTGTTATTATGAAATTTCATACAAAATAATAACACCCGTTCGGATGATATTATGGTTATTAGGACATTGGGCGCTTGCACACTGCCACGATAACTGTAACGACACGATATCGTACGATATCGTAGGAGCGGTGTTTTGATACAATTACTACTACACGCTTTCACACTGCCACGATATCGCACGATATCGTGGACGATATTTACTGTCGTGACAATATACAGATACATACAACAGTAGAGTAACTTCATAAAAACGTGCGAAACGGCTCACTCACACAGACGTGCGCATCTACTGACCCGTGACATTCCTGGAGCATGACTTCTAGTGAGCTACAAGTCATGCTCCAGGTATCGTTTAAGGGGTTTTTTGGTATGCTGAGTACGAATCACGTGATGATTTTGCAATCCAATATGGCAGCCGCGCCGTAATCACAAAATTCCATAATGGGTATCGTTTAAGGGTTTTTTCGTATGCTAGGTACCAATTTAATGTAATTGGCCTTAATTTTACAATAAAAATCTTTTGTCATAGTAATTTCGCATTGCTAGTTCAGAATGCCTAAACTTAACAAGCAAATCTTTTTAGTTTACTACTGTAAATAGCTTAGGCGGGAATATTGGATTGCAAAATTATCACGTAATTCGTATTCAGCATTCGAAAAAACCCCTTAAATGATATCCATCACGAAATTTTGTGATTACGGTGCGGCGGACCTTTTGGATTGCAAAATTATCACGTGATTCGTAATTTATAGATACTGCTAACATTCCCGCGGTGGTATTGCCATCCGGAAGTTAGTGTCTTGTTTTTTTTATAACCTCCAACAAATGACACAGTATGAACACGAAAGTGTTCTGGGTCATTCGAAAAAAATTATTAAACATTTCTCTTCGCGCACACAGTGTATAGAAGAGAAGGTAATAAGTTCCCTCTAAATATCGCACTTGTAGAAGAGGATCAACCCAAAATGTTCTTCTACAGTATCGTTTTTTTCTCCGTAAATATAAAAGATAAAGTAAACGTAACTTGTTTACTGCTGCCATTATTGCTTCTAATATTTTAATTAGCTTTAAGAATCGCGCGGTTACCTTTCCTGGCGCAAAGCTACTAACCGAATAACAAGCTGTGGGTTATACTGTGTCAATTTCGTTCGGTTATATCGTTCCACGATATCGTACGATATCGTGAAACGATGTCGTACAATATCGTGGAACGATATCGTACGATATCGTGGACGATATCGTGCCACGATATCGTGCAATGTGCAAGCGCCCAATGGAAGTAAAAAAGAATCGGCTTAATTAGACGAAGTAAATTGACAGTGGTTAAGGGGCGGTTAACCCGCACAAGTAGGCATTTGGCGCTCCCCTCGCCCCGGGCGCAAGACACACCGCGCGCCGGCAGCGGCAGTCAACTCTCATGCCACAGTATACAGTATAGTAGAAAGAAACAGCATGCTAACTTTGTTTGACGTAGTAAATGCATCTAACTTTATTAAGTGTAGTGATTTATTAGTTTCGTAAATAAAAATAAATGAGTTAATCGTAAATAAATTATGTATATTATACTATTATTTTTAAGCTAAAGAGTTTGTTTGTTTGTTTAGTTGTTCTAACTCTAGAGTCTAAGAGACTGCTAGGTGAATTTCAAGAGTTTCTTAACAGAATGTCCATTTTTGAAAAATACCAAAATATATAACATCACGCTAAGGCGAATAAGAGCTTAGCAGCAACGAAACACTTTTTGAACAACTAAGATATTTCATTTCTTTTGAGAGTTTCCGTTGCGTACGTTTGCTACAGTTGCATAAAAAATGTAAATTACATAATAGCTGGTCATAAAAACATCTAAAGTTTTCTAAAGTTGGTATGCTAAGTATGAATCACGGGATCATTGTGCAATCCAAAATGGCCGCCGCGGTGTAATCACAAAATTTCATGATGGGTGTCGTTTAAAGGGTTTTTTGGTATGCTGAGTACGAATCACGTACTAATTTTGCAATCCAATATGGACGCCGCGCCGTAATCACAAAATGTCATGATGGGTATCGTTTAAGGGGTTTCTTGGTATGCTGAGTACGAATCACGTGATAATTTTGCAATCCAAAATGGCGGCCACGGTGTAATCACAAAAATTCATGATGGGTATCGTTTAAAGGGTTTTTTGGTATGCTGAGTACGAATTACGTACTAATTTTGCAATCCAATATGGCCACCGCGCCGTAATCACACAATTTCATGATGGGTATAGTTGAAGGGAATTCTTGGTATGCTAAGTATGAATCACATGATAATTTTGCAATCCAATATGGGCGCCGCGCCGTAATCACAAAATTTCATGATGGGTATCGTTTAACCTCTCAACCGTTTTGTGCCGTATCCGTCCATACCCCACCATTTGTGTTGTCCCGTATCCGTCCCAAGAATACCGGCTCTAAATTTACGCAAATAAAACGCTAATGCTCTTGAAAATAGGTTCTTTTATTGCTTGATCTTGTATCTATGATCATCAATTTTACCATTCAGTAGTGCCATTGTTAAAAAATATATATATCAGTCTAACAATTCGACAAACGCCGATTTGCAATATTTGAAATCTGTTTTTAGGAGTGATTTATTGTTGGAATCCAGAGAGTTTACTTATCAATTGATTGGAAAATTATCTAGGAACGTGTAAAAATAAAAATAACCAAATTCTGTGAACTAATTTATTGACAAAATCGTTCATGTTTTGCAACAGGTAATGTTCGGTAATATTATAAAAAACATGATTTTATAAATAAATGTTCATGAATAACATTATTCACTTATTTATCTTCCTAAAACAGTAATTGTTCATATTATGATTCATATAAATTTTCCTTGAATTTTGAGAAATTCGAAGAGCAGTCGCGCGCTCCCAGCGGCCTGTGTAACTTGCCACAGACGACGGGTACAAGTTTGTTGCCCCTTCCACATACGAGGGGTTAAAGGGTTTTTGGTATGCTGAGTACGAATTACGTGATAATTTTGCAATACAATATGGCCGCCGCGCCGTAATCACAAAATATCATGATGGGTATCGTTTAAGGGGTGTATTGGTATGATGAGTACGAATCCTGTGATAATTTTGAAATGCAATATGGCCGCCGCGCCGTAATTGCAAAAATCCATGATGGTTATCGTTTAAGGGGTTTTTTGGTATGCTGAGTACGAATAACATGATCATTTTGGAATTCAATTTGGCCGCCTAAGCTATTTAGGCCCACTTGCGCGAAGAGTCGAGTTAAATATATAAATATAGAGTTAGTAAGCTCTGAGTTAAATAAATAACTTCTTAACTCTGACCACGTCTTGCACAATTGCAAATTGGCACGCGGTTAACTAACTCACAGTAAACCGAACAAGTTTTTTTAGTCTGTGTCGTTCCATGCAATCCAACCACACACAAATGTTAGAACGAAGAATGGAACATGTGTCTCTATCTCTTTTACACTACAGTCTGCTACGTATGATTTACGATACTACCATTTACGATACCAATCATAAAATTTTCTGATTACGGCGCGGCGGGCATATTGGATTGCAAAATTATCACGTAATTCGTACTCAGCATACCAAAAAACCCCTTAAACGATACCCATCATGAAATTTTGTGATTATGGCACGGCGGCCATATTGGATTGCAAAATTATCACGTGATTCGTACTCAGCATACCAAAAAACCCCTTAAACGATACCCATCATGAAATTTTGTGATTATGGCACGGCGGCCATATTGGATTGCAAAATTATCACGTGATTCGTACTCAGCATACCAAAAAACCCCTTAAACGATACCCATCATGAAATTTTGTGATTACGGCGCGGCGGCCATCTTGTATTGCAAAATTAGTACGCGATTCGTACTCAGCATACCAAAAAACCCCTTAAACGATACCCATCATAAAATTTTCTGATTACGGCGCGGCGGCCATATTGGATTGCAAAATTATCACGTGATTCGTACTCAGCATACCAAAAAACCCCTTAAACGATACCTATCATGAAATTTTGTGATTATGGCACGGCGGCCATATTGGATTGCAAAATTATCGCGTGATTCGTACTCAGCATACCAAAAACCCCTTAAACGATACCCATCATGAAATTTTGTGATTACGGCGCGGCGGCCATCTTGTATTGCAAAATTAGTACGCGATTCGTACTCAGCATACCAAAAAACCCCTTAAACGATACCCATCATGAAATTTTGTGATTAAGGCGCGGCGGCTATATTCGATTGCAAAAATATCACGTGATTCGTACTCAGCATACCAAAAAACCCCTTAAACGATACCCATCATGAAATTTTGTGATTACGGCGCGGCGACCATATTGGATTGCAAAATTATCACGTACTTCGTACTCAGCATACCAAAAAACCCCTTAAACGATACCCATCATGAAATTTTGTGATTACGGCGTGGCCGCCATGATGGATTGCGAAATTATCATGTAATTCGTAGACATTTTAATGCATTAGGTAGCTGGTTACCATGTCGTGAAAACACTTAAAAAGTAAAAGATCACCACATTTTTACCATGAGTCGCGTATGTATTTGTAACGGTTAATCTAATTACATTTTGCCCATTACTGATATTTTTATACTGTGGCGCGATTTCAACGTAATTTGGCATAATAATTACGAAATAGTTGCGAAAAAAACTGACACAGGTCCTGCCTCCACAAGCGCCAGGGCGAGACTGATCGGCCGTCAGCGGCGCAATTCTATTGCGTTTGGTAGATATTCGTACATTATAACTATGTAAATAGTTGTTTATAGAAAAACGCTCGGAAAATGTGTATAAAAACTTAATACCTTTAATTGAGTGCAAAAAAAATATATAAAATGTTAATAGTTTAGCCACAGTATTGAAAAAACTTTTCTGAGAGAGTCAACTTTGGGATTTTTTTCTATCTAGTGAAATTTATTGCATCGTGTAACGGGCTCGGAATATGTTTAGCTTATATCCTTAACTATTATATATATATTTTTCAGATTTAAAAACCCTTTACTTTTTGACTAGGATTGTTTCAAAAAACTCAAAATCTGACCCACGCGGCCTTAATGTCACTTCGTCATAGAGAATAAGCAACATTGTATGAAGAAGTGACATTAGTTGCTGTTATGGAGCCGAGCGGCAAACTTAGAGCGAACGAGCAGTACATTCTTTTTTCGAATTTAGGGAAGTGTTTTTTTCACTTCGAGAACTCACAGGAAGGCATCTTGCGTAAAATATCTTACCTTGACACGTGTTTCACCTTCCGACTAAGATCAGGTGAGCGTATGCGCTCACTTTAACGTTCAAAACTAATGTATGGATGGGCCGGTCTCTACCTACTATTACTTGGTCAAAAGGTACTACCATAGATTTAGAAATTTTTAAATCTATGGTTATTAAGTAGGTACAATGGAAAGAAATACAAAAATGCTGGGTTTATATATTTGGATTGCCTTCATAGTAATAAGCAGATATCAATAGTTTATCCAGTAATACAAACATCTATTCAAATTCTAAAATTCGATCTCTTGGCCGAAGAAATGTAGAGTATTGAGCTTGGTACTGCTTCGCCAACCTCGTATGACGCTCAGCACTGATGTTATCGACTTTTCAACGTAAACCTCTGCAAATGAACACCTTTAAGTCAAAATTGTGATTCGGTACCTACAGATGAAGACATTTAAAAGATGAAGGGGTCGTTACGAAGTTTGCTCTGACTGCGACTCCGTCTTCCGTCTGCATTAGGTTTATCCCATCTAAACTCCTTATAAAAATTGCCTTTTGTAAGCGATACCCGTACGTGGCTATACCCTTATAAAGTTATAACGTAGGCATATCTAAACATTTTAAGTTTCTAAATGTACGGTAATTTTATATGTATAGATTCGAATTTCATCTACAAAGTAGGTACTCACTGAGAGCCTCTGTGTCTGTAAGGTTAGGAAACATTTGATGATATGGCCTGATGATGAACACCAGGTCGGTACCTACAACACCCAACATGTAGTCGGCCACTGTGCCTGCTATTCTCTCATCGCTACTGCCTTGATGAACCTGAAACGAGAATATATTATTTTGAGACTAGAACAGACATCTAGGCTAGGTATTGATTAGATTGACTAGACGGCTCCTGAGAATATTCCTTCATTTGTTTTTTTCTCATTAATAAATTTACCTACTGCCACGGAACTCCTGGGAACAAAAGTTTCACTTGTTCCGTCACGGATCTTCTTGCGCGGATCTACTGGAAATAATCCTTTTCCGCGAAGGGGTAGACACAGACGACTGTTCTCCATAAGATACCTACCACATTTCACCAGCTGGTGTGCGTACTCCTGGCGGAAAAGTGTCGATTTTTTAAATTCTAGATATGCAGAAAATTAGCGTAAGAGTCCGTGTAAATGTGTATCGTAAATAGAAATTTGTGTATCCAGCCATTGTGAAGATATTCTTGAAAAACTGATTCCGCCAGGAGTACGTTCGAAACGTCAGCCCAGCGGAACTTTTTCTTTTTTTGCAAAAAGAAAAGGCTCATTAGGTAGCTTGGTGTGAGCTGTAAATGTGTATGTATAAATGAAATTTGTGTATCATGACATCACGGAGTAATTCAGGTTTCCGCTGGGAGTACGTTTGACGATATCGCAATTATCATATACAGAGACTTGGTACAGTGTTGAGTTTACTCATGTACTTTGCTATGAATTTGCTTATAATCTGTGTAAAAGCAGAAATTGAAAATAATATCCCACTCAAAAGATATAGACATATAGGTAAAATCAGGTTATTAACCTCTAGTGCCTAAAATAGGAACCTTACAGCCAAACTTGTAACGTTAATTTGTATCTAATCAAAGTCTACACTCTTCAACCGAGTTTCATTAATATCTTCTTAGTAATTACAGAGTAATCACAAAATTTGTCGCAATCAGCCCATTGTTTTATATGACCTTTGTTGTCAATGTTCTTAGAAAATAAACACAACAAACTATATTGCAATATTTTGTGTATTTATTCAACTACTCAAATTTAAAAATTCAGCTCATTACATTCAGTATTTAACAAAATATAAGAAAAATACCATCTACAGCCGGAATCGATGAAAAACACGAGTAAACCAACCAAATTGAAATGACGTCAAAAAGCGGCCGCGTAGTACATAGAGCTACGTCTTTAAATTGCCAGTATTGTACGTTAATTTGGTTTGACATCGTGTACTATCACTTAAAAAATAGCTTAGAGAATATACAATTCCCATAATAACTTTCTATTACAATTATTACTTTTATGAATAATCGACATTTAAATAAGAAAGAGCTAGAAAACAAACTCTTTGACGTTTTAAAATGGACGCGCTGAATACACAATTAGGCCCACGAGTAGGTACACATCTGCCCTGCTTCGTACTTGCAGTAATCGCCATTTCTTGGGATTTACACTTTTTAACAAAAATGACATCTTAAGGATACATATTCTATACGTTAAAAATATATTTACAAGTTTATTCTTATCAAAAACATGTTTTTTATTTAACATGAAACTCAATACTTGCACCTAAATGTTAGGTACTTTTACTAAAAGGATCTAAAGCATTTATCATAATGCTAGAAGTTTATGCAGTACTTGCTACGTTTACTGTATATGCTTTAACCTTCGGTCAGTCGCGCCATTTTACTTAACGAGGTTTGTCGCGTGGGGTTCTTAAGAACCTCAATGAAAAATAGCATGTAAAATAGGAAATTATAAGTATTTCATATAATTTATCATTACATTATTACGTGTTTGTCAAACTACAATAAAACAATGATAAATTATTAAGCAATTTGTATTTAATTACTTATTAAACTTATAATCTAAAAGTAGGAGCCTATATTTCTCACTCTGAGATCACTTTTACAAAAAATAAATAAAATAAAGAAATCTACTCCGTAATTATTTACTTTATACTTTTTTGGCATCATATAGAAATAATCAACTTCGTAACATATAATATATCTATAAGGAATAAATAAAAATAAATTGCAACTTTACGAAATTGTATGCTCGTCGCGTGGGGTTTTTGAGAGCCCTTGCGTTCAAAGCAGGTCCGTATCACACGGCGCTTACGAGCGAATTGAAGTTAGCCACCTTCCGCGCCAACTACAATCTAACTTAGGAGGGTACATAAACTACTGCACGGCTATAATAGATTTAAATAAGAAAATTTTGCATTTTTGTAATGTTCGGGCTTTCAAAGACCCCACGCGACGGACTGAAGGTTAAGCATATAACTTTTTGCAACGAATACTAACCAAAGCCAAACACAGTAGTCACCATTACTGCATATGAATGTAGCGAAATAACAAAAGCTTACTCTTGCGATGCTAAGCACAGACGCAGTATTCTACAGTACAGTATTGTGATATTTAAGATAAGTAAAAAAAAAAATATTTTTTCGATATTAGTAGTAAAGAGTCACGATTAAGGAAGTGGGGTTAGGTACTTGATGTTTGGGTGGATGTTTGGTCTTACTGAGTACCATGATGACCAGATGGGTTGGTACAGGGATTCGTTTATAATTTTTCTTTTCTATGCACCATGGTTTCATCCATTCGTCAGAACTCAGAAGGTGCACTCTTACGCGATGTCGGGTTCTACTTAAGTACGTAAAAGTGGGCACTTAGATTACCCTTTTTTTAACGTGAGGGAAAATCCCTCATGGATGCTATGCTGGACCCCTACCAACTAAATAAACTCACGTAACGCCCAACAGCTTACGGTTGGGAGCCCCGGGTAAGCCCTCGGAAGGCTTTCCCAGGACTCACAACAGACCTACGGCTACCACTGCGACCTTGCCTAGGGTGTGATTCCGCTTCTTAGGGGGGGGGGGGGGGGGGGGCGTGCGTGAATCCCTCACGTCACGCTGCCGTCATGGGCCTGCTTCTGTAAGGACGGCTCACACATAGGGTACCTGCTTATTAAAAATTATCATATGTAAATTTTTTACCCTAGCTTTCTTATGTATAAGTACTTATTTATCAGTTTCTCTCATATTTACGATCCTGTAGGTTTAGGTATTTCTGCATTTTCACACACAAATCCACATTTTGACATATTGAGATTAGAGACTAGAAGAAACGGGTTTTTAAATTAAAATGTTCCAGAATTTTTATTTACTTAGATATATAAAAACAGGTCAAGTACGACTCGAACTCGCGCTTGGAGGGTTCCGTACGAAAAAAACAGCAAAAATCACGTTTTTTTTTAATGGTAGCATGGTACAAATATTTGTGTGTGATACACAAATGTTCTGGAGTTTGTGTTTTATGTACGTGCTATGAAATAAATTATATTAAAATATAACTACCAAACCTCTCTCTCGCTTTCATGTGACGCTAACAAATTGTTAAATAGGTAGCTGCTCGTTCGCTCTAACTTTGCCGCTCGGCTCCATACTAAAGTCGAATTTTTAATTAGACGAAGTAAATTGACAGCAACTAATGTCACTTCTTCATACAATGTTGCGTATTTTCTATGACGAAGTGACATTAGCTACTGTCAATTTACTTCGTCTAATTAACAATTCGGGTATACGCATCTACGCCAGCGGCAAAGTTAGAGCGAACGGGTAGTACCTACCTACATTTTAAAAATAAAATAAAACTTGCAATATAACTCTTACATCTGCATTTATTTGAGCAGAGTTACACCCCAGCTAAGCGATCAGTATGAATGAAGAGAGCTCACATTAATCTCACACGCCAATTTATACATTCTCCCCCAGAAGCTGCTCAATAGACAATACCATTTAATTACACAATGTTATTCAAAACTAGGTAACTTAGCAATGATGTTCAATTCCAAATAATAATGTTAGGGTTCGATACAACATAAAACCTTAGACCATTTTAACTACAGGACCCGTCTAGCAAAGCTTTGATTACGGAAATAAATAGTCTCAGCATTGGTGTTTTCTAACACGAAGTTGTGTCAGCTAGTATAATTCAAATACAGTACCCGTACATTGCATAAAAGATAACCATATCAAATTGTAGTGAACTTAAAATGACACCGTCTGTCTCAAGTAAAGCTATTTATTTAATTTACGTGAGTCTCCGTGCTTTGGAAAGCAGGTTAAGCCGTTTGGTCCTGTTTGCAGTAAAATTGCAGCTATGGTGGAGGCCGGGCCTAGTCAGCAAGCGAGTGTCAAAGAGTCTGAGATGATGAAGATGTTGTATATATTATGTACGAATCATTAGTACCTACTTAATAGAAAAATACTAATATTTTACAAGACTTTTGTATCTACCTGTACTAAATTAAAACTGATGCTATGCTACAAATTTAGAAATGTACCTTCATGTACTGCGCGGCCGCTTTTTGACGTCATTTCAATTTGGTTGGTTTACCCGTGTTTTCCATCGATTCCGGCTGTAGATGGTATTTTTCTTATATTTTGTTAAATACTGAATGTAATGAGCTGAATTTTTAAATTTGAGTAGTTGAATAAATACACAAAATATTGCAATATAGTTTGTTGTGTTTATTTTCTAAGAACATTGACAACAAAGGTCATATAAAACAATGGGCTGATTGCGACAAATTTTGTGATTACTCTGTAATTACTAAGAAGATATTAATGAAACTCGGTTGAAGAGTGTAGACTTTGATTAGATACAAATTAACGTTACAAGTTTGGCTGTAAGGTTCCTATTTTAGGCACTAGAGGTTAATAACCTAATTTTATCTATATGTCTATATCTTTTGAGTGGGATATTATTTTCAATTTCTGCTTTTACACAGATTATAAGCAAATTCATAGCAACGTACATGAGTAAACTCAACACTGTACCAAGTCTCTGTATATGATAATTGCGATATCGTCAAACGTACTCCCAGCGGAAACCTGAATTACTCCGTGATGTCATGATACACAAATTTCATTTATACATACACATTTACAGCTCACACCAAGCTACCTAATGAGCCTTTTCTTTGTGCAAAAAAAGAAAAAGTTCCGCTGGGCTGACGTTTCGAACGTACTCCTGGCGGAATCAGTTTTTCAAGAATATCTTCACAATGGCTGGATACACAAATTTCTATTTACGATACACATTTACACGGACTCTTACGCTAATTTTCTGCATATCTAGAATTTAAAAAATCGACACTTTTCCGCCAGGAGTACGCACACATCTATTGAGCCCTACGTAATAGGTGGTGAGTCTATTACCATTTTAAAATAGACAGGGGCCAGGTCGTGACTATCGACTATTTATTTTTTAAACCGCACTGATTGTCAGTAACACGGTATGGTAGTTATAATATTCAGACTGGCTTATCAACTTTCATGCTAATGACAGCTTCGATTAAAGGCTTGAGAGTGTCGTCCGAAGCACGGGGACACTTGTAAACGTAAATGCCAAAAACGTTCATTCATCGCAGTATTGACGCAAAACGTAGAATAGAAAGCTTATCAAGCGGGACTACGAGAGCTTAATAATAAACGCTATGATCTCGTTGATTATGTTCAATATTATAGATACTGTTTCCTGGAGTACCTACCTAAGCAGGTTCTTGTTATTCTAATGCTCATTCAGGTGACTGATTAGAACTTCTCCAAATGATTAATTAATATTTTAAATTCTATATAAATAATTCATCATAATTATAATTTGCCAATATGCAATATTATGACTAACTAATTAACCTGCCAGCATCGTATCTGGTGTAAAGGTGCCCATTACACCGGCGGCCATAGAGCAACGCAAACTGTCTAAGGGGAGACGGCATAGAACGATTGCTCGGTACAAATTTGTCTGTCATATTTTGCGGGTGACGGGGGGGAAATCTTCCTCACCCACACTTTCTTAGACTCGCACTACAATAGCAATCGACTGTCAGTACGAAGGCTATATATACACTTTAAACAATACACTCATAAATTTTACACACACATGATACATTTTGTGTCATATCACCCCAAGTCGCTCGACCAATCCATGTATTGATGTGACGTCCGGTATAGTTGCTAAACAAATCTGAATATTATCTATACGTTTAAATAGGTGTAAATAATAATAACTTGTTATAAAATTACTTATATAAACAAGATAATGCCATTTTTCTTCAGATTTCTTTAATCACATTTCTTTTTGTATTAATAAGTATCTAATTATTTCATCATTTTTATAAAATGACAGTTCAACCGCTCACGCTGTCAGCTAGACTTAGTCTAGTGAAAGAAACTTCAAAAAACAGTTTTTATGTAACTAGGCACTTTTAGTCGTCAAAATGTCAAATTATTGCCAGAGGGGGTTTGCCAGCTTTGGCCTCTCCCTCTGTAAAGGCGCGCGATGCTCTGTGCCGGCGGCATTGCCCCACTGGATAGCGCGGGTTAACCTTTGCACCAGATAATAACCGATTCTATACAGGTATACATATACCTATCTTAGGGGACAAAAGCTTGTTTTAAAGTCACCTTAATTTTTCTTTAGTTTTAGAGATCCCTAAAATTGGCGCCCATTGTGGGACATGCAGGAAATACCCACTGCTTGGCTTGATAGGTCTTGAAACTAGCGTACAGATATACAATTCATCATCAAAGAGGATATACAAACCTCGTACAGTCTGCCGTCGGGTAATCGCGCCTTTCTAGCTGCATATTCACCAATTTCTTGCAAAGTTCGGTAATTGCTGGGTTGGCGGAGAGAGTAGCGCCATGGGTATAACATGTACTCCTACAAGAAAGCGTTTAGATGGTAACTTTTACATTGAATAGTAGGTAACTTATTTAGTAATCTACAATTTATTAGGTACCCAGATGTACGTTGGGTACAATGGTACTGATTTCTCAAGACCAAAGCCACAATGAAATAAAACACAATTCAAATCCTTGTACCTACCGACCATACTTACCGGTAAGACCCACCACCATCCAAAATGATTGGGAGAGGCCTACTTTCAGTAGTGGCCTTACTGTACTTAGGGTAAGCTCCTTGGTAAGAAGCCTCATTCGACAAGACGAACTGACAACAACTGAGATGAAGATTGTAAAGATCAGAAATAAATAGGTACATTCTATAAAAATATAACGGCAATTACAAGGTGCTTACCTTCTTACTAACATAACTGACATGCAAATGTATTGCCAAATGAATGTGGTCTCTCAAACTGTCAACATAATGTCGTATTGCCTTTGCTTCAGCTGAAGAAAAGGGCTTATCCCCGGGGTAATACTGGGAACATCGTTTTGGAGTTCTAGTCACGTCGTCTGCAATTAATAGATTGAAACATGGATTTACCAAGGATATACAAGTCCAGAATGATTATTTTTGACGCCAATTTGTATGTTTTTTTGTATAGACAACTTGGTTTAGACGGGTCTTATTGAATCCGTAGCCTTTGCGTAGACACCTACTTATCATGAGCCACTTTCTCACCAAACTACAGAACCCTATCAAAATAAACTTTATGGCTAACTTCCATCTGAACCAAGTTGTAAATTTTCACTAGGTACCTTGGTTATAATGAAGAAATCAGTTCAGAATGAGTCCAGAATTACTTAAATTGCAGCTGATCCTCAATCTCGAGTGGAACTCTAATAGAAGCACATTCGATGATCAGGCGCATTAGCGATTCAGACGAGGTATGTGTTTGAATATCTGATAAGGGAAAGAGCGAAGACTTCTAAGAATCCCCGGAGATCTGGAGCAGACGGTACATTACCGTCTGCTGTAGAGCTACGGGGATTTTTAGAAATGCGAAGTGAAGTCTGCGGGGAAGTCTGTGATCCTTGAGTGGGTAGAACTGATTAAATATGTATGTATGTACTGGTACTATAAAAACACAGTGTTTATATAGTAGATACCAGTACATACATACATATTTTACATTTCACCTTTTAGTTTTTGTCCCACGGAATAGGTGGTGAGCCGTATTGCCGTATTAAAATGGACAGGCGCAAGTTGTGACTAGCCCTCTGTTGAAATTTTTAAACTGTTCATGAGGCCATTAACTAGGTTTAAGGATTGCCATTTTACTAGCAACCGGGACAAACGGCTTAACGTGCCTTTTGAAGTACAGGCAGGCCTCCGTCACTCGCTACAAGTCGTGTTATAAGTAGGTAGTGTCCGACCGAAACTGGTTTTCCAGCCGAAACCGAAACCGAAACCGAACTTTCGGCCCCAGGGTCAGTTTCGGCCGAAACCGAAACCGAAACTCACGTGTTCACATTGAAAAAAAAAAACAAGCGAAGTGCGAGTCGAATTCCAGAGGGTTACATTACAAAAGTTACGTTTGTTGTGTCGATGTCTTTTTCTCATTTTAGTTGGTATTTTTTGTTATAGCGGCAACAGAACAGAGTGAGGTGGTGGTGGCAGTGTCTCTTGACATAGGCAAACGCTTTTAACCCCTTACCCTGGAGCTGCGTTTGGGAGGCGCTTATTTACCATGGAATGCCTCTCTACCTCCGTCGATCTGTCGGGGTCTATCTTTCCGAGAGGGCCATAACTTACCCGAACCGGCTTTTTAAAATGAAGATCACTTCAAACAACGACTGCAGAGCCTGCGGTGATGTCAAGGAAACTATGGAGCACATCCTGTGCGAATGCGACGTCTTAGCAGCGAAGCGTATGAGCCTCCTTGGGAATGCATATCCCAAACCGGAAGAATACAGGTTTCTTCCTCTTAGTGGGATCACCGCGTTAATAGACCACTTCTTCAAAGAGTAAGAAACATTAAGGTAGGGGCTAACACAAAAGATCCCACTGGGTCGAAGTGTTGCTGACTTCGTCAGCCCCCGATGTAAGATAAGATAAGATACCCGAACTGGCTAGGGCAGGGTCGGCGAGATGTGTCGTTCGGCGTTCCATAGGTTCGGTGTCTTAGGACCGCTCTGTAGAATATCGGTTACGATTGGGTGCTGCGTGGTCCGTTGCTCAGAGGTGTCAGCGTAACGTGTTATGTGCGTTACGACGACACTCTCATTACAGCGCGAGGAGCAACGCACTGAGACGCAGCCCTAAAGGCCACCTGCGGGATCCAGCTTACATATAGGGAGCGTCAGCATCGGCATCGAGCTCTCAGTGACGTATCTGGGACTCGCACTCGATAGCCGTTGGAACTTCGGATACCACTTCCGAAGTTTGGTCCCATAGCTGAGGGAGGGGGTCATCGGCCGCACTCTCTCGGTTGTTGCCTAATATCAGGAGACCCAACGTTCCCTGCAGGAAACTGTACCTGGTGTACAGGAATCGTGCGGAGCATATCCCTGTACTGGGCCCCCGTATGGGCGCGGAGATCCTGATCGACGGAAGGCGACGACTGTCAGGGTGATAATGGGATACCGCACGATCTCAGTTGTGCCGGTATGTCTTCTAGCCGGGACCTGGAAGCGAGGAAGCGAGGGCCCTTGCGTCATTGTTTAAATGGCGCAAGGAGGGACTGGAGCGGGGCCTCCTGTGAGCAGGTCCTGCTCATGAAAGAGACGGCGGGGAGGAAGCGGGAGAGAACTCTCCCACCCGAGTGCCACAGTCTGAGGCGGCGCCCCATACTATCAGCCTCCATGACCGGGGGGCTGAGGACGGTGACAGGGCTGCTCACCTTTCTTACAGAAGCAGGCCTTAGACGATAGCGTGACTTGAGAGATTCATACACGCCCACTTCAAGAAGCGAGATATCAACTGAACAACCCCCCAAAGACGCGGCCGTGTGCATCATTCCGAGGGCATACTCGAGGCTCCCAACCTTAGGCTGTTAGGTAGGATACGCGTGCTGTTTAGTCGGTAGGACTACTGTACAGTGAAAATTTTAGGCCTCTTATCTGGCACGATTCCAGCGATACGACCCCGTGACTAATAAACAAACGGACGGCTAGGCTTCATGTCTCGTTTATAGGGTCCCGCTTTAATCCCTCCGTGCGAGAGTTCGACTCGTTCTTGGCCGGTTATTTTCTCAAGTGGTCATTTTAGAAATATCTACCTCCACCTAAAGATGAGTTTCTGTCTTCTACGTGTAGAATTACTCATAGATGCTATTGCGACCTCCAACCGACTAAAACCACACGGTGCCCTGCTACTAGCTCTTGGCTGGTTTTGGTTACATTCTAGAAGTATATTACTAAAACTGGACAACAGTGAGTCGGACTAGCGCACGTAGGGTTCCCTACAAGAAAAGCGGCAAAAAATCATGTATTGTATGGGAATATTAATATTATTAATTTGTTTATTTTTATTATTTGTTGCTATAGCGGCTACAGAAATACATAATCTTTATAAAATTTAACCGTCTAACTATCACGGTGCATGAGTTACAGCTTGCTGACAGACAGATAGACGATCAACGAAGTCAACGAAACCGACAATAAAGTGGTAGGGTTATGTAATGTCCTAGATCACCTTTTTAGGATTCTGTTTTATACCTATTGATTGGAAGTCCTTTGTAAATCTGTAAATCTTCGGTTAGTAACATATAACTGGTTGGGCTGACCCCAACCACGTCACAAGCAGGGCCAGGCACTCAAAATTCATGAACACGTGAGTTTCGGCCCGGCCGAAAGTTTCGGCCCATTTTGGCCGAAACGAAACTGCGGCCGAAACTCGATTTTTTGGCCGAAACTGGCCGAAACCGAAACCGAAACCGAAACTTCGGTCGGTCACTAGTTATAAGCACCTACTCCTCAGTATTATGTAGCAGAACTAACATGGCCGACCGGCAGAGGGCTGCCACACGCCAGACCGAGCGAAGTGCGCACAGCCAATGTACATTTCCCGCGTAAACTCTCTGCTAAAGCCGTTTGGCGAGTTGTATTAAAGTAACTTGATTTGTAAATTGATAAATAAATAAATAAAAAAAATAAAAAATAATATTTTGCTTTTTTTTTTTTTTTGTTTAACGTGAGGGAAAATCCTCATGGATGTTATGCCGGACTCCTACCGACTAAAAAACCTCACGTCACGCCCAACAGTCTATGGTTGGGAGCCCCGGGTAAGCCCTCGGAAGGATGTCCCAGGACTCCCAACAGACCCACAGCCGCTACTGCGGCCTCGCCCAGGGGGTGGTTCGGGTGCGGACTGCGCACTCCGCGCGCAACTGCGCGATTTCCGGCGTCCACCAGTACACCTGCTTCCTTGCCGGTCTGGGCCTAGCCCTGGACATCGCCGCATCACAGATGTGCGACATGGCTCTCCCGAACCACTTCACCTCGGTATCAACATCGGCAGGCCTGTCCGCTGTAGGAATCCAGGACTGCACGATGGCCGCCTCCAGGAGAGCCTCCCGATCAAGGCGATGGAGTGCCCAACGCGGTTCCGGGGGATTCGCAATTGCTGGCGGCAGGTTAAGGGGAGGGGCGACGTCAAACCGAATATATCGGTGATCTGACGACGTCTCCTCCTCCTACACCATGCGCCATCCCTGGACACGGCGGGCGATCTCAGGGGTCGCAAACGAAATGTCTATGACCGAGCTGAGCCCCCGCCGCGTCCAGGTTGCGACATTCCCCCGGTTCAGGATGACTAGGCCACGTGTAGTGACCCAGTCCTCCAGTATCCTCCCCCTGCCTCTGGTTTCTCGGGAGCCCCAAGCCTGCGACCAGGCATTGAAGTCTCCCAAGACCAGGACAGGGCGAGGCCGGCATGCAGCGAGAACGACGTCCAGCTCAGGGAGCCATAGCTCAAACTGATGCTGATCGAGGCTCGGCGAGATGTAAACGGCCACGACTGCCACACCCTCGTATTCCGCCGCGACACAACCCGGGCCTCTAGCGATGACCGCCAGGCGCGAGTCGTCCGCGCCGGTCCCCCCAAAATAGGTCGCTACGCCGTCCAGATCCGCCGGGCTTCCCGGGTGAACCCAGTACGGCTCGGCGCCGACGACAATGTTAATGGACCACTGCCTGATGCTCTGGTACAGAAGGTCCTGAGCACCAGTGCAGTGGTTCAGATTCACCTGCAGGATGCGGATATGGGTGTCCATTAATGGAGGTCCATTTCCGCACCCTGCCGCGAACTTGCACCCACAGCCTCACCCCCCCCGTGCGGACGGACGGGGCTTCGGCCTTGAGTTCTTCTTAAGCGGGCCACGTTCCGAACTGGTGGTACTATTTGCATTGTATTCATTGACGTGTCGCAAGTGCCTATGTATTAGGATTATGCGAAATAAATGTTTTTTTGAGTTTGAGTTTGAGGCAGCGCAGGCTTTGCTGCCCGCCCGGTGGTCGGCCTCCTTGCCCTCCGCCACGCATTTATAACAGCGTGGCGGAGCGTCACAGGCAAGGGCCTTGTGACCGGGCTGACTACAGCAGAAGCACCGGTTTCCCACGGTGACTTCCGCCGCACACTGCACTCCTACATGCCCCACGACCAGGCACCTATAGCACCTGGCTTCGCGGGGCTGCAGGAGATGCACCTGCGCCCTCAAGAAGCCCCCAATAAGGAGGCTCCGTCCGTCCGCCACTTTCTGGGCCGCCGCGACGGGACAGCTCACGACCGCCGACCCGTGACCAGTGCACGGTGGTCCAGGCGCCGAACAAGCGCGGTCATAAATACCTTACTTTATTAAATTTGGAAAATGGGATTTTTTCTGAGGGTAAATAATAAAAAGAATTCTTTATGAATGTACATTAGTGTTTTATTTACATAATTTAATACATAATATACAGTAAACTGTACAAAGTACTGTTTAACAAAAAAAATTAATACGCAATATTTGAGATTTATTCTGCATCGTTCGTAAATATATCTGAATATGATATTAACGCCGTTCATGAAGGGGTTATCGTTAAATATAATATTCTTTTTATATAAAAGACAAGAAAACTAAAACTACAATTTATTTACAAACGTCATCATAACCACAACTAAGCTAAATCATTACAACAGCAAACCTAATTTCAATTTAAACTAAATTCTTTATAAATCTAAAACCTGCCTCGACATAACGCTTTTTTTTTCTTACGGGGAAATTTCCGAAGACCAGTAGGTAATGAATGGGTCTAAGCTGAGTAAAAGTCTGTAAAGTTAGTCCGTATTCGTAAATTAAAAATACTCGTGACATTTTTCTCGTGTGATCCCGTCTGAAAGCCTTATAATTTTTGTTGTTAGATTCTGCTGGCTCTTCTGATAATTCCCCAATAGATAACCAAGCATACTGTGCTACTTCAGTACTATCGAAGAGTACTTAGTTAACGGAAGCTGGAAGATTATACCACGGATATTCTTGAATTAAAATTCGAGCGGTTTCCAAAGAATCTTCATTAAATTTATTCGAATTTATATTCAGTGTTGCTAGTATTGATTAGTGAATTCACAGCAGAGTCATCTACTTGTGATAATTCTGCCAAACTTCTACGTTTCGAGCGCTTAGACAAATTTCAAAAATATTTCCTGGAATGTCCGCGTTCGGAAGATGGCCCGAGCTGGTTCGCGTTTTCTTGAATGCCCTCCTCCTCATTACTCCTTACTAATTTGAAACATTCATTTTCATTTAACCAATCTGAGTAATTTTGCCAAAATGTTGATTTACTTCTAGAGACAACTTTCCAAAATCCATCAAGACTTAAATATAAATTGAGTATTTTACTATCTAAGTTCCTAATTTCTACATTATTGGCCTCTTCCAGTAAAGCTACAATAGTTACCAACACGTGTTGATGTTTTTTGAGGAATAGTTCTAGCCATGGCAGACCAAATCTCAAAAAAATGCATCCTTGAGAAAGAACATTTAATCAAAGTTCCTGAAAAAAAAACATTAATAATTAACATGTGTTTCGTAGACAAGCCTACGCAGTCGTAGAGCCTATATAGCAACTAAAGATGCAAAAGGGCGCAGCAAAACCTTTTATATTTTCAAAATAGACAGTTCGATCTTTAATATAAGATATGTGAGAGTATTCGATTATGGTTGAAATTTTTTGTAGGGCTATGTGAAGTCAACTATAACATACAAATTTGGTAGAAATACTGTGTGGCGTAGCACGTAAAAATACGCCATAATAAGTAAAACAAAACTTAAAAATATAGCTAATTAGTAATAACATACCTTGATCTTAGAAATCCATTTCACAAACCCCCCCCAAAAATAATGCAGTTCTGAAAATTCAGTCACACATACAGCAGTGCTAATGAGTTACTGATAAGGCGAGCGCAACGTAATGATGCGTTCACTTTAGAGAGGTCGAGAAATAAGTAATAATTAGGTAGAATGGGTAACATATTTGTATTTTAGGGTAGCTTATCTATCGGTAAAACATTATACATAATTAAATTGGAGTAATTGATAATGAAATTTTAGCATTTATGACCTATTGGCGGAACCACCGTGCAGTGGGGCCAAAGCGGATTTCGCCTGACCTCACCTGATCACGGGGGCAGCCACTCGCCTCCACGACGGCGGAGATTATTTCCTCCGTCATGGCCGCGTCATCCAGACCCGATGTGCGCAGCGCGGCGCATTTGTTGGGTCTGGTGACGCGACTCCCGCAGCTTTGCCGCTAAGTCATCCGCTTTGGGGCCGCTGGTGGCGCCGGAGACCTCGAGGAGGCGCGCTCCGGTGCGCGACACCTTGCACCGGAACCCCCCCTCAATCTCGAGGGCCTTGAGGTCTACTGAGGCTTTCGCCTGCCTCAGTACCTCGGCGTACCCCACGCCCTTCGCTTTGCCCTCTGTCGTCACCGTAATGACGACGGCAGTGGAGCGGGGAGCGCGGAGCCTCTTCGGCGCCTTCGTCGCGGCGGCCTTTGCCGCCTTTGCTGCTTTTGCAGTGACTTTTGCCGCCTTCTTGACGGCCGTCGCCGCCTTTTTGGCGGCCTTAGTCGCCTTCTTTTCCCCCCCTCATTTGAGGTAGTCTGGGGTGCAGCAGGAGCGCTGGCTGTTGGGGAAGCGGGGTTGCCACTTCCCCCAGGTGCCGTCTTCTTGGGGGCGGAGGTGGCGGAGGCCCTCGGCTTGGGACCAGGAGTCCCACTGGGAGCAGCCGTCTTCGCATAAGACCCGCCGACGGGAGCCGCCAGCGGCGGGCGGTATGCCCGGTCCTCAAGGACGCCAAGGCATCGCTCGATGGCCTCCAGCAGCTGGACCGTCGATGATGGCGTCTTAGGTGGTGCACGGGGAGCGGTGGTTTTTACACCCCGAGCCTCCCCGGCCCCCTGGACCAGCTGCGTCAGCTTGTCCATCTCCTCCCGCATCAGCTGCTGCTGCTTACGGGAGTCGACAAGCTCCGCCTCCAGGCTCGCAACCCGAGCACGAAGCTTCCCCTCCTCCTTGGAGACACTCCTCTCAAGGAGCTCCTCCAACGCCTTGGTGGCACCAGTGACGGCTTCCGTCACCACCCTTCTCCTGCCCGCTACATTCTTGGCGCCCTTTACAGCGCCAGAAATGCGGGCAAGAGCCGCCATGATCTCCTTAGCCGCCGGCACATCCGTGACACTCCCGCTAGGCAGCGGGGGCACAAATGTCGGCGGCTCTGCTACCTTCCCTTTTGCTTTGTAGAGGTCGACCTCTAACCGCAGTGGTAGCTATAACCTTCCGCGGAAGGTCCTCCTCGGATGACGATGATTCAGACCCAGGCCGGCGGAACAGGCCTTTGCCTGGTCCGCTTGACCTGGGTCTCTTCCTTCCTCCGTCGGCATGGATACCCTCGTGGACACCCTAGGTCTCGGTACCCATGTCGACCGCCGACTCCATTTCCGAGCCAGCGCGGGTGGACGCGTCCTCCGCATCACTTTCTTCGGTGGTTTTAAGGCACACCCTTGGGCCTGGACTGTGGTGACCCCTCCCATATACCACCTGGGATGAACCCTGGCGGGGGTCGACATGACGGATCATGCCAAGCGATTCCCCGGACACTGTCCGGGTGCGCTCCTGGGTAGTTCCTTTAGAATAATTTGCCTCAGTCATTTTGTTTTTTTGCGTTTATAGTCCGCCGACTTTTTAGGGTGGGAGTGTGGAAGTTGGGAGAGGATGTGAGGATGGGAATGGTTGGAAGGTGGGAGTGACGCCCTAGGCACTGAGTTCCCCCCAGCGATGCAACAAATAGCCGGGCGTCAGAGCGTGAGTTTCGGGGTAATTTTTTAAAGAGGTTTTCTTCCTCGCAACTCCAAAGAGCCACCGTGCCCGTCTGTTGCCAGACGGGGTTAAGGCTCGGTCGAACGACGGTTCCTATGGAACCGTGTACTTCGCCACTGATCACTCAGTGGCGAAGTACTCGTCGCCCTGGGAGTTCTCCACTAAGTACGCTCTGCATAACAGAGCGCATGTGGAGAACTCCAAACCGGCCATAAAGGCCCCCCCTCCTTGGTGGACTATTGGCCGTGGGCGACGACGTGCGCCTCAGGCGAAGTCCACATCGTCGTCCACGTTACCAGGATGCACCACGTGGAGGTTGTCCTACCCAGCACCCCATAATAATATATCGCTTTATTTAGTCTTGCTTTTTTTTCATCTTACTTCTTACTAATGTTCTAAAATTAAATGCGAAAGTGTTTGAGTGCGGATGTGTAGATGTGTGGATGTCTGTTTCTCTTTCACGCTCTAGCGGCTTAACGGATCTGGCCGAAATTTGATACAGGGATATATTGTAGTCTGGAATAACACATAGGTTACTTTTTATCCCAGGACTATGTTGCCATTGGAAGCGGGAAAAGGAACAAACTTTTACGCGGGCTAAGCTGCGAGCATCAGCTAGTTATAGGGGAAGCTGTTCACCATTCGTACAATTTTTAGTTTTTATTTTTTTTCTCCACGACTATTAGTCAAAATTACCTCGTTTATATCCCTAAACATAGAAAATGTATTGTAGTTAGTGACATAATTTTCTGAAACTATTATGTCTAACGGTTAAAGGACTATAGCAATTTTTCGACGATAAGATATTTGTACGAACGCGCCCCATGGGTGGGGTACTTCCGTACAGTAGGTGGGGTACTTTCATACGCGTGGGGTAGATTCATACATGGTAATTAAAAAGCCTAATAATCTTCCAAAAATGTATTAAATTGATAAGAAAATTTGTTTATCACAGAACTATCTTATTCATAATTTAACTTTACTCGTAATCAATATTTGTTCTTGGGAAAAATAACACAAAAATCGGTTTAAACTGTAAGTTAGTAATTAGACATTTTGGTTGTCACTTTCGACCTTAATGCTAATTAAATTATTTAAATTATTTGAAAAGATTATAAATTCTACTCGTTCTAAATGTGCCGAGCGTTTAGGGAGGACCTGGGGACATAGTCTAATAAACAAAGTGTGTACGCTTTCTATATCATGAAAAAGGAATAATGATGATAATTCCGGTTTCTTCTGAAGATAAAACACTTTCGGTCCTGTTCGCAAATTTTGTAACTGAGTATACTTTCTCGACAAATTAATAACAGCGGCCTGTTTCGAATTTTATCAAAACATGACAATTATCTTTAATTTCCTGATATCACATTTAAATTAGTTGTGCATTGACCAGTATTTTATTTTTATTTTCTTTTATTATTGGTTAGTAATTAAGTTCCTGCAAGCTACTTCATTACTACTTCTTCTTTCTTTACTGTACCTACAATTTTTATATATTTTATCAATTAGAAGATTAGATTTTTGTTTCATAATGCATTTTTCTGCTGGCTCTCTGCATATACGTAATTCATTTGATTGTTCTTCTCTGTTGAGTTTTTCTATTTTCAAGGTATATGGAATCTATACAAGCTGTTGATTTGGTCGTGCACAAGCCTCCTTCAGTGCGTAGTGTACTATAGGTATTATCGATTGCAAGCAACACAAACATACGTAGATAACAAAACCCCAAAAATCCTGTTTTTAGTGAAATATGATTTACGAAGAAAAAATCTTCACCCGTGTATTTAATGTTTACGTCGCCAAGCCAACGCTAAAGCGCAAGTCACACTGCCAGCGGGCGGGTGAGCGAGCTAGGCACACTGCGAGCTGCCGAATAACCTACGTGGCTGATGCGAGCGAAGCTACTCGTTTTCGTCGTTAGGCGCGCCCGCTTCGCTAGCTTAACTACCGTCCTCCCCGTTTCGGGTACTCAGACTAGTCGTCGCTTGTCATTCGAATAGCAGTGTCCACGTGTCTAGTCTCATCCGCACTACCCGGTTCGCCCTTCCGTATGTAGTTTTTGGTGTAAACCCCATAGTTTAGCTCGGCAATGTCGCGTAGTTTGCATAACTTCAATATCTCACTTCACCCGCCCGCCTAGCTCGCTCGCCCGCCCGCTGGCGGTGTGGCCTGGGCTTAAAGCTAGACAATAGTAGGTACCTAGATAATGCGGCTACGTATCGCATCTCATGGCTCCTCTACACTGCCCGCGAAGTTGAACGAAGTTAAATGAATACGATGGTGTAAAGAGGCACTTCGGCTTACCTCGTCAAAAACTATACCTCCCCTCAGGCGACTTTATTTGCTGTCGATTTTTGCGCCTCAGTCAATGGGCCCAAAGATGCGGGAAGTGCGTTCACGAAGTACCTCTCTACACTACTTGGCCGACATCGTGTGTGCCGGTGCTTTGCCGGCGCGTGATTTAAGCTATAATTAGTGCTTTGGTGTATGTGATCCAATTATCAGCGTCAAACAGTGGTCAGGAGCAAATTATGTTGTTCCTGGAAACTCTGCCACACAAATTTCTTTGTTCATTACAAACGACGGCAATGTGCGTGCGCAGGCTACTGACACCACTGAGTGTGTAGTGACGCACTTTTTTCGAACTTAGACAAAGTTTCTAGAGTACTTCGCCTATGAACTTTGCGGGCAGTGTAGAGGAGCCATTAGTTATTAGGTTTCATGAGTTTTTAGTTCCAGCTGACAAGTTCGGTGACCTTTATGTACTTTTTTGATTTGATATTAATGATTTGATGATGAGTTTATGTTGATTTAAAAGATTCCTTCCTACTTCAAGGGCTTAGGACCGGCAGAAACACGCTATTTATCATGCAATTGCAAACAAAAACATTAAGTACTGTTAGTAAACATTAGGTATGAGAAAAGTATTCTGAAATGAAGCATTTCTGGCGTAGTTAAAAATTTTAAATCAACTATTTACAGAATTAATTGAGAAACAAAGCTTAAATACCTATTTACAAAATCATGTAACACGCAATAATTGTTCAAAATGCTCACCCCCAGTAAATAAAAATAAATAAATAAAAATCTTTATTGGAACAAAAACAAGTGTACAATAAAATATGTGCGATAATGTCCGCATTAGTTTAGAACTGTGTCGCAGCCATTAACGCCGTCTCAAGGCAGTGCTGGGGTGTCAGAGTTCCACCAACAAATAACTACATAATATTAAGCTTAGAAATAATAGAAAAGAAACATTAAAAAGTGTGTGTGTGTGTGTGTATTTGTGTGTGTGCGTGTGTGTGTGTGTGTGTGTGTGTGTGTCTGTGTGTGTGTTTGTGTGTGTGTGTGTGTGTGTTTATGATTGAATTAGTTATTACAATGCATATATACCTACTCTATATGGCCATACATTCCAGTTCCTCATAGGTCAAGGCCCGCAGCCATCTGTCAATGACTGGTTTGCAGTTCCTTGCCGTCAGGGGATATATATTGAGAATTCTGTTTATTCGATTATACAAAATAGGGCTAAAGAAGTGATATTGACGTCTAACGACAGTAAATCTGGCTAATCCAATCCTACACACTCTGTCAAATCTCCGCCTTTGTGTGAGTATTTGTGCATCAAATGTAAGTTCTGAATGTTTACGCAATAATGTGTTCAGCAAAAACGAATGCCTCACGGTGGAAACCTCACAAAGGGCGTATAGTTCGGTTGTGGGAAAACGAATAGGTTTGCGCGACATCACCTTCAATACCGCTCGTTGTGCTCGTTCTAATGGCAACATTAGCGTTTTAGCAGCTCCACCCCAAGCTGTTATACAGTATGTTAATATAGAGTGAGCCAGCGCAAAGTATACCATTCTCAAAGTTGGTAAGGTGGCTGCATTCCTTAAATTTTTGAAAACGAATATTAATTTGCGAACTCTCGGTATTAAAGCTTCAATTTGTGCTTCCCATGTTAGCGTACTATCAACACAAACACCGAGATACTTGATCGTATCAGTCCGCACAACACTGGAACAACCACAGTCTTCTCTAGTCGGTAGTAAACATTTGTGTACGGGTAAGGTATAGGAAGACTGTGGCTGTGAGCCAGTCCTAGGTGAGAAGGTTATAAATTTAGTTTTTTCTAAATTGAGAGTGAGCAGATTTTCTGTGAGCCAGCTCATGGAAGTTTTAATAGCGGCCAGGGCATTAGATCGTGCTTCCTCCCAAGTTTCACCATTAACCACGATCACAGTATCGTCCGCATATGCAATAATATTCGCTCTAGACAGAGGCAGCTTGCAAAAATTGTTTATGTAGATAAGGAACAGGGTAGGTCCAAGGACACTACCCTGCGGTACACCGTAGCTCAAACACTCAACGCCACTTGTGTAGCTTCCAATAATAACACTTTGACTACGATTGGTCAGGTAACTTTTAAAAATTTTCAGTGGGAGTCCTCTTATGCCAATCTGTTCTAGTTTTTTAATTAAGAGTGGAACAGAGACAGTGTCGAAAGCTTTAGAAAGATCAAGAAAAATACCTATAGTTTTCAAATTGTTGTTAATATTTTGAGCAATTGCAGTGGTCAAAGTTAATACAGCATCCTCGGTGCTTTTGTTACGTCTAAATCCAAATTGGTTATTGGCTATGATATTATGGGAATCTAGGTAGTTCAAAAGTCTTTTATTTCTAATTTTTTCCAATATTTTAGACAAAGTGCTCAAAACAGAAATAGGCCTGTAGTTATTGACACTGTCTCTGTTTCCGCTCTTATATATTGGATGTACTAAAGATCTTTTGAAAACGGATGGAAAAATACCGGTGGTCATAGTAAGATTGAAAACATGACAAATTACAGGTGTGAGGACATGCCGTGATGCAACAATAAGGCCAGCAGATATGCCATCCCAGCCCACAGCACTACTGGATTTCAGATTCAGTATAATAAGTTCGATCTCTTCTACGTCAGTAGTGAAAAGTCCCATGGAGTTTAGAGGGGGAATTGCAGCATCACTATCATAGCCTCCTGTTCCAGAGATGGATGTTGTTACGGAAATGTTCGATGCCAGATTTTTGCCTATATTTGCAAAAAAGTTGTTTACGGTATCCACGGAATCAGAAGGGTTGTCTGATAGCGAAAGGAGTTCTTCTGCAGGAGATTTTTTCTTTTGGATATTAGAGATTTGTTTAATTAAGTTCCAAGTAGCTTTCGGATTTTTGCGATGTTTCTCAAATTCATTGCGTTCATACTGTTTTTTTAGGGTTTTAATTAAATTGTTGCAAAAATTTCTATAACGTAAATATGTAACTTTTTGAATGTGACTACAAGAGGCGATTTTGGATTTTCGATATAAATTGTCCCTATTACGTATACATTTAAGAACACCCGGTGTAACCCAAGGCTTTATGATACGTTTTCTACTTGGAATAGTTAAAGTACGTGTATTTTCTATGACTATAGATGCTACCGCATTGACCAGTAACGTAGCTGCTTCGTTCGCATCATTGCAATCAAGGATTTGAGAGAAATCAGCTTTTTCAAGAGCCTGCACGCAAGATGCTATGTCTACTCTACGAGTATGAGCAGGTGTCTCAGTAGCCTTGCGTCCAAGATCAAACGATACTATTATTGGTGCATGGTCTGTTATAAAGGAGTCCAGTACCAAAGTGACGGTGGATTTAGGACATTTAATAAGCGCGTGGTCGATGCATCTCTTTTTCCGAGTAGAAAAAAGATGGCCTGGGAGCATACCATGTGACGCAACCATGTCGAGATAAAGATCCGAGTCTGCGTCACTGTTCCCAGGGGATATGCTTATATTTATATCACCAATTAGAACGATCGTTTTGAATGTACTTAGGTTGTATAATACAGTGTCTAAGCTGTAAATGAAATTTCCTGGCTTGTTATAAGATGGTGAGCGATATATAGCCACAAGTGCAATATCGTTCTGCACCTTAACAATGACACAGTTCGCATCCACGACTACTGGGTTCTCGATAGCGAATTTGATGACCCGACTCACGTATACGACCACTCCCTCATTCTGGTTGTTATGATCAGACTGGTAAGATTCAAAACCTGGTAATGAGGGTAAGTAGGGGCATTTTGATAACCAGCATTCCGTCAAGACTATAATATGAAAGTGTACTTTTATTCTATGTAGCAGAAGTTGAAGTGTCAGTGTCTATGCACAGATTGGCGCGGCGCACTAAGTTGCGTTTTAAGCTGCGAAGCACTAGCACATTTGTTTTTATTTGTTCAAATGCCAAAACAATTCTTTCACGTAATTGTGTAACACTCACAATGTCTTCATTGTAAACAAGTCTTTTAATATCTCCCCACAAATAAAAGTCTAAGGGCGTTAGGTCGGGTGAACGCGGCGGCCAGGCTACCGGTCCACCACGGCCTATCCACTGCGTACCAAACACTTCACTTAAATATTCGCGCACTTGGCGTCCATAGTGAGGTGGCGCACCGTCCTGTTGGAAGTACAAGTCCCTATGAAATGCGAGTGGAATGTCATCGAGCATCTCATTAACCACATGTCGGAGTAGCACCAAGTATGTAGCACTGTTCAAACGACCGTCAATAAAATATGGGCCAAGTAGATGATCACCGATGATACCAGCCCACACATTCAGACTAAACCGGACCTGGAACGAGTCCCGCGTAGTAACATGTGGGTTGTGTTGTCGGTGAGCCCACCAATGTTCATTGTGGACGTTATAAACGCCCACGCGCGTAAACAATGATTCGTCGGACCACAAAATGTTCACGTCCTGATGTTCAAGGAGCCAGTGACAAAAAACTGTCCGAGCGTTATTGTCCTGCGGATGCAACTCTTGAACACGTCGGAAATGGAACGGATGCATTAGTTCGCGATTCAGCAGCTTCCACACTGTGGTATGATGAACACCGAAACGGCGACCGGCTTCACGCGTACTGGCTCGAGGTTCTTCCTCAAAATAATTGAGAATCTGCTCTTGCCGATCAGCTGATAGGCCTTGTGTACCACGACCTTGTGCATGTCGAGGAACCTCGAACTGTCGGTGATCCCTTAAGCGCAGCGCTGTGTGGCGGCAAGCATCATGCGACGAGATGGTATTGGTCGGTCTGGAAACATTTCCCTGAACATGCGAATTGCATCAACAACGTTATTATTAGAAATAGCGTAAAGGCGCACCATTTCCACCAACTCAACGTTACTGTAACGCTCTGACATCGTTACCGGTGTTGTTACGGACGTTACGTAGATATCGGCGCGTGCGGTTATACTCACGCTGAACGCGGGCGAGCGACTAATTAATTCAAAATTTCAAATTCACCGATCAAAGGCGCCGCCTGAGCAGCTCGCTCCCTCTGCGGGGGTTGGAGGGGTAACTTACACGCGCCGCGCCGCCACCGCAGGCCTCCTTTGCCTATGCCTACACATTTGTATGTGCCTACTAAACTGTAGGCAAAGAAGAAACGGTTTTGAATGAACGGTGAAAATGTACCTATGTAGGTAATAGTATTATTAGAATATTTAGAACCGATTCATACGAGTTGCTTTTTAAATTTATTTTATTTAATAATTATTAAGAACTTAATTTTACTGCCCCATTTTTTCACTTAATATTGGTTTAATATAAGCAGTAGAGTTCCCGTAGCAAATAGAAAAGAATTTAAGCAGAAAAAAAAAGTGTAAAAAAAGGTGTCTCGTTTTATCCCGAAATATCAACGAGTGTAGGCAGTACAGTCATGTGTGCAAGTAATGCACAAATGCAGATCAACATCCTGTATAAATTTAAATCATTTATTCGTTCTTCATCCATCTTTTAGCCGTAGCTAAAAATTGGATGAAGAACGAATAAATGTTACGAACGAATAAAAGATTAGGCGTGCCTAATCTTTTCTTATTATCTGTACCATGAACCTGCGATTTGATATCAATTATAACATTTACTTAATAAAAAGTATATTGCCGATCGTTATACATAAAAATGCTGAATTATTGTACCGTATCATAATTGAAAAAAATTCAGAAGGAACCTATTAAATTTATTGAAAAATAAAATATATGTGAGTATTTGTGGCAATTATGTTCTAAAGGGGAGCATTCGAACGCGTACGAATGCTCCCCTGTAGAAATGTCCGAATGTGCCCCAGGCCTTGACCAAATTTAAATTACAGTTGTGTACAAAATCAACGTTAGTAAAAGAAATATAACGATGAAAACTCAAAATTAAACAATGTGAACATTCATTAATCCTGACCTTTTCTCTTTATACGTCTGTGATCCTGACTATTATTAAAAAAAACATAATAAATTTACTTGCCAGTACGATTTAAACTTCAGTAAAAAATTTTGGTTAAGTACCTATTGCGAAAACACGTTACGTCTTATTACCTCACACAGAGTGGCGCGATTGGCACGATACTTCGCTAGCAACATGGCAGTCGGTATGTCTATCTACACAGGCAAAGGCGTGTTTGTGTGTCGGTTAGTATTTTTGTTAGACTAACGGCCGGTTTCTGAAAGGCATATCAAATCGTTGATCAACTATCACTCCTGTTAACTTAACATGGATATCAAATCAATTCGGGGTTCCGAAACGTTGATCAGGTCAAAATTAACTAAATATTCATAATGTTGATGTGTCATGTGCTTTGTTTTTTTATTCTGGACACACTGCTCATTTTTGTTCATTAGTTCATTCATATCAGTCAAAAATGCCATTCTGGCTGGTTTCAAAACGGATAAAAAAATATTACGAACTGTCATACTGTCAATGTTGACAAATTTCAAATCTCAAGTTATTTATACAAAAACATATTTACTCAAAAACACATTATTTTGCATAATCGTAATAAATAGGCTGTTATGAAACGTCGTAATGAATAAAATGTAAAGCTGGTACCACCAGTTCAAGACGCGGCCAGCTTGTGAAGCGGCCAGAAGAGTACTGGCAAGAAACTCGGTGGGCTATTCTTTTAGTGCTCTATTTACAGATACGTAAAGACTGTAAAACATATAACATCTTTTTTGGGAATCCAGCAGAGCAAGCAAATCATTTCCAGGCTTCCTTGTCAACTTGCTGAGAGACATTTTATTTCGTTTGGTGGCCTCTTGTAATAGCGTATACAGTTACCCAGGAAACAATTACTGACTGTATGCAGTCTACTGTGATAGGTATCTAACTAGGTTATTTTTACGTCTAGTGTTTATGTTGTTGTGTATATATAATAGTGTTTTTGTTTTGTATGTGTTAATCCTATTTATATCTGCAGCATTACCCCAAAGTAAATTATGTCATTTAAAGAATAAAATATGTTGATAATAATGCTTGTTTCTGTACATTTTCCTTACAATACTTAGGTACTATTAATTTGAATTAACGGTTAAAATGTGTCAACAATAGAAATGTTCGCACAGAGGTGTTTTCATTATTCGCTGAACTATTAGCACCACTATCATATGGAGCATTCGGATCTAATAACAAACTGGATGTTTCTTCTATGATTGAGGCAAATTATGTAAAACACAACAAGCAACAATAATGTTCATATTAGTAGGCAGCTTAACACAAAGGTCCATGGACAAAGATGGGAACCGTCTCTTGAGAACACCAAAGCATCACCACAGTATTCATAGTCCTTATATATAAACATACATACATTATCGTCGCACGGCAGAGGCATAGTATACGCCCACATTTCAGTTAATATATGGTGAGCCTATTGCCGCGTTGAAATGGATAGGCGCAGGTCACCGTGTCCTGCAGTTAAAATGTTTCAAGCCGCACATAAGGCCTTCAACTTAGGTCATTTTACTAACAACTAGGTATCATTTCGAGTTTTCCTTCTCTACGCAATGGATCTTTTTGCTAATATGTTCCCTTAGTCGTCTCTTACGACACCCTCGGGATGTATTGTGGTGGTGACATTTTGTAGTCTTACCCGTCGCAACATGGGACCCCGTCGCCACACGGGTATACGGGTATAGTCCTTATATGTGCTTGATAATATACTTCGTCAGTGGGTGTTGATAATTACGTGGAGCATAAAGCTTTAAGGTGAAATTTGGGCGAATACTATGCTGCTGTGTAACTACGCCTTTATAGGCGTGACTATTTGTATGTATGTATGAAGAGAAAATGTGGATTCATGTTAAAAATCAATTGTATTCATAAGTTAATCCGCCGATAGGCACCGATTAGTTGCCAAAGCTTTTGACACAGGGGTAATCTATGATCAAGTCTTAACAAACGTTTCGGAAACCCAAAATAACGGTTGACATACAATTCTCGAGTGTAATTAGACAGCCATTTCAACTGATACGATGATCAAATCAAACCATTAGACAATGCTTCTAGCAACCCAATTGCTGTTTGACCAGAGATTTAAATGTCGATTAGTTAATTTTAGCGTTGATCAGCCTTTCGGAAACTGGGGGTTAATGTATGAATGTGCCCTGCGTACGAATGGTGAACAGTTTCCCATAATATAATTCTTATATAAAGAAGAAGAAGTTATAAAATATAATAAAGTCTTTTTTTCAGACACTGTGTTTATTGTTTTTTTGTAGTTATGCTAATACATAAGCTGTCAAGTGGACGTGTTTTGAAACTGTTTCGTGATTTATTTGATTTTATAAAAACATACATCTCAAATTGGCGAAATAATGTGCCATGCAGTAGTGAGTTGACAATTATTAATTTACAACAGTGTCGCCTAAGTGAGTGCGAAAACTAACTAACTAATCAGTATCGTGTGAAATAGTGATTGAGGTAAATAAAACATTAATACCCTCAGGATTGGCATTAAACTGTGCACAAAATATCCATAGACAAAACTAATTGTCTAGAGTCCGCGCCACCAAAAACGTCTCAAGAAAGAAATTAGCGAAGAATACTTTACGAGAGTCCGCGCCACAAAAAAAGTTCCAAACCGGGACTTTTGTTTCTTTTTTAGTTTTTGTTCATTGTATGGTCAAGTACAGATCACGCCTTCGAAAATGCCCAAAACACAGAGAACTCCAACCAAACAATTGCCACAGGCCCAGTCGGAGCCCGACATCAATTCTGCAGTCGCTTTAAATGATCTTATATGCACTGGTAGAAGTAAGCGTCCCCGCCAGGATGACTCACCGGGTAGTTCCGGTACCCATCTTCAACATGATAGCGTCATTGTGAGGATGCTCACCGATCAGTCTGCAGTAATTGCTGGATTAGTAACAGATATGGCAGACATAAAGAAGCAAAATACTCAGATACAGCAGTCCAATGTTGAAATAAGGAAATCAAACGATGAAATGATTAAATCGATGTCCTTCATAAATAGTCAACTAGAAGATTTAAAGAGGGAGGTGGAAGATTTGAAGAAAGAGCGGCAGGAACATAAACACTATATCGAACTGTTGGAGAAAAAAGTTCAGGATTTACAGCATAAGTCTAGGTCGTCAGGTATAGAAATCCGTAACGTTCCACCATCAAACAACGAGACTAGTTCAAGCCTTACTAAGACACTGTGCGATATTGGAAAAGTAATCGGCTTGCAAATAGCTGAAAATGAAATACGGGACATCTATCGCCTATCGGGTGGTACTTCTACTACTTCCTCCACCCCACGTCCTATTATTGCAGAATTCCATACTGTTAAACAAAAGCAGAAGATGATCGCAGCCACTCGGACATACAACAAAGGAAAAGGTAAGAGCGATAAGCTAAATACCTCACACATAGATATACCTGGCACCTCCACACCTATCTACATTGGGGAGCAACTACCGTCTAGTACGAAAAAATTGTTCCACCAGGCTCGGGAAATCGCTAAGCAAGGGAAATATAAGTTCTGCTGGATCTCAAACGGGAACATTTTTTAAGGAAATCAGAGGGAGACAAACAATTGTTAGTAAGAACTGAAAACTGCCTTCGAAATGTGACCAATGGCAATATCTGACTAACGATATCTACAGCGTTTAAAGTTTGTTTTTTGGGTCTTCTATATTATTTCTGTGTGTTAATAGATTTATTTGTTTTTTGTAACATTACATATATATATAGTACTTACTACTACTCACAATCACAATCATAATACATTCACGCCAACATACATTATAAAGAATACATTCTACACAACACAAAAGAAGTTAATGAGCTCTTGTTATTTAATTACTCAGTATAAACATAATTCCTTTCCTCTTTATTCTAGTATCCTCCCAGAAGTTTCCAGGCCCTCTGTGGTTTTGGGACGTGGGAGCCTCTTTTATGGACTCGCAAACACCCGCCACAAACATTACTTTCTTCTGTCAGAAACCAAGAACAAACTCACCCTCAATGTAACATCACATCACCTCATTGGCTCAAGCCCACGGTCTACTCCAGCCCCTTCGACACAAATTCACTGCAGTAATTCTCATCGTTTTAGAAGTTTAATATATACCAATGGCGACAATTAATACTATTAACAGCGAACTTGATTCGCTAAATCTTCATAACTCTCTCACATGTGCCCCTACAGAGGCATCATGCTCAGTGAGACCTGCTGATGGGGATATAATCATACTTCATTTAAATATTTGCAGTATTAATAAAAATTTTAACCAACTTCAAGTATTATTAGAGTTAATGAAGGTAAATTGTGATATTATTGTCTTGACAGAGTGTTGGCTTAGCAAGGTTTCTGACCTTCCAACTTTGAGGGATTTCAATGCATTTTATACTGAAAGAATCTGTAACCAAAACGATGGCGTCGTCATATATGCCCGATCCCACCTTGAATATGTCAAGGTGGGATCGGGTGCGAGAACCTTCTACGTTCAGGGGTGGGAGCTGTCTTGTTTGTACAATAGACAATAAAAAGATTGCTATTGTGGCGGTTTATCGATCACCATCCTATAAAACAAAAGAGGCTTTCGATATGTTTTTAGACAGTCTAAATGAAACATATGGTCGGCACTCCGCCTGGCAGAACATTGTCTTGATTGGAGATATCAACATCGATATTAAAACAAATAGTACAAATGATTATCGAGATGAATACCTTTCCTTCAATTCATCACATGGTCTTTCCCCAACACATCTTATCCCCACTCGAATCGATAGTTGTCTGGACCATATTCTTATCAAAACAAATTTACCCGTCACTACCTTAGTGCTGGACTCACACATAACAGATCACAAACCAATTCTACTGCATATTGCACGTACTAAAGTGACCCACAAAACTAGCTACTGTACTCAAGTTAACTACGAGGCTGTTAGAGATGACATTTCAGATACCGACTTTTCACAACTGCTACAAATTGATGAGCCAAACCTATTAATGGACAGTTTTATTTCTGAAGTTGCATCAATTATAAACAGAAATACAGAACGGAAAGAACTCACACGCAAACAACGAACAAAAAAGCCATGGATGACTCCTGGGCTGCTTAAATGCATTAGAAATCGAGACAACATGCACGCAAAATCAAAAAAAGCTCCGGAAAATTTTATTCTAAAAGTTACCTACAAGCGATATCGCAACTTCTGCAACTCTCTTCTGCGAAAACTAAAAATAGAATATGAAAACAATCTGCTAGAAAAAAATAAAAATAATCCCAAAGCTCTCTGGAAAGCAATAAAAAACATTGCTAACACAGGCAAAGTAAAGTCAGGTTCATCTGAACTCTTAAAAACACAGAACACTCCAACAGCCTCCATAAATCACGTGTGTAATACCTTGAGTGCCATTGGCAAGAGTCTGGCTGATCAGATCTTATCCCAGTCTAACATTATCTCACACTCAGCCCTCACAAACAGCCCCACTATCACTGGTACCCAGTCAGGCCATCCTCCATGTAACTCCCTTGCATTATTGGAGGTGGATGACGCGGAACTGGAGTCAATAATTCTTCAGCTATGCAATGACTGTGCTGTAGGCTGGGATGGCATCCCACCCCTTGTTCTTAAACAGAATGCGACTATATTGACACCACCACTAACTCACATAATTAACACATGTCTGAGGAAGGGTGTATTCCCTGACGCACTAAAGAGGGCAGTAGTTCATCCAGTTTACAAGGGAGGTGACAGAAGCTGTGTCTATAACTACAGACCCATCTCGGTTTTACCCGCGCTCTCTAAGATATTTGAGAAAGTTTTAAATAACCGCCTTAAAAGCTTCTGGCAAACTCAAAAAATCATCTCTAAAAACCAATATGGATTCCGCTCTGGCTTGTCAACCGAAGATGCGGTCCTAGAATTAACGCAACTGATTGCAGGGCACCTTGACAAGAAAATTAAATGCCTGGGCATCTTCCTGGACCTGTCTAAGGCGTTCGATACAGTTTCTGTTACCCTTCTCATTTCAAAATTGGAAAGGGCTGGTGTAAGAGGTATTGCCCTTGACATATTTAAAAGTTATCTTCAAAATCGAATTCAGAGAGTAAAAATTGACGAACACTTCAGTGATGAAGTAAAGGTAACATACGGAGTTCCTCAAGGAAGTATTTTGGGCCCAATCCTTTTCCAGATCTATGTAAATGACCTCTGTAATATAATACTTCCAAACGCAGACATATTTTCTTATACTGATGATACTGCAATTGTAATATCGGGTGCAACCTGGCAAGAAGTTAAGAACAGTGCTGAACACGCAATGGGTAAGGTGACCACATGGATGAACACGAACCTCCTAACTTTAAACATTAAAAAATCTTGCTATGTTCCCTTTGCAATACGTGAAAATACACTGCCGGAGCTCTCTTTCTCGATCATCGCTCATACGTGTTCTCGGGTGATGGAATCGTGTACATGTCTGGAACTCTCAAGAATGGAAGACGTCAGATACTTAGGGGTGCAAATAGACTGGGGTTTGCGCTGGGATAAACACATTAAAATTCTCACCACAAGAACTATAAGACTCATAGATATCTTTAAATCACTGAGAGGCTCAACTAATCTGGATACCTTAAAGATGGTGTTCCAGTCATTGTGTCAGTCAGTTATAGGTTATTGTATTCCCGTCTGGGGTGGTGTGGCTAAAACAAAATTTCAATCGATTGAGAGAGCGCAGAGGGCGATACTTAAAGCAATGATACGCAAACCCTTCCGCTATCCCACTACACAGCTCTATCAGGATTGTGAGATGCTCACCGTCCGTCAGCTTTATGTGCTACGTACAATCCTCAGAAAACACAGAAGCGTCCCTCTCTCAAACCCCAGGAAGCGGACTAACTATCCCTTTGGTATCCGCTGCAGAACTTCATTTGCTAGGCAGCAGTTTTATATCCAGAGTAAAGCAGATCCATAAACAACTCAATATAATGGATCTAAATACTAATCAATTAAAATCTATTGTTACCTCGTGGCTTCAAAAACAATATTACTCACAAACTGAAAATCTTTTAACATACATTTATTAGTAAAAAAGATGAAAACACACACAAAGACACATACACACACACACACACGCACGCACGCACGCACGCACGCACGCACGCACGCACGCACGCACGCACGCACGCACGCACGCACACACACACACACACACACACACACACACACGAATACTGACACATAACACCCTAATTTCCTTATTAATAAAATAAAAATTGTTGCTAAAAGACAATGTCCACGCTTAAATTAGTGTACTATACCTTGACTGAACCATGGTCGAACACTGTCTCATATGACACAGGGTTATCCTAGTATATGAGGCAGGGTTAATGTTTGTGCAACTAATTGTTCACTAGAAGTAGATAATGTAGACTATTGCTTTTTTATTCTATTTATTTTGTATCAAGTCATTGAACTATAGTAAAGGGGTCCCGACATGATCGATTGGCGATTGTCAATGACGTAGAATTTCATGTGCACGTATACGTCGATGCACACACACATGCAAAGCAACCACGCACACTGAAGCAACTTCCATTCATATTTTACGTGATTGACAATTGCAAGGCATGATCGTGTCGGGAGCCTTTTAAATGCACTTAATCAATAAGTAACGGAGTTTCTTAGTACATATTATTTTTGTCAAAATTAGTGTTACTTGCATGCTATTGTCATAGAGTACTTGTATCTTAACCCTTTGAAACCTATATTGTAATGTTGTATCACTTTGTTTGAATAAAGCATTATTATTATTAAAGTTATATGTTTTTTTTTGTTCCGTGCTTTCAACCCTAATGTTGTCAATAGTTGGCACTCGATAACGCAATCATACGGCGAATCTCGACTCTCGGAATACGTGCGTCGTAGGGAATGTTTTCCACTGTAGCGATATATTTTAGCTAATATTTTTGAGGTTAAGTATGGGAGTGATGTATCTGTTACGTAGTAACTATTATTTAATCTGTGGTACAGGTATGTCACCAAATGTTCACCCATACAAGGACAAGCCACAGCTATAGTGGCTTACTGCAATGACCGTTAACAGAACACTGAGGCCGCGGGTACACATAGTAGTGGTAGTACCTACTGCTCATGACGAGCAGTAGGTACTACCACCCTTTCGGTCTCTTAGGTCCAGTTCCTGTCATGCCCAGTTACCTCTTCACTACTATCATTTAAAAATCTGTTAAAAATGTGTAAAACATCAACCATGCACCTAGCACCTTCACTGATTGGAAGTAATATGCCTGCGGCATTAAATCCACCTTTGTACGCATTTTATTACTTGAAGATTCATCATAGGTATGTAAGTAGATGACTCTTTTTTGCGTTTGGCATGCGACTTAGTTTTCCTATCAATATTTCAGTCGAGCATAATTAGGTAGGTACAAGATACAGTCTCTTTATGCCTTATTTGGGCTTCGCCTCAAACATGACATCCTTTTGACATGATAAGTAAATTTCCCCCAATATTTTTGTGACATAAATTACTACGCATAACTGCGCACAAATGTCTAGGCGGCGGACGTGACACCAATAGGTACCTCTGCACCCACGTATATATACCTATTCGAGCTGAATTCTTTCATAACGTTATCATTATGACGTGGACAACTAATGTGCCAGATTAGGGACAGTTTATAATACCTATCTATTGTATCCTGCGGATAATATGATGGTTAAGATTATCAAAATCGATAACGTAATATCAATGACGGGGGTACAACCAACCTTGCCAGTGATAAGCGAAGTTTCGATTGATATTGGTTCCAAAACATTCCGAGTTTCCTGTGTCTTTGTCCACGTTTTTGTGCCACTCCATGGGGCGAGTCAGGTTTCGGTTTGAAGCATTTTTTTGGTGTGAATCCAGCGACTGTAGCGAGCCTAAGCCTTGACTGAACGCGATACCGTCTGGATTAGCCATTGGGATAAGATACCTTAAAGAAAAGGTTACTTTTTTATTACTGAGATACATGAATAACTTAGGCACAAGCGATGGATATACGATGTTTTACTCATAATATCAGGAGACCAAGCGACCTCAACTGCTAGCCATGCACCAGCTGACCATCGAACAAAGCAACAACAGGCGCTCCCACGAGATTGGGAGGTCAGACGACAGTTGCTCCCTAGTATGACTAGGGAGCAACTGTCGTCTGACCTCCTCAACTGTCCTTAGTTGGTCCAAGCAGTCAATTGAAAATTCAACCTATTGGTCCGAAAGGAATAAAAATAGGCCCCAGAATTCAAATTCAGATAGAGTTTGCATGAATCTGGGAATACGTCTTTTTTTAAACGTGAGGGAAAGTCCTTTATGGATGCTATGCCGGACTCCTACCGGCTAAAAAACCTCACGTAACGCCCAACAGCCTATGGCGAATCCTCCCTTTGGTTGTTCAAGTCATACCTTCCATGTCGCCACGGTGACCTGTTGGTCTGGGAATACGTTAAGATGAAAAAGAAGAACTTAGGTTCAATCCAATTCAACATAAGCTTGAATCGATTACAAGAAAACAGCGCGTTCTCTAGATAAAATATACACAAAGAAAACTACATAATCCAGTAAAAATAAATTCCAAAATCTGGACGAAAATGTTGGTAGAAATAAAGGTAACAAACTATTTCTTGCTTGATTATATGTAGATATAGAAACTGAGAGTGCAGATGTCGCTTCTATTTCTATTTCACGCAGAGCATGAAAATTTCAAGAACATATTGCCACAGCCACAGCTGTCTCACAGTACATTACAACATGGCAATAAAACCACCATCTACAAGTTGGACTGAATACATCTGCTTAAGTTTGGGCGTATAACATGAGAAAAACGTTGTGGTGTTATTGTACCTACCAATCGTAATCATTGAAGAATGGTGTCTGATAGCTAGCATCGTAAAGTAATCTCTGTGATAATTCAAGAATAGCATTTGGTGCTCCCCAATCCATTGCATCCAATCCTGTTAAATAAATACATAATATCAAATTAGTAGCACCATCCCAAAATCACTTTATAAATGTACCTATTAGAAAAGTAAAGGGATAGGTATCTGCTTAATTATGGGCATTGAGCCTATTGCAGACAACTGATGAACCTCGGCCGGATATTTTTAACACCACGGCTTTGCAATTTCCACATCTATTGGAGTCCGAGGTCATGAATCTAGCTGGCTGGAGGGCGTACTACCATGCCAGAACCCGTTGGATTACCAAAGAATACTTATTGACAGTGTGACTTCACAGTGTGACCGAGAGGCTGCAATCGGGCCCTATTGAGACCTTTGGGGCCCAAGTTAGTTGCAAGTGCGAGTGGTGTATAGGTACCTGCCGACTAATAGCATATCAGCAGCCGACATATCATGTTAGTTCTCTTTATACTGTGCTAATAGTGACAGCTGGTTGACGATGTCATAGGTAATTACATCATCACCTAGTTTTACCAACGTGTTGCACTAAATAGGTTTTGAAGAGGTCTACGTTATGCTCTGGAATGCAATGAGTAGATCTGACTGATATTGATTATTGGTTTTTGTTTTCACGAAATACCCAATTTTATGCAAACAAAACTATTATGAAATATTGTTTTAATACGCTTTCTCCTAGTGATGATCAGCGAAGTATAAAGGTCTAGTTTCGTTCATGCGTATCTAGGGGCAAAATATGGTCAGGAAAACTGGGTCAAGCTAGCATAATGAAATTCCGAATATTTTAGGTAGAATTCACATTCTATGATATGATAATTGAAGCCCTATTATTTCATCATTTAATTGCTTGATAAAATTCCATCATAATGATAAGGAAATAAACATAATTATATCTGTTATATGATTTTACATATATTATGTATGTGTGCATGAGAGATAATTTTTAAAGTAAAACAACACACCCAACAACTGATAAAAATGCAATTTATTTCTAAAATTTCAGCTATTGTGAAAAGCAAGGTGCCTTTCTACAATTTCTTTTGTAATTTTGTTAGTACCAGATTTTTCGTGTTAATACCAGAGAAAACTACCTACTTTCATTTTAATCAATGAAATAAAGTTTGAATACTGATTTGATAAAGCATAATAATAATGTATCTGGACATTAAATCTTCATCAGATCGAAATAAACAAAGCGTTGAAATTTCTGGATTTTTCTGGTTATTTCAGAACAAACTGTTAGAAAGTACCTACCTACTGATATTACTTGGTTCGGCACTATGTATACAGATGTATGTAGATAATGAAATAATAATCTTGCCATTAGGTATTAATTACTTAACATTATCAGTTGCCAAATCATTTCACACATACCTACCTACATATCATAAGTAGCTTAATCGTAATAAAGGGTGATGGGCTGATCCTTCTAGACGATGACGACGCAATGTTTCTTAGATGCCGGGATTACGGGATAGATTAAATGCCGGCTTTAGGCTGCTTATTTAGCAGAACCACTTTACAAAATGTTACTTGTAAAATTACAGCCTCTGCTAAATCGTATTTAGGGGCGAGCTGTATTTTTCGGCCCGAGCATTTATGTCTATGCAAATACTTTATTTTGGAAAGTATTCAACAACCGGAACATTGACAAAAATAACGAGTACTATCCGTCGTTTTATCGGTCAGGATGTGCCACCTGTAGTTGTTTGTCTCAATAGCTGACTGTCTGTCTTAATAGATGATTATGCTGCAAATAGCGGACCTATTGCTGTAAGCTACGGAGAGCACTTGGAAGTATAAGCGAAAACATGAGAGCAGTATTCAACACACACCAGGAAAGCTCGCTCGGATCTCTTATACGGGAGACTGTGTAAAGACATTCGATATAGTGATGCTTTGAAGTACACATCACTGACTCGATATCTATACATATAATAAAACTGTTGAGGGTCGAGAGTCTGTACATGGAAGATATTTTGAAAATTTTAATTGGAGGGCGTTCTCTAATCAATACTGAAGCCGAAAATGTAATTTAAACTTTTCACGTCTGTCTGTCTGTATCCCGAATAAGTATCACGCCGAAACTACTAAACCATTTCGAGCTTATAGTCCGAGGAAGGTTCTAGGATACTTTTGATCCCGAAGTTTTGCGCGGTTCCTGCGGGAGAGTGGATGAAAGATAAAATGGTTTTTCAGTTGTAATTTCTCAACGCGTGATGCGATTTCAAATATTTTTTTAGAATTGGAAAGGGAGTACTTTAAGAAATTTTCGACCCAAGTTTCAAGATTGAGGGGTTTGTCGTTCAGAAATTAGAGGCATCTCAACTTTCGTCAAACCTAGAATTCAAGGGTTCCTTTGAATGAGAGGGTAAATCTAAACGGGCGTGTTGGCTTAATCATAAAAGAGCTAAATTATTAAGGCTGTTGTAAAAGATTTCAGTCGAAGGCGTGGACTGAATTGTTTTAGAATAGCCTTAATCTTTAAGCTCTTTTATGATTAAGCAAACAGGGCCGTTTCACACGGTGCTTGACGAGTCTGATAAAGAATTACCTCTCCTTTCGTGCACATTATGTGACGTAAACGAAGTTGCGAGGGTCAGCTAGTAATAAATATATCGAGTCAGTGATGTCTACAATATCCACATTCTAGACTCAGAATGAAATGAAAGGACAAATAATGATACTTTCACCCTCACCTCAGCTTATCCCGATTGTTAGGCCGACTTGACACGAACTATTCATTCGTGTAGGTAAAACACGGCGGAAATATCTGCGTTCCTGGCTCGTAACGTCATGTAAACTGTACGGAAATAATTCGCGCGCAACAAGAATTAGCGGAATCTGGTCAAATACCATCCCATTCAATCGCGTGCGGGTTATACTAAATAGGCGAAAGCGGGGGCAGGTGCGGGGAAGCGCGAGGGGAAGCCAGGTTCGCAGATATTTCCGCCGTGTTGTACCAAGTTAAAACTTACCTCCGATGATAAAAATACCGGGCTTCCGGCTCAAACTGTCACTGCGCAATTCCACGGCATAAATACTGCGGTTTTCAGAGGTCTGAACTGTCAATTGTGTTAGGTTTACTACCTCTGGATCACGTTTGGCAAATTCTTTAAGGGTCAACCACATAGTATTGTAATCCATGTATTGCTTGAATTTTAAACTGTCGTCTGTATTTCTTCTTGTTCTTAACTTAGCACCAGACCTGTACATTACAAGGTGACCAAATGAAAGAAGCTTTGGATTTGTTTATAGTCAATGGTGAACAGTAGTATAAGACAAGCAAAATCGTTGTTGCTGTACATAGGCACGATTACATGAAGTTAATAAAGCTACTAAAATTATAGTAATAGTTATACTCACATATCAAAATTTCTAGGTGGAAATAGATACATATAGAGCGTACCAAGAATATACATGGTACCTATCAAATAAACTTTTATTTGTAAAAGCATTTTGTAGATAACGATTGCACTACAGTAGAATAAATATAAACGAAGTATTAAGTATGTACTCTGTGAATAAATAGAAAATTAAAAATTGTGACAGCCTTAGTTAACAGGATCTTTATCACACTGACTGGCAGTCTGGCACCAAAGAGAATACAATACTACGTAAGATCTGGCACTAACAAAAAACCACTGCAACCTATTGCAGTGATGCATGGTGTCCACAGATCTCTATTAAACATGGTAAAAAAAAAGATGTCCAAAATACAAAAAGGTTGCATACATAATGAAGTCGTGGTTCAAGCCACGGAAAATAATTTTCTTGTTTCGCGGTACAACAGCACCGCTCCAGCTAGAACAACGTTAAATTTGATAGAAGGGTAGCAGGGCATATATATAAAATGTAGGTACTGTCATTATTTTTACAAAATATTTGTAGTAAAAAAAACAAATCTCATCTGCTGACTTTGGACTTGACCAGACCACACCGCAAATAATAAAGTCTAATCGTAGCTATTCCTCACTGTCAATAACAGCAAACCCCAGGCTGAATCCAAATTCTGTTAGAATTTTTAAATAGCATGTAAGACGCTAAAACGTAGAATAAGTTTGATCTTTTACATTTTACCTAATAAATCGTTTTTGATAAATAATATTCGCAGAATTGTAAAGACTAGTTCTCTAATTGAGTACTTAAGGGATGTGATAGAGAATAAAAACATTGGTCACAAGTGATTAATTTAAAATTAAGAAAAAGACACGGATCTGTGACCTGCTGTAATTTTCTGAGGAGTAGTATTTCCCATATATTCCGTATTAGATGCAGCAACAATCTCCAGGTTATCATGTCGTGGAAATGTCATCAAAGTAACATTAGATAATTTCAGATAATTCAGACCGTGAATTTTAGTGAAATTCCTTCATAAGCCGGGAAGTGAGCTGTGAGATGATCTTCAAAGTTTATAGCTTTTCTCATTAGCTCCCAGCGGTCGATCACATTGACTTTTGAACAAAAAATCACATTTAAATATCTATCCGTTATGCAGCAATGATTCCACAGACAGATACTCCAGGTCATACTTCTCGCTATGGACTGCAGGGAAATGAAGCTTCTGGCCACTTATATTCTAGATGTATGATTTAGTGTCAAAGAATTGTCAAATAGCCATCATGCTATGTCTAAATAGTAACATTTTCTAACATGAAAACTTATGTATTTTTGATAATATTAGATTGTATGTGTTTAGTTATCTCCTGCAATAACGACTCAAATATTACCAATGAATTTTACCCTTCATGTCCAGTCGAATGTTAGTGCCATAATGACATTGTGATGTGAAGAGAGATTATCATTCTACAAAAACTCTTTCTTTTTTACAGATTTTCGAAGAAAACGGGCATTAAATGAATATACACGATGGCGAGGCAATTTAGAAACCACAGATGAATTCCTAGTGAAAGTTTTAGATGAAGAATTATCAACAACCACTAAACCAATTGTTGCTGTCAATATTATGCCTGCTACAAGAGGTGGCGATAAAATAATAATAGGTGGTGCACATCTTCCATCACTGACGACGTTAATATCCACCACACCCGAATTACGAGATTACACAAGATTTGTACCGCCAACTACAATAGTGGGACGTGAAACTGATAATAATATTAATTACATCTCTACCATAACATATCCATATCCTACACCCGGAAGACCTATAATACCATCATTGCAGCCACAAGGTATTTTGTATTTTTGGTCCATACTGCACTGGGTTATTTCTTAGTTATTGGAATTTTTAGCAATAAGTGATTTTGCGACGTTTTGCCACACTTCCTTATTTACCAAAAGTCGAAATGTTATAATGAGTAGTTCTCTTTTTTTAGGCTTTTATTCTCAAAGAGATGATAGTCCACCTGCAAGTCCACAGTTTATAGCACGAACACCGGTTTTGGTGGCAAGACAATATGCCCCTATAGAACCAGTAGCGTTTAATCGACGGACGAGTATTCCACCTTTGACTCCACCAGTGCTTTCTACTTTACGTGTAAGTTATTTTAAAGCTCAGAGATGTATCTTTTACTTTTAATTAGTAATTATCAAGTATTTAATGTAGACCTTACTTTCAGCCTTTTTTATTTCCATCACGTACGTCACCTGCTTTGACTGTAACTATTCCAGTCCGCACTCAGAAGGATTTCATATCTTTCCATCCGTTTGAAGAAGAAACATACCCCGAATTTTTAACTCGAACAACTCATACTACTCCTGAAAGAACAACTATATTTAAATTTACTACCAATAATGAAAACGGTGACCACATTGAAGCAACTACTAGCAGACAGTTAGAAGACGGTAGGCGAAAGCAAGAACTAAAAAAAATTGCAGAAAAGGAGTTGTCATATAACACGATGTTTTATAATGATGAAGATACAATCACTGGTAAAAAAGATGACCAAGAAGAGAGTGAAAGTGATGATGATGACAAAAAGCCACCAAAAGAAGATACGGTACCACCACATGCCCTTTTGGAAGCCAATGAAGTCACTGAACAAAACGAAACTTTAAATGAAACTGAAAACGAAGTTCCTAATAATAGCAATGTTTATGAAATTGATGATAATACTACTACAAGTATGGTATATACTACAAATAGAGAAAAATTAAGGGATAAACGTCGCCCTTCGTGCAGTTTACTTAAACTCAGACAACTAAATTTTAACTCTCCACGTACATTATCGGAGGTATGTAGTTTCATTATCTCATTATTCATTAAACTCAGTACGAACACTACTAAGAATTCTTTAAATTATAGATTATCAATCAGTTGAAGATGTGGGCCGAAGATAGCCCAATAGTCAAATGGATGGACATTACGCGGGGAAACTTGACAACTATGGAAAACCCTATTTACATGATAGTAGTCGATGATCCTAGTAGTGGACAGATCGTTACTGCTAAGCAAACCGTCATGATTGTAGCCGGTATGATGCATTGAAATATTGAGTAGCTAAGTAAAAAAAAAGATAAAAGAACAGTTTACCATCAATTCACATAAACTCGGTTTGGCGTTGTACCTGTTCTAAGTTTTCATGTAAAATATCTATGAACGTCCCTAATAAAACAGTACGGTTAGTGGTAAGCGTTAACTAAAAATCTGTTATAAACAGACAATTCCATTTCATTGTTTGGTATGCAAAAGGAAAAACAGTAGCAAAGGAGGACTGGAAACAACAGTACACCGGACCGTGTGTTTTGGCAAAAAATAGGAGAGGCACCCGGCAGTGGACTGCTGTAGGCTGATTTGATTGATCGTATAGATAATGCACGTTATTTGCAATTTGCTCCTATGAAAGATAAATTTTTAATAACGTAGGTATTGAGAAGAGATTTAGATAAAGCCAATGTCAAGTACAAAACAATAATCCCGATTGTGTTTTAAAGATATTCGTATGAGCTAGTACATACGTCTAGCCTCAAAGGCTTAAGATTATACTAATAATAAGTATGATAGATACGAAGAAAAGAAGAAATAATAAGTGCATATTTAATTTATGTCATGTCCAAAGTCGTACCTTAGCTCAGAATGGCGTGCTCTACGATAACAAAATAAAATTATTAACAGCACATTTTTCAATTCGATGTGCAGCGGGACCTCCCCTTCAAGTTATCTTGGCGAATAGAAGAACAACTCGAAACAAAACCCTGTACCAATACATCTGACAGGCGTGATATTATGGTAAAGCCCCACCAGAATGAAATGGGAGAAACCTATGTCCAAAAAAGGACTGTAACTGATTGGTTGATTGCGACAAGTGCCATTTATTTCTTTTGCAGGAAGCATTGTTACAATGTGATTATATCTTTTATGTGTGTATTTAATACTAATTCCTCTATTGGATCATTTTGAGGACTCCTTGGTTAGAACTCTTTTTTCTTGTACTTGTAAAATTCCCTATGGATTTTATGCCACTCTCCTACCAGCTAAAACCAATCGCTGACCTACCATTTGCATACGGTCGGGATTCCCCGGGTATTATAAATTCCAGGGTATTATAATTCCAGGACTGATCAGAATCCTTACTTACCGATGTAACTGATAAAGTAACATTATGTTTCAGGTATACAAGGTCGAGACCACCAAGCAGTTGCAGCTGCGATGTACGTCTTGTATCAGTTAATAGAACGTACCGAATCTCATTCTGATCTGCTGACAAAATATCGCTTCTGGATTATTCCAGTGTTCAACCCTGATGGCTACGACTATTCTATGACATTTCCTAACGTATGTTACGTCTATGATTGCTACTTATTTATACTTTAGGATATTTTTATAGGTACTAGTGAGGCTTATCTATCAAGCTTACGGCACATAAAAGTAGTCACCGTAGCCAGTGATCGTTTTAAAAACCGAAAGTGCTATATTCGTTTTGCCGACCATATTGCCAAGTTGAAACGGTCAGAGGCCCAGTCTTGCGTCTGACCGCTGTGTAAAGGGGCCCAAAAAATTTATAAAGGTCCTGACGGAGGCTGCCTCAGAGAAGATGAAAGTCTCAATATTCATAACAAGGCTAAAAAATAATCAGCCAATATGCAGGCCTCAGTATCTTATCTGGAAATTTCGAATGTAACCGAGGCTTCAATCCAAGTTCAAGGGTGTGGAGTACTGCTAATATTTATCAAAGTACTATCAATTTAATGTGTAACTCAGTCATTGGCAAAAAATTGTTTCCGTTCTGCATGGGAACGTATTCTAGGCAAAAACGTAGCCTTTGTATTATTCCAGATTATAATCGGTCTCTGTTACGAATTTCAGCCAGATTCGCTCAGACTCTAGTGCGTGATGGAGTGACAAACATCTAAACATCCTAACATGTTCATAAACTTTCACATTTATAATAATTAGCAGGATTGACTCAGACTAAATAATAGTACCTGGTATGAGTCGCATACTGTTCAACTATAGAAAAGGAAATGAAGGTGATGAATTTCAGTAGAACTAATATCTGTTGTATACTTTTCAGAGGCGAGAATGGACGAAAAATTTGCGTCAGCAATGGGATATTTGCAAAGGACGTGAAGCGTGCGCGGCTTGTGAGAGCCACGGACTCCGTTGTACTATACAGCCTTGTTACGGTGTAAATCTCGATAGAAATTTTGAATACCAATGGATACCTGGTAAGTTTTATACACTGTCACTTTATTACAAGAGCATCATCGAAAATATGGGATTGAAAGGTAAATTCAGTGTGTAAAGAAACCATCCAAGTGCATTGGTATGGAGCCCTCTGTGCGTGAGGTACGTAACCCAAAATAAATATTGCTTTAATTCGCGGACTGCAGAGATTGTATTTGTGGATGTGTTGGCAACTGTCCTGACTTATATTGTCTACTAGCTGAGCCCGCAACTTAGTTTACGTCACTTAAGGTTTATGAAAGGAGAGGTACTTCTTCATCAGACTCATCAAGTAGCGTGTGAAACTGCCCTGTTGGCTTAATCATAAAAGAGCTTAAAGATTAAGTCTATTCTATAACAATTCAGTCTTGAATTGAATTGAATTGTTTTAAAATAGCCTTAATCATTAAGCTCTTTTATGATTAAGCCAACACGCCAGTTTAGATTTACCCACTTTTAGATTCATAAGTCTATGTATGATTCTTTAAAGTGATATAACTTTTTTATTTATAAACCGAGTGACATGAAATAAACACTAAATGTTAAGCGGAGCTAACCCTAACACAATAAAAGAAACCGCATTGCAATCGGTTAAGCGGTTGCTGAGATTAGCGTGCACAAACGTACAGACAAACAGGCAAACAGACATACAGACAAACAGACAAAAATTCTAAAAATCATTGTTTTGGGTTCTATTGCGTTCATAAATCCCCCTATAATATTTTTTCTCATAAATCTTTCATGTACAGACAGCGACCTGTTACGATTTTATTATATGTACTAGCTGAGCCCGCAACTTCGTTTACGTCTCATAAGGTGTATGAAAGGAAAGGTATTTCTTCATCAGAGTCATCAAGCAGCGTCTGAAACTGCCCTGTTTGCTTAATACGCCAGTTTAGGTTCACTCACATTCAAAGAAACCCCTACAATTAAAATTTTCAAAATATCTGATTCTTAAAAGTGTTATAACTCTTTTATTTCTAAACCGATTTACATAAAACAAACGCTAAATGTTAACTGGAGCAAACCTCAACACAATATAAAAAAAACCGCATTGCAATCGGTTGAGCGGTTACTGAGATTAGCGTGCACAACCGTACAGACAAACAGATATACAGACATACAGACAAACAGACAAAAATTCTAAAAATCATTGTTTTGGGTTCTATTGCGTTCACAAAGCCCCCCTATAATATTTTTTCTTATTTATCTTCCATGTACAGACAGCGACCTGTTACGATTTTATTATATGTATTGATTGATGATTGATTGATATTGATTGATATGCTGGACGTAGGCCTCTCCCAAATTACGCCAGATTACACGGTCCTGCGCATTCAGCATCCAGTCACTCCTTGCAACATTCCTCAGTTTGTCGTTATATGATCGTGTTATTTATATACATAAAATGTATGTATATACATAGAATCTAAAATCTTAGGTATTTCAGTTGTATTAATTGTAGAAAATTCATTGCAGCTGAGGAGCTGAAAGCTGAACATCCTTGTGGAGGACTGTATGCGGGTCCGCGTCAGCTCAGCGAAGTAGAGACCCGAGCTCTTACACAATACCTTATCGAAAATCGAAACCAGCTTTTCACATTTATTGCTTTTAAAGAAGGGGATGTTCTGGTCAGTAAATTATCCTATACCACAGTATCTTTTATTAGATAGGTACCTACTAGAACGAAAAATTATGAGTATACTGTCTTAGTAGAAAGGGACACCAAAAGGGTCAACAGGCAGGTCATTATATTCTAATTTGATGTGAACTAATAATAGATATGTGTGACTTTCTTTCTTAATAAATTTTAATTCTCTATTTATTCCTACCATATCGTTCTCACAGTTTCATTGCAGGTCAAAATATTTTTACATAATATAGGTACTGATATACTGATATCATGTTAAATTATGTAGGCCTATTGTTATTGTAGATTTTGTTATATACTGACATATTTTATGCTATTTCGTTTTACCTATAAAAATATGTGCCTATATACACTCGAGAGCAATGAATCCGGGTCACTTAAAGAATCCTAAAAATCTCGGAAACTAAAAATGCTAGGTTAATGCAATAAATTGTATTTAATAGACAATGTAATACTCCTTAAATGAAGGTATTAAAACTTCTTAGTTATTGTAAAGTTATATCATAAAAAAATCAAATTTGAAAAAGGGCCACTTTCGAAGATGGAACTACGAAATTACAGCATTTGGTGTTGCTTTTGTTTGTAATCTGTCATTTATGTGGGTACATAAACCATGTTGATAGTGCTCTATATTCATTAATCAAGCTGAAATTATGTCGCTTACGCCTGAAGAATGCACCAGAATACTTACAATGCTGGAAACCGGCCGGAGTCAGCGCGATACAGCCAGGACTGTCGGTGTGTCGCTGTCAACAGTACAAAGAGTTCTCCGACGTTACGAAGAAACTGGTTCTAACCTACGCAGACCAGGAACGGGCAGAACCAGGTGTACCACAGCACGAGAAGACCGATACTTGGTGAACACCATGCTTCGAAATCGCTTTCTCACAGGAACTGAACTCACCAATCAGTTTCGACGCCTCGGAGGAAGTAACCCAAGTGCATGGACAGTAAGACGTCGGCTTGCTGAATCTAACTTAAAACCCCTTAGACCTGCAAACGGCCCTAAACTGGAGCGTGGGCATCGTATTTCGAGACTAAGGTATGCCCAGAGCCACGTAAATTGGAGTATTGAAGATTGGTCAAAAGTTATGTTCTCCGACGAATCAAAATTTATGCTCTACAAGCACGATGGAAGACACAGAGTGTATCGAAGACCAGGGGAAAGATTCAAGCAAGCATGCATCGAAGAAAAAGTAGCCTACGGTGGTGGGTCTGTACTTGTGTGGGCCGGAATTTCTTCTGAAAGTCGCACAGAGCTGGTGATCATAGAAAACGGCTCTTTAACTAGCGTAAGATATGTGGAAGAAATCCTCAATGATCACGTTGGTCCATTTATGGTCAATTTAGGTGAGGATGCTATATTTATGCATGACAATGCCCGACCTCATACAGGTAGGATTGTGAATGACTACCTTCAAGAGATGAACATTACTCGTATGGAGTGGCCAGCGCGCAGCCCGGATATCAACCCGATCGAGCATGCTTGGGACGAGCTAGGCAGATGCGTAAAACAACGAAACCCTCCCCCAATCACGCTTCGTGAGCTCAAAATTGCTCTCACAGAGGAATGGGAGAATATTCCCCAAAATCGTATAAGGAACTTGGTGTACAGCATGCCAAACCGCGTAAACGCAGTAATGGGAGCACGAGGAGGCAATACGAAGTATTAAAATTCAAGAAAATCGTAATAAAGTTCAAAAATTTCATGTTTCCTATTTTTGTTTTAAGGAGAGATCGGCAGTTTTTTCTTTATGTAATTTTGTGTTAATAAAATGTATGGTGACTCATATTTTTTTTACTTTCATTTAAGGAGTATTACATTGTCTATTAAATACAATTTATTGCATTAACCTATCATTTTTAGTTTCCGAGATTTTTAACATTCTTTAAGTGACCCGGATTCATTGCTCTCGAGTGTAGTTCAGATCTACATTTATTTCTAAACCATCAAACGTGGTGAGGGACATGTTTCTACCCACAAGTTACAATAACGAAAATCTAATAAACTTAATATTTTTTACAGGGAATCATGTATCCATATTCACATACAAAGAAGAAACGAGCGTTTGACCAAGCCTACGTTAGTATATTATATTTATGTTATACCTACTTAATTAGATAGCACTGTTTGCGTTTATTGAAGGTTATTGTGAGTGAACCTTAAAAGATAGACAAATGCTATCGCACCCCTTTTTTAGAACTTTTTCGTTGGGCGTTGGGTGTTGGGCGATGGGCGTACGGCGTGGCGTGTTGAGCGTTGGGCGTGGCACGTTGGGCGTTAGACGATGGGAGTCGGCGACTTGAGGAGTGGGGCGTGGGACATACCGGGTAATGCGTGGGGCGGGTGCTTTGGCGATGGTCATAGGGCGATCGACGTGATACGTTGGGTAAGGGGCGTGGTGCATTGGGGTGGCGTTTTGAGCGTCGGGTGTTGGGAATTAGTCGATGGGCGTCGGGCATTGGGCATTGGGCTTTGGGCGTTGGACATTGGGCATGGGGCGCGGCATGTTGGGCGTTGGTCGTGCCGCGTTAGGTGTCAGGCGATGGGCGATGGGAGTTGGGCGTTACGCGCTGTGTGTGGGGCGTGGCTTTGGCGTGGTTTTTGGGGCGTTGGGCGACGGCGCGTGGAGTGTGTGGCATGGCGCGTTGGGCATGGTGCGTTGCGGAGAATAGTTTCGTTTTGAATAATATTTATTGGATGTTATAAATAGAAAACTCATATTCTGTAGAGATCGCGTGCCTCCAGGGCGGCGTCAGCGGCCTACGGCATCAGTAATAGACCTTATGTAGCTGGACAAACGTCAGAATTCTTACGTAAGTTTTGTTAAGACATGAATGTCAGTTATAATAAGACATTTTTTTTTCATAAAGTCTATATGATAATCACCATGTTGCTGTTTACGACTGCTAATTACTGTGGTCTTCGGGTTAAGTCCTGGGTCTAAACAAATACTTGTGTGATCTAAATATTTGTTCGTGCCAGATAGCGTTGCATAAAAAATGTCGTACAATGTCACATGTGATCTAGTCAACAGTAGCATATCACTTTAATAGAACTTCTGAACGAATTTTCTTTAATATTCACTTTGATTTTGCAGCATTATATGCAGGAGGAATAGAAGACTGGGTTGATGGGCACCTGGGAATAGATAGCACATATACTATCATGATGTTCAGGCCTGCAGACACATATAAATCAAAAGTCGTGACAGAGGTACCACTTTTAATGGTTTTAGAAAGGGCTATTCTTTTATTGTCCTGTTTGCTCACCATTCTGGAAATTGGGCCTGGGTTGGTAGCACGTGTGTAGCGACTCTGGTGTTGCTAACGTACAGTCAACTACAGTTTTTTTATTTTAAATAATTATCTTAAAGTTAAATGTATTTGGATACATATTATTGCACTTTACACGCATACATGTTACTGTGAAGTTCGGTGGATACCATGTTTGGTTAGTTAATTATGGCACTCGCAGGGATACATCATTATGTATTATTAAACGGGATATAATAAACCGAGCCTCAAAAGTTATTATCGGCCACGGCATTTAGCTTCTGATTTAATAACTAAGCCACGCGAAAATGAAATAGCCTCTAATATATTAATTCGTTCTCTTTACAACGTCACCTAAAAAAATCCATAATAAGCATCAAATAAAGATCAACAATTATTTTAACTTGTCCTGTCCGTATTAATATATTAACACCTAATTAACTAATTCAGCCACAGATTTTATACGTAATCACCATTTTATATTTTACAGCTTCAAATCGAGAGCCTCAAAAAAATACAATTTAAGCCTCCACAGACATCATCAGTTTTTGTAACTTAGCGTGTAAAATAAATATATCACATTCTTTTTTCGTGAAAATAGCCACTGCAAGGTTTAATCTAAGGGCAACGGACGACAGTGACCGGCATCAATCAGAGACCGCTATTTGATGTCACTTTGTAACTAAAATCAGATTACGCCTACCGAACAAGAAAGTGAGGTCAAGAAAGCAAATACTAAACTTAAAAGTGAATACGTTATACTCTTTTGACTTTAGTATAGGTATATACATTAAGTGAACATGTGGATAATGTCGTCATAAATTTCACAATTAATGAGAAATTACTCGTTACGTGTAAACAGTGTTTAGCAGTGCCACGTTAGTACTCACTTTTGAGTTTAGTATTTGCTTTCTTGGTCATACTTTTTTGTTTTGTGAGCATTATCTGTCTTTAGTTCTATAATCTGTATTACATGCATTCATAACGTCACCTACCGAAATCTGTATAATGTCTGGGCATTCTACAGAATACCTGAAACTTGCAGGCAAGGCAATGTATGAAATAATTATATACGAGAGTATGGAAGGCTTATTGGCTGCTTGCGAAGGTTAGGTTAGGTTGGAACAGTTACCACTAACGAGCGAAGGTGAGCGAGTGAAGCGAGCATGCCGCGGCAGCGGCCGCCGAGCACCAGATGTCAAAAAATTTATATTTAGCATTATGTAACAATTTATAATTTCTCGATAGTTTATAATTTATTTTACACATTGCCAGCAGGTATTCTATGCAATCCCTAGGAATTTTGTACAATACCTAGACAAAGTATGAATGCATTTCATACATTGCTTGGACGGGGCGTCTGGAGTCTTGAGCAGGTATTCCTTAGAATGCAGGTATTGTATAGAATATCTGAATTATAAAGACTGTAGGCAACATCATAATAAATAATAGCATTTATGCCCGAAGGTCTATCCCACGCTCCCGTGTTGAAACGAACTCGCTTGTCCATTTCCACCACCAGATTGTAACATCCCACACAGTCTGCTGTACGTGCCTTTCAAAGCAAGGAAACTCTCGCAAATCAAATGTTACAAAGTGGTCTCCCATCCGAGCACCAGCAATAGCGGTAGTTGCTTACTGCAGTGATCGTTTACAAAAGACTGAGTCAGTGGCTACAAGTGGTTCTAGCTATTTAGGTAATATTAGTGGCCATAATTTGTTTTTTGATGGCAATTTTACTTAATTTTGAAGATCCATTAATGTGGGATGAGTTACATTTTAAACATGCTGAATTAGGAAATTAGAAGCTAAAATATTAATAAATAATGTCTATTTTGATGCCATTTTTTAGTAATTTAGAAGTTCACTGTTTGAATGCATGTTACAAAATTAGATGCTAAAAAATAATCATGATGCTGAATTATATTAACAATGGCTAATAAAGAAGTTAAATGGTGGCTAGAATCTATAAATACTGACGCTCATTAATTGTGGCTGACTTATTAATTTGGGGGGCAAAGTATTTTTTCGGAGGCCAATAATGCTATTAAAAAGAAGTTCGTTTAATTAGCACCCTTATTAAACTAGTACATTTCATTGTACTTGACTGTGATCACTTTTGATCACATGGGCCGTAATCTTTTCTGTCACCTTAGTGGTATATAAAAACTCACTGCGTTAAGCATTTTAAGATACGGTTATACCTGTGACGGGTGACTGTTTCTAGCATTTCCATTTATAAACGTTTCCATGCTTTGGAAGGCACGTTAAGTCAATAGACCTGGATGCCAATAACGTGGCAGTCGGTAAAAAAAAAAAATTAAAAACAGATCAGCACCATCTGCCCCTGACCATTTCAGCATGAAAATGGGCTCATCACCTATTACGTGGAACAAAAATCAACTGGTAAAATTGGGACCTATATATGCCATAAGAGTAAGGGTGCGAAGAAACAATGGTAGGGTTTTATTTTTTCGCAAACCGCGGGGTCAGCTGGGACGATGTGTGGGACCTCCCGGCCCGGTCGGGAACGGGACCGTTCGGTTCTTCCTCACCCTGTAGCCGGAACGAGGGATATCAAGAAGATTATTTACGTCGACACGGCTAGGGGCACGGCACGTTAAATCGGGGCTCTCCTTGGGCGAGATGGGCGGCTCCTCAGAGCTAAAACTACGCCCGAACCTTCACCACTCTCGGGCGCCCCTCAAAAGCAGAGGAGGTAGAAAGCGGTTGGCGCGGTAGCAATGGTAGGTGCAGGTGCCATAGGTATGTGAAATATCTGAGATGTCATTTCTTCAAGTGCCCTAAAAGCGGGTGCCCAATATAGCATGCCATCTAATTTTTATAGTCTCGTAATGTACCCACATAATATAACGATTGGATCAATAGATGTATAATTACTAATCGTTAGTATTGATCGTAAATTAAAGGTTGACTAATTTTAACCATTGGTGTCCTAGTTATTTTACTTTACGGTACTTGTTTAATTATACTACACTCGAGAGCAATGAATCCGGGTCACTTAAAGAATGTTAAAAATCTCGGAAACTAAAAATGATAGGTTAATGCAATAAATTGTATTTAATAGACAATGTAATACTCCTTAAATGAAAGTAAAAAAAATATGAGTCACCATACATTTTATTAACACAAAATTACATAAAGAAAAAACTGCCGATCTCTCCTTAAAACAAAAATAGGAAACATGAAATTTTTGAACTTTATTACGATTTTACTTGAATTTTAATACTTCGTATTGCCTCCTCGTGCTTCCATTACTGCGTTTACGCGGTTTGGCATGCTGTACACCAAGTTCCTTATACGATTTTGGGGAATATTCTCCCATTCCTCTGTGAGAGCAATTTTGAGCTCACGAAGCGTGATTGTGGGAGGGTTTCGTTGTTTTACGCATCTGCCTAGCTCGTCCCAAGCATGCTCGATCGGGTTGATATCCGGGCTGCGCGCTGGCCACTCCATACGAGTAATGTTCATCCCTTGAAGGTAGTCATTCACAATCCTACCTGTATGAGGTCGGGCATTGTCATGCATAAATATAGCATCCTCACCTAAATTGACTATAAATGGACCAACGTGATCATTGAGGATTTCTTCCACATATCTTACGCTAGTTAAAGAGCCGTTTTCTATGATCACCAGCTCTGTGCGACTTTCAGAAGAAATTCCGGCCCACACAAGTACAGACCCACCACCGTAGGCTACTTTTTCTTCGATGCATGCTTGCTTGAATCTTTCCCCTGGTCTTCGATACACTCTGTGTCTTCCATCGTGCTTGTAGAGCATAAATTTTGATTCGTCGGAGAACATAACTTTTGACCAATCTTCAATACTCCAATTTACGTGGCTCTGGGCATACCTTAGTCTCGAAATACGATGCCCACGCTCCAGTTTAGGGCCGTTTGCAGGTCTAAGGGGTTTTAAGTTAGATTCAGCAAGCCGACGTCTTACTGTCCATGCACTTGGGTTACATCCTCCGAGGCGTCGAAACTGATTGGTGAGTTCAGTTCCTGTGAGAAAGCGATTTCGAAGCATGGTGTTCACCAAGTATCGGTCTTCTCGTGCTGTGGTACACCTGGTTCTGCCCGTTCCTGGTCTGCGTAGGTTAGAACCAGTTTCTTCGTAACGTCGGAGAACTCTTTGTACTGTTGACAGCGACACACCGACAGTCCTGGCTGTATCGCGCTGACTCCGGCCGGTTTCCAGCATTGTAAGTATTCTGGTGCATTCTTCAGGCGTAAGCGACATAATTTCAGCTTGATTAATGAATATAGAGCACTATCAACATGGTTTATGTACCCACATAAATGACAGATTACAAACAAAAGCAACACCAAATGCTGTAATTTCGTAATTCCATCTTCGAAAGTGGCCCTTTTTAACCGACTTCAAAAAAAGGAGGAGGTTCTCAATTCGTCTGTATGTATTTTTTTTTATGTATGTCAAGCGATATTTCCGTCAATTATAGACGGATTTCAAAATTTATTTTTTTGTTGAATAGGGTTTACTTCTGAGGTGGTCCCATTTTCACCAGGTCAGGATCTGATGATGGGATCCAGGAGAAAACGAGGGCAACCACCGAAAATTGTAGGGACAACTAGTGCACTTGTTAACTTTTTAATTAAGTGCTTTAATGTTCTACACTTTAATGAAGGTCTGGAGTCGACCTGATGATAGAGTCGAAAGACAGTCGAGGGCATTCCTAAACAATTTACAGCAGTTACCTTGTGTTTGGGCTTGATTGATTTGTATTGATGAGAACTTTGCACCTAGATTGATAGATCCGCCTTCAAAAAAAAAAAGGAAGTTCTCAATGTTTTATGTATGTTCACCGATATTTCCGTCAATTATAAACGGATTTAAATTGTTTTCTTTCTTGAATAGGGTTTACTTCTGAGGTGGTCCTATTTTAATCAGATCAGGATCTGATGATGGGATCCAGGAGAAATTGAGGGCAACCACCGAAAATTGTAGGGACAACCAGTGCATTTGTTAACTTTTTAATTCAGTGCTTTAATGTACTACAATTTAATGAATATCTGGAGTCGATCTGATTATGGAACCGAAAGACAGTCGAGGGAAATCCTTAACGATTTACAGCAGCTACCTTGTGTTTGGGCTTGATTGATTTGTATTGATGAAAACTTTTACCTAGATAGATATATTTTTCGGTTCACCCGTCACTTAAAATAATGAAAAAAAAATTTTCAATAAAAAATAAAACCGACTTCCAACAAATCCTGAAAAATAAAATTTACTTAGCACAAAGTAAAATGTATTTTGATTTATCAGATTTTATTCAATATAGTATTGAAGTTGGTGCCATGAATAATACCTACATAAACCTATGGGTTTACTTGGCGCCGACTTCAATATGATATTGAATAAAATCTGATAAATCAAAATACATTTTACTTTGTGCTAAGTAAATTTTATTTTTCAGGATTTGTTGGAAGTCGGTTTTATTTTTTATTGAAAATTTTTTTTCAAATTTGATTTTTTTATGATATAACTTTACAATAACTAAGAAGTTTTAATACCTTCATTTAAGGAGTATTACATTGTCTATTAAATACAATTTATTGCATTAACCTAGCATTTTTAGTTTCCGAGATTTTTAGGATTCTTTAAGTGACCCGGATTCATTGCTCTCGAGTGTATTTCCTTTATTACCTTTTTGAAAGATTTGAAGGCAATATTGTTATCATTGTTTTCATTTGGTGTGTTTAGTTTTAAAACCTTTATGACTGCGTAAAGTCAGCCAGAAATGTGATCTGCCCCCCCCCCCCCCGCTGTAATTTAATTTCATCGTCATGAAAATACTAATTCGATTTTCCCTCGCAGTTATTTTAGGACTGTAACTGTCTAACATGTGACATCCTCAGGACTGCATAGCAGCTAATCTTTTTTTTGCTTTTATACGATGTTTTTATAATGAAAATTTGCTGCCTTGCAATCCTGAGGATGCCTCGTGTGTAGGCGAAACACGTGTCGACGTCGTGTTTTTATTAATCACGTTGATAAGCGGGGTATTGCTCATTATTGACAATCTGGAGGGCACAAGTATTTTTCCTATCTAACATCTAAATTTCCTTTCCTGAGGAGTTCTATTCGTCATTCCTCCCTTACAATTAGTTGCGGTTATCCTTAACTTTGCACGTAAGGATTGACGAATCGAGGGTGTGAGGTGGGTTCCTCTCCCTCCCCTGCTTTATTATCGTTCTAAGATGGATTTCCGCCATGTAACGTCTGATTCCATTAGTTATCTCAAGATCAGACTTGGAGTAAACAGTCTGGAGTGATATTATGTGTAAATTAATGGATCATAAAAAACGAAGAAGGCTGTACAAAAGCCAAAAAGTCGTATATATACTCTTTTGTACGACTGACTAACCTGGTACAACGGCAGACGACGTAATACAGATTTTTGAACGAGGACATACATATAGGACAAGTTCAATACCACCAAAAACCGATAATGTTGTTTTCCCAGAACGTTATCTATATGTTTTATGATGAAAACACGTGCGCAAAATAACTACGGTCATGTAGTATTCATGTGCCATTTTGTTATCAAAATATCAATATGCATGACTCAGTTGCTGCCAAAATTACATTGTTGTGTCTGGTACCCGCTTCCCTACTACTTTCTTTGCGCAACTAAACAAAAGTTCATACCGTTCCGCCAGGTTTTTAATAATCTACTAAGATCCAGTAAAAGTGCAATGCCTGATGGAATCCAGCTCTGGAGTCTCCGACACTTAAAGTATCTTCTACGGCACTGAAGAGTGCTATTCCTCTCATCTATTCCGTCACCCTTTTACTGCTTGGCAAAATAGACTAGAAACGAAACTACTATTTTGCCCTGTTTTCTCGTGGTCTCACTATTTTCTCGCACCAGGCGGACCGCGGGCAAGAACTGTTTATCGTGGTCCCGAGCAACAGTTCACCCTCTTGGTCTGGACCACGAAAAAAAGTATATTTTACATGTTGGCAACATTATCAAAATGCTGTAAAAACGTCACTGTTTTCCGAACAAAACGGTTCAGCGCGTCTTCCAAAGCACGGTAACGTCCATGAATGAAAATTTCACAATGTGACCCATCTAAAGACCAGCCATAGCGAAAGATGCTTGGAATGTAACGCAGTGATCGCCTACAGAGCCCTGAGTTGGCGGGGCAACGAGTGCTTCTTCACCTTTTCTATTACAGTATTTCATCATCCCAGTCATAATAGTAGATTGTTTAACAAGGGAGCAAAATAGTATTTTGACGGCGAGGGCGCTACTTTGAATCACGAGCGAAGCGAAGGATTCTAGAATAGAATCCCGAGCATAGCGAGGGATTCTAACGTAGAATCCTGAGCCCAGTGAGGGATTCAAAGTACACCGCCCGAGGGAAAAATAATTTGCTCTAGAGTAATATACTCTACTTTTCATTCCCTTTCTATGAGAAAAAATACTTTGTACTACGTAGTTAGCTTCTAATAGTTAGGTCCATTCCATATCCATTCAGGAGTTAATGCATTGTCATTTTCATAATTCCACGTAGTCACTATATTTGCAGAATACAATAAAATACTCCACCAAGTGAAATTCACGAACGCGTGGAATGATCCCTTACCGCCTGCACCTACATCAGGTCCCGGAATCACCTTTATACCGTCGGCAAGGATGCAGAGTGCAGACCACGCTCATGTATCCGTTTTCATAAATTTAGTTCAAAACAAAACAAAACTCGTAAGATTATAGAGTTTTTTTGTAACATCTGAATCGTCAACTTCGCTTGGTGAAGTAGTACTGATTACTACAAGAGTAGAGCTAGAGAGATAAATCGCGCTCTTTAGTTTTTTTTTTAGTAAGCACAAGTCACCGCAGTTCTGTGCAGGCAGCCAACACCTACCAGCCAGTATTCATACAATTTGCGTTCAATTTCTATGAATGTTTTAAGCTCCAAATTCAAATCACTTTGCCGCCCGCTAAAAAGCTCTTAACAGAAAAGAGCTATTTTGCGCCCTGTTATCGAGGTACAAAGCGATTCTTTTCGAATAGAAGGAATGAAAATTTAATTAAAGCCCGATTGACATTGAAAATATTACAATCTGTGGTATCTCAGTAAACAGTAGATTAAAAAAATGTACCGATTATCAACATTGTTATCGTGGCAGATTTATTAAATGCGCATTTGATGTATTATTCATGTTTTCCTCAGCGAGTTGTACACGAAACGTATGCGGCTATGGACACCTTGCTGCTGCAGAGCGTGGAACCGCTAGGCGTAGTTCCGGCCGTCACCTTAGCCAGAAGCGGATGTTATACAAGGACGCTCAGACTATCACTATTAACTATCGTCGTAAATTTAATGTTACTTCTAAACGGTTAATTTATTGATATTTTATGGCAAGCGACCTATTTATCTAAAGAGTATCTTAGTACTTAATTAATTGACTGTGAAACGTATTAATGCACAAAGGTAGTATGAACCTTGAATCCTATTTTAGGAGACGTAAATTTTTGAATTACTGCCTTTTATAAATATTTAATACTGACATAATCGGAACTTTATAAGCTCCGAAGGAAGTATGCAACTACCTACTGTACGACCTAAATATTGTTAATAATTTGGGGGTTATCTGAAATCAATAAACATGTTACTATACATATTATATTACGTGGTTTAATTTGGTAGAATTTAGTCTTGTTGTTCGATATTTAAACTAAATTTATGCAAGTTTGGCGCAGTAAGGCTCCCCCATACCTACAGACGAGCTGTTATCGGTTACTTAATTAATAATTATAAAGAGGAAATTAAATATCATAATTTCGCCTTTATAATATTAGTAAGATCTGTTATATTAGGCGACGGCTACTGTTTACCCTAGGCTGTTCCCTTGATGGTACAGTGGAAAATAAATTTAACCGCTGTTTCCTTGGCCGTAAAACGCAGTCAACTTAAATTAAACATGAAATGACACATTGTGATAATGACGGAAGTAAAAGAATTGACTGAGAGCTGGCAGGACTAGATACAGAAAACTTGTCTCATAGATCTCCTTAATTAAAAATCTAACACGTAACTGCCAAAAAATTAAATATGCCATGAAATTAGGACAATTTTTTTTATTGAAGTTTTTGATTCTTGTCTTCATTTACTAGCAGGCGCTTCGCCTTTAGGGTTCCGCACCCAAAGGGTAAAAACGGGACCCTATTCATGAGACTTCGCTGTACGTCTGTCTGTCTGTCTGTCTGTCACGAGGTTGTATCTCACGGGACCCAGAGATGTTGTATTTCTGTTGCCTCTATAACAACAAAATCAGAAAAAAGGAGGGATCAAGGGGGGCTCTCATAAAACAAGCGTGACTTATTGCCCTTTTTTTGGTTCGGAACCCTCCGTGTGCGAGAATAATATTGTATATAGTCCACCTTCCTTTCCTTTCGTTGCATGTACTACCGATATATTTAGTGTAGTGTCCTTTGAACTAGCTGCCATATTCACTGCACCAGATAGGAGCCGCCGTATCCCAGTAGGTCCATTGCGTAGTTCCATGATGAACCTAGTGGGACAAAAGAAATCCCAGAAGTTCGATGCCGTGCTCTGCGCTTTTAACGTACGGAATGGACTCTTCTTTACGTATTTATATAGCTATTGTAATTATGGATTCATTCTGAAATAAACATATCATTCTGAAATTAACAGCTCACCGTCCTTACAGAAGCAGGCCCTAGATGACGACGACGGCGTGGCGTGAGAGATTCACGCACGCACCCCCAAAGAAGCGTGATAACACCCGAAAGACCCTCCAAAGACACGGAATAGCACCCGTACCCCCCATAGGTGCGGCCGCAGTGGTAGCCGTACGTCTGTTGGGAGTCCTGGGGTATTCTTCCGAGGGCTTACCCGGGGCTCCCAACCGTAGACTGCTAGCAGGATACGTGATTTTTTTTAGTCGTTATGAGTCCGACATAACATCCATGAAGATTTTCCCTCACGTAAAACAAAAAAGGGGCGTTCATTGCAGTGAATGAAAATATTATTTATCGAGCGCATGTAGATAAAAAGAAATTATCAGCTTAAATCTTTGCTGATAACGATTTGCATATGCTTTACACGTGACGGAAGTCGGTATCAATCTATTGCTAATGAATAGGTGCGGCGTTTAAATAATTACATTTTATTTCCTAATCTACATTAGGTCCCATTATTGCTAAATCGTAAGACGCTCGTATAATCGCCTAGCATTGTCTTATTATGACTCATACACATTAATACTTTTTCTTCTACTCTTGTGTATGTACATTGCCCAACACTATCGGTCTCCATGATCAGGTTCCTGAGGACGACGGCGAAGCAGGGGGGGGGGGGTCTCCTCACTCTTCTTATAGAAGCAAACCTAAGACGACGACGAGACATGAGACTTCACTTACTCCCTACGCCCGCGCCCCAAGTAGCGGGATAACGTCAGACTCAGAACCAAGCACCCATACCCAAAGACTTCTATATAAACTGAGGTAGACATGCCCTACGCACCGATTTTTGAAACCTATAAACTGCGCCAATTAGCAGCGTTGCTCGCGCTGTTGTGAGTCAAAACTTCGAGAGTAGGTGCTCGATTTGCAATCGGAGTCCATACACCTTCTCTTTTACGCTTTTTCTATTCGTATATTGCTATTGTGTGCGGTGACAATTACGTAAAAAATATTTATAAGTGAGTGTAGTCTTAGTAATGTGTGTATTTGAGGATTGCTTTTGAAATCTCGTTTGTTAGAGTACGGCGCGTCTACCTCAGTTTATATAGAAGTCTTTGCCCATACCAGGCCGTAGGCAGATTGGAGGACATCGTGTACTTTTAGCTGGTAGGAGTCCGGCAAGACCCATAAAGAGTTTCACGCATACCTACTAAGAAAATACCTAAGTATACAGGTGTTTCTAATAGGTACGTGGTGTCCCAGAAACCAAATAATGGTATGGGCACAAAAAAAAATTGAAAGGGTTATTAACCTTCGTCGATATTTCGGCGCACTTATTGACGTAGGTAGTCTTTGTAATTTTAAAACGCACTGGCTTTGAATAATCAGATCAGTTTAACCAGTAATCGGGCTACGTTATTAAAATAAATGTCAGTCATATACAATACTAGTTATGCAGTGTAGAATTTTGTTCCCGTTTCCATTTGAACATATTCTAGGGATAAAAGCTTGATGTGTTGTTCCAGAGTATAATGTATAAGGTACCTGTAGGGACCAAATCTGTATAGCCTTTACAGCGTTCTTGAATAACAAACATCCAAAAATCATCACAAACTTTCACATCACAGGTTTCGGGATATTTTTAAATGCACATCTGTTTAATTTTTCTGCAAAGAAGGTAACTCCACTAATTTACTTAATGCAAAACCAGAAAATTAAATGCTGTGCAAAAAAAACTATTGATTAACTAAACATGTCCTACTTAAAAAACTTAAATATTACTCAGAACGAGATGACCTTTTTAATCGAATTCGCACCAAAAATGTGGTTGGTACATCGAATATATGATTTGCAAAAAACAGAAATACGAACTTGCACTCTAAATTGTACAATCTTATAACGGAATAGGTTAGGTTAGGTTAAACTTTTAATTTTGTGGAGGTGACTGATTAAATTGGGGTTTTACTTAGAATAAACGATGTTCCTAAAAGTAAATGAGGCGATGGTTTTCCTTAAAAACGTTTTAATATTTTTGTTGAACTAAGGAATTGTTAGATATACTATTTTGATATTAGTTATTCGTTCAGTAAAACAGTTATGCAAATACCAATAATCAGTATAATGAATTTGATTTATTTAGTGTGCATAATTAGTGTGCAAGTCAGTATTTTTGGTTTAACTTTGAAATATTTAGTTCAGAATACATGCCTTTTGTTTCTTTATGTAGGAGATTCTATAATCATTAGATACTGAAGTCAAATATTTAATACTTAGCATTCCAGTAGCTCATAATTAGCATAAAAATAAAAATGAGCAAAACACGGTGACGGCGGGTGTAAGGGGTTCCACAACCATTATCTCAGGAACCCAGATCGCCGACACCTGGTACACCTGCTGACCAACAAACAAGGCTACGACGCAGGCGCCTTCATTGGGTTAGGAGGCAGAGGAGGAGGAGGAGACACCGCCAGCCACTCCCAACGATACTGTTTCTAGAAGCCAAAAGTAAACCCCAGCCGCAAACTCCAGGTAAGTTTTGAAAGCAACACGAAATACTTGAAGCGCTCGTGGCCCCGCGGACTCAGTGTTCTGTAAACGATCACTGCAGTAAGCAACATTTACTGTGGTCGGATGGGTGAATATCACGTGGCCACTTTGTGACATTTATTTACAAGCGTTTCCGTGTTTCAGAAGGCACGTCAAGCAGTTGGTCTCGGTTGTCAGTAAATGACAGTCGTAAAGCCAAGTTGAAGACTTTATGGGCGGCTTGAAAAATATCAACTGTAGGTCGTCATAACCTCTGGCCATCGGCAGCGCGTGTGTAGCGCCTTTGATGTTGCAAACGTCCATAGGCTACGGTAACCAGCCTTCCGGTGGACCGTAAGCTTGTCTGCCACTTAAGTAGTATAAAAAAAGAAATTAAGATGCAGAAAAAGAATACTTAAATTATGTTACGTTGTTGATTTTTGATAGATTATGTAAAATAGCTTTCATGAATTGTACTGTAACCGATCATTGCAATATGCAACTTGTAACATTTAACTTACCAGCGTTTACATTCTTCGGAAGGCACGTTAAGCCGTTGATCCCGGTTTAAAGTAACAGGACAGAAAAATTTTCTCGTCACAACCTGCAGAACATTAGGCTCCTCACCTATTACGTGGCATAAAAATACTATTAGGTGAAATAGTGAAACCTACCCCTTAGAGAGTGAAGGCGTGACTATAATTATGTATGTATTTATGATGTACAAGATGGCCCTCACACCTTCACCCACGTTGAATTCTGTTCGTTCGGCGTTCCCGCATTCCGACAATAATCTACCTGTCAGATCCGTTCTTCCGTTAGATCGTGATTGAAACAACTTCACAAACTTCCACATTGCATAAGGAATACTTTACATAGCTTAAAGTATCTCCATAATGACGAACCTTTTTACTAAGGGATGACAAACAATCCACCCTTAAATAGGTAGACAACACATGATTCTTTCTTTCCCGAATATGTATTGCTACGAGTATATTGCATGAAATTTCTGAATTGTAAATGCTATCTTGGCGTACAATAGAGTGTAATAAATAAAAATAAAGCTAATCAGTCTTGCGCCGCCTCTTTCTGCGAACAGGTCATGCTCGTGAAAGAGACGGCGTGGCGGGAACGGGAGAGAACTCTCCCACCCGAGATCCGCAGTCGGCGGCTTAGTCGCCGCCGACTTGTCTTCGCAGGAGACTATCGGCCTCCATGACCGGGGTCCTGAGGATTGTGAGAGGGCTGCTCACCGTCCTTACAGAAGCACACCCATGACGGCAGCGCGTGACGTGAGGAATTCACGCACGTTTAGAAGCGGGATCCGAAACCCCCCGAAGACGCGGGATAGCACCCAAACCACCCCCTAGGCGAGGCCGCAGTGGCGGCCGTGGGTCTGTTGTGAGTCCTGGGACTCCTGGGACATCCTTCCGAGGACCCGGGGCTCCCAACCACAGGCTGTTGGGCGTTACGTGAGGTTTTTTAGTCGGTAGGAGTCCTGCATAGCATCAATGAGGATTTTCCCTCACGTTAAAAAAAAAGCTATCAGCCTTTCTTTTTTGTCTTTGCCCAGTATTTTTTACTGGTGATCGGTGAAGGCAGCCTCGTCTATCGTACCTTCATGATGTACCTATACAACCGAATGAACTGGAAACCTACTATGAAAACTTAGACGAAAGCAACTAAAATCTATTAATTTCAAGTTTATTCAATAACTATTAACAGATCTTTAGACTGGTTGTAATGTGAAGATCTAATACTCCTCCTAAAGAATGAAATATCAAGTTTCTTTCTTTTTCAAATCTCCCTATCGAAAACCTTACAGTGTTCCATCTGAAACAAAGTTGATATGTATGTATTAATTTTTAACAAGAGTGCAGTATTGAACAAATTAGTGATGTATTGCAAAAAGGGCAAGTCAAAAGTACTCGAAACCGGCGGGCTTGCATGCAAGGTTTAATGAATGTAGAGGAAGCTAGTGAAGTATGTAAGGACAGAAGCAAATGGCAGGCGGTTGTCTCTGCCTACCCCGGAGAGAAAAAGGCTTGAGTATATGTATGTATGTTTGTAAGAGTGCAATGTTGTAGGTGATAAATATTGCTCTAAACTTTTTTAAAAGTTTGTCTAAGCATTTGTAATGCAATAATCAGAGCAACACTGTTCACAGACCTAGCATACTTGGCTTACTCCTTTTTATAGGGTTCCGTAGCAAAAAGATAAAAATGAAATCCTATTACTTAGACTCCGATGTCCGTTTGTCTGTCATTCATTAGGCTGTAAGTATATCATGAACAGTGATAGCTGGAGAGTGAAATTTTCATGAATTATGTATTTCTGTTGCCTCTGTTACAACAAATACTAAAAACTATACAAGCAACGTAATTTATTTGGTTTTGGCCGTTTTTTTGGTACGGAACCCTCTGTGCGAGGCCGACTCGCACTCGACCGGCATTTTCAATAATATAAAAACAAATCTGTATCAGTTCTGTAACAGAACTTAGTAATAGATAGAGTTTTATCTCCTCTATTGAATTCTATGGTAGCAGGAAGTTTTAAACGATAATGATCGTTGATATGTTTTTAAACTACCAAGATAGAAGAATTAACAGATTAGTATACCGTCAACCTTTTAGCAAATAGTCACTGTACTCTATGAAAGTTTGCAACACCAGACAGCATAAACTCGGAATACATAACTATTCACGGACATTTTACTTAACGCAATCTGATCCCAAAGTAGGCCAAAATTAACCTACCGTTTTTTTAACGTAAGGAAAATCATACGGGGATGCTATACTGGACTAAAAACTATTACCGACTGAAAACCACACGTTCTCTACCTAATGCCTACGGTCCCTTATCAACATCCTTTCGAGGGCTTACCTGTGTGGGAGCTCCGGGTAAGCCCTCGGAAGAATGACCCCAGGATTGCCAACAGACCTTGGCAACCACTGTGGCCTCACCTACGGGGTTTGGATGCTATCACGGGTCTTTGGGGGGTTCTGCGAGTGTTATTCCGCTTCTTGGGGAGTGTGGCGTGCTTGAAACTCCCGCCCCCGCAGAACTCGGGTGGGAAAGTTCTCTCCCACTACCTAGCATAACCTGCTTGCAGAAAGGCGCAGCGGTGTCCCACTTACTCCCACTGGAGATCATGGCTCGCACCATGGTCTCCAGTGAGAGAATGTCCACGTACAAACCTGCCACGAGGACCTGGCGCTGTTGCACCCACGCCGTGCACTTCACTAACGAGTGGAGTGTACGGCATGGGCGCAACAGCACCAGGGTTGTCATCGCTGCGTTCCTCGTAATGCTGGCACTCAGCCGTGGTTTCCTGGTGTATTCGCCATAGATAATTACCGAAGCATCCGTGCCTGATAAGCATCTGTGACAACCGGTAGAAGAGAGCGCCGTGGTTTCTCTTCAGCCACTTGTCCATGACCGGTCTGACCGGGCACGGGCATCAGTTGCTCACGTTGCACATTCCAGGTCTCCACGGTTTCCTGGTGAAGCTGTGATCGCCGAGACTCGATTTCCCGAAACGCACCAACGAGGCAGTCAAATCGAATGCCGACCATATTAGGTATTGACGTGTTCAAGCGAACAAGCACATGCTGTGTCTTTGTGTACTGGCTGTAGAAATTTCCCAAGCAACATATCCTTCAAAATTATGCTGATAGGCCAGTTCATAAATTTGCCGATTAAAATTGTTATAAATCTTTCACAAAAGGTTTACCGTTGTTATATTTTGATACGCAATAATCTAGTTAGCTCAGATAATGACTAAGTTATGTAAATAAGCAACCGCTTTAATTTCATAGTAGGTAATAAATTAAGTTGTTATTATATAATACTTGCTAACCCGGAAAACGTTATAGTTTCAGTCATTCGCTATCAAAGAAATGTTTTTACAAAATTACCACCTATAATCCTGATTAAAAATCAGGACTTGAGTACGAGTGGGAAAATTACTACTCACACTAATCAAATTGAGGGTTTTAAAAGAGTGTGGTCACAAATGCCATGGTTCCTTTTTATATAATAATTTATCTAACAGCTACTTACTTATTTACCGCTTGATCACTAAATTTAAAAGTTGCATTTAGCGCTGAGGATGAGGATTAGCATACAAAAACAGAGCCACAGTGACGACGCGACTAGTTTCCTCCGACTGCCTCTCTATAAGGGTATTGGTGAATAAACCTTCAAACAATGAGCAGGGGGTCATTAGGTGTCGACTGCCAATCTGGTAAAGTCCCAGGGTTTCCTATCAAAGGTACTTATATCAAGTTCTCTGGCTGCACATCAAATGTGTATTATTTTTCGGCGTGCGTTTAAGTACTTCGCCGCTGTCTTGTGGGGTCAACAATCTAGCCCTTCTTCAGACAGTGGCTAGACTATCCACTGAACTGTGTACAGTTTCGTCTCTACGATGAACCGGTACAGGCCAATGGTTAAGTAACTTGGACGAATGTTGTTCATACGCACTGAGGGGAGCCCCTTCTACAAATACAGCTTTATTTATAGACTCGATAGCAATATGTGTCGATTAAATTTTGATGTCACATTTAGCGATAGTCTTTAGTTATTTTTGCCACACTTATACATAGAATATCAAATGTGTGTCGATGCAATTTTGATATCACATTTAGCGATTGCCTTTTCTTAATTTTGCTACACTTATAATAATGGCCGCAAAACGCATAACGTAAAATAGAAAAACGTAAAAGAAAGAAAAAAATGCGCTAGAAATCAAGAATTGAGGAAATTTCATTTAATCGGTGTCAAATTAGTCAATAAAAGCAGACATCAAAATAACAATCAAAATTCGTTTCCTAGTAGTTGTACTACAGTACAACTACAGTACTAGTAGTTGTACTTCTTCAGACAGTGGCTAGACTATCCACTAAACTGTGTACAGTTTCGTCTCTACGATGAACCGGTATAGGCCAATGGTTAAGTAACTTCGACTAATGTTGTTGAGGGGGGAGCCCCTTCTACAAATACAGCTTTATTTGTATACTCGATAGCAATGTGTGTCGATTAAATTTTGATGTCACATTTAGCGATAGTCTTTTGTTATTTTTGCCACACTTATACCAAAGATAATATAATAGTATAACATACAGATCGGCAACTCCCTGCCTCCCACTGAGTAAGCTTCCCCATCCCCCCATCAAAATTTAAGTGTCTCTATTGCCGTGTCAGTACTTGAGGGAGTGTCACTGCCTTGCTTTACGTATTACTACTACCTAAGTACTTTGGGCTATTGCTTTGGTTTAATTTGTGCTTAGCCGATGGTAAATTTGAAAAAAAAGTACCTGAGATTGCGTTCTGTTCCTTATTATTTTGTTTCCATAGCTAGTGTCCCTAGTAAACTCACACACACATTCAAGCTTGATTCAAGCATTCACATTATGTGTATATTAGTGTGGGTGAAAACGAACATTTTTGTATGGAGTTTCCACCCTGTGCTTATACACAGAATATCAAATGTGTGTCGATTCAATTTTGATATCACATTTAGCGATGTTAATTTTGCTACACTTACAAGTAAAATGGAAAAACGTGAAAGAAAGAAACAAATGCGCTAGAAATCAGGAATTGAGGAAATTTCATTTAATCGGTGTCAAATTAGTCAATAAAAGCAGACATCAAAATAACAATCAAAATTCGTTTCCTAGTAGTTGTACTACATTGCATTTAGTTGGGTTGGGTGACACCACATCAGTCGATGACCAACAAAACACGATAAATGAGAAGGTCCTTGCTCTATTGATAGCAAAAGCGCTTTTCTTTGAAGTCAACACAAAGTCTGCAAGCGGTAGTGCATGATAAACTAAGTCACTGACAGATAGAGATATTACTATTTCTACTTTTTACGATTGTTATCGTTAATGGCAAATTTTAATTAGGTACTGCTTATCCTATTACTATCCTACTATTCTACTAATATTATAAATGTGAAAGTTTGTGAAGATGTTTGAATGTTTGGATGTTTGTTACTCAATCACGCTCTAGCGGTTGAATAGATCTGGATGAATACCACATGTACAGGGATAGAGTATAGTCCGGAATAACACATAGGCTACTGGAAGCGGCCACGGGAAGCGGGAACGGGTACACGCGGGCGAAGCCGCGTGCCATCAGCTAGTTTCAAATATTTTTATAAACAAATATGAAGCGCTTTATTTTTACAGTAAGTTACATTTTCAGCCTGGTTTAGAAGAATATCATTTTTAATTTCTAGCTCCCACGTAGGTGACTTGATTATAAGAAGTATAGGTATTATGTTATCTGTGACGCGACGATCCAAGATGGAGATGCAGTAAATAAATTTACGGCATCGTGTCATCAATAGTACTACGAGTACACTTAAAAAGTTAATAAATTAATAAAAAGTAAAAAGAATACTTAATAAAATCACCTCTCCATTGGAAATCATTAGAAATATCAGCAACATTAAAACCAGTAGTTAAAATTTTAATAAAATCATCTATCTATTGGAAATCATTGTAATATCAGTAAAATAAAATTAGGAGATAAATTTGATAAGTAAATAATATGTACATTAATGAATTAAAAATTAATTATTTACCAATATTATACAAAACTAGCAAATTAGCAGTCATCAATACCTATTTAAAGTCATGAAATAAACTATCAATATTAATAACTTCGATCAATAAATTAGCGATAAAATCATTTAAACTATCAATAGTAGGTACTGTAATCAAAAATAAGGATTAAAAAGATTTTAACTATAATAAATGAAATCAAGAAATGAAATGATCAAAATAGGTATGTACAAACATATAAAAATTATTAATTTAACAATAATAAATAAAATAAAGGAATAAAAATTTCTACATTAACAATCATAAGTAAAGAATTAAAATTAATAAATAAATAAAAAAGTAAAAAGAATACTTAATAAAATCACCTATCTATTGGAAATCATTAAAAATATCAGTAACATTGAAATCAGTAGATAAAATTTAATAAACTTACCTACTTATTCCATAAGGTAAGATTTGTGAGAATGTGTTTGAGGAAGGAATGTGTGTGTAAATGTTTAGTGAGAGCGTGTATGTGATATGTTTGGGGATGTGAGTCTTTGTGTGTATGCGTGTACTAAATGTAAGATTGAGGGAGTTGATACTATAAATTGGCTATAGGTTTGAAAATAATAAAATATTACTCCATTACTGTGATAATAAGTTCTGTCTCATCATAAGACAACTGTCCCAGATATTTTGACAAGCTCCTTTTAATTGCGTCTCTGTTAAGAGAGTAGATTTTAACAATTTTATTGATTCTGTTGTAAGTATGGGGTCCCAGGAATGGAAAGAACCTGCGGATGAAACAAGTTCTGGGTTTAAAAGATCGTTTACACACTGCATAACCTCTTCGATGGGATAGTGGTGCACTTGTATAGTCAAGAGATAAATGCTGCTTCAAAATCAATCTCAACAAAAACAGCTGCCGCACAGTCAGTACCTCACAGTATTCGTATAGACTCTTAGTTGGGTAACGATAAGGTTTAAATGTGCACAACTTCAGAATGTTTCGCTGGGCGACCTCTAGTTGAATGAGAGTGGTCTTTGGTGCCCCTCCCCAAGAAGATATGCAGTATGATATGACTGATTGACAAAGCGCATAGTATACGTCTTTCAGAGTTTTAGGTGGAAGTACATAACGCAAAGTTTTAAAAGTAAAGGTGAGTTTACGTACTCTTTTGGTGAGTAACTGTATGTGGGGTTTAAAATTAAGATTTTGATCAACAGTGACTCCTAGATACTTGATACTTGATGAACGCTGTAGTGGTTTGCATTTCGACGTACACGACGATGAACATAAGTAATCATGTATAGTCAAGACCCAATTTCCCGGAGCGGAGTCCCGGATAGAAAATGCCATATATTTTGTCTTTTCGACGTTAAGTGTCAGCAAGTTATCCTTAAGCCAGCCTCCCACAGTGTTAAGGCCGTGCTGGGCTAAATTATAAGTTTCTTCCCAAGCCCCGACGTAAAGATGAGGGCAGTATCGTCTGCATATGAGATTACCCTTCCCCCATTTATATCCAAAGACAAAAGGTCGTTTACATATACGAGGAAGAGAGTCGGACCAAGTATACTTCCCTGTGGTACACCGTAACACACTGTAACATCAGCACTCTCAAAAGAACCCACCCTAACATACTGTGACCTACTGGACAGGTAATCCGAGAAAAGCCTGAGTTGAGTTCCTCTAACTCCAATTTTCTCCAATTTGTCCAGCAAGGTGGAAACAGAGACAGTATCGAAAGCCTTGGATAGGTCCAAAAATATGGACAAACATTTATTACCTTTGTCCAAATTAGTCGCAATAAAATCCGTAAGGTTACCAACTGCATCATCCGTGCATCGTCCTTTGCGAAAACCCAACTGATTGTGTGATAATATGCCCTTGCTTTCTAAGTATCCAACCAGTCTGTTATTGATGATTTTCTCAAATATTTTGGATATCGCTGGCAAAATTGATATGGGCCTAAAGTTTTCGATCCTGTCTCTATCGCCACCCTTGTAAATCGGATGTATTCGAGACCTCTTAAGGTCCTTAGGGAAAATGCCATTTGTCAGGCACATGTTGAAAATATAGGTCAAGTGTGGCACCAGAGTAGCTTTGTTTTCTTTCAATAATATTGGCGAAATATTATCCCAACCTACAGAGCAATCGTTTTTAAGTGCTGATAAGAGACTCGTGACCTCAGCCTCATCGGTGTCATAGAGTACAGAAGAATCGCTACAATTATTTAGCGGTTTTACGTCATTTAGGGTCATTTTTTGTTTTGGAATTAAATTCTCCGCTAAAGTTTTACCCACCTCAGCGAAATAGCTATTTATTTTATTTACAGACTCTAGGGGAGAGTTACATAAATTCAGAAGCTCCTTTTGATAGGATACATTTTTCGATGTATGTGTGATGTCTTTGATGGTTTCCCACAATTTTTTGCTATTGTTTCCGGCTTTCTGAAAACGTTCCCTATCATAGTTCTGTTTAAGTTTTTTAAGATCGAAGTACAAAAATTCCTGTAACGAATGTATGTTGTTCTAAGGATTGGATTTTCCGGGGATGATCTTGCTTTCAGGTGAAGTTTGTCTCGGTTTCGGAGGCAGCGCAAAAGACCCTCCGTAATCCAGGGCTTGATTATCTTTTTACGACGCGACAGGGGAACTGTCTCCAAATTCTTACTTATAGCCGATTTTATTTGTGTGATGACATAGGACATAGCATGGTTACAGTCATGAGTAGCGTACATTGGATAGAAATCTATTTTTGAAATGTCATGGTTTAAGCATTCTTTATTGATTCTAAGTTTAGTTGAACTGGAATACGTTCGATTCTGTTTCTGTTTTAGGAATAGTATGATGGTTCTGTGATCCGTCAGAGTCGATTGTGCAACTATAGTCACTGAAGGGATTTTGCTTCTTAATAGGACATGGTCAATACAAGTGCCACTGGCATCCCGAGTAACAAAACAGTGAGCCGGTAATAGAGCATGGTAGCTGGTAAGATCCAAGTACTGTTCGGTACGTTTGTTTGGAGAGATAAGATCCATGTTTAAATCACTCATGATAGCAATACTCTTGAATCCCGAAAGCCCCTGCAAGGTGTCCCCCAGTGATGTAAGGAATGGGTCCAGATTGGTATACGAGGGGGGTTATAGATAAATATTCACGAACATTTTCACACAACGCTATCTGATCCCAAAGTAAGCTTAAGGAATAACCTGCTTGTGTTCTGGATATTAGACCACGGGTAAAATACTTTTATGATTTTAAATTTATACTTATTATACATAGAAACATCCAGACTCTCGAGACAAATATTTATGAAACATACAATTTTTTTATTCTCTGGTGGTAATCGAAGACGAACGAGGCAATCTGTAATTTTTGATAATCTTCTTGACACCTTGTATCTTTAACATTTAACCCTATAACTAGGGTAGTAGGGTTGTATTAAACCCACTTCCGGTTTGAATTTCGAAATAGGATCTACTTTAACCCTTAATCGCCTCAAACAAGACTGCCATCTACCAAGTATCGTCCTGTTCGGGCAATTGATTTGGCTAAAAAAGAAATTTGCAGACTCAGTAGAGACATACAACAGCTGTTGTATTAACTGATATAATGACTCCTCGAGCAATTCAAAAACGAAATTTATTTCAAATCAGTTACACAAATGGCTCCGCACGCGGCACTGTTTTAGTATTAAGTAAAGGTTTTCGGTACCTTCTTGTGCCCCGACGTTTCGGTTTCGTTACACCTGTTTACAGTTACACCTACGTTTTTCAATACAATATGGTAACAGAATGTGTCATTCATTTTACCAACAGTCGGTCCAGTAAAATCTACCAGAAATCTAGTTTTAACCAGATATTTGAAATGGACGATATACATAAGGTAAAACGAGATTATAAAATGTAATTTATTGATAAAAATATTCCATTGTTATTATTAATCAATAGGATTTATTTAGTTCACGATTTCTCTAGGTTTTTACCCGCACTTCGTTTGGTTTGAGTCAACTTCGTATCATTTAATGCATCCTACTGACCGCGGCTCTGCCCGCGTTGTAAGGTTTTTCCGTATCTACTCGTTTCCCACAGGAACTTGTTTACTGGCTGGATAAAAAAAAAAGAAAATAACTATGCCTATGGCTTTTCCCAATGTATATTCTGTCTCAGTGTGAACTTCTTAAGAATCGTTTCAGCGGCTCAGCCGTGAAAGCGCAACACACCAAAGCTACATTCGTGTTTATATAGTAATATTAGTATTAGTAGGGAAATAGAGATTAATTTGCTCGTTCTGGACCAGAGGTAGGCGGGCGGGAGTGACCGCGAGAGAGATACATACATATAATAAAATTGAAGTAGGTGCTTATTTGGTACCCGCTGAGTTTCTTGCCAGTTTTTAGGTGGCTCCCGTTGTGGACGGTGGTAGAGTTTTTGTTTTATATTCTGGACGTTTTACAAGCGCATCTCTATAATGCGTATGTGAAATAAATATATTTTGATTAGATTTGATTTGGTTGTGACTCCAAAATAACTGTTTTTCACTAAATGCATATGAAAGTATACTATGCACCTAAAAAAATATATTTTTCATACTTTTCTTCGTCTGTCTGTTTGTTCCAGTTAATATCTTGTAGATAATTCTTGTCATAAAGAGTAACTAAAACTATTTTTATTTTAGAATTCAGCAATAGAATTTATAGTTTCTACGGGCAAAACCGTCATGGTTTGTCTTAGAAATGTCGTGGACGATAGCGTGGGCGATGCAGCAGGCATGATAATGAGTTGTTGTGATGATAATTCAATGCATACCCGTATTGTATCATTGTACAGTTGTGGCTTGTCTTTATCTATTATACTTATAATTATACTGAAGAGATTAGATAGTCCGTTCATTGAAAAAAAAAAATTCTGTATCAATAATCAATATTGAAGTCAAAAATGTAATTTTAGGATACTTTGATCCCGATATTCCAACTAATAAAAATATGTAGCGCATCTTCTTGAATGGCTCCGTCTATAAGTAATATCATAATATACATAATTGTAGATTGTATAACAAGGGAGCAAAATAGTATTTTGTCGGCGAGGGCGCTACTTTGAATCACGAGCGAAGCGAAGGATTCTAGAATAGAATCCGAGCTTATAACATTTTGTCGTACGTCCCTTTTGGCTGAAAGACAATTTTTTTTTAGTTGTAATTTCTCGATACATGTTCTGATTTCTAGTATTTTAAGGTTTTAGAAAGAAGTTAGATATGAGAATTGTTCCATACGATACAATACCGTGGATTTGTCCAGAAAATAGAGAGATCTCAGTCTTCGCTATAACTAGAATCCAAGGTTTCCTTTAAATATACGAGTCATTCCAAGTTGTTTGCTTTGATCATAAAAGCCTAAAAATATAATACAGTCCACACCCGGGCTATTTATGTACCTATATACTCTTTTGTCTTCTGTGTAATCTGCCAAACTGTATGGTATTAATAGATATACTCGTATTAAAAGTTTGATTTTCACAAATTTGAGACTCGAGTGAAAGTTTTATAATAATAATAATTATTTTATTTCAGGCATAACCCATGATATATGTTTACAAGATAAAATTAAATTAAACTATTGTATACACACACTGTTTTAAATCAATCCCATCCAGCTCCCCAAACAGTCCTGACATGTAGAGACGCCCAGTGTCGTTGCATAGGACTATCCATTCTGTTAACTAGTACCTTCAGGAGAGCATTGTTGTTGTTCCTCATCCTGCACTTCAGGGATGCCACTCTCTTTCGAATAATAGCATAAATCATCATCGATTCTCGCGTCAGCGAACATCCCTGACGCACTACAGAAGCGAGGAAGTCCCAACAGTATCCTGAAGGCATTGTTGTATTGGACGCGTAGAGTCCTGTAAGCTTTTTGCGTAAAATGAGACCATAAACTTGACGTATAAAATACCTGACAGAAAGATTTAAACAATGTTAACTTAACATCATCAGTACCTTTTGAACCGCACCGACAGACAGCGCTCTCTCTACGCTCCCTCTCAATGTCCATAACATCTGACAAATTCTCCGTAACCTTATGCCCCAAATACTTAAACTTATCTACTTTTACAAGGGGAGCATCAGCTAATACAACTGGTGGTATAGAATATAATTTTGTACCCGCTTTAAATTCTAATGTCTTTTTTAATTTTCGTTTGTTTTTTTTGTAGTTTTAGACACCTGTTCTTGCTCTTTTAAAGTATAGAGATTAATAATATTTTTCACGTCAGAATCTTACTTATCACTTACTATATAATCTTATATAGTATATAATCTTACTTAACACTGATCTGTATTATTACCACACATTGTGGTAATAATACAGATCAGTGTACGAGTATATACAGCCATAAGATATTAGTAAAAAAATAAAAAACAACTACAAACTTTCTTAAGGCTAAGATTCTGACGTGAAAAATATTATTAATCTCTATACTTTAAAAGAGCAAGAACAGGTGTCTAAAACTACAAAAAAAAACAAACAAAAATTAAAAAAGACATTAGAATTTAAAGCGGGTACAAAATTATATTCTATACCACCAGTTGTATTAGCTGATGCTCCCCTTGTAAAAGTAGATAAGTTTAAGTATTTGGGGCATAAGGTTACGGAGAATTTGTCAGATGTTATGGACATTGAGAGGGAGCGTAGAGAGAGCGCTGTCTGTCGGTGCGGTTCAAAAGGTACTGATGATGTTAAGTTAACATTGTTTAAATCTTTCTGTCAGGTATTTTATACGTCATGTTTATGGTCTCATTTTACGCAAAAAGCTTACAGGACTCTACGCGTCCAATACAACAATGCCTTCAGGATACTGTTGGGACTTCCTCGCTTCTGTAGTGCGTCAGGGATGTTCGCTGACGCGAGAATCGATGATGATTTATGCTATTATTCGAAAGAGAGTGGCATCCCTGAAGTGCAGGATGAGGAACAACAACAATGCTCTCCTGAAGGTACTAGTTAACAGAATGGATAGTCCTATGCAACGACACTGGGCGTCTCTACATGTCAGGACTGTTTGGGGAGCTGGATGGGATTGATTTAAAACAGTGTGTGTATACAATGTTTAATTTAATTTTATCTTGTAAACATATATCATGGGTTATGCCTGAAATAAATTAATTATTATTATTATAAAACTTTCACTCGAGTCTCAAATTTGTGAAAATCAAACTTTTAATACGAGTATATCTATTAATACCATACAGTTTGGCAGATTACACAGAAGACAAAAGAGTATATAGGTACATAAATAGCCCGGGTGTGGACTGTATTATATTTTTAGGCTTTTATGATCAAAGCAAACAACTTGGAATGACTCGTATATTTAAAGGAAACCTTGGATTCTAGTTATAGCGAAGACTGAGATCTCTCTATTTTCTGGACAAATCCACGGTATTGTATCGTATGGAACAATTCTAATATCTAACTTCTTTCTAAAACCTTAAAATACTAGAAATCAGAACATGTATCGAGAAATTACAACTAAAAAAAAAATTGTCTTTCAGCCAAAAGGGACGTACGACAAAATGTTATAAGCTCGGATTCTATTCTAGAATCCTTCGCTTCGCTCGTGATTCAAAGTAGCGCCCTCGCCGACAAAATACTATTTTGCTCCCTTGTTATACAATCTACAATTATGTATATTATGATATTACTTATAGACGGAGCCATTCAAGAAGATGCGCTACATATTTTTATTAGTTGGAATATCGGGATCAAAGTATCCTAAAATTACATTTTTGACTTCAATATTGATTATTGATACAGAATTTTTTTTTTCAATGTACGGACTTTCTAATCTCTTCAGTATAATTATAAGTATAATAGATAAAGACAAGCCACAACTGTACAATGATGCAATACGGGTATGCATTGAATTATCATCACAACAACTCATTATCATGCCTGCTGCATCGCCCACGCTATCGTCCACGACATTTCTAAGACAAACCATGACGGTTTTGCCCGTAGAAACTATAAATTCTATTGCTGAATTCTAAAATAAAAATAGTTTTAGTTACTCTTTATGACAAGAATTATCTACAAGATATTAACTGGAACAAACAGACAGACGAAGAAAAGTATGAAAAATATATTTTTTTAGGTGCATAGTATACTTTCATATGCATTTAGTGAAAAACAGTTATTTTGGAGTCACAACCAAATCAAATCTAATCAAAATATATTTATTTCACATACGTATTATAGAGATGCGCTTGTAAAACGTCCAGAATATAAAACAAAAACTCTACCACCGTCCACAACGGGAGCCACCTAAAAACTGGCAAGAAACTCAGCGGGTACCAAATAAGCACCTACTTCAATTTTATTATATGTATGTATCTCTCTCGCGGTCACTCCCGCCCGCCTACCTCTGGTCCAGAACGAGCAAATTAATCTCTATTTCCCTACTAATACTAATATTACTATATAAACACGAATGTAGCTTTGGTGTGTTGCGCTTTCACGGCTGAGCCGCTGAAACGATTCTTAAGAAGTTCACACTGAGACAGAATATACATTGGGAAAAGCCATAGGCATAGTTATTTTCTTTTTTTTTTATCCAGCCAGTAAACAAGTTCCTGTGGGAAACGAGTAGATACGGAAAAACCTTACAACGCGGGCAGAGCCGCGGTCAGTAGGATGCATTAAATGATACGAAGTTGACTCAAACCAAACGAAGTGCGGGTAAAAACCTAGAGAAATCGTGAACTAAATAAATCCTATTGATTAATAATAACAATGGAATATTTTTATCAATAAATTACATTTTATAATCGCGTTTTACCTTATGTATATCGTACATTTCAAATATCTGGTTAAAACTAGATTTCTGGTAGATTTTACTGGACCGACTGTTGGTAAAATGAATGACACATTCTGTTACCATATTGTATTGAAAAACGTAGGTGTAACTGTAAACAGGTGTAACGAAACCGAAACGTCGGGGCACAAGAAGGTACCGAAAACCTTTACTTAATACTAAAACAGTGCCGCGTGCGGAGCCATTTGTGTAACTGATTTGAAATAAATTTCGTTTTTGAATTGCTCGAGGAGTCATTATATCAGTTAATACAACAGCTGTTGTATGTCTCTACTGAGTCTGCAAATTTCTTTTTTGGCCAAATCAATTGCCCGAACAGTACGATACTTGGTAGATGGCAGTCTTGTTTGAGGCGATTAAGGGTTAAAGTAGATCCTATTTCGAAATTCAAACCGGAAGTGGGTTTAATACAACCCTACTACCCTAGTTATAGGGTTAAATGTTAAAGATACAAGGTGTCAAGAAGATTATCAAAAATTACAGATTGCCTCGTTCGTCTTCGATTACCACCAGAGAATAAAAAAATTGTATGTTTCATAAATATTTGTCTCGAGAGTCTGGATGTTTCTATGTATAATAAGTATAAATTTAAAATCATAAAAGTATTTTACCCGTGGTCTAATATCCAGAACACAAGCAGGTTATTCCTTAAGCTTACTTTGGGATCAGATAGCGTTGTGTGAAAATGTTCGTGAATATTTATCTATAACCCCCCTCGTATACCAATCTGGACCCATTCCTTACATCACTGGGGGACACCTTGCAGGGGCTTTCGGGATTCAAGAGTATTGCTATCATGAGTGATTTAAACATGGATCTTATCTCTCCAAACAAACGTACCGAACAGTACTTGGATCTTACCAGCTACCATGCTCTATTACCGGCTCACTGTTTTGTTACTCGGGATGCCAGTGGCACTTGTATTGACCATGTCCTATTAAGAAGCAAAATCCCTTCAGTGACTATAGTTGCACAATCGACTCTGACGGATCACAGAACCATCATACTATTCCTAAAACAGAAACAGAATCGAACGTATTCCAGTTCAACTAAACTTAGAATCAATAAAGAATGCTTAAACCATGACATTTCAAAAATAGATTTCTATCCAATGTACGCTACTCATGACTGTAACCATGCTATGTCCTATGTCATCACACAAATAAAATCGGCTATAAGTAAGAATTCGGAGACAATTCCCCTGTCGCGTCGTAAAAAGATAATCAAGCCCTGGATTACGGAGGGTCTTTTGCGCTGCCTCCGAAACCGAGACAAACTTCACCTGAAAGCAAGATCATCCCCGGAAAATCCAATCCTTAGAACAACATACATTCGTTACAGGAATTTTTGTACTTCGATCTTAAAAAAACTTAAACAGAACTATGATAGGGAACGTTTTCAGAAAGCCGGAAACAATAGCAAAAAATTGTGGGAAACCATCAAAGACATCACACATACATCGAAAAATGTATCCTATCAAAAGGAGCTTCTGAATTTATGTAACTCTCCCCTAGAGTCTGTAAATAAAATAAATAGCTATTTCGCTGAGGTGGGTAAAACTTTAGCGGAGAATTTAATTCCAAAACAAAAAATGACCCTAAATGACGTAAAACCGCTAAATAATTGTAGCGATTCTTCTGTACTCTATGACACCGATGAGGCTGAGGTCACGAGTCTCTTATCAGCACTTAAAAACGATTGCTCTGTAGGTTGGGATAATATTTCGCCAATATTATTGAAAGAAAACAAAGCTACTCTGGTGCCACACTTGACCTATATTTTCAACATGTGCCTGACAAATGGCATTTTCCCTAAGGACCTTAAGAGGTCTCGAATACATCCGATTTACAAGGGTGGCGATAGAGACAGGCTCGAAAACTTTAGGCCCATATCAATTTTGCCAGCGATATCCAAAATATTTGAGAAAATCATCAATAACAGACTGGTTGGATACTTAGAAAGCAAGGGCATATTATCACACAATCAGTTTGGTTTTCGCAAAGGACGATGCACGGATGATGCAGTTGGTAACCTTACGGATTTTATTGCGACTAATTTGGACAAAGGTAATAAATGTTTGTCCATATTTTTGGACCTATCCAAGGCTTTCGATACTGTCTCTGTTTCCACCTTGCTGGACAAATTGGAGAAAATTGGAGTTAGAGGAACTCAACTCAGGCTTTTCTCGGATTACCTGTCCAGTAGGTCACAGTATGTTAGGGTGGGTTCTTTTGAGAGTGCTGATGTTACAGTGTGTTACGGTGTACCACAGGGAAGTATACTTGGTCCGACTCTCTTCCTCGTATATGTAAACGACCTTTTGTCTTTGGATATAAATGGGGGAAGGGTAATCTCATATGCAGACGATACTGCCCTCATCTTTACGTCGGGGACTTGGGAAGAAACTTATAATTTAGCCCAGCACGGCCTTAACACTGTGGGAGGCTGGCTTAAGGATAACTTGCTGACACTTAACGTCGAAAAGACAAAATATATGGCATTTTCTATCCGGGACTCCGCTCCGGGAAATTGGGTCTTGACTATACATGATTGCTTATGTTCATCGTCGTGTACGTCGAAATGCAAACCACTACAGCGTTCATCAAGTATCAAGTATCTAGGAGTCACTGTTGATCAAAATCTTAATTTTAAACCCCACATACAGTTACTCACCAAAAGAGTACGTAAACTCACCTTTACTTTTAAAACTTTGCGTTATGTACTTCCACCTAAAACTCTGAAAGACGTATACTATGCGCTTTGTCAATCAGTCATATCATACTGCATATCTTCTTGGGGAGGGGCACCAAAGACCACTCTCATTCAACTAGAGGTCGCCCAGCGAAACATTCTAAAGTTGTGCACATTTAAACCTTATCGTTACCCAACTAAGAGTCTATACGAATACTGTGAGGTACTGACTGTGCGGCAGCTGTTTTTGTTGAGATTGATTTTGAAGCAGCATTTATCTCTTGACTATACAAGTGCACCACTATCCCATCGAAGAGGTTATGCAGTGTGTAAACGATCTTTTAAACCCAGAACTTGTTTCATCCGCAGGTTCTTTCCATTCCTGGGACCCCATAATTACAACAGAATCAATAAAATTGTTAAAATCTACTCTCTTAACAGAGACGCAATTAAAAGGAGCTTGTCAAAATATCTGGGACAGTTGTCTTATGATGAGACAGAACTTATTATCACAGTAATGGAGTAATATTTTATTATTTTCAAACCTATAGCCAATTTGTAGTATCAACTCCCTCAATCTTACATTTAGTACACGCATACACACAAAGACTCACACCCCCAAACATATCACATACACGCTCTCACTAAACATTTACACACACATTCCTTCCTCAAACGAGAGAATGTCTCACAAATCTTACCTTATGGAATAAGTAGGTAAGTTTATTAAATTTTATCTACTGATTTCAATGTTACTGATATTTTTAATGATTTCCAATAGATAGGTGATTTTATTAAGTATTCTTTTTACTTTTTTATTTATTTATTAATTTTAATTCTTTCCTTATGATTGTTAATGTAGAAATTTTTATTCCTTTATTTTATTTATTATTGTTAAATTAATAATTTTTATATGTTTGTACATACCTATTTTGATCATTTCATTTCTTGATTTCATTTATTATAGTTAAAATCTTTTTAATCCTTATTTTTGATTACAGTACCTACTATTGATAGTTTAAATGATTTTATCGCTAATTTATTGATCGAAGTTATTAATATTGATAGTTTATTTCATGACTTTAAATAGGTATTGATGACTGCTAATTTGCTAGTTTTGTATAATATTGGTAAATAATTAATTTTTAATTCATTAATGTACATATTATTTACTTATCAAATTTATCTCCTAATTTTATTTTACTGATATTACAATGATTTCCAATAGATAGATGATTTTATTAAAATTTTAACTAATGGTTTTAATGTTGCTGATATTTCTAATGATTTCCAATGGAGAGGTGATTTTATTAAGTATTCTTTTTACTTTTTATTAATTTATTAATTTTACTCTTTTACTGTACATACTTATGATTGTTAATGTAGAAATGTTTATTCCTTTATTTTATTTATTATGTTAAATTAATAATTTTTATTTTATGTTTGTTCATACCTATTTCATCATTTTATTTCTTGATTTTATTTATTATTGGTAGGTAATTAGTTTGTAATTCATTGATGTAAGTACATATTGTTTACTTATCAAATTTATCTCCTAATTTTATTTATTATTGTAAAGTTATTAATCCATATTACTTTATTGTTTTTTGGGCCATGATTGTTGATTCATTATATTATTGTAATATTCAGAGATGTCAGGGTGGGGGCGCTGTTAGCTGAAATACAGGTATTAAGCCTAGTTCAGCAGCAGTTGCCTGCACCGGATACAAATTTTTGGATGCTGTAATATTATCAGTGTAATAATTGTTGTTGACATGTCTAACTTTTTGTGCCAAATAAAGATTATTATTATTATATTATTATTATTACTACATCCATCACTTTGTGACATTTATTTGAGCGTTTTCGTGCTTCGGAATGCACGTAAAGCCGTTGGTCCCGGTTGCCAGTGTCAATGCAAAAATGAAATTGCAGTCGAAAAAAATGGCAGTCGTTTAGCCAAGTTGAAGGCCGTTATAGGCGGCTTTAAAATTTTTAACAGCAGGCAGTCACAACCTGCGCCTGTCCATCTTAACATGGCAATACGGCTCACCACCTATTACGTGAGACAAATTCTTAAAAGGTGAAATATGGGAATATAATATGCCTCTGCCTACCATTTCTGGGATAAAGACGTGACCATATGTATGTATATATATTATTACATCACTTCCGGTCTTAAGTTGAACAATCGATGGTGGGCCAAACTAGATACTGAACGCAAACAGTACCTACACAATTTAGATAAGATGTGAAGCGAAAAGGTATTTTGTCAAAAAATTGTGAAAATTATCACTTTCGGTTGACAGTCGGAAAACCGTAGGTAAAAATTTTTTTTTTTTAAGTTCAGTAGTGAGAACATCTCCGACCCGAGTTTATTATTGTCATATTATTTACTAGCTGATGCCCGCAGCTTCGCCCGCGTAGAATTTGTTCCCGCGGGAACTTATTCCCAGGATAAAAGTAGCTGTGTTATTCCAGATTATAATGTATCTGTGTACCAAATTTCAGCCTGATCCGTTCAGCGGTTTGAGCGTGAAAGAGTAACAAACATCCACACTCACAAACTTTCGCATTTATAATATTAGTAAGATTTATTTCAATTTGTAAAAACCATTGACGCATAATAATTGTATTATTATTTAAAGTATTTTTAATATTATTTATCAAAGAGAAGGTAGCGTATGAAAGCATACCTACCATATAATAATAATTACAATATTTATGCATATTAGGTGGGTAGCATTTGTGGATCCTCCATTTGTAGCCCAAGGTTAATTTACTGTGCACTGTTACGATCGTTTAAAACGTTAAGTAATTGAGGTGAAACGAATAAAATGAATGATAGACACAGGCCTTTCACCTAATGCGTATCTATTTAAGAAGAAATACATTTTTTAGTATTTAGTGGGTAATAAGTTTTAAAAAATTACGTTGACGCAAACGACTTCACTTTTGAAGTGCTTGTAGCTTCGCTTACTTTGTGTTTTGTAAACTGTCATTGCTGAACTTGGGAACCACTTTGTGATATTTCAATTTGTAAGCGTCATTCAAACGGTGGAACGTTTGAATGACGCTTAAGAATGACAGCAATGTGAGTATCTTAACTAAAAGTAAGTTAACTAAAACTAGTAATTAGTTCAGAGGAGAGTGACAGTGAGCTGCTGCTATGGAGCTGCCTACCCCTTCGGGGATAAAGGTGTGATTATTATACGTATATACCGACCTATGAACGTTGTACGGACGGAATTTACGTTAGCACCTACCTAAAAATTTTTAGTTTTTTACATTTTCGTTTTTTACATTTTTCGTTCCTACTACCTACGTATAAAGCCTTCGTTAAAAATATTCAAATGCTATCTAATGAAAAAAGTCGCCCCTCCAAAGTGTTTTTGGGATGCAACTTGAGAGTTAAGAAATATTGTGCACCTTCTTCTTATTAAAATAAAATCTTTTTGTTAAAAGAATTTCTTTTCAAATACTTAAATCAGAGAAAATAAAATTATTTAAAATTAAAGTAAAAATTGATTAAGAAAAAAGCGGTCAGTAACTGCTAACGATGACTCTTTTTAAAATAAAGTGAAATATTTAAATAAAGGTATACTATGTATATCTTATGTATGTATTTAAAAAGTATATAAGTATTAATATCCGTGGTCTGATACCCATAACACAAGCAGGTTATTCCTAGCTTACTTTGGAATCAGATAGCGTTGTGTGAAATGTCCGTAAATATTTATTTATTAAAAAAAGTAATCCCACGGCGCCGGTAGTAATCCCGCATAGCATACATTATGATGAATTTTCACGTAAAATAAGAAAGGGTTGTAACAGAGATTAAAGAGAGTTACGAAAAAATCTAAACTATCTATACTAATATTATAAAAAGGAAAGATTTTTTTTTTGTTTGTTTGTAACGAATAGGCTCCGGAACTACTGGACCGATTTGAAAAATTCTTTCACTGTTGGGAAGCTACACTCTTTGCGGTGAACATAGGCTATGTTTTATTCCCGTATTCCCACGGGAATGGGAACTACGCGGGTGAAACCACGTGACGTCCACTAGTGGTAGATAAGACTTTCACATAACTTAGAGGCCAATTTTAACAAAGGCAAGCATTTGAATGCGGTAATGTTTACATTACTAGGTATCTGTAGAAAAATCTACTGCAGCTATTTACAATTTAAGTTGTTCGTCGAGTCATAGGAAGTGGTATAATTTTAAAACGATTAAATGCTTCCAGTATACCTAATTATGAATATTATCTATGCTTAAAATAGTACCTTCAAAGTATTTCCGTTCTCCTATATAAAATATTATTGGCGGAGAGAGACTCGTCACGGTAATGTATAAATAACATTACCGTTGACTTGTAGTTGATTTTCGTTAATATATTTTTTTTGTTTAACGTGAGGGAAAATCCTCATGGATGTTATGCCGGACTCCTACCGACTAAAAAACCTCACGCCACGCCCAACAGCCTATGGTTGGGAGCCCCGGGTAAGCCCTCGGAAGGATGTCCCAGGTTCGTTAATATATTATTATAAGTGTGAACGGGACTCATGATCCTCTGGGCTCCAGTCAATCTCGCGAGTGAACTGCCTCTACGATTTGAAGTTTTGTATTTGTCCTGTGTTCAGTTACTGTTCTGTAGTGCTGTACCTAATAGGCTGATCTGACACATAGAAGAACTTAATAATTGAATAAACCTTTACGCTTTTAAACAGTCATACTTCCATCTACGACATTTAATCTACATTTGTCGGCGACGCCGTGGCGCCGTCGGGGCATATGTAGTGTTATTACATAATTATATTATCTTTGGTCAGGGTTAACCCCTGCCAGTCTCATGCTAGTCTACACATTGTTACAGGTAGGATAAGGATAATCCCAAACAGCGCAACTGGAGCCATCGCAATCAATGTCAATTTTTATTGAATATTGTCGTACAAACTTGATTGTATCATAGAAATCAAAGTTGGGTCAGTGATCAGTGATAACCGAAGTCTTATACTTTTCCACTGCAGCAGTAAGTAATTACTTATTATTGTGTTAAAATTAATTTATGCAAGCATAATTTTAATACCGACAGCCTAGGTAATGGTCCATAAAATAATTAACTTTTTCATTTCCGAATAACTTTTAAGGTCAAATCTGAATGCATACTTACTTAAGTTCTATTCCAAATAACCTTAAGTCACAACTTGGCCGTGAATATTTGTAATGCGTTAGTTTCACTTTCAATAGTACCATGCCTTTCGCGTTGTCAAGTCGGCAACTGCAAGTGCAACTCTTAAACAAGTTAAGCTTGCAAAATTCACTGAAGAAATGTGGAAGCGATTTTACCTATAGTGATGTGAACTGGAGATAAGCTTTTACAATCGTAGATTACAAGAGATTTGTGAGCGACCAGCGATCAGTAGATACTGGACGTTTTATACGTATTTGTATAAAATTGGCGAGGAAGTGTCGCGGCGTACAGTTGTGTGTAGCAATTGTGCGAACTGTGCTTTGTGCCCATCTTACACTTTTTATGCAAAGTGTGTGAAAACTGTGAAAATGGTGAGCGAATATTTTCTTTTTATAGCTTACCGGTGAAAGCGAAGCTTAAATTTAATTTCTTTTATAAAAAAAAAAAATTGATAACGTTAATTATACTAATCATTATAGGGAAAATTTTGAAATACCTATTTAATAAGACTTTTGACCACACAGCATCATTACTCAAAAATAAATTTTATATTAAACTGCTTTAGGTTCTTGTACAGGTTACAGGTATACAGGTTTTTTTTTAATAATATAAAATTACACATAAACTAAAAAGACTTAGGCACTAAACTACATTTATTTAAAAATAGATTAGGTATAGACTTTTAATGACATTTTTTTTCTCTAACGAAGAAGCCTTAACATATCTTATTATTCTTCTCTTAAATTTTAAATTAACGGCCCTCCGTTTATGAACGATTGCGCCCATATCCAGTAGGAAAATAAATATAAATAAAATAAAATCAGTAAAAAGATGGCATACGCCAGTCTCAAGTGGTCATTCCTGGAATTTTCAAATCGTTCCTCACCACATCAAATTAGGTACCAACCTTTGACATTCCAATGTCAAAATATCTACAATAAAAATGGAATAAATAAACTCCAGCCAAGCTATAATTAAAGCCTTCAAAATTAGTAACTCCTCATAAACCCCACAAAAAATACAAAAAAAGCAAACTTTTCCGATATGACTGATAGACAATTTTATGGTGCTTTATTGCCACCTTGGTAATTTTCAAAAATATTCCATAGAATAAAAAAAAATCCTAATCAAAACAAACAACCAAATTCAATCCATCATACAAAAAAAAACATTCCTGTCTACTTAAGTAGTTAGATGCTATCACTAATTATAATCGTATGGGGTATTGGACTTTAGTTATTTAATGAATCCGTATCACGCAATTCATTCATAATTCTATATCGATTAGATACGCGTAACTCGATTAAATACCATTTAGTAAGTCAAGTATCAACTTTGGATACATTTTTAGGGTTCCGTACACGAAGGGTAAAAACGGTACCCTAAAGGTGCGGTACCACTTAGGCGGAGTGGAGCGGAGCTATGCTGCGATTCACCAATCACGGTGCGGAGTACCGACGGGAGGGCAGCGGAGCGAAGCTGTGGATTTTAAGCCAATCACATGGCTTAAAATTCACAGCTCCGCTCCGCTCCGTCTTAGTGGAACCGCAGCTTTATCCTGAGACTCCTCTGTCAGTCTGTCAGGCTATGTATTATGAACCGTGATAGCGAGACAGTTTGAAATTCAACAGATGATGTATTACTGTTACGACTTTATCAAAAAATACTGAAATAAGAAAAAAAATCAGGGGACTCCCATTAAAAACTCCGTTCGCGAGTACGATTCGGATGATTACCTACGTAGGTACTACGAACTCTGTAGAACTCATTGAACCTATACATGTCCGTATTTACAAAATGCAATTCTGCCAATATATGACTTAGGTAACGATTGTCATTTTACAGTCAACCGGGTTTCATTTCGAGTTCTCCTTCTCTATTGGCATAATTATATAATTGGCATAGTTATATAATTATGCCAATAGAGAAGGAAAACTGGAAATGAAACCAGGTTGACAGTATAATTATATAATTGGCATAATTATATAATTATGCCAATAGAGAAGAAAAACTGGAAATGAAACCCGGTTGACAGTAAAATGACAATTGTTAAGTCAAGTTGAAGGCCTCATGCATGGGTGACTTGAAAAATTTCAATTGCAGTTCGTCACGAACTCACGACCGAACCGTGGGACATAAATCTATAAGGTGAAATGTGGGTTTATACTATGCCTCTGCTTACCCCTTCGGGTATAAAGGCGTGACTATATGTATGTATGTATACTGACGGATTTCTTGATATTAATTTTATTACTGCTCCCTTGGATAGTAACATGGTGATGGCCTATGTTACTTTAGAACTTGACTTTCTAATGATAAAATATATTTAAAATAGGTTGAGTAGTTCCGGAGATTTCGATAACAAACAAAAAAATATTATTGTTTATAATATTGGTACTTTTACATAATATACCAATTACCGCATACAGTTCAAAGAGTAAGATACTCTTTGAATCAAGAACTACTAGCAAATCACAAAAAAAATGTACCTAATACCTGTGTAAGGGAACCCTAACGGGGATGAATATTATCATACTAATAATTTAAGCCCATTTGTCATAGGATAGGCAATATGTATTATGTATTACATTATCTTTGACAGTACCAAAGATAGTAATAGTATTACGTAAACTTACTCAAAGTGAAAAATAACTAAATGGACCTCATAGGTCGATTCTTTCTCTCAGGTCAGTTTCAGTAGTACCCACTTGTTCTCTGAAACGCAACTTTTTGGTAAAATCTGACCTGAAGTACCTGTACAAAACTTCTCCATAAAATAAAATTAACATTTCTGAAGTCTGTATTCTTATCTACAACTAGCTGACCCGGCAAACTTTATTTCACCATATCAAGCTGACCCGGGTATATAGATTTGTTTATTTGTTTATTTATGTTCTACTATATACATACAATGCAATAAAGTACATCGTTAGTGCTCCAAACAAAAAATATAGTAAAAAGATAAGGTTACAATGCTTTCTAAATTGCATGTCCAATTCCGCGGACTACAACCAGAGACGGTCTGTTTTGAATTAAAAACCGGATCTCCGATTTGAGTTGACTTTTATTCATTTATTATTTTTACATTTATTACTGCTTTTCTTCCTTGATATTTACTATGTTACTTCAGAATAATTTGACTTTTAATTAGCAAATGAATTTTAAAAATCGGACTCGAATTGTTAATTAGACGAAGTAAATTGACAGTAGCTAATGTCACTTCGTCATAGAAAATAAGCAACATTGTATGAAGAAGTGACATTAGTTGCTGTCAATTTACTTCGTCTAATTAAAAAATCGACTTTAGTATGGCGCCGAGCGGCAAAGTTAGAGCGAACGAGCAGTACATGTATTCCGTCCTTAGGAGTGAAATTCTGAGACACCCTGTTTTAGCTGGTGGCAGGTCTTAAAAACATCGTATCATTGTTTCGGCTGGGTGTAGTTAAGAGTAGAGAAATATACTGCTTTTTACTTTTTCTGTGTGACAGTATTTATGTTAGAAAAATATGTAAGTACTCGTATAACTATACTTATTGGAAATTTACTCTCAATCGGCGTGAGAGCTAAATTTACACTCACAAGTTGAGTATGGCTTTGTAAACACATTTGCTTTCATTTTATGGACTAGACCAGATATATAATAGTACTAAATAAGACTAGCGAGTGTGTAACAATAAGTAGTAGGTAATGATTGACAAGTGAACGAGCAAACAATTCTCAGTATATTAGGAAAATAGATGAGGAGAGCGGGGTAGAAGGTTTTATAAATTCTTTGTTATTTATTTGGTATAAAACGAATACTACGGTTCAAAGTTCTGGCCTATCTATTTTAAGTAAAATTTAATGTAAATTTAAATTTAACACTAAATTTTGTATTTATTTCATATGTTTTAATAAAAATAATAACTAATTTATTTATTCATGTCGTCCACAATTGGCAAACAGTGTCTTATCAATATCTATTACTAGTGTCTAATATAATCAGCTTATGATATCATATTAATCTCGATGTAATTAAAGTTCCTTAATTATTACAAATTATTGACTATGCTCCCTCTTTACTGGTAGCGTCTTACCTGATCTATGTTTTTGAAAAAAACCTGTGTTTCAGGTTATTGCTACTTCGTTTCTCTATTGGACATACAATAGTAGTTTTGTTTGTTTCCTGAAGCACTACTAAATTAGAGTTTTGTTATACCTACCGCCCTTAATATTAGATCTTGTTTTTAATTGTTTATGATTTTTGTTTTTGATTAATTGGTTTTGATTGTTTATAATCTAGTTAAAAATAAAAATCATAACATGTGATAGCTTGAAGATATAATAGAATTCAATTACGACAGAAATGTTAAGATTTAATCAATATTTTTATGTTGTTTTTGTGCCCATATAATACATAAATATGTTATTTTCGGCTCGTAGCAAATAACGTAGCTGTCGCATTCGTGGTAGATTACTAGAACACCGTTCATAATACAAACAAACAGCTCATCTTTCTTCATCTCATCCTGTTTTTGAGATGTTTGCATCAGAACAACTTAGACCTGGCTGTTCTGCCCCATTCTCCCCTACTTGTGTATTTCTCTTTGTTTGAATGTCCACAGTCAATGTTATGGAAAGATGATACGCCTGCGCCGGGTTAGTTTATCAATTTATTGATTTACAGACAGGCTACTGGTATCTTTTCATACATACTAAATAATTCATCGTAATAAACATTTGAACAAGGAAGTAAAAACGGAGAAAAAAATACCAAATGATAAAAATTATACAATACATTATTTATTAGATACTCTATAGTTTCTTTGTCAAGTTAGTGCTATAATTACAAATCTCGTATTCTATCAAGGCCTTTAACTTGAGGCCCAATATCTCCGCTTTCACAACTAATAATATTTATTTATTATTTATTTATTATACACTTTATTGTACGCCAAGTGAATATAATTATAGCACATACATTTAGTGCCAGTAGCTGTACAATGGGCGGCCTTATCCCTGGTCCCTAGACCGTGGACTTCGCCACAGTTTTACCATTTTACGCGATAAAAGATTATAATATTTTATGCAGCAGTCAGCTCATTAGGTCACACAGCAAGTATTACAATGTTTTTAACCGTCTTCATCATGAACTACTATTACTTCTGCTGTGGTAGAAAGATTTAAGAATTCTTAGACCATTTCGCATAAAATAGAAAACAAAGCCTTAGTCATAGTAGACATATCTACAGTACATATCGCTAATATTTACAATGTACTATCGCTAAAAATATTTCTAGGACGAGTACATAATGATGAATGTGTCTGTTTGCGAAAGACTCGCCTACTATCCTGGCCCACGTGAATCATGATCATCATTACATTTTCTTTGTTGCAACAACTCTTCAATTACATAAGAATTAGGCATGTGGGTGACTATAACTAATGAGAGGAAAAAAATCTAGTTTTGACGTCAACTTTCATAAAAGGGAGACAAAGATTCTCAGAATTTGTATACAATTTGGTTTCCAATTTCAATTTACTTTAAAATATATACTTTAATATATTTAGAAATTTACATGCATAGAATACAAATTTAAACAGATATGAAGTGGTTATCTAAACTACAATAAGTTACGATCGTAGCAGCTCTACCAGCTGTTCTCCATTATAGGAAAGCTGCTGTCCTTCTAAGACCCCTTAGGAAGAACCCCCTGCTGTAGGTGTTTGGGAGAACCGAGTGAGGGAGATCATTCAACAATCCAAGTGTGCGCGGAAGACAGCCTCTATCGAATCTTACCGTGCTCATCATGCCATTACTCACCTGATATTGCAAAATTGCATACAAAACAGAAAAAGTAAAAGTATACATTTGTATCTACTTATTCGTAATCAGTAGGTATAGGTAATTTTGTATTTGGCAACGCTAGAGGTAGGTGCTATTATGTTTTTTTTATGGCTGAATGGAGCTAGAGTTATAAACTAAATGAGCATTGCGAAATGTTAGCTGAAATGAGTTCACGGCGTTTGCCCGCGGTGAAGTCGGTTATGTTATCATGTATTTTTTTTTATTATTTACAAAAATTTATATGAAATACGGGGAGGTATTAAGGCAGCTATCGTGTCATTATCAAGTTGCGTAATCCCGTTAATGCCTGTCTTTCATAGTAAGTTATTTATTTATATTATGCAACGCTGAAGTTTATATGCATCATGTTCGTATCTTTATAGTGAAAATAGAAAACTTGTGGACATGAATCCGTGACATCGTTTAAACCAAACATTTTCAAGTGAACAGAAAAACTGGACACTTTTAGAAAGTCTAATGTTTTTGTCCTAGTCTTGCATCAATCTATGTTAGGACATACTTTCGTGGAATTGGCTTGACAAATAGTTAGGAACTGTGTGATTTTAGTCGGTTCTAGTCCCGCATGACTTTCTTGGTCATATCCACATGTTAAAAATACTTCAGGTTCACGTTTCTTGTTTATAATCTATGTTAATCTCATATATAATAAAATACGGATTAGATTAAAAACAACTTAATATTAACCGTAAAGTCGATGTCCGCGTGCAGAATTATAGTTGCCTGCCTAATTGTTTTATGATTACCGCCGAAATTGATACTTAAAATATTTATTATTCAAGAAAGATTACTCTTTTATTTAATTCCATTTCTGCACATTTTTTGTCTTATCCGTGCTTTTGTTACGTCATGTTCGTTGGCTTTGCATAGGCGAAAGGTAACATTACGATTACGTATTTAGCACAATTTTATAACAATTTTGAAAGTTGCATCCAACGATAACCTACATGGGGTAGACGACAAAAAAACTGGATCCCCAAATTTATGTGTCAATTGACTGCCTCTTTTCACCTCACGGGTAGAGTGCAGCAAGGACCCTCGCCTCCAGTTACCATGGAGCTTAGAGTATAAATACGTAGGTAAAATACTCTATGCCATGAAGTGAAAAGTAGTTCCTTTTAACTGTATTCATAGATATTCAGAAATCATTAAAACAACAAAAATCATGCGTTATTCATTCGATCTGTATCTTTACAGATCAAATGAATAACGCATATGAGATATCAATCAAATCAGCTTATAGCAGTCCACTGCTGGACGTAGGCCTCTCCCAGTTCACACCACAGCAGTACGCCCTTCCGTGTCTTTCGCATTCAGTCGTAGCCCTTAACTTTTTTCCTTTGCTTTTTTATTTTTACATGAGATAGGTATAATAATGGTTAATTCGACCAAACGTTTAGGAACTTCTTCGGCCAGATAGATTATAGAACTGGAAATGGTTCTTTCGGTCGACAGTTAATAATTAATTGGCCAGTTGAATTTCGTTGTCCAGAGCGGGACTCGAAAAGAGAGTGTAAGAAAAAGTGCCAACCCTGCGAAAAGGGTTATCAAAATTATGTTTTATCAGTTTGTCGTCGCGTGACTTATATTTATTTTCATGCCTTGTAACTGGTGTGTAGTAAGTTAGTTGGTCAGTTCCGTAACTACCCATCGACAGTAAGTAACAATAACTATTCCTTGTTGATTATCGAACTCTAATGCCCGCCTTCCACTGCGAGCGAGCCAGACCCATTACGGACTCCGCTATACTCGTAACGACGATTTTCATACATGTCCTTCCACCAAAGCGGACATGACATGTATCGAAAATCATCGTTACGAGTATAGCGGAGTCCGTAATGAGTCCGACTCGCTCGCAGTGGAAGGCGGGCATAAAGAACCGATCAAACACGAATAGAAATCGTGTGGAGGGTTTCGTACTAAAAACAAAGACTTCTATATAAAGAGGTAGACATGCCCTACGCACCAATTTTTGAAGCGTATAAACTGAGCTAGTTAGCGCGGTTGCGCTCAGTTCGCGCTGACACTATGTCACTGTCGTATCTCCCACGATTTAACAAAAAAATTGTATTTTTAAGGCCGCGTGGGTCAGATTTTGAGTTTTTTGAAACAATCCTACTCAAAAAGTAAAGGGTTTATAATTCTGATAAATATATATATAATAGTTAAGGATATAAGCTAAACATATTCCGAGCCCGTTACACGATCCAATAAATTTCACTAGATAGAAAAAAATCCCAAAGTTGACTCTCTCAGAAAAGTTTTTTCAAAACTGTGGCTAAACTATTAACATTTTATACATTTTTTTTGCACTCAATTAAAGGTATTAAGTTTTTATACACATTTTCCGAGCGTTTTTCTATAAACAACTATTTACATAGTTATCATGTACGAATATCTACCAAACGCAATAGAATTGCGCCGCTGACGGCCGATCAGTCTCGCCCTGGCGCTTGTGGAGGCAGGACCTGTGTCAGTTTTTTTCGAAACTATTTCGTAATTATTATGCCAAATTACGTTGAAATCGCGCCACAGTATAAGAATATCAGTAATGGGCAAAATGTAATTAGATTAACCGTTACAAATACATACGCGACTCATGGTAAAAATGTGGTGATCTTTTACTTTTTAAGTGTTTTCACGACATGGTAACCAGCTACCTAATGCATTAAAATGTCTACGAATTACATGATAATTTCGCAATCCAACATGGCGGCCACGCCGTAATCACAAAATTTCATGATGGGTATCGTTTAAGGGGTTTTTTGGTATGCTGAGTACGAAGTACGTAATAATTTTGCAATCCAATATGGCCGCCGCGCCGTAATCACTAAATTTCATGATGGGTATCGTTTAAGGGGTTTGTTCGTATGCTGAGTACGAATCACGTGATAATTTTGCAATCGAATATAGCCGCCGCGCCGTAATCACAAAATTTCATGATGGGTATCGTTTAAGGGGTTTTTTGGTATGCTGAGTACGAATCGCGTACTAATTTTGCAATACAAGATGGCCGCCGCGCCGTAATCACAAAATTTCATGACGGGTATCGTTTAAGGGTTTTTTTGCTATGCTGAGTACGAATCGCGTGATAATTTTGCAATTCAAAATGGCCGCCACGCCGTAATCACAAAATTTCATGATGGGTATCGTTTAAGGGGTTTTTTCGTATGCTGAGTACGAATCACGTGATAATTTTACAATCCAATGGCCGCCGCGCCGTAATCACAAAATTTCATGATGGGTATCGTTTAAGGGATTTTTTCGTATGCTGAGTACGAATCACGTGATAATTTTACAATCCAATACGGCCGCCGCGCCGTAATCAAAAAAAATCATGATGGGTATCGTTTAAGGGGTTTTTTGGTATGCTGAGTACGAATCACGTACTAATTTTGCAATACAGGATGGCCGCCGCTCCGTAATCACAAATATTCATGATGGGTATCGTTTAAGGGGTTTTTTGCTATGCTGAGTACGAATCACGTGATAATTTTGCAATCCAATATGGCCGCCGCGCCGTAATCACAAAATTTCATGATGGGTATAGTTTATGGGGTTTTTTGGTATGCTGAGTACGAATTACGTGATAATTTTGCAATTCAAAATGGCCGCCACGCCGTAATCACAAAATTTCATGATGGGTATCGTTTAAGGGGTTTTTTAGTATGCTGAGTACGAATCACGTGATAATTTTGCAATCCAATATGGCCGCCGCGCCGTAATCACAAAATTTCATGATGGGTATAGTTTAAGGGGTTTTTTGGTATGCTGAGTACGAATTACGTGATAATTCTGCAATCCAATATGGCCGCCGCGCCGAAATCACAAAATTTCATGATGGGTATCGTTTAAGGAATTTTTTGCTATGCTGAGTACGAATCACGTTATAATTTTGCAATTCAAAATGGCCGCCACGCCGTAATCACAAAATTTCATGATGGGTATCGTTTAAGGGGTTTTTTAGTATGCTGAGTACGAATCACGTGATAATTTTGCAATCCAATATGGCCGCCGTGCCGTAATCACAAAATTCTATGATGGATATCGTTTAAGGGGTTTTGGAATGCTGAGTACGAATCATGTGATAATTTTGCAATCCAATATGGCCACCGCGCCGTAATCACAAAATTTCATGATGGGTATCGATTAAGGGATTCTTTCGTATGCTAGGTAGCAATTTAATGTAATTGGCCTTAATTTTACAATACAAACCTTTTGTCATAGTATTTTCGCATTGCTAGGCCTAAACTTAATAAGCAAATCTTTTTATTTTACTACTGTTAATAGCTTAGGCGGCCAAATTGAATTCAAAAAATATCATGTTATTCGTACTCAGCATTCGAAAAAACCCATTAAACGATATCCATCACGAAATTATGTGATTACGGCGCAATGGCCATTTTGGATTGCAAAATTATCATGTGATTCGTACTCAGCATACCAAAAAACTCCTTAAACGATAACCATCATGGATTTTTTGCGATTAAGGCGCGATGGCCATATTGGATTGCAAAATTAGTACGTGATTCGTACTCAGCATACCAAAAAACCCTATAAACGATACACATCATGAAATTTTGTGATTACACCGTGGCGGCCATTTTGGATTGCAAAATTATCACGTGATTCGTACTCAGCATACCAAGAAACCCCTTAAACGATACCCATCATGAAATTTTGTGATAACGGCGCGGCGCCCATATTGGATTGCAAAATTAGTACGTGATTCGTACTCAGCATACCAAAAAACCCCTTAAACGATACCCATCATGAAATTTTGTGATTACGGCGCGGCGGCCATATTGGATTGCAGAATTATCACGTAATTCGTACTCAGCATACCAAAAAACCCCTTAAACTATACCCATCATGAAATTTTGTGATTACGGCGCGGCGGCCATATTGGATTGCAAAATTATCACGTGATTCGTACTCAGCATACTAAAAAACCCCTTAAACGATACCCATCATGAAATTTTGTGATTTCGGCGCGGCTCCCATATTGGATTGCAAAATTAGTACGTGATTCGTACTGAGCATACCAAAAAACTCCTTAAACGATAACCATCATGGATTTTTGCGATTTCGGCGCGGCGGCCATATTGGATTACAAAATTAGTACGTGATTCGTACTCAGCATACCAAAAAACCCTTAAAACGATACCCATCATGAAATTTTGTGATTACACCGCGGCGGCCATTTTGGATTGCAAAATTATCACGTGATTCGTACTCAGCATACCAAGAAACCCCTTAAACGATACCCATCATGAAATTTTGTGATTACGGCGCGGCGCCCATATTGGATTGCAAAATTTGCACGTGATTCGTACTCAGCATACCAAGAAACCCCTTAAACGAAACCCATCATGAAATTTTGTAATTACGGCGCGGCACCTATGTTGGATTGCAAAATTATTACGCGATTCGTACTCAGCATACCAAAAAACCCTTTAAATGATACCCATCATAAAATTTTGTGATTACACCGCGGCGGCCATTTTGGATTGCAAAATGATCACGTGATTCATGCTTAGCATACCAACTTTAGAAAACTTTAGAATTTTTTATGACCCGTTATAATGTAATTTACATTTTTTACGCAACTGTAACTATCTAGCAAACTTACGCAACGGAAACTCTCAAAAGAAATGAAATATCCTAGTTTTCGAAAAATGTTTCGTTGCTGCTCAGCTCTTATTCGCCTTAGCGTGATGTTATATATTTTGGTATTTTTCAAAAATTGACATTCTGTTAAGGAACTTTTGAAATTCAACTAGCAGTCTCTTAGACTCTAGAGTTCAAACAACTAAACAAACAAACAAACTCTTTAGCTTAAAAATAATAGTATAATATATATATATAATTAACTCATTTATTTAGGAAACTCGAATAAATCACTACACTTAATAAAGTTAGATGCATTCACTACGTCAAACAAAGTTAGCATGCTGTTTCTTTCTACTCTACTGTATACTGTGGCATGAGAGTTCACTGCCGCTGCAGGTGCGCGGTGTGTCTTGCGCCCGGGGCGAGGGGAGCGCCAAATGCCTACTTGTGCGCTATAACCGCCCCTTAACGTGGAAAAGTACATAATTATCGTCATAAAAGTGCTTAAGACTTGGTAGTTTACGAAGGAGCACAAATTTATTTGGTAATTACGCACAATTTATGCGTAATTAATTATTTTTCATCAATTTTATGATTATTCTTAATCGTATTAACCCACCAAATTGTACAGGCCTAACTAATCTGACGACCCCAATGCTTTTGTTGTACTTCGTTTTTTGACAGCATAATACTTGCCGAATATGCCAAGCGAGCGTCAAAGCACGGGGATTCCCCGAATAGTTATAGTTCTACTCAAGTACGGTTTGCAACAAAATTTAATTTATGTTTTACTTTTTGGGTAGGTACTTACAACGATTGTGATCAAATCAGTCATTTAATGCCATCTTATGTACCTACTAAGATTTTGTAAAAATTACACATCAAAATGCAGTTACCATTCACAGGTTATTTTAAGATTATTAGGTATATTAACTTTTTATGAGATTATTACATCATTCATTGACGAATATTATTACATTTTTTTTGTTTCCATTAGCTTTCCTCAAGATCAACTACGTCAACAAAAATGGGATGAATTTGTCAGACTGGAGCGGTCGGAAAGCGATTGGATACCCAATACCTATTCCAGAATATGCTATACTTTTATTTTTGACACTATCTTACTTAGCAAAAAAAATCCTTATGATGAAGCCTTTCGATCGGTTTGTTAAACCTACGCGGTGATTATTTTTTCTTGTGTAGCGGGTTCGATTCCCGGCTCAACCATGTAAGTATTTAAAAATCTATGAATGCAGTTTAAATTGTTTTTTAAATTAAAATAATGTTTTCTTTCAGTAAAATGTTCCATCTACAATATTTAAGGTACTTTCCCTCCATGTGGCATTGCCGTGGGACATCCTATATAAAAGTAGTAATAATTGCATTGATTTTTAAATAAACTAGGATTTGTCATTAATTTATTCCTGAATAATATAATAAGTTCTGTTGTTCAAATGACTAGCGTAGAGAGCCGCCTTGAAAGTGGTTATAGAATATTACACACATTGTGTACATTTCTTTTCATTAGTTCCAGTCTTATTTGTGGCAGGCAGAGCCTCTCTTTCTTGTGGCCTTAATTAAATTTAATTATATGAAGATGACTGATTACTTATTAAATTGGGATTTTATTTAGCATAAACGATGTTCCTAAAAGTAAATTAGGCGATGGTTTTCCTTAAAAACGTATAGATATTATGTTTGTTGAACTATGGAATTGTTAGACAAACTATTTAGAAAATAGTTATTCGTTCAGTAAAATAGCTCTGCAAACACCATTAAACAGTACATTTAATTTGATTTATTTGGTGTACATAATTAGTGTTCAAGTCAGTATTTTTAGTTTGACTTTGAAATTTTTTGTTCGGAAAAGGGGAATATTCAGATATCGATTAAAATACCTTTATACCTACTTAACATTTTTCTGCAGTCAGTACGTGTGATACAGAATCGTAAAACTTCGAGGGTATTCGGTGGTACTCGGCTTGTAATTGGAGTCCATACGCCTTCTCTTTTACTCTTGTTCTATTTGTATATTGCTATTGCAGTTACAATTACGTAAATATAGTTTATGAGTGAGTGTAGTTTTAGCAATGTGTGTGTATGAGGATTGCTTTTATGCTATCGTTTCTTATAGTAGAGCGTATAAGCCGATGCATTAAAGAAAGGAATTTTAAATGGCGGCTTGTACTTGCGTTGACGGATAGTACAGTTAGCATATAAAATTTCAAGTCAGTTTTTATTCTCAAATTAAAAATAAAATAAAAACAAGACCGGGTCATATTAATTTCTGAGTAGCTTCTGCCAGCGCGGCTTCGCCAGAGTGAAAGTCAAAAATTGTGAAACAGTACCTACCTACATTTTTCGGGATGAAAGGACACTAAGTATGTAGATTTGTACGGAAACGGACATAGAGTGCTTTCATCCCGTATCGTCATCCCGCAACGTATATCACATTATGTCATGGACGATCATGATGTTGGTTAAAATAAACGAAAATTTTTATTAAGTTAACATGAAAGCAAACCAAGATTTTTTTTTGTTTAAGGTACGTGCGAGAGTGAGTATAGACGGCACTAGTTTGCGAGCGAGAGAACATGATAAGCACCGCCATTTAAGATTCCTTTCTTTAATGAACCGGGTTATATCTACCTCATTTTATATAGAAATCTTTGACTAAAAACGGTAAAATAATATCGTTTGTTGTATGGGAAACCATTAGACACCCCATAATGTTTTTAAAACTGATTTTTTGGGTTTGTTGTTACAGCGGCAACGAAAATACATCTGTAAATATTTTAACTGTCTAGCTACCATGGTTCATGAAATCATGAGGTACTGTCTGGTGACAGACAGACAGACGGACAGCGGTGTCTTAGTAATAGGGTCCCGTTTTATCACTTGGGTACGGAACCCTGAAAATTTATATTAAAAAAATAAAAATAAAATGATTTTTCGTAAAAAATTGTAGGTATAAAAAATTTTTCAATAAAAAATAAAACCGACTTCCAACAAATCCTGAAAAATAAAATTTACTTAGCACAAAGTAAAATGTATTTTGATTTATCAGATTTTATTCAATATCATATTGAAGTCGGCGCCAAGTAAACCCATAGGTTTATGTAGGTATTATTCATGGCACCAACTTCAATACTATATTGAATAAAATCTGATAAATCAAAATACATTTTACTTTGTGCTAAGTAAATTTTATTTTTCAGGATTTGTTGGAAGTCGGTTTTATTTTTTATTGAAAAATTTTTTTTCATTATTTTAAGTGACGGGTGAACCGAAAAATATATCTATCTAGGTAAAAGTTTTCATCAATACAAATCAATCAAGCCCAAACACAAGGTAGCTGCTGTAAATCGTTAAGGATTTCTCTCGACTGTCTTTCGGTTCCATAATCAGATCGACTCCAGATATTCATTAAATTGTAGTACATTAAAGCACTGAATTAAAAAGTTAACAAAGGCACTGGTTGTCCCTACAATTTTCGGTGGTTGCCCTCGATTTCTCCTGGATCCCATCATCAGATCCTGATCTGATTAAAATAGGACCACCTCAGAAGTAAACCCTATTCAAGAAAGAAAACAATTTAAATCCGTTTATAATTGACGGAAATATCGGTGAACATACATAAAACATTGAGAACTTCCTTTTTTTTTGTTGAAGACTGATAGATCCTATCAGTCTAGGTGCAAAGTTCTCATCAATACAAATCAATCAAGCCCAAACACAAGGTAACTGCTGTAAATTGTTAAGGAATGCCCTCGACTGTCTTTCGACTCTATCATCAGGTCGACTCCAGACCTTCATTAAAATGTAGAACATTAAAGCACTTAATTAAAAAGATAACAAGTGCACTAGTTGTCCCTACAATTTTTGGTGGTTGCCCTCGTTTTCTCCTGGATCCCATCATCACATCCTGACCTGGTGAAAATGGGACCACCTCAGAAGTAAACCCTATTCAGCAAAAAAATAAATTTTGAAATCCGTCTATAATTGACGGAAATATCGCTTAACATACATAAAAAAAAATACATACAGACGAATTGAGAACCTCCTCCTTTTTTTGAAGTCGGTTAATTTGGAGAAAGCCCACAGATCGTTTCTTTTTGAAAAACCTTAATAGAAAGTGTATGGCTATCTAAGTAGATTGACAAATCATTTAATATTATTTTAACAATCTTTTAATTCATTTGATCAATATATTTTGTGGCGTTTAAACTTTGATATAATTCGTAGTGTTATCGTTTTTACGCGTCGCAGACTGACCAAATGAATGGTACTGACGTGACGAAGATGGCCGCCAATTGCAAATATCAATGTGTGGGGTACTCAAATGCACTTATCAGTTTCAAATGGATTAGTTCATGCATCAATGTTGTTGAGATCATAGATTTAGTATCAAAAAATTCTAAATCTAACTAAACTTAAGGATTTTTTAAATCTAAAAGGTCGACAACGTGCATAAGTGTTGGAAAGTGATATAATGCAGTGAAACGTTACTCTTTAATTTTTCGACAAACTCCAGATAACTCGATATTATTATTTTATGTTCTAAAGGTAAATTGGTGTGAAATGTTTGTATAAAATAATGATTATGATCTGGATTGATAATTTAAAGGTAAGTAATTATGGAACTATCGAGATCCAATTTGTTTATTTACTACGTTATCTGAATAAGTTTCAATGTGGTAAGTACATACATTTTCAGGGTTATTTATAAGTGATTTGGAACAAATACTTCTATCTTTTTTGAATTAAATGTAACGATTAGCATTTTTGGACAAATTGATTTGTTCGGATTGATGAACATTTGCTTCAAAACTAACCTCTAATTTGAGCAGCAAAACGAAGAATGAGAGAAAACCCTACAAAATAAGACCATATTTTTTATTTCCTTTGAAAGTAGGATATCCATCCAATTTAATATCCGATTTTCGCTGTCATACTACATTATTTGTTATGAAACGGCGGTCCATTGAAAGGTGGTCAATCCCCTTTGGTTTCATGAAAATCTATTTTGCTACAACTCTATGATGACGATCACTGAACTTATTATTTAGAAAATTTTTAGATTTCTTCTTCTAAAATATTTAATTTACTTCTATAGATTAAAACTATTTATATTTTTATTTCCGGGCCCAAGTCAACCTCACGTGCAAGCTCGTGCACCTGCTGAACAACGGACGAGGCTCTGACGTCGGCGGTCCATTTCAACACGGCGATGGGCTCACCACCTGTTACGTGGGACCGAATTGTACACGGTGAAATGTGGGCCGGTATAGGCCTCTGCCTACCCCTTCGGGGATAAAGGCGTGAGTATATGTATGTATGTATGTATATTTTGAAGAACGAACTTAAGGGGAGTGGTTGACAAAGTTTGCGAAAAAGAGGTGCAAATAAAGACATCCTTCTCGGTGTTAGTATACGAAAAATTATAGCCAAAAGTAGATTTGAAATCTAAAAGATGTGTGTCAAAAGATGGTTTTATCAGAAATTGTGTATTTATTATAAATAATTAGTAAAAGATCATTGAAATAGCCCATAGTTTTTTAGAAGAAGGCGTTGTATGACATCTATTTATTAATGAATGATAATAAAATTTATATCAGAGACTAAAGAAAACATAGACCTCTAAAATGGTTTTCTTCAATTTTGATTTAGTATAAGTTTTAACTAATTATAGCTAACAAAGTATTCAAAGAATACATTACATTGCTTGCTTCCCCGCGCTCGCCTGAAAATCTAGTGCGGGGGGAGTCGTGTTGCTAGACGGACGTGTGTCGCTCCTGGTCTGCAAAATATTCTCGTAAAATGTTATATTTTCATTCATGTACAGAGTAATGCGTGTAACAGACAGAGCCCGAGTTACACAATGCATACTGCATTATATGAGAATATAATGCATTTGAACTTATTTTATGTATTGTTTTATTAAATTACTTCGAAAGGTAGTCATGCTAATATTGTAAGCGGTACTTAATCATTTCAAAATAAATAAATGAAGAAATATTCGTGGACATTCCCACACAACTTAAGCTATTATAACTTTGTGCTAAGGGATATAGACAACTGATGAAAATACTTACATTACAGTTATTATTAACATACTGCTTTTTTTGAGACACTGCTCTCAACTTGACTGCCTCTGTGGCGCAGTCGAAAGTGATACCACCTGCGGCGCTGGGGGTCGTGGGTTCGATTCCCACCGGAGACAAATATTTGTGTGACCCTTAAATGTTTGTCTCAAGAGTCTGGGTGTTTCTATGTATAATATGTATGTATTTAAAAAGTATATAAGTATTATTATCCGTGGTCTTATACCCATAACACAACCAGGTCATTCCTAGCTTACTTTGGGATTAGAAAGCGTTGTGCGAAATGTCCGTGAATATATTTATTTATATTTATTTATTTATTTTAACCGTCAATTTTTTCAGCTTATTACGTCTTGGGGTGACGTAGGCACCATCGACCGGCAACTTGGTTAAGGTAATAAAGTGAAAGAATTGACGGTCGAGAGCAGTGTCTCATTGGTCCAATTGGTCCGGTAAACCAGAAGACGCAGGTTCGAATCCTGCTCGGGACCAAAAATTGTATTCAATTATTTGCTAGACAAGTAAGTCTGGAAATGATCTGCTGGCTCTGTTGGATTCTCAAACAATTTGTTATGATTTTTTAAGTCTATATTACAGTAAGCAGAGCACTAAAAAGAATAGCCCGCCGAGTTTCTTGCTAATCTATATCTAAACATAATAATAAAACTGTTGAGGGTCGAGAGTCTGAACATGGAAGCTATTTAAGAAAAAAGAACGCGTTCTCTAATCGATACCTACTTAAGCCAAAATGAAATTTAAAATTTTCATGTCCGTCTGTATTCCGAATACGTATCACGCCGAAACTTCTGATGAAAAATATTTTAGAATAGATTCTAAAACAATTCAGTCCACGCCCTCGACGTGTACGTTCTTTTATGATAAAGCAAACAGGACAGTTTCACTCACCACTTGCTGAGTCTGATGAAGAAATACCTCCCCTTTCATACACCTTAAGCGTCGTAAACAAAGTTGTGAGGGTCAGCTAGTTACAAACATACATAAATAGTATACATAATTTACATATTTATGTATGTGTCTGCCTACCCCTTCGGGGATAACTCCGAAGGGGTAGGCAGAGGCATATTATTATGTCCCCACATTTCACCTTTTTAGAATTTGTCCCACGTAATAGGTGGTGAGCTGTATTGCCGTGTTGAGATAGACAGGCGCAGGTTGTGACTGCCTGCTGTTAAAATTGTTCAAGCCGCCAAAAAGGCCTTCTACTTGGCTTAATGAATAACTGTCACAAAGTGGTCACATGGATGGTCACCCATCCAAGGACTGGCCATAGTGAATGAGCTTACTACAGTGATCGTTTACAGAACACTGAGTCCGCGGTGCCACGAGCGCTTCTTATTTATACATAACTAGCTGACCCTCGCAACTGCGTTTACGACTATTTTTGTTTGTTATAATAAAATGAAATGAAACGTTGTTCCAAAAGTAACAAAAATTTTAAGCGAGTGGAAGACCCCTCTTGTCTGGATTTGTAATAATTTAAGTAAAACAATGAATATATGAACATTCGTCTTTGTGAATTCGTCACATTTAATTTTAACGTAATAATCAATCACATTTTTTGCAGTGTATTTGTTATTTTACTCTGATGTCTCTGTAGTTGCGCTACTCTATGTTGGCGAGTCATATCGCCCCTATGCTCAAGGTCGTTAGCCCTGGGTATGGCCTTAACAAAATTTATTTATTTTTTGTCTCCCCCCCCCCCTTTTCTGTAAATATATTTAGTTTTAATTTTAGTCTATGACTTTATATTGTTACTTGTAAATAATTCAGTGAGATTTGTTGTGAGATTAATAAAGTATTTTTACTTAATTTTACGAACTTCATTATAACGAGTATGATTCTGATATGACCTAGTCTGAGGGAAATCTTGACTGAGGACTCTATGGTCAAGAATGAGTGATAAAAATCAGAAAACAAACTCTTTTCTGATATCTGTGGAGTGAACCATCCGTTTAGGTACATAAAGGGGACAAATGGGACACTGAAACGTCTACAACAGGATGTTACTGTGACCTAAATCAGAACATTACCAGCAGAATAATTCAGTATGGAAGATATTTGCCACTTGGATCGATAACATGGAGAAGGAAAACTCGAAATAAAACCCGGTTTATCGTTTAGCCAAGTTGAAGGCCTAATGGGCGGCTTGAAAAATGTCAACTGCGGGTCGTCACGACCTACACCTGTCCATTTCAACACGGCAATAGGCTCAACACCTGTCACGTGGGACATAAAACTATAAGGTGAAATGTGGACGTATACTATGCCTCTGCCCACCCCTTCGGGGATAAAGGCGTGACTATATTTATGTATGTATGCACAATATAACCAGGACTTAGGCGATAATGATGAAAATTACCAATGTATTTGTAGTACCTATTTACTGCGCAATACTTTTACAATCACTCTATTTACGATAAGGACACTCGATAAACGAAAAGCCCTAAATAAAGTACGCAATAGGGAAAAATTATGCCACGTAAAATTAAGGTTTTACCCTCCACGGATTTTGTGTTTTGGAATTCTAATCTATAGATGTTATAAAAATACTATTAAACCAAAAAAGTCTTTCCACTCGAATGGGTGCGTGTAGAAAGAGTAAAATATAAAATATGTAGGTATGCACCTAAATTCTAATATGATTTACATATTTTCATATTCAGATTTAAATGATATTAATAATGTGAAATTGTTTAATATAATAAAATCGTAACAGGTCGTTGTCTGTACATGGAAGATAAATCAGAAAAAAATTTATAGGGGGGTTTTATGAACGCAATAGAACCCAAAATAATGATTTTTTGAAATTTTGTCTGTTTGTCTGTATATCTGTTAGTCTGTACGTTTGTGCACGCTAATCTCAGTAACCGCTTAACCGATTGCAATGCGGTTTTCTTTATTGTGTTGAGGTTTACTTCACTTAACATTTAGTGTTTATTTCATGTCAATCGGTTTATAAATAGTAAAGTTATATCACTTTAAATAATCATACATAGACATTTTTTAATCTAATAATGGGTAAATCTAAACTGGCGTGTTGGCTTAATCATAAAAGAGCTTAATGATTAAGGCTATTTTAGAATAGACTTCATCTTTAAGCTCTTTTATGATTAAGCAAACAGGGCAGTTTCACACACTGCTTGATGAGTCTGTTGTAGAAATAACTCTCCTTTCATGTACCTTATGTGACGTAAACGAAGTTGCAGGGTCAGCTAGTATACAATATAAAGAAAGAAAACAATAATCTCTATTTACTTTGTACACAACATAATTAATCTTTAATATCATACACGTTATCTTACGTTCTTTTTTTTTATTTCACTCAATCATATTTTTATCATCAAATAATAAAATACGATAATATTTTTATAAGCTTAATAAATAATTCCTAAGTATTATAATGTTTCATGAGAAAAAATTAAGCATCAAAACGTATTAGGTTATCAAACTTTTACGAATGATACTTCAGTACGTACAACTACCTATACTTTACCTATCGTTTTTTTCTCGAAAGCTTCGGTTTATTCTTCTATCAACAATATATTGTTGATAGAATAGTTTATCATGAGGAATTAGAACGGCTGTACTGTAAACGGTAGAAGATTGAAACACTCATAGAATTCGGGACTTCACGCGAAATACTATTTAATTACATTCACCGACGTTTCGAGCACGTGCAACGTGCAACGTGCAACGTGGCGCTGCAACGTGCTCGAAACGTCGGTGAATATAAGTAAATAGTATTTCGCGTGTAGTCCCGAATTCTATAAGTATGAGTGTTAAAAACCGCGATAGTTTAAAAATAAGATTGAAACGAGTAAAAAGTACTTGATAAGTTTCTTAATTGCATATTGGTAGGTATAATGCGAATGCCATGCGTAACTAAAATTGCAAATCGGACTCGATTCAAATTTAGCATATACATAATACATAGATATAAGACTGAGGCCGCATTGGGGTTGGCGGGTGCGGTTTCTAACCTCAAAATATCAAAGTCTAACCTTAAAAATGTTAAATCTAATAAAACCGAGTCTATGGTTTCATTGGTTTTGACATTATGAGGTTAGAAACCGCAACCGCCAACCACTTAGCGGCCTCAGCCTTTGGCATTCGATGCAATGGAGCTGACGAGCTGTACCGAGATCTTCGGGGATCATGCCTCACATGTAGGGGGTAGGTCATGCCGAAAAGAGGGAAAGCTAGAAGTAAAACAGTGTCTCAACCACTCTGGCCAGGTTCAACGACTGTGATAGGCTGATTTCATTGCTTGAAGCAAATACTTAAGAAAAGAATTTTGGTAGTTATCTCTACCCAAAATCAGGTACCTAAGTATTTAATTTGTTACCTTTTACCCTAAATTAGGTTGTAATCAGTTCGTGGTCACTTACTACCGTGACCGATCGCTCCTACTTAGGCACTGGGCACCTTTTTTTATACGCGTGGAAATCCTCATGGAATATACCTACCTGCTAAAATCACATGTGTGCGCCCTTACATCTACCTACAGCTGGGGGGCCCGAGTGTGCCCACTGAAAGAAACCCCTAGGACTCCCCATACAGACATTATCTGCCATCGCGGCCCCCTCTAATGAGTAATTAGCCACTACCTCACGTTTTATCGTGTCAAACTTATTAAATGAATCACTTATTAGTGCAAGTTGCATTGTTTTGAAGAAGGTATATCGATATAATACTCTTATGTGATAATTTTATCACAATTACACAGATCGTAATGATAGATAAATAACCAGTTACAACCGAAACTGAAGCAGTGAAAGTGTAAAAACCGACTTTGGACCCTTATGCAAACCTTGGCCAGTTTCAAGAGTTCTTAATCCCAACCTCACGTTTCCGAATTTAAAGATAATCATCAAAATAATCATCACCATGACTTTTATTCAGCCAGGTGCCGGCGTCAGTTGACGTGCTAAGTACGAAAATGCTCTTAAGGGGCGGTTAACCCGCACAAGTAGGCATTTGGCGCTCCCCTCGCCCCGGGCGCAAGACACACCGCGCGCCGGCAGCGGCAGTCAACTCTCATGCCACAGTATACAGTATAGTAGAAAGAAACAGCATGATAACTTTATCAGCTTTTGACGTAGTAAATGCATCTAACTTTATTAAGTGTAGTGATTTATTAGTTTCGTAAATAAAAATAAATGAGTTAATCGTAAATAAATTATGTATATTATACTATTATTTTTAAGCTAAAGAGTTTGTTTGTTTGTTTAGTTGTTCTAACTCTAGAGTCTAAGAGACTGCTAGTTGAATTTCAAGAGTTTCTTAACAGAATGTCCATTTTTGAAAAATACCAAAATATATAACATCACGCTAAGGCGAATAAGAGCTTAGCAGCAACGAAACATTTTTCGACAACTAGGATATTTCATTTCTTTTGAGAGTTTCCGTTGCGTACGTTTGCTACAGTTGCGTAAAAAATGTAAATTACATAATAGATGGTCATAAAAATTTCTAAAGTTTTCTAAAGTTGGTATGCTAAGTATGAATCACGGGATCATTGTGCAATCCAAAATGGCCGCCGCGGTGTAATCACAAAATTTCATGATGGGTGTCGTTTAAAGGGTTTTTTGGTATGCTGAGTACGAATCACGTACTAATTTTGCAATCCAATATGGACGCCGCGCCGTAATCACAAAATGTCATGATGGGTATCGTTTAAGGGGTTTCTTGGTATGCTGAGTACGAATCACGTGATAATTTTGCAATCCAATATGGGCGCCGCGCCATAATCACAAAATTTCATGATGGGTATCGTTTAAGGGGTTTCTTGGTATGCTGAGTACGAATCACGTACTAATTTTGCAATCCAAAATGGTGGCCGCGGTGTAATCACAAAAATTCATGATGGGAATCGTTTAAAGGGTTTTTTGGTATGCTGAGTACGAATTACGTACTAATTTTGCAATCCAATATGGCCACCGCGCCGTAATCACACAATTTCATGATGGGTATAGTTTAAGGGAATTCTTGGTATGCTAAGTATGAATCACATTATAATTTTGCAATCCAATATGGCCACCGCGGTGTGATCACAAAATTTCATGATGGGTATCGTTTAAGGGGTTATTTGGTATGCTGAGTACGAATCACATGATAATTTTGCAATCCAATATGGGCGCCGCGCCGTAATCACAAAATTTCATGATGGGTATCGTTTAAGGGGTGTATTGGTATGCTGAGTACGAATCCTGTGATAATTTTGAAATGCAATATGGCCGCCGCGCCGTAATCGCAAAAATCCATGATGGTTATCGTTTAAGGGGTTTTTTGGTATGCTGAGGATGAATCCCATGATAATTTTGCAATCCAAAATGGCCACCGCGCCGTAATCACATAATTTCGTAATGAATATCGTTTATAGGTTTTTTCGAATGCTGAGTACGAATAACATGATTATTTTGGAATTCAATTTGGCCGCCTAAGCTATTTAGGCCCACTTGCGCGGAGAGTTGAGTTAAATATATAAATATAGAGTTAGTAAGCTCTGAGTTAAATAAATAACTTCTTAACTCTGACCACGTCTTGCACAGTTGCAAATTGGCACGCGGTTAACTAACTCACAGTAAACCTAACAAGTTTTTTTAGTCTGTGTCGTTCCATGCAATCCAACCACCAGTGATGGGCGTAACTAATTACAAAAATAATTCAATTAATAATTGAATTACAATGTAATTAAGTTACAATGTAATCTAATTACTCAGTAATTAATTACTTTGTAATTTAAATACTTTGGATGTTCCGGTTAATTAGTTACTAAGTAACTAGTTAAAAAGTAATTAGATTACTTTATAACTAGTTACTTTGTAATTCATTACTTTGTAATTATCATACATTCAAGCAAATCAATACCACAGCCGGCAGATCATACAGTCGGCCGACGAAGCCGTCTAGTCAGGTCAATCGTGAGGGGTACAAGGGACAAGACGCGGAAAGGAATGTCCCGAACATGTTCGGGATACATTTTAGGGCTGCCGCGTTTGCGACAGCTTCCTATAATTTATTAATATGAATTAAAATGGTGCACACTACTTTAATACTCTTGCACTCCAATATGGCCGCGGCGCCACCGTTGTAAAAGTTCATGTTGGGTATCGTATAAGGGGTTTTGTGGTATGCTGAGTACGAATTTCGGGTTAATTTAGCAATCCAATATGGCCACCGCGCCACCGTTGTAAAAGTTCATGTTGGATATCGTATAAGGGGTATTTTGATATGCTGAGTACGAATTTCGGGTTAATTTAGCAATCCAATATGGCTGCCGCGCCACCGATGTAAAAGATCATGTTGGGTATCGTATAAGGGGTATTTTGGTATGCTGAGTACCAATTTCGGGTTAATTTTGCAATCCAATATGGCCGCCGCACCACCGTTGTAAAATTTCAAGTTGGGTATCGTATAAGGGGTATTTTGGTACGCTGAGTACGAATCACGTACTTACTAAATTTGCAATCCAATATGGCCGCCGCGCCGTAATCACAAAATTTCATGACGGGTATGGTTTGAGGGGTTTTTTTTGGTATGCTGAGTACGCATCACGTACTAATTCTGCAATCCAATATGACCGCCGCGCCGTTATCACAAAATTTCATGATGGGTATCGTTTAACGGGTTTTTTGGTATGCTGAGTACAATCACATTATAATTTTGCAATCCAAAATGATATTGGATATTGTATTGCATATTGGCCATATTAGATTGCAAAATTAGTACATGATTGATGTGTATCGTTTAAGGGGTTTTTGGTATGCTGAGTGCGATTATCGTACTAATGTTGCAATCCAATATGGCCGCCGCGCCGTAATCACAAAATTTTATGACGGGTATCGTTTAAGGGGTTTTTGGTATGCTGAGTACGAATCACTTACTAATTTTGCAATCCAATATGGCCAATATGCAATACAATATCCAATATCATTTTGGATTGCAAAATTAGTACGTGATACTCAGCATACCAAAAAACCCCTTAAACGATACCCGTCATGAAATTTTGTGATTACGGCACGGCGGCCATGTTGGATTGCAAAATTATCACGTGATTCGTACTCAGCATACCAAAAAACCCCTTAAATGATACCCATCATGAAATTTTGTGATTAAGGCGCGGCGGCCATGTTAGATTGCAAAATTAGTACGTGATTCGTACTCAGCATACTAAAAAATCCCTGAAACGATACACGTCTTGAAATTTTGTGTTTACGGCGCGGCGGCCATATTGGATTGCAAAATTATCACGTGATTCGTACTCAGCATACCAAAAAACCCTTTAAACGATACCCATCATGAAATTTTGTGATTACGGCGTGGCGGCCATGTTGGATTGCAAAATTATCACGTGATTCGTACTCAGCATACCTAAAAACCCCTTAAACGATACCCATCATGAAATTTTGTGATTACGGCGCGGCGACCATGTTGGATTGCAAAATTATCACGTGATTCGTACTCAGCATACCAAAAAACCCCTTAAACGATACCCATCATGAAATATTGTGATTACGGCGCGGCCGCCATGTTGGATTGCCAAATTATCATGTAATTTGTAGACATTTTAATGCATTAAGTATGTAGCTGGTATCCATGTCGTGAAAACACTTAAAAAGTAAAAGATCACCACATTTGCCATGATTCGCGTATGGGAATTTTAGTGAAATCCCTTCATCACTCAGGAATTAAGCTGATGGTCTTCAAAATGTATAGCTAAGTACCATCAAGGATACATTGACTAACGATCAAAAAACCGCATCAAAATCGATCCACCCCTTGGGCCGGCCGTGACGAATCCTTAGGACAGAGATGTTAATTATGAGAGTTGGTAAATTGAATTAATGAGTAACTAGTTACAATGTAATTAATTAACGTGTAATTCCATTACTCAGTAATTAGTTACTGCTAGTACTCATTGTAATTAATTACTCAAGTAATCTGTTACAGAGTAATTGAATTAAGCATTTCTAAGTAATTGTAATTTGTAACGGTTAATCTAATTACATTTTGCCCATCACTGCCAACCACACACAAATGTTAGAACGAAGAATGGAACATGTGTCTCTATCTCTTTTACACTACAGTCTGCTACGTATGATTTACGATACTACCATACTTACGATACTACCATTTACGATACCAATCATAAAATTTTGTGATTACGGCGCGGCGGGCATATTGGATTGCAAAATTATCACGTGATTCGTACTCAGCATACCAAAAAACCCCTTAAACGATACCCATCATGAAATTTTGTGATTATGGCACGGCGGCCATATTGGATTGCAAAATTATCACGTGATTCGTACTCAGCATACCAAAAAACCCCTTGAACGATACCCATCATGAAATTTTGTGATTACGGCGCGGCGGCCATCTTGTATTGCAAAATTAGTACGCGATTCGTACTCAGCATACCAAAAAACCCCTTAAACGATACCCATCATGAAATTTTGTGATTACGGCGCGGCGGCTATATTTGATTGCAAAATTATCACGTGATTCGTACTCAGCATACCAAAAAACCCCTTAAACGATACCCATCATGAAATTTTGTGATTACACCGCGGCCGCCATGTTGGATTGCGAAATTATCATGTAATTCGTAGACATTTTAATGCATTAGGTAGCTGGTTACCATGTCGTGAAAACACATAAAAAGTAAAAGATCACCACATTTTTACCATGAGTCGCGTATGTATTTGTAACGGTTAATCTAATTACACTTTGCCCTTTACTGATATTTTTATACTGTGGCGCGATTTCAACGTAATTTGGCATAATAATTACGAAATAGTTGCGAAAGAAACTGACACAGGTCCTGCCTCCACAAGCGCCAGGGCGAGACTGATCGGCCGTCAGCGGCGCAATTCTATTGCGTTTGGTAGATATTCGTACATGATAACTATGTAAATAGTTGTTTATAGAAAAACGCTCGGAAAATGTGTATAAAAACTTAATACCTTTAATTGAGTACAAAAAAAATATATAAAATGTTAATAGTTTAGCCACAGTATTGAAAAAACTTTTCTGAGAGAGTCAACTTTGGGATTTTTTTCTATCTAGTGAAATTTATTGGATCGTGTAACGGGCTCGGAATATGTTTAGCTTATAAAAAACATATGGTCACGCCTTTATCCCCGAAGGGGTAGGCAGAGGCATATTATATGCCCACATTTCACCTTTGTATAATTTGTCCCACGTAATAGGTGGTGAGCCGTATTGCCGTGTTTAAATGGACAGGCGCAGGTTGTGACTGCCTGCTGTTGAAATAAAGCCTTCAACTTAGCTTAACGACTGCCATTTTACTGGCAACCGGGACCAACGGCTTAACGTGCCTTCCGAAGCACGGAAACGCTCAAATAAATGTCACAAAGTGATCACATGGATGGTCACCCATCCATGGACCGGCCATAGTGAAAGTTGCTTACTGCAGTGATCGTTTACAGAACACTGAGTCCGCGGGGCCACGAGCGCTTCTTTCCTTAACTATTATATATATATTTTTAAGATTTAAAAACCCTTTACTTTTTGACTAGAATTGTTTCAAAAAACTCAAAATCTGACCCACGCGGCCTTAAAAAGTAAGTTTCGAGAAAGGGCATTTCGCAAATATGTAGGTACGGCAAATTAATCCGCGTTTGCATTACTGCTAATTTAATTTGAAGAATTTCTCAGACAGGAAACTTCTAAAATAGAGCACCGCATCATTTAATTTCATTTTCATTCATTTCATTTCATTTGATTTAATTTGATTTGATTTCATTTCATTAATTTCATTTCATCGCAAAATTAGTACTACGAGTATGGAAAGATGCAGATCTATAATATTTTTATTTCTTTTTACTTTATGTATTGTTACTGAGGCTGAATCAAAGATGAACTGCATTTTAAATTCACTATTTGTTTATCTAACCTCTTTAAGTATGCCAAACACTTTTACGACATTTTGCGAGTCTGCTACAATTTATGAAAGTAATTATATTAACTTATTTTTAATATCTTTTAGGGTGATTATAGCGCCGAAGGCGATGTGGGCGTGCAAGAAGTTTCTACATCAAAAACACCACCACCTCCATACAAAGCCACCGAGGATGACAGTAACGAGAAAAAAGTGAGTACTTTTGCTGACTATAAGGAATGGATAGTTAAATGCATGAAAATAATGCGAGTGCAGTAGAGGACTAACTTCAGTATATCATCTGTGACGGTTATCATGGGCGAAATTTTCATAGAAATTGTTTTTTTTTTTTTTTTGATGTGAGGGAAAATACTCGTAGGATGCTATGCCGGACTCTTACCGACTAAAAAACCTCACGTAACGCCCAACAGCCTATGGTTGAGAGCCCCGGGTAAGTCCTCAGGAAGGATGTCCCGTGACATAGGATGTCCCGTGACTCATAGAAATTGATTAAGTAGAAACAATAAAGAAATGTGGCGACGGGGCCCTGTGTTGCTGTACGATTACAAAATGTACCCACCTCAATTAATCCCGAACGTGGTTAAGGGAGCCTGGAACATTAATCTAAAACTCGTTTGTTCGAATAATCTGTTGACAGAATATATTTTTTTGATTCTGTCAATAGATTATTCGAACAAACGAGTTTCGGATTAACGTTCCAGGCTCCTGATAACTGAAAACCGGCTTGAAAATTTCAACTGCGGGTCGTCGCAACCTGCGCCTGTCCATTTGAACACGGAAATAGGATCACCACCTATTACGTGGAAAATAAAACTATATTGTGAAATATGGGCGAATACTATGCCCCTGCCTAACCCTTCGGGGAACAAGGCGGGACTATATGTATGTATGTAATAAAAAGATGTGGCCAGTATAAAGCATATAATGTTATGTATCCAAGGTCGAATGAAAAACTAAAAGCTATTAGAATTGCTGGTGGAACATGGACAACATAATTGGAAAAACTCGACTGCCTCGTTGGTCTAGAGGTCGAAATGTGCGAGTGCGGATCACGAGGGCGTGGGTTCGATTCCCGCCAGAGACAAAAAATTGTATGACCCATAAATGTTTGCCTCAAGAGTCTGGGTGTTTCTTTGCTTGATAAGTATGTATTTAAAAGTATATTTTGTATTAATATCCGTGGTCTGATACCCATAACACAAGCAGTATATTCCTAGCTTACTTTGAAATCAGATAGCGTTGTTTGAAATGTCCATGAATATTTATCTATACATATAATAAAACTGTTGAGGGTCGTGAGTCTGTACATGGAAGATATTTTAAAAATTTTAATTGTAGGGCGTTCTATAATCGATACTGAAGCCGAATATGTAATTTAAATTTTTCATGTCTGTCTGTCTGTCTGTCTGTCTGTATCCCGAATAAGTATCACGCCGAAACTACTGAATCGATTTGAATAATACTTGGCAGAATCTGAGCTTATGATCCGAGGAAGGTTCTAGGATACATTTGATCCCGATATTTTCACGGTTCCTTCAGGAGAGGGGATGAAAGATAAAGTGTTTTTTCAGCTGTAAGTTTTCACCGCATGGTCCGATTTCAAATATTTTTTTAGTGTTGGAAAGAGAGTACTTTAAACATTGCTCCACACAAATTTCAATATTGAGGGTTTTGTGGTTCAGAAATTAGAGGCATCTCAACTTTCGCTAAACCTAGAATTCTAAGTTTCCTTTGAATGTGAGGGTAAATCTAAACGGGCGTGTTGGCTTAATCATAAAAGAGCTTAATGATAAAGGGTATTATAAAATAATTCAGTCCGCGCCGAAGGCGTGGACTGAATTATTTTAGAATAGACTGACAGGGTCTCAGGAATAGGCAAACAGGGCCGTTTTATATGCTGTCTGATGAGTCTGATGAAGAAGTACCTCTTCTTTCGTACACCTTATGTGACGTAAACGAAGTTGCGAGGGTCAGCTAGTTATTTATAAAACCATTCTTTAGTTTTATAAGTTCAAATACAATGCTATATTTTTGAAAATTGTCAACGACTTAATCAGTCTGGAATTGTAACATATTTGAACTGTAAACTACTCGTATTACATGAACTACGAAAACCGTTCAACTAATAATATGTTATTTGTTTCAGCCAGAAGACTTAGAAGCAGAATTACCCGCGAGAGCAGAATGGGGTGGGCAGTTAGAGTTTCTCATGTCCTGTATAGCCACTTCGGTGGGATTGGGCAACGTTTGGCGATTCCCCTTTGTGGCCTACCAGAATGGAGGCGGCGCCTTCCTTATTCCATACATCATTGTACTGTTACTTATTGGCAAACCAATGTACTATCTAGAGTGCATATTGGGACAATTCAGTTCAAGAAATAGTATCAGAGTCTGGGCTCTATCTCCAGCGATGAAGGGTGGGTTCATTAATTGAATATTATACTTACAAAGATGATATACATTTACTCGTCATTGCGTATTTAAAGGTTGTAGGTATCTATAATTTGAAAAACAGTAGAACTATTTTCTACTAGGTAAATACTGTAACTATTTTGTACTATTAAAATATGGTGAAATGTGGACGTATTATAAGCATAATTTATGCTTAACGATTCGGGGATAAAGACTTAGTCAGTAGTCACGTCTTATACGAGTATATAGGATTGTATGTTTATGAAAAAACTTTTATATAAAACCACTAGCTGATGCCCGCAGCTTCGCCCGCGATGGCGCTGTATGTGAAATTCTGCTGAATTTTCTTTGCTATAAACCTCACGGAGCCCGAGACCTTTCCAACGAATGCAAAACCGTGGAAATCGGTTCGTGCGTTCTAAAGTTATAGCGTCAGGAAGGAAAACCCGACTTATTTTTATATAATAGATAACTAATTAATATTATTGAACACATTTGCAGGAGCTGGTTACAGCGTCGCATTGAGCTGTGGTTTTATTCTGACATACTACGTGTCAATCGTGGGGCTCTGTCTGTACTATCTGTCCATGAGCTTCCAACGTACGCTGCCCTGGGGGATATGTGAGCCACATTGGGAGGACTGCTTGCCGTCAGACCCTTATCAAGAGCATGGAGAAGTCACAGAAAATGCCAGTAGCAGTGCTGAGCTTTATTTCCTGTAATTATTTTGCTATTTATTTTAACTATAGCAGTCGGCTTGTAAGATGTAAATTATGAAATAGACTAGATATTTTATAAATAGATATACAACGAGAAAGTGAGTGTTGTGAGAGTACCTCGTTTGTCGAGCTTTGGTATACAGAAAAATTCGACAGAAAGGGATTGGACATGTGTAAACACATGTCCTATCCCTTTCTGTCGATTTTTTTTCACTAGCTAGCTAGCGCTAGCGGTGGGCTGGTAAGACACAAATTCTTACAAGAATTTGTGTATTACCAGCCCACCGCTAGCGGGAGCAGCTCGGGAGGGCTACTGTATCACGATGACCAGATGTGTTGGTACAGGTTGTACCATACACGTATGTCATTTAATATAGTTAAAAACACTCGAAACTTCGTGTGTGATCCGTTCGGTAAACGATCACTGTTTTCAGCGGCAAATGCTCAAGTCACTTTTTAGCCATTTGATTTTGATTACCCAATTTAAACAGAATAACCAAATCTCTTCATTTTATGGAATAAATCTAACACTAATGATTTGAAATAATATTGTTTATTGTTTTTGGCTCTAAAAATATAAATGATTAAGCTCAGCTCATTTTGACGATCATGTACAGTTTCAGCTGTACCTAATATCGAGAGAAAGTGAGCAAAAAAATGCACTATAACCTTGCGGAAAAATTATCTCTTTCTGGTCCCATTATAACGACTATAATATACAAAAGACGTTGCAAAGTACACAGATAGGGACAATAATAGTCGTCCGACGATAATGATCCGTAACGACATAGTGGGAACGCGACGATACACTCAGTCAGACAGTCAAAATATCCTGATAGATGATTTACCAATTATTTAAATCAACTCAATGTGATGAATTTCATTTTCAGGAAAACAGTACTTCAGCAAAGTGATGGCATTGAAGGTGGATTAGGTACGTATCAAACATAAAGAGTGCTTTTTCACCAGAGATGTGATAAGCTTCATTGCTATGAATGCGTTGTTATTCACTAATTTCACATTCACACAATACCATCACATTCGTTGGTTCACATGTAATGTTGACAGTTTATCTTACTTCTTACTAATATTATAAATGCGAAAGTTTTTGAGTGTGGATGTGTGGATGTTTGTTACTCTTTCACGCTCGAACGGCTGAACGGATCTGGCTAAAATTTGATACAGGGATACATTATAGTCTGGAATAACACATAAGGCTACTTTTTATCCCGGGAATAAGTTCCTACGGGAAGCGGAAATGGAATAATTTTTACGCAGGCGAAGCTACGGGCATCAGCTAGTATATTATACAAACTGACGAATATGATTAATGAATTTCAAACGCATCAATCGCAACGTAGCATAGAACCTCTCAGGTGGATAAACACCCTAACACACTGTAATCACAGAATCATATATATGACATGTCATGACCGTAATATATTGTTTTAATTTCAGGTGCCCCAATATGGTATTTGACATTATGCCTTTTGGCTTCGTGGGTCATAGTCTTCATAATTGTCTCGCGAGGAGTCAAGAGTTCAGGCAAGGCTGCCTACTTTTTGGCACTGTTCCCTTACGTAGTGATGATCATTCTACTAATTACGTGAGTCTTTTCAGTCTTTTTACCCATTACCTACTAAAAATGTGTGTAGGTAATGAAATTAAAACAAAAATATATTATTTTACAATTCAAAATTGCATAATTTTTAAATGTAGGTCTCACGCCTCACCCATACTCAGGAAAAGATAAATAACTAGATCTGTTGAAATCAAGATGTATGATTATAATGGTAATTAACTTGTTATAAAAATAACTTTTTTCCCTTACAGCACTCTGCTTCTGGAAGGATCTGGAAAAGGCATCCTATTTTTCTTGACTCCGCAGTGGGAAAAACTCATAGAACTTGATGTAAGTTAATATCTTAAAATTAGCTCAAAATATCGTTGTTTTCCTTGAGCTCATGCTGTCTTTATCGCTGACGTGGATGCGGTTTGGGTGCCGCTTCCAGCAGTCAGGTTGATTATCGAAGGTAGAAGATTTCACACCGTTTTTTCGATCGACGAACTGATTCCAGGACAAAAACATCTAACCTTCACTGAATGAAGAAGCTACTTCCTTGTTTTCTTATTTTTCTCCTCCTCCTTATCTCTTAGAAAAAGTTTTACTTACGTACTTACCGTCCTACTGTGTGGTTGTAAACCAGTTATTCAGTAGATGATGCAGCTAGTAACCACAGGCTATTCATAAGGAGTTTGGGAAATTTGCTGGTTGTATGCAGAGATGGGCAAAATGTAATCGAAATTAACGATTACAAATTACAATTACTTTTGTAATCGTTAATCTAAACTACAGATTAACGAAAGTAATTTAAAAAGTAAGAGACTAACGATTAACGATTACTAATAGACCCTGAGATAGGGGGTTGAGGTGGGGGTTTGAGGTGATGGTTAAGGAGGGGATATGGTGGGGGTTAAGAAGGGGATTAAGGTGGGGGTTAAGGTTGGGGTTAAAGTGGGGGTTAAAGTGGGGTTTAAGGTGAGGTTAATGTAGGGGTGAATGAGGTTGGGATTAAAGTTGGGGTTAAGGTGGTAGTTAAGTTTGGGTTCAAGGTGGGGGTTAAGGTTGGGGTTAAAGTGGGGTTAAGGTGGGGTTAATGTGGGAGATTAAGGTGCGAGTTAAGTTGGTGTTAAGGTTGGGTTCAAGATGGGTGTTAAGGTTGGGGTTAAAATGGTGGTTAAGGTGGGGTTTTTTGTGGGGGTTAAGGTGGGGTCTATGTGGGGGTTACGGTGGGGGTTAAGATGTGGTTTAAGGCGCGGTTTAAGGTGGTGGTTAAGGTGGTGGTTAAGGTGGTGGTTAAGGTGGTGGTTAATGCGGGGTAAAGGTGGGGTTCAAATGGGGGTTAAGGTTGTGGTTAATATGGGGTTTAAAGACGGGGTTAAGATATGGTTTAGGGTGGTGGTTAAGGTTGGTTTTAAGATGATGTTAATGTGGGTGTTAAGGTGGGTGTTAATGTTTAGGTTAAGATGTGGTTTAAGGTGGGGTTAAGGGTTGTCCCTTAATCCCCACCCTAAACCCATCCTTAACCCCACATTAACCAGAGTCTTAACCCCAATCTCAACCCCTACGTTAATCCCCACCTTGAACTCACCTTAAACCCAACCATAACCCCCACTTTAACACAATCTTAACCCCTAACTCAACTCCACCTTAACCCACACATTAACCCCCACGTTAACCCCCACCCTAAACCCCACCTTAACACCCACGTTAGCAGCCATCTTAACCCCCACATTAAACCCACCTTAACCCCCACATAACCCCACCTTAAACCCAACCTTAACCCGACTTTAACCAGCATCGTAACCCCACCTTAACCACAATTTTAATCCCCACCTTACCCACAACCTTAACCCCACCTTAAGCAGCATCTTAACCCCCACCTTAACCCTCACATTAACCCCCACCTTTCCTCAGCTTCGCTCACCTTAACCCCCACCTTACCTTACCGTCACTCACCCTAACCTCCAACCTTACCTCACCTTAACTCACGTTACCTCTACGAGCAAATAAAATTTTCGACTGACACGCATGTAGTCCGATTACATGTTATTTAAATTACTTTCAATCAGATTAATAATCCGATTACAAAAGTAATCGATTGCGCCCATCTCTGGTTGTATGTACATTAGGGTCTCATATCGGCTCGCGCTGCCATAATATAATTATGCACATAGTAAGAACAATGTTTTTTGTTTCCAGGTATGGTATGCTGCTATCACACAAGTATTCTTCTCTCTTTCGGTTTGCACCGGTGCTATCATAATGTTCTCCTCATACAACGGTTTCAGGCAAAATGTTTATAGGTATGTACTCATTTTACAGTCATGAATTTTTAAAAGGTTCTATAACTTGTCCTGTTTGTTGTTTTATACTCCCTGTCTTGTTGGATAATTTTGAGTTTTAAATTTAGGAGTTTTAATAGCATTGAAATCTTTTACAGGGATGCCATGATAGTGACAACTTTAGATACCTTCACGAGTTTACTGTCTGGGATCACGATTTTCGGGATCTTAGGTAACTTGGCTCATGTACTCGAAAAGGATGTATCGGAAGTACTAGGCTCCGGTGGAACTGGTTTAGCTTTTGTTTCTTACCCTGATGCTATTTCCAAGACCTTCCAACCTCAGGTAGACATTATTTTAATTAGAAGTTCTAAGTTTACGTATCATAACTAAGTCTATTAAGGCTGGCATACATTCCGTTTCCTGATTAGAAATTCAGATTCATAATTCTGAATCATTTGCGCCTCGTTGAACATTTTTTAGGTTTCTAAATCTGAAATCCTGATCGGCAAAACGTCACGTTTACGTCCAGTCTTAAAACTCTACATATATTTGACCTCATTTTATTTTCATTTCAGTTGTTCTCCGTACTATTTTTCTTGATGATGACTGTTCTCGGCATTGGTTCCTCCGTGGCTCTGCTATCTACCATCAACACCGTTGTTCTGGACAAATTTCCTAAAGTCAGAACAATTTACGTGTCTGCATTCTGCTGTAGTAGTGGATTCCTCATCGGTCTCATATATGTTACGCCTGTAAGTATTTTATCTATCATAATGAAAATATGTGTAGCATCAATTAAGCAATTATGAAATTTGTATAATGTAACTATATTTTCTTTTATTTTATATTAAACCATTTTCGTAGGGTGGCCAGTACATCTTAGAGTTGGTTGATCACTATGGTGGAACTTTCCTGGTACTGTTCTGTGCTATAGTGGAAATTATTGGAATTTCATTTATTTATGGTAAGCTCATGACACATTACTTTATTTAATTATTATTTACTATAGTATAGACTCCGGCTTTACCCATGACCTACTTCAAACTCCCGTTGCAACCTATGCCTATAATTCATGTCCATAAATCAGTTTTCAAGTATTCCGAACAAACTTTCATCCCCTTTACATCCTTACACGTGTTTATTTATTTTAATTCAAGAATACTTATTCTGAATTCGAAGACAACAATTTGTTTAATTCCTAATCTGCCACCTCGTCAAAACAAATGTTCTTCCACTTAATTAGTTTTAAAATATAATCATGTATGTTGTAATATTTTTAGGATTAGAAAACATTTGCGTGGACATCGAATTCATGTTGAATATCAAAACGTCTGTATATTGGAGATGGTGTTGGGGCTTGATCTGTCCAGCATTGATGTTGGTCGTATTCGGTTATGGGCTCCAAGGGCTGCAGAGTTTGACGTTTGGTCCTGACTACGTATACCCTCCGGCAGGCTACGGTAAATATTATTTACTGATTTTGTTATATTTTAAAGTACCTACATGAAGTCATTGACAAAACATATGGCACAATAATAGTCTAATTGTAATTTGTGGGAGATCTGGAGCACAAATTAGAGATAGTACAGATGGATACCTACATACTAAATTCGCTGAGGCTACGCACATATAGACATTCATTCACAGACACTACGCACACATAGACAACTCATGCACAGACACGAGGTCAGGCGCTCCTCAACCGCCTTTCGATACTGATTTGTGCGCCACTCGCGCACTAATCAGTGTAGCAGAGGGTAGGTGTGAAAAAAAAGTACATACACGAGTTTTCCATCTGTACTATCTCTAATTAAGTTTTGGTAATACCAAGTAATACTTATAGTAATCACTTCAGTAGCTTAAAGTACTGACCCTGAAGTTTAGTATAACCCGGTTCATTAAAGAAAGGAATCATAAGGTGGCTTCTCACGGCGCGTGATATCACAAGTCGCGCCGCGCCGAGCCGATTTGTGCGCGCGAGCATGCGCAAACAGGCGAGCACGCGCTACCCGTTCTCACGGCGCGCGTAGGTGCGCGTCGGAGCGGCGCACTTGGTCCCGCCGCAGCGAGGTCGACACTTCAGTCCGAGACACGCAACGCGTCATGTCGCAAGAAGAAGAAATCTCCGCTGTTGCCGCTTTTGTGTTATTTAGTGGATATCCCAGTACCTAATTACTTACTGACGCTTGCACTTGTCGAAACGAAATGATTTATTGGCCGATGCATCGCTCCCTCACCGACACCCCGCGCCACGCGCCACCCCGCGCGCGCACGAGTCACCACGAGTACGCTCGCGCCGCGCTAGCCCGCGCCTTTGAAGTTACCGACTTCGATCGGATAGGACGCGCCTGCTCGCGCCAGCCCGCGTCCCCTCGAGCCATTCCCTTCACACGGCGCGTAGGCTCGACCTGGCGCGGCGCGACTTGTGATATCACGCGCCGTCAGAAGCCACCATTAAATGGCGGTGCTTATCATGTTCTTTCGCTTGCACACTAGTGCCGTCTATACTCACTCTCGCACGTACAGTAAACAAAAAAAAATCTTGATTTGCTTTCACGTTAAGTTAATAAAAATTTTCGTTCTTTATTTTAACCAACATCGTGATAGTCCATGACATAATGTGATATACGTTGCCAGGTAGTTTTTTTTTCGGGATGAAAGCACTCTATGTCCGTTTCCGTACAAATGGACATAGTGTCCTTTCATCCCGAAAAATGTAGGTAGGTACTGTTTCCGATGAAGACGATAATAGATGCCAATTTTTGACTTTTACTCGGGCGAAGCCGCGCTGGCAGAAGCTACTCAGAAATTAATACGACCCGGTCTAGTTTTTATTATATTTAATTTGAAAAAAAAACTGACTTGAAATTTTATATGCTAACTGTACTATCCGTCAACGCAAGTACAAGCCGCCATTTAAGATTCCTTTCTTTAATGCATCGACTTATACACATTTTCTTTTAGAGCTTTAAAGCTCTTATAATGTTTATTTTTATTTATTGGGACCGATAGCCATTTATTTGGTGTCTTAGTTTTTATTTTCGCTTATTATCTGATTTCTGCGCTTTATTTAGTTAGGCAGTAGCAATTTACGTTTTTGGTTGGCACTTAAAGGGTGTGTGGTAAATTCTCACTCACCTTAGGAATCTAAATATATATAACTCAAAGGTGACTGACTGAACTAGTGATCTATCAATGCACAGCCCAAACCACTGAATAAATCGGGCTAAAATTTGGCATGCGGGTAGATGTTATGACGTAGGCATCCGCTAAGAAAGGATTTTGATAAATTCTACCCCCATGGGGATAAAATACGGGAAGCGGGAACGGGAACGAATTTTACGCGGGCGAAGCTGCGGGCATCAGCTAGTCATTCATATGGTGGGAAATTTCCCACTGTACGAATGAATCATTAATCTGTTGCTGTTGTCTCGTGCCTTTCTTGAGGGGTGTTACTGGAACCCAAAAACTTGTCAGGCAGTGATGACGCAGTCCATAGATCGATCGATCGATTATTTTCAACGAGAAATATTGGTGTCTACTTCGCGATTTTTAACATCTTTATAAAGCTTACACTTAATGTTTGTATTTATATTTTTCCAGCGGCCGGCTTAGTGATGCTCTTCGGCGGTATTGCTTTTGTACCTATCGGCATTGCAGTTACTTTGTACCAAAAAAGGACGGGAGTATTTAGAGAGGTAACGTCATTTTGGGTATTTTAATGAATGCTTCCCAGTTTCAAATAAAATAGGTTTTTTTTAAAAGGGAATTTTTTAATTTTTTTTTTAATTTTTTTATTTCTTTTTATATATTTTTTTAATTTTTTTAAACCTTTTAATATTTTTAATTTTTTTCATTTTATTTAGGTATTAAATTTTTATTACTTTTTTATTTTTTTTACTTTTTTAAGAGGGGCACCTGGAGGAAAAAATTGAAACATGTAAATTGCGTCACTCAGAAACTTTTTTGGGAGTGGCGCGTTTAATGCTTCTTCTAGATAGTCTTTCTTAAAACTGGAAGTGGGAGCTTGAGTATGCATTCGCTAATTAACGCTATGTTGAAAGACTTGATCTAATTATAGGAAATTCATTTCCAAACTTTTAAGTTACATGACAAATTATAAAATTCTGAAACAGTAACTTGTACTCGTATTTCTAATTTCATCTGAATACTACACTCGAGAGCAATGAATCCGGGTCACTTAAAGAATCCTAAAAATCTCGGAAACTAAAAATGCTAGGTTAATGCAATAAATTGTATTTAATAGACAATGTAATACTCCTTAAATGAAGGTATTAAAACTTCTTAGTTATTGTAAAGTTATATCATAAAAAAATCAAATTTGAAAAAGGGCCACTTTCGAAGATGGAACTACGAAATTACAGCATTTGGTGTTGCTTTTGTTTGTAATCTGTCATTTATGTGGGTACATAAACCATGTTGATAGTGCTCTATATTCATTAATCAAGCTGAAATTATGTCGCTTACGCCTGAAGAATGCACCAGAATACTTACAATGCTGGAAACCGGCCGGAGTCAGCGCGATACAGCCAGGACTGTCGGTGTGTCGCTGTCAACAGTACAAAGAGTTCTCCGACGTTACGAAGAAACTGGTTCTAACCTACGCAGACCAGGAACGGGCAGAACCAGGTGTACCACAGCACGAGAAGACCGATACTTGGTGAACACCATGCTTCGAAATCGCTTTCTCACAGGAACTGAACTCACCAATCAGTTTCGACGCCTCGGAGGAAGTAACCCAAGTGCATGGACAGTAAGACGTCGGCTTGCTGAATCTAACTTAAAACCCCTTAGACCTGCAAACGGCCCTAAACTGGAGCGTGGGCATCGTATTTCGAGACTAAGGTATGCCCAGAGCCACGTAAATTGGAGTATTGAAGATTGGTCAAAAGTTATGTTCTCCGACGAATCAAAATTTATGCTCTACAAGCACGATGGAAGACACAGAGTGTATCGAAGACCAGGGGAAAGATTCAAGCAAGCATGCATCGAAGAAAAAGTAGCCTACGGTGGTGGGTCTGTACTTGTGTGGGCCGGAATTTCTTCTGAAAGTCGCACAGAGCTGGTGATCATAGAAAACGGCTCTTTAACTAGCGTAAGATATGTGGAAGAAATCCTCAATGATCACGTTGGTCCATTTATGGTCAATTTAGGTGAGGATGCTATATTTATGCATGACAATGCCCGACCTCATACAGGTAGGATTGTGAATGACTACCTTCAAGAGATGAACATTACTCGTATGGAGTGGCCAGCGCGCAGCCCGGATATCAACCCGATCGAGCATGCTTGGGACGAGCTAGGCAGATGCGTAAAACAACGAAACCCTCCCCCAATCACGCTTCGTGAGCTCAAAATTGCTCTCACAGAGGAATGGGAGAATATTCCCCAAAATCGTATAAGGAACTTGGTGTACAGCATGCCAAACCGCGTAAACGCAGTAATGGAAGCACGAGGAGGCAATACGAAGTATTAAAATTCAAGAAAATCGTAATAAAGTTCAAAAATTTCATGTTTCCTATTTTTGTTTTAAGGAGAGATCGGCAGTTTTTTCTTTATGTAATTTTGTGTTAATAAAATGTATGGTGACTCATATTTTTTTTACTTTCATTTAAGGAGTATTACATTGTCTATTAAATACAATTTATTGCATTAACCTATCATTTTTAGTTTCCGAGATTTTTAACATTCTTTAAGTGACCCGGATTCATTGCTCTCGAGTGTATTTAGTTTCAAGTTCTTATTCTTTACAAATATTTAATTATGTTTACAGACTCTCAAGAAATCTTTCAATCCGAAGCCAGAATGGGGTCCTCGGTCACCGCATGAGAAGAGAGCATGGGAAGAATTCAAAAGAGAAGCCCAATTTGAGAGAGAAAAAGTGGGAAGCAGCAGGCTTGGTCATATGTGGCGTAGCTTAAGCGGCGGGTATAGAAGAAGAATTCCACTCCAACAATAGAGATAGCCATTGTAAATTGTGTAATTTAAAGATAAATCCTAGTATGTATGTGTACATAAGAATAAATTAGAGTTAATCTTTATAAGTACAAGAAAGAATGTGAATTGTATTATGTATGACTGATGACTTGTCTATTACAAGGTCTTAAATGTGCCAATAGTCCCGTGAACTCACGTAAATGTAGTGCCAATATTGAGTCTGGCAATGTTCCTATATATTATGTACTAGCTGATGCCCGCAGCTTCGCCCGCGTAAAATTTTTTCCCGTTCCCGCTTCCCGTGGGAACTTATTCCCGGGATAAAAGTAGCCTAAGTTACTCCTTATTACATAAGCTATCTGTCAGTGAAAGTCCCGTCTAAATCGGTCCAGCCGTTCCAGAGATTAGCTGGAACAAACAGACAGACAGACAGACAGACAAAAATTTTGAAAAATTATATTTTTGTATGTGTACCGTATATACATTCATATTCATGTAGTAGAAACCGTTTACTTTAATATTACAAACGGACACTCCAATTTTATTTATTTGTATAGATAGTTGTATCACAAATCACGACCTGAGAATATGGCAAGATGCTGTAAGCATAAAAAAGAAAAATAATAGGCTGTGTAACGGACTACAACATAGTTTAACTTTAAAAGTAGGCATTAGATTAAGGAATATGTAAGTATATATAAATAAACTACTACTATGATTTATTCCTGAAAGTAAAATACATATTACGAGGTTAGCATAGATTTCGTGTACCACATCCAAATAGTGAAAAGGGTCGGACGGTGACAATATTGTTCAAACCTGAGGTAGAACTTAGTAAAGAAAACAGAAAAAGCAGAAAACATTATGCATTTAATGAATACAATTTAATCATAATATATAATGAATGCTCTCTGTCATAGACTAATGCTACTAAATTATTTTTCTGAAACCAAAGATCAACTCGGACAAGCATTTCGGCTGCCCAAATTCAAAACCTAGTAACAGGTGATTTTGGAAAAAAACGGTTTATGTCATTTTTGGACTTACTAAATAGTATAGCAATGATTTGGACTTTAAAACACCCAGTTTCTTAAGTAATTTTGAAAATATAATTTAGCAAGTTTAAGTAATTTGGGATGGTAACGAAAATTTCCTTGGAGTACAAATTCAAAACTAAGTATGTCAGAAAACAAATTTAAAATCCTAGCAGTTCAAGCGACTTACTAATTTATGAATTTGAAATGCCAACTTGCTATGTTTTGAATTTGGCGCCAATTGTTAAATCAATCACGTTTCATTTAGTAAGTCCAGTTTCATCGGCGCACGAGTGTTTTACTTCGTGCTAAAAATGTATTAAAAGACAAGCAATTTTATCGATCCAGGTGTATAATGACACATCGCATGGGACGATAGCATCGGTATCATCGAGTGAAATATTTAGGCTCATATTCGATAGCCAATGGAACTTCAGACACGACTTCCGAAGTTTCGTCCCAAAACTGAGAGGGGTTTCAGCTGCACTCACGCGATTGTTGCCAAACATAAAGGGACCCAACGCTTCCTGCACCATGGCACAGAACCATGGGATCGTGCGGAGCATGTCCCTATGCGGGGTCCCCAGCCCGCAACAACGCTAGACTACATAGCCCGCTGAAGGCAATGGCCGTGAGGGTATTTAGAGGGTGCTGCTAGATCTCTGTCGAGGCGGCAAGTCTCCTAGCCGGGACCCACCATGGGACCTGTAAGCGAGAGCCCTTGCGTCGATATATCAGTGGTGCAAGGAGGCGCTGGAGTGGGACCACAGGCTTGAGCCCCAAGAAATCAAGAACCAGCGGTCCCTGATCCGCCAAGAGCTCATGAAAGCATGGAAGAAGCAATTTGAGCAACCACAGAGGGGACTCACCACTATTAGAGCGGTAAAGCCGGTCATGGAGGAGTGGCTGGAGAGGCGCCAATGGTGGTCTCACCTATCGAATGTTACAGACACTTTCCGGGCACGGGTACTTCGGTAAGTATCTGTGGCGTATTACGCCGGGAGGTAACATCCGAGTGCCAGCACTGTAGTGACTGCAGCGAGGACACGGCTCTACATACTCAGGCGGAGTGCTCAGCATGAGACCTCGTTGCAGGCTTGGGCGTGGACGATCTCACGTCGGAGACTATGGTGAGGGCTATGGTTTCTAGCGGAAGAAAGTGGGATGCCGCCGTATTTCTCTACGATCAAGTTATGCTCGAGATAGAGGTTGCTGGGTGGAAGCGGGAGATAAATCTCCCTCCCGAATTCCGCAGTCAGCGACGGGATCGTTGCAGGCTGCTATATGCCTAGGACAACCGACCTCCATGACCGAGGGCCTGAGAAAGTTTCATTTAAGAGTCTTATTTTCAGTACGTTAATTAATGTCTTTTTATAAGTCAACGGGTTTTTTAATACAAATCTACATTCAATGGTATTTTAGGATTGTTATAGTCCACTATGTATGTAGGATAATGAATTTGTTTTCGTCTTTACGTTTACCATAGAAAATCAAATTAATAACCTAGTAAGCAGACTTACTAGTATGTTTTGATTTTGTTTTTGTAGTGTTAATTGGGTGAATTTACAAATAAAAATAAAGTATGAGGGTTTCAAGTGTATCTATACACTTAAACTATTACGAGTCTTACAAACTAAAATGTCAACAATATAGCACAACTTTCCGTCAAACATCCAAATCGCTATCTCTTCCGGTTTCGTCGGGCAAACGAATCAAAGTTGGCGACACGTTTTTGTCTCTCCTGAACATTTTTGTTAAAACGAGTTACTATGTTTTGATTTTAAGCAGCCGATTTCATAAAAATGATAGGTTATGTTCAAATCTTGCGTAGGTAGATAATATGGAGTTTGATCTGCTGAGCTCTTTCCATAAATATTCTCTTTACCTCTCAAACAAACTAAACTAGCTTTCTTTGGATTTAGATGAAGTTGTGTAAAAAATAATATTTATTATTGTTGTATAGAAAGAACTAAACAGTGTCCAGTGCGAGAGGCGTAAAGAGAAAACTCTTTCTACACTGGTACCATCACTATTTTTGTAGTTTCTACTTTCTTTGTTTACTTAGTTGCTTAAGTTTCAAAAAAAAAAAAACCGGCCAAGTGCGAGTTGGACTCGCCCATGAAGGGTTTCGTAGCAGCAAGTAACATAATTATAAAAGTTCTTATAGTTCGTTGTAACTTTGATTGATGTTTTAACACGTTCACAGTGGTAATGATTTTTATAACCAAAAATTGCGGTTTATGACGTATTAAAAAAAAACTACCAGCTCTATCTCGTTCAAACTAATTTTCGTTGGTAGTTTTTATAGCAATGTATATCATATATTTTTTTTAGATTTAATCCCCCCCCCTCTAACTTCTAAACTAAGAGAGTCTTAGTTTAGAAGTTAGAGGGGGGGGGGCACTCATTTTTCGACTTTGCAAGTCCCTCTTGCGCAAACTATTCACTTTAGAAAAAAATTATGTTAGAAACCTCAATAGCATTTTAGAAGACCTATCTATAGATACCCCACACGTATGGGTTTGATGAAAAAAAAAATTTTGAGTTTGAGTTCTGAGTATGGGGACCCCCAAAATTTACAGTCATTTTTCTAATTTTATATAAAAATCTTGATGCGGTTCACAGAATACATCTTCTTACCAAGTTTCAATAGCATAGGCCTTATAGTTTCGGAGAAAAGTGGCTGTGACACACGGACGGACAGACAGACAGACAGACAGACAGACAGACAGACAGACAGACATGACGAATCTATAAGGGTTCCGTTTTTGCCATTTGGCTACGAAACCCTAATAACAGGAGTGAAAACTGAAACAGAATTTAAGTTTCATTGTGTTTCGATTTTTGTCATGTATATACTACGTAAATATGTATATACTATCTAATATAGTATGTAAAATACTTCAGATACCTATAAATTTCCAAGACTTTGTTTAAGGCGCCTATGATTTATTCGATAGCAATTTAAAATAAGTTTTTTTTGAATGGTGGTTAGGTGGTAAGTTTTGATAAGAAGCTCTCATTCATTAACTTCAGTTACCTGTATAACCTAGAATACCTATATAATATCAATACCTATTTGTTCGAGAATTATAAGCATGACTTTTAAACCCACTTGTTCATTCTCTTTGCTAGCCATTCATTGCATACCATACCGTCTAAAGATTTAGTTTAAAGTCTTCATGAGTCATTTTAGAGACCATTTTTATGTCACTATGTGTATGCTTGTTTCGTGTTGTGTTTTCCTGTAACTAGCTATTATGGTAAGTTGATATAATAAAATAATGTTATTAAAATAGTTATGAAAAAGATTAGAATACTTTATAAGACCAGAATTTTTATACGGATACAAAATATACAGTACATAATGGTTTTGTGTTTTAATTTAATTTAGTCCTTTCGGGGAAACCAGCAATGAATGTACCGTTTTCGATACAAGTGTGGGATTTCTGTTATTACAACGAGTTCCTACAGATGTTGACCCGAGCCGAAGGTGAGGTTAGACAGTCGGAACGTGTTGAAATAACAGTCCCACACGTTGTATTGAACAACTATTTTTAATACAGTTGCGCAAAAATCAAGAAATTCAATAAAATAATAAGAACACAATAAACTCAACATCATTTTTGGAAAATGGCGCCCACCGTAAAAGAATATAAGCACAGACTATGGCAGTGCACGTCAAACAGCCAACTTTTTATATTTATAAATTGAATTTGGCCGATACTAATTAAATTTCAATTAAAACTACTTTTAAATCTAATGTTAAAACAAATTAGTAGCTTTTTTAGAAATATTTGCATGAATCATAAAAACTTCTATGAATTTTTGTAAAAGTAAAGCCTTCGTAGTAAGTTTTTTTTCTTTATAATAGACATTATTTGAACAGTTGGGAAAGAAAACGCACGAGTGCGGGAATGGTAAAGAAAAAGCACAAGTGTGTAATTGCCCACATCCCGAACGCTATACGTCCCTGTAATACGCCACATTTTGAGCAAATGTATTAAAAAGTATTTTTTAATACAGTTGCTCAAAAAGTGGCGTATTACAGGGACGTTTAGCGTTTGCGGCACGGCACGGCAGGGGATCCTTTGATACCCCAAAAATTCAAGAGCACACTGGCGCTAACTACGACTGACCAAAAAAAGAGTTTTTTTAATTATCATGGTTACGAAGAATACGAGGTGCAAATAAAATATTTCTTTGTCGCCATAAGTAGACGAGAAATGATAGCCAAAAATAAATTTAATAAATGTAATTAGAAATTGAAATAGATTTTTAGTCTACACGATGTGTGGCTATTTCTACTTTTTACGATTCTCATCGTCACCTTCATGGTAAATTTTAAATACTGATTATTTCAACTATTTTTGTCAACAAACACAAAGCTTTCGGTAAGATAAGTAACATGTATAAGTCAAAAAGTTAAATTGTGAGTCAGATATGGAAGAATAACGTTTTGAATTATTAGATCCCACGTAGGTGACGCGACGATCCACGAAGGTGACGCAGTAGCTTTACAGACATTATTAATCATTATTTAAATACTAATTATAAGTTAATATATGTTCATTCGGCAGTTATATGGTAACAGCTAGTTAACTAAAACAATTACCAGGTCCTATACACATGCTTTTGACGTAAAAGTTATTCTGGAACCATATAACACAGTGCATCTCTTTGGCACAAAGTAGCAAATTATCAGTTATCTAGATCCCATAGCATAAGCTTAGATTGTCTTAATTTGGGCTAGCTAGATGATCTTGTGTGAGATTGTCCGTACCTGGCTACTTATAATGGAAGCACTCTGCGCCTAGACGATCGGCTCACCGAACTCGAGGTAGAACTGGGTCGCATAAACCAGCACATACTGGGATTGTGCGGAGTTCGAAGAAAGAGGGAGGACACGCTAACCCTTGCGTCGGGCGACCTATTGTACTTTCGGGAAGGTAATGGAAGACATTCTTACGAGGGCGGTGACGGCTTTATGGTGCAAAAGGACCTCGTTAGCAGCATTGTGGAGATCAGCAATGTTTCGTCTCGGGTAGCATACGTAATACTGAGACTCACCAACAGGTACTCCCTGAAGGTGATTCAGGTGTACCTATGCCCCGACTTCGAGAAGCACTGACGAGGCAGTTGAGACTGTGTACGAGGACGTGTGAAAGCATTACAATGTACTGCCAAGACTCACTACAATGTTGTGATGGGAGACTTCAATGCCAAAGTGGGAGTATAAGAACGCCGTGAAACGAAAATCGGACCCTTTGTTGTGGGGCGTAGAAATGACCGGGGGCGTATGCTTATCAACTTTCTTGAGGCTCAGGGGCTCTTCTTAATGAACTTATTCTTTAAGAAGAAGCTCCCTAGAAGGTGGACTTGGCGAAGCCTCTACAAGGTCACAAGGAACGAGATAGACTTCATCATGTCGGACAAGAGGTGTATATTTAAAGATGTCTCAGTGATCAACAGGTTTAATACCGGAAGTGATCACCAACTCGTCCGAGCATCTCTGAATTTAGACTTCCGCGCCGAAAGGGCCCAGATGATGAAGCCTACTCTCCGACTTACTGCGCTCCAAATAGCTTTGTGTGCCGAGAAGTTTCAATTGGAGTTTCAAAATCGTTTCGATCTGCTGGAAACCACTGGCAAGGATCACGATAAGGCCGACACTGTAGTCAGGACGCTACAACAAGTCTCCCGAAGGTTCTGTCTGAAAAAAGGAAAAATAGGTGTTCTAAGCTTTCGCCCGAGACTCTCGAGCTCATGAGAATCAGACGGCAAACGCCATCTATGCCATCTTCGTCAGGCCAGAGAGCTTTAAACATCAAAATCCGAAAGCTGATACGATGCGACCTCAAACGTTATAACACCAACATCATCGAGGCAGCGATCGAACAAAATTGGGGTACTAAAGTCTTTGCGCAACAGCTTCGAAGACCCCGTCTGACCAAATTGAAAACAGCGGGTGGCAAAACCGTGACCTCGAGGTTCGAAATTCTCGAAGAAGTTAAGAGCTTCTATAGAGACCTATATGCATCACGGAAAAAAACCGATGGGACCTAGCGACTGTGACCACAGAGCCCCACTCACGCGCCACTATACCGAAGAGGAAGACATTCCGGATATTGACCAGGGCGAGGTCAGGGCGGCTCGCAAACAACTAAAAACCAATAAATTCCCTGGAGAGGACGGAATTACAAGTGAGCTTCTTAAAGGCGGGACTCCAGTTCTGAAAGAGCTGACGAGTCTCTTTAATTCCGTCCTCCAACAGGTACAAACACCTAAAGCGTGGAGCGAAGTGCGGTGGCTCTGTTTTTCAAAAAAGGTGACAAGACCTTGCTGAAGAATTACAGACCCATCTCACTCCTTAGACATGTTTACGAGTTGTTCTCGAGAGTAGTAACAAACCGCTTCGCCGGAAAACTCGACGAGTTTTACTCGACGAGTACTACCTAAATGTATATTAGTTGATATAAGTATAAGGTATTAAGTGCCTTAATTAAGCTTTAAGTGGCATGACTCTTTCCCGGGATCTGTCCTTGAGACTTGGATGCGAAGGGTCACAGGTCTACGTCTCGAGAGCCAAGACATTGGCATGACGTGAAATTTCTTAGCATGCTGCACGATTCAAGAAGCGGAATTGCACCTGAACTAACCCAAAAGACGCAAGATAACACCCAAACCCGTAGGCGAGGCCACGGTGATAGCCTAAGCCTGTCGGGTACCCTGATACATCATTCTAAGGAGTTGCCCTGGGCGCCTAATACTAGACGGGTAAGTAGCTACGATGGGGGTTTTAGACGGTTTGGATCTGGCATAACGTCCGGTGGGATTTCTACTCCTATAAAAGGGCTTCACACGGAATGTTATAGGTATTGCTCTGTCCTTTGCCATGATTGTAGGTACCTACTTATTTGTTCTACTATTATTCCGCTACATATCTACTACAATACGAATCTAAAAGAGTACCGCTCTTACTGAAACTAGTCAGAGATCACCTTCGTGGCATAAACTCACCTTCGTGGGTAAAACGCCACGAAGGATGTGACACGAAGGTAACGAAAACATAGCTTTTTTTTTAATTCCGACAAAGTTTAGCCGTTACGTTTTAAATCAAATACTACATAAATATCTCAATTAATTTGCGGTTTCGATGAATAAACTCTGACTTCAATAGCTATTATACAATGTACAAAAAGTCACCCACGAAAAGAACTCGAATTAAGTAAGTAAGTAAGTAAGTAAGTAATCTTTATTGACTTAAACATTTTAATACTTATATGCAATATGACATTCCACATTTAGCCGCCAAAGCCGTTCGGATTAACCCCTGCCATTCCCATGCTAGTTGACACTGTGTTACAGGTAGGATAAGGATTACCACAAACAGCGCCGTTGCAGCCATCGCAACCAATGTCAATTTGTACTGGATTTGTTTTTTCTGCGTCCTCAAACTAGGTAGATACCTATTTAAAAGAGGACCAGACGAGGGAAAAAAAAAATAAAAATATAAAAAAGAGAATATAAAAAATAATAGATAAGAGTGGAAGTGTGAGTGTTGAGTGCTTGTTATGTGGTATAGAAGTGTTCGTGTGTGATTGTGATTACAGCAAGTGTTTAGTTAGTTTTATGTATTCTATGTATTCGTGACCCATGTTTTATGTATTATGCATCCATAACGGATTTATGTAATTCGTGGAGACTAGCAGACAAGTTTTATATCATTTAATGAGCTGAAATCTAGCGTCATCTAACTACTAATTATGATTTTTATCAATTGAATTAATTATACACGGGGACTAAGGCTGAAACAACATTCTTATTATCAGGTAATTATTACGATATTGGTTGCAGTAGTTCCTCTGTAGTCTCATAAGTTAATTTTTGAAGCCATATGTTTAATTTTAATTTGCACTGATAGTAATTTAGCGGATAGATGTGTATAATTTTATTGATTTTATTATATAGGTAGCAACTAATGACTGAGTAGTGTCGTTTTGCAAATTTAGTTTTGTGTCTAATTATGGGACACACCCTATCTGAGCGACGTTTAGCAGTGTATATGCTTGGGTCATAAGATAACTTTGTATGTTTTTTAAGAATCACTTGCTGGACGAATAATTGACGGACTGTAAGGACTGTTAAATCTTTGTAAATTTGATTTGTGGGGTACCGAAAAGACTTTCTGGACATCACTTTCAATACGGCTCTTTGAGCTCTCTCTAAAGGCAATAAGTTTGTTTTGGCTGCACCGCCCCATGATGTTATACAGTATGATAAGATTGACTGAACCAGAGCGTAGTAAGTTAATTTGAGAGTGTTAATATCTGCAGAATTTCGGAGGAGTCTAAAAATGTAGATGAGTTTCCTAACTCTTTTTTCTAACACATTAATATGGTACTTCCATTTTAGAGATTCATCGATATAAACACCGAGATATTTAACCTGTGTTACTCTGGTGATCAGTTTACAGTTGCAGCCAGAGAATGGCTCATTACAAGAATGAGCTTTTAGCGTGTAATTTTCTAGGGACGGAGCCATACTTGTGTCGTGGGCGAAGGTCATGTAGCATGTTTTGTCCAGATTTAAGGTTAGTAAATTTTGCCGCAACCAAGACGTAGCCTTAGAAAGAGCGGCTTCCGCATAAATCTGTAACTCATCCCAGTTCGATCCATCAATGAGAAGAGCGGTATCGTCCGCATAGGCTAGAACCCTGCAGTGAGGTGAAGATAACTTACAAAGGTCATTAATATAAATCGTGAACAAGGTTGGGCCTAGGATACTACCCTGCGGGACTCCGTAGCTTAAACGCTCCTCCTGACTAATGCAGTTTTCAATTTTAACTGACTGAGTTCTGTTGCCGAGGTAGTCAGTCAGCAGTTGTAGGACTGTCCCTCGTATGCCTACCTTTTCCAATTTCGCTACCAGAATGGGTATTGAAACCGTATCAAAGGCCTTGGAGAGATCCATAAAAATGCCCAAACACTTCTGACTAATGTAGAAACTTACTGATATTTTTTTTTCTTAAGGAGCCAGGAGTTGCTCGTTGCACTCTCGCGATGCCCAAGCTCGAATAACATTCAGTTAAGTTGAGTTTTGTTATTGGGGCGGTCGTTTTGGTCAAAAGTAAACCGTTTACTACGCAAATTTAGAGTACCTAGATTCGTGTGACCGATGTATATTGTGTTTTAAGTTCTAAATAATAGTTAGAAGTTTTTTTTTGTAATACTGTGTGTGTAGTGTATGTTATTACGGTGAATTTAGTGTATGTAACTTCAAAATCTATGGAAATTTGGTGAAGCAGTAACTGAATGTTTAACTGAATCGGGAAGTGTGACACGAGTAGAATGCGAAAAATGACCCCGATTTTCACCTTTCGTGTTAATTTTTGGTATGAATATTTACTTCTATTACAACAAATTTCATGTATTTTATAGCTTAATAGCTGTTTTATCCACTATTTTAAAACATTTCTTTCTAACTCATACGGTTTAGAAAATATAAGCGTGTGACCATCAAATTTAAGCAACCAGGAGAAATAGCCGTGTATCAAAATATATTTTGTTAGAAATTGTTTACTATTATAATCATACATAACGTGTTAACAGATTATAAAATCAGCATTTTATGACTTTAATTTTTATCGACGGGATAAAAATAAATATCTGAAGAAAACATACATATTATGTAAGAAAAAAACAAATTATACTTAGGTGTAGGTAACACCTAAGTATAATTTGTTTTTTTTTGTGTTTTAGTTAGAATAAGTATTTATGACTACCTAAAATAGAATTGCAACTAAAATAAGCTGTTAAATACTACATTTCTTTGTTTGAGCTCAAGGTCGTTAGTTCTATCCACAGCCTTACGTTTGCGACAGAAACTATGTGGTGAATAAATAAACCGATTTGGTAGGTATGTCATGGATCGCACATTTTTTCACTATTGAAGAACTGATTAGGAGTTTATTTTTTACAAGTTATGTTTTGATTGCTTTAAGATTATAAATTAATAAAGCTAAATAACTAGTGAGTTATTCAGCTTGTATCCGATACAAAGATGTCCATAAAATTCGCTGTGTTTCCATTTTGGATGTCAATAGCTAATCTTACAGCACCAGGCCGAGCTGGAGCGAGAGTCACCGGTTCTTTGGGTATGTTTGTTGGCATTGAATAGGCTCCGAAAATACTGACCCGATTTTTTAGTCTACACGATGTGTATCAAAATTTTCAGTATTGGGAAGCTATCTCTGGGTAACATAGGCTATATTATATTCCCGTATGCCCCCGGTAACGGGAACTACGCGGGTAAACCCACGTGACATCGGCTTGTGCCTCATAAAAATAGTTTAGCAACCAATTTCAATTATTCATTCTTGAATTGCTATAAATTTTTATTCAGATTAGGTTATAGCCGTTATAGCCATAGATTTAGATTCTTTATCTAAATATATGGTTATACCTGTGTACATATAAGTTGTATATATAGAGACTACCTCTCTTTAGCCCTTCAGTGTTTTGCCATAGGATTAAGAACTTATTTAGGTAGAAGTTATTAATAAATGGTGGTAATTAGCCTTATTGAAGCGCTCGTGACCCCGCTGTGTCTGTGTTCTGTAAACGATTACTGCAGTAAACATCTTTCACTATAGCTGAAGCTCAGATGGGTGACCACTTTGTTATATTTCATTTGCGACCATTTTCTTATTTCAGATGGCCCGTTAAGTTACTTTAGTTACTTCTCGATGTATTCGTCACAGATCTTTCCGATCGGTCATCCGCGTCCGGTAAGTATACATGACACTCTCCGGTCACTTCTCCATGGCTGGCTTCACCTCCTCAATAATAGTGTGTCTCAATTATATAATAATGCATTCTGTTTATTTTAGATTTCATGTTTCATACTAATATTAACTCCGTATGACCTACACAATCGATATTCAATTAGAAATTAAGTAAGTTTTATTTTTCAAAACGACCGGGTTCGATTCCCGGACAGTGCAAGAGATTTAAAAAAAATCTAAGTATGCAGTTCTTATTTTCTCTAAAATCGATGACATGGTTCCTAAGAACAGATCTTTGTATCCCTTATATTTACAGACTTGCCCATACTGACCGTTCCGAATGTTACACCCGGTATACTACACTAGAATATAGCAAACAGCGCCTTAGTTATATATAGCAAAACCAGTTACGTACTAGGACTAAATATAGATACTGTTGAGACATTATACATTTAAATCATGATCATCGTGGCAGTACCATGATTTAAATGTATAATATCTCAGTGTACTCTCTTATAAGACGGATGGCTGTCTACCGGTAAGGTTTTACTTGGCATCTGACAGTTCGAAATGTAGTAAAACTCGTTGAACAATAACGCATAGGTAGGTGAAGAAAGCGTTACTGCAAAATAAGAATAAAATACAAACGAAGATGTCCACTTTGCAAATTATGGAGTCTCAACCAGGGACTGCAGAAACTTCGGTAGAAAACATCTTCCAAATGGTAAGAAAGTTTATTAATCAGTGTATGCGATGTACTAGAACTTTCATGATTTGAGAAAACAAGTGGAACCCACTGGATTTAACGGACGATAATATAATTATAGTGATACCTACTAGCGGTACCCTGGCACGCTTCGCTGTGACTTTTTTATGGTGGTTTTATGTACCTATGAGATATGAGTAACAAACCAAAGGATGTGTACCTACATTACAAAAAAAAAATATTGAGCCGTAACCAAAATTATAAATCTTTCTGAAAATCCAACTATCATCCAAATCAATAGAAGCTTCACTTTAAAAAAACAATTTATACTCTGATCAATGTTCAGTTTTTAAAACATCGTGCGCACGCTCCAAAGAAATAAATTCACTCTAATAATATTTCCCTAACGCGCCAAATCTCTAACTTCAAAAATAACATGCAAAACATATCTGACCTCTTTATCAAACTTCTCTTATAAAACAGCAATCTGGTAGGTACCTTCTAAATAGGTTGTTTATAATATTTTGTTCTGAAGCTGGCAGAATATAATTTAAAAAAAAACGACCTGCGCCATCTATTGGTAAATAGTCCATTGAAATGTTACATGAGCTTTGCATTAGAGGACGCAATTTTATTTTCGGGACATGTGTGGGGAGTCAATAGAAGCTTAACCTCAAGTTTGTGGGTTCGCCACCCTTGTCCCCCGGCCGCCGGGGAATTCTCTCTACTGTCTTTCGTCTCCATCATCAGATCGACACCAGATCTTCATTAAGTTGTAGGTACTACTATAAAGCCCTTAATCGAAAAAATTACAAACGCCCTAGATGTCCCTACAATTTTTAAAAGTTCCCTTCCATTTCTCCAGGATGACACCATCAGCGCCTGACTTCCTTAAAATGACACCTTGGGAGTATCTATTTTCGAAAGAAAAAAAAATCAAATCGGTCTATAAACGACGGAGTTCTGCGCGAACAAACATAAAAAAAATAGAAAAAAAACATATACGGTCGAATTGAGTAGGTAACCTCCTCCTTTTTTGAAGTCGGTTAAAAAAGAGCTAATTTAAGTCTACAGTAATATTTCAATTAGTTTGGGCTAGATGATGTTGTATGAGAAATTCGAACAATATTTATTTACTAGCTGATGCCCGCAGCTTCGCCTGCGTAAAAATTCCCGCTTCCCGTGGAAACCTATTCCCGGGATAAAGCGTAGCCTATGTGTTATTCCAGACTATAATGTATATCTGTATGTCATACTTTCTGGCGGTGACATGACGTTTTAAGAAGTTCATTCTTTTGTCAAGAAATGTACCAGATGTGTACTAAATTGTCCGCTTTATATAAAAAATGTACCTTAAAGAATTATGAGAAAACAACAATCGAATTGTCACCGGAGCCACTGGAGCCGTTAATTTAGATCATTTTGTAGTTAAATGGTCTATACGTAATTGTCTCCATGACCTCGCGGCATCACATCGTATTAATGTAAGGAAATGAAATATTATGACTTTGTTAAATAATAGAATTTTTATTGTGAGGTAAAATACGATTACAAGAACATTTTCTTATTAAAATGAGTTCGTCAATAATTTCGTAGAGTATACAAATAATATATCGAAAAATATTCTAGATCGACACTACTGATACATTGATTATAATCTTAGAAAAGTTATCATATAATACCGCCAAGAACACCGCTATGAGGATTATAATGAAGCAATCTGATACACGTGACGACGATAAGAATTATAATTTAGTCACAAAAACACTTTTTCAAAGTAGAGTTCTGGGACGTTCCTACACAGCTATATTTAGCTTGTGCAGTGGAATCTAGACAGCTGAAACATCTTCACTAATACATAGAATATATTATATAGTCTGTGCTACTATTATAAAGTTTGTAAGAATGGATAGATGATATGTTTGGATAGATGTAGAGTCCAGGCACACGTACGGTTTCCTGGTCCGGTTTCCTAATAAGGAAACCGAATCCGGAAACCTGAATGCTTCGTTTTCATACAAAATGTTCTACAAGGCGCACACGTTCTTACTATTTACGGAAAAAACCTGACGTTCGTTTCCGAATGGAATGCGTGAAAACCTAATAACGTCACTCCGAACGCAGCACTCTCATACATTTTGTATCTATTGCCGCACGTAGGATGCTTGTTACTCTTTCACGCTCTAAGGACTGATTGCATCTAGTTGAAATTTGGTACAGGGTATATTATGGTCCTGAATAACACATAGGGTACTATTATCCCTGCAATCTTAGAGTTTATATATCAGTAGGTATAAAGCGCGCCTATTAGCATCAGTCACCTTTTGTACAACGTAGACAAACGAACTACAGCTAGTTATATTGATGAACTAGCTGAACCCGCAACTTCGTCTACGTCACATAAGGTGTATGAAAGGAGAGGTATTTCTTCATCAGACTTATCAAGCAGCGTGTGAAACTGCCCTGTTTGCTTAATCATAAAAGAGGTTAAAGATTAAGTCTATTCTAAAACAATTCAGTCCGCGCCGAAGCCTTAATCATTAAGTTTTTCTTATGATTAAGCCAACACGCCAATTTAGATTTACCCATTTTAAGATTCATATGTCTATGTTTGATTCTTTAAAGTGATATAACTTTTTTATTAATAAACCGATTGACATGAAATAAACACTAAATGTTAAGTGAAGTAAACCTCAACACAATAAAGATAACTGCATTGCAATCGGTTAAGCGGTTACTAGGATTAGCGTGCACAAACGTACAGACCAACAGATATACAGACATACAGATATACAGACAAAAATTCTAAAAATCATTGTTTTGGGTTCTATTGCGTTCGTAAAGCCCCCATATAATATTTTTTCTTATTTATCTTCCATGTACAGACAGCGACCTGTTTCGATTTTATCATATGTATTGACTGATTGATGATTGATATGAGGTTTTCTATATTCAGTTATTTTTTATTTTTTGTTTTACTATTCCCACTTTTTGTTTTGACAATACATTTGACTAAATGCGAATTTGCCTTTTCCTTATGCGAAGAACCCAAATTTTCCTGCTTGTTTACGTGTTATCGTGTGTGCGTTTGTTTGGACTTCTTTTTTGACATAATAATCTATATATAAAAAAATGTTGTGTGCGTTTAAGTACTTATTAAAAACTCAAAATGTACTGAATCGACTGAGCTCAAAATTGGACGCAATATACAATAGGATTCAGAGATGATTTTAGGCTACGTTATACACTTTTATCAAAACAGCATTAAGAATAAAACAGCTTTAAAAAGTGATTTTACCACTAGATGGCGCTGGTCCTTTTTTAGGGTTTCGTAGCCAAATGGCAAAAACGGAACCCTTATAGATTCGTCATGTCTGTCTGTCTGTCCGTCCGTGTGTCACAGCCACTTTTCTCCGAAACTATACGGCCTATGCTATTGAAACTTGGTAACTAGATGTATTCTGTGAACCGCATTAAGATTCTTATATAACACTAGAAAAAAAGCAGTAAATTTTGGGGGTCCCTATACTCAGAACTGAAACTCAAAATTTTTTTTTTATCAAACCCATACGTGTGGGCTATCTATAGATAGGTCTTCCAAAATGCTATTGAGGTTTCTAACAGCATTTTTTTCTAAAGTGAATAGTTTGCGCAAGAGGGACTTCCAAAGTGGAAAAATGAGTGTCCCCCCCCCTCTAACTTCTAAACTAAGAGAGTGATAAATCTAAAAAAAATATATGATGTACATTGCCATAAAAACTACCAACGAAAATTGGTTTGAATGAGATAGAGCTGGTAGTTATTTTTTAATACGTCATAAACCGCAATTTTCGGTTAGAATAATCACTACCACTGCAAAAGTGTGTAAAGATCTATCTAAGTTACTACGAACTATAAGAGCTTTTATATTATGTTACTTGCTGCTACGAAACCCTTCATGCGAGTCCAACTCGCACTTAGCCGGTTTTTTTAAATTATAGCCAGCTTCAGAACGAAATATTATAAACCACCTATTTAGAAGGTATATTCTTTTTCTGGACAGCTCAGCAATCATGTAAACATGTCATGTTTTGACAGAAGTTGTCTATGATCATAGTGTTGTAACTAAACTGATTCTAATTATGTAAGTAATCATTGAGTTATATCTAGTTCACCGTACATTCATATACTTCGGTTAATCAATCGCCAAATTCATCAAATCATGTAATTCGGTATATCTATCTATATGTTTAGAATTATAAGTTCGCATTTTTTGTCGATAGATGTTGTTGTTCGATTTTTGAAATCGCGGTATGGTTTCGTTACCTAATTAACTACAAATACTTGAACAAATATTGTACGGTGCGATTCCTAGAAAGTGATTTTGCTTTATTATAAAACACGCGTATTCTTCAGTGACGCAGGACTAAAAATTGTGTTTTATTAATTGCACCTTTTGGGACCTGGGAATCGTCAATTCCTGTTCATGGTCCTTCGCCTAGCCGGATGGCATGAAGGTGATTTTTCCAGACCAGCGTGATTAGCCCCGCATTGTGTCAAGGATTACTGAGCAGCACTGTGCGCTGCCCAGTAACGGTATCCTGACAGCGAACCGTCAATGGTGACGACTTCGTAATTGAGGATCCAGCTAGTGAGCTGGAGGGACACAACGAGTGGGAGGAGAAGTTTCGAGCAGGCCTACAGAGGGCGTTCCAGTTGCAGTTTCGATAGCTGCCTATAGAGGGCGCCACGTAAAGTATTGGAAGTGTGGAACTGTGAGTACATTATTTTATAATCCTAGCAAAGAAAAGTGCAGTGAATTTGAACCTTATTGTATAGACATTTTAGACTTAGTAATTTAGTGTGATAGTTTAGGACTTGTGTAATTTTAGGTGAAAAGTGGTTCAGACGGGGAATCCATGCCAGTTTTGCGTTAGATTTTAATAGCTTAGAGACTTAGAAATATCGGCCACAATTTAGACTTGTAAAATTTGAACTTTGGATTTTTTTCTTTAAAATGACAGGAACTGTCTGAATTGTTGAAGATTACTAGTATTTGTTTTTAAATTTGCACAGGAAATACTTTTTGGTTATTTAAAATGGAATCATTAGTTTGCATTCAGGAAAACATAAAATCTAGCATTTTGAAGGCAAGAACCAACTTCAAAAAGTGTTCTAAGGATCGGCTCACTGTTTCGTACATACAAACGCGTCTAGAGAGCTTAGAACAACAATGGCAAATGTTTTATAACACCAATGTTAGAATTATTAGTGAAATTCAAATGTCGGAATTACAAACTTCCGAGTACTTTAAAAGGGATGTGTATGGCGAGGTAGAGGAATTTTATATTCAATGGAAAAGTGATATGAAGGATATGTTACTTCAGTTTTCAGCACATTGTGAGTCCAAGGAACTGAAACCTAGTACTCATATCGCTAAGGTTAAGTTGCCGGAAGTTAAAATTCCTATATTCTCGGGGAAATATACGGATTGGTTAACATTTAGAGATTTGTTTGTCGGTTTAATTCATAAGAACAACAATCTCGATGATGCACAAAAGCTATATTACTTAAAGGGTCATTTAAGCGGGGAAGCTCAGCAATTAATAAGTAACATTAGTATCACAGCCGATAATTATAAGATTTATTGGGAAAAATTGGAGTTAATGTACAATAATAAAAGATTTCTTGTAAATGTAATGTTAAAACGTTTATTTGGTCAAAAAACTTTATCTTGTGAATCAGCATCTGAAATAAAAAACTTGATTAGTACAACCAGAGATTGTTTAGAGTCTATAAAGAACATTGGCATTGACATTTCGTCGTGGGATATATTCATTATATTTTTGATAAGTTCTAAACTAGATAGGGAGACTAGGAAAGCTTGGGAGATGAACATCGCATCTGATACTTCTGATAAGTTACCGACTTTCATGCAGTTCGAGGACTTTCTAACGGGACGGTTTCGAGGCTTAGAGAGTTTGGATAATCCCAAGTCGAACATGTCAAAACCTTGCCAATCATTCCATGTAGCAGAAGATTGGAAAAAGAATATAACATATGCATATTGTTCTGAACAGCATAAAATAATTTATTGTAAAAAGTTTGCTAAGGAGGCTAACAATGCTCGTCGTGACTTCGCTCAGGAAAAGGGTTTGTGTTATTTGTGTTTAGGTAAAAATCACTCAGCTAAAATGTGTAAAATTACTTTTAAATGTGCCATATGTAAAAGACGCCATCATACTTTACTTCACCCCAGTGACGGTTCGGGGACTGGTGATGACAGTAGTTTAGTTCATGGCGGGTCGTCTACCTCTGCTGGTAATAGTAATGGAGTAGAGAATAGATCGACAGGTGGTGATAAAACCGTTAGTCAAACGGAGGGGTCTAGTAGACCAATTATTTCATGTCTTTCGACAGGTGTATGCTCAGATACGGTTCTGATACCCACGGCTTTAATAAAAGCTGAGTCAAGGGATGGAATTTATCGTGTGATTCGTGCATTAGTAGATCAAGGATCACAAGGTTCATTTATAACCGAGTCTATGACTCAGTACTTGGGGTTGAAAAAGGTTTCAATAAAACATCTTGTAACAGGTGTTGGTGGAAGTAAATCTGTTATGTCAAGATTTACTGTTAAGGTAAATATACGTTCGAGAGTTGATCCTAACTTTAGTATGTATGTGAGTGCTCACGTTTTAAAATCTATCACTTCTCTTCTTCCGATTGTGAAAACAGCCAAGGTAGAATGGGTTAAGTTGGATGAGGAATACCTAGCTGATCCTGATTATCACAGACCCAATAAAATAGATATTTTATTGGGTGCTGAGGTATTCAGTCAAATCATCAGCGATGGTGTTAAGCGGAGTACAAGTGGATCACTTGTCGCTCAGAATACAACCCTTGGTTGGATTCTGTCGGGCACCGTGGAAAAGGACAACTTGGATGATATCTCTTTTAACGCTTCTATCACTGTCATGCATTCTAGTGTTAACGAGGATGATCAACTATTACGAAAATTTTGGGAACTGGAAGCGGAACCTGCGAAAACTAAACCGTTGCTTACAACGGAGGAAAAAGAATGTGAAAGATTGTTTGCGGGTACCACAACCAGGGATCCAAACGGGCGGTACGTAGTTAGGCTTCCTTTTCGTGAAAATAGTCATACCTGTGAAGAAGGAGATTCAAGATTGATAGCTGAGAAGAGGTTGAAAAGTTTGGAATTTAGATTATCAAAGGATTTAAAGTTAAAGACAGAGTACACTAAGGTAATAAGAGAATATTTGGAACTTAACCATATGGTTAAGGTTAAAGAAAATGAAAATAAAAGAGGTGTATACTTACCACATCACGCTGTCGTTCGGGACGACAGCGTGATGTGGTACACGAAGGTGCGTGTTGTATTTGACGCATCTTGCAAGGGGAAGAATGGAGTATCATTGAACGATAACCTACCTGGCAGTGCGAACCTTGCAGCAGGTTGCAGTCGACGAGGGGGAATATTCTCCACTAGTGGCAAAAATTATTCTTCGTGATTTTTACATGGATGACTTAATGACCGGTGCCGAAGATTCTGAAATGGCTTATAGAATTTATGCAGATATAAAAAATATGTTATCTAAAGCAGGATTCCAGATGCAAAAATGGTTGAGTAATAGCGGCGAATTACTTAACAAGATAGAAGCAGCAGAAGGGAGAAAGGACCAGGAAGATGGTTTAAAAATAAAGATAGATAGTGTAACTAAGATTCTGGGACTTACCTATGATCCGCGCTCCGATGTCTTCCAGTATTCTATCAAAGTTCCTCTTCTTACGGAACCTGTAACTAAACGCAAAATTGTCTCGGATATTTCGAGACTTTTTGATCCTTTGGGTTGGTTGGCACCTACTATCATCTTGGGAAAAATGTTGATACAGAAACTTTGGTTGAGTGGTGTCGATTAGGATGAAGAAGTTCCAAGTAATATTTATAAGGAATGGATAACATACTGTGAAACCTTACCTTCTTTAGTAGATGTGAAAATCTCACGCTGGTTCAACACTCTGTCCAGTAACGTAAAAGTAGAGCTTCACGGTTTTGCTGATGCGTCCAAAATGGCTTACGCGGCAGTGGCTTATCTTAGAGTTGTAGACTCAGCAGGTAACATTCGGGTGGCATTAGTAACTTCCAAAACAAAGGTATCTCCTATACGGCAAGTGTCAATCCCTAGGCTGGAGTTATGCGGCGCCGTTCTTTTGTCTAGGTTGATGGTTGACATAACCAACGCTATAGATATAGAAGGGCTTGAATTACACGCTTGGACAGATTCTGAGGTGGTATTAGCGTGGCTCAATAGTCACCCAAGCCGTTGGAAAACCTTTGTCGGTAACCGGGTCGCAGAGATATTAAACACATTGGAGACAAAATATTGGTCTCATGTACCTACAAAACAGAATCCTGCAGATTGTGCTTCTCGCGGCATCATGCCGTCTGACCTAGCTTCTAATTCTTTATGGTTTAATGGCCCGGAGTTTTTAAAACAACCGGTAATAGATTATAAAAAGCAAAAACATTTAGTTACCAAGTTAGAACAGGTAAAAGTACATATGGGCATCATTGATTTTCCTTTGTGGAGTAAGTTTTCGTCACTACAAAAACTGATGAGGATAGTGGCGTATTGCAGAAGGTTTTTGTACCATAGAAAACTGGTAACAGATAAACCACGTGTCAGGTATCTAACAACCAAGGAATTGGAAGAAGCTATGGAGGTATGTGTAAGAAAAAGTCAAGATGAAGATTTTTTTGAAGAGATTAATGAAATCAAGAAAAAGGGCTGTTTACAAGTGAATGGAAAAAAATATAAAGATCTAAATTTATTTTTAGATAGTAAAAACCTACTTCGTGTAGGAGGGCGATTAGAAATGTCATCTTTGGAATACGATCGGAAACATCCAATATTTCTTTCCAAGGATTCTTTTCTAACGACTTTGTTAGTAGCCGATGCCCACCGAAAAACGATGCATGGTGGACCTCAAGCAATGATTTCATACCTGAGAACCCGATTCTGGATTGTAGGTGTCAGAACATTGGTCAAGGCGTATTTTCGAAAATGCGTAGTTTGCATTAAACATTCGTCAAGAGCAAGAACGCAATTAATGGGTCAATTGCCTTCTCAACGAGTAACACCTAGTAAGCCATTCCTTAACAGTGGTGTGGATTATGCTGGACCCATAAACGTCAGAATGTCTAAAGGTCGCGGCAACAAGACTTACAAAGGTTACATAGCTCTATTTATATGCATGTCTACACGCGCCATTCATTTGGAGGTAGTCAGTGACTTGACATCTAAAGGATTCTTGGCAGCTTTTAGAAGGTTTACCGCTAGACGTGGCCGTTGTGCGGAACTACATAGCGACAATGGTTCTAATTTCGTAGGAGCAGCGCGCGAATTAACGGAATTGTTTAATGAGGAGAAATCTAATTTTATACAAGAGATTTCCGAGGAGCTTGCAAATAATGGCATTCAGTGATATTTCATTCCACCACACGCTCCAAATTTTGGGGGACTGTGGGAAGGGGGGATCAAGTCCACGAAATACCATCTTAAAAGAGTCATTGGGGACTCTCCACTAACATACGAAGAGTTAGCTACGGTGCTGGCTCAAGTTGAAGCATGCCTGAACTCAAGGCCACTCTCGTATGTAGAACAGCAGGACGACTTAACTATAATAACTCCAGGTCATTTCTTGGTTGGGGAGTCACCGGTGTCAGCGCCGGGTAGAGATTTTGAAGGCTCAAACGTCACTTATCTCAGGCGTTGGCAACTCACCCAACGAATGGTCCAAGGATTTTGGAGACGATGGTCTCAAGACTATTTAAATCAATTTTTACAGCGTCACAAATGGGCTCACCAAATCCCGGAACCGTCAGTAGGGGATGTTGTTTTCATAAAGGTGGACGATTTGCCTCCTTGTAGATGGTTATTGGGTAGAGTAGAACAAAAACATCCAGGACCTGATGGAATCACGAGAGTAGTTACTCTTCGTACTAAAAGCTCTTTTATTAAACGACCTGTATCAAAGTTATGTCTACTTCCTGTAACTACGTAGGTTAATTTGTGTTTAGAATTTAGGTTTTTTTGTGTATTTGTATAGTTATAGCAACTCTATTTACATTGTTATGAGTTGGCCTACCACCAATGGTGTATTGATGTGCATTTAATTCTGACTTTCTTTTCTTACCAGTTGGATTACATTCATTTTTTTTTGTCACAGAAAAGGACATTCGACAGTATGTCCTTGGTGGGCGGCATGTTTAGAATTATAAGTTCGCATTTTTTGTCGATAGATGTTGTTGTTCGATTTTTGAAATCGCGGTATGGTTTCGTTACCTAATTAACTACAAATACTTGAACAAATATTGTACGGTGCGATTCCTAGAAAGTGATTATGCTTTAATATAAAACACGCCTATTCTTCAGTGACGCAGGACTAAATTTGTGTTTTATTAATTGCACCTTTTGGGACCTGGGAATCGTCAATTCCTGTTCACTATATATATTATGTGCAATAACTTTTTATATTAATTTAATTAAATGATCTTAAAAATAAAAGAAACTTTTAGAAAATTTAATAGTATAATCATTTATTTACAATAATATATTAGTTTAGGGATGATAAAATGTGTAGACGCCTCGTTGGCTGCTCGCCGTTCTTACAGAAGCATACTAAGACATTTTGAGAGATTTCTAATGTGGGGTTTTTAAATCCAAAGAAAGGGAAGTAGGCCATTATAATGACATGGTGACAGGTATATTCGAAGCAAAGTAGTAAAAAATTATTTTGGTTTCTAATGTGGACACCCATAACACAAGCAGGTCATTCCTAGCTTACTTTGGGATCAGATAGCGTTGTGTAAAAAATGACTGAATATTTTAACCACAGTATAAAGTGTTTTAACCATCCACCGTCAACCGTACCCAGTCTACCCTAAGGAATCATTATTTCTTTTCTTTTTATTCATATTTAAATGTTTATGGCGTTCGAAACAATAGATTATCTTTTTGGCAGTTCACTGATGGACGTTAGCCTCTTTAAACTTACTCCTCCACACGGTACTAAGCCTAACCGGATCCTTCTGACGATTTCTGGGTCGCACAAATACTTAGTTAGTCCCAATTTAATACAAGTACTTCTGCGAAGAGTAGACCTCGCGAGCGCCCAGGAAAAAACAACCTATGAGGAATTATATCCCTTATGATCCCATCATATATAACGGGGCCCTTTTTCTCCCTTATTTTCCGCCCTATTAAAAAAACTTTCGCCAAAAGTTGTATTATTATCTTTTCGTAGATCAATGATTTTAAATCAAAGAACATGTGTGCCAAGTTTGGAGAAAATTGGTTAACAAATGCGTCTTCTAGACCGAAACTGACATGCACACACACATACGGACGAAAGCAAAATCGTCTATACTGTAGAATCGAAGACCCAAACTCAAAGTGCCTTTTCACATGTACCGGTTGCCGGGTAGCCGGTGCCGGGTAAACGGCGGCGAATGCAAGCGGTTGCCGGGCAAATCACGCCGTTACGTGTGAAAGCTATAGTACACGGACATACACCCGGGTACCCGGCACCCGGCAACCGGTACGTGTGAAAGGGGCAAAGACTCGCACTCGTCGCTCTCTGGGTCAATAAGTTATATTATTAAAGTAAGTACATTTTTTCGAACTGACAGATTGATAAAACAATGACCTCCTTTTAAAATCAATTGGCCAGTACAACAGTTTTACAACACTATGGCAAAGACAAACAAGTCTGAGAAAAAATAATTTAATGACAAGCAAAAATGACAGTCTTAAATTTTTACCATCCGAGTATTTTTCATGAAATTATTCTATAATCTAAAGGTTTATTAGTGTCGAAATGTCCGCATAAATCTAACTAGAGTTCCTTGAAACGACTATGATCAGGATTGATAATTAAATGTAAGTAATTATGGAGCAGTCAAGATCCAATTGCTTTGTTTACCATATTATTTACATCTGTTGAATTCCACTTTACCTACCAGATTGCTGTTTTTTTAAAAGAAGTTTGATTGCGGCCTCCTTGCATTCAGAATAATAAAAGAGAGTACTTACCTAATAAAGAGGTCAGATATGTTTTGCATGTTATTTTTGAAGTTAGAGTTTAGGCGCGATTATTAGTGTGAATTTATTTTTTTGAAGTGTGCGCACGATGTTTTAAAACTGAACATTGATCACAGAATAGATTTTTTTTTCAAGTGAAGCTTCTATTGATTTGGGTGTTAATTGGATTTTCAGAAAGATTTATAATTTTGGTTAGGGCTCAACATTCAACTTTTTTTAAATGTTGGGTACATTTAAAAAAAGTTTGGGTTGTTTTGTTACCTACTCATTTCTCACAGGTACATGAAACCACCATAAAAAAGTCACAGCGAAGCGTGGCAGGGAACCGCTAGTATCTATGTTATAAAATTATTTTCTTTTTTGTAGGGAGATGCAGTGAACTCATGCAAACGGACGTCATCACCGAATGCTGAAGTAACAAATACTCATGATAGATCGAAAAATGAATCAGTAAGAGTTATTTTATATTGATATAAAATATTGAAATATAAAAGATCCTTTCCTTGATAACAATTTTTTAACTGATAAGAGGTGTATGTACCCAGCTATGGGCTCACCACCTCCATATTTACTTTAGTTACCCCGGCTATTTCATCGAGGAACTATTTCGAGAAAAAGCCGGGGTGTGCGCGTTCGTTAGGGCAGCCGGGGTGTGCGCGTTCGTTAGGGCGGATGTTTGCTGTCGCCGGCTGCGCTGCCTTGAGGACCCTTCCCTCTCCGTCCTTTGGCTGCACGTAGATCACGGCTCCATGAGTCAGATCTACGTGTGTGTCTATCGATCCCACACAGGGACAGCTGAGATGATGAGGCTGTATCAGCACCTCAGCGAGGGGGCTGATGACGCGCAGGTACGGTTCCCGAACGCCGAGTTGGTTTTTCTGGGGGACTTCAATGGTCACCACATGGAGTGGTTGGGGTCCCTCAAGACAGATCCTGCGGGACGGGCCACCCACGCGTTCGCACTCTCCCATGGTCTGACCCAGGTGGTACGCGGGATTACGCGCATACCGGACAGGTCAGACCATGAACCCGCCCTGCTGGACTTACTGCTGACGAGTAATCCAGCACAGTACAGTGTGACGGTTAGCGCCCCACTGGGTACTTCCGACCACTGTGTTGTGCGTGCCCGCCTGCAGGTACCGTCCCCTGCAAGGGCAGTAGAGGTGACGCGGCGACTGTGGCACTACTCGTCAGCAGACTGGGACGGACTACGAGAATACTTTGCAGCCGTCCCGTGGAGTCAGCGCTGCTTTGCAGGGAGGGCTTGATCGGAAAGCGCCTCTACGGTTGCTGGTGAAATCATATTAGGTATGGAATACTACATTCCATACACTGATGTCGCCAGCATCCGCAAAGCCCGCCCCTGGTTCGGGCATGAGTGTGCCTTAGCTGTTCAACAAAAACAGGCGGCTTGCCGCGCCTGGATCAGGGCTCGAGCTGTGCGCGACCCGAATGTGGCCCGCCTCAAGGCAGCGTACAACAGAGCCACTAGGTCCAGTAAGAGAGCCTTCAAGAGAGCGGACGCCCAGCGGGTCACGCGGCTTGGTCAGGAGCTAACGTCACATCCGACGGGCAGCCGTGGATACTGGCAACTGGCCAAAGCCGTGCAGGCCAACTTTTGCAAGCCCTCGCTGCCGCCGCTGCGCTATCCTGACGGATCACTGGCTCACAAGGCCCAAGAGAAAGCGGAAATGCTGGCCAAGCTCTTTGCGGCTAATTCCCGGGTCGATGACTGTGGCAAGCAACCTCCAAATATCGCCAACTGTGGAACCACGCTGCCGGAAATTGTAATCCGGCAGTGCGATGTGCGGGCGGTGCTACGTTCACTCGACACGCGGAAAGCCAGTGGTCCTGATGGCATTTCGGCCGTGGTGCTGAGGAATTGTGCAGCTGAATTGTCTCCAACGCTAACACGCCTGTATCGCCTTTCGTATTCGTCGGGAGAAGTGCCGGAGGCTTGGAAGGAGGCGAATGTCCAACCGATCCCCAAGAAAGGGGATCGGTCGGATCCAGCCAACTATCGCCCCATAGCCGTAACCACCGTCATCTGCAAGGTGTTCGAGCTAATCATCAACAAACAGCTCATGCGCTATCTGGAGGATCACTCGTTAATTAACGATCGCCAATATGGCTTTAGGCCGAAACGATCAACGGGTGACCTCCTAGCGTACATAACGCACACCTGGGGTGAGGCTATGGAGAGGCACGGCGAAACTCTGGCTATTGGCCTAGACATCGCAAAAGCCTTTGATAGGGTATGGCATGCGTCGCTTCTTTCCAAGCTGCCGTCATATGGTTTATCGCATCAGTTGTGCCGCTGGTTGGCCAGCTTCCTGAACGGGCGACGGATTCGGGTCCTCTGTGATGGTCAGGCTTCCTGTTTTTTTCAGGTAAATGCCGGAGTACCACAGGGATCGGTATTGTCCCCAACTCTCTTTCTTCTGCATATCAATGACATGCTGTCCCTTGGGTGCATTCATTGTTATGCGGATGACAGTACTCTTCATGGGAGCTATTCTGGCCGTCCAGCGGCAGGGCGAGGCGACGTGGATGAGAAGAGACGACAACTCGTGGCGGATCTCGATCTGGACCTGGGCCGCATTGCCCAATGGGGTTCAGACAACCTGGTTGAGTTCAATGCCAGAAAAACACTGGCGTGTGCGTTTACAGCTAAGAAGTCCCCATTCCTACCCCTGCCCTCTCTTCAGAGCATTACAATTCCACTAAAGGACAACCTGGAGATCCTCGGTATAGACGTCCGGCGTGAGCTCAATCACAAAAACTACATAGAGAGCTGTATTGGTCTGGCCTCGCGGAAACTGGGAATCCTGAATAAGGTGAAACGGTATTTCACGCCACATCAGAGATGTTTACTGTACAAGACGCAGATTCGTCCCTGCGTCGAGTACTGTTCTCACCTTTGGGATGACTCCGCGAGGTACTTGTTAGACGCGCTTGACGCTATGCAGAGACGTGCTATCCGAATAATTGGTTGTCCTGAGGTGACGGGAGGCCTCGAACCTTTGTCGCAGCGAAGAACCATAGCGTCCTTGGCTGCCTTCTATCGAATGTATCACGGCGAATGTTCTGAAGAGCTCTTCAACCTGATCCCACCATCTCCTTTCCGATCCCGAACAACGCGTGCCGGGCAGAGATGCCACTCATACACAGTGGAGAGAATCTTCGCCAGAACCGAGCGTTTCAAAAGATTGTTCCTCTGTCGAACTATAAAAACATGGAACGACCTGCCCGCACACGTCTTTCCCTCATCTTACAATCCCGGGTTCTTCAAGAGGAGCGTGAAGAGGCACATCACAGGGCCGCCAACTTGAGGACCACTGTAAGAAGTGGCCCCCAATCGCTAGATGCGCCACTGCTTTCTTACCATCAGGCTGGTGGCGACGTCAATTTGGCGAGCTGAATATATAAAAAAAAAAAAAAAAAATTACATGAAACAAAATACTACTGATGAAATATGAATCCCTTCTGGAACAAAGAGACTTTAATTTATTGAAGTATAATCACTCAATATGCTCGCTTTATATTTAGCTCGCGAAAATGATGCCACTGTCTAAACTCTAATGAAAAGTCACAGCGACATATAGCGATTGGGGGCCACTGTCACAGTCTGTAAGACTATAGACAGTGGTCCTCAAGTTGGCAGCCTTATGATGTGCCTCTTCACGCTCAGCTTGAAGAACCCAGGATTGTAAGAGCTTTTGCGTGAACAAGATTTTCGCAAAATAAAAGTTTCTTGCTCAAAGAGCTGTCATGAGGGAGATTAGTAAATGTTTAATCTAAAATGCTTTGTAAATTACGCAAATTATGATTTCTATTCTCTAGTTACAAGAAAATGAATTACCACAAAGATCAGTTTGGAGCAGACAACTGGAATTCCTCATGTCCTGTATTGCGACTTCAGTCGGTTTAGGCAATGTATGGCGATTTCCTTTTACCGCCTATAAAAATGGAGGAGGCGCATTCCTCATCCCATACATCATTGTGCTGATAGTCATAGGCAAACCTATGTACTATCTCGAGTGTGTCATAGGACAATTTAGTTCAAGAAACACTATCAAAATCTGGGCGATGGCCCCCGCTATGAAAGGTAATTATAGTTTAATTTATATTAATACTAGATGCACTCGCTTTCTGCACGGCTTTACCCGTGACATATTTTGAACTTCCCCTTAGGTTTTTGTCAGATAAAGAGGGTTTGGTGTTTGCGTTCTGCGTTCGAGCGTGAATTTCCTCACGAGCCCTGCTGTTGAGCGGTCTACGCGGTACCACTACTGTCACCATTTCTTTTGATGATAAGTTTTTCATCGGAAGACGAATGGTTGACTTTGAGGACATTGGATAAATATATTAAGCAATTAGTATACTATCTATTTTATTATTTTATTTATAAATTCAAAAAGACAACTTGGTTTAATTGGGACTTGGGCTTTAGAATTGGACTGAAACAAGTTAATATTTTTTCACAATTTTGTTGGCGCCAATTGAGAGTAAGTATTAAAATTGAGCACAGAGCCGCTAGTAGACAGAATTTACCATGATAAATATGAAAATTCAATATGGCCGCCAATAAAAACCGTTTGACTACATTTTTATTTGACTTTCTTTATTTTAGGAGTTGGCTGTGCTGCCATTACGGCTTGCTGCTACGTGGTGTCGTACTATATGTTTATTGTAGCACTGTGTCTCCATTATTTGGTTAATAGCTTCCAGTCTGTAGTACCCTGGGCGGTGTGCGACCCGAAATGGACGAACTGCGTAGCTTCAGACCCGACCAAACAAGTAGGACCCGTTCCACTGAATGGGACTAGCAGCGCTGAACTATATTTTATGTAAGTAAACAATCTTACTATCTTACTAATATTATAAATGCGAAAGTTTGTGAGTGTGGATGTTTGTTACTCTTTCACGCTCGAACCGCTGAACGGATCTAGCTGAATTTTGGTAAAGGGATACATTATAGTCTGGAATAACACATAAGATATTTTTATCACGAGGGTAAGTTACTACAGTAAGTGGGAGTCGGAAACAAATTTTACGCGGGCGAAGCTGCGGGCATCAGCTAGTAAACAATAAATTTTATTTTGTCAAGTGAAGTGAAAGTTTAGATATTGTGCGCCTTAAATCTGGGGGTGTTTATGAATTATTATTCTATTAGACTTCCCGAAACGAATACAGAAGAAAATTACTAGAAACTCTTTTTTTTTCGGGGTTGTAGGTACTTTGAATGCCTAATCATTGGTAAACAAAAAGCTCAAAATGCACATTTTTTTTACATGTGGAAAATCCTTGAATGCTATGCCGGACTCCTACCGACTTAAAACAACACGTTTTCTACCTAATGCCTACGGCTGAGAGTTCCGGGTGAACCCTCGGAAGGATGATCCCAGAACTCCCAACAGACCTACGGCTACCACTTAGGCCTCACCTTTTCGGGTGCTATCCCGCGTCTTTGGGGGACGTCTTTTGTTCGGGTGTTATTCCTCTTCTTGGGAAGATGCACAATGCGCAATCACGGACATAATCATAGTAGGTGCTACATAGTGTTCGCAATTGTGCTTAGGAAGATAAATGTGTTTATATTACAATTTTGATAACAATATTTTTATAAATTAAAATGTACTAGGCATGACTTAAAGTTGTATTTATAAGAGCAGTCTACTAAAAATTTTAAAATTTCTGATATGAAAAATATTCTGATGAAACTATTCCTATTAGACTTGAACGAGTGCATGTACACTTTTTACGCGGACGTTTTTGAGATAGTGTATATAGGTTTTTTGTATATCAATGGGGCTAATAAAAGAATTTGTTACGTAGAAACATCGAGCGTAGAAACCAAGCTTTAAAAAGCCAAAGTATTAAAAACCTTTACACTAAAACTTTTCTTAGGGTTTTGGTGTCAGCGTTTTATGCTTCTTAGCAATCATTATTTTTTTTTGTATAGGATAAACTGTAAATAAATATTTATTTTTATTTTTAGCCGGACAGTACTACAAAAAATTGACTACATTGATAATGGAATTGGTATGCATTAATCTAAATTGCAAGCATTTATTAACCATTCCATCTTAATCTAATAAGGTAAAATTGATAAACTAACAATCGACCATTGTTGATATCCTAGTCAACTGAAAATATTAAATTAGCAGCAAGTTCCTTGTGCTGACGAGATAGTGTACAAACTTCACCACCCCACCACATCCCGTTGTGAATTTCGTACGTATATGGTTCTCACAGGGATCAACTAATTTTTTTAAAATCCTAACGCTATCCCGGACTCTTGTCAACTAAAACCACACGGTGCGAAAGCCCCGAGTAAGACCACGGAAGGATAAGCCCATTCGACAGGACGACTCCTCTTTCTTGTACCTAACTATTTTCTTTCAGGAGATTATAACTAATCTAGACTATTCTCCTTCGTCTAAACTATGTTTTTTTAGGTGCTCCCATTTGGTACTTGGTTGTATGCCTGTTCGCTTCATGGCTCATGGTGTTTATAATTATGGCAAGAGGCATCAAAAGCTCAGGAAAAGCATCCTATTTCTTGGCTCTTTTCCCGTATGTTGTGATGTTTATGCTACTGATTACGTAAGTTCTCTTTTATATGTGTACTAGCTTCTCAGTTAAGAAAAGAAAATATAGGGTAAACCGCCCAATTATTGGCACTTTTAGAATGAATTATTGGCACTTTACTTAATATATTTCGAAAAATAAGGGAAACCTAGTTTATTACAGTTAAGTGTTGCCCATTATGTAGTAGTAGGTATGCATTAAAAAGTAAAATAGCATTATTTTTCTGTTAGAAATGAGCAATATACCCTAAAGTGCCAATAATTGGAGGAGTGCCAACGATTGGGTGGTTTACCCTATAATTACACATTATTAGGTACATTAACAAAACATCTTAAAAAATAAACATACACTTACACAGTATGGAATAAGCGTCATGCTGTCCGCGTGTAGTCTTCTGTAAGGACGGGTGAAGATAGGCGCCTCTTTCATGGCAGAACCTCCTCGCTTCCTCCTCAATAAATATTATTATGATTATATCCAAGCATATTTTATGTACTGACAGAACTGCAACTCTTCCCGGTGCAGGGCAAGGCATTCTTTTCTTTTTGACACCGCAATGGGACAAACTCTTAGAAGTTAGCGTAAGTAAAGTATCACCTAGTGTATACGTTTTATTTATCTATATCTATACTTATAATAAAACTGTTGAGGGTCGAGAGTCTGTACATGGAAGATATTTTGAAAATTTTAATTGGAGGGCGTTCTCTAATCGATACTGAAGCCGAAAATGTAATTTAAACTTTTCATGTCTGTCTGTCTGTCTGTATCCCGAATAAGTATCACGCCGAAACTACTGAACCGATTTGAATGATACTTGGTACACTTGGAGCTTATAGTCCGAGAAAGGTTCTAGGATACTTTTGATCCCGATATTTAGCGTGATTCCTGCGGGAGAGGGGATGAAAGATTAAATGCTTTTTCAGTTGTAATTTCTTAACGCGTGATGCGATTCCAAATTTTTTTTCAGTGTTATAAAGGGAATACTTTAAGATTTGTTTCACACAAGTTTCAATGTTGAGGGTTTAGTAGTTCAGGAATTAGAGGCATCTCAACTTTCGCAAAACCTAAAATTCAAGTTTTCCTTTGATTGTAAGGGTAATTCTAAACGGGCGTGTTGGCTTAATCATAAAAGAGCTTAATTATTAAAGCTGTTGTGAAATAATTCAGTCCGCGCCGAAGGCGCTCTTTTATCATTAAGCAAACAGGGCTGTTTCACACGTTGCTTGACGAGTCTGATGAAATATTACCTCTCCTTTCGTGCACATTATGTAACGTAAACGAAGTTGCGAGGGTCAGCTAGTCTATTACATATAATAAAACTGTAGAGGGTCGCGAGTCTGTACATGGAAGATATTTTAAAAATTTTAATTGGAGGGCGTTCTCTTATCGATACTGAAGCCGAAAATGTAATTTAAACTTTTCATGTCTGTCTGTCCGTCTGTCTGTCTTTCTGTCTGTCTGTCTGTATCCCGAATAAGTATCACGCCGAAACTACTGAATCGATTTGAATGAAACTTGGTACAATCCGAGCTTATGACCCCGAGGAAGGTTCTAGGATACTTTTGATCCCGATATTTTGCGCGATTTCTTTGGGAGAGGGAATGAAAGAGAAAATAGTTTTTTCGTCGTAAGTTCCCAATGCGTGGTCAGATTCTAAAAATTTTTTCAGTGTCATAAAGGGAGTACTTTAAAGATTGTTTCACACGAGTTTCAATGTTGAGAGTTTTGTAGTTCAGGAATAAGAGACATCTCAACTATCGCAAAACCTAGAATTCAACGATTTCCTCAAATTTGTGGGTAAATCTAAATATTAATCCGTAACACGGGTTTTACAATACCCTTAATCATTAAGCTCTTTTATGATTAAGTAAACAGGGCAGTTTCATACGCTGCTTAATGAGTCTGATGAAGAAATACACCTCCTTTCATACACCATGTGTGACGTAAACGAAGTTGCGAGGGTCAGCTAGTCTATACATATAATAAATCTGTTGAGGGTCGAGAGTCTGTACATGGAAGATATTTTGAAAATTTTAATTGTACTGCGTTCTCTAATCGATACTGAAGCCGAAAATGTAATCAAAATTTTTCATGTCTGTCTGTCTGTCTGTCTGTCTGTCTGTATCCCGAATAAGTATCACGCCAAAACTACTGAATCGATTTGAATGAAACTTGGTACAAACCGAGCTTATAATTTGAGGAAGGTTCTAGGATACTTTTTATCCCGATATTTTGCGCGGTTCCTTTGGGAGAGGGGATGATAGGATAAATGGTTTTTTCATCATAAGTTCCAAATGCGTGGTCCGATTCCAAAAATGTTTTCAGTGTCATAAAGGGAGTACTTTAAGGATTCTTTCACATAAGTTTCAGTGTTGAGGGTTTTGTAGTTCAGGAATTAGAGACATCTCAACTATCGCAAAACCTAGAATTCAACGGTTCCTTCGAATTTGAGGGTAAATCTAAACTGGCGTGTTGGCATAATCATAAAAGAGCTTAATGATTAAGGGTATTGTAAAATGATTCAATCCACGCCGGAGGCGTGGGCTGAATTGTTTTAGAATAGACTTAACACCTCATACGCTGCTTGAGGAGTCTTATGAAAAAATACACCTCCACACACCATGTGTGACGTAAACGAAGTTGCGAGGGTCAGCTAGTTATTATTTAAAATTATTAATGCAGTTGATCTAAACATAACCAACATGCAAAATGGCGAGATACTTTAAGCTGCGGTTGCAGTCAGGACTATACACTGAAACACGGGAATTCATATGGGTTTAAACTCTAGCGGGACGCATACAGATGGTGAAGAGAAAGAAAACTCAAAATAGAATTTCTCGGTTTTCCCAAACGCCTACAGTATGGGGTTCTTCAAAAGGGGTCTAAGAAGGTTTTATACAGGGTCGGCAGCGCGAGTGTGGCGCCTCTGGTGTTGCAAACGTTCATAGGCTGCGGTGACCACCAGTCCTTCTGGTGGGCCGTATGCTTGTCTGCCACCTTAGCGGTATAAAAAAAAAGAAGCCTGTACCATCCCGTCTGACTAAACTTCCTTTCAAAATGATCGATGCTTATCGATGATACCTGCATGCTACATCAAAAACTGTGTGAGGTCCGTTGACCCATAGAGCAGAGGTGAAACGGATTTTGTGGAAACTACTGAAATATTCATAAATGACTGATTCCAGGTTTGGTACGCGGCTGTCACACAAATGTTCTACTCCCTGTCTGTTGCCTCAGGGGCACTCATTATGTATGCCTCATACAACAACTTTCGGGCTAAAGTTTACAGGTAAGCAATGCACCCTAATTATCAAGGTCTCAAGGCCTTAAATTTTCTTTAAGGTTTCCAATTGAATATAACTTTTACATTATATGTCGACTTAGGAGACGTGACTATTCTATTTCTAAACATTATATTAAGCACTAGCGGATGTCACGCAGTTTTACCCGCGTCGTTCCCGTTGCCGTGGGAATACGGGAATAAAGTATAGCCTATGTTCACCGCAAAGAGTGTAGCTTCCCAACAGTGAAAGAATTTTTAAATCGGTCCAGTAGTTCCGGAGCCTATTCGTAACAAACAAACAAAAAGAAAAAAAAACAAAACTTTCCTCTTTATAATATTAGTATAGACTTATGTAGTTCTGAATGGTATTTTATTTATTGATTTCTAAAATATTATTTTACAGAGATACCATGATTGTAACAACGTTAGATACAGCAACGAGTTTGATATCTGGCATAACGGTTTTTGGTATTTTGGGTAACTTAGCCCTGGAACTAGACCAAGACGTTAGCCAGGTAGTTGGCAATGGTGGATCCGGACTTGCTTTTATCTCTTACCCTGATGCCATTTCTAGGACATTTCTACCACAAGTAAAAAAATGATTTCCTACAAACATCCCTATATCATATCTGGCGGACGTCACGCGGTTTCACCCGCGTGGAACTACGCGGGTGAAACCGCGTAACGCGAAACGGCGTTTCCGTAGAAATGCGGGAATAAAATATTGCGTTTGTCACCCGGAGTTTTAGCTTCCCAACAGTGAAAGAATGTTTCAACTCGGTTCAGTAGTTTCGGAACCTACTTAATGTAAATAAATAAACAAATAATCTGAATTTTCCTCTTTATAATAATATTATAGATTTTTATTTCAAAACCAATCCAATGACGCCGGATTTTTTTTTTTAAAAATTCGAAATCTACTGACACTTTTTTTTTGTTTAACGTGAGGGAAAATCCTCATGGATGTTATGCCCGACTCCTACCGACTAAAAAACCTCACGTCACGCCCAACAGCCTATGGTTGGGAGCCCCGGGTAAGCCTTCGGAAGGATGTCCCAGGACGGCAAGCTACTGACACTAATAGCACAGTATGTGTAAAGAGAAAACTATTTACAGGCTGTGGTGTAAATAGTGGTCCAACCGCCAAGGTGTGATAGAGCCCACATACCACAATTTCACCCAGATTTACCCAAGAGTTTACAAAAAAAGAACATTCTTCAAAAACCGTCCCTTTTTTGTAAAGTTAGCTGTAGTTTAAACGGAAACCTATTCTAACGTAAAAAAACGTTTGTAGTGGAAATTAATAAACTTTTATTTTATTTATTTATTTATTTATTTCAACATACAACTATTGTTATGGGTACCTACTAACTTTGTTATTTTTGAAAAAGAGACGACTTTACAAAAAAGAGACGACTTAAAAAAAAGTTTTTTATTTTGTAACTCGTACGTAAATCTGGGTGAAATTGTAGTATGTTATAGTGGGGCACCTGTTCTATTACACCTTGGCAGTTAGACCACTATTTACGCTACACCCTGTATCAATACATATAATAAAATCGTAACAGGTCGCTGTCTGTACATGGAAGATAAATAAGAAAAAATATTATAGGGGGGCTTTATGAACGCAATAGAACCCAAAACAATGATTTTTAGAATTTTTGTCTGTTTGTCTGTATGTCTGTATGTCTGTATATCTGTTTGTCTGTACGGTTGTGCACGCTAATCTCAGTAACCGCTCAACCGATTGCAATGCGGTTTTTTTTATTGTGTTGAGGTTTGCTCCTGTTAACATTTAGCGTTTGTTTTATGTAAATCGGTTTAGAAATAAAAGAGTTATAACACTTTTAAGAATCAGATATTTTGAAAATTTTAATTGTAGGGGTTTCTTTGAATGTGAGTGAACCTAAACTGGCGTGTTGGCTTAATCATAAAAGAGCTTAATGATTAAGACTATTTTTAAACGCGCCGAAGGCGTGGACTGAATTGTTTTAAAATAGACTTAATCATTAAGCTCTTTTATGATTAAGCAAACAGGGCAGTTTCAGACGCTGCTTGATGACTCCGATGAAGAAATACCTTTCCTTTCATACACCTTATGTGACGTAAACGAAGTTGCGGGCTCAGCTAGTACTATATATGATCTGTCTGAAGGCTGAGTTAATAGTAAGATACTAAATTGAAAATTGAAAATTCAGCCAAAACAAATCAGTCCGCAATCAGAAAATGACCGTATTCTCTCGTTTGCTCGGCTCAGTGAATTAAAAAAAATATATCTGGTTTGCTTTCAGCTATTCTCCGTCCTTTTCTTCTTGATGATGGCCGTCCTTGGTATTGGATCAGGGGTAGCGATACTGTCTGCTGTCAACACATTATTATTGGATGCATTCCCAAAAGTGAAGACCGTGTATATGTCTGCCATTTGTTGCAGCGCTGCTTTTCTCCTAGGTCTTGTGTATTGTACACCCGTAAGTACGTTTCCATTCATTCACAGTACGAAGAAAAGTAACACAAACTTAGAGAAGTCTCATTGTCTATCATATAATGGTATCTGGTAAAATAAACCGTCATGGATTTAAATGATTCCACTTTTACATTTCTGAAGGCCAGCCGCTTGCTTTCCAAACTCTTTCCTGTCACTTGTGACACGAAACAATCCCTTGATGGATTTAATTTCAGGCTACTCTTTCAGCAGGTTTCGCAACTATTACCTCTTTCTGTGACCAACGTATCTTTTACTTTCAATCTTAATCATTTTTATAAGTTTTGATTTTTGTATCCTAAAGTTATCCCCTTTTTAGGGTGGTCAGTTCATTATAGAATTGGTTGATTATTACGGTGGCAGTTTTCTCATACTCTTCATCGGTACATCGCAAATCATTGGATTCTTGTGGATTTACGGTAAATTATTCATTCTTTTTTATACACTACTCATACCCTTAATATCGTAAAAGTAGTATCATTCAGTCAACCTTAGGGTGATGCAAAGAGAAGTAAATGAAAGGTAAAAAAAAAATACATGTACTACATAGAAAACACTCACACTCCGGTTATATTTACAATAGAACTCGTATAAACTAGACCTGAAGAAGAGACTATCAGAAGGGTACCAGTCCCCTCCTAAGTTATTTTACGATGTTTCTATGGTACAAGATACGCAGAACCTCCAATGATGGAGAGGCAGTAGATGATGATGATGTGGTACGAGAGAGCAATCATTATTACTCTCCCATTTTAGACCCATAGTTGTGGGGTTTACCACTGGTGACTGAAATTCATTTGATCATTTGACGTGTGACCGAAAAAAAACATTAGGCAATTCTACTGATAGTTCCGGGACATCCTTTCGAGGGCTTCCCGGGGGCTCCCAACCATAGGCTGTTGGGCGTGACGTGAGGTTTTTTAATCGGTAGGAGTCCGGCATAACATCCATGAGGATTTTCCCTCACGTTAAACAAAAAAAAACTGATCGAATGAACAATTGACCAAAAGAGTTTTTATCGAAAAGACATTTGGGATTTTTACTACTAATCGAATGAACGTTTGGTCGAAAAACAGTTCAGCTGTTTTTCGACCAAACGTTCATTCGATTAGTAGTAAAAATCCCAAATGTCTTTTCGATAAAAACTCTTTTAGTCAATTGTTCATTCGATCTGTAGTAGAATGGTCTAATTTATTTTCGGTCACACGTCAAATGATCAAATGAATTTCGGTCACCAGTGGTAAACCGATAATCGTGTCGTCAGAAATGCAATGACATAAAACATTGTAGCCGTAAGTGAAAGCTGAAATTCTTTCGTTGCAGACTGTTAAGAAGGCATTCAGCCCCAAGCCAACCTGGGGTCCACGATTGCCTACTGAAAAGAAAGAATGGTTGTCGTTCAAGGGTGCAGCTCACACGGAGAGAGTAGTACTCACATATTGCGTAGTTTAATCGGTAGCTATAGAAAAAATCTGTAAACTATAGCATTACAAGTTCCTTTACTGACCAAATATTGTCAGCGTCATTATTAAAGACTCAACTAGACTGTTCAAATTATATAAAAAACTAGAGGACGTCACGCGGTTTCACCCGCGTAGTTCCCGTTTCCGTGGGAATACAATATTTTTTCTTCCATAAGAACCTTCTCCTGACAATACCTTACACAACAAAAAAAGAATTAGTGAAATCGGTCCACCCGTTCTGAAGTTATGCGCTTACCAACACATTTTGTGATTCATTTTTATATATATAAAGAATAAACTCAATAGCACAATAAATGTCAACAAAGAATACGATACCATGCACCCACAAAAAGTGTTTTATAAGAAAAAGATGGTTTGGGATCAGTTGAGAATAGTAGACTACACAAAAATGGGATCGTTTAAGAATAAAATATAAAAATAAAGTGCCGTGGGATCAATAAGGAAGTAAAAGTGGGATCAATTAAGAATTTTAGAATTCGGGACAACTTTCGTGGGATCAATATGGAACAACCCTAGCCACCATTCTGATCGTCATCCAAACGTTCGTTTTATTTTCATGTTTGCTATTATTATTATTAAAACATGATGATCAACTCTATAATTAATTATCGACACTCTTTATACAAGAAACTAGATGATGTTTAATTAAGATTATCTGTTGAAATCACTTTTTAAGTTGTATACCCAACAAAAAATGACGAGCCTGTCGATCAGTCATTACTATAATAAATTATTTTGTCATAGAACTGAATTGGTAGTAAGTACTAATAGTCCAGTGATTTGGTATTTTTACTTGGAAAGTTTTCCGGGAGTTTTGAAAATTGGTAATTTTATAGATTTTGATATGCTCTTTCCAAATTTCAACTTTGCTACCTCGTATGTTTGCCGCTCGCGCCGCCATATTGAAAAAATGGCGCCCAAAAGCAGTTTTTGGTAATAACTCCTTTCCGACGCATTTTACAGGAAAACATATCTACACAAAATAAAAGTAGAGGAAATTTCCTACAATTTGTCATAATCTTTTTTTCCCTAAAATTAATAGTTTCGGCGTAGGAACGCCGTAAAGTTAATTCAATACAAGTTTCCAATCCTTTTTCCTTCACTTCAATAACTTCACTTTCTTGCAGTATATCACCACAAATAAAGCAGTTTACTTCATTAGAAGCCATGGCTCTGTAAATGCAAACGACACTGTGAAATGATAAACGTATACTGATGACTCAGACTGAATATTTCTATTGAGCTCAGCTGGGGCCAGATATTTCTTAGAAGGGGCCTGACACAGAAGGGACGCATTTCTTTATACCTGTGGAGACATGACAGACTATACTTAGCTAGGTTTTCACTCTTTGGAACAAAATTTAACCTTCGTATAATTTTAATAATTTACAAATCACAGTATGAGCAGTTTAAAGTAAATATTACACGTTGGTGTGGATGTATAATGGTTTACGGCGCTCGTACGCCGAAACTATTGATTTTAGGAAAGAAAAGGTTTTGACATAAGTTGTAGGAAATTTTCTCTACTCTTATTTTGTATAGATATGTTTTCCTGTAAAATGCGCCGGAAAGGAGTTATTATCAAAAAACTGCTTTTGGGCGCCATTTTATCAATATGGCGGCGCCACCGGTAAACATACGAGGTGACAAAGTTGAAATTCGGAAAGAGCATATCAAAATCTATAAAATTGCCAATTTTCAAAACTCCCGGAAAACTTTCCAGGTAACCTCTATTTTTACGACCAAATGAATGGACTATAATGAGAATTAATAAATTGTACCTAATTTTTTAAAACTTTTTATTTATTTATTAGCCTTATTTGTTTTTCACTTCGTTTAGTTGCCGATATTTAAAACCTCTTAACAACTGGGGACTTATTTCTGCATTGTGTTCAAGACTTATTTGCCGAATAATAAGTAATAAATAAATAAGAGAGAAATATCTTAAGTGAACATTATCAGTCCAAATCCTTTGAAAACCAACAACAGATTGGAAAACAATGAACTGATTTTATGGTATACTAGCTGATGCCCGCAGTTTCGCACGCGTAAAATTTTTTTCGGTTCCCGCTTCCCGTGGGATCTTATTCCCGGGATAAAAAGTAGCTTTTGTGTTATTCCAGACTATAATGCATCCCTGTACCAAATTCCAGCCTAATCCGTTACGCCGTTCGAGCGTGAAAGAGTAATAAACATCCACACTCACAAACTTTCGCATTTATAATATTAGTAAGATCAGCACCTTATTAAGAAGCATTTAAATTTTTCAGAAAACAACAGACTTGTTAAGAACCTCCTACTTTTTTGAAGTTGGTTGGTTAAGTGACCAGAACGAAAATTCCCATTCACAGAAACTACAACATTTTTTAACCAACTTCAAAAAAACCGGCCAAGTGCGAGTTAGACTCGCCCGTGAAGGGTTTCGTAGCAGCAAATAACATAATATAAAAGTTCTTATAGTTCGTTGTAACTTTGATTAATGTTTTAACACGTTCGCAGTGGTAGTGATTTTTCTAACCGAAAATTGCGGTTTATGACGTATTAAAAAAAACTACCATCTCTATCTCGTTCGAACAAATTTTCGTTGGTAGTTTTTATGGCAATGTACATCATAATATTCTTTTTAGATTTATCATTCTCTTAGTTTAGAAGTTAGAGGGGGGGGGACACACATTTTTTCACTTTGGAAGTGTCTCTTGCGCAAACTATTCACTTTAGAAAAAAATGATTTTAGGAACCTCAATAGCATTTTTGAAGTCCTATCTATAGATACGCCACACGTATGGGTTCGATGAAAAAAAAAAATTTGAGTTTCAGTTCTGAGTATGGGGACCCCAAAATTTACTGCTTTTCTTTTAGTTTTATATAAGAATCTTAATGCGGTTCACAGAATACATCTAGTTACCAAGTTTCAATAGCATAGGCCTTGTAGTTTCGGAGAAAAGTGGCTGTGACACACGGACGGACAGACAGACAGACAGACAGACAGACAGACAGACATGACGAATCTATAAGGGTTCCGTTTTTGCCATTTGGCTACGAAACCCTAAAAAAAAACGGAGGAGGATCTACATTAGACATTACAATAAAAACATGTTTTACTTACTTTTCCTTTAATTTGAGATTAAAAGAAATTGTTCCTAATTAAAGACTCTTTCGGTTGGTATTATAAGATATAGGATGTTCTTTTTTCACATCTCCCAGGTTCGATTCCCGGAACAAGCAGGTGATTTTTCAAAAATCTTTAAATGCAGTTTTACTTACTTTTCTAAATAAAGAAAGGTTTTCTTTCAGCAAAACTTGCCATTATGAATATTAAGGGTACTTTACCTCCAACTACCGTCTTTAAATTCCACCCTGTATATACATACCCCGAAGAGATAATCACAGTTATTACACATCATATTTTCACCAATCGTAACTCAATCGGCAAACTCTTAAAGTTGATAATTGATACTAATATTTAAGGAGGAAAGAGTTGATTCTTTGTATGTTTGCATTGAATAGACTCCTTAACTACCTACCGAACCGATTTTAACATACTATCTGCAGGTGATATAGGCCATATTTTGTTCCCATATTCCCATAGGAACGGGAACTACGCAGGTAAAACCACGGGAGGGCCGTTAGTGTTTCTATAAACGCAAGCACCTCTTCGAAAACGATAGATTTTGAAACGCTACAACGCCGACAATCTATCTGGGTCTTTGTATTTAGTCGGATGAAATATAGAGAAATTGATGGATAAAGGATTATATTTCATCCCAAGCTTTCGCTATCGAAATCTACATAATTTTGGTTTTTTTTATTTTTTTTATTTTATTTGGGCAGCTGCACTGTGGCATACTTGGCCGCAAAAAATGTTCGCTAAGTTAACCTTAGGTTAACTTGCAACATAAAAAATATATAAACGGTCGAATTGAGTAACCTCCTCCTTTTTTGAAGTCGGTTAAATAATGAAAATGGGTTTGTATGTTTGTCCGATTTTAAAAATATACTTGCCCTAGTACTAATCACGTGTTTTATCTTCATTATATTTGCGTAATAAAGTTAATAGCCAAGTTTGATTCGATCAAGATTTACAATCAATAGATATAGAACATTTTGTTATGCGCTGTTCTATATTAGTATCATGGTATACGGTAGTTACCTCCAGTGCAGTTTGATTGTGTGGATTAAGCTGTGATATAGTTTAAAAAATATTAAAAATGGTAAGAATTTGTTTACTCCTTTGTTTTTAAAAATAGCGCAATGAAATATATTCATAATTAATTTAAATACTGTTTCCGTTGTATTTTTATTAACCTACAGGTCCGAGGTATATTCAGCACACATTCTAACAATAAAATAATGTAAATATAAATTAGCCTTTCTCTTTGTTGTTTTTAGTTTATTTTTATCTTTTATTATTGTAGGTTTATTGTTCCATTGATCTATAAGTAATTTTTTTTAATATAGTCATCAGAAACTGACGGGCGTGTTTAATTGCAGCGTAATCTGACGTTTTAAACTGCTCGAAAATTACATTCATAGATTCCGTAACATACATACTTACATGTCGAATTAAGAAAAGCGTGTTATAAAGACCTCCGGTTATCTTAGCTAATATACCTACTATTACGTTATCTTTGCTAATAGTTAAACTCACTAAAACATAATTCTCGAAGATGGTGCACGAGATGTAAGTGCCGAAATTGAGACGAGTTGACGAGGTAGTGAACGAAAATATTACAAAGGTATTACACAGCAAATACTTATTATAGTTTCAAGGGAAACGAAAACCGACACCAAGTCTCTTTTAAATGAACATTGGTCTCGTGATACAAAAACCGACAAAGACGCTCTTATACTAATCATTACTCTCGTGAAACGTAAATCGACACAAAGGCTCTTTTAAGGGGCCCGTCCGTAAAAAATGCACTTACGGATTGGGAAATATTCAAAAACTTTATTAAATGACTTCATTAAATGACACTTTTAAACTTCATAAAATGACACTTTTTTAACGTGAGGAAAAATCCTCATGGATGCTATGCCGGACTCCTACCGTCTAAAAAACCTCACGTAACGCCCAACAGCCTATGGTTGGGAGCCTCGGGTAAGCTGTCGGGAGGATTTCCAAGGATCATTAAATGACACTAAAATGGAACCTAACTTTAATTTTAATTTAACCTAAGAATTTATTCCTAATAGATGAGACTACATTTACACCGTGTGCTATTTACAAAACAATTATTTACATTAGAAAAAACACCTCACAAAATTATTAAAATTCATCGAAATAGCAGGAATAGTCAAATTGACAAAAATAAATTTCGATGATTTTGAAAGGTTTTTTCGCAAGTAAATAATTATTTTCTAAATAACACACGTCACGCTTATTAAAAAATTAAGATTTCATTTTAATGTCATTTAATGAAGCGAGTTTTATATATTTCCAAAATCCTAAGTGTCTTTTTGTGCATTTTACGGATCATTAATTACATCTCGTGCACCATATTTAAGAATTTGCCCTCCCCGGCGAATAGTATGGTATTGTGGTATAACGACAGTTTAGGTTTTATTGCATTTTCGGTTCTTAGAGCATCGAATACACATTGTAAATTTTTTTTGGAATTTTTCAGTGGATATTTTTGAAAATACAATAATTCCCATAGGTCCATAATGAATATAACAATTTTATTCAGTTAAATTAGTAATACAATTTGCACATGAATAATACCGTAAACGATAATGCAAAGTTATTTTGTCCCGTTAGTATCCGTAATGCCCTTTTACAATAAATTACAGATCTTAATAAAAAGGTAATATTTCTTACCGTATCATATAGATAAAATTCTAAAAGTAAGGGGTTTTACATTGAAATATTGCAATTATGTTGGAAGGCAATGCAATAACACACTACTATTTTCGGTAGTATAAGCGGAGCAAAAGTGCTCGCGTATTTTGTTCGCTTATTTATAGTGACCAACCGAAGTTTCGGTTTCGATTTCGGCCAAAATAGGCCGAAACACAGATTTGCCGATTTGATTTGACGATCGCTCTGCTTAATTAGCCTGTGACGGTTGTGTTTGTCTGTCAGCAAGGTGTACCTATCACAAACAACGTGATAGTTGAACAGTTAAAAGTTTCACACAACAAATAATAAAAACAGACAAAATAACAATATTAAAGGGGCCTCCCATACAAAAAACGTGACGTTCTTGTTCGAAACTCCACGTGCGCGAGTCAAAACCTTATTTGTCCATTCAAAGGTTGCTGCTGAAAGAAATTGCTTTGAGCGATAAGGCCGCCATTTGTACATTTACATTTTATTTTATATTTATTTGTCAAATCTTACTGGTGTATCTACAATGAAGTTTTACTTACTTATAACCGGCCAAGAGCGTTTTGACGTTTTTTTTTAATATTTCTAAGCCCATCTTCGATTCGCCTGATGCAGTAATAAGAGGGTTTAGTATTGTCTCCGTTGAGCAGCATATCTCCTTTTAGGGACCACTAAATGGAAAATACATAGCCTAATGAAATCTAAAAAATGGAAGCGAGAGCCCTTGCGACGTTATTTAAAAGGCGTTGGAGTAAGGCCATAGGTCGGCGCCCAGCGGTCGGTCCCCGGTCTACCAGGAAGTCATGGACACTTGGAACGGATGCGATTTCAGCAACCAAGGCGGGGAAATGCTACAATCGAGGCATACAATCTCATACCGCTAGTGACAGATAATATCGGGCACGAATAATTCGCTAAATATCTGTGGCAATACACCCGCAGACCACAGCGGAGTACCAGTCAGGTGAAGAAGCAGCTAGGACACAGAATTCCACTCATTGGTAGAGTGCTCAGCGTGGGATCAGCGACCTGGCAAGTCCTGATGCGGACATTCTCTCACTGAAGATCATAAAATAAAATAAAATAAAATAAAATAAAATTTATTACCTTTGAAATTTTAAAAAAAACTAGAGTCACAAAATTTTTTTTTGTGACTCTAGTGTGTAACTAAAGTAGACAAGACGCGCTGTTCTAATGTCTGTCAGTTGTCGGATCTTTTTAATGGCATAGGCTGCAGAGCTCAGTCTGCCCGAGACTTTCCCGATGTGAGACCCCCACTGCAAGTTGGAGTCTAATTTTATGCCCAGAAAGACAGTTTCATCGACCAATTCTACTTGATCATCCCTAATCTTAATACTGGTATTAACCACCCTAACATTTGGCAAGGTGAATCTAATACATTTTGTTTTAGTTTCATTTAGCAATAAATGATACATAGTGCGAACCATAAGCTCCAGCAGAAGTAAATAGGACGCCGACTCTTGTTTCTACGAGCAGGTCATGCTCGTGAGTGAGCACACTCACTAGCATGACCTGTCACCTGGCAGGGTGGGAGCGGAAGAGAAATACCGAGTTCCTTAGTCTAGAGCGCAGGCGCTGCATGATTGTCTTCTATCAGGACTATAGGTCTCCATGACCGCGGCCAGAGGACGGCGGAATAGTCGCTCGCCATCCTTACAGAAGCCGGCTCAAGACGGTGGCATGACGTAAGAGTTTCATGCACGCCTCACGCCCCAAATAGCGGGATAACACCGAAATCAACGCTTAAGACGCGGGATAGAAACTTTATTCGAAAAAGCAGTGCTAGCCAAGGTCTGTCGGGATGCGATGCGATATGAACACGCCTTCATCTCCGAAGGGGTAGGTAGAGGCATATTGTAGGCCCACATTTCACCTTTTTTTAAAATTTATCCCACGTACTAAGTGGTGAGCCGTATTACCATGTTGAAATGGACAAGCAAAGGTTGTGCCTGCCTGCTGTTGAAATTTTTAAAGCTGCCTAAAAAGGCCTTTAACTTGGCTCAACGACTGCCATTTTACTGGCAACCGGGACCAACGAATTAAAGTGTCTTCCGAAGCAGGGAAACGCTCAAATAAATGGCACCAAGTAGTCACATAGATAGCCACCTATTCAGGGACTAGCCACAGTAAAAGTAGCTTACTGTAGTGATCGTTTACAAAACACTGAGTTAGCGGGGTCACGATCGCTTCAAGTGCGATTAGAAATCATGAGATACCCTTCCGAGGACTTACCAGGGACACCCTTCGTAGGCAGTAGCAGGGCAAAGTGTGGTTTTAATAAGTAAGAGCTTGAAATAGCATCCTTGAGTAATTAAACACGTAATAGAGAGAAAAACTAGAAATATCTCCACCTAAAGAAGTTAGGTGGAGATATTTCTATCAAATCCATGATAGATAGAGATCTAAATTTTTCACAAGTGATGTATGTCTGTGTTTGTATGTATGTACCAACTAAAAGCAAAAAAAAGAATCCCCACACAATAAACTGGGACTGTGGGGCCGAAAGTTCAGTTTCGGTTTCGGCTTAAAAACCAGTTTCGTTGGGACTCTATTTTTAACAAAGAATTCTGCAGTTTTATTTATTTATTTTATTTGAACAGAAAGAAATAGTCACTTATAACTATATTAACACAGAAACCCTTAATGAATAATAGACCTACAGTTTCCTAAATTTCTAACATCATGAATAGGTACAGTAATCAAATTTAATGCATTGTATTTCTTAAATATTATTTATGATTATCATTTAAATAAAACATGTAGTACGAATATCAACTGCCTCTAATATTGCATATTATATGTAATTTTATTAATTAGTACTGTATTATTTGATGAAATATTATATTTGCAATATAGTATTACTAATATCAGTTGACACTATATATTAGTGAATAGTTTGCAAAGTAATATTACCGTTGACACTATCACATGCATTTCCCCGAATAATATGGTAAAGTTCACGTGCCGTGAACGTTTTTAGCTCCATATTTACATGAACAATACTGTAATGCATTATTACTGACCACGACAGCAATGGGAATAACACGCGAATAATATGGTAATGATACATTGCGTACTATACTTTTTATCTACAATTTCAGTAAAATGTTTTTCTTAAATTACTTTATTCCAATATCCTTTTAAAATAAAATTAACAAAGAAACTAGTCTGTACAAAAATTAGCTTTCTTTTGACATATAAATTATTGCCATACAATCTGACTGCACTGAGATATAAGCACAAAACAGTTATTTCCTTCTCCTGTAAAATTTAGAATTTGCGATTACCATATTATTCGCCGGGGAGGGCGAATTATGTTTTAGTAAGTTTAACTATTAGCAAAGATAACGTAATAGTAGGTATATTAGCTAAGGTGACCGGAGGTCTTTATAACACGCCTTTCTTATAGGACCCTTGAATGAAACATTGCTCTCATGAAACGAAAACCGACACAGGGGATCCTCCAAATGAATCATTACTCCCGTGAATCGTCAACCGACACTCAGTTTCTTTTAAATGTTTCTTTTAAATAAATAATTGTTCTCGTAAACACATACAAATACTGAAGCTAAATAAATCATTGCTTTCCTAGAATAGACCGGTCGATAGGGCTGAAGATTTGATTATTGCCAGTAGTTCCGCGCAAGAATTTCCGTGGCGGAACTAATAAGACTTTTGATCTCGGTAGTTCCTTGGACGTTAAATATATTAATTTTTAAAAAACAAGAAGATGGATAAACCAATAAAAGCGGATGGATCCTTCTGTGGATACGTGGATTCCAGAAATCAAATTTAACATAAATCATTAAAATAGTAAATAAAGTACAGAATACAAATTGTATTTTTCTAGCCAATCAAAATAATCGGAGCAGTGAAAATTACTTATTTAGAAATTCTAGATTAGTAAAGTGGGCCATCAGTAGATAAATTAAAGTAGGTACTTGTACTTTGAACTGTTTACTTCAATTAAAATGGTAGACAAACATCGTCGCATTTGGCTATGACATAAATATGAGTGTTTATATTTTTGAACTCTGTTCACATTGTTTAGAAACTTACCAATCGCAAATGTGTTTAAATCTCGGAAATACCTTTGAACCTAGGCAATGTCTCTCAAGAAATACAGTTGAAATTGTTCTACGTCTTTAACGTTACATCCAAACACATAACTTTCATCCTCCTCATCATATTCTAAATAAATAAATAAATACTTTCTACAATCCGTGGGTAAAATACAGCTCCCGTGAGAAGTCACAATCGCCGAATTCCGGATAAGTAAGACTGATGAGCACGACTTACTATATCTAACTGTCACATTCTGTCACCAATCTTCTATCTATATATATATATATATATATATATATATATCGATCCGTCCAGTGGTTTGGGCTGTGCGTTGATAGATCACTATGTCAGTCAGTCAGTCACCTTTGAGTTATATATATTTATATAAATATACTGACATAGTGATCTATCAACGCACAGCCCAAACCCCTGGACGGATCGGGCTGAAATTTGTCATGCAGGTAGATGTTATGACGTAGGCATCCGCTAAGAAAGGATTTTGATAAATTCTACCCCCAAGGGGATAAAATACGGGAAGCGGGCACGGGAACATATTTTACGCGGGCGAAGCTGCGGGCATCAGCTAGTTAAATATATATAACTCAAAGGTGACTGACTGACTGACATAGTGATCTATCAACGCACAGCCCAAACCCTTGGACGGATCGGGCTGAAATTTGGCATGCAGGTAGATGTTATGACGTAGGCATCCGCTAAGAAAGGATTTTGATAAATTCTACCCCCAAGGGGATGAAATACGGGAAGCGGGTACGGGAACAAATTTTACGCGGGCGAAGCTGCGGGCATCAGCTAGTCTCTTATATTTGGATAGAAAATAGAATGATCCCTCCGTTTCTGAAAAAGCGTATAAGATTTTTTTTGTTTTTTTTTATTTATTTATTTATTTATTAAAATCCCCTTACAACCATTCTTACAGGCTAGCATAGTACAATGGTAGCAGAACTTGACACACGCACGAGTAACGCACAGAGCAACGCGAGCAGGCGCGCGTTGCTCTGTGGTGAATAGTCTTTACGACTGTGAAAGTCTCTCTCTCTCTACCTCTATAATGCTGGAGTTGGTCTTCCTTAACGCTAAGTATGTAATAAACATTAGGAATTATTAGCTAGGCGACTAGTGACTCAATGCCACCTTGAATACAATGTTTAGCAGTTATGCAGAAAGCAAAAATTAATACGCAAATTTAAACGTTAAACTATAATATCATATAATATACCCTGAGTATTATATTATTTTGCCTGAAGGAGTAGGTAGAGACACAGGTATTTAACCAGGTGTAGTTTTTAATCGTATCCCACGTAGGATTATCTTGTTCTATTATAATAACGATAAAAGAAAATTAAACAGTACTATAAGATTTTTAATACCTACTTGATTACTTTTATTTTAAGACCAGACGATTTTTATACGATAAAATTATTTATCGACATCTGTACGCATTATACTTACAACGTAAGGACGTTCTACACGAATATAATCCAGCGTCATTACCATCCAGATAGAGAGATATCCCAACCTTGCTCAGATTACATCATTTACACTTGGTGGATCGTTCTGTGGCTACACAGATATAATTCACGACTCAACATTCTCGTGAATCATTCTGGGCCATCCTTCCGACGGACTTACCCGGGGCTCCCAATCGTAGGCAGCGGGTAGAGCACGTGTGGTTTTAGTTGGTGAGAGTCGTCATAGCATCCATGCGGGATTCCTACACGAAAATAAAAAGAAATAAAGAAACTCATGAATCAGCAGCGAATCTCCATTTGGAACTATTCTCGTGATGTAGCTCTATTCTAGGACTCTTTTAGAAAATGACGAAAAAGAGGTGCAAATGAAAATGTTGTTTGTCTATATAGTAGACGGAAAATTATAGCCAGATGCTTTTGTTGTAAACTGTATATTAATTATACTTAACGTGTAAAACGATCATAGAGTCAGCCCCAAATTTTTAGATGAATGCATTTTATGACTTGACTTTTTGATTGACGCAAAAGAAATAAATATGCCAACAATATTCACGGACATCTCACACAACGCTATCTGATCCCAAAGTAAGCTAGGAATAACCTGCTTGTGTTATGGGTATCAGACCACGGATATTAATACTTATATACTTTTAAATACATGACATATTATACATAGAAACACCCAGACTCTTGAGACAAACATTTAAGGGTCACACAAATATTTGTCTCCGGTGGGAATCGAACCCACGACCTCCAGCGCCGCAGGCAGTATCACTACCGACTGCGCCACAGATAAATAAAACACATATACACATACACACCAACATAATTATACACCTACTAGCGGTACCCTGCCACGCTTCGCTGTGACTTTTTTATGGTGGTTTTATGTACCTATGAGAAATGAGTAACAAACTAAATGATAGGTACCTACATTTAAAAAAAAATGTGTGCGTGTACACACGTAAGAAGTAAAACTTCTTCATGACCTTATTTTTCGAAAGAAATATCATGAAATATCATATAAGAAATAAGAAATATCATAGGAATTAGTAGTCCAAAAGTTCAAAAATTCAAAAGTCCAAAGTCAAAAAGTCAAAAGTCAAAAAGTCCAAAAGTCCAAAAGTCCAATAGTCCAAAAGTCTAAAAGTCCAAAAGTGCAAAGGTACAAAAGTCCAAAACTACAAAGTCTAAAAGTCTAAAATTCTAAAAGTCCAAAACTCCAAAAGCCCAAAAGTCCAGAACTCCAAAACTCCAAAATTCCAAAAGTTCAAAAGCCTGAAGTCCAAAACTTCAAAATTCCAAAAGTCCAAAACGCCAAAAGTATAAAAGTCCTCAAGTCCAAAGTTCGAAACTTCAAAACTCCAAAGTCCAAAACTCCAAAACTCCACAACTTCAAAACTCCAAAACTCCAAAACAAAAGGTCAAAAGTCCAAAACTACAAAAGTCCAAAAGTCCAATCCAAAAGTCCAAAAGTCCAAAATTCCAAAACTCCAAAACTCCAAAACTCCAAAACTCCAAAATTCCAAAAGTCCAAAGTCTAAATTCCAAAAGTCCAAAAGTCCAAAATGCCAAAAGTCCAAAAGTCCAAAACTATATAAGTATAAATGTCCAAAAGTCCAAAGTCCAAAAGTTCAAAGCTCCAAGAGTCCAAAGTCCAAAACTCCAAAACTCTACAACTCCAAAACTCCAACTCCAAAAGTACAAAAGGTCAAAAGCACAAAACTCCAAAAGTCCAAAAGTCGAAAAGTACAAAAGTCCAAAAGTACAATAGTCCAAAAGTCCAAAGTCCAAAATTCCAAAGTCTAAAATTCTAAAAGTAAAAAAGTCCAGAACTCCATAACTCCAAAATTCCAAAAGTCTAAAGTTCAAAGCTCCAAAATTCCGAATGTCCAAAAAGTTCAAAAATAACATCCAAAACATATCTGACCTCTTTATTAGGTAAGTACTCTCTTTTATTATTCTGAATGCAAGTAGGCCGCAATCAAACTTCTCTTAAAAAACATCAATCTGGTAGGTACCTTCTAAATAGGTTGTTTATAATATTTTGTTCTGAAGCTGGCAGAATATAATTTAAAAAAAAACGACCAGCGGCATCTATTGGTAAAATCACTTTTTAAAGCTATTTTGTTTTTATTGCTGTTATGATAAAAGTGTATAAAGTAGCCTAAAACCATCTCTGAATCCTATTGTATATCGTGTCCAATTTTGAGCTTAGTCGATTCAGTAAATTTTGAGTTTTTAATAGATACTTAAACGCACACAACATTTTTATATATATAGATAACTTGGTTTTCTTCGAAATAAGCTATTAAATACAACATTTCCTAGCTTGAAGGACGCGTGTTTTGTATGGTCAAGGTCGTTAGCCCTACCAACGGTCCATAAGTTACAAGTGCTGTAGAAGAAGTGTTTTATACCGACGTGCCACAGTGCGACCTTCACGTCTACACTAATGCGTTATACCTACTGGCTCTATCGGCAAAGGTCGTTGTAGTGATGAAGATGATAATAGTATCCTTATTGCCTTGAAGTTATTTATCATATCTAATTAGTGATTTTAATATTTTAATCTTGATTTTTTATGTTAAGTAATCTATTTCATAGCAATCACCATTATAATTAGAATATTTGTAAACTATTGGCATGACTTGTAATGCAGTAAAAATGCGCTATTCTGTATTGTGTTGTTGTATTCTTGGTTATGAAATTCAAAACGCACAGAATATAGGTTGAAATCATGAAAGAACTAGAATTAATTATGGTTGGATATTAAAAGTACTTAGATGAACTTTTCTCAGAGGAATAGGACAAGGTTAAAAAATAAATTAAATCAAAAGTACAGAGGACAACGTATCGACTACCCCCTCCAGCAATCCCTACAACGAATGTCAAAAGAAAATTGCTTTATAATTTATGCAGGTGAAATCGACTTTGTGTCAAATCGGCGCATACATTTCAACCATTATTAAAATTAAGTCCACCACGTCCAGTCCCGGGACATCCTTTCGAGGGCTTACCCGGGGCTCCCAACCACAGGCTGTTGGGCGTTACGTGAGGTTTTTTAGTCGGTAAGAGTCCGGCATAACATCCTTTGAGGATTTTCCCTCACGTCAAAAAAATATCCAACCATGTCGAGGATAAACACGATTTGATACATTTTAATTCTATTACTTTTTCTACATTATGTTTTAGGGGGATGACGCACTCCCTGCGAAGCGGACAGCATCAGGAAATCTCGACGCAACATTTACTAATAATAATGCAACGGTAAGAAATATTTTTAATTTGTTTGAGTGTAATTATGCTCGTATCATTCTTACCATACATACAAATAAAATAGTCACGCCTTTATCCCCGAATGGGTAAGAAGAGGCATAGTATATGCCCACATTTCACCTTATTGTTTTATGTTCCACGTAATAGGTGGTGAGCCTATTGCCGTGTTGAAATAGTCAAGCGCAGGTCGTAACGACCCGACGCAATTAAAATTTTTCAAGCCGCCCATAAGGACATTAACTTGGCTTAACGATTGTCATTTTACTGATAACCGAGTTTCATTTCGAGTTTACCTTATCTACGCAATAGATCGGCTTGCAAAAGCGTTCCCTAGTTGCTTCTTATGACACCCTCGGGATGAATTGGGGAGACGACATTTTGTACTCTTTAAAATTGCCACACGGGGCCACCCATACTACAATAATGAATGGACAATTGACATTTATTATTTCACAAGCTTTAATATATCTAAGTACTAGCAGATGCCCGCAGCTTCGCCCGCGTGAAATTTGTGCCCGTGGGAACTTATTCTCGGGATAAAAAGTAGCCTATTGGTATTCCAGACTATAATGTATCTCTGTACCAAATTTCAGCCCGATCTGTTCAGCGGTTTGAGCGTGAAAGAGTAACAAACATCTACACTCACAAACTTTCGCATTTATAAAATTAGTAAAAGTAAGATAATTTGGGCTAGGTGATTCATAATAACTTTCATAACTGTTACCAAGTCTGTGACTTAAAAGAATAAAGTGAGTTTATCTCAGTAAGGCGGAATAAGCACTTGCGCAAATGTTCATAACAATTCATGTACATTAAGATTGCCCTGAATACGAATATTCTTCTCGCCGTAACTTCTTTATTACTGTTCTAGACAGAAGAAAATGCACTGCCAGAAAGACCAGCATGGAGTAATCAAATGGAATTCCTTATGTCCTGTATCGCCACCTCAGTCGGTTTGGGCAACGTGTGGCGATTTCCTTTCACCGCCTATAGAAATGGAGGAGGGGCATTTCTAATACCCTACATCATTGTGCTGATAGTCATAGGAAAGCCTATGTACTTCCTCGAGTGCTCTTTAGGACAATTCAGTTCCAGAAATTCCGTTAAAGTCTGGGCGATGTCTCCTGCTATGAGAGGTATTATACAAATTTATATTTTAGTTATGCGTATCTACTAACCTAGACCCATGGTAAACCAACAAACAGATTTCACCAGTCGCCTTTGTATTATATTTCTGTTACCGTTTTCTGTTTTCTTATAAAGAGGAAAGATTTTATTTTTACTAGCTGTTGCTCGCGACTTCATACGCGTGAAAATTATTTTATAATATCAATATGATTGCTCTCTGCTTAGCCCCTAGGATATGTAGCGTGATAATATATAGCCTATTCGAAGACCCTACCCCTAGAATTAAATCTATTGAGTACTTTTCGAGATCCTTCCGGACGAAGCAAAGCAAACAGACAAAAATTTTCTAACTATATTTTCGACTTCGATATCTTATGTTGAACACCCAGCGAGTATTTTTTTTAAATATTTCCAATGTACAGTTTTGACTTTTCTGTCATTTTATTATATGTTTGTATTGAATGGGCTTCGAAACTACTGACCCGATTTGAAAAGATCTTTCACTGCTGCGAAGCTACACTATTCCCAGTGAACATGGACTATATTTTATTCCCCTATATACCCACGGAAGGAAAGCGCGTGACGTTCGCTAGTATAATCATAATGTCTATTACCGTGAGGTACTTGCAACAGTCAATCATTATTCAAGTTACAGAACATTATAACCCTAAGATAATGTTCTGTATGATCTTCTGAATGAGTAATAAAATGCAACCCTTATGGTAGTGGTGGTAGCAGTGTCCTGTGACATCCTTCCGAGGGCTTACCCGGGGCTCACAACTATAGGCTGTTGGGCGTTACGTGAGGTTTTTTAGTCGGTAGGAGTCCGGCATAGCATCCATGAGGATTTTCCCTCACGTAAAAAAAAAAAAAAAGTGGTGGTAGCAGTTTAGATTAGAGTATTTTATTAGCTCAAATTTGATTTGCAGCTGAATCACATTTTGTGGTTTTAATTCAAATCATCAATTTCGATTCACACTTTATAAGCGAAAGTGTATACAGGGTGTCCCAGAAGTTGACGTCAAGCCGGAATCGGGTAACAGGCTAGGTCATAATAGTTGTCTGAAAAATATTAAAAGAAATCTAGGTCTTGTATTTTAAAAATTATGGACGTTCAAAAAAAAAGTAGAGAAAATCTTCGCCTTGTGACAGTTTTTTCATTCCTGTTGCTACAGTTATGTACTTTTTTGTTTTGTTTTTTCTTCAGGGTTACATAAGAGAAAAAAACAAAACAAAAATGTACATTTCTGTAGCAATAGGAATGAAAAAACCGTCACAAGGCGTAGATTTTCTCTATTCCGGCTTGACGTCGGCTTCTGGGACATCCTGTATATCACAAAGACGATGACGTCATCGATAACACAAAAATCTCCTAATTCTGTTTTATTGATTACTTATTATGCAATTTGACATTTCAGGTGCCGGATATGCCGCCATATCAGCTTGCTGCTACGTAGTCTCATATTACGTATTTATCGTAGCATTGTGCTTCCATTTCATTGTTATGAGTTTCCAATCTGTAGTACCATGGGCGATGTGCCAACCGGAATGGACGAACTGCGTAGCCTCAGACCCGACCCAACAAGTGGGACCCATTCCAGTGAATGGGACTAGCAGCGCTGAACTGTATTTTATGTAAATACAATTTATAATTATATCTATTCTATACCTACATGTAATTAAACTGTAGAAGGTCGAGAATTTGGGAGTCCTGGGGTCAGACTTCCGAGGGCTTACCCGGGGCTTCCAACCGTAGTCAATAGGTAGAAAATGTGTGGTTTTTAGTCGGTAGGAGTCCAGCACAGCATCCTTGTAGAACTTCTTCAAGTCAGGTTTAAAAAGAAAAATGGTCGAGAATATGTACATGTAAGAAATTTTGAAAATTTTACTGGTAGGGCTTTCTCCAATTATTGACCCTGAAGCCGAATTAAATATTTTATCATCACTATGAATTTATGTATCGTTTCATTCCACGAATTTAATTTCTATCTATCAATATCATATCATCAATCAATATACATATAATAAAATCGTAACAGTCTGTTTGTCTGTACGTTTGTGCACGCTAATCTCAGCAACTGCACAACCGATTGCAATGCAGTTTCCTTTATTGCGTTGCGGTTTACTCCACTTACCATTTAGTGTTTGTTTCATGTCAATCGGATCATAAATAAAAAAGTTATATCTATCTAAAGAATCACATATAAAATGCAGCATACGAAGTTGCAGGCAACAGCTAGTTAAAACTATAATCAAATGAATTTTGTTTGCTTACAGAAAGACAGTGCTACAAAAATATGACGACATTCACAATGGGCTTGGTATGTATTTTATCATAGACCTCAGATTTAACACATAGTTACAAAGTGAACGGATCAACCATTTTAAGCTAATGTGTTTCTTTCAGGTGCTCCCATTTGGTATTTGGTTTTGCCCCTTTTCATCTCATGGTTAATAATCTTTGTAATCGTAATACGAGGAATCAAAAGTTCCGGCAAAGCATCTTACTTCTTGGCTATTTTTCCCTACATTGTGATGCTTATTCTTCTTATCACGTAAGTTTCTCTTTTGTTTCATACTTTTACAATTGTTTCGTAGTTTTTACGGCCATAACAATTTTTCTTTCGTAAAACAATCTCTCAATTATTAAATTGTAATGTATTTACTGACAGAACTGCAATTCTTCCCGGAGCAGGACAAGGCATTCTTTTCTTTTTGACACCGCAATGGGACATGCTTTTGGATATTGGAGTAAGTTATACATTGTATGTATAAAGTAGCCATTATGTAAGAAAAAAAGAAACATTTATTTGTTACAGCCATAGCCATGTAAGACACATTAATTGCTAAACTAAAATTAAACATGTTTTATTGCAATGTGTGCCTCACAACACGACTGCTTCATGTCAGGTTGATGGCCTCATAGGTGGTTTGAAATATCCATAACCATTTGGTACGCGAGAGAAACCACAACTGGTGAATGTTGGAGTGGCTTTATACAAACAGGTATTGAGAAGTAAAATCGGCAATGCAATAGTACCTGCTTATAACAAAAATAATGTTAGTGAATGTTTTGACTGCCCGTTGGGACTAACCATTGGATAGAAAAGTGTATGGTCATACATATGGTCACGCCTTTATCCTCAAAGGGGTAGGCAGAGGTATATTATATGCGCACATTTCACCTTTTTAGAATTCGTCCCTCGTAATAGGTGGAGAGCCGTATTGCTGTATTGATATGGACAGGCGCAGGTTGTGACTGCCTGCTGTTGATATTTTTCAAGCCGCCTAAAGAGCCTTCAATTTGGCTTAACTACTGTCATTTTTCTGCCAACCGGGACCAACGGCTTTAAGTGCCTTCCGAAGCACGGAAGCGCTCAAATAAATATCACAAAGTGGTCATGTGGTGGTCACCCACCCAAGGACTGGCCATAGTGAAAGTTACTTACTGTGTGTTTAAAGTGTATGAAATAAGATTGAAAGTCAATATTGGAATGAAACGAGGAGGCGTGGTACCTATCTAATATGGAAAATGTTTCTTTCTATGCTGGGTGTAACAAAATTGACTATCCAAATTTCATGAGATGACTTGGCATCGGAAATCAAATACAAATATTTAATAAAAAAAGAGGGTTAATTTTTTTTTCGCACACTAAGAATTCGTTTTTTACCGCGGCAGTTCGAGGTAACATGGTCACCGTGGCAAAACAAACACGGAGCACCCGTCTGGCTGTCGTTGTCGCTTTCTACTGCCGCTCAGTAGCGATAGAAAGGGTGATAATGAAAATTTATAGGACCTTGAAAACGGATTTACGGTTTTTCGGATTTTCGTAATGTTTCTTAACTGATGCCACGTCACGTGACGAAATTTGGAGGGTCAATTTTGTAACACCCAATATAGTGACAAAAATCGCAAACATTTAAGCGAATTTATAGAAACCTTGCACATGACATGACACTACGAAAATTACTGATTCCAGGTGTGGTACGCAGCTGTCACACAAGTGTTCTACTCCCTTTCTGTCGCCTCCGGTGCTCTCATTATGTTTTCTTCATACAACGGTTTCCGGGCGAATGTTTACAGGTAACTCAGTCATGGAATAGTATGACTCTTGGTACCCTTTACCAACTTAGATAAATACCTTCTATAACGATCAGGTCTGCTGTGAGCTTATCTGCCACCTTATTAGTAGGTATATAACAAACCTAAGATCTTCAAGCGAAGAGTAAAAGTAGACCCCTTTAAGTAAACAAGTCAGAAAACCGAGCGATAGTGACGTTCTATTGAACAGACGAGTTCTTAAGTGAAGACTGTAGAGCGAACATATAGACGTAGAAAAGGTCACATGGAAAAATTAGATCCAGTTTCTCCTTGCCGGTTTATCCTTTGACTCTTTAATTTGTCCTTGTGATATTTCCAAAATTGGGAGAGGCTGTAGGCCCAGCAATGAACTGCAAAAGGCTGATTTGATTGAGTAATTGGCCAAAATTTGAGGACGTGAACTAAATCTTAATATATAAAACAAAGACGGGTTTGTTACAACATTTATAACTCAAGAACGGCCGTGCCGATTTGGCTGTAAATTGGTGGGGAGGTAGCTTAGAACCAGGAGACTGACATAGGATACTTTTTATCCCGTTTGACCTCCCTTTTTTTTTTCGCTTTTTTTGGTCGATTCACTATGCTGCTGGCGACGTACACCGGTAGTCCACGTCCTATGCATGAATATGCGCAATTTCTACAATAATGCGACGGAAAACATCTATCGTTAACGAAATTATTCTGACGGGAGTAAATGCGAGGGGAACGGGTGATTTACTCTCTTATGTGACGCATACGAAGTTGCGCGGGTCAGCTAGTACTTCATAAATGACGATGCGAAAATGTGGACCTAGTTATTGATGAGACTAGTTAAGTTCTTTCTATGCGTTGCAATGATTTTTTTTTTTTTATATTTCAGAGATTCCATGATTGTAACGACATTAGATACCTTTACAAGTTTGATATCTGGCATTACGGTTTTCGGAATTTTGGGTAATTTGGCTCTAGAACTGAACCAAGACGTTAGTCAAGTAGTCGGCAATGGTGGATCCGGACTTGCTTTCATCTCGTACCCTGATGCTATTGCTAAGACATTCTTGCCACAGGTAAAGATTACAGATTTAATTTCTCAGTTGATATATTTTTATCAATTACTAGCGAACATCACGCGGTTTTACCCGGGTAGCTCCCGATCCCGTGAGAATACGGAATTAAAATATAGTCTACTAGCGGACGTCACGCAGTTTCACCCGCGTAGTTCCCGTTCCCGTGGGAATACGGGAATAAAATATATAGCCTATGTTCACCGCAAAGAGTGTAGCTTCAATCTTTCCTTTTTAAATCTTTCCTCTTTATAATATTAGTATAGATATTACCCGGAGATAGTGTAACTTCCTAACAATGAAAGAATTATTCAAATCGGTTCACTACTTCGGAGCCTATTCGATGCAAACAAACAAACGATCAAATCTTTCCTCGTTATTATACCTATCTCTTGACTTGAGGTAGTGATACCGCCTGCCGCGCTGGTGGTCCTCGGTTCGATTCTTGGGTCGGTCCAAATATTTCTGTGATTGAAAAATGTTTGTTTCGGAGTTTGGGTGTTTTCTTTGAATAATATGTATGTATTTACAAATATATAAGTAACGAGCGGACGTCACGCGGTTTCACCCGCGTAGTTCCCGTTCCCGTGGGAATACGGGAATAAAATATAGCCTATGTTCACCGCAAAGATTGTAGCTTTCCAACATTGAAATAATTTTTTTAAATCGGTCCTGTAGTTCCGGAGCCTATTCGTTACAAACAAACAAACAAAAAACAAAAAACAAAAAACAAAGAAACAAAAAACAAATCTTTCCTCTTTATAATATTAGTATAGAGTATAGATGTATGTATTTACAAATATATAAGTAATGTCTATCAGTCGTCTGGATCCACAAGGTGCACAAGCTTATATTAGCTTAATTTGGGCTACATGATGTTGCGTGAGATGTCCACAAATTAAAAAAACAATACTGTAGACTACGTGGAAATTAAGAGAAGATCACTTATTAATAATTTTATTTGCTTTCAGCTTTTCTCCGTCCTATTCTTCTTGATGATGGCCGTACTAGGTATCGGATCAGGGGTAGCGATCCTCTCTGCTATCAACACAGTGTTGTTGGATGCGTTCCCCAAAGTAAAAACCATTTATATGTCTGCGATATGCTGCACCGTTGCATTTCTCTTAGGTCTTGTTTATTGTACACCCGTAAGTATCTTTCTGTCAATTTTCAAAGTCAGAAACATGTAGTTTTAATTCTTTATGTAATTTATCTACATTGCCTTGCTTGCATTGCTATAGTCACGTGACTTATATCCAATATGGCGGACGTCCAAGATGGCGGACAGGCTATTTGAAATGCACCTCCACGATATGAGTATCAAGTGAAATGGTTTGCTGTCAGGAATACGAAAAAATAGTCACGTGACTTAAATCCTTAAGCGTGTTTTTTAGTTTTTTTAAACTATTATATTATTTCAAGAAGATTTCTCAAAAATAGACTGCGTTTTTTTAAATATTTAGTTCGTCACAGCTTAATTTTAGTTGGATGTGTAAAAATGGTCCATAAATATTAGAGTAAATATATATGTGTAGTAAGTAAACGTCTCATTTTTAGGGAGGTCAGTTCATTATGGAATTGGTGGATTATTACGGCGGTAGTTTCCTCATCCTCTTCTGTGGTACTTCGCAAGTCATTGGATTCTTATGGATTTACGGTAAATACTTGTATTAATAAATTATTTATCTGTAGCAAACAATGGCCTAAAATCGACTATTTTATGTAAGCGCAAGTCAGACCTAACTTATTGTCAAGTTGTTTGGGGATTTATTGGTATTTACCGATTAAATCGTAAAGTAGGTAATATGTAGGCCGAGCCGCGTCGACCCCTGGCAGCGTCTGTGTGCGGAATTTTCTTCATGTTTCAAAGAACTCGAAATTTGAATTTTGGGGAACTGGAATTTTGAGTTATGGATTTTAGCCCCTCCCTATAAAATAGAGTGCAGAGGGGCTTATTAGATTTTACAAAATAATTTCGACTTTTTACATCTGCCGGGCGGCTCACATTTTTTTATCATTTATTAGACCGGTCAAGGAAGAGTAGCTGGAGAGAAGCCACGGCTACTTTACTTAGCAGATGATTACCGGGCACGTGTGCTTCGGGAAGTATCCTTTGCAATTGTTGTTTGTTTTGGAGTAAAAATGGAATGATAGAAACTGGCGGTATCATTAAATAGCAGTATCAAAGAATTCAACTACAAACCCTTTCTGGCGGTGCGTTGTTATACACGAGGTTTCAACACAAAAAATTACAGTCTACCTCGGTTCGGAGGCGCTGTGGTAGTGTGGGAGATAATAGTCTTGGCTTCGAATCAGGGTCGAAAAGGCCAGGGTCAGAAGATGTTTGGATAATGCACAAACGTTTGATTCAACATTTGGGTATTCTAATAATGACAAACGATATTTAACCATGTTATTTCTGCTTCAGGCTTGGAGAACATCTGTGAAGATATCGAGTTCATGTTGGGTATGAAGGTAGCTGTATTTTGGAGGATCTGTTGGGGCGTTATATGTCCACTAATGTTGACAACTATCTTCATTTTATCACTGATTAGCCTCGAAAACTATGAGTCTGATGGCTACCGATATCCTGTAGGAGCTTATGGTAAGTCAACAGTTTCTATCAGGGATTCTTTTTTTTATGTTTAGCTCGCCAAATTGACGTCGCCAGCCTGATGGAAAGCCGTGACGCATCTAGCGATTGGGGGCCACTGTCACAGTCCCTGTGATGTGTCTCTTCACGCTCCTCTTGAAGAACCCGGGATTGTAAGATGAGGGAAACACGTGTGCGGGCAGGTCGTTCCAGGTTTTTATAGTTCGACAGAGGAATGATCTTTTGAAGCGCTCAGTTCTGGCGAAGAATTCTCTACACTGAAAAGCGCAAAATTAACAAGCGCCACATCCTACAGCTACAACAGCTATTCTATATCTCCGACTATAACTTATCATAGCTGTCGTATAAGTCGTTTTGCTTGTTTTATAACCTCTCGTAATCCAAGTGCTAAACAACTGCTTTTACACTTTTATTTTTTTTTGTTTAACGTGAGGGAAAATTCTCATGGATGTTATGCCGGACTCCTACCGACTAAAAAACCTCACGTCACGCCCAACAGTCTATGGTTGAGCCCCGGGTAAGCCCTCGGAAGGATGTCCCAGGACACTGCTTTTACACTTACCAGAAACTTTTATTATGTTTTATATATATATAATCCTTATTTTTTGCAGTCTTCGGGTACATGATGCTAGGCCTCGGTATGGTATTTGTCCCTGTATTCATTACAGTGGCGCTGATTAAATACAGGACTGGCAACGTTTTAGAGGTGAGAATTTCATGTATTGTTCTTGTTATGTACTTCCTATTGCAGATGCACCACCAGAAACTTACATATGACTAAAAATATGTATAGGAAATTATGGAAAACAAATGTGACCTGCAACACTTAATATTCATAAATAGCTGGAAGATGGTCTGAATTCGATTTGCGGTCACTACTAACATGAACGGGCCTTGGTTAGAAGCAATCTATTATGCTCCACACCTTCGAGTATTGCACGTTTACGAGGTACACATTTGGTGGTAAAAGCATAAACACAAGTCAGTGGTACCAGCCTAAGTTTTGTTTTTTATACAAATTCAGCCTGATGAAATTCATTTTAGAATTGAGCACCATTCTCATTATCCACAAGACTATATAAAGTCACCCTCAAGTTGCCCGCCCAAAAATGTGTCTCTTCACGCACCTTTTGAAGTATTCAGGGTTACGTTTACGTTTAGCACACCATCAGCTCCAAGTAAAACCTTCATAATGTTTTCGTTGCAGACTATTAAGAAATCATTCAGCCCCAAGCCTTCCTGGGGTCCACGGGCACCTAATGACAAGAAAGAATGGTTGTTGTTCAAGAAAGAAGCTCGCATGGAGAGAGAGAAGAGAAATAGCAATTGGTTCACTCACATAGTGTTTAGTTTAATCGGTAGCTATAGAAGAAACGTTTAAGCTAGAATATTGTACCTACGTTACAATTATATACTCGTGCTCGTAGTAATAGATTATAGATAATTTGTATAGTTATGATTAAATCTTAGACTTTAGCCTTTTGTAATTATATAAACAAGGATAAATAATGTATTAAGAAAAGTTAATAAATTTGTACCTGCTTTAACTTAACTTTTTTATTACTTTTCCTGCTCTACTCTGCGGTGGAGCAAACGAGTTCTGGAGTGGAGACCGCGGCTTGGTTCACGTGGGGTCGGACGACCTCCCGCCGAATGGACCGAGGACGACCTGAAGAAGGTCACAGGGAGTAACTAGCTACGGAAGGCGTAGGACCGTGTATTGTGGCGCATTTTAGGAGAGGCCTACGTCCAGCAGTGGACTGCTATAGGCTGATTTAATTTCCTGCTCTGGGCGCCAACTCTGAACCATATGACTTAGTCAAATAAACATTTCTTTATATTGTCACGCAACGCCATTTTTTTTTTTTTTTTATATTCAGCTCGCCAAATTGACGTCGCCACGATGGATAGGCGTGGCGCATCTTGCGATTGGGGGCCACTTCTTACAGCGGTCCTCAAGTTGGCGGCCCTGTGATGTGCCTCTTCACGCTCCTCTTAAAGAACCCGGGGTTGTAAGATGAGGGAAACACGTGTGCGGGCAGGTCGTTCCAAGTTTTTAGACCATTATTTTTTATGCCATTTATTCTAATTTAAAGTACCTAATAATAAAAGTTTGTGACCCACTATCTAGACAACTGTTAAACATAATATGCATCACACAAATATTTGTTTCGACCGAGACCTCAGGACGTCAGCCTACCTAAAAACGTCAGTCTCATAATTAGGAATAGCAAAATATGAGAGAAAATAATTTAACTAGTTAATTATCGTTAGCTCTTTCAAATCGTAGGTTCGAGAATTTTATTGACGATCGAAAATATTCTATCCAGGGCGCCGATTCTCGACCACACGACGTGAATGCGTGGACGCTAATTTACGGGTGAAACGTCGTCCATCTCATGTCCGCCGTTCCTAAATATGAGACAGGCAGGGCACCGATTCTCGCTTCACACGCATTCATGTCGTGTGAAGCGAGAATCGGTGCCCTGGTCCAACTACTGCTGAAAGAGCAATGGGCACACCCACACACACTGGTGAACTCGTTGGTCTACTGGCCAATACTGCTCTTTTTTTTGGAAAACTTTTTGTTGAGGAAAATCCTACACGGATATCGCATCCGTGTAGGATTTTCCTCAACAAAAAGTTTACCGCACTCCTACTGACTAAAAACCATACGTATCCTAATTAACAGCCTGCAATTGGGAGCCCCTGGTAAGCCCTCGAAAGGATGTCCCCAGGACTCCCAACAGACCTACGACTACCACTGCGGTCTTACCTAGGGGAGGATGATGGGTTTGGGAACAATCCCGAGTCTTTGGGAGGTTGTTCGGGTGTTATCCCGCTTCTTGGGCGGTATGCGGCTTGTGTAGGTATTCGATTTCCACCGACAAATTTTGTGTAATCAATAAATATTGGTCTCACAAGTCTTTATGTTTCAATGCATTATGATTAGTTATATATTTCCAAAAAATGTATATAATAATATTGATATCCGCTGTCCGATACGTATAATACAAGGATGTTAATCCTAGTTAACTTTGGGATTGGATGCCTCTGTTTAAATAATTTAAAAAACCGGCCAGGTGTGTGAGTTGGACTCGCCCATGAAGGGTTCCGTAGCAGCAAGTAATATAACATAAAGGTTCTTGTAGTTCGTTGTAACTTTGACTGATGTTTTAACGCCTTCGCAGTGGTACTTATTTTTCTAGGCAAAAATTGCGGTTTATGACGTATTAAAAAAAACTACTGGCTCGATCTCGTTTAAACCAATTTTTGTTGGTAGATTTTATGGCAATGTACATCATATATTTTTTTTAGATTAATCATTCTCTTAGTTTAAAAGTCAGAGGGGGGAAACACATTTTTCCACTTTGGAAGTGTCTCTTGCGCAAACTATTCACTTTAGAAAAAAATGATGTAAGGAACCTCCATAGCATTTTTGAAGACCTATCTAAAGATACCCCACATGTATGGGTTTTATGAAAAAAAAAATTAGATTTTTAGTTCTGAGTATGGGGACTCCCAAAGTTAACTGCTTTTTTCTAGTGTTATATAAAAATCTTAATGCGGTTCACAGAATACATCTACTTACAAAGTTTCAACAGCATAAGCCTTATAGTTTCGGAGAAAAATGGCTGTGACATACGGACGTACAGACCGACAGACATGACGAATCAGTTTTTGCCATTCGGCTACGGAACCCTAAAAACGATCCCGACACTTTTCAAATAAGTAAGTGATTGAAAAGTCTCGACTTTCAAATAAGCCATTTTAAACATAGTCGACACTTCGCGGGACCAGAAGGCTGGCTTTTTCCTTGCACAAAGGATTAGCATTGCCATTCAACGTGGCAATGCTGCCAGTCTTCTGGGAACGTTTCCAGTTAGCGATGATGCGGAGGAATTCTACGACGCATGTATGTAATTATGTATGTATATTATGATTAGCTTTCTCCTTTTATTTTTTATTTATGGTTAGATAGGTTTAATTTTTATTTATGATAGTACTGTACTTTTCTTATCAATCAATAATTAAATAATTAATTAAATAAGCAACAACTGTATGTACACATGAATGCAATAAAGAATTTTAAACATTGTATATTGCTGTAATTTTCTAAGGAGTCGGGTATACCGCAGACTGCTTGATGCATCAGCTAGTTACAGGTTACCATATCTTGAAAATATCAACCAATTAACAATTAAACCACATTTCCGATGAATAAAACATTTGAATTTTAGTAAAATCTCTTCATCACTCAGGAATGAGCTGATGATCTTCGAAATTTACTTATAGTTAAGAACCATATCTCCTTCACATTTGCTTTCGAACAAAAAAAACCGCATGAATTAGTTGATTCATTGGGGCGCTACAATGCCAAAGACAGAGAAACATATAGGTTATCCATGTCAAACGTCACGTCAAAGTCACCAAAACACGAAGCGCAAACTGAACTATACCTACCATTGACCATACCGTCACATGCAATGCCGTCAAAAGGGCCCAAGGACTTTATTAAACCCGACGGAAAACGAAGAGAGTTTTCATGAGTTGAACGTGTGAATCCGTGTATCTATCTGTCTGTGGCATCCTAGCGCTCTAGGTCATAACCTATACCAGATGAATTAATTCAGATTTTTTATTCGAAAGCCGATGTGATCAATTCGTTCTTGGCCGTAAATTTTGAAGATCATCAGTTCAACTGTTTAATGACACTATCTACTAAAAACAGAGTTGGGGTAATCACTAACAAAGACGTTCTTAGCAGAATTTACGTCAGTCAGGCGGCCGATTGGTAGTGGACGTCAGGTGGAAGTCGCTTCACGAAAAATATCGAATTTCGGCCACATCGCGGTTGGACTGGAAAGCCGAGTCAACCCCAACTGCGTTAGGAAAAGGCTCGGAGGATTATGAGCATCAAACGTATAATTTTTTTAAGTAGATTCAGTTGGGATAGTGTTATCTCTGGGTATTTTCATATCTGTGATTTTACTAATTGGTTTACTAACCGGTAGAATGTTACCTGCATAATATAGATTACAGGGAAGTCAGTCTGCAAGGACAGCCATTAGGTATTAAACGTTTGATACGTTTATAATAAAAAAATAGGCAAATAGTGCAGGAATTAATCTCTCGGAAAGTTTCTAAGAAGCTAAGAAAATGGTGAGATTTTTTTATTTATTCCAATAAATATCACTATTATTTAGGGTTTAATTCTTTCAAATGATTGGTGAAACTCTTTTAGGGATCATTTACCAATATTATAATAAGTTTTTAAGTAATGAATAATCCAAAAATCATTTAACTTTGGTTTAAGAAAGAAGTAAGTAATATACAATTTCGAACAAAAGTTAACAATCCCTCACGATAAAGTCTTTTTCTGGACAGCTCAGCAATCATGTAAACATGTCATGTTTTGACAAAAGTTGTCTATGATCATAGTGCTGTAACTATACTGATTCTATGTATGTAAATAATCATTGAGTTATTATCTAGTTCACCGTACATTCATTTACTTCGGTATATCAATCGCCAAATTCATCAAATCATGAAATTCGGTATATCAATATATATTATGTGCAATAATTAAAGGATCTTTAAAAAAAAAGAAACTTTTAGAACATTTAATAGTATAATCATTTATTTACAATAATAAATTACTTTAGGGATGATAAAAAGTGTAGACGACTCGTTGGCTGCTCGCCGTTCTTACAGAAGCAGACTAAGACATCTTGAGAGTTTTCTAATGTGGGGTTTTTAAATCTGAAAACTGAAAATATTAATACTACCTACCTTTTTTTCACTCATAACTCTCATAAGTGACGTGACGCAAACGAAGTTGCGCGGGCCAGCTAGTCTAATATACAAATCGTAGGAATGCTTCATATCAAGGATAATACCTTACCCTTCGGCCACATTCGAAACCAAGTTTTGAAATGTTTCTAGCCATATAAGTATTTAGGAATGTATCTATATCTAATACTAAGTACCTCATTGCTGTGTCTTATACTACAACATTACGTTTTATTAAGTTTTCCTAATTTTATTTGTGTATCAATTCATTCAGCCTGCTATTCAAACCCGCCGACACAATAACCCTTCTTTTGTGTCGCGCAGTAGGGTAAAATTACATATAAAATGTTTAGAACACCTGAGGTCATAATTGTGCCGGACTTACCTCTCAAGACATTTGAATGGCCATAAAATTAAATCTATACCTTACCTATATTCAATCCATAAAGTATTAATCAGATTGTCATTGATTGAAGTCGTTCCATTATAATCTGCACGACTCCATAACTATCACCAATCAGATAATAAGGACCCCAGACGGACTTGCCTCGCATCGTCAGGGAAGTCAGTCTAAGCGATCAGTTTGACAGAAACCTGTTTATTTAGTTGCCGGGTAGCCGGTGCCGGGTAACCGACGGCGAATGCAAGCGGTTGCCGGGCAAATCACGCCGGTACGTGTGAAAGCTATAGTACACGGCCATACACCCACCCTACCCGGCACCCGGCAACCGGTACGTGTGAAAAGGGGCAAAGACTCGCACTCTTAGCTCTCTGGGTCAATAAGTTATATTATTAAAGTAAGTACATTTTTTCGAACTGACAGATTGATAAAACAATGACCTCCTTTTAAAATCAATTGGCCAGTACAACAGTTTTACAACACTATGGCAAAGACAAACAAGTCTGAGGAAAAATAATTTAATGACAAGCAAAAATGACAGTCTTAAATTTTTACCATCCGAGTATTTTTCATGAAATTATTCTATAATCTAAAGGTTTATTAGTGTCGAAATGTCCGCATAAATCTAACTAGAGTTCCTTGAAACGACTATGATCAGGATTGATAATTAAATGTAAGTAATTATGGAGTAGTCGAGATCCAATTTCTTTGTTTACTATATTATTTAGGTCTGTTGAATTCCACTATACCGATAAACAAATCAATGTCATGGATTACACTTTAGTACCTACTTGTTATTGCCTTCAATTTATTGTACGACTTCTTAGTAGTAGTTCTTCTATAGGGTGTTTTTTTTCGAGGTATAGAACTTTGAAATGGAATAAAACGAAAGTGATTGTTTTTATTGATATGGAAATGACTTTATTCGAAAGGAAATCTTCTGGCATTATAATTTAAATATGATTTCTGGCATATAACCGCCAGGGCTGGCTCGGACGTAGTCTAATCTAGAGGTCCAATTTTCGATGACTTTCCCAACATTTGTGGCCGTATAGCGACAATATCGCGCCGAATGTTATCCTCCAAGTGGTCAATCGTTTCGGGCTTATCGGCGTAGACGAGCGACTTCACATATCTCCACAGAAAATAGTCAAGTGGCGTAAAATCGCACGACTCTGGAGGTCAATCCACGTGTCCAAAAAGTGAAACTATGCGGTAACCAAACGTTTCCTTCAATAAATCAATTGTGGCACGAGCTATGTGACATGTTGCGCCGTCTTGTTGAAACTACTACTCCTGCACATCATGGTTGTTCAATTGATGAACGAAAAAGTCAGTAATCTTCGCTCTATAGCAGTCACGATTGACTGTAACATTCTGGTCAGCATCGTTTCTAAAGAAGTACGGACCAATTATTCCACCAGCCTATAAAGCACACCACACAGTCAGTTTTACTGGATGTAACGGTGTCTCAACATACACTTGAGGATCATCATCACCCCAAATATGGCAATTTTGTTTATTGATGTATCCATTCAACCAAAAGTGAGCTGCACCGCTAAAGAAAATTCGCTTATGAAAATCACGATACGCATTTCGGACAGAACCACGATTTTCAAAATAAATTTGCACAATTTGGAAGCATTGTTCAGGCTTCAGTCTATTTATGTTAAAATGCCAAACCATACTAAACATAAATCACTTTACAGCTGACAAAAATACCGCCGGTTAAAACAGCTAGGCCAACTTAAAGTTCTATACCTCTAAAAAAAACACCCGTTATATTATAGAACTTTAAATCTATGTCAAATACGTTACGTTCTTCCAATCGTGGATTTTTTAAAAGGGGTTCTAGGTTTTCGGTTCTCGTTTTAAAATACAGATTTTTTTGTTAATACGTTTATATTTTTGGAGATGATAGAGACTGAAATTCTCAAAAAAAATTGAAATTTAATCTCTGCAGACAAATATAAAAAAAAACAGACAAAAAGTGTAAAAAATCTATGATGTAACAGCAGTATGACAATCTTTTCGTAACGCCCGTCCTGAACATGCACAAAAAGACACTTAGGAATTGGGGAACTCGCTTCATTAAATTACATTAAAATGAAATCTTAATTTCTTAATAGATGAGACTACGTTAGCACCGTGTGCTATTTAGAAAATAATTATTTACTTGCGAAAAAACCTCTCAAAATCATCGAAATTTATCTTTGTCAATTTGATTATTCCTGCTATTTCGATGATTTTTTATAATTTTGAGGGGTGTTTTTTCTAATGTAAACAATAATTTTGTAAATAGCACACAGTGTTAATGTGGTCTCATCTATTAAGAATTAAGGTTCCATTTTAGTGTCATTTAATGAAGTGAGTTCTTGAATATTTCCAAATTAGGTACTAAGTGCATTTTTATACGGACGGCCCCTTATTACCTATAATGTGAACAATTTGTCAACCTATATTCTTTTTTATCAAGGCGCGGGCTTAACTGAAACTAGCATTGACTGTTGTGTAAATAAAACATTACGTGAATAGTTCTCTGTGACTTCGGAAACCTCACAGCTCCTATTAGGTAGCAGGTATAGGTATCGCTTTAGGGACCATCTTCACCTTATGATGTAAGCAGATGTGGGACACTGCTATTACGAAGAGAGTAAGGTGGAGGATGCTCACCATTCACTGTGGGAGTGCAGATTCTACACAGGGAGGAGCGTCGGGTAATTTACTGAACCATATTACGTTTATTTCGATGGGCTCAGTGTACTGCCCAGATCTGGTAGGATCAGAGGAAAGTTTCCGGTACTTCTGTGATTACGCAGTTGACAACGAAACGCAGTGAGCTGGATATATGTGAAGAACTATGAGACCTCAAAGAGGCGAAGAAATAGGAGCCATGGTGAAGCAAGCGGAACCACCAAAAAGGAAACACACTGTGAGCTTAAGCACCTAAAGCTTACGTGTTATGTTCGGGCTCCCGAAGGGGGACAAGTAGATATTTGAGACAAGAACAACGAAAAAAATTTATAAAAGTCTTTGGCAAGTTAGGGTATATGCATCTCCAATGATTCAAGTTGGAACAAGCCATTAGTTGGTGTATCAAACTCTCCTGAGTTTGATATATGGTCAAACGGAAACGGAAGGAACTTCCTAATTGACCTAAACAATATGCCGTGTCAAGTTCCAGTCACTTTCATTGATGAACTCGTTTCAAATAACGGAGGCAAATGATTCTGGTTAGAGGTATCCGTGCCGCCTCAAGAGGCCGCATGTCGCTAAATTTACTACTAACTTGATCTAGATCTCAGGACCACTCTACGTTACCCTCTGCATTCATGAGTTTTTATAAAGTGTCACGTCCTCTTTGAGTTAAAAAGCGACAAAATTGCGTTTTGGTTTTGGTGAATAGGATTAATGGCGTTTTACTACTACCGCATGTAATCTCACACACAACGTTACCCTCTGCACAGCATGCTAGTGTTGTGGAGTGAAACTTGTTAAGCTCAAAAGCGTCAATTTTAAGTTTTGGTGAACAGTTTTACTTATATCGCGCGTAAACTCACAATCTATTTTTATAAATACTTATCTAAGCACTTTGTCTAACGATGTAATTATCGAATTCAGTTGTAAGTTTGATTTGCTAATTTGTAAGTATAAATGCATCACGTGTAGTATTTATCTTATCCGACTCCCATCAAATCGTAAATGTGTACGTTTATAAGTTTCTTTGTTTTTTTTTATTGTTTATCACTCAGAAACAGCTGAGCGAATTTGATACAATCATAGATACCTGCCTTATAATCGATATAATAGATGAATAATCATCTGCAGTTCACCTAAACTACGTAGCAACAGGAACTGAAATATATTCCACGAGATAGCGCCCTGATGGTGGAATTTTGTTTCCATTCCTGCTTCCCATGGGAACTTATCCCCATAATAAAACGTTAGTTATGTGTTATTCCAAACTATAAATCAATCAGTCTACCGAATTGCAGCCAGATCAGTCTGCTAGAGCCTGCTAGTCCGTTAATAGTAAATACCTCTAGCACTTAGGTTGCCTACTTTAATTGCTGTGTTACCCCAATAAGTTTTTATTTCTCCCATGTACCTTTAGTCGAATCTTACTTTCTTCCTTTGCTGCCGTTTTTAGGGTTTCGTCGCCAAATGGCAAAAACGGAACCCTTATGGATTCGTCATGTCTGTGTGTCTGTCTGTCTGTCTGTCTGTCTGTCTGTCCGTCCGTGTGTCACAGCCACTTTTCAGAAACTATAAGGCCTACGCTGTTGAAACTAGGTAACTAGATGTATTCTGTGAACCGCATTAAGATTCTTATATAAAACTAGAAAAAAAGCAGTAAGTTTTGGGGGTCCCCATACTCAGAACTGAAACTCAAAATTTTTTTTTTCAATTCATACGGGGATATCTATAGATAGGTCTTCAAAAATGCTATTGAGGTTTCTAACATATTTTTTTTGTAAAGTGAATAGTTTGCGAAAGAGACACTTCCAAAGTGGAAAAATGTGTGTCCCCCCCCCCCCCCCTCTAACTTCTAAACTAAGAGAATGATAAATCTAAAACGAATATATGATGTACATTGCCATAAAAACTACCAACGAAAATTGGTTTCAACGAGATAGAGCTGGTAGTTTTTTTTAATACGTCATAAACCGAACCGAAAAATCACTACCACTGCGAACGTGTTAAAACATCAATCAAAGTTATAACGAACTATAAGAACTTTTATATTATGTTACTTGCTGCTACGAAACCCTTCATGGGCGAGTCCAACTCGCACTTGGCCGGTTTTATTTTATAGTAGTAATTACTTTTTCAGATATTCGTTAAAAAATAAGCCTTAAAAACAATCGCATTGTTACAGGATTGCTGTTTGAGTAAAGTTTAGTATATTATGATATGAAAAACAAACTCTTCGCGCTAACGGTTGGATGTTATAATTTTCACGCAGAAAAAAAAAAAATATTTAAGCGGGGCTCCTATACAACCAACGTATATTTTTTGGTGCGAAAGAAATCGAAAAAAAATGTCCAACTGTGAGTCGGATTCGCGAATGCCTCCATTCGCGAATCCGACTCACAGTTGGACATTTTTTTTTTATTTCTTTAAAGTAAAATAATTATATTCCCAAATTCTACAGGATTTTAGAATCGCATTTTCAAATTTTATCTGATCAGGAATTAGGTAGGTAAATTAAATTTATTTATAAACTTCTTGACTCAGATGATGAAACGATCACATTTATCTTATCATTCATTTACTTATCGTGCACTAATATTTTTTGATTAATGTTTTAAGCCTGATTAATTATTAGTTCGAATCATTTCAATGCCATCATGCAATTTGACGAACATATTATTATATATAAAATACTGCAAAAAATTTGATACACTTCCTAGTGATGCAATGATAAAGCTTTCGTTATCTATTAGATTTTTCTGCATTAGACAATATTATATAGTATGCATAATCCATATTAAAGGATTTCAAAAGATAGTGTAAATATTAGATAGTATCTATTTAATATTCTCTTTATTAAACATCGATAGTAGGTACTAACATAGATTATAACTTGGGCTTGTTGCTGTGTAGATACACCGATTGATGAAATCAGTAGGTAACTACATTTTTAGGGTTCCGTACCCAAAGGGTAAAGAACGGGACCCTATTCGTGAGACTTCGCTGTCCGACTGTCTGTCTGTCTGTCTGTCTGTCTGTCTGTCTGTCCGTCACGAGGTTGTATCTTATGAACAGTGATAGCTAGGGAGTTGAAATTTTCACAGATTATGTGTTTTTGTTGGCGCTATATCAATAAAAATACTAAAAACAAAAACATAATAATATTTAAGGGGGCAAATTTATTTAGAGGGTTATTGTAAGTGAACCTTAAAAGAAAGACATATGCTGTTCAGGACTTTTTTTTCTAACTTTTTAAAAGGAATAAAATGGAGTACACAACTTTTACGTAACTTTAACCATTTATGCAACGTACGCAATGGAAGCTCTCTTAAGAAATACATTTTCCCCGTTCTCAAAACATTATTCATGTCTGCTCCGCTCCAATATGTCTTAGCGTCAAGATATGTAGCCATTAGCCATCCCCAATAAATGGACTATAAAACTTTAAAATTATTTTTGAAATGCAACCAGTAGTTTCTGATATCCTAGCACAAACAAACTCTTCAGTTTGATAATATTGCGAGCTAATCTTAAAAGAAAGACAAATTGATTATTGTGAGCGAACCTTAAAAGATAGATATATACTGTCGCAGACTGTTTTATAGAACTTCTTAATAGAAACAATTTTGTAGTACACAGTTTTTACGTAACTTTAACCATTTAGGCAGCGTACGCTTTGGAGGCTCTCAGACGGTAAAAATAATTCCCCATTTTCAAAACATTCTTTATTGCTGCTCCGCTCCTATGCGTCTTAGCGTGATGTTAAATAGTTTATAGACATCCTCAATAAATGGACTATCGAACTGTAAAAAAAATTTGAAATCGAACCAGTAGTTCCTGAGATCCTAGCGTTCAAACAAACAAACTCTTCAGCTTTATAATATTAGTATGGTATGGTATACAGGATGAATTTTTCAAAAGGGATTGGATGGCCAAACCCGAAACTATAAGGAATAGCTAAAAATGCTCAAAGGAGTCACGAGCCCGATTTTGATGAAACTTAAAACCTCATCATTAGATTTTTGAAAAACCAATAATCCTAACTGGGAATTGAACCCATTGATATTGAAAAAAAAACACACCCTTTATTATTACACCGTACGATAGTGTTGCTATTAGGGATCTTATTCTGGGAAGTAATAACATACGGCAAACTAAAGGAAAGTGATCATCTTTAACAAAATACAGTTTATTTTTCTTACATTAACTGATTAATTGTTCAAAATATAGACCATTGTTTTTTAATACATAGCTAGATTCGAGACCTCAAGGATCGTATTGCATTCAATATTATTGATTCCGTTTAGAATATTCTCCAAAGAATCATTATGAGCATGATTTAAAACACGGAATAGTTACGATCTATTCTGGGATTTCGAACGAAACAAATTATGATACAAAATTTAGGTACATGAAATATGAATTCTATTAAAATTCCAAACTTTCCTTAAATTTGCCGTATATCATTACTTCGCAGAATTTGATCCTTATCAGCGACAGTGTCGTATGGTGTAATAATAAAGGGTGTGTTTTTTTTTCAAAATCATTGAGTTCGATTCCCAGCTAGGATTATTGGTTTTTCAAAAATCTAATGATGAGGTTTTAAGTTTTATCAAAATCGGGCTCGTGACTCCTTTGAGCATTTTTAGCTATTCCTTATAGTTACGGATTTGGCCATCCAAGCCCTTTTCAAAAATTCACCCTGTATATATATACTAGCTGCTGCCCGCGGCTCCGCCCGCGTGGAATGTTGTTCCCGGTCACTTAGGGGTATGAAAAATAGATGTTGGCCGATTCTCAGACCTACTCAATATGCTCACAAAATTTCATGAGAATCGGTCAAGCCGTTTCGGAGGAGTTTGGCAACGAAAACTGTGACACGAGAATTTTATATATTAGATATTATATTCAATACTAGCTGAGCCCGCTACTTCGTTTACGTCACATAAGGTGTATGAAAGGAAAGGTATTTCTTCATCAGAGTCATCAAGCAGCGTCTGAAACTGCCCTGCCTGCCCTGCCCCACGCCTTCGGCGCGGACTGAATTGTTTAAAAATAGTCTTAATCATTAAGCTCTTTTATGACTAAGCCAACACGCCAGTTTAGGTTCACTCACATTCAAAGAAACCCCTACATTTCAAATTTTCAAAATATCTGATTCTTAAAAGTGTTATAATTCTTTTATTTCTAAACCGATTTACATAAAACCAACGCTAAATGTTAACTGGAGCAAACCTCAACACAATAAAAAAAACCGCATTGCAATCGGTTGAACGGTTACTGAGATAAGCGTGCACAACCGTACAGACAAACAGATATACAGACATACAGACAAACAGACAAAAATTCTAAAAATCATTGTTTTGGGTTCTATTGCGTTCATAAAGCCCCCCTATAATATTTTTTCTTATTTATCTTCCATGTACAGACAGCGACCTGTTACGATTTTATTATATGTATTGATATTGATTGATTGATGATATTTGGAAGATTCAGAGCATTTTAAGCTATTCCTTATAGTTTCGGATTTAGCCATCCAATCCCTTTTGAAAAATTCATTAATTCTGATAAAACTGACCAAGTCATATCTGACCTACTTTAAGATCTCACACATTTTTTTTAAATAACAGAAATTGTTATAGGTATCCAATAAAGCAAAGAAATAGAGTTTAAGGCCATACCCAGGGCTAACGACCTTGAGCATATGGGCGATATGACTCGCCAACATAGAGTAGCGCAACTACAGAGACATCAGAGTAAAAGAACTACGGAAGAAGAAGAAAAATAGTAGCGGAAAGGCGTTCCTCGCTTCACCAAATAAACAAGAAGCTGTGAGACGGTCCCACCCGACTGCCCCTCTCTAAAACGTTTATTGTGAGAGTTCAATTCGATTGACGTTGTCATTTTTGTTTTATTTCAAACTTTGAACAGATGATCCACGTGACCAAGTGACGTAGTTTAATGCAACAGAGTCACAGACTACAGACAAAGTCTCGCCGTAAGCCCCTCTGCACTCTATTTTATAGAGAGAGGCGAAAATAAATTAAAAAACAAAGGAACGTTTGTATTTCAATTTTCCTTTGTTTTTAAGTGTAGTAAAAATACACTGCAAAAAATGTGATTGGTTATTACGTAAAAATTAAATGTGACGAATTCACAAAGACGAATGTTCATATATTCATTGTTTTACTTAAATTATTACAAATCTAGACAAGAGGGGTCTTCCACTCGCTTAAAATTTTTGTTACTTTTGGAACAAAATTTCATTTCATTTTATTGTAACAAACAAAAATAGTAGTAAATGCAGTTGCGAGGGTCAGCTAGTTATGAATAAATAAGAAGCGCTCGTGGCACCGCGGACTTAGTGTTCTGTAAGCGATCACTGTAGTAAGCTCATTCACTATGGCCAGTCCTTGGATGGGTGACCATCCATGTGACCACTTTGTGACAGTTATTTGAGCGTCGTTTCCGTGTTTCGGAAGGCACGTTAAGCCGTTGATCCTGGTTGCTCGTAAAATGGCAGTCGTTAAGCGAAGTTGAAGGCCGTTTTGGCGGCTTGATTAATTTTAACAGCAGGCAGATACAACCTGCGCCTGTCTATCTCAACACGGCAATACAGCTCACCGCCTATTACGTGGGACAAATTCTAAAAAGGTTAAATGTGGAGACATAATAATATGCCTCTGCCTACCTCTTCGGGGATAAAGGTGTGACCATATGTATGTATGTAACTAGCTGACTCTCACAACTTCATTTACGACGCTTAAGGTGTATGAAACATGAGGTATTTCTTCATCAGTCTCATCAACCGGCGGGTGAAACTGCCCTGTTTGCTTAATCATAAACGAATTTAAAGATTAAGCATATTGTAAAACTAGCTGACCCTCGCAACTTCGTTTCCGTCACATAAGGTTTGCAAAAGAAGAGGCACTTCTTCATCAGACTCATCAAGCAGCGTGTGAAACGGCCCTGTTTGCTTTATCATAAAAGAGCTTAAAGATTAAGTTTATTCTAAAACAATTCAGTCCCCGACTTCGGCGCGGACAGAATTATTTTACAACAGCCTTAATCATTAAGCTCTTTTATGATTCAGCCAACACGCCTGTTTAGATTTACCGTCACATTCCAAGGAACCCTTGAATTATAGGTTTTGAGAAAGTTGAGATATCTCTAATTCCTGAACTACAAAACCCTCAGCACTGAAACTTGTGTGAAGCAATCCTAGGTTGAATTCTAGGTTTAGAGAAGTTGAGATGTCTCTAACTCCTGAACTTCCTCGGATCAATTTTCATTCAAATCCGTAGTTTCGGCGTGATACGTATTCGGAATACAGACGGACATGAAAATTTTAAATTTCATTTTGGCTTAAGTAGGTATCGATTAGAGAACGCGTTCTTTTTTTTAAATAGCTTCCATATTCAGACTCTCAACCCTCAACAGTTTTATTATTATGTATAGATATAGACTAGCAAGAAACTCGGCGGGCACTCACTTTATTCACTTTTATACCTTAACCAATTTGCCGGTAGATGGTGCCTACTTGTGGCGACCCACAAGACGTAATAAGCTAAAAGAGTCAAATCTTTCAGCTTAGGTTGAGAGCAGTGTCTCAAAAATGCAGTGTGTTAATAATAACTATATTGTAAGTATTTTCATCAGTAGACAACTGATGAAAATACTTATATTATAGTATCCCTTAGCACAAGGTTATATTACCTTAAGTTGTGTGCGAATGTCCACAAATATTTCTTCATTTATTTATATTGAAATGATTAAGTACCGCTTACAATATAAGTATGATTACCTTTCGAAGTAATTTAATTAAACAATACGAAAAATAAGTTGAAATGCATTATATTCTCAGGTAATGCAGCATGCATTGTGTAACTCGGGCTCTGGCTCTGTTGCACGCATTACTCTGTACATGAATGAAAATATAACATTTTACGAGAATATTTTGCAGACCAGAGCGACACACGTCCGTCTAGCAACACGACTCCCCCCGCACTAGATTTTCGGGCGAGCGCGGGGAAGCAAGTAACGTGATGTATGCTTTGAATACATTATTAGTTATAATTAGTTAAAACTTATACTAATTCAAAATTGAAGAAAACCATTTTAGAGGTCTATGTTTTCTTTAGTCTCTGATATAAATTTTATTATCATTCATTAATAAATAGATGTCATACAACGACTTCTTCTAAAAAATTATGGGCTATTTCAGTGATGTTTTACTAGTTATTTATAATAAATACACAATTTCTGATGAAACCATTTTCTGGGACACATCTTGTAGATTTCAAATCTACTTTTGGCTGTCATTTTTCGTATACTAATGCCGAGAAGAACGTCTTTATTTGCACCTCTTTTTCGCAAACTTTGTCAACCACTCCCCCATGTATTTAAATCGATATCTGAATATTCCCTTTTTAGGGTTTCGTAGACAATGGCAAAAACGGAACCCTTATAGATTCGTCATGTCTGTCTGTCTGTCTGTCTGTCCGTCCGAGTGTCACAGCCACTTTTCTCGGAAACTTTAAGGCCTATGCTATTGGAACTTGGTAACTAGATGTATTCTGTGAACGGCATTAAGATTCTTATATAAAACTAGAAAAGAAGCAGTAAATTTTGGGGGTCTCCATACTCAGAACTGAAACTTAAATTTTTTTTTTCATCAAACTCATACGTATGGGGTATCAATAGATAGGTCTTTAAAAATGCTATTGAGGTTCTTAAAATCATTTTTTCCTTAAGTGAATAGTTTGCGCAAGAGCCACTTCCAAAGTTGAAAAATGAGTGTCCACCCCCCTCTAACTTCTAAACTAATGGAATGATAAATCTAAAAAAAATATATGATGTATATTGCCATAAAAACTACCAACGAAAATTGGTTTGAACGAGATAGAGCTGGTAGTTTTTTTTAATACGTCATAAACCGCAATTTTCGGTTAGAAAAATCACTACCACTGCCAACGTGTTAAAACATCAATCAAAGTTACAACGAACTATAAGAACTTTTATGTTTTGTTACTTGCTGCTACGAAACCCTTCATGGGCGAGTCCAACTTGCACTTGACCGGTTTTATTCTGAACTAAATATTTCAAAGTTTAATAAAAAATACTGACTTGCACACTAATTATGCACACTAAAATAAATCAAATTCATTATACTATATAATGGTATTTGCAGAACTGTTTTACTGAACGAATAACTATTATCAAAATAGTATAACTAACAATTCCTTAGTTCAACAGAAATATTTAAACTTTTTAAGGAAAACCATCGCCTACTATACTTTTAGGAACATCGTTTATTCGAAGTAAAACCCCATTTAATTAGTCACCTCTACAAAATTAAATTTCATTGAGCAAAAAAAAAGTCTAACCTAACCTAAGCTATTCCGTTATACGATTGTACAATTTAGAGTGCAAGTTAGTATTTTTGATATACAATTCGTATTTCTGTTTTACAAATCATATATTCGATGTGTAAACCACATTTTTGGTGTGAATTCGATTTAAAAGGTCATCTCGTTCTGAGTAATATTTAAGGTTTTTAAGTAGGACATGTTTAGTTAATCGATTGGTTTTTTTGCACAGTATTTAATTTTCAGGTTTGCATTCAGTAAATTAGTGGAGTTACCTAGTGTGCAGAAAAATTAAACAGATATGTATTTAAAAATATCCTGTTTAATACTTGTTCATAATGCTATTTTGTTCCTATAAAAACATATTTGGATTTTGCATAAGAATTGGCACGCAATTAGATCTCCATTCTTTTTGCGGGAAGCTAATTTTTGTATTGAACTTGGCTCTCCTTTTTTACATTTATGTTTTTGGCGGGATTTTATATATATGAGGTTTACTATGATTTATGAGAATACAACTTATTCTTACTTTGAGAAAACAAGATGGTGTTTTTTGAAAATTTAATCTACATTGTAATAATTCGTATTTGGGTTACACTTACCTATGTTCATGTGTACATTTTTTTTCAATTTCGATTTTGTAGTTATGGAGCCAATTAACTGTGAACGAAGTATTACCTGATCACCCTATCTTTGACCTTTTAGGATCGGTACAATAAAAAGAAATAGTGTTCAAATATATCTTCCAAGGAATGACCTTAGAAGATAAAGAACTTACAAAATTAAATTAGATACATGAACGTGATAATGAAATTGAATCACACTATGAACAAATTTTAATATCTGATAGCTTAATCAAAAGAGATTAAATCTGATTTAGCATTAGTGCGTATATCAATAATTGCAGAGATATATATATTTAAAATATTCTCTTATTTCAGGAGGCTAGTTTGGAGGCATCAAAGGGTGTGGCAACGGAGAATGGTGACGCGAAAACGAAAGAAGTAAGAAAGTATTTATATTTATCATGACATTAGTAAGTATCTGATGGGAATTGTGGGACATCCTTCCGGGGAGATAGCCGGGGAGCCCGGCGCTAGACATTGACGTAGAGATCGAGTGGTTTTGTCGGCTTAAGTCCGGCATGACATCCGTGGGCACTTCCATACGTAGAAAACACGTCAGTAACCTTAGTTCAGTAAATATTATTGAATAGTTGCCACCTTCTTTTTTAACGTGTGGAAAATCCTACAGGCATGCTATGTCGGACTCCTAATTGACACAAGAACGCATTAAGATGTCAAAATCTAAAACTAGTTTTAGACTTTGATAATAATAATTATAATTAGACTTAGATAGTAATAAAACTAATTTTATAATTTAGACTCTGTAATGCTCACAATAATCATATATCATTTCAGGCTGAAATAGAAGGCGAATTGGAAGATGAATTAGGAAAACGACCAGAATGGGGTAGTCAAATGGAATTTCTTATGTCCTGCATCGCAACTTCAGTTGGACTTGGTAATGTTTGGCGGTTTCCTTTCGTCGCCTACAGGAACGGAGGTGGTGCATTTCTTATTCCATACATCATTGTACTGATAATTATCGGCAAACCCATGTACTACCTTGAATGCCTCCTGGGGCAATTTTCTTCAAGAAACTCTATCAGAATCTGGGCACTGTGTCCTGCTATGAAAGGTATGTATCATTTTCATGACGTTTATTTAAATTTAGTTTATCTATATAGGCATAATGTAATTCTCCCACTGTTTACACTTTAACTGACTACATATTTTTGAGTTAAGCTGTATTAAATTCATAGTTAGGCTTGTACTGTTCATCATAATCATAATTATAGTAAATTTCTTTCACCTTGGGATTTTGATCATCATTTAGATGCAAAACCGCTTGGTTACTATTCTCAAGAGTGGTAGTGTGCTTTTTACGTCCATTTTACTAACTTGTTAGAAATTGTTAAAATAATTCAGATATAACACAGGGACTACTTTTGACATTATATTTACTTTTCAGGTACCGGTGTTGCCACTATTTTAGCCTGCAGCTACGTGATGTCGTACTATGTAGTAATTGTAGCATTGTGCCTTTACTACTTGTCGGTGAGCTTCCAGGGTACGTTGCCGTGGTCATATTGTGACCCTGATTGGGAAAACTGTGTAGCCTCGGATCCCAGCTTACAAGTTGACGAAGTTCCACCAAATGCGAATAGCAGCGCTCAGCTATATTTTATGTAATTTTTCATGTTTCTTATTTAGAGCTAAATTTCATTTAATTGCTTAGATATTGCTGCAAACCATCTGTGTCGAGTCTGTGTGATCTGGATCGAGTCCTCTTTTATGCTACGCAACCCAAGTCCGACCAAGTCATTAACATAATATTGTCTATTCGCTTCATAGTTCATGTCATCTTGATAGTAGATCATAACACCTTTTACCATTATTACAATACTAAATTTATTACTTACTAGCTGACCCCGCAACTTCGATTACGTCACATAAGGTGTATGAAAGGAGAGGTATTTCTTCATCAGCCTCATAAAGCCACTGCAGCCTACGGCGCGGACAGAATTATTTTAAAATAGCCTTAATCAATAAGCTCTTTAATGATTAAGCCAACACGCCAGTTTAGATTTACCCATTTTTAGATTCATATGTCAATGTATGATTCTTTAAAGTGATTACTTTTTTATTTATAAACCGATTGACATGAAACAAACACTAAATGTTAAGTGGAGCAAACCTCAACACAACAAAGAAAACCGCATTGCAATCGGTTAAGCGGTTACTGAGATAAGCGTGCACAAACGTGCAGACAAACAGATATACAGACATACAGACAAACAGACCAAAGTTCTAAAAATCATTGTTTTGGGTTCTATAGCGTTCATAAAGCCCCCCTATAATATTTTTTCTTATTTATCTTCCATGTACAGACAGCGACCTGTTACGATTTTATTATATGTATTGATTGATGTATCGATTGATGTAGAAACGTATTTATTTTTTAGCAAAACAGTACTACAAAGAAGCGACGGTATTGAAGGTGGACTTGGTACGTATTATTATCAATGAGGCTTGTAAACGATTCTACATAGGCGTTTGATATTGACTGTAACGTTATTTTTACTTTTAGGTGCTCCAATTTGGTATTTGACTCTATGTCTGTTAGGGTCTTGGTTAATCGTCTTCATCATCGTATCACGAGGAGTCAAGAGCTCTGGTAAAGCCGCCTACTTTTTGGCTATTTTCCCCTACATTGTCATGTTAATTCTTCTGATCACGTAAGTACCTATGCCGCATAAGGCTGAAATTTATATTTTTACTGACTTCAACAAAGATGACGTTTATGTTTCTTGTCTATTGTTAAATGTTTGTTTGGTGTTTTAAAGAGTAAGTATGCCCATTAATAATATTAGTGAAGATTTCCTTTGAAGAGTGGTGAAAAGTCAACCATAGTATGGATATTGCCTTATCAACTATGGTAGATGTTAATAAAGTTAGTTTTTTCACAATGTACAAACAAAATACAGTAAAAAATTCTTTCACCATCGACAGAACGGCGATTCTACCTGGAGCAGGACAAGGCATCCTTTACTTTTTAACCCCGCAATGGGACAAACTCGCCGATATTAGTGTAAGTAGTAAAACTAATATAGATTTATCATTCACTAAACTAAAATATCCTTTTTTTTTTTGCTTTGAATGATTGAAATTAGATAGATAGACCCAAATTCAACGAAGGCAATGAAGATGCAGTTTTCTGGAGATTCAATAAATTTCACAAATTCATGAGACTTCGCTGTCCGTCCTGTCTGTCTGTCCGTCACGATGCTGTACCTATCTCAGGAGCCATGATAACGAGAGAACTGAAATTTTCACAGATGATGTATTTTTGTGGCCACTATAATAACAAATACTAAAACCAGAAAGAAGGGGGGATTAAAGGGGGCTCCGATACAACGAACGTGATTATTTACCGGTTTTTGGTACGGAACCCTCTGTTCGCGAGTCGGAATCGCACGTACGCCTATGTATGTATGTAAGTATGTTAAATCTAAAAAAACTTTTCTAGTTACCATTTTTGTGTAGTATAATTAAAGCTAAAAGAGTTAAAAACTAAAACGATTATGGTGAAGGACGAAACGATCGGATACCCAGCAAAACTAAATTCAAACTGTCAGTGATCCCTCCCAACCAATCACTAATGGCAAATACTAATTTGACTGGACTAAATCCAATTTTATGCATCCTTAAAAAGACAATTTTCAAAAACAATCTCTAATGAATGAAGTGGGACTTAGAGCAATGAAATATTTGGATAGTGATCATGGAAAACTTATTTATTAACTTATTTATTAATGAGCAACATAATTAAATTATTACAGGTATCTGATAGTAATTAGTTACTCGCTTAAAATGTAAGGTAAAAGCTTAAAGAGCTAAAACGATTGTGCAAGCATAAGTAAAATATATATGCCACATGAGGCTCACTGTTCTTTAATGGTTTTTTTTAGGTATGGTACGCTGCAGTGACCCAAGTCTTCTACTCGCTCTCCGTAGCCACTGGTGCCCTCGTCATGTTCTCTTCGTACAACGGATTCCGGGCTAATGTTTACAGGTATGATACTTCGATAGAATCTGAATCTCAATTGTTTCTGTCATTACAAATCATTCAAGCTTAATACCTACATAAAAGCTTGTCCAAAAGCTTGTCTAAATTGGAGACCCAATCATTGTGAAAAATGTACAACATGCGTCCGGAAACAAATCGCGCATGGTGGCGCAGCGTGTCCTGGGACATCCTTCCGAGGACATAGGCTGTTGGGCGTAACGTGAGGTTTTTAACTCGGTAGGAGTCCGACACAGCATCCATTAGGATTTTCCCTTACGTTAAAAAAAATGGTGGCGCAGCGTTACCTTTGCCTACCACTTCGAGGATATAGGCCTAATATTTATTGTTAAAAATTACAGTGAAACATAATCATTACATATATTATGTTTACATTATTACTAAATAAGGCCCCCGTGGCATTGTGCCCAAAAGACTAGCAGCATTCCCCCTTTGAATAGCAATACCTATTCGCTGAGAGAGAAAACTGCCAGCCTTTATAACAATAGGCATAAATTGTATGTTTTGTTAATGGATATATTATGTAAATATGTACCTACCTAATTGCAATTGTTAGGCTTAATTCCTTTTAATTTGTATTTTATCTTTTATACTACTATTATATAATATTTATCTATTTTTCAAGGTAGACAATGTCTACGTACCTACTTATACGTGAGTGGCGCACTTTGATTCCTTTTCATGATAAGATCATGTACGAGTATTATCATACATTTAACATAGTAATCTATCAATTCAAATCTCAATTTCTAAACATTCTTGTGACCAAGTAGGTATTTCAATATTTGATAAAATGTTATTTTTGTTGGGCTTTACTCGTATGCCTTAAAAAAGCGGGCAAAGTAACTATGTTTAAATTTTGTAAGCAAATATAGAATGTAAAAAAAAAATATTCAATCAAAATTATATTTAACTCGCTGAATTTCACGTCAAGCCCGAACTATTAACGAAAGTCATGGTTTCCGAAATTCTTCACAAATAGATGATAGGAATATTAAAAAAAAATGTCTGAAAGTTGTATTACGGGTAAATTCTGACAATGAAAAGTATAATGATTACAATCTAATTTCATTTCAGAGACGCCATGATCGTGACAACATTGGACTCCTTTACAAGTTTGCTCTCCGGCCTGACAGTCTTCGGAATGTTGGGTAGTTTGGCCTACGAGTTAAACCAAGATGTCGAAGATGTTGTTGGCTCTGGTGGATCTGGACTTGCTTTCATCTCATACCCTGATGCTATATCGAAAACATTCTTGCCCCAGGTAAAATACAAATTATTTTACAGTCTGCAAAACATAGCATGATCTTTGTGACTATGGCAGTTGTATTACCACAGGTTGCTCTTCCTTACCACAGGCCTACATTAAGCCTATTTAGGAGTGCAGAGCGTCATCCACTAATTTGCACAAGATCAGAAAATGCATGTAATTGTTGAAACATATTTTTGTGTACTTACTAACTTTTTTATAATATTGATCTTTGATTTCTGTGTTCTCCACTCTCTGCATCTAAATCACAAGAGCTTTATGCCGTTCAAATTACTTAATTGTATTTTTTACTTTATTATGTACCTACTGTCATTCGAATCAATCTATATTTTATGTTTTTTAATAAAGTTAGGAACATACATTACATCATATTTGGCACAATTTTCTTAACTACAAATTGCATAATCTTTGGGATAAGCTCTAGGAAGCTATTTAATATTGAAATCAACTCTCATCGATATAATTGTGAAAGTAATTCATTTTTGCTTCCTAGAAACCCTGAGTTTCACCGTAAAACGTTATAATGGTTTTTAACCAATAAGTTAAGAACCGTGGGTATTGATATTTAAATTGAGAGAAGCATACATCATCTTGGTTAAGCTTAGACTTCAGCTCAGGATCAACATACGTTGTTGGAGCTACTGTTAGTCTTTTTAAACCACACTGACTTCTAGGCCAGTACACCAGCCGCCATCAGCACCAGTCTATAGTTTTATTTCAATTCTTCGTCCGTTGGCACATGCATGTGAGGCTGGTTTGGACCTTTCTGATCGTGCCCTTTTATATTTATTAAATTATGGATATTGGATATATCTCCTTAATATGCGATTATAGTTATGATTTATCATTTATTTTATTTGATATTTTATACAAATCCACTCCAATCCAATCCTCTATTTTTCCATTCCCCCCGTTTGGAAGTTAAGTTATCTCGGGGAATAGATCGTCATAAATTTGAAAATATTTCGAAGTTTAAAGGATAATTGTACAACGTCATACGTTGAACTTCTCAAATTCTCTACCAAAATATGTTTCTTTATAGTTGCCTAATCTGTTAGTTATTAAATAGATTCTTTTTACTTTACAGCTATTCGCCGTCTTATTCTTCTTGATGATGACCGTTCTCGGGATTGGTTCTTCGGTTGCACTCTTGTCTACCATCAATACAGTGTTTATGGATGCGTTTCCTAGAGTCAAGACCATTTACATGTCTGCCATTTGCTGCAGCGGTGGTTTCCTAGCTGGACTAGTGTATGTTACACCAGTGAGTATAAAGTTTTTGGTTCCCTTACTAAAATAATAAAGAGAAAAGATTTGTTTCTTAGTAATTTATAAACTCAGACCACCTTTACACCACCACCCAACTTTATTGAAATGTGAGCAACTGAAAACACAGTAACTAGTAACCACTTTTTCTGAAGTTACTGAAATCCCTTTGTCATTGGAGATGCGAACTTTTTTAGAATTATTATAGGCAATGTATTAAAATTAATCTAACTTACATTGTCAAATTCAGTGTAAAACGTTAACTTAAAAAACCGGCCAAGTGCGAGTTGAACCCGCCCATGAAGGGTTTCGTAGGAGCAAGTAACATAATATAACAGTTCTTATAGTTCGTTGTAACTTTGATTGATGTTTTAACACGTTCGCAGTGGTAGTGATTTTTCTAACCGAAAACTGCGCTTTATGACGTATAAAAAAAACTACCAGCTCTATCTCGTTCAAACCAATTTTCGTTAGTAGTTCTTATGGCAATGTACATCATATATATTCTTTTGAGATTTATCATTCTCTTAGTTTAGAAGTTAGAGGGGGGGGACACACATTTTTCCACTTTGGAAGTGTCTCTTGCGCAAACTATTCATTTTAGAAAAAAATGATGTTAGGAACCTCAATAGCATTTTTCAAGACCTATCTATAGATACACCACGCGTATGGGTTTGATGAAAATAAAAATTTTGAGTTTCAGTTCTCAGTATGGGAACCCCCAAAACTTACTACTTTTTTTCTAGTTTTATATAGGAATCTTAATGCGGTTCACAGAATACATCTAGTTACCAAGTTTCAATACTATAGGCCTTATAGTTTCGGAGAAAAATGACTGTGACACACGGACGGACAGACAGACAGACAGACATGACGAATCTATAAGGGTTCCGTTTTTGCCATTTGGCTACGAAACCCTAAAAATACAGCTTAACCAATCACAGGACTAACCTTAATGACGACATTATTGTACTACCCGTTCGCTCTAACTGTGCCGTTGGCGTAGAGGCGTATACCCGAATTTTTAATTAGACGAAGTAAATTGACAGTAGCTAATGTCACTTCGTCATAGAAAATACGCCACATTGTATGAAGAAGTGACATTAGTTGCTGTCAATTTACTTCGTCTAATTAAAAATTCGACTTTAGTATGGAGCGCCACGATTATTAATGATCACGTTCACCACGATCCGTTCTTTCTGCCTACCCCGCAAGGGATTTGGCGTGAAGATAGTATATATAGTATATATATATATATATAGTATGGAGCCGAACGGCAAAGTTAGAGCGAACGAGCAGTATGTGTCTTGTGGATTGTATTTTCAGTTACAAACAATATAACGTTGTATTTTGTAAAAAAAAGAAAAGCTACAAGGTACTACTAGAGTAGGGACATAAAACATAATATAAAAAATTAATGAAAGAACCTACAAATTCTATTCTCGTTTTAGTAGTTTCAGAGTTTATCGATTACAAACAAACAAATCATACACAACTGTAATAGAGACAACTGTAAATCTGAAAGTGATAACATAATTATTATACTTTTCTAGGGAGGTCAGTTTATTTTGGAGTTGGTTGATTACTACGGCGGGACTGCCCTTATTCTCTTCTGCGCCATCATGGAAATCATTGGAGTATTGTGGATTTACGGTAATACTTATTTTGTGTTTTATTTCGCGGTATAAGGGGACCAAGCAAATATCAGTAATTTAATAAGACGTTACGTGGCGTAAGTCCACTGTAGAACGATCATAACTTATGGGTAGAAAAGCCCCTACATACTCTCGATCCATCAGTTCTGGCTCACAACAGTGAAGATGAAACTTAGCTTACTAATTGAAGCGGAGAAATGACAACTCGAACTCCTTATAGAAATGGATAAAGGACAGAAAATACCACTTTACAACGTGGCATTATGTCAACATTATGTTTCACCTTCACACGAGCAGCATACATTATTTCTATGCTAAACTACAAAAATCAAAAACCTAACCAAATTAGCCTATCAAAGTTCACTGTTGGATGTAGGCCTCTCCCAACTTCATATTGGGAGGATTACGCTGGTCAGCTGGATTGGTAGGTTTTATTTTGAATAGGTAGGACTTGTTCGTTAGTCCCGAAGATCTTGGTAGGATCTAATATGCTATAGGCTGTATATTACGTTATGAACTCTGTCTATTAGGTGCTCCATCCAAGCTAGTTTTATTTACCTAAGTAAGCCTTCCTACGACATGGTTTACCTGACATTCCTTCGACGTGTGTCAATGCAGGAAGATATTCATAATTATAATAATTATCTTCCGTCGCTATCTATCAGCGATCGTTATCTTGATTAACTAAAATTAATTGCCAAAGTAAGACGTATCTTAAAAATTGTCATAATCAACCTTCCAATCCTTTCAAATCAGCTAATCACAGAAAACCTCTGCTGAACGTAGGCCTCTCCCAACCTCATTCAGGGGCTTGTTCGATTCACTGTATCACCCAACTCCAATGCGTTCCCTGCTCCAATGCGTTTATTGGGAAGAAGGGATTCTCCCCAATAATGTCATCCGTTAGTCAGTACGTGCATTTCTTACAAATAAGACTGGCTTGGACCACGATTATCTCTGTATGCCTCCAATGCACCCTTGACTTGATTTTACAAATCAAAGCTTGCCAACAAAGTTTTGAAATGAAAAGTCAGTTTAAGAATATATTCCGAAAGTAAAGAGTTTCTTGATAATTATCAAGGTATAAAAAAAATCTGATTTCAGATCATTGTCACATAATAAATTAATATTAATAATACAAATCACGTCTTTTTCTCCGAAGGTATACCTACTCCACTCTCACACCTGAGATGCCTGGGATCACACGAGGTTCATCACCCTATCCTACTAACATATATAATGTTAACTTTTATTTTTCAGGCTTAGAGAACTTATGTGAAGATATCGAGTTCATGTTGGGCATCAAGACGGGTATATTCTGGAGGATGTGCTGGGGTCTTCTGTGTCCACTGCTGATGGGCACTGTGTTCATCTTTGCACTGGTCACCGTCGAGAATATGGTGTTCGAGGGTTACGAGTATCCGACAGCTGCCTATGGTAAATATTGTTTTTATACTCTCGTTACTCTATATGTACCTACATATTTATACAATGCTTGGGAACAGCATTGTATATGTAGGTACATACATAGGTTTTTTGCTCAATTCCTTTGGTTATGGTAATTAGCAAATCGATATAGCGCGCATTGCTCACTTTGTCTTTTTAGTCATGTTAGTGCAAGGAAATTTTTGAAGCAATATAGAGCACAGATTACACACAATATAGAGCATACCTTGTTCTCTTAGCCTTTTATATTCATGTTGTTGAAAGGAAATTAGTGAACGAATATAAAACACCTTATTCTCTTGGAAACTTATATTCATGTAGAGCATGAAAATTAGTGACTACAAGTGTCGTTTTCAATATATGCAGCAAGTTCCACCAAGTGCCATTAAACAACAGTATAAATAATTGGCGACCTTGTTCACTTAGCCTTATACAACGTGAACTTTTGTATAGAGCAAACCTCAGACACCCCAACTAGAGTTTCGCTTCAAAATACCGTATAAAAATATTAAATTAAACTAACGAAAACTGACCAAGTTATAAGCCTTTGTTTACAATTGCACTATTTTTTTCGCGAACAGCGTAGGTGTAGGTATTATACGCAAGGCAGTTAGTCCACTATTCGTGTGGTATTGATAATAACATTAACAAACCACTTTCATGAGTGGTAATTATGGAACTATGTTTAAGAGAGAAACCGGCCAAGTGCGAGTCGGACTCGCGCATGTAGGGTTCTGTACCAAAATACTGCAAAAATCACGTTTATTGTATGGGAGCCCACTTAAATGTTATTTTGATCTGTTTTTAGGGTTCTGTACCCAAAGGGTAAAAACAGGACCCTGTTCATAAGACTTCGTTATCCGTCTGTCTGTCCGTAACACTCAATCGGAACCGCGATAGTTAAAGCTAGTTACAGATACTAAAATTAGATAAAAGGGGGCGAGTAAACGGGATTCCCATACGACACACGCGATTTTTTAGTACGGAACCGTCTGTGCGTGAGTCCGTTTCGCATTTGGCCGGTATTTATTATTATAGCGGCAACAGAAATACACTGTCTGTGAAATTTTCAACTGTCTAGCTATAATAATGGTTAGTGAGATACAGTTAGGTGACAGAGGGACAGTGGAGTCTTAGTAATAAGGTCCCATTTTTACCCTCTCCGATGGTAAGGTTCACTAGCATTAGAGTCTTAGTAAAAGGATCAAGCTTTAAAGCCTATGAAAGTAGGTACCTATGTGTTCAAGGGCTGAATAAAAAATCTTTCTTTCTAGCTGTTACCAATTGATTACGGAACCCTAGAACTGCAAGTATGTACATACTGGCATTTACGAATAGTAGTCAATACGATAGACTATTCATAATGCCTGCACACACATTAATGGACAAGCGGTGTCGGAAGGAGTTTTGACGGGGTAAATGAGGATTAGTATGGCGCCAATAGGCTGCATTATCAGTATCATGTAATCCTCTACGCGTAAAAGTCCACAAAACACTTACACTGTTATTTTTTTAGCCACCACTCACTAAAGTTCACCCGTTGCACTTTGTCACCTTCGGTAATTCCTTCTACCTTTCGATATTGGTATCGCAGCCCGTGTGTCGTGCCTCTGGTGTTCCAAACGTCCATAGGCTAAGGTTAGCAACGATCAAGTATGCTGTAAGCTTTTCTGTCACCTTAGTAGTATAAAAAAGTATAATAAAAGACATGTTGTTACACGATCGCGTATTTTGCACAGCGACACGGGATGCGGAACGGCGACACGTATGATGTCGCGCTCGTGTTATCGGTCACTGACTGGACTGGTGGCCAGCCCAGGTGTCGCGGGCGCAGGGGCGCGGCCGGGGGTGGCTGGTCGAGGGCACGGGATCGGCTGGTGGCGGATCGCTTTTGTACACGCGTAGTGATGTTATTTTATGATACATACTTATACATACTTTACGCTATTAGAGTGTTCAATGCGTTAATTTTTTTTGTGAAGTTTTGAAAAAAATTAACATAGGTTGAAATCGGGTCCATTGGATAATGTTACTGATTCTGATCAAAGTGTTTTCAGGTTTGCGCTATACAAAATTTCATGTTGTATATTCATATTATTCATGAATGAGCAAGGAAGTTATTGAATCAATGTGGAGCACCAAGCCTTTTATATTCATGATAAACCGAGCGAATTAGTAAGTCAATATAAGAGCACCTAGCTCACTTTGTCGTTAGTATTCATGATATTGCAAAGAAATTTGTGTGTCAATACAGTCAGTACCTTGATGACTTTGCCTTTTGTGTCCATATTGTGGTAAGGTAATAACAAAAACTTTCCTAACCCACTTAGATAATAATTATTAGTTAGGTATATTTTTATTCCTCAAGGAAAATTATTGTTTCATTAGATTACGGTTCTTCTTTGTTTTAGTTACCTATTAGCATTGAGTATTTGTTAACTTAAGTGTTTTGGTAACGAATATATAGGGTGGACTTTAAAGACGGTAGTTGGGTTGGAGGTAAAGTACCCTTAATATTTGCTAGTTTTGCTGAATGGAAACATTCCTTTATTTCAAAATGAAGTAAAACTGCATTTAAAGATTTTTGAAAAATCACCTTCTTGGGCCGGAAACCGAACCTGGGAGATTTGAAAAAAAAACCAGCCTATATTTTATGATAGCAACAATAGTATCTTCAATTAAAGGAAGATCAAGTAAAATATGTTTGTAAAGCTTACTCACATCTAAAGAAAAAAAGAGGTCTAATTGAGAACCTCCTACTTTTTTGAAGTTATATAGGCACTCGATCGAAATCGTGATTATGGGCACTATAATTTAATACCTTCTAACTACTAACATTTTTCTTTACAAGTATATACATTTGGTAGCGAAAAATATTTTTTATTATCAAATCTGTCACTGTCAATTCATCAATACGAAGGAAATAACTAATCGATCAATAAGGGTCAGCGCAAGCAGAGGATGAATCGGCGCGCAGTCTCGAGCATTTTCTTTACGGATCGCGTATGATCCCCGTGTATGTTCGAGGACGCGCGAGCATTTCTTGTTAGGTTCAAGTATTTATGCACTTTATAGCAATAATTTTTAAGTTTATTTTCAAGTGCGTTAATAAAATCCTCTCCGCTGCGCTCCGTTCTAGCTGCGCTGAGCCTTACAACACGGTACTCCGTCACACTTTTCTAAGGAGAAAATTCCTGCTATTCTGACCAACCTAAAACATCAACCTTGGCCAAGCCTCCCAATTCACTGTTTACTTAAGAAATATGTTTCTTTTTTCAGTTTGCGGATACATCATGCTGTTCACCGGTATAGTTTTCGTACCTGTTGTTATTTTTATAACACTGTTCAAATACAGAACTGGCAATTTTCTTAAGGTGAGTCATAATTCACTTTTAATGACCTCAACGGACTTGAACTAATCCTTTTTTACACCAGTAAGTTGGCAGACGAGCATGCGGTAGATCTCATTGAAAGCGATTGCTGTAGCCTAATTCGCTTAGCCGAATCAAAAAGGAACCAAACCTCAAATAAAAGTCACTCTCTCCATAGGTGCTTTGTATCACAAAACCATTTAGTTCCGCAGCCAAAATCTCTCTTAAATACCTGATTCTTTTATTGTTTTATGCCCCTACAAAGGCTAATCGGCAATACACAGTTCTGCGTATATTATCTGAAGATACTTTTATTAAGATATCCTACAAATGGTAGACATCAGCTGGCTTACGCATGAGGTTCCAGTGGAAATGCACTTTCAGAATTGGAAGGTCAGACGGAGGTCGTCTGTTTTAATATGGCTACCTAGAAAAATCTAAATCAAAGAGCTCCATAAAAAAATCTTTCTGGTTACAGATCTTTTTGACTGGCTTTGTGGCGCAGTCGGTAGTGATACCGCCTGCGGTGCTGGAGGTCGTGGGTTCGATTCCCACCGGAGACAAATATTTGTGTGACCCATAAATGTTTGTCTCAAGAGTCTGGGTGTTTCTATGTATAATATGTATGTATTTAAAAAATTATATAAGTATTATTATCCGTGGTCTGATACCCATAACACAAGCAGGTTATTCCTAGCTTACTTTGGGATAAGATAGCGTTGTGTGAAATGTCCGTGAATATTTTTTTTTTTTAATCGACCTCCATATAACATATTTATAGTGTTCTTGATTTGATTACAGACCGTTAAGAAATCGTTCACCGCCAAGGCTTCGTGGGGACCACGTTCACCGATCGAGAGGAAGAATTGGATAATATTCAAGAGAGAAGCTCAAATGGAACGAGAGAAGATGGGTGGCAATAGGGCCAAACATATACTGCGCAGTTTAGTCGGTACTTACAGAAGAAGATCCTAAATTAATAGACTGTTTTATTCCTATGACTATCGCTTCGGGTGTAAAAGCGTGACTGTATATATGAAAGTATGATTAAGACATTTATAGTGCTAGAATAAGTACTTAATTTAAACGTAATTTTGTACAACTGGGAGTCCCTGGTGAGCCGTCGAAAGGACAACCCCAGGGCTCCCGACAATTATGCCTCTAAGGTTGAAGTAGGCGATTAAAGAGCATGAATTCTTCTGTAATGCATCTGAATTGACAGCAGTTAACAGTGAAACACCTAGGTGGACAAAATAGGTGGACCACGGGTCCAAAAGGATTTTATCTAAATAGCACATTACCGCGTAGGTCCTTAACTTTTCTATGTTTGCTCGTAACGACTTCAGACTCGTGTCCACACCATTTTACCACACTAGTGTGACGAACGTATAATACCTGTTACTCGTGGTCACACTAGTGTGACGAACGTATAATACTGTTACTCGTGGTCACACCAATGTACTAGCACTGATTCACTGCAGATGCTCGTGGTCCCACTGGTGTGACTATGGCGTAATATATGTTGCTTGTGGTCCCACTGGTGTGACTATGGTGTAATATATCGACGGCAGCAAAGAGCAAACGGACATCTGCAGAATCACTAGTTTTCAGGATAGCGTTTTTAACGCAAAAACGTTATAACTTTTACAATTACAAAGCTAGCTCCTTGAAATTTGGAATACTTAATTAAAATAGCATTTCAAAGAAAGTAATGGCGGTCAGTCAACTGTAATATTTATATTTTAAAAAATAGGGCAGATGTCTTTTTATACTTCGTACAACATAAATTACTAAATAAGTCAACTGCCATATGTTTGATTCTACTTCGGACTTTCTAAATCATTATCCCTAATTAATTTCATTAAAAAAATTCTATAATTGTTTTCCTTTTTATAATCTATATCCAACTACGACAACAAATAAAGAACACGTATGATTGATAGCAAAATAATGTAGTTGTCTTAATTTACTGCGTATCATAAAGGTCCTGTTACTAATTTTGCAGTTGTCTTTTTAATTATGATGAGCTTTTTCAGTACAATAAAAGAGTCCAGTGCAAGCTTCCGAAGTTTGGTGCCAAAATTAAGGAAAGCATGAGCCGCACTCGCGCGGCTGATGCTCCTGTACTGTACCTGGGGATCCAGCGAAGCATAGCCCTATTCGGTGCCCCCGTATGGGCGGAGACCCTGACGACCAGCAATGTGGCTAGATTGCCCCGCAGAGAGCGATGGCCGTCAGGGTGATAAGGGGATACCGCACGATATCCGGTGAGGCGGCATGTCTCCTAGCCGAGACCCCTCCATGCGACCCGGAGGCGAGAGCCCTTGCGTCACTGTTCAGATGGCGCAAGGAGGCGCTGGAGTGGGGCCAAAGGCCTGCGTCTCGAGAAATCGAAGCCCAGTGGTCCCTGCTCCACCAGGAAACCGTGGAGACATGGAAGGTGCGACTTGAGCAACCAAAGGGGGAATTCGCCACATACGCGGCCGTCAGACCGGTCATGGACGGGTGGCTGGAGAGAGGACACGGTGCTTTCTCCTACCGGTTGTCACAGACTTAGCGGGCACGGTAGCTTCGGTAGGTATCTGTGGCGAAGACACCGGTAAACCACGGCTGAGTGTCAGCACTGCGGGGACCGCACCGATGACACAGCGCTCCACACGCTAGTGGAGAGCACGGCGTGGGCGCAACAGCGTCAGGCCCACGTAGTGGGTCTGGACGTGGACACTCTCTCGCTCGAGACCATGGTGCGAGCTATGATCTCCAGCGGGAGTAAGTGGGACTACGCCGCATCTTTCTGCAAGCAGGTCATGCTCGTGAAAGAAGCGGTGGAGCAGGAACGGGAGAGAACTCTCCCACCCGAGTTCCGCAGTCGGCGGCTTGGACGGCGCCGACGTGTCTTCGCCGAGGACTATCGGCCTCCATGACCGAGGGTCTGAGGACGGTGAGAGGGCTGCTCACCGTCCTATAGAAGCAGGCCCATGACGGCAGTGTAACATAAGGGATTCACGCACGCCCCTCTTTAGAAGCGGGATCACACCCGAAACCCCCTAAATACGCGGGATAGCACCCGAACCACCCCCTAGGCGAGGTCGCAGTGGCGGCCGTAGGTCTGTAGGGAGTCCTGGGACATCCTTTCGAAGGCTTACCTGGGGCTCCCAACCATAGGTTGCTGGGCGTTACGTGAGGTTTTTTAGTCGACAGGAGTCCGGCATAACATCCTTGAGGATTTTCCCTCACGTTAAAAAAAGAAAGATCCCTCATGGGATTGCTCCATGATTCTATTTTCCATCAAATTTGTGAGATCTTCGCTGTTGTAAACATCACTTTGTTTTCTTTTTTTTGCCAAATTTAACAATAATTTATTCCTTCTGCTATACATGTTATTATAATTACAGTGTATTATGAAATGTAGTTAAATAAATCACAGATTTTAGAATAATAATAATATTTAGTACGCAAGCTTAAATATGTCAACGTCCCGTGACCAAACGGTCAAGTAACTTGTTTATATGAAGCGAGACGCGCCAAATTGCCCGACGCACACACGGACAAGTGTATATGCCCGTGTGTACTTCGTTGCATTCTAAAAAAAGGGTGTAGGTGTATTTTTATACGCTGCATAATACCACTAAATATTTGATTTAAAAAAAAATAAAAAATATGTCCAAACGGAAGACAAAATTCTTAATTCAATTATGTAAAAAAACGATTTTCGCAAAAATGCAGATGTCCGTTTGCTCTTTGCTGCCGTCGATATGTTGCTCGTGGTCACACTGGTGTGACTATTAATAATGTCATAAATGTTGCTCGTGGACTCACCGTCCACCGCTCCTGTATGATAGTTCTTAGCGCACTCAACAGGCCAAGAAGTTCAGCGCTCCACACACTGGTGGAGTGCATGGCGTGGGCGCAACCGCCAGGTCCTCATGGCAGGTCTCCCAACTTTCGTGCGTGAATCTCTCACATCACGCTGCCGTCATGGGCCTGCTTCTGCAAAGACGGTGAGCAGCCTCCTCACCGTCCTCAGGCCCCTGGTCATGGAAGGCGATAGTCTGCGGCGAAAACACGTCGGCGGCGCCCAAGCCGCCGGCGGAACTCGGATTGAAGAGTTCTCTCCCGTTCTCGCACCAAAGAAAAAAGAGAAAGAGAAAAGAAAGAAACCAGAAAGCGACGACGCAGTCGCACTTACTCCCTCTGGAGACTTTGTCTCTTAATTGCGTTTTGAGCACCCATACGAAATGTTATACAGAATTTGAAGTATGGTAACTATAACCCTAAGTTTCGAGCTAAATTGACTGGACTATAGGAATACTTATTTATTTATTTTTTAGATAATAATATAATTTAAGATATCTTAATGTGTGATGTAAATATTATTATTTTTAATAACATTATAAAACATACAAATATGTAGGTTTTGTACATACCTATACGTAATTCGTAACTTTCAAGCAAAGAGTGCAATACCCTGTATTTTTTATGACAATAAAGAGTAACTGTATTATTTTGAAGTATGATTTCAGCTATAAAATATATTCATGTCCTTTCCCAAACGCTTAATTGTTTATCTCTTTACGTACTAATTTCCATCGGACGGGGTCTGCTGAAATTTGAGAGATTCTGGCGTGAAAGCGCAACCGACAAAGTTATTTTCAAGTTGTTATGTAGGGACAGCAATTGAGAATACGGAGAAAGTAGCACTCCACTTTCAGTCAGTACCCACTGCCGAGTTTGCAAACATTGGCAAGACGTCAAGCATTTTTTAACGTGAGGAAAATCCTATGTGGATGCTATGCCGTACTCCTACCGACTAAAAACCACACATATCCCACCTAACAGCCTACGGTTGGGAGCCCCGGGTAAGCCCTCGGAAAGATACCCAGGACTCTCAACGGAATTCAAGTATAGTTACCGCCGCAAGTAGCTAAAGTCACATGAACTCAAAACTCTCTTTTTTCGTATTTCGACTATTTTGTCCCACTTGTGGGACCGAGGGAGAACTGTTTCTCGTGGTTCCATTACGACATATCTACGGCTGTAAAAAAAATCATTTTGTCATTGTTTTAACGATCTGTACCCATTTCCCCATTATTACCTACTGTTGGTCTTTATTTGTTTAGTAGATTTTCATTTGGTTTAACGCTCTTTATTTGTTTTGATAATTATATTATTTATTTAGTGTCGACTATAGGCACATCCCTGACTTTATGTACCGAATGTAGATAAACAGTAGTGAGACCACGAGAAACAGTCCTCCCTTGGGGTCCCACTAGTGGGATAACATAGGGAGACTAATAGAAAACAAGGCCAAAATAGAAAACTAATAGAAAATAGGGACTAATAGAAAACAAGGCCAAAAGCTGAAGAATAAAATTTATAAATATGCCAACGTTCAAACACGAACTCCCAGAATAGTCCTATAAACCGCCTAGAGGCCTGACTCGTGCTTGGAAGACACTTAAACGAGCTGCATGTGGCAGGGAATGACAGACCTAAGTGCTCGTACTGCTTATCATATTAAATGCGAGCAGTCAGTTCTCTGCTATTATAAAAAGCATATTACAAACTAGCTGATGCCCGCAGCTTCGCCTGCGTGTTCCTAGACTATGACATATCTCTGTAGGCACCAAATTTCAGCCAGATCCGTTCAACCGTTACAGCGTGAAAGAGTAACAAACATTCACACTCACGAACATTCGCATTTATAATAATACCGGTTTTACCCGTTGGTCAGATAATACCTAGTTAGATAGATTTCTGATTAACAAATTCATAATGCATTATAATATGAGCTAAGTAAATTTATTTATTAAATACATTTCTTAATTCAATGGCTAAACTACTACTTGACACAACTTCTCTTCTAAGCAAATGACATCGTAACTTAGTTCCTTCTTCAGGTAGTCCCAGCCTACGACGTTTGGACAAACCGAACTACTGTAGACTTTGTCCTCCTAATACAGATGGTCCAACCAAGAGCTGGTAACGTGATAACAATGTAAATTTCATCAGCTGAGCGCTCATGTTCATTGTAATGGCTCTTTTCAGTCCTGTCCAATGTAGTCTACGTAGAGGCCGTTCCCGTATTTTACAAAGACTTAGTGAGTCTGTTTCCTGACAGAATTCAGTCGGCAGTCAGCACTATTATGTAGAATAAAGTTCATGCCTTCCATGACCAGTCGCTTAGGGCTGCTGACAATCTTTGTCGTAAGGATTGAGCGTAGATGGTAACATGCAGTGTTATTTTATTGACCAGTGGATACTACCTGAAGCGTGGTCTTTTATTTTTTTCTGGCTAACCATCTAAGAATATTCTTCTTCTTTTCACAGATATATTTTTGTCACACAAAATTTGAATAAATTAGCAATAATACTTCCAAAAAGCATATTTGGTTAATATTATACCAAAATAGCGCTATGGCTATGTAGTAAAATCATCTGTTTGAAGTTTGAAATAAAACATAAATGAAAACGTCAATTGTATTGAGCTTTCACAAATTGTGTGTCAAAATAAAAAGTAATTTAAGTATAAAATAAGAGTATTTAAGGAGTATTGATATCAACTCCGCAGAAAATCAGCCCCAAAATAAGTTACAATCCCTTTTTAGCTTGTTATAGTATAAATTTCAATAAAATACGAAACACGTCTTCCATTAATTATGTTAATAATGCTATATGCCAAATTTTAAGTAGATCGGACCAAGGAATCACGTTGTTCTTCTAACTTTACCTTCCTTTTTTATACCTTTGGAGGTGGAATTTGCAAATATGTTAAAATTACTCTTTTCAAATTGTAACAAACAACGCTCATGCTTAGTTTCATCATCGTATCATTAACCGTTTAAGCAATAATTGATAATAACTTTGGGTCTCGGGATCGAACCGCAAAATTAAGTTTGGTTTGAATTCTATATACTTTTCCGGGATAAAAAGTACCCAGTGTGGTGCCCGGGCTATTATAGAATAATTATACCAAGTTTCATCGTAATCGAACAGGTAGTTTTTGCGTGATGCCAGAACAAACAGACAGACAGACAAAAAAAATTTTAATCACATTTTTAGGTTCGGTGTCGGTCTAGCAACATCCCCTGCTATTTTTTTTTTTGATATTTTGAATGTACAGAATTTTCACTTCTACAGATTTATTATAAGTATAGATGAACGCTGCTTGAAATCTCTAAAGCTTCCTCTACATTACTCGCTAAGTTGAACGAAGTTGGGCGAATACGATAGTGTAGAGAGGCACTTCGGCTTACTTCGTGAAAATTTTACTTTGCCTCGGATGACTTCGCCGAAAAACTTAGCTCAACTTCGCGAGTAGTGTAGAGGAAGCTTTAGAGTTCTTCACCCAACGAATATTCTCTCGGAAATAGAAGAGAGAGACACACATTTTTCATTCGAACCATTTGTTTCTGTGTCTTTATCCTTAGTTCCCAAATAAAGAATTGTATTATTATTTAATTCATCGATAGTGCAAACAGATTTCGCAGCAGGGTAGCAAAATCCTGCATCTGTTAATTACAATACCTGCGGTAGACACACCACATATTCGTTCACCAACGTAGTGTCACAGGTCCAAAAAATATGTTCTGAATTTCTGATCAATCAGAAAGTCACTATAAAAAATTAGAATGTGTATCATAGAAATCCGTTTATTTTTTTTTTCCGTTTAGTAATTAATTTTGTTTATTAAGATTCAGGTTAAAACATTACAATAAAGTATACTATTTACAATTATAAACTATGAATTAAATATTTACAGAAAACTATGGTAAGAATAAACGAAAAAAAAAAACACACAAGACTGTCGTAACCCTCGTCTAGGTGTCGAAGAATTCCTCCCCATCGCAATCGACTGGTAAGGTTCCCATAAGGCTGGCCGCATTGCCACGTTGGATGGCAATGCTTATTCTCTGAGCGAGAAAGAGGCCAGCCTTATGGTCACGAGAAGCATCGACCAAACGCTTTGCTATATCTTTATACAGCGCACGTGCACTTGGACCCCACGAACCTAGTGTCTCGACACCAAACGGCTCAAATATATAATTACCAATTAAATTATTATATTTGCGCCGTTTGAGTGTCTCGGCAAATGCAGCAGCAGCACAGGCGCAGCCTGCGGTGTTAGGAAGATGAGAAGGGGCAAGGGTGTCAGCGCAAGTTGCGTCCCACACCAAAGGCCTTCCCATCTTCCATGGCACTAATGACATACCGTCCGGTCTCTTGCCATCGTCGCGCGCCAAACCATTTGGTTCAAGAACAGCTGGCACGCCGGCGGTGACAAGAGCGCGGCGGATAATGTCATTTAGGTATGCATGGCGAGACATACGACCTGCACTCCTGCTGCAAGAAAGCCCGTGGTGCCCAAGCGTGTCGACTGCTTCTCCACAGTGACAACGATGTGGAGACACGCAAGGAGCACCCAAACGAAGGCAGGCGGCAATTCTGAACGTAGTGTCGTCCAACATAGTACCTATATTGGGCGACGGAAGAGCCTGAAGCCAGACACCTGATTCCCACTCTCCCACAGCCAGAAGGCGAGCACGCTCTGCAACGTTAGAGCAAGAGTTCAGTAAATGGATTCTAACTCTGCTGCAGAGCGGTCTATCCCACTGTCTCTGGGAGCATGGGTAGGTGGGCAGATCAGTATTTGGGCAAGCCATTTCCCAAGCACTAATGGCTTCAATCTTACCTGACACTTCAGAATTAACCAGTGTAGGAAACAATATTTTCCTGGTCAATTCTTCAGTGCCATGTATTGAAGTCAAAAATGCTGGTAAACTCACATCGGAAATTTTTCGAACGCCGAGGCCGCCCAATCGAATAGGTAAAGATGCTTGGAGCCAAACTCGGTCGTTCAAATCTGCGTTTAAAATTTGGCAAAGTGTGTTTTGAATAATTTTGTCCATTTTCTCCAAAAGTGCAGAATGTTTAAATAAGTGAGCTGAACGAAGGGCATGTGTTAATTTAGGGACGAAAAGACAGTACCGAAGGATTGTAAACGCGGAATGGATATTAATATGAAGAAGTCGGTCTGAAACTGCACAAAAATTTTGAATTTTTTCGTCAATAAAAGAATCAAAAGCATCTTCAAAAACGGGAGAACCTAGGAGTAGGAGAGAACTTTTAAGCTATTGCATAGCTTCTATCGCGGGCCTTGCGTGGAGACCGAATCCAGAAATTGTGTCACGAAAACGAGTCACACTCTCGGCTACCTTCGGCCACGTTCGTGTATCTAGTCTAGCAATTCATAATTTTTAAGCTATTGCATAGCTTCTCTCGCGGGCCTTGCGTGGAGACCGAATCCAGAAATTGTGTCACGAAAACGAGTCACACTCTCGGCTACCTTCGGCCACGTTCGTGTATCTAGTCTAGCAATTCATATTTTTTTTGTTTACGTCAATTATGAACTCTGCAGTCGTTATATATTATTATTATTATGTCAAATAATCCAAAAATTGATGCTTGTACCCAGAATCGATCTTGCGCCTTCTGCGTACCGATCCGCGTCTTAACCACTCGACCAAAGTTGAATTAAGAGTGTTGGCCGAATTTAGAGTTCTTAATGTGAAATGACAATTTCGATGCTGTCAATTACATTAGTTGCTGTCAATTTACTTCGTCTAAATAAAAATTCGACTATAGGTGTATAGGTATTCATCATCTATGTACAACAGTGAACTGTACTCGTATAATTTGTGTAAAAAGTGTTTTAAATATAAATAAACAAAGTGCATTTATTAATGTAGAAAGTCACGAAAAATAGTGAAAGAAAATGAGTGAGTACTCTATATACATACATTTTATTATTATTATCACCAATGCAGTATTATTTTTTGTTTTGTTAATTTATATATAATACTGCTATAAAGATAACCAAACCCGGGAGTACGTTCCCATGGGAAGCGGGAAGAAAATTTCACGCTGACGTAGCCGCGAGCGCCATCTATCCCATACCTATGTACTTTAAACGTGTCATAAAAGTCACAACAATACCATATATGCATATTTCAAAGAATGTCTATTATTACCATAAAATTTGTAAAAATAGTTTTTAAGTAGAAAGAAGAAACCTATTGTTTTATCTTTTAACTAGCTGACCCTCGCAACTTTGTTTACGTCACACAAGGTCTATGAAATTAGAGGTATTTATTAATCATACTCATCAAGTAGCGTGTAAATCTGCCCTGTATGCTATATCAAAATAGAGCTTAATGGTTAAAACTATTCCTCAGTATAGAATTTTCCTCAGTATAAACAATTTACATACAAACACCGGCGTGTTAGAATTTTATTACATGTATCAATGTAGTAGACGTAACGTGTATAAAATGACATCAATCAAATGTCATCAATATTCTGAAAAAGAAATTAAAAATAGAGTTCACAAACTCTTTTGAAAATACATACTGTACCTACCTTAGAGGATCGTTATGAAGATAACAGGATAGTTAACAACCATCCATAGAAAATAGATGGTATAATGCTGAATACCGCAAAGAACAATCGGCGCGGCATAGAATGGGGCCTATACTGATATCCTGGAGGATATTAATGATGCCGATGTCCTGTGCCTGCTGAGGCACACACACGCCGTCATGCATGTCTGCAGGACAACGTGCAGGACAACGAGCAGGATGAGGCAGCGAATGGCTGGACTGAAATTAAAATCGACAGACGCAAGAGATGTAGTGGAGGCACTAATTCACGTACCTCGGGAGTGTCGTGTCAGAAACTGATGGAATAGAAGAGTACCCTACATCATTTCGAGTCTCGCCAAGGCCAGAATAACCTTTACACAGCTGCGCCCCGTAGGCAGTTGCGAAAATAGACACGAAGAGTGAAACTCAAAACAAAGTAAACGTTAAAACTGTACTGCTAACTGCTATACGGATGCGAGACATGGAAGGTCACTAAAGTAAAGACATTTCGCACCAGCTACCAGCTATAAGTCTTCGTCAAACGCTGCCTCTAATGGATCCTCGGTACATATGGGCCCGAGAACATCACGAACGTAAGACTATTGGAACGCTGCAGTGAGACCCCAACAGATCAAACGTCGGAAGTGTAGCTGCTGCGCTGGATTGGACACACGCTGCAAAGGGACCATGAATCACATCATACCAAGGCAAGCCTTACTGAAACTACTGGTAGGCTTTCAAAAACTGTTCGATAGTAAGTAGGTACATTTATTGATAGTGGCTATAGGCTACATAACATAATGCGAAGATTAATAGGAGTGGTGCAGCAATGAGGAATGTTTCGAAAACGGAAAACATTTAATCGTTATACGAGTATCCGTTGCGCCTCTGCGTAAATGGTTGAAGTTACATAAAAATAATTTATTACAAAATAATTGTTCTTCTTAAAAAGTTCTAAAACAAAATTCCAAAAGCCCAAATGTCCACAGTTAAGTAGGCACTTGGTACTTTACTTTGTTGAACATAGGCCTTAAAATCTTACTTCTTACTAATATTATAAATGCGAAAGTTTGTGAGTGTGGATGTTTGTTACTCTTTCACGCACAAACAGCTGAACGGATCGGGCTGAAATTTGGTACGGAGATACATTATAGTCTGGAATAACACATAGGCTACCTTTTATCCCGGGAATAACTTCCCGCGGTAACAAATTTTACGCAGGCGAAGCTGCGGGCATCAGCTAGTATTCTTATATAGAAATAATTATACTAGCATAGTTGGTAAAAAATGCTATGTAATAGCTTTACCGCGGCAGTCCCCGAGTGCCACACGTCTTTTTTTTTTGTTTACGTCAATTATGAACTCTGCAGTCGTTATATATTATTATTATTATGTCAAATAATCCAAAAATTGATGCTTGTACCCAGAATCGATCTTGCGCCTTCTGCGTACCGATCCGCGTCTTAACCACTCGACCAAAGTTGAATTAAGAGTGTTGGTTGAATTTAGAGTTCTTAATGTGAAATGACAATTTCGATGCTGTCAATTACATTAGTTGCTGTCAATTTACTTCGTCTAAATAAAAATTCGACTATAGGTGTATAGGTATTCATCATCTATGTACAACAGTGAACTGTACTCGTATAATTTGTGTAAAAAGTGTTTTAAATATAAATAAACAAAGTGCATTTATTAATGTAGAAAGTCACGAAAAATAGTGAAAGAAAATGAGTGAGTACTCTATATACATACATTTTATTATTATTATCACCAATGCAGTATCATTTTTTGTTTTGTTAATTTATATATAATACTGCTATAAAGATAACCAAACCCGGGAGTACGTTCCCATGGGAAGCGGGAAGAAAATTTCACGCTGACGTAGCCGCGAGCGCCATCTATCCCATACCTATGTACTTTAAACGTGTCATAAAAGTCACAACAATACCATACATGCATATTTCAAAGAATGTCTATTATTACCATAAAATTTGTAAAAATAGTTTTTAAGTAGAAAGAAGAAACCTATTGTTTTATCTTTTAACTAGCTGACCCTCGCAACTTTGTTTACGTCACACAAGGTCTATGGAATTAGAGGTATTTATTAATCATACTCATCAAGTAGCGTGTAAATCTGCCCTGTATGCTATATCAAAATAGAGCTTAATGGTTAAAACTATTCCTCAGTATAGAATTTTCCTCAGTATAAACAATTTACATACAAACACCGGCGTGTTAGAATTTTATTACATGTATCAATGTAGTAGACGTAACGTGTATAAAATGACATCAATCAAATGTCATCAATATTCTGAAAAAGAAATTAAAAATAGAGTTCACAAACTCTTTTGAAAATACATACTGTACCTACCTTAGAGGATCGTTATGAAGATAACAGGATAGTTAACAACCATCCATAGAAAATAGATGGTATAATGCTGAATACCGCAAAGAACAATCGGCGCGGCATAGAATGGGGCCTATACTGATATCCTGGAGGATATTAATGATGCCGATGTCCTGTGCCTGCTGAGGCACACACACGCCGTCATGCATGTCTGCAGGACAACGTGCAGGACAACGAGCAGGATGAGGCAGCGAATGGCTGGACTGAAATTAAAATCGACAGACGCAAGAGATGTGGTGGAGGCACTAATTCACGTACCTCGGGAGTGTCGTGTCAGAAACTGATGGAATAGAAGAGTACCCTACATCATTTCGAGTCTCGCCAAGGCCAGAATAACCTTTACACAGCTGCGCCCCGTAGGCAGTTGCGAAAATAGACACGAAGAGTGAAACTCAAAACAAAGTAAACGTTAAAACTGTACTGCTAACTGCTATACGGATGCGAGACATGGAAGGTCACTAAAGTAAAGACATTTCGCACCAGCTACCAGCTATAAGTCTTCGTCAAACGCTGCCTCCAATGGATCCTCGGTACATATGGGCCCGAGAACATCACGAACGTAAGACTATTGGAACGCTGCAGTGAGACCCCAACAGATCAAACGTCGGAAGTGTAGCTGCTGCGCTGGATTGGACACACGCTGCAAAGGGACCATGAATCACATCATACCAAGGCAAGCCTTGCTGAAACTACTGGTAGGCTTTCAAAAACTGTTCGATAGTAAGTAGGTACATTTATTGATAGTGGCTATAGGCTACATAACATAATGCGAAGATTAATAGGAGTGGTGCAGCAATGAGGAATGTTTCGAAAACGGAAAACATTTAATCGTTATAAGAGTATCCGTTGCGCCTCTGCGTAAATGGTTGAAGTTACATAAAAAATAATTTATTACAAAATAATTGTTCTTCTTAAAAAGTTCTAAAACAAAATTCCAAAAGCCCAAATGTCCACAGTCAAGTAGGCACTTGGTACTTTACTTTGTTGAACATAGGCCTTAAAATCTTACTTCTTACTAATATTATAAATGCGAAAGTTTGTGAGTGTGGATGTTTGTTACTCTTTCACGCTCAAACCGCTGAACGGATCGGGCTGAAATTTAGTACGGAGATACATTATAGTCTGGAATAACACATAGGCTACCTTTTATCCCGGGAATAACTTCTCGCGGTAACAAATTTTACGCAGGCGAAGCTGCGGGCATCAGCTAGTATTCTTATATAGAAATAATTATACTAGCATAGTTGGTAAAAAATGCTATGTAATAGCTTTACCGCGGCAGTCCCCGAGTGCCACACGTCTTTTTTTGTAATAATTTTAAATTTGGAGCCAGAATGTTAAATTTGGATAATGTCGAAACTTTATCAACATTATCATGTAAATAAATTTCACATTTTGATGAATTTAATTCTAAGCCAATATTTTGAAATTCATTTTTTAGAAAAGCCAAATCTCTAAGAACAGTATCCACATCTCCTCCTAAGGTGCCGTCATCCAAATACCAAATATTTAATTTAGAATTTAGTTTACTAATTATGGGTTGTATGGATAAACTAAAAATGACTGGCCCAAGAGGGTCACCTTGTTGACATCCAACTGCAGAGTCTAAAATATTGTCCTTGTATAATAATTTTGAAGAGTGTCTGTAGCACTGCCAAAGAAAATTAAAAATTTTTGGGGTCTCTAATTTGGCCTGCGTCAACAATGTGTATCATTAACAAATAAAAGAATACATTTTCCAAAAGCCGGAGGAAAGGGGAAAGGGCAATCCCCTCCGGCAGTAGTACCTATCTACAATTTTTTCTCTTTAGGACTCTATAGGTACTTTGGTACTGTAGAATCTATTATATTATCTGAGACTACACTTTCCGAAAGAGTCCGACCTTCGTTACGCAAGAACAATAGGACTGCACTTCCACTCTTGAATGTCGGCACTTCATGGAACTTGTTGTAATACGTAATACCTACGTGATGGAAACACACCATACAATATTCACCTTTGATAATGCTGTAAAGCGAAACCGGTCAGGTTGTTGTGAACTAAAATTTAATTGTGGAATATAAACTTTGCTTACCTGCCTGCTTCCTAATTTCATTGCATTTCATTAATAGTATGTATTTTGAAAGCAATTTGCTCATGTAGTTTTAAGAGGCGTTTGATTGCAGGTGAGGGCACAGTAGTAGCCAGAGTCAGAGTCTTTAGAGAATCTTGGGACATCCTTCCAAGGGCTTACCCGGGGATCCCGGGCGTAGGCAGGTGTAGGGAACTGTAAGATTTTGGGAGATATTCGGTGTAGCACCCATGAAAGATTTCCACACGAAAAATTAAGCCGGTAGAAATAGGGCTTAGCATCCATGAGAAACTCTTGCTATTTAAAGGCTGTCGAAAAGTGATATATTGATTCATTTGGAGGGTCTTTTATGGAGACTTCGCTGTACGTCTGTCTGTCCGTCACGAGACTTTATCTCAGGAATTGTGATAGCTAGAGAGCTGAAATTTTCACAGATTGTGTATATTGTTGCCGCTATAACATTGAGTACTATAATCAGTAGAAAAAAATGTTAATGGGCTCCCATACACCAAACGTGATCTTTTGACGTTTTATGGTACGGACCCTCCGTGCGCGAGTCCGGCTCGGACTTGGCCGGTTTTATCTCTCTTTTGTCGCCTTTACGGATAGTATGTTGATTTGTAACCTCTAACGTAAAATTACCACATATGACATTTGAATTGTGAGCGTTTTCGTACTTCAGAAATCACACTATACATTTGTCACATGTAACATCTTTTAATGAACGCATTTTTTTTTGTTTGCCTTGTAATGCTATTTAGTTGTCTCGACATATTTTATACTAATTGTGCCCCACAACTTCGCCTCATAAAACCTAAACAATAACATAATGGAATTTTGCCATATTTTTGAAATTTATTATTACTGCTCCCATGCGTAGTAGTAGATTGATGATACAAACTCAATGTAGCTTTTGAATAATTTTACTGTGGCGCATTCGGTAGTGTAACCGCCTGCCGCGCTGAAGTCCCGGGTTCGATTCTCGGGTCAGTCCAAATATTTGTGTGACCCACAAATGTTTGTTTCGGAGTATGAATGTTTGCAACGTATTATAAGTATGTATTTAGAAATAAATAATAAATATTGACGGACATCTCACACAACGCTATCTGATCCCAAAGTAAGCTAGGAATAACCTGCTTGTGTTATGTGTATCAGACCACGGATATTAATACTTATATACTTTTAAATACATACATATTATACACTAGCTGACCCGCGCAACTTCGTTTGCGTTACATGAGAGTGAGAAAGAGAGAGGTATGGTATTAATATTTCCCGTTGCATTTAGTTCCGTCGCGTCGGCGTCGTTTACCTATATTCATTAGAGCTGAACCGCATAACTTCGTTTGCGTCACATGAGAGTGAGAAGGAGAGAGGTGTCAAAGTGATGTAATGTTCCCGTCGCTTTTACTTCCGCCCATCCGTTTTTTGGTATGGAACTCATCGTGTGCGAGTCCGACTCGCACTTGGCCGGTTTTTATCGTTCATTTGACTGGCTACCACTGCAGACCACGTTTACTCCCGTCGCGTCGCTCATACTTTAAAACTTATTATGAGGGTTATTGTAATCTATTGACGGCATTCATTGTTATGCAGACGACAGTACAGGGGACACTTGTTACACAGGCCGTCCCGGTATCTCTCGGGTCGCAGTGGAAGAAAGTCGTGAACAGCTTGTGTCTGAAATCGAGGCTACTCTTACTAGAGTGTCCGATTGGGGTAGACAAAACCTTGTCCAGTTCAATCCCTCCAAGACACAGGCGTGTTTCTTCACCGCTAAGAAAGCTCCAATTACTGTAGCGCCACGATTCCAGGGCACATCTCTTTCCATCTCTAAAAGTATAGGGATCCTTGGTGTTGACATCTCCAGTGACGTTCAGTTCCGCAGTCATTTGGAGGACAAGGCCAGGCTGGCGTCCAAGAAGCTCGGTGTGCTCAACAGGGCGCGGCGGTACTTTACAGCGGCGCAAACACTGCTTCTCTATAAGTCGCAAGTGCGGCCACACATGGAGTACTGCTGTCACCTCTGGGCGGGGGCACCTGAATATCAGCTTCGCCCATTTGACTCGGTGCAGAGGCGAGCTGTGAGAGTTGTCAACGATCCTATACTGACAGGTGGTGTGGAACCTCTTCGCGACAGGAGAGACTATGCCTCCTTATGCGTGTTCTACCGCCTGTACAATGGTATGTGCTCCGAGGAATTGTTTGACATGATGCCCACGGCTACCTTCTATCATCGCACCGCTCGCCATAGACAGGGATTTCATTCTCACACCCTACGTCCGGAGCGTTTGAGCACGGTTAGATCCGGTAGGGGTTTTCTTCCGCGCACGCTTAGGTTGTGGAATGATCTTCCTGCCTCGGTTTTCCCAAACGCCTGCAGTATGGGGTTCTTCAAAAGGGGTCTAAGAAGGTTTTTACAGGGTCGGCAGCGCGAGTGTGGCGCCTCTGGTGTTGCAAACGTTCATAGGCTGCGGTGACCACCGGTCCTTCTGGTGGGCCGTGTGCTTGTCTGCCACCTTAGTGGTATAAAAAAAAAAAAAAAAAAAAAAAAAAAGTGAACCTTAAATGTTACGCATGTGCTGTTGAAGACTTTTTTTTATAACTTTTTAAGAGGAACAAATTTGTAATACACAATTTTTACGTAACTTTAACCATTCATGCAGCGTACGCAATGGAAGCTCTCAAAAGAAAGAAATTTTCCCGGTTCTTGAAACATTACTCATGGCTGCTCCGCTCCTATTCGTCTTAGCGTGATGTTATATCGCCATTAGTCATCCTCAATAAATGGACTATTAATCTGTAAAATAGTTTTAGACATGCAACCAGTAGTATCTGAGATCCTAGCACAAACAAACTCTTCAGTTTTATAATATCGTGAGCGAACCTTAAGAGATAGACAAATTAGGTTATTGTGAGCGAACCTTAAAAGATAGACATATGCTGTCGCGGACTTTTTTTAGAACTTTTCAAAAGAAACAATTTAGTAATACACAATTTTTACGTAACTTTAACCATTTACGCAGCGTACGCCTCGGAAGCTCTCAGACGGTAAAAAATATTCCCCGTTTTCAAAACATTATTGATTGCTGCTCCGCTCCTATTCATCTTAGCGTGATTTTATATAGCCTATAGCCATCCTCGATAAATGGACTATCAAGCTGTAAAAGAATTTTTGAAATCGAACCAGTACTTCCTGAGATCCTAGCGTTCAAACAAACAAACAAACAAACAAACAAACAAACTCTTCAGCTTTATAATATTAGTATGGATAGAAACACCCAGACTCTTGAGACAAACATTTATGGGTCACACAAATATTTGTCTTCGGTGGGAATCGAACCCACGACCTCCAGCGCCGCAGGCGGTATCACTACCGACTGCGCCACAGAGGCAGTCAAGCAGGCCAATATTTAAGTATGTTTATCAGTCGTCTAGATCCCATAGCAAAAGCTTATTCTAGCTTAATTTGGGTTAGATGATGTTGTGCGAGAATGACCACTAATATTTGTTTATTAAAAAAATAATTTTAGCGATTCGATGGACAAAAAAATAATTTCCTCTTTATAGTGTAGGAGTACAGATGAGCCAATGCTAATCCAATACGGGTGTTATAAGTTTAACTCGTGACAACATAGCTTACAACCACAGATATCAGAAAATTTTACATGCACCCTATTTTTCAAGAGCGACATGGGCATAAATACTCCTACTGGAGCTTAGGGTGTCTTCCAGTTGAAAGGAGAGCCCCATTTTTAGGCATCCCTTTACCTAGACGCTGTGCCATAACCTCAGGCCTAAACCACAGTATGCTCTAATGTGCCTAAACTGTGACTTGGCGAGGAAGAACACCGTAGTACTTAGTTTAGTGAGTAATCTGTGCTTTCTTTAGGACTGAGAGTTCCACACTTCGATCAACAATATAATAAAGTTGATCGAAGGTTCCACACAAAGTCACATAAAAAGTTCAGAATCACGTAAATAAATGTTAATTATAACGTAGGTACAAGAAGGTATGTTTCACGAAAGGGAAATCTGATTTCTTTTATTTTTCGTTTTCCTCCCTTCATAGCATCGACGCAATATAACAAGGTACAGAACGCAACCTTATGTATTTACTTTACTTTCGGCTACGCACACTTTTGTGGTATCGGTATATCCGTTCGTCCGATGAATAAATCAGGCACCCTTGGTACTAGAAAGACAGTAAGTAATTTGGAATGGATTCGCGGGTGCGTTATTTATTCTTAAGGTCCGAGAACTGGCAGGAAGATTTTGATTTAGAATGTATTTTGATCCTCACCAGCCATGTCTGCAGTTCTGTGTTGGGGTATAATATACATACATATATTCACGCCTTTATCCCCAAAGGAATAGGCAGAGGCATATTATATGTCCACAATTCACCTTTTAAGATTTTGTCCCACGTAATAGGTGATAAGCCGTATTGCCGTGTTGAAATTTACAGGCGCAGGTTGTGACTGCCTGCTGCTGAAATTTTACAAGCCGCCCCATAAAGGCCTTGAACTTGGCTTAACAACTGCCATTTCATGTGTGTGTGAATATTTATCAGTGTGTGAAACCTCAGTGTGTACCTACATGCCTACAAGTCTAGAGGCCTTTTGAACCAAACAAAGTAGTCATTACGGAATCATACTTAAATCATTGCGCACGGAGCGACGTTCATCATTATTACTTAATCAGGCACGCTATCAAGATAATAGATTAATTAAGACTATTCAATCGATTAATAGGATCAATTTACAGTGTTTCATTAATTATTTACTCACTTATCATTTTTGCACACACTTTGCTGCAAGATACGCGAAAGATATGTTCTAAAGTCTAAACTATGATAACCTTCTTAATCAATCTGTAAGGTTGATTGTGGAAGTCGGTCGATCTGACTAGATACAGCACAGAAGCAGACTTATGTAGGCTCATTTGATGCCCTTGATATATGGTCAAGACCTTTTCCTCGGAAGTAGATAGAAGTATACCTTTTTCTTACTTTTTTAACGCAAGGGAAAATCCATCATGAATTCTATGTCGGACTGCTACCGACTAAAAACCTCACGTAACGCCAAACAGCCTACGGTTGGGAGCCCCGGGTAAGCCCTCTGAAGGATGTCCCAGGACTCCCAACAGACCCACGGCTACCACGCGTTTTTGGGGGGTATCGGGTGTGCTTGAATCTCTCTCGTCACGCTGCCGTCATGGGCCTGCTTCTGTAAGGGCGGTGAGCAGCCCTCTCACCGTCCTCAGGCCCCCGATCATGGAGGCCGATAGTCTTCGGCGAAGACACGTCGGGGGTGCGACGCGGAGCCCAAGCCGGAACTCGGGTGGGAGAGTTCTCTCCCGCTCCCGGGCCGCCTCTTTCACGAGCATGACCTGCTCGCAGAAAGAGGCGGACATAGAAGTATATCTACTACCTATGTACAAAGACTTCTATATAAACTGAGGTAGACGCGCCGAACTATAACAAGCGAGATTTCAGAAGCAATCCTCAAACACACACATTGCCAAGACTACACTCACTTATAAATACTATTAACGTAGTTGTCACCACACACAATAGTAATATACGGATAGAACAAGAGTAAAAGAGAAGGCGTATGGACTCCAATTGCAAGTCGAGTACCTACTCTCGAAGTTTTGACTCACAACAGTGCGAACAAGGCTGCTAATTAGCGCAGTTTATAGGTTTCAAAAATCGGTGCGTAGGGCATGTCTACCTCAGTTTATATAGAAGTCTTTGCCTATGTACCGACACTTTAATAGGCATATACTTATATTTAAGGTGTGGTCAGGATACACTTTTAAGGATACATTTTTAAAGGGATATAATAAACCGAGCCTCAAAAGTTTTAATCGGCCACGGTATTTAGCTTCTGATTTAATAACTAAGCCACCCGAAAATGAATTAGTCTCTAATATACTAATTTGTCCTCTTTACAAGGTCACCTAAACATTCCGTTATAAGCATCAAATAAAGATCAACAATTATTTTAACTTGCCCTGCGTATTTATATATTAACGGCTAATTTACTAATTCAGCCACAGATTTTACATGTAATCATCATTTTATATTTCACGGCTTCAAATCGAGAGCCTCAAAAAATATAATTTAAGCCTCCACAGACGACATCAATTTTTATAACTAAGCGTGTAAAATAAATATATCACATTCTTTTTTCGTGAAAATAGCCTCTGCAAGGTTTGACATAAGTGCAAAGAACGACATATATTTCACGGCTTCAAATCGAGAGCCTCCAAAATATAATTTAAGCCTCCACAGACGACATCAATTTTTATAACTAAGCGTGTAAAATAAATATATCACATTCTTTTTTCGTGAAAATAGCCTCTGCAAGGTTTGACATAAGTGCAAAGAACGACAGCGACCAGCCATTTGCATCAATTGAAGACCGCTATTTGATTTCAGTTTGTAACTATAAAGACAGATTACGCTTACCGAACAAGAAAGTGAGGTCAAGAAAGCAAATACTGAACTCTAAAATGCACTTTTGAGTTTAGTATATATACATAATGTGAATATGTGGATAATCTCGTCATAAATTTCACCATAATGAGAAATTACTCGTTACGTGTGAACAATGTTTAGCAATGCCACGTTATGGTACTCACTTTTGGGTTTAGTATTTGCTTTCTTGGTCTTACTTTTTTATTCTTTAGTTCTATAATCTGTATTACATGCAAACATATATTATGTCACTGACCGAAATCTGTATATTGTTTAGGCATTCTTTAGAATACCTGAAACTTGTAGGCAAGGCAATGTATGAAATATACGAGAGTATGGAAGGTTTGTTCGCAGCTTGCGAAGGTTAGGTTAGGTTGGAACAGTGACCACTAACGAGCGAGGGTGAGCGAGCGAAGTGAGCATGCCGCGGCAGCTGCCGTCGAGCGCCAGATGTCATATAAATTTAATATTTTGCATTATGTTACTCTTTACAATTTCTCTATAGTTTATAATTTTGCGGTATTTACAATTTTATGGGGACCCAAGACCTATTTATTTTACACATTGCCGGTGGACCAGCAGGTATTGTATGCAATCCCTGGGAATTTTGTACAATACCTAGACAAAGTGTGAACAATCATATAATTCAAAACATTTCATACATTGCTTAGACGGGGCGACTGGAGTCTGGGGCTGGTATTCCTTAGAATGCAAAGTTATTGTATTAGAATATCTGAATTATAAAGACTGCGGGTAACACATAAAAATAAATAAAAGCATTTATGCCCGAAGGTCTGCCTCACGCTCCCGTGTTGAAATGGACTCGCTTGTCCGTTTCCAACACATTATGACACCCCACACAGTCGGCTTAACGTGCTTTGCAAAGCAAGAAAACTCTCGCAAATCACATGTTACAAAGTGGTCACCCATCAGAGCACCAGCAATAGCGGTAGTTGTTTACTGTAGTGATCGTTTACAAAAAACTGAGTCAGTGGCTACAAGTGGTTCTAGCTATTTAGGTAATATTAGTGGCCATAATTTGCTTTTTGATGGCAATTTTACTTTATTTTGATGATCCATTAATGTGGGACGAGTTATATTTTAAACATGCTGAATTAGGAAATTAGAAGCTACAATATTAATAAATAATGTCTATTTTGATGCCATTTTTTAGTAATATAGAAGTTTAATGTTTGAATGCATGTTACAAAATTAGATGCTAAAAAATAATCACGATGCTGAATTATATTAACAGTGGCTAATAAAGAATTTAAATGGTGGCTATAATCTATAAATTCTGACGCTCATTAATTGTGGCTGACTTATTAATTTGGGAGGGAAGGTATTTTTTCGGAGGCCAATAATGCTATTAAAAAGAAGTTCGTTTAATTAGCACCCATTTTTTAATATTAAAGCCACCGACTCTAAGACTACCAATAGGTAAGCCCAAATATTATACACATACTGTAATATTCTAAGGAGTTAAATATCCCGCAGATTACTTGATGCAACTTCAACTATCAATGTAACATAGACCTGTTTGAGGCAAAGTTGTTTACTCACCTCGATAGATGGCGCTGTTGTATTATTGCACATCGCACTATAAGTAAAATCTGGTACGCTAGGCACATACCAGTGGCCGGTTAATCGGTGGGCGAAAAAAAAAACATTTAGAATATTAGTAAGTATCATTGTATTAAAATAAGCAAATAAGTTATTTTATTTGAATACAGTTAGATACTAAAAGATAGTCTAGTGTTTTCATTGGACCAACTGGGGTATGCGAAACTAGTATTAGGAATACCCAACTATGAATTTTAGTGAGATCCCTTCATCATACAGATACGGAGAATAAAGTTATAATAACTATAATACCTACCACTTGCTTTTCTGAGGTTAAAAGCCAGAGCCCCTTAGAAATGACTTAGTCTCGAGAACAGTTTTATTTATAGTAAGTTTTGCGGCAATATTGTGCTGTAAGTATCCTTACATTATTATAAAACAAAGTTCTCTACTGTATCTGTCTATTACCAGGACGGAAACTCCATACAAATGATTCGTTTTCAATTCTGTCACCTTTTATTTTATTTCTTTTTAAGTAAGGCAAAATCCTCAAAGGATGTTATGCCGGACTCCTACCGACTAAAAAAGCGCACGTAACGCCCAACAGCCTGTGGTTGGGAGCCCCGGGTAAGCCCTCGGAAGGATGTCCCAGGACTCCCAACAGACCTACGGCCGCTACTGCGGCCTCGCCCAGGGGGTGGTTCGGGTGCTATCCCGCGTCTTTGGGGGGTTTCGGGTGACATCCCGCCCCCCCGTCCGGTGAGTTGCTCACGTCACGCTGCCGTCATGGGCCTGCTTCTGTAAGGACGGTGAGCGGCCCTCTCACCGTCCTCAGACCCCTGGTCATGGAGGCCGATAGTCCTCGGCGAAGACACGTCGGCGGCGCCCAGGTCGCCGAATGCGGAACTCGGGTGGGAGAGCTCTCTCCCGCACCCGCCTCGCCGCCTCCTTCACGAGCATGATCTGCTCGCAGAAAGAGGCGGCGCAGTCCCACTTACTCCCGCTGGAGAGCATGGCTCTCAATTCTGTCACGTACAATAAAAACTCGTTGTGTTTGTACAGAGCTTGAATGTGTGTGCGACCACTAAGGCTAAGCAAACGTTCCGTCAAAAAACCCTCCAACTTTAATGACAGCTGTGGCGGGGATGGGGAAGCTTGCCTAGTGGGAGGCAGGGAGTTACCTATCTGTACCAAAGATAATTATATAATAGTATTACATATCTGTATGTTATATTCATATCCTTGCTATTGCCACAGGGCGGAAAATCGTATGGATTTTCGGCCCTGTGGCTAAACTAAGAAAAAGCTTTCGTGTCAGCATTGGTATGGTATCACCAAAGCTTCCTATAGTTTGGGTAAGTAACGTCACCAATTAAGCTCTTAATTATATTCATTATTTATTATATTACTAGCTGACCCCGCAACTTCGTTTACGTCACATAAGGTGTATGTAAGGAGAGGTATTTCTTCATCAGACTCATCAAGCAGCGTGTGAAACTGCCCTGTTTGCTTAATCATAAAAGAGCTTAAAGATTAAGACTATTTAAAACAATTATTAATTGAATTTTCTTAATCATTAAGCTCTTTTATGATTAAGCCAACACGCCAGTTTAGAAAAATAAGCTTAATCATTAAGCTCTTTTATGATTAAGCCAACACGCCAGTTTAGATTTACACTTACATTCAAAGAACAATTATAGTTAAATTATAATATACAATTAAAATTTTCAAAATATCTGATTCTTAAGTGTTATAACTTTTTTATTTATCAACCGATTGACATGAAATAAACGCTAAATGTTAAGTGAAGAAATCCTCAACACAATAAAAAACCGCATTGCAATCAGTCAAGCGGTTACTGCGATTAGCGTGCACAACCGTACAGACAAACAGATGTACAGACATACAGAAAAACAGACAAAAATTCTAAAAATCATTGTTTTGGGTTCTATTGCGTTCGTAAAGCCCCCCTATAATATTTTTTATTATTATCTATCTTCCATGTACAGACAGCGACCTGTTACGATTTTATTATATGTATTGATTGATGATTGATATTGATTGATATTATAAGGACTGCCTCTGTGGCGCGGTCGGTAGTGATACCGCCTGCAGCACTGGAGGTCGTGGGTTCGTTTCCCACCGGAGACAAATATTTGTGTGACCCATAAATGTTTGTCTCAAGAGTCTGGGTGTTTCTATGTATAATATGTATGTATTTATGTGTTAATATCCATGGTCTGATACCCATAACACAAGCAGGTTATTCCTAGCTTACTTTGGGATCAGATAGCGTTGTCTGAAAATGTCCATGAATATTTGTAGCCTTATTGATCTAATACCACAGGGCGGAAACTTCATCCAAATGATTCGTTTTCAATTCTGTCACCTACACTAAAAATACGCTATGTTCGTACAAAGCTTGAATGTTTGTGTGACCAATAAAGCTAAGCAAATAAATATTATATTGAATAAAATCTGATAAATCAAAATACATATTACTTTGTGCTAAGTAAATTTTATTTTTCAGGATTTGTTCGAAGTCGGTTGTATTTTTTATTGAAAATTTTTTTTCAATATTTTAAGTGACGGGTGAACCGAAAAATATATCTATTTAGGTGAAAGTTCTCATTAATACAAATCAATCAAGCCCCAACACAAAGTAGCTGCTCTGTAAATCGTCAAGGAATTCCCTCGACTGTCTTTTGGTTCCATCATCGGATTGACTTCAGACCTTCATTAACTGTAGTACATTAAAGCACTGAATTAAAAAGTTACCAAACGCACTAGTTGTCCCTATAATTATCGGTAGTTGCCCTCGATTTATCCAGGATCCCATAATCAGATCATAACCTGGTTAAAATGGGACCACCTCAGAAGTAAACCCTATTCAACAAAAAAAAAATCTGTCTATAATTGACGGAAATATCGGTGAACATACAAAAAAAGACGTGTGGCACTCGGGGACTGCCGCGGTAAAGCTATTACATAGCATTTTTTACCAACTATGCTAGTATAATTATTTCTATATAAGAATACTAGCTGATGCCCGCAGCTTCGCCTGCGTAAAATTTGTTACCGCGGGAAGTTATTCCCGGGATAAAAGGTAGCCTATGTGTTATTCCAGACTATAATGTATCTCCGTACCAAATTTCAGCCCGATCCGTTCAGCGGTTTGAGCGTGAAAGAGTAACAAACATCCACACTCACAAACTTTCGCATTTATAATATTAGTAAGAAGTAAGATTTTAAGGCCTATGTTCAACAAAGTAAAGTACCAAGTGCCTACTTGACTGTGGACATTTGGGCTTTTGGAATTTTGTTTTAGAACTTTTTAAGAAGAACAATTATTTTGTAATAAATTATTTTTATGTAACTTCAACCATTTACGCAGAGGCGCAACGGATACTCTTATAACGATTAAATGTTTTCCGTTTTCGAAACATTCCTCATTGCTGCACCACTCCTATTAATCTTCGCATTATGTTATGTAGCCTATAGCCACTATCAATAAATGTACCTACTTACTATCGAACAGTTTTTGAAAGCCTACCAGTAGTTTCAGTAAGGCTTGCCTTGGTATGATGTGATTCATGGTCCCTTTGCAGCGTGTGTCCAATCCAGCGCAGCAGCTACACTTCCGACGTTTGATCTGTTGGGGTCTCACTGCAGCGTTCCAATAGTCTTACGTTCGTGATGTTCTCGGGCCCATATGTACCGAGGCTCCATTGGAGGCAGCGTTTGACGAAGACTTATAGCTGGTAGCTGGTGCGAAATGTCTTTACTTTAGTGACCTTCCATGTCTTGCATCCGTATAGCAGTTAGCAGTACAGTTTTAACGTTTACTTTGTTTTGAGTTTCACTCTTCGTGTCTATTTTCGCAACTGCCTACGGGGCGCAGCTGTGTAAAGGTTATTCTGGCCTTGGCGAGACTCGAAATGATGTAGGGTACTCTTCTATTCCATCAGTTTCTGACACGACACTCCCGAGGTACGTGAATTAGTGCCTCCACCACATCTCTTGCGTCTGTCGATTTTAATTTCAGTCCAGCCATTCGCTGCCTCATCCTGCTCGTTGTCCTGCACGTTGTCCTGCAGACATGCATGACGGATGCATGTCTGGAGGACATCACATCCTGCACGTCCTGCAGACATGATGCAGACATGATGTCCTGTGCCTCAGCAGGCACAGGACATCGGCATCATTAATATCCTCCAGGATATCAGTATAGGCCCCATTCTATGCCGCGCCGATTGTTCTTTGCGGTATTCAGCATTATACCATCTATTTTCTATGGATGGTTGTTAACTATCCTGTTATCTTCATAACGATCCTCTAAGGTAGGTACAGTATGTATTTTCAAAAGAGTTTGTGAACTCTATTTTTAATTTCTTTTTCAGAATATTGATGACATTTGATTGATGTCATTTTATACACGTTACGTCTACTACATTGATACATGTAATAAAATTCGAACACGCCGGTGTTTGTATGTAAATTGTTTATACTGAGGAAAATTCTATACTGAGGAATAGTTTTAACCATTAAGCTCTATTTTGATATAGCATACAGGGCAGATTTACACGCTACTTGATGAGTATGATTAATAAATACCTCTAATTTCATAGACCTTGTGTGACGTAAACAAAGTTGCGAGGGTCAGCTAGTTAAAAGATAAAACAATAGGTTTCTTCTTTCTACTTAAAAACTATTTTTACAAATTTTATGGTAATAATAGACATTCTTTGAAATATGCATGTATGGTATTGTTGTGACTTTTATGACACGTTTAAAGTACATAGGTATGGGATAGATGGCGCTCGCGGCTACGTCAGCGTGAAATTTTCTTCCCGCTTCCCATGGGAACGTACTCCCGGGTTTGGTTATCTTTATAGCAGTATTAAGTATATATAAATTAACAAAACAAAAAATGATACTGCATTGGTGATAATAATAATAAAATGTATGTATATAGAGTACTCACTCATTTTCTTTCACTATTTTTCGTGACTTTCTACATTAATAAATGCACTTTGTTTATTTATATTTAAAACACTTTTTACACAAATTATACGAGTACAGTTCACTGTTGTACAAAGATGATGAATACCTATACACCTATAGTCGAATTTTTATTTAGACGAAGTAAATTGACAGCAACTAATGTAATTGACAGCATCGAAATAGTCATTTCACATTAAGAACTCTAAATTCGACCAACACTCTTAATTCAACTTTGGTCGAGTGGTTAAGACGCGGATCGGTACGCAGAAGGCGCAAGATCGATTCTGGGTACAAGCATCAATTTTTGGATTATTTGACATAATAATAATAATATATAACGACTGCAGAGTTCATAATTGACGTAAACAAAAAAATTATGAATTGCTAGACTAGATACACGAACGTGGCCGAAGGTAGCCGAGTGTGACTCGTTTTCGTGACACAATTTCTGGATTCGGTCTCCACGCAAGGCCCGCGATAGAAGCTATGCAATAGCTTAAAAACATTGAGAACTTTCTTTTTTTTTAAGTCTGATCTATCAATCTAGGTGTAAAGTTCTCATCAATACAAATCAATCAAGCCCAAACACAAGATAACTGCTGTAAATTGTTAAGGAATTCCCTCGACTGTCTTTCGACTCTATCATCTGATCGACGCCAGACCTTCATTAAAATGTAGAACATTAAAGCACTTAATTAAAAAGTTAACATGCGCACTAGTTGTCCCTACAATTTTCCGTGGTTGCTCTCGATTTGTCCTGGATCCCTTCATCAGATCCTGACCTGGTGAAAATGGGACCACCTCAGAAGTAACCCCTATTCAACAAAAAAAAATTTTTGAAATCCGTCTATAATTGACGGAAATATCGCTTAACATACATAAAAAAAAATACATACAGACGAATTGAGAACCTCCTCCTTTTTATGAAGTCGGTTAAAAACACCCGCCAACTATGATGACAGCTGTGGCGCGGGACTTGCGGGGGTGGGGAAGCTTGGTCAATGAGGGCACGGAGTTGCCTATCTGTATGTACTACTATTATATTATCTTTGCTGTTACTATATAAAACTCGAAAACTATTCAACGGATTCCATGCTATTTTCACTGAGACTTCAAGAAATTCATTATGTAACTTGTGTACTTTATGTTGCGTATGATGCCACTGTGTTTAAGCTAGTAAGTACTTAGGTAATATAATACGAAGAGCATACATAAATACGATCACGCCTTTTATCCCCGAAGGAGTGGGCGGAGTTATACCTCTGCCCACTCCTTCAATCTAACGTTGAAATGTGGGCATATAATAATTATGTTATATGCCCACATTTCAAGGTTAGATTTTGTCCCACGTAATAGATGGTGAGCCGTTTAGCCGTGTTGATATGGACAGGCGCAGGTTGTGACTGCCTTCTGTTGAAATTTTTCAAACCGCCCATAAAGGCTTTCAACTTCAATTAACGACGTCATTTTACTGGCAACCGGGACCAACGGTTTAACGCGCCTTCCAAAGTACGAAAACGCTCGCAATTATGTCACAAAGTGGTCACGGAGAAGAGCAATGTTATCGAAATTGTTTCACACGGATATTATCAGACTTAAAGATAAAGAAACGTGATTTTACAGATAGGCTGCTACCTACCTAATTACAAAATAAAGCAACTGGGTACAGAATCTCACATTTTACTTACACTGTCCTGGTCAAAGTTCACTAAATATTCTTCAAATATAATAATCCTACTAATCTTACAATATAACTAGCTGATCTGGCAAACGTTGTTTTGCGACAAAAGAGGTATCCCCAGGGGGTATAAAAAACCGGCCAAGTGCGAGTCGGACTCACGCACGAAGGGTTCCGTACCAAAAAACGACAAAAAATCACGTTACTTGTATGGGAGCCCCCCTTGAATGTCCATTTTGTTTTAATTTAATTATTTATGTTTAATGAAAATACACTGCTCAATATTCTGTAAATATTTCAAGAGTCTACTGGTTGCCGTTATTACCTAATATCACTATATATTAAAACAAGTAGGTACCTATTAATTTGGGGGCTTTTTTCTTTTTTTTTCCTTTTTGTTCTTGGACTTTCTCGGTTTGAGAGTATGCCAAAGTCAAGTAAATTTCATTGAGAAAATATAAATCATTTTCATGTTATGATTCTTCTTATGAGCAGCGTATTCATGTATGTCCAAGTTTGGACTGAGTTCTACTCTAGTAAGGCGGTGGTACCTTACTAGGGCTTGCTGTGGAATTCGTCGACAAAAAAAACTCGCGTTTCACTGCGCTTTATCACTTTCTAACACTTTTGCACGTTGTCGAACCTTCATGTTCAATAATCCATCATAAATTACACATAAACACTCAAAATTACACTAGTTTTGAAAAATTATTAAAACACAATGTAACGCTTGTCTGAAAGTTTCCCGCCGAATCCCGTGGGGGTTGTTATTGTTGGGTGGTGTGTTAGCTATCCCATAGATTTAGAAGAAAAATTCTAAATCTATGAACCATCCTGAAATTCTTATTAAAACCTCTACGGTAGGTACAGTATGTATTTCCGAAAGAGTTTGTGAACATTATGCACTGTTCTGTATTATACTCTATGTTTAATTTGTTTTTCAGAATATTGATGATATTTGAATGATGACAATTTCGTTACAATGGCAAAATCGTCTATATATAACTTTGGCACATGTAATAAAATTGTAGCACTGTGTTTGTACTCGTACACTAAATTTTTTATACTGAAGAAAAATCTAAAATAAATGCACTTTGTTTACTATTTTCTATGAAATTGCTATCTTTGAATTTATATACCTACCTAGTGTAATCTGCGTAAAGCACTTTTTAAAGAAAAATATTTACGATGAAAGTAGAAAAATAAATTAGTATGTGACCCGCATACTGTTCAATCATGGCGACACGAAATTAATTTCGTTACACAATATTTTATTTTGCTATATCTCCTAAAGTATTCATTTCATTTGCATAGTGTAAAGGGAATAAATAATCTTGATGATATTTTCCAGCCAACTTACGTATTTAAAATACTTTTTTTCACACCTGTATGTAGGTTTCCATCTGTACCATCTCTAATTTGTGACATTGCAAATTTTATTTCGTGTCGGGTTATATACTATTTTATTTTTCTACTTTCATCAAAAAATTTTACTTTAAAAAGTGAACAACGCTTTCAGCAGATTACTTTAGGTAGGTGTGATATTTCAAAAATAGCAATTTCATAGGAAATAGTAAACAAAGAGCTCATATTTTACATTTTTCTTTAGAATAAACAATTTACGTACAAACAATAAACATAAACATTTAAATTTAAAAAAAAATGAACAATTAAGGGGGCTCCCATATTCGAAAGTGATTTATTGTCGGTTTTTGGTGCGGAACCCTTCGTGCGCAAGTCCGACTCGCACTTGCCCGATTTTTTACCCTTTGAGTTATATGTTATCAGTTTCAAGCCAAGCATAAGGCCTTCAACTTGGCTTAACGATTGTCATTTTACTGACAATCGGGTTTCATTTTGAGTTTTCCTTCTCTACGCAATAGATCTTTTTGCGAAGGTGTTCCCTTAGTCACCTCTTACCCTTGGGTACTGCTTCGAACCCACTCAGTTCATTTTCGACCCCTTATAATTTCTTTGTGGATTAAACTAGAAGTTTGAAGTATCTTTAATACCTTTCAACAAAACACTACCCGTCCATTTCAACACGGCAATAGGCTCACCCCGTATTTCGTGGGACATACAACTATAAGGTGAGATGTGGGCGTATACTACGCCTCTGACTACCCCTTTTGGGATAAAGGCGTGACTATATGTATGTATGCAGTGAGTGAACTGACTGACTGATAATCGAAACTTTATGGCACTTCAAACGAATATAGAACCTTCAAAAGAATGCAAATAGTGTTAAGTGTATGAATTAAGAAAAAGCTAAAATATTCTAGAATTTCGGTCGATTTTAAGGTTCCCTACCTAAAGGATAAAAACGGGAGTCTATTTATGAGACTACGTTGTCCGTCTGTCTGTCTGTCTGTCCGTCTGTCTGTCTTTGAACTTTGAACTTTGTCTGTCCGTCCGTCATGGGGCTGTATCTCAGGAACCGTGATAGTTAGAAAGCTGAAATTTTCACAGAGTATTTATTTTGATTCTAATTGCCTCTGAGGCGCAGTCGGTAGTGTAGTTCTAGTATTATTCCTGGGTCGGTCCAATTATTTGTGTGATCCATAAAACTGTTGCCATCATTAATATGGGAATGCTGTGCTGAGGTCCCAGGTTGGGAAATCGGGTGAAATCGAATAAATTGTGTGTTCCTCAAAGTTTTTTATCAAAGTTTTGATGTTTTTGTATACCTACTATGCATGTATTTAGAAATATGTAAGTACATAATGTCCATCAGTTGTCTAGATCCCATAGCACAAGCTTAAACTGGCCTAATTTGGACTAGATGATGTTGTATGAGAATGTCCAATTGTTTAACCTAACCTGTCATTTATGACGATTGAATTAACTAAAAGTGACAGCCCTGATACTGTAGGTAAGTATCGTGCGGTCGGGGTCGGAGATACCCTACTATATATAATTCTACTATGGTGTATCGCTCTGGTCTGCAAAATATTCTCGTAAAATGTTATATTTTCATTCATGTACAGAGTAATGCGTGTAACAGAGCCCGAGTTACACTATGCATACTGCATTACATGAGAATATAATGCATTTGAACTTATTTTATATATTGTTTTATTAAATTACTTCGAAAGATAGTCGTGCTAATATTGTAAGCGGTACTTAATCTTTTCAAAATATATAAATGAAGAAATATTTGTGGACATTCCCACACAACTAAGCTATTATAACTTTGTGCTAAGGGATATAGACAACTGATGAAAATACTTATATTACAGTTATTATTAACACACAGCTTTTTTTGAGACACTGCTCTCAACCGTCAATTTTTTCAGCTTATTACGTCTTGGGGCGACGTAGGCACCATCTACCGGCAACTTGGTTAAGGTAATAAAGTGAAAGAGTTGACGGTCGAGAGCAGCGTCTCGTTGGTCCAATGGCGAGGCCGTCTGGTCCGGCAAACCAGAAGACGCAGGTTCGAATTCTGCTCGGGACCAAAAATTGTATACAATTATTTGCTAGACAAGTAAGTCTGGAAATGATCTGCTGGCTCTGTTGGATTCTCAAACAATTTGTTATGATTTTTAAGTCTATATTAAAGTAAGCAGAGCACTAAAAAGAATAGCCCGCCGAATTTCTTGCTAGTCTATATCTATTCATAATATTAAAACTGTTGAGGGTCGAGAGTCTGAACATGGAAGCTATTTAAAAAAAAAGAACGCGTTGTCTAATCGATACCTACTTAAGCCAAAATGAAATTTAAAATTTTCATGTCCGTCTGTATTCCGAATACGTATCACGCCGAAACTACTGATTTGAATGAAAATTGATCCGAGGAAGTTCAGGAGTTAGAGACATCTCAACTTCTCAAAACCTAGAATTCAAGAGTTCCTTTGAATGTGAGGGTAAATCTAAACCGGCGTGTTAGCTTTATCATTATAAGAGCTTAATGATTAAGTCCAGTGTTAAATATTTCGTCCGTGCCGAAGGCGTGGACTGAAAGAAATTAGATATATTAGAATAGATTCTAAAACAATTCAGTCCACGCCCTCGACGTGTAACTTCTTTTATGATAAAGCAAACAGGGCAGTTTCACTCACCGCTTGCTGAGTCTGATGAAGAAATACCTCCCCTTTCATCGTAAACGAAGTTGTGAGGGTCAGCTAGTTGCATACATACATAAATATGGTCACGCCTTTATCCCCGAAGGGGTAGGCAGAGGCATATTATTATGTCCCCACATTTCACCTTTTTAGAATTTGTCCCACGTAATAGGCGGTGAGCTGTATTGCCGTGTTGAGATAGACAGGCGCAGGTTGTGACTGCCTGCTGTTAAAATTAATCAAGCCGCCAAAACGGCCTTTAACTTCGCTTAACGACTGCCATTTTACGGGCAACCAGGACCAACGGCTTAACGTGGCTTCCGAAACACGGAAACGACGCTCAAATAACTGTCACAAAGTGGTCACATGGATGGTCACCCATCCAAGGACTGGCCATAGTGAATGAGCTTACTACAGTGATCGCTTACAGAACACTAAGTCCGCGGTGCCACGAGCGCTTCTTATTTATACATAACTAGCTGACCCTCGCAACTGCGTTTACGTCTATTTTTGTTTGTTTGTAATAATAAAATGAAATGAAATTTTGTTCCAAAAGTAACAAAAATTTTAAGCGAGTGAAAGACCCCCCTTTCCGGATTTGTAATAATTTAAGTACAAAACAACGAATATACATATGTCTTTGTGAATTCGTCACATTTAAGTTTTACGTAATGATCAATCACATTTTTTGCAGTGTATTTTTACTACACTTAAAAACAAAGGAAAATTGAAATACAAACGTTCCTTTGTTTTTAATTTACTTTTCGCCTCTCTCTTTAAAATAGAGTGCAGAAGGGCTTACGGCGAGACGTTGTCTGTAGTCTTTGACTCTGTTGCATTAAACTACGTCACTAGGTCACGTGGATCATCTGTTCAAAGTTTGAAATAAAACAAAAATGACAACGTCAATCGGATTGAACTCTCACAATAAACGTTTTAGAGAGGGGCAGTCGGGTGAGACCGTCTCACAGCTTCTTGTTATTTGGTGAAGCGAGGAACGCATTTCCGCTACTATTTTTCTTCTTCTTCCTTGGTTCTTTTACTCTGATGTCTCTGTAGTTGCGCTACTCTATGTTAGCGAGTCATATCGCCCATTTGCTCAAGGTCGTTAGCCCTGGGTATGGCCTTAAATATTCGAATCGGACATTTACGCATAGATATGCGGCATAAAACTCACAAAAACATACGCAACAACATGGTTGCACACCATAAAACATTTATAAAAGGGACCATTAAGAGATTTGCTTAATCTATTGATTGATAAGTAAGATAACGTATCAGCTTATATTTATTTCGTTGATATATAGAAAAAAAAATACATGTTCTTTTATTTCAACGGCACTCATTGTGGTGAGCGTATAATTAATAAGCCACCACCAAATATAACAATCCTTTCTTCTAATGGTAATACATTTATTAGATTGAAAAATATTTCAATAAGAAAGCAAGTGAACTTTTTAAGATAAAGTGAACTAGCGCGAAAGCTTCTTCATTGTAAATATTCGAGTTCCAGTGGTCACTTAGTAAATAATTTAGTGCTTGATACTTTTAGGAAGGGGACAATGTGAATGTCGTTGACGATGGGCGTGGCGTGAACCCTGCATTTGATCCTTCACCTGAATATGGAATTAAGGAGAAAACTGATCTCTCAAAAGAAGAGCTTGCTGTAGGTGTAGCGGAGAAATCAACTGTAAGTTTTTCCATTAGGTAATTATAGTATTAGTTAAATAAGGCTACAAATAAAATTGAGAGCAAAGTTGGTGACGCTTTGTCGATATCAGGGACGTTACTTACCTAAGCTATGGAAGGCTTTGGTGATACCAATGCCGACACGAAACCTTTTTAGGGTCTCGTAGCCAAAAAGGCAAAAACGGAACCCTTATAGATTCGTCATGTCTGTCTGTCTGTCTGTCTGTCTGTCTGTCTGTCCGTCCGTCTGTCCGTCCGTGTGTCACCACAGCCAATTTTCTCCGAAACTATAAGGTCTATGCTTTTGAAACTTGGTAACTAGATGCATTCAGTGAACCGCATTAAGGTTCTTATATAAAACTAGAAAAAAAGCAGTAAATTTTGGGGGTCCCCATACTCAGAACTGAAACTCAATTTTTTTTTGTCATCAAGCCCATACGTGTATAGATAGGTCTTTAAAAATGCTATTGAGGTTCCTAAAATCATTTTTTTGTAAAGTGAATAGTTTGAGCGAGAGACACTTCCAAAGTGGAAAAATGTGTCCCCCCCCCCCCCCCTCTAACTTCTAAACTAAGAGAATGATAAATCTAAAAAAAATATATGATGTACATTGCTATAAAAACTACCAACGAAAATTGGTTTGACCGAGATAGAGCTGGTAGTTTTTTTTAATACGTCATAAACCGCAATTTTCGGTTACAAAAATCACTACCACTGCGAACGTGTTAAAACATCAATCAAAGTTACAACGAACTGTAAGAACTTTTCTACTATGTTACTTGCTGCAACGAAACCCTTCATGGGCGAGTCCAACTCGCACTTGGCCGGTTTTTATTCTTAGTTTGCTTTAGGAACGTCTTGACATTTGGTGAGTCGCGATTATTGGACAGTCAATTTCTTACTTCTTGAATTCACGTTCAAGTTCTTGACGATGGTTTTTAGTCAGTTGTTTTGCGGGTCAATGCTAGCATGCAACAGAAGTAAAAATGTATAATGAAAGCAATAACAGCGAGTTATTCATCGCCAACTAAGATGTTTATCAACCGGAAATATTGAGCTATTTAATACTTAGGTATTAGGCATACGAGTTCAACACGAGATTAGAATCTTCCACATATGCGATACCTACCTCAGCCATTCGCAATTTTTAACCGCATTTTGTTAAAAAGACAGGATTCTGATATTTGATTTTAATGCCAAGGAAGAACAGATGTTCATGTTAAATGCCAAAGTCTCATCTTTACCACCTTAACCCAAAGCACCACATGTTTGTAACTTTGTACCATTCCCGTGTCCATAACCAGCGTTACTTCGTTTGCGTTAGAATGTTTCCCGTCGCGTGTCCTCAAACGAACTATTTTTCCCATTATTGAAACATTTTTCATTGCTGCTCCACTTCTATTCGTTTTAGCGTTATTTGGCGTAAACCTTCTTCAATAAATGAACTATCGAGGTGTACAAGAATTTTAAAAATACAACCAGCTTTTTCTTAGATCCTAGCGTTCAAAGTAGCAGTAGCTGCTGATTTAAACCTAAGATTTGGCTTAGATTTTGTCTGATAGATAAGAGAAGACGGAGGTTATCTTCATTCCTTATGTTCTTCCTATCGTATACCTCGTAATGCCACGGTCTTTTCGTAAAGCAACGACTTGATTTGTCATACTAAACTCAGTCCCATTCCTCTAACTTATCTTTTTTACAAGCATTGCAGCATCATTACCCAGAGAGGAACTTTATTCTTTGAAGGGTTACATGACGCTATGCCTTCAGGTTGTTCAATAGTATCACCTACTATTTATTTATGCTCCTGTAATCGTGTTTTCATCACTTCAAGGCCGATTCCGATTCAATTGAAAAGGGCAATGCCAGGTCTTCATAGTACTTTAGGCCCTGGGTGCCCAATCATCAAAATGGGTACAATATATTGCTTGTAAATAAAAATAATTTATTCATAAAAGAATAGTTAAAACATAAGTTGGGGTTTCCAAAATATCAAGGCTTTTAATTTTTGTAAATGTGCCCTTACACAAGCACTTTAGAGTTATCAGAAACTCTTCCTGCAGTAATTTAGCTAGTTAATTATGTATTTGTTGTCTTTCATACATTTATTCATTCACCTAAAGTCAGTATTCATGATCAGAATTGAATATTTAATTATTGATAAAAAAAAACAGAAAAACGTACAATGATGCAGTACCATTTTGACAATGACATAACTGTCAGTCGCTCACTTAGGTTGCCTATCTTGATTTTTGTGTTACCCCAATAAGTTTTTGTTTCTCCCATGTTATCTAACGTTTAGTCGAAACTTACTTTCTTCTTTTGCTATCGTTTTTCTTTTCGGGTGTGACCATTAATTGAGATGTGGAACGTTGTAGTATAATAAACAAATATTTACGTAACCCGCCTCAGATTCATCCCCACACTTTCCATCCGGAGCGTTCGAGCACGGTAAGATCAGTTAAGGAATTGTGGAATGATCTCTCTGCCTCGGTTTTTCCAAACGTCAACGGTATGGGGATCTTCCTTTTGAAGATCCTCATACCGTTGACGTTTGGAAAAACCGAGCCGGGTCTTAGAAGGTTTTTACAGGGTTGGAAGCGCGAGTGCATCACCTCTGGTGTTACAAACGTTATGCTTGTCTGCCACATTGGCGGTATAAAAAAAAAGAAAAAAGTATCTAAGTAAAAACTTAATCTGAGTATTTTGTAAAAATACTACCTATTCAATTAGTTTACAAAAGACTGGCAACCCAGCAGATGCAAATAGCGGTGTATTTATTGAATAACTTTTTATTTTGACGAAATAAATCCTAACTTCTATCAAGTCGTGAATAGCGTCAAAAATTATGCAAATTCATTACTTATATTTTCAGCTAAATGCCAAGTATGGGCAATCAGGGCCTAATTTCGGCATTGCCCTTTATGATGACAATGCAATAACTTAGGTCGTCTCACTATCTTTAACAGGATTAGCTACATCCGTCCCCTTATTATGAAATCAAATATTTACATTTAAATTTAGTATTTTTTTTTGATACTGCTTTTATTTTATTTATTTTTTTTCCTTTTTCAAGTTATCTATGAGTAAAATATACAAACTCAACAACGTATTCATGTAAGCTCTGCGCCAATAAAGTGGTGGCAACTTTAATGGACTTTTCTATAGTAATTTCGACGTAATAAGTCTTCTCATAATGTTCAAAGTGTTAACTGCACTCCTTATCGAACCCTTTCGTATTAATAATTACCGTTTATAAACAAATACGGAAAGACTGGTTTTGAAAAATAATTGCCTAAATTTCCCTCCAAACCGCCCAAAAAGCAACTAAAATGTTTGTAAACATAAAATTTTGTTACTGAAATTGTACTTCAATTACTTTTTAAGTAACTGTTTTTGAATACCTATTATAATTGCACATTCGGAATCGCCATTGTATTCTTTCCAATTGTGTAGAAATACTAAAAAACATACACACAATTTACACGAGAATAAGCTCACCATTACGTGGGACAAAAACAATTGGTTAAATGTATGCCTCCGCCTGACCCTTCGAGGACAAAATCGTACGTATAATGCATGTTATTAACATGACATAAAAGTCGCTATAACTGTATATTATTTATGAATACAATCTACATAGCATAAATCTACGAGTAACATCAATTATGAAACGCTACGAGTACGGTCCCCACACGTGATGTGGTATTTAGTTATCTGTTGAAATTTATAACGCAATTAAAACATATAAATTAACAACTATTATCACATATCTTTTATGTAAAGCTATTGTGATGACCACACGCAAATATTTTAGCCCTTTTCAGATTAATAGATTCATACTTAGTAAACTTTTCAATTTGTTTACATTACACTTTATAGTTTTACGTGTGTCCAAGCCGCCCGCCCATATGGTCTTCAACTTGGCTTAACGATTGTGATTCTACTGACAACCTGGTTTCATTTCGAACTTTCCTTCTCCACGCAATCGATCATTTTGCAAAATTGTTGCCTTAGTCGTCTCTTACTTACCCTCGGGATGAATTGAATTGGCGCAATTTTGTATTCCTTACCGTCACCACAAGTGGTCTTTACTATTCTTTATCATCAATCAATCAATATCAATCAATCAATCAATATCAATAACGTGGGAGAAAGGTCGGGTCCCATCTTCCTAAAACAAAATTAAAAGCCAGTGCAGCAGCGGAAGCGGCTGAAAATATTAAAATTAATAAATATAAGGGTCTCGACTCATCGTATCGTTTTCGTCCAATCGGTGTCGAGACCCTAGGTCCATGAGGTCCCAATGCGCAAAAATTTTTCAAGAATTTGAAAAAGCGCCTTGTGGAGTCAACTGGTGACCCAAGGGCTGGCAGTTTTCTCGCTCAACGAATAGGCATTGCTATTTAAAGGGGGAATGCTGCTAGTCTTTTGGGCACAATGCCACGGGGGCCTTATTTAGGTTTAGTTTAGATGGTTATAATGTAAATATAGATATGTAATAATTATGTTTCTCTGTAATTTTTAACAATAAATGTTTTTTATATCAATACATATAATAAAATCGTAACTGTCTGTTTGTCTGTACGTTGGTGCACGCTAATCTTAGCAACCGTTCAACCCATTGCAATCCGGTTTTCTTTATTGCGTTGCGGCTTACTCCACTTAACATTTAGCGTTTGTTTCATGTTAATCGGTTTATAAATAAAAAACCGGCCAAGTGCGAGTTGGACTCGCCCATGAAGGGTTTCGTAGCAGCAAGTAACATAATTTAAAAGTTTTTGTCGTTCGTTGTAACTTTGATTGATGTTTTAACACGTTCGCAGTGGTAGTGATTTTTCCAACCGAACATTGCGGTTTACGACGTATTAAAAAAAACTACCAGCTCTATCTCGTTCAAACCAATTTTCGTTGGTAGTTTTCATGGCAATGTTCATCATATATTCTTTTTAGATTTATCATTCTCTTAGTTTAGAAGTTAGAGGGGAGGGGACACACATTTTTCCACTTTGGAAGTGTCCCTTGCGCGAACTATTCACTATAGAAAAAAATGATGTTAGAAACCTCAATAGCATTTTTGAAGACCTATCTATAGATACCTCACACGTATGGATTTGATGAAAAAAAAAATTTTGAGTTTCAGTTCTGAGTATGGGGACCCCCAAAATTTACTGCGTTTTTTCTAGTTTTATATAAGAATCTTAATGCGGTTCACAGAATACATCTAGTTACTAAGTTTCAATAGCATAGGCCTTATAGTTTCGGAGAAAAGTGGCTGTGACACACGGACGGACAGACAGACGGACAGACAGACAGACATGACGAATCTATAAGGGTTCCGTTTTTGCCATTTGGCTACGAAACCCTAAAAAGGTATATCAATCTAAAGAATCACATATAAAATGCAGCGTACGAAGTCGCAGGTAACAGCTAGTTATTAATAGATTCAGACGCGTCAAAATGAGAATTGGCTTTAACGAACCATATATCTGGAGCTATAATCAAAATTTTCTTTCTTTTAAGAATTATAATATTCTTAGTCAGTCTTCGTCTCCTAGATCTTAGTCAAGAATTAATCTTGAATCAAGTCAGACTTCAGCCCAAGATATTGAATCTGTGCCCTCTCTGTATAGGTTGTATTGATTGACTGCTCTGCTTGTTATTGAGCTTCAACTTGTCTTAACGACTGTCATATTTACTGACAATCGAACCAATAGGCTCAACGTGACTTCCGAAGTACGAAATCCCTCCAAAATGAAAAATTACAAAGTGGTGATGTGGTGGTCGCTTATCCTAGAACCTGTAGCGAAAGTGGCGTACTGTAGTGATCGTTTACAGAACACTGAGCCAACAGGGCTACGAGTACTTCTAATCCCTACTCATCCCTACTAATATTATAAATGCGAAAGTAACTCGGTCTGTCTGTTACGCTTTCACGTCTAAACGGCTGCCGGCTGGAGTGATTGAGATGAAATTTGGTATAGGGATAGTTCGAGGCACTGGGAAGAATATAGGCAGACTTTTTAACCGACTGCGCAAAAGGAGGGTTATGATTTTACGCGATAACGACTTACGAAAAATACGAAGTTGATACAAAAGTGCACAAAAGATGATTCATACTTTTCAATGAAGTAACGCAACGTTTAAAATCGAGGTTAAATCGATTAAATTAAACATTGCCTTACTGTATTGGTAAAATAGGTTATTGCCAATGTGTGAAGTTGTTTTGTATTGTTTATATTATCAATTAATACTAGTAACTTTATGTTCGTAATCAGGTCAAGATTTTATAATCAGTCAAACGGTGAGATAAAGAAATAGATAAGGATCAAATGCCTAACTAATTGCTCCACTTTAATTACACCTACGGCTACTGATTTTTTAGGGTTCCATAGTTCACGTCTTGAAAGCCTTTACAATTACGTGGTAATGACACTGAACCGTCCGTTAGTCAATCTTCGGCTTACCTTGTTAGTGGTTAGTGCTAGTTACATGAAACTTTGACCAGATTTCATTTACTCTGATACTCTGCAAATCTTTTTTTACCACATAGTATACCCCAGATAAATTTATATTTGTATGTATACATAAAAAATATTAAAGTAAGATGAACCGTTTCACACGACCGTGAGACGTGATTTTCGTAGCTTTAGTGTGATCTATCAAAGTTACTTTCGGACCACGTGGCAGGCATAAGATATTCAGCATAATAACACAAAGCTTTGGATTTCAGGAACCTCCAAGACCAACTCGTCCAACATGGGACAACCCGTTGGAGTTCACCATGTCGTGTATCGCGACCTCGGTGGGTCTGGGCAACGTGTGGCGGTTCCCCTTCGTGGCCTTCCAGAACGGCGGTGGAGCCTTCCTCATACCGTACCTCATCGTACTGATTCTCATAGGACTGCCCATGTATTTCCTAGAAACTTCCATCGGACAGTTCAGCAGCAGTAACTGCGTAAAGATTTGGGCTTTGTCTCCTGCTATGAAAGGTAGTTTACGAAATAATGCTTGCTAAATTGCTGTCTAATAAACTTGGCTTACATTTTGCACACAGATTGCATTATCACAATCTATTCTGTGTAAAACGTCAGCCAAATATAACAAGAAGTTTTAACCTGGTTAAGAATAAAATGAACACAAGTTTGATTCGGTAATATATGGAGGGCAATAAATGCAAGTAGTGTAAATAGTCTAAGGCAACTTCACTGAATCTTAAGTTGCCAATTTTCACTTCAGCTAGGTGCACTTTGATGGATTGGTGCATTTGCTGATCGATTGCTGGAGAGATTATCAGTCAATTATTATTGCCGTTTTGCCTCTACCACTAAGACCAGATCATATTAAAATAGTTTTATGGAGATTTAAACATGAGCGAATTTCAGCAATAACCTAACAAATTCTCATAATTCCAGGCACCGGTTATGCTCAAGCCCTAAGTGCACTCTACGTAGTTACCTACTACATGTCAATCGTAGGTCTTTGCCTATACTACTTGATAATGAGCTTCCAAGCCACGCTACCGTGGTCTGTGTGCCAACCAGAGTGGACGAATTGTGTACCTTCAGGTCAAAGTGCTAATGCATCAGAAATGGACGGAGATCCAGTAAGCAGTGCTGAGTTATATTTTACGTGAGTATTTTGATGTTTTAAATTATTAGAGCTAACATTTTTATTTCTTTTGCTTATGTCGCTCAATTGTCAGAGCGTTCCTTGTTATGCAAAGGCAATAGGTACAAATCCCGTACAAAACAGATTGGCATTAAATAAAAATGTATGCAAAGAGGTATTTAATGATATATCTATCATCAATGTTCCTCCATGACGCCACGTTGAATCCGCGTTTTTACGGCTTTGTTGGTCGGAAACGGAATTTCTCAAATAGCTACTTGATTTTGATTTCAAAATGATCAAATAAATATCCTGCCTTCTGCATTTATGACTGCAAACAACAGCTTTTTTTAAATGGTTGATCGGTCGCTCGAACCTACTGAAAAAGAAAATTCACTTGGTCCGGTATTTCTTCATTGAATGACATTATCAAATTTGTACGAGGATTGAGTCAAATCAAGTAATAATCTACGTAGTTTTATTGTATGCTAATAAAAAATGATATTTAAGCAGTAAAAAACACAAAGCTTTATTTCTGAGGAAACTGAGTTTTATATCTTTTCTACTATCTTATTTTTATTGCTTGACATAGGTCTATCACATTGGGAAAGATGATTGGCCTTAAAACCCAGGCTAGGTGATTTGGTACGGACTATTTTTGTATTATTGTATATTATAATAACTTAGCTGTCGGTCTGTCTGTCACGAGGCTGTATCTCATGAATCGTGATAACTAGACAGTTAAAATTTTCGCAGATTTTCAATTTCTGTTGCTGCTGTAACAACAAAAACTAAACGTATTTTTCTTTTACCGTTTCTTGATACGGAACCCTCTGTGACATACTTGGCCGTTTTTTAGTTTATTTTACTTCCCCTGACAGCAGGTCTAACAGTGTTTTTAAAATAATGACCTTACTATTTCGTAAACGTCCAGTTTGGTTCTATGTGTTTGATATAAACTGGTTTTCCATGCACTTATCTAAATGCTGATATCAGATAGTTATAGGTGCCAATATTATAAGACTTATCAGATATATGATAATGGTACTGGATAGCTTTTTTTTTAATCGTAGATAAAGAAGCGGCATCCGAATAATTAATGCGTATTAGTTTCGAGATAAGATAGAAATATCTTAAGATTATAAAATTGTCATACAATTTTAACGTCATGAGGAAAAAAATGTAAACAGCAATTCACGTTTTGTATTATCTAAGCACATGTATGCAAGTGTGATCTATGATAGGAATATTTTGCGGTGGCGCGGAGATAGGTGTATGCGACTTCCGAGCTGAAGTTCCGAGTTCAATTCCCTGCTCGAATCAAAGCAATAGAGAATCCCGTACAACGCGTGCCGGGCAGAGATGCCTCTCAAACACAGTGGAGAGAATTTCCGCCTGAACCGAGCGTTTCAAAAGATCGTTCCTCTGTCGAACTATAAAAACATGGAACGACCTACCCGCACACGTTTTTCCCTCATCTTACAATCCCGGGTTCTTCAAGAAGAGCGTGAAGAGGCACATCACAGGGAAGCCAACTTAAGGACCACGGTCGAAAGTGTTAAGGACTGTGAGACTGGCCCCCAATCGCTAGATGCGCGACGGCTTACCATCAGGCTGGTGGGGTGGCGACGTCAATTTGGCGAGCTAAATATATATTTTTTTATTTTAAACTAGCTCTTGCCCGCGACTTCGTACGCGTGAAAATTATGTTATAATGCCAATTTGACTGCTCTCTGCTTAGCCCATAGGATATGTAGCGTGATAATATATAGCCTATTTGAAGACTCTACCCCTAGTGAATATTTGTGCAAAATTTGAATCAAATCTATTGAGTACTTTTCGAGATCCTTCCGGACAAAGCAAATCAAACAGACAAACAGACAAACCGACAAACAGACAAAAAAATTTCTAATTATATTTTTGGGTTCGGTATCTAACGTAGAACACCTAGCGAGTATTTTTTTTTTAATATTTCCAATGTACAGTTTTGACTTTTCTATCATTTTATTATAAGTAATTTTATTATAAGTAATTATAATTATAAGTAATAGATATATGTAGAAGATTAAGGCTGCCCCTGTCTAATAGCGTCAGGCCACCTCTGAAAACCAGCGCTGTCTGCCTGTAACGCAGGTGGACAGCATTACGCTGAGAGGTGACCGTTATTCTACTTTGTGTTTATCTTTAATTTTTATTACTTTTATTATGTATTTTTTCTAGTGGAATAAAAGAAGCTTTTTCTTTCTTCTAAAATACAGCATATTATAACTATCACCCGAGGATTGTGTAGCTATCAAACAGTGAAAGAATTTTTCAAATGGGTTCAGTGCTGTTTCGGAGGCTATTCAATGCATACAATCAAACAATAAAATCTTTCCTCTTTATTAGTATTATTTGAAGTTTATGTAAGTATTTTTTTTTTTGCAGTAAAACGATCCTACGTCAGTCAGATGGAATTCATGATGGAATCGGTAAGTGTACCTACTCAATGAGATTTTTTTTTGTGACAATTCCGTATCTCTTGCCCTTGTCGATTGTAAGACTGAGGCCGCACTGGCGGTTGCGGTTTTTAACCTCAAAATGTCAAAAACCAATGAAACCGAGTCTGGTTTCATTGGTTTTGACATTTTGAGGTTAGAAACCGCAACCGTCAACCGCAGTGCGGCCTCAGTCTAACTCTCGTATATTATGTTCCCTTTACAGAGTGTATTAACGCTTTTATTTCTTTCAGGTACGCCTCTATGGGACCTGACGCTGAGTTTATTTATATCTTGGATTATTATCTTCGTGATTATGTCTCGCGGTGTAAAGAGTTCGGGCAAAGCTGCTTATTTCCTCGCACTGTTCCCATATGTCGTTATGATCATCTTGTTGATTAGGTAAGACAACATTCTTTTGCTTTTTGGGATTACTTGCCCAAAGTAAAAAACGGGACCCTATTCATGAGACTTTGCTGTATATCTGTAAGTACGTCACGAGGCTGTATCTCAGAAACCGTTGCAGTAAGAGAGCTGAAATTTTCACAGATGATGTGTATTTCTTTTGCCGCTATAACAACAAATAAATAGATCTAAAATCAGAAAAACACAAATTATTTAAGTGGGGCTCCCATATAACAAATGTAATTTTTATGCCATTTATTCGTACGGCACATTACGTCCGTAAGTCCGACTCGCACTTGGCCGATTTTATCCCTTTTTATATAACTAACAGCTAAGGGGCAAACAAGTTTACCGCCCATTAGAAGGTTGGTTACCATAGTCTATCGAACTTTGATAATTCTAATTCCAAGTTCGTTTTCAGAGCCGTTACCTTGCCAGGAGCTAGCACTGGAATTTTGTTTTTCATTACACCTGATTGGCCGAGGCTTTTGGAACTGAGTGTGAGTATTTTTGTTTATTTGTTTACTGAATGACCTGTCGCTAACATAGAGCAATGCAAACTGTACGAGTATAAGGTGCGTTGCTACAGAGCAGCGACCACTGGGTCGCTATGTTATTTATTTATTTACTAGCTGACCCTCGCAACTTTGTTTACGTGACATAAGGTCTTTGAAAAGAGAGGTATTTCTTCATCAGACTCCTAGGTGCGTGTGAAACTGCCCGGTTTGCTTAATCAAAAAAGAACTTAAAGATTAAGGGGTAAAATAATTCAGTCCACATGCGGGGAAATTTTTGAATAATTTGTAATTATTAATTTTCTAATTATCTATTTTTTATAGCAATAATTTGTAGTCAGGGGACTGAATTATTTTAGAATAGACTGAATCTTTAAGTTCTTTTTTGATTAAGCAAACAGGGCAGTTTCACACGCTCCTAGGAGTCTAATGAAGAAATACCTCTCCTTTCAAAGACCTTATGTGACGTAAACGAAGTTGCGAGAGTCAGCTAGTACATTATAGAGAGAAAAGATTTCATTGTTAGTTGTTTGCATCAAATTGGCTCCGAAACTACTGGACCGATTTGAAAAATTCTTTTACTGTTGGTAGGCTACATTATCCCCGGGTAACATAAGCTATATTTTATTCCCGCATTCCCACGGGAAATGGAACTACGCGGGTGAAACCGAATGACGTCCGCTCTAAAACAAATGTGTGTGTATCTTCTAGGTGTGGTACGCAGCAGTCACGCAGGCTTTCTTCTCTCTGTCCGTCTGTTCTGGAGCTCTCATCATGTTCTCCTCCTACAATAACTTCAAACAGAATGTTTACAGGTAAATTTACTCGCAGTTTAATTAAGAGTTCTAAAATTATGCTAAAAACGCTTGAAGGTGAAAATAAACTTGATAGATCTGATCGGTCCAGCTAGTTAGAAAAATCGGTTTCACCCTTCTTGGACTTGTTTTCTTAAGACGCCCCGATGAAATGCCTACATATAGCCCGTTCGCTCTAACACTCTACGTAGAGGCGTAGTAAGGGAGGCGACCAGCAAACTTAGAGCGAACGGGTAGTAATTGCTGTGCCTCTGTGGGATATTCTTCCGAGCAGTGACCCATGTCATTTATATAGGTAAGGACGATGTGGTTAGTCTGTTTGAGTTTGGCGTGATATCCGTGGGGACTTAGCCGGTTAATAAACTTTAATGGCTTAAACAGAAACATTTCATTACATACCATGAAGTACCTTGATAGAATATGAATAATTATACAATATTATTCATTGGGTACAATGGGCCCCCATCGCGGTCTTCGGGTCCGAAGTCAGCCTCGCCTGCTGGTGACGCCCCTGCTGACTAAAAATGTAATGGCGAAGAGAAGAATAACTCGAAACAATGACTGGCCTCGTGGTCCAGTGGTTAGTATGTCTGAACCACAATTATCTTTGTGTGATGAACATATTAATTTGTTCTGTGTCTGGGTGTAATTTATCTAAAATTACATTTATTGTTAAAAATTACAGAGAAACACAATTATTCCATATCTATATTTACATTATTACTATCTAAACTAAACCTAAATAAGGCCCCCGTGTCATTGTACCATTGTGCCCAAAAGACTAAGATAAAAACTATTGTATTGTATTGTATTATTGTTGCATGTATTTAGAAATATATAAGTACCTATTTTTATCAGTCGTCTAGATTCCATAGCACAAGTTTATATTAGCTTATTTTGACCTAGATGATGTTGTGTAAGAATGTCCACAAATATTTGATTTATTTTAATACCATTATTCTGGTTACGTGACACAGAAGGCCCCTTCAAAGGGATGTTTCTGAGCATTTTTAAACTGTCTTTCAGAGTTTCATTATTCGTGAGTGTCCTGGACACGTGCACCAGTTTGATGTCCGGCATAACCATATTCGGGGTGCTTGGAAATCTTGCGTATCAGATGGGTGTCGATGACATTAGACGTGTCGTCGGCTCCGGAGGTTCCAGTCTGGCGTTCATTTCATACCCAGATGCTATTGCGCAGTCACCATTTGTACCACAAGTAAGTACCCTTTACCTACACACAAATCTACTAATTTGATGGTACCTGATAACGTGGTAGTACCTTTTTTCTATCGTGAGGAAAATCCTACTAGGAAAACTTTAAAAATTGTTTGGGCAACTAGGGCGTTTGTAATTTTTTTTTTATTAAGTGCGGTCAAGTAGTACAATTTAATAAAGGCCTGAAGTCGATCTGATGATGGAGACGAAACCCGGTCGAGAGAATTCCCTATCGGTTTCTTCTCACATTTAGGGATTGAACACTGCCGGGGGAAGAAACGGGGGAGTTAAACGTGAAGTAAACCTGATTATTGTTTATCCAAATTCGTTTTTATTGATCTGTTACAGTTATTTGCCGTTCTATTCTTCCTGATGATGGCAGTTCTGGGTGTCGGTTCTGGTGTGGCGTTACACTCAACCGTAAACACGATATTGCTAGATGCATTCCCAAAAGTGCGAACAGTTTACATGGCGGCCATTACGTGTTGTTGCGGCTTCCTTATTGGACTCGTATATGTGACTCCGGTATGTACTTACTTCGAAAGAGAACAAAATCAACCTCCAATGACAAAATATTTACTTAAATGCTTCTGTGGCGCAGTCGGTAGCGATACCGCCTGCGGTGCTGGAGGTCGTGGGTTCAATTCCCACCGGAGACAAATATTTGTGTGAACCATAAATGTTTGTCTCAAGAGTCTGGGTGTTTCTATGTATAATATGTATGTATTTAAAAGTATATAAGTATTAATATCCGTGGTCTGATACCCATAACACAAGCAGGTTGTTCCTAGCTTACTTTGGGATCAGATAGCGTTGTGTGACATGTTCCATGAATATTTATTTATTTATTTACATACGAAAATATATGCGATAGTATACACACTTTCTAATCGGATAGTTATAAGCATACATAAGAGTAGAGATAGTTAATAACTACTTATACATCACCTGCATTAATTACCATGATAAGTTCATTATATCGATTGGTAGGATATTGTTTGACAGGTGATTTACAATTCAGTGCTTAGATTACCTACTTGTCAAGATAACGTTGAACTAGATAGCGAATGAGATGTAGTGAATCAGTCTTTAGACATATTACCATCATGCTAATGTGAATCGCCCTCACGCATTCAAATAAAAACCATCTAATCTGTATGGTACTAGAGACAATAGGAAAAGACGGACCCTGGTTTCTAAAGTTTTTGGGTGCAACTGACACTAAGGCCCAGTATGCACCAAAGCGGAGACGAGAGATGTGTTTTATAAACAAATTAGATTTAGTCACACTTGATGATAAAACGCGAGATGTGGAAATAATTAATCTGATTTGATATTAACAAGGAGCCGTGAGACGGTCTCACCCGACTGCCCCTCTCTAAAACGTTTATTGTGAAAGTGAAAGTTCATCCGATTGACGTTGTCATTTTTGTTTTATTTCAAACTTTGAACAGATGATCCACGTGACCTAGTGACGTAGTTTAATGCAACAGAGTCACAGACTACAGACACAAGTCTTGCCATAAGCCCCTCTGCAATCTATTTTATAGAGAGGGGCTAAAACACATCTCGCATCCTCTCCGCTGGAAACCGACCTTTGCATTTGACTAAATGGGGAAAAAAGGTAGCTATTTAAGGCAAGTAAAGTCTGCCTGGAATACATTTTTTTAACGTGAGGAAACTCCGACATGGATGCTATGTCGGACTCTTACCGGCTAAAAACCACACGCTTCCTGCCTAATGCTTACGGTTGGGTGACCCGGGTAAGCCCTCGAACCGATGACCCCAGGATTTTGCCTGGAATCCTGTGGTTATACTTCCAAGGTCTCTGGGTAACTAGGGCCGTTCCAAGGTCACTAGACAAGGATGGATTAGGTTCATCCATGGGTCAATCTTTACTTTTTTCTTTTACAGGGCGGACAATATCTTCTGGAACTAATTGACCATTACCTAGGAACTTTCATGAGACTGTTTGCCGCTATAATGGAAACTATGGGCATCTTTTGGATCTATGGTAAAAAACTCTATTGCTGAAGTAAAATTCACTATATTAAAATGAAAACCCTAATATTGTAATGTTATTTTGCGTTTCAGGATTGGAAAATATGTGTTTGGATATAGAATTCATGTTGGGATTAAAGACTTCATTCTATTGGAGGATCTGTTGGGGAATTCTGACGCCTTTCATGATGTTAGTGGTGTTCTTCTACTCGTTCATCACAGCTGATCGACTCCTATTCGGTCAAGTCTATGAATATCCAGAATGGGCCTATAGTAAGTTGAATTTCTCATATAAATCTACAACATTTTGGTCACATACTTTTGAGAAAATATAAACTTGGAGCAAGTTATGCTTAATTTAATAGCCCCCATTCTCTGTTGCGTGAATAATCGTATTTGTTACACGCGTAGCTCCCAAAAGATTCGACCGTTCCGGAAATTTGATCAAGCATGCAGGTTAGGGTCGATTAGAAAAGGTGCAACGTCACTTCTGGGTTGGCATTTTTTAACGTGAAGAAAATTCTGAAGGAATGCCATGCCGAACTCCTACCGACTAAAAACCACATGTTTCTTACCTAACGCCTAGGTTGGGAAGTGCGGAACTCGGGTGGGAGAGTTCTCTCCCGGTCTCTTCCCGCCATGACCTGCTCACAGAAAGAGGCAGCGAAGTCCCACTTAATTCCACCGGAGATCTTGGCTCGCACCATGGTCTCCAGCGAGAGAGTTTCCACGTCCAGACCTGCCGCTAGGCCCTGACGCTGTTGCGCCCATCTGGGTTTGCATAGGTCAATCGGAAAACACAGGGGACTATTCATATGATGTTGTGTTTACACAAGTCGATGCTCAGCTAATAGTATTTTCTCTATCACCTATATTTATAGGATGCACCTGCACGTATCTCAATAACATTATTAAATTTATTTTTCAGTTCTTGGTTCGGTGCTTCAATATATGGGAATTGCACTGATTCCTGCATTCATACTTGCCAGTTTGTGGAAATACAGATCTAGCAGCTTTATTCAGGTATGTATATATATTGCGCTCGTGCTTAGATGGGTGATCGTTCGTGACACTTCAATTTACGACCATTTTAATACTTCGAAAGCTACGTTTAGGCGCTTGTCTCGACTGCCACAACAATATCGATAGTCGTTAAGCCAGGATAAAGGTTTGGTGAGCGGCTTGAAAATCTCAAGCCTGCCCCTGTACATTTCGACACGATACTATAAGCTCATCTACTTTTAGGAGGGACAAAATTCAATTTATGAAATATTTGCTTGAAGTATGCGTTGGCATACACATACTACTTACATAAATGTTCGGCAAAAACATTACAAGTAGGAGAGGCGACCGGCAAACTTAGAGCGAACGGGTATTACATAGTTATTCTGTTATTTCGTAGCGGTTAGCTATTTCGTAGCAAAGTGCTACGAAGTAAGCTACGAAATAACCCAATGCTTGTAACTTTGTAACTATTGGGGTAGGTTTTTAATTCTAACAATGTTTTAGTTTATGAAGATGTTTGTTACTGAACCCCTGAGTTAATTAAGCTAAAATTGTGTTGTACAGATAGCTATCAACCTGAAATACCTCATACTACCTTTAATACTTTTATCCCGGTAACAAATTCTTAACTGGTTTGCAAAATTTTACCACGCAGCGATTAACTTATATGTTTCATTTCCGTCACAGACTGTACTACGAGCCTTCAGGAAAAAGCCTTCATACGGGCCACACATAACCGAAATTCGCGAAGAGTGGCGACTGTTCCGCCGCGAGGCCAAAGAAGACCGCAATATGAAACGCAAGAACTGGTTCCACCACATAGCGCTCAGTCTGGTTGGAGGTTACCGATGGGGGAAGCAGAGGAAAAGATAGGTGTAATAATAAATTTATCTCGATATTATTTATTATCTCTGTATATACGATTTAGTTGATATAACTTTACTTATAATGTAATGTAATCTGAAATTATGAAATAAATTGATTAATTATTTTATTTGGTATTTGTTTTACACCTTACAGAATTCATAATTATACGCTAACCCTCAATGGAACTTCCGAGGAACTATGTTGGAAAACGTTGTTTCAAAGGGCACCAGCCGCTAGTAAGAAATGTGCAGGGAAGGTCATGCTCGTGAAAGAGACAGGCCGGGCGGGTGCGGGAGCGGTAGAGAACTCTCCCACCATAGTTCCGCAGTCGGCGGCCTGGGCGCCGCCGACGTGTCTTCGCCGAAGACTATCGGCTGCCATGACCGGGGGCCTGGGGACGGTGAGAGGGCTGCTCACCGTCCTTACAGAAGCCAGCCCATGATGGCAGCGTACCGTGAGTGATTCACGCCCCCCCCCCCCTTAGAAGCGGGATCACACCCGAAACCCCCCAAAGACGGGGGATAGCACCCGAACCGCCCCCTGGGCGAGGCCGCAGTGGTGGCCGTGGGTCTGTTGGGAGTCCTGGGACATCCTTCCGAGGGCTTACCCGGGGCTCCCAACCATAGGCTGTTGAGCGTTACGTGAGGTTTTTAAGTCGGTAGGAGTCCAGCATAGCATCCATGATGGATTTTACCTCATGTTAAAAAAAATGCGTTATGTTATAACTTTTCGGAGGAATACGTGAGACTGGTATGGTATAATTTTCATCCATCTAAAGAGCACAAATACCATGAATTAGATAGAATAGAATTACATAAGTCCTCTAAGCTGTTTACATTGTCTATAACAGGAAAATAAAATCTGTCACTATTACGTCAGGATTTGTATTTTGGGGAGCAATAAATCAACTTTGATTTTATTTATTTATTTCAACCAAGTGTGCAAATCATGGGTATCTATACACATTATTGATAAAATATTTACATAAAGGTCATAACTTTATAAAAATAGTTTGGGTAAGTATTATTCTGCAAGTATTATTATTATTATTAGTAGTAAGAAGGAGGATGACGGGTCACGTTCCTTTTGTGTAGTTACTTCTCGTGATTAAACGTGCTCACTCATCGTTTCTTCATCACGCCGAAGGCGTACTTTCAACAGAACCGGCATCTCCAAACCGCTAAACGCCCTTATAATTAATTCCTTTGTTTAAATACCATTGTATATACACCCACGAGCTAACATTTAGCTTCATTTAGTTAGGATGGCTACTTGAAACAGATTTTTAGTTATGTAATATACAAGTACCTATTTGATTTTGTCAGGTATTTTATATTTAATTGATTTCACAATCACCTTTCGTAACTTTCTGAGCTATATAGATATAGTGGATATCTATTCTTGTATAACTATTTTAGGTATTACTGTTCTGTGTGTAATAGATTTTTTTTCTTTAGCTGCAGTTCGAAGCTTATTAGAAAACTTGCTCAGTATGTCGTGCCTGGTTTTATCTTTGGCTTTCAAAATTTAAAGTAAGTAATAACTGGTTTATTCTAAAATGCCCCGTGTAAGCAAGAAAGAGTACAAAGTTTCGCCACCCTAATTTATCCCGACTGTGTCGTAAGAGGCGACTAAGAGAACTTTTCGCAAAACGATCGATTGCGTAGAGAAGGAAATTTTGAAATTAAACGCGGTGGTCAATAAAGTGACGAATCGTTAAGCCAAGTTGAAGGTCTTATGTCTCTGTCTACTTCTCTGTAGTCTCTGTTACGTGGGACATAAAACTATAAGGTGAAATGCAGGTGGGGTGTATACTATGCCTCTGCCTACCCCTTCGGGGATGAAGGCATGACTATATATATGCATGTAATAAAATGCTCGATTGACACGCAGTAGTGTTTAACCATACCATCGTATTGTGATATTAAATTAAGTACGTTATAATAATTATGTATGTACTAAGAACATTATTTAAAGTATTTTAGGCCATGTATTCAAGTCTTGGACTGCTTTGCCAAGTACCAACTAGAGGCTCTAGAGTTGAACGGGATGTATCCTTGAATAAAAATGGGACCCTGATCAATCTTGAAGACTTTGCCCATCCCTTATTCGCTTTTCATATAGAAAGGCGTAGGAACTGGTTGAATGGCCACCTGGACAACGAACTAGCGGATGCAACAGCATTGACTAGACCATCGCTCAATGTATGAGAAAGTGCCATGTCTCTGCAGTTTTTTAACCTTCGTCTCTTTTGCGCACCTCATCTCACAGTACAAAGCTGTGGAATTCCATGCACTATCGCTTCTGATCATACATAGCCCGTCTGTGGCCTGAAATTTTATGGGATATTTTTAAATGCACCTCTGTTTAATTTTTCTGCACACTAGTTGACTCCACTAATTTACTGAATGCAAACCAGAAAATTAAATGCTGTGCAAAAAAACCAATTGATTAACTAAACATGTCCTACTTAAAAAACTAAAATATTACTCAGAACGAGATGACCTTTTTAATCGAACTCACACCAAAAATGTGGTTCGTACATCGAATATATGATTTGTGAAACAGAAATACAAATTGCATATCAAAAATACTAACTTGAACTCTAAATAGTACTATCTTAAAATGGAATAGGTTAGGTTAGGTTAGACTTTTATTTTTTTTAATCAATAGAATTTAATTTTGTAGAGGCGACTGATTAAATTGAGGTTTTACTTAGAATAAACGATGTTCCTAAAAGTAAATTAGGCAATAGATTTCTTTTAAAAAGTTTTAATATTTTTGTTGAACAATGGAATTTTTAGATTATACTAGTCTGAAAATAGTTATTCGTTCAGTAAAACAGTTCTGCAAATACCATTAAACAGTATAATGAATTTGGTTTATTTAGTGTGCCTAATTAGTGTGCAAGTCAGTATTTTTGGTTTAACTTTGAATTATTTTGTTCGGAAAAAGGGTATAAACAGATATCGATTTAAATACACAAATTTTATACGTAACGAGCTGACCCGCGCAACTTCGTTTGCGTGATAAGTGAAGAACCGCTCGACCGATTTTGTGCAAACTTCACATAAACCATCTACTAAATAGTCCGAACAAAGCCTAAACATTTGGTTTGGATAGGTGAGCCCGTTCTTGAGTTATAAAATTACAACGAAAAGTGGCATTGATTTTTATATATATAGATATAGATAGATGTATAACAATAGTACCTATTACCTACTTTGGAAAACGAATAAGGATGATCAATAATCATTGAGCTATATTGTGCTATCTAAGCACTATACAGCGCAGTAAAGATCAAGTTGATTAGTCACCCTAAATCCCCAATCCTAAAGTTGTTAATTTAGTTCCATTAGCTTATGAATTAGTTTAGTTCTGAATTTTTAAAACTGGGCGTAATTTTTTATCTAATACTAGCTGACCCGACAGACATCCTGCCTAAAAGATATCTATTAAAATCGGTATTCCAGGTTCTGAGTTCCCGAAACCCTGTTCTCGGTTCCCATTACGGGGTTTTTAATCCCAAGACCCAATGCAAAATCGCAATATAATCAGTTCGAACCGGTAACAGTTATTTCTAGTTTTCTCAGTTCCCACGTAACTATCTTAATTTATTCTTCCATAAGAACTTTCTTCTGACAATAACAAACACAACAAAAAGTAATTAGCGAAATCGGTTTAGCTGTTCTCGAGATTTGCGCTTAGCAACACAATCAGCGATTCATTTTTAGGGTTCTGTACCCAAAGGGTAAATAACGGAAATCAATTGTAAGACTATTTGTGTACTTATATTTACTTTATATTCATAGTTTCATATTAATTATCATTACCTACCCGAGTGTCATTTCGGTTGCATCTTGCTTTTTCCACTCTTTCCTGTGTCTTTAGCATTCTGAATAAATTTGGTGATTAGAAAAGTGTATCCATACATTTTTATTGCCATGCTCTTATCTCACATGCTCTACTTGCCCTACTTGGGAATCTGGCAACAAATGTAAGGCAGTAGATAAGTTTGCTTTCATATGTGTTACTTTGTGACCAACACAAATTAGGATATTTTGACGATTTGATCGTGATATAAAGACTATTTGCATTCGTTGTATCATCACAGTCATTCATACTTCCGTCTATTCGTATTTTAGTGCAGAAACACGTTGTACCTACATACCTACTACTTACAATGCGGAAGCAATTTTATTCCGCTTATCCTATTGCATACATATTTTAAAAATTTGTGAGTTTGCTAAAACTAATTGTGAATTAAGGAATCCTTTCATAAAGTTTATTTTTTTATCGTAGCACAAATGCAAAGAGCCGAACGTAGTCACAGAGGAGCCTATGATGTATCACATATCTAATATTTTTTCAAAGTTTTAATTATTAATAAGGAAGTTTTTCTTTTTCAGAGACTTATCTAGTCCTAAAATTATTTATCACGTACTGAACTTGGATCGGTCATTATGTTTTGGTCCAAAACTGAGGCAAGTATAAACAAATAACTAAATAATAAATATGATTTTGGTACAATGTGAAGCTCATACTAATTTAGATACTCGCATAATACAAACGAAAACAAAGAAATGGTTCGGTTATTTTCAATATTCATCACAAATATTCTCATTCATCACAATAGCTGGTGCTAAATTCGGTATCGAGCTTTAGCATGAGCTTAAGTATTTTATTCGTTAATATTTAGAAGCAATGTTAAAATATAAGCCAATAAACTAATTTTTTTTTCATTTCAGAGCACCGTTAAAGAACGTCCACAATGGGGCAACCCATTAGAGTTTATCATGTCATGTATTGCAACTTCTGTCGGCCTCGGCAATGTCTGGCGATTTCCATTCGTCTGTTTTGAAAACGGAGGGGGTGCCTTTCTAATACCATACATCATCGTACTGTTGGTTATTGGGAAACCCATGTATTTTTTGGAAACCTCTTTAGGACAGTTCAGTAGTTCTAACTGTGTAAGGGTTTGGAATATCACGCCTGCTTTAAGGGGTATGAAAGCATCTAGTAAAGTTCTTTTATATGTGTAAGATTTTGATGTGTAACAGTACTGCTCGTTCGCTCTAACTTTGCCGCTCTGCTCTATACTAAAGTCGAATTTTTGATTAGACGAAGTAAATTGACAGCAACTAACGTCACTTCTTCTTGTAGTGTTGCGTATTTTCTATGACGAAGTGACATTAGCTACTGTCAATTTACAGCCGCAAAGTTAGAGCGAACGGGTAGTAATAAGTTCCAATATTGCAGGTACAGGATATGTTCAAAGTCTTAGCGCAGGATGCATTTTATCATACTACATGTCAATTGTGGGCCTTTGCCTATACTATTTGATTATGTGCTTTAGTACCGTATTGCCGTGGTCAGTATGTCTGCCAGAATGGAAATACTGTGTCCCTTCGGGTAATATGATTGATGCATCTATACCCAAAGGAGAAGCCATTAGCAGTGCAGAGTTTTATTTCAAGTAAGTCCATTATGTTCCACTAACTAAATAATGTAAAATATTAATTCGGTAATTTGCAAATGAATCACAAAATCGACTTCAATAGTTGACCGTAACATGCAAGAGAAAAACAATTTATACTTAGTACAAATAATCCTGCAACCTGAACCAAATCCTGTACAAAAATATCTATATAAAAATTCTTGCTCTGAAGAATGATTTGTTATCAGCCCGCCATCAAATTAGGTCTCGAGTGTGCCATGTGCTACTTTTCATCACAAGAAAATATACCTATGGGAAGCATTTGTAAAATATTAAACGCTGGTGGTGTCTAGTTTAAAATTAAACCTCAATATTATTTTTCTTTTAGAACGATTGTCCTGCAGGAGAAAGATCAAATTCATGATGGAATCGGTACGTAAATAAATATACTTACGAAACATGTATTTTTTTCTCTTGTTTGTCATCTTGCCTCATTATCAATCAATATTTAGGAAAACACTACACTTTTCACCTCACTGGGTAACTCCGACCACTGTGTCGTGCAGGTGTCGACTATGGCACTACTCGTCAGCAGTCTAGGACGGTGTTAGAGGATACTTTGCAGCGGTCGTCTATTGTTTACCCGAAGATTATATACCATAATCATTATAGTCCCGAATTTAATTTGCCCGAATGATTTGTTTGCCTAAAAAGACTTAATGATGACTCAGGCTACACCTTGCTGGGTCCGTGCCGAGTGTCGGCCGTAGCACGGTCAACTAAATGTTACATATATTTTGTATGAATACACTCACGCTATACCGAGCGGCAACCGAGTGACAGCCGAGCAACGGACAACGGCAAAGCTCGGAAACAACTCGGTCCCGCCTCGGCTCGGACCCGGCACGGTCTAGCGTGAGTCATCCTACTCGTACAACATACTTTTAATTGCCCGAAACTTAGATACCATAAGATACGAGTGCCATATGTATTCCCAAACTATTTCTGGGTGGTTTATAAAAGAATAACCATCCTAAGAACTATCCGAACCTAACTTATCCGAGTCGGTGTGCCCTAAAGTCCCGGTTGCATCCAGTTTCTCCTGATATAACAACCGTTACACACCCAATGTCGATGGAAAATGATGTTATGGCATGTGATAATTATGGCATGTGATAATTATGGCATGTGATAATTAGGGCATGTGATATTTAGGGCGTGTGATAATTAGGGCATGTAATAATTAGTGCATGTAATAATTAGTGCATGTGATAATTAAGGCTTACAATGACCGAGGCCTCAGTGGCGGCCTCCGGTCTGTTGGGAGTCCTGGAACATCCTTCCGAGGGCTTACCCGGGGCTCACAACCATAGGCTGTTGGGCGTTACGTAAGGTTTTTTAGTCGGTAGTAGTCCGGCATAACATGCATGAAAATTTTCCCTCACTTAAAAAAAGGGCTTACAATGATTATGACAAATGATATTATGGTAAGTGACTTTATGGGAAAAACAGTTTCTAGCGCGTGACTATTATAGCAAATAAGAGTAGGGCAAATGAATATTACGTCATATAATATTATGGCTGTTGACCATTATGGCAATTATGATATTAGGGCAAATAAAATTCGGGCGAACGACGGTGTACCCTTTGCAGCCGCCCCATGGAGTCAGTTCATTGGAATGCACCCCTAAGATTGCTGGCGAGATTATATTACGTGTTGAATACTTACGTTCCATAGACTGATGATGTCGCCAGTATCCGAAAAGCTCGTCTCTGGTTCGGGAGTGAGTACGGCGTTTGTTCAACAAAAACCGACGGCGTACCGCGCCTGGGTCAGGGCTCGGGCTGTGCGCGACCCGAATATGGCCCGCCTCAAGGTCTTAGCTGCATTTTAAGTAAGGGCAGGATCAGGTTGAAGAGTTCTGAAAAACTCTTTAACCTCATCCTGCCCTCTCCTTTCCGATTTCCAGAAATGCGTGCCGGGCCGGGGTACCACTCATACAGTGGAGAAAATTTTCGCCAGAACTAAGTGATTCAAAAATAGTTTTCTTTGAAAACTATAAAAACCTGGAACTACCTGCCCGCGCACGTTTTTCCCTTAGCTTACAATCTCGGGTTCTCAGGCTCATGACAGGGCCGCCAACTTGAGGACCACTGTCTGAAGTCTTACGGACTATGAGAGTAGCCCCCAATCGCAAAATGCGCCATGGTTTTCCATCAGGCCGGTGACTTCAATTTGGCGAGTTTAATGTTTCAAAAAATATATATACTTATATTAGTCTATGGTATATGTATGGTATTAGGAATAAGTCCTAAGTCCTAAGAATACCCTCCGATACTCTAAAATATTTAAAAAAATAGTGTATTGATTAAATATTCACATTTGTCTGCAGGTATACCTTTATGGCATTTAACATTATGCTTATTCCTCGCATGGGTAATAGTATTCTTAATTAATGCTCGAGGAGTCAAGACTTCAGGAAAAGCTTCTTATTTCTTGGCTTTATTTCCATACGTTATTATGTTTATCCTACTTATAAGGTAAGGCATAGCTACCTACTACATAATGTAAAACAGTGCTATCTCTAAACTGAAACCCAAACTATAGAGGACCGTGTATTGTAGTGTAACTTGAGAGATGCCTACGTCCAGGGTGGTCTTCCACAGGCTGATTTGGTTGATGAAACCGAAAGCAATCTATTTCTATAATTAAAAAAGGAAACAGGCGAGAGTCGAATAGTAAAATAAATAGGTACCTACATATTTTTGGGCATTCTCACACAACGTTATTTAGCACAAATTAAGTGAAAAACATGTGCTACCTTCTGTGGGAACTCGATGTTATACGCAGGTAGGTATTGCTTTGGGCGACGGCGCTTCTCCGAAATGGAATTCAGCCGTTTCTAAAGGAGATAGATCGCTGAATACAAATGACATTCGGAAGTGATCGGAGAGATTGAAAACTCCCTCCGCAAGTTTACTTGGCTGTTGGTTTTTGGGTTTCTTGGTTCTGTGTTTTCGTTTACATTAATTTCGAGTAATTCCGGAATTAGTTCCTACAGCTTAAAGGCTTAAAGTAGTACTCCGAAACGAGTTTATTTATGTCCTTCCCTGAACTTCCACAAAATAATTCAAGATTAAAATGAAAAAGATTGAATGAAATCGGTCCAACCATTCTCGAGTTTTAGCACGATTAATGAACAGACATTCGTTTTTATACAAAATGAACATAAGTACCTTTGTTTGTGTGTGGTCTAAATACCTAGATCTCATAGCACAAGTTATTTACAAGAAGATCTAATTACAAGTGAGATTGTCTCAAAATACTGACATAAATACCTAACAGCATATTTTTCCTTTTCAGGGCGGTCACTTTACCCGGTGCTGATAAAGGAATCATGTATTTTATATCACCACAATGGGAAAAAATTTTAGAGCTGAACGTAAATATTTCTAATATTAATTTGAATTTCGTTGTTGTTTTGGAGTAAAGCTTCTTTAGGCGCGACTAGATTTTTTTTTCTGACGGATCTAGCGCTTACTATTTGAATTTTTCGAATGAATGATATTAGTGTTACATTTGATGCCGTCAATGGCAAAGAAGTTTTACTTCAATCGCGCCAAAAGGTTACACGCACACACTTTTTTTTGTTGTTTTTAATTGGTTACCTACACAGTTCTAACCTAACCTAACCCAACCAACCTGGGATGCGGGGTCCTACTAACATTTTAAGGACCCCAATGGTTCGGATCCTCCTCGTGGTGCACCCTGGGCAACGGAGTAGTAAACACTCGCCTTCCTCTGTTGGGGAGTGGTGTTACTCTGGCTAATTCCAACCGAGGCGGGAACAGCTTGGTGGTGTGTGTTAATGCCGGCCGTGAGTAGCTACACGGCCGGCAGCAGCAGTGCTGGTCTGCTATGGCCTCGTCAGTTGACGAGGTGATGACGGCACATCAGAAGGTGCCACGCGTGCGCGGGGAAGCGGGAGGAACCGAAAATACTCCTGCCGTGTAGTTCAGGGGCGCCGCGGTAAGGAGTTGCGCGTCCCGAAAGTTTCTTGACGCACCAGCCGCTTTCTAACTCTTCTGATTACAGAGGGGCGCCCGAGAGCGGCGGAGGTGCGGGCGTGGTATTTAACTCCTTATGGAGCTCAGGGAGCCGCCCATCTGGCTCTCACGAAGAGAGCCCCTAATAAACGGGGCGCTCCTAGCCGGGTCGACGTGAATAATCTTCTTGATATCCCTCGACCCGGCTATAGGGGGAGGAGGAACACCACAAGGTTTAGTGGGTAGAACAGTCCCATTCCGGACCGGGCTGAGAGTCCCACACACCGTTCCAGTTGCCACCGCGGCTGGGATGACGGAGCGTAAAAGTGTACCCCGCATCAAAAACAAAAAAAGCAACCAACCCCTTGATTGAATGTTTATTATCACATTGCCCGCTCAGTATTGGGAATAATGTCCGGGAATTAAACATTATGCCCGATTAATCACTTGTTTCATAATATAATATGTATATGTTACGGCTAATACCCGAAGTGCGGCTGCACCTAGTTTTAGCCGGTTAGAACTAGGTGTAGCCACTTACTCTTGGTTAAACCTAGTACGAGCCGATTGTTTTCGGGTAAAACTAGGTCTAGCCTTCATCATGCTGGCTACAACTAGGTCCAGCCATTCCTTGTTGGATAAAACTAGATGCAAAAAAGTTGAAACAAGTAACAGTCGCCTGGCTCACGCGAGACGCGTCGCGCTTATTATGGTTAACACCTCGACTCGGATAGGTTAGGTTAGAAGGCTAACCTTCGTGGTTTTTTTTTTTATAACCATTTAACACCATCGAATACGTTTATAGCCGCTTCGTTTCGGTTAATGTGCACATTAACAGGCTAAAGATGGAATATGCCGACGGAAACTAACATTTTATCGAACTTCAGCTGCTTCTCGAAGATAAACCTAAGTTTAGCCGGCTAATCTTAAGTTTATGTTCACACCTACCTTTAGCCGTAAGATATATACAGGATGAATTTTTCAAAAGGGATTGGATGGCCAAATCCGAAACTATAAGGAATAGCGAAAAATGCTGAAAGGAGTCACGAGCCCGATTTTGATGAAACTTAAAACCTCATCATTAGATTTTTGAAAAACCAATAATCCTAGCCGAGAATCGAATCCATTGATTTTAATAAAAAAAACACACCCTTTATTATTACACCATACTATAGTGTTGCTATTAAGGATCATATTCTGGAAAGTAATGACATACGGCAAACTAAAAGAAAGAGCACATCTTTAACAAAATACATTTTATTTGTCTTACGGTAACTGATTAATTGTTCTAAATCTTTTCAATACATAGCTGAATTCGAGATCTCAAGGATCGTACTGCATTCAATATTTCAATATTATTGATTCCGTTTAGAATATTCTCCAAAAAATCATTCTGAGCATAATTTAAAACACGGAATAGTTACGATCTTTTTTGGAATTTCGAACGAAACAAATTATGATACAAAATTTAGGTACATGAAATATGAATTTTATTCAAATTACAGATTTTCCTTAAATTTTCCGTATATCATTATTTCGCAGAATTTGATCCTTAACAGCGGCTCTATCGTATGGTGTAATAATAAAGGGTGTGTTTTTTTTTTTCAAAATCAACGAGTTCGATTCCTAGCTAGGATTATGGGTTTTTTAAAAATCTAATGATGAGGTTTTAAGTTTCATCAAAATCGGGCTCGTGACTCCTTTCAGCATTTTTCGCTATTCCTTATAGTTTCGGATTTGGCCATCCAAGCCCTTTTCAAAAATTCACCCTGTATAGGCTTGGCGGGACACGCATCTAAGTTTTGTCCAACAGGGATTTTCTGGACCTAGTTTTAGCCGGAATAATATCAGATAGACCTAGTTTTATCCAACAGGGAATGGCCGAACCTAGTTGTAGCCGGCATGATGAAGGCTAGACCTAGTTTTACCCGAAAACAATCGGCTCGTACTAGGTTTAACCAAGAGTAAGTGGCTACACCTAGTTCTAACCGGCTAAAACTAGGTGCAGCCGCACTTCGGGTATTAGCCGTAACATATATAGGAACTGGGTATCTTACTTCTTGCTGGACTACTTAATGAACTGGCCGCGTGCTCCAGTGGTTAGTGTGCCTGACTATGGTTCGGAGATCGTGGGTTCGATTCGATTCCCACCCAGGACAAATCTCTTCGTGTGATGAGAATATTGATTTGTTCTGTGTCTGGGTGTAATTTATCTATAAAATGTATGTATTTAGAAATATATATCTAAGTATGTTTATCAGTCGTCTAGATCCTATAGCACAAGCATAAAATTAGCTCAATTTGGGCTAGATGATGTTATGTGAGAATGTCCACAAATATTCATATTTTTATTTTACTAATAATATGATCATGCGAAAGTTTGGATATTCATTACTTTTCACGCTCTAACAGTCTACAGCTGAACAGATCTAGCTGTAATTTGATAGGTAATAGAATAGAATAAAACAAAGGCTACTTTTTTTGTCAGGGACAATTTATGAGATGCGGGAACTGGAACAAAATTTCTCGTTGGCGGATCAGCTGACGCCATCTAGTTGACAATACGGGCTCGTTTAAGGAGAGGCGGGGCGTTGAGCTTCACGTGCGGCGTGGCTTGCCGCGGCACGTCGAGCGATTTGACCGTTTATAGTGAGGCGGTGCGTAAAGCGTGCCGCGTCGTGTGACGCGCAAGCTCAATCATATAGAAATGCATATACCCCCACCTCTTCCACCCCTCTTACTTGCCGCGTCCTTTGCGGCGTCACCCGCCGCTTCATCCGCCGCGTTCCCTCATTGCGAAACTGGCTGGTTTACCCACCGCACCCTCCGGGGCGTCGCCTGTCGCTTCATCTGCCGCGCCCGACGCGGCGCCACACGTCGCTTGGATAGCTACAACTCAAACAAATGCTTGCAAAAACGCTTCTCCTTGAACGCTCCAAACATTTCCATATGTTTGTGTTTCTGGCGGCCCGCTTCGCGGACCGCACCGCTCGACGCGCCGCGTCTCCTTAAACGAGTCAGAGGGAGTCACTTGAGTCAGAGGTTTAGATAAAACACCTCTAATATCTGACATCCACCAGTTCAACTACTTTGTCGAGCGACGTTCAAAATCTTTATCTTTAGTACATTTCGAATCTTTCACTTCTCTAATTTACTCTGCGACGAAGATTTGAAGATTTGGAAATAATAATATCACGTTACATTATAATATTATGTATGTATATGACGTCAAACCAGTACTAAATTGTTATTTTGTTTCCAGGTATGGTACGCAGCAGTTACCCAGGCATTTTTCTCTCTGTCTGTTTGTTCGGGAGCTTTAATAATGTTTTCTTCCTTTAATAGGTTTAAACAAAATGTTTACAGGTAAATACTGATTTCGCTTGCCTGTGTTCCTTCAAAAGACTAGACAGAGGTGCATTTCATAGACTTTCGTATCAAACTGAGAGACCTTCTGTACATCGGAAACTAGGGCTTCGCCAGTGACATGCTTCTATCAACTTTAACCCCTATTGTGCCCCCAAAGTGCCGGGATTTTGAAAAAAGGTGTGTCTATATAAGGACAGATAGCTTACTCTAACAATGTCTGGTGTAAGAGATTTGAAACCCAAGATACACATTCAGTATCTGAAAACCGTCCGCAAGAAATCAGCGCACCATTTCAAATTGTGCGCTCAGTTTGACTACATCCCGTCGCCCACGTCTTTGTGCATTAGTTTGTTAATACAACTTTAAGTTATACGAGTAAAGTTGAATTTGTAAAAAAATACTTTTACATTCGGTTACTATAATTGCGCATGTTTAATTGGTAACAGGCGTTAATTTTGTTTGAAGTTGTGCATCTAGGTATTTTCGTAGATCAATGATACCTAACTATAAAAAGAAAGGTTTACCAGATGTATGTGTGTAGGTACTTACTTTGATAATAATTTTTCAGATTAATAATACTTCAACAGCCTGAGATTCATAATAATGCCTGTGTTTCCGTACAGATACCGTACCGTACCGTAGCTTAGGTACAGATTATGCGTGGTTTATTTACATTAATTTTTAATCTCACAATTAATTTCAGGGATTCCTTGATCGTTACCTCACTAGATACATTGACCAGTTTGATCTGCGGTTTCACGATATTCGGCGTGCTTGGCAATTTGGCTTTCCAGCTTGGCTACGGCGATGACATTGAGCACGTTGTCAGGTCTGGTGGCACTAGCCTCGCCTTCATTTCTTACCCGGATGCTATTGCTCAATCCCCGTTTGTTCCTCAGGTAATTCTAGTAATTCCACACATATATGAATAACTAGCTGAGCCCGCAACTTCGTTTACGTCACATAAGGTGTATGAAAGGAAAGGTATTTCTTCATCAGAGTCATCAAGCAGCGTCTGAAACTGCCCTGTTTGCTTAATCATAAAAGAGCTTAATGATTAAGCCAACACGCCAGTTTAGGTTCACTCACATTCAAAGAAACCCCTACAATTAAAATTTTCAAAACAACTGATTCTTAAAAGTGTTATAGCTCTTTTATTTCTAAACCGATTTACATAAAACAAACGCTAAATGTTAACTGGAGCAAACCTCAACACAATAAAAAAAACCGCATTGCAATCGGTTGAGCGGTTACTGAGATTAGCGTGCACAACCGTACAGACAAACAGATAAACAGACATACAGACATACAGACAAACAGACAAAAATTCTAAAAATCATTGTTTTGGGTTCTATTGCGTTCATAAAGCCCCCCTAAAATATTTTTTCTTATTTATCTTCCATGTACAGACAGCGACCTGTTACGATTTTATTATATGTATTGATATTGATATTGATTGATATTTTTCAATGTCTTATTTGATAACGATTCCGATGATATATGACTTTTGTATGTAGCCACCATACAAAGTTATGAGTTATCGTCGATTGTAGAACACTCGCCCGCGTAGCGTGTGCTGCCCGAATATACTTGGACAGATGCGGGTTTTCGCGCGCTGACGTCGCGGGCTGAATAGAGTTTATGAGGTTTTCTTGGGATCAACCTTGTTTGCAGCGTTATGGCGGTCAGTAGGTACTGTTTCGGCGGTAGCATACCTTATATTTAAGGTCACCGACTAAAACAGGGACTCCCAAACTCTGGATTTGAATTAGACAGAAAATACTACGCACACGGCTTCGTCAAAAAGGAGGGGCCTAAACCTTAAGATACAAAAGCTGATACGACGCAATCTCAAACACCACAACACTCGCCTTGTTGCGGCTGTGATCGAGCTGAACAGAGACACTTAAATGAACGACAGCTTATGTCTCGTCTGACTGAAAGTCCACGATGCTCAGAACTAGTGACCTCAGAGTCGGTCAAGGCAAGGTCAAGACTGCTCTCAAGCAAATTAAGAACATCCCTTGGCGAAGTCGGAATTACTATGAAACTCCTAAAAGCAGTTATACTCCAATCTTCTAAAGACTAGTCTTTTAACTCTATCGTGCACCAAGCTTTTTCTTGGTGGACGATAGAGTTCACTTAAAGTATATCTACCATAGTACTTCTTTTATTTTACAGCTCTTTGCCTTTTTATTCTTCTTGATGATGTTGGTTTTGGGTGTTGGTTCTGGTGTTGCATTACACTCGACAGTTAACACAATATTAATCGATGCATTCCCGTCTATACCTACAGTGATAATGGGTGGAATGACATCTTTTCTTGGCTTTTTCTTAGGACTCATTTATTGTACACCGGTGAGTTGACGTTTTAAAAAGTAATCGAATTCTTCTCAATCTGCGCGGTATAGTCTTTGAATTAATTTAACGTAAATAAGAGCAATTTATAACAGTTTTATAAGAACACTAGTTGCAGAACAGTTGAGCTCACCTCTATTAAATAACGTTTCACAACATAAACATAGGTATTAATAATTATATAAAACGGGTAGGTATATTAACGCGACGACGTCAAGCCTCGATTTTAAGGTATGCATGATCGCGTTAATACCGGTTTTATATAATTATCAATAACATGCAACGTGAAAGTTTAAAAGGTAGTATAAACATAGATAGTAAAGTACAATGGTACGGTTCCCGAAGTATAGAACGCGAAGATCTTCTAGGCTAACTTTCTATGTAACGCACGATACTGCCCCTTTGTTTAATAGTGCAAGTTTGCTTCGCCTTAAGCTATGTATCTGGAAAAGTCGGAGTGATCGACTACAACTAATTAGGTACATTTTTTCTGTTACAGGGTGGACAGTACATGTTGGCTTTAGTCGACTTCTATGGAGGTACTTTCATGAGACTGTTTGCCGCCATAGTTGAAACTTTGGGCATATTTTGGATTTATGGTATTATTTTTACTTTGTTTTATTAAAACTTACACTCGGTACAGCTGGGACCTGCAAGTGTAATGCCGCAATTTCATTAGTCGATAGGGACCGCATGCGGGGTGCGGGAGATTTTTGGAACGCATGCCACAGGGCCCGCATTCGGGGAACCGTTTTCATTAGTCGATAGGGTCTGCATGCGGAGTAAAGTTGGATCAATAATTAATGTTACGTGAAGCAATTTTGACTGTCTGTGTCTTATTGTCTTTATCAGCCATTTTGCGCAGCGTCGTTTTAATCCAACAAGCACTCACGAATGAAATTGAATAATGAAAAGTATTTGACACACTACCCGCAAGTCGTATATCTACCGATGAATTTTATTGGTCGATAACACAGTCGGTATAAAGCATGCGGGGTACCCCGAATACGTATCGACTTGTTAACTTTCATTGGTTGTTATCTCGCCTGCAGGGACTCCCCGTATGCTGTAGGTATACCGAACAATTTAACAACCAGTGAAATTGCGCCATTATGAAACGCGTGCCACAGGGCCCGCATTCGGGGAACCGTTTTCATTAGTCGATAGGGTCGGCATGCAGAGTGTAGCTGGAACCGGCATGTTCGTCACCAGTTATTAATAAAACAAGATTGGCACTGAAACAGACGTTCTTGCTATAAATCAACAATTAATGTTATGTGGAGCAATTTTGAATGTCTGTGTCTCATTGTCTTTATCAGCTATTTTGCGCAGCGTCTTTCTAATCCTACAAGCACTCATGCAAAATCCTGCAAACTATTTGACTCACTACTGCAAAGCATGCGGGGACTCCCGAATACGTATCGAGTTCTTAACTTTCATTGGTTGTTATCTCGTCTGCGGGGATCCCCGCAGACGTATGCTGTGTACCGAACGATTTAACGAATAATGAAATTGCGCCTTATTGCTGAACGATTGATTTATACCAGAGCCCGTTGTAACTACTAAGGTATCTATTAGTTATTCTGTGGTACTCGTAATAGGTACTCTGTGGTGACAATGACTTATGTAGTGCTTTTCTCAAACGTGCATATAAAATTAAGTTATAAATTAAATAAAGTCGTCCTTTATCGTGCGTGTAGTAATCCCTACAGATGCTACGCCGAACTCAAACCGACTGAGACCACACGTTCCCTACCTACTGTTCAGCGCGCCCGCGCCGGGCGCCCTGGGTACATACCAAAGACTTTACTTTTGCCGGGAATTCTGGAGCAACCTTCCGAGGATATCCTCAGGCTACTCCAGAATTCTCGGCAGAAGTAAAGTCATCTTAAACTAAATTACAATACAAAACTACAAGACAGTGGCCCTCAAGTTGGCGGCCGTATGATGGGATAGTGGACACGTGAGCTGGCACATCGTTCCAAGTTTTTTTGGTTCGACAGAAAAGTGTTATTTTGAATCGGTCAAAATGTAAAGAATTTTTTGAGACAAATTTTTAGAGCTCAAGAAACATGTTTTAAAAAAATATTTGGTGACATTTCCATCACATACTCAGCTATTTGTTTTATTTCTAGGCCTAGAAAACATGTGTATAGACATAGAATTTATGTTACGAAAGAAAATCTGTGCCTATTGGCGAATATGTTGGAGTATTGTCACACCTTTTCTGATGATTTGCGTGTTTGTATACGCTTTGATTACAAAAAATCAACTCAAATTTGGTGGTCACTACGTATATCCGGATGAGGCATATAGTAAGTTCTTAAAAGACCAACTTGGGTAGTAAAGCTGTCTTTTGTACTAATATAAATAAAACCAGTAAAAATTTTTAAATACGTTAAGCTATGTTACGTGATCTGAGCCTGTGATGAGGGAAACTATGGAATATGTCTGGTGTTGTCTGCTTTAGCAATCTCTACCTCGCATTTATTCTCAAACCGCGCATATTTAGTAGTTTATTAGGTACATGTCTGGGACATGTACCTAATAAACTACTTACCTACTTTCTAACCTGATTACTTCAACCCAGTCATTTAGTAGTTTTACTTGGAAAGTTTTCCGGAAGTTTTGAAAATTGGCAATATTATAGATTTTGATGTGCTCTTTGCAAATTTTAACTTTGCCACCGCGTATCTTTGCCACTAGCCGCCTTATTGGAAAAATAGTGAACTTAAGCTCCTTTTTTCCACTCAGCGGCGTTCTTATGTCAAAACTATTAAGATAACTAATGGAATCAGGCGTAACATGGCGGAAATCCATCTTAAAACGATAAAAAAGTCCTATCCTTCCCCTCTTTTATTAACTTTGTAATACATGTTGATATAATGAGCAGAAAAGGAGATATTTCTAAATAACTGCTGTAAGTCGCGGTCTTTTGAATATTGCAGAAGTAGCAAAGATACGAGGTGGCAAAGTTGAAATTCGTAAAGCACATCAAAATCTATTGCCAATAATCAAAACTCCCGCAAAGCTTTCCAGCTTAACCCTTTAATTCACACCAAATGACTGAACTAGGTACCTGTTTAAACTTAAATATTTACTTACAGTTGCTGGTACTTGTATGCAATATATGGGCATGTCATTGATTCCTATATTTATGATAGCCGCATTCTATAAGTATCGGACAGGAAAGTGTAAAGAGGTACGTAAATTTCATTCTCACTTAAAGGTTTTTTCGTAGGGCTAGTAAAGTAAGTGTAAGCTTTCAAAAACTTGTCATACCAACTTAGATACCTACTGAAATGAATATATAGAGTTTAATAACATTCATGCAATGAGAGAGTACGAAAACGCAAATTAAATGTCAGGAAGTGTGGTCACTTCGCTGTGGCTGGTCCTTGAATGGGTGACCTATTCAAGGAACAGCCATAGCCATAGAAAGTTGCTTACTGCGGTGATAGTTTACACGTCAGCGAGTGCTACGAGCGCTATTATAAACGTGAAAGTTTGAATGTAGGTATGAAGGGATATTAGTTACTTCTTCACGAAATACTACTGTGAATACATCGGAATAAGGCATGGGCAACCAATTTCACTCATTCAAGGACCAGCTTTAGCGAAATCTGCTTACTGCATTTTTGGTATACAGAACGAGTCAGCGGGGCTACGAGTGCTACGAGCGCTAATTATAAACGTGAAAGTTTGTTTGGATGTAGGTATGGAGGGATGTTTGTTACTCCTTCACGAAATACTACTGTTAATACATCGGAATAAGGCATGGGTAACCAGTCTCACCCATCCAAGGATCGACCATAGCGAAAGTTGCTTACTGCAGTGATAGTTTACAGAATGAGTCAGCGGGGCTACGAGCTATATTATAATCGTGAAAGTTTGTTTGAATGGAGGGATGTCTGGTACTCTTTCAAATACTACTGTTCTTAACGAAAACTTCTCCACGCGAGTAGAATCATGGGCACATACATTAATATTTCAAAGAGAAAAAATTTAATTGTTAGTTTGCATCGAACAGGCTCCGAAACCACTGCGATTTTAAAAATTCTTTCACTGTTGGGAAGCTACGTTACACCCGGTGAACAAAGCTATCTTTATTCCCATATTCCCACGGGGACGACAACTACGCGGGTAAAACCGCTTGACTCCCGCTGGTAATTAATAATTGTCATCATTTGTACAGACTGTGAAGACAGCATTTAAGCCGTTACCAATCTACGGTCCCATTAAGGCGACAGATCGTGAGGAATGGTTACAATTTGTTACTGCAGTAAAGGAGCAACGCGCGATGAAACGCAAGAACTGGTGCCAACATATTATGTTAAGCTTGTACGGTGGGTACCGGTGGGGAAAGAAGCCTGGCTCAACAGAACCTTAATCATATTATTTTGTTTTTGTATAGTATAATATATTTATCGTAAATATAGCTAACATTGTACAGTAAATTATTACAGTGCTTAAGTTTGTTTTCTTTTTTTCTTTCTTAAAAAAGCACTCATTTTCAAGAAAGTTAGCCAAAGCACTTCACATGGATACAAGATTTTTTTTTTTTATATAAATTGCCACAAACACAAACCTCTAAGGGTTTATCTGTGTGTTGGCGAGTCGTTCACTTGTTTACAATGTATATTGCCACCACACATAACTACTATAGCCATAACTAAACATACACAGAATCGGTTTCGATGTAATAACGCTTTGATTTATATTTAAAACTTTTCGAACCCTTCAAATATAATGACTAGATCAAACACTGTACTACAATCATTATTCGCGACTAACTTCGACTAACGACTAAACGGGTCAGAATTGAATTTCGTGATAATCTACCAGGAAATACTACAGATTTTAGTCTATTCGGTAGTGTAACCGCTTGCCGCGCTGAGGTCCTGGGTTCGATTCCCGGGTCGGTCCAAATATTTTGCGTGATCCACAAAAATGTTTGTTTCGTGGTTTGGATATGTAGATATGTAGGTATTTAGAAATACCTATTTAAGTATGTCTATCAGTCGCCTAGATCCCATAGCACAAGCTTATATTAGCTTAATTTAGGCTAGATGATGTTGTGTGAGAATGTTTACAAACATTCATTTATCTTGTCTTGTATATAAAAATGAATCGCAAAATGTGTTGGTAAGCGCATAACTTCAGAACGGGTGGACCGATTTCACTAATTCTTTTTTTGTTGTGTAAGGTATTGTCAGGAGAAGGTTCTTATGGAAGAAAAAATATTGTATTCCCACGGGAACCGGAACTACGCGGTTGAAACCGCATGACGTCCTCTAGTTTATTATAAAATACATAGATAATTCAGTCCAAGGGCGTGCACTGAAAATAGGTTCACTTAATCTTTAAGCGCTTTTATCATATAATAAACCACATAAAAAAATACGCGCAGACAACAATATACAGTGTTACATTCAGAGCAGATCTCTATTATGCATTCCATACGGTAAGTTTTCGAAAATACTTTTAATGACGTCATGTCTAAGGGTCGAAAACCCTTTCTTGCCCGTGGTACTACTGGTAGTACCACCGGTAAAAAAATTACCCGTGGTTTAAGTGGTCCCAGTAGTAGGTAATTCAATTATGCCACTGGTAATTCAATTTTACCCGTGGTACTACTGGATCAAAAATACTGATCTTCACTTGTTTTACCGATCTTTACTTATTTTTACCGTTCTTCACTTGTTTTTCCCGATTTCACTTGTTTTTCCCGATCTCAACTTGTTTTTCCTAATCGTCACTTGTTTTTTCCGATCTTCTCTTGTTTTTTCCAATCTTCACCTGTTTTCCCGACCTTCATTTGTTTTCACCAATCTTCATTTGTTTTTATAGATCTTCATTTGTTTTTACCGATCTTCATTTGTTTTACCGATCTTCATTTGTTTTTACCGATCTTCATTTACTCATACTTATAGAATTCGGGACTTCACGCGAAATACTTTGTTACTTACATTTACCGACGTTTCGAGCACGTTGCAGCACCCGTGGTCGCGGTTGGACTCAATCCGACCAACCGCGACCACGCACAGTGGGCTGAAATTCGCGTTTCATAGACATTCAAAATTTTTTTTGCAAGTGCCGCTTTTTTTGCTTGGAAACGACTAACAATACCTATTTTATGCTTTATATAATTAACTTGCAGGATTAAAATCGTAAACAGCTCACTCAGAATTTTTTTTCGAAAATTTTGTATGGAGCATAATAAATTATGATAAATTCGATATCGCACAATTGCGCCTAATATCCTCTTAGGTTATTAATATATCAATTATTTTGGATTTTTTGACATACTCCATGCCAAGGTCAAACATGCGCTTTTTTTAAAAAAAATCTTTGAAAAAACTAAAATTGTCTTTTGATTATTTTCGTTTTTAACTAACAATATCAAGCTTGACATGGATGTATATAAACTAGAAATTTACGAAAATCAATTATTTGCTTTATAAGAAAATAATATTAATTAAAAACTATTAAGAAATGACTTAAAATCTCTATTCTTTATCATTTAATCGAATATTCTTAATCATTTCGCTCCGTGTGGCGACGGGTCCCGTGTTTTCGACGGGTAAGAGTACAAAATGTCGCCTCCCCAATACATCCCGAGGATGTCGTAAAAGGCGACTAAGGGAAGATTTTTCGCAAAAAGATCAATTGCGTAGAGAGGGCAAACTCGAAATGAAACCCGGTTGTCAGTAAAATGACAATCGTTAAGTCATGTTGAAGGCCGTATGGGCGGCTTGAAAATTTTTAACTGTGGGTCGCAGTGACCTGCGCCTGAAACAATTCAAATCCACTATCAGAATTTTGCAGGAATGTATATAACAAGGTCAGAAATAATATTATCTACTGGCTTTTAACTACTTTTTGACTATTAGATAATTGGGTTTAAAATTAGTTGTAATTTATTTATTTTTATTTATTTCTATAATTGGAAGAGTACACTTGCCTTAGAAAATTATTAGCATAAAACATTACGACTCGGTCTATAAACTTCTTTTTTTGAAGGTCCTTAAATGAATAAATATATAAAAATAAATAAATTGCAACTAATATTAAACCCAATTATCTAATAATCAAAAAGTAGTTAGATAAAAAGTCCGTAGATAATATTATTTCTGGCCTTGTTATATGTAGGTATACATTCTTGTAAAATAAAGATTCTGTTAGTGGATTTGGATTGTTTAGTCATTTAGTGTAATTGGAGACATTGAGAGATGTAAGATAATGACTTTGTAAACTCAACATTTGTACTGCTTAGTTGTTCATTAAATTTAAGTGGCTGTGTGTAAATTTTTCTATTAAATGATAAAGAATAGAGATTTTAAGTCATTTCTTAATAGTTTTTAATGAATATCATTTTCTTATAAAGCAAATAATTGATTTTCGTAAATTTCTAGTTTTTATACATCCATGTCAAGCTTGATATTGTTAGTTAAAAACGAAAATAATCAAAATAAAATTTTAATTTTTTCAAAGATTTTTTAAAAAAAAAGCGCATGTTTGTCCTTGGCATGGAGTATGTCAAAAAGTCCAAAATAATTGATATATTAATAACCTAAGAGGATATTAGGCGCAATTGTGCGATAACGGATTTATTATAATTTATTATGTTAACTCCATACAAAATTTTCGAAAAAAATTCTGAGTGAGCTATTTACGATTTTAAACCTGAAAGTAAATTATATAAAGCATAAAATAGGTATTGTTAATCGTTTCCAAGCAAAAAAAGCGGCACTTACAAAAAACATTTTGAATGTCTATGAAACGCGAATTTCAGCCCACTGTGCCACGGGTGCTGCAACGTGCTCGAAACGTCGGTAAATGTAAGTAACAAAGTATTTCGCGTGAAGTCCCGAATTCTATAAGTATGAGTGTTAAAAACCGCGATAGTTTAAAAATAACGATCTTCATTTATTTTTGATCCAGTAGTACCACGGTGCACGGGTAAAATTGAATTACCAGTGGTACTAGTGGGACCACTTAGTAGTACCACGGGTAATTTTTTTACCGGTGGTACTATCAGTAGTACCACTGGTACACTGGTAGTACCACGGGCAAGAAAGGTCGAAAACTTCTAACGCAACGAGTGAGGCATTTTTTTTTTAAACAACCTGATCGAGTATGATTCCAGAAAAAACAGGCGTGTGCGTTTACAGCTAAGAAGTCCCCATTCCTACCCCTACCCTCTCTTACGGTATTACGGTTTATACGGTTAGTATTACGGTTCCACTAAAGGACAACCTGGAGATCCTCGGTATGGACGTCCGGCGTGAGCTCAATCACAAAAACGACATAGAGAGTTGTATTGGCCTTTCCTCGCGGAAACTAGGAATCCTAAATAAGGTGAGACGGTATTTCACGCCACATGAGAGATGTTTACTGTACAAGACGCAGATTCGCCCCTGCGTCGAATACTGTTCTCACCTTTGGGATGACTCCGCGAGGTATAGTCGTTCATAGTTAATTTACCTCTGGCGCTGATGTTGGCTTGCTTGATTTTCGTGTTACCATACTTAGATTTCGGATATCCCATCCGTTTTTCGTGCGTCCGTGCCATCCGTTTACTTGGACAAGCGGGGCTCTGTTCAGGTGGACATGTTTTTCCCTTGCTACTCGTGGGAACGCAATGGAGTTGAATTTAAACATCCAGAATGACGGCGATGTGGTTCGCAACCCGTCACGTCTCGTCTCCCATCGGGGCGAAAAGTGGGCTAATGATAGCCGCTTTGCTACATTGAATGTAAGATGAGGTATGGATGATAAAATTGAGGAGGTATGCAAGATAATGCGAGAGAGGCAACTGGATATTTTGTGTGTGAATGAGACAAAGCGGAAAGGATGCGACACCACGACGCATGGAACCTATACGGCATACTGGTCAGGCGTAGCCACAACCCGTGCGGCTTGTCAGGATGTCGGTGTAAAACTTTCCACGAGAATGAATGAATGTGTGACAGATTATGAATGTGTGAGCCCAAGACTCGTTTGGTTGAGGTTAAAGGTTGGACTCACCCGCATTTTTGTGTTAGGAGTGTATGCTCCACAGGATGCGCGGTGGCGCCGGTCCTCAAAAGACCAAAGTGAGAGGCAGGCTTCTGGGAGAGTGTGAATGATATTCTGGGTAAATGCAAACGAAACGAAAGGATTGTAATGTTAGGTGATTTTAATGGATGGGTTGGAGTGAAGCGTGATGGATATGAAAGTGTATTGGGTAAGTTTGGGGATGAGCGAGCGAATGAAAATGGCGAAAGTTTGCTAGAAGTATGTTTGGAGAGGAATCTTGTGGTAACCAACACCATATTTAATCACAAAGATATCCACTTGTATACAAGGAAACAAGAAAGCCAGAGAAGCATGATTGATTTTGTGATAGTAGACTCAAGAATGAGAAAGAATGTTCTGGACACCCGGGCATTCCGCGGTGCCGGAATTGACACATGATTTTTTTCTCGTCACGACTTTTGTTACGCAAGTATAAACAGGTGAATCGATACCAGTAATACAACGCCCTGGTTAATGAATTAAGTAAAATTTGCATATTCTATGGGCGTTAAACTTCCAATTGGTATGGAATGTATCTAATAAGCAAACCAGTAAATAGTAAAAAAAAATATTTTTTTTTTAATTCTTAATTTATCATATTCTGGACTGAAATTTTTTAGGCAACCCTATTGCATTTTAATTTTTGACATATTTAGTGGAATATAAAACACTTTTCATCCAATAACCAGCTCGGTGAAGGTCGTTCTTAAAGGGATCTTAGACCATTTATACAGTCACAGGTGGGTGGTTAGGAACTTTTAATTCCTAACTGACTAACCAGGTGCAGGTGGTTAGGAACTTTTATTCCTAACTGACCAACCAGGTGGATAACTCAGGTGGTCGGTTGGGAACGGGGGGAAATTTTCGCCAAGTTCACACTGGCTGTTTGGAAAGTCGCATGGCCGAAGCATTTTGTTTTTACACAAATCTCTTCACTATCACAGCTGACCTGTCAACAGTTCTATTTTTAAAGTTCATTCTGGCCCTTAGGTGGGAAGTACCTAATTTGTATGAGTTTTTCCCTCCCTAGGGAGGGAAACAGCATTTTCCACCCAATAGTCAGATCAAGAAAACACTATTTTCCGAGTATGAGAAATGAAAAATAATTGTTAGTGCTAACGTTTACATCTTATAATTTCCCCTATTACGCGGCAAAATGTCTTAAGCTGGCACCACTGCTGGCACTCATAGGGGGACTTTACTGAAATACCAACATACAGAAAACGATCTGCCAGAGGTAAATAAACTGTGAACGGACTATACTTACTAGACGAGCTTGACGCTATGCAGAGACGTGCTATCCGAATAATTGGTTGTCCTGAGATGACGGGAGGCCTCGAACCGTTAGCGCAACGAAGAACTATAGCATCCTTGGCTGCCTTCTACCGAATGTAGCACGGTGAATGTTCTAAGAGCTCTTCAACCTGATCCCACCATCTCCTTTCCGGTCCCGAACGACGCGTGCCGGGTAGAGATGCCACTCATACACAGTGGAGAGAATCTTCGCCAGATCTGAGCGTTTCAAAAGATCGTTTCTCTGTCGAAGTATAAAAAAAAACATGGAACGGACTGCCCGCACACGTGTTTCCCTCATCTCACAATCCCGGGTTCTTCAAGAGGAGCGTAAAGAGGCACATCACAGGGCCGCCAATTTGAGGACGACTGTCGAAAGTCTTACGGACTGTTTGACTGGCCCCAATCGCTAGATGCGCCACGGCTTACCATCAGGCTGGTGGCGACGTCAATTTGGCGAGCTAAATATGAAAAAAATCCAGGGCTCCCGACAATCAATCAATCAAATTAATCAATCAACATTTTATTTATTTCACTTAGGCATTATACAGATGCGCTTGTAAAACGTCCAGAATATAAAACAAAACTAGAGTTTTGTTTTATATTCTGGACGTTTTCCCGGTAGACCACCAGTTCACACAGACGTCGGCCATCGCGGCCTCTCCTGAAGGTTCGGGTGGGTGTGGGTGTAATCATGAAGCTATAGGTAAACATGGAGGCCACACTTCGAACAACCGCTTGAGTCAAATACCTACGTATCTCTATCTCACTCTCTGTGGGCTAACCTTCTCTTTCTAGGAAATTGTGCAGTGCTGCTATCTTCTTATTAGTATCTCCTAGAAAATAATAGAAATAGACCATACTAACCAAAAATGCAAGTAAAATAATTTATAAAAATCTCTATAGTTCGACTACGATTATTTAATGCGTAAATTGAAATATTTAAACCATAATACGCATGATTGGGTTTTCGAATCAGTGAATTACACTCCCATTTCTCTAAGGATTCTGTAATGTGGCAACATTGGTACTACATGTCAACTGTCAAAGTGTCTACGAACAATAGAATGGCGGTTGACTTCATTGTTTTCCAGTAATGGCCGAACAGGCCATGTCTTACGCTGAGGCATCCAAAACAATCCCTCTTTCACCATCTAATAACAAATCGTATGCCATGGCTACGGCTTCCAAATCCAATCCCACAACCCAATCCTACCGTAAGACAATTTATATCAAACCAAAACCTCACATACCCCCCTCCCCATCCTATGACAAAGTTTCCCACAGCCAAATCACAGCAACTCCCCACTCTACTCAACCTAATGGACATGCCTTGATGTCCTCAGATAATAGGTCATTAATAATTGACCTATTAATTCAACTTCTAACAACATACATCTCTACTAATACTTCCCAATACGACTATAATACACCGTCCAACGCTGCCTTAAAACTCATAACACTCTTAACAAATAATAAAAATGGCTCCAAACCAGATCTTCCTTCAGTGGAATGTGAGGAGTGTCTTCTATAAGAGACACGACCTCACATTCCTACTTAATAAATATAAGCCCATTATTTGCTCTGTTACTGAGACTTGGCTGGAACCAAGTCTCAACTTTCGTATACCGTTATATAGAACTCTTAGGTTTGACAGATTTGATGGATATGGTGGATCTGCTCTCCTGATCAAAAGTGATGTTTCCTTTACCCCTCTTACCTTACCTCCCCTGATAGGGGACTTGAATATAGTGGCTGTTAGAGTCCAAAACATCACAGTACTCTCCATCTACATTGCACACCCTGATTCAAGTTCCATCTCAGCCCTAGAAACCATCCTGAGATCCATTGATGGTCCACTTTTCGTTATGGGAGATCTGAATTGCCATCACTATAGATGGGGTTCTGAGCATTGTAGCACCGAAGGAATAGCCCTAGTGGAAGTGCTGGATGATATTGGCCTTTGTATCCTTAACAATGGTTGTCCAACACGTAGAGGCAATCCTGGCGAAAGAAAGAGCTGTGTCGATATCACATTCTGTACTTCAGACCTTGCAGCCTCAGCTCACTGGCAATGCACCGATCTCACACATGGAAGTGACCATTACCCTATCGTAATATCCCTTTCCAAACGAGCCTCATTACAAAACAATCCCCCTCCTCTCCTTAAATATAACCTTACCCAACCAGATTGGCTGACTTACAGAATGGTACTTGAAAGTAAAATTGAAGCACTTCCTAAACTGGATAATCAACACCCTTCTCACAGTGGTCATGGCCATGCCCAAACATGTTGTGAGGGTTTTGTATCTACCATCATCAGTGCTGCAGACCTATCATTCCCCACTAAGAGTTCAGCCCGCGGCAAGATCCCCTCTCCACCATGGTGGGATCAAGACTGTACAAGGGCAATCAAAGATAGAAAGGCGGCAGAGAAAAGATACAACACATCTATGACCACAGAAAACTTCATAGAGTATAAAAGAGTGTTTGCAAAAGCCAAAAGGTTACTTCGTAAGAAAAAACGTCAAGGTTGGAAACCATTCTGCTCTTCTCTGGCACCTTCCACCCCACCATCTTTAGTGTGGAGAAGAATTAATCGGTTCCGTACTGGTTGTTCTTCTGCCCCTGCCTCTCCAATATCAGAGGTGATTGCTGATGCGTTTTTCAACAGACTGACTCCCCCATACGTCCCTACATTAGCTGAAATGCAACTGCCCCCAAGTTCCACATCAAAAGACCCCCTAGACTCCCCATTTTCGAACTATGAATTGGAAATGGTTCTTGGCAAGGTTAAGGACTCAGCCCCGGGATGTGATGGGATTCCCTACTCATTCATTACTCATGCGGGTAACAATGCAAGATCATACTATCTAGACATTCTAAACTTTTGTTTCCTTTCGGGTTGGATGCCGGAACAGTGGAAGACACAAATCATTATACCGATTCTGAAGCCAGGTAAAAATGTTGATAACCCTAATAACTACCGACCTATAGCCCTATCATCTGTACTGTTGAAGATTTTTGAACACCTTATTAAGAACAGACTTGAATGGGTGGTGGAGTCCCGAGACTTACTACCAAAAACACAGTTTGGGTTCAGAAGAGGCCTAGGAACTATGGATAGCATCTCAGTCTTAGTATCTGACATCAGAATATCTTTGTCGAAAATGGATTCGGTGGTAGCATCGTTCCTTGATATTTCGTCAGCATATGACAATGTCCTACTCCCTATCCTCAGGCAGAAGTTACTGCAGCTGAGAATCCCGGTGACGATGGTTCAATGCATATGCGGTATAATGATGTCCCGCTCGCTGGCGCTGAGGGCCCAGGGTGGGGAATTACGGAGTAGACAGACGTGGCGGGGTCTGCCACAGGGCTCTGTCCTCAGCCCTCTCGTATACAACGTGTACACTTATGACATTGGAACATGTCTCAACATTAACTGCAATATGCTTCAATATGCCGACGACCTGGCTGTGTACACGTCCCACAATCCATCAGTGACGCTGCCTCCTCCCTGTCCCTCTCTCTGGACTCTCTGAACCAGTGGCTACTAAACCATGGCCTAAGTTTGTCTGCTCAAAAGAGCTCCGTAGTAGTCTTCACTCGCAGGTACAACATCCCTCCAACTCGTGTTCAAATACAGGACCAAACAATACCTATAGTGCCAAAGGTTAAGTTTTTAGGTGTGTATCTGGACCGCAGACTCAGTGGAACTTTCCACATAAACTACCTTGTCCAGAGGTGTGAGCGTATAATACCCATCCTACAAGTTCTAACCGGGGTATGGTGGGGTGCTCACCCGGTTACAATGAAATTGGTGTACAATGCCCTTATCAGAAGCATAATGGACTATGGTACATTCCTGCTTACGCCGTGTAATAAAGGCGCTCTAGCCAATCTAGATAAATTGCAATACAGGTGCCTACGTATAGTAGCTTCCGAGGAAGAATAAACTACACCACACAGCGCAGCACAACGGCGCCGATTATTCGTGTGCATAATTAATAAGTTATAGTTTAAGTTTTTCAATTATGTATTAGTATATTAAGTACTTTTATTTGTGTAATGTTATGTTATGGGCCATGTTGCCTGAAATAAATCATTATTATTATTATAGTTCTAGGATGTATGAGATCTACTCCGACAAATGCACTACAGGTGGAATCTAATGAGCCCCCACTATCAATACGTAGACAGTACTTGGCCTCCAGATTTGTGTCCAAATGTGCAGGTATCTCGACACACCCTGACCGCCACAACACCCACTCATGAGCAAACTTGGAGAATTGAACAGCTTATGCTCCTCTAACCGCGTAAACTATTGGCGCCATAAAGAACTTCCTCTTACAATCAAGGCCTATCAATTCATCCAAAACCTAGAATGTGAGATCATATCCCTCCCTAGACTCCCGGTTTTCAACTCCAGCTACGAAGTCCTATGTTTTAAGCCCAATATCATCTTAGACATTGGAATTTCTAAGAGATCACCATCTGCCAATGTCATGTTCAATGCAATAGCGGGAGAGCATTGGAGTGACTGCCAAAGATTCTTTACAGACGCCTCAAAGAGCCCCAATGGATGCACAGGTATAGCAGTATACTTCCAGAACTCCAAAATAGCCCTCCAGTTTAGGTCTCCTGGTGAATCATCAATCTACACCGGCGAGTGCATAGGTATCCTGGAAGCATGTCGGTATGTAGAGGCTCACAACATTCAAAAGGCAGTGATATTCACCGATTCACTAAGTTGCCTTAAAGCTCTACTACGAAGCCACTGTAAATTTAGAAAGATGGACCCTCTCCTTCTAGACATTCAGAAATCCCTTTTTAACTGTAACCAAAGCCAAAAAATAGTTACCCTTGTTTGGATCCCTGGACACCGTGGCATCATAGGAAACGAGTGTGCCGATTCCCTGGCCAAAAATGCTGTCACTTCAGACATAGCCGACCACTCACATTATATCATCCAGAATAATGATCTTATAAATCTTCACCGTAAACATCTTCGTGAATCATGGCAAGATGAATGGAATAGAAGCAGTACCCAAAAAGGGAAATTTTATTATAACATCCAACCAGATATCCCATCAAAACCCTGGTTCTATCATTACAAAAAAGTCCCTAAACCTGTAATATCAACCATCTGCAGGGTTCGTTTAGGCCACTGTTGCTCCCCTGTATTCCTTCACAAAATCCGTGTCCGGGATACATCTCTATGCGAGTGCGGTATAGACCAGTGGTTCCCAAACTTATTTTGTCTACTGCCCACTTTGAGAATAAATATTTTTTTAGCGCCCCCATTTTTTCACCTATTTATAAACCACTATAACTTCAAATTAAATTAATTAATTATTGTGACCTATATATGTTATGTTGTGTAAAAAAAAAATGTATATTATGAATATTAACAGAGAATTCTAAACGAAACTTTTACTATAACCCGCAACTTGAAACCTGAGCGCAGTAGGTAACATACAACGGCGCTTAGGTCTCAAGTTAACTCTTACGGGCTCCACCTGCCAATAAGAATGATCATTGAAACGCAACTTTATAGTATTAAAACAGAGTATCTTTTATTAAAAATATAACTAAAATAATCAATCCTTATATAAAAACTAATGTGAAGGATGAATCTGATGCTGTTTAATAAGTTTGTTGATATCAGGTTCCAATTTACTCAAGAACAGTCGCAAGTCGCGACGTTCGGTAACAAGCAAACGATTTCTCTTTTTAGTAAGCAGTGTTGTCACAGCACTAAATCCACGTTCACACAAATATGACGATGGGAATGCTATCAAGAATCGTTGAACGATTGACCACAATCCAGGGTACAATTGAGGGATCGGTTTTTGAAGCCAAAATTCTTGGTAACCATTTTTGAACTTGATTTTTATTTCCTCGTTTGTTGTCAATTCTATAAGTTCTTCTTCCAGCTGAGGTGACATTGCTGTGTTGACATTTGAAAACGGATCCAACACCCAGTCTGGTATTTCCAAGTTCAAAATGTCTGGTATCGTTCGGTGAAGTCAATGTGGAGGTTTTCCAAATGTTGGCAGTAGGCAAACAATTCGTCGTTACTGCATGATACTGATAAATTTGGAAAATTGTGAAACTCACGTCTGCCCTGATTCTTTTTGTGTAGAAGCAGTTTGGCTGCGAAAGCAGCAACGACGTTTTTTGTTTTAATTAAATTTAGTTTATCGCCTTGCAGTTGGAGATTCATGTCGTTGAACAATTTATACAGGTCTGTCATGTAAGCTACATCATTCTTTGATGTTATGAGCTTGTCGGGGATTCTGTATCTTTAGTTTCCAAGAACTCTATAACAGAGTCAAACAGGTTGTAAAAACGAGTCAGACAATTGCCTCTTGATAGCCAACGAACTTCAGTATGAAACAACAAACGGTTGAAATCCATTAGTAACACAAAGCTGATGAAATAATCTATCATTCAAAGAGCTGTTGCGGATTTTATTGACTGCTTTGATGATATATTGCAGTGATTGAAATAGTTTTTCACTTAAGTTTCTAGCAACTAAATGTTGTCTATGAATAACGCAATGTACACCAAGGACATCTGGAATTTTATTTTTTAAGTACGCTATGAAGCCTTTATGGCACCCTGTCATAGCCGGAGCGCCATCCGTAGCAACTGAAATAATATTTTTCAAAGGAATCTCTTTCTCATCGCAAAACTTTTCCAATGTATTGAATATGGTTTCACCTTTTGTATCGGTCTCTAAATTTCTAGCAAATAATAGTTCTTCACATATTTTCTCATCTTTAATAAACCTCACGTAAGACAACAACAATGCTTCATTAGTTGGTAAAGTGGACTCATCGAGCTGAATTGAGAATTGACTTGTCCTCAGGTGATCGCACAATGATTCTTCAATGTTTTCAGCCATTTCATCAATTCGTCTTTGCACAGAATTATTACTCAAAGGAATTTTTCGGATAATATCTGCGGCCGGTTTATGAAGCACAGTAGTTATTACTTCATTTATTGCTGGCAATATTAACTCTTCTCCGATGTTATGTGGTTTGCCCTTTTGAGCAATTAACAAAGAGATATTGTACTAAGCTCGAAGTCCGTCATCATCTTGCTTAGCAGCCGCCGAAAATAGTTTTACTACACTTGGCTGAGTATTATGCTTCTTCTCTAGGTCTTGAAAATATGCTACATTCTTGTCTTTCTTATCTGGATGCATTTAATTCAAATGATCTTGCAGCCTTGAAGGCTTCATTGCTTCATTCGAAAATGTTTTTAGACATAGAAGACACAAAGGCGACGATCGGTTTGTGGGATTTTCAATAAATCCGAATTTAATATATTCCGCAGAGTATTGCCGTCTCTTCTTTTTTACTTCCGACATTGTTTTGCTTTGAGAAATACGTTCAACTTCGCGAGTAGAGGAGGCGTAAGTACTGCTCATCTATTGCGCGCGAGACCACAAATGAAAATAAAATAAATATTACATTGTTTATATAGGAATGCTTAAGCAGCACGCACCGACAGGAATAAAACAAACATGCATTAACTCGTTTATCTCATTCGACGCTCAATCGTACTCAACAAGTCCGAACAAGCATTCAATGAACCAGCCGACTGATACAGGAATGCACAATTCGGGTTATTTAACAAAAACTTGTTAAAACATGATAGACTTAAGCAGCACGCACCGACAGGAATAAAAGAAACATACATAAACTCGTTTATCTCATTCGACGCTCAATCGTACTCAACAAGTCCGAACAAGCATTCAATGATCCAGCCGACTGATACAGGAATGCACAATTCGGGTTATTTAACAAAACCTTGTTAAAACATGATAGATATCTACGAGTACTAATAACTATTATTTTTTTCTATATTAAATAAAATAGGACAGATATCTGAACTACGCGAAAAATATAGAACCGAGTTTGAGCAATCTTTTAATTCATATTAATTGATGTTCACAAGTTGTTGTTGAGAGTCGAGAGCTCTTGCAGTTGTTGTTTAAGAGGCCTCTTAGCTAAATAAAGTTACAAATCACCCACCGCCCGCCCACCTCTACACAACGCCCCCATTTTATTCTGGGTCTCTTACCGCCCCCCTTGGGACCTGCAGCGCCCACAAGGGGGCGTTATCGCCCACTTTGGGAAAGACTGATAGACGAAGGTACCCTAGAGCATATTTTTTTCTGTTGCCCAATCAACAATAGTTTCGACCTGTATAACCGCCTCACAAAACTGAATGTTCCCGTCCCCATTAACATTCCCTCATTACCAACATCCTCATCTCCCGAACTTCTTGAGACCATGATAAACTTTGTCCGAACAAACTCTGTCAAACTGTAGACGTTAAATAGGTACCCTTGTTATATATATAACTAGCTGACCCGCGCAACTTCGTTTGCGTGATAAATGAAGAACCGCTCGACCGATTTTGTACAAACTTCACATAAACCATCTACTAAATAGTCCGAACAAAGCCTACACATTTGGTTTGGATAGGTGAGCCCGTTCTTGAGTTATAAGATTACAACGAAAAGTGGCATTGATTTTTATATATATAGATATATAAATACTATGTAGCATTGTAAGTGTCCGTGATGTCCATGTAGTAAATGTTTTAATTAATAAAGGTATCGATTTATATATAATATATCGATACCTCGGGGCTCAAAAGGCGTAACCGCCATTTTGGCGAAATTGAGTTATTAATGCAGTCCTACTTATATTTTTCTCCTCTATCGATCTGTATATTTAAAGTCTTCCAATTCGCAAAACAATGGTATTTACGACCCCATTTTTTGTAGGAAATAAATCAGATATTTTTAGTTTTTGTGTCGTAACAGCGACCACTGTTACTGTTTATAAACGCGAGGGTAGTAAACGACATACCTAGTAACATAATTGTGCTTACGCCCGAACATATCTATTTTTAAAGAATCAACTTGCTCGATACGCCCTTAAACATTACTGTACTCTTAAAATAAAATGATATACGTCTAACAATTAACTCCTAATTATTTCTATGCGTCCTTTTCGCATTCAACATACGCAACTCTGATGCGAGGGGAGTGAGCGGGGAATCAAGGACAAACGCTCGCCCGCTGCGGCTCGCATGACGCAATTAGTCCTGCGCACTCCTGCGCTGAGTATCGTCCGGTACGTTGTTTTGATTATCACGGGCGCAAGCGCTTTAGAATAATCAAGTATAGCTGAGTTTAAGTTATTGATAATTCTATTGGGGGGCTATGTAGTCTATGGGGGGGGGTTCGGGTGTGACCCCGCTTCTAAGGGGGGGCGTGCGAGAGTTGCTCACGTCACGCTGCCGTCATGAGCCTGCTTCTGTAAGGACGGTGAGCGGCCCTCTCACCGTCCTCAGACTCCCGGTCATGGAGGCCGATAGTCCTCGGAGAAGACACGTCGGCGGCGCAAAGGGCGCCGACTGCAGAACTCGGATGGGAGAGTTCTCTCCCGCACCCGGCCCGCCGCCTCCTTCGCGAGCATGACCTGCTCGCAGAAAGAGGCGGCGCAGTCCCACTTACTCCCGCTGGAGAGCATGGCTTGCACCATGGCCTCGAGCGAGAGAGTGTCCACGCCCAGACCCACTACGAGGACCTAGAGCTGTTGTGCCCACGCCGTGCACTCCACCAGCGTGTGGAGCGCCGTGTCATCGCTGCGGTCCTCGCAGTGCTGACACTCGGCCGTGGTTTCCCGGTGTTTTCGCCACAGATACCTACCGAAGCTACCGTGCCCGGCAAGCATCTGTGTCAACCGGTAGGAGAGAGCACCGTGTCTTCTCTCCAGCCACTCGTCCATGACCGGTCTGACGGCCACGGTTTCCTGGTGGAGCAGAGTCCGCTGGGCCTCGATTTCTCGAGACGCAGGCCTTTGGCCCCGCTCCAGCGCCTCCTTGCGCCATCTGAACAGTGACGCAAAGGCTCTCGCTTCCAGGTCCCATGGAGGGGTCCCGGCTAGGAGACATGCCGCCTCACCGGAGATCGTGCGGTATCCTCTTATCACCCTGACGGCCATCACTCTCTGCGGGATCAGCAGTCTAGCCTCATTGCTGGCCGTCAGGGTCTCCGCCCATACGGGAGCCCCGTACAGGGCCATGCTTCACACGATCCCGAGGTACAGCCTCCTGTAGGGAGCGTTAGGTCCCCTGATGTTGGGCATCAGCCGCGCGAGTGCGGCCGATGCTCCCCTCAGTTTTGGGACCAAACTTCGGAAGTGATGTCCGAAGTTCCACGGGCCATCGAGTACGAGCCCCAGATACTTCATCGAGGGCTCGATGCCGATGCTGACACCCCCTACCTGTAGGCTGGATCCCGCAGGTGGCCCCATCCGAGGTCCGTGGAAGCACAGAGCCTCGGATTTGTGAAGGGCGACCTCGAGACCCAGCCGCCGAATCCGACCCACGACATGAGCAACCCCTGCCGTGGCCTTAAGTGCTGCGGCACGGTGCGTTGCTCCCCGCGCCGTAACGAGGGTGTCGTCGGCGTAACACGTTACGCCGACCCCTCTGAGCAACGGACCACGCAGCACCCAGTCGTAACCGATGTTCCACAGAAGCGGCCCTAAAACCGATCCCTGTGGAACACCGCACGACACATCTCGCCGACCCGGCCCTAGCCAGCTCGGGTAAGTTATGGCTCTCTCGGAGAGATAAGCCCCGACAATTCGACGGAGGTAGGGAGGCACTACATGATAGATAAGCGCCTCCCTGACGCAGCTCCAGGGCAAGGTGTTGAATGCGTTGGCGATGTCGAGAGACACCGCCACCACCACCTCACCCTGTGAGACTGCTTCCTCCGTCAGGCCTCTAATGCGCATGATCGCGTCCACGGTGGAGCGTCCCTGACGGAAGCCAAACTGGCTATCCGCCAGATCAGGCCCCACGCGTGTGAGATGCCCGACGAGGCGTTGTGCAATAACACGCTCAAAGAGCTTGCACACCTCGTCGAGCAACACAATCGGCTGGTACCCTGATGGGGAATTTGCCGGCCGCCCCGCCTTTCGAATTAAAACCAGTTTCCCGGTTTTCCAGACCTTGGGAAACTGGCCTTTCTCGAGGCATGCGCTGAAGAGCCCAATTAATCGAGGCCCAAGCTCCTCGAGAGCCAGGACCCACGCTCGGCCTGGAATGCCGTCGGGTCCAGGGGCGGCGTTTTTGCGGGATTTAAGCCGCAGAACAGCCGCCCCTAACTCACCCTCGGTGACTAAGGGGCACGTCGTTCTCGCTGCCTTCCGCGTTGGGCGCCTGAGACGGAGCCATGCGCGGAGAAATGTGTTCCTCCGCTCTCGACAGGCACAAGGAGTCCAGGATCTCCTCCAGCCGCTCCGGCTGGAGACTCTGAGTCAGTGGGGCCTTAGGGCGTAATTTGCCCCTTACCATAAGGTACGGGCGCCCCCACGGGTTCCGCACCAGAGTCTCCATCAGCTCATCGCGGCCCAACTTTTTGGACCGCTTGATGGCAGTCTGGAGGGCCCTCTTGGCCTCCCTGTACCCATCGTAGAGCTCCGTCTCTCGGGCTGCCGCATCGTCTGGGCGGCGACGCCTCCGGCGAAACCTGGTGTACCGGCGGCACGCGGTAACGCAATTCACGCGCAACTGCGCGATTTCCGGCGTCCACCAGTACACCTGTTTCCTCGACGGTCTGGGCCTAGCTCTGGGCATCGCCGCATCGCAGATGTGCGACATGGCTCTCCCGAACCACTCCACCTCGGTATCAACATCGGCAGGCCTGTCCGCTGTCGGAATCCAGGCCTGCACGATGGCCGCCTCCAGGAGAGCCTCCCGATCAAGGCGATGGAGTGCCCAACGCGGTTCCGGGGGATTTGCGATTGCTGGCGGCAGGTTAGGTGGAGGGGAGACGTCAAACCGAATATATCGGTGATCTGACGACGTCTCCTCCTCCTCCACCACACGCCATCCCTGGACACGGCGGGCGAGCTCAGGAGTCGCAAACGAAACGTCTATGACCGAGCTGAGCCCCCGCCGCGTCCAGGTTGCGACATTCCCCCGGTTCAGGATGACTAGGCCACGTGTAGTGACCCAGTCCTCCAGTATCCTCCCCCTGCCTCTGGTTCCCCGGGAGCCCCAAGCCTGCGACCAGGCATTGAAGTCTCCTAGGACCAGGACAGGGCGAGGCCGACATGCAGCGAAAATGACGTCCAGCTCAGGGAGCCATAGCTCAAACTGATGCTGGTCGAGGCTCGGCAACATGTAAACGGTCACGACAGCCACACCCTCATATTCCGCCGCGACGCAACCCGGGCCCCTAGCAATAAGCGCTAGGCGCGAGTCGTCCGCGCCGGTCCCCCCAAAGATAGTCGCCAGGCCGTCCAGATCCACCGGGCTTCCCGGGTGAACCCAGTACGGCTCGGCGATGACGACGATGTTAATGAACCACTGTTCAAGAGTTCCCTTATTATCCAGTAACGTTAAATGTTATTAGCGCCAAATTTTGTGAGGATACCTAGCTGTATACCTAAAAAATTATACTATAAAAATAAGAAGTATAATAATAAACAATATTATGATTAATAAGTGATTTTTATTTATCATTTTCCTTTTATAATGAGTTATTGAATAGTTTTTAGGTAAGACAGGCAATTAGGTACAGGTAAATCAATAATTATTAGTATTAATTTGTCATCTGAGTTGATAAAACGGTGAAAGTGGACCTAGTGGTCCACTTTCATGAAATGTCTACTCAGTACCCCACTCGGTCTACATTCCCTTAGGGTCCACTTTCCTGAAATTGACGGTTACAACCATCACTCATCATACATCCATTGATTTTTGGGGTGTAAACGCCCCAAACATAAAAATTTTCGGGGCGTATAGGAAAGCTATTTTCGTTGCTGTTAAATTTATTAGAAATATAATTATACAGTGACCTGCATCACAAAAATTTAAGACTTTTGGTCTTAGAATGGTTTATATAGGTCAAAAATCGAAAAAGTTATGGCAAAAAAAGAAATTTTATTTTTGTTTTTTTGCTCTCCTGTAAAATCGACTTTTGGCGCTTACGCCTTTTGAGCCCCGAAGTATCGATATGCGTATATATTTATCTATTCTGTGTTGTTCCAGCTCAATGTACTAACCCAACCAGGAAGATACACAAGAAACGGTATACCTACGCGAGGAAAAGTTAAAACCCATATACACACGAGTGTTCATAACACATCTGATTTTGGCAGTAGTCGTCGGTCGGCACACTCGGCACCGCTAGGCCGATACCGTTTGCCATTCAAGAAAAATTGAATTGAATTCATTGTTTTCACACAATAGGAAACGTTGTGAAGTAGTGTGACTATATTGAGGATTTATCTGGGACTTCCTGTGTATTATTCGAAGAAACACGAATGTCATTATTAGAGTAAATAAAATAAGTTAAGTATTGTTATCGTAAGTATGTTAATGATGAATAATTGTTTTAGGTTTCCTAAAAATAGAATTCAGCGAGAAATATGGTTATCCATTGTACCATTAAAAATTAAGTTAAGATATCTATACTAATATTATAAAGAGGAAAGATTTGTTTTTTGTTTGTTTGTTTGTTTGTAACGAATAGGCTCCGGAACTACTGTACCGATTTGAAAAATTCTTTCACTGTTGGGAAGCTACACTCATTGCGGTGAACATAGGCACGGGAACGGGAACTACGCGGGTGAAACCGCGTGACATCCGCTAGTCTATACTAATATTATAAAGAGGAAAGATTTGTTTTTTTGTTTGTTTGTTTGTTTGTAACGAATAGGCTCCGAAACTACTGGACCGATTTGAAAATTCTTTCACTGTTGGGAAGCTACACTCTTTGCGGTGAACATAGGCTATATTTTATTCCCGTATTCCTACGGGAACGGGAACTACGCGGGTGAAACCGCGTGACGTCAGAACCATCAACAGTTCCTAACTTATTGTCCAATAATTCTGTTCCTAATTTATTGTCCAATAATCAACTTAAAAATACATACATAAAAATAAAATGAATAGATTAAATAACTAAACTACTAAACTAATGCCTACTGAACATACCACCACTGATCATACCAGGCGCAAAGGTGCCCGATACACTAGCAGCGTTGCCGCGCTGGATAGCTATCCTTTGTACCAGGTACGACCAGACGTGGGAGTCATGCGTCTTGTCCTGTAGCCTACGGCCGATCTCCGAGACCAGAGCCTTAGTATCTCTCCCGCAACTGCCCATCGTTTCTACAGCTGCCGCCGCCGGTGAATGGACGGTACGAGCCAAGTGACTGGCGGCGAAAGTGCTGATGCATGTTGCGTCTCACACTAAGCACTTGCCGTTCTTCCATGGCACAAGGGTCAGACCGTCCGGTCTCTTGCCGTCTGCGCGGGACAAACCTGGTGGTTCAAGGATACAGGGGGACCTCAGCCGACCCAGAGCCCGCCGGATTAACTAATTAAGAGCGTGGTTACGCGGATGCCTACCGGTGCAGCGACAACTCAAAGCATGATGACCATCGCTCTCCACCATGGCACCGCAGATGCATTCGTGAGGTTCTTGCAGCCTAAGCGGAGAGCCACACGATCAAATTATTTAAAATCTTATTCCAATGACTTTAACACTAACATTTCTTTATTTTGACATGAAGAGACATCGGCAGACTGTGAACTACCACGAGCTGCCGCGGCAGACTGCGAGCGAGACGTACAGTTGATTAACCTAGAAAAATAACCCACTTGGATGAATAGCTTCGTTATTCGCAATGTACCTATGTAATCTGCAGAGAATACTACCTATCAGTCTTCGTAAAAAACAGAGAAAATAGTTAATCTCGCCTTTGTACATCTAATTTATATAATAAATTTTCACCACCTATTCCGTGGGACCAATTCTTAAAAAGGTGAAATGATAATATACCTCTGCCTACCCCTTCGGTGATAAAGTCGTGACCTTATGTATGTATGTATGTATTGTAAATCTAATTGTATTATGAATATATATTGTCTTTATTGTGTACAATAAAGAATATATAGAAAATAAAGTAGGTATCCTGGCAAAAATAAAAATAGGGCTACCCTACTTAGAAAGAGACGTAGAGCCCACACAGAGCAAGACAGAAATATACAGACTACGCTTCAAGTAGGTATTCGAAGTGTGGCCTCCATGTTTACCTATAGCTTCATGGGTGTAATCCCACTTCTGTGAGTGTTGAAAAGACACACCATTATCCCGGCCTACTTCTGTAACCGGCGAGCAGCCAACCCGCCGTTCTCAGACCCCCGGTCAAAAAGATACCTATGGGTAGGTACTTAATTTAATATACCTATTTCATAACAACCGGATTCGATTCACGAACTGAGTACCTACTCGTACCTCGTACCAATCTAAAATTTTATTTAGTACCTACCTATGCAATTTTTCTAGTCTATTATCGATGTATTGGTTCCTACAAGCAGATGTTTGTGCGTCTTATATTTACAGAATTGCCCATAGCGACGCTCTGAATGTAACACTCTGTACCTATAGTTAAGCCCATGAAGCTATAGATAAACATGGAGGCCACACTTCGAATACCTACTTGAAGCGTAGTCTGTATATTACTGTCTTGCTCTGTGTGGGCTCTACGTCTCTTTCTAAGTAGGGTAGCCCTATTTTTATTTTTGCCAGGATATTTCATTTTCTATATATTCTTTATTGTACGCAATAAAGACAATATATATTCATAATACAATTAGATGTACAATACATACATAGGTACATAAGGGCACGCCTTTATCCCCGAAGGGGTAGGCAGAGGTATATTATCATTTCACCTTTTTAAGATTATTTTTCTTTACACGAAATAGGTGGTGAAAATTTATTATATAAATTAGATGTACAATGGCGAGATTAACTATTTTCTCTGTTTTTACGAAGACTGATAGGTAGTATTCTCTGCAGATTGCATAGGTACATTGCGAATAACCAAGCTATTCATCCAAGTGGGTTATTTTTCTAGGTTAATCAACTGTACGTCTCGCGCGCTGCGGCTTCTCGTGGCAGGCTGTGACGAATGTCGAAAAAAGAAAGAGAAAATAATTATTTCCTTGGTTATATTGTCATTTTCCTTTGGTCGGAGGGTCGATCCCTCTGCGAAATGCGAATGTAAGTAATGCAGTATGCACATAGGTACTAAATTCTATCTTTTAATTCTCTTTTTCCTTTGTGGGGAATGTCGCGTATGCATCTGCGGTGCCATGGTGGAGAGCGATGGTCATCATGCTTTGAGTTGTCGTCGCTGCACCGGTAGGCATCCGCGTAACCACGCTCTCAATTAGTTAATCCGGCGGGCTCTGGTGTCGGCTGAGGTCCCCTGTTTCCTTGAACCACCAGGTTTGTCCCGCGCAGACGGCAAGAGACCGGACGGCCTGACCCTTGTGCCATGGAAGAACGGCAATTGCTTAGTGTGGGTCGCAACATGCGGCAGCACTTTCACCGCCAGTCACTTCGCTCGTATAGTCCATTTACCGGCGGCCGCAGCGGAAGATGCTGCTTACAGATAACGCGAAAAGTACGCGGAGATGGAGTCGTGTTATCTGGTCGTACCAGTAGCTGTAGAAACGATGGGCTGTTGCGGGAGTGATGCTAAGGCTCTGGTCTCGGAGATCGGCTGTAGGCTACAGAACAAGACGCATGACTCCTACGCCTGGTCGTACCTGGTACAAAGGATAGCTATCCAGCGCGGCAACGCTGCTAGTGTATTGGGCACCTTTGCGCCTGGTATGATCAGGGGTGGAATGTTCAGTAGGCAATAGTTTAGTAGTTTAGTTATTTAATCTATTTATTTTATTTTTATGTATGTGTTTTTAATTTGATAATTGGACAATAAATTAGGAACAGGATTATTGGACAACAAGTTAGGAACTGTTGATGGTTTTAAGCGCTTTGTTACTACATCATAATCGGTTTTTTGAAAATGCAAATTGCAAATCCTGGCGCTTTCATAGAACTTCATTTTTTTTAAATATGGAAAAGGAGGCATCATCTACCGGCACTTTTTAGAAAGTTACACGACACGAATGTATAGAGTTGCACCTATATCCATTCGATTTATAAGGTACGCAAGAAGACGCAGGTTCGAATCCCGCTCCGAAGCCAACTCCTTTTCTTTATTTAAAATTTATGATTAGTTAGCATACTAATTGCTTTTATAAAAATATCTTAACTTAATTTTTAATGGTACAATGGATAACCATATTTCTCGCTGAATACTATTTTTAGGAAACCTATAACAATTATTCATCATTAACGTACGATAACAATACTTAACTTATTTTATTTACTCTAATAATGACATTCGTGTTTCTTCTAAAAATACACAGGAAGTCCCATATAAATCCTCAATATAGTCACACTACTTCACAGCGTTTCCTATTGTGTGAAAACAATGAAGTCAACCGCCATTATATTGTTAGTTGACACTTTGACAGTTGACGTGTAGTACCAATGTTGCCACATTACAGACTCCTTAGAAAATGGGACTGTAATTCACTGATTCGACAACCCAATCATGCATATTATGGTATAAAATATTTCAATTTACACATTAAATAATCGTAGTCGAACAATACAGCTATCTATAAATTATTTTACTTGCATTTTTGGTTAGTATGGTCTATTTCTATTATTTTCTAGGAGATACTAATAAGAAGATAGCAGCACTGCACAATTCGCTAGAAAGAGAAGGTTAGCCCACAGAGAGTGAGATAGAGATACGTAGGTATTTGACTCAAGCGTTTGTTCGAAGTGTGGCCTCCATGTTTATCTATAGCTTCATGGTTAAGCCGCTTGAGAGAGCTTGATCATTTCCCTTGTGGCAACAAGCTAGAAAAGCGTAGTTAACGTATTGGTTTTGAATTCTCAACAAAAAACGAGGGGTGTTTAAAGTTTTACTTGTGTATACCTAATGTATGTTTGTCTGTGGCATCGTAGCGGCACAACGGGTGGACAAATTTCGATGCGGTTTTTTCGTTCTTAAGCCAATGTGGCAGGCATGCTATAAGACTCATCAGCTCAATGTCTGAGTGATGAAAGGATTTTACTAAAATTCACAGGTGCTATTCATCGAAAATGTGGTATACCTTCAGTTATTTGGATGGTATTTTCACGATTTGGTAACCTGTAACTGGATGGTGCATGAAGTAGTGCGCGGGATACCCCACTCCCTATAAAAAATACACATCATACACATAATTGGGCTAATTAAAACAGTTTCGGGTTAAAACAGTTTCGGGATCAGGGGTTTTGTAGTTTTCAAATTAACATTTGTTACATGGCTGAAGGCACTACATGGCGCAGCCATGTCTTCTGTAGTTAGGCAAAAAACAGGGCGCCGATTCTCGACCACACGACCTGAATGTGTGGACGGAAATTTACGGATGAAACATCATCCGTCTCATGTTTTGCCGTTCCTAAATATGAGACGGATGACGTTCAAAGCGTAAATTTCCGGGTAAGTTGTCCGGTCAACCGGACTATGGAAAATTGATTTTGTTCCATAGTCCAGTTGACCGGCCCATGGAAAATCTAGTTTGATTGTTCATTAGTCAATTGGTCTATCACGGCTAGATTTTTAGGTTCTTGCTACCCTTGCTGCCGTGATGAGTAAGTACTATAGTAACATTTTTGAGATAACATGAGACGAGGGAGTAACGCCACGTAGGACCGCGTCAAGCGACTGCAACGTGCAAAAAATTGTACTTTTCCATGCGTCCTGCGTACTTATCCAATTGTGTAGAATATGTAGATCATTCCGCACGATTCAGAACTTAAGAAGAATATCACTTGGCCGCCTCAATACTCTCGCACTCCCAATCACATCTTAATACAATCTAATCGCCTATTTGTACCAACTTGGCAACACATTCGTATTTAATCGGGAAAATACGCCCTAGTCTCTTCTGCTTGAAAATCTGCTAAGATACGGTGTCGTAACGTAACGTGCCAAGCTCTGGCTAGCACAGGCAGAAGTCGATCTGCCAAGTTAACGCGGAGACTTGACTCAAATGGGTGTAAATCAGTGGCGGATACAGGGTAGGGGCGCGGGGGGCGCGCGCCCCCCCCTTGGGTGCCGCACTCACGCGTCGCCGTCGTTCGTGCGCGCTGCGCCAGGTCACTCAAAATTTTGGTCTTTAACTATAATGCTTCCTCTACATTACTCGCGAAGTTGGACGAATACGATAGTGTAGAGGGCACTTCGTCAATATCGTTCTAACGGGACGCTAAATAGTCGCGTTTTCCGAAACACCGGGAATTTATTTAAACGAAGTTTGTGAGACACGCGTGGTTGGGGAATCCATAGACAGAAGGTATAAAAGAAAACATGGTAGCCCTCCAAGATTAAGATCATCTGACGAAAGGCACATCCCCGTGTTCTGGAGATGCCTTTAGTGCCTACCCGCTCGGTAGTTGTCTGCCCTTTCTTCAAGCAGAGAAGCGTTTGAGAGTGGTATCATGCGGGCTTGGTTTTTTGTCAGCTCCTTAGAGAGCTCCGGGAGTGTCACCCACCTTGCTCCCCGGAGGAGCCACGAACTTGCAGGGCGCTCCCGGCCCAATTGGACTCGCGATGTGAATAATCTTTGAAGAGAATTCAGGAGGAGGAAGGAACACCGCAGGGTTTAGTAGGTAGGACGGTTCCTATCCGGGACCGGGTGCCCCACACGCCGTTCCTGCTGCCCTCGTGGCTGCATTGACGGTGCCCAACTGTATTCCCCGCGACAACAAAAAAAATATATTCTGGTGAAACCTCAGATATCATTGTCGATTATTTACATTAAGTTTTGGGGGTTTTGGACTTGGTAGATAGGCGAGAAAAAGAACTATAATGTATTTAGCAAAGTTACAATCATCTCTGAGAAAAAAACCATTGAACGTTATTGGATGTGGTGCCCATTTGATTCAATCAATCAAATCAGCCTATGGCAGTCTATGAGTCTACAGCTGAACTCAGGCCTCTCCCAATTAACGCCACAATACACAGTCCTGCGCCTTCCGCATCCAGTCCCAGCCTGCGACCTTTTCTTCCAAGTCGTCGGTATATCTGGCATGGCGGGTCGGCGTTCTACACTACGTTTGCTGAGTCGCGGTCTTCATTCTCTAACCCGTTTTCTCCATTGGCCGTCAGTCTCCTGCAGACGTGACCAGCCCACTGCCACTTTGGTGTGCTTATTGTCGACAACTTTAGTTCTCTGCCGGATAACCTCATTTCGGAGTCTATCCCTCAAAGATAGGTACTCCAAACATAGCTCGTTTCATAGCTCGCTGCGTCATTTGATTCACAATGTAATAAAATCTGCTGTAGATGTTCTACCTTTAGATTACGAATGTATTGTGATAAAAATATATTCTTCATTTTATATTTACACGGTTCGAGTTGAAGGTCTAAAGGAGTTTAGCGCTGAAGGTGAAATAGAACATTGCTAAATGCTCGGCTATAGTAAAACAAGGTGACTTGTATTTATGCGTGCCTTGGAGATGTTTTAAAAATGTACCAGTCATTAAAATACTATTTTTAATCATGGAGGAAAACAGGATATCATGGAGATTTGGAAGGTGCGACTTGAGCAACTACGATGGGAAACCGGCACAACCGGGGCGATCAGACCGTCATGGACGAATGGCTTTCTCCTACCGGTTTACAGAGATAAGTATCGGGCATGGGTGCTTCGGTAAGCATCTGAGGCGAATACACCAGGAGACCACACTAGAGTGCCACCACTGCAAGGGACGCAGCAAGGGCACAGCGCTTCTCACAATTGTGGAGTGCTCAGCGTGGGCGCAACAGCGCCTTGTTCTTCACAGCACAACCGGTCTGGACAGTGGCGGATACAGAAAAGTCTCAAGGGGGGGGCGCAATGGATATTTTGAGTTTTAAGCTACCTTTACTATTATCGCAATAAAAAGTAATCATGTCACATGTGAAGTTTATGAAAATTTTATTTGAAATGATTTTAATACAGTAAAAATACAAGGTTTATGGGACCTAACGAAAACCACGTCCATGCGGGCCATCAAATGCCTCAAGGGATTGCAATCCCGCAACTATATTTTAATCCCGGTATTTGCGGGACTGAGAGAACTCAGTCCCGCGGGATTCCGGTATTTGCGGGATCCCGCATATTTCGGAAAGTCATTGAGAAAAGAATAAAATCCTGTATTATACATGCATCTGGAACTGAAAATGAAACGAATATGAATTATATAACATTACGTAAGTATGTATTGAGATTATTAAAAACATATAGGTACCTACATACAAGAATGAATCTGCGAAATGTATGTCCGCGCATAACTTTAGAACGGCTGGACTGATTTTTTGTTAGGTTTGTTATTGACAATAACAAACCTAACAAAGGTTTAAGAAAAATATTGAAATAACTGTAACCTGGATCGAACTGTTAAAAGAAATGGTTTCTATTGCGATTTTGGATCGGGTCTTAGAAATTGGACACTCCGAAATGGGAACCGGGAACAGAAAGGCTGACAGGGAACTGGCACCCGGTAACTGAAAACCAGGAACCGGGAACTCTGAAACCGAAACAGGGGACCGGTAACTCAGAACTCGGAATACGGATTTTCCATAGTTAAGGCAGGACAACGTCTGTCGGATCAACTAGTAAGTAATAAAATAATTAAAATTATTAGAAACAGATAATTGGTAGTTATGGCATTATTTTGAAAGTAACTGCGCATAAAACTTAGCTTGTCAATATTATTGTCTGCCAAACGACTCCTAACTTAACATTTCAGATAGCCAGCATGCAATGTACAAGAAAATTAAAAACTATTCTAACTGTTTGCATACAAGAAAAGTCAAATCTTCCTGATTAAATCACTAAAACAAATAAGCACGTTATTAGGTTATATAATTTACGTCACAATAACAAAAAATCTTTCTCGAGCCGAATCAGTTTGCGCGCTTCCGCTTACAGAACAACAATGGCGTTGACCTTTGCGCAGTCCCGCTAGTCACGCGAGATCCCGCTCGATTTATGTGCGGGACTGGTCCTCCAAAAATACTGCAGGATCCCGGTATCCCGGTATTGCATTCCCTAAATGCCTCCTATACGCGGACGATCAGGTGATATTAGAGCTCATCGGCGGAGTAGCTGCAGTTGATGGTTAACATAATGCATGATACGCTTTAAAGTAAAGGTACGAAAGAGAATGTAGAAAAGACGAAAGTAATGGTTTTTGAAAGGGAAGAAAATATGACGAATTGCCCAATTTACATCGAAGGGCAAAGAGTGAAACAGGTAATAGAGTTTGTGTACTTGGCGTCAAAATTTGCAAGAGATGCAAAGTGTGACTATGATGTTTAACGAAGAGTTTTGGCAGGTAATCAAGTGAATGGAGCCATTCACGCCTTTATGAGCAGTCAGGATGTGTCTAAAAAGGCAAGGATGACTGTACATAGAGCAGTGCTTGTGCCTACACTTATGCATGGCAGTGAAAGTTGGGTGTTGCCGAAGACGCATGAAAGTATAATTAATGCAGTGGAAATGAGAAGTTTGCGAACTATAGTGGAGTGACATTGATGGATAAAGAAAGAAACTGTGTGAATAGGGAACATTGCGGCTTGACAGAAGAAGTTGTGACTAAGATAGAGAAAGGGATGCTCAGATGGTTCGGACATATGGAGAGAATGGATGAAAACAGACTGACAAAAGAGATTTATAAGGCGAGAGTGAATGGACAATCTTTTGGAAAAAGGCCAGGTCAAGAGTAGCCGTAATCGGAGAGCATGTATGAAAGCACTTATGAAAGTAGAAGAAGTGAAAGTGATATGTCAGGATCGTGGCAAGTTGAAAGCCATAGTCTCTGCCTATCCCGTTGGGAAACAGGCGGGCACACACTCGAACATACATACATAACATCATGTATGTATGTTCGAGTGTGTGCCCGCCAACGCTTGTCGCATTCGTAGTATTTCATGCACCTATCCTGCTCTAACTAATGTTAGAGCAGGATAGACACTGAACACACACGATCGCGTCGTCCGCGCCGTCGCGTCCGCATAAGATTGTTATGCTTCCTGTACATTACACGCGAAGTTGAACGAAGTTCGTCGGCGAAGTCGCCCGAGGCAAAGAAAGATTTATATAAAATAAAAGCATTATATTTTAGTTAAAAACCAAAATATTTTGAGTGGCTTGGCGCGGCGCGGACGAACGACGCGTGTGTGCGCAACCCAAGGGGGGGGCGCGCGCCCCCCGCGCCCCTACCCTGTATCCGCCACTGTAGGACATAGAAATTTTCGTGCTGGAAACCGTGGTGCGAGCCATGATCTCCGGCGGGAGTAAGTGGGCCGGTCGCCGCTACCTTTTTCTGCGAGCTGGTAATGCTCGTGAAAAAGGCAGCGAGGAGGGAGCGGTAGAATACTCTCCCACCCAAGTTCCGGAGGCGCCGCAGACTTGCCTTTGCCCAAGACTATCGGCCTCCAAGACCGGGGGCCTGAGGACGGCGCGGCGGGAGGGCTGCTCGCCGTCCTTACAGAACCAGGCCAAAGACAGCAGCGTGATGAGAGAGTTTGAAACACGCCTCGCCCCTAAATAAGCGGGATAAAACCCGAACCAACCCCAAAAGACGCAGGTTAGTACCCGAACTCCTAGAAGAGGACGCGGTGGAAGCCAAAGTCTGTCGGAAATCCTGGGACATCCTTCCGAGGACTTTCCCGGAGCTCCCAGTCGTAGGCAGTGGTAGCCTTGGTAGGACTCTGTGCGGTTTGTCTGTAAGAGTCCGGCACTGCATCTTTGACGGATTTCCACCCTTAAAATTTGCATTAAATAACACTTTTTATAAATAAAGAATTTCTGTCGATTTTCATTAACCTTATAACTGGGGTACTTATAAAAACTTATGTCCCGTTTTGAGTTAAAAAATAAATGGTCAGTTTACCGGTATTGAGGACACCAGTGCTACCAAGCAGCCAATGCAGGGAACTCTCTGGCTGTGTCGCCGTGAAAGAGTTACTGGCGTTAAAAGTTACAACGTCATCTAGCACCTAGAGCAGTCAACTCTTACGTTATAATGAAACGTATAAGTAGGAGCAAGAGGAATACCAGCTAAATAAAGACCTCGGATTGTCAAGAGCTTCAGTAAACTCTTCATTAAAACGAATATACAAAGCGACATTGTTAGGATCTTATCAAATCTGGTTCGGCAGGGAACATTGTGAACATATGCGTACAGAAAGGTGGCCACCCTAAACCTACTCAAATGGGTCGCAAGTCCTAGACCCTCTCACAGCATTTCCCTCTGTACCACGCTATGGACCCGGCGCGGTGCCCGCACGGTGAATCCATGGAGTGCCACCTTATGACGTGTTTTTCGTTAGGTCCCTTAAACTTGAACATTGTATTACCATTATACCATTTCAAATAAAATTTTCATAAACTTCACATGTGACATGATTAATTTTTTTTGCGCTAAAAGTAAAGGTAGCTTAAAACTCAAAATATCTTTTGCGCCCCCCCCCTTGAGATTTTTCTGTATCCGCCACTGGTGTAAATGCAAACGGAAAGACTCAAAAACAAGATGAACAAGAATCACGTTCCATTTTGTGCAGGTAGGGGAAAGTTTCAGATTACTGAAATAAATAAAAAAGTCTGTTTTAATTTTCTTATTTTATTTTAGCATTACCATACTAAGCAAACATAAATCCCTATATAGCTAAATATTTAGTGGTGAGAAATACCAAATAACATCATAATATTCACCAAACTACCGTAGGTGATGAAAAAAGACTAAATTACACATTAGTGCATAGAATGTTTACTTATGTTTAGATTTCTTTTTCTTCTTACTAGACTTCTTCTTGTGTTTACGCTTTTTCTTTTTCTTCTTATGATCGTCGGAGCTGGATTCAGAGTCACTTTCACTGTCACTCGCAGCGCGTTTCTTCTTTTTCTTGCTACGTTTCTTTTTCTTCTTACGTTTTCGAGCATCAGAGGATGACGATGATGAAGAATACTCTGTGTCACTAGAGGATTCACTATCAGAATCAGGTTTCTTTTTTACGTTTGCCAAATCCAGTTTTATAGTATCATTTTCAATTTTAGCTTTTTTAGGTTCGCTCACATTGCCAGGCGAGATAGAACGTTCTCTTTTTTTGATAACCTCATCTTTATTTTCATTGTCAGATTCAACAGTCTCATCGTAATCTGGTTCAAAATGTGCTTCATCTAATGTAGATTTCTTTCGTTCGCGGTCAACGTTCAAGGTTTTAGAATCACCCAATGTCGTTTTTTCCTGCCCTCGATCGCGCATTGTATTATTGTCTGATTTATTGTCTTCTCTAGTATCTTTTTCTAAATGCTTTTTATCATTTGGACTCGTTTGACGTCCATGATTTTTTTCACTTTTTACAGCTTCAGACATAATACGCCTTTCGTGTTTAGGAATGGTATCCAGTTTACGGCCTCTATCTCTATCCACAGTAACACGTCGATAAGGTTGATCGCGTTGCTCACGTTTAGGTGTTTTCGATCTCGATTTTACACGCTCCACTGTACTCTGAACTACCCGCGGTTCTCTGACTCTACGTATATCTTCTACCTTTCCACCGAGGCGTTCCTTTACAGACAAACGAGGGGGTGGTGTTTTAGAATAGCGTCGTTTTCTCTCATTAATTTCGATAGACCTCAGCTCAGCTGAATCGGTGACAGGCACAGTAATTTGGATGTTAGTTTTTGGGACATCATCGCCATAAAGTTTCAGGCGGTCACTACTGATTTTCTTAATTTCAATAGGCCTTAAAGAACTTATCGCCTTGGCAAAAATGGCATTTTCTGCTCGTTTAATAACATCTGATGTTACTTTACTACTGTCTTCTTCTTCGTCCGGAGATGTTATTTCACCAGGTTCTTTATTCCTTTCGATATTTTCTTCATCTACTTCCCACTTAGACAATTCAGGTAATGTGGCTAACATTTCTTTATTCGATTGACCACAACCCTCTATTTCAGCTTTCAACTCTAATTCATCAGCAGTAGCTTGAAGCTCAATACCATCAAATGGTTCATCCTTGCTAGTGTTGATTTCAGTGTTTTTCGTATCTGACGCTTCGGCAATACTCTTCTCTTCAGTTTTAACATAATTTTGTATAATTTCTTTATCTACTGCACCAACTGCATCATCACCATATAAATCATTAGGCATTTCTATAGGTTCCTTTTTAGGTGACACTATTTCACTCTTAACAACAGGGTCATCGGTAGTATTATTTTCTGTTTTAACAACCACCGGTTTTTCATTTTCAATACCAGGATCTGTTTCCTCTTCCTTAAGCTCCGCTTTGTTATTTTCTTCGTCATCTTTTTTCGTGTGTTGATCCTTTTCTTTTTTTTCTTTTTTCTCGCGCTTTCTTTTCTTTTCCTTTTCCTTTTCCATGTCCTTTTCCTTTTCCTTTTCCCTTTTCTTCTTCTTTCGTTCTTTAAGTTTCTTTTCTTTGTCTTTGTGATCTTTGCCTCTATCACTGGATTTGTCTCGACTTCTTTCTTCCTTCTTCTCCCGTCGAGCCTCTCGATCACGAGAACGTCCCCTTGATTCACTACGCTTTTTCTCACGTATTTCTCTGCTACGTTTCGGTGATGTTCGTCCCTTTTTATCAGGAGTTGCCCGATCGTGCTCACGTTCCTTTTCATAGTCACGATTTCTGTCATAGTCACGACGATCGTCACGGGCTTCACGAGATCGGTCGTCACGAGGTTCACGGACCTCTCTCTTTTCATAGCCTGATCTCCTGTCAGAATCTCTAATTCTTTCTGATTTCTCTAATGGTTCTCGATTTTCTCCTCTGAGCTCTCTATCACGATGTCTGTCATGTTCGGTATTTTGATTGCGCCTCGGACCACCTCTATTGCGCACATTAGATCTATATCCAGTGCGTAGATGATCACGTGGGACTCCATTATCCTCTCTGTAACCATCACGGAAATTCGGATCATGATAATTAGGTGGTATTGATTCTCGAGGATCTGCACTTGGCGGACGAAAAGCTACGTTAGGATCTGGGAATTTATTATGAGGTGGATGATCCCGAAATGCGACATCTCTATATGGCATATTTCTGTAGTTACCGTCGCGGAACGGTCTTGGTCCTCCTCTGAAATTCGGGTCACGATAAAGTCCAGCTTGGGGACCGTCTCGATACGGATGACCATCACGAAATGGTACAGATCCTTGATCACGGAAATGTCCCGGCCTATAATTATCTCTAAAACGCCCTTGTTGCTCTCCCACATGAACAGGAATCTCATTTGGAACAAGAGATGGTATTGGCATGTCCCTATGCCCTAGGGACGGCTCGCCATACGGTGGTGGTCGATATCTATCATAATTAGGAGGTGGCAATCTATCGCGATCATTAGTGCCCGGAGGTCCAAATGGGGGCTTTTCAAAAGGCGATGGTTCAAAACCAGGTACTGGTGGTTCCACACCAGGTGGTACGTCTTCAAACGGAGGAACGTCATAGCGGCCTCTATAGACAGGTGGTCCGTCAGGTTGCACAGGTAGACTGCCCAATGGTGGAATCTGTTTTACTGGCATTGAAGGATATCCAGGTGGTGGAACTCCGCCTCTAGGCCCGTATCTGTAAATAAAATATTCCAGTTAGTTTTTAGGTATAGTTTTCAGAAAATAGTTATATTAAAATTTTCATAAATTACCGCACCACTCTTGTCCAAAAATTGCCGTGCAAATCGAACCTGGTTCATCATTGATTAATATCTATTAGAAATTAAGCTCTTTATCTGATATTCTTTTCCAAAGAAATGATTCAACGGAGTCGTCTAGACCTTTGAGTTTCATTTTCATTCAATATAAAATTAATCCCTTTGAAGTATAGAACTTAAGCCTCAATTTTTTACCTCGGCTTAAATTACAAACCTTTGTATAAATTGTATGTCTCATCACGCTGAATAAAACCGGTCAGTGTGTTGCTTGCCATTCCAATGTAATTAAAATTAATTCATTTAATTGTGATGGACGTCAATCCTAATATATAATGTAATAATTTATGAAACTAAGGTGAAATGTTAGCGTAGACTATGCCTCGCCTACCCCTTCGGGGATAAAGGCGTGACTATATGTATGTATGTATGTGAATCCTACCGTTCCTCCGAATAAAAGTGACAATGTCTGACTAAATAATTTGGTGCCCTCAAGACAACAATTATAAAATTTACAATTGACCATTGCAGTATAGAACTGTATCTCGTACCCTATGTCCCAGAAACTATGTAATGTTAATAATACTATTAATAAGATCTAGTTTACCAGAAGTCCATTTATAGCATCGTTTTTGGTGTGTCGCATTCGTCAGAAGTCCTCTTCTCTAGATGGGATACTAAGGAGAATTGCATCGAATTTATAAATTGTGAATTAATGTACGATATGTTTATTTGACAAGCACAAATAGATTTTAAATACAGACTTAAAAGAAGAAACAACTTTTCTGATAACAATGTGCATTTGCCTTATACGGTCCGCCAGGTCAGCTCATGCTGAATCTGTACAACGTGAAAGACAGCAACCACAAAAACGGTGTGCGACAGGCGCAGCGCAAGCATGATGTCGCTTCGAACCTTTATATGAAACCTAAATGTACGGTACGCCATGCCGCTTCTGTATTACACTTCAATTTCGATGCAGCATCATGTCTGCGCTGCGCCTGTCCCACACCGTCACCATATCGGCTCCTGTATAATTCTCGCCTAATTATTCCTACTCCCTACTTAATATTATAAATGCGAAAGTAACTCTGTCTGTCTGTCTGTCTGTCTATCTGTCTATCTGTCTGTCTGTCTGTCTGTCTGTCTGTTACGCTTTCACGCCTAAACGGCCAGATGAAATTTGTATTAGAGATAGTTCAAGGCCCTGGGAAGGACATAGGCTACTTTTTAACCCACTGCGCAAAGGGAAGGTTATGATTTTACACGATAACGACTTCTACGCGGTCGAAGCCGCGGGGAACAGGTAGTTCTACATAAAACCATAGCAGGTCACAAAATACTATAGTTTTTTAACAGGGCGGAAACTCCATACAAATTATTCGTTCTCAATTCTGTCACCTACACTAAAAACACGCTATGTTCGTACAGAGTTTGAACCTGTGTGTGACCAATAAGTCTAAACCTGAAAACACACCCGCCAACTATAATGAAAGCTGTAGCCGGACTGGCGGGGTGAGGAAGCTTGGTACGTAATATTATTATATAATCTTTGGTTTTAGTTGAATAATTAGGCATAGTGGCGAACCGTTACAAAGGGAGCTTACCTACTTACACTGCACAAATATAATAAACATAATACTTTATGGCTTTCGAATATTTTTCGAGAGTAAACGGGTAGAATCATCTCTTCTACGCTCGAGACTCGTGAAGGTTATCGTAAAATAGACAAAATGTAGAGAGTTGAGTAGTCTCAAAAATATTATTGATATGTTATGAAGACCCAAAAACCATAATGCATTGTACAAGTCGTATGAGTTTAATTTAACATGCATAAATATATTTTTTAAACTTGATTTGGATTTAAACATATTGTGAATTGCAATTATTATGTCTCTAGTGAACAAGATGTCATGTAATATTTAATTAACAAAAGAACAAAAATACAAATCCTGTGTGCTGAATATTTATTAAATTTTAAATTCATATTGGTATTTATTATTATTATTATTTTATTGTAACACAATTACATAAGAATAAAAATAAAAATACTGGTATTTATTTTACGTAGACGTACGTAGTACGTAGTATTTGCTATCTTTTCGATGGTATTCATTTTAGCTGCTAAGTACAGGTACATTTTTATATAACCTTACCGAAAGGTCGATTTACAATATTTAACATTTGTGAGTTTTTTTTATACAATAGGAACGTACAAGAACATTGTAGTCGATTACGAAATAACAGTTATTTCGTAATTTACAACAAAAAAGCACAGCGGGCCTAAACTAAAATCTTATTCGCTAAATACATATTACAGTCACAGACCTATGTCATAGATCCAAAAAAGAAATAGGAAAACCAGAGCAATAATTATAATAATTGTTTTTGAGAGAAACTCCTGCCTAGGCGCACTTAAATATCTTAAAAGTCTGGGGTGCGAGGTCGGAAATACCATCACGTCATCGTCGCCATCGGCGGTGCCGTTTCATATCCCTTCGAACTATAAGCCCGGGGGAAATAGAAACCGGACTTAGCGGGTGTACCCTGGAACATCGACTAATAGGTGTTGCACCAGTTAGTCGTTGCACCTATATCCATACAGCTGACCCCGTGTCGAGGGGGTCGCCGTTGGGTTAGCGGTGTTGCAGCGTGTTTGAGACGCAACACACCGTGGAACACGCCTCGAAGCTCCCGGCAGGTAGATGCATTGGAAGCGGTTTCGGCAGTGTCGATTTGAAGGAGTTTACCCCATTGCACGAAGGGGTCGTGGTATGGCAGGCCTCCAAGGCCCGCGATGCTATTGTTGTGGCTACCTGGTGCTACCGGCCGTGAGTACTGACACAGTAGCAGCAGTGCTGAGCCACCGTGTTGCCCCGTTTGTCGGCGAGGTGATGGCGGCAAAGCGAGAGGTGCACTGCGCGGCAGAACGGGAGCATCTGAAGACGACCCCCCCCCCTCCCCCCCGATATTTTATTACCGTGACACACGGTAGGGGGACCCCCTTGTTCCGGTGCACATGAGCGTTAGTCCTCGAAAGCGGTGGAGGTACGGGCTTGTTCTTCAGCTCCTTGGGGAGCTCCGAAGAACTGTCTATCTCGCTCCCCCGCCGTGAGGGGCGCCCCTTTCTGGATTGACGTAAATATTTTTTGTATATCCTTCGGTCCCTCTAGGGCGAGGAGGAAACACTGTGTGGTTCAGTGGGTAGGACGGTCTCATTCCGGAGTCGGGATTCCTACAAACCGTCCTAGCTGCCGTCGTAGCTGGGATGACGCGCCGTACCTAATCGGATTCCCCGCGTCAACAAAACAAACAGCCTGCTGTTTGTCATCGAATATGGGTCAGGTGCGTCACCGTAAGGAAATCGAGAGGTTCTACCTGCTAAGTGTACTTCGGGAAGGCTGTGTTCCTCTCACGACTGTTGCTCGGCTTAGGGGTAACGATCCCTACACAATGCTCTACGTTTGTGATGGATGTTCGGGTTAATCTCAGGAAATAGGTAACTTGTCGAACTACTAAACCAATTTGAAAAATTCTTATTATCTCTTTACTTTACTACCCAAGTGAGCGAAGTAGACTTCCATACATTATTTGAAAACATTAAGTTTACTTTGACTTTTTAATACAGATTATAAAACTTAAAACTATTTATGTACTAAGTTTATAAATATTATTAGAATAAATCATTACAGTAAGTACATAAAAATGGTACAAAAGTGGATAATTATGTTATTAAATATTTATCTAATTAAATTAGAAGCACGGGTATGTAATAAAACGCAGTTGTTAAGACCAAAACGAAATGATTTATTGAATTGCATTGTCAATGTTGTTTAAAAATATACAGTCGCTATATTTATGTATAGATATCAATAATAAATACTAAACATATAATTCTTATTCTTATTTAAAAATTTCCCTTGGTACGCTAATTATTTTTATATGTGTGTTGTTGTCATGTATTGTTATGAAAGAAAAGTTTTAAAAAAATGTGCGAAAATTTTGAAATAACGACTATATCAACTATTCATATGTGCGTTTGACTTATCTGTCATTCGTTCGCGATTTAGATAAGTAGGAATTATATTGATAGTTATGTTTAGATATTTTTAAATAATTAGGGTCAGGTTGGCCGACAACCGACGACAATTGTTGGGATCTGAAAAATTAAAGGTGCCTACACCTTTAATTTTTCAGATCCCAACAGCGCGAGCGCACGCGTATTTTGTAGGTATTTGTAGGTACATAATAGCTATGTAAATCAATGTACATTATATAGTAAAATTTATCGAATTTGTTTGTAGCATATTACCTTAATTAGAGTACAAAAATGTTATATAAAATATCAGTATTCAGTCCTAATATGGAAAGTAAAACATTTCAAAAAGGGGTAACTTTGAAATGTCTATCGAGTGAAGATCGTTAGATATTGTAACTGACATCTAATTTGACTAGCTCAGATCCTATCTTTTGCAGAATTTAAAGCTCTCCTTCCTCCTTCTTCTATGAATCTGACCAGATTGTTTTAAAAAACTCAAAAAGCGTGGCAAAAGCTCCGCCCACTGCGCACATTGGTTTAAGGTGAGTATTGGCCCATCCGCCCTTAAAACCTATCACAATATTCATAGTTGATGGGCCCGTCCGTAAAAAATGCTCTTAGGGCGCCTTCAAATTAGAGGCGTGAAGAAGCGCTGTAGTGGTGCCACAGTGGTGCGCTAGACGCGCCACCACTAGTTCTCATACCATTTTAAGAAGCGCAATTGCAGCGCCACTGACGTGCCACACGCACGGAATTTCTGTATAGAGAAGAGACATTAGTTAGACTGACAAAAATTTGGGAGTCCTGGGACATCCTTTCAAGGGGTTATCCGAGGCCCCCAACCGTAGGTAGTAGGCGTTACGTGAGGTTTTTTAGTCGGTAGGATTCCGGAATAGCATCCGTGAAGGATTTTCATTCACGATAAAAAAAAACTAACTAACATTTTCTTAAAATGATATTTCTTCAATAATAAGTCAAAGCCCTCGTCCAGTTGTACCGGACTGGGGTTTAGAGGACGAGGAGCCCTACTTCGAAGTCGGTTTTGCTCCACAAAAGCAATGGAAACTTTCCTGACTAGGATTTATAGCGATGCATAAAAGACACGTGTCGTATTTTTAATAAAAGTAGGTAACAGGAGTAATGCTCTTCATCGGAATCTATTTTGTTAAGAAATGTAACTGACGAAAATCACTAGAATTTACTGAAGCACCACTGACGCGCGTCTGCTGCGCCTAAAGCGCTTTTGGTGGCGCGACTGAAGCGCTTCTTCAAGCTTCTAATCTGAAGGCGCCTTTAGGATTTTGAAAATATTCAAGAACTCACTTCATTAAATGACACTAAAATGGAACCTTAAATTCTTAACAGATGAGACTACATTAACACAGTGTGCTTTTAACAAAATAATTATTTACATTAGAAAAAACACCTCTCAAAACTATTAAAAATCATCGAAATAGCAGGAATAATCAAATTGACAAAGGTGAATTTCGATGATTTTCAGAGGTTTTTTCGCAAGTAAATAATTATTTTCTAAACAGCACACGATGCTCATGTAGTCTCATCTATTAAGAATTTAAGGTTCCATTTTAGTGTCATTTAATGAAGTGAGTTCTTGAATATTGCCAAAATCCTAAATGTCTTTTTATGCATTTTACGGACGTGCCCTTTAAGGAAATTAAATGTTCAATCAAATCATCCTATGACAGTCCGTCTAGACGTCCGATAAGCTAGACGTAGGTCTCTCTCAAATTACGCCACCATACGCGATTCTGTGCCCATCTGAAGGTTCTCTTTATGGAGACAAGATGACTTTGATTGTGGTCTTGACTACATATGATGAAAGTGATAAGGCACTATTATATGTTCCTATTTTTTATAGTATTTTAACTATCAGACTTAAAATACAAAAGGTTATTAGCCATAAATAAATAATTTTCTTAAATTATCGTTACCTACGTTTGTTTCTTATCACTACAAAAATGAGGCAAATCTAATGAGGCTTCGTTACCCTAGTCATCTTGTCTTCACTAGGAAAGCCAAGTCTACGATGTTAGCTTGTAGTATGAATAAAACAATACTATAATAAAGCATTAAATTAAATAAGACCACAGAAATATCAAATAACCAGACAATATAAATTTTATGTGCCCTTAAACTACCGAGAAACACATATATTCTCTTTTTTCGTTATCTCTATCAGAGGACACAGTCGTCATTGCCACTCTTGCTGTTGTATACGTACACACAAGTACACATTGCCTTCACACATCCAGTCAGCGTCAATAATAAAGATGCGAACATCCTTAAAAATTTTCAAGTACATTTGAAAATCAAACTAGTAAAAAACATTTGTCATTTAGATAAAGACCTCGTCTCAGCATTCATATACTTTGTTCAATAAAAATCATTCAGTGTGTCATTGGGTTAACATTTAATTCTTTAATTTATTAATCTATTTATTTATTTAATTTAATATTTATATTTATTTGCTAGAACTTTTAATATTCTAGTCGCTTCTTTATTGACGTTGACTGTACTCACATAGTATATATTGGGACTTATTATTTAGATTTCTGTTTATACGACTGTTTATAAATAAATACATTATACGGGGATTTGTGATTGTCTTTCATAATCAACTTGACGTGTCTAACGTTAGGAACAGGTTGCACTAGCTGTGATCACAGGCTGATTAGCTCAGCAGGCGGCGGCGTGAGCCATAATAGAAGTTTTTCATCTAGTTGCACATCTTTCTTGAGATTTCTCTCTTAATCCTTGTACGTAGACTACTCTCACAATGGTCCATTATACCTATACATTTGCTTTATGTAGTACCGCACAAATACACGCGATAATATTTAAAACAGAAAGTTTGCTTCAATGTGTGAGTTGCGTGGGATACAGTGTTAAACAACGTACAACCTCGTTTTTATGCGTCGTCGAGTAAACAGACTGATGGTCTATGGACACTGTGAGCTTAATGTGTACACATTTAGAAAAAAAACAATATTGATATGCTAAGGTGGATGAAGAAACTTAACGGCACTCGCTCGATGGCGGAAATCGCGCACAATTGAAACAGTCAGTCGGTGATCACGGCGCGGCGCCTGCAATCTGGTTGAAACGTCAGGAAACTATTCTAAAAAGTTGTACGACAGATATTTTACTGAAGGATGTCTTACTATTTATTTGAAAAGCATTCAAATAATAAATAAATAAATATTCACGGACATTTTAAAACAGCGCTATCTGATCCCAATTTAAGCTAGGAATAACCTGCTTGTCTTATGGGGTCAAACCACGGATATAAATACTTATACATGTATACATACTTTTAAATAGATACTTATTTATATGTATATGTATAGAAACACCTACTCTTGAGACAAACATTAATGGTCCACAATGGTTTTATTCTATTTATTGTAAACGCCATTTAAGAGAATTAGGCCAGTCATCTATCGAGTTGCTGAGCAACTCTGACATTAACGAATCTTACAACCATTTGTATACATTGATTCGACGTCTCCAATCAATCAATAGATACTTTTAACATGAGACTTCTGTTGGTCAGTTGTGTCATTGGGAACTTCAATACCTGTATTACTAGATTTGGCACCCTATTCAAAATTCCAACGACTGTAGCTACATCTGGCCTACACATTTTGAGATACAGACTGATACAGGCAGAGATTGCAGGCGTAACTCTTACGGTAGAAGCGACAAGGGGATTCCCACAGGGAGGATGACTATCACCAATACTACCACAGAAACCTGCTTATAGATCAGCTAATCAAGCATTCACATATACAGGGTGGAATTTTGTAATGCCACCTGAAGAAGAAGTTCTCTTAATACTGTAGATAGAAACATTTTCTCAAAGAAAACATTCCTTTATTTTTGAAAAGAAAGAAAACTGCATTTAATGTGTTCTAAAAAATCGCTTGCCGTACCCGGTAATCGAACTGACTAAAATCTGTAAAAGTTGCACCCTGTACTTTTATTGCATCGATCGTTAGGGTCAATTATAAGGATGACATCTCTCTAACAAACTTCATAAATTACATGTTGCAATTACAAAACACAATTGAAAGGAAAACAATGAAATCTTAAATAATTTTAATTATTTACGAAAAAATGGTAAACTAACTAGGTAATTAATTGCTCGAAATGGGCTCTATTTTCTTGGATACACAAATTTATTCTTCTAACGAATTCATTTCTAGTAACCTTTATTAACGCGTTGTGGCGAATGTTACAAATCGTATTCTGAACTTTAACTCTCAACTCGTTTACATACTCATAAGATTTAATGTAAGTAAATTAGATTTTTTATATCCCCACAGAAAAAAAATCTAAAGGGGTGTGATCTGTTAGTTTACCATTTTTTGTAAATAATGAAAATAATTTAAGATTTTATTATTTTCCTTTCATTTAATTTATGAAGTTTGTTAGAGAGATTTCATCCTTATAATTGACCCTAACGATCGATGCAATAAAAGTACAAGGTGCAACTTTTACAGATTTTAGTCGGTTCGATTACCGGGTGCGGGAAGCGAATTTTTAAAAATCAATGAATGCAGTTTTCTTTCTTTTCAAAAATTAAGGAATGTTTTCTTTGAGTAAAATGTTCTATCTACAGTATTAAGAGTACTTCCCCTTCAGGTGGCATTACAAAATTCCACCCTGTATTCACATGTTCCTAGAGTCAAGCGTTTTATGTGACATCGTGAACAAAGGACTGAAGGTAACATAAAGGATTCCTAAACGATGGAAACCTATTCACTAACAAAAGGTAAAACTGAACACCACGCCCTGGACGTGGTCAGAAAAATAAAATACCTAAGGCTAAAGTTGCACAACAAACTAATCTTCAAGACGCACATCGAAACACATGCTCGAAAGTCAAACTGGTTTAGGAGGGCATTAAGAACGTGGAAAATGAAACCCGCGACATTCATATGGATAAAGTCATTATCCTACCAAGAATGGTAGACGTGGAGCATTAGTACGGGGGCAAAATGCCATCAGCAACAAGACTGGCGTCAGCCACATGGCGAAGATCAGTTGAAATCCTGCATCGCGATATCAAAGTTCTAGCGACGAAAAATGGATCGACTCCTAAATCGCGATATGAAAGTTCTCGCGGTCATGAATGATTTATACAACAGTCCAACATCAATCGTTGGGCTCAGGGCCGCCAGGAGCTATCACCTTGCCTAGTTGGAGGAACATATCCCACACCTTTCCTTCACAAAGGCAAATACAAAGGAATAGGACAAGGTACAGAGGCAGCCCTGATGAACTCCAACAGCCGCGATCAAGATCGTACTAACGTCATTATTTCCACCCTCTGTCCGGCTGCTTTCTTTTTTTATAACTCTAGACCTGGAGATAAAAAACCGGCCAAGTGCGAGTCGGACTCGGTACGGAGGGTTCCGTACCACAGAAAGGCAATAAAAAATTACGTTTGTTGTATGATAGCCCCCCTCCCCCCCGTTAACCATTATTAGTTTTCTGATTTTAGCTATAGCGTTTCAATATATTTGTTGTTATAGCGCCAAAAGATATACATTCATCTGTGAAAATTTCAGCTCTAGCTATCACGGTTTCTGAGCTACAGTCTCGTGACGAAGAGACAGACGGACGGCGAAGTCGCATGAATAGGGTCCCGTTTTTGTCCTTTGGGTACGGAACCCTAAAAAGGAACGCAGTCGAGCGGGCAGTGGTTTTAACTGAAGAGCATGGACCTATGGAGCACAATAATGACCTAATTAGAATGAAAAGGATTTTACACATAGGATTGCTGACAGAACGACTACAGCAACGGCGCCATCAATCCGATTCCGTGGCGAAAATCAAACAAAGATCACTAACATATAAGGAGGAATATGATAGAATAGAACAGAAACGATATTTTAAAGCTTTATTGTATACCAAATAATATCTAGATGAGACGATCACTGATCACCAATGGTGAAGCATCTTGGAAGGGCAATTTAGATTTCTCTGGACAATCCGAGACGTCGGTTATCTTCTTCAAGACTCCAATGTTATCAGAGCAAGAATCGTAAGCAGTAAATTAATATGATGACACAACGGACCAGCAGCGACGTATGCCTAGTACGTAGACGTAGGCGTAATGAAACTCGGTGAACCAGGGTCACTACGCGTCTATAAAAGATAAATGACAACTTTGAGATTAGAGAAGTTAAGATTTGATGGGAAATGTGAGACAGTCGTTTATAAAACACGGTAATGTGGCTACGGGCGCTTCAATGAAGTGTAAGTAAAGAGCTAATAATTACCGTGTGATAATATAAAATAGAAGTCTTTAGTACGATGGGCAAGGGAGATAAGTATACACCTACCATAAAGGTGCGGTTCCACTGAGGCGGAGCAGAGCGGAGCGGAGACGAGCTGTGCCGCGATTCACCAATTATATGGCTTAAAATCCACATCTCTTCTCCACTCTGCACCGTGATTGGTGAATCGGAGCACAACTCCTCTCCGCTCCGCCTCAGTGGAACCGCACCTTAAGGATTGATTTATTTAAGAAAATGTTATGTAATTTGATGAGGTTTTGTATGATAACACAATTACCTACATGGCAATTGGCTCACCACTTACACTATTGAAGCGCCCGTAGCCACAATACCGTATTTTATAAACGTCCAATTATCACGAATCGATAACCGAAACATAACGGTGAACGAAGTTTAAATAAATGGTAAACACGTGAAAATACCCATTGAGTGAATTATACGAGTACTGGGAGTTTAAGATTCATATCGCACTGAGTTAGTATTATCGATTAATCGATTATTGTTAAGAAAATGTATAACCGTAATCTGGCCTTCTTATATTTAACAGTTTTTCTGAAATTACGCCATTTGGTAGAATTAATACAGTAACAAAGCAGCGTTTTTATTTAATTTAACATGTATAGAATTATGCCGTAAAACAGAATTTTAGATTAAAACATTATAATACTAAGAATATACTTTTTTTATAAATAAGTGCAACATATCACAGTAGAATAAGCGACAAGCTAGAACAATGTAACAGCGATAACAAAATTATATTTGTCAAAAAAATAATAATCATATCAGTAAAAGGATTTGAAACTAGTTACACATTTAGAAACCGATAAACCTTTTTTTGTCTGTTTAACGTTGTGGCCAAACCACCACAGAGCTGACTATTCCGCAACAAACAACAAAAGATTTATCGTACACAAAGTATTGCCTATATAAAGCGGAGACATACAAATGCTAAATTAATTCTCCATCTCTGATGCAGCAGTCGTACCAGCGATGACACCATACTTTCTTATTCCATCATGTCGATATTGCACTTACTCTATGAATATTACTTGTATTCAATATCATACATATTTGTGATAGCTATCTTTGACATGGAAAATAAATACATGTACCGTGCTTGAAAGAATTCCTAGCATGTGCTAAGTACTAACTTATTATAACCTTCTGTTTCTTGTTCATAAATCAGACCTAGTTATTAAGTCAATGATAAGGCTTGTTACTCTTATGCACGGATAAGAACCAACGACCGAAACATCTAAAAGTTACCGAAAGTGAGGATTGATCATCATTTCAAAATGAATTCACGTTAACTTGGGAGAACTTAGTCTTCTATTAGATCCTATCATCATTATCATAACGAGGTGAGGTTCTGTTGACAAGAAAAAACCGTCCCCGGAATTATCTGTGGCAACCGGTAGGAGAGGTAGCGTCACCTCAGCTACAGGTCCATGAGCGGTCTAATCGTCCCGATTTTGGCGTTTTCCCCTCTTGGTTGCTCGTATAGCTCAAGTCGTACCTTCTTCATGAATTCCTGGCGGAGCTGGGGCTGCTGAGCCTCATTTTTCAGCAGGCCTATGGCCCGCATCAGCGCCTCCTTGCGCCAATTAAACAATGAGGCTAGGCCCTCGCTCCCAGGTCCCATGGAGGGGTCCCGGCAGGAAGATGTCTCAAAGGAGATAGTGCGGTAGCCTCTTATCACCCTGACGGCTATCGCCTTCTGCGGACTATGTAATTTAGTGGCATTGCGGACCCTCAGAGTCTCCGCCCCAGTGGGGGCTTAGTACAATTCTAAGGTAGTCTCCTGCAGGGAACGTTGAGGCCCCTTATGTTGCACAACAACCGGGAAAGTGCAGTTGTTGCCTCCTCAGTTTAGGGACCAAACTTTATAAATGGTGCCGAAGTTCCATCGGATATCGAGTACGAGCCTTAGAAACTTCATTGAGGGCTCAATGCCCATGCTTACGACTCCCTACTTGTATACCGGATTCTGTGAATAGCCCCTTTCGAGATAAGTGAAAGTACAGAGCCTCAGATTTGTGAAGAGCACTCGATGATTTGGGCAAGCACTTTAAGTGTATAATTGCAGAGTGCCTCGTCGGGCTACTCAAACGTGTGGTGCCAGATTTGGCGGATTGTTCGGTTTTCGTCGGACCGCTCTATCATGGTATCATTACGATCATACGGGTCAGGAGCCTAACGGAGGAAGCTAAATAACGAGGTGAGGCGATTTCCATTACTCACAATAGTGATGTTTGTGTGAGCTATGTTTATGGCTAGTGTTTGCGTTCAGTGCAGCATCCTCAAGCATTATACAAGTGCGAGGACCCGAATAACCAGATACTATGCGTTGGACTATATTAATTTTCCAGCTCTGCAAGACAGCATACAATGTCGAGTACGGTTCTATACGCATTGAGACTTTTTCACAAGGTTCCGTTGCATTGCCCTAGCAAGCAGTTTAGTGGCTATGCCACTGATCTGCTTGCTATCTGATCTGATACGGGTTTCGGTACTGTGGAGACCGCCACATGGCGAATATCAGTTGAAGTCCTGCATCGAGATATGAAAGTTCTCGCCAAGAATAATAAATTCTGCAATATTATACATATACTACAGTTCAACATCAATCGTTGGGCTTCATTTGTGTCGGAGGAACATACGGGTCAGACGTCTTAAACCATTCGGCTATCAACACATTCAAACGAGTCAGTTTCGGTACATGTTCAAGATTGACAGATTGATACCATGATTTTCTATTCTCATTTGATTATTTAATACAAAACCTCACATCGCAATTTCAGTTTTGTAATTTACATAATGCAACATTTACTTTACAATGACTTAAATAACTGTGGTATAGAATAGACCATTATTACACATTATAAGTCTTATAGTAGGAACCATTATACGATAACTATTAAAATATAAATACTTTCGTTACAATAATTATAAACTATGTATTAAACTAACAATAAATCACAGCTTGCTATCAGTCGTAGTATCAGTCTTGATTAAATCTCGAACCGTACTTACCCTTTATAAGGAGACACACATAATACATATTGTTACACCTCATACATGTATAATGTAAAGAGGCATTACCATTTATAATACAATAAACATACAAATAATATCATATGCATTATAAACATATCACAACTTATGCTAACACATTGTAGAATACGAGATAAAGAACGATACCGTTTTTATTCGATTTGTTCACTACCGAGGACACAGGTTCAATCCGCGCAGCAATAATCGTACGAATTCTGTCGGCGGTGGACAAATGGCGCGCGGTGACGCTAATTAGGCTTTTACAATCGTACCTGGCTCCGTAGGGCGGCTCTACACTACGTCGTGGCGGCGACAACAGTTCGTCGTATACTCCGGCGTACCTGGCGACAAGGAAATACTACCATTGTAATACATTTGCATTATTTTTATCCTTACACTAGCGGACGTCACGCGGATTCACACGCGTAGCTCCCGTTCCAGTGGGAATATGGGAATAAAATATAGCCTATGTTCACTGGGGATAGCGTATCTTCCCAACAGTGAAATATTTTTTTCACTGTTGGGAAGCTACACCTACCTTACCTCTTTATAATATTAGTATAGATAGCATAATGTATAATGAAGTCACTTTCGCAGTCTGTAGCATAATTGCGAACACAGGTAACTACGAACAGAACATAGTGCAACTAATCCCGGGGCTCCCAACCATAGAGGGTACATGTGGTTTTTAGTCGGTAGGAGACCGGCATAGCATCCTTGTAGGAATTTCCTCACGTTAAAAAAAGTGCAACTAGTCAATCGGCGCTATTCAGCAGCCACGCGGCCGGTGGCCATTCATTCTTCGATAATATTAATACTCATGCCAAACTGTTTATACTGATTGGGTTAATTTAGTTAGTTTGGATTGTTTTACTTATGTCACACAAATTGGACAAGCAAAATTCATAACATATACTAACCGATGAGGAGAAATATTCCGTGGCGGTGGAGACCTTATCGGAGGTCGATGTGGAGATCGTAACGGTTCCCGTAGAGGCTCCCGTAGAGGCTCCCGTAGCGGTTCACGAAGCGGTTCGCGTAGCGGTTCACGTAGCGGTTCTCGCAGCGGGGAGCGTGGCGGTGGAGATCGCGGCGGCGAACGCAGCGGAGAGCGCAACGGGGTGCGATGCGGCGATCGCAGTGGCGAGCGGAGCGGAGATCGCCCTATTGGCGATCGCAACGGTGAGCGATAGCGCAGTGGGGAGCGGTGTCGCCTCCGTGGAGACGGTGACCTGTTAGTGAAAACCACATATTAAATACACGAAAAATTATTAAGATTTGTTGTTTCTAAACTATAACATCCGTGATCGCAGGTATGTAGAAAAGTAAGATTCAGAAGCTATAGTGGTTTGACCTCAGCTAAAGGAAAGTGTTAATCTATATAATTTTAAACCTCCCTGAACAAATTTTATGAATCGAGTTTGGTTTCCATAAAACAGACATTGCAACCTGTACAGTACCATCCTTTTCAAATTAGCGGGTAAAAGAAAATTGACGAAATAATTCAGAAGACAATTTCAAGAATCTGGAATCCTAATGAAGTGAATCCTTATCATATACATAATTAAAATAATAAATTACCTGGTTAGCGACAAAGTCCTTTCGCGAGTGCGGCGGCGCCGTGGAGACCACGGCGACCTTCGCAAGCGACCGCGGGATAGCGAACGGGACCTGTGACACAACAATTATTATGAAAATTATTGCAGAAAAGAAAAGAAATCAAGTTATTTTTGTCATTATAACCAGTGATCGTAATATTTAGAGGGAATAAACTCATGAACATTCCTATTAAGCGTTTTAGGGGGGGATATTAGTCAAGGAACTATTAGTTGTTCAAATACTATCTACACAGGGACATGTCCGAGGAATACGGGATTTTCGAATTACATACAAACAGTCAACTTCCCTTATCCCCGAAGTGGATATTATACATACATACATACATACATATCATCACGCCTGTTTCCCATCGGGGTAGGCAGAGACTATGGCTTTCCACTTGCTACGATCCTGGCATACCACTTTCGCTTCTTCTACTTTCATAAGTGCTTTCATACACGCTCGCCGGTTAAGGGTACTCTTGACCTGGCCTTTTTCCAGCAGGTCATCAATTTGGTTACCATGCGTACGCCGCGGATGACCCCTACCAGCTTGCCCATTCATTATCGCCTTATAGATCTGTTTAGTCAGTCTATTTTCATCCATCCTCTCAACATGTCCAAACCATCTAAGCATCCCTTTTTCTATCTTTGTCACTACATCTTCAGTTATACCACATTGTTTTCTAATCACGCTATTCCTTTCTTTGTCCATCAATTTCACTCCAGCTATACTTCGCAGACTTCTCATTTCCACTGCATTAATTTTACTTTCATGCTTCTTCTGCCACACCCAACTTTCACTACCATACATAAGTGTGGGGATAAGCACACCCCTATGCACAGCCACTCTCGCCTTCTTAGACACGTTTTGACTGCTCATAAAGGTATGCATCGCCCCATTCACTTGATTTCCTGCCAAAACTCTTCTCTCAATATCCTGGTCACACTTTCCATCCCTCGTAAATTTTGAACCCAGGTATACAAATTCTTTCACCTGTTCCACTCTTTGCCCTTCGATAATAATAGGGCAATTCGTCATACATTCCTCTCTTTCAAAAACCATTACTTTAGTCTTACTTACATTCACTTTCATTCCTCTACCTTTCAGCGCCTCATGCATAATATTAACCATCAACTGCAACTCCTCCGCCGATGCAGCTAAGATCACCTGATCGTCAGCATACAGGAGGCATTTGATGGTCAGCTCGTTCAGTTTTATACCACACGCACTCTCTTGCAATTCTTTCAAACAATTGTCCATGTACAGGTTAAACAGCCACGGTGACGCTACACAACCCTGTCTCACACCCTATATATTATATTATAATACGCTTACATTTCACTATATTTTATTTTTGGTGGTTCGTGACACTTTTTAACAAATAAATTAAATAAAAAACAATATTTTTCAAAATTTTATAGCAACTTTTCAGACATAAATGTGTGATCATTTATGCGATCGATTGTTAGGACAGGCGGACGGATTCTCTTCAGTTCATCAAATTCGGGATGTTACATTGTAACGTAATGCAAACAAAGGATATATCCACGTTATGCAGCGATTGGGGATTCCCATGGAATGGCACTACATTTTTTTAAGTATTTCGATCACTGTTCATAATACTTAACGTTATAAGTCGTGCATTGTTAATAAGCTTTTTATTACATTCAATATACGCTCCATCGTTAATGGATGGTTAGAATATAGAGTGGAGGGGGCAAAAGTAAAATACAATTTTTAAATACATGACAAAACAATTCGAAAAATATAAGACGCGGAATCTAGCTACACATGCAAGGCAAGTTTATCAATGATCTCTGAAAACAAAACCATAGATTGCTAGATTTGAAATTGAGTGATTCGCAAAGACATTACTACATAAAAACGAAACAGTCAAAGCCATTTACCAGGTTAAAATATATCGACAATAAATAACTATTGTTATAACCAACGACGTTAATGCGAATGCGAAATTAACATATCCAAATGCTATCGTGCATTGACTACACTAAGAAAGCCATTACATAAGGTTAAAAGAAGTATTTGATTGCATATTGAGAATTAGTCCTTTTAGACTTATATACAAGAACATTCATGCAGAGCTTTATTAAATTTGCGGTGTTAATACAGTGAGTAAACATTTAGCAACGAAAAGCTACATACTACATGAACCTATACTCATGCAATACAATATGTTAGAATCAAGCACATGCATACAGATGAAGCGAAACGGTTGATATCAACGAGGACAAAACACAAGGTCTACATCAGTAGAACATACAAGAGGACAGCAATTGAACGAACCTAGAGTAGCGCAGGCGGCTGGAGGCGCGACTACGAGGCCGAGGGCGGGGCGAGCGCGGAGATCGCGGCGGCGAGCGCGGCGATCGCGGTGATCGCGGCGACCGCGGGCTTCGCGACAGCGGGCTTCGGGAGCCGGACGCAGCGCGACGCCGCTCTTCGCGCCGCTTCGCTCGCATTTCCTTCTCGCGAATCATCCGGTTGAAAGCCTCCAACGGGTCGTCACCGTGCCTGAGAATACACGCACGTTCCTTACGATCTGCCTGCACGTTTTATCCATCGAGGAAGACGACCGTCAACAATGCATGCTACTGTTAGATACGCGGGCACTTCGGGACAAGACTCAATGGCAAACTGATTTATAATAATAAAAACAGGTTATAGTACCGGGTCGCAAACGCGGTACGAGCACGTAAATAACAACTACGGAGAGATGAGTTAAAACCATGAGCAAAATTCTTACTAGTCTGACAAAATAAAGAGTTACAATATACTGATTCGAGAAGAGAGCGACTCACGACTGGTCTCCGATTCGATGTTAAACCGTAATAAGAAAGTTATCATACCCGTTAGTTGGCGAGTCTTTAATGCCGGGCGGCGGTGGCTGATAAGGGTCCGGACGAAATCTGTCGTCATATCTCCTCGGAGGTCCTCCTGGTCCCATAGGTCTGTTGAACGGAGGGCTGTTGAAAATAAATTACACTCAAATATAGCTTGAATTAAATGAGTTGTATTGAAGTACACAAAAATATACTTTATTTAAATGATATTAAACTTTTGTAGTTGAAATGCCGAGAGTGAGAACAGAGTGGTCCAAACTATAAAATAACTAAGTACTTTATATCTTCGACATAAAGTCTATTTTTGTTTGCCTTAATACAGTATTTGCATAAAACTACTATTTAATATTATCGTACGCTTACCTATACCGCCTCTGTGGTGGCGGACCTCTCTGCATGAAAGGTGGAGGACGGTGGTACACCACCTGCAAAAGAATTAGGTTGTTACTTGCATCCTTATCATTCTCAGTATAAGAGCCGTAGTGCAAATAGTTCACATAGCTTTTTACTACTTTAGCACTCCTATACAGGGTGAATTTTTGAAAAGGGCTTGGATGGCCAAATCCGAAACTATAAGGAATAGCTAAAAATGCTCAATGGAGTCACGAGCCCGATTTTGATAAAACTTAAAACCTCATCATTAGATTTTTGAAAAACCAATTATTCTAGCTGGGAATCGAACCCAATGATTTTGAAAAAAAAACACACCCTTTATTATTCCACCATACGATAGTGTCGCTGATAAGGATCAAATTCTGCGAAGTAATGATATACGGCAAATTAGAGGAAAGTTTGGAATTTTAATAAATTCATATTTCATGTACCTAAATTTTGTATCATAATTTGTTTCGTTCAAATTACCAGAATAGATCGTAAATATTCCGTGTTTTAAATCATGCTCAGAATGATTCATTGGAGAATATTCTAAACGGAATCAATAATATTGAATGCAGTATGATCCTTGAGGTCTCGAATCCAGCTATGTATTGAAAATAATAGCCCACATTTTGAACAATTAATCAGTTAACGTTAGCAAAATAAATTGCATTTTGTTTAAGATGAGCACTTTCCTTTAGTTTGCCGTATATCATTACTTCCCAGAATAAGATCCTTAATAGCAACACTATTGTATGGTGTAATAATATAGGGTGTGTTTTTTTTTCATTATCAATGGGTTCGATTCCCAGCTAGGATTATTGGTTTTTCAAAAATCTAATGATGAGGTTTTAAGTTTCATCAAAATCGGGCTCGTGACTCCTTTGAGCATTTTTCGCTATTCCTTATAGTTTAGGATTTGGCCATCCAATCCCTTTTGAAAAATTCACCCTGTATAGCTACGCTCATGCCTTGTACAGCTGCGAAAGATCGAACTATTGTTTGGATACTTTTGAGATTATTATTATATTAATTTTAAATATGGAAAAAGAATTGGTTTCGAGCAGGATTCGAACCTGCGTCTTCTATTATTATATTGTTAACTACTTACATGAAGTCAATGCATATTGCAAAAAAATAATTAAAAATTCATAGTTTGTTTTTTTTTTCACGGACATTTCACACAACGCTATCTGATCCCAAAGTAAGCTAGGAATAACCTGCTTGTGTTATGGGTATCAGACCACGGATATTAATACTTATCTACTTTTTAAATACATACATATTATACATAGAAACACCCAGAATCTTGAGACAAACATTTATGGGTCACACAAATATTTGTCTCCGGTGGGAATCGAACCCACGACCTCCAGCGCCGCAGACGGTATCACTACCGACTGCGCCACAGAGGCAGTCATAGTTATCAAGCTGAAGCCTTACTATTAGCACTTGTAAGAAAGATTTTCATGGTTTTTTACCGCATAAGAAAAGTCAAAATAAACTAGTTTTTATCAGTGATCAAATAAAGAACTTACCTGTGATGACATAGGATCTCGTCTTTCATCAACAGTCGGAGTACTGGCCCTCTGTTCATCAAATCTTGGCATCTGCATCAAAATGGAATAAGTTAATATACAAACTAACTTGTAAACTATGTTTTATATTTCAACGTATTAACACAAATTAGAGATAGTACAGATGGAAATCTCATGTCATGTACTTTTTTTCGCACCTACCCTCTGCTACGCACACTCGCGCACAAATCGGTATCGAAAACAACTATGAAAATATTTTGAGCTCGTGTCTGTTAACACTGTGAGCGGTGTCTATGTTTGCGTAGCCTCCGTGAATTTAGTTTGTAGGTTTCCATCTGTACTATCTCTAATTTGTGGTATTAACATCTACGTACATTCAGTGGTGGAATATTTGGTGGAGTGTCAATACCAGGCGGTTTCAAACCTGGCGGAGGTCTCGCATCTGGAACAATGAAAACATTTTTACATACAGACTTGTAAAATGCACCACAGTATTCGATGCCTTACCTGACTTACAGAGTAACTGTTAGGAACTGTTTTTCATTTTCTGTTGGACTATTTTTCGGGTAGTTCGCAATAAAGGCTAGTTTAATAGAAAGTAAAGTCATTGTACTAGACTCTACCAGACTCTATACTTTGGTTTCCCGACGAAGTGCATGGAGCTAAACAAAGGCCCTAATCGAGAGACCAGGGCGAAATCGTACTGTTAGTCCTTCCACAGGCCGTTTCTTCACCTGGGTTTCTGTTGATAAGAGGCTCCACCATATTCGAGCAAAAGGGAGGTCGTGGCCAGGGATAAAGTGTAATATGCTTGTACCATTATGGTCATAAATGGTTGTAATAAGTTGTGGAAAGGCTTTGACATTTCAAGCCTTTCCACAACTTATCACAACCACTTATGACCACGTGTCATGGTTTAGAGAAAAAAAACATGCAAGATACTGGTAACCTCGATCAGGAATGCTACATGCGTTTGCACAGTAAGTACCATGAGGGGAAGGACAATTGGGGGAATTTCTGAATAGCCACTGATATTTAGAAGTCAAATTAACTTTATTTCTTGAGTCAAAACTGTGTGTCTTGCCTTGGTATGAAATAGCATAATTTATTTATAATGACGTCTAACAGTGAATTAATCATTAAACATTAATACAAACTGAAAACTGTTGATCTGCCCATGCAAAACACCGACTGGGGAGACTATACTACTGATATTATAAAAGCAGAAGTTTGTGACTATAGATGTGTGGATGTGTTTGTTACTCTTTCACGCTGTAACGGCTGAACGGATCTGGCTGAAATTTGGTACAGTGCTATATTATAGTCTGAAATAACGCAGAGGCTGTCCTGGGAATAAAATCCCATGGGAAGCGGGAACGGAAACAAAATTCCACCCGGACGTAGCCGCAGGCGCCATCTAGTATAACATACTACGTTAAAAATCGAGGATATAGGAAGACTGCATAAAAAACGCTCGGCTGTATTAGCAATTAAATAAATATATAAGAGTAGGCAGGCGCTTAGCTGATCTTGACAATTGATAAACACATTTCTAACTACTTACATGCTTATAAATAGAAGAAATCACTTAAAATATGAAGCTAACACTTTTCCAATTCGGGAACAGAACCCAAAACCACGGCAAAAGCACTCACTTGTATCATAATTTAAAACGAAATTTGTAAATGACAAAATAACGAAAGAGATACATTTGATTGATGAAAAGAATATATTCTGTTTGTGTCCTCGGTATAGATTCAAGGCTTCCCCTTTTTCTATACTAACTATTATAATTATAGTTCTAACTAACATGCTCAAAGTTTTTAACAAGTTAATTAACACGATAGCGCCCTCTGTAGCTACAAAACAAAACATCAACTGTTCTGCTGAATTCTTTGGCTACGTTCACTTTTCACTGCCAACACTGGCAGATCTCTCCTATATCGTACCGCTAGACTTTTTTCCAAAAAGGTCTGTCTAATCATGTAAAACTTCAACCGTTATGAATTACTAAGTGGTTTGAAATTGTAAGTTGTCACCGTTCAAATAACCAAAATAGCTCACTTAAAGGAATATCAAAAATATAGTAATGAAACTATGTCACGTTTTAACATGACGCTAAACGCCATCTACCACCATAAGGCCAAAGTTTTACAATCATGAAATGTTTTTCTTTAGTTTTGTCTATTTGGTTTCAAAAAGAAAAGCCCGCCGAGTTTCTTGCCAGTTCTTCTCAAGCGGGCCGCGTTCCAAACTTTTGGTAATGACTTTGCTTTGTATTCATTGACGTGTCCCAAGTGCCTATGTATTAAGATTATGCGAAATAAATGTTTATTTGAATTTGGTTCAAAAGTTAGTCGGCAATCATGCTATATTGTCGACGAAGCCGCAGTTGGCATAATCATGAATATTATCGTTGGCCGGAGGATAGGAATTTAATACTAATAAATAATTATCTATGGTTGATGGTTTAGCCAACATAAGCACTAGACGCATACACAGAGACGTACGTTTATATCATACACAGCGCCAGTAATGACAGTTTTAGCAAAAAAAATACTAGTCGATGAACGAGCATGTTACATACATCTACAAGGTAAGGTTCATATTAAACTACAGAGCAAAGGGCATCGATTGGTACCATGCAACGGTATAAAAAAATCATGCTTGCCTATGATTGAGACGTGCTACATGCGTGTAAGATGTTGTAATTAGTATACCATATCGCAAGCGATGCCGATCGTAATCGTGCGATGGTCGCCGACGGCGGTATGCAGTTCGCGGCATGGTGACGGTTATATTATCGTCGACCGAGCCGTCCGATTCTTCGCCTCGAGTGGGGATCGTTGCTTCCGCTTTGACCGGTCCGCGCACTTCATTCGACTCGCTCTTTTCTTTAATATTAAATGCATCATTAATATGAGGATTGATTCAAAATATCATAATTAACAGGAGTACCTAATCATTTTGAATACGTTGACATTATTTTTATTTGAAATTTAATCCCGTTCTTTCCTTTTATTGACAAAAACTAGCTGCAAAACTAAATAGTGAACATCTGACGTTTGAAAGTGACCTGAGCGGCAATTTTCACCAAATATTTAGAAACAGCAGACATAAGACAAAAGAAATATGTATACTAGTAAATTTTCGCGTTGAAACTACGCATTCAAATTGTATTATGGTTGAAAATTATCGGCATGAGTATCTTGCTGGTGCTTTTCGTGACAACTCTCACCAAATGACCATTTTAAATACAATTTGCGCAATGTCCATTACTGTCTGTGTACAGTGCTGTAGCTACTTTAAATGCTAGCCGGTGGCGTGCACCCTGACTAATAAACTAGCTATAATGTACGCAAGAGAAGCGACATAAAGAACGGGAGACGATTGCCAGTGCGTAGATGAGAAACCAAGTATGTGAAGAACCTAGAACTAACGTATCTACTTACACTAATGAATTTACTATGATGTACGCAAGAGAAGCAAAAGAGAGAACATAAAACGCCTGCCAGTGCGTAGAAGAAGTGCCATGTGCGGAGAACCTAAAACTATCGTATCTAATTGTAACTAATGCATTTGCTATGATGTGCGCAAGAGAAGCAACGGACAAGGAACGGGAGATTGCCAGTGCGCAGAAGAGACAACAGGACCCAGAACTATCTCCGTCCTTTGCGTAGATAATGGAGGCTCGCGGATGGACGTATCTACTTTAACTAATGAATTAGCTATTATATGCGAAAAAGAAGCGACAGACATTGAACGGGAGACGTCTGCCTGTGTGCAGAAGAGTTTACAGGTTATGCCAAGCTATCTCCGTTCATTACGAAAGTGGGTCGTGAATGGATACATCTACCTATCTAACAAACTAGCATGATGTGCGCAAGAGAAGCGACAGGCATAGAACGGGAGACGTCTGCCTGTGTGCAGAAGAGTTGACAAGTAGGTACAGGTTATGCCAAGCTATCTCCGTTCATTACGAAAGTGGGTCGTGAATGGATACATCTACTTATCTAACAAACTAGCATGATGTGCGCAAGAGAAGCGACAGGCATAGAAGGGGAGACGTCTGCCAGTGTGAGGATACAGTGACTGTGTCCATACTGCAGAACCCAGAGCTATCTCCGTCCTTTACGTAGGTGGGTGAAGAATGGACATATCTACTTTAACTAATTGATTAGTAATGATGTGCGCAAGCGGTAGAAGCCAGTGGGCAGAAGGGTGACAGGTACTGGAGAACCCAGAACTATCTCCGTCCTTTACGTAGGTGGGTCAAGTATGGACATATCTACTTTAACTAATTGATTAGTAATGATGTGCGCAAGCGGTAGAAGCCAGTGGGCAGAAGGGTGACAGGTACTGGAGAACCCAGAACTATCTCCGTCCTTTACGTAGGTGGGTCAAGTATGGACATATCTACTTTAACTAATTGATTAGTAATGATGTGCGCAAGCGGTAGAAGCGAGTGGGCAGAAGGGTGACAGGTACTGGAGAACCCAGAACTATCTCCGTCCTTTACGTAGGTGGGTCAAGTATGGACATATCTACTTTAACTAATTGATTAGTAATGATGTGCGCAAGCGGTAGAAGCCAGTGGGCAGAAGGGTGACAGGTACTGGAGAACCCAGAACTATCTCCGTCCTTTACGTAGGTGGGTCAAGTACGGACATATCTACTTTAACTAATTGATTAGTAATGATGTGCGCAAGCGGTAGAAGCTAGTGCGCAGAAGGGTGACAGGTACTGGAGAACCCAGAACTATCTCTGTCCTTTACTCAAGTTGGTAATGTATCAGAAGAGTTGACAGAGACCGGTTATCCAAGAGCTATCTCCGTCCTTTACATGGGTGGGTCGTGGACGGAAGTATCTACTTTTACTAGGCATACATCTAGGCAGAAGCCGGGTCGAGGTCAATAGGATTGGAGATAACTGTCAACTAACGTCCTTATACCAATTCGGTTGACTTTTACTAAGTTACTAGAACTTGTAGAATCAGTGGACGATATTACTCGCTTTGAAAAATTCTGCAGTTTAATTCAATAAGCTTACTAACAGTATGGGTTTCATAGAAGCAACCATTATCTGGGTAGAAAATAGGGAGTACGTAAGGTACTTAGAATTTAATTTTAACAAAACACCAGTGATACTATTTAGAGAGCCAGGTGTATTCACCAACCCAACCCTCACAACTTTTTTTACAGGCTGTTTTGTGTCGAAAATTTTCGTCCACGTATCCCCTGTTTTTACAATAATATTCTTCAACAACAACACTGTTAATCGAAACTATTGGTTATTAATAGTCACGCGACTCCTCTGCAACCTGGTGATGTCCTGTTCAGTGTCATTTGGTCATAGCCGTTTGTTAAGAGAACAAGGTCAAAGATGACTTGCAGTTAAGCAATGGCAATAAGTTTAAGTCTCAAATCGAAAAGAAGTTAGGTATTTACATGCTAGAATATGTTAATATCTGTGTTATACACACAAAAATAAAAACTTTTCATAAATTAAAGAAGTTCACTAACCTGCTTTGTTTGGTTCCTGTGGCACAGCCTCATTTGGTGGCGGGCCTTGCACATTCACTGGTTCTAGAGTATAAAAATGTAGTGTCAAATAACTTTTTAAGGAAAGACCCGCCGCCAGATGGCCTGACGACCTAAAAAAGGTCGCAGGGAGTAACTGGGTGCGGAAGGCGCAGGACCGTGTATGGTGGCAAAAATTAGAAGATTAGCGTGTGCTTCAAGCTGTAATCCTCACATTTGAAATCTCAATGAAAACGAATTTTGACAACGCCAAAAAATAGTCGTGAAATAGTCGTAAATAGTCGTACATGTAAAAAAATAGTCGTATTATAGTTTCGGCGTTATAGCTATAGGTTAGTGAGGATTATGGCTTGAACGTCAAGCTGTAATCCTCACCTCTGGTGCAAGCAAACGGTAAATTCTATCGAATTGGTTTAGGTTCCAAAAAATAGTCGTGAAATAGTCGTAACGACCTGCCAAATCTCAGAAATAGTCCATAAGCGGTTCCCGAGATATGAAGGTACCGTGGTGAGGATTATGGCTTGAACCTTTGAAAACCTTAAATTTCTCCGGAACGCCTGCGAATTTCAGTTCAAAGTTTGTGCCAAAAAATAGTCATGAAATAGTCGTATGAAGCTATAATAAATTGAAGTTGATTTAATGTGAAAATAAAAACTTTTTATTTTCCCTACATTTCTATTGATGTACAGTCGTGTACAAAATTTGTAACTTCTAATGATACTAGAGGAAGTCACGCGGTTTTGCCCGCGTAGCTCCCGTTCCCGTGGGAATGCGGGAATAAAATATGTGATTTTATATACCAATTTAAGTGTAAACAATCCATATATCCTGTCATTGTCTTAAAAATTTACTACAACTAGTCTAGTACTTTTATAAAAAGTTTTAATCATAATTATCACAGTTGTTTCATTCGTGTAATTACAGCAATGTTCTACTATCATATATGTATGGTACCTTCAATTCTCGGGAACCGCTTATGGACTATTTCTGAGATTTGGCAGGTCGTTACGACTATTTCACGACTATTTTTTGGAACCTAAACCAATTCGATAGAATTTACCGTTTGCTTGCACCAGAGGTGAGGATTACAGCTTGACGTTCAAGCCATAATCCTCACTAACCTATAGCTATAACGCCGAAACTATAATACGACTATTTTTTTTACATGTACGACTATTTACGACTATTTCACGACTATTTTTTGGCGTTGTCAAAATTCGTTTTCATTGAGATTTCAAATGTGAGGATTACAGCTTGAAGCACACAGATTAGCCCCCTTATTCATAATCGTTTATTAAACCTATTTTAGTTAAAACACATTTTAAGTCTATTGCTGTCTCTAACCATACTCTGTCATTGTTAGAGACAGCAATAGACTTAAAGTGTGTTTTAACTAAAATAGGTTTAATAAACGATTATGAATAAGGGGGTAAATGTTTTGGTTGTTTGATTACGATTTGATAGACACTTATAAAATGGTGACTCACTGACTTGTATTTACACTTTCGCAAAAAGATCCATTGCGTAGAGAAGGAAAACTTGAAATGAAACCCGATTGTCAGTATATTGACAATCGTTATGCCAAGTTGAAGGCCTTATGGGCGGCATGAAAATTTTCATCGGCGGGTCGCGCCGGTCAATTTCAACACGGCAATAGGCTCACCACCTATTACCTACGTGGGACATAAGACTATAAGGTGAAATGTGGGCGTATACTATGCCTCAGCCTACCCCTTCGGGATAAGGCGTGACTAATGTATGTATGTATGTATGTATGTTGTATTTACACAATATAAATTAATTTAAAGGTTGGATGACAAATTATTTTATTTATCTGAAAACTTGATGAGAATATTAAATTAAAATTAATAATCAGGTACTTACCCACAACAGGCGCTTGTTGTTGAACTGGGGCAGCTGGCTGCCTATGGGGTACTCGTCGACTGTAACCAGTTTGGTTACGAAAAGCCGAAACGGAGTTTCTTAAAAACCTATCAACAAAAATACCCATAAGATAAAGGAAAACATATTCATATCGAAATACGCCATTTATAGAATTCCACAAACAATATTTATTTTTAAACCTGTTTAGGTTTCAAATTCATCAATTTCAAAGGTTAACACGATTAGTTTTATAGAATCAGTAAATATTGTGGAAAATTAAAAATAATGATTAGCAAGTTCAATGTGTGTAGAAAATACCTGTTAGGAATTAATGTAGTAGGTGCAATTTCCTTTTCGCGACAATCGGGACATTCGTGGTCTTCTGATTCCAGCAGTGCACCTCGTATACCTGTGTACACACAAATCAAACAATTACATCTATACTAATATTATAAAGATGAATAGTGTGTTTGTCTGCCTGAGAAACTATTGGTTTGTATAAATAAAAAATCACAGATCGATACCCCATTGCGGGTGGCGGCTATAGGCAATATATCATAGCGCTACGACAAAGATAAGCAGAGCATGAATGATAAATATTACTTAAACGGGGGAAAGCTTCGTAACTGGTTAAAGAAACATTAAAACATTGTGTATTACGAAATTTCCTCTCTGAAAAAGTTCTGAAAAAAGGTCCCCAATAGCGTATGTATATGTATCTAACAAACTTCGCCTACAATAACCTTTTTAATGAAATTCTTTTTTTTTCTAAGATACGAATAAAGCAGGGATCACACGCGACGGGAAACATATTTTCCTTCTAACTCTCTCTAATGTGTCGCAAACGAAGTTGCACGGGGAATCTAATAAATAGCATGCGAAACTGCAGAGGATTATATAGACTTCGTATGTTTAACTTAACATAAATCTTATCGGTAAAAGTACATTAAACAACTTACATTCGTCACAAAAAGAGTTGCCACAGCAGGGAATCATGACCGCATCGGTGAGCAAGTCTCTACACAGGCTGCATATCAACTCGTCCGGGACGTTGGTCTCCGGTGCGACTGGGGCGTTGGTTGGCATGTCTGCGCCGCCTGCGCTCTCTGACGCTAGGTACGCCTCACTGGAAATATTAGAAGGGTTTTAAAATCTGAAAAAATTTACGTTTTAATGCAATTCAACTTCAGACGCGAGCATACGACACACTTTGTAGGTCGATTTTGGATGGATGGGTGCACGCAACAGCTAGTCGGCTATTCAAATAGTCGTAAAAGTCTGACTACAAAAGTCTATCGTGTGTGCGCGCCGCAAGAATTTTTTACTTTACTTCAATAAATAATAAATAAATAAATAAATATTCACGGACATCTCACACATCGCTATCTGATCCCAAAGTAAGCTAGGAATAACCTGCTTGTGTTATGGGTATCAGACCACGGATATTAATACTTATATACTTTTAAATACATACATATTATACATAGAAACACCCAGACTCTTGAGACAAACATTTATGGGTCACACAAATATTTGTCTCCGGTGGGAATCGAACCCACGACCTCCAGCGCCGCAGGCGGTATCACTACCGACTGCGCCACAGAGGCAGTCAAGTCAATGCTCAATAACACCAATATTGAAGTTAATGGGGTAGTCACCTTAATGTAGTTTCTGATATTTTGGCATTGTTGCAATTGCAAGCGATCATAGAAGGAACTAACTTTCAACAGTGCCGAAATATTGGAAACTCTTAATAAAACATAGTAAATATCCCATTAACCGTAATAACATAGTTTACACTTTTTCAGCAATAGTGACTATTCTATTAAATTAATTAACAAAAAATGGTAATAAGCTTCTGCGAATACTAACTGATCCACAGCTGGCACAGCAAACGTTCCACTTGGAGTCATCATCGCGCCAGGTGCTTTTGGTCCTTCTACTGGTACCATAAAACTACGAGGTATCCCAGTACTTCGCCTTATTTCCACTGGATCGGTCTGAAAAGAGTTCTTGCGTGAGTACATGGTACAGGGCTTAGGGTAGATGTCAGATCAAAGCCAGATATTTCTATGACAGGATCAGACCCCATCCTGTTTAGTAAATGGACATCTTCGCCTACTCATAGATACCTAATTCTTACAACGGTACTTTTGGACCAATGTGACCCATAAATGTTTGTCTCAAGAGTCTGGGTGTTTCTATGTATAATATGTATGTATTTAAAAGTATATAAGTATTAATATCCGTGGTCTGATACCCATAACACAAGCAGGTTATTCCTAGCTTACTTTGGGATCGGATAGCGTTGTGTGAAATGTCGGTGAATATTTATTTAAAAAAAAATTCTTTTAAAGATTAACTAGAAAATAATGTCTGCCTGTATATTTGTATAAGAAACCACTGGTCTCTTCATAACTGGTGATAACTTCGGAATGATATTGGTAGTAAGTTAGCAAAAATATAGGACCTTCTATTAGAGCAGTAAAGTTGTGTGGAAACGGAAACTATGGACAATAATAAAATTAAGAAAAATAGATTGTTGATGTTACATACCGAGTTTGCAACTGGACAGTCTTTAATCCAGTGTCCACGCTTCTGACACTTGTAGCAAATATAATTAGTGGGTACAACACCTCTCTGATTCTGACCTCGAATTTTCTGATAACTGAAAGAAAATATATCATTAGTAATAAAAACTAGAGGCTCTGTAAATGATTAGAAAAAGAAGAATAGTAAAAAAATTCTAAGAGATTTTTTTATAAATTATAAAATTTAATGTTTGAATGAAATGAAAAATGAAGTCTCCTGTCCTCCTACATTATCCTTCATGTTTAGAAACTACCATTACTAAAAAAATATAACTTTGAGATATGTATTAGAGGATAGTAAAATATCTTCATTTCAAAACCTTTATTAAATGTTATCTTTGAACAAAATATGATAACAATTTTGATGATAATGCATAGTTTACCTGTAGACGAATGTTGAAAGCCTGAGGGTTGTGACACAATAGGTGATTGCAAGACTTCATCAGGGGGTTGCAAAGGACGATAAAGTCTCAATGGCTTACATAAATTCAAAATAAAGTGTTGCAGTACTCAAGAACACATTAATTTCATGTGTATCTAATTTAAACTAATTTGGATATGATGAAACTAACATGTATAAGAACAATGTGATTGGACAGAAGCTTTATGAACGTCCTGCTTATACTTACTTGCTAGGGTCGTAGTCAACCGTAGACTGCGATATCATAGCATTTATCTTGTCCTGCTCGCTACCTTCCATGCGAGATAGGTCTGCCAATCCCTTATTTGGGGCAACATCTTTGTGAACTGACGCTTGATCTTTCTGTCCGTCCCACTGTTTTTTAGGTTGCTGAGAGAGAGGAACACGAGCAACCAATAAAGATGTATTTTTTGGTATTAGTGTGTTGTCATCCACATAGTCTGCAAATTAAAATTTTGTAGTTTGTATGTGAATTCAGTATGTAATTTTTTAATAATATGAGACATATATATCAGGGCCTTCACTAATTTACAGGAAGGTTTTCTTTTCTAATCCAATTTTTTATACTATCCATCCATATTTAATCCATCCATCAACATTTAATCAACTGTTAAAGTAGGAACCAAAGGAGCATTTAGGTATGTCACAAAACTCAATAGTTAGTGCACATGTGCTTTTACCTTCATCAAATTCACTTTGCAGTTTGTCTTATCAAATGATTGCATATATTTAATCATCAATTCATATGTTGATCTCACAAAATTCAACAGATCCAATTTTCGTCAGATCCCTGTTTGGTCAGCACCTACATTCAGACCTACGCTTTGCCAGTCCCTTTATTTGTCTAATTTGTATGCCTGTGTGTCAAGTAGTTAACAGGAATTTAGGCTTAATTTCAAATATATTTCAGATCCTGACAACCTGCAACCAAATGCTTTTTCAAAATGTCTTGTAACCGAGTAAAAATATATTCAAAAATTGCTGAAACATGAACATGCACATAGATTGACTGTCTCATATTACTATGTAGTATGTGCACATATCTTTTGAGAATGATTTTGATTATGTCTAACATTTATGAATATACCATTGAAGTAAATACATAGTAGTATTCCACTTTGCCCTTAAAAAACTTGCTCCATTATCATTACCACCCAAATCATCAATAATTTGCTAAGTTAATGGGGGCACTAATTACACAGGTCTGCAATGGTTTTCCTCTTTGAAATCCGAGTAACGTTTTCTATAGCTTCTGATGTGCTGATTACGAGAAAAATAATAAAAAAAATCCATCACGTCAGGATTTTTTGATATTGAATATTTAAGATTTTGCTTCAATATGTCCGAGCGTCTACCTTTTGAAATTTATAAAACGTCATTAAATTACTTCAGCTTAATTTTTATTGCATTTAATTCGTGTAAGGGGACATAGAAAGTTATACAAATCAGTAATTTGATAATTTTATATAAAAAGTAAAAGTAATTCGCATTAACCATGTTGAAAACGGGCAGTTTTGACTTCATTTAGTAATAAAATAAAATAAAATTACATAGTAGTAGTAATTTTACCTAATTGTTGTAAATATTATTAGAAAAGGGTGTAATAAAGATAAACCAAAGGGTTTTTGTATAAGTACCCGCAGTGATTTAAAAAATTAATAGTTGAAGTGCGCATCTTGCAACATTAACTTTAAAATGTCATCGCGAAGTTGTTTAAATTCTCCCAATTGTTTTTGTAATATTTTCGGGAATTTTATGATGATAAAACAACCAAACAGCATTACCGACTTTGTGAAATATATTTACAAAAGTTATTTTGGACACGTTTTAAGTAACCAAGACAAAACTTGAACAACTCACAAACTTTGTACGACTTGTTTAATAGAACTTCGCCAGTGGTCAAAAGGACAGAAAAATAGCTTCAAAATCGTTTCGCCTATGCTATGGGGAGAGGCTAACGACCATGGTAAAGATTGCTACTTTGTTGTTGTTACATAACTGGATACAATTCTAAAAATAAAAGGGACATAAACGAGCACTTTACTTCATTTCCTAAATTCGCACATTGATTACTTCCCAGAAAATCTAAGAGCCGTTAGCGAAGAACAGGACCAAAGATTTTACCATGATTTGAAAGAGCTTCAAGTCTGATATCAAGGATGATGGAATACTAGCATGATGGCGGACTTTTGTTGGTTAATGAAGAGCGACGATCCAAACCGGAAATTTAAGCGAAAATCGCACAACCGAAGGTTCCAGGAAAAAAGGACCAGGTTCCACAAATAAAATTTACATGTAATTTAGACTAGTAACAAGTTGTTATTATATTTTGGTCGTTTTTTAAGTTAAAAGTAATGTACTTTTTTAAATATACATTTTTTATGAGAAAACTTGGGTCTTTTTTCTATTTTCTATCTGTACCTTTTTTGAAAAATCTGGAGGTGATGGAGAAAAACTAAGTACATATTCGTAATCAGCGCACCAAAATACCCTAGGATCAGCTATCAAATTCCAGAGAGGAATTTATGACCCTCATTTTGCAGGCCTGTGTTATTTTAGAGGACTCAACTGAATATTAAATGGTGATGATCTGGAGATACCTCATTATTACTGAAGTTAATGTTATTACATAATTACTTTTTAGGAACCAAGTAGATAATTAGGTAACAATTACCTAGTCACCTCAATATGTAACCTATTAAAAAAAAATTACATAATCACTTTTTGTAATGAAGTAATAAGGTTGATCCTTAAAACTAGTCCATTTTATTTATTAAACTTATTTTATGTAACTAAATAGTTGTAAGTATTTTAATTCTGCCAATACCTTGTAATTAGGATTTAATTATATTTTTTCTGATTGTGAGGAATAAATAGCTATTAGGTACTTGTACTAATCTTCAATAATAATTCTTTATGAATCCAGATATTTCTCTGCAAAAAGAACATTATTTTGGGTTATGGTTATAATGAGCCTCTGTAGCTATCTAATCATTGAAAAATTATCAAAAGATTTTTTCTTTTGCATTTGTTACAAATTGTTTCAAATCATAAGTACCTTTATTTAAACAATAGCATTAAATATAAATACAAGGTTGCTTTGTAACTTTGTCTTTTAGTGAATATCACCTGCTTCAAAATATAAGAAAAGCATTGAACTGACAAAAGATATTTCCTAAACCATAAAAGTGTGCAGATTTCAAAGAATAGTAGGTACTTAACTTATAATATAATTTAGAAACCCAAGATAAAACCAAAGTCTAGTTCAAAGAGTAGTTTTACTAACAATACCTACTAATTTAAAATCCCAAGATAAGACATAAAGCCTAGCTGAAAAGGGTCTTTACCTACTAACAATACCTATCATAAAACAGACAAAGACTACAAAATAAAAGGATGAAGGTACCAAATTATTTTAAAAATATACAAAAAGCCTTATGAAAATACCCAATAATACCTAAATAATTTTAAGCTTGGCAGGTACTTATTATTATCATATCTATTGAAAAGAAAGCATGACCAATAAATTGAAAAAACCCAACATAAAAAATAAAGTCTAGATACAAAGGGTAACCTTTAATGGCTATAATAAAACAGGTATGGACTTCAAAGAAAAGCATGTAATCAATCAAAAATAATGTAGAAAGCCTGATAAAAATACCTAACAACACTTACTGATACTACTAGTTTATATGCAACTGAACTTTTAAAATAACTACCTATAAGTATTTTTGAATGACTAGAAACTTATTACAACGAGTATGTATTATAGATATTTTCATATCTGTTCAAGTAAAAATTTGGTTAGGAACTAGAATAGCAGACTGAAGAACTAGTCGAGTAGCTAAGGTAACACAAATGGACATATAGACACAGTTACAAGTCTCTTAGAATGCCTAAGTTTGAGTTCCGTGAACACTATACTTGAACATGTTCTATGTCCAAATAATATGTTGGAGAATAGGCTTTTTTAATGACCAGTTGAAACAAGGAACTGATATACAGAATCTGATAAATGAAATCTACGGTGAATAGCAGGATTTCAGCTTATAATTTTGCATTCTGCAAGCCTTGCATTCGCTTAGATCTAGATTTCTGTTAGTCTGGTTTGGCAAGATAGATGGCAGTCCAAGCTTCCATTGCTATATGATTCAGGGCAATAAGGTGATTATTCATCAGTTACAGTTCTACTATCAATGAAAATTTTGAATGTGAACCTGCCTTGCCTCATGACCTCCGGGGGATACCATTGCCCAGGTGTGGTTATGGTCATAGCACTGAGAGCTTGTTCTGGGCGACAGTGCAATGGATAACACAGCAAGCGTTAAAGCCCCAGTTTTAACCTAGCTATTTCAAAAGGATAAAGTTATGCCATGGCAACCCCGATCTTGTTTCTATCTAGGAAAATACACATCAGGCACACTGACTTGCAACAGTTTATGGTTACATAATTAAATGTTTCATAGGTTGGCGGCCTGTGGTAACAAGGAAATGTTAGGAGTCTTTCCAAGAAATTCCTAACAATTTTGAGTTGTAGATGTATGATGTGTTTGTCTAAAGAACATTCTATCCATATTTCTTCATAAGTACATATTCACACTCATGAAATTTTGAAGAATCTAAAGAAACGGAAGCCACAGGCAACTAAATATTAATATCACGGCAAACACAAACTTTAGAAGTAGACCAAAACAATTCAGAAAAGCTTATAAATACCCAGAAGTACTCACCTTCTTTTGTTTGAGCATTAGTAATCTGTAGATCAAAATCGGACGTCTTTCCAATTCTCTTTTGCTGAGATATTGCAGCTTTGAGGTCCCCTATCGATATATGTAACCCGTCAAAAGTAACCGTATCGTAATCTAATGCACTTTTAAATTTATAATGCACAGACATTTCAAAGTTTCATGCTAGAATCATGACAAACAGTACCACTATCACGTTTGGTCCACTTCCAAATCCAATCACAAATTATTCGCACAAAATCAAAACATGATAACGCTCTCAAGACTTCTTTGCACTTCTTCAATTATTGATGATTGTTTATGACTATGCACAGAAAATAAAAATGCAAATAAACTACTTTTATTTCACTGATGAAAACATCACACAAACTGCGACTCGTGTCAAGAGACCATAACTCTGCCACACAAAATTACGAATGAAATAAAAATTAAATCAGAAAGCCATGCCATGGCTACGGGATATCGCCATTTTGTTTGAAAACTTTTTTATTTGAAGCTATGGTTTTTGAGACAACAGAAAAATGATTTTCTTTTCTAATGCTTCCTCCACATTACTCGCGAAGTTGAACGAAGTTCGGCGGCGAAGTTGCCCGAGTCGAAGAAAATGACGAAGTAGGCCGAGGAGCCCCTCTACACTATCGTACTCGTCCAACTTCGTTCAACTTCGCGAGTGATGTGGAGGAAGCATAACAATAAATTTATACTGGCTTTGGGGGCTTTGGTTACATAATGGGCTCCCGACACGGGTCAAAATATTGATTCAAGTTTGATATTTATGAATGGAAGTTGTTTCAGTGTGAGTGATTTCTTTGCATGTGTGTGTGTGCATCGACGTATATGTACACATGATATTGACGAGGCATGACAATTGCCAATTGATCGTGTCGGAAGTCGGGACCCTATAAGGGGTCCCGACACGATCAATTGGCAATTATCATGCACGTTAAAATATGAATGTAAGTTGCTTCAGTGTGCGTGATTTCTTTTCATGGGTGTGTTGATATGATATTTAACGTGCTTGACAATTGCCAATTGATCGTGTCGGGACCCCTTTAGACTTTTTGCCATATAAATTATCTACATTCCATTATAGGGTCCCCACACGATCAATTGGCAATTGTCATGCCTCGTCAATATCATGTGTACATATACGTCAATTGACAATTGCCAATCGATCGTGTCGGGACCCCATTATCAGCAACACCATTCTCGTGATGTCCAAGTTTGGACTAAAGGGGTCCAAACACGATCAATTGGCAATTGTCATGCACGATAAAATATGAATGGAAGTCCTTCAGTGTGCGTGATTTCTTTGCATGTGTGTGTGTGTGTGCATCGACGTATAATGTACACATGATATTTAACGTGCATGACATTTGCACTTGTCATGCACGTTAAATATGAATAGCAGTTGCTTCTGACTGTTTTGTTTTGTTTGATCTGTTGCTTTGACAATTGCAAGACATGATCATGTCGGGAGCCCATAACGTGCATGACAATTGCCAATTCATCGTGTCGGGACCCCTTAATGGGCTCGCTACACGGTCAAACTGCACTTGTCATGCACGTTAAATATGAGTGGAAGTTGCTTCAGTGTGCGTGATTTATTTGCATGTGTGTGTGCATCGACGTGTATGTACACATGATAATTGACGAGGCATGACAATTGCAGTTTGACCGTGTCCGCTAGCCTTAAAGTTTATTGCACAAATCTCTCAGAAATCTGTAAGCCACTAAACATAATATCGCGTATAGACAATCGTACATACATTGTAGCTTGAGCCAGGGCCGAATCTTGCAATCCTACTAATATTATAAATGTGAAAGTTTGTGAAGATATATGGATGTTTAGATATTTGGATGTTTGTTACTCAATCACCTTCTAATGGCTGAACGGATTGGGCTGAAATTTGGTACAGATATAGTTTATAACTATATAGTTGTAGTGTATATGATAGTTTATAATAGTCTGGAATAACACATAGGCTACTTTTCGTCCCGGGAATATGTTCCCACGGGAAGCAGGAACGGGTGCCAAATTTCACACGGGCGAAGCCACGGGCATCATCTAGTAATATAATAAATAAAAACTTTTTTGTGACTATTATAAACTTGCACGCTACACTTGATGGTGGGATTTTTATTTGCACACGTTTTAAATATCCTGCGTAAAAAGAACTGCCGGAATAGAAGTTGGTGGATGATATTGACTCATAGTAATATTTAATAGGTACCTGCTTAATTTTAAATAAATATTTTTTGACATTCCCACACAACGTCATCTAGCCCAAGCTTTTCAATGATGAACTAATTTTGGAAATCGGCACAGTATTTTTTTGAGTCTTTTCAGTATCTCAGGAATCGTGATAGCCAGAGAGCTGAATTTTCACAGATGTATTTCTGTTACCGCTAAAACTAAAAGAAGGGAGACTTTAGAATAAAAAACTTGATTTTTTTACAATTTTTTGTACGGAAACCTCAGTGCGCGAGTCCGACTCACACACGTTCTCCTCGTTTCTCGGTCGGTTTTTAGGGTTCCGAAGCCAAATGGCAAAAACGGAACCCTTATAGATTCGTCATGTCTGTCTGTCTGTCTGTCCGTCCGTATGTCACAGCCACTTTTCTTCGAAACTATAAGGCCTATGCTATTGAAATTTGGTAAGTAGATGTATCCTGTGAACCGCATTAAGATTTTTATATAAAATTTGAAAAAAAGCAGTTAATTTTGGGGGCTCCATACTCAGAACTGAAACACTCATCAAACCCATACATGTGGGATATCTATAGATAGGTCTTCGAAAATGCTATTGAGGTTTCTAACATCATTTTTTTCTAAAGTAAATAGTTTGAGCAAGAGACACTTCCAAAGTGGTAAAATGTGTGTCCCCCCCCCCCCTCTAACTTCTAAACTAAGTGAACGATAAATTTAAAAAAAAAAAATGATGTACATTGCCATAAAAACGACCAATGAAAATTGGTTTGAACGAGATATAGTTGCTTGTCTGCCTCCTTTATGCTGGGGCTACATTAGCGGACTACTGCGAATATTCGTGTTAACAAGCACACAGTATTCGGGCGTCGACGATGTATTATCGGGGCAATGTCGGTAAACTGCCCTGCATCAAAGGGATTTGTCGCGACAATTTTTGCTTGGGTGGCTGCACCTGCTCACTTCAGTGTCGTCCAGACTTGATGCGGGACGAACGTGTTTGTTTTTTTTTATAATGGAGTGGAACGGTATGAAATAGGTGAAATATCATTGTGCACTTGTGCAGTATACTTACATCGTTCGGTTTCTATGAATAGAAGTCATTCACCATCTCCTTTTACTTCTGTTGTTCATATTATTTTGAAAATGATACTGGTACAATTGTAATAAATAATAATTTACCGACATACAATGCATAGCCCACTACTGCCTCCATTTTGAGTATCGCGGCCGCACAGCACACTACAACTCTGCAACACAATACATCGCGCGATGTATCACCTCAACGCGACACAAATCTGTGCGCGATAATGTAGACAGGAACATCGTGCCCGTAGACGATGTTTTTGGCGCGACAACGCGACACGATACATCGCCCGCTTATGTAGCCCCTCCATTACATTATAAAAACCGTTGAATTCGTTCTCAAACACTGCTCCCGAGTCCCGACGCGAACTCGAAATGTAAGAGGCCCCATACCCGAACAATAATATTGATTAATAAAGAATATTGATCAATATTATTATTTGCTGTGTAGGGGTCATACTCCTAATGAGCATTGAACAATGATTGAACCAAAGTTTGAGCGACCTTGAATTTTGTTGATCAATATTTTTTTTCGTGTACCGTGTAGGCTTAATATGGAGATTTCTCAAAGTTTAGTGTTTGGAGCGGTCGCGATCGGTTAGTGACGATGCAGCTCATGGAGGCCCTTTTTTATTAGATTTGGTAAAATCTAGCAAAATGACGTCCGGTGCATCATTGGAGCAAGAATACTGAGAAGGATAAAGAAAGAAAGTTTTTGATGTAAAACATCTATTGTCTATGTATAATATGTATGTATTTAAAAGTATTTAAGTATTAATATCCGTGGTCTGATACCCATAACACAAGCAGGTTATTCCTAGCTTACTTTGGGATCAGATGCCGTTGTGTGAGATGTCCGTGAATATTTATGTCCGTGAATATTTATTGTCGAATGATAAACTGATTTTATGTGGGTGGGCGCTGCGCGCTGGCGTGGCTTATCGGAGCCCGAATTTCTGAATTTGAATTTTCGATTCAGGATTTAGGGATTTCGAAATTTGGATTTGAAGTACGACATCGGTAGTAGTATCGAAGTAAATTCCAAATTTCGAATTTGGAATTTACTTCTTCTTCATAGACTCGAACGAAAATAAATATTGATGCAATGTTATTGAGTCAATATTATTGAAGGTGTGTATTCAAAAGGAAGTAAACAATATTGAACAATAGAATATTGATCAATTTTATTGTAGGAATTTGGAGTCTCTAAAATAATGCCGTTTAAAAATCTCGGTAGTCTTTATAGAGCCTAATAGGCTCCCCACACGATCATGCCTTGCAATTGTCAATCACGTTAAATATGAATGGAAGTTGCTTCAGTGTGCGTGATGTCTTTGTATGTGTGTGTGCATTGACGTATAATGTACACATGACATTCTACGTGCTTGCTTGACAATTGCCAATTGATCATGTGTGGACCTCTTAAAAAATATTGCATTCGATTATTATTACTCTCATAGTTTCTTTTTCAATTTAATGGCAACACTGGAACCGGAAGCATATAGTCATGATGAAATTTCAAAAAATTGTTACTGATCAAAAATGATTATGTTTCAACAGCATTAATATTGATAATAATTACTATATTTGTTTATTTATTTTTACGAAAGATTCTTAAACTTTCTATAGAGTTAGTATTTAAAGTAATAGGTGACTGAATCCACACATATTTGGCAAATTGCCATGAACTTCCGGTTCAAGATAGACACACGCGGATCTATTGAGAAAGAACGCGATTAAATTAACTCATAAAAATAACTGGAAGAACAAGACTTAATTATTTAATTCACACTGTCTGTATGTTTTAAAAATGTCCAATAACGGTGCTCCAGATTCATGGGAAACTCAAGTTGATGTCATAAGTGATCAAGGTGCAAAAGAATCTGACGATGTGTCTGCTAAATTTTCCACGTTGAACGTAAATGCCGTAGAGTTTGTGCCTTCGTTTTGTATTCCGCAGTCTGAGGACAATTTATCGCCTACCACACCACCGAAGTCAGACAGTGATTCAACAAATTCCGCCGGGAGTCCCGTCTTGAACGGTAAGTCAAATGTCTTGTCACTTCTATCCGCATTGAAGGTTTGGTTAATAATCTTAACCTTAGTTCGTCGTTAGTTATCGTCCGAAACACTATCTTGGTCGATACCCACTTAAAATCAAACTGTTACTAAAAGCGGAACCTACGTTTGATGACTTTATTTTTTTTTTGTGAATCCAGTTCTAACGGGTTATTTCTCGACACGCGGCCCGCGACTTTGTATCTACTTTCTGTATTTCTCAACTTTCTCTAATTTAAATATCGATATTAATTGAAGTTCTTCCAACATCTCAGTGAAAATGGTTAAAGGTATGTTTTTAAAAATACTAAACACATTTTAGGTTGTTACTAATAATGTACAACCTTTAATTGCTTACGACTTCAATCGTTTTCTCCTAAAACACATTGAATCATAACCAATCTAGTGAGTTACGTCTCTTTTAGAGATTTGCAGGTAACAATTTACTAAATTATAGATCATATGTTTGTCATCCTGTTACTTAGGAGCAATGTCATAATTATTTCGATAGTTATGTACTTAATTATTTAATGCTAAACTCCCTTATCTTTACAACATTGGTAATTTCCAGATGGTAGTATGTTTTTTGTTGCTTATAGTTATTTCTCTTTTTATTTATTTATTTGGACAAATAATTTGTGTTCCAATTATGATTACAATATTTTTGAAGTTATTCAGGAAACAAAAGTGTAGTAACTTGAAAACTAGGTGTTCAATCCATATGAAGACCTATTCTACTTTCTAAAGCAAGCACAGTGTTTACTACACATATAAATATAATTATCAGATGTTATTAATTTCATATTTGTGCCTGCTGATTAAAGTGCATACAAGGGAGGTCGAGGAATAATAGACTCCCACATTTCACCAGTGGTATATTGTGTGTATTGATTGGAATAAAATTCAATATAATGTCTGAAATAAAGGTTATTATTGTACCAAAGACTTAACACATCTTCCAAAGCATGGAAATCCTCATAAACTTAAATGCCACATGCTGTTACCATGTACCAAATGTGAACTTACATATAAAGTAAGATTTGGAAAATTTTATTATAAAATGCTTTGAACCTTTGCCTCAGGTTGTGGTGATGGCGGTACAGAAAGTGGAGATGGCGGAGCTGCATCTGCATCAGCATCTCCTCGTGTGGAGGAACCTCCTCCTGTTCCACCAGCTGGTGCAACGCCACCTGCCACGTCAGTGGCGGCATTGCCTGTGCCAACTGATGTTTCACCTACTGCCGAGAGCTGGGAGGCTGAAGCTGATGATGCATTGCTAACACCTGAGGATAATAATGACCCTGATGATGAAGAGAGTGAACAACAAGTAAGTACAATGATACAATATTAGAAAATCTTTCCACTCTCCATATTTTATAACTGGTTTGAATTGGAAAAGATGAAGCTGTATGTAGTTCTTTGTCATAATTAGATGTAAATGTGGCCAACAGACAGCAGGTGCACCTATTATTGATTCACCTGCTGACCGTAGGTTGATCATTTGATGTAAGCATCTCCTCATAGATGGTTTGAAGGGTATTTTTGCAACTGAAAGCATAGTCAATTTTAGAACAATATTTGTTTACTGCAAAATCCCTCCCTCATACTTGAGCCTCCTCTCTCAATATGAACATGTCTCCCTCTCTAAACATGAGCATGTGTCTCCCTCTCTCTCTACATGAGTGTGACTCCCACACTCAACATGAGCACTCTTCCCTCTCTCAATATGAAAATGTCTCCCTCTCTTAACATGAGCATGTCACCCTCTCCAATATGAGCGTGTCTCCCTTCGACATAAGCGTGTCTCCCTCTCGACATGAGTGTGTCTCTATCTCTCAACATGAGCATATAATATAATTAATTATACATGTACTAGATTTTAGGGTCTGCCTGCATGAAATCTTTTTCCCAAATCTTATGGAAAACTAATCCTAGGACAAAAAGTAGCCTATGCCATAGCTTAATGATCTGAGCCATTAGACTGGGATTGAGTAACAAACATACAAAGATCTTCACAAACTTTCACGTTGAAATTGTTAGTAGGAAGGAAGTATATAATGATTGATGACAATGTGTCAATTTATGTATACAATGAACAATTTGTTGGCACCTGGCCTTGTGCTCTTTTTCTTCTGTTATCTGTCCTTAAAGGTGTAATCATTTACTAATGATGATGTCTAATACATCATAATTCGTGAAGTGAATACACTTTAAAGCACACCATGTCTTAATAATAGTTATTTCTGCATTATACTCATGAGGGGGCAGTAAGTAGGTGTTCATAATATGTATAATTACCAAAGGTTGCTAAATATTTTTCCAAGGTAATAAGTCTTTAATGACCTCAAAAACCCTGATTTTAATTATAGCTATTTGCTTATGTCACTGTTAATTAATGACTCATTACAACATAAATTAATTATGTTATGTTGCATTGTATACAAAAATGACATTTTTTCAAAATAATCAGCTCGGGTAGGAAAATGGGATGAAGCCATTGCGGCATTTCAGCAATGGGTCAATGTTTAGCAAGAGCTCAGTAATGTCCCAAGACTAATATATCTTCATCGCAAGGATATTCTCTTCTACATTCCATTTATCCTCCAAACCGGATGCATTACTCTAATAATCTAATTAATAGCATTCTCCAGAAGTGCAAAAATTGTAAGTCCATACTAATATTATAAAGCTGAAGAGTTTGTTTGTTTGTTTGTTTGTTTGTTTGTTTGTTTGTTTGTTTGTTTGTTTGAACGCTAGGATCTCAGGAACTACTGGTTGGATTTCAAAAATTCTTTTACAGTTTGATAGTCCATTTATCGAGGATGGCTATAGGCTATATAACATCACGCTAAAACGAATAGGAGCGGAGCAGTAATCAAGAATGTTTTGAAAACGGGGAATATTTTTTACCGTCTGAGAGCTTCCGAGGCGAACGCTGCGTAAATGGTTAAAGTTAGGTAAAAATTGTGTATTACAAAATTGTTTCTCTTAAAAAGTTCTACAAAAAAGTCCGCGACAGCATATGTCTATCTTTTAAGGTTCGCTCACAATAATCTAATTTGTCTATCTCTTAAGGTTCGCTCACGATATAATGAAACTGAAGAGTTGGTTTGTGCTAGGATCTCAGAAACTACTGGTTGCATTTCAAAAAATATTTTATAGTTTAATAGTCCATTTATTGAAGCTGACTATGGCGATATAACATCACGCTAAGATGAATAAGAGCGGAGCAGCCATGAATAATGTTTCGAGAACGGGGATTATTTCTTTCTTTTGAGAGCTCCCATTGCGGACGCTAATAAATAGTTAAAGTTACGTAAAAATTGTGTATTACAAAATTGTTTCTCTTAAAAAGTTATAAAAATATGTCCTTAACAGCATATTTCTATCTTTTAAGGTTCACTTACAATAACCCTCTTATTAAGTTTTAAAGTATGAGCGACGCGACGGGAGTAAACTTGGTCTGCAGTGGCAGCCAGTCAACTGAACGATAAAAACCGGCCAAGTGCGAGTCGGAGTCGCACACGATGAGTTCCATACCGAAAAACTGATGGGTGGAAGTAAAAGCGACGGGAAACATTATATCACTTTAACACCTCTTACCTTCTCACTCTCATGTGACGCAAACATAGATATGCGGTTCAGCTCTAATGAATTCAAGCGACGCGACGCGCCGGGGGTAAATACAACGGGAATTTAAACATTATAATACTCAAAATATTAATACCATATCTCTCTCTTTCTCACTCTCATGTGACGCAAACGAAGTTGCGCGGGTCAGCTAGTCTTTTATAATGCTAAAAGTATGAATGTAACAAAACCCATCAGCAGGCTGTGTAAAAATGACTTTTATATCGTGTCATCATTACATAGTATAAAACAAAGTCGCTTTTTCTGTCCCTATGTCCCTTTGTATGCTTAAATCTTTAAAACTACGCAACGGATTTTGATGCGGTTTTTTTTAATAGATAGAGTGATTCAAGAGGAAGGTTTAATGTATAATAACATCCATTAAATAGTGGAGTAATACTGTATACCCGTGCGAAGCCGGAGCGGGCCGCTAGTGTTATCTATAAAAAACACCCCAATCTTAAATATGGATAGACTGAAAATCCTCTCTTTGGATTAGCTGTGAACAATCTCAGCAAGTTTGAATTTAAGTCATTTGCAAGCTTCTGATATTTGAGCTGCCTTTTCAATTGAGTAAGCATTTTTCTGCTTGGACGTCGCAATCAGGTTTTCTCCGATGATTCTGTATAATCACCCAGTTTGGCCGAGACTGAATCCTATTTAGCTGTTGTGCTCTAAAACCTCCATTTGCTTTCCAAGAGTCTACGAAAGCGACAGTGATGACCAGGTAGAGACCTGGTCTGTGTAGTCTTTTAAGTGACGAAATTGCTATTGCTGTCACTAGATGGCCATGAGCAATTCTTCAACGTTTTTCTCCAAAAGCACCTATTCGTCTTCTCAACCTACTGCACATCTCTGCTATCCCATGGAGGGGTCCCAGCTAGGAGACATGCCGCCTCACCTGAGATCGTGCAGTATCCGCTTATCACCCTGACGGCCATCACCCTCTGTGGGCTCAGCAATCTAGCCACATTGATGGCCGTCAGGGTCTCGCTCCCACCTGTGTGTGTGTGTTTTCTATTCATGATTTTCTATACATGAATAGAAAACACACGGGGTTGACCCAAACGGGCTAACGTCGAAATGTTACATATAAAAAAGGAAAGGCAAAGAACCCCGATCTTAAATATGGATAGACTGAAAATCCTCTCTTCGGATTAGCTGTGAACAATCTCAGCAAGTTTGAATTTAAGTCATTTGCAAGCTTCTGATATTTGAGCTGCCTTTTCAATTGAGTAAGCATTTTTCTGCTTGGATGTTGCAATCTGGTTTTCTCCGATGATTCTATATAATCACCCAGTTTGGCCGAGACTGAATCCTATTTAGCTGTTGTGCTCTAAAACCTCCATTTGCTTTCCAAGAGTCTACGAAAGCGACAGTGACTCTACCTGGTCTGTGTAGTCTTTTAAGTGACGAAATTGCTATTGCTGTCACTAGATGGCCATGAGCAATTCTTCAACGTTTTTCTCCAAAAGCACCTATTCGTCTTCTCAACCTACTGCACATCTCTGCTATCCCATGGAGGGGTCCCAGCTAGGAGACATGCCGCCTCACCTGAGATCGTGCAGTATCCGCTTATCACCCTGACGGCCATCACCCTCTGTGGGCTCAGCAATCTAGCCACATTGATGGCCGTCAGGGTCTCGCTCCCACCTGTGTGTGTGTGTTTTCTATTCATGATTTTCTATACATGAATAGAAAACACACGGGGTTGACCCAAACGGGCTAACGTCGAAATGGATATTTCAGGATAAAAACCTGTTTGTTGCACTGTAGTTGTAGATATAGTTTTACTATAACAAAATTTTGTCATAAATTAACTGTTTTATCTGTTTCTTTATAGGAAGACGGTGAAATCGCTAAATGTAAAGTCCCTAAGAAGAAACCACCTCGAATTGAAGACACTCGTAGTAAAAAAGAACATGTTAATGTTGTATTTATAGGACACGTAGGTGGGTCATATTTTGGTTTTCACTGACTGTTCATAAAATTTCGAATCTATGGAAATAAATTCTAACTAAATTCATCTCCACAGATGCTGGTAAATCCACTATTGGTGGACAAATTATGTCTTTAACCGGTATGGTTGACAAAAGAACCTTAGAAAAATATGAAAGAGAAGCGAGAGAGAAGTCGAGAGAGTCATGGTACCTCTCATGGGCCCTTGACACTAATCAGGAAGGTATGTTGATATAGCGTGGAATGAACTTATTTATACATATACTTACCTATTAAGATGTATTTATTAAATATTTATATTTCAGAACGTGATAAAGGAAAGACGGTAGAAGTTGGAAGAGCGTATTTTGAGACTGACAAAAAACATTTCACAATTCTTGATGCACCTGGTCACAAAAGTTTTGTCCCAAATATGATTGGTGGAGCAGCACAGGCAGATTTAGCAGTTTTGGTAATATACTTTTCTTAACATTATAATTACTAATATTATTTTTATTGACAGGAGACAATGTAATATTGACCAGCAGACAGAAAGGAGCTACTCTCAGAATAAAAGACACTGATTTTTCCAAATGCTAATGCATATTGAGACAAAAGCCATTTTAGTCAGTTTTCTTCACCATATTGTATATAAATAAATATAATGTGGTTATATAATATGCCTCTGCCTAACCCTTCGGGGATAAAGGCGTGACATGTATGTTTTTCACCATATTTCCAAGGTCTTGTTCTCAACTACAGGTGGGAGCGAGACCCTGATGGCCATCAATGTGGCTAGATTGCTGAGCCCACAGAGGGCGATGGCCGTCAGGGTGATAAGGGGATACCGCACGATCTCAGGTGAGGCGGCATGTCTCCTAGCCGGGACCCCTCCAAGGGACCAGGAAGCGAGAGCCCTTGCGTCTCTGTTTAGATTGCGCAAGGAGGCGCTGGAGTGGGGCCAAAGGCTTGCGTCTTGGAAAATGGAGGCCCAGCGTCCATGCTCCACCAGGAAACCGTGGAGACATGGAAGGTGCGACTTGAGCAACCAAAGGGAGGATTCGCCACAATCGCGGCCGCCAGAAGGTCATGGACGAGTGGCTGGAGAGGAGACACGGTGCTCTCTCCTACCGGTTGTTGCAGATACTTATCGGGCACGGTAGCTTCGGTATCTGTGGCGAAGACTCTGGGAAACCACGACCGAGTGCCAGCACTGCGAGGACCGCAGCGATGACACAGCGCTCCATACGCTGGGGGAGTGCACGGCGTGGGCGCAACAACACCAGGTCCTCGTGGTGGGTCTGGACGTGGACACTCTCGCTTGAGACCATGGTGCGAGCCATGATCTCCAGCGGAAGTAAGTGGGACCGCGCCGCCTCTTTCTGCGAGCAGGTCATGCTCGTGAAGGAGGCGGCGGGGCGGGAACGGGAGAGAAATCTCCCACCCGAGTTCCGCAGTCGGCATCTTGGGTGCCGGCGCCGTTTCTTCGCCGAAGACTATCGGCGTCCATGACCGGGGGCCTGAGGACGGTGAGAGGGCTGCTCACCGTCCTTACAAAAGCAGGCCCATGACGGCAGCGTGACGTGAGGGATTCACGCACGCCCCCCCCCCCCCCCCTCCCCCTTAGAAGCGGGATCGGAATCACACCCGAAACTCCCCAAAGACGCGGGATAGCACCCGAACCACCCCCTAGGCGAGGCCGCGGGGAGGCCGTGGGTCTGTTGGGAGTCCTGGGACATCCTTCCGAGGGCTTACCCGGGGCTCCCATCCGTAGGCTGTTGGGCGTTACGTGAGGTTTTTTAGTAGGTAGGAATCCCGACTAGCATCCATGAGGATTTTCCCTCACGTTAAAAAAAACAGGTGGGAGCGATGGCTAAAACCTCCTAAAATCGTTTAAATTTTTGTCACGAAGCGACTACTCCCGACTCATTTTGTTTCTTTGTATCCGATTAGTTATGTCGCTGCGCTCCCGCTGTCATCGAGGTTGCTACCGTAATTCTTTTTTGCCGTAATCTACAATGTCGAATGCTAAACGATGCAGATGGTTGCTTGAAAGTAATACAGTTGCTGCAGATATCAAGACATGTTCAGGCACTAGCCTGAACAAGTCGTGATATCTGACGTCGATAACACAATTCAAATGGTTTAGATATCAAAAGTAATTCATCCTTTTAAACTCCACAATGTTATGTTACCTCTGTGTTATCCATGATGTTTATTTCTAATAAATTTTTTATTTGTAGGTAATATCCGCTCGAAAAGGTGAATTCGAAACTGGTTTCGATAGAGGGGGACAAACACGAGAGCACGCTATGTTAGCTAAAACTGCTGGCGTAAAACATTTGGTAGCGCTTGTCAACAAAATGGACGATCCGACTGTAAACTGGGACGAAAAGAGGTAATTATGCCTTAAAAGCAATCAATTGTATAGTATCCGTTTCAGAGTAAAGCAGAAAGATGTAGTCTTGATAATGTTTAAACATGTGAACAACACAATGTGTGAGAGGGAAAAGTGATAAAGACTAGCACAAAGCATAAAAGGGTGTTACATGGATGTTACTCTTTCACTAATAGTTGGACAACAATTTATTTTTTTGAAACATGCTTCAGGATTGCAGTACTCCTTATTACCCCCCTTAAATGGTATAATTTAAGGCCCTAATCACGCTGATCTGGCGCGTACATGGCGCTATTATTTCATTCAAATCGTTTTACGCGCCAGATGCCAGATCAATGTGCTTAGCGCCTAGGTATAAAATTAAAAATGTCACTTAATGAATCTGTTATCTGGCTGTTTGTTCTAGATTAATGTACACAATAACAAGTACATTCACATATAGAATTGTGAATAATGATCGACAAAGGCGAGCTTGACTGAATTTTCTGATGTAAATTACTTACAGTTTCTGCACTTAAAATTTGTACCTACAAGTATTTTTTTCTATTCCAGATATAATGAATGTCGAGATAAAATTATGCCTTACTTGAAGAAGCTCGGATTTAACCCTGCAAAAGACTTATCTTTCTTGCCAGTTTCTGGACAAACGGGACAGGGGTTATTAGAAAGAGTGAGTATGATCTGAATAAAACCACTCCATGCTTTACATAGAAGCTATAATATACATACATGGTGGAAAAGACTGATTTCCCTTAAGGCTTGGGATACTGCTAACGCTATAGACCTTGACCATACGCGATACATGTCCTTCAAACAAAGAATCGTAGTGTTAAATAGCTTATTTTAGTTATAAACTTATACTTATTCAAAGTCGAAGAAAACCAAACTATAGGTGTATGTTTTCTTCAAAGATTGATTTCATATACCTATTTGTTTATCATTCGATAAAAATTGAAGTCGTAAAGTGCATGCAAATAGACAATTTGGGGTTAACTCTATGATATTTTTACCTTTATACAATTTATAACAAAATGTTATTTTGATACTCAGCTTGTAGATTTACATATAACAAAATGTTTTTGGCATAACAATAATTGCTTAGTAGTAGTACCTAGTAGTATTAAGTCTTAATAATATAGACTAACGGTAGGCGCACACTGGGCGACAGTCGCGGTGACACGTCGCGGCGACTTGTCGCCCAGTGTGCGCCTGCATCGGGCGATTTGTCGCCGCGACTCCCCTTGCTTGTCGCTGAGTCGCGGCGACATGTCGCCCAGTGTGCGGAGCTAAGAACAAAATGTAATGCAATGACGCCCAGAGTACACCGCACCTTCTGTAAGATAATTAAAATAATAAAGTAAATTGATAATTTAAAAAATTAAAAGCTTATTTTTTCTATTAAAAGTTTTTCTGGCCATCGTTTTTATCTACTTGCACCTCCCAACAAAAATGCATACATAAAATGATATTATTTGCACCTCTATTTCGTCTTTTTTAAGACAGGGGCACACGTAAACCGATTGGGCACTTGATTCAAAATTAAATTGTAGGTGCCATATTTAACTTCAGTTTTCCCTAGAATACATCATATTTATTACACTTTTCGAAATGCATCAGTTCGACAGAAAGTCGAGAAAGCAAGTAAATGTCATAAATACTGTGAAGTAATTGTAATCCACTGCATCGCCCGTTACACACGTTCCTTCCCGTATTTACAGTAATGTAGGGTAATAATGCCAATTTTCGAAATGATATATAGTTATGCTCCCTCCCTTGGGTGTCCTACCCAATGATAGAAACGCCTTTATAGCAAATTACCGTTTTATTGTTTACAAATACACAAATCTTTGGTATTTATAACATTAGTATACATACGTTTAGCAACTTGCGATATTTCTAACTCGTCATTAACAAATAATGTCATTTAAAGCTCAATTAAATATCGAAAAGTATATTAAACAAAAGTTAGTATTTATTTTTTCGCGAAATCACTTTCCAAATGATTGTGTTCGTCTTGTCATCTTAAGGATTAATTTCTACTACATGAGCCAATAAATAATGTATGAAATAGTAGATTTGGTTTGTAATTATTTCTGACAACACTGACAAGTTTAGATGGCATCCCTGGATGCTGCGTATTGATTGATTATCACCATTTTGATATCCCTAATTGTGAAAGATTTATGACTCTGCAGATAATTTTTATCTCTGTTTAATGTAATTGATTTCATGTTTTTTGCAATTTTAATCAGTTTTCTTGTAGATTTTTTAACTTCGCGCGTATTTTAAATAGTGATTTATGCGAAAATAAAGAATCTTTAATCTATCCATATTGCACAGTGTTTAAGAACTTAATATTGACTATTCTTACTAACATATTTTTTCTTTATTCTCAGCTTACTGAAGAAATTTGTCCTTGGTACCGAGGCCCTTCGTTCATCCAACTTATTGACGATTTGCCTTCGCTGAACCGCAAGATGGATGGTCCCTTCATTATGCCTGTCGTCGACAAATACAAAGACATGGGAACGGTGCTTATGGGGAAAGTGGAAGCTGGCGTTACAAGAAAGGGGCAAACCCTTTTCTTAATGCCTAATAGAGTGAGTAATTTTATTTTTTATACTACTAAGAAGGCAGACAAGCATACTTTTTTTTTCTTCTAAGATTTAAATTTAAACTGTTCTGATTGTAGCCTTATGGAGCACCTGTAGATATGCGATGGAGCTGTTTATAACTTGTTATGGAAATCTTTTATCATCTTGCATGATATTTGTTAGTGATTGTTTAAAAAAAAAATTAGTTATTTTTAGGGTTCCATGTAATAATGGGACCCTATTACTGAGACTCCGTTGTCCGTCCGTCTGTCACCAGACTCTATCTTATGAACTATGACCGTTAGACAGTTGAAATTTTCACGGATGATATAATTCTGGTGCTGAGCTATAACAAACTAATACTAAAATCAGAAAAAAAGAAATAAAGTGGGCTCATATACAACAAATGTGAACTTTTATAGCGGTTTTTTGGTACCAAATCCTCCACTGACGGTCTGACTCAGTCTTTGCCAGTTTTTATATTAACATTTACTAATACAAGCAATGTTTTGTTTCATTCAGGCCCAAGTAACAGTGGATCAGTTATGGTCCGATGATATTGAAGTGACGTCTATCGGTCCCGGTGAAAATGTTAAAGTGAAACTCAAAGGAATTGAAGAGGAGGATGTTTCGCCTGGTTTTGTTCTATGCGATACGGCTGAGCCGATCACTACTGGAAGGGTATGTATGCAAATTATAGTTTTGTTTTTCATCTTTTTTGTACTACTAAGGTTGCAGACAAGCTTACATCACGTTTGATGTTTGCTCACCAGGTTGTGAGACGACTCTGTGTTGAAATTTTCATCTAAGCAAAGGCATATTAACCCATTGGTCCCGGTTGTCAGTAACATAGGAAATGTTAAGCCAAGCCGCAGGCAGTACGCAGTAGGCTTACCAAATACAATTAGTTATGTATGGACAAATGGCGTATAGGATACCTGGTGGCCTACTCTTCAGGACTAAGGCGTGACTATATGTACATACATATGATGACGCTTCACATCCCCGATGGGGTAGGCAGAGGTATATTACATGCCCCCATTTCACATTTTTTTTTAGATTTTGTCCCACGTTATAGGTGTTAAGCCGTATTGCCGTGTTGATATGGACAAGCGCAGGTTGTGACTGCCTGCTGTTGAAATTTTTCAAGCCAGCCTTATGGATGAAAAGGAAAAGGCCTTCAACTTGGCTTAACGACTGCCATTTTACTGTCAACCGGGATCGACTTAACGCGCCTTCCGAAAGCACGGAAATGGTCGCAAATAAATAGCACAAAGTGGTCACGTGACGGTCACCCATCCATGACCGGTCATTTTAAATGTTGCTTACTACAGTCATTGTTTACAGAACACTGAGTTCGCGGGGCGACAAGCTCTTCATATATGTATGCTATGATTTAAAATTCAAATAGTCACATAGCGTTTGGTAGCTGAGAAATTTATATTTAAATATTCAAATTAAAACAATGCATTCATTAGAGAGTGTCTACTGTAACGGAATAGGAACCATATTTACTACCAATGTCGTAGATAAATGTTGAACTTCAAAAAAAAAAGTAGAATATTATGTTGCCAGGTTTAAAATGGAACCTGAGATTGGCTGAACATAATCAGGCCGCCAGCGTTTGTGATGGCGTTTCTGAAGCTGTCGATGCTATCGCAGAGCGCGATGATATTATGTATCGAAACCTTTAAATTTGATTTTGGATTTGAATGATGGATTTTGTGTGATTTAGAACTTAAATTAAATTAATTTCGATGCATGCTGGCTACACTGTCGAAATGATGTCAATAACGTCACATGTGTTAATTGGTAGTTTTTATTGACGTTTATTGGCAACTGAATACTGATGATTGGTGGTGCTGCTTTTTCTTTTTATTTTTAACTCGCCAAAATGATGCCGCCGTCCGATGGAAATCCTAGCGATATATGAACATAACATACTCTATGACATATTCTAACGGTTGACATATAAAAAGAACATTGGCGCCTTTATTCTTTCTACTCCTTTTTGCCAAGCTACAGCACAGGGCGGAAACTGCATGCAAATGATTCGTATTCCATTCTGTCATCTACGTTGAAAAACACGCTATGTTCGTACAGAGCTTGAATGTGTGTGTGACCTATAAGGCCAAGCAAATGTTCCCTCAAAACACCCGCCAACTATAATAACAGCTGGGGCGTGGGACTGGCGGGGGTGGGGAAGCTTGCTCGGTGAGGGGTAGGGAGTTGCCTATCTGTAGTTATAATATTCCCTTCGGCTAAAGTCCCTGTATTAGAAGGACTATTCCCAGTTTCCCCCGAATGCTTTCCCCCGAACGGGGGAAACTGGGAATTTTTGTCGCATCTTCCCCCGAATTCATAATCGGGGGACACTGGGAACAAAATGGTCCCATATTCCCCTGAAATATTATTTAAACTGGGAATAGTCCTATTAGAATACAAAATTTGTTTTCATAACTAATTATATGAGTGATCACTTTGTATTTTTGTTGCAGGTATTCGATGCTCAAGTTGTTATTTTGGAACACAAGTCTATAATTTGTGCAGGATATTCCGCTGTAATGCACATACATTGTGCGGCTGAGGAAGTAACAGTAAAGGTACTTATGAAATTTTTATATCTTGTATCATCGGTTTCAGATTTCGGTTAGGAAATGTTTGAAATGATGTGGTATTGATCTTACGATTTCTTGAATAACTGTTAGAGAGGGCAGGGTGGTTAGTGACTACTCACGAAAACATCTTGTAAACATGACTCAGCAGGAGTAAGATGGGTCTGTAGTTCTTGACCTTTCTAGGGTTCTGTACACAAAGGGTAAAAACAGGACCCCATTACTGAGACTGCACTGTACATCTGTTTGTTTGTCACGAGGCTGTATCTAAAGAAGCAAGATAGGCTGAAAATTTCACAGATGATGTATTTTTGTTGGCGTTACAACAAATAATACTAAAATCGGTACAAACGTGATTTTGTGCCTATTTATAAGGCGCGCTGTCGCGGCGTCACTGCTATCGTCTGTGTAGTAGACACAGGTGTTTGTGTGCCTTGAAATTGCGACGACAGCATGCGGGACACTTTGGAGGATTTGGTATTTGCGTGATGTTGTACGCACTATGACCACTTTTTCGTATATCAATCCCTGCGATTCGTGAACAGTCAGTGTGCGAGACCCCTCGTTGTTACCGTATCCCTGACTGATTAAGAGAGCTTTTTCAGCCTGGGTGTGGACGAGGTATAATGTGTCATCCGGTTTTGTGATCTCAAAACTTGTGACACGTCCGGTATTATGCCTGTTAATCGCAGAAAATCTCTTACTATCTCTTTCCTTGTGATCTTGTCGGAGCTTCGCTAAGTTCACTTTATATGGGGCCTCTTATTAAAGAAAGAATTCATCACGAAGAGTCCTTGACACTCGAAAAAGTTGAAAAGCTATGCCCCTTATCATTCCTGTGCCCCACGCCAATAGATCCCATTTTCGTTTCTCCGCGTTCTTGTACCCCCACTTCGACGATGAATTCCTGCGTAATTACGTTGTAGTGAGCCTTGACAGTGCCGTGTAATTATTTCTTTCCTCTCTCGCTATGTCCCCGTATACAGCCTCGACTGCCTTTTCTGTGTGCTTCAAGCTGTAATCCTCACCTTTGAAATCTCAATGAAAACGAATTTTGACAACGCCAAAAAATAGTCGTGAAATAGTCGTAAATAGTCGTACATGTAAAAAAAATAGTCGTATTATAGTTTTGGCGTTATAGCTATAGGTTAGTGAGGATTATGGCTTGAACGTCAAGCTGTAATCCTCACCTCTGGTGCAAGCAAACGGTTAATGCTATCGAATTGGTTTAGGTTTCAAAAAATAGTCGTAAAATAGTCGTAAAGACCTGCCAAATCTCAGAAATAGTCCATAAGCGGTTTCCGAGATGTGAAGGTACCCTGGTGAGGATTATGGCTTGAACCTTTGAAAACTTCAAATTTCTCCGGAACGCCTGCGAGTTTCGGTTCAAAGTTTGTGCCAAAAAATAGTCGTGAAATAGTCGTAAGAAGCTATAATAAATTTGAGTTGATTTAATGTGAAAAGATACTAGAGAAAGTCACGCGGTTTTATCCGCGTAGTTCCCGTTCCCATGGGTATGCGGGAATAAAATAAAGCCTATGTTTACCGGGAAGAGTGTAGCTTCCGAACAGTGAAAGAATTTTTCAAATCGGTGAAGCAGTTTCGGAGCCTATTCGATGCAAACAAACAAACAATCAAATCTTCTCTCGTTATAATATTGGTACAGAATTAGGTTATTGGGAAATATTCCGCTTAATATAATAATATTTCTTTGAATGAGACGTTTTCCATACCAGCAGTTATAATTAAACAAAAAACAAACATTTATGATTTGTATCCTTATTTATTACAACCGAAAACTTGCAAACACGTACATCTCTCTGTATGTTTATAACACAGCAATTAGTTTTGATCACAATTGTCATAGTCAGTTCAATATCTGTTGGCGTTTCTAGAAAAGTTCTAGATGGCGCTGGTAGGTTGAGTCACAGATTAATAAATAGCTACTACGTAACAGATACATCGCTCCCATACAAAAGCGAAAATACCTATGCTATATTAGCCTACAAATTTTTAATGATAATACCTGCTGCTCAGAACGAGAAGAATTAAGTAACTATTGTACAGCAGATGGGTGTAAAAGTCAAAAAACAAAGGAATTTTTTTATTCATGCCGTACTACAAATGTTAAAAACCGTTGATTTTCCATCGCTTTGCTCCTGTTTTCCTTATTATTATTTATTTAAATTATTTATTATATTTTACACTATGAAATTTTCAATTCCGAAAAAGGGAACAAAAATACGAAACTAAAACATATTTGATTGACTAATAAAAAACATGGTTGATTCGTAACATTCGTTGTATTACAACCCTAGCGCATTCTTACGATGACGTCATTCGCAGGGCGGGCAACATAGCCTCGACGCTATGAGCACGTGTTTAAGGTACAATTCTTCTCGTTCTGAGCAGCAGGTATTATTATTAAAATTTTGTAGGCTAATATAGCATACGTATTTTCGCTTTTGTATGGGAGCGATGTATCTGTTACGTAGTAGCTATTTATTAGTCTGTGACTCAACCTGCCAGCGCCATCTAGAACTTTTCTAGAAACGACAACAGATATTTAACTGACTATGATATTTTGATGGCATATATGAGAAGGATCCATTTGCCGAGGAAACCCTAACAACTGGCGAAGAGCTCATGCGTGCTGTAGGCGAAAGCCGCAAACAAAGCTGGATAAGGCTCGTCACCGACGTAGACTTGACCCATAATAGCAAGAAAGCCTGGCAATCTATTAAGAAACTCACAGGCGATCCACCTATAGCTAGTAATCCTGGTGTAGTCTCCGCTAACCAAGTTGCTCACCAGCTGGTACTTAACGGGAAACCCCCTTACCGATTACCAAAATCCAGGGCCCCTCGTGATTCTGGAGATTGTGCAATGAGTACAGATGTCATCAGTAAGTCATTCGACCTAGCTGACATCACTCAGGGCATCCAGTCTTTAAAATGTGGCAAAGCCGCTGGTGTGGATGACATAACAGTCGAACAAATTAAACACCTGGGACCTGTGGCAGTGTCATGGCTTCTAACAATGTTCAACTCGTGCCTCAATGATCTAAAGATCCCAAAACTTTGGCGACGAGCTAAAGTCATGGCAATCCCCAAGCCCGGAAAGGATCTAAAGGATCCAAAGAGCTACCGTCCGATATCACTGTTGTGCCATTCATTCAAGCTGTTTGAGAGGATGCTGCTGAACCGTCTCACACCAGTCTTGGAAACAATTATTGTACCGGAACAGGCTGGATTTAGACCCGGTAGGACGTGTACGAGCCAAATCCTAAACATCGTCCAACACATTGAAGATGGCTTCGAAACAAAAAATGTTACCGGAGTCGTATTTGTGGATCTCACAGCTGCATACGACACGGTGAACATTAGAAATTTACTCACGAAAGTCCACGAAACGACGGGGGATCTGGGTTTTGTCAACATCCTGAGGGAAATTTTAAATAATCGACGGTTTCAAATGCACCTGAACTCCTCGAAAAGTAGATGGCGGATCCAAAAAAACGGACTCCCACAAGGAAGTGTACTGGCTCCTGCTTTATTTAACATCTACACCAATGACCAGCCAAAAACTCCTGGCACTCAGCGTTTTGCCTATGCGGACGACCTCGCGCTTACGGCTCAGGCGCCAAGCTTCGAAGAGGTTGAAGCGTCTCTCACAACCGCTCTGAATACACTTGGCGACTTCTACAATGACAACGCCTTACGACCAAACCCGTCGAAGACACAATCTTGTGTATTTCACCTCCGAAATCGCGAAGCATCCAGAGCTCTTAAGCTGTCGTGGCAAGGCGTCAATATCGAGCATTGCTCAAATCCGCGCTACCTCGGTGTAACCCTGGACAGAGCGCTGACTTACCGAAGTCACTGCTTTAACACGAAGCAAAAAGTAGGGACCAGAAACAATCTACTGAGACGTCTCGCTTCGGCTTCTTGGGGAGCGGCTCCTGACGTCCTCCGGACAACCGGTCTCTCACTGTCTTTCTCCGTGGGAGAGTACGCATGCCCAGTGTGGCACCGTTCCGCCCATGCCAAACAAGTGGATGTGGCCTTAAATGACACATGTAGGATAATTACGGGCTGCCTCAGGCCTACCCCACTAAATATGCTGTACCCTCTGGCAGGTATAGCCCCACCAGATGTCCGGCGAGAAGTAGCTTGTGCAGTGGAGAAGAAAAAACAACAGACAGATCCCCGCCACCCACTGTACAACTACGTGACTCCTCCCGTCCGTTTAAAAAGCCGCCGGAGCTTCATAAGAACCACTCCTGCCATAGACAGCCCCCCACGGCGGGCAAGAGAGCAGACCTGGGCAGCCAAACACCCTGTCCCAGCAGGTTTCATCAGACCAAAAGAAAACCTGCCGCCTGGTCATCATCTCCAGTGGCCAACTTGGAAGTCATTAAATCGCCTGCGGACCCAGGTTGGCCGTTGCAGGGAAAATTTGGCAAAATGGGGCTATATTGACGTGTCTCAAGTGCCCTGCGATTGCGGGGCCCCATCCCAGTCCATGTCGCATTTGCTCTCTTGCCCACTGTGCCCTTCCACCTGCACTACCGAGGATCTGTGTAGGGCAACGGACAGCGCTGTGGCTGTGGCCAAGTATTGGGCCGACAAAATTTAACATGAAGCCAGAGCATCTAATATTAGCCATTGACTCGAAGAAGAAGACTGACTATGACAATTGTGATCAAAACTAATTGCTGTGTTATAAACATACAGAGAGATTTAAACAAATGTACGTATTTGCAAGCTTTCAGTTGTAATAAATAAGGATACAAATCATAAATGTTTGTTTTTTGTTTAATTATAACTGCTGGTATGGAAAACGTCTCATTCAAAGAAATATTATTATATTAAGCGGAATATTTCCCAATAACCTAATTCTGTACCAATATTATAACGAGAGAAGATTTGATTGTTTGTTTGTTTGTTTGCATCGAATAGGCTCCGAAACTACTTCACCGATTTGAAAAATTCTTTCACTGTTGGGAAGCTACACTCTTCCCGGTAAAAATAGGCTTTATTTTATTCCCGCATTCCCATGGGAACGGGAACTACGCGGATAAAACCGCGTGACTTCCTCTAGTATCATTGGAAGTTACTAATTTTGTACACGACTGTACATCAATAGAAATGTAGGGAAAATAAAAAGTTTTTATTTTCACATTAAATCAACTCAAATTTATTATAGCTTCTTACGACTATTTCACGACTATTTTTTGGCACAAACTTTGAACCGAAACTCGCAGGCGTTCCGGAGAAATTTGAAGTTTTCAAAGGTTCAAGCCATAATCCTCACCAGGGTACCTTCACATCTCGAAAACCGCTTATGGACTATTTCTGAGATTTGGCAGGTCTTTACGACTATTTTACGACTATTTTTTGGAACCTAAACCAATTCGATAGCATTAGCCGTTTGCTTGCACCAGAGGTGAGGATTACAGCTTGACGTTCAAGCCATAATCCTCACTAACCTATAGCTATAACGCCGAAACTATAATACGACTGTTTTTTTTACATGTACGACTATTTACGACTATTTCACGACTATTTTTTGGCGTTGTCAAAATTCGTTTTCATTGAGATTTCAAAGGTGAGGATTACAGCTTGAAGCACACCCTTTTCTCGCATATACCTGTGTCACCTTCACTCTTCTCTCCTGTCAGTGAGCTTGAGTATTAAATATACTATCCGACCCGAGACACTGCTAACGAGGTAATTTTCACTATAAAACCGACGCCGCTCCCGGAGAAATGTCTTCCATTACACTTTCGATTGTAGAACAGGTCATCTGAAGTAAGTGTTAGTCCTCCCTCTGTCTTCAGACCCCGCATAGTTCAGCAGGTGCCAGTTACAGCATACAGAAATCAATTATTAGTAATAAACAAACGAAGTTGCCTTATCTATACTAATATTATATTGAGGAAAGATTTGTTTTTTTTTTTTTTTGTTTGTAACGAATAGGCTCCGGAACTACTGGACCGATTTGAAAAATTCTTTCACTGTTAGGAAGCTACACTCTTTGCGGTGAACATAGGCTATATTTTATTCCCATATTCCCACGGGAACGGGAACTACGCTGCTGAAACCGTGTGACGTCCGCTAGTAATACTAATATAGATGAGAAATTTTGTAAAAAAAAAAGTGATTAATACGATTGTCGTCATTCCAGGCCCTTATATGTTTGGTGGATAAGAAGACGGGAGAGAAGTCCAAGACGAGACCGCGATTCGTGAAACAGGACCAAGTGGCTATCATGAGGATAGAGTGCGCGGGAATCATTTGCTTAGAACCATTTAAGAAGTTTGCCCAGATGGGCAGATTCACATTAAGAGATGAAAGTAAGTACTATGAACATCTATGATCCTGTTCTAAAGCCCTTTTTATCATTATAATAATTTATTTGTTCACAAAAACTTGGTGGTAGACAGTAACATCCTCATATTTACCATGTCTGACATGTGAGCTCACAATTTAAGTACATTGCTTACAAAATAAAATTAGAAGTCATTTTATCACATAAAATATCACATGTATATACATCAATCATGTTACATTTTAAACGTGTGGGTGTCCCAGGTAACTGCTCAGGAGAATATCCCAGGAAGTCTGATGAATTTAACACAAACTTGTTCTTACTCTCACTGCATAAAGTTGTTTTATAAATGGACACAAAATTTTGAGATTGCAAATTGACGAAAAAAAACTAAATGTGTTTTAGGTTTGATGGCTTTTAATGTGAAAGAGTGTTAGTTACTCTGATATCCAAATTCACAAACTTGAGCATTAGTAATGTTAGTAACATTGCATGATAATTTTAATTGCACACCGCTCATGTACAGTGAAACATGCTGTACCTACCTAATAGTGAATCATCAATTTGGTAACCATTTCAAGCAAATAAATAATCCCAATTCTTAAAGGGGTCATTAACGCATAATTTAACCCGGAAAATCCTGCAACATCCCTCTGAGGGCTCACCTGAAGTTCCTGACCATAAGCAATTCTAGGAAACTGGGTGGTTCTAGTCGGTAGGAGTCCGGCATAGCAACCATAATGATGCTCATCCCGATTAATTTTCATTAAAACATTTACTAATATTGTGTCTTCTGCTTGTTACAGATAAAACTATTGCCATCGGTAAAGTCTTAAAAGTGGTCGAATAAATTGGCACTACGATTTGTAATTTAGCTAGGATAGGCATTTCGAAAACCTATATCAACCGAGAGAACATATAAATAAAAATGTAATCTTTTCCCTTTCGGTATAATCTATGTACCCCGAAAATTCAATATATTGCTTAAAAGAGCACACAATTTTTCATTTTCAGATTTGAATGTCATAGAACCGCTAGGCTTTGTTTTAAAAGAGCTTCCTTCACAGTCAAATATGTACTGAAATACTCACGATGCTCTTATAATCTATTTGTAATGAATGTTGGCAATATTTTCAGCTTGTATGTTGATATAGCTGTTAAAAAACAACGCTATTTAATGCGTTTATCGATGAGACTTCTTGTTGTAAAAGAAAAGCAGATCTGTGATGTATTTTATGAAATTCAATTTAATAATAGCAATAATTGTTGTAACATTCATTTCTAATAGATTACATTTTGTCCCATAAGTGTTGTTTTGTGATTGTGGACAGCGAACACGGCTTTCATACTTCAGAAAGCAGATTTGGTGTACACATAACATAATAATATACCCATCATCTCGGATCAACGGTGTACCCGAGATGTACTTACATTTTTTAATGAAGAAAATGTGGCATATCTATCATACATGAAGGAGTTACATAGATATATACAAGAAGCACCCCAAAAGGAAAGAATAAAATAAATTAACTCGTGTTAGAAAAGGACAATGATTATGCTAATATAACGAGAGAAATGGCTCCAGATTATATTTTAACGTAATATATTATTGAGCTTGTCTGAGGAGAGTTGAACATCAACGCTCCTATTAGATTTAAAAATTATATTAGATTATAATATCCTTGCTTAGTTCTTTTCTGTTCGTTCTAGGGTCTTAATTTATTTTTAAATGTACTATGTATATGCATTTCTCGTAAATTTGTATGGTGGCTTGTATTAATTGCCTATTATAAATTTGTCATTCCTAACGAGCATCGCGTAGAATTTTAGTATAGAGACATAAACAAACCTTAATTACAAATGCCTTTGAAATATAACAAAGCAATAAAAGTGATGGAAACATCATTTAAGTAAATGTTAGAATGATCATCCACTCAGGCCGGGGTAGTGGACCTTTTTATTATGATATAGCATAGATTAAACAAGCAACCGCCCTGTCACACTACTCTGCACTCGGCCATAGTGCAATCTTGACTTGGTGATCACCCTAACTTATATTTATACTAGTAATTAAATATTTTCACATATTATGGAGATAATGGTATTGTAAATGTTGTTTCCTATTAAAAAAAAAACATAATAATGTTTTATTTTAAATAGTTTGCTCTAATAACAGAATACTGTCTAACTATATACTTATTTTGTTTCAGTTATATCTGAAACTTTTATTTCTGTAACATTAGTTTGCCTCTTATCGGTTCAATATTAATTATTATATTTCGTAATATTTTTTATCGAAATGATAATAAGTATATTATTTATTGCATTCAGCGGCCGATGTTGTAGTACATGTCTGGCCTTATAGCAATAATGAAATAAGTGCAACGAAGACGGCCGTGATTATGTCTCCCGGTATGTATACAGCTCTTTAATGGCGGAAGAATACTGAAAGAATCCGAGTCGGACAATGATCGCACGCGCAGCCGACATTCCGTTCGTACGAGACCAAACCTTTGAACTAAAGCTAACTGATCTATCTGAGTAAAAGTACTTACTGAAAGATGTGTAAATGGGCGCTAAAGTATTTTTCTTTGATCTTCGGCTAAACTTCCGAACGATTATGATAATGTATATTATGAATTTATAAATTGCAAGCTTTTTTTAATATAATCAAGGTTTTGATGTCGTTTAATATGTATAATATCAATATTTTCTGTATATGTTCCGAATAAGGTGAGGCGAACGTACCCCCGGTCCGGTTCACCTAAGCTTGTGTTTCAGTCGACATGCTTTAGTCGTAGATGGATGGCCACCGCGGCGTAGTGCCTTTGTGTTGCCGGCGGGGCCCGCGTCCGCCTCGCTTGTACAAGCCGCGAGGGCATGGCGACCATATTATTTTGTTTAAAATAAAATTTTATTAATAAATTTGTTGTTATTATTTTTGAGGGTTTTCCACCAATTTGGGGGTAACTTAAATCCTTTACCATTAATAAAATTATATGGTTAGGTATTCATAAGATTGGTGACAGTTTTACGCTATCAAAAAACATTCAACTACAGTGAGCCCTAACTTGCCCCTGTCCGTTTCAACACAGCAATAGGCTTACCACCAATTACGCAGATTAAAATACAACTTGAAATACGAGCATATAGTATGCCTCTGTCTCCCTTCGGGATCGCAATCGGAACCATGTCCTGTGACATTCTAATTTCGAGGTGTGTCGGTGAGCGTGACGTTTGCGAGGTGTCAGTAAGCATAAAGGTTTCTTCAGCAGTTCAAACTGGAAACAGATGGCGGTGACGGTGCCGGAAAGCGTGCCGGTTCGAGGTGTCGGTAAGCTCGACGATCACGATTTCAAGAGTTTGGTCCCGGTACAAAAATGCCTAATGTGCCCAAGTTTTTACTTTAAAATATAGTAAGTACCTACCTAATATGTTTTTCACCTTTATCTCACGTTTATGAACCAAAACTGCGACCACTGTATACTGTAGTTTGACTCGGCCGGGTTTTAGAAATAAATGCCTACAGCCGCGCGGTACGTAAGCATGCGATAGGGCTGCCCACCTACAGCATTTTAATAATATGTGCCTACTTTGACTTTCTATTTAGTATTGCGATTGTAAATATGTGCATACATACATTCATATAGTTACGCCTTTATCCCTGAAGGTGTAGGCAGAGGCATAGTATACGCCCACATTTTACCTTATAGTTTTACGTACGCGTATATATAGTGAGCATAATGCAGTTCAATTTCGAGTAAAAATGTACCTTTTTTATTTAAACAAAAAAATACTTTGTGAGTAATAATATAATATCCCCGCAACGGCTGGTGGTCGCGTGGTGGCGCAGCGCCCGTTATCTACTAACGATGGAGTGAGACGGGTATAGAAATTTGAAAATGAGTAAGCGGCGTAGACAATAATAATCGGCTCATCACATGTTTCGTCAGTGATAGAATCACGGAATTCTAGTCTTTATAATCATTGCGTTAAATTTTTGATTTACAAAATTAAAAATATTTTTCGATTTGAAAGTACTAGTCAGTCTCTAGTACACTAGTACTTTTCGTACATTGTCAAGTTGTGTTAAATTTTGGAAGTTCATATTTATCTCTATGCGTGTAATAAAAATCAAAGGTAACAAAAATGCTGTCAATCAAAGTCAGACGGTTTGTTTCTTTGTGGATTACCGATGTTACAGTACACTTAGCGTGTACTGTAACATCGGTCATCCACAAAGAAATGAATACTCTTGAAGTATACCTAAATCATTGCTCTCAATTAAATAACTACGAACTGACAACGGAACTAAATGTACTACCTACACGTACTAGAGTTCTGAACTAGTTTTTTGTGGATATTGTACTATATTGGATCGCACCGTTCACTGACTGAGCAAGCACAAGTCTAGTTTTAAACACAAACATAACTACTTCATGTAACTACCCAGTTCACTCGTGTCAATCACTTTGTTTAACTTTAGTCAACTAGTAGTAGTATAGTACCAATTAGTACTTAAGTAAAATCAATTTATAGTCTTACCTTTCGGAGTTTCCAGGTAATCTAAAAAACGTTATCTCTGGGTATTGACGAATTCATGCAACCAAAACAAGCACAATAGACTCCAGTTGTCATATTAAATATTTTTAGTAAATAAAACACGCGCGGTTACTATCTAAAAAACGACACACCGTCCATTCGTCTACTCGGCACAATCGCCTGCTAGCGTGCTGAAAGGACTGCCGAAAACGAGAATCGTAGGTATAGCTTGCGCTTCGTCCGTTTGTAGGGAGCTACAATACTGGTTAGTACTCTTTATACTGTGCTGCGACCAATAACTTTGTGAGTATTTGGCACAGACTTATTGTACGTCTGTGGTATTTGGTAAGTGTTCACTTCAACATGTACCTATTTAGTCTCAACACACAATACAGGTTGTGTTAGAAAAAGAAATAGTTGAAAAAAAAAGTAGTTAAAACCGAATTATGAAAAATATCAACTTACATTACAGTTTACACAGAAGTCCCTTTTTTTTCTGAATCCATTGGGTAAACCTGGATGAAATTGTAGTATCTTATAGTTGGGCACCTGTTCTACCACACCTGACCACCATTGGACTACTATTTACGACACACCCTGTAGGTATGTATATCTATCAAAATGCTGGTTGTAGGTTGATGTCTATCTAAATAAATATAACTCAAAGGTGACTGACTGACTGACATAGTGATCTATCAACGCACAGCCCATACCACTGGACGGATCAAGCTGAAATTTGGCATGCAGGTAGATGTTATGACGTAGGCATCCGCTAAGAAAGGATTTTGATAAATTCTACCCCCAAGGGGATAAAATACGGGAAGCGGTAACGGGAACTAATTGTACGCAGGCGAAGCTGTGGGCATCAGCTATATAGTCTATGTATAAGATTTGTAGCCCAGCTTACTTAGTGTTCTGCAAATGATCACGTGTTAAGCACTTTACGCCAAGGCTGAACCTCAGATGGGTTGACCGCTTTATGACATTTAAATTTACGAGGTTCTGTAGTTCATTTGGTTTAAGGTAAGGCAAGTTCCATTGGTCCCAGTTGCCAGTAATATGGCATTCATGCCCAGGTGAGAATAAATAGGTTGAGATTCTCAACCTGTGCTGATTCATTTCAACATGGCAATCTGTCACCACGAGCTATAGTGGTATAAAAAGAAAATGTTGAAATGTGAGCATACTAGTAGGTATGCCTCTGCCTACTCCTTCCTGGATAAAGGCGTGACTATAATGTATGCATTAGACCAGGGGTTCCCTACCTGGGCGCCGCAGGAAGTCCAGAGGGGTCCCTCTGGACCCTGTAGGTACGTAAAACAATGAGAGATAAAAAAATTCATAGACATGCAATTAATCAATCAATCAAATCAGCCTATGACAGCCCACTGCTGGACGCAGGCCTCTCCCAACTTACGCCACACGGTCCAGGGGGCCAAGTCTGCTATTTCAATCGCGTCAGCAGAATAGAATAGAAACCGTGGCAAAATATAAAGGTGCGGTTAAACGGCCTGTGATAACACGAACCTACGCGAGCCGCGCCATCCGTGTAGGCGCGGCTCGGTTTAGTTCGGACGCAAGCCTGCTCATTTGCACGACGCGGGGTAGCACGATCATACGCGAGCCGAGCCGTCCGTCCATCTCGGTGTTGAAATAAAAACGTCGCTAAAAAACAAAAGAGGTCTTCCTTCGTCGCGCGCTCTGGATCATCTGTCTGTTTAGACGGCGCGTATTAACACAAGCCGAGCCGAAGATGGCGCGCGCGCCTTTGATCCGTGTCGAAAAAACCGACAAGTGATGGATCGTGCGAAATTTGCCGAGCCGCGCCGAGCGTAGTTGTTTAAACAGCGCGTGGCGCGCTAAATCACGAGCCGAGTCAGGCTCGGCTCGCGTGTTTGCGCGCCGTTTATTCGTACCTTTAGGTCGTCGGTACAATTGTCAATTTTGGTAGTCGCGTATTTCACTAGAGCCACAGATTACTAAATAGTTACTACGTAACTAGAGCTCAATTATTGTAAGACCGGTAGAAGTCTACTGGTCGACCGATGTTCGCTCGCCGATTCTATCGACCTATACCTATGCGTAGTCGCGTATTATGTGAAGGGCTAGTGGGCCTTTTTATTGGTAGTCTCGGTTATGTTGTTTCGTAATGGGTTCAGGTGTGTGGGGGGGGGCTTACGTTGGGGTGTTAAGGTGGGTGGGGGGTGTTACGTTGGGGGGGTTTATGGTAGGGTTAAGGGGGGTTTATGGTAGGGTTAAGGGGGGTTTAGGGGGTGGGGGGTGTTAAAATGGCGAGTTAAGGGGGGTGTTATGGTGGGGGTTAAGCGGCACATAACCCCCCCTTAACCCTCACCAGATTAAGAGGGGGGAGTTATGGTGGGGATGAAGGAGCACATTACCCCCCCTTACCCCCACCACAACATCCACCTTGCCCTCCCCCCATTAACCTACCCATCTTCAACTACTCCTAGTCGTCGTTTGCCAAGTCGCGGTCTCTCCACTCTAAAACTCGTTTGTAAAAAAGGGTCTACCTGTCAAGTTCCTTTTTTTTTTAACTAGTCTATTTGGTGAATGAGTCCTCACCGCGTTGAAGGGTCTTAGTTGAGAGAGGTGATAATATAGGAGGCGGCATGGTCACAGACATTTTCCCTGGTTCAATGGTCCCAGCTGCTCAGCGGTCCTAGCTCCATCAGGAAATCATAGAGACTTGGAAAGTGCGACTAGAGCAACCAAGGTGAGGTAACGCCACAATCGGGGCGATCAGACCGATCATAAACGAGTGACTGTGGAGGAACCATCTCTCCTATTGGTTGACACAGATAACCACCAGGCACGGATGCATCGGTAAATATCTGTGGAGAATGCACCGGGAGACCACGGCCATGTGCCAGCACTGCGAGGACACTGCGCTCCATACATTAGTGGAGTGCGCAGCATGGGCGCAACAGCGCTAGGTCCTAGTTGCAGGTCTAAATGTGGGACATTATCTCGCTGGAGATCACGGTACGAGCCATGATCTCCAGTAAGTGAGACGCCGCCGCCGCCTCGAGACTAAAAGACTAAAAGAGACGGCTGGGAGAAAACTGGAGATTACTCTCTAACCTGATTTTTGCAGTCTGCAGCGAGGGCGCCATACTCTAACCTTCGCCCAAGACTAGCCGGGCCGAAGGACGTGGCGGTGGCTGCTCACCGTCCATAAAGAAGCAGGTTCAAGACGACAGCATGACGTGAAAGTTTCTCGCACCCTACACGACCCAAAAAGCGGAGTAACACCCGAATAACCCCAAAGAAGCGGGAAGAACCCGACCCCCAAAGCGACCACCATGTGGTTTTAAGTCGGTAAGAGTTCGGCATAGCATCCATGAGGGATTTTCGTTTAAAAAAGGCAGCTCTCTGGGGCACGACTCCGCATATTTTCCCGGGATTAGGCCTCGTGATGAGTTTGCTGCGACATGGCATAGGAAAGTGACGTATGTGGAGGATACCATTGGGGGGCGCGGGCGATTTGACGTGGCATGTGAGGGCGCCGTGAAAATTTTCAAACCATAAAGGCCTGCATTGGAAGGACTGAAGTCATCAGTGGCTTGGATAGCTTGAATACTTTCTTATCGCCTGTACAGCATTGTTTGCATGTGTCAAGCCCAGTAAATAAGACAAATATTGATCCGTTTAGACTGTGTGACTTCTGAAGTGTCAAGAAAATTATACTGGGAATAATGTTTCCATTGCAGTGAAGACTTGAATATTAGTGCTTCAATACCAGGGGGCTGCAATATTACATCACGCCGAATAAATAAAACATTGTATGTAAATAAAAAGCCGGTTTTCTTAATTCTTAAAATATATAATAAAGCCTTATTTTACATTATGATTATAATAATGAGTTCTAAATCATAATTAATTAGGTATTCATAGTTTTATATGTCTTCTCTTACTACTGTCACTTCTTAATCTTTTTCATGTTAAGGAAAGCTTGTCGTATACAGCACAAGGCACCAGGGACATCATTTGTTTCTTGAAGAAGCCTCTGAATATCATTCATCCCGTTGAGTTTTGGGGTTGTACTTAGCACTGTAAGAAAATTATTCTCATTAACTTGGTGTTAAAAAAATTGTTTACAATTATTTTAGTGCCAAAATGTTTGAAGTACTATAGGATATTGTTATACAAACTTACATTGGTATCGTCCACTCTTAGTATCTCTAAGTAATCTGATTGAGAAATTCTCCGATTCCTTTCTTGATTCAGTAAAAAACTGCAGGAATATTTTTTCCAATCCATCTTTCCGAGATTCTATTGTATAATATATTTTCAGGAATTTCTTATATACTTTCTTTGCCATTAAAAATGCTTCATGAGTTTCTTTTATTCCTTGGGATAAAAGTTTCTGATCTGAAATTAAATTAGTATGAAAAATGGCCTGTAGATTTTTGGCACTTATTTACCAACTAGAGACAAATAATCGTGTGAGCTTATACGGAAGTATTTCCAAGATTCAGCATTGGTGAACAGCATCGAACTATAACATTTGAATATATTTTCTTACCTTTTTTGAAGGATTCGTATTCGACTTTCTGTTTTGAAAGTTCTTCAACTTTGTTCTCGATGTCCACTCGTAATTGTTTGTTCAACTCTGTGACAATTTTCAACTCCTCATCGTTGCCTTGTGTTTTGCCCCTGTTAAAGCTTTGCTTACAAATTGTAAAACCATCCTGTATCAAATCCAAAATATTTTGACGTCGGCATTGTATCATAGTTTCAAACTCTTTATCACTATTCGTTTCGATGCAGTTTGCATTCCATTGTATATCCCAGTTTTCTTCAATGACACTCATGATCAGATATTTTGACTAAGTTAACCTTGGTTCAAAATAGCGTCGTAAATGATTTCTTTTCAATATTTATTTTGATTGAAAAGCAGACGGATTATTAAAATAATAATCAAACTTACTTAACCGTTTTTTTTAAACTAGTTTTTTTTTTACTTTGGTTTTCTCAGCGTATTCTCAGAGTATGCCAAAGACAAATAAAATGTCGAAATTAACAATTCTTTTCATTTTGTGCAACGTATTCTTGTATGTCCAAGTTTAGATTTAGACTAAGATTTACCCCTTTCTTGCCCTCGGCACCAGTGGTACTACTGGAAGTACCACCGCCCACCGGTAAAAAAACTACCCGTGCTTGCTACACACTATCAAGTGGTCCCAGTAGTACATCTGGTATTTCAATTTTACCCGTGGTACTACTGGATCAAAAATAAATGAAGATCAGTAAAAACAAGAACAAAAAAACAGCTAAAGATTGGTGTAAACAAATGAAGATCTAAAAAACATATAAAAAACGGTGAAAACGAACATACATACATCCACACATATGATCACGCCTTTATCCCCGAAGGGGTAGGCAGAGGCATATTATATGCCCACATTTCACCTTCGTATAATTTGTCCCACGTAATAGGTGGTGAGCCGTATTGCTGTGTTTAAATGGACAGGCGCAGGTTGTGACTGCCTGCTGTTGAAATAAAGCCTTCAACTTAGCTTAACGACTGCCATTTTACTGACAACCGGGTCCGGGACCAATGGCTTAACGTGCCTTCCGAAGCACGTAAACGCTTGAATAAATGTCACAAAGTGATCACATGGACGGTCACCCATCCATGGACCGGCCATAGTGAAAGTTGCTTACTGCAGTGATCGTTTAAGAACACTGAGCCCGCGGGGCCACGAGCGCTTTTGAAAACGAACGAAGATCGATAATCATCTACACCGGTAAAGAGAGGTTGTTGTGGCTCTTCTCCAGCTTCTTTTCTTTTTCTTCTCTTCTGGTCTGATGACATGCCCTTGAAAAAAGGCATATCTCTATTTTTGTTTTTACCGATCTTCATCTGGTTTTACCGATCTATATTTGTTTTCACCGACCTTTACTTATTTGTTTTACCGATATTTATTTGTTTTCACCGATCTTCATTTGTTTTAACAGATCTTTTTTTTTTCACCGATCTTTATTTGTTTGGTATCTTCAATTGTTTTTACCCTAGACTATTTAACAACAAATAGTCTAAGGTTTTTACCTATCGTCATTAGTTTTTATCGATCTGGAATTTTTTTACCACGGTCAAGAAAGGAGTTTTTACTCCAGTAAAGCGGTGGTACTACCGGTTCGCTCTAACTTTGCCGTTGGCGTAGAGGCGTATACCCGAATTTTTAATTACACGAAGTAAATTGACAGTAGCTAATGTCACTTCGTCATAGAAAATAAGCAACATTGTATGAAGAAGTGACATTAGTTGCTGTCAATTTACTTTGTCTAATCAAAAATTCGACTTTAGTATGGAGCCGAGCGGCAAAGTTAGAGCGAACGAGCAGTACGTCTGTGGGGCTAGCTATGCAATTTTTCGTCAAACCAAAAAAGTCGCGTTTCACTTGCGTATCACTTTCCAACACTTGTGTTCGTTGTTGAACCTTAAGCTTAAGAATCCACCATATATTATATTAGACAGCATACACCATATATTGCAAAGAAAGCATACCGAAGCTACTTTCGTTTATATTTTAACAGACTTGACTTAATAAATATTCACGGACATTACACACAACGCTATCTGATCCCAAAGTAAGCTAGGAATAACCTGCTTGTGTTATGGGTATCAGACCACGGATATTAATACTTATATACTTTTTTTTTAATACATACATATTATACATAGAAACACCCAGACTCTTGAGACAAACATTTATGGGTCACACAAAGATTTGTCTCCGGTGGGAATCGAACCCACGACCTCCAGCGCCGCAAGCGGTATCACTACCGACTGCGCCACAGAGGCAGTCAATGAATGTCAATAAAAGTCAAAAAATGAAATATTTAAAGCAATTAGTATGCTGACTTTTTCATAATATTTAATATAAAGTGAAAAAAGACAATTTGGCCCGCACGGGATTTGACCCGCAACCTTTGCCTTAACCACAGCAGTGCTCTAACCAATTGAGCTAACGGGACCGTACTGACTCAAGTCAGGCCTCCGTCCCTCGCTCAAAATCGCGCTCTATATACCTACCGCTCGGCATATCCCTGGGGATACAACTGGCAGAGGGCTGCCGAACGCCCGACTGAGCGCTCGCATCGCACCGCACCGCACGTTTCCCGCGCTTACGCTTCGAAATGCCGAAACCAAGTAATTATTGTGCAGTGGATGGGTGTAATAGTACAAAAACAAAATAAAATTTGTCGTTTTTTTAATTGCCAAGATGAAGAAAACTGAGTAATATTTTAAATCTTATCAATATGAATTTTTCATGATTTATTTGTTTGAACATAAGTAGGTAGGTGATAAGAATGTAAATCGTAAATTAAGGAGTTATTTGAGTCAGGTATTATATTTTTTATAAGGTATTTTTGAAGGCAATTCAATGTTTTATAGAATTTAAAGGTAAATAGGTTTTATAGGTAGTCGAAGCGCTCGTGGCCCCGCGGACTCAGTGTTCTGTAATCGATCACTGTAGTAAGCAACTTTCATTATAGCCAGTTCTTGGATGGGCGACCATTCATGTGACCACTTTGTGACCTTTATTTGAGCTTTTCCGTGCTTCGGAAGGCACGTTAAGCCGTTGGTAACGGTTGCCAATAAAATAGCAGTCAGTCAAGTTGGAGGCCTTTTCAGGCGGTTTGAAAAATTTTAACAGCAGACGGTCACAACCTGTCTACTCACCACCTATTACTTGAGACAAACTATAGAAAAATGAAATGTGGGCATCTAATATGCCTCTGCCGTCCCCTTCGGAGATCAACGCGTGACCATTTGTATGTGTATGTAACATAGTAAGATAGGATGGCCGGGTGGGATAGCCGGTACTTACGCTAAAGGTAATGTCAGTTAATTTTAGATTTCTTTGATATTTTAGTTATGGGTAGGAATAAGATAAACAATATAAATATATAGATATACCTACCTACTGTGATTCATAATTTATTTTTGGTTTTTACGTGCATTTATAAAAGCGTGTTTTTCTAGGGTTTTTTTACACCATTCATAATTTTTTTCATTACATTCCATTACATTGTTAGTTACATACACGTCGACCTAATAAAAGCGTATTAAAACATAGTTGATTCGTTAGATTCGTTTTATTACAACAATCATTATAGGTTCAACCCTAGCGCGTTCTTACGATGACGTCACTCGCACAGCGGGCAACACAGTCTCGACGCTATGAGCGTGTGTTTAAGGTACAATTCTTCTCGTTATGAGCAGCAAGTATTATTATTAAAATTTTGTAGGCTAATATAGCATAGGTATTGTCGCTTTTGTATGGGAGTGATGTATCTGTTACGTAGTAACTATTTAGTAATCTGTGCTCAAGTTGAAATTCTTCACCTTATTGTAACCACCATTTAAGAGTATGGCACAGAGCCATCTATCGAGTTACTTAGTAACTCTGATATCAATGAACGATATTGCAATCATTTTTAAACATTGATTTGATGTCTCCGACTCAATCTATAGATGAAATATTTAAAGCAATGTTGACTTTGCATTATGCTGACTTTTTCATAATATTTAATATAAAGTGAAAAAAGACAACTTGGCCCGCACGGGATTTGAACCCGCAACGGTCAGTACGGTCCCGTTAGCTCAATTGGTTAGAGCTCATATTTGTATTAAAAAGGGAAGTAAGGAAGTAAGGTTAAAAATAAAAGTGATGAAGTGTTGTCTAAACAATTGTGAAAGTTTTGGTCACAAAATACCAGGAATAACTTTTCACAGGTAATTTATGTTGTAGTACGAATACGATATATTACTCTGCGATATTTATTCAAAATTTTAAAAGTTCCTTGGTAAACACGTTAAAAAGTTGTTAATTAATGTTATCAACATTTTCCATTTATAGTTTGGTTACTGTCGTTACCCAGAACTAAGATTTCTTTAATTTACGTACACTTTGCACTGATAATGACATGCCAGGTACTATGGTTCTATACGGGAACGAACTCAGTTCGGAGGCAGTTTTATTTAAAAATGTATTTTGTGTTTTACTATTCAACACTTTTATAGTCGGTTAGTTATCAAAACTGTGCCCAACTGTTTCGTAATGTATCGGTCAAAAATCATCGCCTCGATGAGAAATGGAGCTGGATATGGGTGATTACTTCGATTAATACAAATAAAAAAATACATGAAAAAATATCGTTTAATTTTTTTCATACATAACGTCAATTTCATAAGTGAAGACCATATAAAAATATAAAATATAAAATTAAACTTGAAAAAAAAAAACAATAATTATAAAAAATCACAAAATATGTTTGAGTGAAATAATTTCTACAAAAGTAGAGTCATATCCACAGAGATTTTTACTTATATGTCTGTGGATTCGACCCTGGATTCGTTCTAATGTCTATGTTTGCGTAATGGTTACAATTTTTTCCGCCTATGCTTGGTCTGCTTATTCTTATATGTCTGTGAGAAAAACCAATCTTTATCGTTAAGTCAGCTATTTTAAGGTGATAGCTGTAAGCGGCCTATGCCTATGCGGAGAGCAGCAAAATTTAAGTCATAAAATGTACACGTTAAAATAATAAAGAATGTTTTGTGAAACGTTGCTGTCTTCTGTGATTTTAACAAAATGTTGTAGAAATAGGCTGTATGGGCTGAGATGTTGAGCTGACCCATCAAACAGTTCATCTGTCTGTCATGTCATGATTGTCAATGTCATGTCAAGGTACATAGCTGCTGGGTGGGTAGGTATCAATACCAAATAAAAATTGTATTTTTATTGAATTTATTACGAAATTAAAATTTACCATTTGCACTTAAATACATATTAATAGTACGATATTATTTCTTGTTATTTATCTTTAAACTATTTATTTGTAAATGAAGCTACACCTTTAGAGGAAACTGTAACTTTGTGTCGACGAAGCTTTTTCCGTATACTCGATGATTATCCTGAAGGCAAATAATATGAATTTGTGGTAATAATGCTTGATCAATGAAATATTACAGTACCACCCGAGACATGCTTTATTATTGAGTATATATTCGATTTTTGTTCTTTGTTTCAGCTTTACTCTAAATAATATAAAGAAGACATATCAACAGCGTGTTTTCCATCATTATGTGTTATAGCATTTGTGCTGAAAAAGTGGTGAACTCTGTTTGTGTGCAGTACAGTTTTATGACTTTGAGGACAATCTTTCAGGTACTATCAAATGGGCCATTGTCTCAGTTGTTTCAAAAATCAAGCTAATGCTGACATTTCTACATCTCCCCATGGGAAGAAAGAAGGTAAGAAGTGATTAACCTTGTTACAAGACAGTACCTGTGAATACTAACTGCCCTTTTTATACCACTAAAGGAGTAGATAATCTATGGCCTACCAGACAAGACTGTTCACCTTAGCGTATGAATGGTACCAATACCACACCCACTACTTTTAAAAGGGAATGAATTCATTCCACAATCTAAATAGGTACCTATATGTGGAAAAAACCCCTATTGTACCTTACCATATACAAGCACTCTGGCAAAGTGGGAGGATATGATTTTTTTAATTAAAGCAATATTATAATAATATTTTTTAATAAATATTATTAAAAGGAAATATTTGATTGTTTGCATTGAATAGGCTCCGAAACTACTGAACTGATTTGAAAAATTCTTTCACTGCTGGGAAGCTACACTATCCCTGGTGAAATAGGCTATATTTTATTCCTGTATTCCTACTGGAACAGGAGCTACGCGGGTAAAACCGTGACGTCTGTTAGTTAATAATAATATCCTGTATTGTATGTTACAGAGGTGACAGAGGCTGCTGTCACAGTGGCAGACCATCTCCAGGAAGAACCTCTTCTTCATGATAACCAAAATAACATCAACTGTTACAAAAATGCAAGTACTTTACAAACAACCTATTCAATATCTGGGGAACAGAGCCCAGGAGAATTGCTCAATACACAAAAATCTATTTTGATATCGGATAAGACATCTAAAAATTTCTACCACAATCTCCAAGCAATACAACGAACAATGTCCATTGGTGCAAATGATAGTTCTGTATCAGAGGCAAAGATTAATCAACTATTCGATCTGTACAAAGACTCTCTGGAAGAAGCTATATTAGCAGAAGGTATTGAAAACCTTTGCAATGATTTACAACTGAATCCGGATGATTTTAAAGTGTTAGTATTGGCTTGGAAATTGAATGCTAGTCAAATGTGTAGATTCACTAAATCTGAGTTTATACAAGGTTTAAAAAATATGAAAACCGATTCTATCAAAGGTATACAACATAAATTGACTGAGATAACAAGTGAGCTCAAGTCAGACACTGAGCAGTTTAAGGACCTGTATCGATTCACTTTTAAATTTGGTTTAGATGTGAGTACGGGACAGAGAATACTACCAACGGATATTGCAATATTATTGTGGCGTCTAGTCTTTACGAATAATGATCCTCCTATTTTAGACAGATGGTTAATGTATTTAGAAAAGAATTCCCATATAAGAGGCATTCCAAAGGACACATGGTATATGTTTTTAAATTTTTGTGAATTTATTGGAGATGATCTCAGCAGTTACGATGACACAGAGGCTTGGCCAAGCCTCTTCGATGATTTTGTGGAACACGAAAATGATCAAGCAAATCAAAATATTAAGAAGAATAACATCAATGTAGAGGATTGAAGTCCATTGCCAAATTTAGCTATAATGGGTACTTAGTAAGATATTGAGACTGATATCTGGTGAAGCTAAGTAATAAAGTTGTAAACAAATAAATTGCTACCACACGTACTGAACAAAATTGACTAGGTAGGTAGTGTAGGTACATATTGTGAGATTTGAAATGTACATAATAGTACTACTATCATATTTTATAGTCTGTTTATCTTTAGGTTTAATATTAAAAATTATTAACATTCCAGTGATGGAATTAGATAAAGAAAAATGTGTAAATATTGTTTTTAGTTTCATCAAAGGTACTTTTTATTTCATATGTTGTACATTTTTATTACCTTTCATGATTGCTATAATGATCCGAAACTTGCACAATAGATCTTGCCCAATGAATTATAAAGTAAAAAAGTTTTATTTCCTGACAGTTGGTTTTTTTCCCAACATTTGTAGATACCTAATTGTTTTTATCCTTATCCGTATTGGGCTTTCTACTTTAGTTCGCTTCAGGCAGCGCGGCAAGGCTCCAAGCTTGTTTTGGGATTGATTTTCTATTATTGATAACTCAGTGGGTTCCAAACACCAATGTTGACTCCACACTATCCTTGTACATAGTTTACCATACCGACCCCACGCCCAGTTAATGTTACTTTTTACAAGGTCGGCAGCGCGAGAGTGGCGCCTCTGGTGTTGCAAACGTTCATAGGCTGCGGTGATCACCAGTCCTTCTGGTGGGCCGTGTGGTTTTATTTACAGACTTGGTATATAGACCGTGGTATATTTGCACTAAAATGGCCCTATTATGTGCTACAAGATGTCTGGAGAGGGAGATAGGATACAGTGTGTCTAGTTATGAAATCTTACAACTACATAGTTTGATACTATTAAATATTATGGCGGCAACTATTGGTATGATGTACTCCATGCGTGTTCTACCGACTTATTGAGCACTCCTCCAAGATGTCTATTATAGAAGATATCTACGATAAAAACGTATCCATTGCTACAAAACTTGAAAATGTTTTAAGCACAGACATTACAACCTAATAGACGACGCTTTAATGAGAGTCAAAGTCGCGGGTATACAGTGTGTCTAGTTATGAAATCTTACAACTACATAGTTTGATACTATTAAATGTTATGGCGGCAACTATTGGTATGATGTACTCCATGCGTGTTCTACCGACTTATTGAGCACTCCTCCAAGATGTCTATTATAGAAGATATCTAAGATAACAACAGATCAAGAGTGTGTTTTTTTTACTTAAGGTACTTTTTAGGTACAATTTTTTGGTGTAATTATATTTTATGAATAATGGTTAAGTAATAAAATATTATAGTACACCCGCCGTATTGATGTCAATATGGCGGGTGTATTTTAGTTCCGAAATAATTTCGTTCTGAATCGGGTACACATTTTTTAGACCGAGGTACAATTTAGTACATTTTAGGTACATTTTTTTGGTACGTGGTACAACATGATTCGCAATGGTACACCCGCGACTTTGACTCTCATGACGCTTTACCGGGCCCCTTCCCCGGGTAGTACGACTAGTGATGGTCAGGGCGGGGCCTTCAAGGAGCCAATAGTAACTAGTCAACATCTTCCATCCCACCATTATTGCGATATGTTCTCATAGCAGCATAGTTCATGAAAGCGTTGTCTTTTAGGTTATATTGTCTGTGGTTCTAACCAAAGAGTTGCTTCTCGCCAAATAACAGCATTATTCTAGAGTTGAATACGGTTTCTTGCTTCTTGACCTAGGTACTCTTCACTCCGTCAAGCAAACTAAGAAAAGGAGTGGATATTTCCTTCAGCCTTTACTACTGCATGTTTTAGACGAATTGGTGTATGAAATTGCGTTTTGGCATCACGCCAATACGCAATTTTATACAACAGATGCCACTGCAAGGTTTCGGCTTGGCTACAGGAACGGTGTAGTTACCCAAGAATTAAGGTGGTAAAATTCAGCTCCTAGCCTTTGAAGATCGGAGTAATGTACCCAGCCTCCGAAATTTTCCCAGCCAGAAGAATGTTGAAACCATTCAATTGGAGTCTTTGCCGACAACAAACGGCTTGGCGGTTCGGCCGACAAAAATCGGCGTTACATGCTCTAGTCCTAGGTTATGCTGAAAATCCTATAGTTGCACATCTTTGTGCTGTTATACCATGCACTTCTTCGCCAACGATCAAGATGTACCATGTAGTTTAGTTTGATCCTACATACATAGCTTCAGTGGAGAGAACATGTAATGGGTAATCTGCCAAAAAAACGAAGGTACTTACATTAAAATATATTTTTATTAACCATATAAAATACATTAAATATAAAATTCATTTGTACCAAAAATAATTACAATTCCATTTCTGAGGTATTAATACATCCGTCACATCTCACTGATATGATATGGGTTGGTAATACGAACAGTTAACCATTTAGCTGCTCTTTAGCGTTAATAAGTCTCGGATTGCTATATAAAAAAAACAGTACCTAGGTACCTTCTAAATACCTAGTATTAAAAAAGAATAGGATAGATGTTGCAACTGCAAACATAATATTCATGTTCCTCGAAAACTATGGCAATTTGTGGTGAACTTATTCCTATTTTTCTGTTTAGCTTGTTAATTTTGTAGGTAAATAATTTATTATAGGTACTACATTATGTAGGTAGTTTGATTGTGAATATTGTAAAATATTATGGAACAATATTTTAGTTTTGTACAAGTATAATCTCAGTGCGCATCAGCAAATAAGATAGTGTTCGAACTTGAGAGTTCAGTGAGGTCTGAAGAGCGACCGCAAATTCTTTTGTTGCAGAATAATATTTACTGTTCTCAGAACGAAAGCTGTACCTACTTACTACGAGCTGTCAGATTTGTATACAATATTTTGGCTCTTTCTTTCCAATTTAGGTTTTATATAGAATAGTACTGGCTGTTATTATTCCCGCATGATCATCATCATGATTGACACCCATTGCTGGGTATAGGCCTCCCCCAAGGATCGCCACAACCTTCGGCCCTGCGCAGTTCGCATCTAGCGACGCGACCTTTACAAGGTCATCAGTTCATCTTGGGGGAGGCCTACCCACTCTGCGTTTTTCGGCACACACGGTTTGCATATCGACCGCATCAGCTGTACATTTCATTTCGAAATCCAACTGTCAGTTGAGTTTAAAATTGTCATTATCAACTTGTGTAAAGTTTAAAATGCACTGCCTAAATATGTAAATAAAGATTATCAGAACCTAATTTATCGTACTTATTTTAAAGGTGCAGCTTTTAAAGAATCCCTAACCAGATGGATCGTCGACTTGGAATAGATCGAATGACTGGACGTGAAAGGAGCAGGACCGTGTGTCGTGGCGTGGTTTGGGAGACGCCTACGTCCAGCAATGGACTACCGTATGCTGATTTGATGGATTAAAAAGTTTGTGCGTAAGTAACCTATAACTGAAAAATGATTATTTTTATAAAACTATAATTGGGTAAACATCCAATTCGAGATTCAAATCGTTACTTCACATCTTCTTTTTAAATTTGCGATAACATGTGCGAAGGCATCTTACTGAGATCTTCGGGACCTAAGCAACCTCACCTGCAAGTTTTGCAGACAGCATTGCCTGCTTGTCAAACGGATGAGGTCATGGCGCCGGGCTGGGACCCTAGAAACAAAGTGCTCTACCAACCCATCTGGCCAGTGTAGTTCAGTAAAGGTAGGAAGTACTCTCCTAAAATAAATTGCGCCTGCGTCCAGCAGTGGCTGATTTGATTAATTGGTTGACGTTTAATATTGCAAGATCTCGAGTGTTTAGTTTGATTTTTCGTCATCGGGTGAACTGTATAGCAGTTGTTTTTAATTTGAATTGATCTCTCTTGACAAATATAAATCTCTTGATCTTTCATGAAACTTATATCTATGAACAAATGTTACAAAACTTGTAAAGTTCTGAAATGAAGTGCCCGTAATTTGTCACATTATTGATTTTAACGAACGCATTGTACTGATTTGAGTAAAAACATTCGTAGTTTAATATAAAACGTAGGTAACACAATAAATTATGATTACATATTACGAGTATAAGGCACGATGTTTTAATTCTACAGAACTGCAGTCTGAGACTAGCGGTGAACCTATTGGCACTACTTCCCTTTAAACCTTATTTTTAAATTTGAGCCATTTTTAATTCAAGAAAATAACGGAACTTATAAAGCGGTATTTTTAACATTACAGTAATTTCATTATTGATTGCGGGCTGTATTACAAAAGGATACTCATGAAATACTTGAGGTTAGTTCTGCCATATGAAACTACCCTCAAACGTTTCTTGATTTTTGAGAATCTTTCTGTAATGCGGCTCTTAAATAATTTTCCATGATTCATTCATGCCATCCACTACACACTGTCAAAAATAATGATATTACTTGATGTAACCTCATTATAATATCAATATTACTGATAATATCCCTTCTGCTGAAGAGTTTGTAAGATTTGACACGATAAGCTTGGCATGTACTTCAATTATTATTCACTAAATTTCTGATCTATTTAAGCATCAAGACCGAAACCCACTGCGGTGGATAAGTTTCATACTTCGCTTTGCAAGAAAATGTATGTGATTTTGTGGTCTATTTGACTACCATTCACTGCGAATGTATTGCTCGACTAGGGCGAATACTTAAGCGACGTAAGAAAGCGTAAATTCACTGCAGAGAGTGACGAGCTAGGAAAGGACACACTCAATATTGCGTAGCGGTATATAATAGAGTTTATACGAACGTAAATGAGGCGTCCACATTTGTAACATTTTTACGGCACATTTTTCTCCATTGCAGTATCAGACACGCTCATATGTTACAAATGTGAATGCAGCATAACGCTTACGTACGTAACTAAACGTTTGTCGGCGCGCTTTGTGCAGTCTGCGCCGCAAAGGATTTCGACTAAGGTATGAGTCCGAACTCAACCGCAAGAGGCACTGCAGTCGCTGCAATGCCGCGACAGCACCACTGGTCCCCGTAAATTTTGTATAGATTTGTATTAGAATACATTCCGAACTCGGCAGCAGCGTCGAGGCTGCACTCACTGTCGCCTTGCCGCCGCGACAGCAATGTTGCTTACGGTCGAGTTCGGACTCATACCTTACACTTCCAATACAACCTTATTGTGAAGCTTTTGCAGCCAAAGTTCAATAACATTATTTTACGACTGTGTATAATCATAGTCATAGATTTATAATATAGATTGACAAAACAGTGGTAAGCATACGTATGTATAACATATTATTATTCTAAATACTGTAAGGTTGAGGTAATATACATAATACATAAAAACGTCATATAGCATTTTCTACATGTATCGGTACAAGTTCATGAACAAAATTATCAAGTAAAAATTCGTTTAAGACTGTTACTATACCTGAAATGACTCTCAGCCATTTAGCGCCACTATTTGAGCGGTATGTGTGATTACAAAATGTTTAATCGGGCTTTTCCATAATACACTCGTCTATATTGCTCGAAAGTACTTGTATAGGGTTTACTTTCTGAAATAGCTGGATATGTATCGTCACATCCACAGCAAAGATGGAATGGATTTGTAATCTAATAGTTGAGAGAATACTTGTAAACTTTTCTTTTAATAAAAGTAATGTAATACATTATACATAGAAGACTATGCTCACAACACTTACTCCCCTTTATAATTCCATTTGATATACATACGATTTCTCGACAATATTGTTATATTATAAATATTGAATATAAAGATCACAATCTACTAAAATATGAATGCAATATAATCTAAGGTACAACATAGTTACACAAAAAAAAAAGTTTGTTAGCATGTGCTCAATTAATAGAATTAATAAAGTAAGTTCATTAATTTTAAATCAGTTACAAATAAATAAATGTAGAATTAAATTAGTTTTTAAACTTACCTTTAGCTACTAAACCCATCCAGAGACTCTATACTTAATAATTAATAATAAATAAAATATTCAGTGCTGAATACTAATCAGTGTTAAGTTGGTGAGAAACAATAAGTTAGAACATTTAACTAAAAATATTGTTAAATACTTAACATAAAATACTAAAAAAAATGTTAAAAAATTAAACTTAATCGATTACTTCTAACTTATTTTAAATGCCACCAGCATTTCACGTAATATTATAATGTGTGATTTGCGTAAATATTACATGCGTTACTACAGGGTTATCTATAATCATACAACAATAGAAGACAAATTTAAGCTAGAAAATCATAGAACAACTCACATGTAACATGGTCTGCAAGTGGTTATTTGTATATTATAAACTAGCGGACGTCACGCGGTTTCACCCGCGTAGTTCCCGTTCCCGTGGGAATACGGGAATAAAATATAGCCTATGTTCACTGCAAAGAGTGTAGCTTTCCAACAGTGAAAGAATTTTTTAAATCGGTCCAGTAGTTCCGGAGCCTATTCGTTACAAACAAACATAAAAACAAATCTTTCCTCTTTATAATATTAGTATAGATAACCCTGTATGTATAATGCATGCATGTATAAATAATAATATTCAATGTAGTTAATATTTTTATAACCCGCCTAGTCTATCACTATTATCAAATGCTTCTGATCACTACACGAATTGTGTTTCAAATGGTAAAATAAAGCACGGTTTGTGCTACAAACCGCAAAATAGAATGACTCGTGTTATGTACTAACAGTAAAATAGAACACGACTTGTTTTACCAAATGTAAAATAGAATACAATTTGTATTACAAAGTGTAAAATAGAATACAACTTGTAATACAAATTGTATTCTATTTTACAGTGAGGAAATATAAGTGGACCCGGTCACTTGTTCTGAGACCCGGGCTTTCAGTGGGTTGGAACTCCCAACTCTTGCGCCACTAGCACACAGGCGCAGCTTTCCCTTCTTTACAACCTCTTTTCAATTCAACCATGGCTCACAAAAATAATAAATGTAAAGTTTCCACGCGGTATCGTCTCGTCGTCCATACCACTAACTTCGTGGTAGCATGGTTCGATCGCATTGCTCGATTCTTCGGACCATTTGAAGTTTTTCTTCCACTTCCTTCGATTAAATGAACCATTTGAACTTTTCAATTCCACTGGTGCGATCCATCGGACTACGTGAAAGTTCACGTGCATTTTTTTCTTTATACATTTTTTAATTGTGGGGCGGTGGGTCGCCTCGTCCCAAACTCAGTCCCTGAGAGGCATGTAGGAAAACCCATTTACTGTGGCGCGCATGAGATCCTTGCTGTTGAGATCTCCAGTGACGTTCAATTCCGTAGTCATTTGGAGGACAAGGGCAAGCTAGCGTTCAGGAAGCTCGGAGTGCTCAATACGTACCTACTTCACTGGGCAAACACTGTTTCTCTATAAGTAGTAGAAGCGCGGCTGCACATGGAGTACTGCTGTCACCTCTGGGTTGGGGCGTCTGAATATCAGCTTCGTCCATTCGACTCGGTGCAAAGGCGTGCCTTGAGGTACTCACAGGTGGTGTGGAGTCCCGTCGCGATAGGAGATTTTGTCTCCTTATGCAAGCTCAACCGCCTGTACAGTGGTTTGTGCTCTGAGAAATTGGTCGTTATAATGCCCATGGCTATGTTCTATTATCGCACGTCTCGCCATTAACAGGGTGTTCATCCTCAAACTTTCGTAGCACGGTAAGATCCGATAGGGGCTTTCTTCCGCGCTCGCTTAGGTCGTGGAGTGATTTCCCGGCCTCGGGTTTCCCAAACACCTGCTGGATGGGGTTTTTCAAAAGGGAACTTTTGCAGGGTCGGCAGCGAGACTGTGGCACCGCTGGTGTTGCAAACGTTCATAGGTTACGGTGCCACTTTTAATCCGGTGGGCCGTAAGCTTGTTTCCCACATTAGTAACATAAAAAAAGACAAAAAAAAAGTAAAAAAAAAATAAATTAATGCCATGATCATATCAATAATAATTAACTTTTCAGAATCAATAAACTCGACTTGATATTAATACACAAACACAAATATGGACAACCACAGATATGACTTACTATTGTAAAAGCAATATACAATACTGTAGTGCAGTGACAGCCTCTTTAAATAAAAAAACAGTAATGAAGTTTGACTGTAAGAAAAAGATGTAGATAAGACAAATTATATCAGCCTGCATCTTTCTCAACTAGAGCATGTGTTTCTTTTTATTATTCACGCGGTAACCTGAGTTTACATCGCATCGCAATCCTACCGCGAGTACGAAAGGAAGTTGAGTGGAACTCCCAGCCGGTAAGCCAGGGGATTGGGTCATTCTTCCCACAAACTATCGTGGCGTTCCGCCTCGAATGCAGACGTATACAAAAGAATAGTTCTTCGCTCTGAAGATAAACTTTCTGCGACTCAAACTGTCGCTTGGCGGCGGTCATCTCTCTTACCCATTAAATTAAAAGTGGGAGAAAAAGCGAGCATGTCTGGGAACTACGCTAGCTGGGGAGATGTCCCGAACAAAATTGGCACATAAAATCCTCAAGTACCCTTCTGTAAAAGTCTGGATTCGTTGGCGTAGTCCTAACTGGCCTAATTGGACATGGTGTATTGTGTTAGGTCTAATTGCCTTGAAAAGATAAAATTAATCCTACTACAAAAAGCAACAAATTATGTGGTCACTAACTTCAATTTGGGACGCATTTTAGCAAAAAGTTTTAGTAAATTTACGATGCAATAAGGACGAAAATCCCGCGTCAAATACATACATCTCATGAACAATATTAGCTCTAAATCTTTAATAGGATATACGATATTAATCTTTAGGTGACCCCCAAATTAAACTTTGTTACCATAATACAAAATACCTATTTATATTGACCCACATTTGAGCTATTCAATGTTAGTACATATATTTTGTGATTTATTTATCATTGTGCGCAAGTTATGCGGTATTTATAAATCAATAGTCATTGAATATAGTTAAAAAAAAACAATTACACCTACTTTATTCATTCCTCCACGTAAAGATATGAGATTTTTTTATTGTTTCGTATGTTTGCTTATATTGTTTTATAATCAAATAGTAGAATTATCTCAGTTATCGTCAGAATGCTATCAATGTCATTTTTATAACTATTGTTTTCACATGTTATTGTTTAAATAATTTGAGACGTATTACTATCATTAAAATTATCTCACTCTCCTTTAAAGTTACCTGCAACTTTAGTAAACTTTAGATCAATTATGTTGAAATAAGATTATTGGTATGATCCTTACGTAATGCTTGAATTACGTTAATATTAAAATAGATAGAATCTGTAATCTTTTAACAGTAGGTACTTCGACAATCCGTAAAATACAATTATAGTTATGTATTTTTCAATTTTCCATTAACTTCTTCTGGTATTTGATTATTAGACGATATACCAGTTATGGAAGACACTTTTGGAAGCTCAGTATTAACCGCTTTTGAGACGCGGCTAGACCTTTCAGGTAACAACAAGGCACCCAATGCCAGAAAATGTATTGAGTAGTATAATTTTCTGAAACAAAATAATTATAATCAGATAATACCATTCTTTAAAAAACATTTATTGTTCAAAATTACAGTGAAATATAATTATTACAAATATATTTCAATAAATGTTATCTAAACTAAACCTAAATAACGCCCCCGTGGCATTGTGCCCAAAAGACTAGCAGCATACCCCTTTGAATAGCAATAGGTACCTATTCGCTGAGAGAGAAAACTGCCAGCCCTTGGGTCACTAGTCAACTCTACTAGGCGCTTTTTCAAAATCTTAAAAAATCCATGCGTATTGCATTATTTATTTTTTTATTTATGGTAATTGATGATAATAAATCGAAAATTTGGTTCCATCCATGAAGTAGTTAAAATGCCATAGAATAGACCAGTGGTGGGCAAACTTTCTGAATGGGGGGCCGGAAATATTAAGGAATTTCAGAGGAGGGCCAGATTTATAGGAAAATGCATTTTGTGCTGAAACTTATTCTTCTTTCTAATATTCTGATATCTTGAAAAGAGGGAGGAAAAAACACTTTTTTTCGCTATATCTCGGAAACTATGAGTCTTACAAAAAAATTGTAGAGGCATAATTTGTAGCATATTGTTTTGCCTTTTTGACGTGACAACGTCTTATAACTCGATGGAGCCGGCTGCACGAACGAAAAAAGATGACGCAATTCGTCGTTACCTCGCTCTGAGGCGTTCCATTTATTTTAGTAATGTTTTCAACAGATGGCGCTATAATCAATTTATGTGTTTTATACTTGTTTTTGTTTTTATACCTATTTGTTTTTATTTTTATTTTTACTATTATTTTTATTTTGTTTTTATTTTATTTTTATTTATTTATTTATTTTTTCTTATTCTTATTTTTCATTTATTTTCTATTCTTTTTATTTTCTTATGACGTTGTCACGTTCAACCATCATCAGTAAACCGACTTTACAGACAAGCGATTTTTATTTTCAATTTTTTGTTTATAACTTTAATTTTTAATTTAGGACAAAAATTTGTAAAACATATTTGTAGGCAAAATAATTTGCTACAAATTATGACTTGACAAATTTTTTGTGAGACTCATAGTTTCCGAGATATTGGGAAAAAAGTGTTATCACCCCTTTTTAAGATTGCGGCCGGGGGACAAGCGTGGCGACCCCACAAACTTGAGGTTAAGCTTCTATTGACCCCCCACACATGTCCCAAAAATAAAATTGCGTCCTCTAACAAATGCAATATTCGGTCCTTAAATTGTAACATTTCAATGGACTATCTACACTTTACACTCATGTAACTTGTAAAACATAATCGTTTTCCTTTGGGGGTAAATTTTTTTAAAAGAAGCGCTCGTGGCCCCGCGTACTCAGTGTTCTGTAAACGACCACTGCCGTAAGCAACTTTTACTATGGCCGGTCCATGGATGGGTGACCATCCATGTAATCACTTTGTGACATTTATTTGAGCGTTTTCGTGCTTAGGAAGGCACGTTAAGCCGTTGGTCGCGGTTGCCAGTAAAATGGCAGTCGTTAAGCTAAGTTGGAAGGCTTTTTTTCAACAGCAGGCAGTCACAACCTGCGCCTGGCCATTTAAACACGGCAATACGGCTCACCACCTATTACTTGGGACAAATTACACAAAGGTGAAATGTGGACATATAATATGCCTCTGCCTACCCCTTCGGGGAGTAAGGCGTGACCATATGTATGTAAAAATTTTTAGTAGTTCCACGAGTCAATAAAAGTCAGTACTCACCCATAGAATGCAAGACTGGGCGTCAGGTGTAGCAATACGAATGGCACGGTGGCGTAAGTCATTGCGACGCGGGTTGTGATGAACGTAAGGAGATCGTAGAACATTTTCTTTGGGTAACTGTCCCGAACCATTGGGTGTGCTATACTGCGCACCTGTAATACAGTAGAAAATATGTGAAACTGCTTATGCCCACTGCCGCCCGACGGCAGTCCACTGCTGGGCGTAGGTCTCTCCCAATTTACGCCGCAACATACGGTTCTGCGACATTTTCTAGGTCGTCACTCCTGCAAGTGGGAGTTCTACCCTACATTTTCCAAGTCGCTGCTCCGCCCTAGTGGCGGAATTTTCCCAATAAAAATGTTTATCTCATCACCTCCTAGCTAGAGTGAAAATTTTCATACAAATATACAGGAAAAGTATATAATCGGTTTTTAATATAATTATAACTTCTTACCAGCTTAACGTAACGATAGCTATTTTTTTGTTTAAGTATGTAAATATATACAAATTATTGTATTGTTACTGTATAGTATTGTGACAAGTTCGGGGTCAAGATCGTCTCCAAAATTGAAACCGATTTAGTTGCAAGTTTCTATATCTATAGTGTAAATCCGATGACAGTACATTGTTCACATCAATGGACTTTTCAATGACGCATCGATGCTCTACTTATTGATAGTGATAATGGAACATTACATTGTTGGAAAACAACCGGAAACCAAAGTGTTTCATTCACTTAACATCGCCATGCTATTTTTATCGAGTGCTCAATATACGTTGGCGTGTGAAAATATCGAACCGGTGCAAACGAAATACATACTATTTTCTTAGAATTCAGACTATATCTATACTTACAAAAAATAATAAATGATAGAAATGTCAAAACTGTACATTGAAAATATTTAAAAAAAAATACTCTCTGGGTGTTCAACATAAGATACCGAAGCCGAAAATGTAGTTAGAAAATTTTTTGTCTGTTTGTCGGTTTGTCTGTTTGTCTGTTTGCTTTGCTTTGTCCGGAAGGATCTCGAAAAGTACTCAATAGATTTGATTCAAATTTTGCACAAATATTAACTAGGGGTCTTCAAATAGGCTATATATTATCACGCTACATATCTAAGCAGAGAGCAATCAAATTGGCATTATAACATAATTTTCACGCGTACGAAGTCGCGGGCAACAGCTAGTCTTATTATAATAAGAGTGAAAACCAGCGCGTAATGCCTTTTTTATTTAATGTGAGGAAAATCTTACATGGATGCTATGCCGGACTCCTATTGACTAAAAACCACACTTATCCCACCTAACAGCCAACGTGTACACGCGCGCCACCGCGCTCGTACATTACAGTGAGTGATAGTTACCTTCCTCGCGGCCACAGTGAACAGCCCGCCGGCGGAGAAGGTGAGGTAGTAGCCGGGGTGGAAACCGTGCTACACGGCGGACAGCGCGTACACGCGCGCTCGTACGCCACAGTAAGTGATAGTTACCTTCCTAGCGGCCACAGTGAACAGCCCGCCGGCGGAGAAGGTGAGGTAGTAGCCGGGGTGGAAACCGTGCCACACGGCGGACAGCACGTACACGCGCGCTCGTACGCCACAGTAAGTGATAGTTACCTTCCTAGCGGCCACAGTGAACAGCCCGCCGGCGGAGAAGGTGAGGTAGTAGCCGGGGTGGAAGCCGTGCCACACGGCGGACAGCGCGTACACGCGCGCCGTTCGCCACGCCGCGCCGCCGCGTTCGTACGCCACGCAACGCAGCCACGCGTTTGTGTTCTTGTTCCACGCCGCGATCGCAGTGCGGAAGTTCTGGGCCAACTGGACATACCACACACTTACATTAGAACTAAAACGTGCCGTTAAAAAACAATTACAACAATAAACTTCAACAATTCGAATTTTCTTTGCGTTGACAGTACTGGTAGCATGGGGTGGCTTTGATTAACAGGGCGATTGAGTAGGAACTATATTTTAAGCTATTGCATAGCTTCTATCGCGGGCCTTGCGTGGAGACCGAATCCAGAAATTGTGTCACGAAAACGAATCACACTCTCGGCTACCTTCGGCCACGTTCGTGTATCTCGTCTCGCACTTCATAATTTTTTTGTTTACGTCAATTATGAACTCTGCAGTCGTTAGGTATATATTATGTCAAAGAATCCAAAAATTGATGCTTGTACCCAGAATCGATCTTGCGCCTTCTGCGTACCGATCCGCGTCTTAACCACTCGACCAAAGTTGAACTAAGAGTGCTGGTCGAAATTAGAGTTCTTAATGTGAAATGACAATTTCGATGCTGTCAATTACATTAGTTGCTGTCAATTTACTTCGTCTAAATAAAAATTTGACTATAGGCGTATAGGTATTCCTCATCTATGTACAACAGTGAACTGTACTCGTATAATTTGTGTAAAAAGTGTTTTTTTTTTTTTTTTTTTTTTTTTTTTTTTATACCACTAAGGTGGCAGACAAGCATACGGCCCACCAGAAGGACCGGTGGTCACCGCAGCCTATGAACGTTTGCAACACCAGAGGTGCCACACTCGCGCTGACGACCCTGTAAAAACCTTCTAAGACCCCTTTTGAAGAACCCCATACTGTAGGCGTTTGGGAAAACCGAGGCAGGGAGGTCATTCCACAACCTAAGCGTGCGCGGAAGAAAACACCTATCGGATCTAACCGTGCTGGAACGCACCGGACGCAGAGTGTGAGAGAGTTTTAAATATGAATAAACAAAGTGCATTTATTAACGAAGAAAGTCACGAAAAATAGTGAAAGAAAATGAGTGAGTACTCTATATACATACATTTTATTATTATTATCACCAATGCAGTATTATTTTTTGTTTTGTTAATTTATATATAATACTGCTATAAAGATAACTAAACCCGGGAGTACGTTCCCATGGGAAGCGGGAAGAAAATTTCACGCTGACGTAGCCGCGAGCGCCATCTATCCCATGCCTATGTACTTTAAACGTGTCATAAAAGTCACAACAATACCATACATGCATATTTCAAAGAATGTCTATTATTACCATAAAATTTGTAAAAATAGTTTATAAGTTGATAAGAAGAAACCTATTGTTTTATCTTTTAACTAGCTGACCCTCGCAACTTTGTTTACGTCACACAAGGTCTATGAAATTAGAGGTATTTATTAATCATACTCATCAAGTAGCGTGTGAATCTGCCCTGCTTGCCTAATCAAAATAGAGCTTAATGGTTAAAGCTATTCCTCAGTATAGAATTTTCCTCAGTATAAACAATTTACATACAAACACCGGCGTGTTAGAATTTTATTACATGTATCAATGTAGTAGACGTAACGTGTATAAAATGACATCAATCAAATGTCATCAATATTCTGAAAAAGAAATTAAAAATAGAGTTCACAAACTCTTTTGAAAATACATACTGTACCTACCTTAGAGGATCGTTATGAAGATAACAGGATAGTTAACAACCATCCATGGAAAATAGATGGTATAATGCTGAATACCGCAAAGAACAATCGGCGCGGCAAAGAATGGGGCCTATACTGATATCCTGGAGGATTTAAATGATGCCGATGTCCTGTGCCTGCTGAGGCACACACACGCCGTCATGCATATCTGCAGGAAAACGTGCAGGACAACGAGCAGGATGAGGCAGCGAATGGCTGGACTGAAATTAAAATCGACAGACGCAAGAGATGTGGTGGAGGCACTAATTGACGTACCTCGGGAGTGTCGTGTCAGAAACTGATGGGATAGAAGAGTACCCTACATCATTTCGAGTCTCGCCAAGGCCAGAACAACCTTTACACAGCTGCGCCCCGTAGGCAGTTGCGAAAATGGACACGAAGAGTGAAACTCAAAACAAAGTAAACGTTAAAACTGTACTGCTAACTGCTATACGGATACGAGACATGGAAGGTCACTAAAGACATTTCGCACCAGCTACCAGCTATAAGTCTTCGTCAAACGCTGCCTCCAATGGATCCTCGGTACATACGGGTCCGAGAACATCACGAACGTAAGACTATTGGAACGCTGCAGTGAGACCCCTATTTACCAACAGATCAAACGTCGGAAGTGTAGCTGCTGCGCTGGATTGGACACACGCTGCAAAGGGACCATGATCACATCATACCAAGGCAAGCCTTACTGAAACTACTGGTAGGGTTTCAAAAACTGTTCGATAGTAAGTAGGTACGTTTATTGATAGTGGGTATAGGCTACATAACATAATGCTAAGATTAATAGGAGCGGTGCAGCAATGAGGAATGTTTCGAATACGGAAAACATTTAATCGTTATAAAAGTATCCGTTGCGCCTCTGCGTAAATGGTTGAAGTTACATAAAAATAATTTATTACAAAATAATTGTTCTTCTTAAAAAGTTCTAAAACAAAATACCTATTAAGCTATTGCATAGCTTCTATCGCGGGCCTTGCGTGGAGACCAAATCCAGAAATTGTGTCACGAAAATAAATCACACTCTCGGCTACCTTCGGCCACGCTCGGCCACGTTCGTGTATCTCGCACTTCATATACCAACGTGTACACGTGAGCGTTTGCATAACGTGTACCTATGTATATGAAGTGAAGTAGGGTGAAGTGGGGTGGGCTGAGGTGTGTAGGGTGGGGTGAAGTGAAGTGGGGTGTGGTGAGGTGAATTGGTGTGAGGTGGGGTGGGGTGAGGTGGGGTGGGGTCCAAAGTCCCAAAAGTCCAAAAGTCCAAAAGCCCAAAAGGCCAACAGGCCAAAAGTCCAAAAGCCCAAATGTCCACAGTCAAGTAGGTTCTTGGTACTTATTACTGGTAATACTTTGTTGAACATAGGCCTTAAAATCTTACTAATATTATAAATGCGAAAGTTTGTGAGTGTGGATGTTTGTTACTCTTTCACGCTCAAACCGCTGAACGGATCGGGCTGAAATTTGTCTTGAAATACACATAGGCTACCTTTTATCCCGGGAATAACTTCCCGCGGTAACAAATTTTACGCGGGCGAAGCTGCGGGCATCAGCTAGTATTCTTATATTGAAATAATTATACTAGCATAGTTGGTAAAAAATGCTATGTAATAGCTTTTCTTACTAATATTATAAATGCGAAAGTTTGTGAGTGTGGATGTTTGTTACTCTTTCACGCTCAAACCGCTGAACGGATCGGGCTAAAATTTGGTACAGAGATACATTATAGTCTGGAATAACACATAGGCTACCTTTTATCCCGGGAATAACTTCCCGCGGTAACAAATTTTACGCGGGCGAAGCTGCGGGCATCAGCTAGTATTCTTATATAGAAATAATTATACTAGCATAGTTGGTAAAAAATGCTATGTAATAGCTTTACCGCGGCAGTCCCCGAGTGCCACACGTCTTTTTTTTAAGTTTTTATGCTCTCTTTCATGAAGATTTGAATACACTCTTTTCAATTTTATTTTGTTGATGATAGCCTTGTAGGGTAATCAATTCGAGCAAAACAAACATGAAAAGGTTCATTAATACACAATAAATAAATTAAGTAAAATCTAAAAATATATCAATACATATATTATCAATGCCACCCGTTTATTAAAGTCACCCCATGCTACGGTACTAAATTGTACCTCCCATTAAATACCTGGCCTGGCGCCTAGCTTGAACGCGATTTTATTAATACAGGGCAGGGTTGTTGGGATGGACCACAGAAAAGAAAAAACATTAGAAGTGCGAAGTAGGCGTGGTACGCGTGTCAACAGTAAGCGCAAAACCGCTTACAAGAAACTCATTCGTGCCCAGTCGTGTTTAACATCGTGTCTAGTCGTGTCTAGTTGCTCGTAAAATGAATTGAGGCAATTTCAAACATTTTACAAGGAGATAAGGTTTAAAATATTTTGCTTGATATACACTGCCATCTCTCGCTTAGTTGCTGAACTTTTACGTAAATCGAAGCTTGTTTCATTTGGGATACAAAACGTCGTAAATACTTTTCTTTATTCATAGTATAGCAAGTTCTATTTTGTAGATGTAAAGACGTGTTTTCGCTTTGTAGTTTATATGATTTAGGTCAATTTTAGATTAAATATATGCGACGAATCAAATCAATTGTTTCCTAGTAGTGCACAATACTATTCACGGTTTGTATTTGTAAGTTTGGCGACAGCGGTTCTGGTAATAAATTCGTCCTATCACACTTCCACTTGTTTTTATTATTCCGTGGGATGGACAAACGACAGTCGCTTCCATCAATGACGAAAATCAAAAATCAAACGATAGCTGCTCCTAGCAGCCACATAAAGGTGGACAGTAATGGTTGGAAGTAACTGGGAATAAACGGCACAGAAATTAAAAGACTTACCTCAAAACCGAAGATATCGATGTTAGACATTTTGTCCCACTTAGGCGTGCCATCTTTCTCGTAGCCATTGAATCCCATACCACAGTTATTACAAATGGCCTCAGAGAGGAGCCACGCGTGGTAGTACTTGCAGCGCACTACCAGAGTGGACAAGTAAGCGTACCACAGCAGGTACAGTGCGGACCAGGTACGAGACACCTCTGAGGTGGGATCGGATAGTTCTGAAAATATTAGAACACTTCTAATCTATACTAATATTATAAAGAGGAAAGATTCGTTTTTTTGTTTTTTCTTTGTTTGTTTTTTTTTTTTTTTTCGTTTTTTTTGTTTGTTTGTTTGTAACGAATAGGCTCCGGAACTACTGGACCGATTTGAAAAATTCTTTCACTGTTGGGAAGCTACACTCTTTGCGGTGAACATAGGCTATATTTTATTCCAGTATTCCCACGGGAACGGGAACTACGCGGGTGAAACCGCGTAACGTCCGCTAGCGACTGCATAAAAAAAATAGTTTAATATCTGTGCCAGTTTTTTTTTACGCTGGGACTGCAGGTTAGGCACTCGCCGCCTTGTTTCGAGGGAGCAAAGCCACAAATTAGAGATAGTACAGATGGAAACCTACATACTAAATTCGCTGAGGCTACTTACACATAGACAACTCATTCACAGAGACTACGCTCACATAGACAATTCATTTACAAACACGACGTCAGGCGTTCCTCAACAGAATTTTCGATACTGATTTGTGCGCGAGTGTGTGTAGCAGAGGGTAGGTGTGAAAAAAAGTACATACATTAATTTGTGGCAAACTTAGATCAAGAATAACAACTAGATTACGGGTCGCGAACAAAATGAAAGTTAAAAACTATCCCAAGTCGATACGTAGTTAAACCTATATTCTATTTTCCCATTGTCGCCAGTTCAAACAAGGATGTAGTGAGCCGTCAGTAGTGAGCCGTCTTCTATGGGTGCCGGTATTCTCGCGTCGATATTACATCTAGTTGTTATTCTTGATCTAAGGTGGCAAAGCGGCTTTGTGTGGGACTCACGGCCGTCTTACCCACTAAACCCCGCGGTGTTCCGCCTTGACTTAACCGGGTCGCAGGATAGGCCGGTAGATAAATCACTGCGGCCCGGCAAAGGGTCGCCACGTTATTTCGGGACTCTGCACGGTTGGACTTGCTAGTCTGCCCCCTCCCTGAACTCCTTAAGTTGTAAATACTAATCATATGGCATCGCTCTCGGATGCCCCTCTGTACGCAGAGGGGGTAGAGAGCGGCCGCTAAAGGCATTCCGGAAATATATGTACCAGTTGTATTAAAACAAAATTAACTTTTATTTCCAAGCCATTGGTAGTATTTAGTTATTTAAGTAGTAGTTATTTAAGTGCACTCTCAGTATATCAATCACAAGAACTTTATGCCATTAAAATGTAGTCTATTTTTGTTTATATAAATACAACTGTCACTCGATTCAAGCGATATTTTAGAGAATTTAGTCGCATCGATGTTGACTATCAACTTATAATCAATGCTTCAAGAAAACATTTTCTTTCTCAAGTGGGCGTGGGTGGCTAAATCATAAAATATGAGAAATAGCTCGAAGTAACTTAAACTGCAAAATCGGATATTTCAAAAACCAATTATCTAGGTTTCGTTTTATCTCGGAAAAACATGTTATTTCTACACGATATCACGATTTTGCTATCAGTATTCAGTTTATGCGACGGTGCACGCACGGTATTATTGGGGTACTACCATAAATACATGAATGTATGCACTTATGGTAGGTAAGTTCTACCAATAAAGAACACTGTTCACCAATAAATGCAATCGAGAAGTCAAAGACCTAATAATTTTTACTTAATACCTTTCTTATTATATGCGCTGTTCTTGCATAAAAATTATTGCTATTATAGCTTTAGAGATTACACCCTCCAAACGAACACACTTCAGTTCTATTATTAGATTGAATTTCGTAGTCAAAATTAGATACCAACCTTCTAAAACGGTCAACGGATACTTATTTTCCAAAGTTAAATATAATACAGCTGTCATCACAGATGCAGCTACCTTGTAGAACACAGCACGGCGTGGAGAGGGTTCCGCCACTGTTTTGGACGTTTCGTTCTGAAAAAAGCATAAGGGGTTCTACAAATAGCCGAGCTTGTGAGAACGAAAGCTTATTTCATAGTAGCTTAGTTCGACATTAATTCATTAAGCGCAGTTAGTGAAAAGCGAAAATCTTTTACGATGCCTATAGATGTGTTTTAGGGTTCCGTACCCCAATGAGTAAAACACGGGACCCCCCCCCCCAAAGAAACGAGATTATGGCGACTCCACTGTCAGCCTGTAAGTCACCAGGCTGTGTATCTCACGAACTGTGATAGCTAAACAGTTGAAATATTCACACAATATTTTGGTACGGAATCCTCTGTTCGTGAGCCAACTTGCACCTGGCTGATTTTTATTTTATGTCCGGATATTTTTTATCCTACTAATAATAAAAATGTGAAGGTTTGTGACGATGTTTGTTACGCAATCACTTTCTTGTTAGGTACTTTTTATACAGGGAATATGTTCACATGGGAAGAGATAACGGGAAACGATTTTCTTTGTCTCCAGCAGGACTTGAACCTACGACTTTTATTTTGCCGGGCCAGACGCCCTAACCGTTGGACCATCGTGACAATACTCTTAAGCGATTAATTCGGTCACTTCATACATCTTGGGGCGACGTAGGCACAAAAATGTATGTTTTAAAATGTTCTATTATCTTTATTAGGCATAAAATCGAGAACATATTTTTAACAAAATAAAAGGCAGAAACACGTAGGTATTTTATCAAATCAAACATGTATTGTTGCATATACATATGTATAGGTTCGATATGTTGCAATACGTGTAGTTTATAGGTACTTGAGATGCTCGATGCCAATAAGAATTGTGAAATTGAATCAATGACCAAGAAATATAAATTGCCTTAGCACTCTATACTCGTACTAGGTATACCTATCATATTCGATTAACTTTTCTCGATTAAATCGATACAGCAGTTGCCAATTATATTATCGTCTCTTTCTAGCTGATCAGTACAGTATTGTGTATGGGCGAGAAGAAATATAATTTAAATTGCTACTGTATGTATTTGTTATTGGGACTTCGAGGATCCTTGTATTGAAATGTGTACAGGTCCTTTAAATTCTATATTTTAGAAATTTGGACTTACAAAGTGACTTTGTATGATCAACTTTCTTAGACAGTTTTTAGCACGTGGTAAAAGAAGACTTACGTAGAAACTATTTTTAATAACTAGACACTCAATGGGATGGTTTTTAGGGTTCCGCAAATGGCAAAAAACGATATATCTGTCTGTCCGTCCGTAGGTCACAGCAACTTTTCTCAGAAACTATAAGGCCTATGCTGTTGAAACTTGGTAAGTAGAAAGCAACTATGTCTAAAAACTAGACACTCAATGGGATGGTTTTTAGGGTTCCGCAAATGGCTAAAAACGTTATGTCTGTCTGTCCGTCCGTATGTCACAGCAACTTTTCTCCGAAATTATAAGGCCTATGCTGTTGAAACTTGGTAAGTAGATGTATGTGTGAACCGCACCGCACCATCCTGTGAACCGCATTAAGATTTTTACATAAAACTAGAAAAAAGCCGTAAATTTTGGGGTTCCCCATTCTCAGAACTGAAACTCAAAATTTCGTTTTTCATCAAACCCGTACGTGTGGGGTATCTATAGATAGGTCTTCCAAAATGCTATTGAGGATTCTAACATCATTTTTTCACAGGTTTTATTTTATTGTAGCACGATAAAGTGACTTTATTCAACCTAATCATAAAGTGTTAAGAGATAAAGGTCATAAAATAATGCCTGCCAAAACAGCTGCCCGCACCATGACTTCCTATGAGAAAAGAAATAATGTATTTTGTTTATGAATTTCAAGGCTTAGGCTAGGCCTTGGCAACATAAAAAAGAAGTGCGCATCGTCGCTGAAAGGAACAGTCTTAAACGAGATAATCACGTGTTATATTCGGTCTGGACTTAGGGGAGGAACTCACTTGACAGGCTGGCGGAAAGTACCCAAGTAAGTTTAGCCTGGGTGCCCCCGACACGCGGGAGTCCACGAAATAGCAGGGCAGGTAATGTAGACCGAAAGGGAGCGGAAGAAAGCTTGGTGGGACCTGAGCCTGGTCTTCCCATCGCTCACAAAATCGCCAAGGGAGTAATCAGCAGGAGCACAACGGTAGAAACTAACCGCAGATGGAGATCATCGGCTGGAATGAGACAGTCAAAAATCTACATCAGGGGTATGGATGCGAAAAGAACTAGACAGCTGGTTAAATTAACCCGAGTAAACATGAGGCTAGTTATTGAGATAATCACAGGGCACTGTCGCCCCTCAAATGAAGGACGACCCCATATGCTCAGAGGGCTAAGAAGAGGAAGAGACCAGCCTCCACCTGTTGGCTGAGTGCCCCATGCACGCACTAAGCAGATGGGAGACTATAGGCACGGACAGACCAAACCTAGATAGAGGATCTGGAACATCTGAAGGTGGATCAGATTGTTCGATTTTGCACGGAAACGAGAAGATTTGACGGGGCGCCGTGAAGACTGCTGGGATACCCACTCCCAGAGAGGTGGCTGGGGAAATGGACGAAATGGGCAGCAAAACAGGCCGTCGGATCGCCCGCCCGGCGTTGGCCGGCGTCCCCAACAAGAAAATAAATAGGGGAGGAACTCTGTTGGACACACCGCGGTAGAGGCAAAATCAAAGTAGTTATCAAAGTAGTTATTGTCTAGTATGATAACGAAAATTTTATACATTGTATTTATTCCAAAAAAAAACATACATTAGGGAAGGTGACACGTGTGCGACTCGAATTCGATTGGATTAATAGTAAACTTTAATGGCATGTATTTAAATCGATATCTGTATATTCCCTTTTTCTGAACTAAATATTTCAAAGTTAAACCAAAAATACTGACTTGCACACTAACTATGCACACTAAATAAATCAAAATCATTATACTGATGGTATTTGCAGAACTGTTTTACTGAACGAATAACTATTATCAAAATTTTATATTTAATAATTCGTTAGTTCAACAAAAATATTAAAACTTTTTTAAGGAAAACCATCGCCTAATTTACTTTTAGGAACATCGTTTATTCTAAGTAAAACCTCAATTTAATCAGTAACCTCTACAATATTAAATATTATTGATCAAAAAAAATAAAATTCTAACCTAACCTAACCTATTCCGTTATAACATTGTATAATTTAGAGTGCAAGGTTGTAGCATTTATTTTCTATAGATGCAGTATTTAGGATGTGAAAGCAGCCTTATCGAGTTATCTTTTTTTAATCGGTTGTCAGTGGTGACATTTCTGCTGTCAGAATGACAGGATGTCATAAGTTCGGTGACGAAGCGTTTCGCATTTAAAGGAACGGGGTTTTGTTAAGATTTTTCGTGAAAGACGGGACTTTGACCGAGACCTGCTTTGGGGTAGTTGGAGGTCCTTTGGCTTATGCTCTGAGACTGTGCCGCGAATCAGTTTTTCGCTCAAGCGCGATTATTTGTTGCCTCGCATGGCCTAACGGGCGGTGATTGGGTTGCTGCATTGCATCTTGCTACATTTTACCCAGAAAACTGGTGAGTCACTTCTTCTTTTGCAAAGCGGGTCGATTGTCGTCTGTCGCGCAGCCAAGATCTTAATTTGTCGTTTCTTTCATGACAGGGTTTTTTACTACGGGGCTAGTTGCCGGATGAGATATTTGGTGCCGCACCTATAAGTTAGTGGGCTGCACGTGGTACGACAACGTGGAAGTGCGGACTACACGAGCTTCTCATGTGAGAGGTATCTGCCGTCATCACCTGGCAGTAACAACAGGCAGTCACTCTCACTCAGCTCACTCTGCAGGCCAGTAAATCCACTACTTATGTGTAGCTTAGTAGCATAAGTACCTAAGCACTGAATATACTTCTGTGTACCTGTGATATTTGTGTCTATCAGTGAATAAGCTCTCTGTGTGTCTCTGTGTATCTCTGTGTTATATAAATATATGTGTGTACACCCTACCTGACTGTTTTCGTCAGAGCCCTGGCCTACCCTTGCACGCACACTGGAATCTCTGTAGTAAGGCGCCCTGGGAAAGAGTTCTCTGCATAGCTACCTCGCGCTAGTTGGTGAGTAACACTGATCATCACTGTGTTATAAATTGGCGCCCAACGTGGGGCAAATCTCTGGGTCTACTCTGCGGTAGCCTCAGTCTAGTGTGTGTGCATAGGTGGTTACCTCTGGCGAAACCATCCTGGTGAATCGTCCGAGACGCTCCAGGACGTTAATTGGTGGTGCTAGCAGCTAAGCACAAAACCTTCCCTTTCGTCTTCTTCCAGCTTCCTACATCTTTGGCTGGAAAAGACACAAAATTCTAAATTCAAAAATTTAAAATAGCTGTGATTTTGGAAAAACTTTTTGATTTTATTTGGAATACCCACTTCTTTTCTTATTGTGTTTTTTTTCTTCTTTATGTTCTTTTTTTATGGTGCACACATATATTTATTATATTATTAGTGTAGATTAATATATAATATATATTATCCTATAGTTTCACCTTGTAAGGTAAACTTAGTGAATCTCTCTGTGTTAACTTAGTGAATTTCTCTGTGTAACTTAAAACTTTTTTATAAGGTGTGTACATACCTTGTAATTTTGAATGTTAACCTGAACTGTGTTATCAGAAAATTTAGAAACTTTTCTCTCTTAATATACCCTTAATCTTTGTTAAATTCTAAAAGTCAATTTGAAACATAATTACCTAACTTAGTACACTTTGTTGTAACTCAATTTACATTTTTACTTTGTAATTGATCCCTATCTGTGCCATTTTATCTTTATAATTGTTGTAAGTAAATTTTTACATAATGGCACAGATGAAAAAACATATTAATTATTTAAGAAAGGATGAACTTGCTAACGAGCTGTCCCACATGGGTATTTCAGTGGAACCGGAAACGACAGTGTCTGGCCTTCGGAGTGAGCTAAGAGCGGCACACCGACTCGTCCGTCGAGGTAGCATCAAAGCGAGTGCTCCGGTACCCGCTGATGCATCGGCTGAGCTCTCGATCTGCCTCCCGAAGGTGTCCGAGCTGGAGGAGGCTATTCAGTCAGGTGACATCTTCATTAATAAGGGTAGTCGTCTTAGGGTGTCCCTCAGGGCCAACTACTTATTGAGTAGGTTAGCTCGTTGTGGTCTGGATTGCCCCGACCTGGTGGATATTCGTGGTAGGCTAGTGAAGATCATCGCTAGGGCTGAACCCAGTAGTGATTCTGAATCCGAAGGTTCGGATGATGATGGTGATGATCCTTCGGGTCGTGACCAGGTGGAATATACTTCACCAGTAGTGAGAGAGGACCGCTCGGTGCGAGCTAGTTCAAGTAGGAATAGTTCTACATGTAACATAGTGTATAAAGAACGTCCCCTTAACTTATGTTCATTTAACTTAAAATATGATGGTTCTACTTGTGTACGTGTGTTTTTAGAGAGATTAGAGGAACTTAGATGTGCTCGGGAGGTTACTAAGCCTAGACTCCTTATGGCTTTCTCCGACCTGTTGGATGGACCGGCTTTGTCTTGGTTCCGTACAAACAAAGCTAACATCATCTCATATGAGGATCTTATTAGTGAGCTTAGAGATACCTTCGATATTCCTGATTATGATTACCGCCTCAGGAACGAGATAAGACAGCGTACACAAGCCCGCTCTGAGTCCTTGGTTAACTATATATGTACAATGCAAGCCATGTTCTCAAGGTTGTCATGTAAGATGCCCAGTGAGGAACAGCTGGACATTCTCATGCACAACATTAGACCTGACTACATGAAGGAACTGGCCTTGCATGATGTCAACTCTGTAGATGACTTGAGACGTTTGGGTAAGCGCTTGGAGCTTGCGCGTACTAGGGCAGACGCTTTCCATGAGCCTGCTCTTGACAAGTTTGAGATTACATCTGACTTACACCAGCTTAAGAACAAAGGTGTACAAAAGCCCGCTAAGCAGGTGTCTGCAGTGGAGACGCCGGTTACCCCCCACGATCGCAAATGCTTTCGTTGCGGCGGGGGCGGTCACACTGCATACAGCTGCACACAGTCAAGGGAGCTGGTGTGTTTCCGGTGTGGTCTCAAAGGAGTCAAGACCCCAGACTGCTCACACTGTACTAGCAAGTCAAAAAACGCGTAGGCCAGGGCCTTATTAGGAACTCTGTGCATCACTCTGTATCTGAGTCTATTACTGATAAGGTCCTGTTTCCTAAACGGGATAGTGACATTAGACCGTATCTAGTTGTTAAGGTTTTAAATTTCAATGTCTTAGGCCTTCTAGATTCCGGTGCCTCCTGCTCTATACTAGGTAAGGGAGCGCACCGCATCTTCTTGGAACTGGGTTTTGATCTTGTGAGTATCAATCCTACTTTTCGTATTACAACTGCAGACAGCACTCACTTGCAATGTCTGGGTTGTATCTCTTTGCCAATTGAGTACAATTCGGTTATCCGAGTTGTCAAGTTCTATGTTGTCCCAGGTATAACCACCTCCATGATATTTGGAGTGGATTTCTGGCAACAATTTAAGTTAAGTGATAAGTTAATTTTACAAAATATAAGTCTTGATAGCTTTAGTGATAATAATCCTATAGAGTCTGTGTCCCTTAACGGTGGCCTCGAGGATTACGACAACCTGACAACTAAACAAAGGTGTGTAATCAACGAGGTCATTGAAAAGTTCGACTCGTTGAACACTGATAAGGTGGGTTTAGGTCGGACCTCACTTGTGCACCATGTCATTGACACTGGTGACAGCAAGCCGATCAAGCAGCGTTATTATCCGCTCTCTCCCCTTAAGCAGAAGGCCCTGGAAGCCGAGCTGGACCGAATGCTGGAGATGGGAGTAGTGTCCCCGTCTCAGTCCGCCTGGAACTCTCCAGTGGTCATGGTGGAGAAGGCGAACGGCGACCTCAGATTGTGCTTGGACTCTCGCAAGCTGAACTCTGTGTCTAAGAGTGACGCCTACCCCTTACCCTATATCAATCAAATCTTAGACCATCTTAATAATGCTAAGTATTTAACCTCTGTAGATCTGAGTGCGGCCTACTGGCAGATTCCATTCGACTCACTCCAGTCTGCTGAGAAGACTGCTTTTACGGTTCCCCGGAGAGGATTGTTCCATTACAATTCCATGTGCTTCGGTCTTGTCGGTGCCAGTGCCACGATGCAACGCCTCATGGACCGTCTGTTTGGTCCCGAGTTCGACAACAAGGTATTTGCGTTTCAGGATGACATAGTCTGTGTGTCCAGCACCTTTGAGGAGCATGTAGAGCTCTTACATAGAGTCTATCAGCAACTCAAGGATGCTGGCCTAACTATTAATATGAAAAAATCCCACTTTTGTCGGAGTGAACTCAAATACCTGGGGTATTATGTGGACAAACATGGCTTACGGACAGACCCGGGTAAAGTTGAGGTTATCCTCAACTATCCCACCCCTTCTAACCCTAAGGAGGTTAAGAGATTTCTGGGAATGGCCGGCTGGTATCGTCGCTTTGTTAACAACTTCTCGAAGATTAGTAAACCTCTGTGCAAACTCACTTCTACGAACCTTAAGTTCGAATGGACCCCTGAGGCTGAACAGTCCTTTAACCTGCTAAAGTCAGCCTTGGTTTCTGCCCCTATATTAAAAATGCCTAACTTTGAGATGCCCTTCCGCATTCTTAGTGACGCGTCAGCTTACTCAGTTGCTGCTGTACTGACACAAACTCACGATGGTGTTGAGCACCCTATCGCCTACTGTAGCCGTTCTCTCAACAAGAACGAGGTGAACTACAGCACAACTGAGCGAGAACTTCTGGCCGTGATTTTCGCTTTGGAACAATTTCGACAGTACGTCGAAGGCCAAAAATGTACGGTCGTCACGGATCATTCATCTCTTCTGTGGTTCCATAAGCTAAAAAATCCCACGGGTCGTCTAGCACGGTGGAGCATGAGGCTCAGTCAATTCGATTTTGACATAGAGCATCGAAAAGGTAAAGACCACGTTGTACCTGATGCTCTGTCTCGTATCAAAATTGATTCCCTCGATGCAGTACCCACTAAAGACCCGTGGTATGACCACACCATGAATAGTGTTCGGAAGAACCCGAGGAAGTCACCAAACTTTGACATTCGTGACAACCTTTTATATAGGTTAACTAAAAATAAATATTCTCTGACTTCAGACTTTGACTGGATGCTGGTGGTACCTCAGGAGGATCGCTTGCCCCTGCTCTCTAAGTACCACGATGACACACTTAGTGCCCATGGTGGCGTTTGGAAGACGCATAAAAGGTTAGCCCTAAATTATTACTGGCCCAAGATGTACGAGGACGTCAAAGAATATGTTGGGAATTGCGAAACATGCAAGCAGTACAAACCCGTAAATACGTCTCGTCCCGGCCTAATGGGTAGCCCGAAGCGGGTTTCGAAGCCATTCGAAGCTATCTCTGTCGATCTGCTTGGTCCCTTTCCCACTTCGAGCAATAGAAACGTACATCTGATCGTGGTCTCCGACTACTTTAGCAAATACGTCATGTTGTGCCCTGTTCGGGTTGCCACAGGCGCTGTAGTCGCGAGGTTCATAGAGAAGAGTGTGTTTCTCGTGCACGGAGTCTGCAAGACTATTTACATGGATAATGGCCCTCAGTTTGTGAGTAAGCCATTTAAAGATATGTTAGCTAAATACAATGTACCTAATATATATTATAACCCTAGGTATCATGCCCAAACTAATCAGGCGGAACGAGCTATTCGTAATGTTGTTCAAGCGATCTCATGCTATGTGAAGTCACAACACAAGTCATGGGATTCGTTCTTGGTTGAGATACAGTGCGCTTTAAACACTGCAGTAAACGAAGCAACTCGTTTCACCCCTTACTTCTTGGTACATGGTAGGGAATTTATTGGGGATGGAGTGTTATACAGGCAGACAGATATCGCGTGCCATCCTACTTCAGTCTCTGTAGACGATCCATCAGCCTTCGGTGTCAAGCTGAGAGAAATACAACGCATTTACGACCAGGTGAGGAAACATTTGAACGTTGCCCACCAGCGTAATGAAAAGTATTACAACCTCAGAAAAAGGCATGTAGAGCTGAAAGTGGGACAGATAGTTTATAAACGCACGTTCTACCTGTCCAACAAGGCCAAGAATTTTACTGCTAAGCTAGCTCCTAAGTTCCTTAAATGTGTGGTGACTGCTAAACGATCCCCTTTAGTATATAGGCTGTCAGATCTGGACGGTAAGGATCTTGGGGAGTACCATATCAAGGACATCCTGAAGTATCAGGAGGAGCAGTCTCCAATACCTAACGTAACTACATAGCACTGTTTCTCTAGTTTATTAAACCAGTGCTATGTGATCATTATGTAAGACTATTTTAATCTTTTGTTTGTATTTCTATATGTGTACGTGACTTTAAATTGTCACGTTGTAGTTTCTTCTACGCACCGCACCGAGCGTTTTTCTCTCATTCGCTTCTTAGTACTCTGCATTATCCTGAGAGCTTGGGTAGTGTTAGGGTATCGGCAGTGAGTAAAGGGAGCATTCGTTTTCTATGAAGGGCATTAGACTCTAGTTACTTAGCCTAACCGGTACACGAGTCAGTGTCTAGTTAGGTACATAGGAGGATCTTTCTTTGGTATTGTAATGGTCGTAGTCAGCTGGTGTTTGAAGGACCTAGCTGGTTGTCTTTGTTTATTAGTCAGTACCTTTCTGTTTTCTTTATTGTGTATTTCCAGCGTGTCATATCCGCAGGAAATACTATTAAAGGGGGGGTGGTTGTAGCATTTATTTTCTATAGATGCAGTATTTAGGATGTGAAAGCAGCCTTATCGAGTTATCTTTTTTTAATCGGTTGTCAGTGGTGACATTTCTGCTGTCAGAATGACAGGATGTCATAAGTTCGGTGACGAAGCGTTTCGCATTTAAAGGAACGGGGTTTTGTTAAGATTTTTCGTGAAAGACGGGACTTTGACCGAGACCTGCTTTGGGGTAGTTGGAGGTCCTTTGGCTTATGCTCTGAGACTGTGCCGCGAATCAGTTTTTCGCTCAAGCGCGATTATTTGTTGCCTCGCATGGCCTAACGGGCGGTGATTGGGTTGCTGCATTGCATCTTGCTACATTTTACCCAGAAAACTGGTGAGTCACTTCTTCTTTTGCAAAGCGGGTCGATTGTCGTCTGTCGCGCAGCCAAGATCTTAATTTGTCGTTTCTTTCATGACAGGGTTTTTTACTACGGGGCTAGTTGCCGGATGAGATATTTGGTGCCGCACCTATAAGTTAGTGGGCTGCACGTGGTACGACAACGTGGAAGTGCGGACTACACGAGCTTCTCATGTGAGAGGTATCTGCCGTCATCACCTGGCAGTAACAACAGGCAGTCACTCTCACTCAGCTCACTCTGCAGGCCAGTAAATCCACTACTTATGTGTAGCTTAGTAGCATAAGTACCTAAGCACTGAATATACTTCTGTGTACCTGTGATATTTGTGTCTATCAGTGAATAAGCTCTCTGTGTGTCTCTGTGTATCTCTGTGTTATATAAATATATGTGTGTACACCCTACCTGACTGTTTTCGTCAGAGCCCTGGCCTACCCTTGCACGCACACTGGAATCTCTGTAGTAAGGCGCCCTGGGAAAGAGTTCTCTGCATAGCTACCTCGCGCTAGTTGGTGAGTAACACTGATCATCACTGTGTTATAAGTTAGTATTTTTGATAAACAATTAGTATTTCTGTTTTATAAACCATATATTCGATGTACAAACCACATTTTTGGTCTGATGGTCGATTAAAAAGTTCATCTCGTTCTGAGTAACATATAAGTTTTTCAAGTACCTAGGACATGTTTAGTTAATGAATTGGTTTTTTGCACAGCATTTAATTTTCTGGTTTGCATTCAGTAAATTAGTGGAGTTACCTAGTGTGCAGAAAAAATAAAGAGATGTGCATTTAAAAATATCGCAACTTTAAAATTAATAAGCTGTTGTAACTTGGAAGTGTGACTTTTTCACACGGCATATTGCCTTTAATTTATAATGAGCCGATGCATGTAGGTGGTGTGACGTAAATACATAACACACACACCACTCAATACCTATACTAAATTATGCATTATGTATGCTAAACAATTGTTATTATAATAAGCTCATGTCTTATGCTAATGGTTTTGTACCATCCACGTGTATGACGTTCTTTAACCGTTTGATGGCAACTATTTTATGCAGTTCGAGATTGACTGCTATCGTTACATTTGCTAATCGAGACAGCTCAGAAAAATACTTTTTCATGTCCCAATAAATACCCGGCCAAAATGCTTGAATTTCAAGTACTCAACTTTTTAAAGGTATGAAGAAAACTGAGGTCCAAGTGGCAATTCGAGTTCATACGATTTGAAAACGTAGACGAGGATTTATTTAGGAACTGCAATAGAAAGAAAGACATTTCAATAGGTAGTAAACTTTCGTCTACATTTTCAAGCCAAGTTGGTTTGTGATACATACAATTGTTTGCAAAGAATAGGTGGAATCCTTATACCTCGCGTAATCAATATTACGAGGAGGACAATAATAGTAATCGCTCAGAAAAACTCTTAACAACAACATACTAGACAATGATGCATATGTAAACTACTAATCGTAATAGTTATTGAATGTCTCTAATGAGAGCAGTCTACTCGTATCACGCACGAGTTAACATGTATTTGAGATTTTTGCAAGGACATGAAACTGTACAAAACGGTACCTCTATAAAGACTCAGTAACTGCGTCGTTATTCAATTTATTTAAACACCAGTTCTTTATATGATTTGTATTGCGGTTACAATTGAGAAAATAAGTAGATAATCTATACAACGAGAACTTGATGCATAACAAAATAACACAATAGATATATGGCTATATGGATCTAGGGCGCAGAGCGCTGTAATACTCAACGCTACGAATGGCATGTATAAACGTTACAACCTTTCAGTAAAAAAGCAATATAGACACGGAGTGTCATGAGAAGATTTGGCAAGAAACTGTGTATTGACCACTCCTTAAAATCGCTCGTTATACCTATCTCTCTCCAGTGTCCACTTTCCACTGCAAGTCAATATAACACTAGATATTTGTAAGTACTAGAGAGGAATAAAGTACTAAAGGATAAAAAAAATGCACAACGGTAAATACGTAAGCATGATTGTGTCTTCTTTCAAACGCGAATCGGATGTCTGAAGTGCAGTTGCAGTCAAGTAAATGTGAGGTTGTTTTGTCGTAGATATAAAGTGTGCTTCTGCAATAAATATTGACAAAGGATCCTTTATCATTGAAAGCAAAAAAAAAACGCTAACGATTCAGGAATTATTTTTTGCTGACTGCCGATAGGTTTGAAATGTGCTTAAATGGTTCGTGGCGTGGCCGCGTGGGTAGACATCACGCAAGGTGGACAAATGACCTCATAATTTTAGGTCATTTGGGAGGACGACCATTAAACGACGCGGGAGCATATGGCTGAATGTTGTTGTAATCCTTGGGGGAGGTCTTTGTCCAGCAGTAGCCGTCAAACCGGCTGAGATTACGTTGATGAAGGGCTGTATAAAAATCTTCTGTTTTACTTTAAAAGAGGATTATATCATAAACTCGTATAAGTAGTCGAAATTATATTTCTTACGGTTTCAATTGTACTTTTTGGGTTGATAGCAAGACATGTAGAAATTTTATGAAAATCAGTTGACGGAAAAGACATTTGAATCTGAAGATTTAAAAAAAATATTTATCAATCATATTAATCCGTATCAAAGTATGACGTAATTGATAAATGATTAACAAAATTAATAATAATGTTTATCGGCCATCATTGATTGACCCCACATAGTCATTATGATTTGTTTATTGTTACACAATATGTTCTGAATCAATACGATTTGAATTCGAATACGCTAAATTATTCATTTAAATTCTTTCGCCCTCTATACCCGTGAACTGGTACGATAAACGTCTGCCCTTTGAAAAACAATCACAATAATAACTAGGTACCTAGTTCACAAAATCATGGACGTAAAACAGTACACGAGGCAAGTCAATAAGTCTGTGAGCGTGACTTTTTGTACTTAGGTACCTACTAAATGCAAGTTTTTGGATTAAAAATCTAAAATCTATACATTTGTGATAAAAAAAATGTCTTTGAAGTACCTACGTAATCAAAAACTGCGAGATTAGCTTTCTGAACTTCTTGTCCGTGCAAAATTTGTGCGGATCCCTCGCGCCTCGGTAGGCGAGTAAGACTCGCCCGGACAAGACTGTTTTTTTTTGACATAAAGTAATACCACAGTATAAAGAGTACTACGTGATATGTCGGCTGTGGTATGTCGGCTGTGGTGATATGTCGGCTGTGGTAATACATAATGTACATAATAACATTTTCGCTTTTCTACTACTATATTTTTTATATACGTATTAGTCACGTTGTCGTGAGTCACGACAACAAAGTGATAAAATAAAATCTGGATTTTTTTTGTGTGCCTCCATTTACGTCTCTAAGGCAGTCTGCCTAGGCCCTAGATGATATCTGCTCTGATGATAGATGCTCTTCTGAATAATAATAGAACCGTTCGGAATAAAATAAACGTCAAAAAAATCACGTTTGCTATTTATAAGCCCACCTTAAATACAATTTTTTGCTGTTTTCGGTATTTGATACATGAAGACTTGTCGACAGCCAAGTCAACAAAGGCGCGTTTATGCATGTATAAAATTAGATAAAAATATGTCTCATCTGGTTATCAGATGGATGACGGTCGCTCTACGTCCATCGGTCTCTTGGATTCTATTAATTTGATTTTTTAACAACATTCTACATATATAGACGAATTTATTTGAAAATTAACCGTATCCGTATGGGGTTATTTTCGGAGGGCAGATAACATAACATCTTTATCTAAAACTTTTGCTTACAATAACAACGTGTATATATATAATGTTTTATCATTTTCTCACACTTACGCGACCACCATTGTGTATCTGGGCAGTCAAAGAATAACATTTAATAAAAATTGTTTAATTTAAAAAATACTTTTAGAAACATATTTAAAGTTACATATTTTGTATCTGATATTTCAAATACTTGTAGCAGGTATTTAATTATGTCCATGCTAAAGTATCGCAAGTTAAGACCTTGTTTTGAAATGGATTTGTGGTTAAAGGCCGGGCCAGACTGTTGTGAACAAGCTTTTAACAAGGGTCACCTCGGTGGTAAGCTTGTTTTGGATGCAATGTTTTGGATGGTACACTGTACGGGGGCAGTCCTCTGTCGCGCTGGGGCCTCCCCACCATAACACAGGTTAAATCCTAGTATGGGGGGAGTCTCTGGCTCGCATTGTGGCTGGCTCCGTGCAGTTTAATCTTAGTTATCTTACAAACTATGTTCTGCTAAGTAATCAAAATGTCCTTTCTTGATGAATAAAAGATATATTATTATATTATTATTAAGCTTGTGGAGCCCACTTGGTGTGTGCAGATCGTCGGAGGATGCTACTGGAAGCAGTGACTGCACGATTTGGATCGCAGTCGGCACTGGTGATGGGACGAAGCGGCTTTTATCACACTCAACAAAATCTTTTATAAATTGTATGAAAACGATTTTGCCGATGGAAGAGGTATGGACAGATTGGATAAACACACTTGTACCCCAGGTGTCCAGATCGTTTTCTTAATACGTGGCACTACCAGCGAAGCCGACCTTATTGCAGATGTCTCCGATATTAGAGACTTGAATGTTACGCAGTTCCATATGCGGCTTCTTTGCGTGACGTGGCAAGCTCTGCCTTGACGTAGTCGATGTCTGCGAACTCGTACAGTACGACCCCTGGTATCTCACCGACTTCGTGGCGCCCTCCAAAGATAGAATAAAGAGAATTCGTGTAGTATGAAAGGCATACCGACACAGTGATTCCAGCTATTCACGGTCAGCACAATCAATCAGGTCAATTATCGTACGTTATAACTGGCTTGCAGCAGTGGCAAAGGCCAATCATGGCGAGCAATCATACATGAATCGTACTACGCGATCCAGTCTCCTTTAATTCGTTTTCGCAAAGATTGCCTTGTTATAGGAAGTAGCATAGAACTTCGATAGTCAAAACTTAGAACGCACAATGCACGCATTTGCTCGCAAGCGAGACGGATTCGCCTCTATGCCAGTTGTCCTGTTTTGCCGAATTCTATGGCGCGACCAGTCATTGTTTGCTGACCTTGATTAAGGCAGATCATTTCAGGTGACGTACAAATTTGGGCCACAAAGCGTTAAGTATTTTTATGACATTGTTACGGAATTAATGTGCACGTTGATAAACTGATAAAACGATAACGTTACCGTTATGCGGTATGCTAATTGTATATCGAGGGTATTTTATTTATCGAGAATATGTTATACAGATATGATGATTTATTAATGACGCAACAGAGATCAGCGTGGAAATGAGATTTTAGCCAAAACACGTGCCAAGTCCAACTTCACTCGAAAATTCCTACAAGTTACAAGAAAAAATGTTCTACTTAAAGTACTTAGATACATAAAAAAATGCAGTCAATCTATTTGTAACTATAAAATTATATTTGGACGCTCTCTATAGTAAACAAGGACCGCCATATTCGACTGTTTCTCAGTAGCAAGCTTATAACTTGGCTTTCTAATGGTGAAATTATTTTTAAAATCGGTAGGGTAGTTTTAAATTTACCGATTAGGATTACCAACAAATCTTTCTTCTCCTCAATAAATAAATTGAACAGAATCTTACCTTATCAATACGGGCTCCCTCAATGAAATTAATGTAATCCGTATAGAACACCACCGGGCCACACATCAGCGTCTGAAAGGCTAATGTGTATGCGAAGTATTCAAGCGGAGTCGGGGTCGCTTCTAGTTTAGCCAGTTCTTTACTCGACTGGCCTGTAGAGTTCGCGTTTATTTCTTTTTGATTCATGTGGTCCTGTAGTAAATAGGCGAGTGACGTCACTCTTTGTGTTATCACCATGAATGGACCTAAAAAGAAGGTAGGTAGGGATTATTTTCAGCATACTACCCGTTCGCTCTAACTTTGCCGCTGGCGTAGAGGCGTATACCCGAATTGTTAATTGGACGAAGTAAATTGACAGCAGCTAATGTCACTTCGTCATAGAAAATACGCAACATTGTATGAAGAAGTGACATTAGTTGCTGTCAATTTACTTCGTCTAATTAAAAATTCAACTTTAGTATGGAGCCGAGCGGCAAAGTTAGAGCGAACGAGCAGTAGTCATCAACGCTAAGATCTATCTTATTGAGTGTTTCTACTTTGAATCGCTTGATAATTCACGGTAATGTTCTATGTTCAATTTCAATGATGCCCACGGCAACGTTCTATCATCGTACCGCTCGCCACAGACAGGGAGTTCATCCTCACACCTTACGTCCGAAGCGTTCGAGCACGGTTAGATCCGATAGGGGCGGTTGTGGAATGATCTCCCTGCCTCAGTTTTCCCAGACGCCTACAGTATGGGGTTCTTTAAAAGGGGTCTTAGAAGGTTTTTACAGGGTCGGCAGCGCGAGAGTGGCACCCCTGGTGTTGCAAACGCTCATAGGCTGCGGTGACCACCAGTCCTTCTGGTGGGCCGTGTGCTTGTCTACCATCTTAGTGGTATAAAAAAAAAATATCCCTTGGCGGGGAGTCGTCCTACCCCACGTGTACCAAGTCGCGGTCGCTACTCCAGAACTCGTTTGCTCCATCGGCCATCGGTGCCTCGGTGGCCAGCCTATTGCCACTTCAAAACGCATACTCTCATAACCTATGTTAGTTCAGAGTAATTTGGGCCAAGAATAAATGACGCATTATAGGTACAGCCACTACCAAATTGTTAAAAAGGCAGGTAGTACAACGAGTTCAAGTTAGTGGTAGCCGTAGGTCTGTTGGGAATCCTGGGGAATCCTTCCGAGGGCTTACCCGGGGTTCCCAACCGTAGGCTGTTTGGTAGGATACGTGTGGTTTTTAGTTCGTAGGAGTCCGGCAAAGCATCCACGTAGTATTTTCCTCACATTAAAAAAAAATTAATCCAAGTTTGCTAAGCTCGTACTATGTGTTTTTAACTTAAGAAAAAAAAAAGTATTTTATATTTTAGTAAGTACCTACTTGGTGTGTGTGAATAAAAAACTATCCATCCTACTGATATTATAAACGTGAAAGTTTGTTACTCAATCGCGGTCTCATGGCTGAACGGCCCTGGCTGGCTTCTTTAGTGATGCGGGAACAGGAACAGAATTCCAAACGGGCGAAGCCGCGCTCATCAGCTAGTCTATACTGATATTATAAAGAGGAAAGATTTGATTGTTTGTATGTTTGCATCGTATAGGCTCCGGAACTACTGAACCGATGTGAAAAATTCTTTCACTGTTGGAAAGCTACACTCCTTGCAGACTGCGGTGAACATAGGCTATATTTTATTCCCGTATTCCCACGGGAACGGAAACTACGCGGGTGAAACCGCGTGGCGTCTGCTAGTATTTTATATAAGTGGCGTGATGCACTTTGAATGCGCAGCTGTGTTTATTTTTCATTGCATTTATAAAGCAATTTAGCTACAATGTTTATGTTAATTAATGAATAAAATATTAAAGTTAATTTGGTATAGGTACTAATAGGTTTTAGGATACTAGTGAAACCTGACGACTTTGTTTGCGGAATATACAGAAAGGGGCTTATAATATACATACATACCTACATACATTATAGTCACGCCTTTTCCCCGAAGGGGTAGGCAGAGGCATAGTATACGCCCACATTTCACCTTATACTTTTATGTCCTACGTAATAGGTGGTGAGCCTATTGCCATGTTGAAATGGACAGGCACAGGTCGTGGCGATCCGCAGTTGAACATTTTCAAGCCGCCCATAAGGCCTTCAACTTGGCTTAACGATTGACATTTTACCGGCAATCGGGTTTCATTTCGAATTTTCCTTCTTTGCGCAATGGATCTTTTTGCAAAGTGATCCCTTAGTCGCCTCTTACGACACCCTCGGGATGTATTGGGGTGGTGATTTTTGTCCTCCTACCCGTCGAAACACTGGACCCCGTCGCTACACGGGGCTATATAATATAGTCAGGCTTTATCTCCAAAGGGGTTGATAGACTACCCACATTTCACTAAACAAAATCTTGAAAGTACGGTTGCTGATTTTGACCAACATAGGTACATTTTGTTGAGCTCATGGTGGTTTTTTGAAGCGCTCGTGGCCCGCAGACTCAGTGTCTGTAAACGAACACTGAGTAAGGAACATTCACTATGGTCGGTCTTAGATGGGGGGCCAACCTGTGACCATTTTGTGATATTTATTTTCAAGCGTTTCCATGCAGAAGGCACGATAAGCCATTGTTCCCGGTTGTCGGTAATATGTCCTTATGGGCGGCTTGAAATTTTTTAACTGTGAGTCGTCACAATCTGCACCCGGGTCGGCAGCGCTTCTGGTGCTGCAAATGGCATAGGCTACGGTAACTAACCATTAGGTGGGTCGTAAGCTCGTCTGCCACCTTAGTAGTATAAGAAAATAATCTACGCATAGGTGGCTACCTGCTGCTGTTGAAATTTCTAAGCCGCCCATAAGGCCTTCAAGTGATAGGCAGCACACTGAGTTAGTACGCAAGGAAATGAGTTCAGCAATGTGATAATATGAAGACTGATGTCGCTCTACCATAAAACGTCGTGAAAGTGACAAATGGCGCCATTTTAACATAGTGGGAATCAGACATGCAAATCAGCATTCGCTGGGAGGATAGTTTTGCCTCCGAAAGAATTTAAATAGCGTGAAAAACAGACAAAAAATACCGTGAGAACATTTATATTTAGTAAAAAAACTGTTACTTTGCATTACACATACCAGACAATTAAATTTTAGTGGTTTCCATGCTTAAATAAGTAAGTATTAAAAGCAGGTTTACGTACCCGTAATATCCAAGGTGTATTCACCATTGTGGTATATCTGTCTATGTAAATGTAGACAGGAGAGATATAACATCGACACAGCCAAGGTCACACTAAAACAAAGTACATCTGAATTTAATCTCAGTCAATAAAATTGGAATGGTACATAATGGTAAGACGTAAGAAACAGTAAAGTACTGTATAAATAAGTTTTATATATTTCGTACAATCAAAGTCAGATGTATTTAGCGGGAACGAAAATACATGCAGGTTAAATTCTACAGAATTCTCTGAACCAATCAATTGTTCCAGAGTTTCCACAAAGATGTGATATTTTGTCGATCACAGCGTCTTAGAGATGTCTTTAAGTGCGTTGGTGAAGAGTCTTTTACGCATATTACGTTCCTCTATTTGAACCATATACACAAATCAATAGCATTTGAAACGGTTACTGGAAAGACATGAGACACCTTAACACTTTGATATATCGCCAGTCAACACAGAATCACTGCAAAACATCCAGTACCTACTGCTGAGGCTTCAACAGCGTCCAAGGATTTTTCGCCGTTCACAAAAGAAATGCACAGAGGACAAATTCCTCTTTTGTTTTGGTCCATGGTGCTTTTTTGCTTGCGAAGTTGGCTGGAACTCAGAGTTTGAGCCTACTCTCAGAGGAACTTCTTCATTTATATCAGAAGCAAAATGGGACGGTACGTATATGGTTATCGCTTATCGGAATATTGATTTATTTTATACTTACTTGCCCATGATGTGATGCGGTACAGTCTTAAGTAGGATATAACTTATCATTGGCAGCAACGGTAAATGAATTGACTGCCTAAAAATATAAGAACAATTAAACAAACAGATTCAGTAGATTCCTATTTTAAGGGAACAATAAATTATCGTGTAATTTTACGACATTCATTTTTAGCTTAACCCTCTACAACACATACAACAACAAAAAATACTAATAAATTAAATAACATCAAGAAATAAATTTAGTTTGACGAGAATACACGCGGTTATTTTAAGGGTAGGTATGTCAAGCCACAAAAATGTATGAAACTTCAAAAATAAATTGTAATAGTGAAAAGAGTGGAACGCGATAGTTAAAAAGTTAATAAATTTTAATTACCTTCCAAAACAGAAATACCCCATTATTAAACCTGAAACAAGGCACACCGCATGTCGAAATTCGGGTGACGCGGACCTCATCGGTTTTCGAAACAGTCTTGCCAGGAATAGTGCAGCTACTTGTGCGATCAAAAAATTTACCTATTAAAAATAAAAATATAATACTAATGCATAATGATATAAAGTGCAATACCTAACAAACTATGATAGCTAATGTGTTAGTGAAGAGGTAACTGCTACCAACAAACAGGCGGCAGGCAACGATAACAGCACAGTATTTGATTAAAAGAAAGAAAAACGATTTATTTCTGGATTGAGCCTTTCTGACTCGCGCCGCGGTCCATCTATTTTTTTTCAACTAGGTCCACACTTCACTGTTAACTACTGTTACGTTGGTCCACCTGGTTAACTTTGTAGGTACCTCTGTTCCACCTACGTGTTCCATGGTTAACTTTTGTCATGTGGGTCCACGAAAGGTGTTCTACGGTTAACTTTAAGATAAATAATTCAATCTAGGCCTCCTTACAACAAACGGATTTTTTCCGTTTTTTTATACGGAACCCTCCGTCCGCGAGTCCGACTCGCACTTAGCCGGTTTTTTTATATATTAAGCTCGCCAAATTGACGGCGCCCTCCTGATCGAAAGCCATGGCGACATCTAGCGATTGGGGTCACTCTCAGTCCGTAAGGCTTCTGACAATGGTTCTCAAATTGGCGGACCTGTGATATGCCTCTTGCCTCTGCAATCCCGGGTTCTTCAAGCTTAGGGTAAGCTTGAAGAACCCGGGATTGCAAGATGTGGAGAACCGTGCGCGGGCAGGATCTTTTGAATCAATTATTTCTGGTGAAGATTCTCTCCACTGTCTATGAGTGGCGCGTCTGTCCAGCACGCGTTGTTTGCGGTTGGATTAGTTTAAAGAGCTCTTCAGAACATTCGCCGTGAAAGATTTAGGTAGAAGGCAGCCAAGGACGCTATATTTCTTTGCTGCGTCAAGGGCTGGAGGCTTCCTCTCACCAGGTATAGCATCAAGCGTGTCACCTCGCAGAGTCCCAAAGGTCAGAACAGTATTCGACGCAGGGGCGAATCTGCGTCTTGACAGCAAACACTTCTGGTGTGGCGTGAGGAACCGCCTCACCTTATTTATGATCCCTAGTTTCCGCGAGCTCAGTTCAATACAACTCTATGTAGTTTTTACGCTCATAATGTTTTTCAGTGGTGCCTACCATTACATTATGAACAGAGGGTAGGGGTAGAAGAGAGGATATTTTAGCTATAAACGCACACCTGTGTTTCTGGCATTGAAGTCGACCAGATTGTCTGAACCACATTGGGAAATGAGACTCCCGGTCGAGATCCGCCACGAGGAAATATCTCTTTCCCTCAAACGTCCGTCTCCAGAGGGTAAAAGGGGCCCTATTATTAAAACTCTATTGTTTGTCTGTCACGGTTCATGAGATACAATCTCATGAACCGTGATAGTAAGGCAGTTGAAATTTTCACAGATAATGTATTTCTGTTGCCGCTATAACAACAATTAATACTAAAAACAGAAAAAAATATTTAAGGTGGTCCAATATTTATTTGGTGCAAGCATGAAACGTAATGTTTATGGCATTTTTCGGTACCGAACCCTCCGTGTGCAAATACGACTCGCTCTTGGTCGATTTTTTATTAATACATCCTTTCGACTTTCGTATGTGCATTTATCCTTTTGTTAACTAATCTTACACCGTAGGTACATACCTACTTTGAAGTGGAGTTGTATTCTACTTAGGTATACGAGGAATTATAGACACGAACACATCAATGACTAATAGTTTATTACGAGATATTTTGCTATTGCGTCACAATTCCACAATAGATATTTGTTGGCAGTATGGATGTTTGAATCTATGATATTTCCCGAGTAACTATTTTTATTAGAACAAAGGTTCCTAGTTAAACAGTTCAAATGCCTTCATTTTATAAGCCCTATCATATGGCGGGAGTAAGGCCGAAGTTCACATATTTTACATCGATTTGAACTCTGTATTCTTGGTAAGTATATGTTATGGACCAAGTAATAAATCGGGCCTTATGCATAATCCATACTAATATTATAAAGCTGAAGAGTTTGTTTGATTGTTTGAACGCTAGGATCTCAGGAACTACTGGTTGAATTTCCATTTTTTTTTTACAGTTTCATAGCCCATTTATCGAGGATGGCTATAGGCTATATAACATCACGCTAATAATGTTTTGGAAACGGGGAATATTTTTTACCGTCTGAGAGCTTCCGAGGCGTACGCTGCGTAAATGGTTAAAGTTACGTAAAAATTGCATATTACTAAATTGTTTCTTTTAAAAAGTTCTAAAAAAAAGTCCGCGACGGCATATATGTCTATCTTTTAAAGTTCGCTCACAATAACCTAATTTGTCTATCTCTTAAGGTTCGCTCACGATATTGTAAAAGTGAAGAATTTGTTTGTGCTAGGATCTCAGAAACTACTAGTTGCATTTCAAAAATTGTTTTACAGTTTAATAGTACATTTATTGAGGATGGCCAATGGCGATTTAACATCACACTAAGACGAATAGGAGCGGAGCAGCCATGAGTAATGTTTCGAGAACGGGGAAAATTTCTTTCTTTTGAGAGCTTCCATTGCGTAGGCTGCATAAATAGTTAAAGATACGTACAAAAATTTTTTTTCAAATTTGTTCCTCTTAAAAAGTTATAAAAAAAAGTCCTGAACAGCAAATGCCTATCTTTCAAGGTTCACTTACAATAACCTTCTTTAAAGTATGAGCGACGCGACGGGAGTAAACGTTGTCTGCAGTGGCAGCCAGTCAACTGAACGATAAAAACCAGCCAAGTGCAAGTCGGACTCGCACACGATGAGTTCCATACCAAAAAACAGATGGGCGGAAGTAAAAGCGACTGGAAACATTACATCACTTTAACACCTCTCTCCTTCTCACTCTCATGTGTCACAAACGAAGTTATGCGGGTCAGCTCTAATGAATATAGGTAAGCGACGCGACGGGAGTAAATGCAACGGGAAATATTATTAATACCATACCTCTCTCTTTCTCACTCTCATGTAACGCAAACGAAGTTGCGCGGGTCAGCTAGTGCCTAATATGAGCGGGCAATGTGATAATAGATATTCAATTAATCTAATGGCCCGGGCATTATACATAATGCTCATCGCCTATAGTAATGGGCAGAGCAATAATAGCTTGAGCGGCTTTAGCGGAAATAGCTTATCTGGCAATTGCGGAAATGGGAGACGTATTATGGGTCATGATGACCCGCGTGTCATGGGTCATGGTTTTTGATTTTTGATGGCGGGAGATGGGTGACAGTGGATATGGAAACCCCTGTATCAAGACCAGTTGCTTTTTTTGACGCGGGGAACGCATTTACGCGCCTTCGTCCCAGCCGCAGCTGGAACGGTGTCTGGGACTCCGGCAAGGGACTGTCCTACCCACTAAACCCCACAGTGTTTCTCCTCACCTTATAGCCGGGCCGAGGCATATCAAGAAGATTATTCACGTCGACGTGGGAGCTCTCGGGGGAGCCAGATGGGAGACTCCCAGACCTCCTTATGGAGCTAAAAACCACGCCCGCACCTCCACCGCTCTGGGGCGCCCCTCTGTAAGCAGAGGGGGTAGAATACGGCTGGCGCGGGCGTGTTCTAATGGCAACCCCCCGGAACACAGGGATGGTGCCCACCGCCATGTGACCTTTGGTGGGCGGCATCCCCGACCTTACGCCGACGGTCAAGAAACAATCGGGGGCGCGCAGTAAGAACATGCAGCGGCTAAGAACACCCTGCATCAACATCAAGATCAGTTTGTTAGTTTAGTTTTAGCAATAAAAAAGGGGGAGGAAGGAAAGAGTTTCCCTTGCTGAGGTGACATGCTGTCACTTGGGTGGATTCCTTGTTAGGCAGATGATACTAGTGCATGGAAGTTACTCTGGCCGTCCAATGGAGCAACATGAAGGAAAAAGAGACATCAACTTGTCCTGATGTTGGAATTGGGTCACACCTCCCAATGGAGATCAGACAATCTGCTTGATTTCAACGTCAGATAAACACAGGTTTGTGTGTTTACAGCTAAAAAACTTTCTTTCCTATCCATAATCTCTCTTCAAAATTATGCACTTGATGGAACTTGTTATAATACATTATGATAACTTACTTGTACTATTCTATAAGGTAATGAGAATGCTATAATAGTGAAACCTGTCAGGTATTATTAAAATTCAAATAAAAGTTGTAGAATAGTACAAGTGAGAGAGTTTTCATAATCATTTATAGTATGATTTATTCTACCCATTTAGTGCAGGTGTGTCTATATTTAAGTACTAGCTGATGCCCACAGCTTCACCCGCGTGAAAGTTTGTTTCCATTCCTGCTTCCCATAGGACCTTATTTCGGGGTAAAAAGTAGCCTATGTGTTATTCCAGACTACAATCTGTCCTTGTACCAAATTTCAGCCAGATCCATTAAGCCGGTAGAGTGTGAAAGAGTAACAAACATCCACACTCACAATCTTTCACATTTATAACATTAGTAAGATATGCATAGGACAGTTGCGTGTCTGTCTATGCAAGCTCATCTGGATGCTTTTAAATTTCGAAAAAAGAGGTTTTCAGCTGTAATTCTTTACCAGCTGTAAATTTTTTGTTGTCTGGAGTTTTCTTTTAAAATATTTATTATTAGACAGACGATTCTCAGTAATAGTATCACATTTGTAGAAAAGTTTAATAGTGGCATTATTAAATAACAATAGTAGATACATAGGTACAGCTTGTAAACTATTATATATAATAGTTAAAATATTATAAAAAGGAAAGATTTGATTGTCTGTTTGCATCGAATAGGATCCGAAACTACTAAAGTGATTTTATAAATTCTAAGACTTCTGGGCAGCTACGCTATCCACGGGTGATATAGGCTCTATTTTATCCTCATATTCCCACAGGAACGGGAACTATACGGGTGAAACTGCGTGGCGTCCCCTAGTAAATGATGAAATACTTACTATATCAACAGGAAGACCAATTTTATTAGACATGAACGCGAAGATTTGACTGCCATCATAATAATCGTGGTAAGACATTGTTACCCTTCGTCTATACTCCTTTAGTTGTAGTTACTGAAATGAACACACAAAACCAGTTACACCCAAACATCAATATTTATTGCATGACAAATTCTTCGAAAAAATGTAAAGTATTCTTCTTACCCAGGATAAAATAGTTCGATTTCAGACTATTATATTATTCGTTGAAACAGCAACACTCTTAAAAGCTTTATTCTCTAATAACTATCATTATATTTCATTGGTATCCTGCCATAGTAACAACGTAAACAACAGCCTAGAACTGTGTTTACAATATTAGAAATAGGGCTAACATCTATCAAATATTTTAACGCATTTTCGACAGTTTCAAACTTTTGTTTGTAACTCAACAACCTATTTTATTTACGCTGTGCTCGAACTGCTCGATCCACTTTTGTGTTGAATGAATTAATTCAATCAGTCCATCTCCTGATTCAACGAATCAGCCAATCAAAACACACAAAACTTGACAAGACAGGACACAACACAAGTCACAACTCGCAACAGTCAAACAAGTCAAACTGTCAAAACAACAAAGTCTTGATTTGTAGTTTCTTTAGATTTAAGATTTAAGGCTAAAGTAAATTACCATGCTGCTTAACCTTTACTATAAGTATAAACTGTATAACCGTAAATTAAATACAAATGGTATTTTATTAAAATGAAGTCTCAAGTTTGAGCACTTGTAGTAAAGGCTACTAAATATAATATTCATATTAGGATAAACACATAAAATAATGTTTTAAAATTAGCATCAAACTAAAAAATCTGAGCGAACGAAATAGGCGTGCCATGGCGCTGGCGCGCGTGGTACTGGTACGAGCACGGACATAATATAAGAATAAGCAGACCAAACAATAGGAAAAATATCCCACTACACACACAGACACAGTGTAGCTTAATCAAGGTATTCAGGTCCGCCTCCAGCTATCAATTTATAAACAAAATTTGCTGACTGCAACTTGGCTTTTGGTAAACTTCGCTTATTTTGAATCACTGATCTGTATTATTACCACTAATAATAATACATAATAATAAATAATAATACAGATCAGTGTGGTAATAATACAGATCAGTGTTTTGAATTCAACTGTTGAAGGGGTTGTCTATGCTATTATCAATGTGACTATAGAAAACAACTTGTCACATACCTGTTGTACTCTATCAATGGCTGTTAGATGTCGCTACACGGGGAAACAAGCCTTTTGGATAGCGCTATACAAAAAGAAGAAATGTTATGGATGAATGCTTATTCATATAATTTTATGTCTGTGGGTTCGAGTACAGAGTATGTGGCATGTGGCTAAGTCCAAACCAGACATCGCCCATAAAAAAAAAGAACTAGGCAACCAGGCCAAGCCATGCCAAGAGAAAAAAAAATTGTTTGTTTTGACTTTTGTTGACTTGAATTTGAATTACGATACAATATTATTTTAGATTGATAATTACTAAGGAAATAGTTGTGGATTTTTATATTTTGTTATCATGGCACACAACTCATTATATGAAAAAGCATATAAGGGAGATTTTAATCAGATTAAAGTAAAAGTTGATGAAGAAATTAGTCTCATCACTGTAGTGGATTTAGTGAGTTTCAATATTATGCTTAGTCACTATTTTTATTTCTCTACTTATATTGTTCTATGTTGCAGAATAAACGGCTTCTCGTTCATTGGGCTGCTTTGGGTGGACATGCAGAATTAGTAAATTATTTGTTAGATTTAGGCAGCCCAGTAGACTACAATGATGATACCAATTCAACCCCCTTATTATTGGCTTCTTCTGCTGGACGAGTTGATGTCGTGAAGTTACTTCTCTGCAGGGGAGCAGATGTTAATCACAAAACCATACGTGGTCAAACTTCTCTGCATTATGCCTGTTCTAAAGGCCATTTGCAGGTACTGTCATATTTTTAGCTCGCTGACCCGCGCAACTAAGTTACAGTCAAACCTTAAATTCTATCATCTTCGCCTTAGCTGGATGCAAACTTTCTTATGACACTGCATTAATTAGCATTCTTTATGATAACATTGTCGTGTTTATTAATGGATAACTTTTATTAAGAGCACAAATTTTCAGGTAGTAAAATTATTGTTAGGCTGTGACGCTCTAATGAATCAACAAGATGTACTTGGAGCCGTTCCCCTTCACAGAGCAGCTGCTCAAGGGAGAAATGATATTGTGGAACTTCTTTTAGCCACACCTGGAATTCAAGTGGATGTGTGTGATTCAACAGGTTCAACACCTCTGTAAGATATTTCATTGATAATTTTTTAATTGAATTAAGTACAGTATTTCCTTGGCCTCGTTAGTCTAGAGGCGATATGTGGGTTCGAATCCCACTGGAGACAAAAAATTATGTATCCATATAATGTTTGTCTTGAGAGTCTGGGTATTTCTATGTATGAAACATATATCTGTAGATCATCTGCATAAAGCTGATAGGAGGAATGAAATCGATCTGAGATAAAATTAATTAATAGTGTGAAAAGTAAAGGAGACAAAACGCCACCCCTTAGGCACTCCAAAATGTATTGCACTATGATGTAAGGCTATTTTCTTTTTATATTATTATCATCATCAGACAGATAATATTTTCTGTCCTGTGGTGCAACGGGGCCCTGTGTGGCAACAGAAAAGAGTAAAAAATGTCGCCAACCCAATTCATCCTTAAGGTATCGTAGGAGGCGACTAAGGGTTCACTTTCGCAAAACTATCTATTGCATAGAGGAGGAAAACTCGAAATGAAACCTGGTTGTCAGTAAAATGACAATCCTTAAGAAATCAAATGAAGATTTTATGGGCGGCTTGAAAAATTGAACTGCAGGTGGTCACTTACGACCTGTGCGTGTCTATTTAAGCACGGCAATAGGCTCACCACCTTCTTTTTAATTTATGGATGACTCACGCTACACCGTGCCGGGTCCGAACCGAGTGTCGGCCGTAGCACAGTCAACTAAAAATGTTACATATATTTTGAATGAACACACGCTATACCGAGTGACAGCCGAGCAACGGACAACGGCAACAACTCGGTCCCGCCTCGTCTCGAACCCCGCACGGTCTAGCGTGAGTCATCCTCTCTTATAAAATGAAGAGAATTATTGCCAGAGCCCACCCATACAAAATATCGTTTCTCTATCGAACCATATAAACTTGAAACTTCCTGCCTGCGCACGTGTTTCCCTCCTATGTTAATAGTCTCTTGAGGATTGTGAGATTGGTCCTCAATTCACTAGATGTAAGGCGAGCTAAAATATTTGTACATTGTGCAACAATTATGCTTCAAGTTGCATGAAGCAATTTTTACAAACAATTTTAGCATTGGATTCAATGTTTCTCTAAAATGATTGTTATTTGTTACAGACACGTTGCATGTGAAGAAGACAGGGAAGCTGTTGCTTGCATGCTGGTAAAGGCTGGTGCCAGTTTGAGCATAATGAATGGAAACAAGAAAACAGCACTTGATTTAGCTAATATTAATTTAAGAAAAATTCTTTCTACTCTTTTAGATTAAAAAGCGTAAAACCTACTTGCAATATTTATTTTATTAATCCCTTCTATGGAAATCCCTCATACATGCTATGCCGGACTCTTACCAAAGATACGTGCCCTAACACTGCCTACGGTCGGGAGCCCTTAGTAAGCTCTCAGAAGGATGTCCCAGGATTACCTTAGAAATTAGTCCTTAGAAACCAACTTCAATAATCCCTAAAAGATATTTATTTCAGAGTCTAACTAGTAGGTATTTATAATATCTACAAATTACAGATTGGAAAGGAAATAATACGCGAATACCAACCGGAAGTACCGTTGCAGCTCCTATTTCTCATATTTGACCCCGATCTAGGTATTGTCGTATCAAGTTTCCGGATGGGTCAAAGTTTGTACCCACCCGGGTATCAACCTGTCAGGGAGCAACGCGTTTAACAGAAAATAAACCAATCACGTAATTTAAGAAGGCAGGGAATGGGGGCATTCAACTACCTATGTCGAAGAAGAATGCTAGGAGGACAAAGAGCCCGACGGACGGGATCACTGATGAATACTAAAAAAATTCAGCAGCCTGATAGGTAAAAAATCTGAACGGACTACTTACTTATAAATGATTGTTAACTATAACATCATTGTGTAACGACTAGCGCTGAAGCGTGAGTCTTGATCGCGCATATGAGAGATTTATTTAAGTATTTGATTAACAATTAAGAACTAAAATATTAAGTATATAGTTTTAGAACGATTACTATGTATAATCATTTGGTATGCGTATGAGGGACAATTTCGGCAAGCATTACCTACCCGTTGAATGCCGCATGAAACCCGAGTTGCCAATCTCCCGAACAGTCGATTGCTTTGGCAACCATGGCGGCCAACTTTTTTCGTTTGGTTCTCCTCGCACATTTTTCGATATCTATGGCTGTATGGTCGCGGGTCTAAGTCTTTCTGTATAAATTAATGTGTAGAATTGGTTATGGTACTGAATGAGATAGCTTGCCGAGTGAATGTAATGAAAAAAAAAGTCGAAATCACGATTTGATCGCTGTCATTATTTATTGTTTGTTTGGCGCCGTTCCTAGAAAGTATTAATACGATTAATTTTTGAATATTTTCGTTTATTCTGTTTCAAATATTGTTGTTTTGCATTTAAAAGTATCCTGTCATGTTGTTTAACAGCTGTGATAAATATTTTCAGTGTAATTCGAAGTTAAATTTGTAAAATTTGATAAAATAACACGCGAAGGTCACCATTATTTTTTGTTGTTGTTTTTGTTGTGCAGTGCTCGTATTTAATAGACTTGCGCAAAACAGTACCCGATGATGTCCTGACATATAGCATAGCTTTCCGAACCGTGCCATATGGCATTCGAACAGTACCCGGACCAGTACCCGGTCTTTCGTACAAGTACATACAGTGTTCTGATTGTTCTGACAGGTGTCGGACCTTCATAAACCGTATTAACAAAAATAGACCTTATTTACTAGCGAATATAGTTCTCTTGAACCCGGACCAGTACCCGGTCTTTCGTACGGGTACATACAATGTCGTGATTGTTTTGACAGGTGAGGACCCTCATAAATCTTATCAAGAAAAATACACCTTATTTTTATGGTAATAAAGTTCTTTTGAATTTGCATGCCATCATGCGCCATCTAGTGCAACCCAGGCAAAACAGATACGATAGGGTGGACGTATCTGAATTATCCCAGTTGCACCAGATGGCGCTGTTATAAAATGTACGTGTAAATAGACCTTGATCTATACAAAATAAGGTCTATTCGATCGTACCAACATAAGCAACTCAAAGGGACTTTCCTTTGAGTTGCTTATGTTGGTACGATCGAATAGAACATAGAACCACAGATAATTTATAATATATTCTCTACAAGAACCATTCGTATCGTGAGAGTAAGAAATGCGGTCTACGTGCTCTAGATGGCGTTGGTACTGCTATCATACTAATATTATCTTTATTCGGACAAAATAAAGCGTATATTATTTAAGTTTATGAAAACGGATCGGAAAGGTCCTGCTGAGTGTTCTGACAGAGCCCGGTTCTTTTTTTATTATTAATTTGAGCACGCTTTGGTTACTTAGACCGAATGCCAAGTCTTGTTTCTTTTTTCAGCTTCATTTTACATTTCCTCTAAGTCCCAGTCAAAGTCAAGTATAGTCTTCGGAATCCACCGTTGATACACACAAAACATTTGAAAATACTCTAATTTAGAAAAAAATATACAACGGAGCAATAACCGCCCTTGCCTGCTTCGCGCCAAAAAGTCTAGATGCCGTATAAAACAGCAACAAGAAACATAGACCATAATATATCTGCAGTTCTTATGAATGCCTTAATGTACTATATCCCGCTTTGAAAAAAATAAACGGGGGGGCGGGGGGCGGGAGTCACTTATGTTTGTATGTGTTTGCCCCTTATGGTTCGGGCTTTCTTAAAGGGGGATGAAAATTTTGTTGTATTTGATCAGGATATCACGCACGGTTTTCGAGACACAAGATTTAGAATAAAAAATCTACCTTGTAATCATTCTCTTTTATGAAACTGCTAGCTGATGAGGATGACTGCAACACCGCCAGCTTGGACCCTTTTTGACGATTGATATCAAACCAACAAATAAACCTATACTACAGGCAACATTATGCCACCTTAGTGGTATAAAAAATCGTTATTCGTATTGTATATTTGGCGGATGGGGGGTTTCAAAGGGGGGTCAAAAATGCCATTATTTTTACGATAGCACGCACCGTTTTCGAGATAATTAAAAAAATAAAATATGTCACTTTTTCTTCATTTATCTTAATAATAAATATTATTCGTTTAATATATTATTATCTGGCAGGTACTACACTTGCCTCGACTAATGGGCTCTTATAATGGTCAATATGCACTTGACAAGTCGATTAAAATATGAATGAAAGTAGCTTGAGTGTGCATGATTTTTTTGCACAATACATGTGTATGCATCGACGTGTATGTACACTTGATATTGATTCAAGTCGCTTGACCATCTCCTGAGCCCATTAAGCAGGCAGGCGTGCCTCAAGTATTCATAAAACATTCATCAGTATACGTTACTACTCGTACACGTTAAGTTGAGATACACTACGTAACAAAATGTTCCCAAGCGTGCATCATTCCGGTCACCCGGTCGCCCGGACCACAGATAGTATAATAGATTCTATCTCGGACTCGGACGCGGCCGAGTATTTATATTCTATCTCGGACTCGGACGCGGCCGAACGTCGACTGTACGCGCCCGAGCGATATATCGCGTCCGAGAAAGGTCCTGGGTCCTGCTAAATTTTGTCGCGTACTGGGTACTGAACCAGTACGCGGTTATGCCATATAACACGTCCGGCAGTACGAACAGTACCTACCCAAGTCTAGTATTTAACCGATATTTGTTGAGATTTTCTCAATAGAAACTATAATCTTTTGTCAAAATACCATTTAACATTTAACATATGAATAATTTATGTGAAAATCAATAATAAAAATGGGGGGGTTTTTTTTTAAATAATTTAAGATTACATAGCCTTGATATCCCCAAAATAAACAAAAAAATAAACAAATAAATAGGCAGTAATATTTTATTTTATTTTCGGAGATTTTATATCTACAGATTATTATTTTTTTGGTGAAAGTGAATTGTTGATGTGTATATTTTGTAAATAAAATAATTTATGTCAGAAAACTGCTTTTTATTTTGAATTACATGGTAAAATCTGAGAGTACTCCTTCATTTTTCCCATCCAAATTTTCGGCCAAATATCATAAATCCATTACACATGGGGTGTTCTCGGATTTAGTGTAGTTATTTTCGTCAGTTATCCAGCATGATGAAACAGTAAGTATTTATGTAGTACGACTCCTGTAAAAGAAATAAGGATATATTGTGTGACGTCCGGCGTGCAGCCGCCGTTCCCGCCGAAGGCGTGGGCACCGCTGATGGATACGCCGGCGTGACCACGCCACCGGCGGGATTGAGCGGCTACACAAAGTTATGCATGCAAGGATGAATAGCGGGCGACGATGCGACGCGACGGTCCGGGCAACTGTTACGGACGACCTTATTGTCACAGATTGCACTGTCTGGATCGCTAACCAGATATCTGAACTACAATGTTGATACCTAATACAAATGCGGGCTGCGTTAAAAACTTGACCGGAGACTGCAGAAGGCAGCCATTGCACCAAATCTTTGAAGCCTAAGCAGAGAGAAAAAAAAACATGACATTGACATCAATGACATCTCTGATGGATGTTGATGTCAATGTTACACATTCGTTTGACTTTTGAACAAAATAATAAACAAACGACCCAAAATATTGATTTTTCATCTAATTATTTATCAAAAAGTTTTTAATATTGTGTAAATTATGCGTGCGTTATTTGATGCGTTGAACATTAAATATGAATCTTTTTTTAATTTGAATGACGTTATGTTTAATCACTACTTTATAATCGGCGCACTGTTTATATTTTATTTGATTTATCGTTTCATCATTGCCTTGTTTCCTGATAACAATTTTATGCAAACAAAATATAGAGCTAGAGGTCATACATGGAGAAGTATACAGTGCAATAAATCTGTTCCCTATAACATAGATGTGAGTAATTTTAATATCACTTACGTTATTGTCCCTGATAGAATAGCTATTATCTATCGATTATTTAATTTTGTTTATGTGATTGTAGTGCACAAGTTGTGGTAAGCTGATGTTGCCAATAGTGGGACTGTTTTGCGAATGCTGTGCTGTGAGTGCCTGTAAACTTTGTCATAAAATAATTGATAACAAGTTTAGATGCAAACAAATTATTTGGCCTGAAGGAAAGCCATTTTATCATCACTGGGTTAATGGTATTTATCATTTTATGTGTCTTTCAATTAAATTGTGAAGTTAAAAATTAAGTACATTGAGTAATGAACTTTAAGTAGGTACTATAATTTCTCCTACCCCTCTTGAGACTTGACACATGATCTGCACAACATGCTGCCAATATTTTTTTTGTTCTTCAAGACCATTCCATACAGTAGTCACCAGATAGTGAATTGGCTACCTCTGACCTCTTATTACTTCTGGTGCGGCCTGTCTTGAAACTATCTACTCCTGAAAATGTTCTGCAACTGTTGAAAGCTATCTAAATACATTTTTATGTTGTGGAACAATTTCAACATACATGCTGTTTTTATCACTAGTGCCCGGAACATCCAACTTAGAAATTCTCTACTTGTATACTAAGTACTTAATGTCATGAAGAAAATTATGTCTATTTTTATAAAATTCCACAGTGGGCCATGTGCAAAGTGAAAATATTGATCAGAATGAAGATGGACTTAAAAAATACTATTGCACTTGGTGCCAGAGGATTAAATTGTGGCCAGAAACACTAGTTGATGATACTGAGGTAAGGTAGAGTTGGCTGCTCAAGTTCTAATAATGTCTTTTCATGATACAGGTGGACTAAAATACATATCAATCTATTCTAATATTATAAAAAGGAAAGATTTGATTGTTTGTTTGCATCAAATAGGCTCCGAAACTACTGGACCGATTTGAAAAATTCTTTCACTGTTGGGAAGCTATACTCTTTGCTGTGAACATAGGCTATATTTATTCCCGTATTCCCACGGGAACGGGAATTACGCGGGTGAAACCGCGTTACGTCCGTATAGTATAAGAAGGAAATCACATCTCTCATTTATTTTATTACTCTTTACAGCAATGTGATTTTGAAAAATATAAGCGCATTATCATTCCACCTACCTGTGTACAACTGGAAAAAGGAAAGATAAATATAAAGCATCCAGAGGTGGATGATTGGGAACCATTAATTATATTAGGTAAGTTTCATTTGCTTATTAAAAAAAAGAAGATGAAAGATTAAAGCATGAAGTTTAAAAGCTTTATTTACCAACCCATGTTAAAATAATAAAATTATACTTTCAGCTAATCCTAAGTCAGGCAGCAATAAGAGTGATGAAGTATTGTCACTGTTTCGAGGTTTATTAAATCCTATTCAAGTATGTTCAATTTTGATTTTATTATTCCAACCAATTTCTACCTTTGCTCTTTTATTCGGTAATATCCAAAATGTCCTATTTATATGCCAGCCAAATTGGCAATTTGTCATTTACATTTACCAGTATTTCCGTACTTTGGAAAGCAGGTTCAGCTGTTAATAACATGGCAGTCGCTAAGCCAAGTTGAAGGCCCTATGAACGGCTTGAAAGTTTCAACAGCGAGTTGCTACAACTTGCGTTGGTCCATTTCAACGCGAAAATATGCTCATCACCTATTTGGTCATATTTGGGACAGCTGGTTATACAAATCGGTACTACTGAGTTTAATAAAATCTTTTCACCAGGTAATAGACATAAGTACGACGTCCCCAGAGAAAGTGGTGCGATGGTTGCCTAACAGATGTCGCATCATAGTCGCCGGAGGAGACGGCACCATTGCTTGGGTCATGAATTCACTGCTATCAGTTCCTCATATTAATGTAAGTTTATGTGTTCGCGTTTTATCTTTTCTAGTAGGTACCATCTTTTGCTCAATACCATAGTAAAACTGCCAATACATAGAAATTATGCCTCTTTTTTTTTTCTTTTTTTTACTTGTGGGAAAATCCTCATGGATGTTATGTCGGTCTCCTACCGACTAAAAAACCCCACGCAACGCCCAACAGCCTATGGTTGTAAGCCCCGGGTAAGCCCTCGGAAGGATGTCCCAGGACTCCCAACAGACCTACGGCCGCCACTGCGGCCTCGACTAGGGGGTGGTTCGGGTGCTATCCCGCGTCTTTGGGGGGTTTCGAGTGTGATCCCGCTTCCAAGGGGGGGCGTGCGTGAGTTCCTCACGTCACGCTGCCGTCATGGGTAGAAATTATGCCTCTGCCTATCCTTTCTTTAAAATAGACTTTATGTTGAAAATTATCGTTCAAATTTAATTAAATATAGGTAGTATGGAAAGATAACACTACAAACAGCGCAACACGGCCTTGTTCGGAATCAGCGCGGCATGCAGCACTGCTGCGCATGCGCAACATCATAGTTGGTACACTGTTGCGTGATGCCGAATTCGGAATCATGCCTTTACATGAAAGAGTAGGTATCAAACGTACATCCGTCCCATCAAACACCCGTCACCGTTACAAAAATCTTATTTATTTTCAATACTTACCCCCAGTTTCCGAAAGGCTGATCAACGCTAAAATTAACTAATCGGCTGTTAAAGGCGGATTCTCACAGAAGATCCAAAATGAAAATCCATTTACAAGGAACATAAATGCATCGTAAATATTTAAGAAGAATGTAGGTTGTTGCTACAAAAGCGATTCGACGTCGTTGCTGCACATGTGACTCCATAGCGACCGAAAGTTCAACTGTACAATACTTAGGCGGATCAATGTGGATCGGTTGGAGCGTGTCGGTGGAACGCGGCGGGATCGCAAGAAAAGTTTTCGCTGATCGCAGGAATTGGCGATCCATTTTGGATCTTCTGGGAGGATCCGCCCTTAACAGCCGATTAGTTAATTTTAGCGTTGATCAGCCTTTCGGAAACTGGGGGTTAGTACCTTTTAGTATTTTCTAAGGCACATGTTTAGTAATAGTATTATTTAGGCAGCTGTTGCAATTCTACCGATGGGAACAGGCAATGACCTGTCTCGCGTCCTGGGATGGGGTACGGGCGCCAGTACTGAGTTGGACGCTCATAGTATCATCAGCTCTGTGAGACAGGCTAGCCGTCAGCCGGTAGACAGGTAAGTTTTTTTATGTAGCTCCCAGTTTTTAGGGTCCGTACACATAGGGTAAAAAAGAGACCCAATTACTGAGACTATGGTGTCCGTTTGTTCGTCTGTCGTCACCAGGCTATTGAAAATTTTACAGATTCAAGCTTTAACAATAAATAGATACTAAAAACAGAAAAGAAATAGATCTATTTAAGGGGGACATACAACAAACGTGATTTTTGGTACATAACCCTTCGTGCGTGAGTTCGCCTCACACTTGGCCAGTTTTTTTTTCACCAAAATAGACCACTTACTCAGGTAGGCCACCCTGGTCTACCTAAGCGATAGTTGTCTGTCACCATAGCCTCTGAATGTTTGCAACATCGAAGGTGTAGTTTCTGAATTAATCGACAGAAATTGCGTCTGCGGTAAAAGGGTCACTAGTCAACCAGAGAAGAGGAATCTCTTTCTTTGGGTTCCCTGTAGAATGTAGAAAATACAAGAATAAAATTATAGACCTCGAAGTCATCTGTGACCAAGTTCGCAGTTTCACTTAAAAATGGACAAGAAATAGCAAACACAATGTAGGTAATTCGTAAAAGCTAGTAGATAGTTTGTTCTGAGGAAAGTACATAATGACCCATGATCGTCTACTTTACACCAATCGTCGCTATTGGGTGCAGGTGAAAATCGTAGACAGTTAATACAATGGCGAACTATCGGGATGTTGTTTGGGTTTTTATGGCATACCTACCTATTTCAAAGGAATCAACGGGGTAGCAATGAGCCATGCACTATTATGCGAACACTTAGGTACTGATGGCGTTCATTAGACATTGCAAAGCATAGGCCATTGTGTATTGGGGCCTTAAAACTTTCTACGGGCGAATGATTATTTTTTTTAAAATTTTCTTATCCCCCTAGATGGAAGCTAACAATAACGCCAAAACGCAGGCGCCTGGGCCGCTTGCGACAACAGCGTGTATTGTACGCGTATAACTACGCGAGTATCGGTGTCGATGCACAAGTAGCTCTCGACTTCCACTACGCAAGGACGCAGTTCCTGTATAGATACGCCAATCGAACGCTTAATTATGTAAGTATTTACTTGTGATACCGATGAAGGGCTTTTGGTAATGATTTTGAACTAACTGTATGGTATTATTGTTGTCGATGTAGAGAAACAAATTGCACGCCTTCCTTGACTTAATTACGAATCCAACATTTTATGAAAAGAACACTATGTGTTATGTAGGTACCTATGTAATTATTATCGCGTATCGTGCAAAGTCTACAACCAGTGCGTTCTACCCGTTATGACTTACGGTGCCAAAGCGTGGACACTTACGGTAGGGTTGGACCGAGCCCTTAAGTTCGCGCAGCGAGCTATAGAACGAGCTAAGCTTGGAGTGTCTTCGAGGGATAAACTTCGAAATGAGGTTATCCGGCAGAGAACTAACGCACTTTAAAGTGGCAATGGGCGCGCCACATCAGCAGAACATCCGACGGCCGATCGAGCAAGCGAGTTCTGGAGTGGAGGCCGCGACTTGGCAAACGTAGCGTAGCAAGTCCACCCGCCAGATGGACCGACGATCTCGGAAAAGGTCGCAGGCTGGGCCTGGATGCCAAAGGCCCAGGTCCGTGTGTTGTGGCGTAAATTGGGAGAGGCCTACCTCCAGCAGTGGACTGATATGGGCTGATTTGATTGATTGATTTTGATGTATTTAGAAATATATAAGTAGTCTAGATTCCATAGCACAAGCTTTATGATCTTGATTCGAACTAGATGAGATTGTGTGAGAATATCAAAACATATTTATTTATTCCGTATAGATAGCGTACGTGTTCCTGGGCGTGGGTCGCGCATTAGACGACGGCGGATGCTTCGGTCTAGAAAACCGTCTCCGCGTATGGTTGGGATCTTCCGCGGAGCCATTATCACTGCCCCCGTTACAGGCGCTTGTGGCTCTCAATATACCTTCATGGGGTGCTGGCGTCGATCTTTGGAGTAAATATCTACCTTTGCTTTTTATTCTAAGTTTATTTTAAAGTAGGTATACTCGTAAAAACATCGGTTTTAGTTTTTATGTGACCTGTTAGTTAAGTGTGAATTGGATTTTATGAAACGGGAAATTGTTAGGAAACATGAAACGGCAAAGTGTAAAAAAGTTGCACTTCTACCGTGTGTGAACTCAAACTTTTTTATCATTTTCCTGACTATAATCTTTTCCTGTACCAAATTTCAGCCAGATACGTTCAGCCGTAAGGGTCACAAAGTTACATATCCATTTTTGAACGAAATCTGGCTAACTATAGTAACCACTGATCAAATACTGTGAGAAACTCTTACACCATTTGGCCAGAACGGGGGCTGGATTTCATTCAAGAATGAAATTCAGCTTTGTCATTTAGTTATTCTGTCCCACCCGTCATAAAATCCACCAAAGAGTATAAAATTATCATTGCGTCCTTCTGAAAACACCACAGACACAAAATATATTGGTTAAAGCTATTTGCCACAACAAATTCTCATGTGATTGATTTACTAAAGGTGACTAAGAACTTTAGTAATTCAATCAAAATGGAATTTGGTGTGGGAAAATGTGCAGTTATGCATGTTATAGCTCAGGAAAATTGTAATTTTATATAGTTACGCATTTTCCAAAGTTGTGTACTGTGTCATGTAATAGGCTTGTGTCCTAAATTTTAAAAATCGTTTAATTTTGTAACTTTATATCTATATGATCACAAAAATGTAATATTTTGATTTAAAACAATCATTTACATAGTTTATTTTGTGATTTAAAAAATGAATTTCAATTTGTATCGAAAACGCTCATGGCGCCTTGTGTGACGTCACTTGATGCCAAACAAAACAAAAAGAAAATGTGTTTATGAGTCCTTTCAATGATTTGTTTTGAGATTAATAGTTTTAGTACAAAAAAGAAACGTTTAGGGGTTTTAATTGATATTTAGAGGAATCTGGGGAATTTTTAGAGGAACATTCCGTAGGAGTTGGCATCACTTTGGCATAATTTAAGTAACCAAAGCCAGTATAAATATATTGAAAAAAAATTGCCATTGGCATCACTGTTTGACAGGTGTTTGACAATGTTATGATTGTTATGTTAAGCTAAGATACCGTTCGTCTCGTCTGCTTTCCATAATAATTTAAAATGATGAACTGTTTTACGGTTGAAATATATTGTATTTTATGAAAACGTATGAGGATCTAAACCTACACAACACAAGATGAAACGACTTGTGACACAAGATGTCAAGACTTCAGATGTCAGAGTGCGTCAAACGTCAAAAAGCATACTGTGACGTCACACTATCTGATATGTTTGATGTCACGTGACTGATTGCCTATTTTTTCTAATCTTATTTTCTAAAAATAATAGTAATCCTTAATTTGTGCACCAATTTATATTACTTTTTGTTATTTATATATTGGACATAGTCGTTAGAAACACACAACAATCAGATTTATTCTTAGTGGACACAAGCCTATTGCAGGTGAAACTATTGCCTATTAAAATAAAAATGAGTGCATATTTTATTCCAGGTATGGGCAATGAAGATGATGATGTTGGAGAGCAAAGTATAAGCGATGGTAGACTCGAGGTAAAATCAACAACGCTTTATCTTTGCGGGTCTTTTCCACTACGGCTATTGCAAATTAACGAAACATTGAAAGCTATAAAAAATCCACTAATATAAAGTCTACGTCCCGAAAAAGACCCGAAAATGATAATGAATTATTAGATTACCTATTTTCTTTTAAGACTGAAAAAAAATTATAATGTATTTTTTTCTGTATTCCAGGTGGTAGGCATTTCGTCATCATTCCATATAGCCAGACTGCAGTGCGGATTGGCAGAACCTTATCGTTTCGCTCAGACCTCCAGCCTTAAGGTAAATCTGTCCAGTGAAATTCTTAAAACAACAGTTAGCACGATTCATCCATCCAGAGGCGCCCTTTTTAAGGCACCGATCAGCAACTTCGTCGGGCGAGCTTTCTCTTTTACACAAATTGCCACTTCGCAAATAAACATATTTCCTTTAACATCACCAAATAAAACGCAAGAGCAAGATTGGATGTGTAAGATTTCTTATTAGTATCAGACCATCACTAAAGTTGTCAAAAAATAATAGGCCCGTTTTGACATTTGAAAAAGCGCCACTCATCGGTAGATTTCGTAATCAGCCAATGAGAATCCGTTCAGGACGCTGATCTCTGATATACGCTTGTCCGCGTATTCAGAGGGTAGAAACATTTTTTTGCTAATCTAAACTGCCGTCACAAGCATTAACTCGTAAAATAAATCTGTATTGTTTTTAATCAAATATGCTACAACTTTTCAAAAAGTGTAAATGTAACCTAATGTAAATGTTGTGAAAAGAAATAAAATTATTATTATTAAGCATAACAAATATTACATTTTACGAGTAAAGTAGGATTATTTGCCTTTACTATATAACATTATTTCCATTTTTCAGATCGAGTTAGAAGGATCATGCGCCATGCAAGTGGACGGTGAACCATGGATGCAAGGACCATCAACGATACTCATCGAGCCCGCCGGACAAAGCCTTATGTTACGAGCCGCCATCAAACGGACCGAATGATGTTGTTGCATATGACTGACAGGTGTCAATCATAATAGACTGACAGGTGTCAATCTAGACTGACAGGTGTCAATCATAATAGACTGACAGATGTCAATCATAATAGACTGACAGGTGTCAATCATAATAGACTGACAGGTGTCAATCATAATAGACTGACAGGTGTCAATCATAATAGACTGACAGCTGTCAATCATAACAAGAGTCTCATTTGCTCTCTATATTGTACGTAATAAATTTAATAAAATAGCGGCACTTGTATTATGTGTTCCATTTTACTTTAGAGGTATTTGAAACTTAAGATCTGTAAAATAAAATCCTAAATTAAACGCCAGGGGGATATATTTTGAGAGTAATTACTATTACAGTATGACACGCGGTAGTGCCATAGTAAAGAAAGGTCTTATGTAACAAAGACTTAAGTTACGCGCCGCCATCAAACGGACCGAATGATGCCTTTGATTGACAGGTGTCAATCATAACAAGAGTCTCATTAACTCTCTATATTGTATTAAATAAATTTATTAAAATAACGGCACTTGTATTGTGTGTTTAATTTTAGTTAATTTGGCATAAGTATTTGAAACTTGAGATCTGTAAAATTAAATCCTAAGTTAAACGCCAGGGGGATATATTTTTAGAGCAATTACTGTTATGTATAGCATGTAGTAGTGCCAAAGTAAAGAAATGTTATTATTATGCCTATTGAGGACAACGCCTCATGTTACGAGCCGCCATCAAACGGACCGAATGATGTTGTTGGCTTCAATCATAACAAGAGTCTGTTTAGCACTCTATAGTATATTGAATAAATTATAACAAGACTTGAGCCCGTAGTTTTAGTCTACGGGTAACGCTCTGACCACTGAGCTACAGTACTGAAACAAGACGAAATTCTTCACGCCTTTCGAAAATCGTTTGTAAAACCGCCTGAACCAAGCTGTATTTTCACTATAAATAAGAATCATTCATACATAAACCGTTGGTACGTTCTGTACGTAATTATATAAACATCAAGCAAGTCTTGATCTCGTAAGACCGCACAGCGATTATATTATTCTGTGACACCGTATTGTGTATGTGTATTGTATAGGATTATCCGCACTGGCGACAAAAAATCTACGGAAAATAGTTCGCGGAAATAAAATTCGCGCGACGCGGACAGTAGGTACCTACCTAAGATGAGATTGCACCGATCATAGTTACGGGTAATCAGTCTAGTCTACCAAGGTATTTGAATATTATTTGCCATACGTATTATAATTAGGTCCCACCGAGATACATAATGTAAACTCTTATACCTAAGCATTTATTCGAGTGCCATATTTTCATATGAGTGGGTACACTTAATTAGCGGAAAAGAGTCCTGTTAAATAAATGAGCTAAAGGGGCGTCAAAAGTGGGTAGAAACGGTTCGTGTAAATAGTGTACGGCATGCGCGCGGCCTGTTGCTGGAACTTGGCCTGGGCACTACTGTGCGCTTAGATTAGCCCATCGCAGGCCATTGCTGACTGGACAAAGCATTTAGCCAATTTTTGCATACGCGGTTAGTCTATCCTTACGTCCTTTTCCAGGGCTAGGCGTGCTATAAGGGTTTCTTTCCCCTGATGCGGAGTTGGGAGTGGTGTGGAACGTAGGGTGACAATCACAATGCTTAAACGTGCGCGGAGTGGTGATTTCGAGTATTGTGACTGGCCAACTGGCGTTAATGGAAACGTACCCTTAGAAAACCACACTATGTAGCTTAGTGCTAAGAGCCATGCAGCTAGTGCGGCTATTCAGGCGCCTAGCTCAGCACGTCACATGCAAAATGGCCGTAATGACAGTTCGTAATGCGTCTGTTCGCTAGGATCAAGTCACTAAACGAGTCGCCCAATTTAAAATGTGACCTATGCCTCACGGTTAGGGTTGCTACACACATAAGCGGGCCGGCATTGTCGGTTCGGCAGTATTTGTCGAACAACGAAGCCGACCCGAAGCAATTACTGCACTTGTTCGACTTCAATCGGCTAGACCCGATCGAGTTGTTCATTCGGGTCGACACATCATTCCATTCGGCAGTATTGCAGAATGAAAAAGCCAACCCAAAGCAACTACTAAATTACGTTTGGCTTGTGCCGATCGGCACAATTAGATTTTCATTCATAGGCAAAAGTCGGCAGTTGCCAAGCCGAGAGAAAATGTGTGGCAGCCGAGCGGCTAATGATTCCCGAACATTCATCTACATTTATTCGATTTCACCGCCCGGCCTTGCCGATTAATGCCGGCCCGCTTGTGTGTAGCAACCCCTCAAACGTATCCTAATAGCACCATCTCAAGATACGGCCAGCTCATTGCGACTACCTGAGGTGCGGGGTCTACGAGCTAAGTCCACCACCTACCCTTTATTGTAGATAATCTTCGTCCTTCAAATTCAAAAACCCGTATTATTAGGTTTCTATATAAGTTTGGAATCGTTATACCTAATACAATAGTTGAAAAATAAATGTAACAATATATCATAAATGAAAATAGCTTTTCGTTGTTGTTGTTTGTGAAATGAGTTTAAAATAAATACGTATTGATGTAAATTCTGGGTTATTTAATTAATAAAGTCCTGAATCCTCATCCAAAGTGTAACCCTCAGTCATCAAGCTTATCCTGCAGAGGCGGCGTAAGGCGTGGGCGACGTGGGCCACCGCCCACGGCCTCGCGGTACAAGGGGCCTCGCGCCTCACAAAATTGTATGCATTGCTTCAAAGCGAGAATAAAATAAAAAAATATATAAATTAATTTTGCTGTGAAAATTATGTATGATGATAAAAGTTAGTTTTTGTATATATCATAGTTACAATAAATACAAAAACTAACTTATAAAAACAAAAGTGGTAAAATGTAGACAAAAAATAGAGATATGTAGACAAAAAATTAGCGTTAAAATAAGAAAACACAAGGAAATCGCAGGCTATCCCTTTTTTAATGTACTTTTCCATGCATTGAAATCAGTTTTTGTCAAATATTTTTTAAAATTGAAGTCTAATCAAAATTGTGTCTCTGTGTTTTCGACTACAAATTATTAAGATAAACACATTGGCATCATTAGTTTTTGTAAAAACAGTAAAAAGTATTTCAAGATTCCTATGTCCGCCGATTTGTATGAATCGATCCACTGTACGCCGCCGACCAATGCAGGGAATCCCTTGTTTTATTCCTTCCGGACTGTTGGTTCCACAGCTAAGTTCCACTAAGGGGTCCAACAGGATTTACAAATACTCGTGGACCCATTTAGGAACCAACAATATACCTATGTTTTATCCTGGATTTTTTACTAAAATACCATTCCTTTCATAGACCATATGTGACGTAAACGAAGTTGCGAGGGTCAGCTAGTACATATAATAAAACTATAGAGGGTCGAGAGTCTGTACATGGAAGATATTTAGAAAATTTTAATTGTACTGCGTTCTCTAATCGATACTGAAGCCGAAAATATAATCAAAAATTTTCATGTCTGTCTGTCTGTCTTTCTGTCTGTCTGTCTGTATCCCGAATAAGTATCACGCTGAAACTACTGAAGGGATTTGAATAAAACTTCGTACAATCTGAGCTTATGATCTGAGGACGGTTTTAGGATACTTTTGAACCCATTATTTTGAGCGGTTCCTTTGGGAGGGGGGATGAAAGACAAAATGGCTTTTTAGCTGTAGCTTCTCATTGCGTGATTAGATTCCAAATTTTTTTTCACTGTCATTAAGGAAGTGCTCTAAAGATTGTTTCACATAAGTTGCAATGTTGAGGGCTCTGTAGTTCAGGAATTAGAGGCATCTCAACTTTCGCAAAACCTAGAAATCAAGGGTTGCTTTGAATGTGAGGGTAAATCTAAACTGGCGTGTTGGCTTCATCATAAGAGAGCTTAATAAATAAGACTATTGTAAGATAATTCAGTCCGCGCCGAAGGGGTGGACTGAATTGTTTTAGAGTAGACTTAATCTTTAAGCTCTTTTTTGATTAAGCAAACAGGGCAGTTTTACACGCTGCTTGATCAGGCTGATGAAGAAACACCTCTCCTTTCATAGACTTTATGTGACGTAAACGAATTTGCTAGGGTCAGCTAGTTAGTAATATGTAGACAAAAATTACCGTTAAAATAAGAAAACACGAGAAAATCGCAAGCTATCCCTTTTAATGTACTTTTCCATGCATTGAAATCAGTCTTTGTCGAATATTTTTTAAAATTGAAGTCTTTTCAAAAGTATGTCTATACATTGGCATCATTAGTTAATGTAAAAAAAAATTAGTAAAAAAAGAACCGACTTCATACAAATCCTTAAAAATAAAATTTACTTAGGACAAAGTAATATGTAAGTATTTTGATTTGCCTGATTTTATTCAATATCGTATTGAAGTCTGCGCCAAGTAAACCCATAGGTTTAGGTAGATATTATTAATGGCACCAACTTCAATATTATATTGAATAAAATCTGATAAATCAAAATACATATTACTTTGTGCTAAGTAAATTTTATTTTTAAAGGATTTGTATGAAGTCGGTTCTATTTTTTGTTAATTTTTTTTTATTGGTTAAGTGACGGGTGGACCGAAAAGTATATCTATCTATGTGTTAAGTTCTCATCAACACAAATCATTCAAGTCGAAACACAAGGTAACCGCTGTAATTCCCTCGACTGTCTTTCGGTTCCATCATCAGATCGACTCCAGACCTTCATTAAATTGTAGTACATTAAGGCACTTAATCTAAAAGTTAACAAACGCACTAGTTGTCTCTACAATTTTTGGTGGTTGCCCTCGATTTGTCCTGGATCCCAGCATCAGATCCTGATACCCTGGATATGGGACCACCTCCGAAGTAGCCTCATTCAAACAAAAAAATATTCAAAATCCATCCATAATTGGTGCCGCTATCGCGGAACATACAAACAAAAAAATAGCGTACGAATTGAGAACCTCCTCCTTTTTTGAAGTCGGTTAAAAACAGTAAAAAGTATTCCTTCCGGACTGTTGGTTCGACTGCTAAGTTCCACTAAGGGGTCCAACAGGATTTACAAATACTCGTGGTACATTTAGGTAGTGGAACCAACAATATACCTATGTTTTATCCTGGATTTTTTGGGACGAGTGACCCCACCCCACTCACATTTGACGTAAACCTCTGTGGTAATTTTTTTTTTCCTTATGGCGATTTATTATTATTGGCGCAGGGCCTCGCGAAACCTGTCTTGCCCACACCAAATTTAGGTCTTGCCCCGCCACTGTTTTCCTGCTTACCCCTGTTAAGTATTCAGCAAATCGTCGCTGAGCCTGCAAAAGTCGCTATGTGATTTTTTTCGAATTTTGGATTTTGATGCCATTTAGATCCTTATTTCAAGGCGCACAAGATGCAAAAACCGACATTTTAAAAAATCTAATATTAACGGAGTTTCCAAAAATAGCTATGTGAAATCAATACTTTTTTGCGCCTTCAAAATAATTATGTGCTTCAAATCACATAGCTAAAAAGTTCCCCTTAACCAAAATATGGTCAATTTCGCGGAATTGCGCCCGCTATGTGCTTACGGGCACATAGCGATATTGGTGTACAAGTTTTGACCTGAAACATCGCGCATTGCACAAATCAAGTGTCACATAGCTATCTTTTTCTATGAAATTTGCCAGTCGTTTTGGATATTAATGTCATCGATCCGTTTAGGAATGTATTGAAATTAATAAGGCAGATTTGGAGCTAGAATACGAGTATTTCAGTAAAGTGTAAAAAGGTACGAATCAAATGATACAGGCTGAATTACATCACTCAATCAGCAAAGAGAGTGGTGTAGCTAGTTGCTCGGGTAAGTATGTTTATTTGTTAAAAGATGCCTAGCAAGCTGGAGGGTCAGCTGATTGTAGCTTATAATTTTGCTCGAGGACGATCTTTTCAATTCTTCTTTATTTAGTGACGGTTTCTAGTACTCTTCTTTAGTAACTTTCCGGAATCCTATAACAAGTACCAATGCAATTCTTTATCGCAATATGATTTTTAACCTATTACTATTCACTTTATTTCTCCAAAGTCGGGCGAGCGTATTGGCGATCGGCAACTATGTATTCTTTTTTTTTTGTCTTCCAACAGCAGTCTTAGTTCCTTCCAACCAGAGTTCTGCGCCGGCCATAATCTTATTTCTGCCCTCATTAAACAGTTGACATTCGTAAAGCTACGGAAAAGATTGAACTAGCCTTAATTATTAGTATTACTAGACATAAGCAGCGCATTTAATTCTGTCAATATGCTAATTAGTCCTTTGAAGTCTGTAAATATTTTTTCTGACATTTCTTGGGTTGATTCCTTTCTTTGGGGGTGTTTGTCAGTGTGTGTGTGCTTATATGAAAATGTTTTGAGTCTGATTACAGCTCTTTGCAGGCGTACATCACAGTGGTGTTCCCTCTTCTCTTTTATTCTCCTTTTTCATGAACTCTGCCTCGAGTCTAAGTAGTATTTGGCAATTTAAATATCTATGCTGACGCCATACAGGTATAACATGTTTTCTTGGATTCAGATGGTTATCTGGCTTATCCAACCTGAATCAGGAATTAGTACGTGTTAGTAACTGACTGGGTCCGATTAGATAGTGCATCGACCCCCGAAGGTCACAGGCCTTTACCTTGAATGCTCTGAAATTCCTTTACAATTTATTATTCTTAAGAACTAAGACTCTCATTCTGCCCATTACTAACTAATCAAACGGTTGCTATTATATTTCAAGGCCACCGAAGAGCTCCTAAATAAACTTGAAAGGCTTCAAAACTTATTTATTTGTGGCATAGGTTTTTGATCTCAAAATATGTTTATACTTAAGAGAATTCCTCATCGATATGCCCAACTCTTACCAACTAAAACCACACGTTGTTCTGACCTGACTACAGCTGGGAGCCACGGGTGAGCCCTCGAATGGCTTCCACTGCGGCCTAAAAGTGCGGGTGCGAGTGCTGGTTCGGGAACAATCGCGCGTTCGTAGAGGTTGTTCGGGTGTTGTCCCGCTTGGGGCATGTAGCATGAGCTAAACTCTCACGCCACGCTGCCTTCTTGATCTTGCTTCTGTAAGAACGGTGTGTAGCTCCCCGCCGTCCTTAGGCCCCCGGTCATGGAGGCCGATAGTCTTAGACGAAGACAAGTCTACGGCCCCTTTTCACTGACTGCAGACCTCGGGAGGGAGAGTTATCTCCTGCTACCTCCCCGACGGCTCTTTCACAAGCATGACCTGTTAACAGAAAGACGCAGCGGCGTCCTAATTTATCCCACTGGAGATGATTGCTCACACTATAGTCGAGAGAATGTCCACGCCCAGACCTGTGGCCTAATTGTGGGAAGTGCTGTGGCCTCGCTGAATTTCATATTTTTGCCTAAGACTCAAGTGGCTTTCTTTCCGTCTTCGCTGGATCACTTAAATGTCTATTTTTAAATACCCCATAAAATCCCAATTTCCTTTACTTAAGCCTGCTTTTCTCATAAAGGACCCTTTTACGTTTCATTCTAAAATTTCTTGCTCAAAAATCCGAGCGCTGCACTTATTCCTTTTCAGTCATTATTTTTTGGATCACATTAATATTTGAGTCTAATCGGGAATCAACCTCCTTACGGGATCTTAGGACAACAGTCGCATACATTTACAGACAAGTATCTAAAACTACCTACTAGTATTATAAGTGGTACGTACATTTGCATACCTACCAGGGTTCCTTAAAAAATAGTAATATTCGTTGGTTGCTTTAAAGGAGTAGGTAGAGGTAAATACTTGGTACAGTACGCCTTTTCGTAGTCTCCTTCCCGGCTGCATGTAGCCAGGGATTTAGGTGCACCTTCAAAAGGATCTCCCAGGCACCCTCACCAGCCGTGGTCGCCAAGCTGCGGCGACCCTTCGCCGCTACGGTTGTCGTGGAAACCACGTCTTTCTAGGCTGGAAGATACCTCGTATCAGGTATGGACGTGGATCTCTCGCTGGAGACCATGGTACGAGCCATGAACCCTGGCGGGAGTAAGTGGGACTGCGCTGCCTCTTTCTGCGAGCAGGTCATGCTCGTGAAAGAGGCGGCAGGTAGGGAACGGGAGAGAACTCTCCCACCCAAGTTCCATAGTCGGCGGTGGGGTGGCCGCCGACATATTTTATCTTTGCCCAAGACTATCGGCCTCCATGACCGGGGTCCTGAGGACGAGATAACACCCGAAAAGCTCCCAAAGACGCGGAATAGCAAAGGTGAGTCCGCTGTGGTAGCCGTAGATCTGTTGGGAGTCCTGGGGTATCTATCCGAGGGCTTACCCGGGGCTCCCAACCGTAGGCTGTTGGGCAGGATACGTGAGGTTTTTTAGTCGGTAAGAGTCTGGCATAGGATTTATGAGGATTTTCCCTCACGTTCAAAAAAAAGGAAAGGGTGGTAGCCAGTCCAGAGTGATGGAGATCGTTCTGGAATCTCCGGCGACCAGTGCTATGCGTCTGCGGTATGGGAGAGAACTGTTGCCCTCCCGTTTCTTCCTCGGCACCTTTATTGCCTACAACACATCCTCACACATTAAGGCAGCAGAGTTTTATGGCAGAGGACACCATGTTTGCCATAGTTTTGTACTAGAATTTGGTATTATTTTCAATTGTCACCTTTTATTAAATAGCTATGTGTAATAAAACAACGTGAATTATGTTTTAGTTGTTCCCGCTATGTGCTCAACAACACATGGCGATATTTGTGACCCAAACAATTTTAGCTATGTGTCAGATTCACAATATTAGTTTTTTGGTATTTTCGTTTTTAATGTTATCATTCTAAAAGTCATCTTCCACAACGTAAATATAATATTTACATTATAAAAAAAATATGTACTATCTCTATCACAGTTATATTTCGAGTAAATCGGTTTTTACTTCCTCCTGAAAAGTAGCTTAAAAATGCATAGCGACTTTTGCAAGCGCAGCGACGAAATGCGAATCGACGGTTTGTACACGTAAAGAAACTTTCAGTCGAGGGTGAAAATAAAAGTCAGTTTGACGATTAACTTCACGTGTATTTAGTTACACAATTTACTGAAACATTACATTTACATAGGAAGATTATATATTAGTTTATTATATTGTTTCTTATTCCGTGGAATGTACATGATTACATGATTTCAACATCACAAAAATACATCTGAAAATAAATAGTTATATAGAACAGCGGACTATTGTATTGGAATATTAGAGAAAAATCTTTTTTATAGTATTATTGCCTAGAATAGTAGGTAACAGTTTTGGCACCTTATATAAACAAATTTTTAAATACACAGCCCAGAAGTTGATTCTTAAAAATAAAATAACTTCACTTAACAATACTCTTCAATAAAAATTATCAAGTGGCATTAATCTATGGATAACGGCAAAGCATTTGCTATTAATCAATTTAAACAGTTCGAAAACTTCGCGGAAACGAGAAGGGAAACGCGATCGTCATTGTATATTGCACTAATTTCCGAAGCTAGTGTACCTATCTACATTCGAGTTTCATTCATAAACGTTAAAAGGTTCATCAACGTTCATAAGTGCCCTTGTTTTCCTGTGTACCCTTGGCTGTTCCCTTGATGGTACAGTGGAAAATAAATTTTAACCGCTGTACCCTTGGCCGTAAAACCCAACCAACTTAAATTAAACATGAAATCTTTAATTGAAATCATGATCTTTTAGGACATGTGTGTGGAAAAAGATCCATTATTGGTTGTGGTATACGAAGAACTTGTAAAAGTTAAAATGTGTAAAGTACTTAAATAATTTTCAAAACAAATGAAGATCGGTAAAACAAATGAAGATCAACAGAACAAATGAAGATCGACAAAATAAATGAAGATCGGCGAAACAAATGGAGATCGACAAAACAAACGAAGATCGGCGAAACAAATGAAGATCAAAGAAACAAATGCAGATCGGTAAAACAAATGAAGATCGTCAAAATAAAGAAGACCGATAAAACATATGCAGATCAATAAAACAAAAGACTATAAGCAAGTTGATAAGGTCAAAAACTACTTGCAGTCATATTTTGTAATCTAGATGCGATTGCCATTAAAAAAAATAGGTGCAAGCAATTCTCGACCTTAATGACACTTATCTAAAAATGTGCTTTTAGGCTTTTATAGACATGACTGATCACGAATATATAAAAAAATAGATATTATGCATGCTCATTTTTATATTTGGGTTTTACGGCCAAGGGTACAGCGGTTAAAATTTATTTTCCACTGTACCATCAAGGGAACAGCCAAGGGTATACTGGAAAACAAGGGCATAAGTGCAGGTAAGTCATGAACGGCGTGAAGCGCTGTTTTTCTCATTACATAATTCCTAATCTTCAAACTTGCGTGTGGTGCGCGTTTTAGCGATCGGCTTTTGTGACTCACGGTGAGTGCGTCAACGCAAGTTTGTTTGAAATACTAGACACCGCTACTTAGATGTAGACACGGGTACTAGTCTCCATACCAATCACAGTAGGTATACGCGCTTATCCATGAATCACGCACGATAGTCACGATAGTGATCTGGATAAAACTCGCACTAGACACTCAGAAAAGCTGCCTTCAGAGGTTCCAATGCTTTGCTGGGTACAATTTTGATACCTATGGCTATGCTATAAGAATCTACTTCTTATAAACGAAGGTTCATATTTTGAAATTGGATATTTTAGCATAATAGCGACTTAATCAATACATATAATAAAATCGTAACAGGTCGCTGTCTGTACATGGAAGATAAATAAGAAAAAATATAGGCGGGCTTTATGAACGCAATAGAACCCAAAACAATGATTTTTAGAATTTTTGTCTGTTTGTCTGTATGTCTGTATATCTGTTTGTCTGTACGGTTGTGCACGCTAATGTCAGTAACCGCTCAACCGATTGCAATGCGGTTTTTTTATTGTGTTGAGGTTTGCTCCAGTTAACATTTAGCGTTTGTTTTATGTAAATCGGTTTAGAAATAAAAGAGTTATAACACTTTTAAGAATCAGATATTATGTAAATTTTAATTGTAGGGGTTTCTTTGAATGTGAGTGAACCTAAACTGGCGTGTTGGCTTAATCATAAAAGAGCTTAATGATTAAGACTATTTTTAAACAATTCAGTCCGCGCCGAAGGCATGGACTGAATTGTTTTAAAATAGACTTAATCATTAAGCTCTTTTATGATTAAGCAAACAGGGCAGTTTCAGACGCTGCTTGATGACTCTGATGAAGAAATACCTTTCCTTTCATACACCTTATGTGACGTAAACGAAGTCGCGGGCTCAGCTAGTTAGTTAATATAAATACAAGAAAAGTTCCAATTATTGGCTCTTTCGGAACAAAGTAAAGAAAAAACTAAGGTGTAAACAACGAGTACTTATGTACCGAATATGTAATTTTCAAAATTTTAAATGGATAGCACGTTTCCTTTTTCTCTCACGAATATAGATCGTTAAGACTCGCAACTGTTTTGATGTTGATTTCTCTTTAGTTTTAAATAATTTCTAACCATAGAGGATACCTAAATTAACTATTAATATCATAAGATTTGTAACATATCAAGTCAATTATTAATATCAACATTTTTGTAATATTATCGTGCTCGTCATTTTATTAAATTTATTGATGTCAACACTTAGGTAGGTAGTTACAACATAATTATCTACTACTAGACTATTAAATAAAGATTCTTTAAACAATAACAAAATTCAAGATCAAAATGTAAGATCAACTTATTTAACCAAAATTGAGCCCAATATTTAACTTTTTATTTAGTTTTATCCCTACATTTTAATGATTCACTAATTAAAATTACGTATAGTCGAGGAAGTACGCTTATTTAATACAAAATTAAACATTTCTCTAGTAAATAGGTACAGGAACACCCTTTTCTAATTTGGGACAAGTTTTAGTTACTTTTTAAAGTAAGTACCTACTGTCTATGTTTAGCTAAACTATTTTTACGACAGTGGAACTAATTCATTACCGATAGATTTGTTGAAAATATACCTACTTATAGGTGCGGTAATCGGTACATTTTTTACCAGAAAACGCGACATTACATACGATCGTTCGAAGAAAATTATATTTGAAAGCTATTACATAGATGTGACTATACAGGTGCAGTATAACATACGGTACTGCCATATCGCGTTTTAATTTAGCGATAATTATTTTCAATACATTTTGTAAGGTACAGGAACACCCTTTTCTAATTTGGGACAAGTTTTAGTTACTTTTTAAAGGACCGTACCGTGTTGTACTATAAAACGCCTAAATTACATAAGCTCGTTCGAAGAAAATTATATTCAAAAGCTATTTACATAGATGTGACTATACAGGTGCGGTATACCATACGGTACTACCATATCGCTTTTTAATTTAGCGATAATTATTTTCAATACATTTTGTACCAAAAAACGAAAAAAGCTTTACCCTGCCATAATATCACCCCTCGTTTTGGTGTTACACGATATTCTGATAAGTTTGCATAGCCGTTTAAAGAAAAATATACTTAAAAGCTATCCCATAGAGCTTATAGTCCCCATGTGTCAAAAGTATCTACATAATATAAAACAGTAAGTGGCACTATTTGACCATCTACAGCAATGTAATCTGGCTTTTAAATATCGACTGTCAGTAATATGTCGTATTTATTTTGTTAAATAAAACTAGGTGTAGTTGTATTTTTGAAAAGAAATAAGCATAAAAATAAAAATGGAATCACAAAAATACATTACTTAAAGTTCATCGCGTTAAGAATGCAGTAAGTTCCTTTTTTATTTTTTTTGTTTGTAACGCACTAAAGACAATCCGTTTCATTTAAAATCTGCCTTTGACGAGTCACTGTGAACTCGGCTTTTCTAATTTTGGGCCGTCCCAATACGATGAGTCTCTGCATTCTGAACGCGAAACTAGGACTATTCACTTCCTTAATCAATAGTTAGTTATTTGCTTATAGGCTGCTTAGCTACTTGGAAAGCATTTTATCTATAACATATTAAATTCTAGATCAATGTCAACAATTTTTAACAAGTAAAATCTATATAAACAGGCTTTACTATAACATTTAGATACATTAGTATTTGTATCTAGTAACTATTAAAAAATCATTTTATTCCTTGAAGGAACAGAATTTATATGACTTATAAAACTGATAAACCATCAGTTTTTAAAGTAACAATTAATTTCAAATATAACCTTTTTTTCTTTAAATCCCTCTTTAATATGTAGAGCTGGGAATATACTGTGGAACCACATTTTAAAAATAACAATCTGACTATGTACTGTGTACTTGAATTACAGATTTAGCAACTACGGCTAAATTACACCAATTGGTGGTGTTTCAATCTACATAAATAGCATTCGTGGTAACAGTATTACCTATACAACAAGTTTACCTCGTAAGTTTCAAACTTACATACACACACACCTTTATCAAACTTAAAAACAATAAAAAAATAAATAAATGCATCTAGCTAATACCCTATAGTATAAAAATATCTACAAGCATCATAACGAGTATACGAATTTCAAAATTTTACCCCCCTTAAGATTTCGTATCAGGTTTTTTGAGAATGCCGAAGTTTATTCGAAGTTGTTCTAGGAATACAAAAGTGAGTATAGTGTGGGGTGCAAGCCTAGCGAATGCTGGAAGGTATCCTTTAAAGAACGCGAGAGGTCCCTCCTTGGCCGTGCCGAGAACGAGTGTCATCACGCTCTTTACTTCGCCAGGCTTGGCGTTCATTGCACGCGTTTTGAGCACGTCTACCGGCTGTGTCATGGTTGTTGCTATCGCTCCCTGAAAATATAATAATTGTTATGTTGAACGTGTAAAATCTGTTAGTAATACAAATTATATAGACACTAGATAACCTATCCTATTTAGTTTGATAGGGATAAGCAGTTTTAGTAAGTTTGAGCCTAGCATAAGATGACATGGCATTCAGTTCAGTTTAACATTAAAAATCATGATAAACCTGTTCTTATTTGACTCCATTATATTAGAGAGCAAAATCCCAAAGGCATACAACAAAACAAGTTCTAAAAAGAGTTATAAATTTACTAGCGGTACCCTGCCACGCTTCGCTGTGACTTTTTATGGTGGTTTTATGTACCTATGAGAAATGAGTAACAAACTAAATGATGGGTACATTTAGAAAAAAAAAAGTGGGCGTGTACTATTGTACATACGTAAGAAGTGAAATTTCTTCATGACCTTATTTTTCGAAAGAAATATCATGAAATATACATAGGAGTTAGTAGTCCAAAAGTCCAAAGTTCAAAAGTTCAAAAGTTCAAAAGTCCAAAGTCAAAAAGTCAAAAAGTCAAAAAGTCCAAAAGTTCAATAGTCCAATAGCCCAAAAGTCCAAAAGTCCAAAAGTCCAAAAGTCCAAAAGTCCAAAAGTCCAAAAGTTCAAAAGTCCAAAGTCCAAAAGTCCAAAACTACAAAGTCTAAAAGTCTAAAAGTCTAAAATTCTAAAAGTCCAAAAGTCCAAAACTCAAAAATTCCAAAAGTCCAAAACTCCAAAAGTATAAAAGTCCAAAAGTTCAAAATCCAAAATCCAAAGTTCAAAACTTCAAAGTCCAAAGTCCAAAACTCCAAAACTCCAAAACTTCAAAACTCCAAAACTCTAAAACTCCAAAACTCCAAAACTCCAAAACTCCAAAACTCCAAAACTCCAAAATTCCAAAAGTCCAAAGTCTAAAGTCCAAAACTCCAAAAGTCCAAAACTACATAAGTATAAAAGTCCAAAAGTACAAAAGTCCAAAAGTTCAAAGCTCTAAAGAGTCCAAAGTCCAAAACTCCAACTCCAAAAGTCCAAAAGGTCAAAAGGTCAAAAGCCCAAAACTCCAAAAGTCCAAAAGTCCAACAGTCCAAAAGTCCAAAAGTACTAAATTCCGAATGTCCAAAAAGTTCAAAAACAACATGCAAAACATACCTATCTGACCTCTTTGTTAGGTAAGTACTCTCTTTTATTATTCTGAATTCAAGGAGGCCGCAATCAAACTTCTCTTAAAAAACATCAATCTGGTAGTACCTTCTAAATAGGTTGTTTATAATATTTTGTTCTGAAGCTGGCAGAATATAATTTAAAAAAAAAATGACCAGCGCCATCTATTGGTAAAATCACTTTTTAAAGCTATTTTATTCTTATTGCTGTTATGATAAAAGTGTATAAAGTAGCCTAAAACCATCTCTGAATCCTATTGTATATCGTGTCCAATTTTGAGCTCAGTCGATTCAGTAAATTTTGAGTTTTTAATAGATACTTAAACGCACACAACATTTTTATATATATAGATATAAGTATTTCATCTTAGCCACGTCTATATAGGTACAGGGTCGACGATTACCACCCTCCCATCTACACCATAGGTTCCTTGCCGAGCTCTAATCTATCTCTGTACCAAATTTCATCAGAATCTGGTCAGTGGATTAGGAGTGAAATCGTCGGTACTTTTGCCCTCAACACAATGTTAGTACGAAAGTAGCTTTGTTGATAAACACTTATGCCTACCTTACTAACTTTCTCACAGTTTGAATGGTACCAGTTACATTTACAAATAGTTGTTAAAATGTTTTCTTACCGCTGATAAACTGGAAGAAACATGTGTGACAACATTATCACTGAAGTAGGGCGTCGACAGCAGTATGTCTTTGATTTGGTCGTAGAAGGCCAGTTGCCCGATAGTCATCAGGGCGGCACGGAGGCAGTTCATCGAAGCGCCAGTCCAGAGTCGGAGCAAGCCTTCGGTTGCGATTACTCGATATATTCCATGGAATGCGTTCTGGTAGCTGTAGGATACAAAAGTGTTGCAATTCATAATTTTATTTTCAAGAAAAAGGTGCCTGTGGTTTCATTCGCATGGAAATCTGTTCCTGTTCCTGCACCATAATCTATTTTTTTATACAAAATTTCAGCCAGATCAGCTCAGTCAGTGGAGCGTGATTGAATAACAAACATACAAACATTTTAATTTATAATATTAGTAGGATATAGGTAGGTACAGCAAAAGTTTTTTAATAGAAAACAACTGTACAATAATATACTTATTTTTGTAAATGTGAAGTCAGGGACAAAACAAAATCTACACACGGTCAAATTGGTCAAATTTAATCAACAATGATACCAATTTGGAACATTTTGTGTAACATTTTATACAGTTGCTCGTACTGGGTTCGTTCAAAATCTTAGGGACCGAAGCCAACCTAAGCTACTGAATAATAGTAGAGGCTCTGGCTCCAACCAATAGGGGGTTAGAAAGTTACGAGCCGAACAATATAGTTGCTCATAGCATCTAATGAAAGCTGAACCCAGGCTCAATCTAGGTAGGGTTCTCAAGGAATTAGGAAAGCGTTAGGATATAGAAGAATTTACACAGCTAGACATAATCGTATCGGTAAATTTGAAATACTCTGATGTTTGTGAAGATGTTTATCGCTGATAAAAAAGTGTATCTACCTATTTGTACGATAAAACGACTATGTTAAATGGACCGCTATATGAAATGAACTCACGGTATAAGAGCAACGCATACTATACTATACTATGTTTGTCAATTTTGTCATACTTGGCAGACCATTTATAAATGATTATGCCGTTTGTCCCATAACGTTTCGTCTTATATGACTTGAAATTTTCAACAGCAGGTAGCCGCTACCTGTCTGTCTATTTCAACACGGCAATAGACTCACCGCCTTATGTAGGACAGAAATAAAAATGTGAAATGTAGCGTAACTACCACAGTTCACGCTACCTACCCCTTCGGGAAAAAAATGCGTGCCTATGTTGACATGATTATTACTTCAACTTACTTCCTCCGTTGTTCAGGCGGAAGCTTGATATCATTCTGCATTCGTACATTAACTAAATCAGCTGGACTACCAACAAGGCCTCCTGCAAATCCCCCCAATCCCGCTAGTGATGCGGCAGTGAAGAACGACAGCGGTTTACCCTGAAAACAAACAGTTATATAATAATTGATTAATGATTTGATTATATTATAGGTACCTACTTAGATTCCTTATTGCAGTATTGCAGTACCTAATGTTTATAGTAGACTAATAGCACAGCCGACAGATCATATATAGTTGTCTTTATACTGTGCTAATAGCGTACAAGGAGGGCACTTTTCTTCTTGCGCTCCTAACGAACTCAGATTTTAAGATAGAAGAGTTTAAAACGGAGAAAATTCAGCTGGACGTCTATTTCATTTCATATAATATATCTAGTACCTAGTTTTAATTTCGCTTGCGGTTATATTGAAAATCTAAACAAGTCTATTTGTAAAAGTTTTACATCAGCTATCGAACTGTACATTTAGCGCAGCCCGCCAATTTTTATCTATATAACGAGCTCGGATATCGTGGGTTCAAGTTCGAGGTCATTTGCTGCAAAGTATTTCTTGGAACTCACATCTTATTTAATTGCGGCTACCTGAGGGCGCGTTCCCACTTTGACGTGACGACAGCTATTCGTCGTTGCTTGTATATTTAAAAGAAGGTTTACATACCAGGAGACGATACGCATAAACTGTCGTTTACAATTCTTTCCGATAAATTGTCGTGAGCGTGCAATGGGACCGGATAGGCTACGATATTCCTTTTATATAAAAAAAATCAATAATGCAATGACGACAAACACTCGTTAAAATGAGAACAGCTACAGACAATAATCGTCCAACAATAAGTTACCCGTCACGAGTAGGAAGTGGGAACGCGGCCTAATTCGAGTATCTGGGAGTATTTAGATTAAAATTATTGCAATTTATTGGACAGACGATCTAACTGTAAAGGTTTCCTAAACACACGAATAAACGCGTTATTTGGTTGGCAACAAACGTGTTATATCCATTGGCGATAGAGAGACCTTGTTTGCAATTTATGCCCCAGGGCAGTATGCTTGATTTTACATGATACATATTAATATAATGACGAAGTGATTAAAAATTTACGTGGCGTTACTACACGCTGAAGTAATGAAACCTGCATCCGAAAATGGAAAAGGGGATGAGTTCTTTGTGATTGTATGTAGCGAAAAAGAAAATACCTACTTAAAACGCATCAGAAACTATCACAGGTCAAGCCCCTAAATAAGACATTCGTGGCATACCGCCCAGAACATTCGGTAAACAAACGGCCGAAATTTCAGCGGTTGGAGACGACGACGAGTGTCGAATTTTAGGGCCGAAACACAACAGCGTCGCGGCACCGCACCGCTAAAATCGGCAATGCCGTTCTAAAATCACTAGGAAATGGTTGTCCTCCAGTACGACAGCATAACAACGCTTTGTTTTGCGGCGCCGGAACGCCGTTATGTGTTTCGGCCCTATTCGGGCTATACCGCACTGGTAACCATAGCCGAGTAAGTTCTGGAATATGAAAGCAATCACTTCTTACCGGTCGGACTTAGCGACCAGCAGCTAGCGTTCGCCATTGGTGGAAATGGTAGGCCATGGTCACCAGTGCGAAAGAGCCCTTACGTTTTGCAGTTTTCTACCCTTTGCTTCAACTTCTCGCAACTGCTTCGCTTACTGCTCCGGAAAATCCACCGAATCAGCACTGCATGAGGTAGTATCGTACATAGAAGACTCCCTAGAGAGTAAATCATCAACACTGGGCGTCTTTATAGACATCGAAGGTGCCTTCGACAAGACGACCTTTGTAAGTATCGAAAGAGCCCTGCAAAAGCATAAAGTACACCCCACTATGGTAAGTTGGATAGTGAATATGCTACGACACAGGGCTATACAAATTACAGTGAACTCCACATCTAGAGGGATCGCAGCCAAAGGATGTCCGCAGGGGGGGGGTTCTATCTCCGCTCCTGTGGAATCTCGTGGTGAACGAGCTCATAGATGTACTCAATAGAGAGAGATACTTCACTGTAGGTTACGCTGACGACCTCACCATACTGGTAAGTAGCAAGTTCCTAGGTACAATAACAAACCTGATGGACAACGCCTTGAGGATCGTCGAAAAATGGTGCATCAGACATGATCTCACGGTAAATCCGACGAAAACAGAAATGGTTCTGTTCACCAACAAACGCCAAATAGATAATCTGAAACTCCCACAGCACTTTGGCACAAAACTTTCCTTAGCAAATGAAGTCAAGTACCTGGGGGTCACACTGGACAGCAAACTGCTATGGAATAAGCACCTCACACAAAAAATCAGTAAGGCCACCATTGCACTCTGGCAATGCAAACGAATGATCGGTAAGAAGTGGGGACTCTCACCGAAAATCATACATTGGCTCTACACCACAGTCATAAGACCACAGGTAACATATGGCGCAATAGTTTGGTGGCCCAGGGCCGAACTAGCTTCAGCCATAGATAAAATGCAGCAGTTCCAGAGAGCGGCGTGTTGCGCCATCACGGGATGCTTTCGCAACACACCCACAGCAGCGATGGAAGCAATGCTCTGCTTACCGCCTCTGGACCTGTTCGTTCACCAGGAAGCGGCCGCCGCGGCGGCACGACTTCAGGCGTCAAAACAATGGACGCGCTCAAGGGTAGGTCATAGGCGCATACTGGAGGACGCAATAGAGTATGAACCTCTCGGGGAAGCCCCTAACGACAAGATACCGAAAACATACGTGTTTGACCGTAAGTACAATATATCGCTGGCAGAGTCCGACAAGGACCACTCCTGTATAAGAGAACTCAGAGTGTACACGGTGGATCCAAAACAGACCACGGATCAGAAGCAGGCACCTACTCCCCGGAGCTCAACATACACTCATCAATACCTTTAGGGTCTCATTCGTCAATCTTCCAATGTGAGTGCATAGGTTTAATTAATGCCGCCAATGCAATCGACTCCAGGAAAATTGAGCACAACCACATCAGGCTCCTCTCCGATAGCGCAGCAGTGCTAAAAGCTCTGAAGAGCACCATCGACTCTGGGCTGGTGCTTCAATGCCACCAGGGGCTACAAAAGCTGGCCCTAACACACAAGGTAAGCCTTCAGTGGATAAAAGGTCACAGCGGATCGAGCGGCAATGATGCAGCTGACGAACTGGCCAGATTGGGTTCCAGCACCACACCGGTGGGACCAAGCCCGATTATACCAATACCATTCTACCAGGTAAGGGCATGGCTGAGACAACGCACGAAAGAGCGGCATGAAAAGAGATGGGCACAAACAGTAAGTTGCAGGCAATCAAGGGAAGCTCTACCGAGACCCAGGCCAAAACTAGCTAGAACGTTGCTACATCTGAATAAAGGTGATCTACGAACCATGGTAGGCACAATAACGGGTCATTGTACAGTAAATAAGCACTTAAATGTCTTAGGTATCACGGACAGCACGCTGTGCAGAGCGTGCCTGTTAAAAGAAGAAACCATAGCTCACGCAATCTTGGAGTGCGAGAGCCTGGTTACATACAGAGTCAACATACTTGGCAGCCCCACAACACTCCGGGAAGCGTGTGAGGACCCGAAGAGGATCCTGCGCTTCTGGTCGGAGCTGGGTTGGCTGGAGTGACAGCCAACACTCACGTACGCGGACCTAAGTGCGGAAAATGGGAGCCCAAGAAGACTGAAGACTGAACTTCTCGCAACAGTCTTCTTCAACTCACGCACACACACGCTTCTCAATAGCTCCGTTATATGTAATCGTTATCGCCAATAGAGCATTGTTTAGGACGGTAGCGTCTAAAATCGTCGTTTCTATAGAATGAAAGCGAAAATGACGTAACTCGTAAAGCTTATCTGCAATTTCATGAACATGAAGGGAAGGCTACTGTTTGTTAATATACATTTATACTATCGCTGCATAAGCATCAACCATGCCTCACACTTATACCACAGTAATGTAATCTATATACATTACAATGAATATTACAACAGGTCAGGCCAATTTAAGATTATTTAGATTTAGCGGCGTCATCGGGTCACACGAGTCTTCCACTGTGTCATAAACAAATTGCATGGGGCAACAATAAATTCCTTGATGTCACAATCAATGTAAATTAAGATTGAGTGTTTTTTATATAAGCACTAGTTGACCCTCGCAACTTCGTTGGCTTAACATTTTGCTTCAGATGTTGCATTGCCTATACCTTCTTTAGCAAAAGGACTACAACTAGAATTTTTGAAATTCAACCTGTCGTTCCTGAGATCTTAGCATACAAACAGACCAACTTTTCAGCTTTATAATTATCAAAATATCTCCAATCATAAATGAATATTAAGCTATTATTATAATGTGGAAAATAATTTATTTTATTTTATAAATTATTTAAACCATTTCAAATCATGAGTTAATTAAATAGGTAAAGATATTTTGGTCCACTATACAAACTTTTAGAAAAGGCAACAAAGGGCACTGACGTTAAACAAAAGCCTACCTATGAATATTGAAAGCAAAGAGAGTATTTCTCCTAGATTTTGTGTCAATAGCTGATGATTTATTTTGTGCTAACAATATCTTCTTCCATACTCTTGGGTTTAAATTTAAATTTCTAGCTTGCATTACCTCAAAATCTAAACTTGACTTAAACTTTTGTGTTTTGTACAGACGCAAACTAAATACTTACATAACATATACAGTAACCAAATCATTACATAGAAAACAGTTACTTACATCTTTAGGGGCAAACTGCTGCTTGGCTACCTCATAAATACCAAATCTAGCAGTTGAATAAGTAAGTTGCCGCAGAAGTGAAGCTGATATTCCATTGTACAGTCCCATAATTCCTAGAAAATTATTTTGAATTTTGAGTCAATTCAATATCATCTTAGCTGATAAAATACCCACTGCTGGGTATAGGCTTTTGCCAAGATCACATTTGTCCTAAGTCACCAACATTCAGCAGGTTCCTGCTAGCCTTATTAGATTACTATTTTATTTATATTTAGGTTTATTTAGAAACTAGTCCACCTTATTAAGCCAGTGTTGAGAAAATTAAGTTGTTTAAAAACCTCAAACAAGTTTCACCAGTTCTTACATTTGACAATTATCTATACATATAATAAAACTGTAGAGGGTCGAGAGTCTGTACATGGAAGATATTTTGAAAATTTTAATTGGAGGGTGTTCTCTAATCGATACTGAAGCCGAAAATGTAATTTAAATTTTTCATGTCTGTCTGTCTGTCTGTCTGTCTGTCTGTCTGTCTGTCTGTCTGTATCCCGACTAAGTATCACGCCGAAACTACTGAATCGATTTGCATGATACTTGGCACAATCTGAGCTTATAATCCGAGGAAGGTTTTAGGATACTTTTGATCCCGATATTTTGCGTGGTTCCTTCAGGGGAGGGAATGAATGATGAAATGGTTTTTCAGCTGTAATTTCTCACCGCGTGGTCCGATTTCAAATATTTTTTTGGTGTTAGAAAGGTAATATTTTAAGCATTGCTCCACACAAGTTTCAATATTGAGGGTTTTGTGGTTCAGAAATGAGAGACATCTCAACTTTTGCCAAACCTAGAATTCAAGGGTTCCTTTGAATAGATTACACTGGTAGGTATCTTCTATCGATATCTTTACCTATCTATTCTTATTCTATACCTATAATTCTATACCTATGTATAATAAACTATTTATCATAAATATAAATAGGTGTTGTCATGTTTTGCTATACCTGCTACATTACATTACATCAATATCTATCTATACTTATAATAAAACTGTTGAGGGTCGGGAGTCTGTACATGGAAGATATTTTGAAAATTTTAAGTGTAGGGCGTTCTCTAATCGATACTGAAGCCGAAAATGTAATTTAAAATTTTCATGTCTGTCTGTCTGTCTGTCTGTCTGTCTGTCTGTCTGTCTGTCTGTCTGTCTGTATCCCGAATAAGTATCACGCCGAAACTACTGAACCGATTTGAATGATACTTGGTACGATCTGAGCTTATAGTCCGAGGAAGGTTCTTAGGTACTTTTGATCCCGATATTTTGCGCGGTTCTTTCAGGAGAGGGGATGAAAGGCAAAATAGGTTTTTAGCTATAATTTCTCACTGCGTGGTTCGATTTCAAATATTTTTTTGGTGTCTGAAAGGGAGTACTTTAAGCATTATTCCACACAATTTTCAATATTGAGGGTTATGTGGTTCAGAAATTAAGGGTATCTCAACTTTCGGTAAATCTAGAATTCAACGTTTCTTTTGAAAGTGAGTCTAAACGGGCGTGTTGGCTTAATCATAAAAGAGCTTAATGATTAAGGCTATTGTAAAATAATTCAATCCGCGCCGAAGGCGTGGACTGAATTGTTTTAGAATCGACTTAATCATTAAGCTCTTTTATGATTAAGCAAACAGGGCCGTTTTACACGCTGCTTGATGAGTCTCATAAAGAAGTACCCCTCCATTCGTACACCTTATGTGACGTAAACGAAGTTGCGAGGGTCAGCTAGTGATAAAATAAAAGTGCTATGAAATAGAGAGGTGATTGACCTTATAAGATGTTATGTGGCTTATTATGAAATCAAATCAAATCTTATAATAAATAGCAAGAGGAAAGAAACCACATAAGTATAAGGTAGTTCAGGAAATGTCTTACTAACCAATTACCTATGAATGTCCCACAATAAACATCTTGGTCTAACAATGTATAAGGAAAAATCTGTTTAGCCATTTGCAGTATAAATTTACCCAACAACCAACAATCTTATCACACATGTAACCATTTCAACCCACTTAAAAGGTTGCAATATGTTACTATTTGTTGAAATAATCATTACTTATAGTTAAATTATTCATTATTTCATAATTTGAGTGGTCAGGTGGTTCAGTGGTTAGAGTAACTGACTATGGATTCCATATTTGCATGAATTTTAATGAATACATGGACTCCGAGGTAATGGGTTCAATTCCCACCCAGGACAAATATCTTTGTGTGATGAGCATATTGATTTGTTCCGTGTCTGCATGTAATTTTTCTATAATATGTATGTATTTGAAATATATAAATTAAGCATGAAAGTATATCAGTTGTGTAGATACCATAACACAAGCTTATAGCTTAAATGATGTTCTGTGAAAATGTACAACAATATTTACTTATTTACCTTGGTGCTTTAAAATATTTGTTATAAGAGTCATCATAGATATATTTTTTCCTTTTTGAGTTTGCATTTGTACTTTCAACAAATCCAGAGGATGTGTTACACATGCCGCTCCAGCTGAAGCTAATCCACCAAAATACCATTTTGATATTCTGTTTTCAGCACTCATGATATTCTGTAAAGAAAATGTGATTGTTATTTAATAAACTTATCACTGAGAAGTGTAATGGTTTTGAAACTAATTAACTTTAATTGAAGAGTAATGAGTGTAGTACGGAGACAGGTTTAGAGGCAACCTCGACTATCAAGCCCTACACCTGCCAGAAGTATCAAAGTGTAAATGCACTATTTGATGAACTAAGTAGATTTGCTCTTTGGGGTGTGGACATTAAAATTTAAAGATTTTTAACAATTTCAAGCGCGTAGGGGATCGGTAGAATCTGCTAGCCAATGCCCTCCGTCAATGTCACGAACACAAAAATTCATTGGAGCTGATCAATTTTTAAGACAAGAAATATCTAAATTTAAAAACTCGGGCATAAATTAAAATAGCATTTAATAGATTAATTAGCATTTATTGCCTTATTTAATTTAATGGTTTTTCTACGTACTTTATAATTAAGTTTTGCCCAAAAAATTAAAATAACCTTTATAAATTAATAACAAACCTGAACATTGACTTTCTTGTGTAGTTTGTTATTAAATTGCATGAAATCTATTGAGCATGCATTTTACTTTTTGTGAAAAATATGTTTAATATATGTACATAACGCTATTTCATATTATTTATTTCGGATATTTTCAATCGTTCTATCTCGACACGGCGGCACTACATCACACAGCTGATATCCTTGACAGACTGATACGTACGTCTATTAAAATGAAATGTCATTGTCAATGACATGACACTTGACAGAGTCAAAGTCACTGACCTCCTCTGACCTCTCTCATTAAGTCTCCATGGCAGGGCTTTGAATATCGTTAAAAAGTTGGTATCGTTACCTTCGTCGTAGGAAGATAACGTTATATGGAATGGTAACGATATACGTGGTAACGATAGTTGGGTGGTCTTTTACCGGTACTTTGACTTAACGCTACCGATGATTTATCGGTAAAAAGTATCGTTACTTTTATCCTGGACTTGATAGCGTTACCAAATGCATCCTATAATTATCGTTAAATACCGGTATTTTTCTTTCATCTCTTTCTTTCGTTTTCTTACGAGATATTTTAAGATTGATAAGATATACAATAGGATTGGACACTATATACAATAGGATTTAGAGATGGTTTTAGGCTACTTTATGTACTCATCCTTTGGTTTGTTACTCATTTCTAATAGACACATGAAGCCACCATAAAAAAGTCACAGCAAAGCGTGGCAGGGAACCGCTAGTCTATATAATATAAAAGAAAGTCGTGTTAGTTCCACTATTTATAACTCAAGAACGGCTGTACTGATTTGGCTGAAAATTGGTGGAGAGGTAGCTTAGAACCAGGAGACGGACATAGGATACTTTTTATCCCGTTTCAGCGCGCTTATTTTTATGCGTTTTTTGGTCACTCAGAGTAAATGCGACGGGAACGGGGATTTACTCTCTCATATGTGACGCAAACGAAGTTGCGCGGGTCAGCTAGTATTATCATCAAACAGTGTCTAATAACTTTATATTTTTTATCGGCAGATAATGACGAGAATGATTATTATTCTCAATCCATTTTGAACCCTAAAAAACCCGCTGGCTCATGTAGAAGTATAATGGGAAGCAACCGGCAAACTTAGCGCGAACAGGTAGTAGCGTAGCGAGCGTGCGATGTTGCCGTTCCGCTGCACGCCCCCCGGCGCCCGCGCCGCGGTAATTCGCGGTTCACCTGCACGGATTGGCAACAACGCAAGTAACGTTAAAAGTATCGATACTTATAGCGGTAAATTATTAACATTATTTTTACCGGAATCCCACTAAATTACCGATACTCATATACCGCAAAAAAAATATCTTTATGAAAATATCGTTACTTACCGATACCTACAGTGTGAATTTGGTAACGTTAACAAGCCCTGCTCCATGGTCATCAAATAAAATCAACATCAAAGACATACCGCTGCCCCATCGATCCAATTTACGAAATGAATATCAATGCCCTGCCCAAAAGAAGCGTTTTACGCGCGTATCCGTAAACGCGTGAGTTGTGGGACCCCAAACCCCCAATAGAAGCTTAATCAGCTGAATAATCGATATAATTATGTTTACGTCAGCACTTATAGTTAAAGATGCCAAAAATGCCGAATTAGCTATAAGCTTAGACCATATAACACGGGACTAGCCTTTGCGAACCACCGCATACAAAAATATTCTGCCAGTTTTCATACAAGTGAAGGGGGAAACACAAAGACATATAAAATTTCATTGCATTTAAAAATGTATTAATCGACAAACGCGTAATGGCTGTTGTGTGTTTATTGTTATTGTACAGTCAACTACAATGTAATGTACTAGTTTAATCATATAAAATGATGTACTGATGTACAGGCTTTTCATAAAGCCAAAAGACCAAATGGTCATGTGCAATGGCAGAAAACAATGCTTAATTATGGCGCATCCTGTGGTTAGATGATCTAAGGCTATAAGCAATAAGACAAATAGTCGATATGATCGTCTTGTCTTGTAGTCAAGCCAAGTTTTTTATCAAAAAAGCTCGAAAACTACAAGTGTCACTGTCAGCGTCAGTCTTATGTCAACGTCAAACTACGCTGAATTGTCTCACTCTCTACATTATCTTCTGTCGTCATATTATATTTTTATTTAAATATTTTACTTAATTAAACACATTGTAGAATTTTACGGTTTTCCATTTAAATAAAATAACATTTTAATAATTGATTTACATCCTAGATGTATATTATTAATTACTTACTTTTAGTTATTTTATCAAATTAAAGTTAACATTCACTTTAAATACACATTCAACTTTTGCACATTGGTTACAATAAATTTATATTATATAATAGTTCTTGAGTAATACTGTATCACCGTGTAACTGACAAGTATTGAATGTGGTCGTGTCGAGTTAGCGCTCCACGTGTTCACGCGTCGAGTGTAAATCATTACCTGACTGAATGAGGCTTATCGTCCACTGTCGAGGGCTGAACTAAAACTGGAACTGAAGTTCATAATCACTTAACAAATTGTGTTCAGTTGAGTGTAGTAACTGATAGAAAATGCCATCAGATATAATAACATTGCTTCAACTGGATAAAACATTGTCAAGTAGAGTGATTGTTGTTAAAGAAATAGGCAAATGTGATAGCTCTTTTATAACAAGTTATGTTTTAAATCACTGTATCAAGAATAAATCTGGCATACTTGTGGTGTCATTCCATAATTCCTTACTACATTACCAGAATGTGGGACTCCGAATGAATTATAACTTACAAAGATATGTGGACTCAGGACTAGTGGAATTTTATAATTTAGGAGAACACTGTGTAAATAATCTACTGTCAGGTGCACCACCTTCAGAATTGTTCCCTGACTTGAGAGAAAGGATACTATCTATGCAACAGAAAAATGAAAATGTTAATGTAATTTTTGATGGAGTAACACACTTATTTGATTTAAATTACACATTGCAACAAGTGAATTTGTTATGTAAACAGTTAATTGAATTCGTAACTAGTTACAATAAGTCATTCATAATGTTTAACTGTAACACAGCGAATGAGGATGATGTTACAAGGGTGATGTCTAATCTTCTCGTACATAAAGCACAAAATGTCATTGAAATTGAAAACTTGCCATCGGGCATGAGCGCAGATGTTTCAGGCCACTTGACTGTTAAGTACCCTGGTTTGAAGTTTGACAGTGATTATATACATGCAATGGATATGAAGACTTCTAAGTATCTGTTCAAGCTTTTTGATAGAGGTGTGAAATTGTTTGCACCAGGTACAGTATAATGAAGTTATATGGATTGCTAAATGAAGAGTTCAAGATGAGAGAGAATGAAAACACCATTATAAGTGCAGATGTTTCTAATGAGTTTACTGTTGAGTAGGTAGTATATATGCGACATGAACAATGACACTTATGATAAGAGTTTCTAGTGGGGAACTTGCTAAGGCATAGTTGTTGTTGGATGACAATGAAGTGCTGTTGTAAGTCTTTTCAGTTACACTCTCCATTACCTACTTCTTGCTTCTGTCTCTGTACCTGTGTATTAACAATTATGTGATCACGATGTAGTACAAGTCCACCTGTAACTGTAAAACTCACTGTGTGATGGTTTTATGGATTTCTATATGTTGAAATAAGAATAAAGTATTGTTAAAACGAAATATTGACTTTTTGGTTAATAGTTCCCAGGGTCCCACACAAATTTTTAAGTATCAGTTGATAATTTTATTGCTAACCATTATTATGATAAAGTAACATTAAGACTAGATGCAAAAAAAATGCTGGTGTAAGCCTCTGCTTACCCCTTTAAGTATGAAAGCGTGGCTGTTATGTATGTGTGTACTAGACAGCAAAAAAGCATTAATAGTTAGTAGCTGTCCCCCGTGGCTTCGTACACGTAGAAGTTGTTATCACGTAAAATCATTACCTTTCTTTTGCGTAGTCAGTTAAAAAATAGCCTATGTCCCTTGGACTCGGTTTAGGCGTGAAAACGTTACAGACAGACATACATGACACGTTTACATGATGTAGCGGTCATCAAGTTGTCGAGAGGCGAAACTGGTTAGGTGTAAAGTAAATAAATGTTGTGGAACAGAACAAGTGTTATTTAATATGTGCAACAAGTTCCACCAAGTGCCACCAACCAACAGTATAAATAAATCAGACAACGAGTTACATACTTTCGCATTTATAATATTGGTAGGGATGTCAGCTCCCTTGGGCTTTATTCCATTCCCCAAGACTGCTGCTTTTCCTTCTGAGAGTAAAATAGGTATCATCTGCTTGGACAAGCTGCAAGCGTATCAAATCTGTGAGCTGGGGTAACCCCCCCTAAATACTTTGCTATACCTACCTACCCTGTTATGATTTGACTGCTGTTATCGAGATGTCTGAGTTGCCCAAGAGGGCGGTGTGAGGCGAGAGTTGCACGTACGCCTCGCACCCCAAGAGCCTATTGCCGTGTTTAAATGGACAGGCGCAGGTTAGGGACGACCTGCTGTTGGAATTTTTTATATCGCTCATAGGGCCCACTGGCCCAACGATTGTCATTTTACAGACAACCAGGTTTCATTGCGGGTTTTCCTTCTCTACGCAATGGATCTTTTTGCGAAAGTGTTCCCAGTCGCCTCATACGACACCCTCGAAATGAATTGGGGTGGCATTATTTAAGAACTGACTTCATTTTTTGAGGATTTTTAGTAGGTAGGTAGGTACCTACGAAGGTCCTGGGACATCTTGTGGTCCTGGGACATCCTTCCGAAGGCTTACCCGGGACTCCCAACCATAGGCTGTTGGGCGTAACGTGAGGTTTTTTAGTCGGTAGGAGTCCGCATAACATCCATGAAGATATTCCCTTACGTTAAAAAAAATGGTACCTACGAAGTCCTCTGTGGGAGAATCCGACTCGCGACCAAAGATGTCACGAAGATAGGTAGGTACATGTTATTACTGTGCAACAAACAATGCATTATCTTTGCAACATTGGATAAGAACTCTTATGAATTAGATACGTTGGGACTAGGGTAATCTAGTCTAGTACACGAGCCAACAACACAACGAATTTCAGTCACTATCTAAATCTCCCTCCGTGTCTAGAACTTGCATCTGTAGAATTCTGGAATGTTCTCCGCCGCATGAAAAAACGTAATGCTGGTTGACTCGATGATGGCGACTTAGTCGAAGTTTGAAAAGGTAGTGGGGGGTGATTATACTTACCTACTTGCTAACCACTTGAATCGCATTCTTATCACCGGGTAAACACTGAGCTCTAAAGGTCAAAGCCCACTTTAACGACTCCGCTCCCACCCGGTAAAAACAATATAATTCAAATATAGGCTTTAAATATTGCTCTTTAGATATATTTTACATTGCCATCATCAATTAGCAGACAGCTCGCTTACAGCGAGCTTACCGCCGTCAGACTGCTCGGGAGTGGACGCCTCGCTGGCCGTGCGTTGTAGACGAGCGGTCGGCGCGGTGCCCGCGCGCTCACTGCTAGCAGTCGCTTCACCGGCTCGCGACTACGAGTTGCTTTAATGGAAACCGATCGCGAACTGTGTCTATTGCGAAAAGCGAGAGCGGTCGGCGGGTGGACAGCTGGCCGTCTGCTAGCTGTCGCCGCGTGGACTGCTGGGTGCGTGCTAGCTGTCGCCGCGTAGACTGCGAGCAGTAGTCTTCTTTTAGGGCAGTGTTGGGTGGGAACGGTGTTGAAGCGGAGTCGTTTAAGTGTGCTTTGACCTTTATGCATCCTGACCAAAGGTGGTAGTGGCGGGACCTTTAAAGCAGGGTTTAGCTCATATTGAAATAGGTTCAGGTACTGGGCTCTATGAATAACATTGTTATTCGTTGGCTGGGCTACAATTAGCTCATTCGACTGCGAAGCGTACCTAGTACGAATATTTTCTGGTAATTTATAGTGGTACAAATTTACCTATTAACTAGCCGTAGTGAAAGTGGATCCCAGGCACTAAATCCAGATAGTGCTTGAAAGCAACTGGGAATACGCTAAGATGAAGTGTGAATGTACGATAAACGGATTCTTCCAAATCAGTCTGTTTAGCTATCGTATGCCCTACATCAGTGTCGATTTATAATGCTATGTAATATGCAAATGGCCGCGGACAATATGGTCTTTGAAAGGTAGGTCTACTCGAAGACTTCTGCGGTTCTTGCCCAACATAAGAGGACCCTACGCTTCTTGCAGGAGAGTACTTCGGGATCGTGCGGAGCATGGCTCCATACGAGGCCACGATATGGGCCTGACTGACTGCAATGCCGCTAGATTGCTTAGCCCGCAGAAGGCATTGGATAAGGGGATACCGCACGGTCTCAGCTGAGGCGGCATATGTCTCCTAGTCGAGACCCCTCCATGGAACCTGAAAGCGAGGTCAGTGTTTAAATGGCGCATGGAGGCGCTGGAACGGGGCCTTAGATCTGCGCTTGAAGAAACTGAGGCTCGGCGGTCCTGACTCCACTAGGAAATCGTGGAGACCTGGAAGGTGCAACTTGAGCAACCATGGAGGGGGAACGCCACAATTGGGGCGGTCAGACCGGCCACGAACGAGTGGCTGGAGAGTAACTACGGCGCTCTCTCCTACCGATTGTCACAGATGATTACCGGGCACGGGAGCTTCGGTAAATATCTGTGGTGAATACGCCGGGAAACCACGGCTGAGTGCCAGCACTGCAAGGAACTCAGCGAGGACACAGCGCTCGACACATTAATGAAATGCACAGCTTGGGCGCAATAGCGCCAGGTCGTCCTCGCAGGTCTGGAGGTGGACATTCTCTCGCTGGAGACCATGATGAGAGCCATGATCTCCAGTGGGAGTAAGTGGGACACCGCTGTGTCTTCCTGTGAGCACGTGATGCTCGTGAAAGAGGCAGCGGAGATAACTCTCACACACGCAGTCTATCGGTATCTTTGCCCAAGACCATAGGCCTCCATGACCGGGGGCCCGAGGACGGCAGGGGGGCTCCTCACCGACCTTACAGAAGCAGGCCCAATAGGACAGCGTGACGTGAATGTTTCACGCACGCCACGCGCCCCAAGAAGCGGGATAGCACCCGAACAACCGTCCAAAGACGTGGGATAGCACCCGAACCCCCCGGGTGAGGCCACAGTGGTAGCCAAGGTCTGTTGGGAATCCTTGAGACGTCCTTCCGAGGGCTTACCCGGGTCTTCCAACCGAAGGCTGTAGTAGCATAGTAAAAAAAGGGAACGTGTGGTTTTTAGTCGGTAAGCGTCCGGCATAGCATTCATGACAGATTATCAAAACGTTAAAAAAGAACTCGTAGACTTCTGGAACGCAGGCATTATTATTTAATTCTGTTCATTTTTGATGACTCGAATGCGGAGCTCGTGAAAGAAACTGACAATTCAATTCGGTAGGCAGACCTATTTTAGGAGGCTTGGAAAGCAACGATGTACAAGGTACATAGTTGTATACCAAGCTATCAAAAACTACAATTATACTTAAATTATTTAAACCTAAATGAGCATTACAAATATGTGTAGATATGTAAGTACCTACGTGGGTGATTATGATTAATAACAGCCGAAGTGACGGCGCATGAAACCTATTTGTGTGGTTTAGCTGTTGCCCCAGCGACCGCCCAAAGCGAAGGCTGTATTTTGACCAATGCTCAGTGCACGTGAAGCTACGAGGGCGGAGGAGGCTTGAAGCTGCTCCGCAAACATTAGTAACGTTCCATTACAAACCTTGACGTAATTTCCTGTTTTAGTTTGCTTATCATTTGAATCTAAAAAGTTTCAATCGGTAAAAGTTTTAAAAGCGTTTCATGTAGAATATACAAAAAACTTTTTGTAGAGTGTTAAAAGTTCTTGGGCAAGGAGAGTTTTTTTGATAAATTGAGAAGAAGGAGTGATGCCATGACTCAGAGTACCATTTCCGGCTCTGAGAGGACAAATGGGAATGTCCGCACTGTCACCGAGGAGAAACTAATGGTAAGATTTTTGCATAGGTACTTACTTATAAGTTATAAATATTTTAGGATATTTTTTTACAACCAAGGTTTTTTGGGGCCATACGACAAGTGATTTCTATGTATAAAGTTTATATAGATATTCATAAATATATGTTTGTTTTTCAGTTTGTTGTTTTCCATTATACCATAGCACAAGCTTATAGCCGAATTAGGGCTAGATGGCGTTATGTGAGAATTTCTCAAAAACATTTTCTTACCTACCTATTTTATAAGTTCATTAGAAGACTTGACCTTTATTAACATAGGTACCAATCTCGCGCCTTTGTAAATTACCTATTTGATAAATCAAATGACTGATAATTATAAACGAGGCTCGGTCGTTGGTACTTATAAAAGTAGTGGTCAGCCGGCAGTATCACAGCAGCCTCTAACAGGAATCACGACAATACTGCGGCGTGAATTTTCAGTGTAACTGGAATTTATCGCTAAGATGGATTTGAACCGGCTAACACATAATGGTCTTAGGTAATTTACTTAGTAAGGCTTTTCTTTCTTACGTGTAGAAATCCTACATGAATGCTATGCCGGACTCCTACCGACTAAAACCTATGTAAACGTAGATACCTACTTAGGTAGTTAGGCTACTGGTAAAGACATTTTAGGAACCTACTATTATATCTATAATTAGCAAACGTCCAGGGCCTGATTTAGGGTACCGCGCGCCCTAGGCTAGCTATGAATATGCGCCCCCCGCTGCAACTAATTTAAGTCCTACCTACAAAAGAGACTACGTAAGCTGATCCTAAGTTCCTAATCGTTATTCTTTGTTAATTTGAAAACAAAATAAAACCCGATTCTGAGACTTCTTATGAAGTTATGACTTGATGCATTAGCCAGTAAAAAGCGAGATAAAAATACCATCAAAGTACCTAACAGTACCTCTGTACATTCAGTTTCCGATAAATCGAACCAGTGAGCTGATGAATGCAAAATTTATAGCTAAGAACGGTTAGAAAGCCGATGTGCTGGGGATGGCCCCGGCACATTGGCTTTTGAGCATAGAAAACCGCAAAATTGGCTCATCTGTTGGGCTGTTACTATGCCACAGACAGACACACACATACACAGATACACAGGTCAAACTTAAAACACTTCTCTTTTTCGGCGGGGTTAATTAAATCGTCAGTAATATTGGTGCGATGGTCCCTTTCCAGCCACTCCTCCATGACCTGTTTTACCGTCTCAACAGCACCGTCTCACACTTTTTTTTGCCACCAAAGTGGCGGACAAGCATACGGCCTCCACCAGATGTACCGGTGGTCACGCACAAGGAGGCAAAGTCTCTCCTGTCGCGAAGAGGTTCCACACCACCAGGGCCTGATTTACCCATAAGCTAACTAAGCTGAAGCTTAGGGCACCAGGATCAAGGGGGCGCCTGGCGTTGGGCTCGGCGCAGGGCTGTGACTTACGGTGCTCCCAAAAAGGAGCACACAAAACATCTAGCAATTTTTAACAGATTGTAACAACTCCTAACAACATGTTTAAAATTGTTAGTTATCATTTTGTTACACCAAAGTTGGTAATTTAGTGAAATACAAATACGTGCGTATCTCCCGGGCTGCAGTGGAGGAAAGCTGTGAACAACTTGTGCTTGAAATCGAGACAATTCGCAATAGAGTGTCCGATTGGGAAAAAAAAATCTTGTTCAATTCAACCCTACTATGACACAAGTTTGTGTAATTACCACAAAGAAAACCCAATTTACTGTAGCGCCATAATTTCAGGGCACAACTCTCTCCTACACTGACAGTATAGGTATCCTTGGTGTTGACATCTCCAGTGACGGCCTTCTCTCGACGGAACCAGTCTCCTGATATCGCTGCCAGCGATATCAGGAGACTGGTTCCGTCGAGAGAAGGCCTGGTTCTGGAAGAAAACCATGTACCCAACCACGGGATGATCGTTTTCTAGTGAGTCGCGCATTGAGAAATCGCAAATCTTCGTATGTGGATCTTAAGAACAACCTCCAAGAAGTAAGAAATGTGCATATTAGTCTATGGACGGTCAAGAGGAGGTTTCTCGCTGCCAATATACGCAGTCACCGCCCGGCCCGCGGCCCCGAATTACTCCGTGAGCACAGAGTTCACAGGCTTAGGTTCGCTAGAAATTGTGAATCATGGACTAAAGAAGATTGGAATAGGGTTTTGTTCTCTGATGAAGCCAGGATATCTCTGTTCGGTGAAGATCGACGTCGGCGAGTGCTAAGAAGACAAGGAGAACGCTTTGCAGAGGCATGTTTCGAAGAAATCACACCTTATGGTGGGGGCTCTGTTATGTTTTGGGCAGGAATAAATTCAATGGAACGTACAGAGTTAGTCTTCATTGAAAACGGCTCACTGACTGGGCTTCGATACATAACGGAAGTTCTAATTCCTCATGCAAAACCCGCATTGGCCGCTCTTGGTTAAGACTCAATTTTTATGGACGACAATGCTCGCACCCACCGATCCCGCGATGTTAATGCGTATGTGCAAGAGGTCGGCATTCGTCGTTTGGATTGGCCAGCTCGAAGTCCCGACCTCAATCCCATAGATCATGTCTGGGACGTTCTAAAACGGCGTGTGAGATCAGTACACCCGGCTCCGCAGACCATCAGAGAGCTGAAGAATGTGATTACTGCGGAGTGGGAACGTATTCCGCAAGCAAGTATCCGGGATATACCTACTCGCTAGCATGCCCAGACGAATTCAAGCTGTGATTTTAGCTAGAGGGGGTCACACTCGATACTTAACATTTATCTGCTTTTACTTCATACAGAAAAACAAACAAAAAAAACCTTTTTATTTTTACTTCATGAGCATATGCACTACTAGCGAACATACACTACTAGCGAGGTTTAGCATTATTTCCCATAAATTGTAACAAAATTTTATGAAATACTGATGAAAACGATTAATTTCTTATTAATTTACCAAATTGTGAGGATAAAACTACCTATAATTATCAAACAAAGCAATATTAACATTTGAAATGGTTCATTGCTTAGGTGCCCGATTTTTTTGCAAATGAGTGTACTTTGGTGTAACAATATGTTACCTAACAATTTTAAACATGTTGTTAGGAGTTGTTACAATCTGTTAAAAATTGCTAGATGTTTTGTGTGCTCCTTTTTGGGAGCACCGTAAGTCACAGCCCTGCGCCGAGCCCAACGCCAGGCGCCCCCTTGATCCTGGCGCCCTAAGCTTCAGCTTAGTTAGCTTATGGGTAAATCAGGCCCTGCAAACGTCACATAAGGTGTATGAAAGGAGAGGTATTTCTTCATCAGACTCATCAAGCAGCGTGTGAAACTGCCCTGTTTGCTTAATCATAAAAGAGATTAAAGATTATGTCTATTCTAAAACAAATCAGTTCACGCCTTCGAAATTATTTTAAAATAGCCTTTAGCACTTTTATGATTAAGCCAACACGCCAGTTTAGTTTACCTATTTTTAGATTTAAATGTAATGTAATAGATTATTTAAAGTGATAAAACTTTTTTTACTTAAAACCGATTGACATGAAATAAACACTAAATGATAAGTGAAGCAAACCTCAAGACAATAAAAAAACCGCATTGCAATCGGTTAAGCGGTTACTGAGATTAGCGTGTACAAACGTACAGACTCCAAAAATTCTAAAAATCATTGTTTTGGATTCTATTGCGTTCATAAAGCCCCCCTATAATATTTTTTCTTATTTATCTTCCATGTATCTATTGATTGATTGATTGATGATGATATTTGGAAATAAATCATGTAGGCTTTTCAATTGTCGACCACCAGCGAGATAAAAAGTTTTTAATGTAAAAATCTGGTAAAAATTCTAGGGTTATCCTTCCGAGGGCATACCCGGGATTCCTGGCTTTGGGCAGATATAAAGGCACCCTGTAGTTTTAGCCGGTAGAAGTCCGGTATAACATCCATGAAGATTCCCACACATAAAAACAGAACAAACGTTTTTTTCTTATATCAATTCATTTCTTATATCAAATACTAGCTGACCCGCGCAACTTCGTTTGCGCCACGTAAGAGAGAGTATTACGTTGCGTTTACTCCCGTAGCGTCTCGTCCTTAATATTCAATACTATGTGAGAGAGAGAGAGAGAGAGAAAGGTGTCTCGTCGCGTGTATTCCCGTCGCATTATTTTTAAGAACTATTTCGTTTATGAAAGAGGTATCCCGTGGCATAATTGTCGAATAAAATTGATTGCGATTAAAATGGTTACTGTGCACCAACCCAAAGATAGACACATGCTATCGCGCAATTTTTTAAGAATTTTTTTAAGAGAAACAATTTTGTAGTACATATTTTTTACATAACTATAAATATTTACGCAGCACACGCAACGAAGCTCTCAAAAGGAATAACTTATTCCCCGTTTTTGAAACATTTACTATTACTGCTCCGCTCCTATTCGTTGTAGCGTGATTCTATATAGCCTATGACACTCCACAATAATGTAGCTTTCAATTAGTGAAAGAATTTTTAAAATCGGTTCAGTAGATCCCGAGATTACCCCTTACAATTTAACAAACACCCAAACTTTACTTCTTTATAATATTAGTATAGATAAACAGACTGCCTCTGTGGCGCAGTCGGTAGTGATACCGCCTGCGGCGCTGGAGGTCGTGGGTTCGATTCCCACCGGAGACAAATATTTGTGTGACCCATAAATGTTTGTCTCAAGAGTCTGGGTGTTTCTATGTATAATATGTATGTATCTTAAAAAGTATATAAGTATTAATATCCGTGGTCTGATACCCATAACACAAGCAGGTTATTCCTAGCTTACTTTGGGATCAGATAGCGTTGTGTGAAATGTCCGTGAATATTTATTATTATTTATTTATTTATTAATTATAGTATGATCTGATGAATTTTCTACATTCGTTTAGATATAGGTAGGTAGTATATGCTTGTTTGTTTGTAGGGCAGTTAGCACTTAGTTATCACATACTGAAGTTAGGTTACGCGTTATCAGATACCTAACAGATAACGAACTGATAACACATACCGCACTTTTATCAAAATAACAATTAACAATCAATAGCGTTCAATGTAACTCGTGTGTTACAACGCACTACTAAGTAGGTACTTTCTTTTCTGATGGCTAGTCCTTTCTCACACACATTATAAAGAGAAAACCTAATAATATGTTTGTTTTAAGAGATCTGTCTGGAATAACACATAGGAATACATAAGTTCCCAATGTTCTCATGCGATACAGGAACGGGAACAGTATTCCAAACAGTCGTAGCCTCGGGCGCAATGTAGTTTCCATATTTCGTAGGCTTCGTAGCTAAACAAGTGATTGATAACAATCAGTTCTTTGTACATAATATAATAAAACAAAGACCTCCGCGACAACTGTCTGTCAGTTCGCGATTAAATAAGATAAAAAACTACTGCACTGATTTTTATGCTGTTTTTACCAATGGATAGAGTCGAGGAAGGTTTTATAGTACCTAGGTATATATATTATGTCATTTGTGAAAACTTAACTTACTTACGCTAAATTATAACGATATTTGTTGCCGTCTAAGAGCTTTGAACGTAATGCTGCCTAAACCGTTTGAGATGACAAAATAATGTATGGTGGAATTGTGTATCATAAATAGGTCTACAGAAAATTCCGCGGTTGCATAATTATGTCTATCTCTTATGGCTAACATATATACCAAGCTAGAGTATAATAATATTCAACAAAACCCATCTAATTAGGTAAAACATTGTGGGGTATCATTCCGAGGGCTTACCCGGGGCTCCCAACCGTAGGCTATACGTGAGGTTTTTAGTCGGTAGGAGACCGGCATAGCATCCATGTAGGATTTTCCCTTACGTTAAACAAAAAGAGGTAAAATATAATTACAATTCATGTTATACCTAAGAAGATCAGTTTTGTTGTTTAAATCTTACTGAATGTGCAACAGGTGGCAGTGCGCGTGCGACCACTGAAGGCAGATGAAGGTCCTCGCATCGTGCACGTGGTCAGCGACAAGGTTAGTACATGTATTACATAATTACACTACCATTAGGTCAGTTATAAGTGTATTTGTGTTGCTAGTTGCTAGTTGCTACTTTATCGAAGATCAGATGTAGTAGCTAATTACGAATCTAGACGGTTGAGTAGAATATTAATGTTAATGTTGTTAATTGAACTTTCTGTAAGTATCGCGATGTTCACACTTGGAACACCTCTTTATTTAATGTTCTAAGTACCTAACTCTGTTACTGTGAAGGTTGTAAGCTGTGTGTATAATGTTACATTTTTGCATGTTGAGTCTACCTATAAGTAACTGTTGCATTAAGACATGTTGTCTGGATCACTGTATTGAACTCGTATCAATGTAAATAGTTGTTGGTGGACCTAAATAAATAAATATGAACAGTATTTAACAAAGTACCTATTTGACCGTGTTGTTCTGGCTAACTGCTAGGCTGAAGGTTTAAAATCCGCTCTTAAATTCATCAACTTGGCTTACCGACTACAATATTATTAGCACTCGGGAATAACGACAGTATAAGAAAATGCCAAAAGTCACCCATCTGAGGAATGTTCGTAGCGAAAGATGCTTAGTGTTCGTATAAGACAAACTTAGGTAGCGCGCCACGAGAGCTTTCATTACCTCTATCCCTCATATAAATTGTGGGCATAGGTACGCCTCTGACTCCCCTCCGAGGAATAAGACGTGACATATATATTAACCGTGATCACGGCCTGAAACAGCAAGGGATATATGCCTACTACGAGAACCAGAATGACTTTTATAAATTACTTTAAATTGTAACTGTGAAAATCAACATACACATCACGTGATACAAAAAACTTAAGTTCCAATGCTAATACCTATTCGGTCTTGACCGAAGATCACACAAGAGTCGATTGTATCATGAAAGCCAGAGGTGGCAAATGGTGGTTAATCAGTTTTTGTACTTTAAGTAGGTAGGTAGTAAGTGATAGTTTAAAAGTTAGGTTCCTGCTTCAAAAAAGAGCAGGACCTACAGAGCAAGTGTAGCACCTCTTGTATAAAAATAACCTTTTCTTATAATGTGATTCATTTATATGATTAAGTATCTACTTATCAATTCGTTATTGAGAAAAAATTCCAACACAGGACAAAACATTTTAAATTCCACTGTCAATTGATAATTTCAGAACATGCCACACACAAAGGTGCCTCTGTCTAGATAACCAATGGATACCACTTACATGTCTGTCATTGAAATCACATTTAAATCGTATCATATTTGTATCACTGACAAGTTTATTTGTTATCAGATGTTGGTGTTGGAGGAGGAGGCAGATAGTCGACGTGACGTGCTCCGACAGCGGCGGCTGAACGACAAACATTATATCTACGATCGTGTATTTGGCGAGAAAAGTACTCAAGTTCGTAAAACATTACCTATACCATTTTACACCTAGATTCATACCAAACTTGGGGAACATAACGTAACGCCGCGATGGATCCTTTTCGCAGTCTCTTTACAGAGCAAAACAAAGAGGCCGAATTTTACACGCACGAGACTTCCTTCATGACATTGTAGGTAATTGTAGGTGGTAAAAGTCTAAATAAGGTTTTCTACATGAAAATTAAATACATATACCTACCTAGGGTATTGCGGTACTGCGTTTAAATCATCGTATCAGTAAAGTGGTGGCACTTTACTGATATTTAATGTGAATAAATTTTGGTCTCGAGCAGGATTCGAATCTGCGTCTTCTGGTTAGCCGGACAAGACGCCCTAACCATTGGACCACCAAAATTTTTCACATTAAATTTGTGATTGAGTTAGCATACTATTGCTGTTCAAAATTATCTCTAACTTTACTGATATGATTCAGAAATCTATCTACCGATGTCAGAAGTGATAGTTGTGTAGAGCTCGTGTTATCTTTCTAGGCCGCCAATTCTCGAAACTACGATTTACACAAAATTTACTGAAATTTGCTTTGTCTAATGTTCTGAAACTTCTAAATATGAGACAGTTATAGGCAAACTCTCTGCCCTTTCATGTCAATGGTTGACAATTTATTGCCGCCCGCGATAGCTGGGAAACACACAGTCACACACTGAAGCCTCAAAAGCTGAGATGAATGAAACTGTAAGGATTCCTTGTTACACTACAAGGCAAGCGGAATCCAGCCTTAGTAGTAAACACTTGAGATAATAATATACCGAGTATGACGAACATTATGAAACACAAACTTATCAATTACTTTTCTTATCTGTTGCTATGTCAAAGATGCTACAAATGGCGTGGGCTTGGCATGATGCGATAAATATAATAACATATAGGTATATTACGATAAGATAACTTTCTTTCAATCACTGCCGCGGTAAGATATAGGTAACTAAATACGAAATAAGACCTGGAAAATACTTTTTCGCTCACTTTTTATAAAAATCCTAGGCGCATCCAAAGTTCTACAGACACGAACAGCAGAATTTGATTAGATTTTTTTGGATGAGAGTGATGCCAGTGCTGCAAGTGGTGACTGGTGGTCTAACTTACGGAAAAAGTCATGTCAAAGAGAAGCAAAAGCAATCGAAGCGCAGTCCTTAAGTAAAAAAATAAAATTTATATACTGCCGTGATTAGGAAAAACGCATTAACTACCTTTTTGCAACTTTTGAGATAAATGCCTTCAAAGTTTTTCATTTTATTTTACCTATATCTCCGAAAAAAAAACAAGCTAGAGATGTGAAATTTAAACTAGGAGGAGCAGCAGAGTATAAGGTACACTCCCCAATTTAATATAGTTATGTAAATGTTAAATTAGTATTTCTAATTAAAAAAAAATAGCTATTCTTAGCAATCATTAAGATTTAGTCCTATTCCTATTAAAACTAAACATAAACGCATCGACTGTACTACATAGTGCATTTATGTTAAGCTACTCATTTGAATGCACTTTATAATAGACAGACTAAAATGCATTAACTGCGTCGATATATGAAATAAAAAGATGAAAATTTAAGGAATGATTGTTTAACGCCTGGTCTGACTGAATGAACATAATTTTATTCGCCTAAAGCCTAAATTCCAACAAAAACAAACAAACAAACAAAAAAAGAAATTAAATTAAATCGGGTCGATACATTAGTTAATACGTTTATTGTAAGCAATTCTGTGTATGATACACATAATTTCCTACAACAAACGTATTAACTGACAAACATAATGCATTTATGTCTAGCGCGATATTTCATTCTAAGGGTGAAAGTCCACACTAACTGTATAGGTTGACATTATGGTAATTATGATATTAAATGATTCTGAGGTAGTGCGTTTCTGAAAACTGAAAAAGCGATTTTTAATAAGAATATTAAAAAGGTTTCTATGAGAAAGTAGTAGAGCTCGTTTTTCTGATTCCGAATATGTATATAACTCTATTTCACAAAAAAATATACATTATGCGTTTTTCGCAAGCGCGGCATAGGCATGCTGCCGCGCTTGCGAATAACGCATAATGTACCACATATGTGTACACATAATGTACTACGTATAATGTAGTTAGGTAGTAGTAATCCTCAAGGATGATACAGGCCTACAGGCTACAACCATACGGTGCCCTATAATCTGCCTATGGATGGAAGTCCCTAGTATGCCCTCCAAAGGATGATCCAGGGTTCCTGGCAGGCTATGACTACCACCGCGGTCCCACCTACACACTCGGGCGTTAGCCCGCTTCGTGGGCAGACGCCCGAGTGTGTAGGTGGCAGGCATGCATGAAACTCTCACGTCTCACCGACACTCTCCCGTCTTGGTCCTGCTTCTGTAAGAACGACAAGCAGCCCCCCTACCACGCCATCCCAGAGCTTATAGATACAGATAAAGCCGTAGATATACTCAGAATGGAAACTAGCATTATTTCGTTATACAGTGATACTACGCTATAGAAAGAAAATATATAGTTAGATCCTAATGCCCTTCACCGCACGCTAACAACCGCATTAACGTGTTCTATACTGGCAGTGATCCAATGAGACCATTGACCTAACTAAAGGAATACTATCAAGTATGCGTGAGGAATGGGCGCCTTCGATTAGACCATATATGTATGTAGTAGATTACTGTGGTTGAGTCGGAGTGAAACGGCAATTTGTTATAGAAATATAAAATTAAATTCAAGCTAAATTAAGTTACAATTTATGTAGGGTTTAGTGCTAGTGCCATGTTACACTCTACTTTTCACTATGAGATTACGAGAACATAAAAAATGATCGAGTATAGTTTTAATTTTTTTTTCTTCTATAGCCGTAACGCAATATGTTCATAATGCACGCATTCTACTGAATTGTGGTTGTTTATAAATCATAAAAAAATGTTTTTTCCATTTTATGTAACAGTTAATTAGTAGTAATATACCATAAAATTATTATTATTTTACTTACGAATAAAGTTTTCAGTACTGCGTGATAAGAAACGGCATAAGTAAATGGAGAAAAATAACTTTTCATTTTATTTTGGTCTGTGTAGTGTAAAGTCTCGACTAATACTATATACTGCACGTTCGATCTAAGTTTGCCGCTCGGCTCCATACTAAAGTCGAATTTTTAATTAGACGAAGAAAATTGACAGCAACTAATGTCACTTCTTCATACAATGTTGCTTATTTTCTATGACGAAGTGACATTAGCTACTGTCAATTTAATTCGTCTAATTAAAAAATCGGGTATACGCCTCTACGCCAGCGGCGAACGGTTAGTACACGTTAGACAATTTATAATCTGGATCTAATGAAGAGATGTAATGAAGAGACGTCTAAAGTTGCCAAAATTCATCGTAAAAACTAGCTTTCTAACGTAAAACAATATTCACCATGTGCATTCTCCATTATGTCAGGAAGAAGTTTACGATGCTGTGTGCGCTCCTCTGGTGGGCGACACACTCCGAGGGTTTGCGGGAGCTGTGTTCGCGTACGGAGCGACGGGAGCGGGCAAGACGTACACCATGACTGGCCTCATGTCTCGAGCTCTCAGCCACCTCTTCGCGGATATAGCAGCCAGTGAAAAGCCTGATTCGTATGAGGTAAGTTGACATAGATGTCTAAGGAGTTGTTATACCTAAGTCTTTCTTTTTAAGGTCTTCGCAGTCAGTTTCGAACTTAACCAAGATTTGGAGTTGATGGAAGCAGCGATGGTTTGACTTTTTGCCCTCTGACCTCGCAACTCTGTAAGGGCGATTTCGTCAGAAGCGTGTTCGTTGATCAGCAGGTGCACCACTTGCAAGTGTCGAGAACCTGAAGATCTTGAAGTAATTTTAAAAGCTAAAGTAAAGCTGTTATATACAGCCATTTAGCCTAAGATATTATTTAAGAACTAGCTGAGAAAAGCCGTGCTATGCGTGTAGGTGAGCCCAGCTACCAAAAGTGGTATCATATTAGCTATGGACGTTATATAAACCCAGAATAAGAAGTTGGTATACGAGCGCTGCCAACCCTGTCAAATCTGATAAGGCCCTTTTTGAAGAATCCCAATGTTTAAGGGAATACTCAGCAGGGAGTTAAGCATACATGGAAGGAATCCAGTACAGGATGTATGATTGCCCGATTAAGTCATTCTATTTTTTTCTTGACATACGTATGTGACGCGCAAATTAACGCGACCATCGACAAATAGTATTATCGTATATCTAAAACTCGTTCAGACACCAGAAGGTCAAAACACAGTTGTGGTTTGACATCATAATTTTTAAACTGATGCCTTTGAAAAAATACATCTAAGTAATCAAGTTTCTACGAGACCTTGACTGAGTCTTAAATGTTTGCCCTTCTTCAGTAGACACAACAAAAGCGAATCAGTCGAGAGAATAATGAAAGGAAAGCATTCCATTAGTACAAGTTCCCCTGTCGTTCAGACAACAGGTCGAGGCCACCCCCTGTATCATTGCCGATGGCTTAAAAAGAAAACAGCTTGGCGTGGCCTTCTCACAAAGTCTATTACCAACCCCTTTGTGGTTCATAGGAGCTATTCACATTCATGCCTATTGTTGAGCTTATTGGATTTTCTGCTTTCTCATGCCGTTGTTCTAATGGTAATTATTTCTTTTGTTAGCGAAGTGTGGCTTGGCTAGATTAATTTACTGAAAATGTTGCACTGTAAAAATAGCATTACTGCAATGTTATTTTTACGTAATGCAAGTTGCATAATGCAACATTTATAAAACTGTTACATTTACTTCAGGAACGATAAAATCTTATTTTTAAAGTAGCGTATAATTTATGTTTTATGTATAATTAAAAATATATGAGTACCTAGTAGATTTTTAGAAGATAAAAGTTGAATGACGTGCTATAGCGCAGCATATCACAATGATTTTTTTCTGGTCAGGACTTAATCTTCACAGAGAGTTTTGGCGCGAACACGAAAGGACTCGTACATTATTCCGTGTTGTAATATTTCAAAATTAGTGTATTTATGAGTATTTATGTTTAATAATGGTGGATTCTTAAACATAAAAGTTTCAACAACGTGCACAAGTGTTGGAAAGTGATAAAACGAAGTGATACGCGACTTTTTTGTATCACCAAACTCCAAAGACAACTCTTAGTAAAGTACCACCGCTTTACTTGAGTACAAAATTTGTCCAAACTGGAACATACATGAATACGCTGATAATAAAAATAATTATTAAGAAAGAGATATATTACACTTACACTGTTATTTGCAAGATTCTCAACATGAAAAGGATTGATATTTTCGATATATAATTGACTTGACATTGGCATACTCTCAAGCCGAGAAAGTCCAAGATATAAGGAAAAGAAGAAGAAGAATCTTCACAGAAGTTTCAATTACACCTACGTTTCTATCACTAATTGACGTATTTAAAAAAAAACGTCGAAACCTTTGTTTTTGAATATTAGAAATAATTGTACAAAAAACGCTACATTCTTAAGCTGACTTTGAAAATACGTATGTTTTGTACCTTTAGTTTTCCATAGGTACAAAAAATACATATTTTTCATATTATGTAATTGGAACGAACGCGCCGATGTTGAGCTATTAATATTCCTACAACAAACAGTGAATGTCAGGTCAAATGGAACAACGACCTTGCTCCCGTTTGGTGTTACTAAATTATCCTGTAGAGGACATTGTATGAAACTACTATTAGGTACTCTATTAATTAGAAGAAATGAAATTGTAGCTTATACCTATGTATCCAATAGAAGAATGTATAATGACTAACAGCGTTCAATATCAAAAAGGTCAAGAGTAAAGCAATTTCTTGATAATTTGAAAACATTTATGTCACTATGAAGATTACTTTATTCAGTCTTGGCAAATTGTTCAGAGAAGAGCGCTGAAGTTACCTGTAAAAGGTTTGGTAAATAATACGTTTAAGAACAAGAAAGTCGTAAGATCATTCTCACCAGACTGCCCCTCTCTAACACGTTTAAGTTAAAGTGCAATCCGATTGACGTTGTCATTTTTGTTTTATTTCAAACTTTGAACAGATTTTCCACGTGACCTAGTGACGTAGTTTAATGCAACAGAGTCATAGACTACAGACAAAGTCTCGACATAAGCCCCTCTGCACTCTATTTTATAGAGAGGGGCTAAAACTACAGTACCGATGCTTGACCAATAGGCGGTAGGTCTTACTTTCAATTCAACGCATCCAATCCATGCTGTCATTATACAGACTTGTAACTACGCACGTCTAACACGTATTATACCTACGTGACGTCGACTCTTTTACCGCTATCCTTACTGCAGGTAGGTTCCGGAACCGTAGGATACGATCACATCACTTGTAGTGTACTTTAGTACCTAACTAGAATTCACTGAGGTCATCAGGCTGCAGATTAGTGACTAGCTGGCGCTGACCAGTCGCGTACCTACTCTTACATCCTGACAGGCAGTGAGTTTACCCACGATACATTCAGGTGATGGGAAATGTTATTAGTGATATTCTTATTAAAAGTGAGTAAAATGAGAATTTTCTAGCTCGCAAAGTCACGGACATATAATAAAGAAATAAGTTACCTATACATATATTCTGATCTTATGTAATCTTTGATGCCCACTATTAGGCCCACACGCCTCTCCCAAAAACTAAACAATCCGTTTTTGGGTCATATTTTTGGTATACCTAACTAAACCACGGTCGCCAAACGGGTTGATAAATAGTTTGATTTCGAGATTTTTTTTCTGCGAAATCGTTCCCTTAATTGCCTCTTAATTTACAGGATGGATGAATTAGGGTAGTGTCATTTGGACTCTACTATTACTCTCAACTTGCGTACCATGTGTACAGTCACGAGCAATAATATGTAAACATTGTCAAGGCTCCAAAAATATGTAAACACCTTCGGCTCCAAAACGAAGGGCTCAACGTGAAGAGCATAAAGTTGTAACCACGAGTTCACATCATAAATATATATACACTCATTGCATATACACTCAACCAATAATAAGTATACAACTAAAATTTCATAACTCTGTATACAAACAAATTCTTTAAAATTGTGAGAAACGAATGCCTGCTAGAGTTCCTGTCTGTAGGTCGGGCACCTTCGCGAACCATACGAATATCACCGATCTATTTTCTCAGAAAAATTCTTTATTAATCTGTGTGGGGCTTATATATTGGGTGTAACAAAATTACCTATCCAAATTTCGTCACGTGCACGTGACGTGGCATCAGTCAAGAAACATTACAAAAATGAAGAAGAAAAAATCACATGAATACTTTAACCGTAAAGCCGTTTTAAAGGTCCTATTTTATTCTATTTTCACCCTTTCTATCGCTACTGAGCGGCAGTAGAAAGCGACAACGACAACCAGACGGGTGCTCTGTGTTTGTTTTGCCACGGCGACCATGTTACCTCGAATTGCCGCGGTAAAAAAATAATTCTTAATGTGCGACAAAAAAAATTTAAAAAAATGAAAAAATTTACCCCCCCTTTTTATTAAATATTTGTATTTGATTTCCGATGCCAAGTCATCTCATGAAATTTGGAGAGGTAGTTTTGTTATACCCAGTATATGTATGAAAATTACAAAGTTTGTTTGTTTGTTTTCTTTAAAGTGCCGTATTATAATATTAGTTTTAGTTAATCGATCTGAAACCTTTGCACGGGTTGTTTGGTACCGCAAACCCGAATGTGTTTTAACAGACTCCAAAAAAAGAGGAGGTTTATATTTTTTAAATGTTTGTTACCTCATAACTCCGACATTTACAGATCGAAATAAACTTCTTTTATATAAAAGGATATATGTATTTCCAGATTGGTATTTTCTTTTTTCAAAATTTTGTTCTGATAGGTAGGTTCATGAGGACTTCAGTGTTTTGGGGAATTAGACAGATCCCAGAACACCGTCACAGGGGCAGATCAGTGTCAAGGAGTATTAGTGAGTATTCCCAGTGATATCGTGTAGTGACGTGTAGAGACAGTATCGCCAACATGGGTAGTCCGTAAGTGGAGCTCTCCTTGTAAAAAAAAGGGTTTATGAGGACTTGAGGAAAACTCCTCAAACATTATAGGTACACATTATGGCGATTTTTGTATTTATCAAATACTAGCTGTTCCCCGCGGTTTCGACCACGTAGTAGCCGTTATCGCGTAAAAATATAACCATCCTTTTGCGCAGTCGGTTAAAAAGTAGCTTATGTCCTTCCCAGGGCCTCAAACTATCCCTATTTCAAATTTCATCTCAATCACTCCTCCCGTTTAGGCGTGAAAGCGTAACAGACAGACAGACAGAGTTACTTTCGCATTTATAATATTAGTAGGGATTTACAACATCAAATTACTAAAAAATATTTTTGAGAGTCGGTGCAATTTTGAGTATATATTATTTTTTTCAGTTCAGTATTCTTTTTGTCTAAGGTTCTATTTAGATATTTAATCATATATATCTAATTTGGAGGTTCTCATCAAAAGTGGATACATATTTATGCAGCACCGTTCAGACACATGTTATTGCCGGAGAAGTTAAATATCATTTAATGGAATATAAGATGAGAACATCTTATGAATCAACGCGTGAATACATGTTATTGATGCAAACGTGCATACATAGTTTTGTTCCTTTCTTAATGGACATAATTTAATGAAGCAATGAGTGTATATATATTTATGGTGTGAACTCGTGGTTACAATTTTATGCTTTTCACGTTGAGCACTTCGTTTTGGAGCCGAAGGTGTTTACATATTTTAGGAGCCTTGACAATGTATACATATTATTGCTCGTGACTGTACCTTTAATAGCATTCACATATTGAACCGCCATGTTCTGCAGTAATGAAAGGAAACTGAAATCAACGCCATTTAGGTAGAGCCAGTTTATTATCACCATTTATTATTACAGTGCATGTAGGTACTGTAATATATAGCTCGCATTTTAACTGTGATAAATGTATGGAAATGTAATGCTCCGCACTCACGGCAGGGTTGACCTTGACCAGCCGGAAGTTCTTTAACCGTTTTCTTATGCACGTATACAAGTATAGGGTAAAGTACCTAAAGGAATATACTGTGTGCTGTGACTTTTGCACGAAGCTAAATCTATATAACCTTTTTATACTTCACTTTTTAAAATTATAAATGCAGTACACGAAAGTAGAGCTTACGGTAATCCATAACAGTTTTTAGAGGGTGAGGAGTTATCATAACTACCTTTTTTACGTGTGGATTTCCCCATGAATGTCATACTGAACTGACTTAAACCAAATATAATAATACACTCGAGAGCAATGAATCCGGGTCACTTAAAGAATGTTAAAAATCTCGGAAACTAAAAATGATAGGTTAATGCAATAAATTGTATTTAATAGACAATGTAATACTCCTTAAATGAAAGTAAAAAAAATATGAGTCACCATACATTTTATTAACACAAAATTACCTAAAGAAAAAACTGCTGATCTCTCCTTAAAACAAAAATAGGAAACATGAAATTTTTGAACTTTATTACGATTTTCTTGAATTTTAATACTTCGTATTGCCTCCTCGTGCTTCCATTACTGCGTTTACGCGGTTTGGCATGCTGTACACCAAGTTCCTTATACGATTTTGGGGAATATTCTCCCATTCCTCTGTGAGAGCAATTTTGAGCTCACGAAGCGTGATTGGGGGAGGGTTTCGTTGTTTTACGCATCTGCCTAGCTCGTCCCAAGCATGCTCGATCGGGTTGATATCCGGGCTGCGCGCTGGCCACTCCATACGAGTAATGTTCATCTCTTGAAGGTAGTCATTCACAATCCTACCTGTATGAGGTCGGGCATTGTCATGCATAAATATAGCATCCTCACCTAAATTGACCATAAATGGACCAACGTGATCATTGAGGATTTCTTCCACATATCTTACGCTAGTTAAAGAGCCGTTTTCTATGATCACCAGCTCTGTGCGACTTTCAGAAGAAATTCCGGCCCACACAAGTACAGACCCACCACCGTAGGCTACTTTTTCTTCGATGCATGCTTGCTTGAATCTTTCCCCTGGTCTTCGATACACTCTGTGTCTTCCATCGTGCTTGTAGAGCATAAATTTTGATTCGTCGGAGAACATAACTTTTGACCAATCTTCAATACTCCAATTTACGTGGCTCTGGGCATACCTTAGTCTCGAAATACGATGCCCACGCTCCAGTTTAGGGCCGTTTGCAGGTCTAAGGGGTTTTAAGTTAGATTCAGCAAGCCGACGTCTTACTGTCCATGCACTTGGGTTACTTCCTCCGAGGCGTCGAAACTGATTGGTGAGTTCAGTTCCTGTGAGAAAGCGATTTCGAAGCATGGTGTTCACCAAGTATCGGTCTTCTCGTGCTGTGGTACACCTGGTTCTACCCGTTCCTGGTCTGCGTAGGTTAGAACCAGTTTCTTCGTAACGTCGGAGAACTCTTTGTACTGTTGACAGCGACACACCGACAGTCCTGGCTGTATCGCGCTGACTCCGGCCGGTTTCCAGCATTGTAAGTATTCTGGTGCATTCTTCAGGCGTAAGCGACATAATTTCAGCTTGATTAATGAATATAGAGCACTATCAACATGGTTTATGTACCCACATAAATGACAGATTACAAACAAAAGCAACACCAAATGCTGTAATTTCGTAGTTCCATCTTCGAAAGTGGCCCTTTTTCAAATTTGATTTTTTTATGATATAACTTTACAATAACTAAGAAGTTTTAATACCTTCATTTAAGGAGTATTACATTGTCTATTAAATACAATTTATTGCATTAACCTAGCATTTTTAGTTTCCGAGATTTTTAGGATTCTTTAAGTGACCCGGATTCATTGCTCTCGAGTGTAGTTGCTAAAACCACACGGTCTCTATCTAGGTGTACAACGATTGCCGGGCTTAAAATGTAGTGGTGTTTTACACTCACGCTTATTCAAATTCAAATTCAAATTTAAACATTTATTTGCGAGAATATGGTACAGGAGATGTTATAATAATACATAATCTTCATATTCTGCCACATACATAGGGCGTGCAAATTAATGTCAGAGCAACCATGTACCTACCTAGCTTAATAACAATAAATTAATAGGTTACAAAGGTCAATATCTAGGTTGCAAATGTCAATAACTAAGTTACAAATGTCAATCAATATTTTTATTCTGGTATCTGGTATATTATACCCAGAAGTAACATTCTCAGAAGAATGTACAAGTTCCCCGATAGACTTTGGCTACCAGTACTACCGTAGCCTCGCCTAAGGGTTCTTTTGTAATCTAGCTTCTATGGGGGTCGGTTCGGGTTTATCCCGCCACCCACCGCCCTCAATCCTCCGGTCATGGAGGCAGATATAAGGAATTGTTTGATAGAATGCTTACGGCCACGTTTGCCACAGACAAGGTGTTCATCCTCACACTTCGCGTCCAGAGCGTTAGAGCACGGTAAGATCCGATAGAGGCTTTCTTCCCCGCACGCTTAGGTTGTGGAATGATCTCCCAGACGCCTACAGTATGGGGTTCTAAAAGAGGGGTCTTAGAAGGTGTTTACAGGGTCAGCTGCGCGAGTGTAGCGCCTCTGGTGTTGCTGACGTCCATAGGCTACGGTACGTACGGCCCACCAGTCCACCTGGTGGGCCGTATTCTTGTCTACCACCTTGAATGGTGGCACAAAAAAAGAAAGATAGTTTTGGGTGAAGTCTGCAGCGCCACCGCTACGAGTACCTAGTTGGCTTTGCTTTGAGTCTTATATAGTTTGTCAAGAACTTCATTATTTGTATTGTGTAAAAATTTCTTTTGCTACCCTTAATGTCTCAGTTGCGGTCATTTACTCGTATCACCTTGGTTCACAATACCTACGTCACGTTTTAGTAACGAATGCCTTGTTTATTTTATATTATTTTTCTTCTGATCGAATAACAACAAAAAAGTTGCCGTGAAAATGATATTGCCTGTGTACACCGACATTTATCTTATCGATTAATCTTTATAGCTACGAGTGCGCTATAATATAAACAGTTTATTCCTTCTGTCTCACTAATAAACGACCTAACCTAACCATTAAATGTGAGTTAGTGACGTAGGTATTGTGAGCACAGTAACAAAACAAATGCTATATGGCTATTGTTCGAAGTTGAGCTACTGCGTGAGTTTATGTACCTAAGTATATTTACTGTGCCATAGACCTTAGTTCAACCTCAAGGTCATTACTGAAGGTGTGAGGCGAGGTGGCGCGATACTCGTTTGGCGCACGTGATTGACACCCAGCTTACTTATTATTAAACTACGAGTAGGGTGTTTTCTGAACACTTACTTTTCGTTACGGTAGCATTAATTCAAATTTATTTGAACCCTGCTCAACTAGCTTGGTTGTTAAGAGAGCGTAATACTCCCTGTAGGATATGGAAATCTACCGTGATAAACGCGTTGCTGAAACCCAGCAACGAGAGTATACGTAGGTAGTAAGATTTCTGTGATGTCTGTAATATTGATCAATGTACTAACCGTGCTATGGCCTGGCCAAAAATTTGACTGAAAAGGATCAAGGAGAAGGTTTTTGTCGAGGAAAGAACTTAACCGACCATGTACGAGACGTTCTAAAACTTTTGACATGAAAAGTAAAATGAATATGGGACGATACTCAGAGAAGGAAGAAGGGTTACTTTTTTTGGGCAGAGGGATAATCTGGGCTTTGTTCCAGGCATTTGGAAAAATACTAGAAATAATTGAGTAATTTAAAATGTGACGTAGCACGGGAAGGACCTCGTCTAGTATAGGCTGGATCATGTTACGACTCAAACAGTCACTGCCAACGGCATTGAAATGGATAGACATAATACACCTCTTAACATCACAAGCAGACAGTTGATTAAAAAAGAAAGGAGGATATGTAGGAGTTGGAAGTGATAAAAAATATTGTAAAGTATTTGTTTTACTAATTTGGTCCATACACAGAGCAACGCGCGCTTGGTCCATACTATGCTGAAGAAAAGTGTTGATTTAGTGACTCAATGTCTATTTTCTTATAGAAGTAAGTAGCTGAACTCCAAAACTTCCATCGAATTATTCAAATCACATTGAAGACCTTTAAAGTATTTCAAGTTCAAATGGGGGCCGTGAAAGTAGCTTACGTCATTACTCAGCTGAAGAAAGCATCGTTTAAATATTCAGGGTAGAGTGAGACGAGGTAGCGTATTATTCGGAACACGTTAGCGTGACCTGTCTGATGGTAATAACTATAGGTAATGAATCACTAACAGGTGTAAAATGCTACAATAGGTCTTTACGGAAAATTCATGTACATCATACTAAGTAATCCACGGACTACAACCTAACGCTAGGGCTCAGAATCACTGCGTCTTGTAGCTACAAATGCACACTCAACTGAAAATGAGCATTTCGCGTTATGAATAGGTACTCTATTTGCAGATTGCTGAAACAAAAATTATTTACCAGTGCACTTGGTTCCCTATTAGAAGATTAGTATGCCATCAATTTGATGACTTCTCTAGCTGCGATGGTGGTCCTCAACATTTAGATCTCTGACTTTGCTATAGTAGGCGATGTCATTTGTAGAGACTAAAAGAAAACCCTTTGAAATTAAATGTTTAAATGTGGAGGTACGAACTACGAGTACATTAGTATAGTTTATCTTAGTTAACCGACTTCAAAAAAAGGAGGAGGTTCACATCTCAATTCGTCTGTATGTTTTTTTTTTATGTATGTTAAGCGATATTTCCGTCAATTATAGACGGATTTCAAATTTTTTTTTTTATTGAATAGGGTTTACTTCTGAGGTGGTCCCATTTTCACCAGATCAGGATCTGATGAAGGGATCCAGGAGAAATCGAGGGCAACCACGGAAAATTGTAGGGACAACTAGTGCGCTTGTTAACTTTTTAATTAAGTGCTTTAATGTTCTAAATTTTAATGAAGGTCTGACGTCGATCTGATGATAGAGTCGAAAGACAGTCGAGGGCATTCCTTAACAATTTACAGCAGTTATCTTGTGTTTGGGCTTGATTGATTTGTATTGATGAGAACTTTACACCTAGATTGATAGATCCGACTTAAAAAAAATGAAAGTTCTCAATGTTTTATGTATGTTCACCGATATTTCCGTCAATTATAGACGGATTTAATTTTTTTTGTTGAATAGGGTTTACTTCTGAGGTGGTCCCGTTTTAACCAGGTTATGATCTGATTATGGGATCCTGGATAAATCGAGGGCAACCACCGATAATTATAGGGACAACTAGTGCGTTTGTTAACTTTTTAATTCAGTGCTTTAATGTACTACAGTTAATGAAGGTCTGGAGTCAATCCGATGATGGAACCAAAAGACAGTCGAGGGAATTCCTTGACGATTTACAGAGCAGCTACCTTGTGTTGGGGCTTGATTGATTTGTATTAATGAGAACTTTCACCTAGATAGATATATTTTTCGGTTCACCCGTCACTTAAAATATTGAAAAAAAAAATTTCAATAAAAAATACAACCGACTTCGAACAAATCCTGAAAAATTAAATTTACTCAGCACAAAGTAATATGTATTTTGATTTGTCAGATTTTATTCATTAAAATATTGAAGTTGGTGCCATGAATAATACCTACCTAAACCTATAAATTTACTTGGCGCCGACTTCAATATGATATTGAATAAAAAATCTGATAAATGAACATACATATTACTTTGTGCTAAGTAAACTTTATTTTTCAGGATTTGTTCGAAGTCGGTTGTATTTTTTATTGAAAAATTTTTTTCAGGATTTGTTCGAAGTCGGTTGTATTTTTTATTGAAAATTTTTTTTTTGACTAGGTATCCTAGTCAAAACTAGGATAAACATTATTACGTGTTTGGAAAAGTATTTCGTTTGTAATTATTATATTTTATGTGTTACGAGGCAAAGAGGCGCTATCAGAAAATCAGCAGTGCATGTCGTCACGTCATCGTCACTTAGATCACGGCGATCAATGTGGCGATAATGAACTATGGGCTTGCACATTTAGTATCATGGTTTTTAAATTCTAGTAATATTATTTATAGAACGGTTATGTTTGTTTTTAGTTATAGGGGATCTGAATAAATGTTAGTCTTTAGCAGCCGTTAGTAAATAAATAGCAACCTATTCTATTATTTGCCAAGTCAAGTTTTCTAAATTGTTGTTTTATGGTCTATTCTCAAAAGACCTTCAGCCGATTTGATACGAGTATATTGAACAAAAATGTATTGTATAGGTACGTAATTAATAAGCCATACCTTTTCATCATGTTTTTACAAGAAATTTTTCCGCGAATGACACTGAAGTTTCCATGTTACAATGTAAGTATTTTAAAAAGCAAATATTATGCTGACGAGGTACCTAATGTGGAAGGTAAGGGATTCTGTGTGAACTCCATAGATATCTTAACCAAAATGTCGATAGCTCAGCGCTCAAAACATATCATGATTTTGAAGAGCGCTCGAGCATGAAGTTTTATATACATGATGAAAACTAGAATATTGCAGAAAATAGCAATAATAGTGCACAGGGCTGGCCTCCATTTTGTTATTTGGGTGTGTCGTCGTAATCGTAAACTATAAGTCGGTGGCCTTTACCCAGTTAGCGGAGTCAATACTTATTATCTACTTAGTTGCAATCAGCTCAGAGATATTACGTTTCATTCACTCCGGGATAAGATTAGATAATTTAATGAATGAGAATGATTAATCTGATAGAATTAGCTCCCATTATCTAGCTATCACTTAAATCATAGTCAGGTGCAGTGTCTTTGATAGTAAAATGCATAGAGCAACGCGTTTCTGAGATGATCGTGTTGCTCTGTGGTAAAGTTTTGAAAGAAAAGATGTGATGATAATGTATTGTCAATTTCTTCATAAAATATCTTATTTAAAGAGTAATACGATAGTCTAAGTCTTATGATAGATCTTATAGCTGTACCGTTGAACTCATTAGTAATGAACGAAAGGTTGTATCCATTTGAATAAATGCTTACATTCTAGACTAGAAAAATAAACTTACAAACACACTTAAAATACCGATAGATTAAGAAGCAACCGATTACGCACCCACATTTTGTTTTGATGGTTAGTGCCCGGTAACGGAAATAGTAGGCTTGCCGCTAAATCTATAGCCATTCTGTAAACAAAATTCCTATAGTCATGATTTGGGGCCATCTTACATCTTACCAACCAACACATCAATACATCTCGGCAACTCGAGCATATACTACAAATTAGAAATAATGGGCCAAGTGCAAGTTGACTCGCGCACAGAGGGTTTCGTATCAAAACATACATACATACATATGGTCACGCCTTTATCCCCGAAGGGGTAGGCAGAGGCATATTATGTGCCCACATTTCACCTTTGTATAATTTGTCCCACGTAATAGGTGGTGAGACGTATTGCCGTGTTTAAAATGGACAGGCGCAGGTTGTGACTGCCTGCTGTTGAAATAAAGCCTTCAACTTAGCTTAACGACTGCCATTTTACTGGCAACCGGGACCAACGTCTTAACGTGCCTTCCGAAGCACGGAAACGCTCAAATAAATGTCACAAAGTGATCACATGGATGGTCACCCATCCATGGACCGGCCATAGTGAAAGTTGCTTACTGCAGTGATCGTTTACAGAACCCTGAGTCCGCGGGGCCACGAGCGCTTCGTATCAAAAACTGGAAAGAAATCACGTTTGTTGTATGGAAGCCCCCTTAATTAGTATTATGACTGATTTTAGTAAGTATTTGTTGTTATAGCGGCAACAGAAATACATCATTTATGAAAATTTCAGCTCTCTAGCTAATTTAGCTATCATGTTTCCTGAGACCCTGCCTCGGGACGGGCAGACAGACAGACAGTCAGACAGACTGACTGACAGACGAACAGAAGTCTCATAAATAGGTAGTAGGGTCGTAGGGACCCGTTATTTACGGCACGGAACCCTAAAAAAGTAGTGGTAAAACCACGAACGACATCTCAAAGTTGATATAGAGATGATCCGACGCTTATTAATATACAAATACAAAATATTGACACGCATAATATCACTAACTTTTATCGTAAATATTTGCTGTAATGATGAATGTGTTGTCACCTGGGTAAATCCAAAAGTCTTGCCTTTGAAGAGGATAGAATTCGTGCCCATACAGACAACGACTAGATATGTAATGAAACTCGAACTTGAAAATCAAGAAAGGATGGAATGCGTCTGAGACTACTTAATATTTGTTTTATATGGGATATAATAAACCGAGCCTCAAAAGTTTTTATCGGCCACGGCATTTAGCCTCTCATTTAAGAGCTAAGCCACGCGAAAATGAAATAGTCTCTAATATACTAATTCGTCCTCTTTAAAACGTCACCTAAACATTCCATTATAAGCATCAAATAAAGAACAACAATTATTTTAACTTGTCCTCCGTAATAATATATTAACACCTAACTTACTAATTCAGCCACATATTTTACATGTAAAAACCATTTTATATTTTATAGCTTCAAAACAAGAGCCTCAAAAAATTATATTTTAAGCCTCCACAGACAACATCAGTTTTTATAACTTAGCGTGTAAAATAGATAAATCATATTCTTTGTTCGTGAAAATAGCCACTGTAAGGCTAGACGCGAGTGCACGGGACGACAACGAGCGGCCATTAGCATCAATAAGAGACCGCTATTTGATATCACTTTGTAGCTAAAGACAGATTACGCTTACTGAACAAGAGAGTGAGGTTAAGAAAGCAAATACTAAACTCAAAATTGAGTACATTATAGACTCTCTAGAAGTGAATTTCGTGAATCTATACTAATATTATAAAGAGGAAAGATTTGTTTTTTTTGTTTGTTTGTTTGTAACGAATAGGCTCCGGAACTACTGGACCGATTTGAAAAATTCTTTCACTGTTGGGAAGCTACACTCTTTGCGGTGAACATAGGCTACATTTTATTCCCGTATTCCTACGGGAACGGAAACTACGCGGGTAAAACCGCGTGACGTCCGCTAGTGTCAACTATAAATTTACAATTAATGAGAAATTACTCGTTACTCACATTTGGGTTAAGTATTTGCATTCTTGATTTTGGTATCTGTCTTAAGTTCTATAATCTGTATTTCATGCATAAATAATGTCACCGACCGAAATTTGTATGATGTCTAGGCATTATGGAGAATACCTGATACTTGCATGCAAAAGTTTCACGCCACATCAGAGATGTTTACTGTACAAGACGCAAATTCGTCCCTGCGTCGAATACTGTTCTCACCTTTGGGATGACTACGCAAGGTATTTACTAGACGCGCTTGACGCTATGCAGAGACGTGCTATCCGAATAATTGGTTGTCCTGAGGTGACGGGAGGCCTCGAACCGTTGGCGCAGCGAAGAACCATAGCGTCCTTGGCTGCCTTTTATCGCATGTATCACGGCGAATGTTCTGAAGGGTTCTTAAACCTGATCCCACCCTCTCCTTTCCGATCCCGAACAACACGTGCCGAGCAAAGATGCCACTCACACACAGTGGAGAGAATCTTCGCCAGAACTGAGCGTTTCAAAGATCGTTCCTCTGTCGAACTATAAAAACATGGAACGACCTGCCCGCACACGTATTTCTCTCATCTTACAATCCTGGGTTCTTAAAGAGGAGCGTGGAGAGGCACATCACTGGGCCGCCAACTTGAGGACCGCTGTCAGAAGTGGCCCCCAATCGCTAGATGCGCCACGGCTTTCCATCAGGCTGGTGGTGATGTCAATTTGGCGAGCTAAATATAAAAAAAAGGCAAGGCAATGTATGAAATAACGAGAGTATGGAAGGGTTGTTCGCTGCTTGCGGAGGTTAGGTTAGGTTGGAATAGTTACCACTAACGCGTGAAGGCGAGCGAGCGAAGCGAGCATGCCGCTGCAGCAGCCGCCGAGCGCCAGATGTTTTACAGATAAATTTAATATTTTACAATATGTTACAAATTATAATTCCTCGATAGTTTATAATTTTGCGGTACTTATAGTTTTATGGTGACCCAAGACCTATTTATTTTACACATTTCCGGTGGACCAGCAGGTATTCTATCCAATCCCTAGGAAATTTGTACAGTACTAGACAAAGTATAAACAATCATATACTTATTCAAAACATTTCATAAATTGCTTCGATGGGGCATCTGGAGTCTGGGGCAGGTATTCCTAAAGCTGTCTATACACCAAAGCCGCCGGCCCGGCGGCAGAACCCGCCGGGAAGGCCGGCGGCGGCTTTGGTGTGTAGACAGCTTTAGAATGCAGGTATTGTATAGAATATCTTATTATAAAGACTGCAGGTAACACATAATAATAAATAAAAGCATTTATGCCCGAAAATCTGTCCTATGTTCCCGTGTGAAACCCCACATACGGGAACATGGGACTGAACGACGTGCCTTGTACAGCAAGGAAACTCGCAAATCAAATATTACAAAGTGGTCAACCATCCGAGCACCAGCAATAGCGGTAGTTGCTTACTGCAGTGATCGTTTACAAAAGACTGAGTTAGTGGCTACAAGTGGTCCTAGCTATTTAGGTAATATTAGTGGCCATAATTTGCTTTTTGGTGGCAATTTTACTTAACTTTGATGATCCATAAATGTTGGACGGGTTACATTTTAAACATGCTGAATTAGGAAATTAGAAGCTATGATATTAATAAATAATGTCCATTTTGATGCCATTTTTTAGTATTTTAGAAGCTTACTGTTTGAATGCATGTTACAAAATTAGATGCTTAAAAATAATCACGATGCTGAATTATATTAACAGTGGTTAATAGAGAGGTTAACTGGTGGCTATAATCTATAAATTCTGACGCTCATTAATTGTGGCTGACTTATTAATTTAGGGGGCAAAGTATTTTTTCGGAGGCTAAAAATGCTATTAAAAAGGAAGGTCGTTTAATTAGCACCCGTTTTATATTAATACTAGCTGTTGCCCGCGACTTCGTACGCGTGAAAATTGTGTTATAATCCCAATTTGATTGCCCTCTGCTTAGCCCCTAGGATATGTAGCGTGATAATATATAGCCTATTTGAAGACCCTACTCCTAGTTAATATTTGTGCAAAATTTGAATCAAATCTATTGAGTACTTTTCGAGAGCCTTCCGGACAAAGCAAAGCAAACAGACAAACAGACAAACCGACAAACAGACAAAAAAATTCTAACTACATTTTCGGCTTCGGTATCTTATGTTCAACACCCGACGAGTATTTTTTTTTAACCGACTTCAAAAAAAGGAGGAGGTTCTCAATTCGTACGCTACGTTTTTTTTTTTTTTTGTATGTATGTTACGCGATAGCGGCGCCAATTACGGATGGATTTTGAAAATTCTTTTTTTGTTTGAAAGAGGCTACTTCTAAGGTGGTCCCATATCCAGGGTATCAGGATCTGATGCTGGAATCCAGGAGAAATTGAGGGCAACCACCGAAAATTGTAGGGACAACTAGTGCGTTTGTTAACTTTTTGATTAAGTGCTTTAATGTACTAAAATTCAATGAAGGTCTGGAGTAGGGTTGCCAACCGTCCCGCTATACGCGGGACGTCCCGTTTCTGAGACCCAAAACAAGACGTCCCGCTCAGGGTGTGAGCAGGACGCGTAATATCCCGCTTTTCTTGATCTAGCAACAAACGCTTACAGTATTTTTAGCGATGCATCAAATCACGAAAATGTGAAGTTATTTCCTATAAGTAGTTGTGAGATTCTACTGTCCAGAGAAGGGTATTCGCGCATGTTTGCTTGATTTCTATGAAGACCCCAATGAGAAAGCGATAGATATATACAATAACATTAAGGCAGTTCATAGGGCTAACGACCTTGACCATACAAAACACGCGCCTTCAAGCTAGGAAATGTTGTATTTTAAAGCTTATTTTTGTTGTAATAAGCCAATACTCTTACTTATTCAAAATCGAAAAAAAAAACAAATTATAGATGTATTTTCTTTTTAATTTGGCATATTTTTTTCTGTCGCGTCAATAAAAATTTAGGTTATAAAATGCATTCATCTAAAAATTTGGGGCTGCCTTTATGATCGTTTTAGACATTATGTATAATTAATATACAATTTACAACAAAAGCATTTTTTTCACACATATCATGTAACTAGATTAAAAATATTTTTTTGGCTATAATTTTCAGTCTACTTATTCAGACAAAAAATGGTTTTATTTGTACCTTTTTCGTCATTTTTTAAACCAGACCAGGACCCTTTTGATTTGCGAAACGCATCTGCGTATTCTATATAATGCTATTCTTGGAGAAAACTGACCCAATCGCTTTGAAGAAATTTTTTGACGAGGATAAGGGTAAAAAGACGGAATGCTATCTTGGTTTTTTTGACAACTATTTAAAAAAAATTCAGAGCAGTATCATGCGTTTTGAGAAAAGAAATGCGTTGTCGTGTTCTAATGACTGAACGGATGGAGCTGAAATTTGGTATAGAGATAGCTTATAGTCTGGAATAACACGTAGGCTTTTCATTCCGGGAATATGTTCCCACGGAAAGCAAGAACCGGGATGAAAAAGAAAAGACTATAAGCTATCTCTGTACCAATTTTCAGCCCAATCCATTCAGCCGTGAGAGCGTGATTAAGTAACAAACATCCAAACATCTTCACAAACTTTCACATTTAAAATATTAGTAGGAAGTAGCGTTAAATTTTACCTCTCATCCTAATTTGAAAGTAAAGTTCACGTTTTTTAGTATTCTAAACAAAATTCGTAAGATCCCGCTTTTTAAATCCTTGTCCCGCATTTGAAATCAACATTTCCCGCAAATTCGCATTTTGAAGTTGGCAAGCCTAGACTCTGGAGTCAATCTGATGATGGAACTGAAAGACAGTCGAGGGAATTCCTTAACGATTTACAGCAGTTACCTTGTGTTTCGGCTTGATTGATTTGTGTTGATGAAAACTTTACACCTAGATAGAAATACTTTTCGGTCCACCCGTCACATAAAATAAAAAAATAAAAATTTTAAATAAAAAATAGAACCGACTTCATATAAATCCTTAAAAATAAAATTTCCCTAGCACAAAGTAATATGTATTTGGATTTATCGGATTTTATTCAATATAATATTGAAGTTGGTGCCATTAATAATACCTACCTAAATCTATGGGTTTACTTGGCGCCGACTTCAATATGATATTGAATAAAATCTGATAAATCAAAATACGTATTACTATGTGCTAGGTAAATTTTATTTTTAAGGATTTATATGAAGTCGGTTCTATTTTTTATTTAATTTTTTTTTTTTAATATTTCCAATGTTCAGTTTTGACTTTTCTATCATTTTATAATATGTATAGATGTAGGAGGCATTGTAATATTCAATATTTGATTTATTTTATACTTGATGTGCACTTTACTAACGGGGAACTGCAGGGCAGTTTGGGACTCGGAAACCTTGGTCCCGAAAAGGTCTGATATTTGTCCATTAAAACACAGCGGTGTTCCTCCTCGTCTGTACCAAGGGCTGAATAGGGACCACTACCACTTTAAAAACTTAAAAATTTTGTAAAATCGATCTTTAGGTATACGGAAAGTTTTTAATAGATATGGAAGTAGTTTACCTCTGCCAATTCCTAAAAAAAGGAACCTAATAGAGGGAAACATACAGACGGAAAACAAAAAAATTCGTAGTTACATTTTTATTTACGAAATCATGAAAAAATTGAATAATTAAAATCCATGCATACAAAAATGTCTGACTCATATGTTAGACATGACATAGTTTACGTGACTCATTACCTAGTCTTTATAAAAGCACTAAACTAAACGTTTTTCATTGCCTTTCAGTCAAAAGCGTTCGTAAATTTACAATGAAAGATAAAAAAATTACAAGTTTCTTCAATATAGGCAGGTAGGTAGTTCGAAAAATCGTGAATTGGCAGTTTGACGAGTGACTGTCTCGTCGGTAGTATGTGCAGTTTATTGACACAATACTTAGAGTACAATACCCCTGCCCTGGGTAAGTGTAAAGTTCAAGCAATGAATAATGAATCGGACTTACTTATTACCCGAACTGCCGAAGAAAGGAGGGTAATGTTTTTTACTACTTAGGTTGGTACCTAGTTTTTATTAGAACTAACCTTTGTCCAAGATGCGAAAGCAAATTAGCGGCTTAAAAGAGTGCTTATAAAACTGAAAACTTGAACAATTAAGTACCCACGTTTGTATTTTTTGAAGATTCGAAGGATCTTCGAAAATTCGAAACCGAACACACCAATCCTCACCTTGAACTGTTACGAGGTATCATGTCGGTAAGCGTAATTGCTCGCGATTTCGTGTGTTTTATCCTTGGTCGAAAGTGTTTATCTCATTGATATAAACCAGACGAAACGAACAAACCAGAATGTCCACAAATATTTATTTATTATTTATTCTTTTCAATCTTGGACAATAGGTGCGGAGTAGAGGTGCCATCCTCTTGCGTCCTGAGGGCATTAATGTCCTGTTGCGCACTACGAGCTTTTTGGACTTTATCATATTACAGTCCTTCTGAGACTGTTAAATTACTTTGAGAGTCACAGTGACTTTCCATCAGGCTATCGGCATCTTTTCGGAGAACTAAACGTAAAACGGATTAAATGAAGAGCGTGAAGAAAGATGTTGCATTGTAATTATCAAATCTGCAAGTAGATATTACATTTCGTCTTTATGTAAGAAGTAAAAAGTGGGTTTAGTAGGTACCTGAATTTCTGAAGTTCCCTTTCTAATGTTATTAACGATAGACTAATAATTCAATAACTCATAACGCATCATACAATTCATAACCAAACATCATCGTAATGTAATAGACAATCCCATTAGAAATATGCGTTCCTTGATTGTGGTTACTGGCTTGACCTTAACTCATTTAATCGGTTTTATCGTTGAAACCATCGAAATTAATGTTTACTATGCATATAGTATACACTTTATACTTATTTTGTGTTTACCAAATACCGAAATGTAGTGTTTGATATGCGACATACTGTTCAATCGATATGTGAGGGAGGCGACCCGAACCACTGACTAACGACCCTTAATGATCGCTGGTGTTTGTCCTTCCCTAGAGCACACAGTACCACGGAATAATAAAAAAATATTGCTCGGTCGTAAACGGTAAACGTCATTATAAATGACTACCTTTATAATTCAGATAGATGGATGGTTGACTAAAGCTACGGATAATTGATGTGTATTTAAGTTGATGAGACTGGCCTATGTTGATGGTCTTAGCTACACTACATGTTTACAATTAGAAAAAGTTTGTTGCTAAGTAATAATATTATTTTTAAGCAAATTAATTGTTTACATTACGATCAATTGTTTGTAATGAAAAAATTAGTTATATGAGTAGGAACCTCAGTCTGTAGGGCAAGTAAATTATTTTGACAAAATCGTCGATTACTACAACGAAAAATAATAAACGGGAATGAATGCTGTTCACTGCGTAATTTGGAGTGTTTGATTTATTGTTGATTATACAGTCATTAAAATAATCGTAGCCGCAATTAAGTGAATAGTGCTACGTGGCACCAGTGCTACGAGGCCTACGGGGTACGCGTACGGCGAGGTCCCGTAGCATCCCGTAGGCACATTTTTATATTAAGCAATACCTCACAGATTTTCTTATTTAAGAAAACTAAACATATTCTACATATGCCAGATTGTATTTACTGCCTTTACTTAAAGATTTAATTCATTAAAATATAATGAAAAATGATTTGAAATTTGTAAATTTTTTAATTAGTTAATCAAATAGAAAATTGAATTTGAGGTAGGTACATTTTCTAAAGCTTGTTTTTCGAGGCATATTCTTCTCCTGGCCTTTTCAAAGATATCTTTTATTTGCAGGTAAAAATGTCATACCTAGAAATCTACAACGAGAACATTCGAGACCTGCTAAATCCCGGCCCCGCATTGGAGTTACGAGACGAAGGCAGCAGTGGGGCCCCAGTAGTGGCTGGTTTGAGTGAACTGAGGGCCAGTAGTGCTGCACATGTGGCCGAGTTGCTGGCTAGAGGAGACCGAGCGCGGACTGCAGAACCCACACATGCTAACCAGCATTCTTCCAGAGGACATGCTTTACTCAGGTATGTGACTTGGTTTTGCGTTTGATGTTATTTGTAATCAGCAATTTATATGGTATTGTCCACAATGTGTGCCTGAACTTCTTATCAAACGAGATGTGTCACTTGAAAACTACGTTATAGTCTCCAATCTAAATCTTAACATACACATTTACTAACAGCGAATGAAGACAAGTTAGTTCAGTTGAAAGATTTGCTTTACAGGGGCAGTGGTTTGGTCCAACTTTGGTTCTTCCTTGCCTTATAACCTTTTAGAGTACGGTCAGAGCCATCCGCCGCGTCACTTAAAAATTACGATATAAAGGAAATCAATGCAATGACTGAAATTAATGATTTCAGTCATCGTATCTAAAATCATCAATCATCATCACTGATAATCATTTCAAAAATAATACCCACCAATTTTAGAACAATAATTTTGCTATCTTTTTCTTATAAACCTATGTGTTAGTGTTAGTGTCGTGTTAGTCTCGTGATCATGGCAATTGGTTGAAAGCTAATGATACTCAGCTGGAAACTATAACCTAAATGGTAATTAGTCAAATTGCGTCAAATTGGCAAGGTCATACGAGTGGGTGCCACACATACTGAATGATCGCCAGCGTGACGTAAGGGGCATTCCTAGCATTGTTCAATATAGACAGCATCGAAGCACGAAGGTATTTCGAAGCGCATTGTCTCCGGCCGTGAAAAGGTTGTCAAACTATTTTAATGTCAAGTACATCAATCTTTTTCAGTGTCACAGTGAGCCAACAGATAGAGAACGTCACACAGCGTGGGAGACTGTTTCTCATCGATTTGGCGGGGTCGGAGCGAGCAGGGCTGCGCGCGCGTCGCCTCGAGGGCGCGCATATTAATAGATCTCTCCTCGCGCTTGGCAACTGCATCATGGCTCTTTCCGGTGGCGCTAGGTAACCGCTCTGATGAATAATGTATTGTTTTGATTGTTTGAATGATAACCTTTACACATGTAACACTCTACACGTGCATTTTAATCTTGTCTGCTCTACGGTGGCATATAATATTGCGGTACTGTACGGTGTTGTGACGATGACGATATATGCGTACAGACAGGACTGGTTCTTTTTTTTATTACAACAATTTTATTCGTTATAATGTTTATTGCAACTTATCAATACTTATATAACCGTTTCTAGGAGATTTTAGATCACTTTGACTAAGTACTATCTCAATCAAATCCGAGTCAACGGTGCTACGGAGGTTAATAATGAACGCGTAGACTACTGATTCGGTATTCTGAAAACAATCACTGCATTATGCTACTTTCGTTTTGGCTGGTACTAGGATGTTTGACAAAATGACAACCATTTTGTGTGATTTCATTCACGGGAGTTTCCGTGCTTTGGAAGGCACGTTTAGCCCTTCGTCCCGGTCGTCAGTAACATAGCAGTGATTAAGCCATGTTGAATTGCGTAATGGATGACTTGAAAATTTTCAGAAAGACAGTGGAGATCAACACGGCAATAGGGTCGCCAACTATTACGTGGGACAAGAAACTATAATGGTAAAGTGTGGGCGTATATGGCATCCGCCTACCCTATCGGGGATAAAGGCGTGATTGTATATTCACTAACCATTAAAAGTTGTACAAGACCTTGACTTTTAGCCACGTTTTTTAGGGTTCCGTACCCAAAGGGTAAAAAACGGGACCCTATTCATGAGACTTCGCTGCCCGTCTGTCTGTCTGTCTGTCCGTCACGAGGCTGTATCTCATGAACGGTGATAGCTAGAGAGCTGAAATTTTCACAGATTATGTGTTTCTGTTGTCACTATAACAATAAATATAGATACTAAAAACAGAGTAATAATCTCTCATACAACAAACATAATTTTTTGTCGTTTTTTGGTACGAAACCCTCCGTGCGAGAGCCCGGCTGGCACTTGGCCAGTTTTTGTTTCAAGTTGAAATGAAACAATGGTACATAAATCTTCCTCGCAAACCTATACAATAATGAAATCTATCTGACTTTAGAAGGTCTTTCTGTTTCTGAAATCTATTAAAATTATAACTAGCATTTGTCCTCTATTCAAACGAATCTTTATTATGTTTTCATGAGACACAGCGTTGAGTTGAAGATGCATTGTGTTTATGCCATTAACTAAGTGTCTATGATTAAAAACTTACCCGTTTCTCTATGGTTTATACACCTGTCTCGCTCTCGCCAGCGTGTGCCGTCTCCTTCAAACGGCATCTGTGTTTGACACTGACAGGCTGACAGCTCAAACTTCAAAGCTTTGTGATTTTTGCCGCGCAAAGAATCAAAAATTTTCGCTAAGTGTAGAAAGTTGGAAAAACCATTGAAATATAGTTTTTCTAGTGTGAAAATATCAAACAGCGTAAATAAGAAGCGTTTCAGTAGTTAAAAAGCGCTTTGGACGTGTTTCGTACTGAGTCTGAATAAACGACGCAGGCCGGGTACGTTCCGGAGGTGATCAGTGCGAATTTCAAATAAGTTCATCATCCTCGGAGGATGAATATGACTTTGCATCACCTCCTCCAAACAGTAGAAGTAATTAAGCTGTACCCAAGTAAGTACAATCCAGTTATTACAAGTTCACACCGACCTGTGAGTGCTTTTCATGTTTTGTTGGATCAAGTGATACCTACTGAATTTTTCCCAATTGTTATCGCGTTAACCTAACCTGCAGACTGGTACTCATACTCCTGCACATCTTGAAACCAATTCATCGACATCTTGTTGAGACATCCGTCCACATCTTCTCGTAATTTATCTTTGTTCGAGCACAAAGTTTGATCAAAGACTTTGATATAAATTACAAGAGTTATTACAGTTAGATGAAACTGATTCAGCCTCTTGAAAAGTTATTTTGTACAAGAAGGCCTTTCCGACAGGCCTTGCGAGTTCAGAGTTTCGAGGCCTCAAACAAAATAAGTTATTTAGCAATGATAACAGGTTATACAGATAATACAGAGACTCGTATTTAAAAATGGTGTGGTATTACAAAGTTTTATTAATTGGTTAGACATCTAAGAACAAGACTATCTAAATATTGACTCATTGTTATGACTGACGTTTAGTTCAGACTTACAGTTTCAGAAAAATCCTGAAACTGCAGTAACTATTTCACTTGAATGAATTCTTATACTTACCAAATAACTATTTGTGAAAACAAGGTTGAGTATAGTAAAGTGTGACTTTTATTAGCCCACAATTAAAAATAACACGGTTTTTGAAACTAATTTAGAACTCGCTTTAACTTCACTATCAAACCATACATTGTTGAGGAGGTTGTCTCATGTCTCAAAAAATTGTGCTCACCTACACGGCAAGGTGCTAGCTATTACACATTGAAGTTAAATATTGAAGCTACATACAGCAAATTTACCATAAAAATATATTAATGGAAACACCTCGGAGGTGTTATGATTATAATACATCTATGATAATGTGAACAACTTAAAGTAATCAAATATTCTTTATCAAATGTTTTTAGTAAAGAAGTCATATGAGAGACTAGGTCCAATCTAAGACGGGCGGTAAAGCCTTTTCTAGTTGATATTGCAGACTAATTGCAACTAAAGAATTGATTGGCTTGTGGAAATAGACGCTCATTATGCTTGTATTCACTTGACAATTATTGCACAGGAGTTTCACAATTATGTGGTATCACAACCTCCCTTTGACCAATGGTCAACTCTAAAAGATGTTTTTTAAATTCAAATTGGTCAAATTGGATCGCGGAGATCCTAAGTACCCAAGGATTTTTGATTTTTTTATCATAATATGACATCATGAGTCTTTCAGAAAGCGGAGACAATACAATTGTGAGTAGGGAGTTGGCACATAAATTATCAGAAATCTGTGTTAGAAATTTCTCAGGAAATAGAACATCTCAGTACAAAATTGAGTCAGACTTAAAAGGAAAAGATAGTTATTGAGAATTGAGTATGTACCTAATTGAGTTGCATTTGTCCTTAATGAACAAAAAAAAAATAAAAAATTTTGGACACGGGATGCAATTACCCCTGAGAGCTTTTATTATTTTCTTGTGGGGGACGCCGGCTATGCCGAGCGGACGGTGCGACCGCCTTTTCTGTCAGATTTCCCCACAGAGTTATACAGTTTGTTTAGTTCACTGAACTTTACAAACTGCTTGTCTTTATTGCCCTCAATTGCAATTATTTCTTGAAAAAGTTCAAACGGAACAAGCCGCACCTGAAGAGAAGGCTATCTCTCTTACAAAGATCATTGTGGTTGGTAACTAGACATTGTATGGTACTGTTAGGTACATTTAACATCAGATGCAGCGGATGCAGGCTGAAGTGCCCACTTAAATGACACATCTGTCAAAATAATGGGCTTAATAGTGTATGCAACCATAAACAGTTAGCGGATGACAGTGTCGCACATTTTGTTTTAACAGCAGATGCAGCGGATGCAGTATGAGGTGCCCTGTTAAATGACACATCTGTTAGATAATGTGCTTACCAGTGTAGACAACCATAAACAGTCAGCGGATGACAGTGTCACACATTTTCTTAAACATCAGATGCAGGCTGAGGTGCCCAGTTAAAGACACATCTGTCAAGGTAATAGGCTTAATAGTGTTTGCAACCATAAACAGTCAGCGGATGACAGTGTCACAAACTTTCTTTTAACATAAGATGCAGCAGATGCAGGCTGAGGTGCCCAGTTAAATGACACATCTGTCAAGGTAAGGGGCTTAACAGTGTAGATAAACAGCGGATGACTTCAAATGATGCACACATACTCCATACAGATAGACAATAAAACCCTTGTTAAACGAGGGAGAAAGTCCCTTGCACTGCTGAAGCCCAGCTTCCGAAGCTCATAGGGCAACTGCAAATAGCTCTGTCACTTATCTCCCGGAGAGGCTAAAAGGGAATAGTGGAGTTTAAAGAGGTTGCAGAATACTAGAGTGGCAATTCCTTCCCCAGGCCGCGGAGGCTATGTATGAAATGTGGGGCGTCCCAGATACGATTTGTTTGCATCAAATGAGTTGGCTGTTGTACAAGAATATGCAACTCTATCCTCTTTTTATTTTTTCACATTTTCAGTTGTCATTTGAACTTTCAGTTGTGCTGGGCATTCCACCCACCCAACGTTGTACAAGAGTTTGTAACTCGAGACTACATTTTCAGCCATCATTGGGACTTTTAGTTTGGCTGAGCATTCCACCCACTTAACTTAATATCGGTATTAACACTGTCGGCAGTGTTAACTCTCCTAAGAAAGGAATATATGTTAGTTCCTAATAGCATTAGAGTGGAACTTTTATTTGGGCTGGGAAATCCACCTACCCAAATTAATAATAAGAGTGTTAGCCCTCCTTATATCATGTAAAAGGGACATAGTTCCTAAAAACATCAGAGTCAGAATTGAGCTCTTTACTGCCAGATTTGCAAACCAGAGTCCGAGCAGAACTGATCCCAATGAATGACCTGCGGAAGGTCTTAATAGATCAGGCTACAGGCACGTACCCTCCCTAATTCGACAAGGAAAGGGGGGGGGGGGTATTGTCACCCCCCCCCCCCCCCCTTGGTCTGTTTTAGAACAAGTTTGCTAGTAGGCAGTTGGTGACAGTCAACTTTTGCAACTTACAGTTCTCCAATAGAAAATTACCTAGGGTGGTTATACTGAAGTTGCCTGTTTGTCAACAAAAGGCTCTTTCCTTTGCAATATTATTTATAGAAGGTAAGTTGACATGATATATCTTACTAACTTGTGTAAAGTTAGCTATCTCAACATATTGTGCTAAAACGGATTTAGACATTTCAAAGAAAATTATCATTAAGAAGAATCACTCTGGCTAGACCTGAAACAACAGAACTCCCAGTAGGGGAATATAGCTGTCAGTTAACTGGCTCAGAATTTCATCTTATTCTTTGAAATTGTCAGGAGGATAACATCAATTACTATGTTAACCTCAGATCGCAGATTTCAGGTCAAGGATATAATGAAATCATATTGTAGCCTAAGTTCGGGTCAAAGACTGATTCAATAACCCATTGGCAATCTGGTTGGTTGCTTTATCAACAATCTGACCATAATGTTTGTCCAGTTATACGAATTTAAGACTATAATGAAAAAGTTAGTAAATAATTTTCTATTTACTGAATTCTGTATTAATCATGGTACTTGCCATGAATGAAAAGACCACATTCTTTACTTATGTCCTAAGCAGGTAGACTTCAAACAGTCTCAAGAAAAATAGTTGCAGGTTGTATTTTTAGAGAGGCTAACATTAAAGCCCTAACAGTTACAATGTCAATGCTAAATTATTGCAAGCAATATTTGGTTATTTGATTTAGTGTGTACATATAGACATGTAGTCCCGCATTTGACCCTGGAGAGGTAGGCAGAGACACACAAATGGTAAATTGTAACCTACATTTTATTTATTAATGCAGTTCTTTCTCTTTTAACAATGCAGATAGTGTTGTTTTGAGTCAAATATCTTCACAACTTTATTATTGACACACATAAGTATTTACATACTTTATGTTTTTATTTTTAATAATTTAAACTTAAAAGTTAATTCCAACAATTAAGTTCAACTAAATTTAGTTTATCATTGGATTATTTTCAATAATAATTATGATTTTAAATAGACAATCTTTAAAAGACTAGGTATTTTACATTGGCATACCTACTAATCATCATAGCGTTTGTGCTCTCTACCAGCAGATACCAAACAGGTCTTCAACTCAACGCTGTGTCTCATGAAAACATAATATAACTGTTTTGCATTTAAACAAAACAGGTATTATGTGTGAAATGAGACACAGCGTTGAAGCAATGCTCTTGCTGGTAATCTTTGAAGACACTATGAAGTTTGAGCTGTCAGCCTGTCAGTGTCAAACACAGATGCCGTTTGAAGGAGACGGCACACGCTGGCGAGAGCGAGACAGGTATATAAACCATAGAGAAACGGGTAAGTTTTTAATCATAGACACTTAGTTAATGGCATAAACACAATGCATCTTCAACTCAACGCTGTGTCTCATTTCACACATAATACCTGTTTTGTTTAAATGCAAAACAGTTATATTTTATTTTTAACCGACTTCAAAAAAGGAGGAGGTTACTCAATTCGACCGTATATATGTTTTTTATTTTTTTGTATGTTTGTTCGCGCAGTACTCCGTCGTTTATGGACCGATTTGAAAAATTGTTTTTTCGTTCGAAAATAGATACTCCCAAGGTGGTCCCATTTTAAGGAAGTCAGGATCTGATGATGGCATCCTGGAGAAATCTAAGGGAAGTTTTAAAAATTGTAGGGGCATCTAGGGCATTTGTAAACTTTTTGATTAAGGGCTTTAAATTAATACAACTTAGTGAAGGTCTGGAGTCGATCTGATGATGGAGACGAAAGACAGTAGGGAGAATTCCCTAACGATATACAGCAGTAACCTTGTGTTTGGGCTTGATTAATTTGTACTGTCGAGAACTTTACACCTAGATAGATAGATTTTCAGTCTACACGTCACTAAAAATAGTGAAAAAATTTTTTTTTACAAGAAAGAAACCGACTTCAAGCAAAACTAAAAACTGAAAAATAAAATTTACTAAGCACAAAGTTAGTATATTCTGATTTATCAGATATCATTAAATATAATACTGAAGTCGGTGCCAATATGACTATGAGAGAGATTAATAATGCCTACCTAAGCCTACATAGTTTTACTGGGCACCGATTTCTGTATTAAATTTAATGATATCTGATAAATCAGAATATATTAACTTTGTGCTAAGTAAATTTTATATTTTATATATATATATTTGTAAATATATATAACTCAAAGGTGACTGACTGACTGACATAGTGATCTATCAACGCATAGCCCAAACCACTGGACGGATCGGGCTTAAATTTGGCATGCAGGTAGATGTTATGACGTAGGTATCCGCTAAGAAAGAATTTTGATAAATTTTACCCCAAAGGGGATAAAATACGGGAAGCGGGAACGGAAACAAATTTTACGCGGGTGAAGCTGTGGGCTTCAGCTAGTTGCTTATATGAAGTCATTGAAAAGTCATAAACTGATTATGAAAACTCAAGGAAGGTTGTTCCTACATATTAACGAACACTACATAGGTAGGTACTATATGACAAAACAATCAAAATATCATCAGTATTCCATTCAAATGTCATTTCAGTAGTTATTTGAAGTTAATTAAAAGGCTTGGAAGGTTATTCTCTTCACCCTTGCCACAAAAACCCTTCTTTTATCCCAAGGTTAACCCCAGTTCCATGTAATGGAGTTCAGACAAATATACACAAAATGTAAATATTCGTTGACATCAACTCGGGAACGTTTTCTACATCACGCCTGTCTCCCAACGGGGTAGGCAGAGACTATGACTTCCACTTGCTACGATTCTGGCAAACAACTTTCGCTTCTTCAACTTTCATAAGTGTCTTCATACATGCTCTTCGGTTAAGGGTACTTTTGACCAGGCCTTTTCTCAGAAGATTATCGATTTGATCGACATGATGAGTATGCTGAGGTCGACCCCTACCTGTTTGCCCATTCACTCTCGCCTCATCTCATAAATCTGTTTCGTCAGCCTATTTCCATCCTTTCTCTCCACATGTCCAAACCATCTGAGCATCCCTTTCTCTATCTTAGTCACTACATCTTCTGTCATGCCGCAAAGTTCCCTTTTAACTTATCGTTTTATAAATGTATACTAATATTATAGGGAGGATAGAGTTGTTGCCGTATTCGGGTAAAAATGAGCTTAATGTTCATTTTCTAAATTGTGTAGGTAGAAGTGTATTGTTAAAGCGAGATATCGATCGTACAACAATGAAAACATTCGACAGACAATAAACAATACTGTTTCGATACCATTCAATGTAAGTACATACTTAATTAAATTAGTCTAGTTAATGACTTTTCCTTTACGTGTCGTAGTATGTAAGTCAGAATACTTGATAGAATTACTGCCAGAACGCCGATAATCGACCACACGAAGTGAATGCGCGGACCTAAATTTCCGTCCACGCATTCATGACCACACGACGTGAATGCGTAGACGCAAATTTACGGGTGAAACGTCGCCCGTCTCATGTTTCGCCGTTCCTAAATATGAGACAGGCGACGCGTCACCCGCCGATTTCCGTCCACGCATTCATGTCGTGTGAAGCGAGAATTGGTGCCCAGGTAGGCAACATTCCTTCTCAACTTTTGCCGGTCGGCGATTTCAGTTATTCTTAGATAGAGCTATAGAGGTCAAATTCTTGGCAGAAAAATAGTAGTCTCATAATACTATACGAAACAAAGATGAAAGCAGTATTTTACAAAAAAATCTGCTTGGTTCTGTACAGTTGGCCAAGAAAGTGATCTAACAGTTTTGACTAAAGTTTCTGTGTGATCGAATTATCTCTAACGTTTATTTTTCTACCGAAGGTGAGTTGTAGTTTGATTATGATTTTTTTTTCTTTCGTGTTGGCGACACATGACAAATGGCATGACGCATACCTATGTTATTATCGAGGGGAAATGGATCTTGTTTTAATGACGTTCAAATGAACTGCAATGGTACGGTGGTTAACCATATTTTGGCTAAAAGGTTTGGCTATCTTCGCAGGAAATTGGTCTCTGACCCATCCAGGGGGCCCGTATATGGGTAGGTGGATCGCCGTGCCTCTTTAGGGGGTAGTCTGGTACAAGTCCTAGCGCAGGGATTCTTACATAGAGCCGTCTTGTTGTACCAGTAGTAGGGTACCGTAGTGGTTAGACCATAGATTTAGAATTTTTCGCTTGAGACGTGGTAATAATACAGATCAGTGCTTGAGACGCATTCCACCACAGAACAGTTAAAGGAGGTTTCCACCATGCATAAAAAAGACCTATCTGAGTACGTAATTCTTAATTGATTCTAATAATGCAAATATAAAATCTATACATATAATAAAACTGTTGAGGGTCGAGAGTCTGTACATGGAAGATATTTTGAAAATTTTAATTCGAGGGCGTTCTCTAATCGATACTGAAGCCGAAAATGTAATTTAAACTTTTCATGTCTGTCTGTCTGTCTGTCTGTCTTTCTGTCTGTCTGTCTGTATCCCGAATAAGTATCACGCCGAAACTACTGAACCGATTTGAATGATACTTGGTACATTCCGAGCTTATAGTCCGAGGAAGGTTCTAGGATATTTTTGATCCCGAAGTTTTGCGCGGTTCCTGCGGAAGAGGGGATGAAAGATAAAATGGTTTTACAGTTTTAATTTCTCAACACGTGATGTGATTACAAATATTTTTTCAGTATTGGAAAGGGAGTACTTTAAGAATTTTTCGACTCAAGTTTCAAGATTAAGGAGTTTGTAGTTCAAAAATTAGAGGCATCTCAACTTTCGCCAAACTTAGAATTCAAGGGTTCCTTTGAATGAGAGGGTAAATTAAACGGGCGTGTTGGCTTAATTATTGAGGCTGTTGTAAAATAATGCAGTCCGCGCCGAAGGCGTGGATTGAATTGTTTTAGAAAAGCCTTAATCTTTAAGCTCTTTTATGATTAAGCAAACAGGGCCGTTTCACACGGTGCTTGATGAGTCTGATGAAGAATTACCTCTCCTTTCGTGCACATTACGTGACGTAAACGAAGTTGCGAGGGTCAGCTAGTTTTAAATAAAATAAACGGACTCTGTTGCATTTTAGAACCATCGCATCGGTAGAGTCACAACTTCTCTCTCGAATTTATTTTCTAAATTTCAACGTTACTTAACAAAGACTTTTTAACAGGTACGTGAACTACCGTGATTCAAAGCTGACGAGATTACTTCGCGAGGTCCTCGGGGGTCGGTGCCGCACGGCCATGGTAGCGCACGTGTCTCCAGCCGGCTCTCATCGGGACACTACTCGCTCCACTCTGCATTATGCGCAAAGGGCTGCCTCGATCACCACCAGGGTATGGATTTTGGGTTTTATTTCTAGTAGACTTCAAAAATTTTAGCGGCTTTTTTTATTAACGTGAGGAAAATCCTACCGACTGAAAGTTTTAACGGCTTATCTTACAGTTGGTGAAGGTTATGTTTATTTATATTATCGAGGTGGCAGACAATCATACGGCTCACCTCAAAAGCGGTTATCGTAGCCAATATGCGATCGCAACACCAAAATGTGTTACACTATTGCCGTGTTGAAATGGAAAAGAACAGGCTCTGACGACCTATTGGTAAAAACCTTAAAGCCTGAATACATACTCATAACTAGGACTTCAATGTGCTATGTGTGTGCGTCTTTATGTTTTGGTTGTAGGTACGATAGGAGTTTACAAAGCTTCATAGGGGGCCCAAGGACAAGACAAAGGGAATGGGGGAAGGATTGTATAAAATAATTTATGAAGATCTTGTTCAATGGATAAAGTATTTGGTTTTAGAGGAATTTCTTAGTATCTAGGTAGATACATACTTTATCTTAAAAATTCCTTTGGTCGGTAAGTTTTTAAATACTTAATCATTTGTACGTTTTCAGGTGGAACGAGAATTAGTTTCAACCCCAATGCATCTCTCACAGTATCGGACAGTTATCCATGAGCTTCGCGAGGAGATATCGCGACTCAAAGTTAAAATGCAAGATGATCGGACAAGGTAAATTGCTCTTCATTGACTTGCAGTCTTAGCAAAAAGTCTTGAAATGAAAATGGTGTTTTCGCCTGCTGGGTATAGTCTCAGAACATTTCATTGAATAAAGAAGTGGGTACATAACATACTTAACATATGGCCACGCCCTTTATCCCCGAAAAGGTAGGTAGGCAGAGTCATAGAATATGCCGACATTTCACCTTTTTAGATGTTTGTCCCATGTAATAGGTGTATTGCCGTGTTGGTATGGACAGGCACAGGTTGTGACTGCCCGCTGTTCAGATTTTTTAAGCCGCCCGTAAAGACCTTAAACTTGGTTTAACGACTGCCATTTTACTGGCAACCGGGACTAACGACTTAACAAGCCTTCCGAAGCACAGAAACGCTCGTAAATGAATGTCACAAAGTGGTCACCCATCTATGAATGGCCATAGTAAATGTTGCTTACCTACTATTACAGTGATTGTTTATAGAAAACTGAGTCTGCGGGCCCTAGAGCGTAAAAAGTCTTAAAAAGAAAGTACCTAATATTGTGTCGCATGCTGCGTTCATTCTCAGAACTTTTCTTGAATAAAGAAGTACAGTAGTAAATTTTATAGCAATAAATCTACGATATTTTCCAGCGGGTTGCTATTCGAACCTGGCAGTAACGTTCCCATCGCCAGATAACTGTGAAATCTTTGAATTGGTGGGAATGGTCTCATAAGCTACCATTAAAATAAAATTTCTTTACTACCATATTATTAACTTACTTTTACAGTAAACCAAAAGAGTTTCAAACACGAGTAGAAGAAGACTTGAGCAAAGAGGATAGTGCAGAAAATGCAGCGCACTTGAAGTCCTTACGAGAAGCTATCGTATCAACATTCAAACAACAGATGCGGTTACGACGTCGCCTCATGGAGCTCGACAGTCACCTGCTTGGTCTAGCACTTGATGCAGAACGGCAACACGCTGCTATATCGCACTGGGAAGCAAGATTTAATCGCCTCTACAAACCTATCAATGTTTCTGGATCCAGGCTCAGCACACAACAAAGTTACAGGTCAGTTCGGTGCCACAGTATTGTAGTTTTAAGACTGGTTTTGGGAAATGGGTTGGAGCAATAGTGTTGTAAAATGTGGGGAGGTAAAAGTTCTTGGAATTGAGACGCCCGCTATTAGTTAAGAGAGGTACGGATATGGGAGAGGCCTTGTCGTCTTATTCTTTAGTCCTTCATGAAATGCATCACATTTTATCACCGATATATGTGTAACGACATCTGTTTTCAGCAGCAGATCCAAAATGTTATCATGACGTGCTTCGTTTTCACGCGATACTTAATTATCCGAATGGGGAAACTGCGTGATCTGCTGAAGTTTTGTTGAACTGATGCCCAGTGGGTTCAGACGGCAGCTTGCTAAGAGTAAATACTTCAATAATACTTGTTCCAAAGTTACTCATTGCCATGGTAGAGTTATAAAAGTTGTCCTTAGACAGCCCGAAGATATGATCTTTCACGTACTTTTTTAAAGAATTCACGGTTTTAAGAGGAAACAGTCGGTGGTCACCTATTCGTCTGCCTCTGTGGTGCAGTGTAGTGTGCCATTGGTTTAAGCAGGGGTGGCACAGGCGCGTCAGTGAGCAGTAGCGAGCGAGCAGAGGCCGAGGTGGCTGTAGAACAGGCGTGGGCCGAGCTGGCGGGCGTGGAGCGCGAGCAGGAGGCGGCGCGCGCTGAACGAGAGCGTGTGGAGCGACAGCTGGAGCAGGTGCGGCTGAGGGGCGCGCAGCTCGAACAGGTACTACTGCATTCTTACTTGCTTGTAATGTGGGAGGTGTATGATATTTTTCATAGTTATCGGCCATTGTTGGAAAAAGGTCTCCCTAAGAATCTAAAAACCCATTTTTGGGAGGTATAATAGGTGGTAGGTATGTAGGTAACTTCTACTTAATCTCATTTAAGTAAATCATCACACACGATGGGCAAAAATCGAGTCACCAAAATCGTTCGTTACAAGCTGTTTCAGCAGTTGGTACTGTACTAATTTTGCATACACGAGAAGACTGGACTTTTTATGTGCTGACGTGTATCCTTTTCAATCTTGGGTTAGGAGAAATGAGTAAATTGTCCATTTTCAGTTTTTAAAAGTCACCAATCAAACCGTCACCTATCTAGTGGCGGAAGAACTCGTCTGTTTATCTGTTTAATTTATTAGGTAGGTACTACAACGTAGTTTCGTGCATCGCTATAAACATGACAGGCGTTCGTCAAAGACTTGATTTGTAACATCGTTTCTCAGTCCAGTTGAATCCTACTGCTTGCTCGTAGACCTGGATCCACCTAGGTTGGCTTCTAGGGATGTAATTTGATTCTTGCCTCAAGATTCTTTTTGTACTTTGATATCCATACTATCCATATCCATACTAATATTATAAAGCTGAAGAGTTTGTTTGTTTGTTTGTTTGTTTGTTTGTTTGTTTGTTTGTTTGAACGCTAGGATCTCAGGAACTACTGGTTGGATTTCAAAAATTCTTTTACAGTTTGATGGTCCATTTATCGAGGATGGCTATAGGCTATATAACATCACGCTAAGACGAATAGGAGCGGAGCAGCAACCAAGAATGTTTTGAAAACGGGGAATATTTTTTACCGTCTGAGAGCTTCCGAGGCGTACGCTGCGTAAATGGTTACAGTTAGGTAAAAATTGTGTATTACAATATTGTTTCTCTTAAAAAGTTCTAAAAAAAAGTCCGCGACAGCATATGTCTATCTTATAAGGTTCGCTCACAATAACCTAATTTGTCTATCCCTTAAGGTTCGCTCACGATATAATGAAACTGAAGAGTTTGTGTTTGCTAGGATCTCAGAAACTACTGGTTGCATTTCAAAAATCATTTTACAGTTTAATAGTCCATTTATTGAGGCTGGCTAATGGTGGTATAAAATCACGCTAAGACGACTAGGAGCGGAGCAGCCATGAATAATGTTTCGAGAAAGGGGATTATTTCTTTCTTTTGAGAGCTTCCATTGCTAACGCTGCATAAATAGTTAAAGTTACGTAAAAATTGTGTACTACAAAATTATTTCTCTTAAAAAGTTATATCTTTTAAGGTTCACTTACAATAACCTTCTTATTAAGTTTTAAAGTATGAGCGACGCGACGTGACGGGAGTAAACTTGGTCTGCAGTGGCAGCCAGTCAACTGAACGATAAAGACCGGCCAAGTGCGAGTCGGACTCGCACACGATGAGTTCCATACCGAAAAACGGATGGGTGGAAGTAAAAGCGACGGGAAACATTATATCACTTTAACATCTCTTTCCTCCTCACACTCATGTGACGCAAACGAAGATAAGCGGTTCAGCTCTAATAAATACAAGCGACGCGACGAGAATAAGCGCGACGGGGGTAAATGCAACGGGAAACATTATAATACTCGAAATATTAACTCACTTTCATGTGACGCAAACGAAGTTGCGCGGGTCAGCTAGTTTTGTCATATAAAAGTTGAAATTGTTCAGTGCGGTTTCGGTAATTGTTGGTAAAAAAAAACTTTAGTCGTGCTTGTGCGGCTTATCTGCCTCATGTGTGACCTGAACTGACTCTAGCAAAGTGTAAATCCCATTATCCCCTAGGAGCTGCCAGCAACAATCAGCAGCGGTCCAGAGCGCGAGGTGCTAGCCCTCGTGTGTCGCGTGCACGAACTCGAAGCGGATAAGTTAGCGCTGCAGGGCGAGCGGGCGGCGCGCGCGCACGAGCTGAGGCGGCGGGACCTCGCGCTGCAGCGGAGAGACGCGCAGCGGAGACTGTCCGATGAGATCATTACTCGACAGCGGAGAGCACTGCAAGGTATACTTAGAGGATGTTTTGTAGATAAAACAGGCTGTATACAGTGTGTTATTTTTCGGACGACCTGCACTGATGCATCGTGGTAAGAGTATAATGATGTGAGTTGGGAGAAGCCTACGTCTAGTAGTGGACTGCCACAGGCCTGATTTGATTGATATGAAAGTTCTCTCTAGTATCAAATTTTCACTTAACTACAGCAGTAGCTTCCATATCAGTAATATTGGAGACAAGGTGCAATGGTGTCGGCTATTAGTTGGTATGGCGACGTTTTAAGAAAACCACCAGGATACAATGAGGAATTAGTATCTGGGCATGCCACCTACTAAAGGGCGCGGCAGTAGTAGCAGAGAATAAAAAGGGATGCCAAAGACCTTGCGAGGTAGAGGGAGAAGAGTAGGAAAGCGCTGACCGCGGGCTCAGAAGTTTGAATTTAACCGGGACTAGCGTTCGGATGACGTTGATAATAGCTTGACTACAGACCGACATGGACCGTGATAAGTAATTGATGCGCGGTAGGTGGTTATCTGTAGTGAGTGTGAGAAGATCTGTAGAATCACGCATTGTCGAAATCTGACATAAAGTAGACTCATAATGTTGTGTAAACCGGTTTCTCTATGGATACATTGGATACGAGTCTATCTGATCTACCAGTGGTGCACCTAATGATTTAAAGACGTGGCTATGGCATATTCGTCCATAGATAGGTGGGCGGACAGACTACCGTCATATCCAAAAAAAATATTGCAAAGGAAAATGACACCTGCTCCTAACAGTTTAAAAAGTGATACTTTTAGGATAAGGTTTCCGAACTCCTAGTCTATCTCCCCTGCTGGCCATAGGATATAAGTGCACTCTTCTCGATGTTAGAAGAACAGATAGCAAGTCCAACTTTTTCCTTTTAGTCCACCAATATTCAATCTTTACAAACGGAAAGACTTCGGATGCGACTCGAAAGAAGAAAGAAGAATGATGATGATCGGATTCAAATTTGAACTTTTATCTATCCACCTTTCTATTACTAGCATCATTTTTCTTCGCCCAAGACTATCGGTCTCCATGACCCAGGGCCTATGCACAATGAGGGGGCAGCTCACCGTCCTTACAGAAGCATGGCCCTAGACGACAGCGTGCCGTGAGGGATTCACGCACGACCCCCTGAAGAAGAAGCGGGATTACACCCGAAATTCCCCCCAAAGACGCGAGATAGCACCCGAACCCCCCCTAGGCGAGGCCGCAGTGGTAGCCGTAGGTCTGTTGGGAGTCCTGGGACATCCTTCCGAGGGCTTACCCGGGGCTCCCAACCATAGGCTGTTAGGCGTTACGTGAGGTTTTTTAGCCGGTAGGAGTCCGGCATAGCATCCGCGAAGGATTTTCCCTCACGTTTAAAGAAAAACACATTTTTTTTCCTACAGCTTGGAGTCCTCTAAAAGCTGTAGAAAATTTGTGCATGGTATGATGAATTTTGTATATTTTAGAGGTTGGTCTGGGAGTGCCCCCGGAGCTATCCCAACTGTATGAGCTGTACCAACAAGAGATACACGCCTCCACTTACACGGAAAGCAACGATATCTACACTCCGTCTCAGCGGCTACCCCCAATTTCTACCAGGTATACCAAACCGGCTTTGAACTTCAGATGAACCGATGTACCTAACTTAAGTGCACCATATATTGTAAAAAATTTAAAAAAGGTAAGAAAAATATAAAAGCTTTCTGGCTCTTTCCTCTTCTTTTTATTTCAATAATTGTTTTTTTTATATTGAGCTCGCCAAATTATTATTTATATATAATTATTTGCTCTATGTCATCTATGTGCCACGGTAAGTATGAATATGTAATAAACCGACCAAGTGCGAGTCGGACTCACACACGGAGGGTTCGTTCCAAAAAAAATACCTACATTTTTTGTATGGAGCCCCCTTAATCCCCCCTTGTTTTTTTATTTTGGTATTTGTTGTTATAGAGGCAACTGAATACATCATCTGTAAAATTTCAGCACTCTAGCTAACACGGTTCTCGAGTTACAGCCTCGTGACGGACAGACTGATAGACAGACAGACAGACGGACGGCGAAGTCTCACGAGTGTGGTCCCGTTCTTTACTCTCAGGTTACGGACCCCTAAGAAGGCTGAATGTGGTCTTATTTCACGACTCGCTGAGCGACTAGGTGTGCTTCGTATGACTTTGTTTTGTTCGAGTACAAGATATTTGTCAGTTTCCAATGAAAGAGAGACCTGCCTCAATGGAACTTCTTAACATTCCTTAGGGGAGAATCCCTACATAATTTCCTTGTGCATCACTCGACAAGATTGTGGTTAGCCACGGTGATTCAACACCTTGTTGACTGCACAAAATAGGTAACTGGCAAATTACTTAGCATGTGTTTCGAAACTAGCATTTGGCGTCCAAGTCGTGTGCGTCTGAGAATGACTAGATACCTAATATGGAAATGTACCTAGGTAGGTAAATTCGGAATGAGGAAAACAAAATACGCTCGTAGTTAGGACTTACCTAGTCACAGGGGTGGTATTTTATGACGTTCACAAAGTTAATGCTCTATAATTTCCTTACAAGGAATTACCTGTTTATTATTATCTGTGCTTACATTTTTTTTTAGTTTAAGTTACCTATCCTTATTAGTAATCCAAAATGTAAATGGTAAATCTGGTGAAGAATCAATTTGGCCGTGAAATTTAATGGTCCGACTAGGATTGTCTTGAGTAGTCTTGACAGACGGCGTGACCGTGTGTTTTAACGATGATAATGGGGGTAGCAGCAGAGGACTGCGATCGACTGCTTTAGGTACTTTGAAGAGTATGTTCATTTTATATATAAAAAAGTGTGTGCGTGTAACCTTTAAGCGCGATTGAAGTAAAACTTCTTTGCCATTAACGGCATCAAATGTTATATTTATATCATTCAAAATTCAAAAAGTAAGCGTTACTTCCGTCAGAAAAAAAATCTGAGTTACTCCCTCGTCGCGCCTAAAGAAGTTTTACTTCAAAAAAAAGTATTTTTAATACAGACCATTAGATTTCAATACCAGATTGCTTTACCTGCACTAGCATTGTACCTACTCGAATTTACCATTAACAATTATTAAAACTTTTGATAATGTATTATTTATGCATTACAGTATGTCAGAGCTAACATGGTCAGAGAGCTCCAGCGGTTCGGGGCGCGGCTCCAGTTCAGGCTCGGGCGGAACGCTGATGGACTACCGCCTACCGCGACTTGCGCCAACACCTCGACCACGCACTCGATACAGGTATATTTGTATAAATTACATATTCACGGCCCCGGTAGAGTAAGCGAGATTCAGAATAAACGCATTAAAGTTGCAATGTGCTGGCCATATCTGTAGAAGAACTGACGGCCGATGGATCAAACGGGTTCTGGAGTGTTCACCGCGGCTTGGTAAGCGTGAGGCAGGACAACTCTTGCCAGATGGACCAATGACCTGGAAAAGGTAAAAGGACGCATGGAAGGACCGTACGCAGGATTGTGTACTGTGGCGTAAATTAGGGAAGGCCTATGTCCAGCAGTGGACTGATAAGAACTGATTTGATTGATTGATTGAGTCGTATGGACTAATACATACAGAAAATCACGCCTACATCCCCGAAAAGGTAGGCAGAGGTGGATTACACACCCACAATTTGCCAGTAGTTTTGCTGGTCCTATGCAGGCAAGCCTTTTACTGTCGCCGGGTGAAAATCTACAACATCTCGTGATCTAAAAGTACATTAAATATTCAGTGTAGAGCCATGTGTCCGCTTTGATTAAAGTATGGGTTTCATCTTCATCTCCACCTTTCTACAGGCGCCTGAGCGAGAGAGAGAGAGAGTGAGACTAGTATACCTATTATTCAGCAGATGTACCTATAAGTTACATTTCTCGTCATCATCAGCAGGTTCTAAAGTCGATGTTCCTAAAGCCCTGGCTAGGATTACGGAATCCCTAAATAAGATCAAAAAACCCCCAATAAAGATCCAAAAATTAAGCAGATAATTTAATAATTAAATTGTTTGCAGTCAAGGCAGTGCATCAACTCTGAAACGTTACGCCAGCGACGATAGTCTTGTAATGGCGACACACCGAGGAGATCCTGCAGCGACTTGAGCTGCATTGTACACGGCAAAGAATGAATAATGTGTTTATAATATCAATTGTGTAGAATATCTACCCAACGAATGTTTCAAGAAAATTAAGTCATTGAAAATTGCAGAATGTGCATTTGTTCTTGAAGTTGATGTTACTATTTAGGTACCTACTTTATGGATAATTGAGGAGTTTGCACAAAGTATGCATGAGTTTTCGTATTGATGTCATTGCAAAGTTTGGTAATTGAAATTCAGTATTAAGAAAAGGAATGTTTTTTTTTGTAATTGACAGTCCAGCTTGTTGTCAATTTTCTCAATTAAATTATAAGCATTATTCCTATTTTATGCTCAAAATTCAGATCAGCAACGTAAAGCGACTCGTATTTGTTGAACTTGTAACTTTAACTAATTATCGTTATGTAGCATGTCACCTTACCTACCCCCAAGAGATTTTTAAACAGTCTATCCTGCATCTACCTAGATTCTCGGAAGTTAAAATCGCCCTCCATAGTGCTTCATTCATGCGAGTTTTCACAAAATCTCTCTTTTATCTATGATACCTACTGGTAAATTTTCACAAAATTGTTCTTTTTATCTAATACTCTCATAAGGTTTCTCTTCTTTCAGTAAGGTTTTTCAAAGTATCTCCGTATGACACTCGGGAGTTTTCTCAAACAAAAATTCTTAATGTATAAACCTCGCAAGTTTTCTCAAAATCTCCTTATTCTGCCCAGTTAAATTTCGCAAATTTTCTTAAATCGGAGCTCGTTGCTCGAGGGCATGTAAAATAACACAACACTCGCTCTTCCATTGATCCTACTGCCATCGATATACCTATTTATCGAAGCTGCTTCTAAGAACGCTTTAATAACAATAGATTCTTATTAAAGATCTTCATACCTGATTTAGAGGTTCAGTATAAGTCATGATACAGCAACACGACCTATGACTTCGATCGGGAGGAGAGGAACCAAACCGTCGCTTTGCCCTCTGGCAACAATTTCTCCAAAGGGTAAAACAAATATGTGTGTGTCTGAAATTATGAGTGTATTGTTTTAATGGTTTTGTGTATGGCCATAGTGACCCCCGACTTCTTTCGTAGTGGTGTATATGAATACGATTTCCCCCCGCAACATATAACACAGATTATGTAAACTTAGAGAAAACATTTTGTGTCTACTCCCCTTGTACTGGTTGTGTTGTGTTACTCTATGAGAATAAGCACAGCATGCATAGATAAATACTGACAGTGGCAACAGTTCCATAATTGTAATAAAAGAGAAAGTTTCTAGAGAAATATATACCTACTAAAGTCGACGTTTCATCTGTATACTTACCTCGATCTTGGTCATAATGTATACTCAGGTCTCATCTGTATACCTACTCGTATGCTTGTGGTTTACTTTAGTTGTGTTCTAAGAATGTGTGAGTTGGATTTTGAGTAGATTGCTAAATTCAATAAGTGAAATATTTGTTTGTTTTGAAATATACTTCCGCATTCAATATACAGTATGTCCTAAAATTCAACCATAAGCTGGCATCAAGGTGTAGATTACAGACTACTCAAAGAAAAATTATATAAAAATCAGAAACATTTTTGTAAGCCTTTGTAACGTTTAAAATCTTTGAAATTTAACCACCTGTGGAGACATTTTGAGAGGCTCCGTGCCACTTTCTACCAAAATATCTAACAATTTAGTTAACATTTAAAATTAAGTTGTCTATGCAATTTAAAAAAAATAAATTATACTAGCTGACCCTCGCAACTTCGTTTACGTCACATATTTATGGTGTATGAAAGGAGGTGTATTTCTTCATCAGACTCATCTAGCAGCGTATGAAACTGCCCTGTTTGCTTAATCATAAAATAGCTTAAAGATTAAGTCTATTCTAAAACAATTCAGCCCACGCCTCCGGCGTGGACTGAATCATTTTACAATACACTTAATCATTAAGCTCTTTTATGGTTAAACCAACACGCCAGTTTAGATTTTACCCTCAAATTCGAAGTAACCGTTGAATTCTAGATTTTGCGATAGCTGAGATGTCTATAATTCCTGAACTGCAAAACCCTCAACATTGAAACTTGTGTGAAACAATCCTTAGAGTATTCCCTTTATGACACTGAAAACATTTTTGAAATCAGTCCATGCAGTGAGGAGAAGTTACAACTAAAAAACCATTTTCTCTTTCATCCTCTCTCCCAAAGAAACCGCACAAAATATCGGGATCAAAAGTATCCTAGAACCTTCCTCGGACCATAAGCTCAGATTGTACCAAGTTTCATTCAAATCGATTCAGTAGTTTCTGCGTGATACTTATTCGGGATACAGACAGACAGACAGACAGACAGACAGACAGACAGACAGACAGACAGACATGAAAATTTTAAATTACATTTTCGGCTTCAGTATCGATTAGAGAACGCCCTACAATTAAAATTTTCAAAATATCTTCCATGTACAGACTCTCGACCCTCAACAGTTTTATTATAAGTACTAGCTGAGCCCGCAACTTCGTTTACGTCACATAAGGTGTATGAAAGGAAAGGTATTTCTTCATCAGAGTCATCAAGCAGCGTCTGAAACTGCCCTGTTTGCTTAATCATAGAAGAGCTTAATGATTAAGACTATTTTTAAACAAATTAGTCCGCGCCGAAGGCGTGGACTGAATTGTTTTAATGATTAAGCCAACACGCCAGTTTAGGTTCACTCACATTCAAAGAAACCCCTACAATTAAAATTTTCAAAATATCTGATTCTTAAAAGTGTTATAACTCTTTTATTTCTAAACCGATTTACATAAAACAAACGCTAAATGTTAACTGGAGCAAACCTCAACACAATTAAAAAACCGCATTGCAATCGGTTGAGCGGTTACTGAGATTAGCGTGCACAACCGTACAGACAAACAGATATACAGACATACAGACAAACAGACAAAAAATCTAAAAATCATTGTTTTGGGTTCTATTGCGTTCATAAAGCCCCCCTATAATATTTTTTCTTATTTATCTTCCATGTACAGACAGCGACCTGTTACGATTTTATTATATGTATTGATTTTTAAAAATAGTCTTAATCATTAAGCTCTTTTATGATTAAGCCAACACGCCAGTTTAGGTTCACCCACATTCAAAGAAACCCCTACAATTAAAATTTTCAAAATATCTGATTCTTAAAAGTGTTATAACTCTTTTATTTCTAAACCGATTTACATAAAACAAACGCTAAATGTTAACTGGAGCAAACCTCAACACAATAAAAAAAACCGCATTGCAAGCGGTTGAGCGATTACTGAGATTAGCGTGCACAACCGTACAGACAAACAGATATACAGACATACAGACATACAGACAAACAGACAAAAATTCTAAAAATCATTGTTTTGGGTTCTATTGCGTTCATAAAGCCCCCCTATAATATTTTTTCTTATTTATCTTCCATGTACAGACAGCGACCTGTTACGATTTTATTATATGTATTGATAGATTATTATTTTCATTAACTCATTACTGCTACAACTGCGGCGCGGCGCTGCCGCTGCTGCCTTGCATTTTATATTTTAGGACACGCTGTATATATATCTTAAATAAATTTGTGTTTTTATTTAGCCCAGTATACCTACCAATCACTTATCTATTTTAAGGTTGATCGTAAAATCGTGCCTTCACATAGTCTGATCTTAAACCGCTATCAAAGTGGAAAAATGAAGGCCAGTTTCATATCTGACAGAAGTAAAACTGTGATGCTCACCTTGACCGCTTCAAGACAATCCCTTTTATGCCCAAGAGACTTTGTTTTTTGTTTCATATGAATAGGGATGAGAGTGTGATATTAGTTGATGAAGGTGTATAAGAAGATTTCTCCATAGGGGTAGCTCTGGAAATGACCTGAGGAATATCAGTGGAATGATCACCGTAGTAGTGATGGTAAACTAATCAGGGATGCATTGCTGCAATTATGTAACTCGGCGTTGCAGCCTATCTAGAGCTTTTGGTAGGTAGATGCGGTATAGGACTCGTCAAGATTGCCGATCACTACCCATATTTTTACATACATAATGGATCGATCCATAGCGTTTTGGGTCCACTTCTATTGACTGCTAGGAGCAGCTATGATAGGACACCGCAGATTTGTCTTGGCCCAAATCTATCGGTCTCCATAACCCGGGGCTTGAGGACCTGAGTGGGCTCATCGTGGCCCAAGACGGCGGCGGGCGGCGTGACGTCAGAGTTTCATGCACGCCTTACACACCAAAAAACGGGTCACCTGAACCATTTTTCAAAGACGTGGGATAGTACCCTGAACCCTAGGTGAGGCTGCGGTGGTTGCCAATGTCTGCGAAGTACCCTGGGACATGCTTTCGAGGTCTTACCGGGGACTCCCGGCCATAGACAGTTTTTGGTCACCGTCACCGAGTGGTATTAGCAAGCCTCATAAGATCGCCTGCTAGTTAACCTCATCCTTTGGCCAGAAGGTGTACAATCACGTGTACCTAAGTTACGCACCGTAGGTACGGACCGTAGGTACGCACCGTACGCAGCAATCAAAAGATAATTTTGATTCATCATACCACATTACTGTTTTTAGGGTTCCGTAGCCAAATGGCAAAAAAGGAACCCTTATAGATTCGTCATGTCGGTCTGTCTGTCTGTCCGTCCGTGTGTCACAGCCACTTTCTCCGAAACTATAAGGCCTATGCTGTTGAAACTTGGTAAGTAGATGTATTCTGTGAACCGCATCAAGATTTTTATATAAAACTAGAAAAAAGCAGTTAACTTTGGGGGTTACTCAGAACTGAAACTCAAAAAAAAATTTTTCATCAAACCCATACGTGTGAGGTATCTATAGATAGGTCTTCAAAAATGCTATTGAGGTTCCTAACATCATTTTTTTCTAAAGTGAATAGTTTGCGCAACAGACACTTCCAAAGTAGAAAAATGTGTGTCCTCCCCCCTCTAACTTCTAAACTAAGAGAATGATAAATCTAAAAAACATATATAATGCACATTGCCATAAAATCTACCAACGAAAATTGGTTTGAACGAAATCGAGTTGGTAGTTTTTTTTAATACGTTATAAACCGCAATTTTTGCCGAGAAAAATCATTACCACTGCGAACGTGTTGAAACATCAATGAAAGTTACTACGAACTACAAGAACTTTTATATTATGTTACTTGCTGCTACGGAACCCTTCATGGGCGAGTTCAACTCGCACTTGGCCGGTTTTTTTAAACTTTAAAATAACCAATTATAAAGACGTATGTCATACGGCATACCCGACCTACCTCCCTACTAGCCTCGAACCGACTTTATCCACACCGTCTCTACCTATCCATCTAGGGTACTCCGGGTTAGTCCTCGGAGGGTCCTATATATCCTAGGGGCTCGGTAGAGAGCAAATCTTTCATTATATCATAATTCTAAGCTCAGCTAAAAAGCTTGTACTCGTACCTACAATAAATATCTATTAAGAAGTTGCGTAGAGATTTACTTAAATACTGTCCTCTTGGTCTACTCTCGTTGGGCACTCGCTAGTGCACTGGAAACAGTGATTGAACCACATTAAAGTACTGCCGTGCTTTAGGCCTCTTGTACACTCGCCACGTTAAGCCTTTCCTCTTATTGCCGGTACAGAATGAAGACGGTTGGACAAGTAGCATAGATTGTACAGACACAGTTGTGTTTAGAAATATTACCTATATCACGAGTCTCTATACCTATCACGCTATTTTAGGTTTAGGCTGTTGGGCGTTACGTGAGGTTTTTTAGTCGGTAAGAGTCCGGCATAGCATCCTACGAGGATTTTCCCTCACATCAAAAAAAAAGGCTGAAAAAATTAATGCTAAAAATGTTCTCAAAGGCATAAAATATTGTTACCTAAGTTATGTATTTTAAGTAATTTTAACAGTATAACAATGAACTTATAAAGAATTGTTTTAATGGTTTTATGTATGATGCTGTCAATTTGAGTCATTTATACCTACTCCATACCTACAGAGTCTACAGACTATACAGTAACATTTTAATTAATTAAATTTGAGCCCTAATGACTAAGAAAGTCATTGCGGTTAATTAGTCGTCAGTCTTACAGTATAAACAGTATGAACATGTATGTTGGTCACCTGTTGTATATTACTACAGACTGAGCATTCAACGTTATATGACTCATTCATTAATAACATGAGTAAAACAAAATACAAGTAGGTACTTACTTAACTCGTTTTATGTCTTTTTTTTTTCATTTTGAGGATGTTACATACGTTTTGAGTGCCTCAGCAGCGAAATCCATTCTTAATTTATAAAGCTAATTTTTTTGTGGGAAGCTAGGGTCTCAGAAACCACGAGTTGGATTTCAAAAACTCTTTTACTGTTTGATAGTTCATTTATTGAGGATGACTATAGACTATATCACATCACGCTACACGACGAATAGGAGCGGAGCAGCGGTAAATAATGTTTGAAAACGGGGATAATGTATTTTTGACAACATCTCTCTCTTGGTTTAGTTGAAAAATAAAAAAAAAACAATTTCGTTCGCTAACAAAATAGATGAAGTTCTACTTACGAGTAAAAATAATATACAATTATTAAATTAAAAATTATAATATATTGAGATTACAAATATTTTTTCAAACGATCTATTTTTTTTCTAATAAAATTTGATACTCTCGTGGTAAAAGAGTATAACCTTACATTTCGATTAAATATTAAAATGGTAATTAGTTACATAATTTATATCTACAGCTTAAATTATAAAAAATATATTTAATCTTTTAACAAATAGGTATTTTAAGCTTGGTCAGGAACGGTTTATACATAACTACTTAATTCCAAGCATGCACCATATTTCCATATTATTGTCTTATCTTTTATCTATCACATTTATTACCAAGGAAACTCCTCAGATTCTACAATAAATAAAACAAATTGAAATATTTCTTAAAACATCGTTTTGGTATGAAATACTATTCTAATTGCGAATAAATTTTGAAACATTTAACTTAAAATTGTTGAAAAAAGAAGTGAATTAATTAAATAAGTACCTATTTTATAAAGTTATGTTTCTTGTAAATTGTAGTACATTTCAGTTGTAGTAATAGTAGGTACAGTTTAAAGTACAGCTTAGTGAGAGTACGTACATGAGTAATTTTATGCCCCGTTTTGCAACGATTCTGTTAGAAAAAGTCTAATTTCATTTCATCGCAGGGATGACATCATTACTGACCGTTAAAGAGGGATGTTAGCTGTACTGCATATGACACAATTTGTATTGAAAAGCGCGGTTCGGTGTTTTTCTTTTAGTTTTGCAGTTAACAAATCCTAAGGAATGTACTTACAAAGTATGATTTAATACCATCTTATATTTATTATAGTACTTTCATTTAAATCACCAAGGGTAATGTTTCTTATAATAACAATTATTAGGACACAATTTTTATAAAATTATTTCATATAAATATAAAGTCCCTACTTAAATTATTCATTCATCTTATACAAATTACAAATCTACAAATAAATAAATATGTAAATTTTAAATATCTACACTTACTGTCTAAAAAATTATGGTATAAAATATTTATCTGACTATACGGGAATAATCTCATTTGCAAAGGAAATAGGTATAACTACAAGATAGTTTCTTAAATTTATAGTGGCTTTGAATAACAAATGCACTGAATTATGCCTTTCATAAACCACTTTATTTACGTATTTTTTCTATCACAACCAACTATTGGAATGTAAGTTCATTACAATGTACATCAAGTTCTTGGGATTGCATGAATCAAATATTAAATATGATATACCTACATACATCCTAATAATATTATAAATGTGAAAGTTTGTGAAGATGTTTGGATGTATTTGGCGAGCATCATCTACTACCTACGTAGTATTTGAATCATTAAAAACTACTAAAGACCCAGAAACTTAATTTTGTGATCAACGGGTTCATAAACTTTCTATTACTTATTTATTCATATTTTAAACAATTCGTTGCATACCTATAATGAGACAATATTCTTAACATTAAATTTTCAATTACGGTAGTTCTAGTTAAATATTGGACTGTTCAGTTGGAAAACTCAGTAACTTGTAAAATATGAAAAATAATTACATAGCTATTTACATTTCAACATTTCTGTTACACTTTGTAGTAAAATGGAATAATGGTAATTAGTACCTACGATTTTGATAATCGTGAGTTACCATGTTTCGCTTTAAAACAGCCTCATTGTCACGGGACTATATACCGTCATTAGATTCATTACCAAGGCAAGCTTTGCGATTGGCAATAGGTACAACTATTCATAAGTCACTACTACTTAGGTAAATATGGCCACTGTGATTCATTAAATAACTAGAATTGACAAAGATTCTTTAAAAACCTTTCAGTAGTAAACTTCCATTGTTATTAGCTCTTCCGCTGCAAATTCGGCCTGGCATCGCGTGTAGCGTGGATATGTATATTGAGTTTGTTTGCATTGTTATGTGCTACAAGTTTCCGGTAAAGCGAGATATCCTTCTGTATTGTTCGATTGGGGTCACTACGGAATCTGAAGTGCTTGTTTCATATTTGAGTAATCATAATATACCTACTCGTTCTTCAATTATATTACCTACTTAGTTATCGAGATCTACGCCTCAAGACCTGACACTCTTACAATGCAAAACTGCCAGTTGCTAAGAAGACACCTCAAAATCATCATACATTTAGTAGCAATGCGTATGTATGCTTAAAAAAACGACTAGCAGGTACCTACTAAAGTCAAGAGGATTCATTAAGTTGCGATAATGAGCCTGCAGGGTAGCGCCTTTCCGAATTTGCAGCCAAGAACCACAACTTAGTTCATAAGCATTATGCTTCGATCAAGAGCATTATGAGAATGCGAGTCCTTTCGCGAAATCAAATGGTCACTTCTTGTCTCTTATTATACTGAACTATAAACAGTAAACGAATGTCCAATAGATGATGTTGAAGAAGAGGAAGAGCACTGGGAACATCACTCGAGATCGTTTGTCTATCCATATCGCTATTTCCTGAGGAGTCATGGTCGTCCACGTATGTTTGGGGTCGCCATCGACTGATGCTTCGCTGCCGTTTCCTTGAGGCGGTTTGTGGGATCCTATTAAATCGTCGAAGCTCTGAGTTGTAATCGTTGGTAAATTCACTGCAGACGGGAAGCTCTGAAATTGAAATATTTTGATTTTAAAAATTAAGTTTATAAACTACTAGCTGACCCGCGCAACTTCGTTTGCGTCACATGAGAGTGACAAAGAGAGTGGTATTGGTATAGTATTAATATTTTAAGTAGGTAATATAATCCCGTCGCATTTACTCTCGTCGCGTGTCTTAGGCTGGGTATATTTATTAGAGCGTTGTGATAGGTTTTAATATTGTGTGTATAAAGTGATATAATTTTTCCCTCGCGTCGCTTATATTCATTTAGAGTTGACCCGCACAACTTTGTTGAAGTGATATAATGTTTCCCGTCACATTTATTTTTGTCCGTTTTTTGGTACAGAACTCATCGTGTCCGACTCGCACTTGGCCGGTATTATCTTTCAGTTGACTAAAACACTAATGCTGCAGAAAACGTTTACTCCCGAACACGCGTAGCCGAGTTGCGTCGCTCATATTTTAAAAATTGTTGTAAGTGCACCTTAAAAGATGGGCATATGCTGTTCAGGACTTTTTTTGTAACTTTTTAAGAGGAAACATTTTGTAGTACACAATTTTTACGTAACTTTAACCATTTACGCAACGTACGCAATAAAGCCCACAAAAGAAATACATTTTCCCCGTTCTTAAAACATTATTCATGGCTGCTCTGCTCCTATTTGTCTTAGCGTGATGTTATATAGCCATTAGCCATCCTCAATGGGTTTACCACTGTTGACCGAAATTCATTTGATCATTTGACGTGTGACCGAAAAAACATTAGGTAATTCTACTTTTGATCGAATGAACAATTGACCAAAAGAGTTTTTATTGAACAAACATTTGGTATTTTTACTACTGATCGAATGAACGTTTGGTCGAAAAACAGTTGATTCAAGAATATTTTAACAAACAAAAGCGAAATAGGTAGAATTCGGTACTGGCACTCGCCGGCCGCTGCCGCGGCACGCTCGCTTCGCTCGCTCGGCTCGTGCGTTGTGGTCGCAGTTCTAACCTAACCTAACCTAGCCATTTTGATACAGCCTCTGTTAAAATATTCTTTTAGTCAACCGTTTTTCGACCAAACGTTCATTTCGATCAGTAGTAAAAATACCAAATGTTTGTTCGATAAAAACTTTTTTGGTCAATTGTTCATTCGATCAGTAGCAAAATGGCATAATGTTTTTTCGGTCACACGTCAAATGATCAAATGAATTTCGGTCAACAGTGGTAAACCGATCCTCAATAAATGGCCTAAAAAACTGTGAAAATATTTTTGTAATGCAACCAGTAGTTTCTGAGATCTTAGCACAAACAAACTCTTCAGTTTAATAATATTGTGAGCTAACCTTAAAAGAAAGACAAATAAGTTTATTGTGAGCGAACCTTAAAAGATAGACATAATGCTGTCGCAGACTTTTTTTAAAACTTTTTAAGAGAAACAATTTTGTAAAACACAATTTTTACGTAACTTTAACCATTTAGGCAGCGTACGCCTTGGAAGCTCTCAGACGGTAAAAATAATTCCCCGTTTTCGAAACATTCTTCATTGCTGCTCCGCTCCTATTCATCTTAGCGTGATGTTATATAGCCTATAGCCATCCTCAATAAATGGACTACAAAACTGTAAAAGAAGTTTTGAAATCGAACCAGTAGTTCCTGAGATCCTAGCGTTCAAACAAACAAACAAACAAACAAACAAACAAACAAACAAACTCTTCAGCTTTATAATATTAGTATGGATTCATCTTCATGGCTGCTGTGCTCTTTAGAAATGAGGAGGTGCAGGAGAATATGATATAAATAAATAAATAAATATTTGTGGACATTCACACACAACATCATCTAGCCCAAATTAAGCTAATATAAGCTTGTGCTATGGGATCTAGACGACTGATAGACATACTTATATATTTCTAAATACATACATATTATACATACATATTATACATAGAAAACACCGAAACAAACGATTGTGGATTACACAAATATTTGGACCGACCCAGGAATCGAACCCAGGACCTCCAGCGCAGCAGGCGGTATCACTACCGACTACGCCACAGAGGCAGTCATATGAAAAGACAAAGTAAATATTAATAAGGACTTCGACGCATACGTCATCCCCATCGTACCCTAACCAACGATTTGCTGTATTCTAAGAATAAGCACAGATAACGGCCATTCGTTTTTTATTCTAACAGAGTACCAGCATCTTCAATAAAACATATTTGATTAAATGTTTTATCGACTGTTTTATCTGATGCTTTTATCTTCATTGCACTATTAGGTTACAATAGAAAGTTGAATAAAATTTAAAGTGTGCAAATCCTCATTAATGTTATGGTGCCTTGCCGTCTAACACTACAACAAAATGGCCTACCATCTGTAAATGGCCGGAAGTTCCGAGTATGCAATCGGACGGATTACTCCAGGGGAGAACAGATCATTAGATAAAGGCAATACTAACGTGTACTGTCAAGTAGTTGTTGTATCCAGGTCCTGCAGGATCCGTGCTCGTCTCTCTGTTGAGAGATGTACATGATCGCGACTTGGACAGCTGCGGCGACGACTCTTGCAGCTCTTTCTGGAACTCCTTGCGAACCAGCCGCGGTGTCAGCGTGCTCTTCAATATGTACTTGCTATTTACTTTCTTCATGCTTACTGCTTTCCTGTAGGTTAAAATAGTAAGTCAAAAACAATTTTGTTTTGTATACTTAACAGGTGGAAGAATTTGTATACTTGGGTTCAAAATTTGCAAGAGAGGGAAAGTGTGATTATGATATTGAGAGAAGAGTATTCGCAGGTAATCAAGTGAATGGCGATGTACCTACACCTTCATGAGCAGTCAAAACGTGTCTAAGAAGGCAAGGGTGGCTGTGCATAGAGATGTGCTTATCCCTACACTTATGTATGGTAGTGAAAGTTGGGTATGGCCGAAGAAGCATGAAAGTAAAATTAATGCAGTGAAAATGAGAAGTCTGCGTAGTATAGCTGGAGTGAAATTGATGGACAAAGAAAGGAATAACGTGATTAGAAAACAATGTGGTATAACTGAAGATGTAGTGACGAAGATTGAAAAAGGGATGCTTAGATGGTTCGGAAATGTCAAATGGATGGATGAAAGTAGACTGACTAAACAGATTTATAAGGCGAGAATGAATGGGCAAACTACTTATGAAAGTAGAAGAAGCGAAAGTGGTATGACAGGATCGTAGCTAGTATAGCCATAGTCTCTGCCTACCCCCATGGGAGACAAGTGTGATGATATGTATGTATGTATGTATACGTATATTATAAACAGGAATGATTTGATTTTTGAGTATAAACTTCCATTGTTATTGGGCTTGATTTGCTTTGAAATGACACCTACTGAGTACCTACTCATCAAAATACGTAAGGAAAAGGACGGCCAGTTAAATTCATCTTTAGCTGGTATCTACAGTGACTACCGTTCCCTGTTAAACTAATGTGCAAAAAAAGGTGCACAGCTAATGTAAATAAGCTGCTATAAATACTATTGACGTTCGTTGACATTGAATGTACAGTAAAAAATCGAAGGGTTGAGTGAGGTATTCTGCACTTACAAATCTACAGCTGATATACTAGGTATACTTACTTTCTTCGCCATATGGTATTAACAAAGGCAAATTCGATCAGAGCAGAGAATATAAAGCCTATACAGCCCAAGAACCATATCTCGCTAGCCTTGATGTATGAGACTTTTGGTAGAGTTTTCGCTTGCGAGGATGCTAGGGTGATGAACGATAACATCGTGCTTGCACCTGTAATAATAAACAATAAATAGGTAAATTAGATGTAGCACGGTAATCAAATCTAATACGAGTATCTATACCAAGTGCCTATTAAGTATGTGGAGAAAGAGGTCAGTTGATAAGTTTGATCATTATCATATTATTAAGGTAAAGTCCCGTCCAATTGTACGACCAGCAGATTTGGAGGTACCTTTTCCAAAATTAATATTCCCTATTCAAATGTGTTAAGTATCTTTAAGTATGTAACTGTTATAAATTAAGAAGATTCATACTACGAGTATTATCTTAAAATTAAGACGATAACCAGGAACATTCAAAGTAGTTAATTATGATGGTAAGAATCTAAAAAGTTCAAGAAAAGGAAACGTTATCACAGAATTGGTATTCTACCCGTTCGCTCTAACTTTGCCGCTGGCGTAGAGGCGTATACCCGAATTGTTAATTAGACGAAGTAAATTGACAGTAGCTAATGTCACTTCGTCATAGAAAATACGCAACATTGTATGAAGAAGTGACATTAGTTGCTGTCAATTTACTTCGTCTAATTAAAAATTCGACTTTAGTATGGAGCCGAGCGGCAAAGTTAGAGCGAACGAGCAGATGTGTTAGGAGGTACTTCGTAAGTGATTTTTTCGTCATAAGATTTTATGTAACATCATAACAACATAGCATGTAGATCTTCAATCACCATTAACGTATCAAGCGAGAGCGATTGCTGAGGTTAGCTCTACATTTTGTGGTACTAAGAGTGGTTTACCTTTGGGTGTAAGTGACCCTACTTGAGTCTCAGGGTTACGAGGTACTTGTAAATACCCCGGACCCGTGAGACCTAGGTAGGGTCATTTACACCTTGCACCTGTTGTAGGACGAGATTTAGATATAATAAAATAGAATAGAATTAACTTTATTTGTATACCAAGTTAGAAAACAAGTTTACAATAATTTTAACAATATGTTGCACAAAGGGCGGCCTTATCGCTATAAAGCAATTTCTGACAGGCAACCTTGGGATGGACAGAAAAGATGGTAATTATAAGTAAGATGGGTAGTTTAGGTGTAGAAAAATTTAGCAACAGGTACAATATGTACAATAAATACTATAAACACTTTTGATTACATAAACATACATACATGTATGCATATACACATACATACACATATACACATACATACACATATACATACATACATCCATACATATATACATACATATATAATACATGATAGGTAGGTCATATTCTAGTAAGATAAGGTTGGGAGCTAAGTGGATCCCAGGATAGAAGTTAACACTCACCTAACGTAATCCTAGGAGCTGAAGCATCAGCTTGTAGCCAGAATGTGACCCACGACATCGCGACGATCATCATAGACGGAATGAAGTAGTCCATAAGATAATAGCCCACTTCGCGACCCAGTTTGAATGTGAATTTCAGAGCGCTGTAATTCCCAGCTGGAAATAATGAGTAAGTTGTTTATTATGTACTATTTGCGTAAGATTTTATTAAAACGTCACAAGGAAAAAAAAAACATTTTGAATAGCTCGTGGTCCTGTTGTGTTGACTCAGTGTTGTGCAACATTCGCTATGGCCGGTCCAGGGATGGGTGACCACTTTGTGACATTTATTTGCGAGTGCTTCTATGCTCCGAAAGACACGTTAAGCCAGTGGTCCCGGTTGCCAGTAAAATAGTAGTTGTTAGCCAGTATAGTTGAACGCCTTATGCGTGATGAAAAATTTCATCAAGTATCACAACATGCGCCTGTCCATTTCAAGACGGCAATACGAGTCACCACACAGAAATCAGAAAACAGCTCTTTTCTGATATCTATGAGTCACCACCTATTACATGAGATAAATACTAAAAAGAAGGTGACATATGGGCTTTAATATGCCTCTGTCTATCCCTTCGGGGATAAAAGTCGTGGCCGTATGTATTGTTTATTAATTATCTAGATCCCATAGCGGCCATAGCACCTTAGGTATATTAGCTTAATTTGGGCTAGATGTCAATATGTAAGAATGTCCCACAACATTTATTTTACTTAGAACGTTACAAAAAAGTAAAATGCAGTAATTACATCGACCGCCGCCAAGTCTCATGTTGACGATATCTCCTCGCACCACAGATTCGTTGGTCCAATAATCAAGAAGTGAATATTCCGTGAGGTGTAATTCCGATGACAATCTCACTGGGTTATCCTTTTCCCACATTAATCGTAAGATGGACGCGTTGTATTTCCCTGGAAAATAAAATTATACAGTAAATATTAAAGGAAAATATTAAGTGCGTAGGTATTATAAGCACTTTTCTTTGTTGCAAATTTTTCCTTTTATGATTCACGATTACGGTAGGTATTATTATATTATTCAATTAACGGTACCCGCACATATCTTGATTCTGAGATTCTAGATTCTAGGTTTACACGGGCTGGTTTCCGCAACTCGACGTCAATTTTGCGCCTATTTTGCGTGATTCTGAGATTATAAGTGTTCTGGATGGTGACCGCGAGGAAATCTGCTCCGGTTTCCGGCTTATTTCAGATTAAAATCTATCCCTGTACCAAATGTCAGCCAGATCTGTTCAGCCGTAAATGTAACATACATATGCTCTGCTCCATATGAAAGAAATCTACAAATATCCCATAAATGCCTATGTAACCAACCCTGATTTAACAGTCTACATCATGGACATCTTATCTCTAGTCTCCACGGTCTACAATCTACATAATACCTATACCTATTATCCTATAAGAATCTATCGCTGAATTACTACCTCCTATAAATGTATAGTTTGAATATACTCACAACTTTCCAAGTTCATGGCACAGGTTTGGTCATCAAAAGGAAACTTCTGTAAGTTCATCCAACAGTAAAGTACTGCCTGCATTCTCCGGCTGAAGAGTACTTCTCCATCAGGTGCTATAGATAGCAGGACATCTTTGCTATCGGTACCCATGAGACTCGAAGACTGTTCGTTAGACATGTACAGGTGTGGCACCCAAATTCTTTCTCTCAAATCACTTTCTCCGATAATTTTGGACCTTTCTGGTGAGTATAAGGCGTAGGCTAATCTTGGATCCGTCCATCGTAGTTGAAGAAGGAAGTGCAGTTTGAAGTTCTGAAATATTGTAAATGTAAATAAAAGATTACTACACGGACTACTAAAGTCACGAAAGATTGATTCTATTTTTTTTCTGTAATATCTTTGAATGTATAGAAGCAGAATACGCAGAAGCCTTCTTCATTGGATCCCGCGCTTTAGGCTTCTTCACTTGCAGTACTTAGTATTTCTAAGTATGAGGCCGTATGCTGTAGTAAAACCTCACCTAGACTGAGAAGCAACTATATGTTTTACGAGCGTCGTAGCTTGCCATGCATCTGAGAAAACGTCGTTATTGGAAAGGGCGAATAGACCACAAATTTTGTCTATGTAAGCACATAGATTTGCGTTGATAATAAGATGGTTACTCACCAGATCATGAGCTTCAGCGGGCTGAATAAAGTATACGTAGGTGCTTGCGTGGACATATACCACGTCACTGGTCTGATAAGTCGGCAGCAGCAGTCGATCATACCGACAAGGATGCGCCAGACGGGATAGGAACTCTGATTGAGTGTAAATATCGCCGTTCTCCAAACTCGGACAGTCCGGTGCTATGCTTTGTCTGTAAGGAAAGATAGAAGGTAATTAGGTATGATATGTACATAATACATCATTTGATAGCACGTCACGTACGATATTAGAGGCCTTAATCGAAGGCGATGTGCAAAATTCTATAGGTATTACAATTCTCGACATCAGAGGCATTAGGTCTGATCATTAGATCCGACCAAAATGACATTTTGTTATAGCGATAATACGTTTTGTTTCTCTTTCTACCAAACTAACCTTGTTATTCCTATCTCTTTTCATTGAAGAGTTACACGCGTGCATAAAGTCGGATATACGGACTTTTTGAATTGCCTGGGAGGTATAAACTTTCATCTTTACTTACACTTTTATGCCCCAAATTATATTTTTGTTAAATAGCTGTATTTTAACTTAAACTATTATGCCTCGAAACTGTTAGACCTCTCACGGTAGGCTTTTCAGCAGATACGCATTTATGCATCTAAAATTTTTTAATCAAATAAGGATAGGTATCGTCACAAATAGCATTATGTTTGAAAAAATCTTATCTAACACTGTTAAGGCATAAAGTTGCACTTCAATATGAGACTGTCTTGCTGTAATAACAACAATTTTCAAAAGATTTAGGATAAATTTATGGACATCTAACCTTATGCCTCCAAAATTAAAGTTAAAAACTTTGTCGTGCTTGGTTGGTAGTTGAGATAGTTCGGATATTCCCGTACCGCTTCGTTGTCGTCATTGACATACGCGGCGCGTCGGCAAATGGCGTGTGACAGCATTATTGCTCCTCACCGCTAGAGTGACGAATATCAATATCTCACGAAAAAAGACTACTAATCTTTGACCAATTTTGGAAAAAATGTCGTAGTTGGGACCAGCGTCGACAATTTATTGTTAGCAACGTAACAAAAGACATAAAGCGAAATATGAAAACCAGTGGTAACATAGAGCTAGATAGGAGGAAATTCTCCTATACTTACAAATTTACTGTAGACGGTAGCAATGAAAAGGTATGCAAGATTATGTTTTTGAATACACTCTCAATTGGAGAAAAGTTTGTCAAATTAAGTATACAAAAACAAATGGAGGGAGGTTTAACGCTTAAAGATCAGAGGGGAAAGCACGTACCAGAAAATAAATCACCAGAACCTATTAATAAAAGTGAAATGGATCATATTAAATCCTATCCAACATATGAGAGCCATTATTCGCGGCAAAAAAGCGGAAAAAAGTATTTAGGCCCGGACTAAAATATCGCGACCATGTACCATCACTATAAAGAATTTATGATAGCAGAAGGAACACCTCACAACCTTATCGCCAAAAAGTGGTTATACCGAAACATTTTCAATACAAAATTCAACCTTAGCTTCAAACTACCCTCAGTAGACACATGTGATGATTACGATGCTTATAAAAGAAAATTAAAAGACGCTGTAGAAGAAACAGAAAAAAATGAAATTGAAATGGAACAGAAATTACACCAAGATACTGCTGATGAAAGGTATAAGTTGAAAAAAGTTGGTAAAGAGGCACTAAACTGTTTGGGAAAGAAAAGAGTGTTGATGTTTGATTTACAAAAGTGCTTGGCAACACCAAATTTAACCAATACCAAATCATTCTACTTGCGAAAACTTTGGACATTGAACTTAACGATATATGACGCAATGTGTAATGTTGCTACAAACGTGATTTAGTCCGAAAACATAGGCGGGAGAGGAGGCAATGAAATAGCATCTTGTCTCATTCGTTGGGCAAAGGAAAACCAAACAAATCTTGAAAGTGTTGAAGAATTGATATTTTGGTTAGATAATTGTGCAGGCCAAAATAGAAATTTGATGATAGTGATGGCATATATTTGGCTGCTGCACGAATTTCCTAACCTAAAGGTCGAAAATCACAAATTTATGCTAAAAGGCCACACTCATATGGAAGTTGACCAAATTCATTCGCAAATCGAAAAGAAGAAAAAACAGTTGAAGACAATGCAGATTGCGATTCCCAGGGATTGGTCCCAATTTATACGTACATGTGGAGAAAAAAAAAATTGACGTATTTGAAATGGAGCTGCAGCATTTTAAAGATTTCACCACTTTATATAAAAAAAATGGGCCATTAGTGACACGAAAAAAGAACAAAAATGGCGAGGAGTTCAAAATCTCAGAATGTGTTTGGTTTCAACTAAGGCAGGATCAGCCGGGGATGCTGTTTTACAAAACCAGTTTTTCAGCAGACTTTTCTGAAATATTCTTAGTACGCATTTTTTCTAAAGGCATCCAGCTTTCCAAAGACTTACCCAATGTGCGAGAAGAAGCCAAACCGATCTCTTCTGCAAAATATAACGACTTAATTAGCCTTTTGGAATGGGTACTCGTAGAATTCCACGATTTTCACAGGAATCTGAAACATGATTCTAATCAGCCTGAATTTCCTGAGACTATTTGAAGATTATTATTTTGAGTTCCGATTAAAAAACATTACAGTGTGTCCACAAAACTTTTTTTTAGTTAATGATCTTATGACCCTTTATCTTTGTAATAATGTAGCGGCAAATTAAACTTTATGTTATCTTAAAACCCACTACCGTGTGGGTCCCGGCGGAGTAGAATAGGACTACCCCTTCTCTTCCCTTGCGGTGTCGTACAAGGCGACTAAGGGATAGGGCTGTTTAACATCTGACAGATATATACAGCTCTACTGGTCTAACTACTTCTATATACCCAATTGGAGGTCACATGGCAATCGCTACACGCAATATATCGAAGCTCAGCCGCAACGCAGTTGGATTGGAAAATGCGAACCCTGGGCTCCGAAGTGAAAGCTTCAGATGCAACCGGGATTATCGCAAGGATGATGATAATGTTATCTTAAAACTTATGTTTTGTCGCAAAATATTAATTGCACAGCGGCTTCCGACCTTTTAATAAAATAAAATAAAATTCATTTATTTCAGGTACTTATTCATTCACCCATATCATTACAAAAACAAATTATCTAAAATATTGTATTGAGAATTAAAATAATTAGGTGCATTACGCATATAAACATAATTTATAGGTCAAAAGGCACCCAAGCACAATTAATAAATAATATTATAATGTAGTATTTACTTTTGCTTGAAACGAAATGAGTAATTAAAAGTAAAGTATTCACAGATAAAATTTCGGTTAATTGTTATAAATTTAAGATCATAAAACTATATGTCAATATAAAGCTTACATTTAACACCTGAAATTGCAAGCATAAGTTTGGATCTAGACATATGCCTGCAGTTTCCATTATAAATTCATAATATTGCAGGCATAAGGTCGGATGACAACAATTAAACAAAAAAACCTTTTTTATTAATTTATATTAATAGATATAGTGATGCTTCTCATTAAAAATTAAAGTTGCAATTGTCTGCCAAATAAAACATAATAAAACTTATTTAAATACTTATAGTTTAATAAAATATGAACAGATGAGTTCGTCAATATTATTTTTGCTCCCCTGAAAAGTTGGACTTTTGTAGATCTGACCTTATGCATCTGATGTCGAGAATTGATTTTGGGGTGTCGCGTGTTATCCTTTTCAATGTTATAAATAGCTCAGATCGATTGAGTGAACTCTACAGTGTTCTTCCGGTATTTATTTTTATGAAACCATAAAAATAAATGCGGTCAAAGACCTGCATTCTGCATTTTAGCCCCTCTCTATAAAATAGAGTGCAGAGGGGCTTATGGCGAGACTTTGTCTGTAGCTGTGACTCTGTCGCATTATACTACGTCACTAGGTCACGTGGATCATCTGTTCAAAGTTTGAAATAAAACAAAAATAACAACGTCAATCGGATTGAACTTTCTCTTTCACAATAAACGTTTTGAGAGGGGCAGTCTGGTGAGAACGATCTCTCGGCTTTCTTGTTTGATAATGGAAATCCTTTAACGAAAGAGGTCTAATTGATAATGGGCTTTATTAGCTGAAACAACCAAATTAACATAGTCACTGAGTAAGCGTCTGAGGGAAGAAACCGGTGTTTTTCGAGCTAAAGATTTTCTTAGTGATAGAAATACTACCTGTGTTTTGGGTTGAATTTTGAAAAGTAGGTAGTTTTCATTAATGTAGATATAGTTTTATACGTTGTGAAATTGTTTTCAAATTTCAAATTCTTTTAAAAAATTGAGCTTTTAAGGTAGGAATGAGAAAGAAGATGTGACGAAGAAGATAATAGGATATCATAAGCTAAAATAAGCTTCGTTTCTATGAAAAAGGTGGGTAAACGACCCTGGGAATTCCTTCCGTAGGCTTACCCGGAGCTGCCGGCCGTAGGCGGTCGTAGGGCAGTGTGTTAATGTGTGAGTTTTAGTCGGTAAGAGTCCGGCATAGTATCCAGGACGTATTTCCATACGCAAATTTCATAAAAACCGACGGTAATCGAGGTGCGAATCATCGAGTAATGAACCTAAGTAGGTAATAATGCCTGCATTTGCAATGCATTATTACCTTGCAATGCCTGCATTTTATATAATATTGCAGAAAGAAAGAATCAACAAGACGAGTCATCTATATTAGTTTTATTTATTTTAAATTAAGTAAGCTTCTCTTTTACGACAATACATAATCTGTGACAATAAAACGTTCGTAGTAATTCAGAGAATATCAATGATATCTTCTAATACTGTACAAACTTCAGACTGAGTCACCTGACATTACATGAGCATACAACAGTGGCCGTGCTAAGGCTATATTGTATGTCACGGGACATCCTTCCTGAGGGCTTACCCGGGGCTCTCAACCATAGGCTGTTAGGCGTGGCGTGAGGTTTTTTAGTCGTTAAGAGTCCGGCATAACATCCTATGAGGATTTGCCCTCACGTTAAACCAAAAAAAAAAAGGGTATATTGTATCATTGACCCAAAAATCTGATCAAAAGTGCTAAAAAGCTGGCTAACTTTATAACCGGACACATTATTTCGTCACAGGCTTTGCTTAATTTTCCATTTTAAGGATTGTAATGGCCGACCTCATCGGCTCGTTGCCGAACAGACGAGGCTAGGACGCTGCTTTCTTTTGGCCTGGAAATTAACGAAAAATATATGAGATCAGCTGCATGTCATTATTTTTAACTAACTACTGACTGTGACCTCACTCACGTGGTAATATTTTACAGAAAGTACCCCACAGAAACCTGCTTTCCCGACGCCCGAGCCGAGGAGCTTTTATATTAATCCAGGGTTTCAGCTATCTGTAAACGATGTTAGTCCAATAGATTCAGAGTTCGAGTTTAATAAAGTAACAAATCTACACACACTTTCACACTTATATATTAGTACTAGCTGACCCGCGCAACTTCGTTTGCATAAGAGAGAGAGAGAAATAGAAAGATTCCACGTCGCTTCTATTCTTATCGCGTGGTTTCCTGTCGCTTGTATTCCCGTTGTATTATTTTGGCACATATTGGATTAGTTATCACAAATTAGATTTTCATTAAAATGGTTATTGTAAGCGAACCTAATTCGAAGACTGAGGAACAAATTAAACTCTTCGTAACTTCTTGAATTCCAGTAGGATAGAACGGAGATCGTTAGTAGTTACCCTACGTAATGCCTACAAAATGATACAAAAAAAGACATTAAAATATATCAGCTTCGTTGAGAGATTCAAGAAACTCCTTAATCTAGATGTTATGATTGCAGAGCCCACAGGAACCAGAAAAAAGTCTTTTCTGATATCTGTCGCAGAGCCACTCTGACATAAATATAATCAAAATCGGTTCTGTAATTTTTGCGTCCATCGCAGTCAAATAAGTATAGCGCCAAAAATTCGCCATTTTAATTTTCTAGGAATTTTATTATACCTGGTCGAACTCACACAATCACGACGAATCAAATGACACATTGTATTTCAAAATCCGTCAAACCGTTCAGGCTGTAGAGCGTGCAAGAAAAATTTTCAAGGTTTACATTTTAGCGCCAAAAGTCTGCTGTTTCGATTTTTTTTTAAATATTTATGTACCTGGTGTCACTCACAAAACACGACGAATCAAATGACACCTCGCATGTCAAAATCCGTCAAGCCGTTCAGGCTTTAGGACGTGACAAAGAAATGGACATACATTCATATATCCATACATACCTACAGTCTCGAAAAAGGTGAAGTGGCTCCTTAATTCATACGGACACTACTAAAACTACTGTACTACTACTGGCAAAGGGTAGTGACAAGGTAAAAGTAGGTACAATTACCCTTAGCACTATCGGTAGGGTTACGGGATATTTTACTTTCCCGTGACTCTAGTGGTAGTGCCAAGGAAAATATGGGTCGAAATGCAGCAGCGCCACTGGCGTTGCAAACGTTCGTTATGCGAATTTATCCGCTACAGAAACCAACCATCAGGTGGACCGTAAGCTTGTCTGCCATCTCAGTAGTATAAGAAACCGGTCAAGTGCGAAGCGGAATCCCGCACAGAGGGTTCTGTACCAAAAAATCAGCAAAACATCACGTTTGTTGGATGAGAGACCCCCTTAATCCCCCCCCCCCCCCCTTTTACCGAAGTTAGTATTTGTTGTTATAGTGGCTACAGAAATATATCATCTTAAATTTCAGCTTTCTAGCTATCACGATTCTTGAGATAACTCTTCTAGGTCCTCGGTCCATCTGGCGGGTAGACCAAGTCGCAATGCCCGCTTTAGAACTCGTTTGTTCCATCTGCCATCGTCTGTAGCCTTCTGCAGATGTGGCCAGCCCGCTGGCACTTTACAGTGCTGTTTTATATGTAGATACTTTTATAGATATAATTCTGACTAAATAAATCAAAATACGTACCTATTTACTTTGAGCGAAGTAAATCTATATTTTTGTAAAATTGATGTCTTTGTTAATGGTTTAGAGAGCATTCTCAGCTTTTGCTAAGGAATTGATATCTTAACTTCTTTCTTTCTCGTATTTCTGGATTGTGTAAGTCTTCAGACTTTTGAGGCTGAGGCAACCCGTACCAATACAATTTCTCCTATTGTGACCAGACATTTACTGTAGATTTCATCTGCTAAATGTTCATCTATAACGCCTCTGATCGTTTTTTATTACTCCTGTATAAATGTACATAGGTAATAATAAACTAAGCGAAGATAGTAATAAATACTCTGTATTATTCGGATTAACCGTGTACACCTTACCGAGAACTGTTTTTTCATGATTCCTAGCCAGCCATGTACAGGTTGTCATTCTCACAAATGTATTTTTGATATACAAAATATGCAGGCAATTCCGCATATTGAAGGGCAAAAATCAATAAAATATGCAGTTTTAACAAAATTAATATTACATTTTGTTTCATTTACCAAAAATTGCGACCATCTTTTTTAAATCCAATTAAGCTGTCAAACATGACAATGTGTAAAAAAAAATTAAAAAAGTACCGACTACGGAGGATTAATATGAACTATGAGGCAAATCTCCTCTAAAATATTTTTCAACCCCATTTTATCCATGTTAAAAGATAAATTTCAACAAAATACAAAACACGTCTCCCATTAATTCAGTTAAAGATGTTTCAGGCCAAATTTGAAGAAGATCGGACCAAAGAATCACGTTGTCCCATACAAACTTTGCAACCCTTGTTCACCCCCTTAGGAGTTGAATTTTCAAAAATCCCTTCTTATTGCTCGCCTACGCCACATAAGGAGCATTTATGCGAAATTTCATGGTTCCAGACCCAGCGGTTTTGGCTGTGTGTTGATCGTCAGTCGGTCAGTTCTTGTTTTTATATAGGGTAAACCACCCAATTATTGGCACTTTTAGAATGAATTATTGGCACTTTAGTTAGGAGTACATTTCGAAAAATAAGGGAAACCTAGTTTATTTCAGTTCGGTGTTGCCCATTATGTAATTGTAGGTATGCATTGAAATGTAAAATAGCATTCTTTTTCTGTTAGAAATGGGCAAAATTACCTAAAGTGCCAATAATTGGAGGAGTGCCAACGATTGGGTGGTTTACCCTATATAAATAATAGAGTAAATCCTATATAACTATTCCTAGGTAAAACTTATATTTACTTATACAAAACAGGCACTCATTTGACGTAAATTCTGGTAAATGATAACATATCGGTGATGCTCCATCGAAAGCGCATTGTTATTATCAACTGCTCTAATAACGTCACTTTATGTACCTACTTAGTAAGTGTCTAATGTTCATACACGACTGAAATATTGTAGAGTGAGCGAGCGAAGCGAGTGAGACTCCATTTTCAAATGAACAAATTTTTTTGTGTATTGATTCTCCTCTACAGATCGCATTCCTCAAACGATTGGTTTGAAACTTGGCATAAATGTTTGAATAAAATGGGGGTAAAAATGGGACCAATGGCCATTCAACAACCGATTTGAATAATTTATGTTTATGTAAATCTAGGTAGGTACATACAATTTTAATCACTAATTAATCAATACATATAATAAAATCGTAACAGGTCGCTGTCTGTACATGGAAGATAAATAAGAAAAAATATTATAGGGGGGCTTTATGAACGCAATAGAACCCAAAACAATGATTTTTAGAATTTTTGTCTGTTTGTCTGTATGTCTGTATGTCTGTACTAGCTGAGCCCGCAACTCCGTTTACGTCACATAAGGTGTATGAAAGGAAAGTTATTTCTTCATCAGAGTCATCAAGCAGCATCAGAAACTGCCCTGTTTGCTTAATCATAAAAGAGCTTAATGATTAAGTCTATTTTAAAACATTCATTGTTTAAAAATAGTCTTAATCATTAAGCTATTTTATGATTAAGCCAACACGCCAGTTTAGGTTCACTCACATTCAAAGAAACCCCTACAATTAAAATTTTCAAAATATCTAATTCTTTAAAGTGTTATAACTCTTTTATTTCTAAACCGATTTACATAAAACAAACGCTAAATGTTAATTGGAGCAAACCTCAACACAATAAAAAAAACTGCATTGCAATCGGTTGAGCGGTTACTGAGATTAGCGTGCACAACCGTACAGACAAACAGATATCAATACATATAATAAAATCGTAACAGGTCGCTGTCTGTACATGGAAGATAAATAAGAAAAAATATTATAGGGGGGCTTTATGAACGCAATAGAACCCAAAACAATGATTTTTAGAATTTTTGTCTGTTTGTCTGTATGTCTGTATGTCTGTATGTCTGTATACGCCGAAGGCGTGGACTGAATTGTTTTAAAATAGACTTAATCATTAAGCTCTTTTATGATTAAGCAAACAGGGCAGTTTCAGACGCTGCTTGATGACTCTGATGAAGAAATACCTTTCCTTTCATACACCTTATGTGACGTAAACGAAGTTGCGGGCTCAGCTAGTTAAAAAATAAAATTTTAAACACAATGCTGAAAGGCGGCCTTATTCCGCGCGGGTAGGTGGTGCATCGGCAAAAGAAATTAATTTTAAGATAATTTTATTTCAATGTAAGTACATACTTTAATTTTATTTGTTATTTTGTGTTTATCATATGCCGTTTTCGATGTGACACTTGTTTGACGGAAGTAAATGCATTTTCTATTCTTTCTTTTCTAATGAATTACAATCGAATTATAATCAAAACGAAAATTACGAATAAAAATTACTTAGTTTCAGTATGTGAAAAGTGAATTGTGGGCTACCTTGCTCTAGCATGGCTCTTACTGGTCTGACTACTCCTTCGGAGAAAACTGCTTGACGGTAAGGTAGACTTCATAATATTAAATTCCGATTTAACTTCAGAATATAAATAAGTAATTACCCACTGACTGGTTTAACCGTTAGGAACATTATGGTTGCAAAGTTAGGCTGCAAATCATGTGACTAATTAAACAGCGATCAATCATAATTTTATCACCTATGAGTACATGCATAGATTCATCAAAGAGTGTACAGTCAGTCAGTAAGGTGGCCTATCCTTTGACAAACGATTCTGTGAGAAGAGAACTTATATTATTAGGGTTGAGTTTTATATAATATATTTTAACGGAGATGACGTGTAGTTAACTGTTTGAATTTGACACATGGCATGATGGAAATATGATCTGTGATATGATGAAATATTCCAGAACTTCAAACTGCACTTCCTACTTCAACTACGATGGACAGATCCAAGGTTAGCTTACGCCTTATACTCACCAGATAGGTCCAAAATTATCGGAGAAAGTGATTTGAGAGAAACTACTTAGCCAATTAATTACAAATTCGCTGTCATAAAGCCAAATTATCCCCGAGAAACATAGGTTGTTGCGGGGTCCTATTAACCTTCAATGGTCCGGATCCTCCTCACAGTGCATCCTGAGCTACGGAGCTGCGACTACTCCACTGCTTCTGTGGGGAAGGTTTGCCCCATTTTGCTGGGTCTCCGTGATTAAACCTCTGAACCACCCCACGACCCGAGTAGAACGAGGTCAATCATCGCGCTGTGGTTTCCGCAGGAGACCTTCACCGTCCCAGCTGCCCTCGCTTCAGAGATACCAAGAAAATATGGCTATTCTTCGTCATGCTACTTTACCGAGGGGAGTACCTATACGTTTCTCGGATGTTTGGGTAATCCAAAGTTCAGGAAACTCGGAAAGTCCAAGTGCTATTGTTTACAAATATGAGCGAAAGGTACGTAACGAGAAAAGAACGTCAACAATTTTCAAACAGGAAGGTAGTGTTGCAGACCACAAACCTCAAAATCCTTTAAGGTAAGAACCGACATGTAAGTATGTACCTACGTCACAACGTACCTAGTCATAACAAAAACATGAGTAATGGGAAACAGTTGGAAACAAAACAATTTTTACTTAGATCGTTACGAATTATATCTCCTCCGTCAGATTCCCCTTTTGTCACATAATTTTATTTTTCCGTCATCGTTACCATTTTACAAATTTTACTTTTACGCCAAAATTTGTAAATTCTTGACTATCATTAACGAGACGTTGACATTGCTGTGATACCAATATGGTAAATCTATAATTATTAATAATCTAAAGTTATTAAAAACCATTTCACATGTTAACCTAGTGCTTTAAAGGGGGCGTCACTAAGAAACCAAAGGATGTGGGTCCCACACTGCTTTAATAATTTCTGGCTTCGGCGGAATTTACAATCCTTCTCTACAATCCAGCGGGAGTAAGTGGGACTGCGCCGCCTCCTTCTGCGAGCAGGTCATGCTCGTGAAGGAAGCGGCGGGACGGGTACGAGAGAGAACTTTCCCACCCGAGTTCCGCAGTCGGCGGCCTGGGCGCCGCCGACGTATCTTCGCCGAGAACTATCGGCCACCATGACCGGGGGCCTGAGGACGGTGAGAGGGCGGCTCACCGTCCTTACAGAAGCAGGCCCAAGACGGCAGCGGGATCACACCCGAAACCCCCCAAAGACGCGGGATAGCACCCGAACCACCCCTTGGGCGAGGCCGCAGTGGCGGCCGTGGGTCTGTTGGGAGTTCTGGGACATCCTTCCGAGGGCTTCCCCGGGGCTCCCAACCACAGGCTGTTGGGCGTGACGTGAGGTTTTTTAGTCGGTAGGAGTCCGGCATAACATCCATGAGGATTTTTCCTCACGTTAAACAAAAAAAAATCCTTCTCTACAATGAGACAAACTATCTGTGACATTTCGTTCCCATTTCTATTATTAATTTTATCTATGCAAGATCACGTATACACATAACGGCGGCAACTGCTCGCTAAACAAACTCTCTTTTCAATAACAATGCCTAAATGTTTACTGAAAGATGTGGTATCAGTATAATATATGGATTCTTGGTGCACAAGGTCGCACTGGAAGCTACTAAAGACTACAGTGCTAATATTTGTGGTGGCTGATAACATTATGAACCAATTCTCTTGAGATATCAACAAGATTTACACTTAGATTATCGCTAAGCCGTTGGATACGTGAACAAAAAGGCATTATGGTAATGCCTTTTTAATATTCTTGCAGTTTGTTTATAGTTTTAAGTGTATCTACAAATAATAAAGCTGAGTTGAACAAGTCTGATAAACGATTTTTACTTAATAGATTACGCATGGTGTAAAAGGGTTTAAGAAAGTATGCGGGGATAAGGTCAACCTCATCTGCAAGCTCTAAACGCTTGTAATACAGCAACCCAGCAAAGGCGATCTTTGCCTGGTCCTACCAAGGACACTACAGACCATATTATAATTTGAATTACACCTGCCTTCTTTGTATATGGACAGTAAAAGGTCACCCTGGTAATTTTGTGTGTATATCTCGACTTACATGGGCGCCCGCCGCCAGGATTATTTCCATCCCATTCCATCTGCGTCTTTCTACCAGGGTGGTGCTAGCACCCCTCTCCCGGGTCCCATGACGATGCCACTTGTCAATAACAATTTATGGTAGGTACTTTGATAGTATAAATTTCGCACCACTTGCAAGAAAATTTCACCCGTTCCCCCAGATATGTATGTGCATGTATAATGTACATTGTACATATTGTTAATAAGACCAATAGGTAATCGAAGTGCTATTTCAAGAAGTTTGAAAATTCTTAGAAAATCTCCCATTCAATTATCTCTACGTGTACCTACGTATGTATTTCGGATCAAAGAACTAAATAAACCTCTTCCATTATTTGCGATTTGGCACAGTAGCGGGAACCGAAGCTTAATTTTTGTTTACAGGAAGCTAATATTTGCTAACATTATATATTTAATCAAGTGCTATTTAACCATGAGATATAGGTTTATATTTATCTGAGGATTATATATCCATGTGCTAAATAGGTTGCACTGTATAAACCGTTCGTATCATGAAGATCAACACAGATATAATCTACCTTGTGTAACTACGAGTAAATCAAAGCAGCCGAATGTTTCCGAGTTTAAGAAATTAGTTACTTCCAAGTCCACACTTTCATGATTTTCATCCTTAGATACCCGCCGAATCAAGCTAAAAGCTTGTGCTATGAGAGCTAGATTACCGATAAAAATTCTTTGAGCGCTACGCCTACGTGGTAAAGTTTTCTCGTATTCCTTCATTAAGTTATTGTTACTACGTAGTACATTATAACTCAATGTATTCCTTCCCACTTGTAGCTTATGAGGTTATCCGTGTCAACTATCTGTATACTCATTTTAGGCCATATTGATTCATTGAGTAGTTGGAACTTGATTGAGTAACAGACATCTTGTCAATTTCCCACATTTATAAGCGCTGAAGCGCTCGTGGTCCCGCGGACTCAGTGTTCTGTAAACGATCACTGCAGTAAGCAACATTTACTATGGCCGGATATGGATGGGTGACCACCACGTGGACCACTTTGTGACATTTATTTACGAGCGTTTCCGTGCTTCGGAAGGCACGATAAGCCGTTGGTCCCGGTTGTCAGTAAAATGACAGTCGTTAAGCCAAGTTGAAGGCCTTATGGGCGGCTTGAAAAATTTCAACTGTGGGTCGTCACAACCTGCGCCGGGTCGGCAGCGCGTGTGTAGCGCCTCTGGTGTTGCACACGTCTATAGGCTACGGTTACCAACCTTCCGGTGGGCCGTAAGCTTGTCTGCCACCTAAGTAGTATAAAAAAAAAACATTATGAGCAGGAGTTTTTGGACAATAAGTGCATTGATCTGCATCACAGCCCTATTGTTGCAAATTAAACAAGATGTATCTTAAAGTAAACAAAATGTAAGCATTTTAATGTCCACAAAACTGACTAAGATAGTCTGCATTAAAGAACCATCTATTGATCAGTACGGACAGTATCTACTTCAGCTTCATAAAACTGACTTGAACCTCATAAAACCCTCGTAAGCCGCCACTTGGTAAGAAACTAAAATACCTAAACCTTGGGAATCGGGAATTTAACATTCTGAAACTTCTTGACATTTCGGGAATTTGACATTCCGGACTGAAATAGTATAAGTTAGTTTGCTACAACACCTGAGTAGTTCATTATCGCAGTCGTTTTCGCTGATGAGCGAACATTGAAATAATCTAAAGTGAGAAGACATAAAACTGAAGCACTCGCAGTAACCGATATATGTTTGCTCGTTTAAAATCGATATCTGAAATAATTTCTACTGGTTATAAAATAAATAAATAAATATTCACGGACATCTCACACAACGCTATCTGATCCCAAAGTAAGCTAGGAATAACCTGCTTGTGTTATGGGTATCAGACCACGGATATTAATACTTATATACTTTTAAATACATACATATTATACATAAAAACACCCAGACTCTTGAGACAAACATTTATGGGTCACACAAATATTTGTCTCCGGTGGGAATCGAACCCACGACCTCCATCGCCGCAGGCGGTATCACTACCGACTGCGCCACAGAGGCAGTTGTGAGGTTATAGGGAGTTGTGATGTCAGCTAATGTTTGTATAGTGAACTAGAACCTAAAGTTCTACGTGGTATGATATGACGGCCCTTGATACTGAAGAAAGTTGGTACTAAGTATCTTAATTCTTACTAATATTATAAATGTGAAAGTTTGTGAGTGTGGGTGTGTGATGTGTGTTACTCTTTCACGCTCTAACGGCTGAACAGATCTTTCTGAAATTTGGTACAGGGATAGATTATAGTCTGGAATAAAACATAGGCTACTTTTTATACTGGGAATAAGTTCCCAAGGGAACTCAGAACGGGAACCAATTTTTCGCGGGCGAAGCTGCAGGCGTGTTATTCCAGACCTATATCTACCCCTGTACCGAATTTCAACCAGATCAGTTCAGCCGTTAGAGCGTAAAAGAGTAACAAACATCCACACATCCACACTCACAAACTTTCGCATTTATAATATTAGTAAGATATTCTATACTAATATGCTTAGTAGTATCTAATAAATAACACAAGCCGTGGTCACGAGTTGACTCCACCTCGTGACCATAGCCGTTCTAACAAGTATCTATAGCTGAAACTTAGAGCCTCAGATGTATTCTATTAGTCTGAGCTTAAAGCAAAGTTGAAAATAAAATTGTAACACAAGAAAATTATTAGAAACTTAATCAAAAAAGTTTAAAAGCTTTCTTGGGACAAAAAATGGACTAACCGGCTATTCAATGTTTGAGTTTCAGCCAGTACTTCTTAATATTAGTACAGATTAAGCTTAGCCTGAAACTCAGACTCAGCCGTCAACGCCACGGGCGATGCAGCCTGTTCAAAACGTCAGGCAACAAAATAATTATTTTATGCAACATAGCCGTGTTCTTTCCCGTAAAAAACAAATATTATACTTGACTGCTGATCAGAGCAACGTCGTATACCGTACATAGATACCGACTGCAGCGCCATCTGCCACACTGATTTGTGAATCTAAACCATCCAGGGCGCCACCCTTCGCATTCAAAAAAAAATCATTCAAATCTTTTATGAACATCAATCTGTTTAGGAGGAGTTCAGTGACATACACACGTAGTTGAATTATATACATAATACCTATATATCTAAAGAAGATATGATAACGTTTTAAGTGAATTTTATAATGTAGAGTTTGTTTTTCATTTGGAATTAGTAATTACATCTTAATGACTTCTCTCGAATTTTTTTAATCGTGAATTTTAATTTATCATTATGTTTTCCTCCTAGTTATAGTGTAGTTGACGGCTTTTAAAAATGGCTTGTAAATAAAGTAAATTTCAAGGGCCTATAGCATTACTATTCGTAAAGTAAAGCCTTTTCAGGGTACTATATTGGGACCGGAATTTGGCTATCATGCTTAGGTATAGACAGTGAACTTCTTTCAGTGGAATTTGTTTTTTAAAGTATAAGGATAAAAATGCTAGGATCTAGTTACATGTAATCAACTATGATACGTAACACAGAAACCTCTGCATTGTCTTTGCCTAATAATATTAACTTTCGCGCTTAAGCGTGACAGATAGACAGACAGATTACTGTCTGTCTATCTGTCACGCTTAAGCGCGAAAGTTATTTAGAGATAGTATGAGTCTCTGGGAAGGACATAGGCTATTTTAAACTAACTGCGCAAAAGGAGGGTATTGATTTTACGCTATAACGACTGCTACGCGGATGAAGCCGCGGGGAACAGCTAGTCATTTACAAAGATATTTCGATAATCCATTAAAATAAATTGTTTTTAGGTACTTACCTATATTAAACTTAAAGGTCTACTCGTCTACGTCTACCATTAGGAAATCCACCACTTGGGTGGACTTTCATGGGTGGATTAACGGACTATTTGGATTAATAATGTATAATTCCGGGAATCCACTCCTTGGGTGGATTAAAGGACTAATTCATGGCGTGGCGGCCTGAAAATCTCAACAGTGGGTCGTCGTCACAACCTGTGCCTGGGTTGGCAACACGCAAAGAACTTCTGGTGTTGCAAACGTCTATGGCTGCGGTAACCGACCATTAGCTGGGCCGTAAACTTGTCTGCCACCTTAGCAGTATCAAAAAACATAGATACCTATCTTTTATATTAAAAAGTTTGAACATCTAGAACCGGAATTGCAGCAAATAGTCGGCATTGTATGTTAATTTACCGGTGTAGACGAACGGCAAACAAAGCTTTATCAAAACTACTGTGTGTGTAATCTGTGCAACTGTTATCAATATTACATATTGTTAGTATTCGAAGAAAGCCTTTTGTAAATTATAATTAGTATTCGAAGAAAACCTTCTGTAAACCAGATAATATTGTAATTTGTCACAGATTATATAAATAGAATTTGTTTTATGTATTTTATGTAGTGACTAATTGTTTGAGGAGACTTGTTTAGAATTGGTCCTAGTTGGAAGTCCTGGGACATCCTTCCGAGGGCTTACCCGGGACTACCAACCATAGTCTATTGGGCGTTACGTGACGTTTTTTAGTCGCTAGGGAGCCCGGCATAGCATCCATGATGTATTTTCCCTCACGTTAAAAAAAAGCATTGCTCCTAAGGTTCGTTTCATGGTCATCAGTGAGGGACAGCTACCGCTGATTGCCGTGGATGCGTTCTTCAGATAAAAAGATGTCTTCTCACAGAAGATTGTAGACCACCGCAGGTAGGAGAGAGTTTTTATCGCCGTTCAAGATCAGGTTTTGAAGCGTTGGAATAAAGTTGGTTTTATTTACAATTCATTTCCTTTGTGCCCTGTATGAAATAGTTTCGTCGTCCCAGGCCCAGGCAGGAGTAGAGTTATATATTATAGGTAATCGAACTAATCTACTCCAGCTGTCTCCAAGCTCATTATTATCACTGTTCAATGTCAAAAGAAAAGCTCTGCCTAATGCTCCTGCGCGTTGTTCTGTGAGAACATACGGAATTTAGACTGTGGAGTGGATTAAGGAAGTGGTTTAACTATAGGGCGACAACGCTGGCAAAATGCCACTTATTGCTGCTCCTAGAGGCCGTGAACTCACAAATAACCTTATTTTATCTTATTTAAGTTTTTAAACTTTTAAACTTGTCTGCCACCTTAGCTGTATCAAAATACATAGATACCTATCTTTAAGGAAGCGCTCGTGGCCCCGCGGACTCAGTGTTCTGTAAACGATCACTGCAGTAAGCAACTTTCACTATGGCCGGTCCATGGATGGGTGACCATCCATGTGATCACTTTGTGACATTTATTTGAGCGTTTCCGTGCTTCGGAAGGCACGTTAAGCCGTTGGTCCCGGTTGCCAGTAAAATGGCAGTCGTTAAGCTAAGTTGAAGGCTTTATTTCAACAGCAGGCAGTCACAACCTGCGCCTGTCCATTTAAACACGGCAATACGGCTCACCACCTATAACGTGGGACAAATAATACAAAGGTGAAATGTGGGCATATAATATGCCTCTGCCTACCCCTTCGGGGATAAAGGCGTGACCATATGTATATATGTATGTAAGTTTTTAACATCAGAATTTGATACAACGGCCAAAAACAATGAAAAGTAGTTAATGTATCTGGATATTTGTGTACTACCTACGAGACTTTCAAAAAGAAATTATTTACTTAAGTAAATCTACTACTTCCTTACGCGTTCCGTTCGATTGCTTGTAAGTAAATGCCTAAACTTAGAAGAAATAACCTAATATTGAAACAAGGCACAGGTACGAACGACTAATCACAACAATCTATCTTAATTTATTCGTGAGCACTCACGGCAAAGTGACAGCTTTATCAGTTGTGCAAACCCTGACGTCAAATGTACCATGAAGTTTCTGGGGTCATAAATTACTGTCTAACCCTTGAAGTAGGAAGAAACTGGATTAAATATATGGCTTTGGGTTAGTAAATAAGTCTATGGAGATGACACAATGACGATGACATGGCAATAGGCTCGCCACCATTATATGGGACAAACTCCATGATGAAATGTTGACATAATTATATGCGTCATCCGACTACCCCTTCGGAGATGAAGGTACTAAGTATGTTTATTTACATCTATAGGTACTACAGTTTCCTGAGAATTTCATGAAAATTTGAATTCACGACGATCAACTCAGGAACAGAAGTTTTCAGCTGTATGATGCCAGATAACCGAAATCGTTCAAAAATGCTTCAAAATGTACGCGTGTCTTATTCCTTTTTCAAGATGTTAACTCTTTTTCAGGGTGACTTAGACGTTTTGTAAACGAAATTTTACTTTTTATCGTACCGACGCAAGTAATGGCTTTCCAGTAAGTAAGTACTTAGGTTATTTGAGCCTGACTACAGATAGATGAACGGACACACATAGCAAATCTTTAAGAGTAAATTGTTAACCACGGAATCTCAAAAAGATTAGCATAGATTTATAACACCTTCTATGAACTTAGGTATATTGATTCACGTGCTATATCTATGGAAAAAAACATTATGAACTGACCCGTCACTCCCCATAACAACATAGGCAAACAGATCAACGTACTTCCCTCATTTCATTACTAATTTCACGAATACGAAGTTTACCTCACTGCTAGCTTAATATAATCTGAAAATCACGACCGTACGTTTTTATCTAGCCTATTCAACTTAACAAAGGTGAATATTTCCTGCTAGTGCTCTAATTGTTAATAATATGTATCGCAAATAGGTCGGTCTCATTATGAATTAACCAAGAGTCACGTAGGGTAACTAGTGATAACTTTTATTACACATTAACTTGGATATTAACGTAATTAGCTATATTACCACTAACTGACGCATGTCTCACACCTAGCATAATATAATCAGGAATATCAATAATCACAATAATTTCTAATTATTTATTTTATTTATTAATCTACACACTAGAATACAAATACTTACCAACAGTGGGAGGAAACACAGGTACAATCGTACTGCTTATTTCTAAAAGAAATATCTACCAGCAGACTGGCGAGAGGAGAGCGTGAAAATAGGAAAAGAAAAAGTAAAAGTGTGTAATTAAAACAACGGTATAGGATTGAAGTAACACACATATACAAACGGGGAAGGTAAACATTATTCTGTGATCATTCAATCAATGAAATTGAAAAGGCGTGGACTGAATTGTTTAGAATAGACTTAATTATAGCAATCTACTGCTGGACGTAGGCCTTTTCCAATAATTTTGGGAGGGTGATTTTTTTTACGTGTTGAACAGGCAGTGCTAGGCCACGTGTGGTTTCAGTCGGTAAGAGTCTGGCATAGCATCCACGAAGGGTTTCTATTTACATTTGTGAGCATAGCTTTAGAAGACTCTACATTGGTCCATTATCGGATGTAATCGGGACTAACGCTAGGATGATGATTGTGGACATATACAAACATACTTTAATACCATGCATATATAATTCCACATATACCTACTTGAATACCATACCTACTTATTTATACATTATTCTTTAACCTTTGTCTTGAACTTCATGTGTGGGAAGTAAAATTATTGATAACGCCCGCTCTAAGACATCTAATGACGAAATTTTGGAGATTTTTGGTGTACATACCGTACCTACTTCTGTTCGCAACTTAGAAACTCTTCGTACTAGAAGTCTGTATTATGGAATGAATATACCATACACGATAGGTGAGCCGTGGGTCAGATAGGCAAATGGTCAGTTACATAATAATACAGATACATAAATACGTATAGGCCACTCGTCACTGGTTATGAAAGAAGAAAAAATAAACGATCATGGGTATTCGAGAATACCTAAATCTACTGGCCATAAAGTGCAATATATGGCCTGCAATAACCATATTCCACAAGTCAAAGACACCGAAAATGAGTTTATGAATGTACATATCGTATCAAGATCATGATAAAAAGATGTGAAGAACTAATACAATGTCCTTTCTATATTCTATAGTTAATAGGTTTCCTTCTTAAGAGTAATATTATCAATCTATTTATAATAGTTTTATGTAATCTATTTAGACGCACAGAACTTACTTAACTAACAAATACAATCATGACTTGTATCTATCGCAGAACCAAACATACAGAATAGAATAAGTTTTATCACATGAGTAGAAAAAGCAGAAAAAGTCATGGCTGTCGTTTTTTCAAACAAAGCAAAAAGCCTTTCGGATTTTAACGGCCTTAGATATTGGCGTGACTTAAACGTTTTAGGCACGTCCCCTTTGTAGCAGGGACAGTTGTGTGATTTGGTATGAACCTTTCAGCCCCGGAGAGTTGACACACTACTCATTAAACCACCAAGATGGTACACCTCGTCTCTACGGAATCCACGAATAAGCAGCTTAAATCGCTGCGACTCGGCTAACAGACACTTCACCGCGTTCTCCTCAGAATAAAGAACTGAAGATAGAAACTTCATAGAGTCTAGAATATATGGCAAAACGTTTTATAGAGTTTACATTTCGATAGTGTAATCTCAAACCGAAGGCGATGAATCGATTCAGAGTGCATAGTTACCTCAACCGCAAGGTCACGGTTACTATAGAGGAAATTCGATTCGGAATTCGGATCCATTATTCATTACTGCACTTATACAAAATTAAAACTGTGCCAAGACAAACGTCGATTTTACTTATTGGTGATGAACTCTACATGTTCATTCCAAATGTTACCTTGAACCTATGTTAAATACTGTGACGATGCGATGGAGCCTACTATAAGATCTTCCGGGACCAAGTCGGCTTAACCTGATGCACCAGCTGATGGGCGATTTTTTTTATAACATCATATAGCCCAAATTAAGCTAATATAAGCTTGGGATCTAGACGACTGATATACATACTTATATATTTCTAAATAATAACATAGGTATTATACATAGAAAACACCCAAACTCCGAAACAAACATTTGTGGATCACACAAATATTTGGACCGACCCAGGCATCGAACCCAGAACCTCCAGCGCCGCAGGCGGTATCCCTACTGACTATGCCACATAGGCAGTAGAAAGGCAGTCAAAAAAATCATAGTTAAGAGAAGGAATAGTTACTTGAATTATAGCTCTATGTGTCAAGTCGTCTGTCCCACGTACAGTAAGGAAAATCACCCTCCCAAAATGTAATTAGGAGAGGTCTACGTTCAGCAGTAGATTGCGCTAGTCTTAGTATTGATTATAAACCAGAAGGGTTTGTGTTGGCGGTTGAAAGCGTAAATCTATTTTTATGGCACTTATGTGATAGACAAGCATACGGCTCTCTGCTAGAAAGCGTGTGTAGCAAACCAGAGGTTTAACATTCGCGCTGTGGGTGTGAATGATCTTATACCTGTGACCACAGCCGACAGATCATTCTCTTTATGCTGTGCTGACATAACTCTCAAGAGGCCTCATACAAGATGCCATACTTCAGAAAAGCTCGACTTTAGTTTTTCCCGACAGCCAAGAAGGGTTATGTTTTCGTCCTATATAACTAAGAACAACAATTCTTGCCTTCTAAGAAACGAAGACTTAGTTACCCTACTAATTAATTGCAAAAGTATATTACTTTATAACGTAGACTATTACATTTACGAGATTACTAATAATGTAATAGATAAATCGAAGTATCGGAGGTGCAAGGACAAACAAACAAGTGCCAGCGCACGCGCCTCCATCTGCATCAGAATAGACGGCGCTTGACGACGTTCATTGTCACCTCACAGATGTCAATGTATGGCGCTGCGCTGCACCTTCCTCCCAATACGCGGTATTATTATTCCACTGTCGCGTATATCTAGAGTCGTGAGTAAAAATCACGCTATATCGTTTACAATTCGCCGTACCGTTTTATACGTAGTGCTAAATGACAGCTAGTAGTGTATTTCTAATCATCTTATTACAAACCTTATTTGCATAAATTACCATCGAGTTACAGTAGGTACAAATGTTTCTAAAACCTCAAGATTTACGAGTATCTTGGGCGTAGATTTATAAGGCGAAAGCTAACTTCAAGTTTATTTGAGTATTGAGATTCGTTAGGAACTTGCCGCTTCCTTACCATCACGTAGGTACCTATGAAGGATACGGATAATACGGAAAAGAAACAGCTCATTCGTAATTTAATATCTTATCATAAACTTTTAAGCTTTCATCTCTTTACCACCCAAATGTTATAAAATAACAATCTAATATGTTAGACGTTCTAAAATGGTTAAATCAAATTCCAGTAAGTATGTACAGTTGTAAGTGTAGAAATTTAAATTATAGGCACAATACTTTGACTACTCGAAATAATGAGAAAGTTTATGAGCTCCTTCTCTTCCTGTGCCATTCATATGTAGATTTAATACGGCAAATGTAAAAACTTGAGTTACAACGCAATGGATGCAATTCTGATAGGCGACTCTTTCGACGAGAGCGATCATATTTTACGTATTGCAATCATACTTAAAGCCATTTAAGCACGCCAATTAGACGATTATCTTCTTTTACATTTTAGTAAAAAAAAAACAAAACACCTCCAAAGTAACGAGGTCCCGCGTATCCAAATGTCAAGGGCAGCACACATTTCGAGCTCTTGTAGGAAATCTTTACTTATTCATAAGATCCGGATTCAATCTCTCTTAATTATTAAATATAGGTACTAGTGAGATTTTATAATGTTCGTTCTTTCCGGCAGTGCCTTTATGATGCAAGATTCAAAACCTACCTTGAATCATGTCATGTGATGTGACGCGCTACAAACGCGCTTTGATAAGCTTAATTACAACTTCAATGAATGAAACCTTATATAATTTTAGTTTGTTAAGATTTCTTTCCTTTTTTATTTTTAAAACACTGCTTTATCAAGAGGATTAATAATGTGCCTCTTCACGATCCATTTTAAGCAGGTACTTGGGGGTTGTTAAAGGAAGAAAGTACCTACGTGCGCTGACAGAGAGTTTCGATTTCAAGTTTCTCTGGTTCGACAGATACACTCGGTTCTGTTTTTCTCTCCATCACTACAGACAACGCGCTCTGGACAAAGGTGCCACTTTCATGTCTGAAGAAGAAGAAAAGCGCGTCGTTCGGCATCGAAAAAGTTAAACAACTATTTCAAACACTCGTCGTGCCTCTCGACGTTTCGGCTACATTGCAAAAACCGTTATCATAAATAGAGTTGAGGAAAACTATATCTCGTTGGCATGAATCACCATAAAACATCTACCAAAAATTTAAAAACATTGAAGTTGTACTTTCATATTAGAATATCAGCCCCACGACCGGCGGTCTGAGGACGACGGGTAGGCTGCTCACCGTCCTTAAAGAAGCAGGTCCAAGACGGCGTACGCCGCTTGGCATTGCGTGAGTTTCACGCACGCCTCACGCCTCAGAAAACGAGCTATTATGGTGGTTTTAGTCTGCCGGGAATCCTGGGACCACGTTCCGAGGAGTTACCCAAGGCGCCTGGCAATAGACGGATAGATGGGGACTGTGATGTAGTCGGATCAAGTCCGGTGTATTGCAGCCGTGGGGATTTCCACAACTAAAATCCCTATTTCCATCGATTAGGTAGGTATTGCTAAGAGCAGCTTGTAGGGTTGTACTTACTAAGGTTAGGGCACGTAATAACGTATAATCATAGGTCATAATGTAATAATTATGAGCGCACATGTTATACATAATATGGTGTTTGACATTGTGCCTACTTTTGCATGCATTTTAAGTAGATAAGTGTCTACTGCAACATAGACAATATCCATATCCATATCCATGATTACAAAAACATGTTTTCAAAGATTACTGAATCGATATTCTTAATAACTATTAAGTACTCGATCTAAATAATCGAATGAACTTGATCTCCATTATAATTCAACAACACGACTAGAGAATTCTCTGTCTACTCGTGTTTAGTCTAGCGTAAAAATTCACACCAAATTTCGTCTAGAAAAAACATAGTCATGCATATCCATTTCTTAGTACCGAGTTTACGGTAGTTAAAGTAGCTTTTAAAATAGATTAGAATGTGCAATTTCCATTAAAAGTATTTGCACACTATCCTAAACAGTCATTTGTTGGAAAACGCCGAACTATCGACGAGCCATTAAATCAGTGCCTTGAGATATAAAAAGTCAGTAAAAGGTCAAACGACTGCTTCCTCGCTCTATCACAACAATTAGTTGTTTTGTTGTAATTGGTTTTGTTATGTATAAAAACATTAAGAGACACAAGTACATGAAAGTATTGGGTCATGACATTCACTGGATTGGTAGGAGCCCTTCTAACTGAAAATTTACTTGATAGATACGATCGCAAGAATGTAATTGTTGCTGTAATTTTATGAGTCTTGATGTCTTCTTCTCTGAACATATAAGCAGCACCTTTAGGTAATTAGGTGTAGTCAAGGCAGGTTACGTTGTGTGTAAGTAAGTATAATGTCTCCGGTATATATTGCAGAATCAGGTACTATGTGTACCATGTAATTGCGATACACGAGTATATCAGCACCTACTGGCATAGGAATCCCATATGATATAGTCCTACAGAAATAGATAAAAAGTTACATCTATTTCAAAGTGGCTCCTCAATCCAAACGTTTGGATTCAAGATATACAAATTTCAAAAATAGACCTGCATTATTTTTTATTGTGTACCTACTAAATAAGAATAGAGATTCATTTAAAAAGGAGAGGTGGCTCCTCAATTCTTAAGGACACAAATGTTTGGTTTCATTTTACGATAACCCTGTTCAAGTTTACCCCCAAATTTAACAAATTTTGAAAATACGGTAATGGGAATTCACTGATCAAGTTGTCTAGATACTTAATAATATTTTATAGAGTAAAGATTTTAGTTTGTATGCATGGAATAGGCTCCGGAACTACTGAACCGATTTGAAAAAATCTTTCACTGTTGGAAAATTACGCTATTCCCGGGTGATTTCGGCTATACTTCCTTCCTGTTCTCCCACGAGAACGGGAACTACGCGGGTGAAACTGAGTGATGGAATAAAATAATTATAAATACCTCAGTACAAGAGATTTTGGTTTTTGCAACTCATCACTTCATCGGGTATAATTTCAGAATCTTTAACAATGTCGGATTTGCAGTCGAGGTCAGTAATCGTGTCGTGTCAAATGGCTGTTATTTTAATGATCATTTACCAATTATTGGCACCTTGATAATTCTAGTTTCTTTGCTCTGTAAAGTTACAAAGAAGTCTGAATACCAATAATGTTCATAGGTATACATTAAACGTAAAACTGGTTTACTTAAGTACCATTTAAATTTAAGCCAAGTTCAATCAACGTAATTCTACTGAATGTGTGCGTTTTAATGTGATTTGCGTAGATTTACACATGAATAGGTACCTACTAAGGTAGGCAGGCACCACTTAAGATTAGAATAAGTATTCTATTATTTACTTACTACTTAGGAGTTGCTTCTTCTTTCCACTTAAATGATTTGTAATTAATTGACTGCCTCTGTGGCGCAGTCGGTAGTGTTAGCGCCTGCGGTGCTGGAGGTCGTGGGTTCGATTCCCACCGGAGACAAATATTTGTGTGACCCATAAATGTTTTTCTCAAGAGTCTGGGTGTTTCTATGTATAATATGTATGTATTTAAAAAAAAGTATATGATATCCGTGGTCTGATACCCATAACACAAGCAGGTTATTCCTAGCTTACCTTGGGATCAGATAGCGTTGTGTGAAAAGTCCTTGAATATTTATTTATTTATTATCATCTATTAATATGACGTCGAGCGTCCTACGAGTAAAATTCATTGTCTGGTCAGCAAAAGTTGTATTATTGAAAAATTAATTATAAACACTAAAGAATATTAGTAATGTGAAAAGTAATAAAATTAGTAATTTTAGTAGGATTGTGAAAAGTGAAACTTTATAAAGATTGATCAACCTACCTCTATATCTGCGCGTATGGCGCTTACCCTCCCGATAAACGTCATAGATCGTGTTTGTTGCTCTGTGTCAATTGCCTTTAAACCATTCCACCAGGAGTTTTGGAACAAACCAATCAATTGTGACAATTAGACAGATGAAGTCTCAAGTGCCAAAATAATGATATCATACATTGTTGCTACAACGGAAGTACATGTTTCTTTTGTTTATTATTTTGTGTAAGCTTTGTATGCTTCAGGCTCATGATTCTACAGAAACGTTAGAATCAGCACCACTCTATCTTAAGTTTCTCTCAGGGAATTTATTATTTGGTGTCAGAAAATTCCATAGGCTGCGGTGATCACCTTCCATAAGATACGCCGTAACCTTAATGCTTCCTCTACACTACTCGCGAAGTTGAACGAAGTTCCTCGGCGAAGTCGCCCGAGGCAAAGTAAAATTTTGACGAAGTAAGCTGAAGTGCCTCTCTACACTAACGTATTCGTCTAACTTCTTAACTAACGCGAGTAATGTAGAGGAAGCATATTGGTATAAAAAAAGTCATTGCACAGACATAAAATATTTAGGTGTTAAAAGGAGCCGTCAAAAGACATTGACAGAGATAATGAGAAGATTAAGCACCTTGTGATGTACAGATAATCTGATTAACTGGTGGGGACATTAATCCACGGATAAAGAAGAATTTCACCTCGCTGACGTCGGTTAGGTGTAATGCATCTGTCTAGAATGTAGTGCATATTTTACAGTCACTTATCCACCTAATACCTACTTATTTTAAATTGCTGGTACTTATTCTAAGTGGTAAAGTAATCCCATTCCACTTCTGAGCAGCTCAATGAACTTAAAAGTAAAGCGTTAGTATTAAACTTTTTTTTAACGTGAGGGAAAATCCTTCATGGATGCTATGCCGGACTAAAAAACCTCACGTAACGCCCAACAGCCTACGGTTGGGAGCCCCGGGTAAGCCCTCGGAAGGATGTCCCAGGAACCAGCGTTATTATTAAGCTAGTTCGGCCAGGCCTGAAAAAAGAAATGGTTTCATTTAAGTAGTTCTTGAGCGTTCTTCCAGAGATTTGTACCACTCATCCAACAAAAGATTGGCATTCCTGTTGGTGATAGTCATCCTGATTTCACGGTCAAATGCAATAACTTCTAGTTTCGCGAGTGTATTATCGAACCTTGTGTTTCTTTACACATTTTAACCCAGATAGATATCTCAGTATAAACAGTCCGACAACAGATTAACGGGTTAGAGAATGCGCACTCATAGCTCGTGGCAGTTGAATATTTTAGAGACAACGCTACTTTTAAACAATGATACAAAATGTCTACCAAAAAACAGAAAAAAAAATGTGTGTTGACTTAGTTTTTGATATGATTTACCTGGTCTTGCTTACTAGCGTATCCGCGCACAAAATACCTATTTGAGATATTTATTTTCCACCGTTTTTTTTATATTTTATCCACCTTACAGAATGAGTAATAAGATAGTGACCAGTTACATGTGGAAATTACGAGTTTATTTTGTTCTAAGAATCTTAAGTACTCGCGCAAAGTACACGGTGCTTAAACTATTGTATTAAAGTACTGTGAAGGCCTATTTGATAATGATGCCGATAGAGCATACGAGTAGTGGCCTGGAGATCGTAAATCGGTAACGAGAGGTAGAACGCCCCCAGCCTCAGCTCCAGCTCGATGATTCACTCATTGGTCCTTCGAGAAGCCCCTTAGATTTGATTCAAAAACAGGTGTATTCTTATTATGTTAGAAATCACGGTATGATAGCGGCCAGAAGGCACTCTATTTCCGTACAACCGTTTAATCCTTATTTTACCCCCATGCTGATGAAATTTCCAAAAATCCTTTCTTAGTGGGTATGAGGGCATAATAAAAGACTATCGGCCTCCATGACCGAGGGCCTGAGGACGGTGAGGGGGCAGCTCACCGTCCTTACAGAAGCAGGCCCTAGACGACAGCGTGCCGTGAGGGATTTACGCACACCTCCCTAAGAAGCGGAATATCTCCCGAAAAACCCCCAAAGACGCGGGATAGCACCCGAACCCCTCCCTAGGTGAGGCCGCATTGGTAGCCGTAGGTCTGTTGGGAGTCCTGGGGATCCTTCCGAGGGCTTCCCGGGGTCCCAACCATAGGCTGTTAGCAGGACACGTTAGGTTTTTTAGTCGGTAGGAGTAACATAACATCCATGAGGATTTTCCCTCAAGTTAAGAAAAAGATAAGAAACAACAACAGCAGAATTATTTAAACCCATAAAATTTCACCTTGCACCAATCAAGGGTCTTGTCGCCAATAATAGTTATAAAAAACAAGTTACAAAAAACCTTGACGGTGGTTGTCCCTATTTTTATAAAAAATCGAGGTCAGACAGCAGAAATGTACAATTATTGTGGCTTCATGTTACGTAAGAAACATAGATGATAAAAAAACAAAAATAAAAATAAATTAAAAATCCGTAGTATCATGAACGGTACCACGGAAAATAAAAATAATAATGGTAGGTACTTGTGTTAATGATACCACGGTAAACAAAGAGCAGGTAGAAAGGAAAAACTAGGAACTTGCCTACATTTTTTCAGTGAATGACGAACATCCTTATCATTCTTAGACCATATATCACGGGACTAGCCTTTGCGAACCACTGCATACAAAAATATTCTGCCAGTTTTCATACAAGTGAAGGGGGAAACACAAAGACATATAAAATTTCATTATATTTAAAAATGTATTAATCGACAAACGCGTAATGGCTGTTGTGTGTTAATTTTTATTGTACAGTCAACTACAATGAAATGTACTAGTTTAATCATATAAAATGATGTACTGATGTACAGTGCTTTTTATAAAGCCAGAAGACCAAATGGTCTATTGGCTTGCCAAAAAACAATGCTTAAGTAAGGCGCATCCTGTGGTTAGATGATCTAAGTTATCATTCAATGAAAAAATGCAGAGAGAGAGTAATAAATGAGGATCGATCATTTGAGGACTGTATATAACTCCCTCTTATGTGCCAACAATAACGGCATTGTATTAAGCGAGAAGAGAATTGCATTAAAAAGTACTAATTATGCAAAACGGTAAAAACCATGTAAAAACGGACCCATGGTACCCTGACAGATACCCCTAGGATAAACAAAATTTTAACAAATTGCACTCATTAGACACGTACCTACTTAACCTGTTCTTTAGTATCCACTAGGAAATGATAAGGACATTGTGAGAACATCCGATGCCGAATTAATTAAAGAAAATTAACTTGATTTGACAAGCTTTCAGCTCAAGCAACAACTCAGGCAACTATGAACAGTATGCACCCAGACAGTACTTAGGTACTTTACACTGGTAAGTACTGTCTGGGTCATCCCCCCGTCATGCTCATCGATAATTTTATGGTTACCAGTTTATTTTTCAAATATCCCTAACCCCTTTTGTCACAACTTGCGTCACGACAAAGAGCACTAGGAACTACCCCAATTTATATTCTCAGTAAAGTCATCAGACCCTCCAGTGACGACAGAAGGAAAAAATAATATTTACAAAATTTTATAAGAAAGAAAACTTCATGAACAGAACAGCATTAGAGTGCCAAGCGGAAGTGTCATGGCAAATAAAGGAAAATGAAAACCTATACCTATTTGGAGCATTTTTCAGTTTCCGCCCCGTCTAAAAACTGTAGATCTGGTGCTGCTGGCAAGGGAACGTTTTTACTTCGTTAGAGCTGAATACATTACGTATTTATTTATTAGTTCAAATCACAAATAATAAAGAGCTAAACAATGGGAAAGGAAATTATAGGAACTAAGAAATAATGCGAATGTTAATGAAATGGTCAGCTAGTTATACATAGGTACCTATGTATAACTAGGTGACCCTCACAACTTCATTTGTGTTACATTTTTCATTGCTGCTTAGTTCCTATTCATTATAGCGTGATGATTTATGGCCTATGACGCTCCACAATAACGTAGCTTTCTATTAATAATTTTGAAAATCGGTTCAGTAGATTCAGAGATTACCACTTTACAACGTCACAAACTCACAACCTCACAAACGTTACCTCTTATAATATTAGTATAGATAGAACGATCGATTTTCAGAGGTATTTTTGGTGTCACTGTACCATGCTGTCTGTGAATTCTGTGATCAGCACACGGATACGGGTTGTCATGAGGTTTTGCTTTCTCATTTTCTTCTCTCCCAAATGGAAAGTTTTACTTAAGGGTTTTTTTAACGTGAGGGAAAATTCTCATGAATGCTATGCCGGACTCCTACCAACTAAAAAACCTTTATAACGCCCAACAGCCTATGGTTGGGAGCCCCGGGTAAGCCCTCGGAAGGATGTCCCAGAACTAGTTTTACGTAAGGGTTCTTTTTTTACGACACAGACGATATGAACTCTATCACGTCACCACACGGGAACTTTATTTACATGACGTGCACGATCTCATAAAAGGTTTGTTTAAATGAATAGATATATAAAGAAGTCTGAATTTCAATGGACAGTTTTTACATAATTGTGACAAGTATCTACCTACCAATATGAGAGAACATTGGCGCTTAGTCGTGCACAATTAACTGACTAATTATGATAAAATATTAGCTACGGTGATAAAATTATGGTTTTAGTTATCGGTTATTATGTAGCTAAGACTAGTTTATAGATATATTTACTTCGAAAGAGCTATTAATGACCGCCTTCTTAATTGTAATACGTAAGTTAAAGTCAATACATTACTGAGACATCCTTACGAGGGCTTACCGGGGACTCCCAACTGTCGTATGCAGTCACAGAAATCAGAAAAAAATAAACTTTTTTGAAAAATAAACTTTTTTCTGATATCTGTGTATGCAGTTGTAGGCATCGTGTGCGTCCTGGGGTATTCTTTAGTTAGAGGGCTTACCTGGGGCTCCCAACCGTAGGTTGTTAGGCAGGAAACGTGTGGTTTTTAGTCGGTAGGAGTCCGGCATAGCATCCCTGTAGGCTTTTCATCACAGAAATAAAAAAAATTAAAATAAAGGGCATTGTGTGCCAGTGGGTAGGAGTTCGGTTTAGCATCCATGAAGATTTCCACAGGAAAAAAGGGGATCGATGCAAATGAATATTCGTAGCGACTTTAAGTCCAGCAAATTCAATGTTCGTTCCGTATGGGCGAAGACTTCACTTCAAATTCCACAAATTTAAATCTTTCAGATCGGCATCATCCTCATATCTATATTACCTAATCCCCTACTCCCTACTAATATTAAAAATGCGAAAGTAACTCTGTCCGTCTGTCTGTTGGGGTTATGATTTTACGCGATAACGACTTCTACGCGGTCGAAGCCGCGGGGAACAGCTAGTATGTATTATAAAGAAGAAAGATTTATTTGTTTGTTTGTATGCATCGAATAGGCTCAGAAACTACTAAACCGATTTGTGAAACTCTTTTACTGTTTGGAAGCTAGACTATCTCCGGGCAACATAGGCTATATTTTATTCCCGTATTCCCATGGGAACGGGAACTACGCGGCTATAACCGCGTGGCGTCCGCTAGTTACATATATCTATATATATAAAAATCAATGCCACTTTTCGTTGTAATTTTATAACTCAAGAACGGGCTCACCTATCCAAACCAAATGTTCAGGCTTTGTTCGGACTATTTAGTAGATGGTTTATGTGAAGTTTGCACAAAATCGGTCAAGCGGTTCTTCATTTATCATGGAAACGAAGTTGCGCGGGTCAGCTAGTTCAACTATAAAAATAGCGTAGTTGTTATGTAAGTGAGTCGTCTTTATGGTAACTTGGAATTTCTAGCATGCCTTTAAAACCTATCAACTGCTTTTATGGAGATCCTGACATTTACCTCTTGGGATTATCTCTAGTAAGTTAAATACCTTTAGGTACCTAGATTTTTAACAAAGACGTATAATAATATATTTCATACGATTATCAGGCTTGATTATAATTTGGGTTTGGGTTGTACCGTAGGTAGGTACCTACTATTTTTCTTTTTTTCACATTTTTATGGTTCGTAATTATGAACAATAAAAATGTAATTTCATTTCGCAATTAAAAACTATTTTAGCCTATCTGACGGTGTTGGTCTATTTTACGCTAATTTTGCTTGAATTTCTTTAATAGGAACGTTTGTGGAGAGACTGTAGAGTACTGAATAGGGTTAGGTTTTTAGTCTCTGTTGAGTAGGATTGCATACTTGGTCAAGATGGAAATTCATCAAGCCATCTTTCAAATACAATAATACCCCCGAACCAACAGAATCCAGGACGTTTCCAGTGAAAACTAGAAAAGATGTCAGGGAAATACTGGATGCGGAAGGCGAAGGGACAAGAGTATTAGGTATAACAAAATCGAGGAGAGCTAGTTACAGAACTCCTTCCACATCCACCTCAATTAGCTTTGTCAGCAAGCCACGTCAGCTCTTTAACTAGAACTTGAGTCATAACTAAAATGCATTGTTAGCATTAACTTAGTACCTAAGACCGATATTTTATTAGAATAATTAATTACTGTTTTGTATATTACCGTGGTCGTTACTCTGTTCGAATAAATAAGTATTTTTTTATTTAAATTCGGCTTTGAACTGGCTGTAGACTCAGATATACCTATGCTGATTTGAAACCGTAATACTGGCTAATAGTAAGGAAGTCTTATATTAGACCACTCTATAAGTACTTATATAATAGACCGTCCCATAGATCCTTTAACTAATTTACCAGAAAAACAGAAATAGGTATAATATAGGTAGATATTACCTATGAAATGATTCTCTGTCTGCGGTCCTACACAAAGGTAAACTTTTATTACGTATCTAAGCATAGCTATACAATTTAATGTCTTGTTTACGAACCAACCTTTATTTTTTATTTCATTTAAATAACATAGATATATTTAGCCAAATTGATCGATACCGTTAACGAAGGAAATAGGTAGATATACAACGCAGGTAATATGAAGCAATCTTAAAAATAAAATCTAAGTAACTTACCTACACAAAAGTAGGTACGTAACAATAAATACATAACAAATTAAGATGCGTCATGTACCTAGGTAATTCCTTCGCATCGCAAGACTCTTGTGGCAAATCCCAGAATGCTGGGAATAGTGGGAATATAGACACTTGGGTTAGGTACTTATATGGTTACGCTCATTCTGTATAAAAAAACCAGTCTTCTGGTTTAGGTAAGTGTTTTTACATATATGGAAATCCTAACCACTAAAACCACATGGCACTCATCAATCTGCTTACAGCCGGGAGTCCCGGTTGAGCCCTCGAAAGGATAACCCCTTGGTTTATGGAAAGTGTAGAACAGAAGTTTCGTAATCTCTAAAAAGATTATGATGTACTTGAACTCTATGGGCCTAGAGGCCTAGAGTAACCACTGTACCGGCTGCCAATAGTTAAGTTAAAACCAATAGTCAGTTTATGGTTTTCAACGTAGTTTTTGATATTTAGGTCTCGACAGTGGCAGCACCAGCGCAATCAGCAGTAGGTACCGGGGACTATGGGAAGGCGCAAGATTGTATTAAATCCTAATTCTAAATTACACAATAATATTTTACAATTTAATGGAGACTTTGTGAATTATGAATTTATGACGCATTATGTACCTAAGTTACGTCAGGTAAGGATAATTAGTACCGCAACTGCTTATTCGCGAATAAAACCGACGCAAAGATCTTTTCACATTAACAGATGTTTGTTTTTCATGTCGATGAATTTTATAATTATGTATTTTTTTATTTTTAATCAAATTTTAAAGTGCATTTTCATATCAAACACAACACTTAATCTGTACCTAATCTCAGTACGTTTATGCCGCTGCGACGTGTTTCTACTTAATTATAATAAAATTATAAATGAACACAGCCGACAAAATATTTGAAACAAGAAGCTTTATACCGCCTATGTAACTGATAATATTAAAATATCACCTGAAAGTGTTGGAAATGTCTTACTACATCTTTTTCTCTAATTCTCTATTTAACCTAATAGTATTCGTATCTATATTATATGTAGGTACTAGCTGACCCCGCAACTTCGTTTCAGCATCCCCCCCCCCCCCCCGCATCTTCGTTTCAGCATTATTTTAAAACAATTCAGTCCACGTCTTCGGCGCGGACTGAATTGTTTTAAAATAGTCTTAATCATTAAGCTCTTTTATGATTAAGCCAACACTCCAGTTTAGATTTACACTCACATTCAAAGAAACCCCTACAATTAAAATTTTCAAAATATCTGCTTCTACTAACTTTTTTATTTATAAACCGATCGACATGAAATAAACGCTAAATGTTAAGTGGAGCAAACCTCAACACAATAAAAAAAAACCGCATTGCAATCGGTTACGCGGTTACTGAGATTAGCGTGCACAACCGTACAGACAAACAGATATACAGACAAACAGACAAAAATTCTAAAAATCATTGTTTTGGGTTCTATTGCGTTCATAAAGCCCCCCTATAATTTTTTTTCTTATTTATCTTCTATTTACTGACAGCGACCTGTTACGATTTTATTATATGTATTGATGATATTGATGATTGATAGTGGAGCTATGTGCCTACTGAGATCTTCGGAGACCAAGTCAGTCTCCAGTAGTGCACCTGCTATGGGATAAACCTGTACTACCTGGGAACACTGTACCTACTAACTTCTGACCAGTGTTATACACCAAAGCCATACAGTCTCTCAATATAAATTAAGAGAGGTGTATGATAAAGACTTCCAGGAGTGGACTATGATAGAGTAATTTCATGTATTGATATTACAAGTAACGAAATATAAAAATATATAGACGAAGGTCCCTTACAGTTGGCTGGATCAAATCTCATTAATATAGTATTATTTGGCCATTGTACTTAGTATGGATTACGAGTACCGGCCCAAGTACTAATACGTGGTTCTACAACCTATTGTTCGTACGTCTAAAATTAGTTTAGAAGTATATCAGACGTCAGATTGTTGCTTTATCTGTTCAGTCAAGTTCGTTATTGATAAGTAAATGTGTTAATTGTTAATAGCTCTCAAAGATCTATATCATAGCACTTGTCTAAGTTCTGAGTTTTCTCCCATCGTCATTGCTATTGGCTATATCACATTATTCATAATCGGTCGACATAATGCTCTTATTAATATGCACGTCACAGTTATAGTACTTGCAGCAAAACACAGGAGATATTTGTAAGTATTGACAAAATAATAGGAAATTTTCGAAAACTCTGTCTTTAGTTACATAGTTCTTGGACTGCCGTGTCTTGGGTTCGAATTTCCGGTCGGATCAAGTTTCTATGTAATTCATAAATGTCTGTTTCGGAGTTTTTCTGTAGAATAGGCAGTGAAGAAATACAAAATATTTTTTCAGTTTTGCAGATCCCACAGCACAAACTTAAATTAGTTTAATTTGTGATAGCTTTGAAGAAAACGTACCACGTTATTTATTGTTCTTTATTTTAAATAATAATATTATAAAGAGGAAAGATTTGTTTATTTGTTTTTTTTTGTTTTTTTGTTTGTTTGTTTGTAACGAATAAGCTCCGGAACTACTGGACCGATTTGAAAAATTCTTTCACTGTTGGAAAGCTACACTCTTTGCGGGTAACATAGGCTATATTTTATTCCCGTATTCCCACGGAAACTACGCGGGTGCAACCGCGTGACGTCTGCTAGTTTTAAATAATCTCCAACGTGCTCGAAATGCTTGAATTCATAACTTCCTTTTCAATTTTTTCGCAACTAGGATTTATTAAAAAAAACGCAATGACGAACGATTTAGGCTTATTGGCTTGGGGGTGCAATCATCGAAACTCGAATATTATTATCAGTTTCAAAATATAGGTACCTACTATCGGTATGTGTACCGAATGTAGGAGCTTATTAGAAAGACATAGGAAGCAATAGTCACCCTTAAATGATAAAAAACTTACCAAGACACACCATGAGGTATACCTATATTTTTATCTACTTTAAGTTCACATCAGTATCTAATTACTTAAGTAAAAACAATAAAATACTAATAAAAAAATGTAAATTAATACTTACAACTGTGTTTTTTGTCCTTGTGTGATTTTTAAACTTAATAAAACTAAGGTGAAAACTGCTGTAATTATATTCATGATTTAAAACTAAACATTCGCGATTTACGGGGAACACAAATGCGTTATTTCGCAACCGGTGTGCTTAGCGCGATCGACTCACTACCACTAGACGCTGCGTGCACGCAAGCGGAACTTGTTCTCCGTGAAAAAGGCTGCGCCGGCGCTGATGTGCTCTAGTATCTGAACTTTTATATACATTACGAACCTATTAGCATTTCGCAAGCTCTGTTTAAAGAAAAATATTAATGTGCGTCATGGAATACACTCTACGTAGGTATCTATACCTCCTACGTAACATAACAATGTGACTAACAATATTTAGGGTTTATGGAAAGAGGATAATAATGTCTTTAAACTCACAAGCGCTGCAGAATTTAATAGACATTATTCTCAAGACATTTTCGAGCATTATTAATATTTTTAAATTCTGTTCTAGAATCGATGTTTTGATAACGTCACGAGTTGATTAGCGAAGAATACTATAAAAACCATAATGAATGAGTAGGTATTATAGGAACCTTCCTATACTTATTACAAAAAGGATTTTAGTGAAAGTGGGGAGAGAATGGATGATAGAATCCGCGTACTTACTGAATTATAGTTCAATGTTATATTGTTATGTTTAATACCCATAAAATTATACCATGAAAGAAAACTTCAGGGTACTTAACAATTATTTATTTTTTGTAACTATTATTGGCTAACACCATGAGGTTGCATACAATTTACAGTATAAGAAACAAATTTTAAATCTTCCAATAAGTTTGTTAGCCTTTGAAAGTGTCTTTCCGTGTATGGTAAGGCTCCTTCTATGAAACTACTTAGTCCTGACACTTTTAAATTGCCTGATATAACTTCTGGCGCTAATATTTTAAATACTAGTTGTGCTGCATGACAGTTTTTATTATTGGTGTTCCATTCTGCTGCAATGTGTAGTAAGGTCTCCTTTTGAGTATTGTTAATCTCTTTCAATGTTTCATAAAGCTTTTCATTGCCCCCTTTCAAAATTTCATTAACAATTTTTAAAACATTCATTGGTCTCTCCATACGCAATGCCAATCGCAAAGCCTTTATTAACTGTTTTTCATGTAAAAGGTTTCTAAGTTCTTGCTCATGCAATACCATTTGTTCTCTTTCTTTAGCCACTTGCTCTTTTTTTTCCGCTGTTACGTCTTTTAGCTTCACTAACTTGGAATCAGAGCCTCCGGTTACTACGACAGATTCATCCTTATTGACTGTCAAAGACCACACTTTACCATCGTGATTGTCTAATGTCATTTTACATTCAGATGATTTTATGTTCCACAGTTTGAGAAGACCATCTGATCCACATGATATAATTTGCTGTCCTTTACTAAGAAACTCAACTTTAAGAACTGAACTTTCATGACCTTCAAAAGTTTTCAAGCAACTATATTCAGCTATTGACCAAAGCTTTATTGTACTATCTGCTGATGATGTTATAGCAACCCGGTCTACAGGAGAAAACCTTACACACCATACACCTCTTCTGTGACCTTTTAATACACCTAATAATGCCAGGTCTTCAGACCAAATCTTAGCAGTTTTATCTTGAGAGCCTGTAGCTATCATTTTATCGTTTGGTGCAACTGCTACACAATTGATATCCATTTGATGGGCTAATTCAGTATGTGTAGATCCAATCTTTATTTCTGTGCCATTAAAATCTTTGGGTAGACTCCAGACTTTTAAACAATTGTCTTGACTAACAGAAGCAAAAAAATCGGCTGATTGTTGAGAAGTGAACACTGACCCTACAGATGCTGTGTGTCGTGTCCCTACACTAATACAAAGTACTTTGTTTTCAATGTCTTGTAACCAAACCCTTACTGAATTATCTTTACTGGAAGACACAAACATTTCAGGTTTAGTTGGAAAGCGTGCTAGAGCCAATATTATATCAGTGTGTCCTTTCAATATTTGACAATTCATACTGTCAGTTTCATAATATTTTAAATCTTTGCTGTTAGTAGCGACTACCATGTGTTTTTCCTCTTTACCAACAAATATTATATCCAATACCTCATCAGTGAAACCAATGAATTGCTTTTTACACTCAAATGTTTCTAAATCATGAATAATTATGTTGTGATCTGCTGAGACAACAGATATAACATTTCTCAATTCATTGAGTAGTAAATGTGTAACGGCTAAAGCACCATCTTCTGTTGCCGGAGACACCAGACTATTATTTTGTTCATACATTAGACGGCTCATCAGTACATTCCATACTTTGATAATACCCTTTTCACCAGCACAAGCAACATAAACACCTTCAGTTTCTAGTTTCTTTTTGAAATTTGGAATTTTAAATGTTGAAGGTAATACTACTGCTGTTTCAATACTCTCATAAACAGGTAGTACTCTAATCGCTTTGCTTTCATTTAAATTCCACAAGGCAATCACTCTATCCCTTCCAGTACTAACCATGAATTCTCCATCTTCGGTGAAGTTTATTGAAGTAACTTTACTAAAATGGCAAGGATATACTAAATGTTCTTGACCAGTTTTAGAATTCCATGATCTAATTTTTAAATCATCAGCAGATCCAAATATTAACTCTTTAGATGGATGGTATTTTAGAACTGAGAATACACCCATCGCACCTCGTAAGCTGCTAGTACATGTGTTGTGAGTTAAATCCCAGAGTCTGATATTGCCGTCGGATCCACCAGATGCTACATTCTCATCTGTTATGTCGAAAGCTAACTTAGCCACAGGTCCTTTGTGGCTAGATCTCCAAATTTTCTGCTGTGCCCCTGTTTCTCCGTCCCATAGCTTCAGAAGACCACTTTTATGTGCTGTTAGGACCATTTTATTGTTGTGAGACATTTGAAATGTGTAAATAACATCGAGCTCACCATCATCTTCTGTTTGCCCAATGATGAGTGTTGTGGACGAGGTATTGACATCAATGACTTTGATAACATCTTCACATTGGCACAGCAGGTGTACTCCATCTGAAGTCCATTGTACATCTCCGCCAGTGTAGATGGCTGAATATTCTGCTGTTTTTTCATATCTGAAAAAATAATTTAGAAATGCATTCAAATTTGTTTTCCACAATATTTGCAGTGATATGATTTCTATGAACCTTAAGACTAAGATGACATTCACTATAAAAGTTAGTTTGTTATTCAAAACTGAATACAAATTATTATGAATTCTGGTCAGTCTGGAACTGGATGTAAGCTTTTATTGCTGTGATTCAAATTACATTTATATGCTGTGTGCTCAGTGATCAGCAAGTCATCACTGCAATGCCGTAGTGGTAGGTCCTGAGATGTGTAACCTGTTGCGGCATTTCTATATCTAATATGTCATAAACTTCCGAAAGGTTATGGCCTGGTACTTAGATGAATTCTAAGCCAAAGTTCAGATTATTGATGGAGTTACAAGGTTATGTTAAAGATGATTTAGAACAGTTACAAGGTTATGTTAAAGATGATTTAGAACACGAGGGTAATTAAATGGCTTGAAATAAACTACTTTTAAGCATCCTGGTGCACTGCAGCTGCAATAATTTCATAATAATTACTCTAAACTGGGAGTATACTTACATTTCTTTCAAGGAACTAGTCATGTTTGTTTATTGTTTCGGTACAGAATAAACTTGTTTGTGAAAGTACAATTAAAATCTTCAATACTGTGTAATAATGACTTTCTTTTCAAAAAAATTTCAATCGTGAAATTGAAATGAATTTAACCAAAATAAATAAGCATGTTTATCACATGTCTTGACAGTTGACAGTGACACTTGTCATTGTCAAACCCATGGTTTTTTTATTTAAGTTTTCTTTTATTAGTTGCTTTTTCTAACGGAACAAGAACAGCGACCATGCTGCCTAATCATTAGTAAAATTCTCAATCATTCATTGATTAGAAGTCAAAAAGTCTTCGTCCTATTCAAGTACAGCTATAAATCAAAGTTAGTCATGTTTTTTCTTAGTAAAGCGGTGGAATCTTTACCATGCAATGTACAGAAAGTCCCGTAAATAGACTTCAGTCAGACGTCAAAAGGAAATGACACGACAAAACGAGTTTGGCGCCAAAAAGAGAGCAGCGGATCCATCCATCCTATCGTAGTTTTTTTCAAAACCAGTTTACATTTAGTGTTTTAAATTTATTTTTCTAAAATTTGAAAATTATTTTTTTTTTCGTATACTAGGGCAGGTGCAGACTTGTAATTTCTATACATCATTACGAATATATTCCTCTATTCATTGGTAATTTTAACCACAGTAAAATTTGATTATTTCGAGCAAAATCTGTAAAAATGTTTTTGTCAAAGTTCAATGACCTTTTAAGAAAAGCTTCATAATTTCAAAACCAATTTTTTTTTAATTTTTGGTGTGTCATTATTATGCTGTACTACGTTTATATCTATCGTTATTGGCCATAAAAAGAGAGTGACCGCTACTGAGCGATTATAAAACACTGTGCGTTTTTGCAGTGTGAATTTGACGCCTCAACTCAGAGACACGGATAAGCACGGATATCATTTTATCTAGTGTATTTTCGAGTGTTTATTTACATAATGGTAGATTTTTAAAGTTTCAACGCGATCTGTTTATGCGTAAACTGTTGGAAAATGATAAATCGCAGAAAAACGGATTTTTTTTTGTCACGATGCATTCCGCAAGTTTCCTTTTCTAGAGCAAGAATGACTTTTACTTAGGGTAGGCAAGTACTGGGACTGAGACTTGGAGGGCGAGGACTTTGACTTTTGCGTTGAAAGAAATATTATTAAGAAATGAAATGAAGATTTCACATAAAGGTTGTAGCCAAAGGTCTAAGAGTAGATAAAAAAAAGAAAATAAATTTATAGACTTTTGACATAGAGAAAAGAGAAAAAAAGAAACGTCAATAACATCAGATTGTGACATTTTTGAGGTTATCTTATCAGTACGATACGAGACTACGAGTATGTACATATTTATTGTTGTTTATAAATAAACTGAACAAATAAATATGTTAAAAATAATCAGGAAACACGTTAGAATATCGAGCGACAGTATAAAATGTTGTTCTACTATGAAGGAAAATATATCGGAAGTGAAATCAAGTGGATTCGAAACGGTGTTTTCGTTTCCGTTTATTAAATATATTTCACTGTTAAATAGATTAAAAGTTTATCAAATGTTAGGAACTTCGATAGCTATACCTAGCTGTAGTATCATGGAATTACTAAATGCTGTTCCACAAGGTGCCACTTTATCAGCATCTTACATTGGTAAGTTCGCGATTTCGCCAGTCTCGATATAGGTTCACTCAAATATTACAGGACGAAATTCCTGCTATGTCCTGTGTGTAAACCTCCCAGTTGCTCTTAGTCTCGTTTAAAACATTCCAAATAAGTGTAATTTCATTATTAAACCTACCCGGCAGTTATTAAGGGCAAGATTTTGATAAAGTTGAAGCTTTTATTATATGCATTTCTAAAGTAGAACTACTAAAGCTTTCAACATTTAGTAATAGATCAGTAAGTGTGAAATGGTACAAGTCTGATACTCTGAAAAATTTTAAGTTTTTAAGCCAAATTAATACTTTCTGCATTTGTGTACCAATTATCTTGTACTATTACAGGTATCACTGGAGCAGCAGTACTCTCATTAGTAACTTTACCATTTAGCAACACAATTGGATATCTTTACATCAGCAACGACAATGAGAAAGTCAAAATATCCTCAATGGACTTCTGGGGACGACGGAGAGAAAAAATTGTGCCATCTGACGATTGGATTCCTTTACTTGAAATGAGCCCCAAAAAGACCGACATATTGTACCTTACCCCACAACTGACAGATGGTTCCAAATTTAAATTGTTCATAAAATTTGGTCAAGTTTTAAATCAACAGAAAATGGGACATGTTTTAGAATAAAATGAAGATAATATTTATATTTATTAAGTACTAGCTGACCCGCGCAACATAAATAAAGAACCGCTTGACCGATTTTGTGCAAACTTCACATAAACCATCTAATAAATAGTCCGAACAAATCCTAAACATTTGGTTTGGATAGATGAGCCCGTTCTTGAGTTATAAAATTACAACGAAAAGTGGCATTGATTTTTATATATATAGATGTAGTAAAAATTAGGTAATACATCTTACAAAGCTTTTTATTTAACAAAACCTTTCAGTGGACCCCCACCATTATCAGCAAATGCTTTTTGAAGTAAAACTTCTTTAGGCGCGATTAGGGTGTAACTCAGATTTTTTTTCTGATGGAAGTAACACTTACTATTTAAATGTCTGTGAATATTTATTTATTTGAATTTTGAATGAATGATATTAATATAACATTTGATGTCGTCAATGGCAAAGTTTTACTTCAATCGCGTGTAAAGGTTACATGCACACACTTTTTTATACCACTAAAGTGGCAGTCAAGCAACATACCCACCTAATAGAAAGTGGTCAATGTAGTCTAGGAATGTTTGCAACACCAAATGAATTTAACAGAATAGGTACTATTAAAGTCAAGAAATATAATTACCTACCAAAGATATTGTGTGAATTGATGAATATAGATGCAGATTATTGTGATACACTTACCATTAATTATTAGTAGTAAACCCATAAACTTGTTCTGAAGCTCCAGACATCATATGAAACTATAACCACTTTGGAGGTTGGCAACCTCATTTGTTAAACAGAATGAAAGGTTTCTGTTCATAAAATATTGGGAGAGGTGTCAAAGAAAACTACATATTAGTGTTATCAATCTACTCCTTAAAGATACAATAGTTTTGGGAACCAATTATTCTTATAAATAAGTGAAATTTTAATTAAATACACTGTTAAAACCATTGCAAGTGATTTCCTTTCTAATTACAAATATTTCTCACCCATGTTTTAATAGTGAAATAGATAAAACAAATTACATATTCAAATTTTATACCTACTTATATCATTGTCCCTTAAAAACAACCTTATTTTTTTCAAAAAATATCATTTTAAACGACGCATTTTTAATGATCGATCTGCAACATACTTTTAACAAATGTGTACAGTCAGCATCATTCTAATCTTCGTATCTAACTTGGACAAAGAATCTAATAGGCACAAAATCAATTTCATATGCGCCATCAGAATTTTTTCTACCAGTATACATTCCACTATAACACTAGCTTTACAATATTTTAGTTAATCCAGTTGCTTATACCTGTACTGCGATAGAAGAATCATACATTAGACACTTTTGCTACCGTAGAAGCTTAGATCAATCTGATGCTGACTGTACCAAAGTATGTCTTTGTAGTCTTGTAAACAAGAAGGTGTGTACTAAATAAATAAATCTTCAAAAAAGGCAGATAAGCGAAACCAAATATTTAAAATTCATATAAGTAACCAACCAAGCATAATGAATGATCTGGTTAACAATAACACAATGATAAAATTAATACAATAATAATTGGTATATATACAAATTTATATATAATATAGTTAAAATCGATTCTACACTTATTTATGCCAACCAAAATAATATCAGTCAGCGTGCTGACAAAGTTTTCCTAAAAGCAATTTACACAATAATACAAATACACAAGTCTGGGCTAGAACTATCATATACAGTAATGATAGGTACAGTACCCGGCGTTAAATCGAACTCAAAGCCTTGAAAACATGAAGCAAGTTTACAAGCTACAAGCACAAAATAATAATATACAGAAGGACATCTACATACAAGGTGCGCTCAGGCCACGCACACAGATACCGCTAATACCGCTCACTAGATTTCACGGACATTAGGTCAAAGGATTTCGATACTGGTTTGAGAGCGAGTATGTGTAGCCGAGGGAAGGTTTGAAAAAAAAGTACATACCTACATGAGATTGTGTTATTATTTTGTGCTACAAGCCAGCGAGTTAGTGAACGGCTTGTGAACTCGCTCCGTGTCCTTGAGCTTTTTTTTTAATCTTTTTTAAACCACAAATTAGATAGTAGGTACAGATGTAAATCTCATGTATGTACTTTTTTTCCCACCTACCCTCTGCTACGCACACTCGCGCATCAGTATCGAAAACTACTATGAAAATCTTTAACCTCGGGTCTGTGAACTATGTGAGCGGTGTCTATGTGTGCATAGCCTCAGCGAATTTTATATGTAGTTTCCATCTGTCTACTATCTAATTTGTGCTAACAGTCTCACTCAAGTCAACATTACATAATCGGTGTGCGACAGAGACGACGCTCTACGAAACCAGGGCATGTCTCTTTCTTTCTTTGTTCATTAATGCACTATTTATCGCCGGGTACTCTATACTTGCTTTCAATTTATATTAACCTGTACTTTGTACCTATGTTTGAACATTTTACTTATTGACGCGTTGCTTAGAACTTAAAAATAAAATAAATTTTAGGATTCTGGAGCCTAGAGAATATGAATTAAGGCATTACATACATTTTTTATAAACCCGCAAAAAAAAATTCTTTGTAGCTACTATACCTATGACTGGAGTGCGCGCTTTTTAAGTTACAAATGGTTTTAAAATTATCGAGTAGCTTGCGGTGTTAATTTCCAAGTGTGAGGTGCGGTAAACATCATTTTTGGCAAAATATGCAACGAAAACACACTATGCGAGGAAAATGACATCTCTTTTGCGTCCTGGCTTATGGGCTATCTCCTGCAAACGTCTATTACCAATCAATAGAAAAACATATGCCAGGCGGCTTCGAACAACAGACGTGGACAGAGAGAAAATATTGACACTGATACGTACGCACAGTCAGGTGTAGTCACGATATTCAATATGACAACGATTTTCATGTCCCCTGCGAGTGACCCACCCCTTCGGACCGCGCATAGTTAATTAGTAATAAACCATTTTTTTGCATTTTCATCCACAAATTTCTGTAAAAGGTGACTAACCAGCGTGGTAATTCATGTAGGCAGCGTATTATAGTAAGGTCTAAAATACCACAAAAAATGGACCTATGCTCAGAAGTGGCCGAAAATTGCGAACTCTTTTGCGACCATGCTTTGAAATTAAAACAAAAACAATCACATCATAAAGAAATAAATGCAAATCTAATGAGATTTATGCCACACAGAACTTGCTTCTTATTACGTTATGCATTAGGTACATATTCTAATGCAGATACCCTTATGAAGTACACAATTATTGTACTGTTTCAAACATAACACTCATATTGATAAATATCACGGCAATGAGTGAAATACTACTTTTCCTACCATGTACTACGCTGTATAATTTTTTGGTGCCTATCAAAATATAACTCACCCACAAACTTAAAAAAAGTATGGACGTAATTTCTACATAACATGGTTGAGAATGTTGAGATATACGATTGAGGGACACTGTCTCTATGCCATAGTAATGGAGACCATTTTAACGCATGTATAAGCCCCGCAAGTTGGTAATGCGCTGGAACCTTGTCATAATGACAGCTAAGTGACGTCATCGTGACGTAGCGCGAGCGCGCGCTGCACGCTGGCCTCGCGAAGCTGCGTACGGTATTTTTTTTTAGTACTGACTGCTCGACGGACATACGTCACCAAGTGGTCACCAAGATGGCCGCCAAGCGCAATATCAACGTGCGGGGCTTATAAAACGAATGAAAAAGGATTCGTCCGTACTTTTTTTAGGTTCATGATTCTAACGTGATATTCTCACATAGCACTCGAACATGGGAATAAACATACAGTAAAACTTTAACACCCTGAAAGTTACAATCAGGCTACTAAGATTCCAACGATCCAGGAAATTTCAAACTTTTGCTAACAACCAACACTTCCGACTGCTCCGCGTTTTAGAGCATTCTTCGCGTTTGAACGTATTCTCCGCGTTTGAACGTATTCTCCGCGTTTAAACGTATGCTCCGATTTTATGATGCATACAGATTGAATATTTATATGGCAAGAAATCACATTCGCATAATACTACAAAGCCTAACAGAAAGTCAGTTTGATGAATAACTTTTCCAACAGTAGTAGTTCATTGCCTATTTAAAATATTCAATCTGATGTGTATGTATAATGTTGAATGTTCGATTTTCCTGGACTTCTAATGTAATATAAGGCAAACAAGCATATTGCTTTCCAATTGGATAGTGGTCACTGTTTCCTAGAGATTTTACACTCCACTCAAATTGCTGAATATAAAAGATACCAAATAGAAAACTAAAAAAGAATTACATTTAGTTACGACGTTTTCCCAGAGAAAAGAGAGTTTACCCACGTAATAGCTAATCAGCCTATTACGTGTTGAAATGGACAGTGCAGTTTGCGATTACTTGACAGTGACCACAACATAATTTTTGCTTTTTTAATCCCAGGCAATTATATAAATACCTATCTAAAATAAAACCAGTGTGTATTTCCAAGACATCTTTGCAAACTTAAAGAAAGCCGTATCTATAATCTATTTGCTGATAGCAAATGTATTATAGATACGGCTTTCAATCCATTTGGTATCCTTTATACAAACAATTTGAGCCGAATTATAATCTACAGTGTAAAATATTGCGTGTGATTGGTGTTATGAAATAAACATTGAACAATCGCCAACACTCGCGTACTCAATCAACCCAGGCTTGTGCGGGCTGGTCCGTGGTGAAAGGGCTGACTCCGTTACGTTCCATAGCTTCTAACACTTCACAGACATAAGCTGCCACATCTGACCGACTCTGGTCTATGCCCTTTATAAATGGATGCTCCAGTAATCGGTTGTACTTTGGACGTTGATTTTCTTCTTTTATGAGGCTGTAATGATGTAAAGAAAATTTTAGTTTTAGAGCCTGCAATAACACCAAAATTTTGACGGTCAATCAAATCAACTTCTTTCGACGCATATGGCCCGATACGCAAATTACTGTATTTTGAACAACAAATGACCAGATACCCAATTATGATTTTTCGCAAATGACCAGTCTATGGATCTCTTCTGTTAGTGAGCAATACATCAAATGCAGGTGGTTTGAGCATCATAGAGCTTTGTAAGGCTCCATCTAGAATGGAGCACAACCAATGGGTGTGCTTTGGTTTTCAGAGACAATCACCATCTGACTGTTTTGTGGCATTTGCAGCAAAAAATTCAAAGTCCTTCATTAAAGAAATCGTTCATTTGTTCGCGCAAATATCTTAAAAAGTGGTGCATGGTGTGGGTTTGCTGTGAATATGTCACCATAAAATTGTTAACCGTTAGATTGCTATCTGTCTAGCGAGATTGTAAACTGTCGAGATTTTGAGATCCATAAAAGATGGTTAGGTAAGGTTGGAACAGTGACCGGCTCATCAGTCTTTGCACGTTGCAAAGACAAATGAGCGAAGCGAGCAAACTGCGGCAAGATTTTGCACTTTTACGGTAACATATAATATTACGGTACTTTAGGGGTACACTTACCAAGTATTGACAAAGTTGACGAAATTTGTAGAAAACGCATTGTTAGTGTTGGTGAGCCTGGGCGGGTCGCCTTGCACCACTTGCTGCAACTGCTCGAACACGGAGCCCCACCGCGGGTACGGGAAGGCGCCGGTGGCCACCTCCATTAGTGTGATGCCCAGTGACCACACGTCGGAACGTACGTCGTAGCCGCGGGCCCTGCCGGGGTCTATACGTTCCGGCTGGAGGTAAATACATTCTCATTCAATTATCATTTACTGCAATTTTTGATCTTGGCCGTCTTAAGTCTCCCGTGCCTAAGCTAATAAACCCTCCTGCAATAACCAGTGCGGAACTGCTTCAAGATCTATAGAGCAGAGCTTCCGCGCAGAGGTTCCATCTACAATGGTCTACGTGTCCCGTGTACACTTCAGTGTGAAGGTTCTGGACGTGGTAGACTATCTGCAGAGGAAAACCGGATTGGGTTTGAGGGTGGAGAAGCTGGACTCTCATCGTAACGTGAGCTTCAACTCGTTTGTGGTGAGGGTGCCTACAGATCGCATCTCCACGTTCATGGATCCTGAGTTTTGGCCGAGAGGGGTGAAGTACCGGCGCTTCAGAGGACGTCTGCCAACACGGAACCCCACGTCACGCGACACGTCGACGTCATTACGTGTCAATTAGGTTAAGATATTTATATGTATTTTAGTTTTAAGGTATTTATCTATGGGCCGTAGAATAAGTTAATACCAACTGTAACTTTCTGATGTTGCCTGACAATAAACATTTATTATTATTATATTATTATTATTAATAATAAACCTGTGATCTGGGATCTAGACGAATGATAAAATACTACATACTATATTACTAAATATTTACACACATACAATAGATAAATTTATGCCCAGACACAGAACAAATAAATGTGTGCATCACAAAAAGAGATTTGTTGTGGGTGGGAATTGGGAATCGAATCCACTGCCTCAATCATAAATCCATAGTCAATCAACCGCTAAAACAAACCAACAAATTACAAAAATACAATTACATGTATAAATTAAAAACAGCTTAATTTTTTTTATTATAATATAATGATGTTTTGATAAAATCGGCTAGTCCCTGGTCACAATTCTCGAGCATAAGGCTTCTGACGGCGCGTGATATCACAAGTCGCGCCGCGCCAGGTCGAGCCTACGCGCCGTGTGAAGGGAATGGCTCGAGGGGACGCGGGCTGGCGCGAGCAGGCGCGTCCTATCCGATCGAAGTCGGTAACTTCAAAGGCGCGGGCTGGCGCGGCGCGAGCGCACTCGTGGTGACTCGCGCGCGCGGGGTGGCGCGTGGCGCGGGGTGTCGTTGAGGGAGCGATGCATCGGCCAATAAATCATTTCGTTTCGACAAGTGCAAGCGTCAGTAAGTAATTAGGTACTGTGATATCCACTAAATAACACAAAAGCGGCAACAGCGGAGATTTCATCTTCTTGCGACATGACGCGTTGCGTGTCTCGGACTGAAGTGTCGACCTCGCTGCGGCGGGACCAAGTGCGCCGCGCCGACGCGCTCCTACGCGCGCCGTGAGAATGGGTAGCGCGTGCTCGCCTGTTTGCGCATGCTCGCGCGCACAAATCGGCTCGGCGCGGCGCGACTTGTGATATCACGCGCCGTGAGAAGCCACCATAATGGTGGCTTCTGACGGCGCGTGATATCACAAGTCGCGCCGCGCCAGGTCGAGCCTACGCGCCGTGTGAAGGGAATGGCTCGAGGGGACGCGGGCTGGCGCGAGCAGGCGCGTCCTATCCGATCGAAGTCGGTAACTTCAAAGGCGCGGGCTGGCGCGGCGCGAGCGCACTCGTGGTGACTCGTGCGCGCGCGGGGTGGCGCGTGGCGCGGGGTGTTGGTGAGGGAGCGATGCATCGGCCAATAAATCATTTCGTTTCGACAAGTGCAAGCGTCAGTAAGTAATTAGGTACTGTGATATCCACTAAATAACACAAAAGCGGCAACAGCGGAGATTTCTTCTTCTTGCGACATGACGCGTTGCGTGTCTCGGACTGAAGTGTCGACCTCGCTGCGGCGGGACCAAGTGCGCCGCGCCGACGCGCTCCTACGCGCGCCGTGAGAACGGGTAGCGCGTGCTCGCCTGTTTGCGCATGCTCGCGCGCACAAATCGGCTCGGCGCGGCGCGACTTGTGATATCACGCGCCGTGAGAAGCCACCATAAGACAGTAAAGCTTTACTGGTTGAAATGCAATTTGGGTCACAATTCGCTCTTTCTAAAATATGAGACTTAGACATTTTACCAGCATATTTCCGTCAATGCTTTCAAGTCGCAAGGGTGCGTTTTGTTATCTATGCTTCTATCGTTACATAGGTACTTGTTTAGTACAATTTGATATGTTATAAAGTAGAAACTGCCCTAAGCAATTTCAACTGTATTGATTGTAGTGAATGATAACTTACTGCCATGTACGGTCTGCAACCAGCATCCCGTGTGCGTGCTATTGAGTCCACTAATTTTCCAGATATACCAAAGTCACATAACTTTATATTTCCTCTTCTATCCATTAATATGTTAGATGGTTTTACATCTCTGTGAAATAACAACATTGCGATGAAGTGGACCACTTGACATTTAGGGAAAAAACTTGGTTAGTCCAAAGCTCACGGTAATAAATATAATGCATCACAAAACCTGAGTACTCTCTTCTAGTGCACTTGTCTCCCTCCTCCCACTACCATTCGTACTTCAAGCAGAGTGTGAAAAAGTATCTATAAAGGTAATGTCTACAAAAAAAATTGCATTACCGCATCAAAAAATTTAGTTTTCGAGACCTTGGTCAAATAGGACTAGTTTAAATATTACTCACGGTAAATACTGATAGATACATAATATAACTCACCTATGAATAATTTTTAACTTTTCTTTTAAGTAATTTAAAGCTTTGACTGTTGCAAGTGTTATTTTAGCTAAAATAGTTTCAGGTATTCGAGTTTGCATCCTTTCACATATAAACTTATAAAATTTGTCTAATGATGTATCCATTAACTCCATGCAGATCCAACAGTCACCCTGGAAAATCAATAGTGCTTGGTTATTAAGTCGTGTTCAAAAAAGATACTAGGCAAAATATTTTAATAATAATACAAAAATAGTGCTTGGTGCCCCTTATCACCACTGTTTATGTAACAAGCATGCAAAAATGATGATTGATTGAATGATTTGATGCTATATCTACACAATAACCATTTTTATTCTTTTAAACTTTTAATCGAACCTACTGGGGTCCAAGAACTGGGGCCCAAGTCTACGCATGCACCTGCTGACCAATGGATAAGCCTCTAACGTGGTATCCCCACGAGCTTTGGAGTGCATCCAATGATCCAAAAGAAGCAAATTCTAGCTGCATCCTAGCAGAAATTAAAAGTGTATCAGCAAATCTAGGCAGGATTGGGAGCAACTGAACCGTCTCAAAAAATATAATACAGAAACTAAAGTCACTGCTTAAAATAGATAAGTGATCAAATATTTTATACCTCTTTGAAGAGTGCCCCATAGAACTGCACTATGTACACACAGTCATTGCTTTTCATGACTACTTCAAGGTCCATCAACAACTGTTTTTGCTCCTTCTCATCAACTGTGGAGCGAATTCGCTTTACTGCCATCACACGATTTGTTCTGTAATAAAAAAGATAGTACTTTTCTACCAGCAGACTGTGACAAATGAAACTGATACTATTTTAACAAATTTTAGGTGACCAAATAGACTTAAATAGCATGATATATATATCGTAGTTAATAGCAGTGCCGGTATGACCAATAAATAGGGTTAATGTTATTGTAACTTAAATACCTAATAATTTCTAATAGGCTATTGTTAAATAAAATTTGTAAAAGAATACATAACATATTTCTGCCTACCACGCAAGGGATTTGGCATGAAGATAGTATAGTATAGTATAATACATAACATATTTCTAATCAAAATATCAGTCACAAAAAGAAAATAAAAAGTGAGCAAGCCACACTCTTTGAATTGAATTGCTTAAACATTTATTTCAGTTTAAACCTCATATTAATCATATATCCTTCTATAGTTTGGCTTACTTTTTATTCTTCATTACTCAATGATTCACCACATTCATTAATTTTATAGAGATAAATGCTTATCACGTTAAAAATAATCAAACTACATATTTATATAACACTAGAGGATGTCATGCAGTTTCACCAGCATAGTTCTCGTTCCTGTGGAAATACAGGGATGAAATTTAGCCTATTTCATCCGGGGATAGGGTAGCTTCTAAACAATTAAATAATGTTTCATATTGGTTCAGTAGTTTAGGAGCCGGTAGGACTTCGGATTGTCCTCCCACGATTTAAGGGCTGGGAGGTGGTGGGGGGGAGGGGGGAGGGGGTGTAGAACCCCCCCCCTAGAAGGAAAAGTTGCGGACGCCCCCCCTTTTTGAGTTACGATTTTTTTTATATTATAACCTAACTTTCGCATTTTCTTGGTCTGAAATTGTTATAATAATATTATAAAGGACACCTCTGGCGCTCGGCGGCCGCTGCCGCGGCACGCTCGCTTCGCTCGCTCGCCGTCGCGCGTCAATGGTCACAGTTCCAACCTAACCTAACCAACAGTAGTTGGATAATCAACAATAGTTTGGCTAAAAGGCTGAAGTTAAAGGCCATAAAATAAGTATTACAAAAAAAAATATAACTGTCAGACAGTGACAGTGACAGCGCGTCGACGGCGTTTTACGTTTAATTTTACATAGCGGCAATAGTCGGTAAATTATTGTCAGAATACATTTAAGTAATAGCATTAATTTATGTCAACGAAATATATGTATTATAATAAAATATGCATAAAATTTTACGTAGTCACTGAATATACCTATTTATTTCATTATTAAATGAAGTTAAACATTTTAGTGCGTAAACCGTATGTAAAACGAAACGTTTAATGACGAGCCGAATGTCAAAAGCATTGAGAGTGTAGGTATTCTGTGGTCAAAAGTGACAATTTTTGGTGAATTTTTATGATTTTCATTATTTTTTTCTCGTTAACCATTAATCTCCGCAAGTTAAAACTTCGTGTGGCGGCTTCTAATAATATTAGCTTTGTGTTAAAAAAATATGAACCCCAAACTCGTGGGAGGACAATCTAAAGTTAAGCCTAGGAGCCTATTCAGTGCAAACAAACAAACATTCAAATCTTTTGTTTTTATATTATTAGTATACAAATGTAAAGTGCTTACTTTCTGTGAACCATTTTATTTACAGCCCCAAAAGCTCCTCTACCTATTTCCCCAAGATCTTGAAGGTCATCTGCTGTGAAATCATATATTTCTGTAGCTGACAGCTGTAATTTCCCTGATGACTGCATACTGGGGTATATTCTACATCTGTCTCTGAAAATGTGAGAATCAGTGAATATAAGCATTACTTGAATAACAACAACTACATTATCATTCCTCAGACTCCTTCCCATTTTAAACAAGTTGCATTATAAATGTTGTCATACCTGGCATTTTCAGGCAATACATCTCTAATAGTTCGTGATGGCACTCGAGGTTTCTGAACTGCAGCTGGACTTTGTGAAAAAGGCACAAACGCAGCACCCTCACTTGATGACCCTCCTCCTAAATGAAGATTTAAGACCTTACGTTTCTCAGTTCCAAATAAACTTAATTCGGGTTTCGGCACAGTCGGTCTGCTCGGGCCTGAAGAATGCAAGATATTAAATGTTTTTAATATTGTATGATAACATTAAAACAGCAATTTCACTCAATTATTACATTTTTATTTCACTCAATAATACCTTGGTTTGACGACACTTCGCCATTCTTCGACATCTTTATTTAGTACAAATTAAGATCGAAACTATTTTCACTATTCTTTGGTGTAAATAATAGTTTTCAAATTCTCCATTTGAAGTTTTAAATAATAAAATTGGTCACGTTTCCAAAATATGCCATGTAAATAAATTGTCGAGTGTAAGCATCGTACTCACAGAACACTTATACTCCGGGATCGTACTTTATCGACAATCGACAACAGATACGTTTGACAGCTACAGCCATTAGAAGTCATTGGCTACAGCTTGTTCTGTGTAATCTGTTGTTGTAGCATTCTCAAGCTTAAAGATCTAGTGACCAAGCCAAAATATTAAATTTTTATAAGAAATCATCTGTATACTCGTCTACTCGCATTAAACCGTCTTCTACAATGTACTTTGTCCTGCAGTTCTGTCTAAGTTATTTTGAGGAAATAATAAGAAAAACGAATTTAGTACCTGAGACTGGCGTATCGCCATTTTTAATTTTTTATGTACCTAAGTATCTATTTTTCTACTGGCACAGTATATACAACTCTGGAGTCTGGAGATTGACTATATCATCAGGGCCTGATTTACACATTTAGGCTAAATAGGCTGAGGCCTAGGTGTTGAGGACCGAGGGGGCGGCGGCGCTGAAGTTGATCTATTATTGTGCTCCTACACTGTGCTGACTGGCACAAAGTGTTAATTAACATTAATAACTTTTCAGGCGAGTGTGGCGCCTCTGGTGTTGCAAGCGTCCATAGGCTGCGGTGACCACCGGTTCATCTGGTGGGCCGTATGCTTGTCTGCCACCTAAGTGGCATAAAAAAAACATTGAGAGTCATTCATATCGCAATGATAAAAAAATGTCTTCTTGTTACATAATTTGGCTTTTTTATAAATAAACATATCTAAGTAAATAAAATGTTATTAGTGTAGAAGCAACATTTAATACCTACCTAATTCTTAACGCATTGTACCAACTCCGAATATTTTTTAAAAAAATAGTACTAGGGGTTGGGTTGGTACAATATGTTAACTTGCAACTACACTGCAGCGGCAACAGTGCTGCTTGCTGTCGAGTTCGGAATCATAGTACCTACCTAAGTATCTTACTAATCTTACTTCTTACTAATATTATATAAATGCGTTTGTGAGTGTGAATGTTTGTTACTCTTTCACGCTCGAAATGCTTAACGGATCTGGCTGAAAGGTACAGAGATACATTATAGTCTGGAATAACACATAGGCTACCTACCTACTTTTTTCCCGGGAATAAGTTCCAAATTTTACGCGGGTGAAGCTGTGGGCCAGAGATGTGTTAAGTAGGTAGATAGTGTCTGAACGACAGCAAAGCGTCCAAAATTTTAAGCGCCAACTGTTGGCGGATAAGTGCCGATCCGCCATTTAGTGCACATTCTGTTGTCAAGGGATAAGCTTGTGTCACGTGACAAAATTTTATTGTTTAAAATGTCGAATTGTGCAATAAAAGTGTGTCGAAATTACAGAAAATATTTAAAAACAGCCAGGAATGTTTGTAAGTAACTCGAAACTCATCACAATTTTATGAAATATATTTATTTACGCATGTCTAATTTCTTCGACTCCATCTTGACATTTTTGTTGGTGTTGCCAGTTTCCAATTCAGAATTCCCCAAATTAAATAAGTAAAGAATTACCAAGGTATGGAAATGGAACTAAATTATTAGAGTCGTAAAATAAATAATTTGGAAACGGTCAAGTGTGAGTCGAGAATAGTGAAAATCGACCTATGCAATTGTTCGGACTCAGTAACGAGAAACTTGGCATACTTTAAATTAAGGGAATCATTTAAAATACCTAAATGTGAGTTATAAATGGTGAAATCTGTACAAATGTTCTTAAGCTGAAGGGTTTGTTCGTTTGTTTGAAAGCTAGGATCTCAAGAACTACTAGTTGGATTTCAAAAAGTCTTTTACGTTTCGTTAGTTCATTTATGGAGTTCATACCACTAGACTTGGGGAGGTACAGTTCGTACTGCTTAAGGTGCTCCCTCACCGGGAGCATTCGCCTGTAATGTAACAAATTAGATTCGACTCGAGCATTACGTTACGATGCTACCTCCCTGACCGACGAGCGTTCGCATGTAATGTAACATTTATAGATTCGACTCGAGCATTACGTTACGATGCTACTTCCCTGACTGACTCGAGCATTCGCGTGTAATGTAACATTTTAGATTCGACTCGAGCATTACGTTACGATGCTACCTCCCTGACCGACACGAGCATTCGCGTGTAATGTAACATTTATTATAGACTAGCTGATGCCCGCAGCTTCGCCTGCGTGAAATTTTGTTCTCTTTTCCGCGTCTCATGGGAACTTATTCCCGGGATAAAACTTGTATCATTTCAGACTATAATCTATCTCTGTAGGTGATTACATGATAATTTTGCAATCCAATATGGCCGCCGCGCCGAAATCACAAAATTTCATGATGGGTATCGTTTAAGGGGGTTTTTGGTATGCTGAGTACGAATTTCGGGTTAATTTAGAGATCCAATATGGCCGCCGCGCCGAAATCACAAAATTTCATGATGGGTGTCGTTTAAGGGGTTTTTTGGTATGCTGAGTACGAATTTCGGGTTAATTTAGAGATCCAATATGGCCGCCGCCCCAAAATCACAAAATTTCATGATGGGTATTGAAAAGCTGTGTGCTTTCAGGAAGAGGAGAAGAGAGAAATAATACCATAGAATTTAGAACATGAAAATCAATAATTTATTTAAATTAAGCACTTGGGGGTCGTGGGTGTGGTAACTTCAGGCAGCAAGGATTTTAGCGATTCCCGATTGATTTCGCAGGGTTCCGACTTATCTTAGTATTGGTCTTCCTGTAGACCGCTGCCGTTCGCCAGGTAGCCGTGCCGTCCACAAACTCGGCTGGCACGGTGTTTTCAAACCGCAGGGTGGACGAAAGCTTGTCGCCCGTAGGGAGAATGATGGTTGGTAGCCCGTAGGGTAAACGTTCCTTCTTGGAACCCGAAGGATGGATCTCGACAACCCGTAGGGTGGACGAACACTTGTCGCCCGTAGGGTGGACCCTGGAATGTTCCAGAAGACGGGTTAGCTGGAACCCTTTTTCCCGCCCATTGCTAAGACAGCCGACCCCGTTAAACCATTTGGGAGTCGGTTGCCTTACAATGTTTGGTTATCTACTAAGTTTACAGAGACCTTTTTTTCACACCCCTGTAATCTACCCTCCCATAACAGGGTTGACCAACAGCCGTTAATTTTCACTGTTTTAAAAATCTAGATTCATTATAATTAATTTGACTCACCCAATGATGGGGTTATTGACGCTCGCAGCTAAATCGCTGATCACTTTGGGAGTACTTGGCTCCCTATAATATTTTTTCACTTTGAAATTATACTCTGATGCACCTACGCACAGTGTCTTATATTTAGATTATTTGAGTAATGGGGCTTTGAAATTTGCGCGCGGTTGTTTTTATATTTTTGTACAGCGCCTCTAGCGGCACCACTCGAAACTACTCAATCGTCAAGACCGCTTTTTAAATACGAATAAGGCTTCCGCCGTTGCGACACTTACTCGGTAGATGGCGCTTTCATATGTTGACCTAGATTTTACTTCTAAACCCCTAATGTTGAACCCCTATTTGCACCCGTTGTTTCACAACGTTACATACTCCCCCTCCCCGGTGAGCGTTTGACGTACCCTAACACGTCAAATGCTGCGTTCGTCCTCGAACGCCCCTAACTTAAGACCTACTACTCGTCTATGTGTGTGTGTATGTTAGTGTGTTGTGTGAATGAGGTGATGCTGGGTGTAGCGAAGAGTCGGCCTTAACCTTAATGAAACCAACTCGTAGGATGTATTTAGGTGATTCTGAAGGATCTTATAGGAGAGAAAGAGAAAAGACGTATTTGAGGCTTTGGGCTGAAGGTTCAGGTAATACGCACCGCCTGAAAGTGGGGTGTGTATAATAAGGCTTTTTGCTGAAGGCTGGGATTTATACAACCGTCCCAGAGAAGAACATCCTACTAGGGCTCGTGTAACACTTCCGACTCATAGGATGGACTATCCCCCAGGGCAAGCCTCTAGCTTCCGAGTGGTAGGAGTAGCCATATGACGAACATTAATATAACGGTGATCTACACCTACGACTGTTAGGGCAAGACAAATGCTGCCAAATAACAGTCCACCATAATTCTGTTCGGGTAAGCCTCATGCTTCCTCGTAACAGTACTAAACCTACACCATAAATCTGTTCGGGTAAGACTCATGCTTCCTCGAAACAGTAATAAACCTACACCATTAATCTGTTAGGGCACGACCATGCTGCCAACTAACAGTAACCGACGAACTCTGTTAGGGATAGACCCATGCTTCCAACTAACAGAAAACTCCCAACTAAACCAAGAAACAGAAAAGTGATAGAAATAATTTACTCGCAGAATCCTCCGTGATGCTAATTAACCCCTATGTCCCCATGACGAACGCGGCATGTGTTTGTCACGTTGTTATGTGTACTTATTTGAAAGTCGTGTGTAGTGTGTAGTGTGTAGTGTCCCTAACTAATTACTAGGCTATTTTAGCCCTTTAACAAAATAAAATAAAAAAAACAAGTGCTTATTCGCAATCTTAGTAGCAATAACAAAGTTAAGTGCTTATTCGCAACTTTAGTAGAAGAATGTTGACTATGACTATTATGTCAACCCTAATAAATAACGAAGATAAACGTTCTCTGGCCATTATGCCAAATCTCCAAAAAAATATGGTACCCTTGTATGCCACCATGGCAGTGTAAAATGTATGTGCGTGCTTAAATAAATAATATGTATGTATGTACGTATGAAATCTCCCCTGTGCAAGTTTTGTTTTGTTTGCGCGTAAGCTGCTGACGTAATCGTGTTGATGTAAACGTGTTATTTATCGTTGCATCTAAGGCCAGTGTCACACTACTTTCCATGCTATATCATAACCCGTCAGCTTTGGTCGGGAACCAAAACTTAAGACCTTTGAGTCACTTTCTCTAATCTACGAAAGTGATTCGCCTGTAACCAGTTTGACTCCTACTTCCGCCTTTGGGAGTCACACACCATGAAATGCAAGTGTCACTATGTAAACAAACAAACAAAAAAAAACTGCTTATGAAGTGTTTGGAATTGTGTGTGAAGATAATTGTGATGAATATGTGATGACCATCTACTACCTAATTATTATGTAAGTGTAATTGTGAACTTCCGTATGATAATATGTATGCGTGTAACATGACACGAAATGTGGTACCTAATGTGCCACTTAAGTATTAAAATTATATGACGGTGTGCTAACACCCTTATATTTTCCAAAATAATAATTATCTAAAACACTATTGTGTAACTGTACTGATGTACTGTATAAACTATTCGCATACGCATCTTAGCGCAGTGTGTTACGGCCTTTACCGTTATCGGCATTCGTACACACATCGTTGAGGAATGTTTATGTTATTCGTCTCACCGATGCAATGGACGATACCGAATGTTGTTTTATGTCTTTGACGTGCCAACTTCCTAGGTTTGTTCCTGTCATATCTTCCAGGATATAGACCAAATTTGATAACTTTTCCTTGACCCTACATTTGATAAATTTGGGGGCCAGTTTTTTAGAAAAGTATGCGTCTTTATCACTTTGGAAATAGCATTTTTTCCACACTATGTCGCCTACTTCGAATTGTGCGTGTCGGTGTCTCGTGTTGTAATGGTGTGCGTACTTTAGATGGCTACGCCAGAGGTTCTCTTGTACTGTGTTGAACACCTCTGCGAGATATCCTAGGTTCTCCGCGTATATGTTTCTAGGTAATAGGTTAAGTTCGCTTGGGTCATCATTTTGTAAGTAATGTGACCCGCATGTTACCAATTCCCTACCATGAACCAAATATGCTGGTGTGTAACCGGTGGACGCGTTGATCGAGTTGTTGATCGCAAATTGGATTTTTGGGATATGTATGTCCCATGATCGATGGTCATTATTGGTAAATATTGATATGGCTGTCATTATAGTTTTATTGTACCGTTCTACGGTATTTACTTGGGGTGTGTATTTAGGTGTGAAGTTGATGTTGGGAATTTTATATTTCGTAAATAATGTGTTCAACTCCTTGCTTATGAATTGGACACCGTTATCCATTAATACCGTTTGTGGTATGCCATGCACCATGAAAACATTGTCCTCTAGTATTTTGGCTATTGGTTCTGCGGTAGCTCTGCGTAGTGGGAAGATTAAACAATATTTAGAGAAACAACACGTGACGACGAGAATGTATACGTGTTGTTTTTTAGAGACCGGTAAGGGTCCTACTAGATCAGTCGAAATTGTCTGAAACGGGCGAGAGCATTGTTTGGGACGGCCCATCTTACCTATGGATGCTTGAGTGTCATGTTTGTGTGCTTTGCACTTTTCACAAGATGACACATAGCTTACCGTGTCCTTATATAGCCCCGGCCAGTAATACCGTAACTTTATTTTATGGTATGTTTTAAAAATACCGAAGTGTCCGGCTGTAGGTGAGTCATGGTTTTCTCGAAATACTGCGTCTCTCGCTTCGGGTGGTACTACCGTTTTCCACTCGAACTCATTGTTTACAAAGTCCTTTATGTCAGTTCGTCTGTATAGTACGTCGTTCTCTATTTTGAAGTTGGGGTATGCCTGCGGTAAGCTAGTCACGCCGTTGCATATTTTAATGAACCATTCGTCCTTGCTGTCGGTGACTTTGCATTGTTTCGTGGATATGGTAGATACTGGTACAGCTCGTGACAATGCGTCTGGTATTATGTTGTCTTTGCCCTTCCTGTGCTTTAACTCGAAGTTGAAGCAGCTAAGCCGTATGCCCCAACGAGCTAACCGGCCGGTTGGATTGTTTAATGATATGAACCATTTTAGTGCCGAATGGTCAGTATATACCGTGAACTTGTGACCATTGTCTAGGTAGCATCTCCAATGTTCTAATGCGGCTATCACCGCCAAGCATTCTCGTTCTGTTACACTATAATTCTTTTCCGGACCGCTCAGTGACCGACTCATGTATGCTATTGGGTGTTCTACTCCCTCGTGTAGTTGTGTTAACATGGCACCAATGCCAAAGTTGCTTGCGTCTGTATGTACCTGAAATGGTTCGTCGTATTTTGGACATTTTAGTACCGGGCTTTTTATTAAATGTGCTTTTAATTCCATGAATGCCCTTTCCGCCTCTGTGTTCCAATGAAAAGCCGGGGCTCCTTTCTTTGTTGTAGTGAGTTTGTTAAGAGGTGCAGCAATCGTACTGAAGTTGGGTATAAACCGTCTGTACCATGACGCAGTGCCTAAGAACCTCTTAACGTCCTTCTTTGTTGTTGGTACCGGGAATTTCAGGATTGAGTTGACTTTCTCCGGATCTGTTCTGAGACCCAGACCATCCACGATGTACCCCAGGAACTTTAGCCTGTCCTTGAAGAAGTTAGATTTCTCCAGATTGATGGTTAGATTTGCCCTTTTTAATATTTGTTGAACTCTTGAAATGAGTGACACATGTTCTTCGAATGTAGATGACGCTATCACTATGTCATCTATGTAACAGAACACCTTGTTTTGAAACTGTGGCCCAAATAGATTGTCCATTAGTCTTTGTTGTGAGCTGCTTGAGTTGCTTAGTCCAAATGGTAAGACCTTGTAATGGTATGCTCCTCGTCCTGGGATGAAGAAGGCTGTTTTTTCCCGGTCTTTTGGTGCTAAAGGAATTTGCCAGAAGGCTTTGGAGAGATCCAGTGTTGTTAGATACTTCACTTCTCTCAAGTTGTCTAATATCTCTGATATGTATGGCAGGCTGTATGCGTCCTTTTTTGTGACTGCATTGAGCTTGCGACTGTCCAGGCAGAAACGGGGCTTGCCGTCTTTTTTATTCACGATTAGTACGGGGCTTGACCACGGGCTCTGACTAGGCTCGATGACGTCAGCCTTTAGCATCTCGTCTATTTGTTCTGATACTATGCGTGTTTTCTCAGGGGACATTCTATAGGTACGTTGTTTGATTGGCTTGCTGTCTCCCGTATCTATGGTGTGTTCTATTAGATGTGTTCTGCCTAGCCCTACTTTCTCATATGCTATTTCGGCACATTTGGATATCATTTTTTCTGCTATTAAGCGTTGTTGTTGCGTGAGGCTACGCCAGTCATACAGTTTGTTTTGCTCTTCGGATATTAATGACAGTTTAGGGTCATCGTCCACTACTATGGGTATATGTCCGAAGTACTTGGGACATAGGTTAAATCTGAGCCAGAAATCTATACCTAAAATTAGGTTAGTGGTTATGTTAGGCACTATATACGCCGTAATTATGTGAGTTTTATCTTCGAATTTGATGGGTAAATGTACCTTTCCTTGTACTACGGTTGTGTGTCCGCCGGCCGTTGTAACCGTTGTACTTGTGTCTTCCTCTATCTTATATCCTATATTTTGTAACACTCTGTGTGAGTTGTTACCTAAAATTGTGATTGCGGCTCCTGTGTCCAACAATCCATATGCTTCTAACTGTGGGTTTGACATAATTGTTATTTTGGCGTAAGGCCTGGGGTCATTTGTAGGTAATGGGGAGAGTATACAAGATTCCTTTTGACTTGTAATTTCGTTTTTGCATCTTGTAGACCTAACTTCTTTTGTCCCACCTTTGTAACCATACGACTCATTCGTATTTCGGCATGCCATAGTCAAATGATACCTGGAACCACACTTCGAACATGGCCGTGTGTCGTCCGATGTTGTCGCCGCCACAGTGTTTTGCGATCTGAAGTTACGACTGTCGCGGCTGTAACCTGTGCTGTAAGCGTTACTGTTCCCGTAGGCATTGTTCGCAGTTCTGCTGCTTGGGAAGTTACTGCCGTTTCTGTTGAAGTTGTTGTAACTTTGCCTTGTAGATGTTGAGGTATTGCTCGCGGTCCTTCTATTTGTAAATGCGAATTCCGCTGCTACCATCCCTTCAGATGCTGTTGGAGGCTCTGTAAAGAACGCTCTGCGTGCCACCATGTCCTCATGTTTTTTGCATAAGTTTTTTACTTGTTCCAACGAGACTATGTCTCCATTGGTTGCTAGGATGTTGTCGTAGACGGGTCTGATGTTGTGTAAGATAATGTGTAGTTTTTCCGTTTCCGACACCTTGTTGCTTAGACGAGCAAACATTCCATCCATGATGGCCAGGTACACCACTATTCCTTCTCCGTTTCCCTGAGTGCGTTGTCGAATTTCTTGCCATAGGCGGTATTCGTAGTTGCTGACTCCGAAATCCTGTATTAGCGCATTCGTTAGATCTTGCCAGCACGCAAATTTATCGCGATTACTGCGGTACCAATGCCTAGCGTTGCCTGTGAATAGTTCAGAGGCTGCTGTTAACAATCTCTTGTCGTCGATTTCTCGAGCCTGCCTAAAATCCTCCACCCGCTCAATGAAAGAATGTACCTCCGAATTCCCGTCGTATTTAAATTTGGAAAGCTCCGTAAGAAAGCATCGCTCATATATTACGGGAAGATTTAGAAAGTGACTCTCTTTCAGGTTGTTGCTATTTGCTTTCTCTTTAATGTCCGCGAGGGTGTCTGCCTCCTGCGCTTCATTGGTAGGGGCAGCAATGCTCTCGTCCGCATCATCAAATTCGCTGGTGTTTGATGCATGCGAATGACTTTCGGATATGGCTTTCAATCTCTTGTAAGTAGTTTTGAAAGTGAGATGAAAGTCGTCGTATCTTTCTTTTAGATCTGATTCCTCTGGGGGAATGATTCTAGCGAACCTAGACTCCATGTGAGCACATAAGGCTTTGGAGCTAGTCAATAATGCTAGTATGTATTTGTCCTGAAGGGACGCCACGTTCTTCTCCAACACGGCCAGCGAGGAATATAATCCTACTAAGTCTTCCTCCAATTCTAAAGGGGAGACCTGTAAGTCCTCTTCGTCCGTGGTTAACTTTAATTTTTTAATTTGTTGCCTGAGGGCTGCCACCGTTGAACCAGGTTCCTCTCCCCGGATCTTAACTTGATATGCAAGTTCCGCCTTTGGAAGTGATGTGAAATTTGATTTGAATGCCATTGTACTGACTATTTCAATTACTATTGCCGGGAATCTTTAGTGATGATGATTATTTACCAATGTATAGTGTATTTATCTGCTACTTATTTTATATGAAAAGTTAATTTCATGTAAACAACGAATGTTCGCTATATTCGCTAACGAATTCTGTTGTAGTGAACGACGGCCCTTATCGTTGTCTGTTTACGTTCTTGAATGTTAAGGAATGTGAATATTTTTCGATACACCCGCAGAATAACGAAAAAATAAATTCTACTTTTAGGGTTCGGTGAACCGAATTATAAATTGAACCTTTATAAAACTTAGTATTTGCTTTAGGAAATACTTAAGTTTGGAAATATTACCTTTTAGGGTTCCTTCACTCAATTAATAGATTGGACCCTTCTAGAAATTAATTGTCTGTCTGTCTGTCTGTGTTTAAATGTAATCTAATCCGAAACTGTAAGTAGTGAAAGTGAGGTGTATGATGATAGGTTGATGAAGTTAGCTAAATGTTTGACCGTTTTAATCGATTAATATAATTTTTGACGTTAATATTATTTTTATTAAAATGTAACTATTCCCACGAACGTACTAAGAGTTAATTGTATTTTAACTCGTACCACTAATTTTTTCTTTAAATCGTTCCTTACTACTACGGAACCCTTAATTATTACGAACTGTGTCAAAGACGATTCGCACTTGGACGGTTCTTGAAATAAACTATATAGTAGTAACCAACCTTTTATGTAAATTGTTCCTCACCACTACGGAACCCTTGAATATTTCGACTTGTTTGAAAAACCGATTCGTACTTGGACGCTTCTGGAAATATTTTGTATGAGACTGTTGGTGTCCGGAGTGTATTTTATTCACTTCCACCCGCAGTTTATATGGAAAAAAAAATTTCTTCTACTATCGAGCTAGTAATTCAACTTACTCGTAAACGTTATGAAAGCAACATCTGCCGTTGTTTATTCAGAACCCGAATCAAAGTTATAAGTTTACAATTGTTATGGCAAGAATGTTTTCAATGCGTGATCTACGTTTGGAATGTTTTTTCTTACAGTTTTATTTCAGTGTAATTCGAAAAGTGAAACAATTATAAATCTCTTATAATTTACGTGAAGTGAAATTTGTAAAATCTTTCGTTTTACTAAAGTGAAATTTCAATAGGGATTGTTACCCAGAAGTGTGATTGTCGGCTGTTGGTCTCGTTGTAAATTCACATATAGGAAATACAACAAAATAATACACAAATTGAGGCGGTTTGACGCCGTAAAAAAATAAAATTTGTGGTGGTGATTTACTGTGACTACTTTTCACGATGAATATAGGCAATACAATTCACTTACGAAAATTAATGTAAGCGTTTCCAATTAGAAGTTTTACTTCCGACTTTAACAAAGTACTATTTAAAATTGAAAAAAAAAACTTTTACTTTAAATTTCATTAAAAATTTTCCACCATAAAATAAATACTTGAGGGTGTGAAAAATAAATTGGGGACCGTTAAAATTTGGAAAAATTACAATTTACGTTGAGAAAAATTCAAATTTTGCCTTGTTCTTGCGTTTGCCGAAATCTGTCTAAAATAACTAAAAAACACACAAAATAAGTCGGACAGAACAAGTTGGCAGCAGAGGTCAGGAGAGCCAAATTCCTGGGTAGTTGTGATAATTTTGAGGGAAACTACCCCGCTAACGGGCACTCTTAAGACTATTTTACACAGATTAAAATATCTTATAATTATGGCCTCCCGACTCCCGTCGGAAATCGCTTTCTCGCTACCCGAAACCACGATGTGGGCGCCACTGAAAAGCTGTGTGCTTTCAGGAAGAGGAGAAGAGAGAAATAATACCATAGAATTTAGAACATGAAAATCAATAATTTATTTAAATTAAGCACTTGGGGGTCGTGGGTGTGGTAACTTCAGGCAGCAAGGATTTTAGCGATTCCCGATTGATTTCGCAGGGTTCCGACTTATCTTAGTATTGGTCTTCCTGTAGACCGCTGCCGTTCGCCAGGTAGCCGTGCCGTCCACAAACTCGGCTGGCACGGTGTTTTCAAACCGCAGGGTGGACGAAAGCTTGTCGCCCGTAGGGAGAATGATGGTTGGTAGCCCGTAGGGTAAACGTTCCTTCTTGGAACCCGAAGGATGGATCTCGACAACCCGTAGGGTGGACGAACACTTGTCGCCCGTAGGGTGGACCCTGGAATGTTCCAGAAGACGGGTTAGCTGGAACCCTTTTTCCCGCCCATTGCTAAGACAGCCGACCCCGTTAAACCATTTGGGAGTCGGTTGCCTTACAATGTTTGGTTATCTACTAAGTTTACAGAGACCTTTTTTTCACACCCCTGTAATCTACCCTCCCATAACAGGGTTGACCAACAGCCGTTAATTTTCACTGTTTTAAAAATCTAGATTCATTATAATTAATTTGACTCACCCAATGATGGGGTTATTGACGCTCGCAGCTAAATCGCTGATCACTTTGGGAGTACTTGGCTCCCTATAATATTTTTTCACTTTGAAATTATACTCTGATGCACCTACGCACAGTGTCTTATATTTAGATTATTTGAGTAATGGGGCTTTGAAATTTGCGCGCGGTTGTTTTTATATTTTTGTACAGCGCCTCTAGCGGCACCACTCGAAACTACTCAATCGTCAAGACCGCTTTTTAAATACGAATAAGGCTTCCGCCGTTGCGACACTTACTCGGTAGATGGCGCTTTCATATGTTGACCTAGATTTTACTTCTAAACCCCTAATGTTGAACCCCTATTTGCACCCGTTGTTTCACAACGTTACAGTATCGTTAAAGGGGTTTTTAGTATGCTGAGTACGAAATTTATGATAATTTTGCAATCCAAAATGGCCGCCGCGCCACTATCACAAAATTTCATGATGGGTATCGTTTAAGGGGTTTTTTGGTATGCTGAGTACGAATTTCGGGTTAATTTAGAGATCCAATATGGCCGCCGCGTCGAAATCACAAAATTTCATGATGGGTATCGTTTAAGGGGTTTTTTGGTATGCTGAGTACGAATTTCGGGTTAATTTAGAGATCCAATATGGCCGCCGCTCCAAAATCAAAAAAATTTCATGATGGGTATCGTTTAAGGGGTTTTTTGGTATGCTGAGTACGAATTTCGGGTTAATTTAGAGATCCAATATGGCCGCCGCGCTGAAATCACAAAATTTCATGATGGGTATCGTTTAAGGGGTTTTTTGGTATGCTAAGTACGAATTTCAAGATAATTTTGCAAAATTAACCCTAAATTCGTACTTAGCATATCAAAATTCCATTTATACGATATGCTACATGAAATTTTACAACGGTGGCGAGGCAGCCATATTGGATTGCAAAATTTACCTGAAATTCGTATTTGGCATACCAAAAAACCCCATTAACGATATACAACATGAAATTTCACAACAGTGGCACGGCGGCCATTTTGGATGGCAAACGTCAACCTGAAATTCGTACTCAGCATACCAAAAAACCCCTCATACGATATACAGCATGAAATTTTACAACGGTGTAAGGCGGCCATCTTGGATTGCAAAATTGACCTAAGATTCGTACTCAGCATACCTAAAAACCCCTTAAACGATACCCATCATGAAATTTTGTGATTTTGGGGCGGCTGCCATATTGGATCTCTAAATTAACCCGAAATTCGTACTCAACATACCAAAAAACCCCTTAAACGATACCCATCATGAAATTTTGTGATTTCAGAGCGGCGGCCATATTGGATCTCTAAATTAACCCGAAATTCGTACTCAGCATACCAAAAAACCCCTTATACGGTATCAACATGAAATTTTACAACGGTGGCACGGCGGCCATCTTGTATTGCAAAATTGACCTTAAATTCGTACTCAGCCTACCAAAAAACCCCTTAAACGATACCCATCATGAAATTTTGTGATAACGGCGCGGCGGCCATATTGGATCTCTAAATTGACCCGAAATTCGTACTCAGCATATCAAAAAACCCCTTAAACGATACCCATCATGAAATTTTGTGATAACGGCGCGGCGGCCATATTGGATCTCTAAATTAACCCGAAATTCGAACTCAGCATAAAACAATAACAAAACTTTAGCATGATTAGTTTCCCGAAAAAATGGGAAGTGTCTTTAGCCGGCGTCACTACACACTGACGCAAGGCGTATGTAAGACAGCACGCTCACGCACACAATCATGCGTTAGTACGGCAGTTTTTGTTGCAGTGATCACGAGGCGAGAGGGTTTCTAGGTAGTTAGTATTCTTAGCTGTGGGCATCAGCTAGTACCTAAGTGTTGTGTATATATTAAATGAGACGATAATTAGAACATTAGAGAAAATATATTTTAGGTATGTACAGGAGACAGAACAAAAGAGTAGGGAGTGACAATGTCAAGAAAAGAATAAAACTAAATATAAAAACAGAGTTATGTGTAGACACTAAAAAGGTCTAACATGCTCCTCCTCACATCTCTGTCTTCAATTAAGACCCAGGAGCCTTCGTAGTTCTTCATGTCGAGGACCTGGTAGTCCCTTAGTAAAAATATCAGCTTCCATCGGCTTCAGTACTTAAAGTCTACTTTATCAAAATGTCTACCGTCTAAAATGTCTACAGTACCAAATTGACCATAATGTCCATAATGTCTACTTTATCAATATACCCACATGTCTATAATGTCTAAAATGGCAAGACAAATGAAGATCGACAAAACAAATGAAGATAGACAAAACAAATGAAGATCGAAAAAACAAATGAAGATCGGCAAAATAAATGAAAATCGAAAAAACAAATGAAGATCGGCAAAATAAATGAAAATCGAAAAAACAAATGAAGATCGGCAAAATAAATGAAAATCGAAAAAACAAACGAAGATCGGGAAAATAAATGAAAATCGAAAAAACAAACGAAGATCGGGAAAATAAATGAAAATCGAAAAAACAAACGAAGATCGGGAAAATAAATGAAAATCGAAAAAATTAATGACGGTCAGATAAACAAATGACGATCGAAAAAACACATGCAGATCAATAAAACAAAAGACTATAAGCAAGTCGAAAAGATCTAATTACTTAAAGCCATATTTTGTAATCTAGATGCGATTACCATTCAAAAAAATAGGTGCAAGCAATTCTCGACCTTAATATCACTTCTCCAAAAACGTACTTTTAGGCGTTTGTAGACATCACTGCTCATGGATATGTAAAAAATAAATACATATTATGCATGTTCATAAGGTCGAAAATTGCTTGCACCTATTTTTTTGAATGGTTATCGCATCTAACTAACTAACTAACTATCTTCACGCCAAATCCCTTGCGGGGTAGGCAGAAAGAACCGAGCGCCACACGGCACGGTCCATACACACCTCACTTGCTTCTTCAACTTTCATTTTTCTTTTCATGCATGCACGTCGGTTCCTACGGCTCTTGACATCACCTTCAACTAACACACGATTAATTTGGTCGTGGTAGGTGTGTCGTGGCCTTCCCCGACTCCTACGTCCATCCACTTTCGCGTTGTATATCTGTTTTGTCATTCTTTCATCTCCCATTCGTTCCACATGCCCGAACCATCGTAGCATGCCCTTCCTTACTTTAACACCGACACTCTCTTTATCGCATCTAGATTACAAAAAATATGCTTCAATAATTATTGACCTTGTCAACTTGCTTAGTCTTTTGTTTTATTGATCTGCATTTGTTTTTTTTTTATCGTCATTTGTTTATCCGACAGTCATTTGTTTTGTCGACTTTCATTCGTTTTGCTGATCTTCATTTGTTTCACAGATCTTCATTTGTTTTTTCGATTTTCATTTATTTTGCTGATCTTCATTTGTTTTGTCGAACTTCATTTGTTTGGCTGATCTTCATTTGTGTTGATGACTTTCATTTATTTTGCCGATCTTCATTTGTTTTGAAAATTATTTAATATATTTCTCTTTAATTTCTTTGTTTAGTAGTATGTCTTATAATTTTGGTAGAGTGGTCATTTTGAGAAAGGCAGTAGTCATTATGAAAAAGTGGTCATTTTGATGAAGTGGACATTGTGTGAAAAGCAGTAGTCATTACGAATATGTGGTCATTTTGATAAAGTAGTCATTTCGATAAAGTGGACTTTAAGTACTGAAGTCCTTCCATCTGAGCTGTTTCTAAGTACTTGACAATTATAGTACCTTTCTTGACATGTTCTTTAAGAAAATGGATCCGGATGTCAATATGTTTCGTCTTACTGCTGACAATGTCGTTCTTACTAATTTCTATGGCTGCTCTATTATCACTAAAGATAACTAACACATCTTGTTTTTTCTCTGCAATATTATTATGCAATAATCTCAAATGCAATGCTTCTTTAACAGAGTCTGAGAGCGCCATGTATTCTGCTTCTGCTGTCGATGTTGCTGTAGATCTCTGTTTTCTCGATTCCCAGCTAACTATAGCATTTGCACATTTGAACGCAAAACCAGTGTAAGATCTTCTGTCTAGAGTGCATCCAGCCCAGTCAGCATCTGCATATCCAATGATAGGTTTATCATTGTTCTTGAACAGCAATCCTGTTGTTCTTGTACCTTTTAGGTATCTTAATACGCGCTTTGCACATTTAAAATGCTCTTGTCCATAACAATTGTTAAATTGTGATAAATAGCTCACTGCGTAACTTATGTCTGGGCGAGTAGCTACTGATAGAAACATCAGTGCTCCAATCAGATTTTGATATGGTAGATTGGTATCACAGGTTTCTTCTTTTGGTAGTTTTAAATATGGTTCAATTGGCGTTTTTACTGTTTTGCAATCTTCCATTCCAAATCTTACCAATAGTTTATTAATATACTTCTCTTGTCTTAGCTTTATATGTCCATCATTCTGTTCTATTTCCATTCCAACATATTCCTTTGCATCTCCCAGATCTTTCATGTCGAATCTTACGGTAAGTTCTTTAATAACTTCGTCTCGGATCTCTTTGCAAGAATATGCCAGCAGAATGTCATCAACATATAAGCCAAGAATAACTTTCTCTCCTCCTTTCCTTAGTATGTATATACAAGGATCAGCTTGGGAGGGCTGGAAACCTAATGAAGTTAATTCCATATGCAATCTCTTATACCATTGCCGGCCAGATTGTTTAAGACGTACAAGGCTTTCTTTAGTTCACAAACTTGTTCTCCTTTTATCTTTGTTAAATCTTCGAGCATTGTCTTTGCTTTATTATATATGTCTTCATTCGAGCTTTCGTCAACCATAATTTCGGCAACATACTCTTCTAAATATTCTGGTTTTTTCATAAGTATTCTTTCTTCCAGATCTCCATTTAAGTAAGCAGTTGTGACGTCTAGCTGATGAAGTTGCAAGTTCTCTTTCAGAGCTATAGCTAACAGCAATCTAATAGAGCTTAATTTCGCTACTGGAGAATATGTTTCTTTATAGTCTATACCAAATCTTTGCGTAAAACCTCTTGCCACAAGACAACAAGGTCGTAATCTTTTAAGTAGTTCGGTATTTTTCTTTCTCTTTGTGGTCTTACGCTTTCATATTCTTGTGAACTTCTATCCTGATCTGTACTGTTACCCCACTCAACTTCATCTGCTGTAGTTGGAGAAGTAACTTCCTTTTCGGTTACAGGTTGTACTGGTTCCAGCTTTTCAAATAATATATCATTGTAGCCTTGACCATAGTTATTATTTTTCTTAGAAATTTGAACCTTTTTAGTTACAGTTTCAGGTTTTAAGTCTAGTTCGGTAAATATTTTGTCATCATAGTTCTGCTTATGGTCATTAGAGTCATAATACATTTTGTCGATGACTTTAACATCTCTGCTAATAGTGACATCTTTCCTTTCAGGAATATATACCCGAAATCCTTTGGCATTCTGCGCATAACCAACGAACACTCCTTCTTGAGCTTTTGGTGTGAATTTGCCTCGCCTTCGTTTGTTTAACACAAAAGCTTTAGCTCCAAAAACTTTTAAATGATTTCCGGATGGTGTTCTACCTGTCCATTTTTCATATGGCGTGTTCCCATTTAACGCTTTTGTAGGACATCTATTCGTGAGGTAGTTAGCTGTATTTATTGCTTCAGCCCACAGTTTCTCTGGGATCTTAGCATCCAGCATTAGGCATCGGGCTTTATCGAAAAGCGTCCGATTTTTCCTCTCACTTATTCCGTTTTGTTGAGGGGTATAGGGGCAGGACAGCCTTCGGTGGATTCCGTTGTCCTTTAAAAACTGATCGAACTCTTTATTACAGTATTCACGACCATTGTCTGACTGCAGCGCTCGTATCTTTTTGTTAAAAGAATTTTCGACTTTGTTTTTATATTCTTTAAACTTGTCAAAAACTTCTGATTTATTAGAAATAAAATAGATGCATGTATATTTTGTAAAATCATCTATAAAACTTACGAAGTATCTTGACCCTGCTAAACTTTCGGTTCGCATTGATCCACACACATCAGTGTTTATTATTTCTAGAGGTTCACTCGTCCGAGTGTCGAATGATGTGTACGGCAGTTGGGTCATTTTTCCTTTTATACAAATCTGACAGGTTGGTAATCTTCCATTGCTCAAAGGCACGCCTTTCATCAGATTATTACTACCAATAAGTTTTATGTCTTTTTCATTTAGATGGCCGAGTTTTCGGTGCCACAACATCATATTATCATCTTCTTTAGCAATACATGCAACTGAGTTTTTGGCCTGTACGTAGTAGAGCCCGTTTTCCTTCTTCGCTGTTAATACAGTCTTGTTATTAGAACTTTTGACGTAGGCTCTGTCTTTTTCAAATTTGACATTGAAACCTTTCTCTGTGATTTTTGCCACTGACAGAAGATTAATTGATAGTTTTGGTACATACAATGTGTCATGTAAATTGATTTTACCTTTTTCGACTTCGAAACTTACTGTGCCTTTGCCTTCGACTCTGGTTGTATGGATATTAGATGCAAGTTTGAGTGTACCTGATTCCGGTTCTATCTCTTTAAACTGCTCTTCTTGACTACACATATGTGATGTGCAACCGCTGTCCAAACACCATGTTTTAGCCGAAGTAATTGTCATACATGTAGGCGTTACATTGAAGTTTGATTCATTTTTACTAGATTTCTTACTTTTGTTTTTCTTTCCGCTCCAACATGCTTGCGTCGTATGGCCCTTTTTCTTACATTTCTGGCAGAAGATTGAGGTCTTTTTCTTGGAGTACAAGGCTCCTTCGCCTCCGTCGCTACCGTGTATATTCATACGCGCTTCGCTCTCTTCAAGTATTTTTACTTGTAATTCTTCGGGAGTCGGAAGAGTGTCCCTGGATTCTATGGCAATTCTGAAGTTTTCAAAACTTGATGGCAGACTGTACAGCATCATTACGCTTAGTAAGTCCTGATGAATTTTGACGTCCATCTCAGCCAATTTGTCCACAATGTCTATAAAGTTATTTAAATGTTCGCGAACGTCTTCGCTGGCCATATGTTTTTTAAGTACTAATTGTTTTAGAAGTGTGGCCTTTCGAGCCGGACCTCGACTCTGGTAGGTGCTCTTTAACTTATCCCAGAGTTCCCTGGATGTCGCACACCCTTTTACTTGTTTTAGTTCAGGTGGCGAAATAAGGAGCAATAGCTCCGACCTCGCGAGTAGATCCTTTTTCTTAAACACTTCTGCTTCATCTTTTGAAGATGTCTTTGACGTAGTGATTTCGCCAGAAACGTAACTCCACAATTCATTTTTTATTAGAATTGCTTGGGCTTGAACACACCATGTGTCATAATTATCCCTTGTTAGAGAATCGATACGAAATGCACTCGTACTGCTTGCCATATTTATTACACTACTTTCTCATATTATCGTAACAACGGCAACCACGCTCTGCTACCAATTGTTGTGGATATATTAAATGAGACGATAATTAGAACATTAGAGAAAATATATTTTAGGTATGTACAGGAGACAGAACAAAAGAGTAGGGAGTGACAATGTCAAGAAAAGAATAAAACTAAATATAAAAACAGAGTTATGTGTAGACACTAAAAAGGTCTAACACTAAGTAATATGTTTAAACAATATTGTATTTCAGCAGTCACACAGTAATAGAATTTTATTAAACAGGCGGTGATACGCCCGTTATGGGCATCCGACACGATCATGCCTTTTTTTTACGTAAGGGAAAATCCTCATGGATGTTATGCCGGACGACTACCGACTAAAAAACCTCACGTAACGCCCAATAGCCTATGGTTGTGAGCCCCGGGTAAGCCCTCGGAAGGATGTCCCAGGACTCCCAACAGACCTACGGCTGCCACTGCGGCCTCGCCCAGGGGGTGGTTCGGGTGCTATTCCGCGTCTTTGGGGGGTTCCGGGTGTGATCCCGCTTCTAAGAGGGGGGGGGGGGGCCTGCGTGAGTTCCTCACGTCACGCTGCCGTCATGGGCCTGCTTCTGTAAGGACGGTGAGCGACCCTCTCAGCGTCCTCAGACCCCCGGTCATGGATGAAACACGTCGGCGGCACCCAGGCCGCCGACAGCGGAACTCGGCTAGGAGAGTTCTCTCATTCTCTCCCGTACCCGCCCCGCCACCTCCTTCACGAGCATGACCTGCTCGCAGAAAGAGGCGGCGCAGTCCCACTTACTCCCGCTGGAGATTATGGCTCGCACCATGGTCTCGAGCGAGAGAGTGTCCACGTCCAGACCCACTACGAGGACCTGGCGCTGTTGCGCCCACGCCGTGCACTCCACTAGCGTATGGAGCGCTGTGTCATCGCTGCGGTCCTCGCAGTGCTGACACTCAGCCGTGATTTCCCGGTGTCTTCGCCACAGATACACACGATCATGGCTTGCAATTGTCAAGCACGTTAAATATGAATGGAAGTTGCTTCAGTGTGCTTGATTTCTTGCATGTGTGTGTGCATCAACGTGTGCGTGCACATGATATTTACGTGCTTGTCAATTATTATTGCAGTTTGCCCGTGTCGGGACCCCTTATGCCCGTGCCGCAGACAATAGAGAAGTGACGCACCTACTTACGCCATAGTGTTGAGTGAGACCACTGATCTGTAATACAGATCAGTGAGTGAGACACATCTCGTAATTAAATAGGGATGATGTAACGAAAAGGAATAATTTTTCCTCCGTTTTTGAAATAGTTATCATTACTGCTCCGCTCCTATTCGCTGTAGCGTGATGTTACAGAGCCATCCTCGATAAATGAAATTACCAATAAAACCAGTAGTTTCTAAGATCCTAGCGTTCAAACAACAAACTCTTCAGCTTTTTAATATTAAAAGTTTAAGTATGAATTTTACATAGGTACTTACTTATATTTAGGTATCTCAACGTAATACGGCGTACACGAATGAAACTTTATTTCATATTAGGTTAGTTAGTTACAATATTAATTATATACAAATTGCATAAAAACTACATACAGGAAATTAGATGGTAAAAAAAATGATTATTTGACTTTGATCTTGGAATATCAATAGGCGGATCCCCACCAGACGATCCAAAATGGATCCAATTCCTGCGATCCACGATCCGAGAGCATGAGGCATGGATCATGGATCGTGTCGTCTGACGAACTTAACTTTTCTTGCGATCCCGCTGCGTCATACTGACAAGCTCCAAACGATCCATACTGATCCACCTAAGTATAGCACAGTTGAACTTTCGGACGCTATGATCGCGCGCTCCACACACCGTCGTCTCTACCGAGTGCGCCTAAAGACCAAGGCACCTGTGTGCTAGTAACAAAAACCGACAACGGACGGCAAGGAGCGCGCGCGCCTGCAGCGCCAGCGCAGCTTGCATCGAGCGAGGCAAGTCCACATCAAACACTCCTATGGAGCGCGCTCCTGCCGCGCGCGACCGGAACGCGTTGGATCGTCTGGTGGGGATCCGCCTAATAGACGCGAACACTACAATATTATGTAATTGGTCAAGTTACCCGTACTACACACAGTACAGTACGTTTTTAACCCCCGACGGAAACCCCGAAGGGGTGTTATAAGTTTGACGTGTGTGTGGGTGTGTGTGTGTGTAAGTCTGTCTGTGGCATCGTAGCTCCCAAATGGATGAACCGATTTTGATTCTGTTGCTTTTGTTTGAAAGATGGGTTAGGGGAGAGTGTTCTTAGCTATGTTTTATAAAAATCGGTTAAGCCATTTCAAAGCTATGAGGGGTGAAAGTGGTGATGAAAAATTTAATGTGTTCAAATATACCCGTGTTGAGTATCAAATAAAAGGTCATATCTTATACATCACGATACCGTAAGTTTTATGAAAATCGATTAAGCCATTCGAAAGATACGAGGAGTGGAATGTATTGCTAATTCTGTAACCACACTCCGCGCAATTCGCATTAGCTCTGAATAATTGTTGATAGACTATTCGTCATTGTTGACATTAAAAACCCCTATAAAAAGCAAAAAATAAAAAATTAAATTAAAAATTTAAAAAACCCCCGACACACAAAAAAAGAACAATAAAATACCTGTAAAATGTAAAAAAATAACTGGGTATTATATTATGACCTATCTACCCTAAGTATTGAACCTGTATTATTATTATAGGTAGCTATATTATTTACTTATTAATATTTTTAACTAACAGTTTGTCTCGTCGGGGACCGCTCACCTAATCATATAATAATAATAATAAATATTCACGGACATTTCACACAACGCTATCTGATATCCCAAAGTAAGCTAGGAATAACCTGCTTGTGTTATGGGTATCAGACCACGGATATTAATACTTATATACTTTTAAATACATACATATTATACATAGAAACACCATAACCATATTTAACATAACCGTACGTCTGTCTCTGTTTAGGTATAGAGTGGTCCCCCCAACGAGACCAACTGTTAGTTAAAAATATGAATACGTAAATAATATAGCTACCTCTAATAATAATACAGGTTCAATACATATGCACAGATTATTGTACGTCTGTGTACTTAGGGTAGATAGGTCATAATATAATAGTTATTTTTATACTTTTTACAGGTTTTTTATTGTTCTTTTTTTGTGAGTCGGGGGTTTTTTAAATTTTTAATTTAATTTTTTTGAGATAATGCCACGATAAGGGTACGCCAACTATCTTTCATTGAGATTCTTGCCTTTATGTGACTAAAATTCTTGGACTATTGTCTCTATCTGAGCCCCCGATTAGGATCAATTTATTAATTGATAATAAGTGGTTTCTTATTAATAAAAATAATAATTAAGTAAATATTCCGTGGTTTCCTCCTTGGGCTTGGGTATAAGAACCATAGAGTAAATGCTCAAAATACAAAAACAGTAGGATGCGATATGTCAAAGTTGTCAAAACAGTCAAAAACCAGTGGTCAAAACATCGACAAAATAAATAAATGTGTATTTTTCGTCGGAGAAATAAATAGTTCCATTTTAGAAAAGTATTGTTCTTTGTTGAATTGTAAATTACACATGCGGTGATAAAATGTCAACGATTATAAAATTTGATGCAAAAGAGTTAAAAAAGCTAGCCAATGACAAGAGCTCATGTGTTGTGGAGAAAAAAGTGACCCAAAACTTGGCTCTACAACCCTGGTGCTTAGGGAGCCTCAAAGAATCAGTAAAAAACATATTGGACTATAAAATTGGCAAATTTGATAAAGAGTAAGTATTTTTATGTCTCACTAGTTGCTTGATGTCACTGACAATCTTGTACCTTAGTGGCAGGTAGGACGTCCTGCAGAGAGATCTTTACTTTCAGAAAACCTCATGTGGCGTTATACTATTATAAATGAAGAAATAACAACCTGCTTGATGTCACTGACAATCTTGTACCTTAGTGACAGGTAGGACGTCCTGCAGAGAGAGAGAGATCTTTACTTTCGAAAACCTCATGTGGCGTTATACTATTATAAATGAAGAAATAACAACCTAAAGAGTTGATCAACAAACCTTTTTTGTTTTGTACAATTTAAGTTTGAAACTTGTTTTTTTAGCACATAGTTGTCTTTTTCATTAATTCTGGGATTGAATAGGGAGCCAGACAAAAGTAATTGTCAGAGCTTTGCACATACCGATTTTATTATCATCTGGTTGGCTATGATTTTATACACTTTGGTAGCATAATTTCCCCCATATTTTTAATGATGTAAAAATTTTCTTGGCAGATTTAAAATTTGTTTAAGCTGGCTATAGAATTTGTTTGCACAAATTCTATAGTTGACTCTGTAGTTTGACTCTGGAATCTCCTCTAGTGCTGGTAAAGATAAGATTCAGTCTTAACATCCAAATAAACGAAAGTATGGTTTATAAAATAATGGATAGCTTGGAATGCAGATATCCACTAGATTTAATGTTTTAATTACCTATTTTCTGCTTGACATTATATTGTATTTTTTTTATTTTGGGGTCTGGTGCTGTATAACCAGTGGAGCTTCCATCTATACTCCTATAATATCATTATAAAGAGGAAAGACTTACTTAGTTGTTTGAAGTTGATAGGATCTGAAAGTTAGATTTACTGAGCTGATTTAGATTTCTTTTTTCTGTTAGAAAGGGACATTCTAATGAAGTGACATGTTTATAGTCATGTTAGTACCTAAGGAAGCGAAGCATTCATTTTGCATTTCATTTTAGATGCAGGTTGGCATCCTGCTCCGGACGGATTCTTTTTCCATATTTTAGATTTATGATAGAGTCAGCATACTAAATGCTTTTCAAAATTATTTCTAAGGTTTAGGCAAGTTTCATTATGAATTGAGTGATTCAATTAATTTCATTCAAGCCGTGTAACTTCCGTTGCTCCGAGGGGTCAGCATAACTTGTTACGCCGACGACACCCTCGTTACGGCGCGGGGAGCAACGCACCGTGACGCAGCACTAAAGGCCACGGCAGGGGTTGCTCAAGTCGTGGGTCGAATTCGGCGGCTGGGTCTCGAGGTCGCCCTTCACAAATCCGAGGCTCTGTGCTTCCACGGACCTCGGAAGGGGCCACCTGCGGGGTCCAGCCTGCGTGTAGGGCGCGTCAGCATCGGCATCGAGCCTTCGATGAAGTATCTGGGGCTCGTACTCGATGGCCGGTGGAACTTCGGACATCACTTCCGAAGTTTGGTCCCAAAACTGAGGGGGGCATCAGCCGCACTAGCCCGACTGATGCCCAACACCAGGGGACCCAACGCTCCCTACAGGAGACTGTACCTGGCGATCGTGCGAAGTATGGCCCTATACGGGGCCCCCGTATGGGCGGAGACCCTGACGGCCAGCAATGTGGCTAGACTGCTGAGCCCGCAGAGGACGATGGCCATCAGGGTGATAAGGGGATATCGCACGATCTCCGGTGAGGCGGCATGTCTCCTAGCTGGGACCCCTCCATGGGACCTGGAAGCGAGAGCCCTTGCGTCACTGTTTAGATGGCGCAAGGAGGCGCTTGAGCGGGGCCAAAGGCCTGCGTCTCAAGAAATCGAGGCCCAGCGATCCCTGCTCCACCAGGAAACCGTGGAGACATGGAAGGTACGACTTGAGCAACCAAAGGGGGGATTCGCCACAATCGCGGCCGTCAGACCGGTCATGGACGAGTGGCTGGAGAGGAGACACGGTGCTCTCTCCTACCGGTTGACACAGATACTTGCCGGACTATGTAGCTTCGGTAGGTATCTGTGGCGAAAACACCGGGAAACCACGGCCGAGTGTCAGCACTGCGAGGACCGCAGCGATGACACGGCGCTCCACACGCTGGTGGAGTGCACAGCGTGGGCGCAACAGCGCCAGGTCCTCGTGGAGTGTCTGGACGTGGACACTCTCTTGCTCGAGACCATGGTGCGAGCCATGCTCTCCAGCGGGAGTAAATGGGACTGCGCTGCCTCTTTCTGCGAGCAGGTCATGCTCGTGAAAGAGGCGGCGGGGCGGAAACGGGAGAGAACTCTCCCACCCGAGTACCGCAGTCGGCGGCTCGGGCGCCGCCGACGTGTCTTCGCCGAGGACTATCGGCCTCCATGACCGGGGGCCTGAGGACGGTGAGAAGGCGGCTCACCGTCCTTACAGGAGCAGGCCCATGATGGCAGCGTGACGTGAGGAACTCACGAACGCCCCCACTTAGAAGCGGGATCACACCCGAAACCCCCAAAGACGCGGGATAGCACCCGAACCACCCCCCTGAGCGTGGCCGCAGTGGCGGCCGTGGGTCTGTTGGGAGTCCTGGGACATCCTTCCGAGGGCTTACCCAGGGCTCCTAACCATAGGCTGTTGGGCGTTACGTGAGGTTTTTTAGTCGGTAGGAGTCCGGCATAGCATCCATGAGGATTTTCCCTCACGTTAAACAAAAAAAAAAAAAAGCCGTGTGACTTTCTAAAGTGCCCGTAGATGGTACCTATGTCGCGCTAAGTCTAGGCTAGCTTATATATAAGGTGGAAAATGGTGTCGGTTTTGGGTAGGGTTGAGTGGTTCAGCATCTTGCATGCCATGCCAGAGAATGCAGGTTCGAATCCTGCTCAAAACCTATATAGCTTATTAAATTAAATATACTCATAATCCATTGATTGTTTCAGGTTTAATGGAATCCTATTAAGTTACAAGAACCTTAGAATACTCCAGAATGTAGGTGCCATCAGAAATGATAATTCTGATATACATTTTCAAGTTCAAGCCGATTATTTTATTTTTCGACCATATGTTGGAGCAATACTAACTGGTATTGTCAATAAAAAAAGCATAACACATTTAGGCATTTTGGTCCATAGGTAAGCATTACATATTTTAAATAATGGAATAGTACATTGTCTAACAGCAGGTCAAATAAGCCCAAAATAAAACACACATTTTTAGGCGCCTTGCTGCTGAATGAGCATTTGTTAGTGTCAGCAGCATGATCTCCGATATTGCAAAGATCCATAGACTGTGGTGACCACTTTAAATCAAGTGGGCATCATGCTTATCTGCCACATAGCGGTAAAAAAATTGCCACATTGTCGATATCATTTTGACATTGGCTTGGATGGATTGATCAGAAATAATCTCTGCCAAAAGTTTAATCAATATTTGCCATAATTATTTGTATTGTGGGTAGTGTTAAGTTCACTCTACAGTTGCATGGTTAAGGATCAAGAATAACTAATTAGTAGAAATAAAAAAATCTTTTATTTGACAAACAATATTGCAGGTTTACAAGGTCACAAGGTTGGCAGATAACACCAACGTAGTACCAAAAGGGACTACAGCTCAGCAAAATGTCGGTTACCTGAATGAGTATAGTGTGAGCTATAGATTGCGTTTGGTTGCCATATTGCCAGCAGCTGCACCCTATTATTATATACCTGCATACTCTATAAATATTGTGATGATTAGTTTTAATGTTGCAATGTTGATCATTTCAGGGTTTTTAATGTCGTCATTCCAAGGCCGACAGAAGAGCCGGGTGATCTCTGGGTCGGTGCCAACATTAATGAAGGTCAACGAGTTACATTTAGAATAGTTGTCTTAGATCTTTATGGGGCCTTACCATACATTAGAGGTGAACTGGATGAAAGGTGAGGAATATACATTAAAAAAATTAAGTTCCTAAATTCCTTTAATATTGCTATTACAAAGTATCTTTTAAATATGAACTGGTGAGCATAATGACCAAGCTCCTATTGAAACTTAAGTAGCTCATGACTTAAGATACTTGCTAATAATTCTTGCTTTCTAAGGAAAGGTATAGGAATTTGCTGCTTCACTAGCTCCACGTGGAATAAACTCTATCATTTGAAATTCATCATGTCCTAAAGTCATTTAAATTTAAATACCAAATGAAAGAAAAGCAAAATCAAACATTTGCGACATTCCGCACTTTGGAGTCTGAAGTCAGATATGATGCTGCATATGTGGATCTACAGCATTTCTACTACTACTATCGTGAGATCATTAAGTACAGCCGTCTATAACCTACAATTTCTTAGGTCTGCTCCTTTATGCAACTAATTATGTATTAGCCTAATTTGGGCTTTATGGTGGTGTTTAAAACAGTATCTTCTTCAACACATTCTCCTTACCAAGCAAATCCTAAATCAATGGAGAAATAATAAATAATGTATGTAATTGCAGTAACATCAAGCTGGGCCCTGATGGAGATGATGAAGCAGAGGAAGAAACTAAAATAATGAATGTATCTCATGTCGACTTTGATAAAACCAAACCATACAGTCAGAAACAAAGTGGGGATGGATTGCCACATACAACAAATAAGAGCCTTTCGAGGCCAAATCAGTTAAAAAGTTCGCCAGCAACAGGTGAAAGCCACAGCCAAGCTCTTAACGGTAGATCTGGGACGTCGAAAATGAAGAATCTTGAAAGTGATATTAGTATTGTGGAAAAAAACAAGATTAAAAGACAGAGCAGACCACATGACTCCGATCAAAGGGTGGCAGAGGCTATTAAACCTGTAAAAAAACATAAACGTGACGTACAATTTTAAAGTATTTTTATTTTTCATGTTTTGTAAATTTAGAGTACATATTATTTTATTTATTATGCAAATATATTTTTTGGTATATTTGTATCATCTTTTTTATTTGATCTCTAAATTGTGAAGCATAAACCTATTGTGAACAGAAAGACGAGTAACCCTGGGCGCACACGGGGCGACAGTCGCATCGACTTGAAGCTCAGTGTGCGGCTGCCGTAAAGACCATTGGCTAACCGGCGCGCTACTTTCTTCCTATTGGTCAACAGGTGCATTATTTGCAGGCGAAGTAGACTTGGTGGACTTCGAAGATATTTGTGGTGCTACGAACACGTCTGTTTATGAAATAATTTTTAAATTTATCCAATATTAGGTAGCGCTCCGCCCGCTTCGAATTTTGTTCCCGCTACCGCATCTCATGAAAATATAATCCTTTATAGTTCTATAATCTATCCTTGTACCTTTCAGCCAGATTCGTTAAGCCATTAGAGCGTGGAAGAGTAACAAAAATCCAGACATCCTTATCCACAAACGTTAGTTGGGTTATAGACTTCAAACTCAACTTGTCCGTCAGAATAGGATTATCCAAAAAAAAAAATCACCAGCTGTATGTAGGTAATTAACTAGTGAACTGCACAGACATTTTATTCCTGCCTACCCTCTTAGTCATTTGTGTCTGTCATAGTGTTTTCCGTACCTAAAGGGTAAAAACGGGACCCTATTCATGAGACTTCGCTGTCCGTCTGTCTGTCTGTCCGCCACGAGCTCTGGAATCGTAATTTGAACTAGAGAGTTGAAATCACACATGATGTAAATGATGCTATAACAACAAATTTAAATAGGTAGATACTAAAATCAGAAAAATAATATTAAGGGGGGTCCCCATTGTCCCGGGACATCCTTCCGAGGGCTTACCCGGGGCTCCCAACCACAGGCTGTTGGGCGTTACGTGAGGTTTTTTAGTCGGTAAGAGTCCGGCATAACATCCTTTGAGGCTTTTCCCTCACGTAAAAAAGGGGGGGGCATGCAACAAACTTGATTTCTTTTTTGTTTTTATCTGTACAGAACCTTCCATACGCGATTCGAATCGCACCTGGCCGGTTTTTTTATCGTATGTTTTACGCTCGAAGGGAAGGAAGTGCTCGTGGCCCCGCGGACGCTAAGTTGCAGGCTTTATTTCAACAGCAGGCAGTCACAACCTGCGCCTGTCCATTTAAACACGGCAATACGGCTCACCACCTATAACTTGGGACAAATTATACAAAGGTGAAATGTGGGCATATAATATGCCTCTGCCTACCCCTTCGGGGATAAAGACCATATGTATGTAATTATGTATGTATGTTTTACAAGAAATTGATCGAATTTAATTAGGTTATTAATAATAATCAGGCAGGTCTTCGTCCTTTTTAGACACAATGATTACGAACGGCTACTATTCACCCACTGTACGATTTAATTCGCAAACGCCTTTTTTGGTTACCTGCGGACCTTCATAAGCCGAAAGGAATCTGCAGGATCAGGGGGCTCCAGCGCAGCGGCGCCAGCGGTAAGCCAGATCCTGTATCTGCACTAGAACACACACAAACGCTTTACTATATCCTAGTACGATGCACCATCTAATTAAGTGACACTAACATTATTATTGAGAAATATTTACTGTGTACATAAAGAATTACTTTGTTTACCATTAAAATCTCAGTGACACGTTTATTAAGCCTATCAATTTCGGGTAGCCATTCCATAAACATGAAATTTAAAAAATCAAACACGTCAACTGACTGAACTGTCAAGTGTCAGCTGTCAAGGTTCATTTGAGGTTATGTTATGTTATGATTGAAGATTTACGAAATATTTGTTTAAATTAAAGAAATATCCGTTAATAAAATGAGGGCTATTAAAAACTGTGTAGCATGGTATTACCCTACTTGTTCACTTCCCAGGTAAATTGTATTTCGGAAGGTTTTATTTGGATATTTTTTTGAAAAATAATCTGTTACTTTAACAAGTGTTAATACTGCGTAAACTAAGGAGAATTATCTTCACAGGTTTGTAGGTGCTGTCCAATCCCGAGATTTCTCAAAAAGATCGACTGAAATCTTCTACCAAAATCCTGTATTTATAAAAGAAGAACAGCAAAAACTTATTGAAAGTTCCGAGCTGTCTAAAATTGCTGCTCTTCCTGTTAGAGCACCCGGCCCTGCTGAAACGAGTTCCGTATACTATGATCCAATTGTGAAGTAAGTTGTTAAAACCTAACGATATACTTAACTAGGAAATTGACAAAGGCAATGAGCTGTTTAGTAAAGTTTAATGGTCAGCATGACTATACAGGGATGAATTTTTCAAAAGGGATTGGATGGCCAAATCCTAAACTATAAGGAATAGCGAAAAATGCTCAAAGAAGTCACAAGCCCAATTTTGATGAAACTTAAAACCTCATCATTAGATTTTTGCAAAACCTATAATCCTAGGTGGGAATCGAACCCATTGATTTTGAAAAAATAACACACCCTCTATTATTACACCATACAACAGTGTTGCTATTAAGGAACTTATTCTGGGAAGTAATGACATATGGCAAACTAAAGGAAAGTGCTCATCTTTAACAAAATACAATTTATTTATCTTACATTAACTGATTAATTGTTCAAAATGTAGACTATTGTTTTCAATACATAGCTAGATTTGAGACCTCAAGGATCGTCCTGCATACAATATTATTGATTCCGTTTAGAATATTCTCCAAAGAATCATTATGAGCATGATTTAAAACACGGAGTAGTTACTATCTATTCTGGGATTTCGAACGAAACAAATTATCATACAAAATTTAGGTACATGAAATATGAATTCTATTAAAATTCCAAACTTTCCTTAAGCCGGCATCGAGCGAAAAATGGCAAAACGATAGTTACCATTTCGTTGATTCAAACAATTCTATTTGCACAATTTGCATAAAAAATTTCTATGTATGTCAGCAAGAACCAATGCATCATTACTGATACTCACAATCAGGATATAATTAATAGGTATTTAGAAAAATACGTTTATCTACTCTGATACTATAATACAAAGATTATAAAATTGAAATCAATACTATTATGACAAACATTACGCACAGGCCAAAAAAAAAGTTTTGTATGGACACCTATATCGTAATAAAACTTTTTAATCATTACGATACACCATAAACAATCTCCAGCTGAAAAAGAAGTTTGAACCTCTACTTTAAAAAAAAATTGTGTCTCCAGAGTAGCGAAAAATCCTAAATCTATGGTCTCCGCAGCCTAAAAAAAAAAGAAACACTCATTCAATCGATGTTTGCGCCTTGGCGCCAACATTTTACATTTAAATTAAACAAAGTTTGGTTTTGTTTGTAAAATAAATTAGTTTTTGTGTAAAAACATGTCTTAAAGCGAGGATGGTGGTAATTGTACACCACCAGACATTCTGGAAACTGCGTCAAACATGACCATGAACCTGTTACCGGCGAAATCAAGGAGCAACTATATATCACAACAAAATGAAATCAGGTATTATAGTATGAGAGTAGATAAAGTAGTGTATGACACTGTACATAACTTGGTCTTATAACACTCGTGTGATACTATAAAAAAACTCGCCTACGGCTCGTTTTTTTAAAACACACTCGTGTTATAAGAACCCTCATTATGCAACAGTGTCATAAACTACTATTAAAAATCACCAATATCTAAAAAATCTTATGCTACTGTTTAAGGGATTTAACAAAATTGGATGTAGTTTACTATGTATATCTTTACTTTCAATAAACTACATTTCATAAACTACAATTAGTAATGCTAATATTTTACCTACGTTAAAATTTTAATTCATTAATACCTGAAAACAAAAGAGTTGCCCAAGTTTCTCATACATGTCACGTTGCGTCGCAAAAAATAGAAATATTTACGTAAAGCATAGCGTGTACGCACACTTGGACGTGCAAACAAAAAAGAGGTAAGTACATTTTACACATTTTCAAGTTTTTTTACTTATGTACACAATTGTAGTGGAAGATGAAAAGAAATAGGTCCATAATATTTTTTTTTATATTAATAGGTTAACGACTACAATAAATCGTATGTTCTATGTCTGATTTCCTTGCAATTATTGTAACTCAATTTAAGATGTTCTTTATAAACTATCGCGGTTTTTAGACCGAATGTCTGAGTTATCTGAAAATGTGTAATTTAACAAAAATTATTGTATTTCACATAAAATGGGACGACGCAAGGAAAAGTATTATAAAAATAGAAAAGTGGGCGAGATTCCGTAAAAATAGGATATCTTACTACAAGTAGCACGATAAGTTATTTGTATTTTTTGGTGTTCCGTTCTCAAAGGGAAAAAATGGGACCCTATAACTGTGACTCAGTCTATCATCTGATTGGATCTCATAAACCATGATAGCTAAAAATTATAAATTGTCATTTGTTTGTATGTATTATGATGGTATTGTGGCTGAAGGCCACATTTTATTCTTCAAAATATTCTAATAATAGATATAAATTCACAAATAGGTTAAGGGTGTTTTGCAATGTAAATTTGCATTAAAATACACATTTGAGTTTTCATTAAAATACACGTTTGAGTCTATGAATATGATTTTTTATTGCCTCGCTGATCCATAGTATATAAGTAATAAGGTCGTCTATAATGATGTCAACAATACAATCCTGAAAGTAGTACATTGCGTAACACTAATATTCTTAGCCTGAATGGTAACAAAACTAAATGTAGACTAAACAAAGTCAGCAATTATTTCCTGGGTACCTGTATACGTTTTTACAATAGGCTTCCACATGACATAAAAAGTATGCACTTAATTAAGTTCAAAAGTGTATAAAAAGTACCAAATTTACACTGCATGGGTTACTATACAATTGACGATTATTTGCTTGACAAGGAAGCCTGGAAATGATCTGCTCGCTCTACTGCAGTCTCAAACAACATTTTGTGATTTTTTTTTATATTCGGCTCGCCAATTTGACGTCGCCACCAGCCTGATGGTAAGCCGTAGCGCATCTAGCGATTGGGGGACACTTTTGACAGTGGTCCTCAAGTTGACGGCCCTGTGATGTGCCCCTTCACGCTCCTTTTAAAGAACCCGGGTTGTAGATGAGGGAAACACGTGTGCGGGCAGGTTTTCTTCACTGTGTATGAGTGGCAACTCTCTCAGCCAAGGACGCTATGGTTCTTCGCTGCGCTAACGGTTCGAGGCCTCCCGTCACCTCAGGTCAACCAGTTATTAGGATAGCACGTCTCTGCATAGCGTCAAGCGCGTCTAGTAAGTACCTCGTGGAGTCATCCCAAATGTGAGAACAGTACTCGACGCAGGTACCGTTTTACCTTATTTAGGACTCCGAGTTTCCGCGAAGCAAGCCCAATACAACTCTCTATGTAGTTTTTGTGATTGAGCTCACGCCGGATGTCTATACCGAGGATCTCCAGGTTGTCTTTTAGTGGAACCGTAATGCTCTGAAGAGAGGGTAGGGAAAGGAATGGGGACTTCTTAGCTGTAAACGCACACGCCTGTGTTTTTCTGGCATTGAACTCGACCACGTTGTCTGAATCCCATTTCGCAATGCAACCCAGGTCCCGGTCGAGATCCGCCACGAGTTGTCATCTCTTCTCCTCCACGTCGCAAAGCCCCTCCGCTGGACGGCCAGAATAGCTCCCATGCAGATTACTATCATCCGAATAACAATGATTGCACCCAAGGGACAGCATGTCATTGATATGCAGAAGAATGAGAGTTGGGGATAACGTTTCGCAAATACAAGTCACACACGTCACACGTGTGCCAAATACCTAAATGTTTTTTTTTTAGTAAAATGAAACTAAGTAACAATTTCTGAATAGCTATATTATTGATTTTTTAGTTTGAGTTTGCCCACAGGAAAAAATATCTGTGGTCTATAAATATTTGTTCACAAACAAAAAATACGTTTGTTGAATGAGAGCCTGCCTTAAAATTTATTATTTTTCTGTAAATTCGATTTGTTGTTAAAACAGAAATACATAATCTGTGAAATTTTAACTCCTGTTGACGGACAGCCGTGTCTCAGCGATGGGGTCCTGTTTTTTACCCTTTGGGTACGGAACCCTAAAGACTAGGTGAAATGTGTATGTGCCTCTGCCGATCCTTTCAGCGTAAAGGCGTGTCTATATATATGTATGGTACATACATATGTATGTATGTACCTATAAAAGTACCTATTAATATCTGCTGCCTAGCACTAGTACTGCACTTTGGGATCAGATGGCGCTTTGTAAAAGAATAACAAATGTCCGTGTCATATTAATACGGTCCATTGTATTTAAACTTATCTAAACGTACTTCATAATATAAAAAGTTGTCATGATCTTTTCGAGCCATTCGTCTCAATAAAAATACCAATATTTTTTGAAATTTTTAAGTTGCCTAATGTTGCGTTGCGACCTAAAAGAGCGACTGTCACTGAGAGAATTGTCTATGTGTGAGTGCCGCACGCACACAGCTGATCCGCCGATTCAAAACACCGAAAGTGCCGCTGCCTCGTGCGCTCGGACGGGCCTTAAAGAGCAATGCCAGGTCTTCATAGTACTTTAGGCCCTGGGTGCCCAATCATGAAAATGGGTACAATATATTGCTTGTAAATAAAAATAATTTATTCATAAAAGAATAGTTAAAACATAAGTTGGGGTTTCCAAAATATCAAGGCTTTTAATTTTTATAAATGTGCCCTTACACAAGCACTTTAGAGTTATCAGAAACTCTTCCTGCAGTCATTTAGCTAGTTAATTATGTATTTTTTGTCTATCATACATTTATTCAATTACCTAAAGTCAGTATTCATGATCAGAATTGAATATTTAATTATTGATGAAAAAAACAGAAAAACGTACAATGATGCAGTACCATTTTGACAATGACATAACACTGGGTGACTGTCAGTCGCTCACTTAGGTTGCCTATCTTGATTTTTGTGTTACCCCAATAAGTTTTTGTTTCTCCCATGTTATCTAACGTTTAGTCGAAACTTACTTTCTTCTTTTGCTATCGTTTTTTTTCGGGTGTGACCATTAATTGAGATGTGGAACGTTGTAGTATAATAGACAAATATTTACGTAACCCGCCTCAGATTCATCCCCACACTTTCCATCCGGAGCGTTTGAGCACGGTAAGATCAGTTAAGGAATTGTGGAATGATCTCTCTGCCTCGGTTTTTCCAAACGTCAACGGTATGGGGATCTTCCTTTTGAAGATCCTCATACCGTTGACGTTTGGAAAAACCGAGCCGGGTCTTAGAAGGAACTTACAGGGTAGGCAGCGCGAGTGCAGCACCTCTGGTGTTACAAACGTTATGCTTGTCTGCCACATTGGCGGTATAAAAAAATGAAAAAAGTATCTAAGTAAAAACTTAATCTGAGTATTTTGTAAAAATACTACCTATTCAATTAGTTTACAAAAGACTGGCAACCCAGCAGATGCATATAGCGGTGTATTTATTGAATAACTTTTTATTTTGACGAAATAAATCCTAACTTCTATCAAGTCGTGAATAGCGTCAAAAATTATGCAAATTCATTACTTATATTTTCAGCTAAATCCCAAGTATGGGCAATCAGGGCCTAATTTCGGCATTGCCCTGAAATTAGGCCCTGATTGCCCATACTTGGGATTTAGCTGAAAATATAAGTAATGAATTTGCATAATTTTTGACGCTATTCACGACTTGATAGAAGTTAGGATTTATTTCGTCAAAATAAAAAGTTATTCAATAAATACACCGCTATATGCATCTGCTGGGTTGCCAGTCTTTTGTAAACTAATTGAATAGGTAGTATTTTTACAAAATACTCAGATTAAGTTTTTACTTAGATACTTTTTTCATTTTTTTATACCGCCAATGTGGCAGACAAGCATAACGTTTTTTTTTCCAAAATTAATGGGTTCGATTCCCAGCTAGGATTATTGGTTTTTCAAAAATCTAATGATGAGATTTTAAGTTTTATCAAAATCGGGCTCGTGACTCCTTTGAGCATTTTTAGCTATTCCTTACAGTTTCGGATTTGGCCATCCAAGCCCTTTTCAAAAATTCACCCTGTATAGATATACCTAATAATAAAATAGGCTATTTTTATCTTGTGCTGTTGGCGTAGAGTCTTTTTTATACTTATTCAACATTTATTGTCCAATTTCAACCAATGTAAATCATTAAGGCGGTGCTGGTCACTACTTTGTCCATAAAAACTTTGGGAGGAAACTACTCAACTATTTGACATCCTACATAGAAGATGGAAACATAAGTATTAGATTTTTCTGCTAGTAAAACAACTTTCTGTGTAAATAACCAACAAAAGGAATGTAAAATTTTTAAAACTAAATCCTATCCAACAAAGTTAATTTCTCAATAAGTTAAAAACTTTATTTCTCTTTCCTTTCCTTTCGGTGGGTTTTCAGGGTTTGACACAAAATGTAATGTAATGCCAGCTGTGACATACCTAGTAGCACTGAAGCATTTATTTAACCCTTATAAAGATTTCCCTAGTGTGCAATGTCTTTCAATACAGCTTTGTTCAGTATATTCAGAGTCTATTATTAATGATATATCGGACAATTGATTATTGAAAAATCATTGTATGACATGCATCCCTAATGCAAGCCATCAGAATTACCATCCTAAATCTGCTTGCAGCTAGATGTATCACTGCCTCTACTGGTCTCCTTATGTGGCGAGGTTAACTTGTGTCACAATGACTTGCCCCACTCATACTAGATTCATCAAGACCCACAGCTCATTGTTGCGCTTTAAAAAGCAGCTATATTAAAAACTAGCTGATGCCCGCAGCTTCGCCCGCGCAAAATTTGTTTCCGTTCCTGCTTCCCATATTTTATCACATTGGGGGTAAAATTTATCAAAATCCTTTCTTAGCGGATATCTACGTCATAACATCTACCTGCATGCCAAATTTCAGCCCGATCCGTCCAGTGGTTTGGCCTGTGCATTGATAGATCACTATGTCAGTCAGTCAGTCACCTTTGAGTTATATATATTTAGATTTTTGAATCTAAATATATATAACAATTCACCGAATGAAAATGAATTGTGTTTCGATTCCACACAAATTTGCTCTAACATGCTCACCATTCACTATAGGATAGGCACTCACGAAAACTCACACTAGAACTCAGCCAAAGTTAGCTACTATTTTGCGATTACTTGACTTAACATTCATTCATACATATTATATTATGTATATTACATTCAAACACGCTGTTCATGTCTGCTTACAATTCATAATTTTGATTTTGACCTACCTGATCGGTGGTGACCCTATTTCCGTGTGATAGGCCCACAGTTGTTGTAGAATTTTTTAAGTCGCCTAAAGGGCCTTCACAATTCCTTAATATCTGTGATTTTACCAGCAACTGGGAACAAGGCTTTAACATGCCTGTATGAAAAAGATCGTAAATAGAAAGCAATCACATAGCAGCCACTCATCTCAGGAACAGCTTCAGCGTAAGATTGCTAAAGTACCTATACTGTAAAGAGATTTTAACCGACTTTTGTAACACGGTGTTCACAGGCATACTGGGGTCATCATCACATGACAAATTTCTCGTTATAGTTACCTACTTATATAATTTTTATTTCAGCAAATTAATCAACCATGTCATGGAGATGGGTAAAAAGAAATTAGCCAGGTCGCTAGTTGAAAAAGCCTTTGAGAATATAAAGAGGTCACAAATTGAGCGCTACCACTTAGCTTCAACGCCAGAAGAAAAGGCTAAAATAGAATTAGATCCTAAGACGATATTGCACAAAGCTATTGAAAACTCGAAACCTTTACTTCAACTCTCACCAATCAAGAGAGGCGGTATTACGTATCAGGTAATAATACTTTAACATTCACTCACTAACCTAAATTCAACTTCTGTTTCCCATATAAGTATAGGCAGTAGGCAGTCAGTTCCCGCAACACCTGCGCTGGTATTCATTTTTACGTAGCCATCTGCACAAGCGACGCTCTTGCAGGTTCACTGCAAGCAAGGGCATGCTCAAACTTTATGCTTTAATTTTAAACTTAATTTTCGACTACAACTGAGCACACAACTGATAGAGGCTGAATCTCCAAGCGAGAGAATCGCGGTGATATTATTGTAGGTACTCAGGACTTTTATTCTATCACTTTCATACTCATACGACATACGGTAAGAGTGGAATACGGTCCCTTAGCACCACTGCCTCATCTCATTAAATCAACCTCTGGCAGGTTTCAATGATCATGTTGTTATTTAGACTAGGCAAGTCTAATACAGTACTGCCACAAATAGATAGTATTAGTACCCCGGACTTACGCGGTAACTCGGACCGAGCATAAGCACGTAACCACGGATCAATTTTGCGTTCCTACCATGGAGCAAATATAAAGCTTGTATTTGCTCCATGGTTCCTGCCCATAAATGCATAGAAATGAAGTTTCATCGGGATCAGTCTTAAGTAAAAAATATTTAGCAAAATAAATACTTGATAAAGTAATAATATTAATGAAAGGTCAACTGAAGTTCAGTCAGTTCGCGTTCGTCGTCAGCCGAGCACTAACCGGTAGTAGAAAAACTGCGTATCTCCGAGATCGCATACAACAGGGTAGCGTAAGTCTGGGCTGGGTGAATGTTGAATAAATGTTTTGGTCAGGAAGTTTATCTTTTTATTTAGCAGCTTATGTGTTTACTAGCGGACAACACACGGTTTCACCCGCGTAGTTCCCGTTCCCGTGGGAATACGGGATTAAAGCATAGCCTATGTTCACCGCGAAGAGTGTAGCTTCCCAACGTTGTAAGGTTTTTTTAAAATAGGTCCAATACATCCAGAGCCTATTCGATGCAAACAAACAAACAAACAATCAAATCTTTCCTCTTTATAAAATTAGTATAGATTATTGGTCAAAACATGTTGAAGGTCCAACTTTACTATGCATATTTACTGTTGCTGTAATGTCTATTTACTTTCCTACGGCCTTCTGCGTGATCTCTTTTAATGAATGTTCTGTTTGAGTCCGACTTACTTCGCCTATGATTAATGTCGTTTTGTATACAGGAAGATGTTTTATACGGAAGTGTTGTGATAGCAGAGATTTCAGGGATTATATTGTAGCTGGTCCTGGATGGCAGTTTGAATTTGAATCGTATTATGCCGCGTTTCCACAATGTCGTTACAGATACATAATTTTTTTAGTCAGACAATTTTTTTATGTATTTTATTGTTTTACGACTCTACGACATACGACAGCGCGCAGCGTAACAATCGTTCCCAGTATCACGATAATCTGTGGTCACCCCTAACGACCTTACCTTTATTTAAATGCACAAGCCTCGCCACTTTAGACAACACGATAATTTATTGTCACGACATAATGGGAGCGCGCTCTTACAGAATGGTTATAAATACTCAATATTACATGGTAAATATCTCGTTAAATAGAGGGATAATAATAGGGTTATAGATTTGCTTCGCCAGGTTGTCCCCTTTTACATAGTATCAATACAACTACTGGCAGTGTCGGTGTATAATGTACCTCTGCCTTGGAGATAAAGTTGTGATTGTATGATAAAAACTTCATAACATACCTACTCTTGTTTTCAGGTTCCTGGTCCCATAACAGAAAGAAGATCCTTGTTCCTGGCTATTAAATGGCTTTTAGAAGCTACGTATGAAAAAGAAAGAACAGTGCATTTCCCAGAGCAATTCGCCTGGGAAGTATTGGACGCCGCTAGTAATTCTGGGAAAGTGGTCAAAAGAAAACAAGATTTACATCGTTTGTGTGAGGCAAATCGAGCGTATGCGCACTTTAGATGGCAATAGTTATTTGAATTTTTTTTTACTTTAACAATATGTATTTATCTCCCCTGTGGGGTGGACTGTTAAGCGCTGTACCTAATAAAGTGTAGTTTATTAATATATTGATTTTATTTTTGCCTTCAAACCTGAATTACCTACATGATTTATTATATTACACTAGCTGACCCGCGCAACTTCGTATGCGTGATAAATGAAGAACCGCTTGACGGATTTTGTGCAAACTTCACATAAACCATCTATCTACTAAATAGTCCGAACAAAGCCTAAACATTTGGTTTGGATAGGTCAGCCCGTTCTTAAGTTATAAAACTACAACGAAAAGTGGCATTGAGTTTTATATATATAGATAGATTTAGATTACGGAGACTATCGACCTCCATGACCGGGGGTCTGAGTACGGTGAGGGGGCTGCTCACCGTCCTTACAGAAGCAGGCCCAAGACGACAGCGTAAAGTGAAAGATTCCCGAACGCCACACACCCCCAAGAAGCGGGAAAACACCCGAATAACACCCTAAAGACGCGGGATAGCACCCGACCCGCCTCTTAGGGGAGGCCGCAGTGGTAGCCGTAGGTCTGTTGGGAGTCCTGGAGTCATCCTTCCGAGGGCTTACCTGGGGCTCCCAACCGTAGTTGGTAGGAGTCAGGAAAATCCTACGAGGATATCATCCCTGTAGGATTTTCCTGACGTTAAAAGAAATACCAGGAAATACCTAATTGTGTACCTATTGGACGTTTCACAAGTGTTTCACCTAGTTTTTAACCGACTTCAAAAAAAGGAGGAGGTTCTCAATTCGTCTGTATGTATTTTTTTTTATGTATGTCAAGCGATATTTCCGTCAATTATAGACGGATTTCAAAATTTCTTTTTTTGTTGAATAGGGTTTACTTCTGAGGTGGTCCCATTTTCACCAAGTCAAGATGTGATGATGGGATCCAGGAGAAAACGAGGGCAACCACCGAAAATTGTTGGGACAACTAGTGCGCTTGTTAACTTTTTAATCAAGCGCTTTAATGTTCTACATTTTAATGAAGGTCTGGAGTCGATCTGATGATAGAGTCGAAAGACAGTCGAGGGCATTCTTTAACAATTTACAGCAGTTACCTTGTGTTTGGGCTTGATTGATTTGTATTGATGAGAACTTTACACTTAGATTGATAGATCCGACTTTAAAAAAAAAGGAAGTTCTCAATGTTTTATGTATGTTCACCGATATTTCGTCAATTATAGACGAATTTCAAATCTGCTTTTTGTTGGATAGGGTTCACTGCTGAGGTGGTCCCAATTTCACCAGGTCAAATCTGATGATGGGATTCAGGAGAAATCGAGGGCAACCACCGAAAATTGTAGGGACAACTAGTGCGTTTGTTAACTTTTTAATTCAGTGCTTAAAGGTACTACAATTTAATGAATGTCTGGAGTCGATCTGATGATGGAACCGAAAGACAGTCAAGGGAATTCCTTAACGATTTACAGCAGCTACCTTGTGTTTGGGCTTGATTGATTTGTATCGATGAGACCTTTCACCTAGATAGATATATTTTTCGATTCACCCGTCACTTAAAATTATGAAAAAAAATTTTTCAATAAAAAATAAAACCGACTTCAAGCAAATCCTGAAAAATAAAATTTACTTAGCACAAAGTAATATGTATTTTGACTTATCATATTTAATTCAATATAATATTGAAGTTGGTGCCATCAATATAATACCTACATAAAACTATGGGTTTACTTGGCGCCGACTTCAATATGATATTGAATAAAATCTGATAAATCAAAATACATATTACTTTGTGCTAAGTAAATTTTATTTTTCAGGATTTGCTTGAAGTCGGTTTTATTTTTTATTGAAAAATTTTTTTTACTTACCTTATAGTAATCTACACTAATTTTTTTGCTTTTTGTTTTTTTGTTTGTTTGTTGACTGCCTCTGTGGCGCAGTCGGTAATGATACCGCCTGCGGCGCTGGAGGTCGTGGGTTCGATTCCCACCGGAGACAAATATTTGTCTCAAGAGTCTGGGTGTTTCTATGTATAATATGTATGTATTTAAAAAGTATATAAGTATTATTATCCGTGGTCTGATACCCATAACACAAGCAGGTTATTCCTAGCTTACTTTGGGATCAGATAGCGTTGTGTGAAATGTCCGAGAATATTTTTTTTTCATTTTTTTTTTGTTTGTAACGAATAGGCTCCGGAACTACTGGACCGATTTGAAAAATTCTTTCACTGTTGGGAAGCTACACTCTTTGCGATGAACATAGGCTATTTTATTCCCGTATTCCCACGGGAACAGGAACTACGCGGGTGAAACCGCGTGACGTCCGCTAGTACTATTATATTATCTTTTCCAATAGGTAGTTGAGCGCCAAATATAATAGGTTGGTTCCTCTCGGAAATGACGGGCGTAGGGAAAATGAATTCATAATAATGAATTAACTTGATTAACACCGTTCGTTCAAGCGTTATTTTCCGTAGACCGTAGCGTTCTCTCATGTCCTCACTCATGCTTAAGTGGGGTCCCCTTTCATGCCACATATTACGTTTCCATAGTACCTAGGTACCTACCGGTCCGTAGGTGCCGCTTTGGTATGTACCTATCCCCACCCAGAGGACTATAGGCCTGGCATGCTTATTGTTGTTCATTGAATAATAGAACAAACCTCAATACCTCAATAATATATATAAAACGAAATATTCATAATTTAATAGTTATTTATGATACAAGTGAGGTATGTTGGTCATTACACTCGAGGTGATATTGCACAGCCCGAGCTGAAGGCGAGGGCTGCAAGGAAACCGAGAGTGTAATGACCAAACCTCACGTGTGTCATACGACGTTTTTCAACACACTTACGAGTAAAACAACAAATTTTATAATTATTCATACTCAAATAAACAATGCTCACGCCTCACAGCACAGAGTCACAGACGGAAAATTTGTCAAAAAGGCGCGCTCCACGCTGATTTTTTTTTTCTGCGCGCGGGATGTTAGCTGTTGGAGCTAAACAGCCAAAGCGCTAAATGTTCAAAATTATTTTTTTATGTATTTATAAATTAGTTTCACGTTGAATTATTAATTAAAGTAAATAAGTTGTTGAAAATTTATCATATTCAAGGTGGTACACTTCTTATTTTTTACAAAAATTGTGTTATTTTTAGTCATAATGTTGAAACGAAACGTATCTAAGTCAATACTTTTACCCAGATTTAAAAATAAAACTATAACCCGGTTAAATTAAGAGCAAATAGAATGCATAAATAATATCTTTCAGCGAGGTACCAACTTAATTTGATGGAATATAAAATAAAACACTAGTGCGATAAAGAAAAAAAAGCACAAGTGTTTAATAACATGGTTTATGAGTGTAAAAGCCATGTGATAAAAGTTTTTTTGCCTTGCTCATAAAGAGCCACTTTATGAGCAAGGGTGTTGAAAAGAGATTTTATGAAACTCTTTACTATCAAACTCTTACAGGGCATGCTTTGACTGCAGAAGTTTGCCAGGGATCACGTGGGTTATGTGTAGTTATTTTATTATTGTTAAAAATTTAAACGTGCCAATCATTATCACATAAATCTATAGCCATAATTACATACACACATACCTACATAAGTACCTACATAAAGATTCATTAGGTCATTCATTCTACGCTGGCGGAACCGCCGCTGCCACGCTGCGCTGGCATCGAATAAGACCTAGTTTGTAGTTGGTTCAGTAATTGCGAAGTAATTTTTACAAACAGTTGTATAGCTCCATGTCGTCTATGTACACGTGGAGTGAAAATAACTGTCTTTGTCATTGAACTAATACTACTACGTGTACGTAGTAATAATTACTCAAAGGTCTCTGTTGTTTTTATTGATGACAGGAAACTGTTTATGAGGGTTTCAGTTAACGGCGTATTAACGATCACAATATCTGCTTATCAACTAAGTACTAATTTTTTTAATTGTTAGGTACCTCACAAATAGGTATTTTATTGCATAACTGTAACTAGCTGCGGATAGTGATAGGTGTTAGGTACATACTATAGGTCCTTTTTATAACGTAAGGAAAATCATACAGGGATGCTATCCTACCGACTAAAAATCACACGTTTCTTACCTAATGCCAGCGCCGGCGTTAGGGTAGGCCGCGGTTGCCAGGCCAGGGCGCCGCCGCCGGGTCGTTGTGAACATCGTTTATATATTTATAAGTAAATTCTCTAAATTTAGGGAAAAATGATTATGCTGGCAACACTAAAATGTTTCAATACGCAACGCGGGAATCCACGACCATAGAGAAACACACTTTCATTTTTGACGAAACGGAATTGGCATCTCATTTCTAATTCATGTCGGTGCACGTATGTAATTGACTGCGTCTGTGGCGCGGTCGGTAGTGATACCGCCTGCGGCGCTGGAGGTCGTGGGTTCGGTTCCCACCGCGGACAAATACTTGTATGTGTGACCCATAAATGTTTGTCTCAAGAGTCTGGGTGTTTCTATGTATAATATGTATGTATTTAAAAAGTATATAAGTATTAATATCCATGGTCTGATACCCAAACAGGTTATTCCTAGCTTACTTGCTTACTTTGGGATCAGATAGCGTTGAGTGAAAAAAAAAATTAAAGTGTTATAAAATAAGGGGGGGGGCGTATGAACCTCGCCCAGGGCGCTGGTAGTGCTAAAACCGGCACTGCCTAATGCCTACGGTTTTTTTTTAACGTGAGGGAAAATCCTTCATGGATGCTATGCTGGACTCCTACCGACTAAAAAAAACCTCACGTAACGACAAGCCAACAGCCTACGGTTGGCAGCCCCGGGTAAGCCCTCGGAAGGATGTCCCAGGACTCCCAACAGACTTACGGCTACCACTGCGGGCCTAATGTCTACGGTTGGGAGCCCGGGTAAGGAATACCAATAGGTCCTACCTATAAACTATGAGATAAATAAATTGATCAGCTGGATACAAACTATGCTAAGCCAAACAAAATCTTGCTAATATTTGTTACTCTTTCAAACGTAACGCTGAACGGATCTGGTTGAAATTTGGTACAGGGATAGCTTATACAGGGTGAATTTTTCAAAAGGGATTGGATGGCCAAATCCGAAACTATAAGGAATAGCGAAAAATGTTCAAAGGAGTCACGAGCCCGATTTTGATGAAACTTAAAACCTCATCATTAGATTTTTAAAAAACCAATAATCCTAGCTGGAAATCGACGAACCCATTGATTTTGAAAAAGAAAAACGCACCCTATATTATTACACCATACGATAGTGTTGCCATTAAGGATCTTATTCTGGGAAGTAATGACATACGGCAAACTAAAGGAAAGTGCTCATCTTAAACAAAATACAATTTATTTTTCTTACGTTAACTGATTAATTGTTCAAAATTTAGACCTCAGGGATCGTACTGCATTCAATATTATTCATTCGTCACGCTTTGCGCTCCACATCGATGCCCCTGCGGTTTTAACGTTGACACTTTGGGGCATCATGGTCTTTCATGTTATCATGGTCTTTCATGTTTAAAGAGCGCAGGCCGCTTCTCACGCCACGCTGCGCTGAACGACATCATCCGCCGTGCTCTTGCCACCGCCAATGTGCCTGCGCTCTTAGAGCCAAACGGCGTTTTCAGGGACGATGGCAAGAGACCGGATGGTATAACTTTGATACCGTGGGAGATGGGTCGGGTCCTGGTGTGGGATGCAACTTGTGTTGACACTCTAGCCCCGTCCCATCTTCCTAAAACAAAATTAAAAGCCAGTGCAGCAGCGGAAGCGGCTGAAAATATTAAAATTACTAAATATAAGGGTCTCGACTCATTGTATCGTTTTTGTCCAGTCGGTGTCGAGACCCTAGGTCCATGGGGTCCCAATGCGCAAAAATTTTTCAAGAATTTGAAAAAGCGCCTTGTGGAGTCAACTGGTGACCCAAGGGCTGGCAGTTTTCTCGCTCAACGAATAGGTATTGCTATTCAAAGGGGGAATGCTGCTAGTCTTTTGGGCACAATGCCACGGGGGCCTTATTTAGGTTTAGTTTAGATAGTAATAATTTAAATATAGATATGTAATAATTATGTTTCTCTGTAATTTTTAACAATAAATGTATTATAAAATATTATTCATTCCGTTTATAATATTCTCCAATGAATCATTCTGAGCATGATTGAGAACACGGAATAGTTACGATCTATTCTGGGATTTCAAACGAAACAAATTATGATACAAAATTTAGTTACATGAAATATGAATTCTATTAAAATTCCAAACTTTCCTTAAATTTGCCGTATATCATTACTTCGCAGAATTTGATCCTTATCAGCGACACTATCGTATGGTGTAATAATAAAGGGTGTGTAATTTTTTTCAAAATCAATGGATTCGATTCCCGGCTAAGATTATTGGTTTTTCAAAAATCTAATGATGAGGTTTTAAGTTTTATCAAAATCGGGCTCGTGACTCCTTTGAGCATTTTTAGATATTCCTTATAATTTCGGATTTGGCCATCCAAGCCCTTTTCAAAAATTCACCCTGTATATAGTCTGCTGGAGTAATGCATAGATTACTTTTTACCCCGGGAATAATTACCATGGGAAGCGGAAATGGGAACAAAATGTAACGCGGGCGAGGCTGCGGGCATCGGCATGATTTTTTGGCGTTTTGGGTACCTACGTATTGTAGCGCTCCGTGCGCGGGTTTGACTGGCACTTGGCCGGTTTTCCTCATCCCTTGCGTTTACTATAAGCAACCAAACCATGCAGCTTCTTCAATATAAGTAATCGAATACGATATAAGTAATGTGAGCAATAAACCAGGCCCTCAAAGTGAAGACTGATTCTCATTATTTGTTCAGAAATTTTTCCAAGACTTTGCGTTCATTTCGACCTATAAAGCTTCTTTATTTAGAGCTTCTCTAAAGTGTGGGGCTACGGACCACTAGCGATTGAAGGGTAGGTTGCACAGAGTGAAATGAGTTCTCTTACATGTGACATTGGGCGGTTGTTTGAATCGCCCATGTAGTGCTCTACATTTCGAAATTGAGGGATTCTGCGAAAATAGCAACGCGTTCGAAATTGAGGGTCTCTTCGAAACTAGCAACCTTTCCAGTGGGAATCTACACACGACAAGTACAAGAGCACGACCCCCGTCGCTCTTTTCCAGACTTCTCGTGAACTCTATTGCAATATAGACGAAACGTCGAGAGGTGAGCAGTTTTAGTTGTACCTATGCCTAGGCACGCGAATACGAACCGAAATCTATTATGTACAAATCCAGAAATAGCAGATAGGTAGTCCTTTCTGCAGAGTCAGTCTGAGGGCTGTTAGAACGGTACGAGTGTTCGACGCGACCGACGTTATGATGGAGTTGGATAGCTTGATCTTGGCTTGATCCACGATAGATGAACCTTCTTACTGTGTAGCTGCAAATTTTCGCTCTGAAATATTCCATTTCAGGAGCCAATTACTCACAACTACTACTCATAAGGAATTTAGTAAGGATATTAAGTACCCAATAACATCTGCTGTATGTGTTTAGAGCCATTAACAATAATACCGACAACGTGAACATATTAAATTTAAGTGGCCAATAGAAAAACTACACCTAGCTGCAATTTCTTCATTCTGCTTTAGGACTGTGAGGTAGACTTATGTGAGTGCCAGTATTAGGTGAGTGAGGTGAGGTAGTCAGTCTGAAATGTAGTCAAGTGGCAGTGAGTGTGACACTTATAAATACCTTATCGTTTCAATACTGTAGGGAATCTAGTGTCGTAAATATTTGTGAACGTAGTCGGTATTTTTTCGCGCAGTTTTCCATTAAAGGTGTTTTAGTATGGTGTTTAAAGTAAGTACCTACCTGTGTTTATATTGATATAGTAAAGATTATTTATATAATTTTGAAATGTCTTATCTACCTATATTATATTTTCAAGAGTTTTTTTGCACGATAGCACCCGTGTCTTGCATACTTTTGCCGTTTGCATCATCTGAAACGTAGTCCAAGTTGCGTTTAATTCTGAATCTTGACTGCGATGCCCAGTTTTCCACTTCTTATGTTACACGGGATTCCTAGTAGAATCTAGCAGGTACCTAACCATTGGCACACAATCATTCCTACGGCAAGCTAATAATATGTAAATGGGTATCCTTACTTAATAATATGTGCGATCGTACTATTTTTGATTGGTCTATGAGTACAACAAGATTTTATGAAAAAAAATCAAATTTTGAGAAAACTTCGTACACATTTTTTAATAAATTGCGTGAACGAATGAACCGTGACATTAAATGTTTTTAAGAAGAAAAAGTGTCAGAAAAAACATTTTTTAATAAACTTACCTACATTATTCTACTAATATAAATGTGAAAGTTTGTGAAGATGCTTGGATGTTTGTTACTCCTCAATCACCCTTTAACGGCTGAACGGATCGAGCTGAATTTGTTACTGAATTAAAATTATTGCCTGGATTAACACAGGCTACTTTTCATCCCAGATACATGTTCCCATTACTGATAATGGGAACATGCGGCCCTGAGGCCGAGCCGCCGCTGTGTGCCAAGTGTGCGGCGCACAATGGCGCCAAGACCTTAGGGGCGCCGCTGCCACCACCGAAATCATTTTTGTTACAGTTAATTATTCTTTGGAAATCCCTCATTGATGCAATGCAGGACCCTTACCGGCTAAAACCACTCGGTGCCCTACCACTGCCTACAGCCGGGAGTTCTCAAGCGAGAGAATGTCGACGTCCAGTCCTGGCACTGTTGCGCCCACGCTGAGCATTCCAGCAATGTGTGGAGCGTTGTCCTCGCTGCGTTCTTAGCAGTGTTGGCACTCGGTCGTGGTCTCCCAGTGTTTTCGCCATAGATACTTCGCGAAGCATTATACCGTGCCCGGTAATCATCTGTGTAGCCGTGGCTCCTCTCCAGCCACTCTTTCATGATCGGTCTTGTCGCACCTTCCAAGTCTCCATGATTTTCTGGCTGGGCTGGAACCGCTGAGCCTCGATTTCTCAGGGCGCTCGCTACCAAGTCTGGGAGGGGTCCCGGCGAGGAGACACGCCGCCTCAACGGAGATCGTGCGCTTTATCATCTTGATGGTCCTTTTTGTCATCTCTTTATCACCTTGATGCAGCATACCTGCTTGTATGTTGGATCCTATTCCGAGGTCCGTGGAATCACAAGAATTTAAAAGGCTTATAAAATAAAAAAAAATCACTAGATTTCTAAAATTAAATTGTTTTCTTACAAGTCTGAGAACTTTTCATAAGTTTGTCATTTAGAAACCACGTGAGATTATGGGAACTTGAGATTCTGGATTGAAAGAATAAATACTACTACACCGCAGCCTATGGACGTTTGCAACACCAGAGGCGCCACAATCGCGCTGCCGACCCTGTAAAAACCTTCTAAGTCCCCCTTTGAAGAACCCCATACTGTAGTCGTTTGGGAAAACCGAGGCAGGGAGATCATTCCACAACCTAAGCGTACATGATGGTATTTTTATCGTAGAGCAGGTCCAACGAGTGCTCGACTTAAACGATTTATCATGTTTTATGGGAAATTATATACCTATTCATGGTGTTGATGTTGACATTATGGTTGACACTTCTATTCTTTGACAAAATAACTCTAACTAGAGGACGTCACGCCTCCCGTTCCCGTGGGAATACGGGAGTAAAATATAACCTATGTTCACCGCAAAGATGGTAGCTTCCCAGCAGTGAAAGAATTTTTCAAATCGGTCCAGTAGTTTCGGAGCCTATACGATGCAAACCAACAAACAATAACATATTTCCTCTTTACGTAGCGAACGAAAGTCTCAGTATCGACAGTAGGTATGAACGATTTTGCTTTTGGGCGTATGTCTCGATGTCAGTTTCGGTCTAGCTAGAGGACGCATTTCTTAACCGATTTTCACCAAACAAGGCACACGTATTCTTTGATTTAAAATACAACTTTTGTAGAGAGCTTTTTTGATAAGGGGGAAAATGGGGTAGAAAAGAGGGGAACATTGGTGTCGCGTTATTTATGAACGGATCTTGATGATTTTTGGCTAAAACATAAAGAATGTAATTCCTCACAAGTTGTTGTAAAAAAAAACAAACCGGCTAAGTGCGAGTCGGCCTCGCGGCCAAAAAAACGGTAACGAATCACGTTTGTTGTATGGGACCCCCCTTAAATATTATTATTATACACAGTTCCTGAGATACAGACTCGTGATGGACAGACAGACCGACGCGACGGATAGCGAAGTCTCGTGAATATTATAGGGTCTCGTTTTTTACCCTTTGGGTACAGAATCCTAAAAATAAAGGGAGGAAAGTGCGAGTTGGACTCGCAAGCACTGGGTTCCGTACCCAAAAACGGTAAAAATGACGTGTGTTGTATGGGAGCCCCCTTTAAATATTATTATTTTTCTGATTTTAGTATTTGTTCTTATGGCGGCAACAGAAATACGTCATCTGTATAAGTTTAAGTTCTCTTGCTGTCCCGCTTCCTGAGATACAGCTTCATGACGAACAGACGGATAGCGAAGTCTCATGAATAGGGTCCTGTTTCCATCCTTTCGGTACGGAACCCTAGTAGTGTTAGGTAGGGTTTATTTACAACAACAAAAAGTTGTAAATTTCAGTTACAAAACTATGCCACAGCGGTAATTTAGGGGGAAATTGCTCCAATTTTGATAGTAACATTAAGAAATACTACGGAAAGGGAACTATTTGATAGGACTTTGGAGGCCATAGAAGAGGCTTTTAATCGTTGTGAGGCGGAGGGGCTACACTTTCACTATTCAAGGAATGAACAAGGATGTTTGAAAGCAGGCAGACTACTTATCTTTTCGATTACCACAGCGTCAATAATGTGACCTGCCTAATAGCTAAGTCCTGTACGTACCCTACAGATATGTGACGCATATAATAGGTGCCTCACAGTATTTTTTGGTTTGGTTTCTGGTAACTCGCGAGGTCTACTCTTCGCAGACGTACTAGTATTAGTTTAGATAATGTCGAAACACTGTTCAAATTTTAAAATTAAGATCATAAACCATCAAATCAAAAGTCTTTATAGGTAGGCTATACCTACTTACTTTGCTCACCTAAATATCTTAAGCAAGCGGTCGTCACACAGTTTCACCCATAGATTTAGAATTTTTCGCTACTCATTCTAAATCTATGGTTTCACCCGCGTAGCTCCAGTTTCCGTGGGAATCTATATTACAGGGTAATTATACAGGCATTATATTATAATATACATAATTTTAATCTATACTATAATATTATAAAGCGGTAAAGTTTGTGTGTTTGTATATTTGTTAAATTGTAAGGGGTAATCTCGGGATCTACTTAACCGATTTTAAAAATTCTTTCACCAATAGAAAGCTACGTTATTGTGGAGTGTCATAGGCTATATAGCATCACGCTACAACGAATAGGAGCGGAGCAGTAGTAGTAAATGTTTCAAAAACGGGGGAAAAGTTATTCCTTTTGAGAGCTTCGTTGCGTGTGCTGCGTAAATATTTATAGTTATGTAAAAAACATGTACTACAAAATTGTTTTCTACAATAAAGGTAAGACCGCACTGGGCGGAACTGCACTGCATCGCAACTGCGCGACACGTCGCGTCATTTTTTGGTATACCGCACTACAACTGCAGCGGAACTACAAAAAATTATTCAGTAGGTAGGCAACCACTGAGCAAGATGGACGTCGAAATGGATGACGGACGCTATGAAGCTATGAATAGGGATGCAATATCGTTTATAAAAAATATCGATATTGAAAACATCGATGTTTATTTACGATATATATGGATATATTGATATATCAATTTGTTTGCCGCTCTTGTTGATTTTTTAAAGAATAATGATCACACGGAAACACAACCTTCATTATTTACTTTTGTTCATAAGTCCGGTTTTTTCAACCGATTGCCATGAAACAAAGCTCAGATTTAAGCTTAACACGATCTCTCTAATAAAAAAAAAACGCATAAACATCGTTCGTGATTATCGATATAATATATCTATACTAATATTATAAAGAGGAAAGATTTGTTTTTTGTTTTCTTGTTTGTTTGTTTGTTTGTAACGAATAGGCTCCGAAACTACTGGACGGATTTGAAAAATTCTTTCACTGTTGGGAAGCTACACTCTTTGCGGTGAACATAGGCTAGGTATATTTTATTCCCGTATTCCCACGGGAACGGGAACTACGCGGGTATAACCGCGTGACGTCAGCTAGTCGTTTATAAACATCAATGTTTTCAATATTAATATTTTATTTTGAAAAATATCGATATTCCAATATCGATATTTTTAATAAACCATATTGCATCCCTACGGACTACGAAAATGAAGTTGGCCTAAACCGCACTGAGCGGCAACTGAACTGCACTGCAACTACACGGCGCGACAGGTCGCGACACTTTTGGTGAGTTGATCAACTTTGTCGCGCAGTTCCGCTGCAGTCGGCTGAAGTGTAGTTCAGTTGCCGCTTAGTGCGTGTTGCCTCATGTAATTTCATATAAAGAATATTTTGTCGCGTCGTGTCGTGCAGTTCCGCTGAAGTGCAGTTCCGCTCAGTGCGGTCTTACCTTAATGCCACGGGATACCTCTTTCATAAACGAAATTGTTCTTAAAAATAATGCGACGGGAATATACGCGACGAGAAACCTTTCTCTCTCTCTCTCTCTCTCTCTCTCTCTCTCTCTCTGTCTTGAATATTAACGACGAGACGCTACGGGAGTAAACGCAACGCGACGGGAGTAAATGCGACGGGAACAGGTAATACTCTCTCTTATCTGGCGCAAACGAAGTTGCGCGGGTCAGCTAGTGGTGAAATAATTTTGAAATCGGCATAGCAGTTTTTGAGTTTCTTCCTTACAAACACACAAAAATAGAAATTTATCCTCTTTATAATATTAGTGTACATTTACTCGTATAACCTACATTTTGAAGGAAATTAGAAACTATTGTGTAACGCTTGTTAGGCATTTTTGTTTATTGACTTTTATTATTCTTAGTTGCTATTTATTCTCCCTAATAAATAAATTAAACACTTTAAGATAAACTGAAGGTAAAAATTATTTAGATAAAAGTAAATAGTAAATAAAGTAGAGCAAGATTTATCAAGATTTTATTAATTGACTTAAAAGTGTTACCACATCTATATAGAGTAGTTTGGCGCTCATTTGAATGCTTCACTTCAACGGCCTTATAACAAAAATTGGTTTAAATACAATACCTACTAAATAAGTAGAAAGAGTTATGAAAATAGAGTGTGAGATGCTTCCATAATCATTCATTCACGGCCGGGCCGGTCGGGTCCCTGTATTATTTTGATATCCTACTATCCTACTAATATCCTACTAATATTAAAAATGTGAAAGTTTGTGAAGATGTTTGGATGTTTGGATGTTTGTTACTCAATCACGCTCTAACGGCTGAATGGATCTGACTGAAATTTGGTACAGAGATAGAGTATAGTCTGGAATAACTACGCTACGTTGCATTCCGGAAAAATGTTCCCACGGGAAGCAGGAACGGGAACCAAATTTCACGCGGGCGAAGCCGCGCGCATCAGCTAGTCCTACTATAAATGTGAAAGTTTGTGAAGATATTTGGATGTTAGGATGTTTAGAGCTCGTTCGCTCTAACTTTGCCGCTCGACTCTATACTAAAGTCGAATTTTTAATTAGACGAAGTAAATTAACAGCAACTAATCTCACTTCTTCATAAAATGTTGCATATTTTCTATGACGAAGTGACATCAGCTACTGTCAATTTACTTCGTCTAATTAAATATTGGTATACCGTCATAATACCAGAAATCATAATGCCTTTACTTAAAATGCCTGAGCCCAAAATACCCGAAATCGAAATATCAATATTAAAAAGGCAAATATTTATAATATAAATAATTTAAAATGCCTTACGGTCGAATAACCGAAACCCAAAAAATAAATTTATCAAATACCTTATCCTAAAATGTTCAAACACAAAATACCTTTTTTTTAACATGATTTCAATCCTAAATGGATGCTATATATCTGTGGATGATTAACACTCCGACTGTATCCCGACTCGGATAGGTTAGGTTAGAAGACCGGCCGATCCTAATAAGCAATCTCAATCCAAATATGACGATCTAAAACCCGAATTTCGATCGATTCCTCGCATAAAGCGTCCATATATTCAATCGATGGATTGCTCCGTCAATCCATTTTTACAATCGATCCATGGGAGGCCAATCCGTGTTTTTGAGATTGAAACTTGTTCGGAAATGACAGTTGTTTGGTCCATGTATTCGATCTTTTAACTTTGACGTTTCATTTTGGATTGTTAGCAAGCGGTGTTTACGATCCCCCGAAATCGGTGGATTACAAAAAAGGATTGGTATAATTTGTTAGGTTGTTATATTATGGCAATGTTTTCGAATGATAGTGATAGTGATATGGAAGTATTAATGGAGATAAAAGTATTTATATCGCAATAAATGAAATTTAATTGAATTTAATTGAAGATATTTGATTCTGAAAGTGGCGAAGAGCAAAATCAACGAAGAGGTTCAGCATCGCGAAACTACAAAAGAGTTAATTACATGCATACACAGTGCCTCAATGATGCTGAGTTTACTTTTAGATTTAGGATTAACTAGCGGACGTCACGCGGTTTCACCCGCATAGCTCCCGTTCCCGTGGGAATTCGGGAATATGTTTATAGCCTATGTTTACCAAGTCTTCCTGAGAGAATAATACCCTTTGTAAAAGTAACCTCAAAACGGTAAGAACATTGGAGACATAAATAAGTATTGTTAAGTTTTTTTACCTCTTCATAACAATTATAAGAATGTCAACAAACAAAACATCTGTGTCACAGATGTGAGATGTGACAGATTAGAAAAGGCGGGCGCTGTACGTTTCGTAGTAAGCAGTACTTATACTTCCAATGTTTTAAAATAAATGCTCTAGAGTAAAATTAAGTCTTTATGTGCTTTATAGAATCATAACATAATGGTATTTAAACATATTTTAGTTTACAGTTGTGATTTATATTGAGTTATCAATCACAAATACAAGAAGTACACGCACAAAAGTATGCTTATAACGGAACGACAGGGAGGAAAAAGATTGGCTCCAATCCGTCGTGCAATCCGGATTCCGAACGCGTCAAATAGATATTTGGACGCAGATCGAAGATCGATCTAAGGATCGTGTTCAATCTTGGTTTGACTGCAATCTCAAAACACGGATCGTATATTTGGTTCGGCCGTAAGGCGGGAGCGAAGCGAAGCGGAGCTCCCGCCTTAGCCTTCGTGGTTTTTTTTTTTCGTTAGCCCACTGTAGTACTTTTGTAACTCTGAATCTTAGGTGGGGGGGGGGGGGGTGTAAAATAAATAAGAAAACGTGTGGCAATAAATCTTTATTCCCAGTAGGTTATAGCGATAAACTGGGTAGGTTATGGTTTTTTTTATATTCACATTGTATTCTATTTTCGGTATTTTAAATTAAGGGTATTTGAAAATTTGTATTTTGAATTCTGATATAATAATTATTTGTATTTTAAGTTTAGACATTTTAAGGTAAGGTGAACTGAAATAAGGTATTTTGAATGTTAAGGTATTTCGAATTCGGGTATTTTGGTCTAATGCATTTTAAGTAAAGGCATTTTGATTTCTGGTATTTTAATATATAACCTAAATATTCGGGTATAAGCCTCTACGCCAGCGGCAAAGTTAGAGCGAACGGGTAGTACGTGAGGTTTTTTAGTCGGTAGGGGTCCGGCATGGCATCCATGATGGATTTTCCCGAAGGATGTTTAGATGTTTGGATGTTTGTTACTCAATCACGCTCTAACGGCTTGATGGATTGGGCTGAAATTTGGTATCAAGGTAGATTGTAGTCTGGAATAACACATAGGCTACTTTTTCATCTAGTATGTTCCCATGGGAAGTGGGACCGGGAGCCAAATTTCACGCGGGCGAAGCCGCGAGCAACAGCTATCTATAAAGACTTTTACTGAAAAAACTGGCCAAGTGCGAGTAGAAGGAAGCTATTCTGAATCAATTTAGTAGTCGACTCTGACCTCTACGGGTGAATAAAATCCTTGACAAAACCGGGAACAAAACGTACTAATCTAGACAACGAGGTAGGTGCTTATTAGCTTATTGTGAAATTTATGATATTTGTTTTAAAGAGGACGGTCATAAAATAATGTACAGTCTGACGCGTATTTCCGTATTGCTAATGAAAATTTCTTTGAAAAAACCGGTACCAAAAACTAGTTTTAGCGTCGATATAGATTTTAGAAATCCTGACAACAGGAAGACCTACTGGGTGGAAAATAAAGACCGTAGTTGGAAGAAAAGTACCACACACACACACACACACACACACACACACACACACACACTTAATATTTTTTATATATTTTTATAGTATTTTATGAAACCTACCGAAAGAGTAACGTGATACCCGGCTCAAGCAAGAGATTTTTCAAAAAGCACTAAATTCAGTTTTACTTACTTTTGAAAATAAAGGAATGTTTCAGTAATACACAGCTCGGGCAATCACGTCGAACGAAACTGAAACAGTGAGTGGCATTGAGTTCAAACCCCGAAGTTTATGAGCTTTACTAAATCATGGCATTTTATAAAAGATTGATGAGTTGAGTGAATGACTCAAATAACATACCGACAACCCGACATCAGAGCTCCGAGTGAGGTCAAGGCAAGACTCTATCGCTAAAAATTAATAGTCCTAGTGAGAACGGTTGCATTACTACATTGCAAGTTGTAAGTACTTCTGTATTGCAAGTACTTCTATAATAAAAACCTGGAGTTGGAGCATGATGTTTATATCCTTCAAAAATGTGATAAGATCTTGCTGAAGAACTACAGGTCCTTCTCACTTCTGAGCTGAAAAGTGTATAGCGCTATAAAGAAAACGACACACTTAAGACAGTTTGTCGTAGGTATATAAGTAGCCGTTTAAACGGAATTGACAATTGTTAGGTTTACACTTGTACTTATCTCATTATCTTGCCTCATTTCATAATGCTTTATCAATTCATCAAATGATGCAGCCGGGGATTTTGTAGAGCCATGACGAAAGTCAGACGTGTTGATAGAATTTGTGAACCAAGCAGAAGACAATATTTACTAAGTATTATGCAGATATAGGTACTACCAGATACCTACTTATTAATATTATGTGTATCAATCAAATAAGCCTATGGCAGTCCACTTTTGGATTAGTATGTAAGTATATATGTGTATTATTGCAGAGTAAAAAAAAACACCACAGGTTTACTGCTCTAGAACATTATTTTGTAAACCTGATGGGTTTTAACCCTTTCAAATTGCTGTGAAGCAAACCCGATACGGTTTACTTTAGTAGGTAAATGATATGGCACAGTAGAAGTGATTTTACTCAATGCAATGGACGGATTGACTTTCGAAATTCCACAGAGATCAATTAAAAATAGCTATGCATTTTTTTCAGAGTAGATTATTACTATGCTTTTTCCGTATTAAAATTAAACTAAATATTATGCTTATCCATTTTACTAAGTCCATCTTACAAAGTGGTACACTATTTTCGCTTGATGTATGTGCGACAAGTTTCCCCAAGTGCCATCAATCACATAAGGCGAATAATTATTGCGTATTGTTTAAAACAAAGGTCTAGGTTGGCAATGTATTCAGTATCTGCACGTTATTGATTATGGATTCATTATCGCAAGGACGTTATCTCGCTTAGATATCAGGCAAATGTTATTTATTAGTCAGCCTATTGCTTCTATCATAATCACCTGTGAGACGTGAAATGTGTGTTTTACATATGTTTTCAGTTTTATGTTTCTTATTGCCTTAAACTTCAGGAATAAATAGGTATGTTGATAATATTATATGTCTTGTTATCTTGATACAAAACCTTATATATTTCCGGGTGAGAAACCCTCTAGATTGCACTGAAGTTCAACGTTGTCATAACGTTTTATTTTGTTTGTAGATTTCTTGTTATATGTGTAGATTTCTTGTGATAAAATACATTGTGTTAAGTTTCTAATGAATTTTTCAGTGTTAGAAAGTGCTTGATAGAAAATGTGATTCGGTTTGTAAATTGTATTGTGAAATTCACGGAAGAACGTAGGTGATAAGGATCATACGTATTGACACAGGTATTTTAAGTTACTTTACTAAAAATACGTGTGCAACCCGGGTCAAGATCCGTTATTGCTACAATTTTTTTTCTGGGATTCAAGTTAGTCGGCAGTCCTCAGATGTAAATCTAGATAAGTAGGTACCTACTACCTACCCCATTCCAAAATCAAATTGGTTTGATTTGATATACTTACCTACCTATTTGTACATATTCAATAATTTATTTTATCATGGTGTTGATTAAAATTTTGTCTTGATTTTGATACTGGATAGGTACCAACTCACAATATTTCAGATTAGCCTGACGTTCGCTACTATCGATATTAGTGTTTTTAATCTGCTCGACGGTTGAAGATTTTTCTTTTCGCTACTATTAGAACATGATTTAATTTTGATCAACCTATGCAAACCATTTACCTACCTGATGGTTTGTTTCTTCGTCCGATTAATCTGTTAGAATACCTATTTTTAATAAGCTTTTATTAGGTCGTCGTGTATGTAACTAACAATGTAATGAAATCTAAGGATACTAATTTAACCATCTTCCAAGGATCGTAGCGTCATGAAAATTGGCAGATGTATGTAGTTCTCATGACAATACAATAATATGGTTTTGTTAAACTGATATGATGATGGAGCCGGAAGATAGGCACAGAAAACAAGTGGAATCTAAGGTAGCTAATTTAAACAGCTTCCAAGGATCGTAGGGTCATGAAAATTGGCAGTTGTATGTAGTTCTGATGACAATACAATAATATGGTACTGTCAAACTGATATGATGATGGAGCCGAAAGATAGGCACTGAAACTTCGATGGAAAAAGTGGAATCTAAGGATACTAATTTAACCATCTTCCAAGGATTGTAGAGTCATGAAAATTGGCAGATGTATGTAGTTCTGATGACAATACAATAATATGGTACTCTGAAACTGATATGGTGATGGAGCCGGAAGATATGCACAGAAAACAAGTGGAATCTAAGGTAGCTAATTTAACCAGCTTCCAAGGATCGTAGGGTCATGAAAATTGGCAGCTGTATGTAGTTCTGACGACAATACAATAATATGGTACTGTCAAACTGATATGATGATGGAGCCGGAAGATTGGCACTGAAACTTCGATGGAAAAAGTGGAATCTAATGTAGCTAATTTAACAAGCTTCCAAGGATCGTAGCGTCATGAAAATCAGAAGCTGTATGTAATTCTGATGACAATACAATAATATGGTACTGTCGAACTGATCTGATGATGGAGCCGGAAGATATGCACTGGAACTTCATGATTGAACATCGTATCATAGCTGTGTTTGGATTTGTTAGAAAAGTCGTGTAATGAGCTTAGACCACGATTAGGGTTATAACAAACCTGTTATATATTGAAGTTAATATTGAATGTAAATATTGAGTGTAAATATTGACATAGGTACCTGCAGAAAATGTATATGTATTAGAGTAATAATGAAATATTTTCACATTAGTCGAACTCAGACAAAACTCCATGTAATACAGAAATCCCTACTAATATTATAAATGCGAAAGTAACTCTGTCTGTCTGTCTGTTATGTTTTCATGCCTAAACCACTAAACCGATTTTGATAAAATTTGTTATAAAGATAGTTTAAGTTTAAGAGAAGGACATAGGTTACTTTTTAACTGACTGCGCAAAAGTAGGGTAATGATTTTTTGCGATGACGACTTCTACGCGGATGAAGCCGCAGGGCACATCTAGTTAAGGTATAAATGTTGTGACTAAAAAGTATAAAATAAATAAATGGTTTAAAAAACCCTAGAAAAATACGCTTTTATAATGCACGAAAAAACCCAAAAATAAATTATGGATCGTTCAAGTTGCCTCTATTTCTGGGCTGAAGTGTAAACTATGTGCTTTTAGTTATAATATTTGATTATAAAAGCGTGGGGCGCTGGAACCATAATTTATTTTTGGGTTTTTTCGTGCATTATAAAAGCGTATTTTTCTAGGGTTTTTTAAACCATTTATTTATATTCTATTATGTACCTAGTACTTTTACGTTCTTTGATTCTATACCCAAACATGCTCAGATATATGGAAAGTTCACAGTGTATGAAAATATTTTCAATCTTAGATACTTATTTTCCCTTTTCTATTGAAAGCTTTTTTTATTTTTATAATACCATATTTAGCTCGCCAAATTGTCTACGCCAGCCTGAAGGAAAGTCGTGGCGCATCTAGCGATTGGGGGCCACTCTCACAGTCCGTAAGACTTGACATCATCCTCAAGTTGTAACATAAAGTGCCATCCTGGTCTCTCGCTTTGCAGCGAAGGCTAGTAGAAGTAGTGGAGTTCCTTTCTTTTTAAATTCTTTTTCTGTACTGACTTCAATCAAAGTAATTTCTCTTTCTCTCTTTCCTGGATCATAACCGAATTCAAGGTCGGCGTACTTGTAACTTTTCTAGTGTTAGTAATTGCTGAAGAGTATGGTAGAGCAATGAGAAAGCGGGTGATATGAGAATAGACCCCCTGTATGTTTTCTTTTATTTAGGAATGTTCTTTTCCTTAAGTTCTTTCATGCAGCCAGTCTTGCCTTATTAGATAGGTAGCTATAGTCTAGAAACCATTAACTGCGGTGAATTTCAAGTTCTTTAAAGACTTTTACTTTTAAATGAAACACAACGAGTTCTAAAACCTATGGTTGAAAGGTGCCGGCCCCGTACACGTACAATAATATTGATCAATATAGCAATAAATTGACCGTGTATGGGTAATATTGAGGTTTGAACAGACTATATTCGGACGGAAATAAATATTGATGCAATATTATTGAGTCAATAATATTGTACGTGTACCTCCATACACGGTATTTCCTTACCATTATTGATAGATAAACATACCGGCTTTGTGTTTAGCGCACGGAGGGTTCCTTACTACAAACGACGTATTTTGTATAGGAGCTCCACATAAACACTTCTTTTTGTGTTTTAGTAGCCATTTGTTGTTAAAGCGGCAAAAGGAACAAATGTGAAAGTTTCAACTGTCTAGCTATTACGCTTCATAGGATACAGCCAAGTGACGGACAGACGGACAGCGAATTATGACCGTTTTTACCTTTTGGGTATGGAACCCAAATAATTAAGTTTCTTGTAGAATGATCTCCCTGCCTCGGTTTTCCCAAACGCCTACAGTATGGGGTCCTTCAAAAGGGGTCTTAGAAGGCTTTTAAACAGTGTAGCGCCTGTGGTGTTGCAAACGTCCATAGGCCGCTACAGTGACCACCAGTACAACTGGTGGGCTGTGTGCTTGTCTTCCACCGTAGTTGTATAAAAAAGATACAATCGCACCTAAATTACACTTGTCAAATCAAAAATTACTGATATCAAATTCGTCACTGCTGTAAACGGTGTGACTCATCTTATTTATTACGAGATTTATTGATCTGTGTCCCCAAAGATACAGTGATTCATGCATGCTAAGACAATATCTAATCTATGACTAGGACTTCAATTATACTTACATAAGTTTTAGACTACAGCGGTTTAAGGCTGCAATTTTCGACCTTGACAAATCCTAAGGCAATTCGAAGGATTGCAGCGTTCGCTTTTGCCGGATTTTATTCGATTCTAATATATTATATTACTGTTATAAAATCTGAGGGATTTATGAAAAAATCTAGCCGTAAAATGTTGTTCTAAAGACCTATATCTATTTTATGACAAGTTTTTATGTGTTATAATACTGTTATAAAATCTGAGGCACCGAAAGCCGAAACACAGGTTTATACCTAGTTCGGCAACGGAAGCTATTTTCATTTTTTCGAGACATTGTAAAAAACAAAAAAAAAAAATAAAATAAAAAAAAAAAAAACTGAGGGGTTTTAAGAAAAAATCTAACCGTAAAATATTGTTCTAAAGACCTATACCTACTATTTTATGACAAGTTTTTATGAGGATTAAACTCATTTATTTAGATAAAGAAAGTACATTACGTGTTAAGATTGTTGCAATATTTCTCATTTTTCGAGAGCGATTTCTGTCAAACAAAGTATTCTTAATCGTGTTGTGATCAATGATATATGAAAACTATAGATACGTTATTAACACTGAAAAATGGCAACAAAAAAGTCAGGCAATTGCCTTAATTTTCATACATGCTATCATAGATAATTTCATAGAAATTCTTTTTTTGAATTTATAAAATATTTGCCGTTTTTGAAAGCCGTGATGTTCGTACATGACGTGTCTATATTATAATACGTCTTTGGTTGGGATACATTAAAAAAGCAAGAGTATCTAATAAATTACAATAATATAGTTTTATTAGATCAAATCGAAGAATATTTCCTAGTATAAAGTTCACCCACCAAGTTGATCTAAATCTGAGGACTTGAATTAACGTTATACTCGTACTTATAACACAAGTAATTTTGGTTAATTAATAAATAATGCTCGAAACTAAAAACACGATTACCTACTGATGAAATTCTCGATAATATCTTTTATTGAAAATATCGCGATTTCGTGAAATTTTAAGCCAGATCTCATAAGTAAAGTTTGAAGTTGGATTTATAATATTTTTAATTTGTTTGCCAGACAATATTAAAACCTTCGTTTATTCCAGCTACTATTTTTCTAATGATTATAAAGTTCTTTTGTAATTATAATATAATATATTGTATACTTATAAGTATATTGATGTTAAGATCCTTGTAATACCTATGTTCCTCATGTACAATAAATAAATAAATAATTTATTTCGTTAAAAACTCTTTCATGTACGCTTGTTGAACACTGGAACTCTACACCAGACTTTTTTGTATTTTTATGTCTATAACAGGCAGACATTCGCATTTATCTATACTAATGTTATAAAGATTTTGAAGCGCTCGTGGCCCCGCGGACTCAGTGTTCTGTAAACGATCACTGCAGTAAGCAACTTTCACTATGGCCGGACATGGATGGGTGACCACCACGTGGACCACTTTGTGACATTTATTTACGAGCGTTTCCGTGCTTCGGAAGGCACGATAAGACGTTGGTCCCGGTTGTCGGTAAAATGACAGTCGTTAAGCCAAGTTGAAGGCTTGAAAAATTTCAACTGTGGGTCGTCACAACCTGCGCCCGGGTCGGCAGCGCGTGTGTAGCGCCTCTGGTGTTGCAAACGTCTATAGGCTACGGTTACCAACCTTCCGGTGGGCCGTAAGCTTGTCTGCCACCTAAGTAGTATAAAAAAAAGAGGAGAGATTTGATTGTTTGTTTGCATCGAATGGGCTCCGAAACTACTGAACCGATTTGAAAAATTCTTTCACTATTCGAAAGCCACTCCATCCCCGGTATATTTTATTCCCGTATTCCCATGGTAACTGGACTACGCGGGTAAAACAATTACGCGGTGAAGAGGCACATCATACTCGTAGGGCCGCCAACTTGAGGGCCACTTTATAGTCTACAGACTGGAACGGTGGCCCCCAATCGCTAGATGTCGCTGTGACTTTCCATCGAACGGCGGCATCATTTTGGCGAGCCAAATTTAAAAAAGGAAAAAAAAAACGTGTATAAAAATGTTACCGCTCTACATATTTTTAAATGATATTAGGAACAACCAACAGAGCAAACATCTTCCGTCCGATTGCTATATGGCGAGGCCGTTATGTGATTCGACGTTCTTTGGCCTTAGCAATCGGCCCTCAGAGATGACTTCTCTTTCGGGTTGCTCTGCGCCTATAGCAACCCCATACTGTGTTTGTTCGGGAAAATCGAGACAGAGACTTAATTCCGCAATTCAAGTGTTTGCAAAAGAAAGCTTCTATCAGAACTTACCGTATATTGTTATATGTATGACATAATAATAATCCTTATTTTGAGCTAATTGTACCTAAATTATAGTTATCTGCTGATAGCCACAAAGTCCTTCGTCATCGTGACTCTGTTGACGCTAAGCATGCGGAATATCAAAGACTGTAGACTGATTTGTTAACCGTATTAACACGTTCACGGACAGTACGTCGAGAACCGTACATCCTGACTCTCATAATATGGCACTACGGCTGTAGCCGGTGATTTTAAATGTATCATAAGTGGAATTACGTTCACAGCCGAAGATTTTTCATTACACACATAGGAACGGCGTGACTCTGTGCCGTTTTAGGCTGTAATACAGACAGCTAGTGTCACATCAAGCACTCCGACGCATGCACACAAGTTAAGTCTCTCACACATACATTGAAGGACATCATGTCGTGACACTCCTTCTGTGGCCGGACGATCTACCTACTACCGGTTACGTCTTTGGCCGTTACTGCCGCAACACTTACTTGAAAAATCTAATAATGTGGCAGTCCGTCCGCATGCGTGATACTATTTTGTATGGAAAATTTGTGTGTCATATCACAATTTTTTAGGAATGGTTTCTGTCCGTGAACGTGTTAAGTAACTCACCGTACATATATGTTTAACTAGCTGAGCCCGCAACTTCGTTTACGTCACATAAGGTGTATGAAAGGAGAGGTATTTCTTTAAACTAGGTGGTACTTAAACTTTTTATTTATAAACCGATTGATATTAAATAAACATTAAATATTAAGTGGAGCAAACCTTAACACAATAAAGAAAACCGCATTGCAATCGGTTAAGCGGTTACTGAGATTAGCGTTCACAAACGTACAGAAAAACAGATATACAGACATACAGACAAACAGATGAAAATTCTAAAAATCATTGTTTTTGGTTGTATTGCGTTCATAAAGCCCCCCTATAATATTTTTTCTCATTTATCTTCCATGTACAGACAGTGACCTGTTACGATTTTATTATATCTATGTATTGAATTGAAATTAGTTGTGTAGTGTATCGCTTTGTGGTTGAATTCCATTAGGAATAGATACATTATTAGATCAGATCATTATCTGTATGACCATCGGTTTAACGTGCCTTCCATTCCAATGCTTTTAAGTCTGCCAGAAATGGTCATCCTATCATAACCAATCGTAGCTTTACGTACAGAATGGTGAACAATCTGGGCTACGAGAGGGCCAATTTTGCTTGTGGGGAGTATTTGCTTCATGGCCTATTTCACCGATCTGTCAGCCTTTGCAGACCGGTCAATCACTTGGCCATCAGTCGGCAAAAAACCCATAGTCAGACCATCTCTTCATATAGCTTAAGCTTGACCATTTTTGATGACATTCAAGGCAAACTCACTTCCTCTTTTTTGTCACGACCTCACTATTTTATCACATCAATGAATATGGTATGCCGACAGTGTCTAAAATACGATGTCAATTATCGTATCGTCACGCGGTCTCTGCTCTTATGAGCCCACGATTTTTTATGGGTTTCCCCTATTACTGAGTCTCCGACGTCCGTCTGTTTGTCTGTCTGACGTTCAGTATCTGTCACCAGGCTGGATCTCATAAACCTTGATAACTTCACAGTTGAAATTCATAGATCATAGATGAACTATTTGTTTTGCCGTTGTAAGAACAAATTCTCAAAATAGAAAAAAAAGAAGGGTCTTCCATACCACGAACGTGATATTATTTTGCCTTTTTTTTGGTATGAAACCGTGCGCGAGTCCGCCTCGCACTTGGCCGATACCTTAAACAGATGTCTCTCATAGGGCGTCCCGGCTAACTCCTGATTTCCCGACAGACTGTAGCTACCACCACAATTTTTTTTTTGTGCTATCACTGCGTTTTTGCCTACCATCGCGTCTAAAGGCGGATTCGATCAAGATCGGAATCGAAATCCACTTCATGGGGGAAGGAAGTAGACGTAACTATGGTAACCATACTGAAGTGGATTACTTCAGTACAAATTATTCTCTAGTATGGTCTTACTCCGATTTTGAGTAATTTTTCAAGAGATTCTTGTTGAAAAGTACAAAGTCCTAGAGTGTATTGAATCAATGCCTAATACATAAAATAGAAAAAAGAATAATCTACAAATAACATGAAATCAGTGTAAAGAATGATAGGTTGATAAATGTTCATACATTTTACGATTATTTTTATCACGACCGTCCTCATTATACATACGTTATACGCATAATGTGTTAGCTACTTATTATTGGGTACCTACTTATCACACACGTGATTAATACTGATTAACGGATTAGTATTAGATGTAACGTGCATTTAAACAAACAATAGCCTAGCTAGTATATGTTTCGAGGACCGGTCTTCGAAATATCGAAACCTTAGGTGAGTGAGGCTGCTGTGCTAGCCAAATTCTGTCGGGAATACTGCGACATCCTTTGGAGAGCTTACTCGGGGTTCTTGGTAGTAGGCAGTCGTAGGTCAACGTGTGGTTTCAGTCGGTAGGAGTCATATACTATCATACATCTGTCCTGGCTCTTATAATGTTAGAGTAGACTCTACCGTACTTAAAACAGGCACTCATGGTCGGGACGGTACGTCAAACTTCAGAAAAGACTATTACTCCAGGAATGTTAAGAACTCCATAATACTAGGTATATACCTAGTAATCTTAGGTAGGTATCCTTCAAACCGGAAACTTTATCGGGGATTTTGCTTGCGACCGGACTTATCGCTAAGTTTATCCAATACGTTAGCTTAGCACTCCAGTCTATAAGTGTGTACTTGCATAAGTATCAAGTAGTGTTTACTACTCATAGATACGAAGTACATTTAGGTACTCGTAATTTATGCTCCTGATAATTATGTACTTTCAAAGTGTTATATATTTTTCATATCTATAATTTGTAGTATAAGGCATATTTCACCGCCATACCAGCCACGGGGCAGTTGAAACGGTGTGTGGGACTTCCAGCCTCGGAAAGAAACCATTCTGCCCACTAAACTCCGCTGTGTTCCTCCTCGTACTATATAGGGGTGGAAGGATATAAGGAAGATTAATAACGTCGACTTGGTCCCACGTGATGAGTGACGAGTGTGAAGCCTATATTATAAAGTTTTACTGCATGTGAACTCACATTTGATTTTTTTACTTTTCATAATAGAAATAAAATGCAACTTGAGACTGTATTAAATGCTATTATATAAAGGTTTTCCGGATGAATTCGCTGTTAGCGATAAGATCGCCTGCTGATTGTGTGATAGTGTGTATTTAACCTAGTCTAAAATTGATATCCAAGATGTACCTACCTGCTACAGTAAATAAAAAACAATCAATAATGATATTTTCTCTATTATTATGTAAAACACTGACTGATGTTGACTTTCTTCATGTAGTTAGGTACTCTAACCACTGGCCTAAGAAGAAAGTTTCTTCTTTGTGTACGTGCACATTGATTTGTTCTGTGTCTAGGTATTTAAATTTATATAGTAGGTACTAGCTGACCAGACAGACGTTGTCCTGCCATAACTATGAATATGGAAATCGGTATCCCGAATTCTGAGTTCCCGGTCCCATGTTCCCGTTCCAGGTTTCCTGGTCCCTGTTCCCGGCTTCGAGTTCCGAGTTCCTGGTTCCTGGTTTTCAATTCCCAGTCCGTCTTTCTCATTTTGGTGCTTCGAGTTCCAAGACTCGATCCAAAATCGCAACAGAAACAATTTCTTTGAACAGTTCGAGCCAGTTACAGTTATTGCAAATTTCTACGCAACTTTCTTAATTTTTTCTACCATGAACCTTCTCCTGATAATACCTAACACAACAAAAATACTTTGTTGTTGAATTATGCGCTTACCAATACATTTTGCGATTCATTTTTAACACGCTTCTATTAGCTTCACTTGTAACTATGTATGTAAGAAAATCTTGGAATGTTAATTTGACCCACTTCCCGTCCTTCGATCAGGCTGAAATTTTGCACACGCTCTGAGTTCTGATGACAATACATGACTAGCTAAAAAACGTCATTATAAATCCAACATGACGGACATCCAAGTTGGCAGATTGGCTATTTGAAATGCACCCCCATGATATGGGTATTCAATGAAAGGGTTTGCTGGATGGGGTACGAAAAAAGTATAAAATAAAAAACCTGTAGTGCGTGCTAAAAGCGTGTTTTTTAGTTATTTAAACTATTGATTATTATATTATAGATAGATAGATGTTTACCAGTTGTCTAATATTAGCTTCATTTGGGTGGATGGCGTTGTGTATAAATGTCTCTAAAATATTTACATAATTGAATTTGGATAGCACTGTTATCATTGATAAGAATATTTCAGTCTACAGTACGTCACGATAAATATATCAATTAGAGCGGAATGCAATGATTGTAGATATCACTTTCACGAACTTACTCGAAGGTAGGTTCCTACCGACCGACAGAATGACGTAGGTTAGGTAGTATTACAACAGGAATCTTTAACTGTGTCACAATTTATTTATTAACAGAAATGTTTTGGTACAGTAATGGTTACAAAATCTTGTCAATTTGCGACCAGTGTTCATTAAAGTTCCAGGATTTGCAGGGATACTGACATTTTTTTATTACATTCACACACAGTAAATAAACCGTCACTGCATGTTTAACCCAATAGTGAACCCCAAAAGGACAAAACAAGCTTTAAGCTCTCTATTATAACTATCAAAAGTCATCATCTCAACTTCCCACCAGTAAAGGAAACAGTACTTACTTTTCGACAACTAATTTATCGTATTTTTAGCTAACTCGACGAACGTCTTTAGAGTAGTTTTATCTATTTGTGTCAAGGTCAATTTCCTCACTTGCGTCTGGAGTAGGTACCTAATCAGTAGTTCGGTTTGTGTATCAAATGCGGGGCTTATACTTTTAGGATTGTTTGATGAGTCAATATTGACACGCTCGATACATATTTTGAATCTTTAAGTGCATGTCAGGCACGTCGATGTTGAGAAACATAAAAAAAAAAAAATAATAAGAGAGTTCTCACCCGTACGCGCCCCGCCGATGACCTGCTCGCAGAAAGAGGCGGCGCAGTCCCTCTTACTCCGCTGGAGAGCATGGCTCGCACCATGGTCTCGAGCGAGAGAGTGTCCACGTCCAGACCCACTACGAGGAAGCTAGCTGGGGCTGACAAACATTACACAGTACGTACTGCGCGTCATGTTGGGACTGATTTCGTCAATAACAATTGTCAATTTTGGTAAACGTGCCGAATGGTGTGCCAAGAATGTGCAAACTATTACTTCTATCAATGCATTCAGTTAATGTTTCTCTGCTGCGCACAAGATACCGACGAAACACGGAATCCGACTCATCCTTAGTGAGATTGTAGATGGCATTATCCAACATAGGTAGTCTTCCTGACGTCATCGTACAAGCGACATTCCCAGAGAGCGTAATCTCGGCTTTCCTCTACACTATCCCCTCAGGGGCAGACTGCAGTGTCGCAAAGGCCAAACTTGTGTAGCTGTGTTGCCTGAAGCAACCATGTGCAGTCAGAAGCAGCGAAACGGGTTCGATCCAACGAAACTGTGGCCACAACAAGCATTCAAACATCTTTACAAAAATTTCACACCTTATGTAGGTGCCTATTAGTAGAAGTAGGATTGACAAATTATAGATGTATGGTATGAAGTTCGGTATAAATTTGAAGTTTAAAAATTGCCGGTTGCCGAAGATAGTACCTACTGATATAAAATAATTTCGGTCAATGTGGTATGTCTCATTCATCACCAGTGATAAAATATCTGACTTTTATTACTTAAATAATCTAGATACTATTAAATTCACGAGCTGCCTGACAACGACTTAGTCAGAGCAGATTTCAGTTCACTTCCGCTAGTATCTCGTATAGGGCGGCGATTCTCAATCATACGACATGAATACGTAGGTAGACGGTATACGACGGAATTTTCTGATGAATTGTTTTATGTCTCATAGGAGACACCAATTTATTCTGCATATTTAAATCATCTTTAACCAATTTTAATATAAGTAGTAATAAAGTGCTGCGTGAATCTGGGGTGAGTTCGAATCCCGAGTCGGAACAAATATTTTCGCCATTAATCATTTATCTAGATCCCATAGCACAAAGTTAGTAGTGTCAGTTCCAATAAATTTTCATCACTACCTACTACCTAATAATAATTTTTAGTTCACTGAGAAAAGTACGTAGTTTTCACGATTATGACGCGAAGCCTTAATTAATCTTATTAATTTATTTTACCAGACAAATCTCGACTAGACTGTCTCGGTGGCGCAGTCGGTAGTGTAACCGTCTGCCGCGCTTGAGGTCCTGGGTTCGATTCGTCCGGGACGGTCCAAATATTTGTGTGATCCACAAATGTTTGTATCGGAGTTTTAGTGTTTTTCCATGTATGATATGTATGTATTTAGAAATATAAAAGTATGTAGGTATATCAGTCGTCTCGATCCCATAGCACAAGCTTATGTTAGCTTAATTTGGGTTAGATGATGTTGTGCGAAAATGTACACAAACATTAAAAAAAAGACGCGTAAACTGTGTCCATACCACTGCAATTTTCATTCACCTACATTTTTACCCGAACTGCCGAAGAAAGGAGGGTAATGTTTTTCGAGACGATGTATGTTTGTATATATGTCCATTATTATGTCACATAAATGACGAGATAAGATTGTGAATCACTATTTCGTGACATAATTTGTTGATGAGTCACGTTACGGTTATCGTTGGATAACTGATCTAACTTTAAAGAAAATCCATCTACTTACAAAAGTTACCTTAGATATTTAGGGCACCTTCAAATTAGGAGCTTGAAGAAGCGCTTTAGTCGCGCCACCAAGAAAAAGCACTACAGTGGCGCGTCAGTGGCGCAGCAGACGCGCGTCAGTGGTGCTTCAGTAAATTCTAGTGATGTTCATTAGTTACGTTTGTTACGAAATGGATTCCGATGAAGCAGCAATACTCTTCTTAATTTTATTAAATAAACATAAACATATTAGAAAGTGTTCTTATCTTTATTTTGTTTAGGTAATTAATAATAGTGAATATTACCAAATACCTCTTTTGTGGAGCAAGACTGACTTTGAAATAGGGTTGTGCTGGACAGGGGCTTAGAGGGCTTTAAATTATTATTGAAGAAATAATATTATTTTAAGATCTTTTTGTCGAAGTCTTTAAAAAAACACAAATTTAAAATCAGAGTATATTAACTAATATCCCTTCGCTAAACAGAAATGCCGTGCGTGTGGCACGTTAGTGACACTGCAGCTTCGCTTCTAAAAATTATATGAAAACTAGTAGTGGCGCGTGTAGCGCACCACTCTGTGGCACCACTATAGCGCTTCTTAACGCCTCTAATTTGTCTGGCGAACTTTTTGTGAACTTTGATCGACATTTCCTTTTTGTTCACACTAACTAATTAGCCGGCAGATAACAATACGGCCCATGTGATGGAAAGTGATGACCGTGGCCTATATTTGGTTGCTTGCAACCCCAGAGGTGCTATATTTATGCTGCCCACCCTGCTGGAACCGTAAAGACCCATTATGTAGAACCCTAGGAAGTTCGATGTTATCGTCCGAATCTAGTGATTAAAATATGTTCTCTTATTTTATAAACTAGCTGTTGCCCGCGACTTCGTACGCGTGAAAATTATTTCAATGCCAATTTGATTGCTCTCTGCTTAGCCCCTAGGATATGAAGCGTTATAATATATAGCCTATTTTAACACCCCACACCTAGGTAATATTTGTGCAAGATTTGAATCAAATCTATTGAGTACTTTTCGAGATCCTTCCGGACAAAGCAAAGCAAACAGACAAACAGACAAACAGATAAACAGACAAACAGACAAAAAAAATTCTCGGCTTCGGTATCTTATGTTGAACACCCAGCGAGTATTTTTTTTTAAATATTTTCAATGTACAGTTTTGACTTTTCTATCATTTTATTATATGTAATTATATGTAATAGATACTCTTCTCATTTCCAGTACTTATAGTTTACGTTGATGACTAATACATATTGCTTCCATTTGTGCAGAAAACGATGGTGTTGCGGGCTGGGACATGCGCGAGCGCATGGATGAAGTTCCGCCTGCTAATGTGGAAGAACTTTCTGCAGCAATGGAGACAACGTATACAGACAGTGGTGGAACTAATGTTGCCAGTATTCACAATGGCCCTAGTGTTGCTACTTCGGTGGCAGATACAGCCTGAACACATGGAATTGCGTACTTATCCATCAATTCCAGCATACACTTTGAATTATTCTACTAATATTGTGTAAGTTTATTTCCGTTGTAGATTCTATTTAAGCTGAATATTATCGAGCTAAGCCCATCGGGTTCAGCCATTATTGATGTAAAGAGCTTAGAAAGCCTATTCAAGCTATAGCTCTAATTAATGTGCAGTTACCAGTTTAAGACAGAACGAAATCTGTAAATGTTTATACTTTAGAAATAACCAGATATAATATATTGTCCATTAAGATTATTTTTGAAAAACAATTAGTATGCTAACTGATCATAAATTTTAAATATGGAAAAAGAATTGGTTTCGAGCAGGATTCGAACCTGCGTCTTCGGCGATCCGTGCCGACGCGTTATCCGAAACCTACTCGGAACCAACCAAATTTTCCACCTAATTATACGTCTTGGGGCGACGTAGGCACCATCTACCGGCACTTTAAAAAAAAAAAATTGTCCATAGTTTGTCCGCTGCCCATTGAATTATCTCTTCCTTCGGTGCAAGTGTACTTAGGCACTATCGAATTACTTGTAAATATACGTCTTTTAGTAATATTGATTATACAGCTGCTATCTATACCTACCTGTTATCATAAATTCAGCACGTGTCAATATCAGCTTAAATGCATATAATTTACTATACCTTTATACACGATTCCCTTGATTGTGCGAAAGTCACTGAACTTGCCCAAATCACTGGATTGTTTTTTTTTTGTATTTAAATCTTTTCTAGAGATGTAGATTCTTTCTGGCAGAACAGCGGTTACCAGATCGCTAAAAGTAATTATCGGATAGTTTCTATATCCTTGAATTCTTACTGATGTTAATAAGTAATCGCCTCAAATATTTTTTCAATTTCTTTTTGTAGGATGGGCATGAACTTCACTCGATTAACTTTAGCATACTCGCCAACCAGCCCCGTTCTGGAAGATGTACTTTATTCAGCAATGACTAGAATAATTATAGAGAATGATAGCTGGCTCCTTGAACTTATAGCGACACTAACAGAAGATCGTCCCAATATCCCTGATATTCCAATTCCACCAGACCTGATATCTCAATTTCCTCCGGCCATCATTGAAGCTGTAATTAGAAATCTAACAAGATTACGTGCTTACGACAATAGCACTCAGTTGAGAGGACTTTACGCAAATGAAGAGACTACTCGTTTTGTATTAGCCGGTGTGGAGTTTAATGAAGAGCTTTATGGTTAGTATCTTTTCAATCCCCAAAGACGCGGGATAGCACCCGAACCACACCCTGGGCGAGGCCGCAGTGGCGGCCGTGGGTCTGTTGGGAGTCCTGGGACATCCTTCCGAGGGCTTACCCGGGGCTCCCAACCATAGGCTGTTGGGCGTGACGTGAGGTTTTTTAGTCGGTAGGAGTCCGGCATAACATCCATGAGGATTTTCCCTCACGTTAAACAAAAAAAAAAGTATCTTTTCAAATTATATCCGATGTTTGTCCACCGAAGAAGTACCTAGTAGTGGAATTAATGAATTTGCTAGTACTTGTGCTATATTATTAGATGAGTTAGGAAGTAATACGGTACAGTACTATGTGAAAAAGATTGTGCATTGGGAGACATCGGAAACAAACGGGTCGCACTCGTAATTTCAACTCTATGTCAATGTAATAAATGCCTTTTTCATTTCTAAGAAAAGCAACAAGAGATGTTGGAAACAATTGTATCGCACTCGTTATTTCAACTTTACTTAAGGTGCAATAAATGTAATTTCTAATAACAAACACATAAACTTTATTTGATTGCATTGCATACTGTAAATAGGTACCTACTATCAATTGATGAAATCATAGTCACCCTTAGCAGTTAATGTCAACTGATAACGAACTGTAACTCTACAAACTTTAAACTGAGAATTACTGGAAGGGTTTGACTTACAAGAATTTTATTGTCATTCAGATAGATATGTAATCGATACCTATTGATTTCGTAATACTTAGGTAATTGTTTTACTTGTGATTATTTTGTATACTATGTCATATCTCTACCTTCAAACTTTATCTTTGAATTGTATTTACAATTTGAATAAGTAGGCGTATTTTTATTAAACTTCAAATAACCATTGCAGGGGCGACGGAGTTACCGTCAAGTAACATAACGTATGCACTACGATTCCCTGAAAGACCAAGGTTAAATTCTTTTTTCCAGCGAGGTGGAAGGAATTGGCGAACCGATTTGGTTTTTCCCAATTTTGAAATCAATGGTCCCAGGTTTCCATACTCATGGGAAGGAGGCAATGATCCAGGTAATTTACTTTTTAAGATTAAAATATAGGTAATTGCTCTGCTACTTCAGTGTGTTTTCTAATAGTTCAGTCAAATTAGACCAAACAAGAGGAGTAAAGTTACATAAATTTACAACAACCTGAAAATGCTTTTACTTGTGTAAAACATGATTAAAAATAATATTCAGAAGTTCTGAATCATTCCGGTACCTGAAAAAGACTATTTGAAGTCAAAGGTATAAATTCTCGAAAATAGATCAGTTTTTCGCGATTTTCTGGAAATCGGTAAGTTTTATCGCAAAATTATTTTAGACAAAAATTGTAGCTTATAAAATCTATGCCACTTTTCGTTGTAACTTTATAACTCAAGAACGGGCTCACCTACCCAAACCAAATGTTCAGGCTTTGTTCGGACTATTTAGTAGATGGTTTATGTGAAATTTGCACAAAATCCGTCGAGCGGTTCTTCATTTATAACGCAGACGAAGTTGCGCGGGTCAGCTAGTTCTCTATAAAAAATGAATTTATAGTTTTTTCCTTAGAGCCATCGCTTCTGAGATATAGCGTGTTAAAAAGTAATAAGTGTCATAATATGCACACGTATCCATGCAACCTATGAGGTAGCGTACTTAGCGCGTTTTTGTCTGATGTAGGTACTTTTGCGATAAAATTTACCGTTTTCCTGAAAAACGCGAAAAACCGTTTTATTGTCAGTTACTTTATGATTTTACACAAAATGTGTGCAATTAATAGTATTTTATCAATGTCAATGTCCGATGCTTTTTATACTTTAGAATTTTACTACTAATTACAAGAGATAAACGTTACAACTTTAACAGCACTTACTTTATTTTAAATTTTCTGACGGCGTTAGTTTCATAGAAATTATAAATGGTTTAGTACTGTTATTTTAGGGTGTAATGGGCTCTACGGAGTACTTCGAGGCTTGAACCAGCCTCATCTGCAAGTGGAGCACCTCTGACTACGGACGAGGTCATTGCAAAGAGTAGGAAATCTAGATGCGAAGAATTACGAACACTGTCTGCCCAGCGTGGTACAGTCAGGCCAACCTTCCCAAAATGAAGTTGTCAGAGGCCTACGTCTATCAGTGGACCGTGAAAGACGTAAATTAATACAGAAGCGGCATACGGTGACGGTGTAGAACAGGTGTAGCGCAGGCACGATGCTGCTTTGAACGTTGTCGTACAAAATGTACGGAGACGGCATGTTCTACATACGAGTACTGCTCGTTCGCTCTAACTTTGCCGCTCGGCTCCATACTAAAGTCGAATTTTTAATTAGACGAAGAAAATTGACAGCAACTTATGTCACTTCTTCATACAATGTTGCATATTTTCTATGACGAAGTGACATTAGCTACTGTCAATTTACTTCGTCTAGTTAACAATTCAGGTATACGCCTCTACGCCAGCGGCAAAGTTAGAGCGAACGGGTAGTAATACAGCGGAGCGTACATTTTGTATGACAAAGGTTCGAAGCGGCATCATGTCTGCACTTCGCCTGACGCATACCCCATCTCTGTATAAACCACGCCAAAGGTTGAGTTGATTAATATACCTACTGTTATTGACAAATATTTACTTTTTACTCAGGTTACGTGAACGAGATGTTCATTCTATTACAACACGCAATTTCCACCGAATTGATATCTAAATTGACCGGGCAAAACTTGACCGCATTCAAAGTGAACATACAGAGGTACCCACATCCAGCGTACATACAAGATTTGGCAGTGGACTTACTGAAATTCATGTTGCCGATGTTCGTTATGCTGAGTTTCAGTTATTCAGCTGTCAACATTGTTAGAGCCGTTACTGTTGAAAAAGAATTACAATTGAAGGTAGGCCATTTCATGTTTTTCTTTCGACTAGGTTTTGGATTTTTTTTTATCTTTGCCTGTGATATAAAGTGTTAGATAACGCTTTAAAGAAGTTATTGTAAAACAAGTAATAGGTACATTGGGACGGGCCTGGCCGGAATCCCGAAAAAATTCGAAAAGAAATACCAGGAAACGGAGAGCGCATGGAGCACCACTGGTGCAAACACCCACGACCACTTCCGATCAAGTTGACTGTGTGCTACTAATTTAGCGGTGTATAAATCTATGCAGATGCTTTGACGAGTTGGAGGAAATCACTTCCAACAACGCAAAAAAAAGGTTCTATTTAACTTTTTTTAACTGGTTCATGTAATGAAATTGAACTCCAAGGTTGAGAAGTTGGACGCAAACGGGACTGTTCGCTAATATACACGACACAATCAAATGAAAAAGGAAACGGAGATAATGCCGTTATCATAAAGACGATAATTCATATTGGATCATCGAACTGTTATCTATCAAATGATTAAACTATGTGCAAAAAAACTGTTTACAAGCATTGTACCTGATTAAACAAATTTCTCTGTTTTAGGAAACCATGAAAATAATGGGTCTTGCGACCTGGTTGCATTGGACCGCCTGGTTCTGCAAACAATTTATTTTTCAACTAATTACTGCAGTTCTAATGGTTATACTTTTAAAGGTAAGTGTATTATATAAATTGCTAGATTTAAATTGAATTTTTAACCGACTTCAAAAAAGGAGGAGGTTCTCAATTCATCTGTATGTTTTTTTTTATGTATGTTTACCGATATTTCCGTCTATTATAGACGGATTTCAATTTTTTTTGTTGAATAGGGTTTACTTTTGAGGTGGTCCTATTTTCACCAGGTCAGGATCTGATGATTGGATCCAGGAGAAATCGAGGGCAACCTCCGAAAATTGTAGGGCAACTAGTGCGTTTGTTAACTTTTTAATTAAGTGCTTAAATATACTACAATTTAATGAAGGTCTGGAGTCAATCTGATGATGGAATCGAAAGACAGGCAAGGGAATTCCTCAACGATTTACAGCAGTTACATTATGTTTGGGTTTGATTTATTTGTATTGATGAGAACTTTACACCTAGTTAGATATATTTTTCGGTCCACCTGTAACTTAAAACAATGAAAAAAAAAAAAAAAAACCGACTTCAAACAAATTCTGAGAAATAAAATTTACTTAGCACAAAGTAATAATGTACTTTGATTTATCAGATTTTATTCATTATAATATTGCAGTTGGTGCCATAAATAATACCTACCTAAACCTATGGGTTTAGGTACTTGGCGTCGACTTCAATATGATATTGAATAAGATCTGATAAATCAAAATACATAATTATAGGTAACTTTGTGCTAAGTAAATTTTATTTCTCAGAATTTGTTTAAAGTCGGTTTTATTTTTTATTAAGTAATGTTTTTTAAAATTGATAGATAGGCATTAAGGGAGTAGAAGTTACATTTGATAATCTTTGAATTGCATAGGTACTTAGTCTTTTTATTTATACCTTTTACTAAAATTCTGCAGTAAAAATACCTAATTACAGAAATATCATGTTTTAAGTATGTGGGCATGTTCACGATTATAGGACTTTATCTACTGTGTAACATTTATTTCGCCTTTAAACTATTGAATCCTCATAAAATTTTGTAGTCGATGACGTAAATAATTTTCAAAGTAGGTGTTTGCTGTGGGTAAATAACTTTAAATCGGGCGGAATCGCAATAAATTCATGATTCCAAACAAATATTGAACTTGTTTGGATACGTTATTGCTTGTAATTCGTAGCCCCCTTGACCAATGTTCCATAGACGAACCTTGTGTTTCGAAGGGGACGTAACGCAGCAAAATTATTCCAAGTTCATAACTTGATTTATAACTTGTAGATAGCCTAAATAGGTAAGTAGGTAACTTGAAAACGTTAGGCTTGGAAACTCCAACAAAATTAGTAACCACCTTTTCACCCCTTCTATTCGAAAAGTATCATTTTGCATCGCTATAACAGGGCGCAAAATAGCTCTTTTCTGTTAAGAGCTTTTTAGCTAGTGGCAAAGTGATTTGAATTTGGAACTTCAAAAATTCATAGAAATCGAACGGAAATTGTATGGATTACTGGATGGTGCGTGTTGACTGCGCGGTGTCCTGTGCTAACTAAAAAGAAAAATGCTAAAGTGTGCCATTTATCTCTCTGTTCTTGTAATCAGTATACATATTGTATTGCATTATGCAAAAATATAGGTATGTTCTACGTCGAGTTAAGAAAGTGGCAATGCATTAACTGCCTAGCGCCTAACTGTGGAAGCTAACTACCTTGTACAAAACTTTTTTTTTCTCATAGAAAGGGGATGAAAAGTAGAGTACCTAAGTATATTAATCGAGAGCAATTTTTTTTTTCCTCCCTCACTGCGCTCAGGATTCTACGATAGAATCCCTCGCTCGGGATTCTATTCTAGAATTCTTCGCTGCGCTATTAAAATACTATTTTCTGTTCGTTTCACGAGACAACATACAACTCCTTACAATAAATTATTATCATTAATTAATACTTAGTAATGAAACAATAATGTTTTTTTAGACATACCTCGAGGCGCAGGTAAAATGTTTTTCATAAATTTATAATAGTTATTAGTAAAGTAGATACATAGTATACCTAGTTCCTATTCATTAGACAAATTTTCTTTGCTGTGACGCCACAGCAAAAAAAAATCTGTCTGGCACAACAGAGCAAAATGCGGGTTTGATTATTCTGGACAAAATTTCTGGCTCATAAAGCTTCAGTTGGGGTATTACTTAAGAAAATGAGGGATTTATTAATATAACCTGCTTAGTGGAAGACGTTGCCTGTTCAGTTCTAATAAGTGGAAATTCCTATTCTTACCTGTTATAACTTGGTAAATGAGCGCAGATGAAGTCAATGTCCAGCAAAACGTCGTACCTCTGGCCATATTGTTCACTTAAAACCAACAATTTATAAATAAATACTTGTAAATATTAATACTCCACGTAGAGACCTACTACTTGAAATATTGACATCTCAATTATTGATACATATGCGTGATGTAAAAAGCAATACACGAAATATACTTAGGTATCTATAAGCCCCGCAAGTTGGTAATGCGCTGGAACCTTGTCATAATGACAGCTAAGTGACGTCATTGTGACGTAGCGCGAGCGCGCGCTGGCCTCGCGAAGCTGCGTACGTATTTTTTTAGTACTGACTGCTCGACGGACATACGTCACCAAGTGGTCATCAAGTTGGCCGCCAAGCGCAATATCACGTGCGGGCCTTAGGTACCTACATGTAATTGCTCTACATCCGTACAGAGTTGGAGAGGGCCACTAGAGTCAGTTACAGCAATTTTCTAACCTACCCTAATTACGAACGAATTTGAAACCTCCCCCTAATATTAAAATGATACATGTTTAGCGTACTTATAAGTATATATTATGTTAGTGTACACATTTTTACCGTAGTAACATTATTTATGTTTATTTTTAGGTAAATTGGTTTACTAATGAAAATGGCTTCAGTGAATATGCTGTCTTTACTAACACACCATGGACCGTTTTGTTCTTTTATTTGATACTTTATTTAACATGCATGATATTTTTCTGCTTCATGATAAGTGGGTTCTTTTCAAAAGGTATGCTATATTTATGTTGTGTTAGTCGATGTTTTAGCATCAATGGCTTCTGATGTATACGACTGAATAAATGGTTTAGTTCAAAAATCTTTGTGCTTTTCGTGGGTCGTAGGTTCTTTAGCCAAAAGTTGAATTTGAGTTAAGAAAAGCGAGATTTTTTTTTTATATTTGGGTATCTCTCGAGAATATGACGCCCGTCCTTGCTAATTGCATGGAAGCAGGGCTCGTAGACAAAAAGTTATGGGATTGGTTCTAATACAGAGTTTTGTAGAAAATAAGTAAAGTACTCGCGAGGACCATTCCTCGTGTACTGACTAGAGCGGTAATGCTAACAGCCGCAAAATACTGATGTTTTGTGACTGATAGAATAGCCCCTGTGTTACAGATTTACTAACACCGCTATTTATATAAAGATATTTAGAGGCATGTTACCGTATAACTATTTAGGCCTATATATACCTCAGTAAAATACTATTAAACAGGGATGAATTGCATAAGGCGGAAATCTAGTACAATAGAGTATAAAGAAAACCAGGAACTTTGTACTTAGGATAGTTTGTACTTTGTATTTAGAATTTTCAGAAGCAATTCAGTATAAAGTATAGAAATGAAGTTCATTCCAAACATTTGCATAGGTATGCATGGTGTCCTTTTTACAATTTTGATAAGGTAACATAATGTTGTCCAGTTAAATCTTGGTATACGTAGTAAAGTTCTGAATAGTTTATCTGGTTGTACACATGGAAGTCATTGAGAACAGAGATATTAGTATAAGTGATGCCATTTACTGTTTTAGGTAGTTCAGCGGCGTTGTTTACCGGCGTGATATGGTTTCTAACATATATTCCAGCCTTCTTGTTGACCATGGATATTCAAATGTCTACTACGGCCCAGATCTTCAGTTGTCTTAGTATAAATACAGCGATGTCATTTGGATTACAGTTGATCCTTGCCAAAGAAAGTACAGGAGGTAAGTTAGTGATCCCTTCCCTGTCATCATAGTTATCTATTTTCCTTCCTCCACTTTCCTTCTGTCATTCCTATTGGTGATACGAATATTATGCATGTCAATGTCACGATTGTCCAGGACAATTTTCTACACATACATACCTATAAACAGTACCAGTAATAAAATAGTAGGAATTGACCGAAATAATATCATAACGTACAATACAAATGTTTGTCAATACATTGTCTAATTCATTGTTACTGATAATCAATATTATTAGACAATTAAAAATGATAAAAAGCCAGGTCAAGAGTAGGTACCCTTCACCGGCCAGCGTGTATGAAAACACTTATGAAAGTAGAAGAAGCGAAAGTGGTATGCCAGGGTCGTTGCAAGTGGAAAGCCAAAGTATTTTCCTACCCCGATGGGAGACAGGCGTGATTATAAGTATGTAAATAAAAATGTGTGACGGTATATTGTAGTTTGAACTGGTCAACTGCAAAGGCAAATCTGTGTTATTCGGTTGCTAACACTTCGCGTAGGTATACCAAATGACCATTAATATTAGTACAGGAGCGTAGGAGTATAATTGTTTAACGACTACCGACGACCCAGTTTTTAAAACTGAATCGCATTCATGATCATGAATGACCTAGTCAACAAGTAAGATAACCTAATATGACTTGAAATGTAGCTAGGAAATATTTAAAGAGGAATAAAATTAAAAAATATAAAACCTTTAACTGAGGAACTCTATTTAGCCTGCTTGCCTGGTGGTGTCATTCGGCCCCTGATTTCGGAATGTTGGCATGATTTTCCATTAAACGGGCAAGTTCTGTAATTAACTGAAAAAAAATTGGAAGATCGAATACGAATAATCCAGTGCCATTAGTAGATACCAAATTCACGTACGTAAAGGAGATGGTATCGTAATCGAAACAAAAAGATTTGATGATAATGTAAGATTATTGTTTTAATTTCTTTCTCACTGGTCACTCGATTTACCTTACCAGAACTACGCTGGTCAGGGTTAGTACAGAATTTTGGTTCAAACTTCCATTCTCCTCGCTATGATTTCGTCTGATATTGATAAGGCTCTACCGACACTCATGCGCTTTACTACTCATTTTGACTTTTCAGGAATGCAGTGGGGTGATTTCATGACATCACCTGCTACGGAGAATTCTCGCTTCATGTTCGGTCACGTTGTGATGATGTTAATAGTTGACTGCGTGTTATACATGCTGGTTACGCTCTACCTGGAACAGGTGGCACCAGGTCCATTCGGTACGCCTCGCCCCTGGTACTTCCTTTTTCAACCAAGTTTCTGGTGTCCTGGTAAAAAATCTGGTAACGTCTTTCTACAATTTTGCGTACACTATGCATTTTTTTTTCATCTGCTAATGTCTGACATTTCTTTATAGCCAGCGATGTTATTGTGGAGGACAATGGGTTCGATGATGATATTGTTAAGGAAAAGGATCCAAGAGGCCATGCTGCTGGAGTTAAAATGCACGTAAGTTCTGAACTGTTCATACACCCACTTGACAATAGTATGAAGGTATCTTCGTCTGAGTCTTATGCTAGCATTTTGAGAGTAAGGGGATCAGGTTAGATGAGGACCTACTCTTGAGGTCATCCAAGTTGAGCTGAATATATCACAATGTATCGCCAATTCCAAATGATTAGGCATAAAGCATCCCCACTTAAATGCTAGATAATAGCATAGATGGTCACACGATTTGTTTTTTTGTTACAGAATTTGACCAAAGTGTTTGGGAAACAAATTGCTGTTAATCATTTGTCCCTTAACATCTACAATGATCAAATAACTGTACTTTTGGGTCACAACGGAGCTGGGAAGTCGACCACAATTTCTATGCTAACAGGTATGGAGAACATTTTTTTAATGTTAGAATTGCAAACTTGTTATTGTAAGGCGAAGGGGATCTCGATAAGAATGTAAAAAATATATTTAATGACATGATTGATGACGAATGTGTTTAACAAACACTACAGATTTTACTCACTTACTTAGATAGTTTGGCGTAAAGGGAGGGAGATAATAAAATTAATTTGAATACGAGTACATGACTCATTATAAAGGCTTGCTGTCTTTTGGCACAGAAGAAGACGTGTTACTTTCTCAATAATAATATATAATAATAAATAAGCATTATGAAAGGGTTTGAGATTATTGTGCTTGTTGAAAAGGAACAGATTGAGAAACAATTCCAGGAATAGCATCAACTTCAAATCGTTTCTACTTCAGAAAATCATTTCTATTTACATAATTTTTCTTATCTGTTTGTCGTATATTGATATCTGTAATAAGTCTATTCTATCTATCTGCATAAAAATTATCTAAATCAGTTCTTTGTCTTTAGTCCAGCTGTATGTAAAACATACTAGTTACGCAAATTTTAATGGGCGTGTTATGATCCCGACTGTTTGATAATTTTGTTGTAAAAAGACGTGCCATGCCATATTCAGCTGCTGAGCGTTGATGTTGATATTCAAATTAGGTGCTTATGACTATATTTTTCCATGTACTAGGTAATTTGGAGCCAACGCATGGTACTGTGAACGTGGCTGGATTTGACCTGTTTACGAACACTGAAGCGGCCCGTGCACACATCGGCTTGTGCCCACAACACAATGTACTCTTTAACAATTTGACTGTCAAGGAACATTTACAATTTTTCGCAAGACTGAAGGGCTTTACTGGCGCAGATTTAAAGCAAGATGTGGATACGCTTATTGAAAAATTAGAACTTACAGAAAAGGTTTTGTATATAGACCTCATATCCACTTTTAATAATGAAACTATCAGGTTTTGTTTAAATTTAATTTCATGTTTTGCTTTATTGTACAGCGAGATTACCAATCACATGGTTTATCTGGAGGTCAGAAGCGTCGTTTGTGTGTTGGTATTGCTTTGAGTGGCGGAGCAAAGGTCGTGCTTCTAGATGAACCAACGTCTGGAATGGATCCTGCTTCGAGACGCGGCCTTTGGGATTTATTACAAAGAGAAAAGCAAGGTAATTAGGTTCTCTAAATAATAATCACACAGTCTGTAAAGGTCAAAATCATATGCTACATATAGAACCGTGGGTAGAAAAAAAATACCATGCCGAGTGTTAAAAGTTCTTGAGCGAAAATTTTGTCTGCATTGTGTTGTTCCATCACAATGGAATATCACTTGCATGACGTTACGGCATCGAATCTGCCGCTGGAATTAAAAAGAAATAATAGATTTTTTTTGTAAAGTCTTGTGCTTTATATAGGCATGTAATCATAATCTCTAAAATATTATGTATTGCTTCAACTAGGACGTTCAATGATCTTAACGACCCACTTTATGGACGAGGCGGACATTCTCGGCGACCGAGTAGCGATCATGGCCCACGGTAAACTACAGTGTGTGGGTTCTCCGTACTTCCTCAAACGTCACTACGGAGTGGGCTACACCCTCGTCGTCGTGAAGGATGAGGAGTTTGATATCAAACGATGTACTGTACTTATTAATGATTACATTCCTGGCACAGTCGTCAAAGAAGATCGGGGTAAGTTATTAAACAAAGCGTATGACATTTTGTTCTTATACAAATACCTGTACTGGGACATAGTGGTCCAAAACGTATATCTATAATTTGACTCCCACTCATGCTCGCCTTATGTAGAAGGACTTTACTACTGCCTGCAATAGGATTTAAATAGTTATACAATATGCCAGCTACGAAACGGGAATTGGAGCATAAATGAAATGTATCGCAAGCTGACGGGTGAATGAAGACGTCATTTGCCATTTCAATATCATATTATCAAATAAACTTAATTATTTAGAATACAAAAAACCCGACTGCCAAGTAAACATGTATAGGTACAATTGAAAAGCAAAAACAAGCTCTACATTTCTTTTATGATTTTCTTGGGACATCCTTCCGAGGGCTTAGCCGGGATTCCCGGCCGTAGACAGTTGTAGGGCATCGTGTGGTTTTAGTCGGATGCAGGCGGGAAGAGGTGAGTGGTGATTTAAAAAATAGCTACATGTTCCCATAGCTTCTTCCCGCCTGCAAATGTTGCCGACAAAGTAAAACAGTACCTAAGTAGCGAAAGAAAATCAGAAAAGAAGTGTAGAGCTTGTTTGTTTTCTTTTCAGTTGTATGTTTACTTGGCAGTCGGGTGTTTTTTGTATTCTAAATAATTAAGTTTATTGAAAACTTTTTAGTTATGTTAGCAGTGGAGTTAATTATTTTCGTGTAGTGAAGGGACATCACCAAAATTCAACCTTAATTATTATATTTTTGGTCATATTTCCGGTGATACTCAACCGATTGCAAACAAAATAAATGTAAGAATTTAAGTCTGACTAAAGCCTTATAAGCACATAATACCGCATCAAAATCGATTCAGTAATTTTGCGTTCATCGTAGGCAAATAATTATTACGCCAAAAAATCCACCATTTTGATTTTCTATGAATTTTATCATACCTGGTGTTACTCACACAATCACGGCAAATCAAATGCCACCTTGTATTTCAAAATCCGTCAAGCTATTCAGGCTGTAGAGCGTCCAAGAAAACTTATCAAGCTTTACAGTTTAGCGTCAAAACTCTGCCATTTTGATTTTTTAGAAATTTTAATATACCTGGTGTCACTCACACAATTACGAGAAATCAAATGACACCTCGCATGTCAAAATCCATCAAGCTGTTCAGGCTGTAGGCCGTGACAAAGAATTGGACATACATACATACATTATCTCGAAAAACATTACCCTCCTTTCTTCAGCAGTTCGGGCAAATACTGATAGTGTCGGTCTGTTTTATATTTCAGGCTCCGAGGTGACATTTAATTTAATAAACGACTATGCCAATAAGTTTGAAGACATGCTGAACGATTTAGAAAGAAATGCTAGAACCATCAAATTTAAAAACTATGGTCTCGTTGCTACAACGATCGAAGATGTTTTTATGTCGTAAGTAATTTTGTATATCGGTTTTAAGTAGATATACTTATTTAAAGCACATGCTGTTACGCCATTGATGAAAATTCTGTGACTGAAGTCAGTTAGTCTAATGTTAAAGAAGTAATTATTTTCGCCTAAAGTCTCCTCCATATTATTATAGACCTATTTTTAGGGTTTCGTACCTGAAAGGAAAAAACGGAACCCTTATAGGATCACTTTGTTGTCCGTCCGTCTGTCTGTCAAGTATATCAAGTAAATCAAGTCTGTCAAGTATATCTATGCCGTGACCGCGTGAAGATATTGAGTTGATATCTTGATAAAATACCTACCTTATATTAAGTTCCATGGTCTCTTGAAGCTGTAAAAAAATCTAACTTCTAATTATTAACGCAGAAAAAAGTTACAGGCGCTTATCCCGTCAAAAATGTGTATTTCGACACTCTCAAGGGAATTAAAATTCATAGGGTACTCTTACAGTTAACCCAGAAACATGAAATTTGGCATGTAATATCCTCTAAATACAGGAAAAATCTAATATCTGTACATTCATAACGAAATCATAAAAAAAAGATGCTTGAAGTTGATACGTGCTGAATAAGAAACTACGAAACGACATTAACACCCGTAACTTTTTTCTGCGCTAATTTAGAGGTTTGATGTTTTACAGCTTTAAGGAGCCATACATTTTAACATATGGTATTAATTTCAACCTGATACCTTCACCTTCATGCATTCACGAGATAAAGAGTCTTGACACTCGCACTTTCCGGTTTTTTATAAACTTGATTTCATGATATACATTTTTATGATTCATTATCACTGGCTCTCTCCCGTTGATACGTAAAGCATTTAGTTCGGATACGACTCATTACTGAAGATGTAATTTTTAAATGTTTAACAAGTACCTACCTAACTATGTTTTACTCCTCTAGTGTGGGAGCAGATTTGGCAATCATAAACACAAATTCTGAATCAGACGATGCTGCCACCACGGTAACAGATTCCACCACTGATGACACATTTAGGCATGAAATTGATTCGTCCTTGGAGCAATGTAAGTACAATTTTGAAATTTATTTTATAAAATAACCGTTGATACACACTTTTTATACACTAACTTCGTCAAAATGAAGTCACTCTTCTGATGGAAAGTAATGGTGACATTTAGTGAGTTATTGGTCACTATCACCATCCACAAGACCATTGACAGAGGCCCTGAAATTGGCGGCCAAATGATTTGCCACTTACCTCTCCGCTTGAACTACCCGGGGTTGTACGAAAAGAGAAACACGTACGCTGGCAGAGCCTTTCAAGTTTCTATGCTTCGACAGAAAAACCATTTTTCAAACGATTCTTCGAATCCCTCCGCTTTAGCGAAGATTTTCTCCACTGTATGAGAGTGGCATGCCCGGTGCTACGCCAGCGAAACTATGGGTATATCTCATAGCTATGTATCAGTCTGATTCTTAACAGAAGCCAGTCACCAATACTAGTGATGCCATCTTATTAGAAGAAAACCAACTCCTCGTTTCACTCTAATCACATGACATGAGCATTTAATTTTCTCTGACTTTCTAATACAGTGACTAGCTGCTCAGTCTACGGCCACCAGTTCTGTAGGTTGGTGTTGGCAATTCCCCTACCCAACTCATCAATGTTTTCATTCCCCTACTTAATTATTTTTAAAGTTTATTTTAAAAGTGTTTTTTTTTCAACAGTGGATAGAGACGAAAGCTTAGTAACTGGGTTTACTTTAGTTGTACATCACGTACTAGCGATATGGCTGAAGCTTGTTCTGGTCTGGATGCGCTCCTGGTGGATGTTGCTACTGCAGCTTGCTGTGCCCATAGTATTGTTGAACGCTACTCTCGGCGTGTTGCAGTATGTCTTGTCACTTGTGCCCACTATTAGCAACAGGATGCTGAGCCTCACTGATGGGTATGTGTTATTTGTATTAAGATTATTGATATCTATTTTGTTTTGAGGAGCTTAAATATTTTAATTCCGCTTGTTTGCGATATCGTTAGTACTTACATTAGTTTGATTATAAAAACACAAGGAATGATAAAACGTAAGAACAAGGAAATATGTCTACTATCACACATCGTCGTACGTAGTCTTTGAGGTATTTCGTTTTCATGCCTTTGCATTTTACCGGGCTTCGGAAGGCATTTTAGGCGGTTGGCTGCCAGTCATATGGTTGTAAGTCAAGTTGAAGGCCTTATCCCTAAAAAAGGTTCACAGAATACCACGATAAAATACAACTTGTGGAATGAGTGCGAGTAAATCAATAGTTTTTGACGTGTAAAGGCTTATAAATCGAACGCCACCGGCTGCAAGTAAGTATGCCTCATTGTCACGTTCCGCCTGAGCCTACTGTGCAAGTGAGAGCGCGGAACAAGCAATAGAGAGGCACAATCGGCCTAAGGATTCGGCTTTTACAGCATCTATCTCTCTTCGACTCCGTCTTTATCATGTTTTCTTATGACGTTCTCACGTAAAATTATCGTCCGTAAACTGACTTTACCGACAACCCCTTTTATTTCTAGATTTGCACAAACAGAAACTGTGCTGGGTTATAATGGTACGGCTAATGGAACACTCGGTCATCTAGTCGCAACAGCATATCAGAAGATGTTTGAAGTTTTTGACGCTGATCATATGCAACTTACATTAATTGGCGCAGAACCCATGGAGAATTACTACTTGAATAGAGTAAGTGTTAACCAAGTAAACAAAAGACAACAGATAAAGTAAGGTTTTAAATTTGAAAGCCCGATTGACTTGAAAATTGGCTTCAGATTTTCAAAATATCGGAAATTCCCGCGGTACTATTTCGAATAACTTTTATTTGACTGCTATGAGCAGTTTTTTTATTGGAAGAAATTGCACCGCTGTGACCACGTGGTTCGATGGCTAGTTCGATTCATCGGATTACGAAGCAACCAACCCTGTGTTGCTTCGTCCGATAGTCAGCAGGTGAACCGCCAGCAGGTTAGGTCGATTGAGCTCCGGAGATCTTGATAGGGTACCTAGTTTTTTTTATCCGCACTATCAGAGTATACTATGCTTACTAATATTATAAACGCAATAGATTGTAAGTATCGACGTTTCCTATTTCATGATCACGATCCCGCTGAAATGTTGTACAGAAATAATAGTCTTTAGATGACACGGGCTACTTTCTATCCCCAAAATAAGATTCATGGAATGAGGTAACGAAAACAGAGTTGCACGCGAGTAGAGTTGTGGGAGCTATTTGTTGATATTATATTTGAAGCGCTCGTGACCCCGCGGACTCAGTGTTCTGTAAACGATCACTGCAGTAAGCAACTTTCACTATGGCCGGTCCATGGATGGGTGACCATCCATGTGATCACTTTGTGACATTTATTTGAGCGTTTCCGTGCTTCGGAAGGTACGTTAAGCCGTTGGTCCCGGTTGCCAGTAAAATGGCAGTCGTTAAGCTAAGTTGAAGGCTTTATTTCAACAGCAGGCAGTCATAACCTGCGCCTGTCCATTTAAACACGGCAATACGGCTCACCACCTATTACGTGGGACAAATTATACAAAGGTGAAATGTGGGCATATAATATGCCTCTGCCTACCCCTTCGAGGATAAAGGCGTGACCATATGTATGTGTGTATATTTACCAGCGTTTTTCTTGCAGACAGAGGACCCCGTAAACATGGGACTCTTACGTCACCAGATGCTAACGGGGGCCACGTTTTCGGACGATTCTGTTATTGCATGGTTTAGCAACTTCGGCTATCATGATGTTGCTATAACTCTTTCTATGGTCCATTCTGCGCTGCTCAAATTATGGATACCTAATGCCACGCTTACTGTATTCAATCACCCTTTGGAAGCCTCTTATTCGGATCAGGTATGAAAATTTTATTCATAGAACTTTATAATAAATACAAGCTGATTCCCGCAACTTCATGTACGTCACAGACAGAGAGTGAGAGAAAGAGAAAGCGAAAGCTGTATTTGTATCAGCCCGAAAGGAGCGTGTGCCGACCTGACGTTTACATTGAATATTTTACTTTAATGCTTTTTCTGCTAGACCCCAACTTTCACTGCTACACTTAGGTACCGATATAAGGACAAGCAGTCTTGGCTTCGTAGGCACATTCTAACAGCTCAAAAAGATGGTTTTGATTCGAGTTACCTTATCTATACCAAAAAGTCAACCAATGGTCAGCAGGTTCTTTCCCTGGGACATCCTCCCGAGGGCCTACCCGGGACTCCCAACCATAGGCTGTTGGGCGTAACGTTAGGTTTTTTAGTCGGTAGGAGTCCGGCATAGCATCCAAGAGGATTTTCCCTCACGTTAAAAAAAAGAGAGCAGGTTCATTTGTAAGAAGTATATTCTGAAACAGTCATGTCCTATTCCCAATCCTTTTACTACAAGTATCAGAATTACTTCTATAGACCCTCTTATAGACATGTACCTGGTTGGCCTGTAGTCAACCAGGTACATGTCTATAGGTCTTTAGGATCTTGTTCATTGGTTCAATCGACACTTCAGTGCAGATGAGATTTTAATATTTCATTTTGTACTTTCAGACCGATATGCAAGTGATGATCAGCATGTTGTCCATGCAAGTGGCCTCCGGTATCGGTAACAGCATCTCTATTGTGACCGCAGTCTTCATTATGTTCTACATCAAGGTGAGGACGTGTTAAAATTATAATTTAATTCTCATAAGATTTCTGTTTCACGTACATGATTTGTGAATGGGTGATCGCCGCATGACCATTTTGAGACATTTGTTGTGCCTCGGAAGGCACGTCAAGCCGTTGGTTCTGTTTGTCAGTTACATGGCAGTCGTTAAGCTCAGTGTGACAAGCCTTATGGGCGGCTGAAGCGCTCGTGACCTCGCGGACACAGTGTTCTGTAAAAGATCACTGTATTTAAGCAACATTTACTATGGCCGGTCATGAATGGGTGACTACCACATGACTACTTTGTGACATTAATTTGCGAGCGTTTCCGTGCTTCGGAAGGCACGTTAAGCCGTTGGTCCCGGTTGCCAGTAAAATGGCAGTCGTTAAGTCAAGTTGAAAGCCTTTATGGGCGGCTGAAAAATTTCACAATCTGCGCCTGTCCATATCAACATGGCAATACGACTCACCACCTATTAGGTACGTGGGACAAATGGAATGGGCATATAATAAGCCTCTGCCTACCCCTTCAGGGCCAAAGGCGTGGTCATACATGTGTATTTATGGGCAGCTTGAAAATTTTCGACAGTACGTCGACACAACCTGAGTCTATCCCATTTGCGCGACTTATTTCCAAAAAAAACGTCACCTCTTGCCTATCTCTTCGGGGATAAAGACTATTTGAATGTCAAGTGCTGTTTCACTTTTCAACTGCAGATTCAAACAGCTGTAAATTTTACAGGAGCGCGTTTCTGGTGCCAAGTTATTACAGAAGGCTGCTGGAATACAGCCAATTGTTCTGTGGGGCAGTGCAGCGGTATTCGATTGGTTGTGGTTCCTCATATGCTGCATCAGTATACCTGTCTCGTGTATTATATTTAGCGTGGTTGGGCTTTCGACTGCGGCTGAACTGGGTGAGTGATCAATCCTACTGCTTAGTGCTACTAGTATAAATTCGGACCTATAACATAAATTGAAGCTGTTTTCGTGACGTGAATATCTTAACTTACCAGCGAACGATTAAGTGATGGTAACCACAATCGACTGCCCATCTTGATTGACTGTCTCGTTGGTCTGAATCACGTACCTATAGTGTGACTGCAGATCGTGAATTCTTGGGTTTGAGTTCCACCTCGGGACAAACATTTCCGTGATCTAATAATATATTTGCTTAATTTGGACCAGATGACACGTGCTTTTTAACGTGCCTCAATATTTTAAACATCATCATAACGGCATCAGGCCCACGACGTGGGACAAAAACTAAAGGTCAAATGTGGGCCTATACCTAGTTAGTACTGTAGAGATAAAGGCGTGACATTTTGTATGTATGTAACCTAACCTAACTAGATGGTATTCAGTAGCCATTCCCGCATCCCATGGGAATTTCTTCCGGGAATAAGTAGCCTGTGTGTTATCCCACTTTCACTGCATATTTCAGCCAGATCCGTTCAGCCGTGAAAGAGCCACAAACATCCACACATCTATACATTCACTCATCCATACATTTATAAAATAGTGATTACAACCAATATTGTATGTTCTTTAGGTCGGCTGTATGTGTGCATAATGGTGTACGCAGCATCAGTGTTACCGCTCACATACCTCCTGTCTCTTGTCTTCAAGGGACCTGCGATTGGTTTCGTCAGCTGTTTCTTCATCAATGTGGTGTTCGGCAAGTTATTTTATTCTGGTTTTTACCACGTTAAGTAAATTTTGTTGTAAACGTAGCTCTAGAGCTACTAGGATTAATGCCCATAGCTGCCTATGGGGATTATCCTCACCCGAATTCTCATTATTGTGATTCTTGTAAACTAGAATCTGTAACAGTGAACAAGACCACACTTGGTTGAAGACGAAAGTCTAAAACCAGTGCGTTCAACCAGTTATGTCCGCGAATCGACAGACGTAGGACGTCCACCCGCCGCGCCGTATGGACCGACAACGTAGAAATAGTTGCAGAAGATGCGGAAGGCGCAGGACAGTGTGTTGTAGCGTAAACTGGGAGTGGCCTACGGCCAGCTGTGGACTGGGCTGATTTGATTGATTAAATGAAAAATAATAATTGTAAAATAGTTTAAAAAACTAAAAAACACGCTTTAAACCCTTTTATTTAATACCCATATCATGGGGGTGCATTTCAAATAGCCAATCCGCCCTCTTGGATGTCTGCCATGTTGGATTTAGGTCACGTGACAATTTGTTTCGTATTCCTAACAGCAAACCCTTTCATTTGATACTCATATCATGGAGGTGCATTTCAAATAGCCTGTCCGCCATCTTGGACGTCCGCCATATTGGATTTAAGTCACGTGACTATTTATTCGTATTCCTGGCAGCAAACCCTTTCATTCGATACCCATATGATGGGGGTGGATTTCAAACAGCAAGTCACGTGACTATTTATTCGTATTCCTGGCAGCAAACCCTTTCATTCGATACCCATATGATGGGGGTGGATTTCAAACAGCCAGACCGCCATTTTGGGGAGGCCGCCATATTGGATTTTTAATGACGTTTTTTAGCTAGTCATGTATTGTCATCAGAACTCAGAGCGTGTGCAAAATTTCAGCCTGATCGAAGGGACGGGAAGTGGGTCAAATTAACATTCCAAGATTTTCTTACATACATAGTTACAAGTGAAGCTAATATAGAAGCGTGTTAAAAAAGAAAAATGAATGAATAAAAAATAAAATAAAACAGATTGACTGACATTCAAAAATATAAATAAATCTCTTTAATAACATAGTCGAACAACGTTTGCCAGATCATCAACTGCTGTTATACGATTCTTTTGTACAATAATGGTGTATTCGCATATCAGGTATGATGGGCTCGCAAATTGTGGAATCGCTCATGTCACCCGCACTCGACACCCAAGAGGCAGCAGAAATCCTCGACAGCGTGCTACAAATCTATCCTTTGTACAGCTTCGTTACTTCTCTAAGGTAATTGGTTACATGCACAATAATCAAAGATAATATAATAGTAGGTATTACATACAGATCGGCAACTCCCTGCCTCCCACTGAGTAAGCTTCCCCATCCCCCCACCAAAGTTGATGTGTCTATTGCCGTGTCAGTACTTGAGAGAGTGTCACTGCGTTGCATTACGTATTACTACCTACGTACTTTGTGCTATTGCTTTGTTTTAATTTGTGCTTAGCCGAGGGTAGATTTGAAGACGAATTGAGAAACTCCTCCTTTTTTGGAAGTCGGTTAAAAAAAAGGTAGGTACCTACATACATGAGATTGCGTTCTGTTCTTTTTAATATTTTGTTTCCATAGCCAGTGTCCCTAGTATACTCACACACACATTCAAGCTTAATTCAAGCATTCACATTAATTAAATGCCGCCTCGAGGTCCAGTAAAAGAGCAATTGTCAAGGCCAAGTTCGATTTCGTCGGCAGAATTGGCGAACGGCTAGCAGGCTTCCCCTCAGGAAGTCGTGAATTTTGGTCGCTTGCCAAAGCTGCCGAGGGAAACTTCTGTCGGTCAGGATTACCACCCTTGCTTAAACCCGACGGTAGTTTGGCCCAGAGTGCCAAGGAGAAAGCCGACCTTTTGGGTAATCTCTTTGCCTCTAACTCGACCATGAGCGACGGGGGTGCTTTACCGCCGGGCATTCCGAGTTGTGGCACTTCCATGCCGGAAGTCAAATTTACACAGCGGAATGTCCGGCGGGAGCTTCAATCCCTGGACGTTCATAAGTCGAGCGGGCCAGACGGCATTCCCGCGGTGGTACTTAAGCATTGTGGTCCAGAGTTGTGTCCGGTACTTACACGTCTTTTCACACTTTCCTATTCCATGCAACAAGTCCCAGCGTCGTGGAAGATCGCGTATGTACATCCTGTACCCAAGAAGGGTGACAGGACCGACCCGGCCAATTACAGGCCTATAGCCGTCACCTCCCTTTTATCCAAGGTGATGGAGCGTGTAATTAATACACAGCTCCTGGGGTACCTTGAGGAACACGACCTGCTCAGCGACCGGCAGTACGGTTTCCGTCACGGTCGCTCGACGGGCGATCTTCTTGTGTACCTAACACACCGATGGGCGGCGGCTATCGAGAGTAAGGGTGAGGCTCTAGCAGTGAGCCTCGACATCTCTAAAGCCTTTGACCGGGTCTGGCACCGTGGTCTTCTTACGAAATTGCCCTCATATGGACTACCCGAGAGATTATGCGGATGGGTGTCCAGCTTTTTGTCCGGTAGAAGCATCAGGGCCGTCGTTGACGGCAGCTGTTCAGACTGCATGGCCATTAACGCTGGAGTACCGCAGGGCTCAGTGTTGTCCCCTACTCTGTTTCTGCTGCATATCAATGACATGTTGTCTATTGACGGCATTCATTGTTATGCGGACGACAGTACGGGGGACACTTGTTACACGGGCCGCCCCGGTATCTCTCGGGACACAGTGGAGGAAAATCGTGAACAGCTTGTGTCTGAAATCGAGGCTACTCTTACTAGAGTGTCCGATTGGGGTGGACAAAATCTTGTCCAGTTCAACCCTTCCAAGACACAAGCGTGTTTTTTCACCGCTAAGCAAACCCCAATTACTGTAGCGCCGCAATTTCAGGGCACCTCTCTTTCCATCTCCAAGAGTATAGGGATCCTTGGTGTTGACATCTCCAGTGACGTTCAGTTCCGTAGTCATTTGGAGGACAAGGCTAAGCTGGCGTCCAAGAAGCTAGGTGTGCTCAACAGGGCGCGGCGGTACTTCACTGCGGCGCAAACACTGCTTCTCTATAAATCGCAAGTGCGGCCGCATATGGAGTACTGCTGTCACCTCTGGGCGGGAGCACCTGAATATCAGCTTCGTCCATTTGACTCGGTGCAAAGACGAGCTGTAAGAATTGTCAACGATCCTGTACTTACAGCTGGTGTGGAACCTCTTCGCGACAGGAGAGACTTTGCCTCCTTATGCGTGTTCTACCGCCTGTACAATGGTATGTGCTCTGAGGAATTGTTTGATATGATGCCCACGGCTACGTTCTATCATCGCACCGCTCGCCACAGACAGGGAGTTCATCCTCACACGCTGCGTCCGGTGCGTTCCAGCACGGTTAGATCCGATAGGTGTTTTCTTCCGCGCACGCTTAGGTTGTGGAATGACCTCCCTGCCTCGGTTTTCCCAAACGCCTACAGTATGGGGTTCTTCAAAAGGGGTCTTAGAAGGTTTTTACAGGGTCGGCAGCGCGAGTGTGGCACCTCTGGTGTTGCAAACGTTCATAGGCTGCGGTGACCACCGGTCCTTCTGGTGGGCCGTATGCTTGTCTGCCACCTTAGTGGTATAAAAAAAAAAAAAAAAAAAAAAAATTACGTGTATATTAGTGTGGGTGAAAACGAGCATTTTTGTATGGAGTTTCCGCCCTGTGCAGTAATGTAAGCATAGAATTGAGTCATAGAGTCATACTTATAGAACTCGGGACTTCCCGCGAAATACACTTCATTTTATACACTGACGTTTCGGGCACGTTGCAGCGCCCGTGGTCGCGGTTGGACTACGACGTGCGCTGCAACGTGCCCGCAACGTCGGTGTATTAAATGTAAGTGTATTTCGCGTGAAGTCCCGAGTTCTATAAGTATGAGTGTAAAAAACCGCGATGGTTTAAAAATAACGTGAGTCATAGAGTATTGTACAAAATCTATACTAATATTATAAAGAGGAAAGATTTGTTTTTTTGCTTTTTTGTTTTTTTGTTTTTTTGTTTGTTTGTTTGTAACGAATAGGCTCCGGAACTACTGGACCGATTTGAAAAATTCTTTCACTGTTGGGAAGCTACACTCTTTGCGGTGAACATAAGCTTATTCTATTCCCATATTCCCACGGGAACGGGAACTACGCGGGTGAAACCGCGTGACATCCGCTAGTGTGAAATAAATAGGTAGATGCCAACTACCTTACTTTGATTTTTTTCTTTCTTCTAAGTATATAAGTAGGTACCTACCTACATTTCCATAATTTTCTTCTACAGGCATTTGAACCAGATCGGACTTCGAGAACAAACCTGTTTTCAAATGTGCGAGTACCTACAAGCTGCGTTCCCCGCTTTACAATGCACTTTGAATGAATTGTGCGAACTAGAAGAAAACTGCTGCAGTAATTATAATTTTACTATATCTATTTATAGCTGCCAGATAAAATCTCTCCTTATCATACAATACAGCTGTGGGTATGATAAGTAGATATAATTAAAACGAAGTATACCTATCTGTGATAAGAATTTACGATACGGAATGAATGTGTCCTGTGAATAAAATTGGCACAAGACGCATTCTTTCGTGATTGTCTTTACTAATATTATAAAGAGGAAAGATTTGATTGTTTGTTTGTTTGTATGCATCTTATGAATCCGAAACTACTGAACCGATTTGAAAAATTCTATCGCTGCTGGGAAACTGCACTAAATTACTAAACCGATTTGAAAAAATCTTTTACTGTTGGGAAGCTGCACTATCCCCGGTGAACATAGGCTATATTTTATTCCCATATTTCCACAGGAAAGTGTTACTACGCGGGTGAAACTGCGTGACGTCCGCTAATCTGTTATCAACATCCGCAACATACTGTAATCACAGATGAATGTGTAGTACCTATGTGTATCTACTATCCGAATGGGGACCTAGATTCTGTAGTAGTTACTACCACAAAATAATAAATATACAGAAGGAAATCTACATACAAATTGCGCTCGGGATACGCACACACACAGACACCGCTCACGGAGTTCACGGACACAAGGTCTAAGGATTGTCATAGTATTTTCGATACTGGTTTGGGCGCGAGTGTGCGTAGCCGAGAGTAGGTTTGAAAAAAGAAAAGTAGGTACATACATGAGATTGCGCTCTGTACCTTATTATTTTGTGGTACTACTGTCACTACCTACCTTCAAGTAGTTGAACTCGAATTTGGGTCAGCTAATCCCTTCCTTCTGTGGGCTCAACAAGTGATTATATAACCTTCTGTGATGGCGGATTTCACAGGACCTCAATCCCCTGATCCCACTGATCTGATCTGATCCCACCATCTCCTTTCCGATCCCGAACAACGCGTGCCGGGCAGAGATGCCACTAATACACAGTGGAGAGAATTTTCGCCAGAACCGAGCGTTTCAAAAGATCGTTCCTCTGTCGAACTATAAAAACATGGAACGACCTGCCTGCACACGTTTTTCCTTCATCTTACAGTCCCGGGTTCTTCAAGAGGAGCGCGAAGAGGCACATCACAGGGCCGCCAAGTTGAGGGCCACTGTCGAAAGTCTTGAGGACTGTGAGACTGGCCCTCAATCGCTAGATGCGCCACGGGGACGTCAATTTGGCGAGCCGAATATAAAAAAAAAATGCTACTATTATGCACTGACACTCCAATATACCTACTATTTTCTTTATTTATCTGATTATCGATAATTTCTCGGAGAAAATGGCGTTTATGCCGTATTCACAAAATTTTTGATGTGCCAAGAGGGTAAAATATATTTTTTTGTAAAATAACACTGAATGTTTATTTTTGTTGATAGTACCAGACAATCCATATTTCCAATGGGAGGAGCCCGGCGTGATGCGCTACCTCGTGGCCATGCTCTGCACAGGTCTTGTACTCTGGCTACTTCTTATGGCTATAGAGTACAGGCTCTTCCATAAGGTATGATATACTTATCTATTATCGTAAAGCTTCGCCATCTCAACTTTGGAGCCCGTGTCTCTTATTAATTACTGGCAACAAAACCTCCTTTCCCTTTCCAGTTACGTGGTTCTGTTCTGGGCATATGAAAAGCTTTGCGGTAGTAAGAAATAGTTATAACGAATTAAAACGAAATGAAGAGGAAACCTACCGTATCTTATCTATAGTTCTGTTGCTGTTATTATGCTTAAATCAATCTGCAGAAGTAGGGATAAATTCAAATTAACAATTCTTCATGACTCCCTTTTTTGATGCTCATGAATGCTATGCCGGACTCCCACCGACTAAAAAACCTCACGTAACGCCCAACAGACTATGGTTGGGAGCCCCGGGTAAGCCCTCGGAAGGATGTCCTAGGACTCCCAACATCTTCATGACTCCCTTAAAAGAGGATATTTCGACTTACCAATATTATGGATGTGAAAATTTGTGCAGTGATTGGATGTTTGTTACTCAATTTTTATCTCAGGAACATATTCCCACGGTAAGCGGGAACGGGAACCAAATTTTTCACGGGCGAAGCTGCGGTCATCAGCTAGTTCGTCTATATGAATATCAAATTCTCCTCTTCTAGACAAATGATATGATGATCCTACGAATAACAACCCTATATTCGTAAGTTCGCTCCCTAAATAAGAATAAGTTTAAGCAACAGATTAAACTTATTCTTATAAAAAAGTAATTTCTTAAACAGTAGGTACTACATTTATACATTAAATATCATTGGTTGTACTACAGTGCTAGGAATTTACTAAGTAGGTACCTACATTTGCCAGATACGAACATTCAAGAAACACGCACCTCCAGTAGACGAGAGTACACAGGACGAGGACGTCGCCGCTGAGGCGCAACACGCGCGTCAAGTGAACCAAGCAAACCGCTCCGAGCAAGCGTTACTCACTACAGGCTTGACCAAGTACTACGGGAAACATCTGGCTGTTAATCAAGTATCTTTCAGTAAGTTTAGTCTAATCGTATAGGCGGTTCTAATATAATCTTGGCTGAAATCAGTCCACTATGGCGCCCACGTGCACTATAGTGACAGAACTGTCATCGGCTCCGACGCCCACGGTCATCATAATGCCAGTTTATATCCGTTTATATCCGGTATTATCCTCTTTCATCCAGGCCGGAAATAATGCAGGATGAGTTTATAATAATGATTAACATAGCCTGCAGAGTAACATTAAAAGAAAAAACATCAGAAACTTCGAGTTGATTGTGATAAATAAATTTTCTGTTGAGCCGCCATTTTAGCGTTCCAATTAGTTACGGGGTAAGTATTTAATATTGTAGTTTATTCTGCTTTTATTTATGGTTTTATTTAATATATTGAATGATATATTATTTTATAATATATACTTATTTATTTCAGTGTATATTTATTAATTGTTTTTTTTATTGGCCAATGTAAATACGCAAAAAATGTATAACTTTAATACTTTTATTTTATTAATATTTTTGTTTATTTTGATTCAATTATTCTTGTTTTGCATTTAAAAGGTGTTGTTTAACAGCTGTTATAAATATTTCCGTCCCAAATCGAGGTAAAATTAATTATAATAGCATGTGAAGATGACAATTTTTGGCAATGAAAATACGCTAATATTGATAAATTTATTTTCGGAGATTTTGTATCTACAAATTCTTTTTTTTTATTTTTGGGTAACGTGTTTGTGTGTATATTTGGTAAATAAAAAAATATAAGACTTAAAACTGGTTTTATTTTGAATTACATGGTAAAACATAAGAATACTACTTCATTTTAACCATCGTAATTTTCAGCGACATTTCATTAATCCATTACACATCGGATATCCTCGGATTTAGTTTAGTTATTTTCGTCAGTTATCCAGCATGATGAAACAGTAAGTATTTCTGTAGTGCGACTCCTATAAAAGAAATAAGAATTAATTTTGTGAAGCTCGGCGCGCAACCGCTGTTCCCGCCAACGCTCGCGAAGGTGTTGGGCGTCGGCGGCCAGTGACGTTTGACAGTTCGGATGCGCGACTGGATAAGCTTGTTGAGAAACCATTAAAGTAACGATATTAATATTGCAAGATGGGACCCTACATGCCAGCATCGCCTGTAAGTGATGCAGCTGTTGACTATCTGACGATTTCATGGACTGGGAAGAGCAACTCGAAACAAACAATGTACCAACCTAGACGGATTAGTACAAAGTTTTATTCCAACCTAAAAAAAATTGAGAGATAGAATACGTCTAACAGTGGTGGTATAGGCAGAATCGAATTGCAAGCTGAATATCAAAGGCGGGAAGCGCGCGAAGGCAGTGCTGAAATTTTTATCTGATAGCTAACCCCCACGCCAGACCTATAAGATTCAGTACTCGAAATCCGCCTTGAAAGACGCGTGTTGAGCACAGCTACTAGACCTGGAGTTTACAGATCTTCAAATAAACGATTAAAAAGAAGTGCAAGTAACGGCGCCTTTGATTTACGGGGGAATATAATAGGTCTAAACTTGGGAATACTTTTCACGTGAAACAGAAAATGATAAATATTTTATTTGAATTGTTTTTTTTTTCATTGTTCTTGGCAGCTGTGAGTGACGGCGAGTGTTTCGGCCTCTTGGGTGTGAACGGAGCCGGCAAAACCACTACTTTCAAGATGCTGATGGGAGATGAATCTGTATCGAGCGGCGAGGCGTTTATCAGCGGACACTCAGTTCAAACCAATCTCAATAAAGTGTATGAAAATATTGGTTAGTGCCTACATCTATCCATTATATTTGCGGTTCTTTTCCCGAAATTATCAGCAGGGGCATACTATATGTCCCCATTTCACTTCTATTGTGAGTGGTGAGGCTATTACGTTGTTGAAACGAACCGGAGCAATCTGTAGGAAAAATTGAACTCAAGCACTAGTATTCCTGCAGTGAATACTCGTATTATAAACTTTCTATGAAAGCCAAAAAACTCAGATGATTGTAGTACTGCTGTAACGTTTTGGAATTATAAACACGGCTTTCAACTGAAGTTCAACACTTTTTGTGATGCAGGTTATTGTCCACAATTTGACGCGCTGTTCCCGGAGTTAACAGGTCGCGAGACTATGCGTATATTTACGCTCTTGCGCGGCTTGCAACTGCGCTTTGCTAGTCCCACTGCCGAAGCACTTGCACAGTCGTTGGGTTTCTCCAAACATTTGGATAAGAGGGTGAGTATAAATACATGGCGGGTGGGAGCTTAACTTATCTTACATAACTTAAGCTCCCTCCGCTATGAATAGCATAGGCTTTAGTCCAATACATCTTTTGAGTCGTTTATGAAGTACATACAAACAACAGAAACTTGGAAGTCGTTGCGCTAGGATCTTCCCGCTCATATTACTTGTAGATATCTCTGCTCTATGGTAAATGTTTGCTACGCCCTTCTCTATGATCCCTCACTCTGACACGTTCCACTACGAGCCCTACGCACTTCTCTATTTACACGGCGAACGAATCTACGAATCCTACACGCTTCGCTACAAACTCTACGATCCCCACTACGAGCATTACGCGCTTCTCTAAGCTCACTACGAAATCGGCTACGGAACCTACACGCTTCGCTACTACCACTACGCACTCCTCTACAGACCCTACGCGCTACGCTACGAGCACTTCGCACTCCTCCACAGACTCTACGCGCTGTTCTACGATCACCACCGCGAGTCCTATTCGCTTCTCTACGAACACTACGCACTCCTGTACCTTCTGCAAACTCTCCTATCTCAACTACACGTTCTGCGCGCTTCTCTACGATCACTACGAAATCTGCTGCGGTCCCTACGCGGTTCTGGACGAATACTACGAAATCGGCTACGGACCCTACACGCTTCTCTACGAACTCCTCTACGAACCCCATGCACTTTGTACAAACTCTGCGATCTCATTTACGAGTTCTGCGCGCTTCTCTACGAACACTACGGAATCGGCTATGGACCCTACGCGCTTCTCTACAAACACTCCACACTCCTCCACGAACTTCATGCACTTCCTACAAACTCTACCATTTCAACTACGAGTCCTGCGCGCTTATCTACGAACACTACGAAATCGGCTACGCTCCCTACGCGCTTCTCTACGAATACTACGATATCGGCTACGCTCCCTACGCGCTTCTCTACGAACACTACGAAATCGGCTACGCTCCCTACGCGCTTCTGTACGAACACTACGATATCGGCTACACTCCCTACGTACTTCTCTACGAACACTACGAAATCGGCTACGGACCCTACATGCTTCTCTACGAATACTACGCACTCCTCTCCGAAGCCCATGTGCTTCCTACAAACTCTACGATCTCAACTACGAGTTCTGTGCGCTTCTCCTCCAACACTACGAAATCGGTTACGGTCTCTACGCACTTCTCTACGAAAACTACGAAATCCTCTACTACCCCTATTCGCTTCTCTACGGACACTTCACATTACGCACTCCTCTATGAACCCTACGCGCTACAATGTACGTAATAGTAACTCCCCACTTATTCGCGTGGGAACATTAACGAATCTGAGACTTTTGAGCAGGATTAACTTGATCTACAGGGTTACAGGCTTATCATAATCAATGTTAATTACTATATGGTTACTAAGTACCTTTATAGTATAACAGAAATACTGACCAAGAGTTATTACGGTTTTCTGATATTTCGGCACTATTGCAGGCACCATCTTCATGTAGGAACACAATAGCACATTACTGACAAAGGGTATTCATATTGACAGGTACACCAGTACTCCGGAGGCACAAAACGTAAACTAAACACGGCGCTAGCCTTCCTTGGAAAGACACGCCTTGTGTTTGTAGACGAGCCGACTACAGGAGTCGACCCAGCTGCAAAGCGACATGTAAGTACCTCCTAAAGATAAGTGGCGAAGCTACATGACGGCAAACCTTACATGCGTACCTCTACCTACTTCAGTCGTTTGCAAGTGGCAATATAGTTTAGTCTTTTATGGTAATCGACAACTTCTGGAGTTACATAACAGGGTTTAAAAACTCTTTTGCCGGTCAAAGTCAATTATTTATCATCATGTTACTACATAACCTCGCTCACTTGCCCGTCGCTCGCTTCCTTCTGGGTAGTACCGTCCTGTGCAGTGGCGGCGCAAGGCGTGGGCGACGTGTTCCACCGCCCACGGCCTCGCGGAGCAAGGGGCCTCGCGCCTCAAAAATTTTTATGCATTGCTTCAAAGCGAAAAGAATAAAATAAAAAAGATATAAATTAATTTTGTTGTGAAAATTATGTTTTTTTTATACCCTTGGGGGTGGCAGACAAGCATGCGGGCCACCAGAAGGACCGGTGGTCACCGCAGCCTATGAACGCCTGCAACACCAGAGGCGCCACACTCGCGCTGCTGATCCTGTAAAAACCTTCTAAGCCTCCTTTTGAAGAACCCCATACTGTAGGCGTTGGGGAAAACCGAGGCAGGGAAATCATTCCACAACCTAAGCGTGCGCGGAAGAAAACCCCTATCGGATCTAACCGTGCTGGAACGCTCCGGACGCAGAGTGTGAGGATGAACTCCCTGTCAGCGGCGAGCGGTGCGGTGATAGAACGTAGCCGTGGGCATCATATCAAACAATTCCTCAGAGCACATACCATTGTACAGGCAGTAGAACACGCATAAGGAGGCAAAGTCTCTCCTGTTGCGAAGAGGTTCCACCCTACCTGTAAGTATAGGATCGTTGACAACTCTCACAGCTCGTCTTTGCACCGAGTCAAATGGACGAAGTTGATATTCAGGTGCCCCCGCCCAGAGGTGACAGCTGTACTCCATGTGTGGCCGCACTTGCGACTTATAGAGAAGCAATGTTTGCGACGCAGTGAAGTACCGCCGCGCCCTGTTGAGCACACCTAGCTTCTTGGACGCCAGCTTGGCCTTGTCCTCCAAATGACTACGGAACTGAACATCACTGGAGATGTCAACGTCAAGAATCCCTATACTTTTGGAGATGGGAAGAGATGTGCCCTGAAATTGTGGCGCTACAGTAATTGGAGTTTTCTCAGTGGTGAAAAAACACGCCTGTGTCTTGGAAGGGTTGAATTGGACAAGATTTTGTCCACCCCGATCGGACACTCTAGTAAGAGTAGCCTCGATTTCAGACACAAGATGTTCACGACTTTCTACCGGAAGATACCGGGGCGGCCCGTGTAACAAGTGTCCCCTGTACTGTCGTCCGCATAACAATGAATGCCGTCAATAGTACAACATGTCATTAATATGCAGCAGAAACACAGTAGGGGACAACACTAAGCCTTGCGGTACTCCAGCGTTTATGGCCATGCAGTCTCAACAGATGCCGTCGACGACGGCCCTGATGCTTCTACCGGCCAGAAAGCTGGACACCCATCCGCATAACCTCTCGGGCAGTCCATAGGAGGGCAATTTTGTAAGAAGACCACGGTGCCAGACCCGGTCAAAGGCTTTTAGAGATGTCGAGGCTCACTGCTAGAGCCTCGCCCTTACGGCCTGGCCACGGGACAGTCGCCATAGCGAAAATTCGTGCGGTGCGAACGGTGAAGCGTCTTGCGACTCAAACAAATGAATAGAAATGTACTGAAAAGCCACGCGGCGCGGCGAACGGCGACGCGACCGGCAAAATGTACCGAGCGAACGGCACGGGCGACTGGCGGTGCGGCGTGCGAGTGGAACAAATACATGAAACAGTACGGCGTGGGCCATGGCGTCGGGCGGCAATCGCGGTGACTAGGCCAGTGATAAAATTACTGGTCGCGGTGACGAACGCGACGGCCCCGTGGCCCGTGGCAAATGATGCCGTGCGATTAGTCGCCTCGCCAGCCGCACCGCCGTGCCCCGTGTCCAGGCCGTTACTCTCGATAGCCATCGCCCATCGGTGTGTGAGGCACACGAGAAGATCGCCCGTTGAGCGACCGTGACGGAAACCGTACTGCCGGTCACTGAGCAGGTCGTGTTCCTCAAGGTACCTCAGGAGCTGTGTGTTAATAACACGCTCCATCACCTTCGATAAAACGGAGGTGACGGATATGGGCCTGTAGTTGGTCGGATCGGTCCTGTCACCCTTTTTGGGCACATACGCGATCTTCCACGACGCCGGAACTTGTCGCATGGAATATGAAGCGAAGAACTCTCGCAGTCCATCCCAGTCTGCTGACTTATAGTGCCACACATGTCGCCACTCCTATTCCGAGGTGGTTCAGGCCTTGCGAGAGGCACATGCGCCCGAACGACACAGTGGTCCGACGATCCGAGCGGAGCATCCACTGACACGTTGTACCCGTTTGGACGCGTTGTCAGCAGGAGATCCAGCAATGCACTATGCTCGTTCTTCTTATCTGGTATCCTTGTGTGGGATTTGACCAGTTGAGAGAACCCATAGGTAAGGACAAATTCGTGAGCAGCTCTCCTCGCAAAGTTAGTGTGCCGGGAACCCAACCAGTCAATATGATGACCGTTGAAATCCCCCACAATTACTATCTCCGCGGAGGGATACTGCTCAACCACCTTGTCAGTCGATTGTTGCAGGTGGTCAAAAAGGCGAACTGTGTCCGTGTCACCACTGTAAGACCTGTACACGCACGCGTAAATCCGAGTAAGGCCCCCGTGATCCACGCGTGCCCATAACGTAGACAGGTCCCTGTCTTCGAGGCTTGTAAGACGGTGACAGCAGACATCATCCCGGACGTACATACATACCCAAGCTTTCTGCCTGAAATTGTACTCGAGCTTGTAGCCAGGGTACAATGTACAATGTTTTTTTAGTCAGGCAACATTTGCTTACGTTGCGTATCTATTATATCGCGAGTAGGTAATCCTTGTCGCCGGGCGCGCAGTAGATCGATTCATACAAATCGGCGGACATAGGAATCTTGAAAAACATTTCACTGATTTTACAAAAAAACTAATGATGCCAATCATCTCTCAAAAACTCCCGATCCCGTATGCCAGTCATATTATTTTTGATGTGGGTAGGACAGCAGTACTAAGCTAAAATGTAGTTTATTAACAATTATAACTGTAAAAAATACGAATTGGACATATTTTCTTAAAGAAAATAAGAATAAACCGGCCAAGTGCGAGTTGGACTCGCCCATGAAGGGTTTCGTAGCAGCAAGTAACATATCTAATATAAAAGTTCTTATAGTTCGTTGTAACTTTGATGTTTTAACACTTTCGCAATGGTAGCGATTTCACTAACCGTAAATTGCGGTTTATGACGTATTAAAAAAAAACTACCAGCTCTATCTCGTTCAAACTAATTTTCGTTGGTAGTTTTTATAGCAATGTATATGATATATGTTTGTTAGATTTATCATTCTCTTAGTTTAGAAGTTAGAGGGGGGGGGGGGACACACATTTTTCCACTTTGGAAGTGTCTCTTTCGCAAACTATTCACTTTAGAAAAAAATGATGTTAGAAACCTCCATAGCATTTTTGAAGACCTATCTATAGATATGCCACACGTATGGGTTTGATTAAAAAAAAATTTTTGAGTTTCAGTTCTGAGTATGGGGACCCCCAAAATTTACTGCTTTTTTTCTAGTTTTATATAAGAATCTTAATGCGGTTCACAGAATACATCTAGCTAACAAGATTCAATAGCATAGACCTTATAGTTTCGGAGAAAAGTGGCTGTGACACACGGACGGACAGACAGACGGACAGACAGACAGACATGACGAATCTATAAGGGTTCCGTTTTTGCCATTTGGCTACGAAACCCTAAAAATGATATTTTGTCATATAGCTCCTAGAGCAGTGCCTAGGGATACCTAAAATGTTTAGCAGATATTTTGTTAACAAACCATTAGTGACCCCACTAACCACATTTGACGTGAACCTCTGTGGTTTAAAGTATTTTTAGGCGATACTATTATAATTGGCGCCACAGAACAGGGCCTCGCGAAATCTGTCTTGCCCACACCAAATTTAGGTCTTGCCCCGCCACTGGTCCTGTGACACTACATCGTCCCCTAAAAAGGCTACGTACAATTATGTTACACTACCGGACATCACGCGGTTTCATCCACCCACAGCTCCCGTTCCCGTAGGAAGACGGGAATAAAATATAGCCTGTGCTACACGGGGTGTTCCTAAGCGTGAAAGAATTTTTGAAATCGGCACAGTAGTTTTTGAGTTTATTCATTACAAACATACAAAAATACAAAATTTTCCACTTCATAATATTACTTGTAGTGTAGAAAGAGATAAGAGTGATTGCGAGTTCTAATTGCGAAAGAAGTTTTAAAATCGATTCTATAGTTTCGAAGATTATCGATTACAAACTTTCTATTTTATAATACTACTAGCGGACGTCACGCGGTTTCACCCGTAAAGCCCCCGTTCCCGTGGGAATAAAATATAGCCTATGATCACCGGGGACAGAGTAACTTCCCAACAGTGAAAGAATTTTGCAAATCGGTTCAGTAGTTCCTTTCCTGTATATAATATTAGGTACTATAGATTAAAGAAGATAGCTATTGACCAATGCACGCAATGTGTTGTGGGCTAGGTGTGGCGCGCAATCCGCAGCGTGCAGCAATCGGGGCGCGGCGTGGTGCTGACATCACACAGCATGGAGGAGTGCGAGGCGCTGTGCTCGCGCCTCACCATCATGGTCAACGGCCGCTTCCAGTGCCTCGGCACTCCGCAACACCTTAAGAACAAGTTTTCTGAAGGTACATACTTACCTTTTTTTTTAACGTGAAGAAAATCCTACATGCACTAAAAACCACACGTAGGTATCCTACGTAGCAGCTTACGGTTAAGAGCCCCGGGTAAGCCTTCAAAAGGATACTCCAGGACTCCCAACAGAAGGTATATACTTGCCTATTTTTGATGTGAAACATTCATAGCCGAGGGGTAAACTGATTTTGGTAGTGGCGACGCGTTCGCCGCTACCACCAGCCGTCACGCCAGCCAACTAGAAAATATGTACATATCGAAACTCAGAATATGTATTTTTTTTTTTCAAAATAATTTCGTTGTTTCACATCTGCCAGGCGTCTCGTGACGGCTCACATTTTTTAAATATATTAATCAAAATGAAACCCGGTTGTCAGTTAAGTGACAATCGTTAAGCCCAGTTGAAGGCCTTATGGGCGGCCTTATCGGCGGCAACTCGGCAATATGCTCACCGCATATTACGAGGGATATAAAACTATAAGGTGAAATGTGGGCGTATACTATGCCTCTGCCTACTCCTTAGGGGATAAAGGCGTGATTATATGTATGTACATTGCTAAGGGTAACATCGTAAACGTTTTAAGAACACTACCTGGGAACAACTTGGGCAAAGCCGCTGTTTCCGAAAGGTCGTCGTAGCTGGTACCCATAACTAAGGGCTTGAGGATAATATGCGCGCTATAGGTAAGCTTCACTGCAGGGGATGTTGAAGACCGTGTGAAAGCGTCACGGACTTTTAAGCGTGGCTTCTGATGCAACCGGGCTCATCGCTAAGATAATGATAATATTGTTATTGGGAGACTACAGTACACCTGTCCGTAGTCTCCCAAGAACAATTATTATATTTCAAACACACTATTATATTCTAAGGGTAAAATGGATTCTGCGCATGGTACCACAATTTTCACGCGATAGAAAACATTGTAATAATCCCAGCCTGTGGACTCGGAAACTCTTATTATTCAACTAGTAGTACCTATTACCTGTATTAGGTACCTAAAAATAGCGTTATTAAATAATTTAATAGTTTAAAAAACACTAGAAAAACACGCTTTTATAAATGCACGTAAAAACCAAAAATAAATTATGGATCGTTCAAGTTGTCCCTATTTCTGGGCTGAAGTGAAAACTATGTGCTTTTAACTATAATATTTAATTGTAAAAACATGACGTGTATACGTCGACCTAGTAAAAGCGTATTAAAAAGCGTACCTAATCATGCCGCTCTGGGGATCGAAATATTAATCTAGGTAGTACCTGCACACTTATACAGCTCCTACTAATATACTACGTTATGTTCCAGGTTTCACGCTCACAATAAAGATAAAAGCGGATGAAAACGAACGTTCGGGACCCTCATTGACTCGACAAACCAGCATTATATCAGTTTCGGCGTGCGCTATCAAGGAATACGTTAACGCAAATTTCCGCCACGCTAAGCTAATGTAAGTTGATGATCATGCCCTACCTTCTTAGGTAATTAATATTTCGATGTCCAAAAAAGACTTAGGTTAGGCCATATTACAAAATAATATTCAATAGCCAAAAAAGAGCAATACGACCTCTCTCTGACGTCTTGATTTGGGCAGTCACAACCTGCGCCTGTCCAAATCAACACGGCAATACTCACCACCTATTACGTGGGACAAAATGTAAAGGTGAAATGTTAGCATATAACAAGCCTCTGCCTACCCCTTCAGTGATAAAAGGCGTTACCATATTTATGTATGATTAATCAAACAAGTAACCAACATTTTTCGTTATTTTAGGGAGGAATATCAGGGCCTACTGACGTACTATCTACCTGATCGAAGTATGGCCTGGTCCCGAATGTTTGGCATCATGGAGCGAGCCAAGCGGGATCTCGAAGTTGAAGACTATACCATCAAACAGACCACGCTCGAACAGATCTTCTTACAGTTCACTAAGTATCAGGGACATAATGAAGCACTAGCTCCACAGACAGTCAGTTCTGCGTTATAAAATTGTAAAAAAAAATCTGTAAATTATGGAAGAATGGAACTTTAGATAACTAAGTTACCTACATGCTGTTGGTAAGTCTGCTCTACTAATTGAGAAAATCCTCAGTAATTTTTCAGTCTTTGTAGGTAAGTTTACAAATTCTATAACATCACCTACCTATCTACCTACGTACAAACGTAGCTGCTAGGTAGTAATATGTACTATAGCTTTACCGCTACCGCTGTACCGCTGCTGCGGAAAAAAATAGTACGCAAGGAGCGGTACAGCGGTAGCGGGCAAGCTATACCAACGAGCTTACGTTAAACACCTATCAAAGTCTGTGATACATATATAAAAATAATGGTTAGATAAGTCCGTACTTTATACTACTTCTATGTCGACCATTAGGTACCGATAAAAAATGTAGCAAGAATTAATGCTCAGCAAATTTCATAAACTGCTGAACGTAGGCGTCTACTGATTTCGCCACAATACATTTGGGTCTGACCATGAGTAGGTAGGTCCTTCCATAATAGATACTTCAATCATGTTAAGTGCCTACATATAGAACTTCCTCCACACTGCTCGCGAAGTTAGACGAATACGTTTCGTAGTACGTTAGTGTAGAGGCATTTCGGCTTACTTCGTCAAACTTTTCCTCGCCTCGTGCGACTTCGCCGAGGAACTTCGCGAACTGTGTAGAGGAAGCTTAACATTTATTTTTTTATGGAATAATGGAAATAGATGAAGTATAATTTCTACCAAATCCACAAGTTGTATAGAGTAGAACAAGAGCATTCCATGACGATTTAATAAAAGGTTATTCAACGATCATAGTCTTTGCAATTTTAGACATTACATTTTAGACAGTACCTACCATGTCGTAAAGCAATAAATAATATTACAATCTTACTTCGTGTGAGAATCGAATCAATACGAATGTTCGTATTCAGAATTCTTCTCTTACTTTAGTACTCGTCCGTCGTGGATACTTATAGTCCGATTCACACTGCGTAAAGGTAAATTGAAATACTATTGCTTTAAGAGATGATCGTTGCCCCCTATACCTATGAGGGATATTTTTTTTGTAAACCCCTCTGATTTGTACCTATCTACAGTACACTGAAGAACTATGTGCCTCAATTTATCGTGCACGAGTAGTAGATAAATAGAAAAAAAATGTTTATCAAGGACACAAGATCCTTTTTTATAAATAAGTTCAATGAAGGCTAAAATGAGCTTAAGTTTTTTACACAGGGACTGACTTTGATCAGATATTTTTTTTTATCTTCGATACATTCAGGGTGAGACTAGTATTCATTTAGGCGTAAAACAGACGACGGGGCGGGCCGGGCCGGTCAATTTCGCCGCGAACGATAGCGCCAAAGGAATCCTATACTACCAACGCACACGAAGGGCAAAAAGACCGCGCCGCCGCTGTCCGCCGGGCACTGGCGGCGCGGCATGTCCGTGGCTCGCCGCCATGAATCACACAAACCAGTTTGTATGAAGTAACGCAGACGGGGCGGCGCGGGCCGGCCAGGCTCAGTCCTCGCCGCACGTTTTCTAGTGATGGACGCCTTCGACGTCGAAAATTTAATTTCTCAAGTCGAAAAAAGATCGCCGATTTATAATACGGCATTAAAAGAATATCACGATGTAAATGAAAAGAGGAAGCTATGGAACCAAATATGCCAGGCAATATATACGCCTGCAGTATGGGATGAATTGTCATCGAGTACCCAGTACTCCCTATTAGTCCATTGAAATGTTACAATTTAAGAACCGAATATTGCATTTGTTAGAGGACGCAATTTTATTTTTGGGACATGTGTGGGGGGTCAATAGAAGCTTAACCTCAAGTTTGTGGGGTTGCCACCCTTGTCCCCCGGCCGCAATCTTAAAAAGGGGTGAAAACACTTTTTTCTCAATATCTCGGAAACTATGAGTCTTACAAAAAAATTGTGAAAACTTAATTTGTAGCAAATTGTTTTGCCTACAAATATGTCAAACAAATTTTTGTCCTAAATTAAAAATTATAAACAAAAAAATGAAAATAAAATTATAAAAATTTTCTTTTTTGCTCTGTGGCATTTTTTTTTAAATTTCTCTTTAAAGATCATCTACAAGATTAGTCTGAGGTATTATTTTTGTAAAATGTATAAAAAAAGTTAAAGAGCAAAAAAGAAAATTTTTATAAAAAAATTCAAAATTTTTTGTTAAGTTATATACACATTTGTAGGCAACACAATACGCTACAAATTATGCTTCTACAATTTTTTTATAAGACTCATAGTTTCCGAAATGTTGCGAAAAAAGTGTTTTTTTCCCCACTCTTTTCAAGATGGCGGCCGGGGGACAAGGGTGGTGACCCCACAAACTTGAGGTTAAGCTTCTATTGACCCCCCACATATGTCCCGAAAATAAAATTGCGTCCTCTAATAAATGCAAAGCTCATGTAACATTTCAATGGACTATATTACGATTGCGTCTCTTTCTTTTTTTGTACATTAAATAAGCAACGACTCGAATTCTCTGGGTATCCATTTTCACTGACGCGCTCTTCACTAGAACGAACGTAGTGAACTAACTGCCCGCCCGTCGCCGTCGTGTGCGTTGCGTTCGCGGGGCGGGCAGTCGCGGGCATCGGCGGACAGACGCGGTCTTTATTACGTCGCGGGCAAAAAGCCCGGCCCGCCCCGTCGTCTGTCTAGCGCCTTATTATAAGCTTATAAATAGTGTAGGTATGCGTGCACCCGATAATATCTACTATTTTCATTAGATAGCTATTGTAGTTGAAATATACACATTAATTATATCTTAGCGTACATAAATTGTATGAAAGGCTGTTTTATAGTCTGTAGGTATCTGTACGTACCTACTCAATCAAGGCTTACTGCCATAAGTTTTAAAGTCTCCTAAAAGGAGTAGCTTTTCCGAGACCAAATATTGAGGGCGGGCATAGAAACGATTTTAATCAATCGTCATATGCATGCAATATTGGAAGGTGCAATTGTAAGCATAATCCTAGTCTTAATTTAATCCCATACGATGTGATTATATTATTCATGTAAGTATGTATTTACTAAGCTTTTATAAATTTGACATGTTGGTAATTCATAAGTTTCTATGTAGGTAAAATAAGTAATTTTTAATATGAGTAGTAGAGTAGTAGGTATGGTCAAGTTTATTTTGGGACCCACAAGGTTGAATATCGTATAGCAAATTCAAGAAGAGCGAATAATTGTTTATACACGGGTCAACCGCTAGTGACGTGAAGTTTTCGACCTAATGGCAGAGTTTAATAATGGCATTGAGGAAATGGGTTCCAAATAATTAAAGAGCGTGACCGTAAGTTAATATTCTTTTTAAAAATATATAGAAGTAAATTGTAAAGGTGCTTAATGTTTTAGAAAACGATCCTTATAGAAATAAGCATAGATCGTCACATTGTACTGCCGTGCGTCTAGAACTGTGTCACAATTAAATTTGTGTTAAGTACCTACAAGATTCTTTGTTTGATTACAAATAAGTGATGATATTATTCTTGAGGTTCAAATACAGTATTTAAAGTTCTACCGTGTCGTATGTTCTTTTTTTTTATAATCCGGTATCCAGCCGGATATTCGTTCATTACCCGGCACAAAACCCTGTAAGTCGCGATACTTGTAAATACATTTTTGCTGTAGGTTGGTTTACGTACAAATGTAAGCATTTTTTATTTATATTGTTGTATTAAAACTTAAAATGATGTAATTAGAACTAAGTAGCCATAAGTTTGTATAAATAAAATAATATTTCTCGATATAATGCCCTTTATTACCAATTCTTGTATACAATACAAACGCCGTTTTTATAAAACAATGTATAAAATATTGAGAGGTACAATTGCAGACGATACACTTTTAAAGTCACAGATTATAGTTATGTACTTTTACATGTTTAAGTACAAGTACTGTTTAAGTAAGTAAGACGTAAAATATTAACAAGAAGCCATTTCGTCGACTTTAATCATAATTTGAGAATGTGTTTCTATTATTTGTACTTATAAATTAAAACACGTATGTACAATGAGCGATGAGTTAAGTTACTTCGTATTGAGACTACACACAGGATAAAATACCAAATGGTTATAGAATTGTACTAATATTATCGAAGTTTGTGAAGATTACTCGATCACGACGTAATCCCTGAACTAATATGGTTGAAATTTGGTATACTTACAGATAGTCGATACCCTGAATTAATCTTTTATTTTTGTACCGGGAAAAAAATCTACTGGCAAAGGGTACGAAAAAACTTCACCATGCGGGTGAAACAGCGGGTATTGGCTAGTTACAAAATATATTGAACTAGCTGACTAGCGCAGCTTCGTTTACGTTACAGCACCACTTTTCGTGTGCATCTGGATTGAGGGCCCAAAAATTAAATCTTCGCAAAACAAAATAAGATTTACAGGGAAGTTAGTTAAAAGTTTCTTAAACTTAGGGCACTATGCCAAAAATTTCTTAAACACGAAATAAAGCTTTTATGATGAAATACCTTGGGCCCTCAATCCAGATGCCTGCATTAAGTGGCATAGTCTGATTCTCAGAAAGTACTACCTCTAAGCTGATAATTTTTATTTAAGGAGTTAATTAAGAATTTCTTAGAACTTTTAAGAAATTCCCAAATATGTAGAATACGATATTACAGAGTTATTGCGGTATATCTTGGGCCCTCAGTTCAGTAATGTTTGAACTGAGGAATCATCAAAATATGGGTTTGTCTAAAGATATACTTAAATACGACTGAAATATATTTTACATAACCGCGTCTATAAATTCGTTAAAAAGAAATAATGACAAAAAAGTAAATAGTTAAAATTTAAATTGGTAATTGAATTTTCCTAAAATGTCTGAACTGAGGGCCCAATATTTTCGGCAGTATTGACTAAGATACGGCTTCTACACTACCGCACATCAGGGTAAGTACTTTAAGAAATTTTTAATTAAAATCTAACAAAGCGTTTATTCTTCTAAATGTCATACTTTTAGAGAAAATTGAATTTTATTTTTTTGTAGGAGAAAATACTGTAGGGTAGCCATGATTTTGTTACTTTTTGAGACTAATCAGCAAGTACCCTCATGCAAGGTTGTTATTGCTTGAACCGTCAAAAGCGATGTTTTGTGTGGTGCAATAATTATCCTACTTCCTACTAATATTATAAATGTGAAAGTTTGTGAAGATGTTTGGATGTTTAGATGTTTGGATGTTTAGATGTTTGGATGTTTGTTACTCAATCACGCTCTAACTGGTGAACGGATGGGGCTGAAATTTGGCACAGAGATAGCTTATAGTCTGAAATAACACATAGGCTACTTTTTATCCCGGGTAAATGTTCCCACGGGAAGCGGGAACGGGTACCGAATTTTCGCGCGGGCGAAGCCGCGGGCGTCATCTAGTAATTAAATTATGCAGTTTATAATAATTATTATCAGTGTCCGTACTATTATCAGTGAAACCGCAGTAAGTCCGAGACCGAGACCACTTTGATATTGTCAATTATAGCACAGGGTGGAAACTCCATACAAAAATGTTCGTTTTCACCCACACTAATATAGACGTAATGTGAATGCTTAAATCAAGCTTCAATACGTGTGTGAGTATTCTAGGGTCACTAGCTATGGAAACAAAATAATAAGGAACAGAACGCAATCTCATGTATGTAGGTACTTTTTTTCTCAAACCTACCCTCCAAAGCATACTCGCGCACAATCCAGAATACTTTTGAATAGGTAATGAAAAAAAATACCAAATTGATTACATAGAGAGTAAAATTAATTTCTTTATTAGTTATTTATTATAGAAATAGCTACATAATAAACTCACAAAGAATTTTTTGACATTGTACTTTATCCATGTTCGCTGTATCATGGTATCTATGGGGCAATGTTACAAAAGATTATATAATAGAAATATTCTAAAATGTTACGCGAACAAATTTATTTTTTACTAGCTGTTACCCGCGACTTCGTGGAAATTATGTTATAAGCAAAGTTTGAACCGTATTCTATTTGAGCCTCTAGGATAAGTCGTAACCAAAATGTGGGAACAAATTTAGGACATCCTCCAACTTACCCGGGGAGTTATGCGCTAGATGGATTTTTTTAACGTGAGGAAAATCCCACATGAATGTACTATGACTCCCACTGACTAAAAACCACACGTATCCTACCTAACAGCCTACGATTGGGAGCCCCGGGTAAGCCCACTAAAGGATACCTTAGGACTGCGCTAAATGGATAGGAAGAGACCTCATGGTTTTAGTGGGTCCAAGGCCGGTATGACGTACGTGTTTATTAATTAGTCCCTTTAATAATTATAAGAGTAAGTAGTATGGCGAAGCGCGAATACGAAACGTTTGTTAGATTAGGGCCACAGACTGAAAACTTTACGCATAATCGGAAGAGTTGAGACGATAACACTAACGCTAACGGTAGCCAGTAAATGGCAGTCGTTAAACCAAGTTGAAGACCTTATAGATTTAATAATTTTCAAAAGTAGGCAGTACTAACGCCTGTCCATTTCAACACGGCAATGCGGCTCACCACCTATTACGTTACGTGGGACAAATTAAAATAACCGGCCAAGTGCGAGTTGGACTCGCCCATGAAGGGTTTTGTAGCAGCAAGTAACATAATATAAAAGTTCTCATAGTTCGTTGTAACTTTGATTGATGTTTTAACACGTTCGCAGTGGTAGTGATTTTTCTAACTGAAAATTGCAGTTTATGACGTATAAAAAAAAACTACCAGCTCTATCTCGTTCGAACTAATTTTCGTTGGTAGTTTTTATGGCAATGTACATCATATCTTCTTTTTAGATTTATCATTCTCTTAGTTTGGAAGTTAGAGGGGGGGGGGGACACACATTTTTCCACTTTGGAAGTGTCTCTTGCGCAAACTATCCAGTTTAGAAAAAAATGATATTAGAAACCTCAATATCATTTTTGAAGACCTAGCTATAGATACCCCACTCGTATGGTTTTGACGAAAAAAAAAATTTTGAGTTTCAGTTCTGAGTATGGGGACCCCCAAAATTAACTGCTTTTTTTCTAATTTTATATAAGAATCTTAATGCGGTTCACAAAATACATCTAGTTACCAAGTTTCAATATCATAGGCCTTACAGTTTCGGAGAAAAGTGGCTGTGACACACGGACGGACAGACAGACAGACAGACAGACATGACGAATCTATAAGGGTTCCGTTTTTGCCATTTGGCTACGAAACCCTAAAAAGGTAAACATATAATATGACTCGATACCCCTTTGGGGATAAAGGCGTGACCGTATGCATGTACTTATTATGTTTAAGGTGATTTAATTTATGTAAGTACCTATGTCACTGTTCTTTTTTTTTTTTTTTTTTTTTTAGGGAAAATCCTCATGGATGTTATGCCGGACTCCTACCGACTAAAAAACCTCACGCAAAGCCCAACAGGCTATGGTTGTGAGCCCCGGGTAAGCCCTCGGAAGGATGTCCCTGGACCTATGTCACTGTAGCCAAAGCTCAACATTTTTCAGTAAAGTTGTTTTAAGAATGTTCATTATAAACAACGTTTGTGTGGCGTTTTGGCTTAATCATAAAAGAGCTGCTTATGGCTATTGTAAAATAATTCAGTCCGCGCCGAAGGCGTGGACTGAATTGCTTTAGAATAGACTTAATCTTTAAGCTCTTTTTTGATTAAGCAAACAGGGCAGTTTCACACGCTGCTTGATGAGTCTGATGAAGAAATACCTCTCCTTTCATAGATCTTATGTGACGTATACGAAGTTGCGATGGTTAGCTAGTCTATACATATAATGAAACTGTTGAGGGTCGAGAGTCTACTGAAGCCGAAAATGAAATTACATTTTTCAAGTGTGTCTGTCTGTCTGTATTCCGAATAAGTATCACGCCGAAGTTACTGAATGGATTTGAATGAAACTTAGTACAATCAGAGCTTATAATCCGAGGAAGGTTCTAGGTTATTTTGATCTCGATATTTTGCGCGGTTCCTTTGGGAGAAGGGATGAAAGACAAAACGGTTTTTTAGTTGTTACTTCTCAATGCGTTTTCGGATTCCAAAATTTTTTTTTTAGTGTTATAAAGGGAATGCTGTAAGGAATGTTTCACACAAGTTTCCATGTTAAAGGTTTTCTAGTTCAGGAATTAGAGACATCCCAACTTTTGCAAAACCTAGAATTCAAGGATCCCTTTGAATGTGGGGGTAAATCTAAACTGGCGTGTTGGCTTAATGATAAAAGAGCTTAATGATTAAGGCTATTGTAAAATAATTCAGTCCGCGCCGAAGGCGTTTACTCACGCCCCCCCCCCCCCCCTTAAAAGCGGGATCGCACCCAAAACCCCCAAAGACGTGGCATAGCACCCGAACCACCTCCTAGGCGAGGACGCAGTGGCGGCCGTGGGTCTGCTGGGAGTCCTGGGACATCCTTCCGAGGGCTTACCCGGGGCTCCCAACCATGGGCTGTTAGGCGTTACTTAAGGTTTTTTTTAATTGGTAGGAGTCCGGCATAGCATCCACGATGAATTTTCCTTCACGTTATAAAAAAGTATACTACATATTACATGGCTTGTACAATAGTATAGCGTAGCCTGAAATTTGATTTATATTAGTGTGAGCTATGAGATCTAGAAAACTGATAAACTTACTTATTATGTTATATACTAAATGCATATTTAAAAACAAACACGTACTCTAATGAATTTGATTATTGTTCTTTATCAAGCCTATAAATTACTACTACTAATCTTTACAGTTAGGTACTTTTGATTGTTGCCCGTAAATACATAAACAAATATATTTTGTGTCTGTCAAGCCGTTAGAATAATTATATGAAAGAATATGAAATATAATTTCATTGACTGCCTCTGTGGCGTAGTCGGTGTAGTGATACTGCCTGTCGCGCCGGAGGGCTTGGTTCGATTTTTGGGTTGTTCCAATTAGTTGTGTGTTCCACAAATGTTTGTTTCGGAGTTTGGGTGTTTTCTATGTATAATATGTATGTATTTAGAATTATATAAGTATGTATATCAGTCGTCTGGATATCGTAGCAAACACAGAATTTAATTTTTCCCTACCGGGCCTCCAAGATATTTAGCGTGATAATATGTAACCGGTGTGTAAAACCAATCTCTTACTAATATTACTGCAACGTTTTAGTTTAATCAATCCACATACTTACATATTTCATTAGCCTCTGCCTAGTCCCTAGGATATGTAGCGTGATAATATATAGCCTATTTAAAGATCCAACCTCTAGATTGCTATTCAAATAAAAGATTAATTAAAATTATTCAGTAATTTCTGTATTTTGCAAAAATATACAAACAGATTTTCATTGTTCTCTGCCGAGGTCCTAAAAAATTTAGCGTAATAATATGTTGTCTGAGTGTAAAACCAATCTCCTACTAATATTCCTGCTACGTTTTAATTAAATCAATCCAACGGTTTAAACATTTCATTGCTCTCTGCTTAGCCCCTAGGATATGTGGCGTGATAATATATAGCCTATTTTAAGACCACACCCCTAAGTAATATTTGTGCAAAATTTGAACCAAATCTGTTCAGTACTTTTCGAGATCCTTCCGGACAAAGCAAAGCAAACAGACAAACAGACAAACAGACAAAAAAAATTCTAACTATATTTTCAGCTTCGGTATCTTATGTAGAACACCCGGTGAGTATTTTTTTGTTAATATTTCCAATGTACAGTTTTGGCTTTTCTATCATTTTATTATATGTATAGATAATAATAATAAAAAATAAATATTCACGGACATCTCACACAACGCTATCATTCTGATCCCAAAGTAAGCTAGGAATAACCTGCTTGTGTTATGGGTATCAGACCATGGATATTAATACTTATATACTTTTAAATACACACATATTATACATAGAAACACCCAGACTCTTGAGACAAACATTTATGGGTCACACAAATATTTGTCTCCGGTGGGAATCGAACCCACGACCTCCAGCGCCGCAGGCGGTTCACTACCGACTGCGCCACAGAGGCAGTCAAATTTTTTTTATAAAACCTATACGTATGGGGTATCTACAGATCAGGTTCATCATCACGCCTTTATCCCCGAAGGGGTAGGCAGAGACATATCATATACCCACCTTTCACCTTTTTCTAATTTGTCCCACGTAATACGTTGTGAGCCGTATTGCCGTGTTTAAATCGACAGGCGCAGGTTGTGACTAGGGAATGCAATCCCGTAACAAGATTGTAATCCCGGTATTTGCGGGACTGAGCAATCTCAGTCCCGCGGGATCCCGGTATTATGATCTGCTTGCTCTACTGCATTCATGCCACAATAGTTTGTGATTTTTAGTTTAATTATTGTAAATAGAGCATAAACGAAATGCCTGCCGAGTTTCTTGCCAGTTCTTCTTAAGCGAGCCAGCTTCCGAACTGGTACTTACTGGATACCTGGATGCCTGCTGTTGAAATAAAGCCTTCAACTTGGCTAAGTTGAAGGCTTTATTTCAACAGCAGGCAGTCACAACCCGCGCCTGTCCATTTAAACACGGCAATACGGCTCAAATCAAACGGCAATACGGTTGCCAGTAAAATGGCAGTCGTTAAGCCTAACGACTGCCATTTTACTGGCAACCGGGACCAACGGCTTAACGTGCCTTCCGAAGCACGGAAACGCTCAAATAAATGTCACAAAGTGATCACATGGATGGTCACCCATCCATGGACCGGCCATAGTGAAAGTTGCTTACTGCAGTGATCGTTTACAGAACACTGAGTCCGCGGGGCCACGAGTGCTTCTGCCTGGGCTCCGCCGACGTGTCCACGAATATAAATCAAAGTATCCAGTAAGTACCAGTTCGGAAGCTGGCTCGCTTAAGAAGAACTGGCAAGAAACTCGGCAGGCATTTCGTTTATGCTCTATTTACAATAATTAAACTAAAAATCACAAACTATTGTGGCATGAATGCAGTAGAGCAAGCAGATCATAATACCGGGATCCCGCGGGACTGAGATTGCTCAGTCCCGCAAATACCGGGATTACAATCTTGTTACGGGATTGCATTCCCTAGTCACAACCTGCGCCTGTCCATTTAAACACGGCAATACGGCTCACAACGTATTACGTGGGACAAATTAGAAAAAGGTGAAAGGTGGGTATATGATATGTCTCTGCCTACCCCTTCGGGGATAAAGGCGTGATGATGAACCTGATCTGTAGATACCCCATACGTATAGGTTTGATAAAAAAAATTTGACTGCCTCTGTGGCGCAGTCGGTAGTGAACCGCCTGCGGCGCTGGAGGTCGTGGGTTCGATTCCCACCGGAGACAAATATTTGTGTGACCCATAAATGTTTGTCTCAAGAGTCTGGGTGTTTCTATGTATAATATGCGTGTATTTAAAAGTATATAAGTATTAATATCCATGGTCTGATACCCATAACACAAGCAGGTTATTCCTAGCTTACTTTGGGATCAGAATGATAGCGTTGTGTGAGATGTCCGTGAATATTTATTTTTTATTATAATTATAAAAAATAAATTTGTTCGCGTAACATTTTAGAATATTTCTATTATATAATCTTTTGTAACATTGCCCCATAGATACCATGATACAGCGAACATGGATAAAGTACAATGTCAAAAAATTCTTTGTGAGTTTATTATGTAGCTATTTCTATAATAAATAACTAATAAAGAAATTAATTTTACTCTCTATGTAATCAATTTGGTATTTTTTTTCATTACCTATTCAAAAGTATTCTGGATTGTGCGCGAGTATGCTTCCGAGGGTAGGTTTGAGAAAAAAAGTACCTACATACATGAGATTGCGTTCTGTTCCTTATTATTTTGTTTCCATAGCTAGTGACCCTAGAATACTCACACACATATTGAAGCTTGATTTAAGTATTCACATTACGTCTATATTAGTGTGGGTGAAAACGAACATTTTTGTATGGAGTTTCCACCCTGTGCTATAATTGACAATATCAAAGTGGTCTCGGTCTCGGACTTACTGCGGTTTCACTGATAATAGTACGGACACTGATAATAATTATTATAAACTGCATAATTTAATTACTAGATGACGCCCGCGGCTTCGCCCGCGCGAAAATTCGGTACCCGTTCCCGCTTCCCGTGGGAACATTTACCCGGGATAAAAAGTAGCCTATGTGTTATTTCAGACTATAAGCTATCTCTGTGCCAAATTTCAGCCCCATCCGTTCACCCGTTAGAGCGTGATTGAGTTACAAACATCCAAACATCTAAACATCCAAACATCTAAACATCCAAACATCTAAACATCCAAACATCTTCACAAACTTTCACATTTATAATATTAGTAGGAAGTAGGATAATTATTGCACCACACAAAACATCGCTTTTGACGGTTCAAGCAATAACAACCTTGCATGAGGGTACTTGCTGATTAGTCTCAAAAAGTAACAAAATCATGGCTACCCTACAGTATTTTCTCCTACAAAAAAATAAAATTCAATTTTCTCTAAAAGTATGACATTTAGAAGAATAAACGCTTTGTTAGATTTTAATTAAAAATTTCTTAAAGTACTTACCCTGATGTGCGGTAGTGTAGAAGCCGTATCTTAGTCAATACTGCCGAAAATATTGGGCCCTCAGTTCAGACATTTTAGGAAAATTCAATTACCAATTTAAATTTTAACTATTTACTTTTTTGTCATTATTTCTTTTTAACGAATTTATAGACGCGGTTATGTAAAATATATTTCAGTCGTATTTAAGTATATCTTTAGACAAACCCATATTTTGATGATTCCTCAGTTCAAACATTACTGAACTGAGGGCCCAAGATATACCGCAATAACTCTGTAATATCGTATTCTACATATTTGGGAATTTCTTAAAAGTTCTAAGAAATTCTTAATTAACTCCTTAAATAAAAATTATCAGCTTAGAGGTAGTACTTTCTGAGAATCAGACTATGCCACTTAATGCAGGCATCTGGATTGAGGGCCCAAGGTATTTCATCATAAAAGCTTTATTTCGTGTTTAAGAAATTTTTGGCATAGTGCCCTAAGTTTAAGAAACTTTTAACTAACTTCCCTGTAAATCTTATTTTGTTTTGCGAAGATTTAATTTTTGGGCCCTCAATCCAGATGCACACCCACTTTTCTACAAACCGAATGGTGCGCCACCTAACGGGCTGATTGGTGCATCTGAACCATCCAGGGCGTCACCCAAACGCACACGAAAAAAAACATTCAAATCTGTCCAGCCGTTTAGGAGGAGTTCAGGACATACATAAAATTTTACATAAAAAGATAACAGCTATATATTGTGACCTAAAAGAGTTATATAAGAACTCTTACTTCTGTAATGTTAAACAAAAAGAAACTTCTTATGGTTCAACTCACGTGGGTGAAAATTCAAAATAGAGCGAAGCAATACCAAGATGTTATATTTACGCAACATATAATTGAACTATAAGAATAGGAATATAGAAGTGAATATTCTATAAGCGTCGGTTCGGTTTGAGTCTACGTCAATATGAGTTGTCTTAATCACGAATAGTGCTATATTAAATCCTGAAACATTATTATAAAGATCACATATAATATCACGTCAACAATGTAGAAATCAAACATTGCATTTTACTCATTATATATTTCATTATTTATATCTACTGTATCTAATAATTACAGCCATACTATTTTTAGTCAGGGTGCTTTAATAAATATTTAACATACTGTTGATTGATGGCACTTGGTACATATAAACCTGACCGGTTTGCCTAAGGGCGTTCTCAATAATAACCTTTGAGAATGAGGCGAAACCGGTCAGGTTTACAAAGTGAAAATTGTGGTACAGTTAAAGTAGTGTTATAAAAACTGCCGTCCTTCCGTTTAACTTAGCATTCTAAAGTGGGTTTTTCGCTAGTATTCATAGATTTATTGCTTTTTATATAAACATGATTAACTGAATTAACTAAATGAATATTGAAAAATGAGAAACGTAAGTTTTTGATAAGAAATATGAATATGGCAAGTTATTTTTATGGCTTTTATTATTTCATTGTAATAAACTTTATTTCATACAAAGGTTACTTCCTATTCTTAATATACTGTATGTACTTATAATTTTTATATGGCGTACAATAAAGTGAGTTCATAATAGATAATCAAGTTAAGTATATGCGGATTTGTTAAATATATTCATGATTTTACTAATATCCTAAACGATAGCCACCATAGAATTATATATCTTAAATAATAAATACTGGGTAGGCACATTATACACGATTACAGTATTAACTACTTACAATACAAAACAACATCAAAAACGTTCACATTTAAACAAATTCTTTTTGAATCAATTGTACTCTATACTTCTAAACTAATAGGCACTGGCTTGTCATAAATGTGTGTTAAAATATAATTGAAGAGGTACACAACACAAGCACAAATTAGAGATAGTACAGATGGAAACCTACATACTAAATTCGCTGAGGCTACGCACACATAGACACCGCTTATTGAGTTCACAGACACGAGGTCAGGCGGTTTGAGCTGAGTTGTCGATACTGATTTGTGCGCGAGTGTGTAGCAGAGGGTAGGTGTGAAAAAAGTACATACATGAGATTTCCATCTGTACTATCTCTAATTTGTGATACAAGGTAGTACAGATGGAAATCTCATGTATGTTTTTTTTTTCACACCTACCCTCTGCTACGCACACTCGCGCATTAATCAGTATCGAAAACTACTATGAAAAACTTTGACCTCGTGTCTGTAAACTCTGTGAGCGATGTCTATGTGTGCGTAGCCTCAGCGAATTTAGTATGTAAGTTTCCACCTGTACTATCTCTAATTTGTGGTTTTCAGCACACCTTACGCTACGCCCCAATAAGCGGGATAACACCCGCACCGCGGTGTAGTCAAAATCTGCCTGCAGGACATGCTTCCAAAGTTACCTGGTGCTTCGGCGATTAAAGAATAGGTAGAGACCGTGTCGTGGCGACGGGTAGGTATACAACGATCCTTTTTCATACAAAAAATAAAATTTATGATAGGTTGAATTGAATTTGCTTTCAGAGCCTTTAATTCAGAATTTTTTTGTTGAAAATATTGCTTAAATAAGTAGGTACATATTATGGTTTCATACAAGAAGGTTGGTGATACTTGGGAAACGAGAATTTAAACTAAATGTACGATAACAAAGTATAATATCACGTAAGTACAAATCACTAGTATCTTTGCATTGAATAATGTCTTAAATCTATCGAATACATTCACAACATTTAACACACATATTTTTTTCTAACACATCGTTATGACCTTAATACAATATATTGAACATAAATATATTCAACCATTTTTAGATTCCATGGTACTGAAGTTTATAAGTACTAAAGGTATATATAAAAAAATAGAACACGAACTGGGTAACACAAATGTACCCACTAAACCGCTGTCATGTGTTTAGTGGGTGAGTCAAAGTCAGTACCGCTTCGAGTAGTCAGACACGTAAATATACAAAAACATGTACGTATACTTAGTCATCGTGGTCACTGCACGGCATAATAAGCCATATGACCATAGATTAAGGAATATTTTAAAAATAAAACGACCGTTATAGTACGTAATAGGAGAAGCAACAAAGGATTATTTATTGCACGATTTTTCTTCATATTTATTGGTCTGTGGTAACCTTAACAAATCGTATAGACTGCACATTCGATTCAACGACGTGTTCTAAATTTAGAGCATCTATGAATTTTGGAGTATTCTCAGAAAGGAGTATGGAAGCATTAAAATAAGCTAGTTTCATCAGCAAAACTTTTGTAGTGAATTTTCTTTAGCACCAGTTATTGTTATTTAAATCTCAGTCGAATGAAAAAGTGTGTCTAAAAGGAGACACACAGATTATAGGGTTTAACGTGCTATCGAATAAGATCATTTTATTGAGATTTAAAGTTCGATTAAACGAAGAGGCGTCACTAAAAAGGGACATAACATAATCTAGACTGTGTCAAACAAAAGGTCAATTCATTTTTAAACTTCGTATAAATATTATCATAAATATTCTTGAAATTGTATATTGGTCTAAATATCTAAAAGTTCGTAAGTACTTTTTGAAAGTTTTCGTATAGTAAGTCTGTTTAAACTACGCGTCTTTTTTTGAACTACGCGTCTTTTCTTTCTATTTATATTCCAAGATTGTTTTCAACGATTATTATTAAAGTCGTTTTCTCTCGTTCCTTCTTGTTAGAAGACATTCTTTTCCGTTTTTGTTACGGAGTTCACGATGGAATACCGCTGTCGAACAAAATTGCTCGTATGATGTTTCTTGCAGATGGAAATACCTACAAAGAAAGCTTCAAAGATCTATATAAGTAACTCTTTAAACTTAAGTACTTGTAGTAAGATTGTATTATTCTAAGTCGCAGTAAGTTTTGTAGTAAATATATGTTTTTTCCTACGGAGCCCGGCTCCTGTTTTTTTTTAAATGGCGTACAAATTTTACAGCAAACGGCTACTATAGTTATTGTATCGTAAACGATACGTTTCCGAGTTATTAGCAGTCAAATATAAATAGTCTGTAATAAAAATACTTTGTCATAATAAAAAGTAGGTTTTTCCTTAATAAATTCTTTCACTAAAGATCTAGTCACCAAAAAACATGTTATGCTGGGGTTGCCAAAACCTTTATAACCCCAAATATAAATACATAATAACATATTTATTTTTAAATAAATAATCAATGGTAAAACAGAATACTGTAAGTGGCTAGCGAGAGTTAGATTATAAACATATGAGATCATAAGTCTATGGCATCGAAAATATTGGCTCACTATCTAACGATTTCACACACTGGTACTACTATATTTACTTATAAACATAATATAACGGGCGGTGAGCACGGGATAACAATATTACGAAGATTCATAACCATTTTCTCCATACTAACCAAATATTGTAAGAAATTCTCACACTGTATGGCCAGTACGGGGGTTACACTGCACATCTATCTTGAGAAAATTTTGGTCAGCTATGGCCAAAATTAACTCAAAAATGGATACGTAATTATCAATTTTTGAGCAAATTTTGGCCATCCAGGAACAAAATCCGCTCAAAAATTGTTATTAGCTTCGTAGTATTTTTATTTTGTGTGTTTCCACCCTGTTTATCATTACTATTTTTAAAAGTTCATGTCCAAGTTATACTGAATACCCTGAGACAATACTTTGGTTAGATTCAGTTGTTCAGACCTCCTCAGCACCGTGTAATCTCGTGAACCTTAAGAATACTTGTTCTAACGTGGTCTGAGATACAGAATAGTCTTCGATGGGAAACCGAGTGCGAGCTTCTTCCATGATGTGGAATACACGCCACCATGGTAGTTCTGCGTCGTTTAAGTAGTATGTGCTGATGCCGAGGTAGGTTTCGCTGTAAGAATGATAGTAAGTCATAGAATGAAGTGGGAATAATCTCTGCAAGAAATTTGCGAAGTAGTTATTTGAATTTAGGTAGGTATTGCTATTGCACTGCACTTGGACATCGTCGTACAGTGCGATAAAAATAGCTGTAGTTCAGACCGATTTTTTTTGGACAAAATTGATAATTCGTTTTCCCTATTTTTTCCCTGAAAACTTAATCATTTCAAATATTTTTGACCCCACTTTTTTAAGAAAGAGTATATCAAGGTTCCTATTAGTACTTTTTGAAGTTAAAAGCTTTTTAAATGCGTTTAGTAGTCTTCTAACCACGGTGATAAAACAGGTAATTTTTCGCCATTTTTAAAGGGTCATATTTTCTTTATTTATTATTTCTCGAAAAAAGAAAATGATACGGACATGTATATCTTACTAATATTATAAATGCGAAAGTTTGTGAGTGTGGATGTTTGTTACTCTTTCACGCTCAAACCGCCGAACGGATCGGGCTGAAATTTGGTACAGAGATACATTATAGTCTGGAATAACACATAGGCTACCTTTTATCCCGGGAATAACTTCCCGCGGGAACAAATTTTACGCGGGCGAAGCTGCGGGCATCAGCTAGTATAGACATAATATCTTGATTGTATAAAACTAAAAAGATACTTCGTTCTTCAGGAATAAAATAGGGGAATACGTTTGTAGGGAAAAAGCGATGTGTGCCTTGACTCTTAAACAAGTTGGTATAAAATCCACATATGATACTATGTCTGATTGATTAAAAAGTCATATCACACCATGCAATAATACCATAATTCGAAAAATTATTTAGATCTAAACACAACGCTCGAGATAATCTTCAAATGATTTTGAAATAAGCTTGTATACTCACATAAGTCTAGCGTCGAGGAAATTCTGTTTTATATAACCTTCAATGTCTGCTAAGTCCTTCTCCCGATTTAGTCCAGCAGTAACTTTTATTATCAGCGTGTAACCTAAAATCAAATAATATTTTCAATCTTTCTTTTCTCAAAAATAAATTCCTATTAAAATAGGTATGTAAATTTGCTGAACGGATTTTGAAGAAATTTAATTCAAATAGGTACTTTTAATTCCCATTCATATTATATGCGGAGAAATGTCACGAGAACATGTTCGTATGAACACTTTTAAAAAACCCCAAAGTATAAACTTGTGTCAAATAATTATGTAAAAGAATCTGACAAATTATTTTAACAGTTGTAGGATTTATTATTATATAGCAACAGCTGTCAATCACAAGGACATAATTATTTAAAAAGAAACCCTACTACAAAAACATGAACAAACAAATATAGCACTTCGCAACGTCAAAATAAGGGTCATATTCATACATACCTTGAGAAAATTTACTCTTCAAGTGTTGTAGCGGTCCTAAACAGTATGGGGTGCCGGCCACCATGACAGTAAGTCTAGAACACATCGCTTCACACTCTTCCATACTGTGGGAAGTTAATACGATACTGCGGCCGGAAGCCACTGCCTCGCTTATGGCCGACCATACTAGACGTTTGGAAGCCGGGTCCATACCTGTTGGAAGTGAAGGAATGTATTTTTGTATTACGGCTAGTTTAAAACCAAGATGATAGAAAAATATGTGATTATATTGGGTGTAACAAAATTGACTCTCCAAATTTCGTCACGTGTCGTGGCATCAGTCAAGAAACATTACAAAAATGAAGAAAAAAAAATCTCATGAATACTTTAACCGTAAATCCGTTTTAAAGGTCCTGTAAATTTTCATTTTCACCCTTTCTATCGCTACTGAGCAGCAGTAGAAAGCGACAACGACAGCCAGACGGGTGCTCCGTATTTGTTTTGCCACGGCGACCATGTTACCTCGAATTGCCGCGGTAAAAAATGAATTCTTAATGTGCGACAAAAAAAAATTTAAAAAAAATGAAAAAGTTTACCCCCCTTTTTTATTTAATATAAATATTTGATTTCCGATGCAAAGTCATCTCATGAAATTTGGAGAGGTAATTTTGTTACTCCCAGTATTTATGTATTTTAGTAGTAGAATTACCTGTAGTCGGTTCGTCAAGAAACACAAGAGGCGAATCTCCCAGCAAAGAAACTGCAGTGCTGATTTTTCTTTTAGTTCCACCGCTGCATTCATGTACCTGTAGAGAACGTTTAGAATAATTAAGATTCGAACTTATTTTAGTAAGTTTTTAGGGTTTCGTAGCCAAATGGCAAAAACGGAACCCTTATAGATTCGTCATGTCTGTCTGTCTGTCCGTCCGTGTGTCACAGTCACTTTTCTCCAAAACAATAAGGCCTATGCTATTGAAACTTGGTAACTAGATGTATTCTGTGAGCCGCATCAAGATGCTTATATAAAAAAATTGCGTGTACTTAGTCCCAAAGTCCCAAAGTCCAAAAGTCCAAAAGTCCAAAAGTCCAAAAGTCCAAAAGTCCAAAAGTCCAAAAGTCCAAAAGTCCAAAAGTCCAAAAGTCCAAAAGTCCAAAAGTCCAAAAGTCCAAAAGTCCAAAAGTCCAAAAGTCCAAAAGTCCAAAAGTCAAAAAGTCAAAAAGTCCAAAAGTCCAAAAGTCCAAAAGTCCAAAAGTCCAAAAGTCCAAAAGTCCCAAAGTCCCAAAGACCCAAAGTACCAAGGTCCCATCCAAAAGTCCAAAAGTCCAAAAGTCCAGAAGTCCAAAAGTCCAAAAGTCCCAAAGTCCCAAAGTCCCAAAGTTCCAAAGTCCCACAGACCCAAAGTACCAAGGTCCCATCCAAAAGTCCAAAAGTCCAAAAGTTCAAAAGTTCAAAAGTTCAAAAGTTCAAAAGTCCCAAAGTCTCAAAGTTCCAAAGTCCCAAAGACCCAAAGTACCAATGTCCCATCCAAAAGTCCAAAAGTCCAAAAGCCCAAAAGTCCAAAAGTCCAAAAACCCTTAAATGACATGCTATCCCTGGATAAAGTACTCTTAATTCGAATCCACCGTGGTGGGGAACAGAACAAAGATGGCGCGTAACCAAAAATCGTGACGTGACGCAAATTTTTTTTCATTTCTCATACTCGGAAAATAGTGTTTTCTTGATCTGACTATTGGGTGGAAAATGCTGTTTCCCTCCCTAGGGAGGGAAAAACTCATACAAATTACTTCCCACCCAAGGGCCGGAATGAACTTTAAAAATAGAACTGCTGACAGGTCAGCTGTGATCATAGATTTAGAATTTTTCGCTACTCTCAATAGATATACAAAGCGTGCGAGCGAGACCTCATTATCCATAGCACTTAGCTCGAGAGGAAAAGAGAAAGCAAATTGTGTACTCATATGTCAGTATTTTGAATCGCTGAGCCCGCTGGGATCCTATGGCGGCTCTATGTTATTCATAATATCCAATAATCTGTAGTGATCTTACGATTAAAATAGAAAATGTTATATTTTCAACAATATTGTCGTGTTTAGTGTGTGAATAGGATATTACAAAACGCAATTATATGAAGAAAGACTCGTTTAACAGGTCATTTGTGACTTCGTTCATTCCATTTTTGACGTACATATTTTGCCAAATTGGATGTAAAATTTCACTGAAAGTCCAACTCATAACGTAGATTATGCATTTTCCTTCATACATAACACAATATTTAATGTGTAAATGCATTTTTGGAGGATATATAAGGCAGAAATAGAAAGGGCTGTTTACAGTAAAATAGTCATGGGTAGGTATCGATAAGGATGTCGATAGTTCATTATAGTGGCATTGCTACAAACAAACTTATCTGGATTTAATTTACTATACATATGATTGATTTTTACTCGAACTCGGTTTTGTGCCTATTTTAATATAATATTTCCAAAATTTGTGATCAATTTTTAAGTTGATTTTTTATAATTTTACTTCACTTAAGGTACTCCACGCCACACCGGGATGTTTGCTGTGCAAGGCGCAGATTAGCCTCTGCGTCGAATACTGTTCTCACCTTTGGGATGACTGTGCGGGGTACTTACTGGACGCGCTTGGCGCTATGCAGAGACGTGTTATCCGATTTCAATTATAGGTTGTCCTAAGATGACGGTAAGCCTCGAGCCGTTAGCGCAGCAAAGAACCATAGCGTCCTTGGCTGCCTTCCACTGAATGTATCACGGCGAATGTTCTGAAGAGCTCTTCAACCTGATCCCACCATCTCCTTTCCGATTCCGAACAACACGTCGGGCAGAGTGCGGAGAGAATCTTTGCCAGAACTGAGCGTTTCAAAAGATCGTTCCTCTGTCGAACTACAAAATCCTGGAACGACCTGCCCGCACATGTGTTTCCCTCATTTTACAATCCCGGGTTCTACAAGCGGAGCGTGAAGAGGCACATCATAGGGCCGCCAACTTGAGGACTACTGTCAGAAGTCTTGTGTGCTGTAAGCATGGCCCCCATTCACTAGATGCGCCACGGCTTTCCATTAGTTTCCATCAGTGGCGACGTCAATTTAGCTAGGTTAATATATTTAAAAAAATCTACGAGTAATATCTTTTATTGTTACTATGGTTCAATAATAAATGAGTTTCTAGGTTTAGTATTACGATAAGAGTTGGATTTTTAGTAAAATTTCAAATTCAATTGGCAAAATATATATGTACGGTAATAATGCAATGTACGATGCCATAAATTACATGTTAAAAGTGTATTTTCACATTCAAACACTGAATCAAAATTCGTAAAATCACTACAGCCCCCCATATAATCCCATTTTTAATTGTTCATAGTCGATTACATTCAAATTAACAATTTATTCCCCAAAACAAGAAGTTGGAGATGAAACTTCTAAGCACTTTGTGTGCTTAGAAGTTTCATTTCCATTCCATCCATTTATACAGATACTTTTATCGATAACATAGGTGTGACCATTCAACAACACTATTTAACCCACACATAGATCTTTCATTTTTGGTCTCGTCTTCAGTTTGACACTGTTCATCTTGTACATTCTAAATCTATGGCTGTGATAGTGAAGAGATTTGTGTAAAAAAAAAAAAATTCCATGCGACTTTCCAACCAGCCAGTGTGAACTTAGCGAAAATTTCTTCCGGCCCCATACACGTACAATAATATTGATCAATGTAGCAATAAATTGAACAAATTATTGAGGTTTGAACAGACTATATTCGGATGGAAATAAATATTGAGTCAATATTGTACGTGTATGGGGCCAGCCGGAGTACCATATTTAAAATTTAAAAAGTCGACATAATGTAGTTGTTATTATTTTATCTGTAACAGAATTCAAAACAAGGTAAGGTTTGAATCTTATTATAAGTTTTATTTTCCTCGTATTTGAAATGAAAAGTAGAGTGTTTAACTCGGGTAAAAGAATCAATTCCGACTCGGACTATAGCCGCCCTCGCTGCGCTCGGGCGTCTAAATACCTCGGGAATTGATTCTTTCCACCCTCGGTTAACAATCTACTATTTCATTCCTTCTATTCGAAAAGAATCACTTTGTACCACGATATCGGGGCGCAAAATAGCTCTTTTCTGTTAAGAGCTTTTTAGCGGGCGGCAAAGTGATTTGAATTTGGAACTTGAAAATTTCATAGAAATCGAACGCAAATTGTATGAATTACTGGCTGGTAAGTGTTGGCTGCACAGCGCGGTGTCCTGAGCTAACTAAAAAAAAAACTAAAAAGCGACATTTATCTGAACGTGTTCGTGTCCTTGTAATCAGGAGGTAAACATAATTATAATGTATTCTGCAAATATAATAAGTTCTACGTCAAGTTATAAAAGTGACAACCCATGAACTCCTGAAAAAATAACTATAGAAGGTAACTACGTCGTACAAAACTTATTTTTTCTCATAGAAAGGGAATGAAAAGTAGAGTATATTACTCGAGGGCAAATTATTTTTCCCTCGGGCGGTGTACTTTGAATCCCTCACTGCGCTCAGGATTCTACGTTAGAATCCCTCGCTTAGCTCGGGATTCTTGGAAGATGCGACTTGAGCAACCAAAGGGGGGATTCGCCACAATCGCGGCCGTCAGACCGGTCATGGACGAGTGGCTGGAGAGAAGACACGGTGCTCTCTCCTACCGGTTGACACAGATGCTTGCCGGGCACGGTAGCTTCGGTAGGTATCTGTGGCGAAAACACCGGGAAACCACGGCCGAATGTCAGCACTGCGAGGACCGCAGCGATGACACAGTGCTCTACACGCTGGTGGAGTGCACGGCGTGGGCACAACAGCGACAGGTCCTCGTAGTGGGTCTGGGCGTGGACACTCTCTCGCTTGAGGCCATGGTGCGAGCCATGCTCTCCAGCGGGAGTAAGTGGGACTGCGCCGCCTCTTTCTGCGAGCAGGTCATGCTCGCGAAGGAGGCGGCGGGCCGGGTGCGGGAGAGAACTCTTCCACCCGAGTTCCGCAGTCGGCGCCCTGGGCGCCGCCGACGTGTCTTCGCCGAGGACTATCGGCCTCCATGACCGGGGGTCTGAGGACGGTGAGAGGGCCGCTCACCGTCCTTACAGAAGCAGGCCCATGACGGCAGCGTGACGTGAGCACTCACGCACGCCCCCCCTTAGAAGCGGGGTCACACCCGAAATCCCCCATAGACGCGGGATTGCACCCGAACCACCCCCTGGGCGAGGCCGCATTGGCGGCCGTAGGTCTGTTGGGAGTCACGGGACATCCTTCCTGAGGGCTTACCCGGGGCTCTCAACCATAGGCTGTTGGGCGTTACGTGAGGTTTTTTAGTCGGTAAGAGTCCGGCATAGCATCCTACGAGGATTTTCCCTCACGTTAAAAAAAAAAAAAAAAAAAAAAAAAAAAAAAAAAGCTCGGGATTCTATTCTAGAATCCTTCGCTTCGCTCGTGATTCAAAGTAGCGCCCTCGCCGTAAAAATACTATTTTGCCCCCTTGTTATACAATCTACTATTCCAACGCCGATAAAGAAGTTTCACTTCAACTAGAAAAAAAGCAGTAAATTTTGGGGGTCCCCATACTCAGAACTGAAACTAAAAATTTTTTTTTCATCAAACCCATACGTGTTAGGTATCTATAGATAGGTCTTCAAAAATGCTATTGAGGTTCCTAAAATCATTTTTTTCTAAAGTGAATAGTTTGCGCAAGAGACACTTCCAAAGTGGAAAAATGTGTCCGCCCCCCCCCCCCCCCCTCTAACTTCTAAACTAAGAGAATGATATATCTAAAAAAAATATGATGTACATTGCCATAAAAACTACCAACGAAAATTAGTTTGAACGAGATAGAGCTGGTAGTTTTTTTTAATACGTCATAAACCGCAATTTTCGGATAGAAAAATCACTACCACTGCGAACGTGATATAACATCAATCAAAGTTACAACGAACTATAAGAACTTTTCTATTATGTTACTTGCTGCTACGAAACCCTTCATGGGCGAGTCCAACTCGCACTTGATCGGTTTTTTATTATCTAGTTTACAGTGACACACCAAGATTTTACACAAAAGTAAGCAAAGAAAAAGAGGCTCTTTGTATCTCTTTATTTTAAAATTCTTTTTGTCATTTTCTGGCGTTGCAAAAGTTCATAGATTAAAGTAACCACCTTACATTAGGTGGGCCGTATCCTGCCACCTTTGTGAGATAAAAACATATTGTTCTGTAAAAAAAAGTAAAAGACAGATAAATGAAAAGGAACCTACCTTTTTATCATAATGTCGTAGAAATCCAAGTTGTGTTGCCAGATGTAAAGCTCGCGCGTTCCCCACTCGCGCCGGAATACCGCGCAGTAGACAGAATATACGCAATGTCTCACGACCTGTCAGGTTGTCGAATAGAGCGTCGAACTGCGGACAGTAACCTGGACAAAACATAGTTCAATAAAGCGAGGACTTTTGACTTTGAAATAAGTAAATACCAGGCATACGGACCCACGACCTGGAAAAGGTCGAATGCTGGAACTGGATGCGTAAAGCGCAGGATTGTTGTGGTGTTAATTGGGAGAGGCCTACGTCCAGCAGTAGACTGCTATAGGCTTATTTGGTTGATTGATTTTTTACCGGAAACACTAGTAAGAATACCAGTCGTGATGCGAGATGCAAGGCTCTCGCATTCCCCACTCGCGCCGGAATATCATGCAGTAGACAGAATATATGCAATGTCTCGCGGCCCATCAGGTTGTCAAATTGCGGGCAGTAAGTAAGATGATCGGATTTCCATGGATTTACCCGGCAATATAGATGGGGGATGGGGATTCCGGAAACTTATTTATAAAATGTCATTTGTCTCATATTTAAATAGACGATTTGTGTACGCAATGTTTCGTGGCCGTCAAGTTGTCGTCAATAGCGGTTCAAACTGCGGGCCGTAACTTGACCAAAATACGTAGTGAGATTTACTGGTGAAATATCAATTGTCTCATATTTAGATACGACAAAATCTAAGACAAAAAATATTTCACCAGTGAACTTTCAAGTGAGCTGTGCTGTTCCTTTTATATTGTCGTGCAATAACGTTAATTGTATTTAATTCCACTTAGATAAATTCTGCTCCGCTCAAACAAATCAGCCTTATGGCTAATGGTATTACTGCTGGATGTAGGCGCCTCCAAATAAGTCCACCCTGTCAACGAATTCAGGCGTGTAAAGAAGAACATTTCTTATGGCCGCTCTGAAGAAAAGCTTTCTGCGTCTCTTTTTCACCCACATAAAGAGCGCGCATGTTTGGGAACTACGCTAGCTATCAAATAATTCAACAAAATTTGCACAAAAAGTTCTTAACGAATTCAGACTTACGACTGAATTCGTTGACCCTGTCCATTTTATAGAACGAACACAATTATGTACATACATTTTGATTCAATAGTAGTACAATTTAAATAACCTCACCAATATATCTGTAAACATCTTGTATGCGAGTCTTGATAGACTGTCCGTGTACGAACGCGTCGCCTGAAGAGATACGTTCGTCGCCCGTTAACATTTTGAACGTACTGGTTTTGCCTGCGCCGTTGATGCCTAGGAGTCCGAAACATTCTGCTTTGCGGACCGCTGTGTTAGAAATTCAATAAATAAAACGTTAAAAAGTAAAAAAAAATGTAGTCAGCGCAGCAGCGGAAGCCGCTGAAAATAAGTATAAGGGTCTCGACTCATCGTATCATTTTCTTCCATGGAGTTCCAATGCGCATATTTTTTTAAGTATTTAAAAAAGCGACTAGTAGAGTCGACTAGCGACCCAAGGGCTGGCAGTTTTCTCTCTCAGCGAATAGGTACCTATTGCTATTCAAAGGGGGAATGCTGCTAGTCTTTTGGGCACAATGCCACAGGGGCCTTATTACATAAAAAATGTTTTATTATTTTATGGTAACCCTTTTGATGATAGATCTTGGTCAACTTGTTCGTTTTTAGGGTACCGTATCGATGTAATTTTTTGCCGCTGTAACAACAAAATACTAAAAACAAAAAAATGTAAATGGGGAGCTCCATACAAAAACGTATTTCTTTTGCCGTTTTATGGTACCACCCAGCACCGTTTCCTGAGTATACGATTACTGTAATAAGTGTAAGTCTTGAGATAGATGACCGATTGTGGTGTTTATATTTACTAAGGTTTTTATGCTTCGGAAAGCAAAATAAATAAGTAAGACCGTTGCTTTGACTAAAAACACTAAAGTGAGTAATAAAAAACAGATTCAACACTTACCAAAAGTAAGCCTATTGACCGCAAGGAATTTCTTATAGAACTTAGTAAGATCTTTGCACACTAGACTGTACTGAGCCAGCTGTGAGCGTGTGAGAGCATGTACAGTTCGTCTCTCTGCCGCTACATCACTATCTTCGTCGACTATCTCCTTTATTGGCTGTTGGCTTGTCGAGTAAAACACCTGGAAAAGAGTAGTATTGTCGATTATTATATAGGTGTTGGTGTATGTATTTCTCAATAATGTTCTGTACTGTACACTATTATAAAATGGTAGAACGGCATACGACTACGTTGCTATGGATGAGTTTGAAATCCACCAATCGCATTAGTCGCACAATTTGAAAATATAAACGGTCAACGTTACTTGTGGCCCGATGAATGTGATTGGTGGTTTTCAAACGCATATACTGCAACGTAGTGTAGCGGAAAAGTTATTATTGTGAATAATGTCGTACCCATAACCTTAGGGTAAGGTTTGTAGACTTTCTTGCAATCAACCTTTACAAATTTTTAATGCTAATCACACACGGAGAACCGAAATACAGCTTTCAGAACAGATTATGAGAATTTCTTTAGGCGTTTTACACCCTATTTTAGCTTTCATACATTCATTTTCTTCGCCATTCTATCGAAATACGGGTAAATTACTAAATTCTCATCAATAAATGACATTTGCTTTAGAAATTTATAGATATTTTTCAAAATAATAGTACTTTTTAGGTAATTACAGGGGCTTCCGTTTGCATAACATAGCAGATTAGGTACAGATAGTGCTCGTTTAACCGTTAACTGGAAAAACTGAAATTATGAAAACTCTAAAACAACAAATTACCTTGTTCAAAACTTCGTACTCCTTAATGAGTAGTACAGCGAAGGAAATAACTCCAACCATGGTCATCATAAACAGATATCTGCCTACACCAGGCTCACTCCACATTAGATAAGGGTCGTCCTCGACTGTAATAAACAATAGATATTAATTTCCTCTTGAAATAGTTCCTTTGTTTCTTTGTGCCCAGGAGAATTGGGGGAAATAGCATTTTTTAAAGTCAGGGAAAATCCATCATGGATGTTGTGCCGGACTCCTACCGATTAAAAAAACCTCACGTAACGCCCACGCCCTGTTGGGAGTTCTGGGGTATCCTTCCGAGGGCTTACCCGTGGCTCTCAACCGGCATTTACAGACAGTCCCAACAGGCTGTTAGGTAGGATACGTGTGGTTTTTAGTCGGCAGGAGTTCGGAATAGGATCCCTGAAGGATTTTCCTCACGTTAAATAATAAAGAAAAAGGCGTCTGGCATAGTATCTATAAGGATTTTCACATGTGAAAAAAAGTGTGTGCGTGAAACCTTTACGCGCGATTGAAGTGAAACTTCTTTGCCATTCAGTATTTTCAGTATATTTCAGTATATTTTTTGACGGCATCAAGTGTTATATGAATATCATTCATTCGAATTTTGAATGGCAGAAACGTAGTTTCCGCTATTGAAATAATAAGGGGCACAAGCGACCTGACCTGACTAATGGACGAGGTATCGACGTAGACCCATCATAGTCATGGTTTAGAAGGCCAGACTGTAGTCGCTCCCAACGATGGCCAGTAGCCAATAAAAGCGGACCTTGGATAAAGCAACTTGGAATACGCTAAGATGAAGGTACGTTAAACTCAAACTGTAGGTCGCAACCTTTTCTGTGTTACTTTTATATGAAACTAGCGGAAGTCAGGCGGTATCACCCGCGTAGCTCCCGTTCCCGTGGGAATACGGGAGTAAAATATAGCCTATGTTCACCGGGGATAGGAACGCTTCCAAACAGTGAAAGAATTTTTCAAATTGGTTCAGTAGCTTCGGAGCCCATTCGATGCAAACAAACAATGAAATCTTTCCTCTTTATAATACTCGTAGTTTAGAAGATCTTTTCTCATATACAAAGCAAACCTGATTAATATAATGGCTTGCTTACACGATGTACTACAATTTATGGTTACAAATACTTAAACATACAAGTGACATTTGCATTTACTTCAAGCGTTTATATACAAAAGCGCATCTCAAATACACCAAGCTGTCTACAAGCAAAATTGAACCTTATCAACAAGATTGTAAGGTTCTGATTGGATAACACACAGAAACAAAACTCACTTACTACAACACACGGTGAGGTTGAGCTTCTGGCATATGGTGTGATGTGTGCATCCTTCAAGATGTAACTGTTCGCAGAGACCATCGCACGCTTGGACTGAGAATGCTGATACGCTCATATCCCTGGTGAATAAAATAAATAATTTCACATTCAATTTTCATGGGTAAGTAGTATGTACCACTCATAAGAGTGTGATACGTGACTCTGAAAAGTGTAACACAGAATAACACGTCCCCGTAAGAAGTATGTTTAATTTAAAAAATTGTATTACCTGAGACTTCTACTGATGCAGTAAATAGGCAACGGTGAAAAAATCCAGTCGAAAAGGTGAGCGTAGAACGGACTGCCCACTTCTGGTATTCTCAATAATTCCGTGATTAGAAATGGCATACAACCTGACAAAAAAAGGATTTCGTTTTATTAAAATACTTTTTTTTTGTATGTTTAGTACGTCTGATAATAGGGGTACAATTCTGCTATTTGAATTGTGTGGAACAGAATCGTCATCGACGCGTCAGATTTATAATATTGAGCTACGATTACGTTCTGTTCTGCTTCTGATACAAGTGGAATAGAAGAATTGGGCCCTAGATAGTAGGGTATTTAAGGCTTTGGCACATGGGCAGCATTCTGCAGGAACGCATACCGCATTATATAAATTATTAAGTGATATGGGCGAATCTTTACAAGGCAAAACAACGTTTGGGAGTCGGCTAGTAATTAAAAAAACATCAACAAGTATTAAACAAAACTCACCACTAAACATGTTCATGAAACACATCTTAGAGAAGCCTGTAGCCGAAGCTTCGAAGTAAAACGACGCTAAATAATGTAAGGGTATCACCGCCAGTGAGAACACCATTAGCACGAGTAGAATTCTACCTGTAATAGAAAATCTGATAAGCGAAACAAGATACAAACACTATAAAATATCAATAATATTGGCATAACTTTGGTAAGTAGGTAGTTGAAATGATGTAACAGGAAGATCCCATTAGAACCAGAGAATGTTCCATTACTAGGACATTCGTATCAGTAATGGTAAGTATTGGTACAGAAGAAAAATGTTTATCATATACACAAAGTCACTTCTTTTTTTTTGTACGTGAGGGAATATCCTTCATGGATGCTATGCCGGACTCCTACCGACTAAAAAACCTCACGTAACGCCCAGCAGTCTACGGTTGGGAACACAAAGTCACTCCTAACAGTCACACTTTGTGAACTGTCAATAATCTTTTTCTTTTCACAACAGAAACAGTTGCCCGCAATTCGCTTTCTGTCGCTATGACTTTCAGCCAAATACTTTTAAAAGACTCACTGTTAGAGACCTCCACGTGTAGCAAACGTTCATAGCTCGCAATGACCACTTTTATAATGTACCACGTCAATGGTATTAAAAGAATATAGCGGAGTATTAATGTCCCACCTCAACCTGAAGTTGGATTTTTGAAAACATATTTTTATATTATTTAAACTGACCTAGCTCGCCTGGCGTCGACAGCGTCGTCTCTTGAAAGCAAGCGAGGGTGATCACAATACAGAGATACACAAGTAACAGCCACAGCCAGTCCCATACAAGCGCAGAGACCCACATTACGGCCGGACGGACGCCCGACACCCTTTGAAGAAGCTTTGCACCGCTTATGCGCTCCTGGTAGGAGAAATCTTATATTATGTTAAGTTGTCCATTTATGTGATTAGTAAAAATTATAAATAGAGTAGTACTCTATTTATAATTTTTAAAGTTCGATAAAATGGTTCCTTGGCAAATGTTTAGAATAAAAATCTATATTGCTTGTGTTCCATAAATTTGAGGATTAACGTACAAAGATACGTATTTTTACGCCTTTATCCCCGAAGGGGTTGGGGTACACATTAGGTGCGCCCGAATTTCATCTAGCTTGAGGTTACCCGCTGTCAAAATTTTCAAGCCGCCCATAAAACCATCAATTTGGCTCAGCGCTTGCCATGTAACTGACAACCAGGACAAATGGCTTAATGTAACAGGAAATGCCACCAGTTGACACCCTATCTAGATTTGTACATATGAACTGGTATTTATTACAAAAACAAGGATTTCCATTTTATTAAATCAAAGCATTTTCTATGAATTTCATATATTCTTACCTTTATGACAAAAAGCACTAGGAACGCAGATACAAATGCCAAACAAAATCCTATATTGAAAGCGAATTGAAATCCCATACTGCTTCCAGTCGCCATCACTTTAACCTGCAAAAAAATGTTATTGTTTGAGATCGTGCTATCAAATCTAAAACTAATAGACTTATAAACAAAATTAAATTCACGGCAGGTATTCTTAGAAGCTCTGTAATTTAATTCCACCCTCTTCTTTTTAATCCCGAAGAATGCGTGCTGAGGTGCTGCTCTCACACAGATGAGAGAATCTTCGCCAGAATCCAGCGTTTTATTCAGAAGTTCGTTTCTCTGTCGAACCATAGAAACTTGGAACGACCAGCTAACGCACATATTTCCCTTTTCACCGTGGGTTCTTTAAGAGGAGCGTGAATATGTAGGTACGTCGTTGGGCCGCCAACTTGAGGGCCACCGGCAATAGTCTTGGTAAGGGGCGAGCATTCTGGCAAGAATAATATACATACAGAAATTCGATTATTCGGATGTAAGTTATACGGATTCGCGATTATCCGGACTACCGTCGCGATTTATTTATACTTAGGTACATGTCAAATTTACGCAACCATACGTGTCGAAACTGGCATTAGGTATTTACTATCGTTTGCCGTACTGCCACAAGCATTTTCTTATTATTTTGGATTTAGTTAGTTAGCAATAGTTACGTAGCCGCTTTTTTTCGTGAGGAAGCCCCTCATGGATGCTATGCCGGACTCTTCCCGACTAAAACTACACGTGCTCTACCACTACGTTAGGCACGGTCGGGAGCGCCAGGTAAGCCCTCGAAAGGATGTCCTAGGACTGACGTGCATGAAAATCAGGTCATGCCCGTCTTAGGCCTGCTTCTGTTAGGAAGGCCAGCAGCTCCCTCGCCATCCTCAGACACCCAGTCATGGAGTGCAGTAGTCGTGGACGAAGTCAAGGCTGCGAAACACGGGTGGCAGAGTTCTCTCCCTCTCCCTTCCCATCGCATCTCTCACGAGCATGACCTGCTCGCAGAAAGACGTGGCGGCGTCCCAGTTACTCCCGCTGCGGACCATGGCTTGCACCATAGTCGCGCCACGCTGAGCACTCCACCAATGTGTGCAGTGCTATTTTCTCGCTGCGTTCTTCACAGTGCTGACACTCCGCCGTGGTCTCCCAGTGTTTTCGCCACCGATGCTTTAAAATATTGTTTTGATTGGACAATTGAACAGGCATCGGTGCATTCATGATGCACCATGATGTTAATTATCTGTGACGATCGGTAGGAGAGGTCGCTGTTTCTCTCCAGCCACTCGCCCAATACCGATGAAATCACCCGGATTGTGGAGTTTCCCCACCTCGAGTTCAAGTTCAGGTCTCGGTTGCTCAATTCGCACCTTTTATGTCTCCATAAGTACCTTTAGGGAACAGACAAGACTGGCACCGATGCCCTTACAGGTGGGCCAACAAAATTAGCTGTAATTGGCCATAAATAAAAGTGGACCCTCCCTACCATCCCAGTCTCGCTATTCTATACTCTACCTGTTATAGGTATGCGCTTAATAGGTTACAATGTTGCAATCAATAGATTATATTATAAACAGTGTGATCTATGTGCAATTGACCTACATTGTCCGCTGTTCGTATTTATTTTTGGTATCATTGTGCTATCTAGATGACTTAATACTAACTTGGTATAAAAGAGCATAATCATCCAGATCATCAGAATGTCCAACAATTATTGCACACGGCACACAAATTTTAATACATAATATTCTTTTGAAAATAGCTTAGTATGCAGGTAAATCAAGCGTGTTAAATCAAATCGGGATCGCAATCGATTTCGTTAGTAAGTTCGTATAAAAAATAATTATACGGACTTTCGCCATTGAGAGAAGATTTACGTATTCATTGAGTTTTCAATGTTTGGAGACTTTTACAAGCATCATGATCTCAGTTGTGCCAAAGATAATATAATAGTATTAAATACAGATAGGCAACTCCTTGTCCCTCACTGACCAAGCTTCCCCACCCCCGCCAGTCCCGCCGCCGCAGCCTTCATTATAGTTGGCGGGTGTCGTGAGAGAACATTTGCTTAGCCTCATTGGTCACACACACATTTAAGCTCTTAACGAACATGGGTGTTTTAGTGTAGGTGACAGAATTGAAAACAAATCATTTGAATGGAGATTCCGCCCTCTGGTTGTGCTGAAGCACCCTCATCCTGACTCGTTTGTTACGGACGTTACCACTACCACCGTCCGATGTATAGTCCCGAAGCCGATCGCGATGCCGATATAATTTAACACGCCTTATTTACCCACTTAATAATCTATTTTTAAAAGAATATTACTTATTAAAAAACTGCCGCTAGTAACTTTTAAGCCATAAAATTGTTCAATAATTGTTGGAAATTCTAAAAATGAACATTGGAAATATCAACAAAACTTACTCACCAAATTTTCAATAGAATACGGCAGAGGATGGTTCACAAATTTAAGTGTGCTTCCTGGGGAGACCCCGTTCAGTATGGCATTATTGACCATGGCCAGAGAGATAGCAGAATCGTGGTATCCATAGTTGCTAAACCACGCCGTGATATTGTTGGGGCTAAAGGACGCCCCTGTTAGCACCTCGTAACGAACCCGAGGAAGGTCTGCTTCGCTCTAGAAGACACAATACGAATGTCAAAGAATAAGATTACTAGGATCTGAAACTATGCTATACATACATACATATGGTCACGCCTTTATCCTCGAAGGGGTAGGCAGAGGCATATTATTATACGCCCACATTTCACCTTTTTATTTGGAATTTGTCCCACGTACGTAGGTACGGTAGTGAGCCGTATTGCCGTGTTGAGATGGACAGGCGAAGTTTGTGACTGCCTGCTGTTAAAATTTACTGGCTACTGGTACGAACGGCTTAACGTGCTTTCCGAAGCACGGAAGCGCTCAAATAAATGTCACGAAGTGGTCACGTGGATGGTCACCCATCCAAGGACTGGCCATAGTGGTAGTTCCTTACTGCAGTGATCGTTTACAGAGCATGAGTCCGCGGGGCCACGAGCGCTTCTGAACGATGCTGTGCTAAATATAAATAGCGTTTAGGAAATCGGATGTTACAGTTTGGTTAAATTAGAAACTCTTGTTTCGGCGACGGGCTCTTCAGCGGGCGATCTATTGTAACTATACAAAAGCAATACATACAACGATACATAAATTCTTACCAATTTTAAATAAAACTTCCCCAAATCCGAAGTTCCAATATCAGTGAGCACCATGCCAGGATAAGAGGATGTTTTGAAATAATTCTTGTAGGCGTTAAACGATTTTGCTTCAAACATATCATCAGTCAAGTTGTTCTGAGAAACAAGCGTTTGCGTTGCTCGAAACCCACTTTCTAAACTAAGCGTCAAAGGCGGTAGTTGGGACAAAAACTTCCAAGATCTAGATATCACCACTGATATCGTAATATTAATGATAGGGGTCACAAATTGTATGAAAGCAGTGAGTTTGTTTCTCATAGAGTTGTATGCTAGCTTCAGGAACATAGCCTTGATGTGGTTTCTTAACAGTTTGTAGCCTCGTACTTTCTCTAGAGGTTCGTTGTCCACTGAAAAAATAATAGCTTATTAGTTTTTCTTTTAATAAAAAAGTCGGTCAAGTGCGAGTCGTATTCGCCCACCGAGGGTTCCGTTCCATCTAACAAGAAGTTTAGGAATGTAATCTCGGAGATTTTTATGACGTACTTTAATTTTTTTTAACGATTTTGTTACCAATGTACAGATTTTCGATTTCGGCTGTATTTATACATATATCTTATGCCACATAAGAGGATACTACTTGCCAAATTTCATGGATTTACGTTAACGGGAAGTACCCTATGAATTTTGATTACATTTAAAGTTTCGAAATACACGTTTTGACGACTTATTCTTCGTACAAGAAGTTCAAGAAAATCTGTTGGATGAAGATGAACGTAACCCTCGGTGGGCGTTGAGTAATGTACATACAAACATATTGTCAAGCCTTTATCCCCGAAGGGGTAGGCAGAGGCATATTTTATGCCCACATTTCACCTTTTTTTAGAATGTGTTCCAAGTAATAGATGGTGAGCCGTATTGCCGTGTTGAGATGGACAGCGGTTGTCCCGTTGTTGAAAATTTACAAGTCGCCTAAAAGGTCTTCAACTTTGCTTAACGACTGGCATTTTACTGGCAACCGGGACCAACGGGTAAACGTGCCTTCCGAAGCACGGAAACACTCAAATAAATGTCACAAAGTGGTCACATGGATGGTTACCCATTGACTGGCCATAGTGAAAGTTGCTTACTGCAGTGATCGTTTACAGAACACTGAGTCCGCGGGGCCGTGAGCACTTCTTTAATTAAGTAATGTAAAACCATAAAAATACGCACTCCAATGGTTCGCATTCAAAACCGGGGCGATAGCACCGTCAGCATTCATAGCACTTCCAGCCATTGATTTGTTAGGTGAACATGATTCCGTATCTTCTGCACCTGCTCTACAAACAATCAACACTTATGTGCAATCGGTTTTAATATCGGTACTAGATAATGAATTACTGGTTAATTTACACTTGTCAACGCATAACCGCAAGAAATTCAAATAAACCGCCCGCAACGAGTAGAATCCGGAACCTTGTCAAAAAAAAAAACAAATGACAGATTCTCGAACAAATTTTCGAACCTTTTTGCGAACGCTATAAATGAAATCTGTCATTTTCTATGACAAAGTACCGGATTCTACTCGTTGCGCGGGTAATAGAACTGATTTTTTTCAGGGCTACAATAATGTAGGCCGTCACTTAGAAAGAGCTTTTTGAAACTAAGAATTAACCTACACATACAATCATATCGCCCCAATACATTCCATTCTCTTTCCTATCCATCATTTTTGTAACCTACTGAAAATTCATTCGACTTTTGATAAGTCCACACACATCTAATCTGAAACACTGAAACTGTTATATTGTCTCGGAATGGTTATACTGTATGTGTAACTATTGCTATATTTGGTTTAGATTATAAAACGGTTATACATTTTTCCTGTTTATAGTGCGCATTTGATAGAATGCAGCCAGCATTATAGAGCTATTTAGCTGTTTACACATCAACAGACTACCCTACTATTAACGAAAGTGTAGTGTGTAATTCACCTGCCTAAAAGCGTGATTGTATCATGACTTAACAATAAAGACATGTTTCTTTGTTTCCACTTACTTCATAAATACTTCTTCTAAACTGGTTACTGACAATCCATAGCTTAAAACACACAACGATTCCTTTCTCGATTCAAACTCTTTGAGCATTTCAGGGAACTTACTGACGTTGTCACTTGGTAGGATGTATGTTAACTCGGAACCTGGAGAGAAAAGACACAATGTAAAAAAGAAACATAATACGAATACCTATATAACCACGAAGATGGTATGAGGAGGTTTCATCGAATAATATTAGCCCAAACGCACGTGCAGCTCTTGATTTTGAAATTAATGAAAAAGTTACCGCAACTTCCATATTCAATAACAGTCTTTACATCGAGTTTAGCGACAAGTCTCAGCAACTATGCTAATCATGCGTTGAAAAATGAAATAAAAGGTTATATACCAATTTTGTTACTTGAGGCGGGGGCGTCGCAGACGTGTCTTCGCCCAAGACTATTGGCCTCCATGACCGGGGTAAAGATATCTCGGACCAATTTTTTCGGAAACATGTCTCAGATTATGGTAAGTACAAAGTACATAAAACAAAGACTTACCAATATTAGTATTTTCTTTGATCTCAGGAACATACGCTTTAAAGAATTTTCTTATTTCATCGACGGTACAATTGTCTCCTTTTACAATAGTCAGTTTATAGCCAATACCGTAATGTTTCTTGAGGAAGTAAGGAGTACCGACGCACTGCAACCGACCTCCCGCCATTATAGCTATACGGTCTCCCAGTACATCGGCTTCGTCCATGAAATGAGTTGTCAGTACCATAGTGCGTCCTGGATACAGATATTTTCATGTAGTGAAGAAAATATTGATTTTAAAGAACAAGGTACTAACAAATAAGTAGTTCTTAACCTTTTTATAGGTAGACAGAGGATACAATATGACCAAATTTCACCAGATGCATTTTGTCACATGTACTAGTTCATGAGGATATTGCCGTGTGGAAATAGACAGAGACAGGTATCGGCTGGTTTTTTTTAATTTCTAACCGCCCATAAGCCCGTAAGGCCTTCAACTTAGTTTAATGACTCCTCTGAATGAATGGGAACGCTCATAAATGGGAATGCCACAATCGATCACCCAAATCAGTACGTATAGAAAATACGCTTAACAAATGAACGAGAATTACAGTGGCATTTAATGTAACAAAAAAGTAACTTGACCTTCATTCATAATTTTAGCTAATGAACATCCACTGATAACTTAGACCATATAACACGGGACTAGCCTTTGCGAACCACCGCATACAAAAATATTCTGCCAGTTTTCATACAAGTGAAGGGGGAAACACAAAGACAAATAAAATTTCATTGCATTTAAAAATGTATTAATCGACAAACGCGTAATGGCTGTTGTGTGTTAATTGTTATTGTACAGTCAACTACAATGTAATGTACTAGTTTAATCATATAAAATGATGTACTGATGTACAGGCTTTTCATAAAGCCAAAAGACCAAATGGTCATGTGCAATGGCAGAAAACAATGCTTAAGTAAGGCGCATCCTGTAGTTAGATGATCTAAGACTGATAAGCATAAATCTCCTTCAATGATCGTCAAAGTATACGGTTACCAAACGAAAATAGCTTAATTTTACAGATGAAGAAAAAAATGTTTCTTGATGTTTAACCTATCATTATTTATCAATCATGCGATTGTATGATACTACCTGCTACATATTAGCTGGCTAAGAGCGCTTCAGTGGCTTCTCATGTAACTAAAAAACCAGCCAAGTGTGAGACGGACTCGCGCGCGGAGGGTTTCGTAACAAAAAAAACAAAAAATCACATCTGTTTTTATTTTATCTTTGTATTTGTTGTTAAAGCGGCGACCGAAATACACCGTCTGTGAAAATAGCTATTACGGTTACTGAGATCTAGCCTCATGACGGACAGCGAAGGCTCATGAATAGGGTCTACCCTTTGTGTACGGAACCCTAAAAATAATACGACCTTCATCTTTTCTCGGCTAATGGATGCCTACTGCTAGTAATAAATCTCCTTTAAATATCACCAAAGCATACGGTCTTAAGCCAGAAGAAAATGACTTAATAATTGTACAAAAGAAAAAAAAACAGTTTCTTGATATCTATCAGATCATTATTTATCAATCATGGAGAATATTTTTGTTCCACAATATTATATAGTACCCCAACATGTCCTACATTTCAATTGATGGCAGTAGTTTAATTGTAAGTAACCAATAAACTAAATGGACCGCACCGACCGTTGAATAATTGATGCTTCAATAGCGATTAATACGCTTATTACAACATGTCCACATATTTATATAACGGACACACGATACACGTGCTGGGTTAACCGAATATGGGGTACTGTAGTTGCCAGTCTCATAAGTACTCCTATTCTGTCTACTCTGTCCGAAGAAATTGTTCCCAAAATGCTTCTCACTTAAACCTGGACAATAAACAGCTGTATAATATTCCTTAGAATCTCATAATCAAGAACCCAAACAAACACTAAACGATTTAAATTCCCAAAGTCGTATATCGCTATTTCATTCGACTCGAATCTTGAATCGACTTGCAGCAAACGACGACGCACCTATATTGATAACTAGCTGATGCCCGCAGCTTCGCCCGCGTAAAATATGTTCCCATTCCCGGTTCCCGCAACCTATTTTCAAGACAAAAAGTAGGATATGTGTTATTCCAGACTATAATGTATCCCTGTACCAAATTTCATCCAGATCCGTTCAGCCGTTCGAACTTGAAAAAGTACCTAACAAATATCCACTCATCCACACATCTACACTTACAAACTTTCGCATTTACAATATTAGTAAGAAGATTTACCTTTTTTCTCCTTTTGCAATAGATCCCATAGCGCACGTCGCGCAGAGGGGTCAAGGCCCGAGGTAGGTTCATCGAGTAGCACAACTCGTGACGAACCGCACATTGCCGCTCCCACGGATAGCCGGCGCTTCTGGCCACCGGACAATTTGTTCGCAGTCACATCTCGCTGACAAACAAATAAAGTCCCTAATTGTAGTAAATGGCTGTGTCGCGTGCCGATGTAATCATAATTTTTACCCCTAAAAGTGGCGAATTAATAGTAGCTATCTGAGTTTATTAAATTGGTTTGATTACTTCAATGTCCTTTAGGAATATTAAATAAACACACATTTTCATGCAATCACTTAAACAAACTTTTGAGTAAAATAGAAATTACGTATTAAAGGTACGTTCCTCATTGCATGGTTCGAATCTCATGTCTCTATTAAGAGGCGAGGCTATTGACACGAACCGTAAAACTGAGAATAACACCAGGGCAAACTGAGTGCGAACGCACTGCATTGGAATGAATCATATATGTAAGTCTAATGCAATAACTCAATTACACCAAGGTCGCTCGTTTCGAGAATATTGCCGATTACCGGGGATTGCTATCCATCCGGTAAACATGATTTAAAGATCCGCTAACTCTAATTAGTACATAAACTTATCTACACTAATATTTTTATGGAGGAAAGATAACAGAATAGCCTCTTTTCCCTGCCTTCTTTGATTCCTTACGTGGTTTAGGTACTTTTTGTTACACTCGTAATTCTCAAACGGTCCAACTGATTCGGGAAATTGATACGGCCAAATTGTTCAGTCAATTAGAAGAGGTGCCACGGCCCATTTACATGACTTTGTGTTTACAAAACAACACTTTTGCTTCCGTAGGTAGGTAGTTATTTTTGATTTCTGTGGGATGGAGTTCTTTAAATGCGAAAAATAACTGAAAAGAAACTAGTTTAAGTACCGCCTTGACTTGATTTCAGTGCGGTCACAACGGGTGGACTTGGAAGTGGGTATTTAATCGTTTCTAATAACTAAGCTATTACACTATCAATGCTCTTATGACGTACGTTCCATTTTAACTAGAATTTCAGTTTAATTATAATGACGGTTACAAGAAATATTCTTGTAATCGGCAGTAATCTTCGTGACAAGTCTGGAGGGGAGAACTCCCCCACCCGAGTTACGCCGTCGGTGGTGAAGGCGTAACGCCTGTTTTGGCCCAAAACTATCGGCCTCACAGTAAAGTACAGGAAACATTTAAGGATCACACAAATCTATGTTCCGATTGGGATTCGCACTCGAGACCACTATTATATAAATCGGGAGCCTATCAAGTTATTAGTCGTATACCTACATTACATTTGCTCATGTGAGTTGATTGTAGTAAAAAAATATGGCACATTTACATTATTGTTAACACGGCTTTTGTAGTTACGTCACGGCCAAACCGTGAGACACAGTGACACAGTCTCCAACAATTTTGCTCACCTTTTCTTCCAATTCCAAAAGTTTAACAAAATGGTTGACTTCTTCATTTATTTTACTTTTATGAACACCCTTTAATCGTGAGTAGAATATTATGTGTTCGGCGACCGTCAGATCTGGGAACAAGACGTTGTGCTGAGGGCAGATGCCGATGGACTTGCGCGCAAGGGCTGTCTCGGTCACTATACTATAGCCACTTATTAGAGCGTTTCCTGAAGACGGGGGCACCATGCCTGCGAATAAAAAAAAACTTAAAAATAAAAAGTAAAACTTCATTACATTTTTTGATGCCTGCGAATAAAAAAAAACTTAAAAATAAAAAGTAAAACTTCATTACATTTTTTGTGCAGAAAAACTTAAAAATAAAAAGTAAAACTTCATTACATTTTTTGTGCAGACGTCTTCTAAATTAATCTTCACTTCATATAGAAGATAATGTTGATGATGACTTGAAAATATTAAATTAGTAAATTTACAACATTGTTTTAAGGCAGTTAATTTTAGCGAAAAATAATGAAGAATGTCGTAATGAAGGAAACCGTATAGTTACTAAACAGATTATAAGTATGTGAACACGAAAGTAGTGTCAAATTTCACAGGTAATATAGGTACGACTTGGAATTATATTGGTCCTAGTCTTAATGATATAGAAAATAATACAAGCTAATGAAAATATATGTGGAATTAAAGATTTGTAGGTATCGAAGCAGAACTTAAACATAGGTTTTCCATCCTCAATTTCTGAAATGATAATGCTAGAATGTATAAGACAAAAGAGATAAAACAATAAAGGCAAATATAACTAGAGGCTAATTCCTCACAAAAGGGAATATGAAGGACACCAAACTTAATATTATATTCATAAAATATAATAATGCATATTTTACAGTCGTCTACCTCCGTCATACAGACAGAAAAAAGAGCACTGCGCTGCGTCCGTGAACAGACCTTCCGAGATAAGATCGTGTAAATTTCAATAAATTCAAGGTTTACTCAGTAGTCAGTAGGTAAAAATAGCACTGCACTGACTATATTTACCAAAAGATGGAATGGAAGATAGTAAAACACCTATACAAAGTTAGTAGGAGCATCAGAATTCGATAAGACCCAAGAAATTATCCAGGGAAAATATTGTGTACGGAAAAGACAGGACACTCGATTTACTGTTAAAAAATAAGGACAAAATTATTTGGTTGCAATTGACAACGGAACTGCTCTATATAGCTCTATTTGTCTGAATGGCAACACGGTTAGGGGTCGTAAGTGATATGATGTCTAAGTGCTGATCCAATTTTTTTTGTTACTGTATGGTGATAGAAGAGGGCAACAAATAAACTTCGTCTTCCGGACCCTTGGTAGCAGGCTAGCAGCTATGCGTAGGCCAATGCCCACATTGTCAGTTTTATTTTCGACAATATTGGAAGTTACGGTCACCTGACCTCTTTGTGACTGCCGGAGTCAGTGACTCATATGTCTATATGTATAGTTTTTGAGCTTTTGAATTTGTCTTCTCTACGAATAAAAAAATTAGGGAAAGGTAGGAAAATTACGAAAAATATTTTTCCCATGAACTAGATTCTAAAGCTGTAAGGAAGATCTGCGCATCCTCCGTGTGGCAACGGGAAATAGTACCCAATGTCGCCGCCCCATTTCATCCTGAGGGTGTCGTAAGAACCGACTAAGGTAACACTTTCGCCAAACGAACCATGGCGTAGAGAAGGAAAACTCGAAATGAAACCTAGTTTTCAGTAAAATGGTAATCGTTAAGCCAAGTTGAAGGCCTTATGGGCAACTTAAAAAAAATAATTGCGGGTCATCACGATCTTCGCCTGTCCATTTCAACACGGCAATAGGCTCAGCACCTATTACGTGGGGCATAAAACTATAAGGTGAAATGTGAGCGTATACTATACTTCTACCTACCCCTTCGGGGATAAAGGCGTGACTAAATGTATGTATAATGAAACAAATTCCTCAACTTCCTCTAGAGTTGTTGGTCTTATCCGTTGATCTAAACATCATGTTCAAGAGAACATCTTAATTCAGTTGTTAATTGGTAGTAATAGAAGCGAATTAACAATCTCATTATCAATTGTCAGTGATAATTGAGAAGGCATGGACTTGTAAACTAAATTAATTTGTATGTACTTGGTATACATAATGTATAGGGACTTCTACAAGAACCAAAGGTAACTACTGAACTGTCAGACAAGATAAGGCTTTTTTTAACGTGAAGAAAATCCTATATGGATGCTATGCTGGACTCCTACCGACTTAAAACCACACGTATCCTACCAACAGCCTGCGGTTAGGAGCCCCGGTAAGCCCTCAGAAGGATACCCCAGGACAGAATAAGGCTAAATTAAATTAAAAAAATATATCTGTCTCGAGCAGGACTCAAACCTGCATCTTCTGTCTAACAGGCACACAGACGATTAAACAATCAAGCTATCGAGACATACTTGACATTGATGCATTCATTCATCTCATACGTCTAGGGGCGTGCCATGATTTTGTTAGCATAAGCACTAATTGCTTTAAAAAATATTTCTAAGAATAAAGGCTTCCTACAGAGGTCGGGATATTGGGCTCCGAAGTATATTCTTAGAAAGGCAGTCAAAACGGAACCTGCTTCAAGGAGTAACTTTACATACATATCATTACGCCTGTCTCCAATCGAGGTAGGCAGAGACTAAAGCTTTCCACTTGCTACTATCCTCTCATACCACTTTAGCTTCTTCTACTTTCATAAGTGCTTCCATACGCGCTCGCCGGTTCCCTTACTTTTTTTTTTTTACGTGAGGCAAAATCCTCATGGATGTTATGTCGGACTCCTACCGACTAAAAGTAAAAAACCTCACGTAACGCCCAACAGCCTATGGTTGGGAGCCCCGGCGAAGCCCTCGGAAGGAAGGGCACTCTTATCTTATCCTGTCCTTTTTCCAACAGGTCTTTAATTTGATCGCCATGCGTACGCCGAGGTCGACTATTTTCATCCAGCCTCTCCACATGTCCCGGTGAGGTGATAATAGTAAAGAGTAACTTAACTAGGTATATTAAAAGTTAGATGTAAAAGACGATATATTTTGTGATTAGTTTGAACAGCCTTCACGACTTGGCAACGAATCTATAAATGTTATACAAGATTACGTCAGAATAATAAAATTATACTGTCAATACGAACTAACCGCGATTTATATGTGAAAAAAAAAAGAACTACTCGTCTCGAGCAATCCGGCGCGATATGTAATAGCGACATTATATGACACTGTTATTTTTTCTATGCAAATGCAGGTTTCGTAAGATAAATAAAATTTTGATACAATTACAGATTCAAGTTACAATAATGTAACACTCCGTCTGTGGTTTTATAAAGTCCAATAAATATTAGGTACCGTCGAGACCCCTAATGTCGCCTAGGTTACCAAATTTCGCCTGATTTCACAAAATTCAAAATTACCAAGAAACCTATTGATTAAACCTCGCATAAAACTGCTCATGAGCAAGTATATTTTATCCATAGCAAGATTCTTCAGCTAAATTGCGACTAACTTACCTATGTTCATTACAAAAGCTTTTTTTGTGTTGGAAAATGTACTACGTTTTTTGGTCGGTGTAGAAAATTTAGTATTTAAGCAGTGTTGTAGGCAGTGGAATGTTAAACATTTTATTTGACTACAACATACATTTATTTGGCTGTAATATAACGTAAATATTTTTTATCTAGCGTACAATTTGAGCTCAAAATGGCATAAAATGCTGCCGAGGTGGTAGTGACGGTCACATTGTTACCAATCTTCGCCTACCCGTAGGGTTGTCAATTCTAAAATCACGTTATTAGTAATAAAATGTATAGTAATGACCATGTTAGTTTAAAATCATATAGGTATTGTGTTATGAATGCAAATGACGCAGTGAGAATTTCTTAGGTTGGGACTTTGAAAAACCAACCATCTCCGATGAATTTTTCGTAAAATTCAATGGGAAACACCTTTTCTGAGAGATACAGGATTCTCAACTTGGTTATCTGATGAGCAAATTGTGGGTACTATTGACTAAGTGACTTCATTTTTTATTGTAGATGATTATTTTTTATAACAATTATTTTCTTAATTCATTAATCACCTTTTTCACAGTAAGGCAAGTTACCAAGAATTGTGACAACCCTATCAAAGTTAGATCAATTGTATGGAACATCTTCAAATCGCTTCCAAATTTCGCCTACTATACATTTTTTAAAGAAATTGTGTCTTTATTGCGTTCCGGGTAAGGTTAATATTTCTTTTTTCGGATTCTAAATTTAATAGCCTAGTTGACAACAAACATAAGCTTCATAAGACCCCGTAATAAACCGTAGGCGAAGTTAGGAAAAAGACCGAAACTTCGCCTATGACCTTTAGAGTCAATTTGTAGCCTAATTATAATGATATTCGATACTTACATCGTCTAAAGTAATAGCCTGTGTTAAGTAAAATCGTTTTTTACTCAAGTCAATTTAAAATACTTTCAAAATAAAAAGATATGATGAAAAAAGTGTCAAAACCCAGGCGAAATAAGGGGTCTCGACGGTACCTAGGTACATTAATAATAGGTAAGTACTAAGTTTAAAATAACTGTAAAATCTAATATAATTTATAATAGTCTAATTAAACTTGTAATGTAATGATATGTAATGAATAATGGGTAAATCTTTGATGACGAGTGTCTACGAGGCTATATTCAAAGTAACCTTGTAGTTCTGAGTCCAAAGGTTTGATATAAACTTGATTCAAAATAATAAAAAACCCTATCGTAACTTGCTGTATGGTTTTATTAAAATACGAATTGTCATTACACAGACAAAAGGCTAACTGTAGTCATTGATTTTTTTATTGTTTTAATTGCAATTGAATTTGACCCCTTGAAATTCATTTGGTTTAAAACATCTGTAGCCATTACCATTGCCATTACTTAATGTTCCGTAGAGGTGTTGCCATACTACTTTGCTATATCCTCTAATATTTTTTTAAAAATCACTATGCGTGAATCACCTTAATCCTACAGGAATACTAGGAATTTCAGACGGAAGTAATAAAACAATTAATTGAGTACGACATTTACGTAATATCATAGAATACACAATCTGCTGCAATTATTTTCTAACTTACAAGAAATTAGATAGCTCGAAACTGTAAATTCTAACTATAAACCTACTATTTGTTTATTTTAAAACTAGCTGTTGCCCGCGACTTCGTGCGCGTGCAAATTATGTTATATTATAATGCCAATTTGTTTGCTCTCGGCTTAGCCCCTAGGATATGTAGCGTGATAATATTTAGGCTATTTGAAGACCCTACCCCTAGAGTTCTGCCGAGAGCCCTGGGACATCCTTCCGAGCATCGTGTGGTTTTAGTCGGTAGGAGTCCGGCATAGCATCCATGCAGGATGTCCACAAGTAAAAAAAACCCCTAGTTAATATTCGTGCAAAATTTGAATCAAATCTATTGAGTACTTTTCGAGATCCTTTCGGACAAAGCAAACAGAAAAATAACCAAAAAAAATTCGAACTATATTTTCTGCTTCGGTATCCTAAGGTGAACAAGAGTTTTTTTTTAAATATTTCTAATGTTTTGACTGTTCTATAATTTTATTATATGTATAGTTACTTATGGATGGCGTTCGCTTCCAATAATATAAAATGCCATACTTCATCAGATTTAAAACATAAAATGCTTTTAATGTGGTGATTTTGTACTCACCAGTCATCATAGAGATAGTGGTAGTTTTCCCAGCACCATTGTGACCCAGTAATACAGTAATTTCATTCTCATACATCTTCAGATTCAAATTATCAACTGCTTTCTTCCGCCCTTTGTATGTCTTTGTTAAATTCTGAAATAAACGTTTATACTGTTGATTGATGGCAGTTGTTGAAACTTGCTACACATCTTGAATGACACACTTATCGCCTTACCGGTTTAACCTCACGGCATTTTTAAATGGTGTAGGAAATTTTATTGAATACTAGCTGACCCGCGCAACTTCGTTTGCGCCACATAAGAGAGAGTATTACTGTAGTGCAGTACTCCCGTAGCGTCTCGTCGTTAATATTTAATACTACGTGAGAGAGAGAGAGAGAGAGAGAGAGAGAGAGAGAGAGAGAAATGTTTCTCGTCGCGTGTATTCCCGTCGCATTATATTTAAAAACAATTTCGTTTATGAAAGAGGTATCCCGTGGCATTATAGTAGAAAAAAATTGATTGCCATTAAAATGGTTATTGCGCATCAACCCAAAGATAGACACATGCTATTGCGCAATTTTTTTAGAACTTTTTTTAAGAGTGTAAATTTTGTAGTACATATTTTTTACATAACTATAATTTTATTTACGCAGCACACGCAACGAAGCTCTCAAAAGGAATAACTTTTCCCCCGTTTTTGAAACATTTACTATTACTGCTCTGCTCTTATTTGTTGCAGCATGATGCTTTATAGCCTATGACACTCCACAATAACGTAGCTTTTTATTGCTGAAAGAATTTTAAAAATCGGTTCAGTAGATCCCGAGATTACCCCTTACAATTTAACAAATATACAAACACACAAACTTTACCTCTTTATAATATTAGTATAGATAATAGATAAATGTTCCTAATAAAAAGTCGGCAGGCTCGCCACCCATTGCGAGAGACCAATAACTCCTAAACAAATTTTTATTTGCTTATTGTACAATTAAGTGCCACTGCCCACTTGGGGATTGAACCTGAGATCTTTGGACAACAGGACTTGTATAATAATCTTGCTGCGCTGAAAAAGCTGTATAGACATATTGAATTTGAAAGTCATGACACATAAATTATAGGCCGGAAGCAAAGGCACTGCACGCGACAGTCGTACCTTCAGCCGGAGTCAGTAATTATGTAATTAATTTCACTGAAGGTATTAGCGGTTCTCTAATGCATCTATTTGCTGTAACCTATAATACAACGGCTTGTCTTTGTAACCTACCACAATTTTAAAAGGCATTATATTTTTTTAAATTTAGCATTAGGTATTTGTATGCCAACATGAACGTATAGGTATATGTTTAGCATACTGAAAATTTTGTCAGAGGCCCCCATTTATTTATTTTTATTTTTTATTTACTAATGCCTTCTTGAATTCCATAGCGTAGCTCCCAAACCGTTTGACCGATCCGGGAATTTGATACGGCATATTGATCAGGTCAATTAGGAGAGGTGAAACGCACATATTAGCGATAGTACAGATGGAAACCTCATGTATGTACTTTTTTTCACGTCTACCCTCTGCTACACACACTCGCGCACAAATCAGTGTCGAAAACAGCTATGAAAATCTTTTGACCTCGTGTCTGTGAACTCTGTGAGCAATGTCTATGTGTGCGTAGTCACAGCGAATTTAGTATGTAGGTTTCCATCTGTACTATCTAATCTGTGTGCAACGGCACTTCCGGTTGGCAATAGGTCAGCGAAAGTCACAGGGGTCTTTACAATAATATTTTTATCGGTAACCAAAACTAATCCTTAAATCGGAGCGATACGCAACTATGTAACGATGCTAATTACATACTTATAGATTTTGAAAAAAAGTTCACTTGAAAGACTGATAAGTGATAACACGCATAGTCATCGAAATCAATTATAGAACTTTAGTTCTGTACAAGAAGGACCTATATATATTATATTTATATTTTACTGCTTCGGTGGCGCATTCGGTAGTGTAACTAACTACCCTACTAAAGTCTAGTACAAGCCTAATTTGGGCTATATGTTGTTGTTGTTGAATTTATTTTTACTATCAGGGGCGCCCAGCATTAGACGAGCCGTAGGGTTCGTGTCTAGATGTTACCCAATTCGAGTCCGGCAGAGAATACGCAGGTTTTCCTGACGTTTAAAAAAATACATAAATGTCTACGTCCGTAGTTTTTTTACGTGTGGAAAGTCCGTCATGGATGCTATGCCGGACTCTTACTGACTAAACTAAAAACCACACGTTGGAAGCCCCGGGTAAGCCCTCGGATCTATGTCCGTAGTTTAAACTTAAACACTCTGCCGGTGTCATTGACAATATGGATTGTGTATTGAAGGCCGAGCACCTTGACGGATCAATTTAATACATTACTCGTCTGGATTATACGTTTTGTCGATACTTACCTATTTTTATAAAATAATTTAATTGTGTCTGTACATTAGAGATATCAAAGAAATAATAGTTGGGTTAATTTTGAAAAGCAATTCGTATACTGACTCAATCACAAAATTTAATGTGAAAAAATTTTGGTCTCGAGCAGGATTCGAACCTGCGCCTTCTAGTTTGCCGGACCAGACGCCTCAACCAATTGGACCACCGAGATAGGTACTGCTTTCGACCGTCAATTCTTTCACCTCATTTTAAAAAAAAAAATCAAATCTGCTCAGAAACGTCGGAGACCTCATTCCGTCGCCCCAAGACCTAATGAGGTCTCCGTCGTTTCAGAACCGATTTGCATTTTTGTTTTCGTTGTAAATTAGATACTTCCAAGGTGGTCCCATTTCAAGGAAGTCAGGATCTGGATGATGGCATCCTGGAGAAATCGAAGGGAACTTTTAAAAATTCTAGGGGCATCTAGGGCGTTTGTATTTTTTTTATTAAGTGCTTTAAAGTTGTACAATTTGTAGAGAGAATTCCCTAACGATATACAGCAGTTAACTTGATTAATTTGTATTGTTGTCTCATTCTACACTGCGGTATTGATATGACGTGAATAAATAAATTTGAAATTTGAAGACACTGATGTTGAGAATTGTATGGACTTTTGCTACACCAGTGGTGCTTCACTAGCGATGCTGACCCTATAAAACTCTCCTAAGATTCCATGTGAAGAACCCCATACTGTACTCGTAGTGGTGTGTCATTCGCGATGGGAATGGCATTCGAGCTTGAGAACTGAGACACGCTTTGTCCACTGGCCAGTCATAGCGAACGCTAACGCTAGTTGAAAAGCGGCATTTTCGATTTAATTTGGCAAGGTTCCAACCCATTTTCATTGCGCTCGTATTATATAACAAATATTTTTATAATCCTACTTAATATTATAAATGTGAAAGTTTGTGAAGATATTTGGATGTTTGTTACTCAATCACGATCTAACGGCTGAACGGATCGTGCTGAAATGTGGTATCGGGGTACAGTCTGGAATAACACATAGGCTACTTGTCATTCCGGGATGTTCCCATGGAACGGGAACCAAATTTCAAGCGGGCGAAGCCGCAAGCATCAGATAGTAATATTATAAAGAGGATTGTGTGTTTGCATCGAATAGGCTCCGAAAATACAGAACCGATTAGAAAACTCTGTTACTGTTGGGCAGCTACACTATCCCCGGGTGACAAAGGCTATGTTTTATTCCCGCATTCCCACGGGAACGGGAGCTACGCGGGTGAAACCGCGTGACGTCCGCTAGTGTACCAATAATTTGACTCACTTGTATGTTGACGCCCACAGGCACGCCTTTAGGTTCCTCGTTGTGAACTACTTTCAACAGAGCATCATTGTATTCTTGGTCGGAGCCTTGTTTCTTAGTTATCTCTGAAAACATTTAAAGCTAATAGTAATCGAGAAATACGACAACATCGATAAATTTTGGTTTATATGACAACATCTTTTTTTTTTTTTTTTTTTTTTTTATACCACTAAGGTGGCAGACAAGCACACGGCCCACCAGAAGAACCGGTGGTCACCGCAGCCTATGAACGTTTGCAACACCAGAGGCGCCACACTCGCGCTGCCGACCCTGTAAAAACCTTCTTAGACCCCTTTTGAAGAACCCCATACTGTAGGCGTTTGGGAAAACCGAGGCAGGAAGATCATTCCACAACCTAAGCGTGCGCGGAAGAAAACTCCTACCGGATCTAACCGTGCTCAAACGCTCCGGACGTAGGGTGTGCGGATGAAATCCCTGTCTATGGCGAGCGGTGCGATGATAGAAGGTAGCCGTGGGCATCATGTCAAACAATTCCTCGGAGCACATACCATTGTACAGGCGGTAGAACACGCATAAGGAGGCATAGTCTCTCCTGTCGCGAAGAGGTTCCACACCACCTGTCAGTATAGGATCGTTGACAACTCTCACAGCTCGCCTCTGCACCGAGTCAAACGGGCGAAGCTGATATTCAGGTGCCCCCGCCCAGAGGTGACAGCAGTACTCCATGTGTGGCCGCACTTGCGACTTATAGAGAAGCAGTGTTTGCGCCGCAGTAAAGTACCGCCGCGCCCTGTTGAGCACACCGAGCTTCTTGGACGCCAGCCTGGCCTTGTCCTCCAAATGACTGCGGAACTGAACGTCACTGGAGATGTCAACACCAAGGATCCCTATACTTTTAGAGATGGAAAGAGATGTGCCCTGGAATCGTGGCGCTACAGTAATTGGGGCTTTCTTAGCGGTGAAGAAACACGCCTGTGTCTTGGAGGGATTGAACTGGACAAGGTTTTGTCTACCCCAATCGGATACTCTAGTAAGAGTAGCCTCGATTTCAGACACAAGCTGTTCACGACTTTCCTCCACTGCGTCCCGAGAGATACCGGGACGGCCTGTGTAACAAGTGTCCCCTGTACTGTCGTCTGCATAACAATGAATGCCGTCAATAGACAACATGTCATTGATATGCAGCAGAAACAGGGTACGGGACAACACTGAGCCTTGCGGTACTCCAGCGTTTATGGCCATGCAGTCAGAACAGCTGCCGTCGACAACAGCCCTGATGCTTCTATCGGCCAAAAAGCTGGACACCCATCCGCAAAATCTCTCGGTCAGTCCGTAGGAGGGCAATTTTTTAAGAAGACCACGGTGCCAGACCCGGTCAAAGGCTTTAGAAATGTCGAGGCTCACTGCTAGAGCCTCGCCCTTACTCTCGATAGCCGTCGCCCATCGGTGTGTGAGGCACACGAGAAGATCGCCCGTCGAGCGACCGTGACGGAAACCGTACTGCCGGTCACTGAGCAGGTCGTTTTCCTCAAGGTACCTCAGGAGCTGTGTATTAATTACACGCTCCATCACCTTAGACAATAGAGAGGTGACGGCTATAGGCCTGTAATTGGCCGGGTCGGTCCTATCACCCTTCTTGGGCACAGGATGCACATACGCGATCTTCCACGACGCCGGGACTTGTCGCATGGAATAAGAAAGCGAGAAAAGACGTGTAAGTACCGGACACAACTCTGGACCACACTGCTTAAGTACTACCGCGGGTATACCGTCTGGCCCACTCGACTTATGAACGTCCAGAGAATGAAGCTCCCGTCGGACGTCCCGCTGCGTAAATTTAACTTCCGGCATGGAAGTTCCACACCACGGAACGTCCGGCGGCACAGCACCCCCGTCGCTCATGGTCGAGTTAGAGGCAAAGAGAGAACCCAAAAGGTCGGCCTTCTCCCTGGCACTCTGGGCCAGACTACCGTCGGGTTTAAGCAAAGGTGGTAAACCTGACTGACAGAAGTTTCCCTCGGCAGCTTTGGCAAGCGACCAGAATTCACGACTTCCTGAAGGGTACCCTGCTAGCCGCTCACCAATTCTGCCGACGAAATCGAATTTAGCCCTGACAATTGCTCTTTTGCTGGCCCTCGAGGCGGCATTTAGTTTGCGTTTCACCTCAGAGATGTTAGGATCTGAATTTGCACGAGCCGTGGTCCAGGCTCTGTAGGCAGATTCTTTCAGCATCAAAGCTTCTCTGCAGAGCCGATTGAACCACGGTCGCTTTTTTGCTCCTACAGGGATCCAGCGGTTGGGAATATAGCACTCCATGCCCTCCAAGATCCCCTCAGCGACTGCTGCAGCGCAGGAATCCAGATCGTCTGAGGCAAAACAAAGCCGCCTCCACGGGTACGACGCGAAGAACTCCCGCAGTCCATCCCAGTCTGCTGACTTATAGTGCCACACATGTCGCCACTCCTTGGGCCGAGGTGGTTCAGGCCTTGCGAGAGGCACATGCGCCCGAATGATACAGTGGTCCGACGATCCGAGCGGAGCATCCACTGAGACGTTGTATCCATCCGGACGCGTTGTCAGCAGGAGGTCCAGCAATGCACTATGCTCGTTCTCCTTATCTGGTATCCTCGTATGGGATTTAACCAGTTGGGAGAACCCATAGGTCAGGGCAAATTCGTGTGCAGCGTTCCCCGCAAAGTTGGTCATCCGGGAGCCCAACCAGTCAACATGATGACCGTTGAAGTCCCCCAGAATCACAATCTCCGCAGAAGGATACTGCTCAATCACCTTGTCAGTCGATTGTTGCAGGTGGTCAAAAACATCACTTATGATTCATATTGTGTCTTTATGATTAATATTAAGTATAATGGATGTCTTGTTAAATGGCCTCCATTCCCTGCGTTTTTGAATTCCGCTGCATTTTGTTGCACATGTTGCTCCCAAATTCCGATTTACCAATAATATATTTATATTATATATTATTGGTAAATCGGAAGTCACAGGGGGCCGTTCACATGACATTGTATTAATACAACTGTCAACGATCAGTTAGTTTTATTATTTAGTAAATAATAATACCTTTCATCATTATGTAAGTACTTATAGCAAAATAATATAAAAATATGCTCGTCTATGTAAACATAAGATAAGTTAAGAGTGATTGGATTGGATACTAATAAAGTAACGCCGCGCTATGGCTCGACTTAGTGAGGGCACTCCCGTGCCCTCAGATAATTATAAAATAAATAAGAAGTTGAATCACTCAGGATTACCAAGAAAACTAATACGTTATATCTCAAGGATAAACTTAACTACAAATTACATAGGCCTGGCGCAAATTGGCGGCAACGGCACGGTAAGTGATAATCAGGCGAGGAATAAAACTGCAACCTAAACTCTCGTTATAAAGTTGAAATTTCAATATTAACGGAACAAAACCATCAATCACATTCGTTACCATAGAAATTCAACTTTATTACCAGAGACTAAGGCATATTTTTATTCACTCGCCTAATAATTCCTTGCCGGGCCGTCCCGCCAATGTTCTCCAGGCTATTATAAGAATGCAATTCGCTTACCCATAACTTTAGACTTGTTCGGTAGCCAAAAACTCTTCGTTAAAGGAAAGTACCATGGCAGAGGTACTCCGTACGACCCTGGTCTTATCTTCTCAATGTACATAGCGATTAGAATGTACAGAATGGAATCCACTAATAGCATTAAAGCCACATGTCCTGGTTGTAGTTGATCGTGGTACGATATTGGGGTGAAGAAGTCGTTCCATTGTAAACCTTAAATATTTTGATAGCGTGAATATTAAATCGATATATATGTGTGAGTGGCGAGCTAGAGGTCATTTACACGTGCCGTTGATGTAAATTATTCATAGATGTCAAATAGTCTTAGAAACGGTGTTTTCCTAGTATTCAAGTAAAAAGAAAAGGAAGACATTTTTTTTCCTCACTGTTGGTCTACTAAGGGGAGGCTGATGATTCGCTAATGGCTCACAAACTTGAAATTGAGTAAGCCACACAAACCAGAAAATTTAATTTGCGAATATAATTATAGAAATATCAAATCGACCTCTCCATTCTATTCTATTCTCAGTATTCAATATACCTACTGGCTATTGTAGGTACTTTATGCCAGGATTTGTTTACGCTCACAAATAAATGGTAATGTTTTATCAATTCGACACAATTTGCAAAGTTTAAATGAATCATTCATTCTGATTAATATGTAAATTGCGCAATGAACACATGCATTGACATGACACATTTGCTAACTGGGTACTTCTACTAGTTCGTTATATACCGATAAAGTTTAGTAGTAGGAAATGTATATTTTTATAATTCACGCGTAAAGAGTAGAATCACGGAACCCTGTCAAAGAAAATCGAAAATGACAGATTTTGGAACATTTTTGCTAACGCTATACATGAAAGCTGTCATTTTCTATTTCCTTGACAAGATTCCGGATTATAATCGTAGCGCGCGGATTATACTAAAAATACAAAGAGGCCGGCAATTGTTAACGCAGATGATGGAACTACTGCAGGTAACTGCGCAGAATGATGGAAGTTGACGTTCTCATCATCATCTCAGCTGATTTGGCGCCCACTGCAGGGCATAGGCCTCCCCCAAAGATCGCCACAACGTTCGGTCTTGTGCCGCCCGCATTCAGCAGGCTCCCTCAACCTTCATTAGGTCACCTCCCCACTCTGTCTGTTAAGATACGTGGACGTTCTCATTCCCTCTTTCTCTACAAGCGTAAACATGGACGATTCTAAACCAACTACCGTTTATCTGATCGCAAAACTGAGCTTTCCCAGTAGCGAAAAAATTACACGGATATACCTTACCTTTAGAACTGCCTTCACACATAATCATCAGCTGGAATGCGTATCCCATCGCAGTGTTGGATATAAGACAAAGACATAGCTTCGTCGTTAGAGTGATGTCCTCGTAGAGCACTTGAGTCAGCATGAACACAGAGTAGGCGGTAAACCACGCAAGACCCATGAATGAGGCCGCCGTGCTTGCTGTCAAAGACAATTGCTCATTAGGACTAATGGAATTAGGCGTTCAATGGTAGTAATGCGTCGTAGAACGATAATAATGAAGGGTAGAGAGACGAACACACTCTCTATTCACAACGCAAAACAGTTAAGTATATCCTCTATCTACACGGTAACGGAGAAATTGTAATTAAAATATTAAGAGTCCGTATGATGTGACTATTATCTCTGTCTATATCTCAGACCTCTAGAGGTCTAATGAATTAACGTGATGACACAAGTAACTATAGTTCATGAACTATTGCTGTGTATGTTTTGCTCGAAACAAAAACACACTATTACCGACGAAATTTTGGTTAACTAAGAACATGTCCCTTTAAAGAGTTAGACTTGTCATTCCTAGGTTAGGCACAATTAGTAGTAGATTATTCTTGACAGTTGTGCATTAGCCGACCGCATTTAATATGGTGCTAACAAATAAGTCTTTAGGTTAAAATACAAATCCTCGTTCATACCAACATTACTTTACTAATAATTAATGTGTTGTTTGTTCTTCTATCACAACGCAACGAAGTAGCAGATTGCCACAATTGTACAATTGTAATTGAAATTACTGGTCAACATAGGTATATCACATACATAATTATATTAATTTGTCACAACTGATTATCCCACGTAATAGGTGGTGATACTCATTAAAAATGACAGTGGCAGGTTGTGGTCAATCAAAAAATCTTGACAAAAAATGGGACCACGTGAGAAGTCGATTCGACTTAAGTATCTAGGAAAAAGTTCTGACGTAACACACATACAAAAAAAATATTGAAATTAGTTATTAAATTGGTATGTCCGTATAAAAGACACGCCTTTTTCCCTGAAGGGATAGTTCAAGACTTACTCTACCAAAAATATTGAACGATCTTGAAATTTGAGCGTAGCGTCAAAGTAATTGCTAAGGACGGGCGATATTTGAAACTTTAATGTGTACAGTTTTGTAGAGACAAAGTTCTCGCGGGCTCGAATACCTATAGGTATATATAAATTGTAATCATAATATAAGTAAAAAAATCTATAGAACATGACTTGTTGACGTAAAATATTAATGAGTTAGCTGTTATCATTACACCTTAATTAAAAACAATTCAAGGTTCGTCTCAAAGCGTCACATTTTATATTTACGTAGGCAACACATGTACTGGAGCGGGGCCACAGGCCTGGGTCTCGAGAAATCGAGGCTCGGCGGACCCAGCACCACAAGGAAACTGTGGATAAATGGAAAGAGCAACCAGGGGGGGGGGGGGGTCATCGCCACAATCGCGGCGGTCAGACCGGTCATGGACAAGTGGCTGGAGAGGAGACACGGTGCTCTCTCCTACCGTTTGTCACAGATACTTACCGGGCACGGGAGCTTCGGTATGTATCTGTGGCGAATACACCGGGAAACCACGTCCGAGTGAGTGAGCGAGGAGCGCAGTGGTGGAGAGCACGGCGTGGGCGCAAAACTTTAACGATAAACCGGCACCTGATGTTCCCACGAATATACCAAGTTTGTGAAGATGGTTGGATGTTTGTTAGTCAATCACACACAACGGCAACTAAGAGCATAACGGATCTGGCCGAAATTTGTCATAGGGATAGATTATAGTCCGGACTAACACAGGTTACTTTTTATCCCTGACATATATCCCGTGGGATGCGGAAACGGGACGGTTAAATTCCACGTAGACGAAGCTGCGGGCATCATGTAGAAAAGAAGTTATAGAGAATTTTTAGACTATTGCGACCAATTTGCAGAAATAACTGTACGGAGTCAATTAAAATATCTGTAATGTTAAAGCCCACACACCTCACCTTAAATCGTAGCTGGCATTTTTATTATGGCTAAATTGGATGCGAATAGCTACAGGTTTTAAAACAAAATAATTCATATTGTTGCAAACATATTTCTATGCTTATAAAAAACTGGGTCGCACACACATTTTTCGAATTTCTTTTGTGCTGAGCATTCCAATCATATCTGTAGAAGTGTAGATAATTCGTATATGTATCTCAGAAATCGCAATTTATGTTAATTTCAACTTCAAATCTCCATATATACCAAAGAATATTAAGAAAAAGAACGGAATGAATGTACTTACCTCTAGAAAAGAAAACGCTGATCATAAAAGAGAATGCCAGCGAGGCAATGACGAACAATATCATGAAGAACAGGAGAACGCTCCAAGGAGTAAAGGTAAGCACTGAGTAGCCATCACCTTCGGCGGTTCGATTGAAGGGGATCTGAAACAAATAAAATCATACAATGCTTGTTTCTGTAAAAGAAATTGTCAAACACACGGCATCTGTCCTCCCGTGAAGGACGGATAAAAGCTCTATACAGCGTGAAATCCGGTAATTGATGCTTTAAGTCTCGCAACAGAATTGTGAATGCGTCCGCGGATACGTCAGTGTTGTGTGCCGTGTGTTTGATAATTTCGGGGGTACTTCGAGAACTCCGGACAAATAGCAGAATCTCCAACATACATGCATCAGTCGCCTCGGGACCACGATAGGTGTAACCCTATCGAAATGTCGGGGAACAAGAAGGCGCCGCGCGAAGTCCCGTTTTTAATACAATATAGGTAGGAATAACTCAAAAAATAAACAACGTAGTCACGTATTGCAGTAACGTTGATTGATCATTGCTGTTTGAAGTACAGTACGTTCCATATATTATGTTACTGAAAAGGCAATGCATTTAAAAATACAAATATAGGTGCAGTTAGTGATATGCCTCACGCCGCATATACATCATCAGTACCTACACATCAGAGTCACAAATTAGAGATAGTACAGAGATGGAAACCTACATATCTACTAAATTCGCTAAGGCTTCGCACACATAGACAACTCATTCACAGACACGAGGTCAAGTGGTCTCCACCGAATTTCTAATACTGATTTTTGCGCGAATGTGTGTAGCAGAGGGTAGGTCTGTGTGAAAAAAGTTCATTCATGAGTTTTCCATCTGTACTATCTCCAATTTGTGTCAGAGTGGTGACAAGGTCATGCGTACGTCCGTACGTAGAAAATGTAGAAATATAAAAAAGACAATACAAGTACTAACTTGAATTGACATTTTTTTCTTAGAAGAACTTTAATAAAAGTAGCAATTAACTCAATTTTAGGCGTTTGACATTGTAACTTATCACAAAAAAGATACCTAATTAAGTGATTTAATATCGACCAACAAGCAGACAATCGCCAATATTCTTTTGGGACATTCTCACCGTTTATTGGATCGAGACTTACTTATTTCTAAATACATAAATAATAATAACGATACATAAATACATATGGTCACGCCTTTATCCCCGAAGGGGTAGGCAGTAGATATTCATTGTATGCCGACATTTCACCTTTGTGTAATTTGTCCCACGTAATAGGTGGTGAGCCGTATTGCCGTGTTTAAATGGACAGGCGCAGATTGTGACTGCCTGCTGTTGAAATAAAGCCTTCAACTTAGCTTAACGACTGCCATTTTACTGGCAACCGGGACCAACGGCTTAACGTGCCTTCCGAAGCACGGAAACGCTCTAATAAATGTCACAAAGTGATCACATGGATGGTCACCCATCCATGGACCGGCCATAGTGAAACTTTCTTACTGCAGTGATCGTTTACAGAACACTGAGTCCGCGGGGCCACGAGCGCTTCAAATAATAACGATAATTAAATAAATATTTGTGGACATTCTCATACATCATCTAGTCCAAATTAACCTAATATTAGTTTGAGCTACGGGATCTAGACGACTGATAGACATACTTATATTTCTAAATACCTACATACATATTATACATAGAAAACACCCAAATTCCGAAACAAACATTTTGTGGGTCGGATAAATATTTGGACAGAGCGACGCGACCCGGGAATCGAACCCAAGTCCACAAGCACGGCAGGCGGTTACTCTGCCGAAGCGCGACCGAGGCAGTCAACATATCTTCATACACCACCAAGAATTTCCGGGTCACAGAAATATTTGCTGCAATTCGGGATTCGACACTTACCACAATAGAACTGAAAACAAAGTAGGTATGTAGATACTCAATAATCCTCTCATCAGAAGCAAATTAAAGTCACGTGATGGAAAGCTATAGGTACATTTTGTAGACAAACGTCATAAACCTACTACGAACCTTGACAGGAGCGTTACATAGTTGCAATATAACAATTTAAGTTTATCAATCGCCGTACTTCTGATTTCACGTGCAAATGAGCGATGCTGGCTAAAAATAAACCAACAAGTTTTCGCTAAAAATAAATTGGCATGCAAATTACTCGGAAACGTTATTATTTAGAAGCTTACCTTAAATAATATGACAATAAGTATCACAGATATGGTGAGGAACGAGAACTGCTTTATGAACCATGCCAGCCAGTGAAGCCAAGACGGCAGGCCCATTATTATCATCGTCTCCTGTTAACATACAATGAAAATAAAATTAGGTTTGTAGGTAAATTGTTCGATGTTCAAAACGTCTTTGATCAAATACAAATAGATTCCCCTCTCTCCCATGCATTTTTGCTTAGATTTCGTGATTGTCTTAGCTAGCCCTTTATTTGACTCTGGGATTTATCTGCAAGCGCCTAGATTACATCCATTTGCTCCGCGTGTCGCGAATTAATCATTTTATAATTTAACTAGCAGAACCACGACACTTTGTTAGCGTCAATAAGTAGGTAGCAGCGCAAATGACGTGCGTAGACGACACTTTTGAGATCTCGTCGTCTCTCATAGTGGCACAAGTTGGGTGTGGCAGGTGGGCGGTGAGCGTTGAGCGGTGGGCGTTGGACGTAGTGCGTCGGGCACAGGGCTATGGACGTGGTGCGCGAGAGGTGGTGCGTTAGGCACTTCGTTGGGCGTGGTGCAAGAGCCGTGGGGCGATGGGCGTGGTACGTCGGGTGGAGGGTGTAGGGCGTGGCAGGTGAGTGTGTGACTATGGGCGTTGGCGTTGGTCACAGGGCATGAGACGTTGGGCACGGGGCGTTGGGCGCAGCAGGTGGGCTTTGGGTGCAGTAGGTGGGCGTTGGGCGTGGCAGGTGGGCGTTGGGCGTGGTGCGTCGGGCGTGGTGCGTTGGGCGCAGGGGGTTTGGCATGGCAGGTGGGCGTTTGGCATGGTGCGTTGGGCGATGGTTGTGTGCCGACTGTTGTGACGTTATGATCCGTTATGCTGCGCACGGTGTTTTATTTTTATGTGGGTTTTTTTATACTACTAAGGTGGCAGACAAGCATACGGCCCACCAGATGAACTGGTGTTGACCGCTGCTTATGAACGCTTGCAACACCGGAGGCACTACACTCTCACTGCCGAGCCCGTAAAAACATTCTAAGATCCCTTTTGAAGAACCCCATATTGAAGGCGTTAGGAAAAAACCGAGGCAGGGAGACCATTCAACAATCTAGGCGTGCGCAGGAGAAAGCTCCTATCGGATCTAACCGTGCTCGAACGCTCCGGAAGCAGTGTGAGGATGAACACCCTGTCTGTGGTGCGATGATAGAACGTAGCCGCGGGCATCATATCAAACAATCTTTCAGAGCACAAACCATTGTACAGGGCGGTAGAACACGCACAAAAAGGCAAAGTCTCGGGGTTGTAGTAAAACATTCACAGCTTCGTAATTTTATAAACTTATTAAATGTTTATACCAGTACTAATGTACTTTTTAACTGATATAAGACTTTTTAATTATTTTATTGTAAAATGACGAATTTTATGTAGCAACGCGATGGGAGTAAACAGGACATCAGTAAATGCGACGGGAAACATTATATTAAAATATTAATTAACACCTCTCTTTTTTTCTATCTCTTGTGTGGCACAAACGAAGTTTCGCGGGTCAGCTATGGTATTAGTATAGAAGTATACTAACTACAAATCGCTTTGAAGTATTTAATAATCGAAACTCCTCCTTTTACTAACGATATAAAATATGTTTCTTCTTCTATAGTAGTAAAATATCAAATGCAAAAGAAGTCAAATCCGAAGTAAGTTCAAGCTTCAGCTTCTATAAGCAACCTTAACGAGTTAAGTTCAAGGTCGATATTTCATGATCAGCCAGTTTTTTTTATAAAACCACGCGATATTGTAATGACGGGTTACGACATCACGCACGTAGGTACTCCATGCATTTTTAGAGCGAAGGTGACGAAAGATATCTGAGACGTCAAAGTTCGATAACCTATAGCAAATAAATAATAGCTCGTAATAGTAAAAAGCTGAAAATATTGTACTACTGTTTACTCTATCACAGAAACCGGCCAAATGCGAGTCGAAATCGCACACAGAGGATCCGTAACAAAAATATAACGTTTGGGTATAGGAGCCCCCTAATTCTTTTTCTGTTTTTAGTATTTGTTGTAATAGCGGCAACAAAAAATACATCGTCTGAGAAAGTGTCAACTGTCGAGCTATCACAGTTCATGAGACACATCCTGGTCTCGGACAGACGGACAGACAGACAACGAAGTCTCAGTAATAGGGTCCCGCTTTTACTGAGTTCAGAACCCTAAACAAATATGAGTTCTTTATAACTAGAATCTCTTTAACTACCTTCGAAAAGTAAGGTATATTACCTTTAGTTGAAGCTCTTTCTCCGAAGTGACCATTCTGACGGTGTTCACAAAAGAGTACGCAAAACAGAGCATTATGATCATTGATATAAATCTCTCCAAGGCCACAAGCAATTGGTCTTCTCTATACGCCCTCTGAGGCAGTCGTTGTAAGTATACTTTGGTATCGATATGTTTCCCGGCTTTTTGTTTTATTATCTCTTGCGATACAGCGTGTTGGACCGCAAGGAACATTTCCGGCGAATAGCCTGAAAGTAACAATTAGTTGAGTATACGTTTAATTAAATGCTATATTTTACGTGGTGGAATGCACTTTAAAGATTTTTTTCATAATTTGAATAAAATAGACTATGAAAATCGGCACATGCATAAATTATATAAAGTGCTATGGAAGGCATACATTTCGCTTGGCATGTCCTAGGTCTTATTTATAAGTCAATGATCGAACATGTGTAAAAAATTTCACCTTAACAACTTTTTTGTTTGAGTACGCTGGTGAGGAAAAACATAATTATGCGAACGAGGCCTTTTTGGCCATTATTATAAACGAGGAATGCAAAAATTGAGGCACCATAGCATCATTCAGCAAAAACACTTTGCGGAGTTATTGCACTCTTGCAAATTTCAGGGCAAAACGTGCATCATAGTAGACGCAATGAACACTAAACTTGCTGGTCTCTCTCCGTAAGCGGCTGAAAGGTACTCCGACTTTTTTGATATCGAGCTGACCAAAGGTGCCTTGGCAGCCCGATGAAAGTGTTTTGGAAAGAGTATTTCACATGCGTACAATTTTTATTTACATTCGCTTCATAGCCCTGATCTGCATTCTTGCAATAGTATGATTTCACATACACTCGAGAGCAATGAATCCGGGTCACTTAAAGAATCCTAAAAATCTCGGAAACTAAAAATGCTAGGTTAATGCAATAAATTGTATTTAATAGACAATTTAATACTCCTTAAATGAAGGTATTAAAACTTCTTAGTTATTGTAAAGTTATATCATAAAAAAATCAAATTTGAAAAAGGGCCACTTTCGAAGATGGAACTACGAAATTACAGCATTTGGTGTTGCTTTTGTTTGTAATCTGTCATTTATGTGGGTACATAAACCATGTTGATAGTGCTCTATATTCATTAATCAAGCTGAAATTATGTCGCTTACGCCTAAAGAATGCACCAGAATACTTACAATGCTGGAAACCGGCCGGAGTCAGCGCGATACAGCCAGGACTGTCGGTGTGTCGCTGTCAACAGTACAAAGAGTTCTTCGACGTTACGAAGAAACTGGTTCTAACCTACGCAGACCAGGAACGGGCAGAACCAGGTGTACCACAGCACGAGAAGACCGATACTTGGTGAACACCATGCTTCGAAATGGCTTTCTCACAGGAACTGAACTCACCAATCAGTTTCGACGCCTCGGAGGAAGTAACCCAAGTGCATGGACAGTAAGACGTCGGCTTGCTGAATCTAACTTAAAACCCCTTAGACCTGCAAACGGCCCTAAACTGGAGCGTGGGCATCGTATTTCGAGACTAAGGTATGCCCAGAGCCACGTAAATTGGAGTATTGAAGATTGGTCAAAAGTTATGTTCTCCGACGAATCAAAATTTATGCTCTACAAGCACGATGGAAGACACAGAGTGTATCGAAGACCAGGGGAAAGATTCAAGCAAGCATGCATCGAAGAAAAAGTAGCCTACGGTGGTGGGTCTGTACTTGTGTGGGCCGGAATTTCTTCTGAAAGTCGCACAGAGCTGGTGATCATAGAAAACGGCTCTTTAACTAGCGTAAGATATGTGGAAGAAATCCTCAATGATCACGTTGGTCCATTTATGGTCAATTTAGGTGAGGATGCTATATTTATGCATGACAATGCCCGACCTCATACAGGTAGGATTGTGAATGACTACCTTCAAGAGATGAACATTACTCGTATGGAGTGGCCAGCGCGCAGCCCGGATATCAACCCGATCGAGCATGCTTGGGACGAGCTAGGCAGATGCGTAAAACAACGAAACCCTCCCCCAATCACGCTTCGTGAGCTCAAAATTGCTCTCACAGAGGAATGGGAGAATATTCCCCAAAATCGTATAAGGAACTTGGTGTACAGCATGCCAAACCGCGTAAACGCAGTAATGGAAGCACGAGGAGGCAATACGAAGTATTAAAATTCAAGAAAATCGTAATAAAGTTCAAAAATTTCATGTTTCCTATTTTTGTTTTAAGGAGAGATCAGCAGTTTTTTCTTTATGTAATTTTGTGTTAATAAAATGTATGGTGACTCATATTTTTTTTACTTTCATTTAAGGAGTATTACATTGTCTATTAAATACAATTTATTGCATTAACCTATCATTTTTAGTTTCCGAGATTTTTAACATTCTTTAAGTGACCCGGATTCATTGCTCTCGAGTGTATTATGGTACCCGATGATAGTTATACCTACCATTGTGAAGCATGTTGACCTTTATTATTAGGTAAATTTATTAGTGCTTTGTGACGCTCGTTAAGTACCTAATATAAATACTAGGTAAAATCAATATTTCAGACTACATAAAATAACCAATTATTTTATGGTATTGCCTTAACAACAATTTTCCTTGTGGCACTAGTAGACATTTACTATAAAATAAATCAGCTTTAGCAAAAGCGAAGCCTGGAATGACATACTTATGTAAATCAACACGCCTGGAAAAATCTAAATCAACACATTGTTGTTGAGATTTGTTCTTTGTATAAAGTGGTGGGCTAGAACTGAGTATACGCTGATAGAAAACTGATGGCGGCCGAAGCGATCTGGAATACTGTGAATACATTGCTCGTGTGGGCGGTTCAAGGCTGCTGAAGGCTGTTTTCTAATCACAGTCGAGGGAAAGCGCACACCTGGAGGTGACGCGAACGTTCTGGGAAATTGTTCAATAAAAACAGTAGGTGCCTATAATCCGTTGCGTTACGCAATTCGATCTAACAGGATATCAGTAAGTACCAAACGCAATTACGCTGAAATATGATATACCTACCTAACATACCTAACTAGCGTAACGCCTAGCATAAAACAACGGAGAGTACAAAAGTTGTATAGCGATACTGTTTAAATACAGCAGATTTAAAAGTAATAGAATATTTTATCAATGCAGATGACAGACGGTATTCTGTCCCATTTCCCTATACTTACGTCATTTAGCCTTGACTCGTGCGTCGGTACTACTGTTGTAGGTATATATGTTGTTGTTTTATAACAGTTTACGAGCGATAGAGTTGTAAATTAGATTCCTTATATTTTTAGGCAAGTACTTCGGTACTTTGTGTTTTGATTATCTCAAAACTAGTGTAAGACCGAAACTGGTTTTCCAGCCGAAACCGAAACCGAAACCGAACTTTCGGCCCCAGGGTCAGTTTCGGCCGACACCGAAACCGAAACTCACGTGTTCATATTGAAAAAAAAAAACCAGCCAAGTGCGAGTGGGATTCCCGCACAGAGAGTTCAAAAATTGGGCACAAAAATTACACAGGCCTGCAAAATGAGGGTCATAACTTCCTCTCTGGAATTTGATAGCTGATCCTAGGGTATTTTGGTGCGCTGATTACGAATATGTACTTAGATTTTCTCCATCACCTCCAGATTTTTCGAAAAAGGCACCGATAGAAAATAGAAAAAAAAACCCACGTTTTCTCAAAAAAAATATATATTTAAAAAAGTACATTACCTTTAACTTATAAAACGACTAAAATATAATAATAACTTGTTACTAGTCTAAATTACACGTAAATTTTATTTGTAGAACCTGGTTCTGTTTTCCTGGAACCTTCGGTTGTGCGATTTTCGCTTAAATTTCCGGTTTGGATCGTCGCGCTTCAATAAACAACAATAGTCCGCCATCATGCTAGTATTCCATCTTCCACGATATCAGACTTCAAGCTCTTTTAAATCTTGCTAAAATCTTTCGCCTTGTTCTTTGCTAACGGCTCCTATATTTTCTGGGAAGTAATCAATGTGCGAATTTAGGAAATGAAGTTTAGTGCTTGTTTATGTCCCTTTTATTTTAGAATTGTATCCAGTTATGTCACAACAACAAAAGTAGCCATCTTTATCACGGTCTTTAGCCTCTCTTCATAGCATAGGTGAAACGATTTCTGGCCTTTTAAATACTTGCGAAATTGTAATAAACAAGTCGAACAAAGTTTATGAGGTGTCGAAGTTTTGTCTTGGTTACTTAATACGTGTCCAAAATAACTTTTGTAAATATTTTTCACTAACTCTGTAATGCTGTTTCATTGTTTTATTACCATAAAATTCCGGGAGATATTACAAAAACAATTCGTAGAATTTAAACAAGTTTGCAATGACATTTTAAAGTTCATGTTTCAAGATACAACTGTTGATTTTCTAAATCAGTGTGGGTAATTATACAAAAATCCTTTGGTTTATCTTTATTATACCCTTTTCTAATAATATTTACAAAAATAGGTATCTAATATTACTACTAGGTATTTTTTTGATTTTATTACAAAATTAAGTCAAAATTACCCGTTTTTAACATGGTTAAGGCGAATTACTTATACTTTTTATGTAGTATTTACCAAATTACTGATCTGCATGAATTTCTATGTCCCCTTACACTAATTAAATGCAATAAAAATAAAACTTAAGTAATTTAACGACGTTTTATAAATTTTAAAAGGTAGGCGCTCAGACATTTTGAAGCAAATTCTTAAATATTCAATATCAAAAAATCCTGACGTTTAGGATTTTTTTTATTATTTTTCTCGTAATCAGCACACCAGAAACTATAAAAAATGTTACTCAGATTTCAAAGAGGAAAACCATTGCAGACCTGTGTTATGTTTGCTGTGTGGAGTCTTTTTTCTGAGCAACAGAACAGGGTGGCAGTGTCTCTTGACACCACCAACGCTTTCAACACCTTGACCTAGAGCTGCGTTTGGGAGGCGCTTATTTACCATGGAATACCTCCATACCTCCTTCGAATTGTCGGGGCCTATCTTTCCGAGAGGGCCATGACTTACCCGAGCTGGCTAGGGCAGGGTCGGCGAGATGTGTCGTTCGGTGTTCCATAGGGATCGGTCTTAGGACCGCTTCTATAGAACATCGGTTACGATTGGGTGCTGCGTGGTCCGTTGCTCAGAGGTGTCGGCGTAACGTGTTACGACAACACCCTCATTACATCCAAGCAACACACCGAGATGCAGCCCTAAAGGCCACCTGCGGGATCCAGCTTACATATAGGGGGCGTCAGTCAGCATCGGTATCAAGCTCTCGATGACGTATGTGGGGCTCGTATTCGATAGCTGGTGGAACTTCGGATACCACTTCCGAAGTTTGATACAATAACTGAGGGAGGGGGGCATCAGCCGCACTCTCACGGTTATTGCCCAATATCAGAAGACCCAACGCTCGCTGCAGGAGACTGTACCTTGGGATCGTACGCAGCATGGCTCTTTACGGAGTGGGCCCCCCGTATGGGCGTAGATTCTGATGACCAGTAATGCGGCTAGATTGCTTAGCCCGCAGAAAACGACGGCTGTCAGGGTGATAAGGGGATACCGCACGATCTCAGTTGCGGCAGCATGTCTTCTAGCTGAGACCCCTCTATCAGCCCTTCGTCATTGTTTTAATGGCGCAAAGAGGCGCTGAAGCGGGGCCGTAGGCCTCTTCCTGTGAGCAGGTCATGCTCGTGAAAGAGACGGCGGGGAGGAAGCGGGAGAGAACTCTCCCACACGAGTTCCACAATCTGCGGCGGCCCCCCATACTATCAGCCGCCATGACCGGGGGCCTGAGGACGGTGATAGAGTTGCTTACCATCCTTACAGAAGCAGGCCTTAGACGATAGCGTGACGTGAGAGAGGCCCTCAAGAAGCGTATATAACTAAAACTGGACAACAGTGAGCCGAACTAGCGCACGTAGAGTTCCGTACAAGAAAAGTGGCAAAAAATCACGTATGTTGTATGGGAGGCCCCCTTTAATATTATTAACTTGTCTATTTTTATTGTTTGTTGCTATAGCGGCAACAAAAATACATCATCTGTAAAATTTTTAACTGTCTAACTATCACGTTGCATGAGTTACAGCCTGCTGACAGACAGACAAACGACCAACGAAGTCAACGGAACCGACAGCAAAGGGGTAGGGTTATGTAATGTCATAGATCACCTTTGTAGGTTTCCGTTAAATTTGTATTATTATAACTATTGATTGGAAGTCCTTTGAAAATCTTGGGATAGTAACATATTAACTAGTTGGGCTGACCCCAACCACGTCACAAGCAGAGCCAGGCACTCAAAATTCATGAACACGTGAGTTTCGGCCCGGCCGAAAGTTTCGGCCCATTTTGGCCGAAACCGAAACTGCGGCCGAAACTCGATTTTTTGGCGGAAACTGGCCGAAACCGAAACCGAAACTTCGGTCGGTCACTACTCAAAACAGAAGAATCTCATATTTATGTGATCTAATATACCTACCTATCTCTACTGTAGGTAGGTTGGTACACTTGGCAACAACGAACGCAATAAAAAATTACTGAAATCGATTACATATTCAGTAGGTAAGTAAAATAAATACACTAAATACCTATGATAGGTAGATAAAATGCTGCCTATGCCGAACGTAGTAGGTTATGAATGAAATAGTGTCTACTAGGTAGGTAGGTAGGTACGTACCTACCTAGGTAATTTTATGATTTGCAGAAGAGAATCCGGGTACCTACCTAGATTAAACGTGGTTTTTTACAGCATAAGCAAAAGGCGAGTATTGTGTTTGTAACCAATGTACAACAAAAATATACATAACCTGGTGTTTTGCCGCCATACATGTCATCCGGGTCTCGTGGCCCAGGTCGTGGGAACAGAGGATATAGCAAATTCGTTCTCCAACTAGCTCTCAATGGATGCTCCACCATGGGTGTTCTCATCACAGCAGGAAACCTTAGTGTTACTACAATATCATTTGGCCATGTTGTGGCATCTGAAATAAATAGGTAACCTCATTATTTGCTTCAGGGTTGTCTAGAAAAGCTAGTGTCAGGGTATTGCAAAAAGGGGTCCCCAAACTAACTTTGGGGTAAGGGGAGGAGACTATTCTAACGTAGCCTAACCAACTGATCTCGATTTAGATATAAGGATTTTTGGAACTAAGTTCCTTAACACGGCTTACAGGTAATGCGGTTTAGCAGAAATTGTCACATAATGAAATGCTGTGTGTGCCCAAAAAATTTCAAGGTTTGGGACCTTCTTTTTACACTACATAAGTCGGTTAAATCATTCAAACTTTACAAGCCTCCTCCTTCCTAGCATCTTAAAAAAATTAGATACATTTTTTTAGTCCTGTTGTACAATAAACTTATTCTTTAAGCTCTTTTATGATAAAGCAAAAACATCAGATTCGCACACACTCCTTTAAGCCTTTTTTTAAATACACTTCTGTCTCTCTTTCACACTCCTATGTAACGTAAAAAAAGTTGCATGAATCGGCTAGTAAATAAATAAATAACTGATACTCACTAGTCATTTTCTCATCATACTGGATTCCAACAAGAATTTGGCTCATTGCATTCGGTTTAGTCAGTGCTTGTTCCATTTCTCTAGCATTTTTAAAGCCTTTTGGCTCTGGTAGCATGTCTGGGTCAAATAGGAGAGAGAATAGTATACCCATATTATCCTCGGCAACCTTAATCATAGCATTTCTGGTTGCGTTTCTAGTAATTGGACTGTCTGGAGAGAATGCCAATGTTCCTGATCTTGATGATGTTAAATTTCCTCTTAAATAGAAATTTTAAGATAATACATTTCAATTTAATGCTGCAATTGCTGAGCAAATTTCCTAAAGGTAGGTACTTACTATAATTACTACAATTACATGTTATTACTTGCATACATTTTTTACACAATACCATTTAGCCCAAATTTAGCTAATATTAGCCTGAGTCCATGGATCTAAACAACTGCTGAATATATTACTTTATTTAAAATAAATTCATATTATTAAAAATACACATTATCTCCGAAGCAGACATATACATACAGTGTATGACAATAATCAAACATATATTTCGTCCAGGATTAAGTCCTGAGACCTAAGGCATAGCAGTTGAATTTAAAAAAAAATTACTTACAAGCTTCTTCCAGTCATGTTGAAGTATGTTGGACGAAATGATGGGTACGAAATATCTGGTCTAGTTCTTGGATCCACCAAGCATCTTGTTAGTATTAAAAACAAAGAAAATATCACAGGCGATGCAATTTCAAATATTGTTTGGTATTTGTGCCTTCTTTGTAGAAGAAAATTTTTCCAAATTAAAAGTTTTAACTTCTCAAAATTGGACATTTTGACAGTTTTGTAGATACTCAATCTAAAATAATGTAGAAAATCTAAATGAATATGTACGATATTCTGCAATGTTTATTATTTTAAATAACTGCTGCAGCAAATTACTTGTGTTATATTAAATATTAAATTGGTGCTAAGGAAATAAGATAAAATATTAAATTAAATTGATAGTTTACCTTCCTTGAATCAATCACATGTAACAATTTAAAGACAATTTAACACGAGTAATAATTTAAAACACATTTCGAGATTCTTCATGTAAAACCAAAATAATTTTACCAGTGCATTACGTCTATAAATATTTAGACATTTCGATGTTTACTTTGCGCGTATTTATTATAGTATTTGCACAACATAGTCAAAATGTACATCAAAACACACACCTAATTTAATGAACAAGAAGTGAAAATGCAATTTATTATGTAAAAATAAACACGGTTGGATTTGAAGGATCACGACGCAAAGCTCTAAAATAAAACTGACTGACTTGTACCGGTCCAGCAAAGCGACGTCAATGCCAGCAGCGCCAGTCAGTGCGTGCGACTGCGTCTATCTATTGGCTGCGCTGCTGTCATATTGACTTTGTCAAATCTATCAGTGTCAGCTGATATGTGTCACTCATAAGACAGTTCCCTCTCCGACCTTTTGGCTCAAACAAGTACATGAATTAAAAACTGCATTCTGTATGCGTGTGTTGAAGCCATAGAGCAACCTATCAGTGTCAGCTGATATGTGTCACTCATAAGACAGTTCCCTCTCCGACCTTTTGGCTCAAACAAGTACATGAATTAAAAACTGCATTCTGTATGCGTGTGTTGAAGCCATAGAGCAACCTATCAGTGTCAGCTGATATGTGTCACTCATAAGACAGTTCCCTCTCCGACCTTTTGGCTCAAACAAGTACATGAATTAAAAACTGCATTCTGTATGCGTGTGTTGAAGCCATAGAGCAACCTATCAGTGTCAGCTGATATGTGTCACTCATAAGACAGTTCCCTCTCCGACCTTTTGGCTCAAACAAGTACATGAATTAAAAACTGCATTCTGTATGCGTGTTTTGAAGCCATAGAGCAACCTATCAGTGTCAGCTGCTATGTGTCACTCATAAGACAGTTCCCTCTCCGACCTTTTGGCTCAAACAAGTACATGAATTAAAAACTGCATTCTGTATGCGTGTGTTGAAGCCATAGAGCAACGCGAACAGGCGCGCGATGCTCTGTGGTTGAAGCCAACAAGTTCGTTTTATTATTATGGTTGACTAAAGTCGAATTTTTAATTAGACGAAGTAAGTGACAGCAACTAATGTCACTTCTTCATAGAAATTAATCAACATTGTATGAAGAAGTGACATTAATTGCTGTCACTTTACTACGTCTAATTAAAAATTCGACTTTATCTGACCCACGCAACTTCGTTTACGTCACATAAGAGAGAGGTGTGGTAATCTTTTTTCTTCTATTTTCCATATTTTAATAACATGTTTCCCGTCGCATTTACTTAGGTATTCCTTTCGCGTATTTTTCCGACGCGTCGCTCATATGCTTTAATTTTTTTAGGTGATAAAAAGAAAACCGTCATAGATGCTACGGTCTTACTGACTAAAACATGCACTTTCCCTGCCTACTGCCTACGGTTGGGAGATCCGGGAATTTTTAATTTAGGACATTACGTCTGTATTTTCTATTCCAAGCACCTCATTTTTATCAAGAATACCAAGATAGGACGGACGATACCAAGATATTTTTTAATTTGGACTTGAAGGCTTTACAAATTTCATGAGAACGTCTAAAGGTTTTTGTATAGCTGCATATGCACTTTGCACAAGATCTGATACTCTTTTAGAAATTGTAGCAGACCTGCCTACGGTTGGGAGATCCGGGTAAGCCCTCGGAAGGATATTCCCAGAATTAGCAACAGACCTTGGCTACCACTGCGGCCTCACAGAGGGGCTTCGGGTGCTATTCCGCGTCTTTGGCGGGTTGTACGTACCTATGCCTATGTACGGGTGTTATCCCGCTTCTTGGGCGTGTGGCGTGCGTTAAACTATTACGTCACGCTGTCGTCTTGGGGCTGTCTTGGACCTGCTGGGCGTATTGGTGAGCAAAAACGCTTGCAAACAAATGTCACAAATTGTTCACGTAGTGTAGTGGTCACCCATTCAAGTACAGAACACTAGGGTTACCATATGCCAGGCTTTCGCCTGATTTGCCAGGCATTTTAGCACTTGATCAGGCGCCCGGCCGGCGTTGTTCTATGTCAGACGAAATGATTAATTGTAAAGAGTTGCATACCTATATTTTAACTCAAAAAGACTGGTTAAAAATGGCGTCAGATAATTATCATTAGAAGTAAGAAAACGTACAGTGGAATTTCTTTTTCAATTATTAAAAAACAAATCATTTATTAAAAAAAAATATATTTGCCTAATTTTCTTGTTATCTACTCTAATGTGTATGAAAATTGATGATTTCAAATTAAAAAATCATTCATGCTATGTGTTTTACTTATTAATTAAAAATATTTCTTTTATTATGCGGCATTTTTCAAGAAAATCAGGCATTTTTCGTGAAAATCAGGAGTTTTAGCATGTAAATCAGGCATACATTTCTTCAGAAATGGTAACCCTAAGTACAGAACACAGAGTTCGCGGGGCCACGAGACTTTGTTTTGGTCTAACATAATAAGTAAGCTTATTGCCGTGTTGAAATGAACAGGCGTTGTTTGTGACCTGCTCAAGTAAATTTGCGGGGCGTTATCAACAAAAGAAAACAATTAGGTACTGATATTAAATTTTTAATTTAGGACATTATGTCTGTATTTTCTATTCCAAGCACCTCATTATTACCAAGAATACCAAGATAGGACGATATACCAAGATATTTTTTTACTTTGAACTGGAAGGCTTTACAAATTTCATAAGAACGTCTAAAGGTTTTTGTATAGCTGCAGATGCACTTTGCACAAGATCTGATACTCTTTTAGAAATTGTAGCAGAATTTTGTACAGGTTCTTCAATAGATGTCAGGTAACATCTATTCTGTGAAGTCTGTGGTTCTGACAGGTTATCAGGTGCCAGCAGCGTACGGCTATCAGGTTTTAGTATAGATTCGGATGCTGTTAGCATAAGGTCTGATGACTTTGAAGGTGAAGAGATTTCCTCGATACGATTAGATTGATTATGAGCAGCTTCAGAATCAGATGGCGTTGTAATAGGAACTGTTGGAATAGGTGTGGCAGATTTTGTGTGTTGTGATGTAACCTGTTTTGTGTCTAAGGACTTCATAAGAGCACTTTGAATAGCATCAATTGTTTCTTGCCTCGGTATAGATGTCTTCCCAATCGAATTGATAGACTTTGCTGGAGAACATCCTTGATTAGAATTTTGCGCAGGATCAGTATAGGCCCATATCTGCTTAGGATCTAAGGAGTTCATTGGAGAATCCCGTTGCCTTGGGCTTGTGGCATTTTGTGTTGGGTCATATTTATTAGTGTTTTCTTCAGATGGATCTCGAGTACGTCCAAGCGATTTCGTAGAAACAAATGATTTTGTAGATGTTCTTTTCATTTGATTAGAAATATTTTGTGAAGTATTTGAAATATGTTGTACTATAGTCGGTGAAGTTTTTTGCACAGGACTAATAACTTTTTGCTTAGTATCAGTACCATCTTTAGTAAGTTCTGTAACTGATGGTGTCTTTTTCTTTTCTTCTTTTTCAGTTTCTATCGGATCGGTTTGACCTTGATACTTAGTAAATTGCAAGAATATTTGCTCGAGGGTGGTTTGTGTGATAGTGTAATCTTCAACATCACATTCTTGCTTGGAACGCTCCATAATACCGAACATTTTGGACCACGCCACGGTGCGGTCAGGCAGGTAATACGTCAGCTGTCCCTGGTATTCTTCCCTGAAACATACGTAATTTTAGTGAATAATAAATTGATAGTTATGGATGAAGTACTAGAAAACCTAGGTACATCGATCTACAAAAAACCTAGATATGGCAGATCATAATTTGCTATGGCGAAAAATGTCCTTCAAATCCATATCGATTTATCAGTAGGAACCTAGTTTTTAAGTTGAACCTAATGAGAGGACAAACGTAAGGTAGTACGCTCTTCGCCAGATGAACCAACGATCTGAAAAGTCGCAGAAAAGTATCGGAAGGTGCAGGGCCGTGTGTTGTGGCGTTAATTGGGAGATCAATAGGTCCAGTAGTGGATTGCTTTTGCTATTTTAATCTAAGGACAATAAAAAGAGTACCTACCTAAGAAGTATTAGGTACTGAATACGTAGCTCGTTTAATTCTGTCAATATGTTTTGAACTTAAGTTCGGTATTGTTGTTAATTTAGCAATGCAACTGGCACAAATGGTCTGTGATTAACCCGAGCAATCCTACCCTACCTACCGAGACGACAGTAAGAATAAAGTAGTAAAAACGACTAACATTATTTTAGGATTGGTGAAATGTAAATTAATGTAATCCTTAAGGCGAGCTACGGATGCAATTCCAGGGTTTCCATTATCATCTGTTTTTATCTTGATATTAAGCGTAAAACCTGCAACGAAAAATATCTTCCTGTAGTAAACAGCATGCTGATGATACTAATCGTATCCTACTGCAGAATAATTTGGCTTCCTCATGGCGACAGAATCTTTCCTCACAGTATATTAGTATAAAAGGGATTGACTAGGGGAGACACGAGTCTGATCAATATAATCATAGACTTTGTACCGATATCTCCTGTCCACCGTTGAACTCATTAGAAAGAAACAAACTCAAAATAGTATATTAATTGTCATTAGTATTGTAGAGTTCTCTTTTTAGAGTCCAGGGTAAGCGTGTTCAATGTTATTCAAAACAAATACCTTCAGAAAATTTAATCTTCAGATGCTGCGGGGTGCCAAAACAGCGGAATCCACCGTTGACCATGATCGTGAGTCGAGAGCACAGTGCCTCGCATTCCTCCATACTGTGAGACGTAAGCACTACGCCTCTGCCAGCGCGCTGCACGCCACGAACTGCTCGCCATACCTATACGGCAATACTGGCTAAGTCTTTACATTTTTGACATTGTTATCAACCTCAAATTATATAGATAATACTAGCTGAACCCCCCAATTTCGCTCGTGCCATTCTTTTATTAAACTTTAACTTTAAACCCATATTAGCACTATACTGTAGGGACATGAAATGCTGACTCACGAATTATGTAAGTAGCGGTTGAGCGCCCCGCCCTAGCAAGGAGTCGCGTACCGACATGCGACAGGGCAGTAGGCAGGATACGTAGCTAATGTACTAAGTATCTTTTAGTATCAGTTTTAATATTATATGTGAATTGACATAGCGAGGTGTTTATCTGGCTCCGGCTATTAACCCCAGATATGAGTAGTCTGACTTACCCTGGCACAAGATCCCAACACCTAAGACTTCTATATAAGCTAAGTTTCTATATAGAAGTTTCAGTTTATATGGAAGTCTTTGCCCAACACTACTATTAGGTACGGGCTATTTCTACTCGTTGCTTAAATTTGATGGTCACACGCTTATATTTTCTAAACCGTATGAGTTAGAAAGATGTTTTAAAATGGTGGATAAAACAGCTATTAAGCTATAAAATACATGAAATTTGTTGCAATAGAAGTAAATATTCATACCAAAAATCAACAAGAAAGGTCAAAATCGGGGTCATTTTTCGCATTCTACTCGTGTCACACTTCCCGATTCAGTTGAACATTAGGTAACTGCTTCACCAAATTTCCATAGATTTTGAAGTTACATACACTAAATTCACCGTAATAACATACACTACACACACAGTATTACAAAAAAAAATCTTCTAACTATTATTTAGAACTTAAAACACAATATACGTCGGTCACACGAATGTAGGTAGGTACTTTAGATTTGCGTAGTAAACGGTTGAATGTTTATCAAAACGACCATCCCGATAACAAAACTCAACTTAACTGAACGTTATTCGTGGACCGGCATCGCAGGATTGCAACGTGGTTCACCTGGCTCCATGAGAAAAAAAAATATCGGTAAGTTTCTACATTTGACACTTACTTCGAGTACTTTTCGTGGGTGACTTTTTGTACATTGTATAATAGCTATTGAAGTCAGAGTCAATTCATCGAAACCGCAAATAAATTGAGATATGTATGTAGTATTTGATTTAAACCGTAACGGCTAAACTTTGTCGGAATTTGAAAAAAAGATATATTTTCGTTACCTTCGTGTCACATCCTTCGTGGCGTTTTACCCACGAAGGTGAGTTTATGCCACGAAAGTGATCTTTGACTAGTTTCAGTAAGAGTGGTACTCGTTTAGATTCATATTGTAGTATGTAGCGGAATGATAGCAGAACAAATAACTAGGTTTCTACAATCATGGCAAATGACAGAGCAATACCTTTAACATTCCGTGTGATGCCCTTTTATAGGAGTAAAAATCGCACCAGACGTTATGCCAGATCCAAACCACAGTCCATACCGTCTAAAACTCACACCGTGCCTACTTACCCGTCAAGTGCTAGGCGCCGCCCCGGGTAACTCCTTAGAAAGATGTATCAGGGTACCTGTATCCCGGGTTCTTCAAGAGGAGCGTGAAGAGGCACATCACAGGGCCGCCAACTTGAGGACCACTGTAAGAAGTGGCCCCCAATCGCTAGATGCGCCACTGCTTTCTTACCATCAGGCTGGTGGCGACGTCAATTTGGCGAGCTGAATATAAAAAAAAAAAAAAAAAAAAAAAACCTGACAGTGCTTAGGCTATCACCGTGGCCTCGCCTACGGGTTTGGGTGTTATCTTGCGTCTTTTGGGTTAGTTCAGGTGCAATTCCGCTTCTTGAGGCGTGCAGCATGCCAAGAACTTTCACGTCATGCCAATGTTTGGCTCTCGAGGCGTAGACCTGTGACCCTTCGAGCACCTTTCCTTTCCAAGTCTCAAGGACAGATCCCGGGAAAGAGTCATGCCACTTAAAGCTTAATTAAGGCACTTAATACCTTATACTTATATCAACTTAAATACATTTAGGTAGTACTCGTCGAGTTTTCCGGTGAAGCGGTTTGTGACTACTCTCGAGAACAACTTGTAAACATGGCTAAGGAGTGAGATGGGTCTGTAATTCTTCAGCAAGGTCTTGTCACCTTTTTTGAAAAACAGAGCCACCGCACTTCGCTCCACGCTTTAGATGTTTGTACCTGTTGGAGGACGGAATTAAAGAGACTCGTCAGCTCTTTTAGAACTGTAGTCCCGCCAGCTTGAAGAAGCTCAGTCGTAATTCCGTCCTCTCCAGTGAATTTATTTGTTTTTAGTTGTTCGCGAGCCGCCCTGACCTCGCCCTGGTCAATATCCGGAGGAATGTCTTCCTATTCGGTATAGTGGCGCGTTAGTGGGGCTCTGTGGTCACAGTCGCTAGGTCTCATCGGTTTTTTTTCCGTGATGCATAAAGGTCTCTATATAAGCTCTTAACTTCTTCGAGAATCTTGAACCTCGAGGTCACGGTTATGCATGCCACCCGCTGTTTTCAATTTGGTCAGACGGGGTCTTTCGAGGTGTTGCGCAAAGACTAAGTACCCCAATTTTGTTCGATCGCTGCCTCGACGATGTTGATGTTATAACGTCTGAGGTCGCATCGTATCAGCTTTCGGATTTTGATGTTTAAATCTCTCTGGTCTGACAAAGACGTATGCATAGATGGCGTTTGCCGTCTGATTCTCATGAGCTCGAGAGTCTCGGGCGAAAGCTTAGAACACCTATTTTTGCTTTTTCCAGACAGAAACCTTCGGGAGACTTGTTGTAGCGTCCTGACTAAAGTGTCGGCCTTATCGTGATCGTTGACAGTGGTTTCCAGCAGATCGAAACGATTTTGAAACTCCAATTGAAACTTCTCGGCACACAAAGCTATTTGGAGCGCAGTAGGTCGGAGAGTAGGCTTCATAGAGAGAAGTCTAAATTCAGAGATGCTCGGACGAGTTGGTGATCACTTCCGGTATTAAACCTGTTGATCACTGAGACATCTTTAAATATACACCTCTTGTCCGACATGATGAAGTCTATCTCGTTCCTTGTGGCCTTGTCGAGGCTTCGCCAAATTCCACCTTCTATGGGGCTTCTTCTTAAAGAATGAGTTCATCAAGAAGAGCCCCTGAGCCTCAAGAAAGTTGATAAGCATACGCCCCCGGTCATTTCTACGCCCCACACCAAAAGGTCCGATTTTCGTTTCACGGCGTTCTTGTACTCCCACTTTGGCATGGAAGTCCCCCATCACAACATTGTAGTGAGTCTTGGCAGTACATTGTAATGCTTTCACCACGTCCTCGTACACAGTCTGAACTGCCTCGTCAGTGCTTCTCGAAGTCGGGGCATAGGTACACCTGAATCACCTTCAGGGAGTACCTGTTGGTGAGTCTCGGTATTACGTATGCTACCCGAGACGAAACACTGCTGATCTCCACAATGCTGCTACCGAGGTCCCTTTTCACCATAAAGTCGACACCGCCCTCGGAAGAATGTATTCCATCACTTTCCCGAAAGTAGAATAGGTCGCCCGACGCAAGGGTTAGCGTGTCCTTCCTCTTTCTTCGGACTCCGCACAGTACGTGCCAGTTTATGCGACCCGGTTCTACCTCGAGTTCGGTGAGCCGATCGTCCAGCCGCAGAGTGCTTCCATTATAAGTAGCCAGGTACGGACAATCTCACACAATATCATCTAGCTAGCCCAAATTAAGACAATATAAGCTTATGCTATGGGATCTAGATAACTGATAATTTGCTACTGTGTTATATGGTTCCAGAATAACTTTTACGTCAAAAGCATGTGGTTAGGACCTGGTAATTGTTTTTAGTTAACTAGCTGTTACCATATAACTGCCGAATCAACATATTAACTTATAATTAGTATTTAATAAGCAACACAATTTGCTTTATTTGAATAAAAAAATAGAATCACAGTCAGTGGTAACATAGATATAGCCCATCCATAGAGTAGGCATTTAGTAATGGCGTAATGTCATGAAGAAAATGTTAGGTAGAACAACGGCGCAATTGTACGATAGGTCATTGTAACCTCAAAACGATTTTCATTGCTACTTATTTATGTCATAACGTACAATTGCGTCTTTGTAGCACCGTTACTTAGTATAACAAAATGTCATATTTACCTTAGCGTCGATGTAGCTCCCTGACACGTACACACTATGCGGGGCGCCCCGCGTAACTGACTGTTTGGGCGTTGTCGCCCAGAATTTGCGCGCGAAAATTGAATATTTCAACAAAGTCTTTTCTCTCCCTGGCGGAGTATTTTTGAACTTATAAATAAGTCGTTTTCACTCCTAACGTAGATTTTTATGGGGATCATTGTGATGTAATTAAGTCAATTCCGCATTTTTTTGCATTTGTGCCACTGTCGCTCCAAATGAGCGATATGTTACTTATATTACCGAACGCTTTGTGTTTGTTTACAAAAATTGTTGAAATAATCAGTATTTAAAATTTACCATGAAGGTGACGATGAGAATTGTAAAAAGTAGAAATAGCCTACGGCGCTAGACCACTCGTGCACTCATCAAACTCTTGCTAAGAATCTAGCTCAATTATTTAATACACATACGTGTCGTCTTGCAGCCGGATCAACGCCAGTTGTGGGCTCATCTACAAACACGAGCCTCGTTTTTCCCAAGAAGGCCACTGCTGTATTCAATTTACGCCTGTTTCCACCAGAATATTGATGCACCTGTTTGAAAGTACGATGGCGATAGAGAATTTGACACATAAGATTATTCATGTAATAAATTCAAACCATAGAGCAACGCGAACTGTCTGAGGGGAGACGGCATAGAACGATTGCTCGATACAAAATTTTCTGTCATATTTTGCGGGTGGCGGGGGGAAATCTTCCTTCAGTTTGTATGGAACTGGGCACTTTTTGTCGTCGATATGTCACATTATGTGTCACATTATTGCCAGAGGGGGTTTGAAAGCTTTGGCCCCTCCCTCTGTAGAGGCGCGCGATGCTCTGTGATTCAAACCTACTTAGAGCAAAATACACACATCAACATCGTCTAGGGATATTTCACATTTTCTCAATTTTCAGAAAATCTGTTAGGAATAATATGCAACAATGTTATATTCTTAGGAAGCCCATTTTTCAGACTACATTTTACAATAAAATAAAAATATATTTTCGACTTATATAAAATTTTATTAAAATGAAAACGAAAAGTAAATAAATGGTGATTAATGGTGCAATTAAAGATGAATGTGTCATTTACGAAAAAATAAAAAAATAAGTATCTAATTTCTTTTAAATTTTTTGCACTGATAGGAAAAATCAGTAGTCAGTAAAACCACCCATGACGTTAACCACGGTCCTGCAACGATTTTTCATGCTTTGAATTAAGTTATCAAAGTCTCGCTGCGGGATATTGTCCCAAGTTCTGCTAAGATGCAAAAAAAGTTGCTTTTCAGTCGCAATGTCTGCAGGAAAATTCTTATAAGCCCTTCTTTGGAGCATGTCCCACGCATGCTCGATGGGGTTTAAATCAGGCGATTGCACCGGCCAGGGTAAAACCGACACGTCATGGTCCTGCAGACAGCTGGTCACCGCTCGCGCTGTGTGCGGACGGGCGTTGTCATGCATGAGAGTAAATTCTTGACCCATTTGAAGTCGAGGAGGGTAGACAATGGGTACAAGCACCTGGTCGCGGTATTTTTCAGCGGTCATGGTGTTTCTAATCCAAACGAGGTCCGTTCTTCCACCAAAACGAATTCCCGCCCAAACCATAATTGTCCCGCCCCTGTATGGATGGACACCTGCGGGTGTTGCAGACGACTCTCACGACCAGGAACTCGCCAAACGCGTACTCTTCGTGAATCGGGATGAAAACCGAATCGGGACTCATCGGTAAACAGTACTACAGACTACTGGTTATCTTCCCAAAGCAAATGTTCACGAGCCCACTCTAATCTTCGCCCACGATTTCCTCTGCGTAGTGCTGGAGTACGAAGTGGCCTGCGAGCATGAAGGTTAGCTTCATGCAGTGTCCTCCTCACAGTTTGGTCACTGACAAGCAATTGGTGTTCTGACTGGAGCCGTTGAACCAACTGCACGGCTGTAACGTTTGGCTGCATTCTCGCGGCAACTTGTAAAAATCGGTCTTATCGTTGGGTGGTTATGCGTATCCCGCCACGGTGTCTTCAGCCACTTCCCCGGTTGCACGATAACGTGACCACAATCTTGAAATAACGTTTTGCCTGGTTCCAATCTCCTCAGCAATACTCCGCTGAGTAGCCCCAGCTTGGAGCATGCCTACTGCCCTTAGCTTTCTTCTCTAGGTAAATGGCGTCGCTGCATGACTTACACAATGAAATAAATTCGTAATTAATCAATAACTAGCTTTAAAACTTCAACTGGACAAAACAAATACCAATTAACTATCGTCGGTAAAATTAAAATTTCGAAATTCGCTATACTAATGCCGCACAAATCATTTGTTTTAATTTCTTTTTTTTTTATTTTCAAATATACCAAAATAAGATTCAATCAAAAGTTTTTAAAATCGGCCAGTATTTTTTGAGATGCAGAACTTTTTAAAAAATATCCCTAGACGGTGTTGATGTGTGTATATCAAGATAACGCATGATCTTGACGAACCGGGAATCAAGTTAGGAAGTGACAGCTTTTGAAATGATAAAGTTAGGATGAAGACAATAAAAGGAAGTAAATAAGTTTGGAAGTGGTCAGGTTAAAAAGTAGACAAAGTCGTCCGGAGGGTTCAATTACAATCGCCTGGCTGTTTTAACACGGCAGCCATACGTGGGAGGAAAATATTATTAATGAAATGTAGGCGTACAGTATGCCGCTACAGTCTACAGTATGAGGAATGAACTCCCTCTGTAAGTCTGTCCCAGTGGCGGATACAGGGTAGGGGCGCGGGGGGCGCGCGCCCCCCCCTTGGGTGGCGTACGGACGCGTCGTTCGGCCACGTCGCGCCAGGGATTCAAAATATTTTGGTCATTACTAACAACTTCGCGAGTATATGTAGAGGAAACATAACAATCTAATAAGGACGGCGCGGACGACGCGATCTTGTGTGTGCAGTGTCTATCTTGCTCTTACATAAGTTAGAGCAGGATAGATACAGTGTACGAAATACTACGAATGCGACAATCGTTGGCGAGCACACACTCAAACGGGTAGGCAGAGACTTTGGCTTTCCACTTGCCAAGATCCTGACATATTATCACTTTCGCTTCTTCTACTTTCATAAGTGTTTTCATACATGCCCTCCGATTAAGGGTACTCTTGACCTGGCCTTTTTCCAAAAGGTGTTCAATTTGGTCGACATAAGTGCGTCGCGGTCGACCTCTACCAGATTGTCCATTCGCTCTCGCCTAATAAATCTCTTTTGTCAGTCTGTTTCCATCCATTCTCTCCACATGTCCGAACCATCTGAGCATCCCTTTCTCTATCTTAGTCACTACATCTTCTGTCAAGCCGCATTGTTCCCTAATCACACAATTTCTTTCTTTATCCATCAGTGTCACTCCAGCTATACTTCGCAAACTTCTCATTTCCACTGCATTAATTTTACTTTCATGCGTCTTCTGCAACACCCAACTTTCACTGCCATGCATAAGTGTAGGCACAAGCACTCCTCTATGTACAGACATCCTTGCCTTTTTAGACACATCCTGACTGCTCATAAAGGCGTGAATGGCTCCATTCACTTGATTACCTGCCAAAACTCTTCGTTAAATAGGTATCATAGTCACACTATAAACTTTATAACTATTAACGGGACATTTACCATGTACTGTTTCATTGAGTTTCCGATATTTCGGCACTGTTGCAAGCGCCTTGATCACGGATGAACTGGAGTGCAGCGAGCTAGATGTTGGTAGGCAGACCGTAGCGATCTACCCTCCTCCGGACACGTTTATTACGCACATTAACACCACTGTCATCGTTCACCGTATTGTCCCGCACTCGATCGCGATTCCTACACACAATATTCACTACGCGAAGCCTTTTCATCTGGTTTTCGTCTTGTAGGGAAATTATCAATCACTGGATGCCAGGCACTCGACAGTTGAAACCCCCTTCCCTGTTGAAGGTTTTATACTTTTTTATTTCTATAGCCTCTTCAACCAATCTAGGTATGTAGTGGCGTTCTGTCGAGAATATCTGAGGGTTGTGCAACTCAATTCAGTGATTGGTACCTGCTTCTAAAAGATGCCATCGCGGATTTTTGTGTGTCATTATTTTTGACCGCTCTGATGTGCTCCTTTATTCGGCACGAGATAGTTCTCTTGGTTTGGCCTATATAAGAGCTGCCACAGCTGCAGTCCACTTTGTAGACACCGGGAACTTCTCAAGGGAAACCCGTCCTTGGGCATACGTAAGCATTGAGCTATTCTCCTGAAAGGAGTGAAAACTGATTTCACCGAAAACCGCTTAAGCCGGGACCCCTCCATGGGACCTGGAAGCGAGAGTCCTTGCGTCACTGTTTAGATCGCGCAAGGAGGCACTGGATCGGGGCCAAAGGCCTGCGTCTCGAGAAATCGAGGCCCAGCGGTCCCTGCTCCACCAGGAAACCGTGGAGACATGGAAGGTACGACTTGAGCAACCAAAGAGGGGATTCGCCACAATCGCGGCCGTCAGACTGGTCAGGGACGAGTGGCTGGAGAGGGACACGGTGCTTTCTCCTACCGGCTGACACAGATACTAACCGGGCACGGTAGCTTCGGTAGGTATCTGTGGCGAAGACACCGGGAAACCACGGCCGAGTGTCAGCACTGCGAGGACCGCAGCGATGACACAGCGCTCCATACGCTGGTGGAGTGCACGGCATGGGCGCAACAGCGCCAGATCCTCGTAGTGGGTCTGGACGTGGACACTCTCTCGCTCGAGACCATGGTGCGAGCCATGCTCTCCAGCGGGAGTAAGTGGGACTGCGCCGCCTCTTTCTGCAAGCAGGTCATGCTCGTGAAAGAGGCGGCGGGCCGGGTGCGGGAGAGAACTCTCCTCCCCGAGTTCCGCAGTCGGCGCCCTGGGCGCCACCGACGTGTCTCCGCCGAGGACTATCGGCCTCCATGACCGGGGGTCTGAGGACGGTGAGAGTGTCGCTCACCGTCCTTACAGAAGCAGGCCCATGACGGCAGCGTGACGTGAGGAACTTACGCACGTCCCCCCCTTAGAAGCGGGATCACACCCGAAACCCCCCCAAAGACGCGGGTTAGCACCCGAACCACCCCCTGGGCGCGGCTGCAGAGGCGGCTGTAGGTTTGTTGGGAGTCCTGGGACATCCTTCCGAGGGCTTACCCGAGGCTCACAACCATAGGCTGTTGGGCGTTACGTGAGGTTTTTTAGTCGGTAGGAGTCCGGCATAACATCCATGAGGATTTTCCCTCACGTAAAAAAAAAAAAACCTAATAGTAAAGGTAGCTTAAAACTCAAAATATCTTTTGCGCCCCCCCCCCTTGAGATTTTTCTGTATCCGCCACTGGTCTGTCCACGCTATGAACGCGGCACCCGCATGGTGAATCCATTCAATGCTGAAAATAGGTCTCTCTCTGTCTCTACAATATGGGGAATAGAAATAATAATAATATTGCATCTGCCTTACGCTTCTGAGAAAAGACGTGACCGATAGCACAGCTGTAGAGCCCATAGTACTAGAGTGGAATAGCATGCATTGTTATCTAGTAAGTATCTAGTCTACGATAAAGTTAGGTACGTACTCTTTTGTCTAAATGAATATGAAACCCTAGAGCGCGTGCAAATGAATCAGTGATTGAATTTACAGATTGCGGGCGCAGGCCGCGCATTAGTGCAAAGATGCGCATAGTCTCACGACCAGTCAGCTCCATAAACAAGGCATCAAACTGCGGACAGTAGCCTGCAATAGAAGTGCGAACGTGAATACAATGACACAATAACAATGGTTGAGATTTATTTTATAGAAGTAAGTACATGAAGAAAGAATGCATATTTTATGATCATTGAAACGTAGGTAGTAGATCTCATCTGGTTATTAATTTAATAAAGAACAATCAATCTGTTCAATATGATTGTGGCAAATATAAAATTAAAATTATCTCAATGGGAAAATTAAAGTTTTAATGAACTAAGTATATTGCGGCTATCATACTAAAACGATCTTTAAACCTACGAGTAAAGATATGATGAATTTCGATTTTCATTATTTGCTAGGATGAAGGATAACTTTGACTGTAGGTAATTGCTGCATCGTTTTTAAAAATACTAACCAATATTCTCATGAACTTTGTGGAGACTCTTTTCGACGGAATGACCACTGACAAACGCTTGACCACTAGACATCGATTCATCACCCATCAGCATCTTAAAAGTGGTCGTCTTTCCCGCACCGTTTACTCCCAATAATCCGAAACATTCGCCATCATTCACACCTGCAACAATACTTGATACTTGATTAAGGTACCTACTTCAGTTCATATGTTTTCCATTTGTTCAACCAACTTCAATGTGCCAAATGTACAAATGTTGCATAACCTCAACAACGTACATCTACCTGCCCATACAACAGAAAGCAACAGCTGAAGAAGGCATAAAGCGAAAGACCGACGATCAGCAACTAGGTACAATTTGAATTTTACTCGGATAGAAAATAAGTTGTAGGTATTCATTGGAAGGTTCATCCCTTAATGATTATTTTGAACTATGGGAGGAAAATTCACTTTTGTTTGTAGCTGTTGACTAAGACACATGAGTTGAATTTGCAGAAAGAAGATGTAGTGCCAACTATTCTCTCCATTATATGAGGGTGGCACGGTGGCATCTCTACCCACCAAGCGCTGTATTCTGGCCGAAAAGGAGAAGATGGGATAAGTCGAAAAGCTCTTCAGAGCACTCGCGGTGATTAAATTGGTTACCCTTTATCTCATGACAATCTATAATGCGAATAGCCGAGATAAACTTCTACCTGCATAAGATGTGAAAATACTACTAAAGCAACTGCTTAAAACAAGTAAATGAGAAGCACAGAATATAATTTTAAAGTGAACACTTACAGAAGGATATCTGATTAACCGCAAGATATTTTCCGAAGTACTTCGATAGACCCAAGGCAATCAGTGATTGCTGAGTCTTGTTCGTTTTGTAAACATCCTCAGCGCGTTTCATTTCAGCGACAACGTCCTCATCAAGCTTCTTCGGATCTAGGGGAGGCGGTACTATCTTGCGTGCCCATATCTGATATAAGCAAGTACGTTAGGTACAATTTCCACAGTGTGGGACAAACTTATATATCTACCCAAAATTGTGTTTCAAGAATTCAACAATCTCTGCAAAACTTATGAAGACAGGTATACTTACGTTCGATGTTTCTATGTGCGCAAAATACTGTGTGGGTAAGCATTATGGTATGTCTTATATAACTAGCTGACCTGCGCAACTTCGTATGCGTCACATAAGAGAGTTAATCACCCGCTCCCGTCGCATTTACTCCCGTCAGAATAATTTAGTTAATGATAGATGTTTCCCGTCGCATTATTGTAGAAATTGCGCATATTCATGCATAGGACGTGGACTACCGGTGTACGTCGCCAGCAGAATAGTGAATCGACCAAAAAAAGCGAAAAAAAAGCGAGGTCAAACGGGATAAAAATCCTATGTCCGTCTCCTGGTTCTAAGCTACCTCCCCACCAATTTTCAGCCAAATCGGTACGGCCGTTCTTGAGTTATAAATGTTGTAACAAACCCTTCTTTGTTTTATATATTAAGATAATGAATGGCACAATATCGCTAGGTACTTCATAAACTGTATGAATGTATGTATGAGTACAAAACTAGGGTTTCAAACTATATTTTTTCATAAGGCCGTTTTTGATGCACCGTGTTCAGATATATGAAGGGCAGGTTCCAAACTTGGGCTCCAATTAGTCCAACCGGATTTTGATGATAATAAGTTTAGCAAGGCAGATAAATGAGTTGAAGATAGGACTTTCTTGCTTCGAAAGGGTTTTAGAAAAACGTGACTTTAAAGTTTGTTTAAAAAGTTGTGAAGATGTTTGTTGCAAACGTGCGAATCAGTCGAGTAGCGAATCTTTCGAACTAACGAATCTATCCAATTCAAGAATATGTCCAGTACTGAACAAAGGCAAAAGCTAATTTTGGTCAGTATATTATATTAGTATCGTGCCATGTTGAGTAATCAGTCAAAACAACCTCAGTACTCTACAATACGAACAACTCTACCTAAACAGATACCTATTTAATTTGTACTCTGTCGTGCTAAAAGTGTACCTAACATAAGACTACTTTCATTACACAAATAACTAGTAGGTATAGGTACTGTTAACCTTTTTCATTAGCCGATATTCTATAAACATGAGTATGAACCACATCAATAGTCCAGTAATCGCCATGACGGAAAGATAACGCAAAACGCCGGGTTCCGCCCATTTGAACTGTGCGTTGGGAGGGGCTACGAGTCAAAAAGTGTTTTCATTACTGTCACAATTCTACAAGTTCTAGGTACCTACGTAATCAAGTCCTTTTTTTGTGACTAAGTAGGTAGTACGCCTCGCAAACAATATCATAATTTACAAAGGCACCCCGAAATTAATCTTAAGGTAAACCCAAAATGGATCAAGGAAAATACCTGCAGAGGTATTAACCAATTAACTCTTACATTTCACCATACATATTTTGTCCCATGTAGGTAAACTCATCTGCTACCAGTATTTTTTAACATCCCGTCAAGTCTTAAACTTGGCTTCGACTGCTCGTTCCACGCCAGCGTTGTAAGGAAACAATGGTGTTATTTCAGATAGTTGTAAGTCTGGAGAGCATCATAGGCTGCTTTTTAACCAGAAAAATATCAATCATATCATATATGGGAGATTAATACCATGGCCTGCGGGTGTTCTCTAAAAGGTGTATCAAAGCGGTTTACCACGGTTGACCGAAATTCATTTGATCATTTGAAGTGTGACCGAAAAAACATTAGGCCTTTCTATTACTGAGCGAATGAACAATTGACCAAAAGAGTTTTTATCAAACAAACATTTGGTATTTTTACCACTAATCGAATGAACGTTTGGTCGAAAAACAGTTGACTAAAGAATATTTTAACATGGGCTGAATCAAAATGGCTGGGTTAGGTTAAGTTAGAACTGTGACCACAACCGAATTCTACTTATTTCGCTTTTGTTGGTTAAAATATTCTTTAGTCAACTGTTTTTCGACCAAACGTTCATTCGATCAGTAGTAAAATTACCAAATGTTTGTTCGATAAAAACTCTTTTGGTCAATTGTTCATTCGATCAGTAGTAGAATGGCCTAATGTTTTTTTCGGTCACACGTCAAATGATCAAATGAATTTCGGTCACCAGTGGTAAACCCGTATCAAAGACTAGATAACGTTCGGGGCTCCGTCAACGGGGAAATCTGTATGTGGATGGGAAAGTATACTTTTTCCGGGAATCAAAAGTATAGTCTATGGGTTATTCCACACTATAATTTGCACTTGCATCAAATTTCAGCCAGATCTGTTCAGCCGTTAGAGCGTTAAAGTGTAACAAGCACCCAGACTTCCACATTCGCAAACTTTCGCATTTATAATATAGTATGATATTTACTGCAGCACGAGTCATCTGCTTCACACAAGGATTCCAAGTTACACTGGAACTCGGGATATATAACTTGATAGTACTCGCACATTTGGTAACACCGCTTTTCTCGAAGGCCAATCTGGTTCAAAGACCTGGACAAAATAAACATGAGTAGGCTTTTACTAGAAGCTAGTAAAAATATCATATGACTCATGGTAAGAATCGTCAATATTTGCGCCTTGGACACGACCCTTGTGAACGTGAAACACCCAGAATATAGCAGCTCATAATCAAGAATACTAGTGTTCACGTCATAGTTCTACTTTCGAAGAATGCTACACCCCCTTATAAGCAAATCTCTCAAAAAGTATCTCTTCCACTAAACCCTACCATCTCTGTAATCCTCTGCGTAACTCGAAATTAGCCAGACTTGAATTTGAATTCTTTACACACAAACGATTTGGTTTGCCTAATCTATGTATTCTCATTCGGCAGACAATGATGTTGAAGTGAAATAAGTTTATGTACCTACCTGATACATGTAACGAGACTGTATAGAGGGTGAAATTGCAGAACAGCATCCAAAGCATCTGCCGTTGATTTTGCATCGAAATCTGGCGACATTAACGCTTCCACTACTTGTGAGCCTAACATACCTGATACATAATACCAATCATTAATATACTAATACTGACGGGAGCTCCTTATCAGAAGTAGGTAGTTGGATGGGTGACCGTCCATGTGACCATTTTGTGACATTTTTTTGAGCATTTCCGTGCTCCGGAAGGCAAGCCGCTGGTTCCGGTTGCCAGTATAATGGCAGTCGTTAAGCTAAGTTGAAGGCAGCCTTTTTAGCCAGCTATAAAACTTTCAACAGCGGGCAATCACCACCTGCGCCTGTCCATCTCAACACGGCAATACGGCTCACCACCTATTACGTGGGACAAATTCTAAAAAGGTGAATGTGAGCATGTAATATGCCTCTGCCAACCCCTTCGGGGATAAAGGCGTGACCATATATGTAAGTATGTAGAAGTGGAAACTCTTTAGGACATGAACTTACTGTATCTAATTATGCTAATGGTTTCCATTAGGTAACCGTACCTACAGTCAAAGTAGCTGGACTCCTACTTTCTCGAATGGACCCTGGGGTTCACAACTACTTATTCTGGCATTTTCTTAATCTCCATTTCGCATTATCTTTCTCGGTGACGCTGTAGTAAGTTTTTCCATTGCCGTCCTGAGATCTTGGAATCCAAAGTCGGAACAAGTATTGTGTGATTATCAAATGCTTCTCTAGGAGTTTGGATGTGCACAACCGTTGGCTGTAGATCGTAAGACTTTGTCACCCTGCCTGGGGTCACTCTTCTACTCTAGTCATAAAAAGGATACGATATTTACCTAACACGACATTCAGAAAGAAGTAACAGACAAAGCCAAAGGCGGGTCCGTCAAATAAATGCGATAAGAGATAGGTTAGCGGCATCATCGCTCCGCCGTACACCATCAGGCAAATGTAGAGCCGAACTAAATAAAACAAATAACATTTGTTGACATTTATTTTAATAGGCACAGTGCCGTATTAAATTACGCAAGAAATGCTTGAAAATAGTTTTCGCCTTACCACCACGCCAAGGCTTGATAGAAATAAATATTTCTACGATTACAGCAAAATATTTTGAGAATTGCCGGCCTAAATTACAGTGCAGGAGACATGTTGGTCATTGAACAATATAGTGATAAGTAGGCCTACTGCAAGGCGTGTTTGGGGGAGCCCTATGCTCAGCGATGGACATCGATCGTCTAAAATGCCATTATCAGCCCGACCACCGAGAGAAATAATTCATCGGGCGCACTCGGAACTCTCTGCCCGGCGGATGGTAGGGCAGGGCACCTTGTGGTTTGAGCCGATAGGAGACCGGCAAAGCATCCGCGTGGCTTTTCACACGTAAAAAGCAATCCCCCATAGCACTATGTATACCATAATATATAAAACATTACTTTGTTAGAAGTAAAATAAGTACCCATGGTACTTGATAAGATGCGAATTAAAATTAGAATGGTTGGGAGCACAGCAGTAGACCTTATATATATATTGTATACTTATTCAGTTTAATAAAATACAGATGGTTCAGGCACTTCTTGTGTAAGTAATGATATAGACAAAAGCCTTTCTCGCTTCAATAACACAATTTTCTTACCTATCTCTATCCCACTAGAAAGTCCAGCAACTTTAAAAATCATGAAGGATATCGGCATAGGGAGACAGAACATAAGAAACCAAAACCAGTCGAACACTGCAGCACTACCCCACATCACTATTGGTTGAAGGCCCGCAGATTTCTGAAGAAGTTTTGCTCCTGAAACGCGTTCCTGTAACATAAGGTTTATTACTGCGATTATGAACATCGTGATTATTTTAAAAGTTTCATACAGTTTCTAGGATTCCGTACAAAACGGATACAAATAAGTCTACAAGTCTGTCTGTCTGTCTGTCACCATTTCCAGGCTGTATTTCATGTGATATCTAGATAGTTGACTGCGTTACTTTATAGGATGACAGTATTGGTAAGTATACATTTACATAGTTTCATGGAAAAGGGACATTACCTTGATATAGAAAATGACATTCACAGCCATCATAATGGCAAGTCCACTTCCAATACCAGTGGCCAGTTGCATGGAGATCATACTGATCATCATTTGCATATCCGTCTGAAAGTTATTATAACTTCCGTTAGCGTTATTTGTTATCATCGACCCATTTAGTTGGTTCTATTCACTATTTCGGGATAGTCAGATTAGTTGGACGAATCCTGTCGAGATCTTTAGGGACCAAGGCAGTCTCTTTAACAAGTGGTGCACCTACTGACTAGCTGACAAGGTCACATTCACCCTCCCAAAATGCAATTGGGAAAGGCCTACGTCGAGCAGTAAACTGTGATCATCATCATCAAGTGGCTCTCCATCTACTGGAGGTCGGCCGTCAGCTTAGCGAACTTTCTTTTATTTTGTGCCAAGCGAAATAGCTTTTCAACGCTGGCAATGTTCGTCCACTCTCGGATATTCCTCAGCCAAGATTTCTTTCTTTCTCTAGCGCGTCTCTTACTCTCAATGGTGCCGTGCCTATTATTATTAGCTGGAGAAAATAATATATATCGTGCCTCAACACATGTCCGACTCCAAGGTACGCTACCTTTCTTCTCTTAATGGTTTGTAAGAGCTATATATTTTTACCGACGCAGTGAAGAACATCTATGTTGGAAACCTTCTGTGTCCAGCTAATATGGAGCATTCTACGATAGCACCACATCTCGAAGGCTTCGAGGTTTTTCTGGGTATCGGCTTTCAACGTCCAAGCTTCCCTACCATACAACACTACCGACCACACGTAGCAATGAAGTCTTCGTACTCTGAGGCCTATAAACAATTTACGGCTGCACAAAACCTTCTCCATTTTCTTTAAGGTAGATCGGGCGATTTCAATCCGGGTTCTAATCTCTTGTGCACATTCCCATTCTTCATTCACCCAAAGTATGATTGAATTGATCAACTGTAAACTATGAAACCTGTTTTTTTTTTTTTTTTTTATACTACTTAGGTGGCAGACAAGCTTACGGCCCACCGGAAAGTTGGTAACCGTAGCCTATAGACGTTTGCAACACCAAAGGCGCTACACACGCGTTGCCGACCCGGGCGCAGGTTGTAACGACCCACAGTTGAAATTTTTCAAGCCGCCCGTAAGGCCTTCAACTTGGCTTAACGACTGTCATTTTACTGACAACCGGGACCAACGGCTTATCGTGCCTTCCGAAGCACGGAAACGCTCGTAAATAAATGTCACAAAGTGGTCCACGTGGTGGTCACCCATCCATATCCGGCCATAGTAAATGTTGCTTACTGCAGTGATCGTTTACAGAACACTGAGTCCGCGGGGCCACGAGCGCTTCAAGTGTTAAGTACTTACTAGAAAATCATTAAGCGGTGGCCAGATAGAATAAGTTTTAAAGTTAGTAATAAAACACAATACATTTAGTCCTTACTTGATCAGCATAATTAGCTTCCAAGGGGTAATTATATACGGTCAGATCTAACGTAGGTTTGAATGATTTTAACAGAGCCGAATGTACTGCAGCCAAGGATATAGCCACATCATGGAAACCGAAGTTGCTAAACCATGCAGTTACAAGATTGTCGGAAAAACTGGCGCCTGTGATCACTGTATGACGTAACATCCCCATGACAATGGGATCGGTAGTCTGAAAACCAATGGATGTTCAGTCAGCGTCAATAATAAAAAGGCGATTGTCCTGTTTAAAATGATCGTAGCAAATATATGGCGGACAATTTAATTTCAAGTCAGTGTGAGTGGTTGCCTAAAAATGGACCTGAAGGTATTTGGAATCCGTTTTTAGGGATCCATACCCAAAGGGTAAAAATGGGACCCTATTCATGAGACTTCACCGTCCGTCTGTCTGTCTGTCCGTCTCGAGGCTGTAACTCAGGAACCGTGATAGCTAGGGAGCTGAAATTTTCACAGATATTGTATTTCTGTTGCCGCTATAACAACAAATAATAAATACAGAAAAAAATGGGGGATTAGAGAGGCTCCAATACAACTAACGTGTTATTTAGCCGTTATTTAATAAGGAACCCTCCGTTCGACTCGCACTTGTCCTGCCTTTTCCGCAGTTTCCTCGTGGTCATACTAGTTTGTCACACCAGTATGACCACGAGGATATAAATGTCCTCGTAGTCATACTATCATTTTAACACCCCCTTTAGAAAGTTAAGTAGCGAATTAATTATCATATAGCGAATGAAGATCGAAAAAACAAATGAAGATCGGCAAAACAAATGAAGAGCGGCAAAACAAATGAAGATCGACAAAACAAATGAAGATCGGCAAAACAAATGAAGATCGGCAAAACAAATGAAGATCGACAAAACAAATGAAGATCGGCAAAATAAATGAAGATCAACAAAACAAATGAGGATCGACAAAACAAATGAAGATCGGCAAAACAAATGAAGATCACTAAACAATTAATGAAAGTAAGATAAACAACTGAAAGTCGACAAAACAAATGAAAATCGACAAAACAAATGACGATCGGCAAAACAAATGACGATAGAAAAAACAAATGACGATAGAAAAAACATATTCAGATCAATAAAACAAAAGACTATAAGCAATTTGATAGGTATGCAAGCAAATCTCGACCTTAATGACACTTCTCTAAAAATGTGCTTTTAGGCGTTTATAGACATCACTGATCGAGAATATATTAAAAATAAATAAATATTATGCATGTTCATAAGGTCGAAATTTGCTTGCACCCATTTTTAGGGTTTCGTAGCCAAATGGCAAAAACGGAACCCTTATAGATTCGTCATGTCTGTCTGTCTGTCTGTCTGTCTGTCCGTCCGTGTGGCACAGCCACTTTTCTCCGAAACTATAAGGCCTATGCTATTGAAACTTGGTAACTAGATGTATTCTGTGAACCGCATTAAGATTCTTATATAAAACTAGAAAAAAAGCAGTAAATTTTGTCAGAACTGAAACTCAAAATTTGTTTTTTCATCAAATCCAGACGTGTGAGGTATTTATAGACAGGTCATCAAAAATGCTATTAAGGTTCCTAAAATCATTTTTTTCTACAGTGAATAGTTTGCGCAAGAGACACTTCCAAAGTGGAAAAATGTGTGTCCCCCCCCCTCTAACTTCTAAACTAAGAGAATGATAAATTAAAAAAAAATGTATGATGTATATTGCTATATAAACTACCAACGAAAATTGGTTTGAACGAGATAGAGCTGGTAGTATTTTTTTAATTCGTCATAAACCGCAATTTTCGGTTAGAAAAATCACTACCACTGCGAACGTGTTAAAATATCAATCCAAGTTACAACGAACTATAAGAACTTTTATATTATGTTACTTGCTGCTACGAAACCCTTCATGGGCGAGTCCAACTCGCACTTGGCCGGTTTATTTGTAATCTAGATGCTAACACCATTCAAAAAAATAGGTGCAAGCAATTCTCGATCATGCATTATATTTATTAAATTTTTACATATTCGTGATCAGTGATGTCAATAAATGCCTAAAAGCACATTTTTAGAGAAGTGTCATTAAGGTCGAGATTTGCTTGCATCTATTTTTTTAATGGCAAACGCATCTAGATTACTAAATATGGCTGCAAGTATGTTTGATCTTATCAAATTGATTATAGTCTTTTGTTTTATTGATCTGCATATGTTTTTTCCATCGTCATTTGTTTTTTCTATTGCCATTTGTTTTGCCGATCGTCATTTGTTTATCCGACCGTCATTTGTTTATCCGACCGTCATTTGTTTTGTCGATTTTAATTTGTTTTGTCGACTTTCAGTTGTTTATCTGACTTTCATTAATTGTTTAGTGATCTTCATTTGTTTTGCCGATCTTCATTTGTTTTGTCGATCTTCATTTGTTTTGCCGATCTTCATTTGTTTTGCCAATCTTCATTTGTTTTGTCGATCTTCATTTGTTTTGCCGATCTTCATTTGTTTTGCCGATCTTCATTTGTTTTTTCGATCTCCATTCGCTATATGATAATTAATTCGCTACTTAACTTTCTAAAGGGGGTGTTAAAATGATAGTATGACTACGAGGACATTTATATCCTCGTGGTCATACTGGTGTGACAAACTAGTATGACCACGAGGAAACGGCCGCTTTTCTTCTTCATGAGTTTTTGTTCTTTAGTCTTTCAGTTTTGTTTTATCTAATCAGAATATTTCTAGGTATGACCCGAAGTTTTCAATTATTTTCTTTCTGTTAGCCGAGGCAGTTTTGTAAATTTATTCTTGGACCATAACTACAGCTCAGTCTTTTTCTTGAGGTTTAACTGGGTACCTACCTATATTTTAAGCTATTCATATCAGGTGTTAATCATATTTTAAATAGCATTAGGTACCTACTTACTCTATTCAGATAATATTGTGCCATTTGTTTATTCTCTATGTTGGTAAGTTTCATAGTTTTAACGCCAGACTTATCAAACATCTCCTGGTAAGCTTCTGCTGCTAGTACATTTACCGTTAAGTCGCTGTCACTAGCCAGGAATGTTTCTGTTTGGGCAAATCTAAACATTAACAAACGTTATTATAATCCATTATGCAAAACATCAAAATTAACATTATAAAGCTATTTGAGTGAACCGACTGGTGTCAACTGTGGTTCAGTTTAAGGGCAGGTCTATTAAAGCTACGAGGAGTTCTTCACAATACTTATAGCATAAGCAATTCAAAGATGTTAACAAAATACAGAGAGCAATATGTCCTCTAGTTTCAAAATTCCCCTCACCCTGTTTAGAACTCTCCATTTTCAATTATTATTCTTAGTCCATTGAAATGTTACAATTTAAGGACCGAATATTGCATTTCTTAGAGGACGCAATTTTATTTTTGGGACATGTGTGTGGGGTCAATAGAAGCTTAACCTCAAGTTTGTGGGGTCGCCACCCTTGTCCCCCGGCCGCAATTTAAAAAAGGGGTGAAAACACTTTTTCCCCAATATCTCGGAAACTATGAGTCTTACAAAAAATTTTAGAAATCATAATTTGTAGCAAATGGTTTTGCCCACAAATATGTGATACAAATTTTTGCCCTAAATTAAAAATTAGAGAAGTTATAAACAAAAAATTGAAAATAAAATTATAAAAATTTTCTTTTTTGCTCTGTGGCGTTTTTTTTAATTTCTCTTAAAAGATCATCTACAAGATTAGTCTGAGGCATTTTTTTGTAAAAGGTATAGAAAAAAAATTATAGAGCAAAAAAGAAAATTTTTATAAAAAAATTCTAAAATTTTTGTAAAATTTTTTGTTAAGTTATATAGACATTTGTAGCCAAAACAATATGCTACAAATTATGCCTCAACATTTTTTTTGTAAGACTCATAGTTTCCGAAATATTGCGAAAAAAGTGTTTTTTCCCCCCCTCTTTTTAAGATGGCGGCCGGGGGACAAGGGTGGCGACCCCACAAACTTGAGGTTAAGCTTCTATTGACCCCCCACACATGTCCCGAAAATAAAATTGCGTCCTCTAATAAATGCAAAGCTCATGTAACATTTCAATAGACTATCTGCAAATTCCGCAGAATAATAATTTAATCCCACCTTCTTTTCAATACCTAACAACACATCAAGCGACCCGCCAAGGTTTCTTCTCACTGCAGTCATTCTCTCTTCTATCAAATCTCGGTTCATTGTAAAGGTCTAGATATAGGTAGGTACATTCCAGTCTGAAAGTCAACCTCAGTATCCAGATGGAGCCATTACATCCGATTGGCAGCTAAGAAACATTGTAGGTGAGGTTTGCTTGCGAAATAGTTAGATCGTTCAGTTTTCTCAAATGCCTACCGATGGGTATTGGACAGTATGGGTTATTGGAGGTTCTTGCAGGATCGGCAGCGCGAGTGTAGCGCCTCTGGTGTTGCAAACGTTCATAGGCAACAGTGACCATAATTTATCAGGCGAGGCCGTTAGCTTGTCTATGATTTTAAAAATAGAACACGTTAAGCAGTGGCACAATATTGCTACAACCACCTAATAAATAAAATAACAAAGGAAGTAATTCACGTACCCTTCAGTGAGTTTCAGCATTCGCTTTTTGATTTGTGGCACCAGAGACAAGACATACTCCAGCATGCCAAGTGATACATTCAGCAGTATTATAGGTACTATGAATTGTAGTACCAAGAGCCACCACGAACGCGTCGAGACGAGAACTAATTTCAGCCACACCGAAACTATACGCTGTATGAGTAGTGGGCCACCCGTTACTGAACTTTTAGGACGATCAACTGTACAACAATTAGATAGGTAGGACTTAAAATTTATATTTCAAGTTAAACGCACGTATTCCGCCTAAGATATTTATTCGCTGACTCAGTACGCTTGAGGGGAACACGCAGCTGAGCATAATCGAAGCGTCTCGTACTATGGCACATTATACATTATACTAGAAGATGGTGCATGCAGTTCCGTCTGTGCGAAATTCTGTTTCCGTTCCCGCATTCCGCGGTAACGTGATCCAGGGACAAAAATTCAATGTGTAATTCAAGACTATACTCTATCTCTGTATCAAATTTCAGCCTGATCGAGAGCTTGACTGAATATGATTTTCACAAACTTTCACATGTATAATATCAGTAGGAAGTAGCAGATTCATGAGTAATTTCTTATAGAGCTTTCTTAATAATAGGCACTTACATTGTGCTAAAGACGTATCTATCTCCTCCGTTTCTGCATCGGCAGACTTTTTATTTGGGTCTACAGGAGCCAAGTCTGCACCTACGCTGAAAGTGTACTATAAGATACAGTTAACAGCCGCAGCAATTTATTAGTCAACTTTTGAAAGCCCTGATACTTAATATTGCAGAAACATGTAAAAATTGCTAATTGCTGCAAGTATGGAACACAATAGTTAAAAAAATTCTTATCTAAATTCAGTCTCTAGTTACTTTCTCATTTACCACTTGTGGCAATAAAATTAACTGAATTAATACTAACCGCATAAAAACATCTTCAAGAGTAGTGGTGGTAAGGCCATAACTTTGAAATTTAATGGTGTCAATATTATTTTCCAAATCGGTTAACATTTCTTCAAATTTATTTGAAAATTCATTTGGTAAATTGTAAGTAACTTCGGACCCTAAAACACGTCAAGTAAAAATGCCATGTTCAAATAAACACTTATAAGCCGCCTATAATATTACTGGCTACTAAGAACAATGGCTTGTGCCACACAGAACCCATCTGTGGACCAGCCATAGTGAAAGATATTTAACGCAGAGATGGTCTTCAAACACTGAGCAATTGGTGCTACTAGCGCTTAACCCTTTTTTTAACCCCCAAGGTCTCGCTACCCTCTAACTCATAGCCGTTAAAACAAAGCTTGTGAAACTTACCAGTATCTTCCTTGACTACAGTACCAGGGATATATTTATTGAGTAACGCCGTGCAGCGATCAACATCGAAGTTTTGACCTTTGACAATGACTAGAGTATATCCAACTCCATAGTGACGTTTGAGGAAAAATGGGGAGCCCACACATTGTAGTCTTCCTTGAGCCATTATCGCCACTCGGTCACCCAGTATATCAGCCTCATCCATGAAATGGGTCGTTAAGATCATCGATCGTCCTAGTTTGAAATAAAGTACCTACTCGTATTATTGCCTCATTTTATAAAACCGCCCGTCTCAATGCGATAAATCATAGAAATTGCGATTTTCAGACGGTTTTCAGTAACTGATGAAAGGATTCCAAGTGTGCTGGATATAGTTTAAGGCTGTTTCTACATTTCAGGACTCTCATCGTTATCTTCATGACAAATTTCAACTATTTTTCATCATCAAACATGAAACACTTGATTGGTAGAGTAACATATAAGGTATAAGTCAATAACTGAATTTGTATATGGTTTTGAGGAATAACAATTTTAATATCTAGATGCCACGTAGGTGACGCGACAATCTACGAAGGTGACGCAGTAACATTACAGACATTGTTTTGTTTTGTTTACCTTTTTTCTCTTTCTGCAACAGATCCCAAAGGCCCCTTCTCGAAGCAGGATCCATTCCAGACGTTGGTTCATCTAGAAGCACCACCTTTGCTCCACCACTCAAAGCAATACCAACACACAAGCGACGCTTTTGACCACCAGATAAACCTTGTGATAAGTAATCACGCTGAAGATTTTAAACGTACCTGTGAGTATCTTAGTGAGCATAATTAACTTCAATCACCAAATCTGTTACTGGTACAAACCTTTGGTACAAGTTCTAACTTTTTAATAAGCGTTTCTATGTCGGCCTCTAGTTCTTTACCAGTGAGACCTTTTAGTCTTGAGAAGAATTCAAGGTGTTCTCTAACAGTCAGTTCATTGAACAGTACGTTATGTTGTGGACATAAACCAATATGAGAACGAGCGCTTGCAGCTTGTGTCGTCATGTCAAATCCGGCCACGTTGACTATACCATGGGTGGCTTCTAAGTTACCTGAAAAATTGAGCTAAAATATAGTGTCATGCTCTCCAGCAGAGCCACCTACATAAATAGCGGTCAAGTTTATCTCGAAACAATGTACGTCGAACGATAGTGTACATGCATTGTATATAACTGTACGCATACGAAATAGAGGAATAATGTCCGTTGAATGTGGCTCTGCTGCATATCATACTCCCTGGCAGCGCCACCTAGAACAACTACTTAGGATAGATGTAAAGGAGTGGTTTTCATGAAAATTGATGTACGTACACTGTTTATTATGTACGTGTTAAAAAATACTTATTAACCTTTCGTACGTGGAAGGGGCAACAAATTTGTACCCGTCGTCTGTGGCAAGTTAGACAGGCCGCTGGGAGCGCGCGACTGCTCTTCGAATTTCTCAAAATTCAAGGAAAATTTATATGAATCATAATATGAACAATGACTGTTTTAGGAAGATAAATAAGTGAATAATGTTATTTATGAACATTTATTTATAAAATCATGTTTTTTTATAATATTATCGAACATTACCTGTTGCAAAACATTAACGATTTTGTCAATAAATTAGTTCACAGAATTTGGTTATTTTTATTTTTACACATTTCTAGATAATTTTCCAATCAATTGATAAGTAAACTATCTGGATTCCAGCAATAAATCACTCCTAAAAACAGATTTCAAATATTGCAAATCGGCGTTTGTCGAATTGTTTGACTGATATATATTTTTTTTTTAACGATGGCACTACTGAGTGGTAAAATTGATGATCATAGATACAATATCAAGCAATAAAAGAACCTATTTTCAAGAGAATTAGCGTTTTATTTGCGTAAATTTAGAGCCGGTATTCTTGGGACGGATACGGGACAACACATATGGGGGGGTATGGACGGATACGGCACAACACGGTTGAGAGGTTAATGTAGTCGTTTTATTTATTTTTACTATTCTAAATTTTTTATACAAAACGCCTGATAATATTTGTATATTATCAGGCGTTTTGTATAAAAATTTTAGAATAGTAAGTAGTGTAGTTTGCTAACAATAGCAAACTACAATGTAGGTCCTATATCGTATCGGCCTCCATGACCGGGGGCCTGAGGATGGTGAGTGGGCTGGGCTGCTCACCGTCCTTACAGAAGCAGGCCCATGACGGCAGCATGAGGTGAGGAGTTCACGCACGCTACCCTTAGAAGCGGGATCACACTCGAAACCCCCCAAAGTCGCGGGATGGCACCCGAACCACCCCCTGGGTGAGGCCGCAGTGCTGGTCTTAGGTCTATTGGGAGTCCTGGGACATCCTTCCGAGGGTGAACCCGAGGCTTCCAACTTTAGGCTATTGGGCGTTACGTGAGGTTTTTTAGTCGGTAGGAGTTCGACATTCCGGCAGTTCAGGTGCCATCCCGCGTCTTTGGGGGGTTTCGAGTGTGATCCCGCTTCTAAGGGTGGCGTGCGTGAACTCCTCACGTCACGCTGCCGTCATGGGACTCCTTCTGTAAGGACGGTGAGCAGCCCAGCCCACTCACCATCCTCAGGCCCCCGGTCATTGAGGCCGATACGATATAGGACCTACATTGTAGTTTGCTATTGTCAGCAAACTACACTACTTACTATTCTAAAATACGCCTGATAATATTTGTATATTATCAGGCGTATTGTATAAAAATTTTAGAATAGTAAAAATAAATAAAACGACTACATTAATAAGTATTTTTAACACGTACATAATAAACAGTGTACGTACATCAATTTTCATGAAATCACTCCTTTACATCTATCCTAAGTAGTTGTTCTAGGTGGCGCTGCCAGGGAGTATGATATGCAGCAGAGCCACATTCAACCGACATTATTCCTCTATTCCGTATGCGTACAGTTATATAATGCATGTACATTATTTCGAGATAAACTTGACCGCTATTTATGAAGGTGGCTCTGCTGGAGAGCATGACACAAAATACAGGTACTCATCATCGTTCAGGTGATTAACTATATCTGCCTCCCTAAATCTTAGCGCTTTATACGACTTGAAATATGTAGGTACTGTGTTAAACATTTATAACATTCTCAGACAAGGAAACATTTTCTGCTATAAGATAGTTACTAAATATAACTAGATATCACAGGAGTCTTGGGTCATGTTTGCTGAGGATGGGCACTTGACTCCTGATACCTCGAGGCTTATTGTTGGGACTTCAAAACAGATCCATATATATAAAAATCAATGCCACTTTTCGTTGTAATTTTATAACTCAAGAACGGGCTCACCTATCTAAACCAAATGTTTAGGCTTCGTTCGGACTATTTAGTAGATGGTTTAAGTGAAGTTTGCACAAAATCGGTCTAGCGGTTCTTCATTTATCACGCAAACGAAGTTGCGCGGGTCAGCTAGTCTTATATGAAAGAAAATTAATTCTTTTTCAATCTCACTTTTCTGACATTTATCACAAGGAAGTTGCATGTTTTATGGCGCATTTTAGAAGTACTTTGCATGACTAATTATTTTTACAAACCTGTAAGCATAGAAATGGTGGTAGATTTTCCAGCACCGTTGTGACCCAAAAGCACTGTTATTTGATCGTTATAAATATTCAAACTTAATTTATCAACTACAGTGTTATGTCCGAAGATTTTTGTCAAATTCTGTAAGCAGATTAAAATTCAAGTGAGCAAAAGGCAAGTTTATTTTTTCAAATCAGAGAGTTTTCCATTATTTTCGTTTAAATCAGCTTATTGCTGAACACTGCTGGACGTAAGCACAAAATAATATATACAGAAATCCCATATAAGTAACAGAACGCAATCATGTAAGTATGTTTTATTTCAAACATACCCCTTGGCTACGCACACTCGCGCAACAAAGCAGTATCGAAATGACTTACTATCAAAATTTTTTGATCTCGTATCCGTGAATTCAGCGAGCGGTGTCTACGTGTGGTAGCCCCGAGCACACTTTGTAACGTAGATTTCATTCTGTACATTATCATTTTGTGCCGTAAGCTTCTTCTTATTTTGATTACGTACGGTACCGTGTCTTTTCCCCTTACCTTAACGTAGGTACAGTTTGTCTATAAAGTCGTGAAATGAATGTTTGAGGAACTAAAAATAGTTATGTGTGTGGCAACACTGGCAACAAGAAACATAAGTACGTCAGTTGTCAATGCTATCGTCGAATTTCGTTTACTCTCTCACGTAACTTTAATGTTTGGATTAAACTGCAACAAATTGAGACCAAACTACGCATAAAGGTTTGAGAAATGAGTAAAGAAAATCGGAGTGGTGCGCAGGAAGTGATTTTTAAAGTTTTCCAGTGATGTTTCGCGGAGTACCAATCTGGACAATTGTTGTGGGATTTTGAGGATGTTTATGAGCGAACAGCATCTTTGGTGGGTATGTAATCGTGTTATTGTTTGTTTTGAATCTGTCTGAAGTTACAAATTTACTGAATTTACGATTTGGAGACAAAAAAAAGGCATTGTTTGCATATTTTTAGGTTAGAATCTTAAACTTACAATCTACCTATAATGTAAGTCAGTGGTTAGAACAACATGGTTATTTTATAGTACGACCTACATTTTTGATACTCAGTTCAATCTGGTTTTCTACCAATTTTTATTTTGAATTAATTGCTTCATGTCAATAGTTTGTTTCCAATATGTAATTAATTTTCTTTTTTTACTCTTTTCAGGAAAATCAGAGAGTACAGTTAGGCGAATAGTTAACGAAGGTTTTAATAATGAAGGAAAGTTTGAAACTCCTGGTAAACACAGAAAAGGTCGGCAAAGAAAGAAATAGACGATTTTAATATTTGAGCACTGCGCCAAAAAAATCCTTGTCAGATGGGGGAAAGTTACAGATAAAACATGTAATTACATGATTGTGGCAAAGCAATTGGGACTGCTAGGCACCTGCTGGTGGGTTGTAAGACGCTATTAGACCGGGGCTTCTGGATCTGGTTCAATAACTTTATTCTGGATCTGATTCAATAAAACAGAAACAAAATTAAAAATGTATTATGTGTTTTATTTATTAACTCACTAGCTGATGCCCGCAGCTTCGCCCGTGTCGAATTTGTTCTCGTTCCCGCTTCCCGTAGGAACTTATTCCCGGGATGAAAAGTAGCCTATGTATTATTCCAGACTATAATGTATCCCTGTACCAAATTTCAGCCAGATCAGTTCAACTGTTCGAGCGTGAAAGAGTCTCACATCCACACTTATAAGCTTTCGCATTTATAATATTTGTATTGTTCCCGTTCCCGCTTCCCGTAAGAACGTATTCCCGGAATAAAAAGTAGCCATGGTTATTCCAGATTATAATGTATCCCTGTACCAAATTTCAGCCAGATCCCTTTAACCGTTCGAGCGTGTAAGAGTAATAAACATCCACACTCACAAACTGTCGCATTTATAATATTAGTAAGATTTTACTCTTTTTATTTAACATCTTTGGATTTTGGGTTGTGGACTGCTGGAACGAATAATCATCCTCTGTTGCGACAAAATTACAGCAATTTTTTTATCAATCTATCTATAATATAAAAATGAATCGCAAAATGTGTTGGTAAGCACATAACTCAACAACAACGCCTGGACCAATTTCGCTAATTCTTTTTTTGTTGTGTTAGGTATTGTCAGAAGAAGGTTCTTAGGGAATAAAAAATTAAGAAAGTTGCGCGGAAATTTAGAAAATTTGCAATAACTGTAACTGGCTCGAACTGTTCAAAGAAATGGTTTCTATTGCGACTTTGGATCGGGTCTTGGAATTCGAAGCACCAAAATGGGAACCGGGAACAAAAAGACTGACTGGGAAATGAAAACCAGGAACCGGGAACTCAGTACTCGGCATACCAATTTCCATATTCATAGTTATGGCAGGACAACGTCTGTCAGGTCAGCTAGTTTAAAATATAATTTGTGACCTTTTTGTCCAGTTTCTCATTAAGTCATGAATGTGGTTTTGACATGTTTTGAGCAGTGCATATTGCAGGCTCGCGATTATAGGAGTAACCAGCAAATATTTCTACATGTCATTTCGTAACGTCAATCGTTCGTTCGTCAAAGTTCGTCAAAGGTGAAATGTGGGCATATAATATGCCTCTGCCTACCCCGTCGGGGATAAAGGCGTGACCATATGTATGTATATGTATGTCATTTCGTAACTAGATCTTATCTCAAACAAAGTACCTATTGTTCTTTAAAACTAAATGATGTTTATACCAAAATATGCCAAACAATGAATCAAATTAGTAAATTTATTCAAACCAAGTCTTTTATAGGAACGTTAACTTGAGCTCCGAAAATTTAATAGTAATCCTTCTTCCATTCAGTAATCCTTCATCTTATGATATTAATCACTCACCTGCATTTTCACGCCAATAGTATGATTTTCAGGATCTTTCTCATGTACAATTTTAGCTTCGTGTGCTTCAGGTTGCACATTTTTTTTCTGAACCGCATTGACAGCTTTAATCAAAATTATAAAAGCATTTAAGTACCAAACTAAACATGCAGGGTATTTAAATTTATATTTTCAGATCACACAAAATTAGGTCCGACCCAGGATTCGAACCCCTTATTAAACGAAAATATTATTTATACTGTTGATTGATGGCACTTGGTGGAACTTGTTGCACCTATTGAAAACGACACTTGTACAGTTCCATAAAGGTCCAGATTTAGATGAAAGGACAAGGTAGTAATGATAGTACTACCTTGTCCTTCCATCTAGACCTTTGAAAATGCTGTGCGAAACCGGTCAGGTTTATAATAATAAATATTGTGGAACAGTACAAGTGTCGTTTGAAAACGACACTTGTTTCACCAGTATTATGTAAACGAAAATACCTAAATATCTTAAAATTATGTACCTACCTGCTTTATATACTTGGATGATCGTGGCGAAGAAGACATTATTACATTGTGAACTGTAGTGAGTTACAAGCTGCAATTTCTCATCGCTTTGCTGATTGACGCCAGGTTGTAGGTTGATGCCAAGTACCGTACTAGACTTACTCAGTGAGTCGGTGCCAGGTACAATAGAAGGCTTGGATTTATCAAAACTCTGTTTATTGTTGCCAATAATCACACAAGACTTAGTTTCTTCATTATTTTGTGAATCGATGACAATTACCGTGGGCGACTCTGTTGTCTTAGTACTTTGTAATTTGATGAGTGAAGCCGCGAGAGACTTGGATTTCTCATAACAGCTTGAAACCACGCTAAGTACCACAGGAGGCTGAAATTTCTTATAATTTTGTGAATCGATGCTAGGTGCCGTTGCGGGATTCGATTTTTCATTACTTTCTTTAGGAGTTTGATTTGAGTCGCATGGTACTGTTGTATATCCGGCAGGTCTAGTAGGAGACTTAGCTGGACTCGTAGAACACTTTACAGGAGTCGTAGGACACTTGGCAGAACTTGCAGGACGCTCCGCGGGAATTTTAGAATGCTCCACAGGACACGTAGAAGGTTTTGCAGGATCCGTAGGATGCTCCGTAGAACGAGCAGAAGGCTTGGCAGGACTCAAAGAGGGCACATCAGGAATCATAGGAAGCTCGGCAGAACGCGTAGGGCGCTCGATAGAACTCTTAGAATGCTTCGCAGAACACCTGGAGCGCTTGGAAGGACTCATAGGAGGTTTGGCAGGAATCGTAGACTGCTCGGCAGGACGCTTAGGACACTCAGAACACGTAGACTGTTTGGAAGGATTCTTTGAACCCTTGGCAGAACTCTTAGGAAGCTCAGCAGAAGTCGTAAGACTCCCAGCGGCAGTTACTTTTTCAACTGCTGAGGCAGATCCTGTAACAATTTTCTTTGTCAGCAGTACACTACGCTACGTTAATTTATATAGGTTATGAAATTTAAGTTAGTTAAGTATTTTATGGAAAGCAATATTCTGAATGGACAGTTTCACAAAATAATTAGGTAGTTCACCAAGGTACTGCAACAGCTCTGTTAGTTGAGTTCTTTTTCCCTTCCCTTTCTCTTTTGCGCTATGATGTATATGACGAATTTCAAAGGATGTAGGCGACTAGGCGTAATAAGGGAGGTGATATTTGCGATATTATAGACTGTGACAGTGAGTGACAAGGTGCAAGAACTAGCAACAACTTCGAAATTTCTTTTGCCACACGACTTCGACGTCTGAGGGCGTTCACAGCAGGACATGCCAGCCTTTGACCAGGCTGACGATGCAACTTGCTCAAAACCTTGTTCACTTGGACACTCTCGTTCACTTAGCTAGCTTACTTCATCATTTAATAAAAAAATAATTACCAGATTTTTTATTTGGGCACCAAAATTTCTTTTGAAAGGGGAAGTACCACGGACGGGGCGCGCCAAATGGTCCTGGAGATATTTGTTCCAGGTATAAAGTAATCAGCATATAGAAGAAGCAGTCGAAAATTAACATAAAGACTACATGACCAAACAAAAAACGAGACGAGTCCGCACTTGGTGATGAAAAGAACTGCCCCCATTGTATTCCTGTATGACAATAAAGTAGGTATTGTTAGAGTTAAGAAATATCAAAAACACTACCTACCTGCATTCGCGGAATTATGTTCATAGAGAATTAAAAAAATTGCCATAGCTATTTATTTGGTATACCGTCACAATACCAGAAATCATAATGCCTTTACTTAAAATGCCCGAGCCCAAAATACCCGAAATCGAAATATCAATATTCAAAAGGCAAATATTTATAATATAAATAATTTAAAATGCCTTACGGTCGAATAACCGAAACCCAAAAAATAAATTTATCAAATACCTTATCCTAAAATGTTCAAACACAAAATACCTTTTTTTAACATAATTTAAATACTACATGGATGCTATATATCTGTGAATGGTTAACACCCCGACTCAGAGTAAATAAGTTAAAGCCAAATAACAAAACGTATGAGTGCAATAAATCTTTATTTCTTAAATCATTCATTTAATAACTATGCGCTATATAATGAACTGGTATAGCATAATATATACCTAATAATACCCAGTAGGTTATAGCGATAAACTGGGTAGGTTATGGTTTTTGAAGTGAAACTTCTTTATCGGCGTTGGAAAAAAATTTGCGTCACGTCACGTCACGATTTTTGGTTACGCGCCATCTTTGTTCTGTTCCCCACCACAGTGGATTCGAATTAAGAGTACTTTATCCAGGGATAGCATGTCATTTAAGGGTTTTTGGACTTTTGGGCTTTTGGACTTTTGGATGGGACATTGGTACTTTGGGTCTTTGGGACTTTGGAACTTTGAGACTTTGGGACTTTGGGACTTTTGGATGCGACCTTGGTACTTTGGGACTTTGGGACTTTGGGACTTTGGGACTTTGGGACTTTTGGACTTTTGGACTTTTGGACTTTTGGACTTTTGGACTTTTGGACTTTTGGACTTTTGGACTTTTGGACTTTTGGACTTCTGGACTTTTTGGACTTTTAGACTTTTAGACTTTTAGACTTTGGGACTTTGGGACTTTGGGACTTCGGGACGGACTTCGGGACTTTGGGACTTTGGGACTTTGGGACTTTGGGACTTTGGGACTTTGGGACTTTGGGACTTTGGGACTTTGGGACTTTGGGACTTTGGGACTTTGGGACTTTGGGACTTTGGGACTTTGGGACTTTGGGACTTTGGGACTTTGGGACTTTGGGACTTTGGGACTTTGGGACTTTGGGACTTTGGGACTTTGGGACTTTTGGACTTTTGGCCTTTGGGACTTTTGGACTTTTAGATGGGACCATGGAGCAAATATAAGAGAGGAGGTGTTGTAATATGATTTCCTTGTGAAACAATGTGTGACTCGGCGCGGGGGGAACGTGTGGTGAGGAGGGGTTCGTATCCGCCCACTTTACTATTATCCATCTAGCGGTCAGTGTCAAAACTACTTGCTTACTTCAACATCCGAGTAACTACGTAGTACTACTACTGTACACTGAAAACAGGGCCGAAGTTGGAATACTTTGTCCCCCGGATTATTAACTCTTAGCAAGATGAATAGTGTATTTATTTTATTTCTATCACTATGAAAAAAATTCATGACACATTCTGATATTTTTTATTATCGAAAGTAACCCGCTTTTTATTGGTTATTGCTGTAAAGATTATAAATCTTCGTAAATATATTTTTGACTTTGGGCTTTTGGACTTTTGGACTATTGAACTTTTGGACTATTGGACTTTTGGACTTTTTGTCTTTTTGTCTTTTTGACTTTTTGACTTTCTACTTTTGAACTTTTGAACTTTTGGACTTTTGTACTACTAACTCCTATTTATATTTCATGATATTTCTTTCGAAAAATAAGGTCATGAAGAAGTTTCACTTCTTACGACCGTGTGTACAATAGTACACGCACACATTTTTTTTTGAAATGTACCCATCATTTAGATTGTTACTCATTTCTCATAGGTACATAAAACCACCATAAAAAAGTCACAGCGAAGCGTGGCAGGGTACCGCTGGTTTTATTATATTTTATTTTTTACAAACCTTGCCCTGGCTATAACTAACACAGAAAAGAAAGAATTTGCGAAGTTGGTTCCACCGTGCTGAAGTTATGAGCGTGCATACATTTCGAAGATCCATTTTTATATTATACTAGCTGACCCGCGCAACTTCGTTTGCGTGATAAATGAAGAACCGCTCGGCCGATTTTGTGCAAATTTCACATAAACCATCTACAAAATAGTCCAAACAAAGCCCAAACATTTGGTTTGGATAGGTGAGCCCGTTCTTGAGTTATAAAATTACAACGAAAAGTGGCATTGATTTTTATATATATAGACTAGCTGACCAGCGCAACATCGTTTACTTTATAAACTAGATACCGACTGCAGCGCCATATGCGCCGGGCTGATTTGTGTATCTAAACCATCCAGGGCGCTACCCAAACGCATACAAAAAAAATTATTCAGATCTGTCCAGCCATTTAGGAGGAGTTCAGGAAAATACACGTACAGCAGAATTATAAATATAAAGATAGATAAAAAAAAGTCTCCTATTGTAGTACGAACGAACTGCATCCAGTCGTTGCTAATTACTTTTTGTACCTACTACTAGTAGGAAGGACGGGTATGGGCCCCTCGGTGAAATTCTAAATTCGATCCTGTTTTTGGTGCTGTTTATTCTTGGCAATAGATGGCGGTCTGTTTTCGAAGTTCTTAAATAAATTCGTAAAAATAATCTTTGATTGCATAAATTTATTTCGGAATTATTGCTAAATAAGTTTAAATACTTGACTATATTATAATTATATTATTACTGAGCTCTACGCACCTACAAATTTTAGGTAACCAAAACACAAAGTATCGCCATCTAGCGTCGAGTAAAAAATATTTTGCTGTATCCGGGGGTCAGAGATGTTCCTAGAACTATTTATGAAAATAAAGAATAAAAATACTTACAGCTAAAATGTGATGCCATGCATAGCATCAAAACGTCTATCCGAGTAATTTTTACACGATAAAACACAACACTTTCTCCTTATCTTCTTAAATTCTTCTAATTTCGCGGAAATACGAATGTTGACATATTCGCGTATAACAAACCGGAAGTTGCCTAGACAAACGCGGACAGCGCACTGACTTAAGCCACGCCCACTGATGACGTCAGGACCCGCATTGAACGGTCACAGTGCACGCTTGCTTAGGCCCTCTCCTCTCTTATATTTGCTCCATGGATGGGACCTTGGTACTTTGGGTCTTTGGGACTTTGGAACTTTGGGACTTTGGGACTTTGGGACTTTGGGACTTTGGGACTTTGGGACTTTGGGACTTTGGGACTTTGGGACTTTGGGACTTTGGGACTTTGGGACTTTGGGACTTTGGGACTTTGGGACTTTGGGACTTTGGGACTTTGGGACTTTTGGACTTTTGGCCTTCGGGACTTTGGGACTTTGGGACTTTGGGACTTTGGGACTTTGGGACTTTGGGACTTTGGGACTTTGGGACTTTGGGACCTTGAGACCTTGGGACTTTGGGACTTTGGGACTTTGGGACTTTGGGACTTTTGGACTTTTGGCCTTTATGACTTTTGGACTTTGGACTTTGGACTTTTGGACTTTTGGACTTTTGGACTTTTGTACTTTTTGACTTAATTTAAGGTGAGGTGAAAATTAAGTTTATGAAGAAGTTTCACTTCTTACGTGTGTACACTAAGTACACGCAATTTTTTTTTAATATTCCAAGCACAAGATTGTATAATTGTTCCTTAAATTTTGGTGACTGAAATTATTACCTATAGAAAAGACAATATATAAATATGTGTTACATTCCACGCAGTTATGACAGTGACAGTGACACATTGTATTCTATTTTCGGTATTTTAAATTAAGGATATTTGAAAATTTGTATTTTGAATTCTGATATAATAATTATTTGTATTTTAAATTTAGACATTTTACATTAAGGTGTATATACTACTCGAAATACCTTAACATTCAAAATACCTTATTTCAGTAAGGTATTTTGAATGTTAAGGTATTTCGAATTCGGGTATTTTGGTCTAATGCATTTTAAGTAAAGGCATTTTGATTTCTGGTATTTTAATATATAACCATTTATTTCCAGGGCTCTGTGGCCAGCAGCGGAGCTGTGTGGAATTTCTCTGCTTTATTTTGCTAAAAAGTGACGAGCACTGAAATCAATTGAAAACGAACGGCAAGCCAATTACTTTCCCACGCTGCAGAAAAAAGAAGTAGGTACTGGGCAGTAAAGTTTCCAAAACCTTCCTCCATCAGCAGGGCACTTGGGTCCGATGCATGGCTTAAAGCTAGCGGGGAGCGGCAGGTGGTATACCCATTCTTGATCGAGCCTCTTTATACAAGAAATACTGCACTTCCGATCAGGTGGCAAGTTTGTCTAACATCTAAGCAGTATAATAAAATTAGTAGTTACCTCCCGCAGATTCTCTCGCTAGAAGTAATTGGAAGCCGAATGACATCGCGATATTGATGACGAGGCAACTGATGATTTGCATCGCGATGGACATTTCCACGTCCGTGCTTAATGCAATAGATGGCATATAGGATAAGAACCAGATCACACCAGTAAACAAAGCTGCAGAACTACCTACAACAGAGATCATAATTATTGGACAGTAAGTACCTAAGTAAGTAAAACTTTATTGTATACCAAGCATCTCCACGACACGACAGTCCAAGACTGAAAAATATAGGTATTTGTTTCATAATCAAAACGGTTTCAGATAATTTATGATTTTAGCCCCTCTCTATAACATAGAGTGCAGAGGGGCTCATGTCTAGATTTTGTCTGTAGTCTGTGTGTCTGTTTCATTAAACTACGTCACTAGGTCACGTGGATCATCCGTTTGAAGTTTGAAATAAAACAAAAATGACAACGTCAATCGGATTGAACTTTCACAATAAACGTGTTAAAGAGGGGCAGTATGGTGAGACCAATCTTCACGGCTTTCTTGTTGGATAACTAACCGGGTTGCGTGGCGGGTCGCATATTTAAAGTATTTATGTTTATTCTCATCCGGGATTCGGATCCGAAAATTGAGTAAAGACTTTCTAAAAGTGAACATCGCCTTTTGAAATCCGAGTTAGGTAATACTTTACACGAAAATTAAGCGTAATAACATAAATAAAATAAAGAAATTCACCTTTTGAGAAAAATCCACTTAACATAAAACAGAAAAATATTATGGATGTGAGGTATAGTAATAGAAAGAAAAATAAAACTGTCCATGGTGTATGAGTGAATACGGCGTAGTTACTGAAGCCTTCCTGGTTCACAAACCAATGTATCTAAAAGTAACATAAATCGTCACTGAAATATTTAAGTCAAATTATGATAGCAAAGTACCTACCTATAGCAGTTATTTTTTTCTTAACTTTAAACCCTTGTAAAAAATATTTTTATGGCAAATGTCTGAACCGAGTATGATACTACAAAACCACTTCCATTTCCTCCTGAAAACACGCTTTCTAGTGTCGCAGTCAACAAAACATTACTCTTTTGGCAACGGCGTGGCGGAAAATTATTGACAACGTACAATCACGCCTAAATCCCCGAGGGGTTAGGCAGAGTTGAATATAAATAATACACCCACACGTTGCCAGTAATGGCAGAGTACCAGAAGAATGGTGCAAATCTGTCATAGTGCCGCTGTACAAAGGTAAAGGGTCACAGCAAGAGTGCAAAAACTACCTACCGCGGCATAAGCTTGCTCAGTGTCGTAGGCAAATTGTATGCGAAAGTTTTGATTAAAAGAGTGATGAATGAAACTGAAGGAAAAATGTGGGATGTACAAGCAAGCAGGATTTATGAAAGGAAGAGGATGCACGGATCAGGTCTTTTCATTAAGATGCCTAGCTGAAAAGTTTTTGGCAAAACGTCAAAAAGTCTATTGCATCTTCGTGGACTTGGAAAAGGCCTATGATAGAGTGGTGAGGAATGAACTGTGGTCAACACTGTCCATGTATGGAGTGAACAGCAACTTGATACGAGCCTTGAAATCTCTATACGAGGGCTCCAGTGCTTGTGTCAGGATCAATGGAGCTTGCACAGACTTTTTTCCCATCGAAAAAGGTGTGAGACAAGGCTGTGTAGCGTCACCATGGCTGTTCAACCTATACATGTACAGTTGCTTGAAAGAACTACAAGAGTGCGCGTATGGATTAAAAATGAATGAGCTAACCGTCAAATGCCTCCTTTATGCTGATGATCAGGTAATACTGGCATCATCGGCGGAGGAGTTGCAGTTGATGGTTAATATAATGAACGATGCGCTTAAAAGTAGAGGAACGAATGTTAATGTAATCAAAACAAAAGTAATGGTTTTTGAAAGAGAGAAATGTATGACTGATTGCTCGATATCGATCTAAGGAAAGAGCGTGGAACAGGTGAAAGAGTTTGTATATTTGGGTTCAAAATTTGCAAGAGATGGAAAGTGTGACAATGATATTGAAAGAAGACTTTTGGCAGGAAACCAAGTGAATGGAGCCATTCACACCTTTATGAGCAGTCAGAACGTGTCTAAAAAGGCAAGGATGGCTGTACATAGAGGAATGCTTGTCCCTACACTTATGCATGGTAGTGAAAGTTGGGTGTGGCAGGAGAAGCATGAAAGTAAAATTAATGCAGTGGAAATGAGAAGTTTGCGAAGTATAGCTGCAGTGACATTGAGGGATAAAGTAAAGAATAGTGTGATAAGGGAACATTGCGGTATGACAGAAGATGTAGTGACTAAGATAGAGAAAAGGATGCTCAGATGGTTTGGACATGTGGAGAGAATGAATGGAAATAGGCTGACGAAACAGATTTATGAAGCGAGAGTGAATGAGCAAACTGGTAGGGGTCGACCTCGGCATACTCATGTCGATCAAATCAATAATCTTCTGAGAAAAGGCCAGGTCAAGAGTACCCTTAACCGCAGCATGTATGAAGACACTTATGAAAGTTGAAGAAGCGAAAGTTGTTTGCCAGAATCGTAGCAAGTGAAAAGTCATAGTCTCTGCCTACCCCGTTGGGAGACAGGCGTGATGTTATGTATGTATGTATGAATGTATGTATGTTGCCAGTAGTAAGTTTTGGTCCCACAAAATAAGGAGCAATTTGCTGTGACCAACCTACGTCACATATTTAGGAATAAATTCGACTACCGACTAATAGAAACACACTTTGGTACTCCCACACTGGTAGGTGCATAGTTAGCCTGATTGAAAATAAAAATAAGTACTTCTTTATACTGACCTTCAAAAGAATAATCATAAGAACAGCTATTAGCAATTGAAAAAAAAACTGTTTCCAAAACCACGCAGACCAGTGCAACCATGTAGGCAGGCCCATAATCTTCATGGTTTCCTAAATGAAAAAGAAAATCAATATCACAAAACTCTATCAATTTGACTATCTCGATACACATACCTATGCAGTGTCACAGAGATGAAGACCTAGCAAAGGTAATGATTTTTAATTACATAAAGAACCAAGGTACTAAAATAATAAGTAATTCTATAACTGGCTGTAGGTCCTACCACCTAAGTTTTGTTAGCAGTATAATTAGAGCTATGGAATTTGTTAAATAAATAAATAAAATAGGAATGGAAGTAAGTACCTTTAACTGTAATTCCTTTTCCACCACTATAGCTCTTACAATGTTGATAGCTGTATAGCTGCAGCTTAACATTATAAACATAGGAAACAAAAATTTCAGCACAGTCAGCGAAAGATCTTGCCAGTAAGCGGGGTATGGGAACCGCTGAATAAACACCTCGAAAGTGTTCCGCATATTTTCATCTACCATTCGTGATATCAGCTCCATGGAAATTGCATGTTGTAATGCAATAAATAACTCATTCACATAACCTGCAATGATTCAATTAATATAAAAAAATAAATCTGTAACTTCTCTGCTGTAGGTACTTTGCCAATGCTGTTTGGTAACATCAACTTGAGGGAAAAGACAAGATTTTTATAAAGACCCTAGGACTATAGAATACTGCTATTTGACACACCTAAACATGATAAAATAAAATCTTGAAAAATCAAGAAATTTGTAGAAATAGTAAAATCATCAATAACAATTTTAGCCCCTCTCTATGAAATAGAGTGCAGAGGGGCTTATGGCGAGACTTTGTCTGTAGTCTGTGATTCTGTTGCATTAAACTACGTCACGTTAGGAGTCCGGGGACAACCTTCCGAGGGTTTACCCGAGGTTCCCAACCATAGGCTGTTGGGCGTTACGTGAGGTTTTTAGTCGGTAGGAGTCCGGCATAGCATCCATGATGGATTTTCCTTCACGTTTAAAAAGAAAACGGGTGGCTGTAAATCAGCAAGTATGTTATAACCGTTCAATTTCAAAATCTATGCTATCTTCGTAATCAGGATTCCTCACCAGGTGCCATAGTTCACGGCTACGTTATCGTCGTTGCGCCTGACAAGTTCCACATGTGCATTTTTTTGATTTTTCGATTTTTGCATATTTATAATCTCCGTCTCAATCTACACTTGCTAGTAAAATCCGTTGTGTAATATTTAGCTTAGAACCAATTTTGCAATATTCCGTAGGTATGTGTTTTAAGCTTTGGAAAAAAACGTAATGTGCATACACGCACATATGGAATATGCGATCTTGCAAATATCGCGCGGAAAACATGATAAATATGTGACATTGTGGCGACAAACATGGTCTAAGGTGACGTTAACCATCATTTTAATTAGTATTGAAAAGAAATGTGTGTCGAAATTCGTAAGTAATGTGCTTTTTATTTATTTATTATTATTATTTGATAAGTTTGGTTGTGGATAGAGTCCTACCCACAATATAGGGGTAACTTTCCGGTCTCACCTGCGAGTGGTGCTTCTGCTGATTAACGGATGAGGTCATGACGAAGAGAAGAACAAACAAAATAAAGCACTACGCAGAAGCCGTCTGGTCAACGTCGTACAGTAACCCCTACCAATATGAAAGCTTATAAAAATAAACGGCCCCCAGTTCCCTGCAGTTCCGCTGTTCCGGTCGCGGTAGCGGTCGTAACAATGGCGGGAGGGAAGTGCAAAGAATTTACGGGCTAAGACAGGCTACCATTCACGACTGATCCTGGCTCCATATAACGACGCACTTTAGGTACACTCCATAGCTGAACGAGCATCTTATCAAACTCGAGGTAGAACTGAGTCGCAAAGACACACTAAACTTGTGCTAGGTCCGAATAAAGGGTATCTTCACTTACATACTTCAATCAAGGAACACTAGAACACGCTAACCCTCACACCAGATGATATGCTCTATTTTTAGCAAAGTGATGAAAGGACCTCCGATTGTGGTGTCTCATTGGCAGTGGCGTGGAAATCAGCAGTGTTTTGGCTCGGGTAGCATATCTTATACTGGAACTCATCGACAGGAACTCCCTGAATGTGATACAGGTGTTTGCCACTGCCTCGAGAAGCACGAAAGAGGCAATCGAAGCTGTGTACGAAGACATAGCGAAGATATTACAAGACACTGCCAACCACAATGTTAATGGGGATTTTCAACGCCAAACTGTAGGGTATAAGGTCGTGGCAAAACCGTGATACACCGAATGACTGGGGCACATACCTACTTGTTGATTTTCCCTTCAATCTCAGGGTCACTTCTTGGTGAATTCTTTCTTTAATATGAGGCCCTATAGAAAGTAGATTTGGTGAAGCCCCGACAAAGTCACAATTAATAAGAAAGTCTTTATCACAACGGACAAAAGTGATGACTTTGTGATTGTCAGGTGGTTTAATGCCGGTTGTGATAACTGACTTGTCCCAGTATTTTCAGAAAGAACCCATGTTATAAAGCCTGTTGTTTGACCTACTACGCTCCACATATAATTAAGATCCGAAAGGTTTCAATTGAAACTTCGAAATAGTTTCGATTTGCTAGAAACCACTCACAACGATAAAACCGACACAGTGGTAAAAACGTTACAACAAGTGCTCGAAGATTTTTGTCCAGCAATGGCAAAAATGGTTTTCAAAGCTCGAGATTCTCGAAGTTATGAAGATTAGACGGGAAATGAGACCTACGCCTGCGTATTCGTCAGAACGGTTTGACCTTAACGTCAAAATTCTAATGTTGCTAAGACACGACCTCAGACGTAATAACACCAGTGTTTTCGAGACTACGATTGAGCAGAACAGGGGCACTAAGATCTGTACCCAACAGTTCAACAGCAACAAACAGCCACAGGTAGCAAAATTGTACCCTCAAGGTAATTTCATTAATATTTTTGAGGACATGGACTGCTTTTACAGATACCTATAATTATCACGGATTAATTAGTCTACATGGCCTAATAATGATGGCCACAGGGCTCCATTAACGCACTAATGTACCAGATATCGATCAGAGCGATGTAAGCGCGGCTCCCGAGCAACTCAAAAATAATAAATCCCCTTGAGAGGACGGAATTAATAAACAGCACCTTAAATTTGGTGGGACTCTGGTCCTTAAAGTGTATTAAATTTCATTCTCCGGTTGGAATGAATGCCGTTGCTAACTACAACCTAGAAGCAGCTAGGCGGTTGTATTCCCGGTCAGATAATTTGAACGGGCTACGGCTACGAGGAATTAATAATCCTCAAGTTCCATCGACAGCAACCATCTTGGCTGCGACCCAGCGCTTACTGGACTACGGACAATTCCGAACGCCGTGGACGTCTAAATGACTCTCCAGATATCGAAGAAGATATCATCGAGTTCTTCGAACGAGACCCACGGCGAAGTACAAGAATGGCAGCAGGCGTGTTCAATGTGAGCCAATATTATGTGTGGAAAACTTTACACTCCCATGGATTGCACCCTTACCATTTTCATCGAGTTCACGCGATTTATGAAAATGATGGACCCGCAAGGATCACGTTTTGTCAGTGGTTGTTGCAACGCCAACGTAACATTAACATCCTGTGGACAGACGAATCATTGTTTACGCGAGTGGGCCTTTACAACGTGCATAATGAACATTACTGGGCTTTGATTAATCCCCACGTAATAAGGGAGGATCGGCATCAGGTTCGATTTAGTGTTAATGTTTGGGCCGGCATCATTAACGATCAATTAATAGGCCCCGTCTTTATCGAAGGTCATCTTACTGGTAGTTCGTATCTAGTAATGCTACGTACAGTAATATCCGAGTTGTTAGAGGATGTGCCGCTGGCGTACTTACGAGATATGTACTATCAGCACGACGGCTGTCCTGCTCATTATGCACGTGCAGTGCGTGAATACCTAAATAGTGAATTCGGTGAACGGTGGATAGGCCGCGGTGGGCCCGTGGCTTGGCCGCCTAGGAGCCCGGACTTAACACCCTTAGACTTTTATTTGTGGTCGGAAATAAAACGATTAGTTTACACTCGAGAGTACGAATCTCGTGATGAATTACGCAGTGCGATAGTGGACGCCTTTGAAATAGTGAAAAGTGACAGAGACACATTGAATAAACTAAAAGACAATAGCCTAAAACGTGCCCGTTTGTGTATCGAACGTTCTGGACTCCATTAGTTGCTAAGGTACAGGGAAGTGTAAATAAACTGTGAATAGGTAGGTCTAGGTATTTAAGTTGATTATTTTTGTAAATAGCTCCAATTTTTTAAATACGCCGGAAATACTCCCTATTTGTTCGTGTTTATTTTCATTATTATTACATAAACCTTATTAATTCACCGTAAAATAGAACAATGTTAAAGTATTTCCGACGGTCCTAAGCCCGCGTAAAGTATGAAGGAGAAATTGGAGTCCTTTATTATTATCTAAGTACCTATTATTATCGAAACGAATGCATTCGGTCAATGAACTGATCACATGGAAACACGCGCCGCGGCGTAGGTACCTATGGGTTTCGGAGTTTCATTCATTGAAAAGTTCAATGAATAATCGAAGCGCTACTAATGTTTCAACTCGAACGAGTGAAAAAGATTACACAAAAGTCATTTTTTTATTATAACCTGCACAGCTGTTTTGACACTCCGAAATGGTTCCATTATTGATTCCGAGTAACCCCCTCTCGGGTCCAGAACGACTATAAATTCAACCAGTATAAGCGTGCGCAATTGTAGAAAAGAAAAGATCAGGAACTAACTAAAAATATTTTGCGAAAATATACGGTCGAAGAAATCTTACCTTAAAGTAATTTTATTCATTAAATTATTTCCACTAAAATACCAGTGGGTGGCGTACATAGCCCAAGTATTTAAATTTATATATTTGAAAACGAAGCTCTGGTAAGCATCAATTGCGTAAATTTTATTTAGTAAATTAATTGTGGGTAATTTTCATGTAAAAAAAAAGTATATTTTAAGTAAATTTATTTTTATCAGGCAGGCGTTTGTGAAATTTAGAAAAGGGTGTAATTTTCTTTTGTATATTAAATGTTTTAAAATGGGGAGTAAAAATTAGTAATAAGGGAAAGTTTAGGGATATCTATGGTTGAAGAGGGTGTATATAAAATATATTGTTTGTTCTTTTCAGAATGAGCTTCCAAGTTAAGATTTAAAAAAAAACCTTGCTTATACCCGTAAGCAATATAATTGCTGAAAATATAGGCATAGAGCCTTACTGTGCGTATCCCGGAGAAAAAGGAAGTCCCATCCCTGAATCCGGATGAGTACCTAAGTTAGATATAAGTTTTATTGGTGAATTGTAATAAAAGCATTATTACTCTGAATTCTTGCATTTATTGACTCCAGGACAAATTACCTTACCTAAACTACTGAACCGCCTGGGAACTCCTGGGAACACTACGGACTTCCCAGAAGCGTGTCACGACTGAAACCTACTTGCCAAATTTGGGTATTCTAGTAAGTGTTCAAGCATAGTGTGGATGTGGACCTATACTTAGATAAATAATTCTCCTCGTAGCGTAGTGTAGTGTCGATAACCAACCATACGTAACACGGTGAGCTGCTAGAAATTTGCTCGTAACATTTTTTTGTACTCCTAGTAACTTCTAAACGGAAGGTCCGATTTGAATAAAGTAAAAGGAAATATTTACTTCTAGATAAAAGCTCTTGCTGACAAAACTATATATTTAGACTAGCTGACCCATGAGAGTTAGAAAAAGAGAGGTATGGTATTAATATTTTGAGTAATATAATGTTCCACGTCGCATTTACTCTCGTCGAGCCTAGTCCCGTGCGTCGCGTCGCTTATATATATAATATAAATCGTCGCTTATATATACCTATATTATCGCTTATTATATGTACATTAGAGCTGACCTGCACTACTTCATTTTCGTCACATGAGCGAGAAAGAGAGAGGTGTAGTATTAATATTTAAGGTAATATAATGTTTCCCTTCGCACTTACTCCCGTCGCGTCGCTTATTTTCATTAGAGCTGACCCGCACAATTTCGTTTGCATCACATGAGATTGAGAAGGAGAGAGGTGTGGTATTAATATGTAAAGTGATATAATGTTTCCCGTTGCATTTACTTCCACCCGTCCTTTTTTTTGGTACGGAACTCATGTGTGTCTGACTCGCACTTGGCCGGTTTTTATCGTTCAGTTGATTGGCTGCCACTGCAGTCCATGTTTACCTATTTCCGTCACGTCGCTCATACCTCAAAACTTATTAAAAGGGGTTATTGTAAGTGAACCTTAAAATATAGGCATATGCTGTTGACGACATTTTTTTGTAACTTTTAAAGGGGAACATTTTTGTAATACAAAATTTTCACGTAACTTTAACCATTTAAGCAACGTACGCAGTGGAAGCTCTCAAAAGAAATAAATTTTCCCCGTTCTCGAAACATTATTTATGGCTGCTCCGCTCCAATTCGCCATTAGCCATCCTCAATAAATGGACTATTAAACTGTAAAATATTTTTTGAAAGCAACCAGTAGTTTCTGAGATCCTAGCACAAACAAACTATTCAGTTTTATAATATTGTGAGCGAACCTTAAGAAAAAGACAAATTAAGTTATTGTGAGCGAACCTTAAGAGATAGACATATGCTGCCGCGGACTTTTTTTTAGAACTTTCTAAGAGAAACAAAATAGTAATACACAATTTTTACGTATCTTTAACTATTTACGCAGCGTACGCCTCGGAAGCTCTCAGGCGGTAAAAAATATTCCCCGTTTTCGAATTTTTGCTGATTGCTTTTGATTGCTGCTTCACCCCTATTCGTCTTAGCGTGATATTATATAGCCTATAGCCATCCTCAATAAATGGACTATCTAACTGTGAAAGAATTTTTGAAATCCAACCAGTAGTTCCTGAGATCCTAACGTTCAACCATACAAACAAACAAACAAACAAACTCTTCAGCTTTATAATATTGGTATAGATAAGGGTTAATATCGTGATTCAAATTTCAACTACTTTTGTGCCTGTTGTTGCAATAATTAAATTTGAGTACACAAAATCTGTTGTATTGGAAAAACTGTAGATAACAGTTGCATATATCGCCTTGCAGATTTTTTTGTAGACATTAAAAAGACCTATCAACCTGTACATGATGTACTTCATTTTGTTCAATCATCAATAGTTTTCGCAGCGCACGCATAAAAGATTTTCATTTCTCCATATTTTTTTACAAATTTGCGATTTTCTTTCGGATCACAAATTTTTTTGAAAATAAATTATAGCCTATGTTACTCAGTGATAATGTAGCTTTTTTTCAACTACTGGACCGATTTAAAAAAGATTTTGTTTTAAACCGGTCCAGTAGTTTTTGAGTTTATTCGTTACATACAATAAACTTAATTTAGAATACAAAAAACCCGACTGCCAAGTAAACATACAACTGAAAAGCAAAAAACAAGCTCTACATTTCTTTTATGACTTTCTTTAGCTACTTACTGTTTTACTTTGTCGGCAACATAATTCTATACATTCGTGCCGTGTAACTTTCTAAAAAGTGCCGGTAGATGGTGCCTACGTCGCCTCAAGACGTATAATAAGGTGGAAAATTTGGTTCTCTTTTTCCATATTTAAAATTTATGATCAGTTAGCATACTAATTGCTTTTCAAAAATAATCTTAGATATTGATTTATTACCTGGATCATTTCCTCCTTCCCAGGAATATTGGAACCTAGGTCCTGGTAATTCATAAGTGGGGAAAACTAAATCGGTTCTCCAATAGCGTCCACCGGTTTGGTAAAACGAATTCAATCGAGGCCTTTCAGGAAACCGCAAAGAATATGATAAATTACCAGCTGGCAATTCTTTTGCATCTGAAAAGGCACATTTCACTAGGATATAGAAACAGAAGTGAGATTCGGCGCATTTCTACCTGGTGATGAGAGTCGAATATAATGGAGAATATGTAATAGAAAGCGGCTATTGTACATATTTCCGATGTATTTATGGTCATATATGAGCTACAAATAAGTCGAAGGATGGTAGAAAATGTTTTACGTTATTCGATAATATTAATGTCCATGACATGATAAGGCTACGCAAAGCTGACTTTTGAACGTTATCACTGCAGAGCTCTGTCGACTTATCATAATTATTTTATTTACTAAAGTGTATGAGATAGCATAGAGTTTACTATAATACGAAAACATACTTACCAAAAAGCGAATCATCAAACTCCACAGCGGCCAAGACTAAGCGAGTAGCTTCTTCTGTAGAGTAAAGCGATCTTAATTCTGAACTGCTGTTGTAGGCACGTAAGTGAGAGGTGTTTGTAACATACTCATTGAGAAGCATTGAATATAGGTCTGCGAGTGCCGACTGTCCGACTCGTCGTGGTATAAAACGAAGTGGTGGTGAAAGTGGTGGTGAAACTGGTGGTGAAACTGGTGGTGAAACTGTTTGTGAATCTGGTAGTGAAACTGGTGGTGAAACTGGTGGTGAAACTGGTGGTAAATCTGGTGGTAAATCTGGTGGTGATTGACCTTTCATATACGAAGAATAAAGCATTTGCTGAAAGGCTGGGTTCTCATAAATAAGCGCAGCCAAAGCTGATAACACTATTTCCTGTAATATAGGACTCTTCGGAGAATACGCAATACTGAAATTTTCTGAATTCATACCGGCTCTGTAGAGAAAAGTAAAAAGAAAATAATTATCTATTGCTATTAGTGTAAGGTATCAATTCCTGAGGGCCCAATTTGTTTTTTTTCTAGTTTTGATGGCGCCATTATGTAGGTACCTACGTGTTTGGAAAATCGGAAGGCAGTCGTCACAAGGAACCCGAAAATATAAGCGTCGTCTTACGAATGTTCCGGTTGCACTCAAAGCACATTGATGGTTCGTAGTCCCGCTATATTTTTTTCTACAATGAGGCTTGATATGGGTGACTGTTTCTGGCATTACCATTAAACGTTTCCTGGCTCAAAAAGGAACGTAAAGCCGCTGGCTCCAGTTGCCGCTGTTCGCCTCATAGGCTGTTAAATTTCCACAGCAGGCCTCTTAGCCTACCCCCTGTCAACTTGGGGCAAAATACAATTGTAATGTGCTGTTCATATTATAGTAGCATCTGCTTACCCCCTCGGAGAAAATGGAGTGCCCTATGTATGATGTAAAGTATTATTATGAATCATTTAATTATATTGGTGTCATTAACTTTACAGGACTTAAAGAGAAAACTGAATGAATCAATGTAATTAAGAACTGATTCCTGACTTACAATACTTCCATGCTTGAATCCATTGAGTATGCTCGTAGAGGCGGATATGATGATACATCCTGAAACGAAGGCGGTACTTGCCAACGTATTAACAATACTAAGGTCATTGTGAGCACCGGTAGTAATATCTCTGCCACAGTTTGACCACGGCGCCTCCATTGTTGCAGAAAATTCTTCCACATCAACAACCGAAATTTCAGCCAAGCGTCCGCTGAGAATCGACATCGAAATAACTTGCGAAGATTCTCCCAAAATGTACTTCGTGGTTTCTTTTCTTCCTGCGCAAATCATGAAAACTTTTTAGGAGAAGTGGCTTCGCTTGCCATTTTTTTGCAAAGTTTAGATTATTATTTTAGGGACTTATGACTTACACCAAACGTAGAGCCTGCACCCATCACAGTCACGACACTAAAGATTATTTTTATTAAACTAGTAGTGGCAGTCTTATTGAGTAATTTGTTGTTAAACGCTAACAACAAGGTTTATTGTGTTAACTCTTTAAGGATGGTAGGTAAGATTATTACTGACAGCACCAGCAAGGTAAGTGGTTTATGCTCACATGTGTTTGGTTTAGGCATTTGCAGATCATTTTCACACTTTTTATCGACTAATGGAGCCAACACAGAGGTTGCTAAACCCCTATGAAAATTCTAAGAAGTGACGTAAAGAATGTGTGCGTTTATACTTACAACCTCATCAACCTCAGCACATGTCTGGCAAGGGACGGTGCGTACATCCTTAGGACATTCCTTGACGGTCTCCGTTTGACATTCATCATCACACTCTTGGCTGGGGATGGTCAGTAGGTTCTTAAAGAAGTCCTCATATGGAGTCGTTATTAAGTCTTTGGGATCGTTTTCGCAGCAACTGTTTGTTGCCTTCTTAGAATCTTCTGGACAGGAGCTCGGTGACAAGTTCTTAGGGGGACTGTTAGGACACTTGGGTTTCTCTTGGCAAGTGTTCTTGGGAGCATCCATAGAACACTTCTGACAAGGATCTTTTTGTGATTCTACAGTACATGCTTGAGAGTGATCGATTGATGCGTCTGCCGGGCACTTAGATTCATTCATCTTGTAAACAAGGTCGTGCTCGACAGCATTTAACTGATACTTTCAAATTTTCACTAATCTGATCAATGGTCTGAAAATATAACTATACTAATTAATTTATAGAGGAAAGATTTGTTTGTATCTAATCAACGTACTCTGAAACTACGAAATTGGAATTATTTACTGTTTAATTGCCTAGATACCCAGATTTGAAATACACGAGCAAGGTAGGTATTAACAAAAGTCAACAAATAAGGCAGATTTCATGTTTGGGTCCAATGGGTGCCATAGGGTTCGTAGTGCATCACAGGCGAAACCGTGGGGCACATCTGGTTATATTTATTTTTAAAACAACTGCTGCCGATTAGGTATAGGTTTCTAAAACCTAGTGCTCATCTTCAATTCCATGATTTATATCGAAGACTGAAAGCCTACGATTCCGGCTAATATGACGTGCAAAGGAGGGTGGCTAGGCTCTTGTTTGAGAACTGCACCCACTTTCACATTGAATTCGTCAAAGGGTTAGTATAGTTATAACATAAATAAATATTCACGGACATCTCACACAACGCTATCTGATCCCAAAGTAAGCTAGGAATAACCTGCTTGTGTTATGGGTATCAGACCACAGATATTAATACTTAACATAGGTATATAAGAAACAGCTCCAAGAATTATAGTGTCTGAATGATGAGTATAACTCTTGACTCTTGACAGTGATAGAGATTTCTTCCCTTCCTGCAAGTTTTGCACTCCTTACTATTTACGCGGTACTTCTACCTAGATGTTATATGAAAAATGAGAATAACTTTTCACTATATCTACCTTTTTACTTAATTAAATATTGTTAGGCATCAAATTATTTTCAATATTCCCAATTAATAATAGCACTTGCGAAACAACATTACCACCATAATGTCATTTACTCTATGAACCTTGTCACAATTTACAGCTAACCCAAAGAGAATAAAATTAATACTTTATACAACCCAAAGAGGATGAAGTTGCTGCAACAGCCCGGGACTCCCGGCGCCGGCGGTAGGCAGAGGATGGCCGTGAGGTTTTAGTCATAAATGCTATGCCGAACTCCTATCGTGATTTTTACAAGTAACAATAACTTGAAACGCTAAATAGTCTCCTGTACTTCTTTTTTTTTGTTTAACGTGAGGGAAAATCCTTCATGGATGCTATGCCGGACTCCTACCGACTAAAAAACCTCTCGTAACCCCCAACAACCTACGGTCGGGAGCCCCGGGTAAGCCCTCGGAAGGATGTCCAAGGACTCCCAACAGACCTACGGCCACCACTGCGGCCTCGCCTAGGGCGTGGTTTGGGACCGAGGGCCTGAGGACGGTGAGAGGGCTGCTTACCGTCCTTACAGAAGCAGGCCCATGACGGCAGCGTGAGGTGAGAGATTCACGCACGCCCCCCCTAGAAGCGGGATCACATCCGAAACCTCCCAAAGGGACACGCGGGATAGCACCCGAACCACCCTCTAGACGAGGCCGCAGTGGTAGCCGTGGGTCTGTTGGGAGTCATGGGACATCCTTCCGTGGGCTTACCGGGGGCTCCCAACCATAGGCTGTTGGGCGTTTCGTGAGGTTTTTTAGTCGGTAGGAGTCCTCAGTCCGGCATAGAATCCATGATGGAATTTCCCTCACGTTAAAAAAAAGAGGGTGGTTCGGGTGCTAACACTCGTGTTTGGGGGGGTTACGGGTGTGATCCCGTTTCTGGGGGCGGGGGGGGGGGGGGGGGGCGTCGTGCGTTATAAATTCTATTGCCTAGGCCTAGCCTATTGCAATATTGAAATGGACAGTCAGGTTGTGAGAGTTTCCAACCGCCAGAAAGCCTTCAATTTTAGAAGTAGCATTACTAACAAAATAACATGAGGCTAACGCTTCCGAAAAATAAGAAATTAAGAAATAAGGAGTTTGTGACATTTATCTACGGGCGTTTCCGTGCTTTGGAAGGCACGTTAAGCCAAGTTGAAAGCCATATAAGGCTTGAAAATTTTCAACTGTTGGTCGTGTCCATGGAGCATATATAAGAGGTATTTAAACACGTGGTTTCTCTTATATTTGCTCCATGGTCGTGTCACAGGACCTGCGACAAGTTTACCAAGATGGGCCGTAAACTTGTCTGCCACTTTAGTAGTATCTATAAAAAAAAAGTAATAAAAATATATAATTATAGAATTTATTATATTGATGTAGAATTAGAAATTGTACAAAGTCGTTGCTATCGTATTTTTACAAAGATCAAAGGACAGCGTATTACACAAGATCTGTGATGGCTTCGCCTGCTGGGCGATTCAGAAAGTGCTGCTGAAATGGCAGAAAGCTGTTGTCCGTCACACGGATAATACGAATATTGACCTGCAAAAACAAGAATATCTTACGTTACCACATTCATAAAAAGATTTCACAAATAATTGCACTCATGCTACCGACCGACCGTGCAAAAATCTTCTAACTACCCTTTTGAAGAACCCGGTGACGAAGACCTTCGGGAAAACCGAGGCGAGGAGTTCACCTCACAAATCAAGTTTGCGCAGAAGAAAGGCCCTATCGGACCTTTAAGGATAATGGTGCGGGGATACGCACGACGACGGTATTTTTTCTGACAATCGGCACGATAGGGAAAGACGCGACGTTATAACCTTGTTTTTTTTTTTTGTCAAGATCAATATTATTATTCTTTTTTTAAAAGTGTATATTGGATAAATACTTTGAAATAAATAGTTGCATTTTCTAACCTCATCTTCAGATGCAGCGTGCCTGTAAAACTTTTGAAACCGCGTGGAAACCGCCCACACAGCGCCATTGTCACGCTCTGCCCACCTCACGTCGGTACAAAACTGTAATTTCTCATCATCTTGGACCAGCAGCCTGAAACACCCCAGATGAACACTATCTTTACAAATACAAAACAGGATAAAGTAACTTTAGAGATAATTTTGAAAGCAATTACCTAGGATGATAACTCAATGACAAATTAAATGTGAAACTATGTTGGACTAGAGCAGGATTCGAACCTGCATCTTCTGGATTGCCGGACCAGACGCTCTAACCGTTGGACTACACAATATCTAGGTATCGGATCGGCAACTCGACAAAGTAATTTTATTTGACACAAGACTTTGACAGTGACCCTCGTTGGCGAACCCAGTGATGTGCTTTTTCACGCCCCGCTTATAGAACCAGGGTTGTAAGAGGAGAGAAACACATGCACTGGCAAAGGGTTTCGAATGTTAAAATTTTAAATACAAACTTAGAAAATAAAAGTTGACCCTCGCAACTTCCTCAATAAATGAACTATTGAACTGTATTTTTTTTTTCAATCCACCAGTAGTTCCTGAAATCCTAGCGTTAAGAAAGAACAAAGAAGCTCTTCCGCTTTATAATATTAGTATAGATATCATACTTAGACGAGTTAAAGATGGGACTCCAAGTGCTGATAGCGTTTTCTGTCATAAGACTGAACATTATCGTTTCATCACGCGGGTCCACTGCTAAGCCTAGACCCTGGGACAACTTGCGTCCAAGAAGATTCACCGGCACGTCAGTATACTTTGGTGGTGGGCCCGAAGTTAATATTTCTGTTGATATGCAATACAGTCTGAAAAAAAAATTATATTAGAAAAAAATGTACCTAACTAATAAGGTTATAGTTAGAAATATTTTTGTAAGTAGGTATAGTAACAACTTCAGTAAGTTACCGCTAATGAAAATCGGTAGGTACATAGCTTATCATTAGTTCAATCATTTTTCGTGTCTATTTGTTCGCAAAAAACTTTTACGCAATGGATTTCTTATTCGGAGGAGAATATTATTTGAATATTTTGGTATTCATACACAAACAAGTTTAGTAGAACTCTAATTGCAATGAAGACATAAAAGGAGCTGTCCAGATTTTATTTTTTAAAGACATAACTTCTTCTGCAACCTATAAATTGACACACCAAATAAACCGGTCAAGTGCAAGTTGGACTCGCCCATGAAGGGTTTCGTAGCAGCAAGTAACATAATATAAAAGTTCTTATACACTCGAGAGCAATGAATCCGGGTCACTTAAAGAATGTTAAAAATCTCGGAAACTAAAAATGATAGGTTAATGCAATAAATTGTATTTAATAGACAATGTAATACTCCTTAAATGAAAGTAAAAAAAATATGAGTCACCATACATTTTATTAACACAAAATTACATAAAGAAAAAACTGCTGATCTCTCCTTAAAACAAAAATAGGAAACATGAAATTTTTGAACTTTATTACGATTTTCTTGAATTTTAATACTTCGTATTGCCTCCTCGTGCTTCCATTACTGCGTTTACGCGGTTTGGCATGCTGTACACCAAGTTCCTTATACGATTTTGGGGAATATTCTCCCATTCCTCTGTGAGAGCAATTTTGAGCTCACGAAGCGTGATTGGGGGAGGGTTTCGTTGTTTTACGCATCTGCCTAGCTCGTCCCAAGCATGCTCGATCGGGTTGATATCCGGGCTGCGCGCTGGCCACTCCATACGAGTAATGTTCATCTCTTGAAGGTAGTCATTCACAATCCTACCTGTATGAGGTCGGGCATTGTCATGCATAAATATAGCATCCTCACCTAAATTGACCATAAATGGACCAACGTGATCATTGAGGATTTCTTCCACATATCTTACGCTAGTTAAAGAGCCGTTTTCTATGATCACCAGCTCTGTGCGACTTTCAGAAGAAATTCCGGCCCACACAAGTACAGACCCACCACCGTAGGCTACTTTTTCTTCGATGCATGCTTGCTTGAATCTTTCCCCTGGTCTTCGATACACTCTGTGTCTTCCATCGTGCTTGTAGAGCATAAATTTTGATTCGTCGGAGAACATAACTTTTGACCAATCTTCAATACTCCAATTTACGTGGCTCTGGGCATACCTTAGTCTCGAAATACGATGCCCACGCTCCAGTTTAGGGCCGTTTGCAGGTCTAAGGGGTTTTAAGTTAGATTCAGCAAGCCGACGTCTTACTGTCCATGCACTTGGGTTACTTCCTCCGAGGCGTCGAAACTGATTGGTGAGTTCAGTTCCTGTGAGAAAGCGATTTCGAAGCATGGTGTTCACCAAGTATCGGTCTTCTCGTGCTGTGGTACACCTGGTTCTGCCCGTTCCTGGTCTGCGTAGGTTAGAACCAGTTTCTTCGTAACGTCGGAGAACTCTTTGTACTGTTGACAGCGACACACCGACAGTCCTGGCTGTATCGCACTGACTCCGGCCGGTTTCCAGCATTGTAAGTATTCTGGTGCATTCTTCAGGCGTAAGCGACATAATTTCAGCTTGATTAATGAATATAGAGCACTATCAACATGGTTTATGTACCCACATAAATGACAGATTACAAACAAAAGCAACACCAAATGCTGTAATTTCGTAGTTCCATCTTCGAAAGTGGCCCTTTTTCAAATTTGATTTTTTTATGATATAACTTTACAATAACTAAGAAGTTTTAATACCTTCATTTAAGGAGTATTACATTGTCTATTAAATACAATTTATTGCATTAACCTAGCATTTTTAGTTTCCGAGATTTTTAGGATTCTTTAAGTGACCCGGATTCATTGCTCTCGAGTGTAGTTCGTTGTAACTTTGATTGACGTTTTAACACGTTCGCAGTGGTAGTGATTTTTCTAACCGAAAATTGCGGTTTATGACGTATTAAAAAAACTACCAGCTCTATCTCGTTCAAACCATTTTCGTTGGTAGTTTTTATGGCAATGTACAGTCAGCCCCAAAAGTCGATGAACAGAATCAACTTAACAAAACACCTGTTCACTATAAAATGCCATAAGTTATAGTCGCAACTAGGAAACAAAATAGCCTGTACACCAGAAATTTACAAAAGTCGTTAAACACGAGTATTTCACAAGTATCTGTGCACTAGTATTCCTAAAGTCGCTGTACACCATCAATCCAAATGTCGCTGAACATCAAAATTTCAATATTAGGTTAACAAAGTATATTTTTAATGTTGCCGTGTGTTAATATACTTTTGTCGCTTATGTTGTTCAGCTACTTTTGGGACAGTGCTTGCTTAACTTTTAATAATCTATACATATAATAAAACTGTTGAGGGTTGGGAGTCAGTACATGAAAGATATTTTTAAATTTTAACTGTAGGGTGATCTCTAATCGATACTGAGCCGAAAATGTAATTTAAATTATTATACCTAAGTATTAATATCCGTGGTCTGATACCCATAACACAAGCAGGTTATTCTTAGCTTACTTTGGGATCAGATATCGTTGTGTGAAATGTCCGTGAATATTTATTATTATTATTATTATTTAGTAATCATACTAATCCATTATATGAAAAATAACATAAACAAAAATCTAATGATCTACGAAGCGATTTTAGTTAAGCAAAGTATTATAGTGACGGTACCGTCACTATAATCGCTTTACTTTGCGCGAATCTTACAAAACCTACCTTCCTTTAATTTTTAATTTATTGTTTCTGTTCATATGACTTGTGATAATTTTAGTCTAGCGTATAATTGTTGTAGTCTGAAGTAAATGAAACGTTGTGTATGTGCATAATTGTTTATTTATGTTATTGAGATCAATCGATAAATATCACAATAATGCCGTATAATGTGCATATTACGGAACATGAACGTCACAGAATTGTTCTCTTGAAAGAACAAGGATACAATGTATCAGAAATTGCTGCAGAATTAGGAGTTTCGGTAAGTAATAAAACATATAATATTATATCATATTTGCATTCATGTTTAACAATAATTGTAAGTAGGTATTAAGATTGCTGTAATTAATAAAAACAAATAAAGTGTGCTGCATTATTTCTAAAACATTTTAACAATTAAACAGTTTTAATTTGAAATCAATAATGAATAACATTTAATTATTTAATATTTTTACATAAAATAGATCAAAAAGTCTAAGAATCGATTGCCACGACGAGTCAGTGTTATATTTTTATTATTAAATCAAACATTCGTCAATATTCAAGCACATATTGATAAGTATGTGTGCATCTATTATTGACCTGATAAGTACTCAGTCGCATCATTGAAAGAAAGAAATATATGTTTATGTCTAATCATAGCTGAACATTGTTTCAGCGCACCACCGTATATCTTTGGCTTAGGCGTTGGGATGATGATGGTCACATAAGGGATTTGACAAAAACTGGAAGACCTAGAAAAACATCTCGCCAACAAGACCAAACAATTATTAACACTTTTAGAAATAACGGTTTCACGCGTACTGATGAAATAGCCATCAATAATAACTTGTCCCTTAATACAGTAAGGCGCCGACTGCACGAAGCAGGTAGGTATTCATCACCGAGTACCAGCCAAAAAACTCATGTTGACAGCAAGACTCGAATTTGTGCAAAGATATTTAAATTATGATTTTACAAATGTCATATTTTCGGATGAAAAAACATTTCATTCTACCGAAAATGGTCGTATGTCGCTCTGGCGCATAAATAATACCCGATATGCAGAACGTAACATAATCGATAACCGTGCAAGTGGCAGAATATCTGTTGGGTTTTGGGGTTGGATGTGCTCTGGTGGCCTTGGAGAACTAATCGAGATAGGAGGTCGATTAAATAGCGCGGGCTATATAGATATATTGAACGATGTTTTGTTGCCAACGACACAAGTCATGTTGCCAGAAGAGAGACCAATAAACTTCGTTCACGATAACTGTCCAATTCATAAAGCACGTGTATGCCGAGTATGGTTTAATGAAAACACAGAGCAAATTTTGGAGATTCCATTCCCACCAAAGAGCCCGGACCTCAACCCCATAGAGAATTTGTGGGCTCTTATGGTGCAAGCATGGGATAACGATACGCCACGCACCCGACAAAATATCATAGCTCATGCATCCGAAACTTGGGAGAGATTTAGGGGCCAAAATATTTGTCAAAATATGGTAGGTAATATGCGCGAGCGTCTCCAGGCAGTAATAGACGCGAATGGAGGCCATACCCGCTATTAATTATTATTTTTAAATTAAATTTTTGATTTTGCGTTATGATTTATATCATAATATCTAAAATATTTTCATTTGAATTTTTGATTGTGCTATTAATAAAGAAATGATTACGTTTTTAATTAATTATACTTTTATTCAGCCAAACACTTTGTTCTATAATAACAATATCAACAGTTTCCATATTTAGTAGTAGTTAGTTTAGTCAGGTGAAATTAGCTGTTTAGTAACTTTGATACAATGATGTTCAGCGACATTTGGATTGATGGTGTACAGCGACTTTAGGAATACTAGTGCACAGATTCTTGTGAAATACTTGTGTTTAACGACTTTTGTAAATTTCTGGTGTACAGGCTATTTTGTTTCCTGGTTGCGACTATAACTTATGGCATTTTATAGTGAACAGGTGTTTTGATTAGTTGATTCTGTTCATCGACTTTTGGGGCTGACTGTACATCATATATTCTTTTTAGATTTATCATTCTCTTCGTTTAGAAGTTAGAGAGGGGGGGGGGGACACATTTTTCCACTTTGGAAGTGTCTCTTGCGCAAACTATTTACTTTAGAAAAAAATTATGTTAGAAACCTCAATAACATTTTTAAAGATCTATCTATAGATACCGCACACGTATGGGTTAGATGAAAAAAAAAATTTGAGTTTCAGTTCTGAGTAGGTATGTATTTCCCCAAAATTTACTGCTTTTTTTCTAGTTTTATATAAGAATCTTAAAGCGGTTCACAGAATACATCTAGTTACTAAGTTTCAATAGTATAGGCCTTATAGTTTCGGAGAAAAGTGGCTGTGACACACGGACGAACAGACAGACAGACAGACATGACGAATCTATAAGGGTTTCGTTTTTGCCATTTGGCTACGAAACCCTAAAAACTTGAGCACTATTTTGTGACAAAACAATATAATGTTCTTACTTGTTTCCAGCCAACGGTTGATAGTAGAGAAGGCCCTGGGTAGGCGAGAGGGCGAGCCCTAAAACACCGTCCATCATCGTAAACTTTTCACCACCTACTCGGTATTCACCCATGTCAGGTTCTGGGTACATAGAAGGGTGTGATACACGCCACGATTTTTCATGGCGACCGTCGTACACGATGATTGCTGGAATAAAATGCATTAACGGCTTTTTCAACTGTGTAAGAACAGCATCTTAATCGTAGCTCAATATAAAGCCAATGCGTTGACTCCGGTACAATTTGACAGTTTTCGTAGCTGTTGTACGTTTACGATTATGTTCTTGAACAATTTAAATATTTAATTGTCTTGAGCCTCTGGTGTAATTGTTAGAAGATTCAGGGAACCAAAAGGTTTTGACTTTTGTACGCGCATCTTACTTTTGAATCTGTTGACAGTGATCGCTGTTTCTGAATGAGGATAAAGAAGGTGATACAATACGAGATTAAAATATTACCGTTGCCACACGTGTCACTGATGTAAGCGAACATATCGTCGCATGTTGAAGGTGACTGAGAAGTCGATGATCTGGTGTCATCCAGCACAATGTTGGTTAGAAGAGAGTTCGGTTGTAGGACCTCGTTAGGGATCGGTATGCTTCGGACCTGAAAGGAATTACAGTTAAAACTCGCAGTAGGAAGTTAAATTGCCTTGGTGTCGTTTGTGGTAGTGTATGAAACTGAGATTATAATCCCGGGCATTACAAAATATTTATGCGATACACAAATATTTGTTTCGGAATTCAGCTTTAGATTATATTGTAAAAAACGCGCTGACGCGCTGTGTGACAATTACCCAAAACTACCGAAAAAATGTCCTTGTGACAAGCAGACCGTTAAAATAAGCAGACTATTTACAGCCCAGTAACCCATAACCTTCTAGAACTTTTTTGTACTTTTAAGTTAGTTTCTTTGATAATATATCCACCTAGGTACTTAGGTAATTCAGATTCAAAGATCTAATAATGAAAACTTACCAAGCGGTCCGTTTTCATGTCGAAGACGAGAATCTTTGGTGGGCACACCGGACGGAAGTTTTCGATAGTTGTCAGAACACCGGAATCCATAACCTAAAGACGGTTGCAGCGGTCGGCCCGGATTCGAAACACAGAAATCAGACCAGTGCAGTGGATGTCACCACGACCAGCTGAATGCCACGACCAGTCAGGATACGCCTAAAATCATAATGGAAAACTTTTTTTCGGTACTGTACTATTTTGCACCTTAGTTATCGATATACCTACCTACTGAATTTACCAACATTTTAAGTAAGTATCGCGTTTACTAGTATACCATTTTATTATGTTGCGTTCCATTATCGCTCTAAATTTTAACTAATGGAATCAGGCGTCACATGGCGAAAATCCATCCTAAAATGATACCTAATAAAAGGAGGGGAGTTGGGAAGAGGAACCCGCCTCACACCCTCGATTCGTCAATCCTAACTTACAACCGTTAAGGATAACCCCAACTAATTGTATGGGAGGAATGACGAACCGAACTCCTCAGGAAAGGAATTTTGGATGTGGGATAGGAAAAATCTCTCTCTAAATTTTTCTTTTTGAAATTATCAAAGTAACGATAAGTTCTCGAAGTAAAAGCAATTTTTACCTTTTGTGCTCTAAACTTGTTAGAAATAATATCAAAATAGGATGTATGTTATTGTCAATGGTCTATGTGGCATCTTATGATATTATGAAGAAATATATAGTCGTTCGTCAACTGTTAACCTGTGTGCTCATTTTAAAACTTGAGTTCTTCGACTCAATTCTTCCCTCGAGGCCTCTTTAAATCCGACCAATGCTGCGTCCGCCGGCGCCGCCGCCCAGAGCAGGACCGAGCGATTCAAAAATAGTTTGTCTCTCAAGCCATAGAAACTTTTTATTCTCTGCCAGAGTACGTGATTCCCCTCGTCATACAACCCCGAGTTCTTCAAGAGGAGCGTGAAGAGGCACACCATTGGGCCAACTTGTGGACCACTGTTAATAGGCTTGTGGATGGTGGATGGACAGCTATGATGCCACAGACAGACACATTATAGAGTTAAGATCCAGGTTGCAAAGTTCCGGTGGTCACAGGCTGTGGCTGTGCAAAAATTTCCAAAAGCGACATAATCATAGAAAGTTGATAATCATGTTACCTTAAGGACAGGGCTGACACCTCGAGGCAAGTGGCGGGGTATCCATGCTAACGTGGCTGGCACTCCATCCAATAGTCGAGGAATGCCTATGTACAATTTATCCCACCCTATTTCAAGACCCACAGCGACAGTGTTCTCAAGTTGAATATTTTTTAATAGGTCTGGGTCATCAGGTAAATCAAACTGCAGTAGATTCCATTGGTTCACTACTTCTAACACAGCATTTGATGCGACGACACACGACAACAGCGTAAAAATCTGCCACTTCATAATGATTACCTAAAAAGGAGTGTTTTGTTACTGGGGGCAGTAATATTGTAACACATAGGTACATAACAGTCACGCCTTTTTCCCTGAAAGAATCGACACACACACACACACACACTGGCACACTGTTTCCATTTTGTCGCTATAATATATTGGTGCTGAGCCTATTGCCGTGTTCAAAACGGACCTTTTTTCCGATTTCAGTGGGGGCAGCACACAGCGGCTACTTACTATTTTATCAAGTCACCCATAAGGTGAAAAGCATACTATGAGAAGCATTAAAAATATGTAGGTAAATGTATAAAATGTTGATAATATGTATTTCGTTTTCAAGGACTAAAAAGTTTAAAATAATTTAATACCTTGTTTAAAAAACGCTTGAAAGACACGCCTTTACAAATGCACGTAAAAACCAAAAATAAATTATGGATCGTTCCAGTTGTCCCTATTTCTGGGCTGAAGTGAAAACAGTGCTTTTAACTATAATATTTGATTGTAAAAGCGTGAGGCGTTGGAACTGGAAAGACTTTCTTGTAAACATATGTACATAATGTACTAATACCTACTAACTTCCTGGAGGTAGCATCCTTAGTTCCAACAACCCTTGGCCTAAAAGCGTGACAAGTATAAAAGTTCAAAAATACTAGAATAACGCGCTTTGTTTTTCTAGTGTTTTTAAACTAAAAAAAATTAATGTTACCTTAACCTGACTAAACCTCATGCTGCTTCCGCCAGGAAGTTAGTCCTAGTATTTTTTTAAAAGGAAGTATTTTCTATTCCAGCGCCTCACGCTTTTACAATCAAATATTATAGTTAAAAGCGCAGTTTTCACTTCAGCCCAGAAATAGGGACCACTTGAACGATCCATAATTTATATTTGGTACGTGCATTTATAAAAGCGTGTTTTTCTAGTGTTTTTCAAATTATTAAATTATTTAAAATTATTAGGTACCATACTATACAAATCTTGTCTTGCTATTAACAAACACAAAAATTGAATTATCGACTGCACCAGTCGATCGGAAGTTAAACGCGTAGGTACATACATTTGGGGGTTTCGTTTTTATTATTCACTACCGTCGCGACTTCGTTCGCGAGGTGATAAACACTAACTAAATCGACTTGTCCTGTCCAATGTACCTATGGGTCTTCTAGTAAAACATAGGTCAAGCTGTATTATCATTGAACCGATTTTAATGAAACACACAGCAATATTTAAGTTAAAAAAATTCCTACAAAATCCTGATAACTAGTCAAATTATTATCAAGCTACTGAATTTGCTCCAACCTCGAACAAATAAACAAACAAACAAACAAACAGACAAGAAGAAAAAATGAACATCTATACTCAGAAGCACTAAATTAGTCAATTACAGTTAATATGAAAAATGTAGCTTGAATACATTCAAGCTACATTTTTAATATTAACGGTACACCGTCACAGCTATTTTTACAATTTTGTAATAGTAGAGAAGGGATATAGATATAGATTTTATTTAAGCTAGGTACTTACCGATAACTTTTAATTTGTTGTCTCACAAATTTAATTGTAAACAATTTTTTCAATTAAATTTTAAGGAACGTGATTGTTGGCTCTCGTCAGCAGCGTTCGAAACAAATTGATTAAAAAACTGGGATGAACCTCCAAACGCCTTAGAATATATTGTTGTAAATGAATGTTTATTTATTTATTTTGCAATGCACGTTTTATATTATTTTGTATATTAGGTAGTACCTATTAGGTAGTTTTTACTTTTATTTTTGTAGCGAGTGCGAGTTTAATTAATTAAATTTTATGACTCTAAATAACAATGATAATAAACATGTGGTTATAATGAGAAACGTACCTATCTCAATTAACAGGACACACGAGTAATCTAAATATATATAACTCAAAGGTGACTGACATAGACTGACTGACATAGTGATCTATCAACGCACAGCCCAAACCACTGGACGGATCGGGCTGCAATTTGGCATGCAGGTAGATGTTATGACGTAGGCATCCGCTAAGAAAGGATTTTGATAAATTCTACCCCCAAGGGGATAAAATACGGGAAGCGGGAACGGGAACAAATTTTACGCGGGCGAAGTTGCGGGCATCAGCTAGTTGTTTATAGGGTAAAGGTTGGCTTTATGGTGATAATAAGGAATAAAATGAAAAATATACATGAAAAGTAAAATTTATTAGAAAATCACTTTGCTGATTACAATAAACAAACTTTTCTCTTCAAAAACTACTAATCACAGCAACAATAAGTTATATATGTTAGGAAAAAAATCTAATTAAAAAAGCCTTCCAAACGTTGACAATATGGAGATACGGGGGCATTATGGTGATAATATATATGGCAATATGGTGATATGAAGCCAATCACTGTCATCAGAGCCTGAAAAGTCACCCCAATCACAATTATTATACACAAACTGTGGTAATTCCGTGTTGTTTAATTCCTGGTGGTAGCTTTTGCTACAATTCATGCACTCTGCGCCCACAGCTCGGTTTCTAACTGCTGCATCTTGAGTAGTGATCGGCGCAATAGTCACACGTGGTACTTGGTTGAAGTTTGGCAATTTTTAATTTATTCCTTACATCTCCTGACGGCCTTCATGCAAGATTCCTTAGGGCGAGCGCCCACCGCTTTGCGATCCGATGCGTTCCGATCCGTTTGCCGTGCCGCAACGCAAACGCAAGTATGGGTGCGCACACTGCTGCAAAAGAATCGCACGTTTTGCCCACAGTTTGCCAGCACTTTTTTTTAAATTGTTTTATGGCTTGGTTACATAGACCCGAAATGTTTTGATAGGAATCGATTGGTTATAGGAATTTCAACTTTTTAATCGATGTTTAACGCTATTTATGAGACTTCGCCGTCCATCTGTCTGTCTGTCCATCACGAGGCTGTATCTCATGAACGTAGATAGCTAGAGAGCGGATTGTTTTTACAGATTAAGTGTTTCTTTTGGCGCTAAACAATAAAAAATACTAAAAACAGACTATTAATATTTAAGGTCTCCAATCTCCAATACAGCAAACATGATTTTTGACGTTTTTTTGGAACGGAACTCAAGTAAGATTTAAACCACTTCTCATTCTCCGATTGAGCTTAAACTTGGAATACTTATTTAACTGCAATGACAATACTATAAGATGGTATGCTGGACCTGGTGTGAAGGTAAAATCTCAAGGTCGTCACAGTATCAACTTCTCAACAAAAAAAAGTCCAAGCCTCTAAGGGGTTTTTCCATATACTAAGTACGAATAACATGAAAATTTGGAAATCCAATATGGCTGAAGCGCTGTAATTACAAAATTTCAGGAAGGGTATCGTTTTAGGGGTTTTTTAGTACGCTGAGTACGAATTACATGATAATTTAGCATTACAATATGGCCGCCGGGCTGTAAATACAAATTTCATGATGGGTATCGTTTTAGGGGTTTTTTGTACGCTGAGTGCGAATTACATGATAATTTTGCAATCCAATTGGCCACCGGGCTGAAATTACAAAAATTCATGATGGGTATCGTTTAAGGGGTTTTCTCGTATGCTGAGTACGAATTACATGATAATCGTGCAATCCAATATGCCCGAAGCGCTGTAATTACAAAATTTCATGATGAGTATCGTTTTAGAGGTTTTTTAGTATGCTGAGTACGACTTCAATGATAGCTTTGCAATCCAATGTGGTCATCCCGTCGTAATTACAAAATTTCATGATACGTATCGTTTACGGGGTTTTTTGGTATGCTGAGTACGAATCACATGATAATTTAGAAATCCAAAATGGCCGCCACGCCGTAATTACTAAATTTCATGATGGATATCGTTTACGGGTTTTTTTGGTATGCTGAGTACGAATCACATGACAATTTAGAAATCCAAAATGGCCGCCACGCCGTAATTACTAAATTTCATGATGAGTATCGTGTAAGGGGTATTTTCGTATGCTGAGTACGAATCACTTGATAATTTAGCAATCCAAAATTGCCGCCGCGCCGTAATTACCAAATTTCATGATGGGTATAGTTTAAGGGGTTTTTTGGTATGCTGACTACGAATCACATGATAATTTTGCAATCCAATATGGTCAGTGTGCCGTTAACACAAAATTTCATGATGGGTATCGTTTAGGGGGTATTTTCGTATGCTGAGTACAAATCACTTGATAATTCAGCAATCCAAAATGGCCGCCCCGCCGTAATAACAAAATTTCATGATGGGTATCGTTTAAGGGTTTTTTTGGTATGCTGAGTACGAATCACTTGATGATTTAGCAATCCAAAATGGCCGCCGCGCCGTAATTACCAAATTTCATGATGGGTATCGTTTAAGGGGTTTTTTGGTATGCTGAGCACGAATCACATAATAATTTTGCCATCCAATATGGTCACCGTGCCGTGAACACAAAATTTTATGATGGGTATCGTTTAAGGGGTATTTTCGTATGCTGAGTACGAATCACTTGATAATTTAGCAATCCAAAATGGCCGCCGCGCCGTAATTACCAAATTTCATGATGGGTATCGTTTAAGTGGTTTTTTGGTATGCTGACTACGAATCACATGTTGCAATCCAATATGGTCAGCGTGCCGTTAACACAAAATTTCATGATGGGTATCGTTTAGGGGGTATTTTCGTATGCTGAGTACAAATCACTTGATAATTCAGCAATCCAAAATGGCCACCGCGCCGTAATAACAAAATTTCATGATGTGTATCGTTTAAGGGGTTTTTTGGTATGCTGAGTACGAATCACTTGATAATTTAGCAATCCAAAATGGCCGCCGCGCCGTAATTACCAAATTTCATGATGGGTATCGTTTAAGGGGCGTTTTGGTATGCCGACTACGAAACACATGATAATTTTGCAATCCTATATGGTCACCGTGCCGGTATCACAAAACTTCATTATGGGTATCGTTTAAGGGGTATTTTCATACGCTGAGTACGAATTACATGATGATTTAGCAATCCAAAATGGCCGCCTCGCCGTAATTACAAAATTTCATTCTGTAAATCGTTTAAGGGGTTTTTTGGTATGCTGAGTAAGAATCACATGAGAATTTAGCAATCCAACATGGCCGCCGCGCCGTAATAACAAAATTTCGTTATGGGTATCGTTTAAGGGGTATTTCCGTATGCTGAGTACTTTGATGATAATCTAGCAATCCGAAATGGCCGCCGCGCCGTAATTATAAAACTTCATCATGAGTATCGAGATTATTAAACATGTACTGGCAGTATTTTCTTATCTCATATTTGTCAATAAATTTAAGTATGTTTTCATTTTGTAAGCATCATTGACCGCAAAAAACAGGGTATTACTTTGTTGCAGACCGCAAGAAACAGTGTACTTCTTTGTTGCACCCGCAATGAAAAAGATAAAATTTTGTCTATTACACCGAAATAAAGGTCTAACGTTTTTAAACGCGTTATTTAAATATAAAATAAAATATAATAAGTTCTAAATATTAAATATAATAAGTTCTGAAAATAAATAGATATTTAAGGCTGACATAAATCAATCTTTTCTTAAAGTATAATGTTATTAAAATGGAAATTAATGTTAAATGAATAGGGGTTGGTTGCACCCGCGATGATTTTCAGAATTGCTGGTGCAAAATTTTTTTCAATCTTTACAGTGTAATTAATTTTTTTGATATGCCTTGAATATATTATGCCGTGTATGAAGAACACATATTTAGTATATTTGTTAATATCTATTAGGTATATTTCGCGTTTCTGTAGAAAAATCTTCCGTTATTTATTACACAAAATCAATAGAAGGTCTAACTTACGAAGGACTACTTTGCACAGATTCTAGAAAAACTTAAGAAAAAATCCTTAACTTGCAATCTGATATGCAAGTTTCCACTAATGTCTGATCATACGCTTAACCCACCCGAGACATCGCCAAGATGTTCATGTCGAACTAAGATTCTTTTTATTCTACATACAATCGTATGTAGCCAGGAAACCACGTGAACCCTGAAATGGATATTCAAGGGCCCTAACTAGCTCTGGTCGCCAACCCTTGGTGACCCATTACCATTGCTTACGGGTAATTCAAGTACATATTCTAAAATATAACGAAATAACCAACTTGAATCGAGCTCTGCTTAGATAATAGATCGCACGTATTGTCACCTCCCAGGTTATGATTGTAAGAAAATGAAGATTGAAATGGTATTTTCGGCGCCCCGTACGTCTTTTGTGGCATAAGAAAGTATTATGTTTCTTCCGTTCCATCTCCGCCTTTTTTGCACACATTGCCTCTTTACAAAACAAGGCGGCGGAGTTCCACCTATTGCACTATTGACCATAGCCAAAACTATGGTCTGTAGACTCTGTTGTGTAAGGTTCCCGCTCTTATAGCCAGTAAGTCGTAGTTCCATCCACCATAGACAATCTGTCAGCATAACAATTGAGTCTGTACCATTGCAAGCAGTGAACTCCCAGAGAGATCTTGGAGTTACAATAACCAGCAACCTGAAATGGGATGAACACATAATAAATATAACTAAAAGGGCAAATTCAGTATAATACATGATTAGAAAAGCATTCTATGTTATTACCAGGGACCTATTTATCTACATTTTTTTTATACCACTAAGGTGGCAGACAAGCATACGGCCCACCAGAAAGACCGGTGGTCACCGCAGCCAATGAACGTTTGCAACACCTGAGGTGCCACACTCGCGCTGCCGACCCTGCAAAAACCTTCTAAGACCCCTTTTGAAGAACCCCATACTGTAGGCGTTTGGGAAAACCGAGGCAGGGAGGTCATTCCACAACCTAAGCGTGCGCGGAAGAAAACACCTATCGGATCTAACCGTGCTGGAACGCACCGGACGCAGAGTGTGAGGATGAACTCCCTGTCTGTGGCAAGCGGTGCGATGATAGAACGTAGCCGTTGGCATCATATCAAACAATTCCTCAGAGCACATACCATTGTACAGGCGGTAGAACACGCTTAAGGAGGCAAAGCCTCTCCTGTCGCGAAGAGGTTCCACACCAGCTGTAAGTACAGGATCGTTGACAACTCTTGCAGCTCGTCTTTGCACCGAGTCCAATGGACGAAGCTGATATTCAGGTGCTCCCGCCCAGAGGTGACAGCAGTACTCCATATGCGGCCGCACTTGCGACTTATAGAGAAGCAGTGTTTGCGCCGCAGTGAAGTACCGCCGCGCCCTGTTGAGCACACCTTCTTGGACGCCAGCTTAGCCTTGTCCTCCAAATGACTACGGAACTGAACGTCACTGGAGATGTCAACGCCAAGGATCCCTATACTTTTGGAGATGGAAAGAGATGTGCCCTGAAATTGTGGCGCTACAGTAATTGGGGTTTGCTTAGCGGTGAAAAAACAAGCTTGTGTCTTGGAAGGGTTGAACTGGACAAGATTTTGTCCACCCCAATCGGACACTCTAGTAAGAGTAGCCTCGATTTCAGACAAGCTGTTCACGATTTTCCTCCACTGTGTCCCGAGAGATACCGGGGCGGCCCGTGTAACATGTGTCCCCCGTACTGTCGTCCGCATAACAATGAATGCCGTCAATAGACAACATTTCATTGATATGCAGCAGAAACAGAGTAGGGGACAACACTGAGCCTTGCGGTACTCCAGCATTTATGGCCATGCAGTCTGAACAGCTGCCGTCAACGACGGCCCTGATGCTTCTACCGGCCAAGAAGCTGGACACCCATCCACATAATCTCTCGGGTAGTCCAAATGAGGGCAATTTCGTAAGAAGAACACGGTGCCAGACCCGGTCAAAGGCTTTAGAGATGTCGAGACTCACTGCTAGAGCCTCACCCTTACTCTCGATAGCTGCCGCCCATCGGTGTGTTAGGTACACAAGAAGATCGCCCGTCGAGCGACCGTGACGGAAACCGTACTGCCGGTCACTGAGCAGGTCGTGTTCCTCAAGGTACCCCAGTAGCTGTGTATTAATAACACGCTCCATCACCTTGGATAAAAGGGAGGTGACGGCTATAGGCCTGTAATTGGCCGGGTCGGTCCTGTCACCCTTCTTGGGTACAGGATGTACATACGCAATCTTCCACGACGCCGGGACTTATAAGACCAGATATGGAGTCCATATTTCAAAAAAGATATTCTAATGTTAGAAAAAGTTCAGACGCCTTTTAGAACTAAACTTATCAATATTGGAACAGAGAAGGAATAGAGGTGACCTCATAGAGAGTAATAGAGACCTACAAAATACTAAATAAGCATTACAATGTAGAAGACCTTCGGGATATGTTCACAATTGAATGAACCCAAATAAACATCTCAGAGGTCACACTATAAAACTCAATAAGTCTCAGTGCGCTAGCAATCCAAAGGCCAGATGTGGCCCTGGGGCCACTGTTCGAAATTCGCCTTAAACGATAACCATCATGAAATTTTGTAATTACGGCGCGTCGGCTACTTTTGAATATCAAAACTATTATGTAATTCGTACTCAGCATACGAAAAAACCCTTAAACGATACCCATTATGATTTTTTTATGTTACGGCGCGGCGGCCATATTGGATAGCTAAATTACCATTGAATTTGTAATTAGCATACCAAAAACCCCTTAAACGATACCCATCATGAAATTTTGTGATTACGGCGCAGCGGCCATATTGGATTGCAAAATTGACTTGTGATTCGTACACGGCATACCAAAAAACCTCTTAAACGATACCCATCATGAATTTTTGTAATTACGGCGCAGCGGCCATTTTGGATTGCAAAATTGACACGTGATTCATACACAGCACACCAAAAAACCCCTTATACGATACCCATCATGAAATTTTGTGATTACGGCGCAGCGGCCACATTGGATTGCAAAATTGACTTGTGATTCGTACAAAGCATACCAAAAAATCCCTTAAACGATACCCATCATGAATTTTTGTGATTACGGCGCAGCGGCCATATTGGATTGCAAAATTGACTTGTGATTCGTACACGGCATACCAAAAAACCTCTTAAACGATACCCATCATGAAATTTTGTGATTACGGCGCAGCGGCCACATTGGATTGCAAAATTGACTTGTGATTCGTACACGGCATACCAAAAAACCCCTTAAACGATACCCATCATGAATTTTTGTGATTACGGCGCAGCGGCCATATTGGATTGCAAAATTGACACGTGATTCGTACACAGTATACCAAAAAACCCCTTAAACGATACCCATCATGAAGTTTTGTGATTACGGCGCAGCGGCCATATTGGATTGCAAAATTATCATCTGATTCGTGCTCAGCATACGAAAAACCCCTTCAACGATACGAAAGCGGCCATATTAGTTCGCTAAATTACCATTTAATTTTGTAATTAGCATACCAAAAAAACCCTTAAACGATATCCATCCTGAAATTTTGTGATTACGGCGCAGCGGCCATATTGGATTGCAAAATTGACATGTGATTCGTACATAGCATACCAAAAAACCCCTTAAACGATACCCATCATGAAGTTTTGTGATTAAGGCGCAGCGGCCATATTGGACTGCAAAATTATCATGTAATTCGTACTCAGCATACTAAAAAACCCCTAAAACGATTTGCATCATGAAATTTTGTTATTATACTGCGCGGCGGCCATATCGGATCGCTAAATTACCATTTAATTTGTAATTAGCATACCAAAAAACCCCTTAAACGATACCCATCATGAAATTTTGTGATTACGTTACGCTGACCATATTGGATTGCAAAATTATCATGTGATTCGTAGTCGGCATACCAAAAAACCCCTTAAACGATACCCATCATGAAGTTTTGTGATTACGGCGCAGCGGCCATATTGGACTGCAAAATTATCATTAAATTCGTACTCAGCATACGAAAAACCCCTAAAACGATGCCCATCATGAAATTTTGTAATTACGGCGCGGCGGCCATATTGGATTACAAATTATTATGTTCGTCATTGGTACTCAGCATACGAAAAAACTCTTAAATGACCCATTAGCCATCGTCCAATACCCATCACCCGTCACCCATCAGATGACCCATCAGATGATCATCCATTACCTATCAACCTTCACCTGTAAATTTCCGCTACATCTATATGCTTGTCTGCCATTTTGGTAGTATTTAAAAAAATTAAAACCAGCTAAGTGTGAGTCGGACCCGCGCACAGGCAGTTCCGTTCCGTACGACCATTCTAAAGCCCAAATACCGCTTATCTTTTTTAATTACTATTGTGACCTTCATCAGGACTTGGCGCCATCATCAGACTTGGTTTACCAATTTTTATATTTTGCCTTGTACGCATCAACACGATTCTAAAGACCCCAAACACTGCGGATTTATTTTTATATATAGTATGGTGAACTTCACCAGGACTTGGCTCCATCATTGGACTTGGTTTACTAAATATGATGTTTTTGCCATGTACGCATCAAGACCATTCTATAGAGCCCAAACACTTATATGTCTATTTATATAGTTATTTTCATGACCTTCACTTTGACTTGGCTCCATCATCACACTTGGTTTACTATCCTCCGTGATCTTTTTGCCATGTACGCATCTAGACCATTCAAAAGCCCAAACGCTATGGGTTTATCTTTTTTAATTAGTATGGCGACCTTCACCAGATGACCCCTATGATTTATTTGCCAAGTACACAAATACACCTGTCTAAACGTCAAAACGCTATGGAATTATCTTGTTTCGTTGAGAAGTTGGTACTATGGCGACCTTCAGGGTTCGCCTTTACACCAGGTCTTAAATACCATCATATTGTACTCTCCCCGAAACTACAGATGTATTTTAAATTTCAGCTCATTCGGAGCATGAGAAGTGGGTCAAATCTTACTTGCAAAATTTGTACCCTACATACCTACACACATACATAGCAAGTTAACTAAAAGCTGGTTAAAAAAGTTTTAATTATGATAAAAATAATTTTCATAGTTGATGTACATTTTTTTTCTAAACTTACCAATCATATAAAATAATTTCCTCTCTGTATAAGTATTTGTAATATAAAATCCTTGAAATCAAATTAAACTAACTAACTATACTGTTTGCAGACATGGACATTGCTACGTCAAAGGCAATTATTAAAAAAAAAAAGTCGCCGCAGCCAGCCACCGCAAAAATTTGCGGCTGTCGTACGATTTTTTATCAGCAGTGTGCGCACTTCTATGAATCTCTATGTGTTACAGATTTGCGGCAAACGCAACGCACCGGAACGCAAAGCGGTGGGCGCTCGCCCTAAAAGTGTAATGCATCATAATTTCTTCTTTTATTGCCCTTCCTTTTGCATTTTTGTTGGCTCGACAACTTGTTTATCTAAGAAAATTCATCAAATTTGTAAGGTAAAAGTAATTAAAAAAATGAAATTCAAACTGAAATTTAAAAATACAGAAAAGTGCAAAGCTTATCACTTAATCTTTCCTCCAAAATGCACTCAAATAGTGCTAAAAACAAAATAATTATAAAAATATAATATTTCTAGTAATATGGTGATATTACGTACCAAAAATCGTCCATTTTTTGACCTATTTGTGCGCAAAACCAGCTTTCCAAGTCTAATGGCGACAAAAGCTCGCAGCCCAATGAAGGTGCGGGTCTCGTAGCTAAGGCACTGTATACTGTAGTTTGACTCGGCCGGATTTTAGAAATAAATGCCTACAGCCGCGCGGTACGTAAGCATGCGATAGGGCTGCCCACCTACAGCATTTTAATAATATGTGCCTACTTTGACTTTCTATTTAGTATTGCGGATGTAAATATGTACATACATACATTCATATAGTCACGCTTTTATCCCTGAAGGTGTAGGCAGATGCATAGTATACGCCCACATTTTACCTTATAGTTTTACGTAGGGGAAGTACGTACAAAATGACACGGTATTTTGTTTAATAGTCATATTTATTTATTTAACGTTATTATAATCAGTCTAATTAATTTTTACTCAACTTAGGTTCATTGACTATCAGTAACAAAGTCTTTTAATTAAGTAGGAACTATAATAAAATATATATTAAGAAATATAAAAAGCAATCACAAAAACCATTTTATCCGTATAGTATGGACAAAATGACATGCAGAGTAAGGACATAATGACATAGTAATAATTTAAGTACAGAGTTCACAAATAAATCGTTTGATCTTCTGTGAAACATCAGCACATAAAAAATTAGTCCAAAGAGAACATCATACGACGTAATCAACCTTATCCTAGCGTAAAATGAGAAAAGAGATCGTTGCAATAAATGCAAGCGCAATCGCTATCACTATCTTGAGTTTCACCTAAGAAATCTTCGCTGTAAATATTTTCTTAGATCTGCCTAATCCTTTACAGTTAGAATTTTAAAGGATTGTTCACAAAAAGTGCGGGTCGTGCATCGCATGAGAAACTCCAATATAAGCAGAAACATACGAGATGGATATTGGCTGCAAAAACAGTCAATTGGCTACTAAAACAGGCAATTGGCTGCTAAAACAGCTCATGGATTCTTGGCTCCAAAACTGCCGATCAGTGTTTCTTTTGTAGTTTCGAGGCAAATTACCTAAAAAAACGATAAATGTTAGTTAACAGACACTCTACGGACAAAATGACATACCATGTCGTTTTGTCCATTGCGTATGTATGTCATTTTGTCCAAATGTAAACATAAACGAATAAATAGTCATAATTCCATCAAACCACTAACAATTGCAAAACAGTTTCTTAAAATCACTGGATAGTAATATGGTTAATAGATTTTTATAGAATTAATTACAAATAACAACAAATAACTCACCAGAAAACAGGAGAAAAGCACTTGTAAAAAAAAACTTTTATATCCACGTTACACGTTCGGTGTCGTTACCGCGGCACGAATGCACCAATGGCGCTCAACATCTAACAGGATTATAAACATGGCTACCGTCGCGTAATACATCCATAGAGAGGTCGCTAAAGCCCGCCAATTTTGAGAAAAGGTGACTGTGTCGTTTTGTCCATACATGTCATTTTGTCCGTATTTCCCCTACGCGTAATAGATAGTGAGCCTAATGCAGTTGATTTTTTTCAATTCGCCCACAAGGCCTTCAATTTGTACTAAGGATTGTTGTTTTACTGACAACCGGCTTTCATTTCGAGTAAATATGTAGGTACTTTTTTTATTTAAACAAACAAAATACTTTGTGAGTAATAATATAATATCTCCGCAACGGCTGGCGGCGCGGGGTGGCGGCGTGGCGGCGCTGCGCCCGTTATCTACTAACGATTGAGTGAGACGGGTGTAGAAATTTGAAAACGAGTAAGCGGCGTAGACAATAATAATAGTCTCTAGTACACTAGTACTTTTCGTACATTGTCAAGCTGTGTTAAATTTTGGAAGTTCAAATTTGTCTCTATGCGTGTAATAAAAATTAAAGGAAACAAAAATGCTGTCAATCAAAGTCATACGGTGCTAAGTGTACTGTAACATCGGTCATCCACAAAGAAATGAATACTCTTGAAACATACCTAAATCATTGCTCTCAATTAAATAACTACGAACTGACAACGGAACTAAATGTACTACCTACACGTACTAGAGTTCTGAACTAGTTTTTTTTTTTGGATATTGTGCTATATTGGATCGCACCGTTCACTGACTGAGCAAGTACAAGTCTAGTTTTAAACAAAAACATACCTACTTCATGTACCTAACTACTGCTCGTTCGCTCTAACTTTGCCGCTCGGCTCCATACTAAAGTCGAATTTTTAATTAGACGAAGTAAATTGACAGCAACTAATGTCACTTCTTCATAGAATGTTGCGTATTTTCTATGACGAAGTGACATTAACTACTGTCAATTTACTTCGTCTAATTAACAATTCGGGTATACGCCTCTACGCCAGCGGCAAAGTTAGAGCGAACGGGTAGTACCTAGTTCACTCGTGTCAATCACTTTGTTTAACTTTAGTCAACTAGTAGTATAGTACCAATTAGTACTTAAGTAAAATCAATTTATAGTCTTACCTTTCGGAGTTTCCAGGTAATCTAAAAAACGTTATCTGTGGGTGCTTTATTGACGAATTCATGCAACCAAAACAAGCACAATAGACTCTAGTTGTCGTATTAAATATGTTTAGTGAATAAAACACGCGCGGTTACTATTTAAAAAACGACACACCGTCCATTCGTCTACTCGGCACAATCGCCTGCTAGCGTGCTGAAAGGCCTGCCGAAAACGAGAATCGTAGGTATAGCTTGCGCTTCGTCCGTTTGTAGGGAGCTACAATACTGGTTAAACAACATATTTATACTGTTAAACAACATATTTATACTGTGGCTAAGGTCAGTTCATTAGAAAAACGTAACAATCGCGCTGGGTAATATTAGCAGAGGTAAAACCAAAATTGTCACCATATTGCTATATATCACCAAATAGCCAACCTTTACCCTATAGGTAAATAGCCAAAGTTTCTTCCAACTTAAAAATGTTTTAATGATGTTTATTTCTACTAGGTATATGTTAGAATAGCGCTTTGTATAAATCTATACATATAATAAAACTTTTGAGGGTCGCGAGTCTGTACATAAATAAATAAATATTCGCGGACATTTCACACAACGCTATGTGATCCCAAAGTAAGCTATGTCCGCGCCAGTTAGCGTGGCAATACAGGACATTAAACCCACCTTCTTCCCGAAAAAAACAATAGATTACTATAGTATCGTTATAGTATCGCTACCATTGATAAACTGCCGAAAACGGACATCGGTCGATTATCATAATACGGGGGAATGTAGTCTTACGAAGCTACAAGAGAACGCACTAAAAATAAAGAATTAAAGACTTTTACATAATCACTTTTCTAGTAGTAAATGATAATTGCAAAAATGTGCCGCATCAGAACTGATTATTATGAGTATAAATTGTATAAGAGGTCGACATTTTGACTGTTTAGTACTAATAAAATCGTTTATTGTAATGTTAAAACCTTAACAACTGTCACATAAATTAAAGAATATCATTATATTCAAATAAAAAACCGGAAACATTACAATTTCTGATAATTGAGTATCATTGAAATTAAAAAAATCGGAAATTTTAGACAAACGCGGCGCTTCTAGTAGATTACGAACACTGCACAGCCCTCGACTCACCAGGGATGCGGCACCCTCGGCACAGTATAGAGAGTATACAGTGCCCTCGGCCTACCGCCGTCCGCGCCCGCGCTGGTGTGTCGGCACAGTTCCGCGATCTTATTTGTTTATGCCGTGAATTGCCGTGTCGCATGCGCCTCGTGCACAGACGTGTTTCGGAAACTTATGATTGTTGTTAATTTTGTTCTTTGTGTGATAGTTGTGGGAAGTTTTTGTTATTTCTTTGTTGTTAATGCTGGTTAACCCAGTAAACGCCGCCGTCGACGTAATATTTTACAAGCAGAAGCCGGTTCCGGGCGTATACCTTTTACTTCCCCGACACAGAAACGGCCATCAAAAGTTATCACCAGTGGCGAAAAACTTATGATAATTAACATATATAAATATGTGAAAAAATCAACGCCGGAGCATGAACACGTCACTAATCACGATTTGGTGAAGAAAACAGCTGAAAGCTGCCCTAGATCTTTAAGGCAGAATACGAAAAACTCTCGGCAACAGTTGTATTTAGTTTCAAAGAAAACTGATAGTAATGAATTATAATTATGCGTAGTATTTTTTTGTGTTGTAAATAATAACTATTATTATGTAAAATAAATGACTGATGGTATTTAATTATGTGTTGCTTCAATATAAATGCATCCTACGGTTATCATCCCCTGCCTAACTCGGAGCTGTCTAGACGACTATACCACGATTCACTAACGACAGCATTTTCTGTCGTTTTATGAACATTGAATCTGTCGTATTTGCTAATCACGTAACAATGGTAGGGGGGTGTGAATGACTTGTATTGCCACGCTAACTGGCGCGGACTAAGGAATAACCTGCTGTGTTATGGGTATCAGTCTATTAGACCACAGATATTAATACTTACATTTTTTTAAATACATACATATAATACATAGAAACACCCAGACTCTTGACACAAACATTTATGGGTCACACAAATATTTGTCTCCGGTGGGAATCGAACCCACGACCTGCACGACATGGAAGATATTTTGAAAATTTTAATTGCAGGGCATTCTCTAATCGACACTGAAGCCGAAAATGTAATTAAAATTTTTAATGTCTGTCCGTCTGTCTAAACTACTGAATCGATTTGAATGAATTTTGGTAAAATCTGAGCTTATGATCCGAGGAACGTTCTAGGATACTTTTGATCCCGATACGGCATATAATGGAACAAACATTGACAAGGTATTCATATCCCAAAAGAGATGTATCAGATCGATATGTAATATTGCGCCGGATGTGTCTTGCCGTCCTTACTTTAAATTATTAAAAATATTGACTTTGCCATGTCTATATATATTAGAGGTGGGCAAATTTGTTAAACAGCATCCAAATCTATTCAAGACCGCTAGAGAACAGTCATGCAGGAGAACTGTCAGAAATCCAAATAGGTTGGTTTTAAATATGGTACCAAAAAGTAGAAGGATACAAAAAAATTCCTATAATAGGTGTATAAAAATATATAATAAAATACCAGACTGCATAAAGCAACTAATATATAAAAGGTTTGTTAACTCCCTAAGTTGCTGGCTGACACAGAAATCATTCTATACAGTGATAGTCCAGTAAAACTAAGTGTTTTAAGGTTCAAAAGTTCCTATAATTCTAAAGTTGGTTTTTTTTTTACAGTGTGTGAGGTAGGTATATATAATGCTACTGTAGCGTTTTCTAACAGATCCGAGGTCGGGGCTAGGTATAGTTTAGGTATTTGTACGTCAATTCTATAACTGAAAGGATATTGAATTAGAGATAAAAATCTTTGCGCTATGGTGTTAAGCTAATAATTGCCGATATATATTTACATTTTCTAACAATTCCACCCATGGGTTTACCCGTAAATTACAAGAAATGATTTTTGGGGCCTAGCTCAGTGACAAAAATATTACAGTCTATAAAACAAACGTATTGTAACGTGGAATTCATAAATAAATGCACGAAACTAAATTCTAACAAATTACTCCACATACTTTTTTGTTTTCATTAATCTTATCTTTTATAATCGATTACTGCTTAAATAAAATATTAGAGATATTAGAGTTTGTCGCTACTGTTCCTTAAATATCTAACAAGAATAATACAAAAAATTCTAACACATTAGTCAAGAAATATGTAATATAATAACAAAAACTTTAAATTGGCGCGAACATAATTCAAAACGGCGCGAGAGACATCGACGCGGCGGCGCGCAGCCGTGGTACGCATGCGCAGTCGACGGTCTCTCGTCGGTTATTATTATTCGATCGATCGATTCCGATTCCACTTGAGACTGCACAATGAAATGATAATGTTAGTCTATTGTTTACCTTTAAAGTCCTTTACGATGTCAGTTCTTCAAATTGGCACGTATAGTAGCGATATCGACGCTGGAAAGGCTAATTGCATTAACGACCATTATATGAATTGTTCAGGAGAGGCATTTAAAGTTTCATATTTTGCAAAAAAAATCATAACTAATTAACCACTTGAGTAATCCCATTGTAAATCAGACTGGTTATTATAAAATAACGATTACTATGAAATGTATATAATTAAAAAAATGTAAGTATCCTCCTTCCTAATATATTGGAGATAATACAATGCACAACATAATTTTGGTAAGGTAAAAATGACTTAAGTTACTGTAACATCCTCATTGCGGTTCGCTAAAGACGTTTGAATGATCAAATAGCTGTATAAAACGAACTAGATAAATGTTTTATATTCTGTTCAGCATAGTTTCATACATTATACATTATATTTTTATACTGATTTTTCTTAAAAATAAGGAGCGTAACTTTATGGATTATCATAAAAATAAAACTACACGATTCTGAAATGAATCCCTGTTATTAAAATGGAAAAGCTTTATTTTGTGCGTGTAACACCACACAATCGGTTTCCCCAGACTTCCCCTAAAGATGAGTATGAGTATTCCAGTAGTTTTCACGGCGTCTGGTCAAATTCTCGTTTATTAACAGGATCGTACTATCTGACCCATCCAGATACTGGAAATTTTCTTGGTTTTTTCTTGTCGTACCCATAATCTTAGATCTGCTAATTGAAATTATTTTATACTCAGCCATAAGTTGAGACTGGTCTCCAGCAGGAGCATATCGGTCGTGAGGGGTAATCCATCACTCTTAACCAGTACTGTCAAGTACTATTCAGGCTACAATGTCCTGTAATTATCTCGTTAACTAGTCTCATATTTCCTCTTGTTAGCTTTGACTATCTCATTCCCGTTGAAAATCTCAATCTAAGATTAAACTTCTCGTTGTCATTATGCTCCTGCTGATAACGCCCTTGGTGATTTTATGAGCGATGGGAAGTTCAGTCTTAGGTTCAACCAAGCATTCATCTGGTCCCTCTGGGGCTAGATTATCTACTGTTTCGTCACCCGAAATTCCCTAGGTTCCAGGTTCCCAATCTATGTACGTATACTTCGGTCTTTCCTCCAACATGTCAAGTGACTTTCTATATTCCTTCACGATTGCTGATGTTATTATTTTCTTACTTAAATTTCAATGCTACTTCACTGTCGCTGTATATGGTTGCCTTTCCCGAGTTTGTTTGGTAGCAAATTATTTCCGCGCTCTCAGTGATTGCGGTGATTTCACACATTGACACCATTTCTTTTATTATTTGGACCACTTCCAGAGCGTGGTTGTTCAGTCTCACTGGTCCAGCACTGCTTTGCATTATCTTAATTTAGGTTCGTCTCTTTGCTTTACACATTGTGCCAGAGCCTTCTTCAGAGAGAACAAAGAGTTCCCCAAATTCGGAATATATCTATGTGTATATTATTATGAGCATCCTCTTAATTTTATTATTATTCATCTTATTACAAGACATCACATAAGTAGCGATAGGTATCCTCCCTTACTCACGTGTATCGTGCAAGTTACGGCTGCCATCTCTGACTCCATCAGCCGGTGTCTCAGCATTTTCTGTTTCACCCATTTTTATGTCTTTGTCACTTTTTTCGCAGTTTAGGGTTGTCGGAGACATATCGTCGCCAGCAGGACGACGCAGGGGCATCCAAGACGCGGGGGGTCCACGCGCCCCGCTCACCGAGCAACAGCTGTGCGGCCGTCAATCACTACGTCATTAAACACCGTCATCTCAACACGCGCACCTATATCTACTTACCTATACCTACGTCTGTGATTTTGTACAAAGTAACCGTTATTACAAGTTCACCAAGAAACCAGCTGTTTACTTGCCACCACCTGCAAGAACCCAGAGCACGTCGTCGCCAGGGTAGTTTCTATTAATACCGGAGAATTGAAGATTCCTTGACGTCAAAGAAGTACCCTAACGCGAACTGCTTTGGTATTATGCCTAACAGCCTACGGTTGGGAGCCCCGGGTAAGCCCTCGAAAGGATACCCCAGGACTCCCAACAAATCTACGGCTACCACTGCGGCCTCATTTAGGGGGCGGGGGTTTGAGTGCTATCCCGCATCTTTGGCGGCGTGCATGAATCCCTCACATCACGCTGTCGTCTAGAGCCTGCTTCTGTAAGGACGGTGAGCAAGCAAAGAGGCAGCGCAGTCCCACTTACTCCCGCTGGAGATCATGGCTCGTACCATCGTCTTCAGCAAGAGAGTGTCCACGTCCAGACCTGCCACGAGGACCTGGCGCTATTGCGCCCACACCGTGCATTCCACCAATGTGTAAAGCGCTGTGTCCTCGCTGCGCTCCTTGCAGTGCTGGCACTCGGCCGTGGTTTTTCGGTGTATTCGCCACAGATACTTACCGAAGCTCCCGTGGCCGGTAAGTATCTGTGACAACCGGCAGGAGAGAGCACCATGGCTCTTCTCCAGCAACTTGTCCATGACCGGTCTGACCGCCGCGATTGCGGCGAATCCCCCTTCGGTTGCTCAAGTCGCACCTTCCAGGTCTCCATGGTTTCCTGGTGGAGCTGGGACCGCTGAGCCTCGATTTCTCGAGACGTCGGCCTGTGGCCCCGCTCCAGCGCCTCCTTGCGCCATTTGGTCCGGCTGTTTTGCAGGGCTAGAAAGACTGGATATTGCATCGTAGGTTTTCTACTTTAATGATTGCGATTTTTTATATTAACCAGATCGTAAGACGCTACGCTATGTTTGCAGATGTTAACCTTAAAAACGTCTTATAGGTCTTGCTGCGTGTGGCTGCTTTTTAGCCCCACGAAGAACGTCCGCAATCTACTTTCATTTCTGTATTCGTCTTTGAATGTGTTTATTTCTTCTTATCTTTATATTGTTTGTTATTTTTCTTTGAACACATCTATGGTATTTATGAACAGATTCAGTGGACCGTTTGTGATAAAGATGCACATACTGACCATATGCCGAAATATCAAATATTCTCAATAACACATGGAAAATATCCCGTTAGCTGCAATACTAATAAATATACTTTTATAATTTAATCAATTTTTGTAACGTGTGAAGTGAAGTGACGCAAATTTGGAATTCAATAAGTAGGTTTTCGCGTTTGTGCAAATATCGGCTGCAGATATTCGCCTTCGCAAATGTCCAGAAATTAGCATTCGTTATAATCGTGGAAGATGACACCCGTTGTCACTAGTCAATTATGACTAGTGACAATGGGTGTAGTCTCCCAGTTTTATACCGTATAGGTGGCTGAAGTACCCACAGAACGTTTGGCTCTTAGCTAACAGCCACGGTCTAACTGCAAACGACGACCTTGACGTATAGTCTAACCGCCAGTGTTTTATATTTGTCTTTCTTTTTTTGTGGTTTTAACACACTAATAAAATGAATTTTGCATTAAGCAGAGTAGCTTATGTGCTCTAAACACATCAAAATAAATTCAGGTAAAATTGTGTTATCGACCAATTTATTAGTAAGGGCCATCGACAAAATTGGTTTAACGTCCTAATTTTTACAATTAGAAGGAAGGTAAAAGGCTTTATACGACAATAAACTAAAATTTATTGACCAGTAAATTGACTTATTTTAAAATTCTATAATAATTACCAACCACTAAAATGTTTTATGCCGTGAAAATTTCTAAAAATGGAATGGCTAAATGTTTTAAAATAATGATTTTTTAAATCATGTGCAGGCTAAATGACTTATCAGTATTTAGCTGCTGTCATGGGCGCTTTATGAACCAAAATCAAAAATTGAGTGGATTTAAAACACAAAAATATACTAATATATCGAAAATCACCGGTGTCTGAACGACCACCAAAGTGCTCAGATTAAATCGTTACCTAGACCATTCGAAAGAGAAAAATCAGGCGATTCTAACGATATATATAACTCATATTGGACCAAATTGGCTGTTAATGCAGTTTGCCTTTCCAGCGTCTCAACAGTAAAATAAAGTCGGGCTAAGAGACACTATACTTAAGAGATACTTGATACTAGGAGTAGTCCAATTTCGGCATTAGTAGACAAGTTATCCCTGAAATTTTCCCAAGCATAGCATAGTCAGATGACAACTAGTTTTAAAAAATTGTTTATTATAATAATAATTCGAAAGAATCAAGACTGGACTGTTAAATATAAAACACCACGCCGCAAAAAAGTTTAACCAGGTAAGTATCTTCTGTTATCATAAAACCTATTTTTCACGCATAATGACCGTCTCAAGTGGAAAGGAAAATCGGAAAATCAAACAACAACGCAGAGTTAAAGTGGGGGCAATAAATTCCCAATACGCACTTGATGGCAAATGGGAATTTTATTCCCAATTGCCACCTGGTAGCAATCTATGTGTAGGTAGGCGAATGGGAAGATACCGTTGATGTCAGTTTTCCAGTGCGATAGATAGTAATAGTTTTTAAAGTCGTCAATTTTGTACGGAACCCTTAGTGCGTGAGTCCCAGTCGCACTTGACTGTTTTATTACTAGAAAGTTAAAATATTTGTGGTCACCTGACCGCTGCGCCACAAGCTGCGCCTAGCAGTTAATTAGTTACACCACTGCAACGTCATTATGTAAACAAACAAATAACAAACAATTTATTATATAAATAGTTTGCATAAAATTTTACTGGTTCTTATAATAGTTTCATCGCATATTTTTTAAATTCTACTAACAAAGTGTACAAAATTGTAACGGTGTGCGGCGTGAAAACAAAACGGGCGGCGCGCAACAATACGATACCTACTTAGACGATACGACTGGGTTATACTTGATCCTAGCGACTGGCACTGCGAACCGCCTCCCTACCCGCGCAGACTGCGGGGATAATATTTTATAGAAAACTCTTTTTATTTTTTAATTCACTGACTAATGTGTTAGAATTTTTTGTATTATTCTTGTTAGATATTTAAGGAACAGTAGCAACAAACTCTAATATCTCTAATATTTTATTTAAGCAGTAATCGATTATAAAAGATAAGATTAATGAAAACAAAAAAGTATGTGGAGTAATTTGTTAGAATTTCGTTTCGTGCATTTATTTATGAATTCCACGTTACAATACGTTTGTTTTATAGACTGTAATATTTTTGTCACTGAGCTAGGCCCTAAAAATCATTTCTTGTAATTTACGGGTAAACCCGTGGGTGAAATTGTTAGAAAATGTAAATATATATCGGCAATTATTAGCTTAACACCATAGCGCAAAGATTTTTATCTCTAATTCAATATCCTTTCAGTTATAGAATTGACGTACAAATACCTAAACTATACCTAGCCCCGACCTCAGATCTGTTAGAAAACGCTACAGTAGCATTATATATACCTACCTCACACACTGTAACAAAAAAACCAACTTTAGAATTATAGGAACTTGATAACTTTCTCGTACCGGACTATGAATGAATTTTTGACTTACAGGGAACAATGAATAACTTTGTGACATATTTGTGTATTATTGTTGTTGAGTTTTCTTTTATTACATGTTTATTTTATGACATTTCTTGTATTGTAACAAACACATTGCATGCTATTTTCAAATGGCTAAATGGACCTGCTCTTATTGTGAGAATACCTAGTACAGTATTATAATATTAATATCACTCATTGTACTCCATTTATGCAATAAAGAATTTGTATTTGTATTTGTATTTGATATTTTGCGCGATTCTTTTGGGAGAGGGGATGAAAGAGAATATGGTTTTTTAGTTGTTCCAAAATTTTTTTTTAGTGTCGTAAAGGGAGTACTTTACGCATTGTTCCACACTAGTTTCAATATTGAGTGTTTTATAGTTCAGAAATTAGAGACATCTCAACTTTCGCTAAACCTAGAATTCAAACCTTTAAATGTGAGGGTATGTACCTAAATCGAAACGGGCGTGTTTGCTTACCTTATCATAAAAAAACCTTATCTAATGATTAAGGCTATTGTTGACCCCTCCATGGGACCTGGAAGCGAGAGCCCTTGCGTCACTGTTCAGATGGCGCAAGGAGGCGCTGGAGCGGGGCCAAAGGCCTGCGTCTCGAGAAATCGAGGCCCAGCGGACCCTGCTCCACTAGGAAACCGTGGAGACATGGAAGGTGCGACTTGAGCAACCAAAGGGGGGATTCGCCACAATCGCGGCTGTCAGACCGGTCATGGACGAGTGGCTGGAGAGAAGACACGGTGCTCTCTCCTACCGGTTGACACAGATGCTTGCCGGGCACGGTAGCTTCGGTAGGTATCTGTGGCGAAAACACCGGGAAACTACGGTCGAGTGTCAGCACTGCCAGGACCGCAGCGATGACACGGCGCTCCACACGCTGGTGGAGTGCACGGCGTGGGCACAACAGCGACAGGTCCTCGTAGTGGGTCTGGGCGTGGACACTCTCTCGCTCGAGGCCATGGTGCGAGCCATGCTCTCCAGCGGGAGTAAGTGGGACTGCGCCGCCTCTTTCTGCGAGCAGGTCATGCTCGCGAAGGAAGCGGCGGGCCGGGTGCGGGAGAGAACTCTCCCACCCGAGTTCCGCAGTCGGCGCCCTGGGCGCCGCCGACGTGTCTTTGCCGAGGACTATCGGCCTCCATGACCGGGGGCCTGAGGACGGTGACAGGGCCGCTCACCGTCCTTACAGAAGCAGGCCCATGACGGCAGCGTGTCGTGAGCAACTCACGCACGCCCCCCCTTAGAAGCGGGGTCACACCCGCAACCCCCCATAGACGCGGGATTGCACCCGAACCACCCCCTGGGCGAGGCCGCGGCGGCGGCCGTAGGTCTGTTGGGAGTCACGGGACATCCTTCCTGAGGGCTTATCCGGGGCTCTCAACCATAGGCTGTTAGGCGTGGCGTGAGGTTTTTTAGTCGGTAAGAGTCCGGCATAACATCCTATGAGGATTTTCCCTCACGTTAAACAAAAAAAAAAAAAAGGCTATTGTTGAACTTCTAGACTTAATCTTTTGCTCTTTTATGATTAAGAAACAGGGCAGTTTCATACACTCCCATGAGTCTCATGAAAATATACTTTTCCTTTCATACACCTATGTTACATAAACGAAGTTGCGAGGGTCAGCTAGTTTTTAAATACGTTACCTCGTTGTTTTTATATTAAGGTTTGTTTTTTGATGGCTTAGTTTTTATGTGGTGGGACAAAGACTGAGCGTTGCTTGCCGTTAAAGTAAGTATGATTCCAAACTCGGCAGCAAACAGCACTGCTGCCGCTGCCTCTGAGGTGCCGCGCTGTCTACCGTGTTTATTTCGAGCAAGACAGCAGTGCCCTGCTCGGAATCAACGCGGCAGGCAGCACTGCTGAGCAATCCTTCCATATTACTATGTTTAATTTAATTTTATCGATAATTTTTATGACCGTTCTATCATAAAGGGCGGGATATAGAGTCATTTTTTTGAAGTTGGTTAAAAATATGTTTTAGTTTCTGTGAATGGAAATATTCGTTCTGGTCACTTAACCAACCAACTTCAAAAATAAAGTAGGAGGTTCTCAATTAGACTGTTTTTTTTTCTCCAGCTAGTGAGTAAGCTTCACAATAAAAACATATTTACTTGATCTTCCTTTAATTTAAGATACTATGTTGTTTAAAAGAAATTTATCCTTATTAAAGACTGTTTTTGTTGGTTTCATAAAATACAGAATGTTTTTTTTTTCACATCTTCCAGATCGATTCTCGGCTCAAGTAGGTGATTTTTCAAAAATCTTTATATGCAGTTTTACTTACTTTCGAAAATAAAGGAATGTTTCCTTTCAGCAAAACTTGCCATTATCAATATTAAGGGTACTTTCCATCCAACTACCGTCTTTAAATTCCACCCTGTAAACTGTGGCCCAGTCCAATAGTTTATTTTATTTTTGACAGCAGCCTGAGACCAAATATGTCTTGTCTTCATAAATCAAGAATTAGTTTCTTCAAAATTTTTCTTCATGAATTTCTCCTTAAATAAAGTTGATTGTTATAATGAAGTGGAATCGGGAACGCATTATAACATCACCATTAAAGTAATTGGTAATCGAGCTGTCAAAAACAAAATAAACGGTTGGACAGTATAGAGCAGTGACGTTACCGCCGCAACTATGGCATGTGGGTAAGCAGGTAGGTACGTAAATAAATTTATCTGATTTAAAAGAGAAAAAAATAATTGACATACTGAATTTATATCCACTCCTTTATGATAGCGTTCATAAAAAATATCGTTCTATTTTAATAATTAATTATTCAACATAGCAATAATAAAAGGACAACATGACGTGCAGTGCGAAACTGCTGCCGTGCTTGGAAACAACGCGGCAGACAGCATTGCCGCACAGCACCTCAGCGGCAGCACTGCAGTGACAGCAGTGCTGCTTGCTGCTGAGTTCAGACTCATACCTAGTGCCGCGCAGCAGTGCTGCCGCTGCAATGCAGCCGTGGCATTGTTGATAAGTGTGAAATGTATTCTTATAAATCTACTAGTGGACGTCACGCGGTATTACCCGCGTAGTTCCCGTTCCCGTGGGAATACGGGAATAAAATATAGCCTTAGCAAAGAATATAGCTTCCCAACAGTGAAAGAATTTTTCAAATCGGTTCAGTAGTTCTGGAGCCTATTTGTTACAAACAAAAAAACAAATCTTTCCTCTTTATAATATTATTAGTATAGATAAAAATGTACGGAGACCAAAGGTACTGTCGCAGCAGTGCAGCGGCAGCAGTGCTGCTTGCTGCCGAGTTCGGAATAATACCTTTAGTTTTATCGTTTGTGGAAATTTCCCCAAGGCTGGGCTACATATTTGTCACTGTTTAAACAAAAGTAGGTACTTATTTTCTACTTTTTGGCAATTAACAATAGACGAAAGACAAAAACAGACGAATATTTGCACAAAATTTGAATCAATTCAAGAATTGGTTTGTTAAGCATCTGAACTTGAATAGAAGCTAATGGAGAACAGGCACTACCAGTTGATTCAGCTGCTGCCTGATCCTACTATATCTATGTCTGGATGTTTAAATGTTTGGTTGTTTGTTACTCATCATTTCAACGTTGCACGCTCTAACGGCTGAACAGGTCCGGCTGGAATTTGGTACATAGATAGTTTATTATAACACATAGACTACTTTTCTCCCCGGGAATAGGTATGTTCCTACGGGAAGCACCGAATTACATGCAGGCGGAGCCGCGAGCATCATCTAGTTTCAAATAATATTAAATTCCAACCCGGGGTTGAAGCATTTCGTGCTTAGTTAAATAAATAATAAATAATAAATAAATATTCACGGACATCTCACACAACGCTATCTGATCCCAAAGTAAGCTAGGAATAACCTGCTTGTGTTATGGGTATCAGATCACGGATATTAATACTTATATACTTTTAAATACATACATAATTATACATAGAAACACCCAGACTCTTGAGACAAACATTTATGGGTCACACAAATATTTGTCTCCGGTGGGAATCGAACCCACGACCTCCAGCGCCGCAGGCGGTATCACTACCGACTGCGCCACAGAGGCAGTCAAAGTTAGCGGCCAATTAAACCAAAGTGATCCTTTTATTTTTTTAACGTGAGGGAAAATCCTTCATGGATGCTATGACGGACTCCTACCAACTAAAAAACCTTACGCATCCTGCCCAACAGAGTACTGTGAGAGTTCCGGGTAAGCCCTCGGAAGGATATCTCAGGACTCCCAACAGACCTACGGCGACCACTGCAACCTCGCCTAGGGGGTGGTTCGGGTGCTATCCCGCGTCTTTGGGGGGTTTTCGGGTGTCATTCCGCTTCTTAAGGGGGGCGTGCGTGAATCCTGCACCTCACGCTGTCGTCATGTGCCTGCTTCGGTTAGGACGGTGAGCAGCCCCCTCACCGTCTTCGGGCCCCCGGTCATGGAGGCCGATAGTCTTGGGTGAAGAAACGTCGGCGGTGCCCTATTATGGGTGAAAAACAGGACGCTATTACTGAGACTCCGTTGTCCGTCTGTCTGTCTGTCTCCAGGCTGTATTTCACGAACCGTGATAGATAGAGTAGACATTTTCACAGATGATGTACCTATTTCTAGATCTTAGGCAGCGGAGTGGCATACTGACGTTGATACAGAGGTGGAGTGGTTCAGTCGAGCCAAGCCGCGTGCAGCGTGTGTAACCGCGTGGCTGTTGATACACCATGTTCCACCGGAGGCGACGCCGCACATATGATGCGACCAATGTAAGGGGGCCAGAGGGCCCTGCATGTATCCATAAAGCGGAACAAAATGTGGGCCCACGAAGAGCTGCTGAGACCCTGGAGCAGAACTCAGTGGCGATACTGTACCTTAATGCTTAAGGTTCGGTAGAGGCAAACTTCGCCCTAAGACGAAAGTGCAAACACTTTGAGAGTATCTATTATTGCAGAGCGCCTCGTCGGGCACCTCACTCGCGTGGGGCCAGATCTGGGTGGTTAACCGGTTTGGTTTTAGTCTAGGGTGTTCTCACACACCTACCAAAGAAACGATATCGCGGGGTAAGGTGGTGATGGCGGTGTCTCTTGAAATAGCTAACGACTTCAACACATTACCCTAGAGCTCCGTTAGTGTCTACCACACTCACAAAGCATTTAGTTCCTCCTTACGTTCGATGGATGGTCGGGGCTTATCTCACCGAGAGAGCCATATTTCTTACCCGAGCTGTCCAGGCTAGAGGTGCTCAACAGGGATCGGTCCTAGGACCACTTCTGTGGAACATCGGATACGGGGTGTACTTGGGTGCTGCGTAGTCCGTTATTCAAAGGCTTCACTGCATCGTGCTACGTTGATGAAACCCTCGAGAAGCAAATGCCTCGGCAGGTGTTACTCAAGTCGTGGGTTGCCCTTTACAAATCTGAGACTCTGTGCTTTCACGGACATCGAAACGGGCCGTCAACAGGATCTAGCATACAAGTGGAGGACGTTAGCATCGGCATCGAGCCCTCGATAGGTCTACGCCGCAAAAAATCAAGCTGTCCCAGCTTCACCAGGAAGCATCAACATGGAAGGTGTGACTTGAGCAACCAAGGTGGGAAAACGCCACAACTGGGGCGTTCAGACCAGTAATGGTACTTATAAAAAAATAAATAAAAAAACTGACATAAGCATAACGTACAGTTTGTCTATAAAGTCGTGAAATGAATGTTTGAGGAACTAAAAATAGTTATGTGTGTGGCAACACTGGCAACAAGAAACATAAGTAGGTCAGTTGTCAATGCTATCGTCGAATTTCGTTTACTCTCTCACGTAACTTTAATGTTTGGATTAAACTGCAACAAATTGAGACCAAACTACGCATAAAGGTTTGAGAAATGAGTAAAGAAAATCGGAGTGGTGCGTAGGAAGTGATTTTTAAAGTTTTCCAATGATGTTTCGCGGACTACCAATCTGGACAATTGTTGTGGGATTTTGAGGATGTTTATGAGCGAACAGCATCTTTGGTGGGTATGTAATCGTGTTATTGTTTGTTTTGAATCTGTCTGAAGTTACAAATTTACCGAATTTACGATTTGGAGACAAAGAAAAGGCATTGTTTGCATATTTTTAGGTTAGAATCTTAAACTTACAATCTACCTATAATGTAAGTCAGTGGTTAGAACAACATGGTTATTTTATAGTACGACCTACATTTTTGATACTCAGTTCAATCTGGTTTTCTACCAATTTTTATTTTGAATTAATTGCTGCATGTCAATAGTTTGTTTCCAATATGTAATTAATTTTCTTTTTTTACTCTTTTCAGGAAAATCAGAGAGTACAGTTAGGCGAATAGTTAACGAAGGTTTTAATAATGAAGGAAAGTTTGAAACTCCTGGTAAACACAGAAAAGGTCGGCAAAGAAAGAAATAGACGATTTTAATATTTGAGCATTGCGCCAAAAAAATCCTTGTCAGATGGGGGAAAGTTACAGATAAAACATATAATTACATGATTGTGGCAAAGCAATTGGGACTGCTAGGCACCTGCTGGTGGGTTGTAAGACGCTATTAGACCGGGGCTTCTGGATCTGGTTCAATAACTTTATTCTGGATCTGATTCAATAAAACAGAAACAAAATTATAAATGTATAATGTGTTTTATTTATTAACTCACTAGCTGATGCCCGCAGCTTCGCCCGTGTCAAATTTGTTCTCGTTCCCGCTTCCCGTAGGAACTTATTCCTGGGATGAAAAGTAGCCTATGTGTTATTCCAGACTATAATGTATCCCTGTACCAAATTTCAGCCAGATCAGTTCAACTGTTCGAGCGTGAAAGAGTCTCACATCCTATAAGCTTTCGCATTTATAATATTTGTATTGTTCCCGTTCCCGCTTCCCGTAAGAACTTATTCCTTGAATAAAAAGTAGCCATGGTTATTCCAGATTATAATGTATCCCTGTACCAAATTTCAGCCAGATCCCTTTAACCGTTCGAGCGTGTAAGAGTAATAAACATCCACACTCACAAACTGTCGCATTTATAATATTAGTAAGATTTTACTCGGAACGAACTCCTCGTATCAAAATCATTTTGGTCGTACTATATAGGGTTGCATACATGCATTCAGCAGCGCCCTCATTTAATTTCACGACTTTATAGACAAACTGTAACTATGGCATTGTACATACTGAATAAATAATTTACACCGACGCACAGTGCTTCGTCTAGTACTAGTACAAGCTAGCGGGACAAAATTATTTACTTACTCAATTCGACTTATTATGTAAGTATTATTAAAGCATTTTAGGCAACATTAAGTAAAAGGACCATGAGACAAATTGGGCTCAGTGTCCAACAGAGTTATATCTTATGCCGTTTGTAAGGATTTGGTTTGTACTAAAATTGTTACTACCAGCACCACCTTCCATTCCATTGCAGAAAAAAGATATGCACCTAAATAGGTTTTGCGTAAAAGCTAATTATTAGAGTCATAAAACTTATTGTAACTATACAGGATGAATTTTTGAAAAGGGCTTGGATGGCCAAATGCGAAACTATAAGGAATAGCTAAAAATGCTCAAAGGAGTCACGAGCCCGATTTTGATAAAACTTAAAACGTCATCATTAGATTTTTGAAAAACCAATAATCCTAGCTGGGAATCGAACATATTGATTTTGAAAAAAAAAACACATTCTTTATATTACACCATATGATAGTGTCGCTGATAAGGATCAAATTCTGCGAAGTAATGATATACGGCAAATTTAAGGAAAGTTTAGAATTTTGATGAAATTCATATATCTTGTACCTAAATTTTGGATCATAATTTATTTCGTTCGAATTTCCAGAATAGTTCGTAACTATTCCGTGTTTTAAATCATGCTGAGAATTATTCTTTGGAGAATATTCTAAACGGAATCAATAATATTGAATGCAGTACGATCGTGGAGGTCTCGAATCATTAAAAACAATGGTCTACATTTTGAACAATTCATCAGTTAACGTAAGAAAAATACTAAAGATGAGCACTTTCCCTTAGTTTGCCGTATGTAATTACTTCCCAGAATATGATCCTTAATAGCAACACTATCGAATGGTGTAATAATATAGGTTGTGTATTTTTTTTCAAAATTAATGGGTTCGATTTCCAGCTAGGATTATTGGTTTTTCAAAAATCTAATGATGAGGTTTTAAGTTTCATCAAAATCGGGCTCGTGACTCCTTTGAGCATTTTTCGCTATTCCTTATAGTTTCGGATTTGGCCATCCAATCCCTTTTGAAAAATTCATCCTGTATACCATGCCTCTTACCATAAGGTACGGGCGCCCCCACGGGTTCCGCTCCCGAGTCTCCATCAGCTCTTCGCGGCCCAATTTTTTGGACCGCTTGATGGCGGTCTGGAGGGCCCTCTTGGCCTCCTTGTACCCATCGTAGAGCTCCGTCTCTCGGGCTGCCGCATCGTCTGGGCGGCGACGCCTCCGGCGAAACCTGGAGTACCGGCGGCGCGCGGTAACGCAATCCGCGCGCAACTGCGCGATTTCCGGCGTCCACCAGTACACCTGCTTCTTCGCCGGTCTGGGCCTAGCCCTGGGCATCACCGCATCGCAGATGTGCGACATGGCTCTCCCGAACCACTACACCTCGGTATCAACATCGGCAGGCCTGTCCGCTGTCGGAATCCAGGACTGCACGATGGCCGCCTCCAGGAGAGCCTCCCGATCAAGGCGATGGAGAGCCCAACGCGGTGTCCGGGGGATTCGCGATTGCTGGCCGCAGGTTAGGTGGAGGGGAGACGTCGAACCGAATATATCGGTGATCTGACGACGTCTCCTCCTCCTCCACCACGCGCCATCCATGGACACGGCGGGCGATCTCAGGGGTCGCAAACGAAACGTCTATGACCGAGCTAACAGGTAGACGCACAGTAGGAACTTGTGCTCATACCATTTCAATAATATGGTATCTAGGGTTAGGCAGGCACATACAATTTAATCCACCGGCAGGACATTTAGACGATATTATTATTGATATTGATTGAAATGTTAAAAATGACTTTAACTGTTAGGAGCTGTTTTATTTTTTATATACATATACATTAAACCTGGAATTAAAACTTGTTAAAGATGTCAATCAACAAAACCTACAATGCCATAACAGCACTACTTTTTAGTTTATTTATGGTCGGAGAAAAATGTTTATAGCAAAATAACCCCATGGATTATTCGCAAAAATGAGTTTAAATCTTTATATTCAGGGCTTTGGGGTCCGGCTTCAAGTGGGAAATCAGTCTTCTCCAATCTGACCTAACTTGGGGGATCAATCAGATGTGTTCCCGTATGGGAATAATCCCACATGTGTCAAAACTCGTTTTATTCAGGGCTTTACAAGTATATTCAAAGTGATCTCATCTCTGTTGGTGGGTGAGCCCAGGCTTCATACATTTTTGCCCATGGTCCTTTAAATGGTAAACGCATATGGTTCGATACATGTTGATAATGCACTGAAGGGTTCTCGTAACTTTCAACATTTTGTCTTTAATTTGTTAACTAAGTAGCTGCGTCCACCTGCTTATTACACCAGTAAAGCAAATGAATTATCTTTTTATAACGAAAAATAAATCATAAAAAATATAAGTCAAAGATGTGAATTGTTTATTCATGATCGTAGTGTTCGTGAATATTTAATCTCTTGTTACAGATTTAATAAATTAGAAATTATTGTAAAACTAAACCATGAACAGTAACTGAAGAGCAACTACGAGCTCTCTTTTTTCCTAAATAATACTAATGTGAAGCAAACATTCATAAGTGCGCAGCCAGCTTTGCTGGAATCGTTCTTGACTGCTCGTTCAAAGTAGACAGAGTGGCATCACAAATTAATGTAATACTTGTGTTCAACGTGTGCCAGTACTTAAATGTTTTACTTACTTTGACATTAATCATCGTCAGCAACAACAGAGGCTGTACACGAATAAACCTTCACGAACAAAGTCGTTAGTTTTGCAGCATTAACAATGTCACTTGCGCTTCTCAATTCTAAAAGATCTCTAACTATGCGTATCCTTATTTTTACCAAAGAGTAATTTATGGATTTTTAGATTTTTAAGCCTAATTGCCCTCTGATGATCTCGAAATATTAGCCTGGTGTTCTCATAAACTGATTTTTATGCCACAACCCTCTGATCAAACAATGTTTTCAGAACACTTCATTGTGTCATTTAGATATTTTCGGATTTTTAGGTATTTTTTCTAAACGTTTGAAGTTTTAATTTTCAGTTTTCTCTTAAAATCGTCATAATCTTCTAATATTTCGTAATTATTTCATAAAAGTTCATAAATCTGACTCTTTTTTTCAGTTTTTTTCGTGTTTCATTCATTCTTGGAAGAACTCCGAAGTAAAAGGCGTTCAGAAAATAGAGCATTACTCAAGCTGCGGGGCTTTTCGGATTCCGAGGCGTACGCTGCGTAAATGGTTAAAGATACGTGAAAATTGTGTATTACTAAATTGATTCCTTTAAAAAATTCTAAAAAAAAGTCCGCGACAGCATATGTCTATCTTTTAAGGTTCGCTCACAATAACCTTATTTGTCTATCTCTTAAGGTTCGCTCACGGTATTATAAAACTGAAGAATTTGTTTGTGCTAGAATCTCAGAAACTACTGGTTGCATTTCAAAAAATATTTTAAAGTTTAATAGTCCATTTATTGAGGATGGCTAATGGTGATATAACATCACGCTAAGACGAATAGGAGCGGAGCAGCCATGAGTAATGTTTTGAGAACGGGAAAATTTCTTTCTTTTGAGAGTTTTCATTGCGTACGCTGCATAAATGGTTAAAGTAGGGTAGACTGGGTACGGTAGAAACATTTTTGCGTTTATCGGGCATAGCAGCGGAATTTGTTAACTTAGCGATGAAAGAAATGTATTAAACAAAAGACCTTTTATCTGTCTTCTAATGGGCAATGTTATTTGAAATCACTTTAGGGGAAGGTGGTATGAGATGATCCCTCTAAGGGAGAATGCCTGTAAATCTGAGAAAGTACAATCTAATGTTAATATTAAAGATGTTTTGAATAGTCAGTTTATCTATCTAGGTATTGTCATACCTTATGTTCTCAAAATTCAGTATTGATAAGAGTTTCATTAATTATACTAAATGTCTGCTAAAGGATCATCTTGTCCACACAGGTGTATAAGATGATCCCAGAGGATCATCTTGCCCCGTTCAGATCCAACCCAATCTCTATAGTCGAATTTTTAATTAAACGGAGTAAAGTGACAGCAACTAATGTCACTTCTTCATAGAAATTATGCAGCATTGTATGAAGAAGTGACATTAGTTGCTGTCACTTTACTCCGTTTAATTAAAAATTCGACTTAAGGTATCGTTAAAATGACTTTACTCAAATAATTATTTTAAAATGTTTTAATCAAATATGTGTTTTGAACAATGAGATCAACCCTTAGGCATAATCAACTGCCACAGCCCCTAGTGCTTTATCATCCATAGATCCCACTGTCCACGGCTGGTCTTCCACGATACGTGACACGTGGCAATTTCCTTTTAAAAAAAATCCATAATAAAATAACATAAATGATTAAAAAAAATAACAAACTCGAATGCTACTGAGAAGGTCGAAACAAGCTTGATATCAGGCGGTACCCATTTGAAAATCATAAACCGAAAGAAAATGTGTGGGTACCGCCTAATATCATGGGTTATCAAGCTTGTTTCGACCTTTTCAGTAGCATTTGAGTTTGTTATTTTTTTAATCATTTAATTTATTTTAAAATGTAGAATTGCTATATTATCTTGTTACATATAGTATATATACATATAACATACATACGAGTACATACATACATACGCGCGAATTTATTACCCTCGCTGGCGCAGCCGGGCAAAAAGACATTGGGGTGAGATGATCCACGGATCATCTTGTACAGAAGCAGACGAATCATCTTGCCCCAGAGCTTACTTTTTATTTGAAATTCTCTAACCTAACCTATAAGTATCCTACAGTCACCGCAATACGTTTTTATAACAAATGAACATATTTAGAAGCTACTAATATAATAATCATTACATAAAATCGGTTATACGAAAAGTAAAGGAGTTTCAAATTCAGGCTTACTTTAGATTACCACTGTACAATTTTTAAAAAATCACAAAACACAGTGATCGTCCTTCACGCAGCCATCGCGGTTTGACTGCAGTCGGTGGGGGCGGGAACCTACGCTTTTCTCGAAAAAACAACTAGATGGCATGCACAGTATCGTCACAATCGAAAAGGATCGTCTTACCTCGAGGGATCATCTTGTACACCTTTCCCTATATAAGTTTTCTGTGTAAAATTGTGTTGAAAAAAAACGGTAATTTGTTTTAACCGTCCCCATGTTACGGTCGGTTGAAACAGTGCTTGGGGTCAAATGAAACACATGCAAATAATACAAAATATTATAAGTTATCACGTTTTATTAGAAATATAACAAAAACAAACAGTAAAGAGCTAGTCATCTAATAATATTTTAATGGCACAGATGAAAATTACAAATATTTTTTTAGTAATATAGTAAGTATAGTATTTGTTGATACTTATAACCTAACAGTATTTTTATCAGCCTTTGAAGTTTTACATCAAGTACAACTTAAATGAAATTATAGTAAGATTTTGTTGACAGTAATATTTGCAATATTGGTAATTTGCGATATTGGTAATTTTTTTAACTATCAACAAAACAAAAATCGAACTTAACAAAACAAAATCCCGCTTTTACATCTTCATATGCTGGTTTGCATGTTGATAAGTCGGCCCGACATTTCGTAGTCTTTCTTTGGCGTACCCTTGGCATCTGAGAAACAAGAAAATTGAATAAATAAAATGTTTCAAACGTACCCACAAATAATGTTTCAACTGTCCCCAACCCCCCGATTGGTATAAAAAGTTTCACAGTTAGAATTATTACACATTTAATTAAAAACTAATGATACTACAATATTCTACAAACTTCAATTAAAACGAATGAAAACTCTCAATACTCTAACTTTGTACAAAATCTAAATAATTGCAAAAATGTAAGAACAAAAATACTTACTTGTCCGTCAAAAAACACAATGGGGCCTCCTATAGCCAAGCACAGCGCCCGTAGAACAACGTGATACTAAAATTCGTGTTTTGGCTTGTCACCCGCTTCATACTCCCCTTGGAGCCCTCACCTCATCACGCACTGTTTACGAGATATTCGCGTTGTTTCAACCGTCCACCGTTTTAACCGTACCCAGTCTACCCTACCGTAAAAAATTTGTATTACAAATTTGTTCCTCTTAAAAAGTTATAAAAAAAGTTCTGAACGGCATATACCTATCTCTTAAGGTTCACTTACAATAACCCTCTTATTAAATTTAAAGTATAAGCGCCGCGACGGGAGTAAACGTGGTCTGCAGTGGTAGCCACGATTAAAACTGGCTAAGTGCGAGTCGGACTCGCACACGATGAGTTCCATACCAACGGATGGGCGGAAGTAAAAGCGACGGGAAACATTACATCACTTTAACACCTCTCTCCTTCTCACTCTCATGTGACGCAAACGAAGTTATGCGGGTCAGCTCTAATGAATATAGGTAAGCGACGCGATGTGAGAAAATGCAATGGGAAATATCAATATCGTACCTCTCTCTTTCTCACTCTCATGTAACGCAAACGAAGTTGCGCGGGTCAGCTAGTAATAAATATAAGACACGCGACGGGAGTAAATGCGACGGGACTATATACTTAAAATATTAATACTATACCACTCTCTTTCTCACTCTCATGTGACGCAAACAAAGTTGCGCGGGTCAGCAAGTAACCTAGTATCTAATATATAAAAAATCTTGCTGGATACCAGAGGATAAAAAAGTTGCCGTCCTTTAAAGTTTACAGTTAACCCTAGAGTGGTCGCGCGGACTACACATTATTATGTAATCCACGAGTACAAAATCAAAAAAATCTCTAAAATAGTAAGAGTTGCGCTAATGTGCTTCCAGGTACTTTTAAATGAATAATAGAGAGACTCATTTATGCAGCGCATGTGCCGATCTCGTGCGGATGTGTTACAATAATACCTTGTCAAAGTTCTTGGACTACATATGTAATTCGCGCGACCAAATACGTTAGTATTTGTTTAACGATATATTTTTTGCGTTTTTAATTATTTTATATTTAAAATGGTCTAGAAAGCTGATTTTACGTATAGCCTGTTGTAGTAAATGTATATAATCTTTTATTTTGACGTAAAAATGAATTCTCAAGAAGATGGGCATAATCAGGCACATCAGGTTACGGAACAAAAAAAATACAACTAAATATTTTTTTATTTCAATTTAAAAATGGATTGCTTATGTAGTCCACGCGACTACTCATGTATCATTTAGGTGCGCGACCACGGCAGGGTTAAGAAAAATTGTGAAAGATTTACTTAAACGTTTTCAAACTCATATTCTGTCAAAAATAGAAATGTTTTTTTACAAAAAGTATTATTAAATAGAGTAGGTAATTATGTAGGTACTTTGAGCAAAATGATCAATCACAAAAAACTTGTATTACTTTATTATAAATCGTAAATCAACGATGTCAAAAGTGTGCTAAAAACGTGTCACATTTTTCGATGCAAATTAAGATTACTTAATAGTGACTTCCACCCCGATAGTAAAACTTAGTAAGATGATAATCAAATCAATTCTAGTAGATTCAGTACCTATGTGGCCTATGGGGGTTGTTTACGATTAACCTTTAAGGGAACCGGTAAATTACGTCATGAAATTTGTCCCAGTAGCATGTATGTCCCAGTAGACGTGACGATTTCGAGGGTGTAAAGTTATGTTGCAAATGCGGTGGAAATTGCAGTTTGTTGCTGAAGTTGCAATTGAACATGCGTTTGCGATTGCTCTTCTCGTTCAATATCTGTTCTTCTCTTATTATTAAATGAGAAAAAAAGGTTTCAAAGCACGAGATGTCATTAAAAAAATATAGAATAATTTGCCGTCAGTTGACTTTTACTATCGTATAAAATTCAATTGTAATGGCATTTCAAGTCAAGGCCGAAGAAAAATCATTATTTTAAACTCATTGATCTATAGCAATCAATACCAAGTTTATCGGAACCCGCAAGATTTAGAAAAACGTAAACGAACATTTATATACTAGCTGACCAGCGCAACTTCGTTTGCGTGATAAATGACGAACCGCTCGATCGATTTTGTGCAAACTTCACATAAACCATCTACTAAATAGTTCGAACAAAGCCTAAAAATTTGGTTTGGATAGGTTAGCCCGTTCTTGAGTTATAAAATTACAACGAAAAGTGGCATTGATTTTTATATATATAGATGTCTGAGGCCGCACTTGGTTATTATCAAGGATTATTAATTCAAGGTGTAAAATTATGTATCAGTTTTGTCAAAACCGGCCAGCCTGAGTGAAGTTTCGAAAACTAACTTAGCGTTTCTTGAGCATTCAGAATACAGTTTCTAATACAATATGACCCTGAGAGAGACAGTGGGGTTACTGACTTTAGGAATTTATTTATTTTGTACGCAAGTACAAAATAGATAAATTCACAGAGCAATGCGCACCTCTGCAAGTCACGTTGCTCTATAGCTTTTAGTCGATTCGATTGTTTTGTGGTTCATCTCTTCGATGTGGTGCATCCCTAGTGAACAAAATGGCGTCTACGTCAGTGACATATCAATGTTTTCTATTGGGATTTTTGTAAAAAATAAGTCATAAATGTAAAGTGTTAATATATTAACTATAATATGTCTACTAATAATCTATCTTCGGTGTTAAAATCGTGTTCAGAAAGTGAATTAATAAATGAAGTGGCTGAAAACAGTATGACACAGAAGCAGGTGGAGGGATCTCGATTAAAACGTACCTTTACACTGCCTCGCAATCCTTTTGGCACTACAAAACCTGGATCTAGTAAAAATAAGATTAACGAAAACGATAATAAACCTACACCCACTAGTTCTGTAATTGGAGAAACTACAAAAGATGACAACATTGAAAGGAAGTTATTTAGAAGGCCATCATGGAAAAGATTTTTAAACAAGATAGCACAACACATGAGTACTGTCCATGTATCAGGTGTAAGTTCTTCCAGACTTACTTCCCTAGCAAGCACTGCTTAGTGTAGATACCTATCATATTTGCCCACTTATTCCATGTCCATATAACAGCTACTAGTAGGTACATATCAAGAAAACTATGTATTTGTTTATAATTCCAATTACTTAATATGCCACTAATTTAAATATGATTGATTACATAAAGAAATTACATTATGATCCCTAATGAGGTTGCAACATAAACTATGAATATAAGGTTACCAAAGTATTCTTTTAATGTTGTGTATTTATAAAAATACTTAAGTACCATTATTCTGCCTTCTGTATCTATTTTCATACATAGTACAGCTGTTAAGTTACTCATATCTAAACATTATATTTATTCAGGTCAAATCCGCACCAGTGTTGGTGAATGGTGAACGAGTACCATGTAGTGGTGAGCCTCCATGGCCTCCTGGGTCTACGCCGGCAGCCACTGGTATCAAAAACCATGGAAATACATGTTACATGAATGCAGTATTACAGTGCCTTTCCCATACTGATGTCATTGCTGAATATTTTGTATTGGAACATTACAAAGTTAGTACTGTTATTATTCATTTTACTTCTGTAGTGTAGAGAATATACTATAACTAGATCGCGTCCGAGGTGGAATTTTGTTTCCCTTCCCACTTCCCATGGGAACTTATTGTATAAATAGCCTATGTGTTATTTCCGAGTATAATCTATCCCATTACCAAATTTCAGCTGGATGAATAGCTCACATCTAGACATCTAAACAGCCTCACGAACTTCAGCTTTTATAATATTTGTAATATTGAGAGACCATGTAAAGTCTATTGCCTTAAAAATTCACATAAAAAGAAGTTTGTATTGACACACTTCGAACTTTGGATGTACCTAGCTGAAAATATCATCTGTTGCTAATACTTTTTATGAGGCAAATGATGCAACATAATTATATCCAAAGTACAATGATGGCAATTAACTTTTGTGGTTTAGCAACTTCAGTGTGTATTACACATGTGAATGTGAATTAAAGAGCACAAAACTTGATTCTGACACCACTAAGTTAAAAATCAAGGTTGAAGAGACTTCCTAGATGATGTTTTTAAATTCACGCAACTTGTATTATTTGCTACTGTAAAATGGAACCTTATTACTGAGACTACACTGTCTGTTTGTCTGTCAGCATGCTGTATCTCATGAAATAGATAGCTAGAGAGTTGAAATTTTCACAGACCTTTTATTTCTGTTGCCGCCGCTGTAACAATATACAAAAAAAATGCATTGTAGGAGAAATCCTAGCTTAAAAGCTGACCTCAACACATAAAATTAATGTTATACCCTAGAAATTGAAATAATCTTTTTTCATCCCATACAACAAACGTGATTTTAAGCTGTTTTTGGTACAGTACCCTCCATGTCAAATCTGACTCGCACTTGGGTGTTTGACTTTGGGTGACATAATAAAATTGACCTATGCCCAGATAATGTAAATAATATTGTAGATTTGTAATGGCTCTCACACGGAAGTAATACTGTTGGAGATGCTGAGTATAGTTTGTATAATATGCATTAAATGTATGCCTTAAATTACTCATAACTGATAAAACACCTAATGTATTTCAGATAGATTTGCAAAAGAGAAATAAAATAAATTCCAAAAAGTATGGCACTCGTGGAGAAGTCACTGAACAATTAGCTGCACTACTGAGGGCGCTTTGGGCTTGTCAATATACAGCTGATATGAGTACTACATTTAAGGTATGTATATTTATATTACAGTCAAGTAGATAGGTACAATTTTATGGCTCTCGCATGAAGACAGGGCTTTTAAAATATGGGCATTTAATTTAAATATAGTCCTGGAATTAATCTACACAAATATCTCTGTGCCTCTGTGACCTACTTTGAACTCTGGGTCAGAACAATATTTGTTTGGTAGTTGTAAAATGTTTGTTTTGTTAACTGTTGTTGTGTGGATTTTAAAACTCATAGTACAAAAGGCTTAATTTGGACTAGATGTCGATATTTGAAAATGTAGATGATTGTTAAAAATAAATAATAATTATTCGAAAAAATATAATCCTAGATGATGCTCGAGGCTTCGCCCGCTGGAATTTCGTACCCGTTCCCGCTTCCCGTGGGAACATATTCTCGGGATGAAAACTAGCCTATGTGATATTCCAGACTATAAAGCCGTTAGAGCGTGATTGTGTAACAAACATCCAAACATCTTCACAAACTTTCACATTTATAATATTAGTAGGATACATCCATAGAAGCTCTCATATTATCAGTGAGCAATTAACAGTGTACAAATTAATAAATCATTCAATGAATGTAGAGGCGTTCATTTCTCAATAATCATAATGTAATTATTTTAGAATGATAATAAAGGAGCGGAGGGAGACGATAATTATCTTTTAAGTAAGATAGTTTTCCGCCATGTAACGCCTGATTCCATTAGTTATTGTAATTATATTCCAGTCAATTACACATTTCTTTTTCTATTTTTATCTTATTATCTTTGTGTTTGTATTTCAGGGTGCAGTTGAAAGACATGGCACACAATATAGAGGGAACAGTCAACACGACGCCCAGGAATTTCTATTCTGGCTACTTGATAAAGTTCACGAAGATTTAAATACAGCTACTAAGAAAAAATATAAAACTATTAAGGTTAGTAACATTAATCATAAAATGAATAAGAATTTTACCTAATGCTTCTGAATAAAGCTTAAATTTTGGATATTGCAAAACAGTGTGTCAAGTATCACAGGATGCCTGGCAGAAGTAAAACATTGCAAGTATTTTGTAAAACTCAGGAATATGCATAAAAGAACAGAAAATGTCAGAAACTAAATAATATGGCATCTTAAAGAATCCATTACCCAATTTCAAATTCCTAAATTCAAATTCAGTATTCCTGTAACAGTTTAACCCAATTTGAAACTTTCTTATCGGAATAATTTCACTTATTGCAGAATACATGTGGGAAATCCGATGAGGTAGTGGCTGCTGAAACTTTAGCTAACCACGCAAGAAGAAACAGCTCATTTGTGCAGGCCTTATTTCAAGCCCAGTACAGGTATGAAATTATTTTTATAACATGGGCCATGCCATGGCTACTTCAATACTAATACTTTCTCCAATATAAGGGTACCCTACCAATATCTACTGGGCCCAAGCCTAGATAACCTGAATGTTGTGCACCTGCTGAATGATGGACGAAAATAATTATTTTTGAGTCCAAAAGAGCCAAAAAAAGTCAATTTTTATATGGTCCAAAACAAACAGCCCAAAAATAATGAATTTGGTGATGAAATTAATAGTAATACTGACAGTGTAAAATCTAATTTCATACTGATTTATACTGTTCAGGTAGCCATTTTAGCCCCTCTCTATAAAATAGAGTGCAGAGGGGCTTATGGCGAGACTTTGTCTGTAGTCTGTGACTCTGTTGCATTAAATTACGTCACTAGGTCACGTGAATCATCTGTTCAAAGTTTGATATAAAACAAAAATGACAACGTCAATCGGATTGAACTTTCACTTTCACAATAAACGTGTTAGAGAGGGGCAGTCTGGTGAGAACGATCTCACGGCTTGTTATATTTTGTTTTGAATGGTCAACGACCATGACTGGTGTTGATCATTCAAAACAAAATATAAAGTGGCTACTAATTCATCACCATTTATTTATTTTCTTGTGGGGGACGCCGGCCATGCCGAGCGGACGATCCGACCGCCTGTTCTGCTGCCCATTTCGTCCATTTCCCCATCCACCTCTCTGGGATGAGATTGGGTATCCCAGCATTCTTCACGGCGCCCCGTTAAATCTTCCAGTGTCCTTGCAGAATCGAACTATCTGATCCACCTTTAGAAGTTCCAGATCCTCTATGTTCAGTCTGTCCGTGCCCATAGTCTCCCATCTGCTTAGAGAGTACATGGGGCACTCAGCCAGTAGGTGGAGACTGGTCTCTTCTTCCTCCAAGCATTCCGGGCATATGGGATCGTCTTTGACTCCTATCACTGTCAGGTGCCTGTTCAGACGACAGTGCCCTGTGATTATCCCGATAACCAGTCTCATGTTTGCTCTGGTCAATTTGACCAGTTGGCTGGTTCTTTTCGCATCCATGCCTTTGATGAAGATCTTTGACTGTCTCATTCCAGTCGACGATCTCCATCGGCAGTTGGTTTCTACTGTTATGCTCCTGCTGATTACTCCCTTGGTGATTTTGTGAGCGATGGGAATCCCAGGCTCAGGTCCCACCAAGTTTTCCTCTGCTCCCTTTCGGGCTAGACAGTCTGCTGTTTCGTTGCCCGGGACTCCTGCGTGCCCGGGCACCCAGGCTAGACTCACTTGAGTACTTTCCGCCAGCCTGTCGAGTGACTCTCTGCACTCTTTGACAATTGCTGACGTTATTTCTTCTTTGTTTAGTGCTTTTAAAGCCGCCTGGCTGTCGCTGTATATGGTTGCCTTTCTGGTCTTGTAATGGGAAATCATTTGCGCGCACTCCGTGATGGCGCTGATTTCCGCTTGAAAGACACTGGCGTATTTGCCTAGGCTTATTTGTCTATTGATCACAGTTCCGTTTTCGCATTTGATGTGCACTCCAGAACCGGATTGCTTTATTGACTCCATTCTGGAGCCATCTGTGTATAGTGGCATTCAACAGACCTAAATAATATAGTAAACAAAGAAATTGGATCTCGACTACTCCATAATTACTTACATTTAATTATCAATCCTGATCATAGTCCTTTCAAGGAACTCTAGTTAGATTTATGCAGACATTTCTATACTAATAAACCTCAGATTATAGAATAATTTCATGAAAAATACTCGGATGGTAAAAATTTAAGACTGGCCAATTGATTTTAAAAGGAGGTTATTGTTTTATCAATCTGTCAGTTCGAAAAAATGTACTTATTTTAATAATATAACTTATTGACCCAGAGAGCTAAGAGTGCGAGTCTTTGCCCCTTTTCACACGTACCGGTTGCCGGGTGCCGGGTAGGGTATGGCCGTGTACTGTAGCTTTCACACGTACCGGCGTGATTTGACCGGCAACCGCTTGCATTCGCCGTCGGTTACCCGGCGCCGGCTACCCGGCAACTAAATAAACAGGTTTCTGTCAAACTGGTCGCTTAGACTGACTTCCCTGACGATGCGAGGCAAGTCCGTCTGGGGTCCTTATTATCTGATTGGTGATAGTTATGGAGTCGTGCAGATTATAATGGAACGACTTCAATCAATGACAATCTGATTAATACTTTGTGGATTGAATATAGGTAAGGTATAGATTTAACATTATGGCCATTCAAATGTCTTGAGAGGTAAGTCCGGCACAATTATGACCTCAGGTGTTCTAAACATTTTATATTTAATTTTACCCTACTGCGCGACACAAAAGAAGGGTTATTGTGTCGGCTGGTTTGAATAGCAGGCTGAATGAATTGATACAGAAATAAAATTAGGAAAACTTAATAAAACGTAATGTTGTAGTATAAGACACAGCAATGAGGTACTTAGTATTAGATATAGATACATTCCTAAATACTTATATGGTTAGAAACATTTCAAAACTTGGTTTCGAATGTGGCCGAAGGGTTCTTGATATGAAGCATTCCTACGATTTGTATATTAGACTAGCTGGCCCGCGCAACTTCGTTTGCGTCACGTCACTTATGAGAGTTATGAGTGGAAAAAAGGTAGGTAGTATTAATATTTTCAGTTTTCAGATTTAAAAACCCCACATTAGAAATCTCTCAAGATGTCTTAGTCTGCTTCTGTAAGAACGGCGAGCAGCTAGCGAGGCGTCTACACTTTTTATCATCCCTAAAGTAATTTATTACTGTAAATAAATGATTATACTATTAAATGTTCTAAAAGTTTCTTTTTTTTTTAAAGATCCTTTAATTATTGCACATAATATAATTATATTGATATACCGATATACCGAATTTCATGATTTGATGAATTTGGCGATTGATATACCGAAGTAAATGAATGTACGGTGAACTAGATATAACTCAATGATTATGTACATACATAGAATCAGTATAGTTACAGCACTATGATCATAGACAACTTTTGTCAAAACATGACATGTTTACATGATTGCTGAGCTGTCCAGAAAAAGACTATAGCAGATAACGCCCTTGTCGTCGTCTATCTGCCAGTTTCCCTTTGTTCCTATATGAACTCTGTATTTTTTGTCAAAGATCCTCTCTTTCCTAATTAGGTCATTGTTAATGAGAATCATTGACATTTTGTCCTCATATGTTTTGCTAATTTTTGCGTGTCCGCCATCTGCTGGTGTCGCCCTCCATAGGACCACGCTCTTTAGCTTAAACCACTGTTCAGCAGCTTCCTTTTTTATTTCTAGGTCCAGGGGGTGAAACCCCAGGATGATCTCTAGCGCGGCTGTTGGTGTAGTCCTCATCGCACCCGTGGTCATCAAGGTTGCTAGCCTCTGTACCTTTTCTAGGTTTGTTCGATTTGTCTTGTTGGCGGCTTTATGCCACCATACTATGGCTCCATGTAGGATTCTTGGTATGATTATGGCTTTGTACATCCATATTGCTGTCGCAGGTCTGATTCCCCACGTTTTTCCTATTGCACTTTTGCACTGCATTAGTGCCATTTTGACCCTCATGCATGGAGCAAACATAAGAGAGGAGAGGGCCTAAGCAAGCGTGCACTGTGACCGTTCAATGCGGGTCCTGACGTCATCAGTGGGCGTGGCTTAAGTCAGTGCACTGTCCGCGTTTGTCTAGGCAACTTCCGGTTTGTTATACGCGAATAATGTCAACATTCGTATATCCGCGAAATTAGAAGAATTTAAGAACATAAGAAGAAAGTGGTGTGTTTTATCGTGTAAAAATTACTCGGATAGACGTTTTGATGCCATGCATGGCATCACATTTTAGTTGTAAGTATTTTTATTCTTTATTTTCATAAATAGTTCTAGAAACATCTCTGACCCCCGGATACAGCAAAATATTTTTTACTCGACGCTAGATGGCGATACATTGTGTTTTGGTTACCTAAAATTGTAGGTGCGTAGAGCTCAGTAATAATATAAGTATAATATTGTCAAGTATTTAAACTTATTTAGCAATAATTCCGAAATCAATTTATTCAACCAAAGATTATTTTTACAAATTTATTTAAGAACTTCGATAACAGACCGCCATCTATTGCCAAGAATAAACAGCACCAAAAACAGGATCGAATTTAGAATTTCACCGAGGGGCCCATAACCGTCCTTCCTACTAATAGTAGGTACAAAAAGTAATTTAGCAACGATTGGATGCAGTTCGTTCGTACTACAATAGGAGACTTTTTTTATCTATCTTTTTATTTATAATTCTACTGTACGTGTGTATTTTCTGAACTCCTCCTAAATGGCTGGACAGATCTGAATAAAATTTTTTGTATGCGTTTGGGTGGCGCCCTGGATGGTTTAAATTCACAAATCAGCCCGGCAGATGGCGCTGCAGTCGGTATCTAGTTTATAAAGTAAACGATGTTGCGCTGGTCAGCTAGTATAATATAAAAATGGATCTTCGAAATGTATGTACGCTCATAACTTCAGAACGGTGGAACCAACTTCGCTAATTCTTTCTTTTCTGTGTTAGTTATAGCCAGGGCAAGGTTTGTATAAAATAAAATATAATAAAATAAAAGCCATTTCTTATTGAAATCCGATTTAAAAAATCTCATATTAAAGATGGTGAGTGAGTGAGACAGAATCACAGTCTGTTGCTAAGGCAACGAACGATAATTTAGTCCACTACGTCAAACGGTTCTTTCAAATTGTGTTTTTGCTGAGAGAATTATCGTCGTAATAATTCTGGCTCATATTCATATTACTCGTAATTTATTTGTTATTATTAATAAAAAAATGTCACCAGTAAGGCGTCAAAGTATTGGTAGACGTACCATCACGTAATGCAAGTCGAGTCAACAATCTTCGCGACAACGAGAAGGAAAAAGAACGTTCACAGCATTTGGAAGCAAATGAACTCAGAACTCCGGATACCGATTTCTATATTCATAGTTATGGCAGGACAACGTCTGTCGGGTCAGCTAGTTAATTATAATTTTAACGATCGATACCTACTAAGAATATTTTATTTATTTCATATTTTTTTAGTAGGTACTGAAAAAAAAATCTTTAATTAATCTTACAAAATATTGTAAATGCGAAAGATTCTGAGTGAGGATGTATGGACTTTTGTTACTCTTTTACGCTTAAAGGCGAAATGGACTTGGCAGAAATTTGGTACAGGAATAGATTATAGTCTGAAATAACACATATTTTAACGCTTTTTATTCCCAGGGTCGATTCCCATGGAATGCGGGAACGACAACAGAACGCTACGTAGGCAAAAGCGCTGGCGCTTCTGTTTTTGTATTAACCTGATTATGTTCATTGAAAAGTTTTTAAAGTACTTTTATTTTATCCACGGTATTAACAACAATTGGCGGCAGCTTGATTGGCTTCTTATTAGTAATTCACCATTATGAGGTTTATTTCTCATTTTTTTTTCTTTAATATTTACCGCTGACATAAATTTAGGCAACCAAACAGTAAAGGCAAAGGCAGTAAAGGCTTAATAACTGTTAGAGCTTTGATAGCATATAATTTGAGTTTTTCAAATAAATCGTTTTCGCTATAATTTTCTCTATTATTGGTTCCGCATCTAAAACTATATATAACACTCATGATCTATCTCTTTATTGCCATCATGGTAGGTACTTTTAACTTGGATGCGTACTCTTGTCTATTTTTCATTATTTTGAAGTGACTGTCACGTGAACGAATGTCAGTCGAAGTCATATTTTGTTATTCTCTCTCTAGTACTCTTAGTACTTCATACAATCTTGAAAAGACTTTATAAAAAATATATTTACGAAGATTTATAATCTTTAAAGCAATAACCACTAAGAAGCGGGTTACTTTCGATAATAAAAAATATCATAACCCTTCGAAGGTCAAGTCGCTACAGTATAGAAAGGAAAAAAATGCTGGGAACGGTCAAATCGCTTTAAAAGAGATTGCGTTTTCGCCAATTCTTGCCGCGTTCATAAAATTCCACTCACTGTGTCTATCTTGCTCAAAGTTATACCAATCTTTAGAGGAAAGAACAAGCTAGACATATTGGTGCATGCGAAGTCTCTAAAATAAGTTGAATTGTAATACTCATTCATTTAAAAAGCGCGCGGCGCGCGCCGCCCACTTGAGGCAGTCACTCGCCGCGCGCTGACGATAATGGTTGATTATTGTGGACGTAATAAAAGATTTCCTAAAAGAAATTTATGATTCAGTGTTGCTGTTTAATGTGCTAATCGATTAGTGAAGTTATTTATACAAAAAGTAATCACTAAGTTTATAAAAAACGCGTGCCAAAGTTCGAGAGAATCTATAAAAAATCTCTGTGTGAAGTGATGTGAATTGTTTTGATAACAATCCCATATTTTATAAACAACCCACTTATTGAAATCGAGACTGTGTTTATAATTAAGAATGTTAAGTGCTTCAAATGTTTTGTTAACATCAACAAGCGGTTCGGATTGCAGTTATCTCGGATTTCAAGTGGTGTGTGTTTGTTATTGTTAAGTGGGGCCGCCGCGGATAGTGCGCGACAGATGTATGAGGTCGGGTATATAAAAAAAAGGCTACCCACATTTTTTTTTTTTTTATATTGCGAAATAATGCCTATTGAAGTAAAGTGTATAAATAAAATTCCAAATATCTGTAAAGTTTTTTCATACTAACTAATTTTATGCCATAAAATGAGGAAAAATTTAAAATTCTGATTTTATTATTTTGTTATAAAAACAATTAAAAACAAAACGATAAAAGCCGAAAATAGTTTTTAGCTTGTTTCATAACGATTCTAGTGATATAAGTATCATAGAGGTACTATACAAAAGTTATGAGATATCGTCGATTGAAGAACACCCGGGCGGGCTACCGGGCGTCGCTCGCGTCACCCGGTTACCGGATAGAAAGTTGGCGCGTGTGACGCGCCGACGTGCGACGGGATAATGTGTCATGAATTTTTTTCATAGTAATAGAAATAAAAAAAAATACACTATTCATCTTGCTATATACTCCGGGGGACAAAGTATTCCAACTTCGGCCCTGTTTTCAGTGTACAGTAGTAGTACTACGTAGTTACTCGGATGTTGAAGTAAGCAAGTAGTTTTGACACTGACCGCTAGATGGATAATAGTAAAGTGGGCGGATACGAACCCCTCCTCACCACACCCTCCCCCCGCGCCGAGTCACACATTGTTTCATAGGAAAATCATATTACAACACCTCCTCTCTTATATTTGCTCCATGCCCTCATGCATGTGTTTTCAATGTGCTTCTTAAAGGTTAGTTTGCTGACTCCCAGGTATTTTATTTCGCTAACCACTTCCAGGACCTGGTCATTCAGTCTCACCGGATCAGCTCTATCAATCTTTTTTTTTGTTAGTGAATAGCACTACTTTTGTCTTGTCTGGGTTTAGATTAAGACCTTTGCTTTTGCACCATGTCAGGGCCACCTTCAGGCCCCTGTTCATGATGTCGCTTATAACGCTCAGCACTGGGCCTGTGACGAGAATTACCCCGTCGTCGGAGTATGCCTGTGCGTATATATGCATCCTATTAAGTTTGCTGATTAGCTCGTCTATTAGCAGGCACCATAGTAGCGGTGATAGACATCCCCCTTTTTGGAATCCTCTACTGGCCTGTACTTTAAGAGTGATGCCTGCCATCTCTGCCTGTATCAGTCGGTGTTTCAGCATGTGTTTCACCCATTCTGATATATCTTTCCCAATTCCTTCTCGATTTAGGGTGGCCTCTATTGATTCTGGGGTGGCCATATCAAAGGCACCTTCTACATCAAAGAAATATCCTAATGCGTACTGTCTGGCGTTTATTGATCTCTGCACCCTGCTGACCAGGTTATGAAGGGCAGTGTCCGTTGATCTGCCTTCCAATACGCATGTTGATTTGCGTGCAGAGGATATCCGCTCTTGTCTATTTGTTCTCTAATCAGGTGGTCTAGTATTTTTTCTAATATCTTGAGCAAGAAAGAGGAGAGACTTATGCACCGGAAGGCCTTTGCCTCCTGGTATGAGGGTTTTCCCGGCTTTGGTATAAACACCGCTCTTACCTCCCTCCATGCTCTTGGGATGTATCTTAACTTAATGCTACAGTTGTACATAGCAAGCAGGTCTTTAGCTATGTAGCTTATCACTGTCTGTAGCATCTTTGGGAATATGCCGTCTGGTCCTGCCGCCTTGTAAGGCTGGAAGGACCTAACACTCCATTGCAAGTGTTCCTCAGTTATGATGCTATTCGGCCTTATTTCACCGATGTTGATGAAAGGTGTAGCCGATACGGTATCGTCTTTGTGTTCTTTGCATTCTGGAAAGTGTGTTTTAAGCATAATTTCCAGAATCTTCGCAGGTTCAGTGATAAGTTTGTCCCCCTGCCTTATGCTGCCTAGTTTGCAAGCATGAGCCTTTGATAGCGTTTTGATTAGTCTTGCTGCGTCTGGTTGCTTCTCAACCCCTTCGCAGAACGCCCTCCAGCTCTGCCTGCTTTCCTTTCTGCATTCATCTTTGAATGCATTTCTAATTTGCCTGTACGCTTGCCAGCTCTCATTGTCCCCTTTCTTGAGGGCTTGTCTGAGAGCTCGCCTAGTCTTTTTCCTACTTTTCCCTAGTGCCTTCGTCCACCAGGGTTTCATCACCATGCAACTCAAACCATTTGTACAGATTTCGCTCCAAGTTTTGTTATGAATTCGTAAAATAGGCAACTGTATTTTTTTTTAAATTCGTCCCTGAAAGGTGATGAAGATGTTTGAAGTGTGTCATGGCACAAACAGTGTGACACATTCAAATTCCAATATAAAATGACCACTTTTCTCCTCAGATCTGCGTTAACGTGCGCGAAATGTGAGCGCACGTCGTGTACATTTGACCCCTTCCATTGCGTGAGTGTGCAGCTACCGTCGCGACTTGCCACCGCTCAGCCGTCGCCGCTTCCTGTTAATGTAAGTCGCTATACTTATACCTACATACTTCTATAGTAAATGATAAGCTTGTTGTTTGTGGATGGCTTAAGACAAAGGAAATAAGTCTACAGGATGGACCACTCTAAAAGGATCGATTTATTTATAGTAGTTTATGATACTGTTGCATAGTTCTTATAACACGAGTGTGTTTTAAAAAAACGAGCCGTAGGCGAGTTTTTTTATTGCATCATACGAGTGTTATAAGACCAAGTTATGTACAGTGTCATACACTACTTTATCTACTCTCATACTATAATACCTGATTTCATTTTTTGACGCAGCTTCCAAAATGTCTGGTGGTGTACGATTACCACTATCCTCGCTTTCAGACTTGTTTTTACACAAAAACTACTTTATTTTACAAACAAAACCAAACTTTGTTTAATTTAAATGTAAAATGTTGGCGCCAAGGCGCAAAAATCGATTGCGCATGCGTGTTTCTTTTTTTCCTTCTGAATTGGCCGGCCGGCACCGGCTGCGGAGGCACTACCTTTTTTTAAAGTAGAGGTTCAACCTTCTTGGTCTAGCTGGAGGTTGTATAGGTGTATCGTTATGATTAAAAAGTTATTTAATGAAACAGGTGTCCATACAAGACCTGTATCGTAATAAAACTTTTTTTTCGGCCTGTGCGTAATTTTTTGATTTCAATTTTATAATCTTTGTATTATAGTATCAGAGTAGATAAAGATATTTTTTATGATACACAATTGCACTCATTTCATAACTCATGGTTATTAAATGAGTGCAATGGTGTCATAAAAATATACAAAATAAAAACTGGCAAAAAATAAACCCCGCACTCCTTACTGTACCCTACTACCCTGTATATGTATATCCTTTGCCAACTGCACACTTAATCTTTTTATTACCTCGTAAAATGAAACTTATGTAAAATGTGGTTAGAATATCAGTAAAAAACTACTTGTACTGGTAAGTTACAGGGGACTTTCCCAACGTATAATAAGGTTGCCATTTTGGGAAACAATCTAACATAATAACCAAAATGGCAACCTCATTATACATTCTGAATTGTAGTTTTTTTTGCTACGTGTTGCCAGGTTAAACATTAATCTCCAATTTTTTGTCTGTGTTTTATTCACAGGTAGTGTATGTGAACCAGCAACCGAGACAAGTCCGTATCGGTGTGGAGATTACGCCCAGTCTCACCATGGACGAACTGCGGACCACTCTTCACAACGACACGGGGATTGATAGAGACCACATCATACTCGCTGAAATCAATGAAATGGGTATGCAGTTTTAATACTTACTAATATTAATTTTAAATATGGAAAAAAGAATTGGTTTAGAGCAGAATTCGAACCTGCGTCTTCATGCATACCGTGCGACGCCTTTACCAACTCGGCCATCGCAACCTACTCGGAACTAACCAATTTTTCCACCTTATACGTCTTGGGGCGACTTACTGATAATATCATAAATGCGGAGATTTGCCGGAAACAGATTTTTTTAAACTTTTTTGGCAGTTTCAAATAGTAAGATGTTAATTTGGAATTACAAACAGACATTTCAGTTTGTTTACACGTATGTACAGAAGCACTCTTGACTCCGCGGACAGTATTCTGTAAACAATCACTGTATACTGTATTTCAATAGCTTTGCGCAACAATGTAAACAAACACATTTGATCCTATATGTATATCCATAGTTACTTGCAATTGAGTATTCACCCTGATTATATTCCAGTATCCAGGAGTCATTCAGTGTTCTTACAATCATTTCGACACCAAATAACTTCTTTATGATAGTTTATTTTCATTTAAAATACCTACTCAGGATAGTAAAAAATTCAATGATTTGTCATACAATATTTTTTCTACTCATCTGTCTTAGACAACGATTGCCAAAACATGCCATGTTTACATAATTGCCAGATCGGGCAGGATTTTACTATAGTAAGTTAAATTTACCATGGCCTGTTATGGATGCGTGACCACCACTTCGGTGCTTCGGAATTCACATTAAGCTCTTAGTCCCAGTTGCCAGTAAAATGGCAGTTGTTAAGCCAAGGTGAAGGATTGAAAAATTTCAATAGCGGCCAGTCACAACCTGCGCCTTTCTATATCAACACAGCAATACGGCTCACCACATATTACGTGGAACAAAATCAAAAATTGTTATTATTACGTACATTTTATAATAGTAATTAAATGTGGGCATATGATATGCCTCTCTCTACCCCTTCGTGGATGAAAGGCGTGATCATATGTACGTTATGTATGTTACATGTATGTGTTTGATTAACAGGTTGGTGCAACGCCCGCGCAGGATGGGAGGCAGCGGGTATAGACTTCGGTATGTTATACTGTATGGAGGCGCCGCCATTGTTGCAAACGCCGACTACGCCGTATCTACTGATACTGTGGGTCAACCTGATGGAAGGAGAGAGATTCGGTTAGTTTGTTTGTCGTTATTTTTATGATTGATTATAAACTACTACATATATAAAAAAGTCTACAACCTAACATTTGCATATCCAATGGGTGTTGTACTTTCGATTGGTAGTTATGGAATATATCTAGCTAGGTATTATTCAAATCAATGAAATGTTAACATTTTTTAAACATTTTTGATTAATCTTATTCTGGACTGTAAAAAATGTAAAAGTTATTATCCATGGTATAGGTATAGGTACTGGTATATCATGGATTGGTTGGATTTCAATTGAGCAAAAACTAAAACAAAGAACCGGCCACGTGCGAGTCCGACTCGCGTACGAAGGGTTCCATTCACAAAAGCTTAAAAAATTAACAGTTGATTAAGAGTTAAAGGTCGCAGAGTGGACCGTGTATTGTGGCGTAATTTGGGAGAAGCCCAGTACACTGCTATAGGCTAATTTGATTGATTGATTGCAGTATGGGCGCCGCCTTTAAAAAAAATTCTGCTGACCCTTCTAAGACCCCTTTTGAAGAACCCCATACTGCATTCGAGCACGGTTAGATCCGGTAGGGGTTTTCTTCCGCGCACGCTTAGGTTGTGGAATGATCTTCCTGCCTCGGTTTTCCGAAACGCCTACAGTATGGGGTTCTTCAAAAGGGGTTTAGCCAGTCGTACGGCCGAACTGTCAAACGTCACTGGCCGCCGACGCCCAACACCTTCGCGAGCGTTGGCGGGAACAGCGGTTGCGCGCCGAGCTTCACAAAATTAATTCTTATTTCTTTTATAGGAATCGCACTACAGAAATACTTACTGTTTCATCATGCTGGATAACTGACGAAAATAACTAAACTAAATCCGAGGATATCCGATGTGTAATGGATTAATGAAATGTCGCTGAAAATTACGATGGTTAAAATGAAGTAGTATTCTTATGTTTTACCATGTAATTCAAAATAAAACCAGTTTTAAGTCTTATATTTTTTTATTTACCAAATATACACACAAACACGTTACCCCAAAAATAAAAAAAAAGAATTTGTAGATACAAAATCTCCGAAAATAAATTTATCAATATTAGCGTATTTTCATTGCCAAAAATTGTCATCTTCACATGCTATTATAATTAATTTTACCTCGATTTGGGACGGAAATATTTATAACAGCTGTTAAACAACACCTTTTAAATGCAAAACAAGAATAATTGAATCAAAATAAACAAAAATATTAATAAAATAAAAGTATTAAAGTTATACATTTTTTGCGTATTTACATTGGCCAATAAAAAAAACAATTAATAAATATACACTGAAATAAATAAGTATATATTATAAAATAATATATCATTCAATATATTAAATAAAACCATAAATAAAAGCAGAATAAACTAAAATATTAAATACTTACCCCGTAACTAATTGGAACGCTAAAATGGCGGCTCAACAGAAAATTTATTTATCACAATCAACTCGAAGTTTCTGATGTTTTTTCTTTTAATGTTACTCTGCAGGCTATGTTAATCATTATTATAAACTCATCCTGCATTATTTCCGGCCTGGATGAAAGAGGATAATACCGGATATAAACGGATATAAACTGGCATTATGATGACCGTGGGCGTCGGAGCCGATGACAGTTCTGTCACTATAGTGCACGTGGGCGCCATCGTGGCTAAGAAGGTTTTTACAGGGTCGGCAGCGCGAGTGTGGCGCCTCTGGTGTTGCAAACGTTCATAGGCTGCGGTGACCACCAGTCCTTCAGGTGGGCCGTATGCTTGTCTGCCACCTTAGTGGTATAAAAAAAAAACAAAAATACTGTACGTGTTTGGGACAACCGAGGCAGGGACCACTGCTTTAGATCTGTGGTGAAGAGTGCAGGGTGTGGTGAAGAGTGCAAGGAGCAATGAATGAACACAACTGTTTACAGCAAAGCCCAGTTTATTACTAGAAAATATATCGAACATCACGACATTATGTATTACTACCCGTTCGCTCTAACTTTGCCGTTGGCGTAGAGGCGTATACCCGAATTGTTAATTACACGAAGTAAATTGACAGTAGCTAGTGTCACTTCGTCATAGAAAATAAGCAACATTATATGAAGAAGTGACATTGGTTGCTGTCAGTTACTTCGTCTAATTATAAATTCGACTTTAGTATGGAGCCGAGCGGCAAAGTTAGAGCGAACGAGCAGTAACACATTACACTAATACATACACCACAGATTTTATAATAGCTTAATCTGTGTAATATGTCTCAAAATGTATAATTTTGTATGTGCAGGTTCGCCTTACGCAATGCAAGTGCCTCGCGAGATCTCGTACGAGGACTTACAAAAGCTGATGCTGAAGGAAATGTGTCAAGTGGTAGCGGAACGTGTTCTAGAAAATTCGCAGGGGAACGAGATCTTCCGTGCGAGGATCGCCGAGGCGCATCGGCCTAGGGATCCCGCCTATTTGATGCCTGAGGTAATCTTACTCGTATTATAAATGCGAATGTTTGTGTGTGTGTGTGTGTGTTTGTGTGTGTGTGGATGGCTGGAAGTTTGTTACTCTTTCGTTCTCTCAAGGCTGAACGGATCTGGTTGAAATATGGTACAGATATAGATTAAAGTCTGGAATACCACACAATTTTTATCATGTTTCCCACGGGAACGGAAACAAAAATCCACACGGGTGGAACTGCGGGCGGTATCTAGTCCGAGTATAATTGCTAAACTGATGATATTTATCTTGCCGAAATGTTTATTGTTTTGTTCGTGAATGTGCATTTTTTAGTAAAATTTCAATGTGTAATTTCCATTCCACAGCTTCCTCACCCGCTGTTTTCTCTGGACGTGGAACAAGCGTTGTGTTCGCACGACAAGTATCCACATCTTAGACTGGAACTGCTATGGGACCCGGCGCACAGGGACAGGTATGTGGTCTGACTGTTTTTGAATTATGGACGCTCCACATTCTCGCAAGAAAAGCACGAAAAACCAGAATGTGAAGCCGATTCACATAGTTCTTCCACTGCGAGCGAGTCGGACCCATTACGGACTCCGCTATACTCCTAACGACGATTTTCATACATGTCCTTCCACCAAAGCGGACATGACATGTATCGAAAATCATCGTTACGAGTATAGCGGAGTCCGTAATGGGTCCGACTCGCTCGCTGTGGAAAGCGGGCATAAGGCTTCAAACAGGAAGTCAGCGGCGAGAGCGCGGCGCGCTGTGCTCGAAATTGATCTCGCCAGATTGCTCTAAATGGCGACTAAATGTTGTGTTTGGTGTCGACTGTGGTTATTTATGATTATATTTTAGGAACTATGAAGTTCGATTTAGAACCTACCTACAAATACGATGTAATTTTTTTTTGAAAAAATGTAAGTAGGTACAATGAAGCGGCACTGCGACAGCTCAAATCACGTGACCGACGCTTGAACACCGCTGCCCGCGCCGCCAGTCGTCCCGCTGTCATCCAATTTGAGGCCTGACATAGCTTTGAGCGATATTACTGCACGTTTATAAAACTCTAATCTCGTAGTCTAATTAGTGTGTAATAATAGTAGTTTATCTACTCTGTTACTATAATACAAAGATTATAAAATTGAAATCAATACTATTATGACAAACATTACGCACAGGCCAAAAAAAATAGTAGTTTATGACACTGTTGCATAATAAGGGTTCTTATAACACGAGTGTGTTTTAAAAAAACGAGCCGTAGGCGAGTTTTTTTATAGTATCGCACGAGTGTTATAAGACCAAGTTATGTACAGTGTCATACACTACTTTATCTACTCTCATACTATAATACCCAATTAATACCTGATTTCATTTTCTGATTTATATAGGTAGTTGCTCCTTGATTTCGCCGCACTTGACGCAGTTTCCAGAATGTCTAGTGGTGTACAATTACCACCATCCTCGCTTTAAGACATGTTTTTACCCAAAAACTAAGTAGTAGTAGTTTATTTATCCATTATCGGATAGGCAAAGGCAATTTCCAAAAACTAATTTATTTTACAAACAAAACCAAACTTTGTTTAATTTAAATGTAAAATGTTGGCGCCAAGGCGCAAACATCGATTGCGCATGCGTGTTTCTTATTTTTTTTTCAGGCTTAGGAGGCACTACTTTTTTTTTAAAGTTGAGGTTCAAACTTCTTTTTCCAGCTGAAGGTTGTATAGGTGTATCGTAATGATTAAAAAGTTATATTATGATACAGGTGTCCATACAAGACCTGTATCGTAATAAAACTTTTTTTTTGGCCTGTGCGTAATGTTAGTCATAAGAGTATTGATTTCAATTTTATAATCTTTGTATTATAGTATCAGAGTAGATAAAGTTTTATTACGATACAGGTCTTGTATGGACACCTATATCATAATAAAACTTTTTAATCATTACGATACACCATAAACAATCTCCAGCTGAAAAAGAAGTTTGAACCTCTACTTTAAAAAAAAATTGTGTCTCCAGAGTAGCGAAAAGTCCTAAATCTATGGTCTCCGCAGCCTAAAAAAAAAAAGAAAGGTTCATGGTCATGTTTGACGCAGTTACCAGAATGTCTGGTGGTGTACAATTACCACCATCCTCGCTTTAAGACATGTTTTTACACAAAAACTAATTTATTTTACAAACAAAACCCATAGATATAAATATATCTATGACAAAACCAAACATTGTTTAATAATGTAAAATGTTGGCGCCAAGGCGCAAACATCGATTGCGTGCGCTTGCGTGTTTCTTTTTTTTTTTCAGGCTGCTGCCCAAGTAGCACACAAGCTCTATAACAAGCCGTACAATGGCTGGTTAGAAGTTTTTAATAACGGCATAGCCTCTATGAATAAGTTCTACAATACATGTATAAGCGGCTATAGCACTGCTGTACCCCCGAAAGAGGCACCGATTTATACGGCTGATGGTTCTACAATGTATTTACAATGTTGGTAAATTCGTGTTAGTACGGAGATACAAAGGTGGTATGGGAGAGGTAGTGTGCACCACATTATCTAAAATAAGTTATAGTAGCGCGACTGTAGCGCTCGCATCTTATTTAGACGCGTCTGTATCTCTGAATTAAATCGCGAGTTTATACATCTGATATACAGTGGCGATATTTTGGGGAAAGAACAAAACATAATAAAAATGTTAACAAGACCCAGTGTCATAGTTGTAGAACGACTGAAAATAATAAAAAAATAAACAACAAGGGAATGTGTTGATTTTTCCTTTTACGCATGTAAAGTACCATTGCGAGTACCAGTTTACTGTAAATATAGACATATATTTTAGCTAAAATTTTCACGCGCCTGCTATTTATGCAGTTTTCTTTAGTAAAAAGTACATTTAATTAAAGTGAGTGAATTTAGAATTTAGTTTATTTAAGCTAGTTAGCTTTCTAGGTAGTTTCTTTAGAATCCTGGGTGAGAATGAGTCACCAGGATGCGGTTTTTATACATAATTATGACATTAATAAATTATAAATAATCAAGAAAATTGCTTTTATCAATAATTATAATGGCGGCTCGGTTACAACAGCCTTCAGAGTTTACTAGAACCATTCTATCGATTAAAAGGACTAGTGTCCACCATTGTAGACCTTTCTGTTCTATAATTGTGGTATTGACGCTCTAATATATTTTTTTAGGTATACATCGGTAGTTAATATATTCCTATAAGAGTCTAAGGTTGTACAACGGACCATTCATATTCTATTTTAGAGGTAATTTTATTCAGGGGTACATTGTCTGGAATTTAAAAACCCCTGTTAATCCTTTTTACACTTTCTCATTATTCGTTTGTGTTTCTATTTAAACTGTACTAATTAAATAAGAGTTACGGCAATATTTTTTGTTTATATACCTACCTACAATCATTTCAATATTTACAAACAATTTGAAGCTTTACATGATATAAATACATTAATTGCACCTAAATACGAAAGTGTTTATAAGCAGAGTATTGGCTCACTTCGACCGCTATATTGGCCCTAGAAACGAAATTTTAAGCTTTGAGCTTTATAAGGCGTGGTTTTCTTGGCATAATCAGCTATTAACCATACAGTTGCTGTAAAATTCACCACTATACAGGGTGGCCCAAAAGTGGTGGATCAAACGCAACTAGGGGTTAGATGGGGTCACCAGCTGCAAAAAGTTGTTCTACGGGAGGTTCTTAAGGTCAACCCCTGCAGAGTTATAATTTATTTTGTTTTTATGAGAAAATTGACTTTTTTTTTACTAATTCTTATTAAAATTAGAAAAAATCTACATCCTGTATCTTTTTTATAATTTTCACTAGATTGGTACTGATCAGTCCTTGCGTTAGACATGCTATTTATGTTTGTTTATTGGTTGTGTTGAAGATAACATTAAGTTTTACGATTTTTGTTTTTCTCAAATCATAACTTTTTATTTACTTCGGACCCCACTGTAAAAAAAAATACTCTACCGAAAAGTGACCCTGTATTACAAGTTTTGGCGCATTTAATAGGGATTCTGAAAAGGTATTACACATGGCTACAAGTGGCTCTAATATCTTTCTAGTACGATTATTCGTAGCAAGGCCAAAGTTAACCCAACCATAAAACTCGATTAGGCTTATTTAAAAATAAACTGGAACTAATACAATTAATGACAAAGACTCTCTGCCTCTCTTTTACACTAACCATTTAATCCTTTGTCAATAAAAGGCCGGTTCACCCGTCAGATCAGGTAGCGATATCTTTTCTAGGAAACAAAGGCCGGGCCGGCGCGGCCGGGGCGGGGGCCGGGGGAATGCGCGTGAGCATGTTTTTTTAGAATGTTTAGTGTTCTTTAGTGACTCGCTTCCTGCCTGTGAGTACGCACGTGTTCTTTTTCTCGGTTTTACGACGACTTGTGATCAGTTTCTTTCCTTTGACCTACGCTTTGTTTTTCGGACTTGTGATAGATTGCCTACCTGTGACCAGTGCTGTGTGAATCGGACGGATTGGCTAAAAAAGTGGACAGATGGCTGCTGCGAGGAGAGAATACACCCAACGGGAGTATGCAGAAATGCATTACCTGTATGGCTTTTGTGACGGTAATGCCCGGGCTGCTGCCAGGGAATATCGTCAACGCTACCCTAACCGTGATCGTTTTCCGGACTACAGGGTCTTTATGCGCGTACATAATTCGTACATGGAGGGAGTCTTACCCGGTCAGCATGCTCCGAGAGCAGGCAGACCTGTGGTGCAATTTGAAAATGAAGATGAAGTGCTGAGAGAATTAAGATTGGATCCTAGTACAAGTCAACGCCAAATATCCCGTAATCTCGGGATTCCAAGATCGACGGTGCAACGTGTCATTAACAGAAACAAATATCACGCCTACCACGTGCAAAGGGTGCAAGCTTTGCTGCCCGGTGACTATGAACCTAGAGTGCGATTTTGCAGAGAGATGCTAAGATACCACAGAGAGGATCCGCAGTTCTTCAACAAGGTTTTATGGACGGATGAGTCAACTTTTAGAAGAATGGGAGTATTCAATATCCACAATCTACATTTTTACTCCAGAGTGAACCCCCATATCATAAGAAGTGATCGATTCCAGCATCTGTTTGGTATTAACATGTGGGCTGGTATAATTGGCCAGCAGTTGGTGCTGCATGAAATGCCAGCAAGGCTGAATGGTGCTCAGTATTTAAATTTTTTGCAAAATAATTTAAACCATATTCTTAACGAAGCTGAAGTTCCAGAAGAAAGAATAGCAGAAATGTGGCTGCAACATGATGGCGCCCCGCCTCACTACGCTCGAGCAGTTAGAGATCATTTGAACGAGCGCTTCCCCAACCGGTGGATAGGTCGAGGCGGTCATATTGCGTGGCCACCCCGGTCGCCCGACTTAAATCCATTAGATTTTTTTCTTTGGGGCTATTTTAAAGAAATAGTTTACCAAGGAGAGAACAATAGCGAACAAGAACTACGACAAAAGCTCGAATTTGCTAGGGTACAAGTTACTAACAACAGAGGTGCATTCCGTAGGTTACGTAGGAATTTTATTAGACGGTGCAGATTATGTATTATGGTCAGAGGCAGGAATTTTGAGCATTTATTGTAAAATGTTTTGCTTAATAAAACAATTATTTTACAATCGTTGTTTTGTTTTTTCGTCCTAGAAAGATATTAGAGCCACTTATGGCCATGTGTAATACCTTTTCAGAATCCCTATTAAATGCGCCAAAACTTGTAATACAGGGTCACTTTTCGGTAGAGTATTTTTTTTTCACAGTGGGGTCCGAAGTAAATAAAAAGTTATGATTTGAGAAAAACAAAAATCGTAAAACTTAATGTTATCTTCGACACAACCAATAAACAACCATAAATAGCATGTCTAACGCAAGGACTGATCAGTACCAATCTAGTGAAAATTATAAAAAAGATACAGGATGTAGATTTTTTCTAATTTTAATAAGAATTAGTAAAAAAAAAGTCAATTTTCTCATAAAAACAAAATAAATTATAACTCTGCAGGGGTTGACCTTAAGAACCTCCCGTAGAACAACTTTTTGCAGCTGGTGACCCCATCTAACCCCTAGTTGCGTTTGATCCACGACTTTTTATTGACCTACGTGCAACTACAGTGTTATATATAACACTGTAGTTGCACGTAGGTCGATATACCATATCTACTGCAATGATATATCACTGCAGTAGATATATGGTTTCAATGATGGTAATAAGTTCTATTAAACAGCTTAGACATTTAGTAATATGCAATATTCAACCTAAGGTGCTTTAAAGGAAGCATAAATCACCATTTAAAAAGTATTAACTATTAAAGCCCTCTATTAGACCTAGCGGTGTTATAAAAGGTATTTATAACTCTGCTTTACATCAGATGCTCGTACAATAACTCTATAACATGTCTTTATATCTTCATTGGGATTATATTTACTGTTGTACGGCTGTTGTATCACATGCCTGTTAAAGAGGTATTGAATACGCTACTGAATTACTTAAGTATCATAGTAAATCCCTAGAACAGCTATTATAGAACATTCAGGTTGTAAAGAAGTCATATAAACAACTTGTGTGCTACTTGGGTGAGGCTCAATTTTTTTTTAAGTAAAGGTTCAAACTTCTTTTTCCAGCTGGAAGTTGTTTATGGTGTATCGTAATGATTAAAAAGTTTTTTTAATACAGTTGCTCAAAAAGTGGCGTATTACAGGGACGTACAGCGTTCGGGATGAGTGCTATTACACACTCGTGCTTTTTCTTTACCATTTCCGCACTCGTGCGTTTTCTTTCCCAATTGTCAAAATAATGTCTGTGATTCATGCAAATATTTCTAAAAAAAGATACTTACCTACGTGTTTCAATATCGGATTAAAAGTAATTTTAATTGAAATTAAAGCATAAATTAATATAAGTATCGGCCAAATTAAATTTATAAATATAAAAAAAGTTGGCTGTATGAAGTGCACTGCCATAGTCTCTGCTTAGGAAGGTATTTATTCTTTTACGGTTGGCGCCATTTTGAATACTCAGGTTTATTGTATTTTTATTATTTTATAAAATTGCCTAATTTTTTCGCAACTGTATTAAAAATAGTTGTTCAATACAACGTGTGGGATAGGAATAGTAGTTTTCGATACAAGTGTGGGATTTCTGTTATTACGACGAGTTTCGACAGATGTTGACCCGAGCCGAAGGCGAGGGTGGACAGTCGGAACGAGTTGAAATAATAATCCCACACGTTGTATTGAACAACTATTTTTAATACAATTGCGAAAAAATTAAGCAATTTAATAAAATAATAAAAACACAATAAAACTGAATTGTCCAAAATGGCGGCAACCGTAAAAGAATATATACCTACCTAAGCAGAGACTATGGCAGTGTACTTCATACAGCCAACTTTTTTTATATTTATAAATTTAATTTGGCCGATACTTATATTAATTTATGTTTAAATTTTAATTAAAATTACTTTTAAATCTGATATTGAAACAAGTAAGTATCTTTTTTTGAAATATTTGCATGAATCACAGACATTATTTTGACAGTTGGGAAAGGAAACGCGCACTAGTGCGGAAAAGGTAAAGAAAAAGCACGAGTGTGTAATAGCACTCATCCCGAACGCTAAACGTCCCTGTAATACGCCACTTTTTGAGCAACTGTATTAAAAAGTTTATCTACTCTGATACTATAATACAAAGATTATAAAATTGAAATCAGTACTATTATGACAAACATTACGCACAGGCCAAAAAAAAAGTTTTATTACGATACAGGTCTTGTATGGACACCTATATCATAATAAAACTTTTTAATCATTACGATACACCATAAACAATCTCCAGCTGAAAAAGAAGTTTGAACCTCTACTTTAAAAAAAAATGTGTATCCAGAGTAGCGAAAAATCCTAAATCTATGGTCTCCGCAGCCTAAAATAAAAAGAAACACGCATGCGCAATCGATGTTTGCGCCATGGCGCCAACATTTTACATTTAAATTAAACAAAGTTTGGTTTTGTTTGTTAAATAAATTAGTTTTTCTGTAAAAACATGTCTTAAAGCGAGGATGGTGGTAATTGTACACCACCAGACATTCTGGAAACTGCGTCAAACATGACCATGAACCTGTTACCGGCGAAATCAAGGAGCAACTATATATCACAACAAAATGAAATCAGGTATTATAGTATGAGAGTAGATAAAGTAGTGTATGACACTGTACATAACTTGGTCTTATAACACTCGTGTGATACTATAAAAAAACTCGCCTACGGCTCGTTTTTTTAAAACACACTGGTGTTATAAGAACCCTTTTTTTTTTTTTTTTTTTTGAACGTTAGGGAAAATCCTCATAGGATGCTATTGCGGACTCTTACCGACTAAAAAAACCTCACGTAACGCCCAACAGCCTATTGTTGAGAGCCCCGGGTAAGCCCTCAGGAAGGATGTCCCGTGACTCCCAACAGACCTACGGCCGCCAATGCGGCCTCGCCCAGGGGGTGGTACGGGTGCAATCCCGCGTCTATGGGGGGTTTCGGGTGTGACCCCGCTTCTAAGGGGGGGCGTGCGTGAGTGCTCACGTCACGCTGCCGTCATGGGCCTGCTTCTGTAAGGACGGTGAGCGGCCCTCTCACCGTCCTCAGACCCCCGGTCATGGAGGCCGATAGTCCTCGGCGAAGACACGTCGGCGGCGCCCAGGGCGCCGACTGCGGAACTCGGGTGGGAGAGTTCTCTCCCGCACCCGGCCCGCCGCCTCCTTCGCGAGCATGACCTGCTCGCAGAAAGAGGCGGCGCAGTCCCACTTACTCCCGCTGGAGAGCATGGCTCGCACCATGGCCTCAAGCGAGAGAGTGTCCACGCCCAGACCCACTACGAGGACCTGTCGCTGTTGTGCCCACGCCGTGCACTCCACCAGCGTGTGGAGCGCCGTGTCATCGCTGCGGTCCTCGCAGTGTGTTATAAGAACCCTTATTATGCAACAGTGTCATAATAGTAGTTTATGACACTGTTGCATAATAAGGGTTCTTATAACACGAGTGTGTTTTAAAAAAACGAGCCGTAGGCGAGTTTTTTTATAGTATCACACGAGTGTTATAAGACCAAGTTATGTACAGTGTCATACACTACTTTATCTACTCTCATACTATAATACCTGATTTCATTTTGTTGTGATATATAGTTGCTCCTTGATTTCGCCGGTAACAGGTTTGACGCAGTTTCCAGAATGTCTGGTGGTGTACAATTACCACCATCCTCGCTTTAAGACATGTTTTTACACAAAAACTAATTTATTTTACAAAAAAAACCAAACTTTGTTTAATTTAAATGTAAAATGTTGGCGCCAAGGCGGAAACATCGATTGCGCATGCGTGTTTCTTTTTTTTTTTTAGGCTGCGGAGACACAATTTTTTTTTAAAGTAGAGGTTCAAACTTCTTTTTCAGCTGGAGATTGTTTATGGTGTATCGTAATGATTAAAAAGTTTTATTATGATATAGCTGTCCATACAAGACCTGTATCGTAATAAAACTTTTTTTTGGCCTGTGCGTAATGTTTGTCATAATAGTATTGATTTCAATTTTATAATCTTTGTATTATAGTATCAGAGTAGATAAACTACTATTATTCTATTGTCCAGTATAATCCGTTCTGCGGACGAGGCGTGCGAAGTGCACGTGTCTGCCGCTGGTACGGGCGGCGGGGAGCCTCTCACGCTCCACGCCTGTCTGACGCACTACACGCGCGCTGAACATCTGGCGCAAGAAGACGCTTGGAGGTAATGTGTCTGGAATTTATACTTTTACTTTTACTAGGTTATGTTAGGCTTCACCCGCGTAGCTCCCATTCCCGTGGGAATACGGGAATAAAATATAGCCTATTTCACCCGGGGATAAAAGAATTTTTCAAAGTGTTTTATTAGTTTCGGAGCCCATTTGATGCAATCAAATCTTTCCTTTTTTTTTCTTTTTATACTACTTAGGTGGCAGACAAGCTTACGGCCCACCGGAAGGTTGGTAACCGTAGCCTATAGACGTTTTTGCAACACCAGAGGCGCTACACACTCTTCCTCTTTATAATATTAGTATAGACTAGATGATGCTCGCGGCTTCGCCCGCGTGTAGCTCTGTTCCCACTGCCCAATTACATAGGAAAATATTCCAGGAATAAAAAGTAGGTGTAGGTATCCCTGTAACAAATTTGACCCAGATCCGTTCAGCCGTTAGAGCGTGAAAGAGGACCAAACATCCATACTCACAAACTTATGCATTTATAATATTAGGAAAATTTATGACAAAAATTCCATTTGCATTAATTCTATTATTTTATGATGGCGGCTGTACACACTCGTCGAGACACCCCTAGACAGGCCGAGTGCGAGTGTGTACAGGGCGCACTCGTCTCGTCTCGCTCTTGTCTCACTCTATCGTTCTCGGTCGCTCTCGGCGGCGTGTCGGTTAGTGCGCCCGAGTCAAAGAGTCTCATTGGCTCTCGCGAGGTAAATGAGAGCGTGCATGTACACACTTTTTCATTTGGACTGCTGTCAGATAGAAGGCGTTTTATGGAGTTCGAAGGATGTGAAACTAGGATTTACAAGCAATGTGTTCATGATGCTTAGGTGCGAATTCTTGCCTCTATTCAGTCTGGGCTGCAGCGGAATCAGTTTATAATCGTTTTTAAATATAATAAACCTTTTCTTATAATAATAGCTCGCGGTACAAAAACAAACAGCAGCTGCAATTACTACGTCCATTGTCGCGGGAGTCCTATGAGACTCTGTGCTTACGAGTGTGTACAGGGCTTGCTCTCGGCGAGAGGCTCTCGACGAGTGTGTACAGCCGCCATGAGATAAATGTGTATAATTGTAGGCTCCTTTTACATTAACAGAGAATAAGGAAGGAAGGAAAAGGAATCTTTTATACTCTTGATTGTCGGCACTTGATGGAACTTGTTATAATACATTATTAAAACACAATCACTTGTACTTATCCACTATTAAAATTTTAAATTTTACAGTGCCTGACCGGTTTCGCTTTACTCAAAGCATTATCAATAAATGCAAAACCAGTTATTCATACACTCACTTCTGACATAATGATGCATGATGAATGACAGAATTGTTGTTTATAAATCAGAATATGTAAAGTTGAGGGTTACGCTTTTGTGTTGACCGCTTGATAAATAAATATAATTGTACAAATTATTTTTTTCCTAGGTGCCCTCAGTGTCAGCGCTACATGCCCGTTGTGAAGACGCTCGGGCTTTGGTCTCTACCAGATATACTAGTTATACATCTAAAGAGATTTCGACAGTGAGTACACTTTTATTTAACAGTACTTGCTACATGTATTGAAAAACACCACTTTTACTGTCCCACAATACTTACCTATTTGTAAATCAGTTTCGCCTCACGATGACAGGTTATTAATTGAATCAGTGCAACTGATCACGATGATAATGATGCAGAAAATATTTGGGCGAACTTACTATTCTCAAAGTAAGACTTGGGGTTGCACATATTTACTCGCACAGTAACGAAACAAGTATCAAATCGTATGATTAAATCGATTGATTTTAATTTTAATTATTAATGTACTATAGTGAAAACCTTACGTTTACAGGCAAGCGAAAGGTCGTACGAGTACGAAACTAACAGCGATGGTGGAATTTCCGATAAACGATTTTGATATGACCCCACATCTTGTCAGAAGGAACACACAAATATCAGACTCGCCGGGACACTCGCGATCGCCTCGACGTCGACACTCCAAAACTCAATCAACTAACCCACAAGAGAACATGTACGATCTATACGCCATTTGTTACCATCACGGAGACGACCTCGAAACTGGCCATTATACCGCAGCTTGTAAAAACCCGTACGACGGACATTGGTACAAATTTGACGACTCAAAAGTCACACCAGTCGATGACGAAAATACATACACCGAATTAGTCAACAATACCGCTTACATGCTTTTTTATAAGCGAAAAAGACCTAACATTACACACACGTGTTCTTCTGACGAAGGCGGTCATTGGGCGTTGAGGATGCCGAAATATGTCAAGCGAGTGGCGGAAACATCAAACGAACTGGCAGATGTTAAAGAGGAGACTGTAGTCGACGAGGCAAAGATTGAACCGGCTAATATAGAACCAGACTCAGAATCAGATGTGACCGCTGCTACTAGTCCATCTATGACCCGAAGTGTGTCCAGTTTGCTCCACGATAGTGTGGCTGAACCGACATCTCCTATCAGACATACTGTGACAGTGATTCATAGCGCTACAACAACCAAACTACATTCACCTTTATCCCCAGCTCTTCAACGGCCTCTAATAGTAGAAATCAACGGAAATAGTTCCATCGAAGACACTATAGAACATGAAAATGAAAGTGTATCGTTGGAACCGTATATCCACAAAGATGTTCATGTGAATCCTAAAATGACTCCCGTTGATTCAAGAAGGCCTCGTTCCGTAGACTATCCGAATAGGTCTAACGTATCAACTAGAGATACCAATAGGAACTATGAGAGTTCCCCGTTAGTGGCTAGTATAAACGAGGTGGAATACCATCCGACTACTGAAGACTTGATGCTGTCGATGTTCCAAGAGTCCAAGTTTATTGTTCCTAGGCACAGCAATCACGTCACCGGGGAATCTCACAGGGCAGGTTAGTTATGTTTGTATTTAAACTATTTGTATAGTGTGTATATTGAAATAATATTATAAATTTGGGCGACAATAGTCGGCTCAGATATCCGTAGCATGATCGTAAAATATGCAAAAAAAATAATGAGGGTAGTTTCTTTTTTATGATGCTACTTTTCAATTTTTGTCTACCCTGTATTGAGTGGTTATTTTAGATTTATTGGAATTCTTTTTCTCAATTATATTCCTTATATATCTAGCCTACCTAATTATTTTTGCTACAAAGGACGTGCGACAATAAAATTATATGTAGGGAACAATTTCAGGGAATGCTGTGCTTAGCTTATCATAATGTACATATGACGATTCCTCATATAGCTTGGCAAAAAAGGCTAGATAATAATAATGGCACCTATGGCAACTCTTTAGGCGCGGGACATACTCAAGAGGCGTGGAAGCGAGGGTGCGGCACGGGCGCGGCGCCCGTTAAGTCGCATTTCATACAAAATACCGCATGTCTTTTGATCCTTTGTACTCGTAAGTTCTCTAAATGCATCAGAGCTGGCAGATCCTCTTCATTTGACGAAGAAGAAGTCATTATTCGTGATGAAATCAAACACTACAATGACAAATGCATCCCTGTGTTTGCCTCGCCATTTCTGCACCCATTCGACACATGTTCTGCGCTTTTACAGACGGCGCCACGCCCACACCTCGCCTACTTCACGCCCGCGCCCGATGCCCCTTGTATATGTCCCGCGCCATAAAGCGTTAGAAAAGAACCACCCATCAAATTGAAAAACTTCATTTATTGACTGACGTATGTGACGTTATTGACACCATTTTGACAATGTAGCCAGCATTTCAAATATAATTATGCCAAGCTATCCATAAATTTTGTAAATATGTATTATTGTACATAATCGCCAATTATATTGCAGGTGAAAAATCATCTGTTTGGAAAACTCGAATATCTACTTGAGAACAGCCGGGAACGATTGAAGAATGTAATATCTTACAATTGTGTTATTTATTTATTTTATATTCCACCTTAGATCTGAGGATATTGTGTAGCTGACAGTTCGTTCATAAAAGCTTTGTATCTACTCTTCATAGCAGTAGACCAAAGTCTTTCAATTTTACATTATTTACCATTACATCCATTATTTTATGCATCACCATTTCGTCATGTTAGTTCATTTTGTATTTCTATTGCTGACTATCAACTGCATATGATCCCGATCATCAAAAGTACTCATAGTTACAATTGAAGACAAAGTATTTACAAGATAGGAATAGGTATTTACCATTTTGGATCAAGTATTTACAATACTTTACCAGCAATATACTATGAGCTAAAAAACGTTCGTTGCTGTATCATGATCACAGATGTATTTGTTTTATGTGACACTCCAAACTCTATCATATGGTGAGTCACTTGTATAGGCATAACGAATTCTATGGTCTTTGAGCTATCGAGAGGATTTTGAGTGTGATTGTATATAAATTTCATAACCGCATCTGAAAAATAGATTCACAATCCATTGCTTATAAGTTCCCTACATACTTATTGTGGAACATTTCATCAACATTCAGAATGTATGACATCAACATACTGCCATTTCAATTTCATAAAAAATTTCATTTGTCATAACGTTTTGACATTCAATGAAATAAAGCTTTTGTATTGTAAATAAAATTAAGCTGGTTTTGGATTAATAGAAAACTTATAATGTGATCGGGATTTCATTTTTAAATTTAGATAGTCGGCTACCTTTAGGTGTTTAAGTTCCAATATATCGGCCAAAGATAATTATTGTTATTGGCGCTAAGTTCATATATAGGACCAACCATGCCCTCATTTTTCTAATTTTTCTTTCTAATGTAAAATAAAATGTATACCAGACCATATAAACATACAAAAATTGTAGATATATACATATACATATACTATGAACTTCGTTGAGTGTAGCTAGAGGGCGTAAGTAATAATCACATTTGTGCCTTTGCCCTAAAGAAGTGATTAAAAACATATAAACATAATTATGTTTCGCACATTGCGGCTACTTATTAATGTTTATATATATGTAATGACATATTATTTATATATATGTATGTAATTTAAGCATTCGAGATATGTATAATGGTATAGTTATAATGGAACACAGGGATCGTGTGCATGAACTATTAAAGTTCATATACCATGGCATATAAATGTGAGGTTATATTGTGATATATACATATATTTCCTTTTCACGAGATGATGTACATATATACATATTATTTATATGTGCCTATAATTTATGCAAACAGCGTTTTGTTATTGTGTATTTACCAAAACAACTGATATTAAAATTTGGATTTTTTTTTGTAAATACTAAATCTTGTTTTTCTCTTAATGCATTGGATTTTAGATTATCTTCAATGCATTATAGCTTGATGGGTTTTTATTGAAATTTGATTTTTTTTATATAAAAGACAATTACATATATTTGTTTACTTTAAGGCCACTACCACCTTGCTAAATGTAATCTATACGGTGTACCTGTGATCCACTATATAATCAGGATAATAAATTTTATAATTTTATATTGAATAATATTCAGTGACATTTCTAGCATTGACTAAAATATTTACAAAATTTGATAATTTTAATAATTTAGTTCGCAAAACAATAATTTTTTTTTATTCATTTTCGAAACCCGCGGAAAAATATGAATAATTTTGTTTCATACTAAATCGATATAATATAATTGACCTAATAAATTTAAATATACAACATACAATATATTGAAATACATTCGATAAATAGAACTCCGTTAACTACGCACAATGACGGTTGTTGATTAAATTTCTTTTATAATACATTGCGTATTTGATCGGTTATAATTTATCTAATGACCTTTCACTACTGAAACAATGGTAATATATTTCATCTCTATAATCTAGTGTGCAGTTTTTCAATATACGGACCACTTAATATATTCTAGTCTATATGACTTTTCGATCATTTTCAATGCTGGAATGTGCCTGAAACATGCCTAAGTGCTTAATTAAATGATTTTCTAATTATTTTCGTTTTGTAAAGTTGAAAATATTATATTAATTTGCAAATGTTTGGCTCTCAGTTATTCCACGCAAACTAATTTAAACTTATAAGTTTTCGGAGACCACGATCCTTCTAGAAGGGTATAAACTACTTTGTTATGTAACAACTCTTTTCCTTAATTTTATATTAAGTTCTATATCTCTGTTCAAAATTTGTACATAAGCCCATGTAACCAAATCACATAATTAATATAGCACTACGTACAGAAGAATCTTTCAGAAGATACCGCATCTCACCCCCGCAGTGAGTTTTAGTCAGAGTACGTAGTTTTACGGTACTATTGTACTTAAATTAAATTCAACCCTATTGGTACTTGAGAATTCCGTATAATAAACTGTGCAATATGAAACTAATATTTATAATTAAGCATCATATCCTATGTATAAATCATTGTTCCTCTTAAGAGGGTGATCCATTTGCGACTTGCGTTTGCCATCCATTACTGTACCAGATACATCCGCTGCGCCCGGACTTAAAATTCAAGATGCACAACGAGCCAGCGACCAAATCCGCCTGTTTTCAAGGCCGCAGTCTTTTAAGTGCTCCATTTTAGATGCCGGTTTAGACCTGTATCTGCCGAGTTCGTTAGCGTACCAGAGCGGCTTTTCTCGCCAATGGATTACCCCATAAGCAACATCAATGCTATAATTAGTACCCGCTACGTTGCAGCATTTTAATTACGCTTTCTTTTTGTAAAATATATAATGCTGATTTGTGGACTCATGGTAGAGTTCGTAAAAAAGCAAAATCTGCCTATACTCTGTTAAAATTAGGATGATAATGTTGACAGCTCTTAGTAGGGCACCCCATAGTGTCCAATCGTTAATGAATCTATTCGATTATCGATTGCGTAAAATTAATTTTAAATCGATAGTTACAAAAAAACCGTTTTTATTATTTTAAGTAATTAGGTAAATATAATTGCATTATTATTGTTTGTAGTATACTTAGCTAATCATATTACAAATAAATATTGTAGAAACCTACTCATTAACTTTACTAGCATTAAAGTGAATATACTTAATTTCGATTTATTCGACTTATTTGTCTATGATCGATTCTGCGGTATTGTTGGAAGACGCTTCACTACGATAAGTGGGCGGTACTCGTCTATGTGCTACGATAATTTTTTGAAGTATACTTGACATAAACAAATCCGATACTTCATAGGCGTGAGCTGTCAAAATTATCAACCTAATTTTAACAGAGTATAGTCAACAAAATTAAACCAATAACCAAACCAATTACTTTGAACCTGCGGTTTGGAAATTCTTTTATATTTCGCTTCTGGCTTTAGGAGAAACATGGTACTCATATAATTGCCACTTTCGACTTCCCACCGAATTGCGTGTACGTGCGTACGGGGTTACAGCGTGATGGCTTGAACATTGTGTCATCTACGCCCTGGGACATCCTTCCGAGGGCTTACCCGGGACTCCCGGCCGTAGACAGTTGTAGAGCATCGTGTGGTTTTAGTCGGTAGGAGTCCGGCATAGCATCCATGTAGGATTTCCACACGTAAAAAAAATAAAAAAAACTACAGCGTTGTAATAAATGTCTGCGTCAAACGATGGTACGCTATTGGTTCACACACATTCGCAGCTCGTACAAACGAAGAAGTAAGTCCAAGGCCCCGTTTGTAGATAAAGTCCGCTCTGTGCCTTAGGTTACCTATTGGGACTAAGTCCACGCGAATGAAGTTTATAGTACCGCTAGCACATATTACCCTTTTTGCTTAGGTGGCAGCTTTTTAGGTTATTTAAAATAGATATTAAAAGTAATATGTCTAATAATGAGTAATATACCGATTGCTTGTGTATAACACAGGTAATATTATTATTGAATATTTTTTATTGATACTACGTCAGGTAGAAAAACAGTTTGAGAGCCTTTTGTATTGATAATTTCTCTTTACCCACGAGTCGGTCTCCGAAAATTTGTAATAAGTACGTTGTTTTAATTTAAAGATGTTTATTTTAATTTCAACATGTTATGTTAAAATATAAGCGTTATGTCTACCTACAACTAAAGTTTTTCATTTCTACCCACAGCTCCTTTCTTACACTGCAGCTTTGTGTAGATGTTTGGATGTTTGTTAGTCTTTCATGCTGTAACCGCTGAGCGGTAATGTAGGAAATTTATTACAAGAATAGAGTCTGGCATCTGGAGCTCTGGAACAATCCTTAGGCTACTTTTTATCTCTTGATTAAGGGGTGCGTCCGCAAGATGCACGAAAAGACATTTAGGATTTTGGAAATATTCAAGAACTTACTTCAGTAAATGACACTAAAATCATCACTACATTCTTAATAGATGAGACTACATTAACACCGTGCGCTTTTTACAAAATAATTATTTACTTGCGAAAAAACCTCTGAAAATCATAGAAATTTACCTTTGTCAATTTGATTATTTCTGCTATTTCGATGATTTTTAATAACTTTGAGAGGTGTTTTTTTAATGTTAATAATTATTTTGTAAAAAGCGCACGGTGTTATTGTAGTTTCATCTATTAAGAATTTAAGGTTCCATTTTAGTGTCATTTAATGAAGCGAGTACTTGAATATTTCCAAAACCCTAAGTGCATTTTTTGCGGACTAGCCCCTTAAGTTACCATTGGCCGCGGGCGGCATCTAGATATTTATACTCGTATTTGGATTATGAATAGCTGACGCAACGGAGTCGTGGTCGAACTGTAAAGTGCAAAATATGCGTCAGTATATCTTGCAACTTGCATTTCTTTCTCGTTTGTGACTTGTTGACTTCAGCCCCTTATTTGTGCAGTAAACGCCCAGAATCTCATATCTGCCGCTGGTAAGTGTGTTGATCTTAAGAAACTGTTAATTAATAAACAAATTCTTTCTTTTCGAAACGTTTATTCAAATCTCAAAAATGATAATTATGATTAACAAACGTTATTTTATGATAAGTTGGTGTGCTCCCATGCAAGGTGTCAAGGTAGTTAGAATCGAGTATCAGGATCATAGGTTTTAGAGGAATGGCAGTCACAGAAGTAGTCTTCAAACGGGGTCCAGCTGAGTGAATGTCGTTTAGGCGGGACGCGTTGAATGCCGAGCGCATATCCCAAACCAGCACGTCTGAACACTCTGTGTGGCGCAGAAATACGTTGTGGCCATCGGCACCCAGCATCACCATGGGTTTGGAGTTTTCGCCAAATACTATGAACAGAAATAATGAAATTTCAGATTTAAATGAAAACTATTTTTTATGGTGCCATCATTGTAGTGAAGGCATCTATGCGATTGCTGTAGGTAGGTACCTAGCTGAGAATTGTTTGTTTCGGAGTTTGAGTGTTTTCTATTTACAAAATCTCGCATAAAATTGTAGGTGGCGATGAGCTTATTGCCGTCTTGAAATGGACAGGCGCAGGTTAAAGGTATCTCTGCTGTTGAAAAATATCAAGCCGCATAAAATGGTTTCAACTTGGCTTTAAGACAACAATCTTACTGGCTATCAGGACCAACGGCATAGAGTTCTGGCCAATCGTAAATGGAAATTCCACTGGGTCTCTCATCTAAGGACGGCTCGGACTCTATGCAATGGTGCAATGAAAGGCATTTTCAATCCTGGTTCCGCCTATGCTTAGGGATAGCCAACTTTCGTCTAGCCATTGATTCTTCCGGTATGCTTGTATAGGCCTACCTAAGTAGGTACCTACCTGGTCCACAACAGAAAGCTTTGAAGATTTACCTGTTAGTGCAGCAATAGAATCCTGTCTCCGTAAAGTTGCTGTATCTAATTCAATAATTCCCTGATAGTGAAGTCTTACAATGATCAGCACGGAGTGTGTTAGCTGTTTTAACAACGCTATCTGCAATCCAGAAGCTGGTGTGCTTACAACCACCGACCATTGTGATGCTGAGGTCACGTCGTGCACTAGAACCGACCCGCGGGAAGCATCGGAGATGTATCTAGAAAATGAGAAGAGGTGTTAGGCATATACCGTAAAATATAGAACTGAGTAGAAGGTAACGCGACCGTGCATGAGGAAAATCCTGCATAAATGCTACGTCAGACTCTTACTGACTAAAAACCCTACGTTCCCTACCTAATGCCTACGGTAGGGAGTCCTGGGTAAGCCCTCGGAACGATGACCCTAGGATACGCGACTGTGTCTGCTTGTGAAACTATTTTCCACCAATATTTCTATCGATCATTGAAAGCAGTGTGATAGTCTCGCCTCTCCCCGGACAAAGAGGCGATATAGTGATCCTGGTACAATAGTGTGTTTGACGTGGGTTAGCACTTAACATAAATACATACATACATATAGTCACGCCTTTATCCCCGAAGGGATAAGCAGAGGCATAGTTTACGCCCACATTTCACCTTATAGTTTTATGTCCCTCGTGATCGGTGGTGAGCCTATCGCCGTGTTGAAATAGACAGACAGGACACTGACACCAACGACTTACCTACTTGCCTTCCGAAGTACGGCAATGCGTTTCATTATTATTTGCAGTCTCAATATTATTTGCACATATGGGTGACCATCTTGCGACATTCGTCGCAAAATGTTCACGAGATGGTCACCCATCAATGACCGGCCATAGGAAAAGGTTTGCTTACTACCAGTGATCGTTTACAGAACACTTGAGGCCACGGGGTTTGAGTGCTTCATTAATATGCACTTATAACCAGAAGCCCATTAGGTATAATATTGCGGTGTACCTCCTGTCAGGTATGTAGATACTAACTTACCTAGGTATTGTGTTGATTCAAATTATAATTTTATGATTCAGGAACAGGAGTTCCTGGATCATAAAACTGTATTAGGTACCTACATCGGTTTCTAGGAAGATACACCTATCTAGGTGATTGAATTGGCGTTATATAAGACAGACACTTCTTCTGTATACCTTTTTTTTTTTTTTTACGTGAGGGAAAATCCTCATGGATGTTATGCCGGACTCCTACCGACTAAAAAACCTCACGTAACGCCCAACAGCCTACGGTTGTGAGCCCCGGGTAAGCCCTCGGAAGGATGTCCCAGGACTCCCAACAGACCCACGGCCGCCACTGCGGTCTCACCCAGGGGGAGGTTCGGGTGCTAGCCGCGTCTTTGGGGGGGGGGGGGGGTTTCGGGTGTGATGCCTGTCTCTGTAAGGACGGTGAGCGACCCTCTCACCGTCCTCAGACCCCCGGTCATGGAGGCCGATAGTCCTCGGCGAAGACACGTTGGCGGCGCCCAGGCCGCCGACTGCGGAACTCGGGTGGGAGAGTTCTCTACCGTACCCGCCCCGCCGCCTCCTTCACGAGCATGATCTGCTCGCAGAAGGAGGCGGCGCAGTCCCACTTACTCCCGCTGGAGATCATGGCTCGCACCATGGTCTCGAGCGAGAGAGTGTCCACGTCCAGACCCACTACGAGGACCTGGCGCTGTTGCGCCCACGCCGTGCACTCCACTAGCGTATGGAGCGCTGTGTCATCGCTGCGGTCCTCGCAGTGCTGACATTCAGCCGTGGTTTCCCGGTGTCTTCGCCACAGATACCTACCGAAGCTACCGTGCCCGGTAAGTATCTGCGACAACCGGTAGGAGAGAGCACCGTGTCTTCTCTCCAGCCACTCGCCCATGACCGGTCTGACGGCCGCGATTGTGGCGAATCCCCCCTTTGGTTGCTCAAGTCGCACCTTCCATGTCTCCATGGTTTCCTGGTGGAGCAAGGACCGCTGGGCCTCGATTTCTCGAGACGCAGGCCTTTGGCCCCGCTCCAGCGCCTCCTTGCGCCATCTGAACAGTGACGCAAGGGCTCTCGCTTCCAGGTCCCATGGAGGGGTCCCGGCTAGGAGACATGCCGCCTCACCGGAGATCGTGCGGTATCCTCTTATCACCCTGACGGCCATCACTCTCTGCGGGCTCAGGAATCTAGCCACATTGCTGGCCGTCAGGGTCTCCGCCCATACGGGTGCCCCGTATAGGGCCATGCTTCGCACGATCCCCAGGTACAGTCACCTGTAGGGAGCGTTGGGACTTGGGTCCCCTGGTGTTGGGCATCAGCCGCGCGAGTGCGGCTGATGCTCCCCTCAGTTTTGGGACCAAACTTCGGAAGTGATGTCCGAAGTTCCACCGGCCATCGAGTACGAGCCCCAGATTACTTCATTGAGGGCTCGATGTCTTCTGTATACCTAATATAGATAAACGTTATAATATGAAAATTAAAATTTTATTACTCAATCACGCTAGACCCCTGAACGAATTTTGTATAATATCTACCTACAAGATAACCGATGCCCCGGAATGTGTTACCTACATTGGCTATTTTCATCCCGGGAAAAAGTGCTGGGAAACGGGTTCCGTAAAACTGCACCACGCGAATGGACTTGCGGGTGTCATCTACCTTGATAGCAGTTACCTAGTATCTACCCCTTTATTTCTTCGCGGACTAGGGGACGTCACGCGGTTTCAACCGCGTTTTTACCGTTTCCATGGGAATACGGGAATAAAATATAGCCTATGTTACCCGGGGATAGTGTAGCTACCACCAGTGAGAGAATTTTTCAAATCGGTTCAGTAGTTTCGGAGCCCATTCGATGCAAACTGACAAACAATCAAAACGTTCTTATCATCAATCATCAATCAATATCAATACATAGATAATATAATACAATCGTAACAAGTCGCTGTCTGTACATGGAAGATAAATAAGAAAAAATATTATAGGGGGCTTTATGAACGCAATAGAACCCAAAACAATGATTTTTAGATTTTTTGTCTGTATGTCTGTATATCTGTTTGTCTGTACGTTTGTGCACGCTAATCTCAGTAACCACTTAACCGATTGCCATGCGGTTTTCTTTATCGTGTTGAGGTTTACTCCATTTAACATTTAGTGTTTATTTCATGTCAATCGGTTTATAAAAAAAGTTATATCACTTTAAAGAATCGTACATAGACATAAGAATCTAAAAATGGGTAAATCTAAACTGGCGTGTTGGTTTAATCATAAAAGAGCTTAACGATTAAATGATTAACTATTTTAAAACACGCGCCGAAGGCGTGGACTGAATTGATTTAAAATAGACTTAATCTTTAAGCTCTTTTATGATTAAGCAAACAGGGCAGTTTCACACGCTGCTTGATGAGTCTGCTAAAGAAATATCTCTCCTTTCATACACCTTATGTGACGTAAACGAAGTTGCGGGTTAGCTAGTTTATAATATTAGTACCTACTAATAGATAGAAGCGCTCGTGGCCCCGCGGACTCAGTGTACTGTAAACGATCACTGCAGTAAGCAACTTTCACTATGGCCGGTCCATGGATGGGTGACCATCCATGTGATCACTTTGTGACATTTATTTGAGCGTTTCCGTGCTTCGGAAGGCACGTTAAGCCGTTGGTCCCGGTTGCCAGTAAAATGGCAGTCGTTAAGTCAAGTTGAAGATTTTATTTCTACAGCAGGCAGTCACAACCTGCGCCTGTCCATTTAAACACGGCAATACGGCTCACCACCTATTACGTGGGACAAATTATAAAAAAAGGTGAAATGTGGGCATATAATATGCCTCTGCCTACCCGTTCGGGGATAAAGGCGTGTCCATATAAAGATAATAGATAGAAACAATTTTCACAACTTACATAAAAGTCTTTCCTCCCAAGGTGTTCTCCACGGCTATATTCTGCAGCACAGAGCTCGGTTCCAACATTGACGATATATCGACGGTTTTGACGAGTTTCTTCGTCATCATATTGACGACCACCACCTTTGGTGGACAAGTGCATCTTGGCGCAGATAGCGTGTCGACAACTCCGCTATCCAGAATCCATAGTTTACTCTGTGGATTTTAACTTCTATGTTAAATTTTGCTTTGAAAATGAGGTACCTAGGTACCTATGACAATAGGGCGGTCGGAGAAGTAACTATCTATTGACATTAGAGTGGAGAAGTTCGCTGAGAAAGTTGTAGTTAGTGAAGAAAGTTGTAATTTGCCGTGTAGTAAGAAACGTGTAGTCATAGAAGGGGGTTTGTACCATTTCGTGTCAGTAAATCAATTTCTAACATACCTATGCCTACATGCTTAAAGTCTTAATTATCGTCATTTCAGCGGATTGAATCCTTTTTAAACTTTATAGACTACAATGTTTGGTTCTATTCTATGATATGTTATAAGCTTCCAGCACTGGGCGTTGACCATGTAATGGTTTTATGCTGTTTGTTCACTCCCAGCGATTTCTCACAGCACTGAGCGCTGGAAGTCCCCAAACCTTAGCAGTTGCAAAAAAAGGGGATCGCCAAGTTTGGTGCCTGAGATCAGTTATGTTCTCTTTCCTTTCCTGTGCCAATATTGCAAACAGTCACTGGATGCGCCAGTACCGACGCATACATATTTTTTAGTTTATGTATTTAATGGTATTTATTATAATTATTATATGTCAACACTCACGCACTAAACGCATCTTACTTTTATGTATTGTCTATGGCAACACTATCCCGCCCGCTTCCTACATTCACATTCCGCCATAGCTATTGGAAGATACGCACGCACCCGTCTCTTAACGCTCCGCTCCGCTATCGGCCGCTGTGATTACCCATCATATCGCGCTACATCGCTTATCATCAGCCACAGTCTCGAGAGTTACGGTTATAACTCCTGTGTGCATATTTCGCGGTCGTGAATCAAGACCTCGAACGCAAAGCTGGGAGCAGCGCCTACCTACCAACAAGAGTTCAAGGTAAGTGCATTTCCAAGTGTGGTCCTCCGTCCGGATATTCCATCTAACGCATTCTTTCTACAAATAATATTAATTACCTCTTTTCCTATTAAATTCACGCATACGCATATATATATTTAGTATATTACTCATAAATACTCAACGCAAATATTATATTTAACGCCACCCGCACGCATTAGAAAAGTTAATTATCTTTTCACACCGCATATTTTATATTACTCATAAGTACTCATATTCTATAACGCATTTACGCTATTTATCATAATCATATTTACCTATATATAATCAACCCGCTGGCAGGTAGCGCCCCCCGAAATTATCGCTACCCAGGACTTGGACCATCCTGGCCATGTTAGTCCGGTTGTCCGATTCTAGGCAATCATTTTGATATTTTTTGGTAATTAGGAGTTTTGGCATAAAGTAAAACGGACAATCCAAAATTAACAATTTTCTCAACCGTCATAAATTTAACGTAGTTTTCCCCAATTTCATTACAATTTCATATTATCTTTCGAATTGTAATCGTAGATAAAACTCATATTTATACGTTAATTTTATACCCACATATATTTATTTTATTGTGACGGTACTGGGCAACGCAGCCGATACATAACGGTATTCAAACGATTAACAGCTGATTGTTACGCAGACTCCATATTGGGTTTGTTCTCTGAATACTTTACCGCAAACAGCTGATTTAAGCTAACAGCTGATCGTTGTTCGAATTTTATACTTTTTCGCTGAATATTTCTATTACCTACCCACTTATATACATACTCGTATCTCGTATCAATTATATTATCATGGCTTCTAAAGACAAATCCCATAGTAAAAGTTCAGACGAAAGTCAGGTCATGATAAATTTTTTAGAATACAAAAAACAAAGTTTGTTTCACATAGTTCAAGAAGTGTACAACTTAAGTCTCAAGGTTACCGATGAAACAGTACGCATGATGTTTCTCGCTCGGGTTCAATCTATCGATAAAACCCGATCGGATTACATCGAAACTATCGATAAATTGTTAATTGAACAATTAAAAGATAATCCGCAGGTACAGCCGAGTTATAGTGTTTTTAATACATTTGATGAATTATACTGTTTCATAAAGCAAACGGAAACTACTCTGAGACAAGAACTCGACGATAAAAAGAAAAGTGATAATTTTAATATCAAATTACCCCCACTTAAACTCACAGGTTTCGATGGTACTTATGGTAAGTGGCCTATATTTTATGAAAATTTCTGTAGTGTGATACATACGAATACTCGTCTCACCAACGCCGAAAAGGTTCAATATTTGATAGGTTGCCTTTCGGGTAAGGCACTTACTGTTTGTTCAGGCATAGCTGCTACCGCACAAAATTACGATGTTATTTGGCAAGCCCTTCTGGCTAAATACCACGATACCAGGGTTCAGGCGTCGTGCTATTTAGAACAAATGTTACACCAGAAGCCAGGGCAATCGGCTGATCAGATCTTGGAGAACTTTTGTTCGGCTGAAGCAGCTCTGCAGCGTCTACCTATCACAAATTTATCAGATTTCATAATAACTCATTTAGCATTAAGCAAGTTTGATAAACCTATGCTTGAATTGTTTGAACAATCTCATAGACATTTGAGTGTACCTACATATAGTGACGTCAAAACATTTTTGACAGAACAAAGCAAACTCCAAACGCTCCGCTCACCATCACATTCCCAAAAAGGTGATTATCGCGCTCAGCGGAGTTCAACCGCCTCTCATTTAAATAAACCTAAGTCATTTTTTACGCAAACCCGCCCTACTAATTTGAAATCAGTCGATACTTCTAACATAAAAAATTGTATCGTATGTAACAATAATTCCGCTCACCCTTTGTTCAAATGTCAACATTTTATTCAAGAGACTGTTGAAACGCGAAATGAAATAGTTCGTAAACATTCCTTTTGTGTTAATTGTTTAGGTTTTCATCACGTGAGTGCTTGCAGATCTGTTAATAGGTGTTCGATTTGCAATCGGTCTCATCATAGTTTACTGTGTTATAAAAATAATTTGAACGCATCAAATTCAACAAGAAATCATGCTGCCGGCAACGCATCGAGGCAGGCAAACGCGTCTACTGCGCCGTCCGAGCATTCCATGTCGACTCATGCGTCATCGGCAGATGATCCGTCCCGCTCGCACTCGCGGGAGGCGCGGTCACATAGTGGCAATATCGCGTCGTTATCGGCCGTGATCCCTCCGCCGCGTAATTCAGGCAGCGCGACCACGGTTTTGTTGCCGACTGCTTGTGTATATGCAAATTATAAATCGGATCGTATACGTTTGTTTTTGGACTCAGGGTCTATGAGTAACTTTATTACGAAGTCTTGTTGTGAGCGTTTGCACTTAACCATACTTAACGCTCCTTCTGTCATTAAAGGCATAGGTCAACTTGAAAGCCAATCTTATGGAATTACGCATTTCAAAATATATTCGCGATTTGATGCCCGCTGTTCTTATTCGGTTAGTGCACGGGTTATAGACACTATTACAGATTTTTTGCCTAACGTGGAAATTGATACAGCGGAATTAACCCATTTACAAAATTTACCTATGGCTGACGAACGATACTATACTCCGGGTGGTATAGATTGTTTGTTAGGTAATGAACTCTTCCCCATGATTTTAGGGTCGCAAAAAATTACATCCCCAACCTCATCAGTAATCGCGATAGAAACCACGCTCGGATACGTCGCAATGGGAAAGGCGCATGCTTTACCTTATTCGCTAGTGGCAAACAAGCATCCCCGCGATCGCATGTCTCATTCCTCCGTGTCCGACAAGGCCTTCTTATGTCACACTCAAGATGTGTCTCTCGAACAATTAACGCAACGCTTTTGGGAGATAGAACAGGTGCCAGATAAGAAGCACATTAGCACGGACGACGCAGCATGTGAAAAGCTGTTCTCGTCTACGTACTCACGCGACGATACCGGTAGATATACGGTTAGTCTTCCCTTTAAATACCCTCCCAGTGAGCTAGGGCATTCGTACACAATCGCCAAACGCAGGTTTTTAAATTTAGAAAAAAAGTTAGACGCTTCTAACTTACGCAACGATTATAATGCCATTATTCAAACATATATTGATCAAGGTTATCTCACTAAAGTGTCAAATAGCTTTCTAGACTCTCAAGTTTATTATATGCCGCATCGGGCCGTTTATCGCCCTGACAAAGAAACCTCTAAAACGCGTGTGGTCTTAGACGCTGGGTGTAAAACCACGTCAGGTAAATCGCTTAACGATTTGCTTTATACGGGACCAATATTACAGAACAATATCTTTCATTTGCTTCTCAATTTGCGTATGTACCCGGTTGCTGTAACCGCGGACATAGAAAAAATGTATTTTCAAGTGAAACTTACTCAAGATCATCATACATATCAAAGAATATTATTTAGGTTCGATTCCAATTCTCCTATTGAAAGCTATCATTTCAACCGCGTTTGTTTTGGCGTCTCCAGCTCACCCTTCCTGGCAATGCGAGTCGTAAACCAGCTCGCGTCAGACTGTCGCGCTTTATATCCTCTGGCGGCTTACGAAGCTGACAATCACATGTATGTTGACGACTACGTTAGTTCCATAGAGAATGTAGATTTAGCTGAAGACACCTATAGGGAAATGGTCGCTATGTTTAAATCTGGAGGTTTTAACTTAACTAAGTGGATCTCTAATGACAATACCCTATTGTCACGTATCCCGTCAATTCATAAGAGCTGTCTCGCTGTCAAGTTTGATGAGGATCCTCATGTTGACACTAAGATCGTGGGTATGCAATGGCAACCTAACGATGACACCTTTAACTTTAAAATAGTGATCGACATGCCTTTAACATGCACTAAACGCTCGATCCTTTCCGTAACCGCGCGCTTGTTCGATCCGCTTGGAATCATCAGTCCAGTGGTCGCATACATGAAGTTGCTTATACAAGAATGTTGGAAATTACAACTGGACTGGGACGAGACGGTCCCGGGTTGCATTCTGTCTAAATGGAAACACTTTCATAGGGAGTTGTCGCGTTTATCTGAAATAAAAATACCGAGACATATAGGTTTAACATCCGCTCGTCGAATTACTCTAATAGGCTTCTCGGATGCCAGCCAGCAATGTTATGGTGCTGTTATCTATGTACGAATAGAAACGGCTGAGAACGGAAACGCTCTTAATGTGAATCTACTGACCGCTAAATCCAAAGTGTCAGATTCTAATAAAACGCTAGCGCGTTTAGAACTCTGCGCGGCGGTCTTACTCGCAAAATTAATTAATTCTGTGCGCACTGTTTTTAATAAGCGGTGTCAAATAAACAATATATTCGCATTCTCTGATTCTACGGTAACCCTTACCTGGATTCACTCTCCCGCTCATAAGTTTCAAACTTTTGTAGCTAATCGCATCGCTCAGGTAAATGAATATCTGCCTGCTTCCCATTGGTATCACGTTCGTGGGGTTGAAAATCCCGCCGATATAGTCTCGCGCCCTGTGACACCTAAAGGGTTAATAAATAACTATCTTTGGTTTCACGGGCCGAAATGGCTGTCCGCACCTATAAATGCATGGCCTGTGAAGGAATATAAAATCAATCATAACGAGAAGACAGAATTACCGGAAATTAAAATAGCTTCTCTCCATGCACATACCATGCCTGTCTCCGATCACGTTCACATGATAGACGAACTTGCTGAGCGTTGCTCGAGTTGGGTAAAATTTATTCGTTCACTGGTTTATGTATTACGTTTCACAAGGATTCTCAAATCTCGCGGTATACTTTCTGTATACGATTTAGAATACGCAGAATATTATGCGGTCCGCTTCGATCAGTCTAAGTATTTTCAGGTAGAATTACAAGCACTTAAGGCTACTAAAATTTGTCCAAATCAGGCTATTTTAAAACTCAACCCTTTTCTTGACGAACAAGGGTTAATTAGAGTAGGTGGTCGACTTACTCATTCTCAACTAAATTACAATACAAAATATCCAATACTGCTATCACCTAAAGGACGTATAGTGTCGCTCTTAGTAGACCACTATCACACCGACAATTTACACACCGGTCCTGGACTAGTGTTAGCATTGACTCGCCAAAAGTATTGGATTCTTTCTGCACGAAATTTGATTCGCCAACGAGTACATAAATGTAATTTATGTTTTAAAGCTAGGCCTCGTTCTACAACTCCACCTATGGGTGATCTTCCATCCATTAGAGTTTCACAAGTAAAGTCGTTTGTGCATACCGCAGTTGATTACGCGGGACCCTTTTACGTAACTCACATAAGGCGTCGTGGAGTAAAAAGTCATAAAGCGTATATTTGCTTGTTCGTCTGTCTCACAACAAAGGCGCTCCATTTAGAGTTAGTAAGTGATCTTAGTACAGATTTATTTCTCGCTGCCTTTAAACGTTTTATCTCACGCAGGGGTCCTGTTTCAGTGTTGTACAGCGATGGAGGCACTAATTTCATAGGTGCGAAACGAAAATTGAACGAAATTTACACGCTTATACAGTCCACTAATTATAAAAATGATCTGAATAAATATCTAACTCAACATAAGATTCAGTTTCAGCACAGCCCACCTTTCGGGCCCAATTTTAATTCGTTGCCTGAAATTAATGTCAAATGTGTTAAGTCTCATTTATTTAAAGCTATCGGGAGTCAAATACTCACCTATGAAGAATTCAGTACAATATTGGTGCAAATTGAAGGCATTTTGAATAGCCGTCCGATTTGCATACTTTCTTCGGATCCATCGGATCCAACCCCCCTAACGCCTAATCATTTTCTTAATGTTACTCCGCTTAAATATTTACCCGCTGAACACATTGAACCCCTATTACCAGATAACAGACTCACCCGCTATCAATTATTAAATAGAATTGTTCAAAGTTACTGGACACGTTGGAGCAAAGAATATCTTACCTCTCTCCAACTTAGACATAAGTGGAATATGCCGTCCAAACCTGTGACGATAGGAACTGTAGTTGTTGTTAAGGATGACAATACGCATCCTTTATCGTGGCCACTCGCGGTTGTATCAGAGGTGTTTCCCGGGAAGGATGGTGTAATTAGAGTCGTCAGAATTAAGACTTCTTCTGGTGAATACATTCGTCCTGTAACTCGGCTTTGCCCGTTACCCACGCAATAACTCCTACGCTTTTGAATTATTTTTTAGTTCATAAGTTTTCATTCCTTTTATTTTTTTTATTTTGTTTATTCAATGTAGAGGAAGAATCCTCTAAGCCCCCCGAAGTTGGATGCGCCAGTACCGACGCATACATATTTTTTAGTTTATGTATTTAATGGTATTTATTATAATTATTATATGTCAACACTCACGCACTAAACGCATCTTACTTTTATGTATTGTCTATGGCAACACTATCCCGCCCGCTTCCTACATTCACATTCCGCCATAGCTATTGGAAGATACGCACGCACCCGTCTCTTAACGCTCCGCTCCGCTATCGGCCGCTGTGATTACCCATCATATCGCGCTACATCGCTTATCATCAGCCACAGTCTCGAGAGTTACGGTTATAACTCCTGTGTGCATATTTCGCGGTCGTGAATCAAGACCTCGAACGCAAAGCTGGGAGCAGCGCCTACCTACCAACAAGAGTTCAAGGTAAGTGCATTTCCAGTCACGAAGAGTATCTACCTAGGTATCGCTAGGTTTTAGTAAGTTCCGAGGTTGTCATGTTGTCTTCAATTCCTTTTGGAAAAAGTTTTGGACTGACTATCATGAAACAGTTCTTGATTCACTCAAAATATTTGTTGAAAAACGGCCAAATATAACCTACCCGGAAACAATGGCCAATTTATTTATGATTGTTCCAGACAATTTATAAATATTTTTATTGTTAAATTACCCAACATTTTCCGCACAGTCGTTAAAAATAACGTTTAAAAGAAAAGCTTTATTAGGAGCGTTTTATTAGGAGGAAGGGCATAACGGTACGCCGTTCGGTGAGCAGCCCGCCTGGGGCAGTACCTCCGCCCTGCAGAAGACCGCGGTAATAGTAACCTGACTCCGGTTGGGTTATGTTCTCCGTCGGTTAGCAGGGATCCAGAGCTCATTGGGGTGACTCTGTGCCGGTGACGGTGAGACCAGAGGCTTAATCTGTCTCCATTGGCAGATAGAGGCGCGGAATATTGGTACGGCGGTCAGGGAGACCCGGTGAAACGGTTGACCGCTGACCGCCCGCAGGCTGTACGGAACCCGAACCTGGGGATTACATAATCTCCGCCCCAGGAGGCTGAACCAGCAGCCTGTGTAAAGTCCCTGGTGCTGTGGTCGTGCCGGAGGAGGATACCGGAGTGGACGCGGCCACTGCATCGGGGGGGGACCGGGGGCCCTTCCGTACGCCGTGCCAATCTACCGCACTACCTCTGTCTGCCTTTGGTTAGTTAGAGTCTCGCTTAGTCTCTTGCGCCACCGGCACACAGGCACCTCTTCACTTTTTGAACCCCCTTTTTTAAAAAAAACATGGCTAAAGGAAGAAAAAGAAGAAAAGTATACACAGCGGCTTCGTCGTCCACACTTTACATGGACCTTTGCAACATCAGAGGTATGCACAAGAACCTCAACGTAGTCCACCACCATCTGGAAACTGCGAAGCCGACCCTTTTTTTCCTGACGGAGACGCAGATTTCATGCCCGGGCGATACATCCTACTTAATGTACCCTGGCTATAAGCTTGAGTACAACTTCAAGCCGAAAGCCGGGGTATGTATGTACGTCCGTGATGATGTCTGCTGTCGCCGTCTTACAAGCCTTGAAGACAGGGACCTGTCTACGTTATGGGCGCGCGTGGATCACGGGGGCCACACTCGGATCTACGCGTGCGTGTACAGGTCTCACAGCGGTAACACGGACACAGTTCGCCTTTTTGACCACCTGCAACAATCGACTGACAAGGTGATTGAGCAGTATCCTTCTGCGGAGATTGTGATTCTGGGGGACTTCAACGGTCATCATGTTGACTGGTTGGGCTCCCGGATGACCAACTTTGCGGGGAACGCTGCACACGAATTTGCCCTGACCTATGGGTTCTCCCAACTGGTTAAATCCCATACGAGGATACCAGATAAGGAGAACGAGCATAGTGCATTGCTGGACCTCCTGCTGACAACGCGTCCGGATGGATACAACGTCTCAGTGGATGCTCCGCTCGGATCGTCGGACCACTGTATCATTCGGGCGCATGTGCCTCTCGCAAGGCCTGAACCACCTCGGCCCAAGGAGTGGCGACATGTGTGGCACTATAAGTCAGCAGACTGGGATGGACTGCGGGAGTTCTTCGCGTCGTACCCGTGGAGGCGGCTTTGTTTTGCCTCAGACGATCTGGATTCCTGCGCTGCAGCAGTCGCTGAGGGGATCTTGGAGGGCATGGAGTGCTATATTCCCAACCACTGGATCCCTGTAGGAGCAAAAAAGCGACCGTGGTTCAATCGGCTCTGCAGAGAAGCTTTGATGCTGAAAGAATCTGCCTACAGAGCCTGGACCACGGCTCGTGCAAATTCAGATCCTAACATCTCTGAGGTGAAACGCAAACTAAATGCCGCCTCGAGGGCCAGCAAAAGAGCAATTGTCAGGGCTAAATTCGATTTCGTCGGCAGAATTGGTGAGCGGCTAGCAGGGTACCCTTCAGGAAGTCGTGAATTCTGGTCGCTTGCCAAAGCTGCCGAGGGAAACTTCTGTCAGTCAGGTTTACCACCTTTGCTTAAACCCGACGGTAGTCTGGCCCAGAGTGCCAGGGAGAAGGCCGACCTTTTGGGTTCTCTCTTTGCCTCTAACTCGACCATGAGCGACGGGGGTGCTGTGCCGCCGGACGTTCCGTGGTGTGGAACTTCCATGCCGGAAGTTAAATTTACGCAGCGGGACGTCCGACGGGAGCTTCATTCTCTGGACGTTCATAAGTCGAGTGGGCCAGACGGTATACCCGCGGTAGTACTTAAGCAGTGTGGTCCAGAGTTGTGTCCGGTACTTACACGTCTTTTCTCGCTTTCTTATTCCATGCGACAAGTCCCGGCGTCGTGGAAGATCGCGTATGTGCATCCTGTGCCCAAGAAGGGTGATAGGACCGACCCGGCCAATTACAGGCCTATAGCCGTCACCTCTCTATTGTCTAAGGTGATGGAGCGTGTAATTAATACACAGCTCCTGAGGTACCTTGAGGAAAACGACCTGCTCAGTGACCGGCAGTACGGTTTCCGTCACGGTCGCTCGACGGGCGATCTTCTCGTGTGCCTCACACACCGATGGGCGACGGCTATCGAGAGTAAGGGCGAGGCTCTAGCAGTGAGCCTCGACATTTCTAAAGCCTTTGACCGGGTCTGGCACCGTGGTCTTCTTAAAAAATTGCCCTCCTACGGACTGACCGAGAGATTTTGCGGATGGGTGTCCAGCTTTTTGGCCGATAGAAGCATCAGGGCTGTTGTCGACGGCAGCTGTTCTGACTGCATGGCCATAAACGCTGGAGTACCGCAAGGCTCAGTGTTGTCCCCTACCCTGTTTCTGCTGCATATCAATGACATGTTGTCTATTGACGGCATTCATTGTTATGCAGACGACAGTACAGGGGACACTTGTTACACAGGCCGTCCCGGTATCTCTCGGGACGCAGTGGAGGAAAGTCGTGAACAGCTTGTGTCTGAAATCGAGGCTACTCTTACTAGAGTGTCCGATTGGGGTAGACAAAACCTTGTCCAGTTCAATCCCTCCAAGACACAGGCGTGTTTCTTCACCGCTAAGAAAGCCCCAATTACTGTAGCGCCACGATTCCAGGGCACATCTCTTTCCATCTCTAAAAGTATAGGGATCCTTGGTGTTGACATCTCCAGTGACGTTCAGTTCCGCAGTCATTTGGAGGACAAGGCCAGGCTGGCGTCCAAGAAGCTCGGTGTGCTCAACAGGGCGCGGCGGTACTTTACTGCGGCGCAAACACTGCTTCTCTATAAGTCGCAAGTGCGGCCACACATGGAGTACTGCTGTCACCTCTGGGCGGGGGCACCTGAATATCAGCTTCGCCCGTTTGACTCGGTGCAGAGGCGAGCTGTGAGAGTTGTCAACGATCCTATACTGACAGGTGGTGTGGAACCTCTTCGCGACAGGAGAGACTATGCCTCCTTATGCGTGTTCTACCGCCTGTACAATGGTATGTGCTCCGAGGAATTGTTTGACATGATGCCCACGGCTACCTTCTATCATCGCACCGCTCGCCATAGACAGGGATTTCATCCGCACACCCTACGTCCGGAGCGTTTGAGCACGGTTAGATCCGGTAGGAGTTTTCTTCCGCGCACGCTTAGGTTGTGGAATGATCTTCCTGCCTCGGTTTTCCCAAACGCCTACAGTATGGGGTTCTTCAAAAGGGGTCTAAGAAGGTTTTTACAGGGTCGGCAGCGCGAGTGTGGCGCCTCTGGTGTTGCAAACGTTCATAGGCTGCGGTGACCACCGGTTCTTCTGGTGGGCCGTGTGCTTGTCTGCCACCTTAGTGGTATAAAAAAAAAAAAAAAAAAAAAAAAAGCAATGGCCGTTATTTGGTAATGTCCAAAAGTTGAATATTTAAATAGGAAGCTGTCTATAATAAATAGGCAATAAGGATGTAACGTTGTATAAACTGATGATTGATGCCACTGCGCGTACTACCTGCTGCACATATTGAAAAACTCCACTTGTACCACAATATTGTTAAACAGAACAATTTCAGTTTTTCAATAAGGATGTAATATATATGTCACCGGAAAATAACAAGACTCGTAAGTTGATCAATTTTCTAGGTAGTTGATCAACTCTCGGAAAATAATAAACGGCAGTTGAAATGTTTTATTTAACGTATTTATTTTAGTAAATTGATTAATTTACGGCGTCTACGTCTTGCCGTTAAATAATCCGACGAAGGCGAAGTGTATGTTGATTGGTTGAACAGCTCACGTGAACACTTTGATGCAGAGTTACAAAGTACTACAGTGGGCTAACGAAAAATCAAAAAAAAATAACCACGAAGGCTAAGGCGGAGAGCTCCCGCCTAGCCTTCTAACCTAACCTATCCGAATCGGGGTACTCTGAGTCGGGGTGTTAACCATTCACTTCCAATTTATAGTTTGTCAAGTCTGATTGTACCAAAGTCTATGGTCACAAGCATTGCCACTATGAACATTAACCAATCAGAGAGCAGTGTGTTATTTTACGTATTTCAAAGATGCGTATATTTAAAAGAGTTTCTGTGATTGGTCGAACCATATGAAATCTTACGAATAGATATACGTTAGTTTATGAATCTACCGTGTGACGTCGGAAATTGATAAATTTACGAAAATGTGGACGTAAAATATTACAATTTATCTCCCGTTTAGAATCCTACGAAAGTTTATAAACTTCCTAGTAGATTGATAAACTTATTTATCAATCTACTTTAACTATTTTTATCATACCTATGTGTATATATTAAAAGTATAAATATTAAAAGAATAGAACAAAGAAAGACCTATCTTACGAAAGAAAGAAAAATAAATTTATTTCACATAGGCATTTACAGATGCTCTTGTAAAACGTCCAGAATATAAATCAAAATCTACCACCAGTTCACAACGCGACCCACCTGAGAAGAACTGGCAAGAAACGCAGCGGGTTATTCTTTTTAGAGCTCTATTTACAAAATGAATCTAAAAACTATGCATTTGACAATTTTTTGAGAATCCAGTAGAGCAGGTCATTTCCAGGCTTCTCCATCCAACAAATAATCACCAATTGTATAGTAGCCCCTGCAGTACAATTTACTTTTTACAACCTTTTTAAATTTATTAAGGGACATACTTTTAATTTCGTCTGGTAGCCTGTTGTAAAAGCGTATACAGTTACCTACCCATGAAAGAATTGCTGATTTTGTGCAATCTGCTATGATAAACAGCAAGGTTACTTTTATTTCTAGTGTTGACATTGTGTCTATCACTTAACTTAGCGAAACTATGTAAATTTCTTTGTACGTACATAAGATTCTCAAAAACGTATTGTGATGCTACTGTAAGAATAAAGCCTACCTAGCCTACCTAGCTGCCTCTAAACGGAGGTTGATCGATTGATGCCGATCTGAACCGTTACTTGTCGAAAGTACCTAATACCTATCATAGATGGATACGTGAATACACGAACGAACCCATCTCAGGACTGACCGCAACCTAAGATGCTCCATGCAGTGATCGTTTACAGAACATTGAGCAACAGTTGCTTTTTTTACGTGTGGAAATAGGTACTGCATTAGTTGGTATGCCAAACTCCTACCGACTAGGCTGTTGGGCGTTACGTGAGGTTTTTTAGTCGGTTGGAGTCCGGCATAGCATTCATGACGGATTTTCCCTCACGTTAAAAAAAAACTCCTACAGACTAAAACCACACGATGCCTTACAACTGTCTGAGGCTGGGGGTCCCGAGAAAACCCTTGAAAGGATGTCATAGAGCTCCCGGCAGACATGAGCGACAACTTCGGCATAGGGGGACCAAGAGGAGCTGGTAACCTTACTTACAAGATGATCAAAATAAAAGTCGATAGCATTCTGTATAGCACTGCAGTCTCCGATCTTGTGAGAGCGAAGTTCAGGGTATGGTTGCAGTTCTACTCCGTTTCTTTCTTGAATAATCTGCCAAAGACTTGCCATTATTCCTGTTTTCATTCTGCAATAAAGAAACGAATAATACGGTTCACTTTCATGCAAATGTTCTTGGTCATAATTAAATAACGTATAATTATTTAGTAGAGCTTTAGCTGTCCCTGTTCACCAGCTTAGGGATGAAATTTTGAAAGTGACTAATATAAGGGTACGTGGTAATTTTATTAATTTAGGTTTATACGACTGATGCCCCATGGCTTCGTCTGGTTGTGTTACCCATTAGGTAAACACAAACATTCCAATGCGTAAATGATTTAATAGTGACTGAATGAACTCTGTCAAATTTGCTGGTTACTCCACTCCCTTCCCTTGCGTAGGTAGTAACATGTTAATACATAGGAACCTATTAAGCTTTCCAATTGTGAAAGAATATTTCAGTAGTAACAGAGATTATCGCTCACACGTTGCGTCTGGAACGATCCTTACCAACTGCCTTCGATTGGGAGCCCCCGGTAAGCCCTCGGAAGGATGACCTCAGGATTCCCAACAGACCTTAGCTACCACAGCTTCCTCACCTAGGGGGGTTCGGGTGCTATCCCGTGTCTTTGGGGGGGTTGTTTGGGTGTTATCCCGCTTGGGGTGTGCGTGATTTTTTTAAGTCACGCTGTCGTCTTGCGCCTGCTTCTGTAAAGGTATGAGTCCGAACTCGACCGCAAGCAGCATTGCTGTCGCGGCGGCAAGGCGACAGTGCCGCGCAGCACTGAGTGCAGTCGCGACGCTGCTGCCGAGTTCGTAATGTATAATTGTGCAATTGTATTCTAATACAAATCTATACACAATGTATAGAGACCAGTGGTGCTGTCGCGGCACTGCAGCGATCGCAGTGCTGCTTGCGGTCGAGTTCGGACTCATACCTAAAGGGTGGTGAGCAGCCCTCTCATCTTCCTCAGGCCCCGGGTGATAGAAGCCGATAGTCTTGGGCGAAAACAGCATAACAGCAGACTGCATAACTCGGGTGGGAGAGCTTTCTGCGTCTTCCTCCCCACCGTCTCTTTCACGAGCTTAACCTGCTCGCAGAAAAACGTCGTAGTGTCCCACTTACTCCCACTGGAGATCATGGCTTGTACCATGATTTCACGAGACGCAGGCCTATCGCCCGCTCCAGCTCCTCCTTGCACCATTTAAACAGTGACGCAAAGGACTTCGCTTCCAAGTTCCATGGAGGGGTTCCGGCTAGGATACATGCCGCCTCAACTGAGATAGTGCCAGTGCCATCCGATGGAGGCTCTGACGCCCACACTTGGATTGTGGTATGAGCTCCCAGCCTCGGTATTACCAAACGCCTACAGTATGCGGTTCTTTAAAATGCTTGTCTGCCTCTTTAGTTAGAATAAAAAACAAATTAGTAACAAACAAACCTTACCTTAGATATAATGTGTAGTAGTTACTTTTGGATAAACCTACCTTGGAGTAATGACATAGACTTCATCTTGAAATACCATCGCTTTCGTCGCAATGACGTTGTCCGGAGCATGCTGGCCACTTTTTATCCACACATCCAGCCCATGTTCGCATTGGACATGCATAGGTCCTCCATTCCAAGCCAGGTTCTTGAAATGTCCATTTATCAGTACTAAAGTACATAATATGTATGGAACAAATTTTATTAAACTACTCAATAACATTTTGCTCAGTGATGCGTACAAGAATGAGGTTAATTACCGCAGTCACGCCCCGCCAAAACTTTGATTGTTTGCATTCTTTACATTTAAGCCGTGGCTTTGCTCGCGGATAATTACTTTTGTAATAATTCATGTGACTATTATGAATTAATACAAAAGTATATACCTATATTCCCGAAGGGGTAGGCAGAGGCAGAGGATACATCCACATTTCAACTTATACATTTTCGTTTCACCTAATAGGCGGTGAGCCTATTGACGTCTTGAAATAGATAGGGGTAGGTTGTGGTTGTGGCTTTCTACTGTTGAAAATTTTCATGCATAAGATCTTCTACTTGGTTTATCGGCTGCGATGTTACTGGCAACCGGGATTAACGTCTCCTGTCTTCCGAAGCATAGAAAATCTAAACATGGTTGAAATTAAATCGATTAAGGAGGACAAGGATTGCATCGTCATCAGAGAAAAGGACATGTTTTAGGTAAAAATAAGTAATCATTCTGGTTATAAGAAACATAATAATTAGATAAGTAAATAATTAAATGTTGTGGAACAGTACAAGTGGAGCTATTCAATATAGGTATCTATCTATACATAAAATAAAACTGTAGAGGGTCGAGAGTCTATAAATCTAAAATTTTAACTGTAGGGCGTTGAGCGTCTTGGGAGTCACGGGACATCCTTCCTGAGGGCTTACCCGGGGCTCTCAACCATAGGCTGTTGGGCGTTACGTGAGGTTTTTTAGTCGGTAAGAGTCCGGCATAGCATCCTACGAGGATTTTCCCTCACGTTAAAAAAAAAAAAAGAAGGGCGTTGAGCGTGAAGCTGATAATATAATTAAAATTTTTCATGTCTGTATGTCTGTCTATATCCCGGATAAGTATGACGTCGAAACTACTGAATCGATTATAATGATACTTGACACAAAAAAAGGAAATAAAAAAATATAAAAAAAAATCTTAAGAATATTCAACACCAATAACTACCCACTTACTAAATGATCCTTGACAAAATCTCCATCCAAAGGTTGCCTGTGAGAGATTGCTTTTTAGCGATAAGGCCGCCCTCTGTACATGTTTACTACTTTAATCTCTTTATATGTATTGGTGTGCAATAAAGTTTAATCTATCTATCTGTCTATCAATCTGAGCTTATGATCCGAGAAAGGTTCTAGGGTACTTTTGATGTAAAGGAGCGTGTTTACTTAGTCATAATAGTGCTTAAAGAATAAGGGTATTGTAAAATGATTCAGTCCACACCGCGCCGTAGGCAAACAGGGCAGTTTTACACGCTCCTAGGAGTCTGATAAAGAAATACCTCTCCTTTCATAGACCTCATGTAACGTAAACGAAGTTGCGAGGGTCAGCTAGTTTATAATAATTAAGTTCCAAACTAATCAGTTCATCACTAATTCATTCATTCGAGTATGTATAAGCCCCGCACGTTGATATTGCGCTTGGCGGCCATCTTGGTGACCACTTGGTGACGTATATCCGTCGAGCAGTCAGTACTAAAAAAAATACCGTACGCAGCTTCGCGAGGTCAGCGCGCGCTCGCGCTACGTCACGATGACGTCACTTAGCTGTCTTTATGACAAGGTTCCAGCGCATTAACAACTTGCGGGGCTTATACCTATATCACTTCTAGATATGATCTAATCTACAAGTGATACACTAGAATGAATGAATGAAGGAGACCGGTGCATCAAAAAGAAGAAAATATGGGGTCAGAATTTTAGGAACTCCTTTCCAACTCTAAAGCCCCTTGAGTGAATGAAGGCTCTATCATCAAGATCATCGAGAGGCTCTTGGTAAATGAATGTAAATTCTAAAACTTACAAACAAACTTACTTTTCCCTTGCATAAAACATTAGTAAATAATTTATGTTTCGAATGAATCAATTATGCTGATATGGGCGGCGTCGTTTCACAGAAATCTTAGTTTCTTGGTACAATTTTGTTTGCCAATCAATTGTTTATTTTTTTTTCTGTTATTGAGAATTCATGAAAAGAACAATACCTTCTCGATGACCTGTCAAATTGTTCTGAAAGGGATAGTAGAGGATAGGATCTAAATAACTAAGCTGAACATTTACCTTGATAGAGTTTCATTAAAGAAATTATTGGATTTATTTTAAACATCCTAATTCTAGATTAGCCTGAATGTTTGTGAAACCGTGTCCGATTAAAAAAAAGAAAACAAAAATATTTAGAATAAAACACTTACTTTATAAGGAGACGTAAAACTCTAGTATTTATTTCATTACAATAATATACTTCAGACATACAAATTTCATAATCCGTTAAGCTGAATTGATAGCGTCAGAATACGATCCGCTCTGATTGTTTCTGCAAGAACGTATACAACACTCTTCCCACACAGGGCTCGGCTCACATTTCCTGTTGCTATCAGTCCCAATACCATGTCATTATATTGATCGAGGACAAAAAGTAACAATTGAATGCGGCTTGGGAACCGATCTGTTTAGTCACAAATAAGTAGTATTTAGACCTACTTTTAATGCGGTAATTACTTGTTTAAAACCCCTGTTCCGACAGTTAATACGTTTAATGTACTTTAAATGTGTTCCACGGATTGCATTAGACAATCGGCATTGATCAATCAATCTACCAAATCTGTTTACTGCCGAACCTATCGTATTCCACGACTGCTGAAATTAGGCATATCCCAATCATTTTGGAATGGTGATCGGCCTTACTTAAAAAGTTTTTTTAACGTGAGAAAAATCCTACATGGATGCTATTTTTATTGTAGACTTTACCGACTAAAAACCACACATAATTATATAGATACCCTAGAACTACTTAACAAGGTACGTGAGCCAGGCGGGTTTGCCAGTTTTAATTCTCTTTGTCATGGTGTCATTCGTGAGTTAGCATCAGAGTTAGAGTCAGCTAAACCAGTGTCACCTGCAAGTGGTTGCAGGTGACACTGGTTTAGCCTCACAAATCTGGGTAGGTCACCATTGGACTATATAAGTACATGCACACATATGCCCACGATTGTGAGCCTATTGTGTTGAAATGGACAGGCGCAGGTAATGAAGACCCACAGTTGAAAATTTTCAGGCTGCCCATAAGGCCTCCAACTTGGCTTAACGACTGTCATTTTACTGGCAACCGGGTTTAATTTCGAGATTTCCTTTTGGATCGTTTTGCGAAAGTTTTCCCTTCATCCGTACGATACCCGCGGGGCCAATATTGGGGTGACGACATTTTGTACCTACTCCTTCCCGTCGCCACACAACGGCAAGGGCTGTCATCCATAGGTAGGCGCACAATGCGTGACTGCCTTAAACCCCGAAGAGGTAGGCAGAGACATACTTAGCGTCCAAATTTCACTTGTTTATTTTTTTCGGTCCCATGCAGTGGCGATATTGCCATGTAGAAAAGAACAACAACACATATTTCTATTTCTGCTGATGACTCTGGATTTCTCCTGTGATGATGAATGACTCCGGTATTACTACGCACCGGTTTAAAGACCCACACATCACTGGGTCGCCGACATGAGGGTACTATTTTGTTGACAGTGAGAGTGGCCCCTAATCCGCTCATATCTCCGTAGCTTTCCCTCAGACGGTTGCGACGGCTACATAATTAAACACATCAGCACCACGGGACCCTAATTATTGAGTCTACGCTGTCCATCTGGTTGTCTGTCACCAAGCTGAATCTCATGAACCGTTTTTTTACGCGTGGAAATTCGTCATAGATGCTTTTTTTTTACGTGAGGGAAAATCCTCATGGATGCTATGCCGGATTACTGCCGACTGAAAGACCTAAACCATAGGGGGTGGGAGCCCCGGGTTAGCCCTCGAAAGGATGTCCAAGGACTCCCAACAGACCCACGACCGCCAATGCGGCCTCGCCTAGGGCGTGGTTCGGGTGCTATCCCGCGCCTTTGGGGGGTTTCGGGTGAGATCCCGCTTCTACGGGGGAGGGGGGGGGGGGCGTGCGAGAATTCCTCACGTCACGCTGCCGTCATGAGCCTGCTTCTATAAGGACTCAGGCCCCTGGTCACGGAGGCCGATAGTCTTCGGTGCCGCCCAAGCCGCCGACTGCGGAACTCGGGTGGGAGAGTTCTCTCCCGTTCCTGCCCCACCGTCTCTTTTACGAGCATGACCTGCTCGCAGAAAGAGGCGGCGCTTTGTCATAGATGCTATGTCGGACCATTAACGAATAAAACCACACAACTAGCCTACCACTGCCTAAGGTCGGGGGCCCCAGGTAAGTCATCGGAAGGATGTCCCAGTATTCCCAACAGGTCTCATGAACCGTGATAGCTGATATTGTCACAGATGATGTATTTCTATTGTCGCTATTACAACAAATACTAACAACCGAAAAAATATTTAAGGAGGGTTCCGCCCATACAAAAACGTGATGTTTTGGCTATTTTGGTACGGAATCCTCCGTGCGCGGGTCCGACTCGCATTTGATCGGTTTTACAATATTTCATTCGAATTATTTTTTATTGATTTGTTAACTCGTTAAAATGATACAAATTTTATTGTAACAGACTATATAATAATATGTAGAGTTACTTCTCATAGGAAACTATAACATTTTGTTTTAATAGTTATACATATAATGTAATATGTAATTAGGTAGGAATTATAAGCTTGCTAGAAGGTTGTATTGCCAATAATGTTTGAATAATTTTGTAGTCATAATAATTATGTACTTATTTATAATTAACTAGCGGACGTCACGCGGTTTCACCCGCGTAGTTCCCGTTCCCATGAGAATACGGGAATAAAATATAGCCTATGTTCACCGCAAAGAGTGTAGCTTCCGAACAGTGAAAGAATTTTTAAAATCGGTTCAGAAGTTCCGGAGCCTATTCGTTACAAACAAAAAAACAAATCTTTCCTTTTTATAATATTAGTATAGATATACATAGATAGCATAAAAACGCTTTGCTTAAAATCCGTTAGGTATGTGCGTATTTTCCGTAGATATGCATATAATAAATATATTTTTTAATGATAAGCTTACATACTTATTCATAATCATAAATGGTTCACTTTGTTTTTGGCTGGCTATTTGCATTAAGCACGTAAACACATAAGATAGATAAATAGGAATATTGTATTTAATCTTACTTTTAGCAGAAATTGGGATACCGAACAACTGCTGGCAGAGCAGATATCACACAGAAAAAAGGTAACACTTAGGTAGAGACTATAAGTGGAAGGCGCAGGACCGTTAAGTGTAGCGTGAATTGAGAGAGATCTATGTCCCACAGTGTACTGTCATAGATTAATTTGATTGCTTTGGTATGTTGGAACCTTTTTCAACTTTAAAATATAATATTTAAAAAAAGTAAGCTGACCTTTCAACTTATTTTTTTAAAATATTATATTAAGCTCTCCGAAATAACACCGCCCGCCTGCCTAATGTAGAGCCAAGGCGACATCTAGCGGTTGCCCCCAATTGCTCTCACTGTCTACAAAATTATTGACCTCAAGTTGACGGCCCTATGATGATGCTTCGCTTGAAGAACTCGTAGCTGTAGGAGGATAAGAGAACAAACACTTCCCCTGGCAGGGTATAACACTGACTGCATTAATTAAATTGCTCTGTAGTAGCGCAGAAAACTAATAGTGCAGGGGTAAAGTTAACACACGTCATAGACTCTGGGACATTCTTCTAACCTGGGAGTTCCTGCCGAGTAGATACTAAGGGCGCTAGAAGTTAAACGCATAGGTAAAGACCATTGTAGTTTTGGTCGATTAGACACTTACTCGTAATATCCGTGGGGAAAAGACTAAACACTAAAGTGTCATAGACTACTTAGCCCTAGAGTTAAGTTGACTAGGTACACTTCGACATCTTTATGAATGAATATAAGTGTTATCTCGTATATTTTCTCTCACTTCCGGTTTCGCATAGAAATAAGATATTATAATTTTATTGATACCCTTACATCACAACGCCATGAAAGTTATCAGAATAACGAAACAATAAATAGCAATGATGGATATGGGCTATTTCCAGTTAGTATATTTACAGTACAGCTGCCGACTGGCAACAGCCAGCCACACCTTCGGGATTGACCACTTTTACTTTTAAAATGCGTAGAGGGGCGCGTAAAATCAGCGAGTATGAAGGCTCTACTTCAGTGTAAGTCGTAACGCGACGAAACACGCTTCGCCTCCCTGCGTAGCTCTCGAATTTGTTACTAAGCACGTGCGGGATTCGGTCGTGATCACACACGCTGAGTAAACAGTGTTAGTGTGGACAATATATTGTGCAGTGTAAATCTCACTAACGGGTGAGCATTCTTCATATTAGTATTATATAATAAGTGGTAACTATGTATCAATTTACTTGATGTATGTAGAGTATATCGGTGTCGGCTTATAGTTTTTATTTGGTCTATAAACAATCTTATATAATAGAGTATTTTTAACTTACAAGCAACATACAAGTATCGCTGAACTTACTAGCGCAATGGTCTAATTTATAACTAAGCAGATATGATATGAAAACCGTAACAATATAAAATATTACAAATACGATGGTATGTACCTTAGTAACTAATTTTCAAGGCTACAAAACAGCAGCGTAGCCTAATAGAGTCATGCATTATTGTGGCCTTAGTTCGTTACAATACGATAATTAGCCTAGTAAAAGGGTTAACTGGAATTTACATATTAATACGTGAAGTTCTTTTTAACTTGAGGGACCATGATTCCCTCAAGTTAAAAAAAAGTATGTATGCCTCAAGTATGCTATGCCGGACTCCTACCGACTAAAAAACCTCACGTAACGCCCAACATGGGCGTTACGTGATATGGTTGGGAGCCCCTGGTAAGGCCTCGGAACGGAAGGATGTCCCAGGACTCCCAACAGACCCACGGCCGCCACTAATACGTGAAGCTAAAACAATACATACATATCATAAAGCTGAAAAGAAACTTGAGATTAACACAGTTAAAGTTTAAAAATACATAAAGCTATATTATATTTTTTATGAATTTCCAACAGCCCGCGGGTCTGTTTTCTATCACTAAAGTGGCAAACACTTCTCCGATTCTCCTGGTCGTACATGGTAACCGTAGCCTATGAAGGTTTTTAACACCAAGGGACACTAACGCGATTTATCACGCGAGAACCTTCTGAGAGCCCCTTTGAACCCCATTATTTAGACTTTTGGGATAACCAAGGCAGGGCACCATTTCACAATAAAATATTTATGGAATAAAGTCAAGCTCCCAGTGAGTAAGAAAATGATAGCTTATCCATTAGTAAATGAGAAATTGTGATAAAGAGATCGCTCTCATGCAATGCATTGTGTTCCCAACTCCCAAATATATTTATCTAAGTTTAGCAATGTTTGGATTTCTAAAACCTTATGGTGAAATAAAGTAGAAGTAAGTATGTGAATCAAGTAATGCCCTCATTATCACCATTTTAACTGACGTAAAATTCTATGTCAGTCCCACGACACAATGTTATTTTTTAGATCATATTTGTAATCTCCCCTGAGTGCTTAGATTGAATTTTCAAATTTTATGTGTACTTGCGAGTTTTGGACTGCCTCAAAGCTTCGCTCACTTCGTTCAGCATCTTAGCTAATGGCCAGATGGGTGACCATGTTTGGCATTTCCAGCCCCGGATCTAGGGGGGGGGGGGGGGGGGGGCAAGCCGGGGCCCGTGCCCCGGGCGGCAAAATCAGAGGGGCGGCAAATCAGAGGGCGACAAATTCAAACTTTGCATACAAAGGCATAACTCATCAGTTAATTAACCTGGACCATAGTAGATACCTACCTAATTATAAACACTCCAACTTATTCAACTCTTTTCACAAGAAATAATTATGCTATTTGTACAAATCATATCAGAAATGAACTTCAAAAATATGCCAGATGCTTGAAAGGAAGCGAACAATTCTTAGATACATGCATCGTTTCTTTACAAACTTGCCGCATGTTTTGGAGGCAGCCGCAGGGGCGCTGCGGTAGCCGCCTCTAAAACATGCTGCAAGTGTGTACAGCCACAGTACCTATTTCATTTCTGATTTTTGAAAATTTGTTGTGTTCCTAAAATGGCCAGCTTTCTGCATGGGTGACGTATATCTACAAGTCCTCTGTGCTGGTTAAGTTCCCTGCTTTCTGCATTTTAATTCAAGAGTACCACAGGAATCTGTGTTATCTAATGGTGGATCCACACAGGCCGGCGGGATGGCCGGCAGGCCAGTGTGCTCTACTACCGCTCTCGCTTTTCGCAATAGACACAGTTCGCGATCGGTTTCCATTAAAGCAACTCGTAGTAGCAAGCCGGTGAGGCGACTGCTAGCAGTGAGCGCGCGCGAGCTCCGCGCCGACCGCTCGTCTACAACGCACGGCCAGCGAGGCTTCCACTCCCGAGCAGTCTGACGGCGGTAAGCTCGCTGAAAGCGAGCTGTCTGCTAATTGATGATGGCAATGTAAAATATATCTAAAGAGCAATATTTAAAGCCTATATTTGAATTATATTGTTTTTGCCGGGTGGGAGCGGAGTCGTTAAAGTGGGCTTTGACCTCAATCTGGCTGTCAAACGGAGGGGCGGCCCGCCCTGTGGCGTATCTCGACCGGGGTCGGACCGCATTTACCAATAGGATTTAGAAAACCTGGTAGATTTAAATGCCAGGAAACAAAGGCGTGTGCGTTTACAGCTGAAAGATCTCCTTTCCATCCTCTACCGTCTCTTAACAATGCTATAATACTACTGAAGAACAATCTAGACATCCTCTGTCCGTTCAGATGGCATCTTGTGGTGGATCTCGACCGGGCCTGACCGCATTTCCCAATTCAATTTAGAAACCCTGGTAGACCCGTTTCTAGCTAAAAGATCCCCGTTTTCTTCTCTACCCTCTCTTCAGAAGGAGAGGAGCAACGGCAACCTCTTCTACTGGTTGTCGCAGATGATTACTGGGCACAGGAGCTTCTGTAAATGTCTGTGACGACTACACCGGGAAACCACAGCTGAGTGACAGCACTGCGAGGAACGCAGCCAAGACACAGCGGTGCACACATGGGAGGAGTGCACAGCATGAGCACATCAGCGCCAGGTCCTAGTAGCAGATTTGGTCGTGGACATTCTCTCGCTGGAGATCACAGTGGCCATGATGCCATGGGAGTAAGTGGGATGTCGCCGCGACTTTCTGCGGGTGGTTCATGAGGAAGCGGGAAACCGCAGATAACTGCGGCGCCCCGCCGCAGACTGGTCTTCGCCTAACCGGACCGGACTATCAGTCTCCATGACGGGGGGGCCTGAGAAAGGCGGGGGGGCTGCTCACCTTCTTTACGGAAGCAAGACCAAGAAGACAGCACGACGTGAACGTTTCACGCACGCCACACGCCCCAAAAAGCGGAATAACACCTGAACAACCCCAAAGAAGCGGAAGAGCACCCGAACCCACTACGTAAGGTCGCAGAGGTAGCCAAAGTCTGTTGGGAATCCTAGACATCCTTCCGAGGGCTTGCCCGGGGCTCCAATCCGTAGGCAGTGTTAGGGTGTGTGTGGTTTCCTTCGGTAAGAGTTCGACATAGCATCCATGACGGATTTCCATACGTATCTAAAAATACCTCTATTCAGTATCCGATAAGACTACTGAAGTCCTATCTAGCTAGACAATCTCGGCCTAAACGTCCACGGCGAGCTCCGAATTCATCTCTCGTGGAAAATAGGCGCTATAACAGGAACAGGAACTGCTGCGTGTACAAGACGCAGATTTGTACCTTAACGACTGCTCTCAGGTTTGAGCTACGGAACCTAAAAAAATAGGGGGGGGGGGGGTTAAGGGGCGGCATTTGCACATTTTGCCCCGCCTAAAAAAAATCCTAGATCCGGGGCTGGGCATTTCTAATTATATTTCTTATGCTTCGGATGGCACCCTTAACCATTTGGTCCCAGCTGCTGGTAGCATCGGCAACTTGAAAGTCAATTTCAATAGCGTGTAGACACAATCTAAGCCTGTCCGTTTCAATACGGCAATAGACCACTCTTTCACTTTCATTCCTGACCTTTTGACCATTGCTAGAATTTGACCAGCGGACACTAAAGTTCTTTGTGAGACTTTCTACTCTACTTATAATCTTCACCTTTGTTAAAATTATCCCTGGAGCCCTTAATTTTTAAATGTAAAATGAGAGTACTTAGTACTAATAGTACTTCTTAAGTAGGTATATGTATACACATAATTTCTTAAAATCTGAGCTCATCAAAGAATATTTATCTACTATCAGCAGATGTCTCGTGGTTTTACCCGCGTGTAGTTCCCGTTCCCGCGGGAATATGGGGATAAAAATATTGGGGATTGAGTAGCTTCCCAAAAATGAAAGAAATTTTTAAATCGGTTCAGTAGTTTCGAAAACTATTCAATGTAAACTAACATACAAACAAACAATCAAATCTCTCCTCTTTAATAAAATAATTGGTGATGTTGAAGTTCCGTAGTTAGGCTATTATGGTTGTTTCCTTGGAGCAGGTTGCTTTTTCACCGAAGGTTTACTTTTGTATTATAGTGCCAGTACTTAAGAAATTCTATACAAAGTGTATCTACTTTTTGGACTAAAGTAATTTTCATGATTTCCAACAGTATATGGCTGCAAAACTACACAAATTAGAGAACACCTAATATAAAAAAAAAAGATAAACAATATAAAAAATAAGCAATGTTTTTAAAGATTGTTATAAATGTGCACGTATAATGTAATAACTAGGTACTTTCTTTATTTTAATTTTTAGATGCAATTAATCTTTATTTTATTGCGAGAAGCGAAAAGATTGTACACATTTTTAAGAAAATCGTGTGAACGGATGACGTGAAATTTGTCAAAGTACCTATACATGGAAAAAAGTGCATAAGCTATTGTTTAACGAATTACTACTGTTAAATTTGAACAGCCAACTGGTTCCTCGTTGCTCTATCTTATGGTAAGACTAGCTGATGCCCGCAGCTTCGCCCGCGTAATATTTATTCCCGTTCCCGCTTCTTGTATTTTATCCCCTTGGGGATAGAATTTATCAAAATCCTTTCTTAGCGGATGCCTACGTCATAACATCTACCTGCATGCCAAATTTCAGCCCGATCCATCCAGTGGTTTGGGCCGTGCCTTGATAGATCACTATGTCATGTCAGTCAGTCTTTGAGTTATATATATTTAGATAATAGAGGTGTTTTAAAGACAGAAAATAGGCCTTCTGGACCCGTGTGGCCATGGCTTTTTGTGGAATTATATTTTAAAGAATCGGAAATTACACCATCCCTGTTAGTTTCGTACGACCATTCACTTGCCTGTAAACGAGACTTTTTAATAAGGTAGATTCACGACATGGCATGGTAACGAGGAACTGGCTGATTACTTGATCAGTCAGTTCCACGTTACCACGGTTGCGGGATACCAAACTCCTCAGAAAATATAGAATGTTTGGATTTAATTTCCAGAATAACACTTGTTATTGATTAAACTAAAATGTGTCAATACACCTATTAATAAATCTTCCGTTATCTACATTCAATCGTTTTTGTCCAGTCGGTGTCGAGACCCTAGGTCCATGGGGTCCCAATGCGCAAAAATTTTTCAAGAATTTGAAAAAGCGCCTTGTGGAGTCAACTGGTGACCCAAGGGCTGGCAGTTTTCTCGCTCAACGAATAGGTATTGCTATTCAAAGGGGGAATGCTGCAAGTCTTAGTCTTTTGGGCACAATGCCACGGGGGCCTTATTTAGGTTTAGTTTAGATAGTAATAATGTAAATATAGATATGTAATAATTATGTTTCTCTGTAATTTTTAACAATAAATGTATATTATTATCATTACATAGTATCTTTACTCACATCAAAATATTTAAAAAAAATTTTATTGAGCAACAAATTCGCAATTTTACTTTTAGAATCATGACTGCATTTTGAAGTTATACTTCTTTAGGCGCGTTATGAAAAAATGATGACAGTGAAATTTTAAGATCTGTGACACAAAATTAACAGTATGAAGTTGTCTGCTTAACCGCTCATTAAGTCTCGAAAAAAAAGCTACCAACAAAATAGAAATTGAACCTCGATATTAGTCGCGCAGTTGGTACGCTCGTCACCTCTGATCACTGTTTTCATATTTATAATATTAATGTTGATAATTTTTTTTCTTTTTTTTTAAGAAGTATAACTTCTCACGCGCGTACATAAGTACCTACACGCACCCATTTTTTTTTCATGAGGTATCCCAAACAACGTTAATTATGTAGGTACGTAGTTCAAACATAATTATGAACCTGCATAAAGTTTTAGCACATTGTGTAACCAGCTATTTTCATACAATGAGCCATCGCCTTTAGTGCTTCAGGAATTGCCAACATGTCTAGACTTTGTGGCGTGTTCTGATGAGTAATGGCAGCCGGGCGAGTGCTTGCCCCTTCCTTACCCCGCACGATTAGCCCAGATTGACCTGTCTAGACGGTTTTGACTACGTATTGTGAATAAAAAAACAGTTTCCTTTAAAAATGAACATTTTCTACTTATTATGTGAGACTTTCTGCATGAGAAAAAAACTGACTTACGTAACCATTCTAATTAAAAAGGACTAATTATTTAAAAAAAGAATAACTTTCTTTAGTTTAGAATACCCTATTAAATTAGAATTTAGGAATCTGAAAAAAGTTAAGTCACAGTTCAAGTTAAGTAAATTCCCGAAACTCTGCACCAATGCGCTCGAGGACGTCTTTAAGTCGTTGAACTGGGATGGGTGGGGCTTGAATATAAACGGTGAACGCATCTCACATCTTCGGTTTGCCCGTTTGCCGACGACGTTGTCATAGTTGCGGAAACGCTGGAACAGTTGAGCGGGATGCTGCACAGTCTAAGCGGAGAGTCTCGACGTCTTGGCTTTGACATGAACTAGGATAAACCCAAGGTCGTGTTCAATGAACATGTCATGCCGGGACCAACCGTTGAGGAATCGCGGATTGAGGTTGCAATCAATGCCTGAAGACGAAAGTCCATAACCAGTGCAACCTACCAGGTATGATTACGGTGCCGAGACACGGACACTCACAGTGAAGCTAGTCCACACCCTTAAAGTTGCGCAGCGAGCAATGGAACGAGCTATGCTTGGGGTGTCTTTGAGGGATAAAAACCGGAACGATGTCATCCGTCAGAGAACCAGAGTGGTCGGGTATACCGTCACAATACCAGAAATCATAATGCCTTTACTTAAAATGCCCGAGCCCAAAATACCCGAAATCGAAATATCAATATTCAAAAGGCAAATATTTATAATATAAATAATTTAAAATGCCTTACGGTCGAATAACCGAAACTCAAAAAATAAATTTATGAAATACCTTATCCTAAAATGTTCAAACACAAAATACCTTTTTTTTAACATGATTTAAATCCTACATGGATGCTATAAATCTGTGAATGGTTAACACCCCGACTCAGATAGGTTAGGTTAGAAGACTAAGGCGGGAGTGAAGCGAAGCGGAGCTCCCGCCTTAGCCTTCGTGGTTATTTTTTTTTTGATGTTTCGATAGCCCACTGTAGTACTTTTGTAACTCTGAATCAAAGTGTTTTAACATGAGGTAAATCCTACATGGATACTATGCCGGACTCCTACCGACTAAAAATAAGGGGGGGGGGGGGGGTTGTAAGTTAAAGCCAAATAACAAAACGTGTGAGTGACAGTGACACATTGTATTCTATTTTCGGTATTTTAAATTAAGGATATTTGAAAATTTGTATTTTGAATTCTGATATAATAATTATTTGTATTTTAAATTTAGACATTTTACGGTAAGGTGTACTGAAATAAGGTATTTTGAATGTTAAGGTATTTCGAATTCGGGTATTTTGGTCTAATGCATTTTAAGTAAAGGCATTTTGATTTCTGGTATCTATACTTATAATAAAACTGTTGAGGGTCGAGAGTCTGTACATGGAAGATATTTTGAAAATTTTAATTGTAGGGCGTTCTCTAATCGACACTGAAGCCGAAAATGTAATTTAAAATTTTCATGTCTGTCTGTCTGTCTGTCTGTCTGTCTGTATCCCGAATAAGTATCACGTCGAAACTACTGAACCGAATTGAATGATACTTGGTACATTCCGAGCTTATAGTCCGAGGAAGGTTCTAGGATACTTTTGATCCCGAAATTTTGCGTGGTTTCTGCGGGAGAGGGGATGAAAGACAAAATGGTTTTTCAGTAATAACTTCTCAACGCGTGGTCCGATTTCAAATATTGTTTTAGTGTTGGAAAGGGAGTACTTAGAGTATCATTCCACACAAGTTTTGATATTGAGGCTTATGTAGTTCAGAAATTAGGGTCATCTCAACTTTCGGCAAACCTAGAATTCAAGGGATCTTTTGAATGTGAGGGTAAATCTAAACGGGCGTGTTGGCTTAATCATAAAAGAGCTTAATGATTAAGGGTATTGTAAAATAATTCAGTCCGCGCCGAAGGCGGGGACTGAATTGTTTTAGAATAGACTTAATCTTTAAGCTCTTTTATGATTAAGCAAACAGGGCCGTTTCACACACGCTGCTTGATGAGTATGATGAAGAAGTACCTGTTCTTTCGCAAACCTTATGTGACGTAAACGAAGTTGCGAGGGTCAGCTAGTTTTAATATATAACCAGTGGTCGTCATAGTTCGCAGAGTATGCAGTTTGAAGTGGCTGTGGGCTGGCAAGCGAGTTCTGGAGTGGAGACCACGACTTGGTAGACGTGGGGTAGGACGACCCGCCAGATGGACCAATGATCTGATAAAGGTCGCAGAAACTGACTGGAGGAGCGAAGCGCAAGACCGTGTTTTGTAGCGTAATTTGGGAGACGCCTACGTGCAGCAGTGAACTGCTATAAGTTGATTACATTGATTGATTGACAGTTCAAGTTAAGCAATTGTAGATATTCTGGATGCAGCATGGACTTAAGGTGATACTGTAACTTTTCTGGAAGATGAAACTGAGACGAAAGAAGAAGTGAAAAAGGAAATGGGGAGGGGTAAGCAAGAGAGTATAATATTATAGATGTCGGTAGATAGCAAAACTTAATCAAAAGATTTATGGTAAACCATGCTCGCGGCTTCGCCCGCTTGAAATTTGGTACCCGTTCCCGCTTTCCGTGGGAACATATTCCCGGGATGAAAAGTAGCTTATGTGTTATTCCAGACTATACGCTATCTTTGTACCAAATTTCAGCCCAATCCATTCAGCCGTTAGAGCGTGATTGAGTAACAAACCTCCAAATATCCAAACATCTTCATAAACTTTCATAGGATAGGTAGTAGGATAGGATTTCGTAGAACTGGCAACTCCTGTCAGTACGATATTAGCTAACAATAACACAATTATAGGGCCTTGTTTACTAGTGGGAATGCTGTAATTGAGTTTAGGCAATACCTATAATAATCTGAGGTAAACAATAGTTCATTGTGTGATAAATTGGCCGTTATATGTTTACAAACACGATGAAAACAATGAGTGGACTGGACAGCTAACAAGCGAAGGAAGTTGTTGTACGGTTGTCGTGATGTCGTCTTAATTGTACAATATGGCATTTTAACGAAATTACTACTTCGTGGTGCACGATTTTTTTCGGACATGACATAGAGCTCTTTGAAAGTTTCTAAGCAAGCCCTCTGTATGAACCAAAATTTAGGTCAGGAGGTAGAGAACAGGAGCACATGGACATTACATAAAGCTCTTTTAAAGTTTCTAAGCAAGCCCTCTGTATGATCCAAAATTTAGGTCAGGAGGTAGAGAACAGGAGCACATGGACATTACATGAAGCTATTTTAAAGTTTCTAAGCAAGCCCTCTGTTCGAACCAGAATTTAGGTCAGTAGGTAGAGAACAGGAGCACATTGACATTACTTAAAGCTCTTTTAAAGTTTGAAAGCAAGCCCTCTGTATGAACAAGAATTTAAGTCAGGAGGTAGAGAACAGGAGCACCTAATATCTAATAATACTACATAAAATTAGGCAGTAGAGGTGTGAGCTTTCATGTCACAAGAACGACTACCCTCTAAAATCTTCTTTAAGTACCTCCCAGGTCACTAACCCGCGACGCTACGAGATCTGTGAATGGCTAAAGCATTCGCAACACGGTTGTAACCCAGTGTCCCCACCAGGGTTTCTTTATTTATTGCCATTCATGTAGAAGAATGTATAGTCCAAATTATTATGAACAAAGAAATGAACTTCTTCCAAACATATAATTATTATGTAGGTCTATAGGTATGTGGGTCTTGTCGACAAATTAGTAAATTTAAATTTTGCAAAAATAAATTCCTACCTACACGTAAGTGCCATTTTATGAATGATCTAATTTGCTAGAAAGTATGAGTGAAATATGAAAGAGTGGTTAATTAGAACCAATTAGAACACTGTGTGTAGTCGGTAGCAGGGTACCTACCATCGGAAACCTATGAGTCATCCTAACCTACCAACAAGATTCTAAGGCTTCGTAGCCAAATGGCAAAAACGGAACCCTTATAGATTCATCATGTCTGTCTGTCTGTTTGTCTGTCTGTCCGTCCGTGTGTCACAGCCACTTTTCTCCGAAACTATAAGGCCTACGCTATTGAAACATTGCCATAAAAACTTCCAACGAAAATTGGTTTGAACGAGATAGAGCTGGTAGTTTTTTTAATACGTCATAAACCGCAATTTTCGGTTAGAAAAATCACTACCACAATCAAAGTTACAACGAACGATGAGAACTTTTATATTATGTTAGTTGCTGCTACGAAACCCTTCATGGGCGAGTCCAACTCGTACTTGGCCGGTTTTTTTTATTTCACTTCAGTAACAAGTGCTAAACCATAAATAATGACGAGACTAATCAATTAGTTTTGGTTTTAAACTCCTTAAAGAGCGCAATCAAACAATTAAGTAATTTGTATGGTTAAAGAATCGGCGTGTGCCGGCAGCGCAGCCTTAAATCGACATTCAATAGCACGCCTGTAATTGCATTTCTACAGTCAATTGAAAAAAAAAAAACAATTAGATCGGTTTCGTATGAAATGTTAATCAATTTCATTATGCTTTATAATAATGTCACTGTCACATTTGAATTCGTTTTGTACGCCTTAAAAGCCCGAGAAGTGTTTTCTTAACCGACTTCAAAAAAGGAGGTTACTCAATTCGACTGTATATTTTTTTTTTTTTTTTTTTTTTTTATACTACTTAGGTGACAGACAAGCTTACGGCCCACCGGAAGGTTGGTAACCGTAGCCTATAGACGTTTGCAACACCAGAGGCGCTACACACGCGCTGCCGACCCGGGCGCAGGTTGTGACGACCCACAGTTGAAATTTTTCAAGCCGCCCGAAAAAGGCCTTCAACTTGGCTTAACGACTGTCATTTTACTGACAACCGGGACCAACGGCTTATCGTGCCTTCCGAAGCACGGAAACGCTCGTAAATAAATGTCACAAAGTAGTCCACGTGGTGGTCACCCATCCATATCCGGCCATAGTAAATGTTGCTTACTGCAGTGATCGTTTACAGAACACTGAGTCCGCGGGGCCACGAGCGCTTCATAATGTTTATGGACCGATTTGAATTTTCTTTTTCGTTCGAAGATAGATACTTTCAAGGTGGTCCCATTTTAAGGAAGTCAGGATCTGATGATGGCATCCTGGAGAAATCGAAGGTAACTTTTAAAAACTGTAGGGGCATCTAGGGCGTTTGTAATTTTTTTTGTTAAGGGCTTTAAAGTAGTACAACTTAATGAAGGTCGGGAGTCGATCTGATGATGGAGACGAAATACAGTGGAGAGAATTCCCTAACGATAAACAACAGTTACCTTGTGTTTGTGCTTGATTAATTTGTACTGCCGAGAACTTTACACCTAGGTAGATAGATTTTCAGTCTACACGTCACTAAAAATAGTGAAATAAAAAAAAAATTAACAAAAAAGAAACCGACTTCAAACAAAACTTAAAACTCAAAAATAAAATTTACTTAGCAATAATTTTTTACCTACTGTATATCTGTAATTTAGAAATTTGGTATTCTCTCTATTTTGTGTATCATGTATCACTATGTTTCCCAATTCTTATAGCTTCGAGGTTTTCTCGTAGAGCATGTTTCTGTTCTTATGCGTCGAAAGTCATGAAATGGTGTTGACGAACCTAAATATTTTTTTATTTATTTTGTATTTCTACGACCAGTAGACTAACGAGACAGTCGAGTCGGTATTTTAATTGCATCAAATTTCATATTAAACTGATTTTTCTAGGCTGCTAATACATACAAGCAGTACGGTCTACCTGACAAAATTATTCACCGTAGCCTAGGCGTCAGCAAAACCAAAAGTGCTACACTCTCACCGTTTTTATGTTTTAAATTAAGATTGACTCTTTAATTAGTAAGACTATACGCTGACTTTCCAAATTAAACAGCCTCTTTTATTGTCTTGGTCAAAATACAGTTCAAAATTATATCTTGTAAATAAAACACTGATAAAACTGATAAATATTCACATGAAAAATCTGCTAACTTGATACGATTGAAATCCATAAATATTCACATGAAAAATCTGCTAACTTGATACGATTGAAATCCATACAAATATTATAAAGAGGAAAGATTTGATTGTTTCTTTGTTTGGATCGCAATGGGCTCCGAAACTACAGGACCGATTTGAAAAATTCTTTCATTGTTGGGAAGCTACACTCTTTGCAGTGAAGATAAGCTATATTCTATTCCCGTGTTCCCACGGAAACGGGAATTACGCAGGTGAAACCGCGTGACGTCCGCTAGTGTCAGTTAAATATAGACCACAGTTCCGATCTGTTAAGCATAGAAGAAATTTCCAGGTGAAAAGTCGAATAGCCTGTGAAAATATTTCATCGTCTGTCAGTCGGGCGGTAGTATTAAACAGAATTTCAGTACCTAATAAAATGTTGCTCGAGGAGCTTAAAAATTGTGGGCGTAAACTCGCAATAAACACGCCCTTAGAAATACGAACCGCTGGAGTGGAATATAAGGTTCACAACATACCGAATTGGCAAAGGAGCGGCTGGTAGTGTTAACCGTTAGTTAATTTTAACGGCTTTATCTTCCATGACAAAGGCACAGTATTATCACTTGACAAAAGGCGTCAAACCGTGCGGCCGCTTTTTTTTTAACGTGAAGAAAATCCTACACTTATGCTATGCCGGACTCCTACCGACTAAACTGAGCGGCCGTTAGCGCCGCGCCGCGCCCGCGGCTTCTGGTCTTTGTTATGCCTGTGAAATTTTTTTCACAGTTTTGCCGTCTATGTTTTCCAATCTTATGATTGAGAACTTACTTACAAAAATTTATTTACATTCTGACTTATTATTAAGTAGGTAGGTACACGAATAAATAGCTACCAGGTAATTTATAAGTCTAAGAAATACCTAACTACAACAGCTGTCGCGCCTATATTGGTCATTACAAGACAAGCAGGTGAAGGGGATTGATTGTTTTATACATTTTAGAACGCAAGTTGTTTCTTGCTAAATAAGGACAACAAAATAACGGACCTTAGAACAAGTTGTTCATAAAGATCCTGAAAGGTGATAAAAGTAAAATGTAGATGTCATTAACCACAGAAGAGTTTCCTGTGAAGACTCTATTGACTACCTATAGACCTGCATCACCTAGACCAGGAGTTTTTGATGCTTAGAATACATTAACTGTGGTGTGGGACTTTCGGCTTTAAAGGTTAGGCCAAATCTGATCTACTAAATATTATTTTAGTGTGTAACCCTTTCAAGCCCAAGAGAAAAAAAATGTATTCTTTAGATTTTGATGCCTGTTCGGTAGTAAGGGGGGTCTAAAAACATGTGAAAAAATATAATAAAAATTCTTAGTTTTTTAGTTTAGTCAGAAACTTACTAACACATTCGTGAGCTCCAGGCTTTTATTGTACTTACGCACGATCGTGCTTAGGGCTATAGATGCAGTAAGATGGGATCAATATCAATAAATAAATAAACGAGATTTAGTCAATCAACTTTTAATCATCTTTAATTAACTTTTGTCCTTAATCTTAGGAACATTAAACAAAAGAAACATTTTAATATGAGTATTACACACTCACTTAACAAAAACAATATCCTTTTAAAACAATTATTTTTTCTTCTAACGACAGTAAATTTAAATGCGCCTTATAATTATGGTAAACAGTTTTATAATAAAGGTAATCAGTCTTCTGATAATGGTAATCAACCTTATAATAAATATAATCAGCCTTATAATAATAATAATCAGCCTTATAATAATAATAATCAGCCTTGTAAATTGGTAATCACAGTTGAATTTTCCTAACTAATTTTCACGTTTGTGATATAATTTAAAACATGTTTTATTTCTGGAAAGGCAAAGATAAACATTACATTTTTCACAGCGGATTTTTGATCTACTTTTACATCCTTCATATCGACAGCAACGAGGACTTTCAATTTCATCAAACAATGGCAAATGATCGTAACCATCAAATCTCTTCGATAATACCGGAGCAATGGCTGGGCGGTACCTCCTGGAAGGACCAGATGGAAGCCGTTCATGGAAATGTTCATCTTCGTCAGACTCACAGTTTGTCGCGCGTTTTCTATCAGGAGTGGCAATCAACCCCTGCGCCACCTGCATTTTAAATGCCAACAAGTCCATTATTTTATTCTTTGGCACTTGTGCTCTCTCACACTGATTTTTATATAGACGCCATCCGTTGACGACGCTTAGGTCGAAGAAGTGAATAATTACTTTAAGTGTCCACTTTCTCGTTTTAATAAAAGATCGATAATACTCAATCATTTGATCGAGAACATCGACACCTCCCATAAATTTGTTGTAATTCGAAATTACTTTCGGGGCTGTCACGGGGATATATGATCTTTGTAATTTATCCCACCGCGAGACCTCCTGTAATGTATCATTACCAGTGCAGTTAGATGTAATGAGGACCGATTTATTATCTTTCCACTTTACTACAGCCACATTTCCAGAAACGAATTGTTGAGATTCACCTCTTAACATTCGGCTATCTTTTTTGAATTTCATAGAATTTCTTTCAGCTAATCTATTGAACATCAAAGTGCCAGTACCGTGGAGCTTCTTAGTCTTAAGATGATCTATTAAACGTATAGTTGTAAAATATCTATCAAAATAAATGCAACTACCGGGAGGTATAGACTTAGATAGATGTGTAACGACTGATGGTCCTAGACCAAGAGTCTTATCACTAAATGAGGTATTTGCTCCTTGGTATATTTCAAAGTCTAGCATTAGACCCTCCTTAGTGGTCATTACGAAATTTTTAAGTCCAACGGGGCGTGGTTTATTTTTAACGACTTGACGAAGTCCGGGAGCACATCTTCCGGTGAAAGGGATCATCTGCTCATCAATGCTATAATACCCCGGGACTCGTTCAATGTTTTGGCAAGTAAACTTTACTCTATCTATTATAGGTTGGACTTTCCACAAAGAGTTTTTAATTCCCACTGGTGCCACATCCTCGTTGACTAAATGAAGAGCCGTGCGCAATATTTTAAATCTTTCTCTAGACATGGCATTAACAATAATGTCTAATTTAATGCCTTGTCTCCAGTACATTTCTAATCGTGGATATGGAATGCAACCCATAATAAAATGAATGCCGATCAGTTTGCGCTGTTCACCCTCATTTGTCTTTAACAGTTTGCCTGTTGTCCTATGATAATAACTATTAGAACACTCAGCCATTGTCTCAAAGAAATTGGAATCAAAATAATCATCGAAATACTCCATAGGCAGCCTCACGGGCACCACAGGTAAGTTAGGATATGTATGGTCTCTCTCCACGAAACTGGTTTGTTTCCAGATACGCTTACGAGGTTTTTTAATGACTGCCAGTTTTCTTTTCTTCGACCGCCTTGGTATAATGCGTTCTGGATGCGATTGGGAAGTAGAGGGTAGAACAGTTTCAAGGGATAGAGGCTGAATATTTATATTATTCAAATCGAAATCACCTGCTTCTTCCAAGTCCGCCAGTTCCTCGATTTCGGAGTCGTTTCCGTCACCGAGCAGGGTCTCAATTGCGCCATCTTCCAAGGAAATGTCTGAAAACAAAAAAGGAAAACAATTCATTAAAAAAAACATTGAAATTATAAGTTTGAAAATTACTTAGACACCTACTAGAATGTAGGGTAAAATGTATACAAAAAGTTTATTATAGCCTGCAGCGCACGCTCGTGGTTTTATAAGTTGGGAGACTTCTACATACTTAACTTCCAAATGTATTGTCACAAAACAAAAGCAACTTTAACATTTAACCATTGATTAATCTAATAAAACTCTATAATAATAAAAAACAACAATATAAATAATAATAATCATTACTTACTTTTGCGGGAGCTCACGTCGAAGTACACGGCCATCTTCGTCGCTCTCGTGACGCGCACTAACCAATCACCAGTGATGATTGTATTTTTTAACGCAACGGCTGTTCAACACACGTTCATAGCGTACCGATTAGGTTCCCAAAAACAGTGTGGTTTAGGTACTAGAATTATTCGAAGGCGAACGCACGCTCGTATAGGCGCGGCGGGAAAGGGTTATGTTTATATTAATATAAAAATTGCGTCTGAATATGCACATCAGAAAAAATGTTTGCCTTAATTCCGGGAATTCCGTTTCAAATGGAACTGGTTTTTTTCTGGTAGGTATTGGTTTCATTTTCTGTTTCATATTTTTTGTCTTGCTACGATTGACTGGAGTAATAGCCGCCATTGACCGGTTGGGTACCATTGACCCAGGCCAGAGAGTCTAAATACGACGAAATTATCTGCTTTGGTTAGCTCCTTTGACTACGTCTCCCACATTACTAGACCTTGAATATTACCTAGAAATAACATAACACGATAGGATATTTTGTTGTGTTTATTAAACCCTACTACAATACTTCTTCATTATTAAATCCTCTTTATGATACTACGAGTATGAGTATAATCATGCATTTTCATGCAAGTTACCAAATTTTGTAGCTTAAACACATACCTAATATGTGTAATATGAGGTGTAAAATGCAAATATTCATAGTAGTCTTAGTCCTACTTATATTCGAAGGTTTCGTAAATTTCCTGTAACATATTCTTCTAAATATGTATGAATAATTAATGTCAGGTTCATACCACAATTAACAATGTAATAAATACATATATGTATGTTACAGGAAATTTATGAAATCTAAAGAAATATAGAATATACTTATTCCTAGGTGTCCTTCACACATTTATTTCATAGTAAATATGTAAAACACCTAATAATTTATAGAATTGTAAAAGATTTTTGATTCATGAAAAATGTGTGTAAGATTTATACCTGGGAAATTTATAACTTTAATTGTTTGATGCCACCATGTCCCCTATCTACACAGACAGGATCAGTTTGAGACTAACCGCTGTTAAAAAAATTCTAACAGTGTGTAAGGCTTTTGTTAATACTACGGACCTAGAGCATAGCAACACACGTCCTTCAAAGAAAGAGATGTGTCTTTAAATAAATGTACCTCTCTTATTTTAGTTATTATCACTATAACTGATACTAATTCAGAATCGAAGTAAACCTACTCAGTCTTTCGTCATGTTTTGAGACAGATGCAGGTTTAATTAAGTACTAGGCACAAGGTGGTTTTGATACTACCAAAGTGTGGGTTTACATTATAAATCTACTGACATCTCATTCTGAATGCGTTTCAAATTGCTATTTAAAACATGCATAGATTTAACAGGAAAAGTAAATATGTAAATTACATTTTCATTCCATCTAATATCGGAATGTTGTAACATTGCTAGAAATTTTATAAAATGACGGATTATATACTTTTCCGTTAACTTACCTATAAAAAGAAATATTGCAAGTTAATAAAAAGCTAATAAAGAGCGCTAGAATTCGACCAAGCGATGTATTGCAAAGTTAGTGAAACTTAGTTATAAATACTAATATGACTGCAAAATTCAAGGATAGTTTCCAATGAAATCTGGCAAGCATTATAATTATGTACTAGGCGTTGCCGCTTATTAACAGAGGAAACAATGCTTATTCAAGAGAATCGTGTCTATAATCGTCTATGTCAAAATATTTACTTGCACAAGACTTAGTTTAACCGTACTAGAACTGTACGGCCTATTGTTATATTTTGGTTTGTAAATATTTCCAATGACGTGTATAGATTAGTGATAGTATGCAGGAGGTAGAATTTAATATAAACAATAGTAAAAGCCTTCAGTTAAAGTTATTACTCGCTAGGAACATAGGTGCCTAGGTCATGCGAAATTTGAACTATCGCGGTTGTCTGAAATTTAATTCGGCTCTGAAATGTTAGTTGCGTTATGTTATTGAATTTCAATTCAAATGTAGATGATATTATATACTAACCTTGGTTATTCATTTGAGAAAAGAGCTTACTAAAATTCTGACAATCCAAGTCAAGTCTAGCTCAATCTAGGATGGACCCTAGAATTTTTAGTACATGGCCCTAATACCTATTAAGTAAAAAGGCGATCGGGTATATAGAGTTTCAATGAAGGTGATTTCCTAAGAAACTTGTAGAGCCATCAACTCTATACGCAGCCAGAGCTGGACACGCAACGGTAAATAGAGTTGGCATTCTAAAACCATCCTACACGACAAAGCGTGGATTTGGCTAAGTTGTATAACTCCCCAGTCCGGTTACACTCAGTGCTGTTGCTGATCTGGCTTGTACGCTTCCTTTGCAGTGTCCTCATTTTACTGGACAAAAAGGGTAGCTCGCCAGGAACAGAGAGGTCCAATTATTAACTCCAGTGATCCACCACCAGAGTTTAGATTTTGAATGCCTAGTAGACGAGGTACCTACAGTTGCAAAGTACAAATCTATTTTGATTGATGATACAACCTACATACCTGCTTCATTAACACGCAAGTACTGAAGTTTCTTTTATCTTATTTTAGGCTAGCTGTGCCCCTATTTAAACCTCTTATCCCATTTACCCCCTATTCAATCATAGAGGGTGCCTACGTTACGTTGCAAGTGTAGCATATCATTAAAATTTTCAGTTTCTAGGTGTAAGGTTGACCACCCGAGCTATTTTTCGACATTCTCATGACGAAAAGAAACGCTAATCCATTTCATAGTAGAGGTATTCGGAGTTACCGGTAGATTACACGGACGAAGAAACTTTGCATTTTGCACTTTGGCATAAATGTATCAATAATCACATAATATGGATTACTCTCAACCAGTCACCCTATTGACATGAACTTAAAAATATGTTCAAATTTCACATCACAAAATAATAAAACCCTTCATTTTTTGACTACTGCTTTGTTGGAATGAGGCTTGAATGTTTTATACGTTCGTCTATCGAGTATTTACGGTGTTACTTCTGAAGTATGTGCCGATTGTACCTAGGACATGTGGAGCGTAAAGTGTGCTAACTAAGAGCGGCTGTGTAGCAACAGTATTGACTTTCAATATTGCAAAACTGTCTCACATATGTGTGAACTAAAGAGCCCTGATACAAACGCCGCATGTACTAACACATTGTCGTGGAATTCTTAAGATTGGGCCTAGTTTTATGCTTGTAAAGATATTGTGACTGTGTGAAATAAGAATTGTATGAAGACATTTTCAATACATTGAGATTGTTAACTTTGATTTAGATGACAGAGACATAGTTACATACATTTCCTTGAAACGAAAAGATTATTGTCATTTGTTCTTGAGTAAGGATTGTTTTAATCGTCTGAGAAGAGAGTAATACTATTTGTTGAGTATTTGCTTAGGCATTTGTTTTTATTTTAAGTGTATAATTTTAAATATTACAAAAACCGACCAAATGTAAATCAGACTCGTGCACGGAGGGTTCCGTTCCAAAAAAACGCCAAAAATTCACGTTTGAGAGCACCCTTAAATATAATATGTCATCATGCTGTAATCATATGAATCGCGTTATAGACAGCAAAAATATTCACAGTTACAGATATTACAATAAGGCTAGATTCGACCAAAATCGGAGTAAGGACTAGGGAATGGCTCGTACTTATATAGTCTTTTTCTGGACAGCTCAGCAATCATGTAAACATGTCATGTTTTGATAGAAGTTGTCTATGATCATAGTGTTGTAACTAAACTGATTCTAATTATGTAAGTAATCATTGAGTTATATCTAGTTCACCGTACATTCATTTACTTCGGTTAATCAATCGCCAAATTCATCAAATCATGTAATTCGGTATATCTATATATATTATGTGCAATAACTTTTTATATTAATTTAATTAAAGGATCTTTAAAAAAAAAAAACTTTTAGAAAATTTAATAGTATAATCATTTATTTACAATAATATATTAGTTTAGGGATGATAAAATGTGTAGACGCCTCGTTGGCTGCTCGCCGTTCTTACAGAAGCAGACTAAGACATTTTGAGAGATTTCTAATGTGGGGTTTTTAAATCCAAAGAAAGGGAACTAGGCCATTATAATGACATGGTGTCAGGTATATTTGAAGCAAAGTAGTAAAAAATTATAGCTTTTTGAACAAGCGCAATAAAAGCACATTAGGTCACAAAATTAAAAAAAAAAAGTTACGAAACAAAATACATAGGTATGCTGCCAATCTCGCCGCCCCAAAAAAAATAAGGGCACCTTCGCTTAATCACTTTGAACTCACTTCGGGACAGGTAAAGCCTTACGTAGGAAGAAAAAAAAAACAAATCATCAAATATAACAGAAGTTGAAGTAATGCTAAAAACAGGTTTGACTAGAATCGAAGATTAATGTGTCACTCACGTCCAAAAGGAAAAGGAACACATGTAAAAAATGACTAGAAATTAAGCATTTGGTTAGCGAGGCTGTAACAACGCACTTTATAATCACTGGGAAAAGTCTGGCATGACTTCCATGAAGAATTGCATCTAGCACCTACTACGGTCTTATGGCAGCTTGGCAGCGTCGCGCGCATCATTCATTTGTGTCTGAATCGTAATAGTCACTAGATGTGTCGCCGGAAACAGTAATTATAAAAGTGTTTGTTACGGAATCGCTAGCATGATCCATAATCTCAATTAATTTTTTCATGTGTTCCTCTTCCTCTTTAACGTGAGCAACACTTTTTGACCATTGTTCTGCTCCGATTCTCGCCAAACCTTGTTTTAGCAGTTCTTTGATTTCTGCCATTTTAAATGATTTGTTTTTTCTTCCGACATAAGATTTTACCTGTGCCCAAATAAGTTCAATGGGGTTTAGCTCACAGTGATAGGGAGGAAGGCGCAGCACAGTTATTCCCTTCGAAGCGGCAAGATCGTCGACATTATTTTGTTTTGTATCTTTCTTTGTGAAATTTTGTAAGCAACTGTGCTTTTATTTCGCTTGCTCCAAAAGCTATATTTTTGGTACGTAGCCAATTTTGAATTGCGTCCTTTCTCCAGCTCATGTTAGGGACCAGTTCCACTTGACGCGAATGGTAAGAGGCATTGTCCAAATACTTAGTTAGTCCCAATTTAATGCAAGTACTGCTGCGAAGAGTAGACTTCGCGAGCGCCCAGGAAAAAACAACCTGTGAGGAATTATATCCCTTATGATCCCATCATATATAACGGGGCCCTTTTTCTCCCTTATTTTCCGTCCTATTAAAAAACCTTCGACAAAAGTTGTATTTTTATCTTTTCGTAGATCAATGATTTTAAATCAAAGAACATGTGTGCCAAGTTTGGAGAAAATTGGTTAACAAATGCGTCTTCTAGACCGAAACTGACATGCACACACACGTACGGACGAAAGCAAAATCGTCTATACTGTAGAATCGAAGACCCAAACTCAAAGTGCCTTTTCACACGTACCGGTTGCCGGGTAGCCGGTGCCGGGTAACCGGCGGCAAATGCAAGCGGTTGCCGGGCAAATCACGCCGTTACGTGTGAAAGCTATAGTACACGGCCATACACCCGGGTACCCGGCACCCGGCAACCGGTACGTGTGAAAGGGGCAAAGACTCGCACTCGTCGCTCTCTGGGTCAATAAGTTATATTATTAAAGTAAGTACATTTTTTCGAACTGACAGATTGATAAAACAATGACCTCCTTTTAAAATCAATTGGCCAGTACAACAGTTTTACAACACTATGGCAAAGACAAACAAGTCTGAGAAAGAATAATTTAATGACAAGCAAAAATGACAATCTTAAATTTTTACCATCCGAGTATTTTTCATGAAATTATTCTATAATCTAAAGGTTTATTAGTGTCGAAATGTCCGCATAAATCTAACTAGAGTTCCTTGAAACGACTATGATCAGGATTGATAATTAAATGTAAGTAATTATGGAGCAGTCAAGATCCAATTGCTTTGTTTACTATATTATTTACATCTGTTGAATTCCACTTATACTAAAAGTAAAGTGAAAGTGAAGTCACTATCAACAACCAACAAGCACAACGTAACTATGGTAACCCATGTCCCATACTGAAGTACTCTATCCTGTATGGTTACCATAGTTACGTTATGTTATTAGTTGTTGGTAAAATAGAAAGTCACTTTACTTTTAGAAGAGGTTTATGTTATTCTGCAGTATACTCTTACTCGAACTTTGGTCGAATCCAGCCTAAATAAACCATACAAAATAGTATTTAAGGGAACTTCTACACAACTTACGTATAAACCCTTCATGCGCGAAACCGACTCGCACTTGGCCGGTATTTTTAATTACCTAGCTGTCACATATTGAAATGAAACCTCTATCCTGTTGGCACAGTTCGTTACCCAAAGAATTTACACGTAATGATCATTAAAAGTGTGATGTTCAATTTACAATATTTGTTTGTTTATTAGTTGGCTTGTTACAGACGAGGTTAATCAAAGTGTGTTAAGTAATAATAAAACTGGAATAAGTACGTACCTACCTTTGTAAAATGCTAGAAATTACGTATGTACTTACTTACCTATATTGTACTAAAATTGCTAGTAACTCGAACAAGTGTTCTTTGCGTAAGAATCACTATATCATAAAATAGGTACTTACTAGGGAATGCAATACCGGGATCCCGAAATACCGGGATCCTGCAGTATTTTTGCGGGACCAGTCCTGCACATAAATCGAGCGGGATCCCGCGGGATTAGCGGTACTGCGCAAAGATAAACGTCATATGTGTTGTTTAGTAAGCAGATTTTTTTCATCCCTTCTATTCGAAAAGATTCACTTTGTACCTCGACAACGGGACGCAAAATAGCTCTTTTCTGTTAAGAGCTTTTTAGCGGGCGACAACGTAATTTAAATTTGGAACTTAAAACATTCCTAGAAATCAAACGCAAAATGTTTCAATTACTGGCTGCTACGTGTTGGTTGTATGGCCCTGCGTGTGACCTGTGCTTATTGAAAAAATAAACTTCTTTAGTTTATTTTTTCAATAAGCACACGATTTATCTCTCTGCTCTTGTAATCAGTATACAATACATTTATTGTATTCTGCAAATATAATGAGTTCTAAGCATTGACATAATATATTCTACCTATCGATCGATTGTTCTAGGTCGAATTATGAAAGTGACAATGCATCCTCATGGATGGATAACTATTAGAAGCTAACTACGTTGTACAAAACTTATTTTTCTCATAGAAAGGGGATGAAAAGTAGAGTATATTACTTGAGAGCAAATTATTTTTGTTGTGGTGGTGGGTGGTGTACTTTGAATCCCTCATTGTGCTCAGAATTCTACATTAGAAACCCTCGCTAAGCTAGGGATTCTATTAGAATGAGGAATGTTCATAAGTATGTAAAATTACTTGAAACTTCGTTTCAGTAAAGCTTTTATATATACAAATACACTAGTTTTTGTTTTATTCAAAAATACCCAGTCGTTTTGATTTTACAATCATTCAAAGTTCGCGAAAATTTGTTGCCCCGCTAACAGTCACTGAACCGCGGATGACGTCACGTTATAGCGCGGCTCCGTGCGGTCCGCTCCGCGCCCTGCTGTAGCAGTGAAAAAGTCCCGCGCACGCAGTGTTACCTATTATTCTCTTCGCTTTTAGCTGAGTGAATTGTTAAAAAAATAACGAAGGCTTCGATAGGACAATCAGATAACTTACCTAAAATAGATGGGCTTGTGGTTGCTCATTTTTTAGCTATAAATAATGATTTTTTTTGGTCGAAATGCGAAGCGTCTTTCATTATAACTCTTATGAAAATTTGTTAAAACTGTTCTATATTGTGTTATTTATCCAAAAAGTTACTATTTTAGATAAGTCGTAGCTTATTTTTATCGTGATCCTAGCTAGGTAAAAGTATGTATGAGAAGCCAAGGGTGTAATATCCTAAAACTCTAAAACTAGGATGAACTAAGAGGACTAGGGATATAGGAGACTAAGGTTAAAGACTTAGCTAGAGATAATATGCGTCTACTTATTCCTAATCGGGAACAGATGTACTAAAGCTTTTTTAGGGTTCCGTAGCCAAATGTAAAAAATGGAACCCTTATAGATTCGTCATAACTGTCTGTCTGTCTGTCCGTTCATATGTCACAGCCATTTTTCTCCGAAACTATAAGGCATGCTGTTGAAACTTGGTGATGTATTCTGTGAACCGCATTAAAAATTCTACAAAAAAAAATTGAAAAAATATCAATAAATTTTGGGGGTCTCCATACTTGGAACTGAAACTTCAAATTTATTATTTCATAAAAGCCATACGTGTTGGGTATCTATAGATAGGTCTTTAAAAATGCTATTGAGGTTTTTAATATTTTTTTTCTTAACTGAATAGTTTGCGCGAGAGACACTTCCAAAGTGAAAAATGTGTGTCCTCCCCCCCCCCCCTCTAACTTCTCAAATTAGAGTATGGTAATAAAAACAAATTATGTACATTGCCATGCAAACTCCCACCGAAAATTGGTTTGAACGAGATCTAGTAAGTATTTTTTTTTAATACGACATAAATCGCAATATTCGGCTAGAAAAATCACTGCAACAGCGAACGTGTTAAAACATCAATCAAAGTTACAACGAACTAGGTACAAGAACTTTCTCATAGGTAATTATTATGTTACTTGTTGCTACGGAATCCTTCATGGGTCCGACTCGCACTTGGTCGGTTTTTTATTCAATGACGAAGAGTTTGGTTGGTTGGTAGTGCACGCTGCTTAGGAATTAAAGGGGTCCCGAGTCCCGACACGATCAATTAGCAATTGTCAAGCACGTGCACGTTAAATATAATGTGTACATATACGTCGATGCACACACACATGCAAAGAAATCACGCACACTGAAGCAACTTCCATTCATATTTAATGTGATTGACAATTGCAAGGCATGATCATGTCGGGAGCCCATAAGGGTCGCGGGTACAAACATTTACGTGCATGAACATGAATATTTGATTCGGTCTGGGTGTTTTTAATATTAAGTACTTACCTATCTATTTACAATAAATATAAATAAGTAAGTACCTACATAAGGTGTAAACATTTTCTGTTTATGTATAACTTTTTCAGATCACCAAGAGAAAGCTATGGTGAGATGCTATAGGCTATATCCAAGTTAAAAGAGATGCTCTTCATTGTATTTATCCACTTTTTCTGCAGTTTTAAGTCCTTTGGAACTAGGAAAAACAACTTTTTTGGCGTCTTGATAGTAGTACTTGTACATTTTGGTACAACACAGGATTTCCGAGCACTAGGATTAGGCATATCAATGAATCTTTAGGGAAACGTAAGTACCGCAGGGTACTGAATAGCGCGAACGGACTGAGCGACTGCTATAACGTGACGTCATACAGTGCGAGCGCGGGCCAGCGGTCGCGGACTCACTTTAAATTCTATAACTTGGGAAGTAATTGACGTATCAAAATAATTCTTTCACACGTATTTTTTATTTTTGACGGAGAATACAATAAGCTAAAATTCAAAATTAGTGAACATTCTTCATTGGCAAAGCGAAGGATTCTAGAGAATTCTTGGCTTCGTTCGTGATTTAAAGTAGCACCCTCGCCGTCAAAATACTATTTTGTTCCTTGTTACACAATCTACTATTGTAATTGTGACGTAATATATAACCTAATAACGTGTTTATCTACTCTGATACTATAATACAAAGATTATAAAATTGAAATCAATACTATTATGACAAACATTACGCACAGGCCAAAAAAAAGTTTTATTACGATACAGGTCTTGTATGGACACCTATATCATAATAAAACTTTTTAATCATTACGATACACCATAAACAATCTCCAGCTGAAAAAGAAGTTTGAACCTCTACTTTAAAAAAAAATTGTGTCTCCAGAGTAGCGAAAAATCCTAAATCTATGGTCTACGCAGCCTAAAAAAAAAAGAAACACGCATGCGCAATCGATGTTTGCGCCTTGGCGCCATCATTTTACATTTAAATTAAACAAAGTTTGGTGTTGTTTGTAAAATAAATTAGTTTTTGTGTAAAAACATGTCTTAAAGCGAGGGTGGTGGTAATTGTACACCACCAGACATTCTGGAAACTGCGTCAAACATGACCATGAACCTGTTACCGGCGAAATCAAGGAGCAACTATATATCACAACAAAATGAAATCAGGTATTATAGTATGAGAGTAGATAAAGTAGTGTATGACACTGTACATAACTTGGTCTTATAACACTCGTGTGATACTATAAAAAAACTCGCCTACGGCTCGTTTTTTTAAAACACACTCGTGTTTTAAGAACCCTTATTATGCAACAGTGTCATAAACTACTATTATTTGTTTTAGTGATGTAATCAGGAAGATTTGACTTTTGTTGTACTACGAACTTCGATCAACAATTATATTACAAACAGTTTGAAAAGTATTTAAATATCTCGTACAATGCTTATGCTGGCTATCTGACATGTAAAGTTAGAAGTCGTTTGGCAGACAAGAATATTGACATGCCATGTTTTATGCATAGCAAATAATGTCAAAACTACCCATTATTATGTTTCTAATAATTTTAATTATTTGGTTACTTATTAGCTGACCCGACAGACATTGTCCTGCCTTAACTATGAAATATCGGTATTCCGAGTTCTGAGTTCCCGGTCCCCTTTTCCCGTTCCCGGTTCCAGATTCCGGGTTCCCAGTTTCGGGTTCGAGTTCCCTGTCAGTCTTTCTGCTCTCGGTTCCCATTTCGGAGTTTTCAATTTCTAAGACCCGATCCAAAATCGCAATAGAAACCATTTCTTCGAACAGTTCGAATGGGTTACAGTTATTTCCAATTTTTTTTGCAATTTTTTACTTAACCTTTTCCTGACAACATCAAACCCAACAAAAAAGAATTAGCCAAATCGGTCCAGCCGCTCTGAAGTTTTGCGCATACATACATTTCACAGATTCATTTTGTATGTAGTATGTACTTATATCTTTTTAATATTCTCAATACATTTAGGTACGTGATGTGGAATAATACATTTTCGTTTCATTTTCAGTCTATTGTAAATATATTATGTTATTATTTTCTCAATGACTTCCAGAAATATGCGGGATCCCGCAAATACCGGGATCCCGCGGGTCTGAGGTCTCTCAGTCCCGCAAATACCTGAATTAAAATTTTGTTGCGGGATTGCATTCCCTTGTAGATGCTTACCTAATATTTTTCTTGAATAATTTTTTCAAGACGAAAGTTGTAAATATTGATTTCATTACTATATTTGTTTTTGATTCCAGTCAATAGAAAAAATAACCTATCTAAATCTTTAGCACAAATTATTGATATTTTATTCATTGTTGTACTCCCGCCATTCCGTCACTACATTGGTATAAGCATCGATTCAGATTCAGATTCAGATTAATTTATTTCATTTCATAAACATAGGTACAGTATTCAGGTGACATTGTGAGTATGTTGATCAACTATGTTTTACCATAAGGCATACGAAACATTTATCGAACCTTCATCGAACTAAGAAATCGGAACAAGTCTCTCTGATATCTGTGGCACTCCGTCTGCTATCAGTGACATCGAAATACGCCAAAAAAATAATGATGAAAATATTTTATGTACGGAATTACGTGGCACAATGGCATCAAATCTAGGATGATACAATTTTCGCCTGGACTTCTATTTCACAGTATTAGAATGTAAAAAAGTCTGTAATTGTTATTTTATTGAGGTCGATATGTAAAGTGTTTATAACAATACCCATAACACAAGCAGGTTATTCCTAGCTTACTTTGGGATCAGATAGCGTTGTGTGGACTGTCCGTGAAAAAAAAAAGTAAGAAATAAACACCCTGACCTTGAAAACATTATTGCAAATTTAAACATCGATCTTACGATATCTCACCGATGCAGGCAGTACGCAATACTATTATTTGAGCTTAATTAAATTATAACATCGATTATCGTGCACGTTACTTTCAAAATAGCTATTAGCACGACAATCTTAACTAGATTGAGTAGATAGCTGTAAAACTGCTGCAGATAACATACTTTATAACACCTTCAATTATTTTTTAGTGTCTTTAAATTGAATTGAAATGTAATTTATCAGAAAACATACTCGTGACAATAGGAAATGAAATTTTGGTAGGTACGTTCTACCCGTAAAAATATGGCTTCATTCGCATAATAAAAAATCAAATTGATGGTAGTCAACTCCCCCTTTTTCTAAAGACGCCCCCATATTAGGTCTGCCTTCTGCCAGAGGAACAGCTATTGTCCAAATAGATGTACTCAGGTTCACGTTGATTATTATTCTGAGATCTTCGGCTCATAATGTGTCCTATAATACGGCACGGATTAGTGCTACACTACTTCCGTATCCTTTACGCCACCTTTTTAGTTCCATAGCAAGAAGAAGTGCCAATAAAAGCAGTATAGCCACTCCTACGGCTGTAGGCAAGTCATGGTCACTGCTTCTTTACAAATGGGCACTCCACCAGTGTGTGGAGCACCTTGTCTCAGGAACAGGCTGAGCAGCCACTGGTGGGTTTGGGGCGATCTCTCTCGTAGACTCAGTTATGACCAATGTGCAACTGTGTCTGTAAGAAAGGCTACTGTGGTGCTTTAGTAGACAAACTATCCTGGCAGCTCTTACTGTATCACTAAACGTGGTTTACATACATGTTCAGATGTTCTGTTAATTAAAAGGAACTTCATATATCGGGGAAAACGTAAAACCTCCAATTTAAATTGGTAGAACACCTATTTATTTGATTAAAACGTGTAACACCTTTGATGCACATAATATCCTGTAACATGTTTTGCAACAAAATTATTGGTTGACTTTTTTTCTTCTTCCCACGTAAGTGTGGAAATGTTCATGAATATTAGGCCGGACTCGTACCAACTAAATCAACATGGTCTCTACCTATCCCTGTAACACCATTAGAAGATTCAACTTAATGGCTCCGGCCCTATCACTATACTATTTAAATTGAATCTCGAAAGAAATGAAAAATCTCTTTGAATATTCAACAGTTTGATATTATACGTTGAAATTGAATAATTGCAATGAATCTGCGGAATGAATATTCACGATTTAACACTGCAAAAAGATGATTATGGATGATGAGTAATTACAAGTGGATTTATGGTTCTGCGTGTGCTCATCACTTGCACAGTGAAGCGTATAAACGGAATAACTTTGAAGTGTTAGTTAATAAATTTGCCGTACTAAGTAATCTATATCATTTGTAGTTCAGAATTTTAGATAAAAATATTTGCATTGCAGAAAAAAAAGATGCAGTTTCCATTTGAAATTTTCTGTTCAATTGATATGACTAACTTTGAAATACATATGACAAGCATACGGCCCACGGCCCCATGATCGTTATTGCCGTACCCTACACCTACGCTTCCGCTGCTGAATATCTCGTATAGAGGATGCCATACTGAAAGGGGTGTGACGTCATATACCTCAAACATCTGCAGAAGCGTTACTGAATAGATCAATTATTCAATTTTATCTAACATTAAAACATTATCCTCCTTTAAGCATCACTATAGCGGGGTTTACCTGGGGATCGTGCGAAGTATGGCCCTCAACGGGGCCCCCGTATGGGCGGAGACCCTGGCGGCCAGCAATGTGGCTCGATTGCTGAGCCCGCCGAAGGCGATGGCCGTCAGGGTGATAAGGGGATACAGCACGATCTCAAGTGAGGCGGCATGTCTCCTAGCCGGGACCCCTCCATGGGACCTGGAAGCGAGAGCCCTTGCGCAAGGAGGCGTTGGAGCGGGGCCAAAGGCCTGCATTACGAGAAATCGAGGCCCAGCGGTCCTTGCTCCACCAGGGGTATTATACGAATTCCTATACTCCTGAATAGGAAGTATTGAAAAGGCGGAAATTTTTAAAGTTTAAGGCACATTTAGGCATGTGAAGGTAGTATATTGTGATACAGTCCGGTTTCACCTCGTTTATATTGATATCCCCACCGAACGATTGACCTATTCGTTTCGCATATTACGAGGGTAATGATCGGAACGACAGCCTTGCTTATTAGACATTTTTGTTGATAATAATTGTAAGTTATTAACTGGCTATCAATGAAACGTCTTATTTGTAAACCATACCACAAATTAGAAAAAGAATGTAAGGCATGTTATAGTAGATTAGAAAATGAGGCCTGCGGGATATATCTACTTACATAATAATTTCTAAATACTTTGCGTATATTATACACTAGCTGACCCTCGCAACTTCGTTTACGCCACATAAGAAGTATTAAGGGCAGGTATTTTTTCAACAGACTCATGGGAGCGTATGAAACTGCCCTGTTTGCTTAACCTTAAAAGAGCTTAACGATTAAGTCCATTCTAAAACAACTAAGCCCACGCCTCCGGCGTGGACTGAATCATTTTACAATACCCTTAATCATTAAGCTCTTTTATGATTAAGCAAACACGCCCGTTTAGATTTATCCACAAATTCGAAGGAACCGTTGAATTCTAGGTTTTGCGATAGTTGAGATGTCTCTAATTCCTGAACTACAAAACCCTCAACATTGAAACTCGTGTGAAACAATCCTTAAAGTACTCCCTTTATAATACTGAAAAAAAAATTGGAATTGGAACACGCATTGGTAACTTACGATGAAAAAACCATTTTCTCTTTCATCCCCTTTCCCAAAAGAACCTCGCAAAATATAGGGATCAAAAGTATCCTAAAACCTTCCTCGAATCATAAATAAATAAATAAATATTTCTGGACATTCTCTCACAACGTCATCTAGCCCAAATTAAGCTAATTTAAGCTTGTGCTATGGGATCTAGACAACTGATAGACATACTTATATATTTCTAAATACATACATATTATACATAGAAAACACCCAAACTCCGAAACAAAGAATTGTGGTTCACACAAAGATTTGATTCGACCCGGGAATCGAACTCGGGACCTCAGCGCGGCAGTCGTATACACTACCACTCCGCCACCGAGGCAGTCAAGCCCTCAAGCATAAGCTCTGATTGTACCATGTTTCATTCAAATCGATTTAGTAGTTTCGGCGTGATACTTATTCGGGATACAGACAGACAGACAGACAGATAGACAGACATAAAAAAATTAAATTACATTTTCAGCTTCAGTATCGATTAGAGAACGCCCTACAATTAAAATTTTGAAAATTCCATGTACAGACTCTCGACCCTCTACAGTTTTATTATAAGTATACTTAGATAGAAAGCACCCAAACTCCGAGGCTAAGATTTGGTTCTACCCCGGAATTCGAATCTGATACCTCAGCAGTGCTGTCGCATATACACTTACGATTACACCACTGGGGCAGTCAACCGTGCAGTTCTGAATATATTATGTAACATAAATGTAAACCTTAATAAAGATAGGTACTGTTATTAATTAGACCATTTAATGTATTGTGATTGATAGGCTTTTTACGGACTACTTAATGACGTGTGTCTGTGTAAAGAAAAGTGCATCTACCACTATGTTTGGTCTAATTATGACAGTGTGTAATCAAAACTAGTATCTGACAGCAACTTTGTCGAGTGAAAGAAAGAAAGCAAGAAATAAAAATATATTTATTTCACTAGGCATATACAGATGCACTTGTAAAACGTCCAGAATATAAATCAAAAATTCTACCACCAGTTCACAACGCGACCCACCAAAAAAGAACTGGCAAGAAACTCAGCGGGTTTATTCTTTTTAGTGCTCTATTTACAAAATGAATCTAAAAAACTATGCATTTTAACATTTTTTTGAGAATCCAGCAGAGCAGGTCATTTCCAGGCTTCTCTATCCAGCAAATAATTATTAACTGTATAGTAGCCCTTGCAGTACAATTTACCTTCTACAACCTTTTTAAACTAATTCAGGGACATACTTTTAATTTCATCTGGTAGCCTGTTGTAAAAGCGTATACAGTTACCCATGAAAGAAATGCTGATTTTATGCAGTGTCATCATTAAAATCATGGATGCTATGCCGTATTCTTACCGCCTAAAACCACACGGTGTCATTCAACCTCATACGACCGGGAGTCCCGGGTGAGCTCTCGGAAGGATATTCCACGATTCCCGGCAGACTTAGGATACCACCACCGTCACACTAGGGGTTTGTGTACTATTCCGCGGATTCCTGCGCCTTTGCGAATTGTTTTTGGTACTATTCCGCTTCATGGGGCATGAGGTGTGAGTGAAACTCTTACGATTTGCCGCCGCGCCTCCGTCGTCTTGGTCGCTCATGGAGTTCGAGGGACGACCTTGACGCAGACTTATTATTAACTAGCTGTTCTTAGGTTAATCTCTACACCTAAACTACCCTTATGTAATATAACCTATATCTTTTCTGTCCGTCCTAAGGTTTCCTGGAAGAAATCGCTTTTTAGCGATAAGGCCGCCCTTTGTACAATATCTTGTGTTGTAATTTTGTAAATAGTTTTAAAGGTGTACAAATAAAGTTTTATTATATTCTGTTCCCCGCGGCTTCGGCCGCGTAGATGTCGTTTATCGCGTAAAATCATAACCCTTCCTTTGCGCAGCCAGTTAAAAAGTAGCCTATGTCCTTCCCAGGGCCTCGAACTATCTCTATACCAAATTTTATCTCAATCACTCCAGCCGTTTAGGCGTGAAAGCGTAACAGACAGACAGACATTCGCAAATATAATATTAGTAGGGAAGCAGGGATTCGGGTCGGACAGTAATTATCTCCCGCTCCCTCGCACCGCCCGTTTTATAGGAATGTGAAATCTTCATTATACCCTATGAAATCATTTGAGTCACGTTGTTGGTGCCCTAGGCGTCCGTGGGTGATGTTTTGCACAATGTTATGTTTGTAGCCTTGTAAAACCAACATAACGGAAATTGCTATAATTATTTCTAACGCCATGTAAAATTTAAGGTCAAAAGTAATGGGTAATATTTAATTTAGAATATGTGGGGCTATGTTAAATATAAAATCGCCGTAAGATGTTATGTATATTGTACAAAAAACTGGCCAAGTGCGATTCGCACTTGTGAACGGAGGGCTTAGAGAAGTACGTACCCAACAAATAGATACCTACTAAAAACAGAAAAAAGGGGGGCTCCCATACCCTCCCCGTTGTATGGGAGCCCCCCTTTTTTCTGTTTTTAGTAGGTATCTATTTGTTGCTATAGCGGCAAAAATACATCTCTGCGAAAACTTTAAAGTATAATTAATCCATTTAAATGCAGTTACGTTCAAGTAGAAAGCGTATATTTTTGTGTGGAAATCTAAATCTCCTTCTGTTTAAATCCACACGTTTTCTTACCATGTTTTATCTCAACAAGTACTGGATTCCTTTATGTATTATATATTAAAGTAAATTTACTAAAATTGTAATTTCAAATTAGCCATACGATGATTTTTTTTATAATTTATATACCCATAATATACCATTACCATACCCATACCATGCCATTTACATTTTATATACAGTAACTAAATATAATATCTTAAATTTAATAAAGAAAAGTATGATTCAATTAGGCGGAAACCATAGAGCAACACACATTGCTCTGTGAGAAGCACAAACACAATCAATCAAATAACCTATGGCAGTCAACAATTTTCGCCAGTGCTTCGTCAGCAACTCCTTGAGTGCTTTAGTAAAACTGTGCCTTGAGCATCAAGTCCCACCACCACACACTTTGTTGATTTTACGTTAGCTCTGCCTCGTTGGTCTAGAGGTCCAAATGTGCGACTGAGGATCACGAGGTCGTGGGTTCGATTCCCACTGGAGACAAAAATTTGTGTGTTTCTTTGTATGATAAGTATATATTTAAAAGTATATATGTATTAATATCTGTGGTCTGATACCCACAACACAAGCAGGTTATTCCTAGCTTACTTTGGGATCAGATAGCGTTGTGTGAAATGTCCGTGAATATTTATTTATGTAAGCCCATTTGGCATGAAATAGAGTTATTACTCTACATAGTATATGCCGTCTACATATGCAGCTGCAGTCTCCACTCGTGAACCTGTTTCCTCCTTTGGTGCTAATTACGAGTAAGTAGGTATTACCCTCCACCTCCCATGGTCATTCCTGCCTCACGGCGTACTGACCGAATCGTGGGAGAGCGCCCGGCGGTCTGCTTAAATGCTATTCTCCGCGGGCGCTTTTCTTGACTCCCTACAAATCTTTTCCATCCCCAGCTCAATTCTCTCCTATCGGGGCTGGCTTTGTACCATGATATTCCCGAGTAAGTAGGTATATGTTACAAAATTATGTAGGGTCCGGAAGGGTAATCGTGGCAAAAAAGTATAGTCACTCAGCTCAGCAAATGATATTTAGTGCCCGCGATCTGTTTATTTTTTTTTATCTTCAGTTCAATAGTAGATTGTACTACAAGTGCATAAAAGAAGCCATTTTATACGAGACGTTTATCCGCCCGAGCCAAAGGCAAGGGTGGATATTAAGTCGAGGATAAAATGGGTTTTATGATCAAGTTATACACTCTGCTTTTCTCTTCGATTGCAAGGAACAGTGATATTGTAAACTACTACACATTGTTAAAATTAATTCTAGTGTTATTGTGTAAATACTGCTAACTTTCTAAGTTTCTTTCCCGCCAATGTCTTTTTTCAAGTTTTTTTTAAATCATTGTGCATGAAGCATTAGGCATGGGTAACGAGACCTATACTGCCTAATCATAAGTTCATTTTATAATATTTTTTCACTCATAATACTATCTGATTTTAACGTTTCTTAATTTATACATATAGAACACAGAAAGTACAAATTAAATGTAACAAAAAAAAACAAGTTGTTTAATAGCGTTTTATTATGTTTGGTTCATAGAGTAACACGATCTTCATGGTGCCGTCTCTACGGTCTAGTATGGCCATATTGTTTTAGAAGAAGTAAAAGAACTTTATGCACTAGCTAGAGCATAAAATGTTGTTTTAGTCCGCATATACCCAGCACAAACAAGAACTTTACGAGCATAAGAAGTGAAAAAAATATTTTTAATATGCCAAAGATGGCAATACTATAATTCTTTCTTATTTTGTACCATTATTACATTATTTGACAGGCCTCGTGGTCCAGAGTATCTGACTACGGATTCGGAGGTCGTGGGTTCAATTCCCACCAAGGACAAATCTCTTTGTGTGATGAGCGCATTGATTTGTTCTGTGTTTGGGTGTAATTTATGTATATTATGTATGTATTTAGAAGTAAAATAAGGATGTCTATCAGTCGTCTAGATCCCATAGCACAAGCTAATATTAGTTTAATTTGGGCTTGATGTCGTTGTGTGAGAATGGCCACAAATATATATTTATTAATTTTATTCATATATGGCTGTACCCCGCGGCTTTGACTGCGTAGAAGTCGTTATCGCGTAAAATCATAACCCTCCTTTTACAAAAGTCGGATAAAAAGCAGCCTATGTCCTTCCCAGGGCCTCGAACTATCCCTATACTGAATATCATCTCAATCGCTCCAGCCGTTTAGGCGTGAAAGCGCAACAGACCGACAGACAGAGTTACTTTCGCATTTATAATATTAGCAGGAAAGTCGGGATACAAAATTGGTTTTATCATTGTTACAAATTAAATACCCCACTTGACTATACTTGTATTTTAACGATACATTATATTCAATGTCAACTAGTAATAGGTATTCAATGTCATAATAGTATTTAGTGTCCATATAGGGAATTTACATCGTAAATATTGAATTATTACAATTGAGTAAACAAGGCTTTCTAATATAAGACCGCCGTAATCGTAAATCGTAGTGGGATATTTCATAACTATAATTACGGTTTTATCGATATTTTAAACATTAGGAAGGTATTTAATGGCCTATGAAAATACTTTTAAAATTTAATTTTTAACCGACTTCAAAAAAAGAAGGAGGTTCTCAATTCGTCTGTATGTATTTTTTTTTATGTATGTTAAGCGATAATTCCGTCAATTATAGACGGATTTCAAAAATTTTTTTTTGTTGAATAGGGGTTACTTCTGAGGTGGTCCCATTTTCACCAGGTCAGGATCTGATGAAGGGATCTAGGAGAAAACGAGGGCAACTACCGAACATTGTAGGGACAACTAGTGTGCTTGTTAACTTTTTAATTAAGTGCTTTAATGTTCTACACTTTAATGAAGGTATGGCGTCGATCTGATGATAGAGTCGAAAGACAGTCAAGGGCATTCCTAAACAATTTACAGCAGTTATCTTGTGTTTGGGCTTGATTGATTTGTAGTGATGAGAACTTTACTCCTAGATTGATAGATCCATCTTCAAAAAAAAGAAAGGTCTCAATGTTTTATGTATGTTCACCGTCAATTATAGACGGATTTAAATTTTTTTGTTGAATAGGGTTTACTTCTGAGGTGGTTCCATTATAACCAGGTTAGGATCTGATGATGGGATCCTGGAGAAATCGAGGGCAACCACCGAAAATTATAGGCACAACTAGTGCGTTTGTTAACTTTTAAAGTCAGTGCTTTAATGTACTACCATTAATAAAGGTCTGGAGTCGATCTGATGATGGAACCAAAAGAGATTCGAGGGAATTCCCTAACGATTTACAGCAGCTACCTTGTGTTGGGGCTTGATTAATTTGTATTGATGAGAACTTTCACCTAGATAGATATATTTTTCGGTTCACCCGTCACTTAAAATAATGAAAAAAAATTTTTCATTAAAAAATACAACCGATTTCCAAGAAATCCTGAAAAATAAAATTTACTTAGCACGAAGTAATATGTAGTTGATTTATTAGATTTTATTCAATATAATATTGAAGTTGGTGCCATGAATAATACCTCCCTAAACCTATGAATTTACTTGGCGCCGACTTCAATATGATATTGAATAAAAAATCAGATAAATCAAAATACATATTACTTTGTGCTAGGTAAATTTTATTTTTCAGGATTTCTTGGAAGTCGGTTGTATTTTTTAATGAAAATTTTTTTAATAAGTAGGTACCATATATTATCTAATGAATTTCTAAATAAAATTAATATATTTTTAACTATACACTAAGCATGTGGTATAAATCTCTGCATAACCTTTGTTACAACCGAATTGATTCCGATCAAAAACTACTTCACAGTTGGTAGAATGTTATTGAAACTGAACTATTATTTTTCGCCACAACCTCCGGTCCTGCGCTTTTTGCATCCAGTCCCTCCCTGCGCGATCTTTTTAGGTCGTTGGTCCATCTAGCTAGAGCAGTGTTGTCCTACACGTGTAACAAGTTGTGGTCTCCACTCCCAGAACTCGTTTAATCCATTGGTTGTTCTACATCGTGGTCAGCCTGTTGCCAATTTTCAATGCTTACTATGCGAGTGGTGTTGACCTTCGTTTGACTCTTGTTCTCGGATGGATAACATGGTTTCGAATTTTACTTATCTGTCAAAGACACGGAGATTTCATGTATATTTTTTGTAGTACGTGGATGACGCCTGTGTTAGAAAATACAACCAATGATAGATGGCGCTTACCCCAACAACATAGTCAACATCACTATTTAATGGCATAATTTACATGATACCTATGTGTTTTGTATTATATCGAGCCCTAAAATTATTAATTTTAATTGTCCATAATTGCTAAGTTACTTTTGTATAATATTGTGTAATTAAATTGTGTATTGTCTAATTAGCAGCTTCTGGGGGTAAGTGTATAAAATGACGGGTAGAATATGGGATCTCTCTCTTCATTCTGAGCGCTTAGATAGGCTGTAACGCTGCTAAAATAAATGTAAGTGTAAAGTTGTTTTTTCAAGTTTTATTTTATTCCTGAAGTGCACCTATTTAACACCTGTTATGAAATTCTATTGTTTCTGAGGTAGGTAATACGAGTACAGAATCTGTTTTTGTTCAAACGAGGTTCTGCGTTCAACGGAGTCTAGCGTACTTAACCTTGGTAACACCTTTCCCTACAATTCCGGTATGTGCATAGAGCTCTAATTTAAATAATACTACGAACGTATATGGTGAACCACTACTTGTTTTTCAATGAGGAAGCAATTTTTGTAATCAAATGTGTAGTTATGTAAGTGCGACCCTGCGTGACGCCTCAGGCTTAAGGCGTCATAAGTAGCTAATAAATAATAATAAATTAATATTTGTCGACATTCTCACACAATATCATCTAACCCAAAATAAACTAATATAAGCTTGTGCTATGGGATCTAGATTGATAAACATACTTATATATTTCTAAATACATACATAATATAGATAAATTACGCCCATACACTGAACAAATCAATGTGCTCATCGCACAAAGAGATTGGTCCTGGGTGGGAATCGAACCCACGACCTCTGAATCCGTAGTCAGGTACACTAACCACTAGACCACGAGGCCAGTCAAAGAACCGGCAAAGCTATGTTCAAAAGCAGTTAAAAGAATTTCAAGCGAAGTGAATTGCTAATAAAACACCGTATGCAAGCTAGTTAATATAATTAGCTAAGATAATAAAATAGATAAATACACAACGTATTATTAAATTATTTAGTTAATGATATAATATAAAAATAACACTTAATTATAATTAAGTACTTAGTCAAAATAGTGTTTCATAATAAAAAATATTAATTAACAAACATATATTATATTATTTTACGCAGCTATAATAATTATGTATTATATAAGTATACGGGTTATCAATAAAAATACAATGAAATGTTTACGTTATGGATTAGATATATAATTGTAGTCTTATTTATTTTATTGCTTATGTATAAATATGTTAAGTTTAATACGCACTACAAATTGTAATTAAAGTGATTTCAAAGAATTAAGGAGCTTTGTTACGATATTGTGCAGAATTTAAATCACATCAAAATAAGTGTTTAATAAATATTAAATTTAGGCCGTAATAAACATTTTTAATATTTAATATAAATAAGTGCCGATAATTCAATATATTTCTAACTTAACACATTGTTCTTTTAATTTAACAGAAAAAAAATCTCATTTATCAAGTCTCCCACAATGCCTTTAACTTTGCTCAACGACTAACATGTTATCAGTTAGGTACAATGATGTTACTGGCAACCGGGAAGCTTTCCAAAGCACGAAAGACTCGCAAATGAAAATTTCACAAAGTGGTCACAAATACGATGACAAGCCATAGCGAAATACCTTATTTACACCACTAAGGTGGCAGACAAGCAAACGGTCCACCAGATGTAGTAGTGTTCACCAATGCCTTGGACGTTTGCAACATCGGAGGCGGTACACTCGCGCTGCGGACCCTGTAAAAACCTTCTAAGACCCCTTTTGAAGAACTCCATACTGTAGGCGTTTGGGAGAACCTATTCTTTACCGCATTGGTCATTCAGTTCACTGAATCTGGGGGCTACAAGCGCTACTACATCCTTGTTTAGATAAAATGTTACATTTAAAATATTTAAGAAGAAAGAAAATAGTTCAACGTACTGCTTATATCTCAACGATCTTTACGAAATAAACAGTTCTACAGTAGGTACCAACAGACGATTTAATTTGTATTCTTATGTCAAAAAAATATATCTTTCTTTAAACGCAAATTAATATCTTTTGTGCTCGAATTCAATGAATGATACTGTTTATTATGTGGGTAATATACAACAATGAATGAAAGCATTGTGATGTCTTCATTAGCGTACCCAAGTAACAAGAATATCTGAAGCGAGTCAAATTAATGCGTTTCGTTGCAAGAATGACATTGCATTCACGGTTTGACATTCTAAGTGTCTAGTTGACATCACAATAAACCGAAATGTCAGTTTTAAATCAGTATGCAATCTATTGTGTGAATATTATGCAGTATGGAAAAGTCATTATTCAATAAATTTGCATAAGTTGATAAGCAAATAAGCGTGACGGTTAAAAAAATAGGTGTCAGGTGTTTATAGGTGCGTGTTTTTAAGTTCCCAAGTTAGTTTTTCATTTGGTCTGTGAACGGGGTTTGGAGGCGGTTTTTTTTCTATTCGTTAATGTACGTCAAAATTACAGTGTCATATAAAATAGAACATAGTACAAATATAATGTACAATGGCCAGTTTAACTCATACTTGAGCCGTCTTCAAGCAAACCTTAGGATGATTATATTTTATAACTACACATTACTTTTCAACCATAAAAACGCTCACTACGCTGGCATTTACTTTCTTTTTAAATACAGAAATAAATATAAATGCTGAATATAATCAGCTGTTAAATTCTAGACAAACCATACCTACCTATGAGTCAAAAACAAAATAGCAAAGATGTCAAAATTGAGTGAACTATATTAATCATGAATGTCAAAATTTGGAGAATGGATTCAATGCCATCGAGAAACAAAAGGAAATCTTTAGTTTATTACATAATCAAATTTGACAAATTGAACATAAAACCGAAACAATAACAGGCTTATAATTTAGATATACATCAACACTATTAACACTTATCTAATATCACATCGCTTAATCTATTCTTAAACTAGTTAATACCTATTACAAAACTTACATCTCGTTAAAATATTATAGACTGCACACATGAATTATATGATTTATGGGTAGATCTTTCTACGTTTTACCTTTATAGTTTTTGTCTCTTTCAACGATTCATTCTACACAATGATAATTATAATCCTCATGTCACTTTGTTTTTCATAATCCCAGAAATCAGGAACACAATGAAATCCTAAATAATCCAACCTTTTCACGTCTTTTTATGTGTAACTAGCGGACGTCATGCGGTTTCACCCGCGTAGGTCCCGTTCCCGTGGGAATACGGGAATAAAATATAGCCTATGTTCACCGCATAGAGTGTAGCCTCCCAACAGTGAAAGAATTTTTCGAATCGGTCCAGTAGTTCCGGAGCCTATTCGTTACAAACAAACAAACAAAAAAACAAATCTTTCATATTTATAATATTAGTATAGATATAGATTAGCTGGCGTACCTAGGATAGGATAGCTTTTTAAAGGCATGTATTTAAATCGATATCTGTATATTCCCTTTTTCCGAACTAAATATTTCAAAGTTAAACCAAAAATACTGACTTGCACACTAATTATGCACACTAAATAAAGCAAATTCGTTACACTGTTCTAAGGCATTTGCAGAACTATTTTACTGAACGAATAACTATTATCAAAATTGTTTATCTAATAATTACTTAGTTCAACAAAAATATTAGAACTTTTTTAAGGAAAACCACCACCTAATTTACTTTTAGGAACATCATTTATTCTAAATAAAAACCTAATTTTATCAGTCACCATTACAAAATTAAATTTTATTGATCAAATAAATAAATATCTAACCTAACCTAACCTATTCCGTTATACGATTGTACAATTTAGAGTGCAAGTTAGTATTTTTGATATACAATTCGAATTTCTGTTTTACAAATCATATATTCGGTGTACGAACCACATTTTTGGTGTGAATTCGATTTAAAAGGTCATCTCGTTATGAGTAATATTTAAGTTTTTTCAGTAGGACATGTTTTAGTTAAGCAATTGGTTTTTTTGCACTGCATTTAATTTTCTGGTTTGCATTCAGTAAAATAGTGGAGATACCTAGTGTGCAGAAAAATTAAACAGATGTGCATTTAAAAATATCCCCTTTTTAAACCAAACGAAATTGTGCCGGGTCAGTTAGTATTGCATAAACTGGTGATAATATCGCCGAGTACAAAAAAACATGCCACTGTTATAATTTTAACTCGATGAAATAGATAATTTCTGCATGGACCCGTTTGCTTGATTGATTGCTTGACTTTTCAATTACAGGAGCAGCATTCGTATTACACTAATTTATAACGATACTATAGATTCAATTTCTTAAATACTACTTAAAATAAACTAGACGTATTTGCGCCATACCTTGTTTATGCCTAAGGCATGCCTATTAAGTTTATTCACGATAAGCCTTGCAGCTCCTAATAGCATAACAAGCAATGATTAATGGACTTATTAGATTATTATTGCTATTTCTTGCTGCCATGTTTAAACAAATCTTTTCGGCCAGCAGTGATGGGTATCCATGACTGGTGTCTTGGTCTAGTGGTAAGAGAACTTGACTACGGATTCGGAGGTACCTAGTGGTTCGACTGTGTGAAGAGCACATTGATTTGTTGTGTATGAGTATTAATTATCTATGAGTTATACGTAGTTAATCTATGATTTAGAAAAAAATATGTACTTATTATGTTTAGCAGTCGTCTAGATTCTATAATATCACAGTTTGTATTGACTTAGCTTGGGCTGTGTAAAAAGATAGTAAAAAAACAGCCGGTTTAAGTTTTACTCTGGTTCACTTTCTTGCCGTCACGTTTTCACTTTCTGTATCTTCAGTATACCTAATTTAAATAAATTTCCTTCATTTTTACTTTAATAATGTAGCAAAGAAATTAATCTTTCCTTAATCCACGCTTACTTCTGTAGGATTCAACGCCCCAGATTGTACTGTAGGTACAATCTGGGGCGTTGAAGCATGAAAATGGCTGCCAATTTCTATATGTGCGTGCAAAAAAAAATAGTTCCATTATCCCTGACACATTGAAGCAATGTGTAGAGGTGGTAATGTGACACGGATTTTTTATCCGTAGAAGTGCAGTTTTTGTAAGACGAATGTAATTGTGATATAGTTACAAACCATGTTCCTGACAACGGACCAATGGCTTAACGTATGGGGTACGTCAAAAGGGCTCTTAGAAGGTTCTAACTGGGTTGGCACCGCGAGTTTAGAGCCTCTGAGGTTGCAAATGTTCATTTGCTACGGTGATCATTCACTATTAGATGGCCCATATGCTTTTCTGCCACCTTTGTAGATAAACCACTGTCTCCTGCAACACAGCTCACACTAGCGCAGGAGACAGGAAATCTGTTACTAGATGTACCTACCATAATAAGTCATTATGAAAAATAAAAAAAAAATAAAAAAAAAATTCTTCGAGTTTGATTTTGATTATATTTATATCGGTTAAAATTGTTGCAGAGTCAAATAATGTAAGTGAATACACCAATTTTTTATTGTCTAAGTTATTAAAAAAATATTTAATAAAACACATTTTTTAACAGTATAAAACACCGTCCTTACTTCTTTAAAGTCCTTACTCCGAATATGTTGTAATACGTATTTACCTCTACCATATGTACCTATGTATCGCTACTGGTTCACATTATCATTATTGTAATGTGTTAAATAACAGCAAAGGCCGTCGAGAGTGAAAATAACCTAAACTTCAATGAACTCCGCTGAGATCACGCTGCGCTGATATAATATCAGTATCAAACTGGTTCTTCTGGATTGTAAGTAGGCGTCCAACTAACATGTTGCTGGTTTTAGTATGGTTTTCATGTTCCATTTCGATTTCATTTAAAGTACGTACAGTCCAATCCTACCCGATCTGGCAATAATGTAAACATGTCATGTTTTGACAATCGTTGTCTAAGATGAGTGGAAAAATATAGTATCTACAACAAATCGTTGAATTTTTTACTATCCTGAGTAGGTATTTTAAATGAAAATAAACTGTCATAAAGAAGTTATTTGGTGTCGAAATGATTGCAAGAACACTGTATGACTCCTGGATACTGGAATATAATCAGGGTGAATACTCAATTGCAAGTAACTATGGATATTTAGGATCGTGTTTGTTTACATTTTTGCGCATAGCTATTGAAATACACTATACCTACTTACCTAAAACTGTCAAAAAAGATTATGATGACAAAAAAGATTTAATGTTGGGCGTTACGTGAGGTTTTTTAGTCGGTAGGAGTCCGGCATAACATCCATGAGGATTTTACCTCGCGTATAAAAAAAAATCACCCTCTCAGCAGGCCTCCGTCACTCGCTCAAAATCGCGCGCTATGTACCTACCGCTCGGCATCTCCCTGGGGATACAACTGGCAGAGGGCTGCCGGACTAGTGATGGGACGGGTCACAGATTTTTCAACTCGGGCAACTCGAATTGATGTATTACGTAACCCGGGCTGTAACTCGGGTCAACCCGGGTTGAGTCTGGCCGGCCACCCCGCCGCCCGCGCCGCCGCACCGCAGTGTGTCGAGTAAACTCCACGTTTTTAACCCGACCCGCCCATCGTATCATCGTATAATAACTGTCTAGTTATCTAGTAATTAAATTAATATTATTTTGTATAATTTAATGTACTTACTAGGTAACTTGTGCAAACAACGGGCGAGTTGAAATAGCGAATAACAAGTGAAATAGCGTCATCAATCAAATGAATGTTGCACCGTTGGCCTATGACCTCTAATTATGATATAACAAACTAAATTTTAAAAACAGCCAGGGTTCCATAACGACCTGCCCAGTTTTCTATTCATCGAACGTAGAATAGCTTTTATTACTTCAATCTTAGTTCGATATTCCATAATGCTGCGTGTGGTGTGAATGTGTGCGAGGCCAGCGCATGCTTAGTTAGCGAGCGAGCCCGACCCAAACCGAAACAAGCCGAGTCAAAGAGAAGGGCTGAGCGAGCTGACCGTGAACGAGCGAGACAAAGCGAGTTGAACAGCGTGGCGGGTGGCGAGCGTGCCGAGTGTAGTGGTCAACCGAGTCAGCCCGAATCAAGCAAAAATGAACCCGAGTCGACGGGTTGGAAGCTGAGCCCGGGTACCTCGAGTTTTTTAGCCCGCCCCGCCCATCGCTATGCCGGACGCCCGACTGAGCGCTCGCATCGCACCGCACCGCACGTTTCCCGCGCTTACGCTTCGAAATACCGAAACCACGTAATTATTGTGCAGTAGATGGGTGTAATAGTACAAAAACAAAAGAAAATTTGTCGTTTTTTAAATTGCCGAGAGACGGAGAAAGCTGAGTAATATTTTAAATCTTATCAATTTGAATGTTTTTACCATTTATTTGTTTGAACATAAGTAGGTAGGTGATAAGTATGTAAATCTTAAATTAAGGAGTTATTTAAGTTAGGTATTATAAAATTGTTGTTTTTTATAGGCAATTCAATGTTTTATATGGGGACTCAGTGTTCTGTAATCGATCACTGCAGTAAGCAACTTTCACTATGGCCAGTTCTTGGATGGGTGACCATTCATGTGACCACTTTGTTACCTTTATTTGAGCGTTTCCGTGCTTCGGAAGGCACGTTAGGCCGTTGGTCCCGGTTGCCAATAAAATAGCAGTCAGAAAAATTTAAACAGCAGAGGGTCACAACCTGTACTTGGTACAAACTATAAAAAAATGAAATGTGAGCATCTAATATGCCTCTGCCTTCCCCTTCGGAGATATACGCGTGACCATTTTTTTTTATACCACTCGAGTGGCAGACAAGCATACGGCCCCACCAGATGTACCGGTGGTCACCGCAGCCTATGGATGTTTGCAACACCAGAGGCGCCACAATCGCGCTGCCAATATATAGGTGACCATATGTATGTGTGTGTAACATAGTAAGGTGGGATTGCCGGGTGAGATAGGTGAATAGCCGGTACTTACGCTAAAGATAATGTTAGTTAAATTTAGATTTCTTTGATATTTTAGTTATGGGTAGGCATAAGATAAACAATATAAATATATAGATATACCTACCTACTGTGATTCATAATTTATTTTTGGTTTTTACGTGCATTTATAAAAGCGTGTTTTTCTAGGGTTTTTTTAAACCATTCATAATTTTTTTCCTTACATTCCATTACATTGTTAGTTACATACACGTCGACCTACTAAAAGCGTATTAAAACATGGTTGATTCGTAACATTTGTTTTATTACAACAATCATTATAGGTTCAACCCTAGCGCATTCTTACGATGACGTCACTCGCACAGCGGGCAACACAGTCTCGACGCTATGCGCGCGTGTTTAAGGTACAATTCTTCTCGTTCTGAGCAGCAGGTATTATTATTACAATTTTGTAGGCTAATATAGCGTAGGTATTGTCGCTTTTGTATGGGAGTGATGTATCTGTTACGTAGTAACTATTTAGTAATCTGTGCTCTCAGTTCTTTATTGACATTTTTACTTAAGATTAGCTGTCAAAATGTTCAACCAAGACCAAATCATTAGAAGATGACGTGGTAAAATTTCCAGTTCGCCACTAACGCTACGTCCTAGGTAGGCGGTTCGAAGCGAACGCGATTCTGAAGCGGTGACACGCGAATTCAACGCGACGCGGTGCGATGCGGCGGCTATGTCCTACGTGCACGCAAATCGTCTCGCACAGCTGCCACCGACCGGCGACGCTGCCGTTCAGTTGGCACTTTGCCTCAGCCTAATGCAACTGCCATAGTTCAAAAAAATGTATGGAGTTCTAGGTTTTCAGAGGCTGGTTTCCGAAAATCAACGTCATTTCTGCGCCTATTTTGCGTAGAGTCGTGGCAGTTTAGATCTTGGATGGATGAATGATTTGTCATGGACGGACGGAAATAAATATTATTGAAAAAAAAACATTTCTTAAATATTAAATACTCAAGAAGTATGCACGGCAAAGAAGTGGGACAAATATTGTATACTTAGAAAGGCATAATCGACGATAATAAGTTTACTTCTTTGATCCCATAATATAGGACGTTCTTGGATTGCATTGATTAAAATTTCTATTTCCAACATTATAAAAAACACGGCGGCACCGCATCCAGTTCGCGCGCAAATATCAAACCAACTGATCGCGTTCGCTTCATTTCGCGCCGCCCCGCACCGCACCGCACTTGCGTCTGGTCACGTAGGACACTTCAATAGGTTTCAACTGTTTGTTGGTATCGCGCCGCGCCGCGCCGCTTCGCGTTCGCTTACGTAGGACGTCGCCTAAGGAAATTCTCTCTATTCCCGTAACACCAGATGCAGGAATTGGTAGATAATGCCTTCTTCGTGCGAATTTTCCGTTTTATCTCAGGGTCTAAAATAGTCTAATAGGGGCGCGGATAAGATATTTTGAAAGGTTTGCACAAGGTTGGACATATAAGGATTTCCTGTTTTGAAATTTGAAGTAGATTGACCAACCAAGAAGTTAGCATGTCACAGTAACCACAATGAAACATCATGAATTATCTTTATTCGATTATTATATTTTTTGTAGAACTCACGTCACTGCCCTATACGTGCGCTCAGCTAAGTATGTGAATCGATTAGCTTATAAAGTACCTATTAGATCTATAAATATGCGATAAAAGTACTTACCTAGGGATCCGGTAAGTTTTATACCAGAATACCCTATCCTTATATACCAAACAAGTACTTTTTGCCAGTTTTCATAGTGTGGTCACTAATGAAATCTGGCAAATGTGGGTACTCATTACTGTACTATCTTCTGTTACTTTGAATGGTGTATGTTTACTTCTGCAGCTGACTTTACTATTGTATTTGCCTACGTAATATGCAAAATAATACTGTTTGTGATAAAACCACTACATATTTAAACATAAAGTACACATAGCAAATATGTAGTAAATTTCGTAAAAAATTATCGCGCGGCAGCTTTTAGGGCTAAATTTCAAGACCACTTATATTTTGAAGCTCTGACAAAATGAACCGAAGCCCTCCGAGATGAACTGAACATTACTGCAACACTTCGCACTTTGTATTTATCATCATACATAACCATAACCAAAAAATACTCTACCTATCCAAAGTAAAAATTTGCTCGTGACTCTTGAGCTACCTGCTCCTACCCTGGAGATTTTAGCGCCGACCCGCTCGGTCACTTTTAAAGCCCTCTGCATCGCGCTCAGTTTTCGTCAGCTCCCTAGGGAGCTACGTCGTCCATCTAGCTCCCGCAAGAAGAGCCCCGAACTTACGGGGCGCCCCATGCTGGCTCGCAGTGACTGAGCTTTTAGGACATCCTGCTATTCGGTTTTAAGGTGAGGAGTTTCGTAAGCAGGGCACTTTTGGGGCCGGGAGTTCCACATACCGTCCTAGTTGCCCAGTGCCTGGGATGACGATGCCCAAACCTCTGTGCGTCAAAAAAAGCCTCCTTCTGCCTCCTAGCTTCTTCTCCTCACGCACTATTCTTATTTACATTACAAACGTAATAATAATCAAACCACACTACTCTACTTTATCGTCAAAACCAACAAATGATCTAGTTGCCGGCAGAAGCGTCCTTGAACCAAAAGTAAAAGTTATTCGTGAGCTCAACAGGTCATTACCACGGAATTGTTTTTTTTTGCAGAGCGCAGTGTGCCAGAAGCCTTATATAATGAACTCGAAATGTGCATCTTTAGAGGTCGCGAACATTAATGAGTGAGGTTTTATAAGAATTTGCTTTTATGTATGATTTCAGTATAGTAGTACTTCTGTATTCGTGCCCTGGGGAAATATGAGAAGCGGACCCTTACTACAGTTAGAATTAAGCTTAGAGTGTATTTTAGAAAATAACTTCTAATATATTATACGAGTACTCTAAGGGATTGAGTATAAACTGTACATTTAGGTGTGTAGGGACATAAAATATGATATTTACGATTGTTTACTTTACTCATTATAAAAGCGCTCTGTGTTTAGCTCCTAATATAACCAGATCTTTTGTATGGTGTAAAATACAAGTTGTACGACCACGCAAATGCATACACGTAGAAACCTAAGCTTGTGAAAAGTTGTGACAAACAGTGATTAATAAATACAGTGATTAATCAACACTCTCAGCTAGTTATTTTATTTGGTGATCTCCCTCAACTACGTATTTTGGTTGTCCACTTCTACATAGGTGTCAACTCCTAAAGGTGAAAGCGTATTTGATTCAAACCAAGAGCTACTGCTTAGCGACGAAACATTGTTACATTTTCTTAAAAAAAAAATCTATCGATGGTGTATTGTTTGTGACTGTGATTCGTGGATGTTTCTTAGCCGACGTCCTAACGCTACGTCCTAGGTGGGCGGTTCGAAGCGAACGCGATTCTGAAGCGGTGACACGCGAATTCAACGCGACGCGGTGCGACGCGGCGGCTATGTCCTACGTGCACGCGAATCGTCTCGCACAGCCGCCACCGACCGGCGACGCTGCCGTTCAGTTGGCACTTTGCATCAGCCTAATGTAAACTGCTATAGATCAAAAAAATGTATGGAGTTCTAGATTTTAGGTTTTCAGAGGCTGGTTTCCGCAAATCAACGTCATTTCTGCGCCTATTTTGGTGGGGGGTTTTGGTATGGCTATTGCCATCCCAGTTTTCCAATAAGTCTAGCAGACTCTTCACGTTGCCGGAGACTTCCTGGAGCGACCTTGGTGTACTGAAGTGTCTAGCCCTGTATCCTTACCAGTTATGGGCATTCCAAAAGAATGTGACTGGCAGTTCGTCCGTCTGCAAAGGGTCTGTGACACCTGAATTAAAGAGATGATTGTTAAGTAGACTGTGACCGCAGCTTTTTAAGCTATTGCATAGCTTCTATCGCGGGCCTTGCGTGGAGACTGAATCCAGAAATTGTGTCACGAAAATAAATCACACTCTCGGCTACCTTTGGCCACGCTCGGCCACGTTCGTGTATCTCGCACTTCATATACCAACGTGTACAAGTGAGCGTTTGCATAACGTGTACCTATGTATATGAAGTGAAGTAGGGTGAAGTGGGGTGGGCTGAGGTGTGTAGGGTGGGGTGAAGTGAAGTGGGGTGTGGTGAGGTGAATTGGTGTGAGGTGGGGTGGGGTGAGGTAAGGTGGAGCGGAATTTTGGCCTTTTGGACTTTGGCCTTTGGGACTTTTGGACTTTTGGCCTTTTGGACTTTAGGACTTTTGGACTTTTGTACTTTTGGACTTTTGGGACTTTTGGACTTGCCAACAAAAAGCAGGATCAAAAGTCCAAAAGTCACAAGTCCAAAGTCCAAAGTCCAAAGTACAAAAAGTCCCAAAAGATCCAAAAGTCCCAAAAGTCCCAATAGTCCCAAAAGTCCCAAAAGTATCAAAAGTCCCAAAAGATCCAAAAGTCCCAAAAGTCCCAATAGTCCCAAAAGTCCCAAAAGTCCCAAAAGTCCCAAAAGATCGAAAAGGCCCAAAAGTCCCAAAAGTTCCAAAAGTCCCAAAAGATCCAAAAGTCCCAAAAGTCCCAAAAGTCCCAATAGTCCCAAAAGTATCAAAAGTCCCAAAAGATCCAAAAGTCCCAAAAGTCCCAAAAGTCCCAATAGTCCCAAAAGTCCCAAAAGTCCCAAAAGATCCAAAAGTCCCAAAAGTCCCAAAAGTCCCAAAAGTCCCAAAGTCCCAATAGTCCCAAAAGTCCCAAAAGTCCAAAAGTCCAAAAGTCCCAAAAGTCCAAAAGGCCAAAAGTCCAAAAGTCCAAAGGCTGAAATTTGGTACAGAGATACATTATAGTCTGGAATAACACATAGGCTATTACCTTTTATCCCGGGAATGGCTTCCCGCGGGAACAAATTTTACGCGGGCGAAGCTGCGGGCATCAGCTAGTATTCTTATATAGAGGAAGTGGGACTAACTTTGTATACTTAGAAAGGCATAATCGACGATAATAAATTTACTTCTTTTATCCCATAAAATAGGACGTTCTTGAATTACATTGATTAAAATTTCTATTTCCAACATTATAAAAAACACGGCGGCACCGCATCCAGTTCGCGCGCAAATATCAAACCAACTGACCGCGTTCGCTTCATTTCGCGCCGCCCCGCACCGCACCGCACTTGCGTTTGGTCACGTAGGACACTTCAATGGGTTTCAACTGTTTGTTGGTATCGCGCCGCGCCCGCGCCGCTTCGCGTACGCTTACGTTAGGCGACGTCCTACGTAAGCGAACGCAAAGCGGCGAACTGGATGCGTTGCCGCCGTGTTTTTTATAATTTCGGAAATATACATTTTAATCAATGCAATCCTAGAACATCCGTCTGCATACTAAACTGGAGTAATCATCTCGAAAACAAAATTAACAACGCTACAATCACATTCTGGCAGTGCAGCAGAATGGTAGGAAGCAAGTTGCGGTTGAGCACCAAGATCACCCTCTAGCTACTATACGAATAGACAATCAGACACATCGTTGCTTACGGGGCTGGGGTATGGTATGATGGAATACCATGGAATATATGGAATACCATATATTGGGGTATGAAGATACAGGGCTAGACACTTCGGTACACCGAGGTCGCTCCAGGAAGTCTCCAGCAACGTCAAGAGTCGGCTAGAGATCCTGGAGGAACTGAGATGGCAATAGCCATACCACAACCCCCCACGCAAAATAGTTAACGAAACCAGCCTCTGAAAACCTAGAACCTAGAACTCCATACACTTTTTCGATCTATGGCAGTTGCTTCAGATTGATGCAAAGTGCCCACTGAACGGCAGTGTCGCCATCGGTGGCGGCTGTGCGAGACGATTCGCGTGCACGTAGGACATAGCCGCCGCGTCGCACCGCGCCGCGTCGAATTCGCGTGTCACCGCTTCAGAATCGCGTTCGCTTTGAACCGCCTACCTAGGACGTAGCGTTACTCTTTCACGCTTTAGCGGCTGGATTTAAGGAACTTAGAAATCCACTAGCCATTACAATTCCTTTATCCTTTCAGAACCCTTCATTAAAATATTATTGTGTGATTCAAAAGATTCAATTATAGCTTTATGTACTTTATGTATGCATACGAGTACACTTCTTAAACTGTGTTAAATTTCAAGTTTATCCTTTCGCGTAATTTTTTTAAAGGGGCTCAAAGTTAACCCTTAACTTATTATTAAAAATATACAAAGATATAATATTATCTGTCACTGTAGAATATTGTTGGTCACTCTTCCGAGGCGCCTTGCGGTTGTGGTAATCCATGAAGCTGGCGCTATCGACGAGTGAAATAGGCTATATTTTATGTCTCTATTTCCACGGGAACGGGAACTACGCGAGTGAACCCGCGTGACGTCCGCGTTTCTCCATAAAACCTTTAACTAAGTAGGTATGCCAACGACAACGTTTACAGAATTTTCTTAATTTCTTTAAGGTGTTTTCTTTACCTATTAATATAGGTACAAATATATAGATAACCGCGGTACAATGAAATTTTAATATATTTTTCTTTTTTCAGATACCCAATATGAAAACGAAAATTATAACACTGCTGGCGTGTATCGCCGCAGCGAATGCTGTTCTAGAAGTCGTGAACCAATGGAGTTTCATGCAGTTCGACTTTCCTCCCGACCCAGTGCTATTAGAAAAATTTCAACCTGAGAACACAGTTCCTACAGGCCTCGAAATAGGGTGGGATAGGCTGTATTTGGGCATTCCCCGGTTAAGGGCAGGAGTGCCGGCTACTTTGGCATGGATACCCCGCAGTTTGCCGCAAGGCGTCAGTCCTGTTCTTCAGGTAAGATGATTGGAAACTTTCTTTAGTTACGTCAAGTTATGCGCTCTCGCTCGCCGAAATATGTAATCAAGTAATTATTGGAATTCAAGTTTGCTATCAAAAAAATGTAACATTTGAACTAACCCGGAAATCGAACAGCATAATGCAGTTCCTTTTTAAATCAGTTATGCTAATACTGGTATAGCCATAAGGCAAAGCAAAGCATTTCAAAACCTAGTCGTGGTTTGGTGACGTATAGGTACTTTTCCTTCGTTGCGTTACATAAATTCGATGGATAAACGGGTTTTGATCCAATTATTTATTTGTGTGAGAATTGTATTAGGTTTGTCAAGGATCATTTTAAACAATTTGTCACTCATATTCCTAACTAGCTGACCCTCGCAACTTCGTTTACGTCACATAAGGTTTTCGAAAGGAGAGGTACTTTTTTATCAGACTCATCAAGCAGTGTGTGAAACGGCCCTGTTTGCTTAATCGTAAAAGAGCTTAAAGATTAAGTCTATTCTAAAACAATTCAGTCCCCGCCTTCGGCGCGGACTGATTTATTTTATAATAGCCTTAATCATTAAGCTCTTTTATGATTAAGCCAACACGCCCGTTTAGAATTACCCTCACATTCAAAGGAACCCTTGAGTTCTAGGTTTTGCGAAAGTTGAGATGTCTCTAATTCCTGAACTACAAATCCTCGACATTGAAACTTGTGTGAAACAATCCTTAAAGTACTCCCTTTATAACACTGAAAAAAAATTTGAAATTGAACCACGCATTCAGAAGTTACAACTAAAAAACCGTTTTGCCTTGCATCCTCTCTCCCAAAGGAACTGCGCAAAATATCGGGATCAAAAGTATCCTAGAACCTTCCTCGGATTATAAGCTCTGATTGTACCAAGTTTGATTCAAATTGATTCAGTAGGTTCGGCGTGATACTTATTCGGGATACAGACAGACAGACAGACAGACAGACAGACAGACAGACAGACAGACAGACATGAAAATTTTAAATTACATTTTCAGCTTCAGTATCGATTAGAGAACACCCTCCAATTAAAATTTTCCAAATATCTTCCATGTACAGACTCTCGACCCTCAACAGTTTTATTATATGTATAGATAAATATTATATACAACTTATATTTACTATACACTTTTTACATAAGATTTGTCACTTTCTTTAGATAGTTTTGATACTTTATCCTTGAAAGATATATCTATGGAAAAACATGGATATAATATAAGGCTGCCGTATTCGACCTTGACAAACCCTAAGGTAATTCGAAGGATTGCAGCGTACGCTTTTCCCGGATTTCATTCGATTCTATTAAATTATATTAGGTACTGTTATAAAATCTGAGGGCTTTTAAGATAAAGTCTAGCCGTAAAATGTTGTTTTAAAGATCTATATCTATTTTTAACCCCCGACGGAAACCCGGACGGGGTGTTATAAGTTTGACGTGTGTGTGGGTGTGTGTGTGTGTGTGTGTGTGTGTGTGTGTGTGTGTGTGTGTGTGTAAGTCTGTCTGTGGCATCGTAGCTCCCAAACGGATGAACCGATTTTGATTCTGTTTCTTTTGTTTGAAAGATGGGTTAGGGGAGAGTGTTCTTAGCTATGTTTCATAAAAATCGGTTCAGCCATTTCAAAGATATGAGGGGTGAAAGTGGGGATAAAAAATTAAATTTGTTCAAATATCCCCGTGTTGGGTATCAAATGAAAGGTCATAACTTATACATCACGATACCGCAAGGTTTATGAAAATCGGTTTAGCCATTCGAAAGATATGAAGAGTGGAATGTATTTCTAATTCTGAAACCACACTCCGCGCAATTCGCATTAGTTCTGAATAATTGTTGATAGACTATACGTATGTTGATATTAAAAAACTCCTATAAAAAGCATGAAATAAAAAATTCAATTAAAAATTTAAAAAACCCCTGACTCACAAAAAAAGAACAATAAAAAAACCTGTAAAAAGTAAAAAAATAACTATTATATTATGACCTATCTACCCTAAGTATTGAATTATTTACGTATTCATATTGTTAACTAACAGTTTGTCTCGTCGGGGACCGCTCACCTAATCATAACCTAATCGTGCGTCTGTCTCTAATTAGGTATAGAGCGGTCCCCCCGACGAGACCAACTGTTAGTTAAAAATATGAATACGTAAATAATATAGCTACCTATAATAATAATAAAGGTTCAATACTTAGGGTAGATAAGTCATAATATAATAGTTATTTTTTTACTTTTTACAGGTTTTTTTATTGTTCTTTTTTTGTGAGTCGGGGGTTTTTTAAATTTTTAATTTAATTTTTTATATGGCAAGTTTTTATGAGAATTGAACTAATTTATTTAGATAAAAAACTACATTACTAGTTAAGATTTTTGCAATATTTCTCATTTATCGAGAGCGATTTCGATCGAACAAAGTATTCGTATTTTGAACCGTTATAATATCGTGTTTTAAACCGTTAAAAAAGCAAGAGTATCTAATAAATTACAATAATATAGTTTTATCAGATGAAATCAAAGGATATTTCCTAGTATAAAGTTCACCCCAAGATGACTCTCTTTCGAATATACAAGCCTTAATTTCATGCAGGCGCATACGCTTCCTCGTTTGAGTAATAAAAAGGTACAGAATATCACGTTATTGGCGCAAGAAGTATAACTGCAAGTAACCAGGATTTAAGAACCACGATTATGACATTAATGTTGTAAAGTTGTATGACCTCGGTGTGCTTGACATATCACGTTATGTCACAGATTATCCGCAGGCGAATCATGTCCGAAAATTATTTGAAACTGTCAAGCGTCTATATTAATTGGAGCACCAGATATAGAGTCTTGTAGTAGGTAAGGGTTAACTAGTCTGAGCGATAAGCTAAACTAGTCTAAAAGCTAAGCTTAATTAGTTTTTACTTGCTCTTTTCTTAATTATGATGTTGTGTATGGTCCTTCGCCTTTTTGTTAGGCTTTGAGGCGGATTGGGATTTATTTTGACATTTTACATTAGTGTAAATAACCATAATTTGGAATTTAAATATTTTCGACATTTTACTTTTTGGGATGTCGACGTAGGTACCTAATCAAAATAAAAGTCACGGAAGTACTGCGGTCTGTGAGGAGTAAGTATCTCTAAGAGAAAAATTCAAAGAAATTAATATTCTTGATAGCTGTCTATTTAAAAAAGTACTAGATATCTCGATTACTATCTCTAAAATCGATTTAAGAGTGCGCATAAGAACTACCACTCGTTACCTTCGATCAACTTTCTCTATCCAAAGGTTGCCTGGTAGAAATTGCTTTTAGCGATAAGGCCGCCCATTGTACTGCTACTTGCACGGAATGTATGTACCTACTATAATTTAATTTACTTAGCATAGAATAGAATAATAATAATAGTTTATTTCAGAAATTGCTTTCCCTAGAGGTTAGTAGACACTGTCATACTTAAGAGCTAAATATAGTGTAAAATAAATAAATCTCAGAAAACGTAAAGCCGGTTTTCTTTAACCCTGGATAGGTACGAACTTTTTGTATAGTAGTGACACATTCTTCAGACTGATAACTAAATCATGTCAATCCATCGATTTCTTTCGCTGCAACAGAAAGACAGATATTATACACACTTTCGCAGTTATAATATTTAATGTACAATTTAAGAGCCAATAAAAAATTATATAATTTTGAATATAGATAGATCATGGCCGGGTGAAAGTCGACTAGGTCAAGGATTAATCTCAACATTATAGGTAAATATACAGTTTATGTAACTGTTAGATAATATTTAATAAATATTAATAATTTGTTATTAGAATTCATGCCTAATGGAATATTATAATATAGCTTCGCAACTAAATCAATCAATACATAGGTATAATAAAATCGTAACGGGTCGCTGTCTGTACATGGAAGATAAATAAGAAAAAATATTATAGGGGGGCTGTATGAACGCAATAGAACCCAAAACAATGATTTTTAGAATTTTTGTCTGTTTGTCTGTATGTCTGTATGTCTGTATATCTGTTTGTCTGTACGGTTGTGCACGCTAATCTCAGTAACCGCTCAACCGATTGCAATGCGGTTTTTTTTATTGTGTTGAGGTTTGCTCCAGTTAACATTTAGCGTTTGTTTTATGTAAATCGGTTTAGAAATAAAAGAGTTATAACACTTTTAAGAATCATATATTTTGAAAATTTTAATTGTAGGGTTTCTTTGAATGTGAGTGAACCTAAACTGGCGTGTTGGCTTAATCATTAAGCTATTTTATGATTAAGCAAACAGGGCAGTTTCAGACGCTGCTTGATGACTCTGATGAAGAAATACCTTTCCTTTCATACACCCTAAGTGACGTAAACGAAGTTGCGGGCTCAGCTAGTTATGAATATATTGTTACAAGGAAAAGCGGGGTAAACTTCCGAAAAGCTCATACCGTCGATCAATCTGTGTGTAATAATGACGTATTTTGACCTCCGTATCACGAATATCATAACAAAAATTGGCGCAAACGCCATTTTTGAATAAGAAAAACGGAGAAGAGCCTTTTTTCGTTCGGTGTGCATGATCGCGCATTTCCTAACCGATTTAGACCATCGATAAAAGTGTTCTGTGGACTATCGACTCAGAGTACCCTGACTCGGATGGATTAGAAGGCGGGAGCGAAGCGGAGCGGAGCTCCCGCCTTCGTAGTTTTTTTTGTTTTGTCCTTTGCGCCAATTTTTGTTATGATATTCGTGATTAGGAGGTCAAAATACGTCATTACACAAAATTTCAGATTGATCGGCGGTATGCGCTTTTCGGAAGTTTATCCGAAAAACGTAGTTTCTAACTACACTTCAAAGAACTGGCTTTAGGGCGCTTTTAGTGTCATGCGTGATTTCGTGCGCCTGCTGCCCGGGCCCGCATCACCATATACCGTCTCACTCGCGTTCTGCGTGCTTGAGGCGTGCATGATAATGATAACATGGCCACTCGACCCGCATGCGCGCGAAAACACGCCTGACACTAAAAGCGCCCTTAGTGAATTTTACGTAGCGCCAAAAATAATATAATAGTATTACATACAGATCGGCAACTCCCTGCCTCCCACCGAGTAAGCTTCCTCATCCCCCCACCAAAGTTGATGTGTCTAGTGCCGTGTCAGTACTTGAGAGAGTGTCACTGTGTTGCATTACGTATTTGTACTTACGTACTTTGTGTTATTGCGTTGGTTTAATTTGTGCTTAGCCGAGGCACAGATTACTAAATAGTTACTACGTAAGCCGAGGGTAGATTTGAAAAAAAAAGTATCTACATACATGAGATTGCGTTCTGTTCCTTATTATTTTGTTTCCATAGCTGGTGTCCCTAGTATACTCACACACACATTCAAGCTTGATTCAAGCATTCACATTACGTGTATATTAGTGTGGGTGAATACGAACATTTTTGTATAGAGTTTCCGCCCTGTGATAGCGCGTAATGCGGGTTTCGTAGTTATTTTAACAATTAACAAAGAAGATTGATCCTGGTTGCCAGAAAATAATAGTAGTAAATCTGAATCAAAGGCCAAAAAGTGGCTTAAAAAATGTTCTATAACTGTTGAAATATGCGCGTTTCGGGGGGTAAAAGTGTGTCTATTCGTACAATTTTAAAAGGACTTTTTGGCTAGCTTAATTATTTGAATAATCAATATTAATTGTATTTTTTTTTTCTTTTTATAAGCTAGGTATTAAAGTATAACGACTGTGACAATCATTTTTCAAGGCCATTTCAAAGCAACTAAAAGCTTCGCGACTTAAACCAAAGTGAAGGGATAGACAAATGTTTATTTTGGAGTTTAGATGTTTCCTATAATTATGTACCAATGTATTATATCAATATGATTATCAATTGTCTAGAACGTACCTACATCTCAAACTTATTTTGCTTAGAGATAATTTTGAAAAGCAATTAGTATGCTGACTTGAGTCAGCATACTAATTGCTTTTGATTGATCTAAAATTTAATGTGAAAAAACTTTGGCCTCGAGCAGGATTCGAACCTGCGTCTTCTGGTTTGCCGGAAAATAAAATTCAAATACATCCCCAAAGGCGGAATTATCTTCTAACGAATAGACCAACCAAATGAACGACAAAAATAGTGGAATCGGATTGTTATTATGACTTAAGTATAGACATATAGTCACGCCTTTATCCCCGAAGAGGTAGGTAGGGGCATAGTAAGTAACCCTCCACATTTCACCTTATAGTTTTATGTCCCACGTAATAGGTGGTGAGCCTATTTCCGTGTTGAAATGGGCAGGCGCAGGTCGTGACGACTCGCAGTTGAAATTTATTAAGCCGCCTGTAAGACCTTCAACTTGGCTTAACGATTATCATTTTATTGACAACCTAAGTACCTTCCCACAAAATAACCATGACAAGGTTCTCTCCCCCCCCCCCCGGGTGTGGCCGCAGTGGTAGCCGTAGGTCTGTTGGGAGTCCTGGGGTATCCTACCGAGGGCTACACGGCACCCGAAGCTTCCAACCGTAGGCTGTTCGGCAGGAAACGTGAGGTTTTATAGTCTGTAGAAGTCCGTCATAGCATCCTTGAGGATTTTCCATTCATATATAATATTAGGTGCTTACATATGAAATTGGCGTTTTGTATAGGAGGAACAAAAAGTCGAATATTTTTAAATATAATATATTTAATTAATCAAAGTATGAACCATTGTTTTCTATGCATTTTTGCCATCTCATAGGTAGTTCATTGATCCCTTTACTAAAAAAACCAGTCGGACGGGCATCAATAAAATCTGTGAAGGCGATTTGGACTGCCCCATCAGAGTTGAATTTTTTCCCTTGCAAGAAGTTGTCCAAATTTCGAAAAAAATGGTAATCTGTTGGAGCAAGATCCGGGGAGTACGAAGGATGTTTTAGTCATTCCAATTGAAGCTCTTCTAATTTGGTAGCCGTCTGTTGTGCAGTGTGTGGTCTAGCGTTGTCGTGAAGCAGCAGTGGCGTGGAGCGATTGACCAGCCTAGGTTGTTTAGCCGCTAGTTTTTCCATCATGGTTTGCAATTGCTGACAATAGACATCAGCCGTAATAGTCTGGCCAGATTTGAGAAAACTGTAATGAAAAATACCGGCACTAGTCCACCAAACGCTTACAAGTAACTTTTTTGGGGTTAATTTTCGCTTGGGGCAGGATTTGGCTGGCTGGCCAGGATCCAAACATTGCGCTGAGCGCTTTCGATTATCGTAAAGAATCCATTTTTCGTCACAGGTAATGATTCGGTTTAAAATACCTTCATTATTGTGCCGGTTCAGTAATGTAACGCAGCAGTCGACGCGCTTTTGCCGGTTTGCTTCAGTCAATTCGTGAGGTACCCACCTTTCAAGCTTTTTAATCTTCCCAATTTGCTTCAAGTGAATTAAAACAGTTTTATCACTAACACCGCAGCCTGCAGCTAACTCGGACGGGGTTTGCGATGGATCCGCTTCCACAATAGCCTTCAATACTTCATTATCAACTTGAGTCTCAGGCCGTCCACGGGGCTTGTTCTGCAGGTCGACATTTCCTGAACGAAAACGTTGGAACCAAAAACGAACTGTGTTTTCTTTTGCAACATGACCGCCATACATATCATTCACCCTTCTGGTCGTTTCCGCAGCACTAGTGCCACGGCGGAACTCGTACTCGTAAATAATGCGATATTTTAAGTTTTCCATTTTGTAAAATGAGTGACGCAAACAGAAAAAAACAAATGAATGACGGTCATCGAAGGATAAATACATGAGTAAATAGCTGGGAAAATTTGAATTTGGAATTCCTTACCGAAGAGGAGAAAATCGTAATTAAAGTGGCCAGTACGAAAAACGCCAATTTGATGTGTAAGCACCTAATATTTGCTCCATGGGATTTTCCCTCACTTAAAAAATGGGGGTTCTAAGTATGATGCTAGTGAAGTCGCGGGTCATAAGCTAAGCTATATTTTAATAAAGCAACATGCTATAGGAAAGGTATTATAATTATTGAACAAAAATGTATGCACACTTCATTAAAAAAATGTGTTGCGTTCTTGAGATATTCTCTTTGGCAGCGTTATTTATTATTAGTTGGTAGCTTTAGTTGGTAGCTAAATATAAAATCATAATATTCTACCTTTTTACTTATTTTAATATCACCAAACTACAACAAAATATATAAATATTATGAATATTTATATATTATGTTTCTATTATTTTGACTATTTATAGATCATTTTGACTATTTATGTTGATAATTATAAAATTACGTATTACCAAACGTATTTTATAATTTACTTGTTAACATTAAAATTTTAACGATGTTCCTTCCTTATTTTTTTTGTTATATTTATATCTAAATTATAAATTTTGGTCTAGATTACGTTAACGTATAATAATAATGTACACAAGATATTTATCTTTTATTTTCGTTTCCGCAAATTCCGAAGAATTAATTCTATAAAATGAGTAGGTACCAAAAATAACGAATACATTATTAAGATATACATTGTACATTATATACAATGTATATCTTAATAATGTATTCGTTATTTTTTTGATACCATTATTCACTTGGTTACTTTTTTTTTTTTTTTTTTTTTTTTTTTATACCACTAGAGTGGCAGACAAGCATACGGCCCCCCCAGATGTACCGGTGGTCACCGCAGCCTATGGACGTTTGCAACACCAGAGGCGCCACAAGCGCGCTGCCGACTCTTTAAAAACCTTCTAAGTCCCCTTTTGAAGAACCCCATACTGTAGGCGTCCGGGAAAACCGAAGCAGGGAGATCATTCCACAACCTAAGCGTACGCGGAAGAAAGCCTCTATTAGATCTCACCGTGCTCGAGCGCTCAGGACGCAACGTGTGAGGATGAACACCCTGTCTATGGCGAGCGGTGCGATGATAGAATGTAGCCGTAGGCATCATATCAAACAATTCTTCAGAGCACAAACCGTTGTACAGGCGGTAGAACACACATAGAGAAGCAAAGTCTCTCCTGTCACTAAGAGGTTCCACACTACCTGCAAGTATGGGATCGTTGACAACTCTCATAGCTCGCCTTTGCACCGAGTCAAATGGACGAAGCTGGTATTCGGGTGCCCCCGCCCAGAGGTGACAGCAGTACTCCATATGCGGACGCACTTGCGACTTATAGAGAAGCAGTGCTTGCGCCGCAGTAAAGTACCGCCGCGCCCTTCTGAGCACTCCGAGCTTCCTGGACGCCAGCTTGGCCTTTCCCTCCAAGTGACAGCGGAACTGCACATCACTGGAGATGTCAACACCAAGGATCCCTATACTTTCAGAGATGGTGAGAGATGTGCCCTGAAATTGTGGCGCCACAGTGAATGGGGTCTTTTTTGCGGTGAAAACACAAACTTGTGTCTTGGTAGGGTTGAATTGGACAAGATTTTGTCGACCCCAATCGGACACTCTAGTGAGAGTAGCCTCGACTTCAGACACAAGTTGTTCACGACTTTCTTCCACTGCATCCCGAGAGATACCGGGACGGCCCGTGTAATAAGTGTCGCCCGTACTGTCGTCCGCATAACAATGAATGCCGTCAATAGACAACATGTCATTGATATGCAGCAGAAACAAAGTAGGGGACAACACTGAGCCTTGTGGTACTCCAGCGTTTATGGCTATGCAGTCAGAACAGCTACCGTCAACTACGGCCCTGATGCTTCTACCGGCCAGAAAGCTGGACACCCATCCGCATAAACTCTCGGGCAGTCCATAGGAGGGCAATTTCGTAAGAAGACCACGGTGCCAGACCCGGTCAAAGGCTTTCGAGATGTCGAGGCTCACTGCTAGAGCCTCACCCTTACTCTCGATAGCCGCCGCCCAGCGGTGTGTGAGGTACACAAGAAGATCGCCCGTCGAGCGACCGTGACGGAAACCGTACTGCCGGTCACTGAGCAGGTCATGTTCCTCAAGGTACCTCAGGAGCTGTGTATTAATTACACGCTCCATCACCTTAGATAAAAGGGAGGTGACGGCTATAGGCCTATAATTGGCCGGGTCGGTCCTGTCACCCTTCTTGGGCACAGGATGCACGTACGCGATCTTCCACGACGCCGGGACTTGCTTCATGGAGTATGAAAGCGTGAAAAGATGTGTAAGTACCGGACACAACTCCGGACCACACCGCTTAAGTACCACCGCGGGAATGCCGTCCGGCCCACTCGACTTATGAATATCTAGGGATTGAAGCTCCCGCCTGACGTCCCGTTGCTTGAATTTAATTTATGGCATGGAAGTGCCACACCAAGTGATACCAGGCGGAAGCGCACCTCCATCGTTCATGGTCGAGTTGGAGGCAAAGAGAGAACCCAAAAGGTCGGCCTTCTCCTTGGCACTCTGGGCCAGACTACCATCCAGTCTATGTAGAGGTGGTAATCCCGACCGACAAAAGTTTCCCTCGGCAGCTTTGGCGAGCGACCAGAATTCACGACTTCCAGAAGGGTAGCCGGCTACAACAGTACTACAATAATTACAGGAAAATATTAATTACTTAAATTAAATACCTATTTAAAACAATAGGTAGGTATTACGTACATTTAGTCACTTCTTTATTTTCCGAGATCAGCAGATAGAAACCCGACTTATAATATAGTACACCTACACCCGCAATACATCCAACAGTTTTTTCCCTTCTATAATACCTACGTGATGAGCCTATTGCCGTGTTGATAATGGGGAGGCGCAGGTTGTGGCGATTTGCTGTTGAAAATTTTCAAGTCGCCCATAAGGCGTTCAATGTCGCTTAAGGCCGTTGATAAGGCTAACGACCTTGAGCATACAAAATACGCGTCCCTCAAGCTAGGAAATGTAGTATTTTGTAGTATATTTTAGTTGTAATATCTCATACTTATTCAAAATAAAAAAATAGAAACAAATTATAGGTGTGTGGAGGAAAGGGTGAGATGTTCCTCCAACACACAAAGGGAGGATCCTTCTACCAGGCAAGTGATCGCGCCTGGCGGACCGACAACGCCCAACGGTTGAAGTTGGACTGTTGTATTATATAACTAGATTACCCTGTAATTTTATTAACATAGATTCGTCGCCGCGAGATCTTTGAAATCGGGATGCAGGGTTGTATCTATTCTTCGTCGTGAGAATTTTCAAATTTGAATTTTCGCTATGCAGGACTTCTATTAATTTTCGCTATGTGGCGGTAGCCACAAGGTGTATGTTTTCTTCATAATACTCATACGCATTTTTTTTTTGCGTCTAGAAAAATTAAGTCATGAAATGTATTTATCTAGAAATTTGGGGCTGATTCTTTGATCATTCTACACATTATGTAAAATTAATATACAGTTTAGACCGAAAGTATACACAATCTTGTAGATTAACTCTATCAACATATTCAAGAAAAAAAAAAGATTTTATTTGCACCTCTTTTTCGTCATTTTCTAAACCGGGCCCTTTAACGACAGCCATGTGCTCCGGAAATGCTCGCAAATTAAATGTCACAAAGTGGTCTTTCGAAGACCAGCTATGGCGAAAGTTACTTTCTGCAGTGATCTCTTACAGATCACCACACTACCTGTACTAGGTACTAATTATTTTGGAAAAAGCTTTAATGGAAAATTACAGGCAACAACAACATAATTTTGCAAAATTTTGTAAAAACAAATATACTGTTGCCTTTCCAGAAGAAGGGCTCTTTTCCAGCAAAATAATACAATTTTTTTATGGGGTGATGAAACGGAACTTTTACGAAATAAGACTGAAGAAAATTATTAGATGACATTAATGACATAATGTTAATGTCAAAATATTTCGTTTGTTTTACAAGAATTACATATTACACAGTTATACATATAAACTGTGGCAAACCTATTCCTATTCTATTTAATTGAGAAATATCCATTGTATGAGCAGCCATTTACAAAAACTGGTTAAAGTTAAGTCCGTACTTTTTTAAGATTCGTGTTTTAAATAGGCTTTTATTGTTTCCTATATTGTACTTTACGTATGCAAATAAAAATAAAACAATGCCTACATAAGTAACTATAATGTATGCAACTGAAGAGTAATAAATAAAACCTTGAACATAGTTTACTTTTTATTTTTTACTTGGCCTATTATAAATTATCTTGAGCTATTCCGTGTGCCATATTTTTAACTGTGATATTTATTACAAATTAATGTAGTACAGTATGTCTATTTTAAGCATTGTTACAAATAGCCTTAAAATGAGCCATTTATTTTGACAAATAGAGTTCCTAATTATCCTATGTATCCTTAAATTTATTATACGTATATTTTATAGTTTATATAAGTTTTTTACTGATTGTGAATAATAATGATTTGTTTCCATCCGTCTGTTTGTCCGTGGATTGACTCGGAAACAATTAATAATAGAATACTTAGAGATAAATTTGAAAAGCAATTAGTATGCTCACTTTCCTTTATTACTTATATTTTTATTTTCATGTTAGGTAGTTTTAGTTTAGTTTAATCGTCAATTTTTTTAAATTATTCTGTTAATATGTAGTTTAATTTATTTATTGTAAATAGGTAATAAAAATTAAAAACATAACAATTTAAAAAAATATGCTATCACAAATTTAATGTGAAAAAATTTTGATCTGGAGCAGGACTAGAACCTGCATGTTTTGGTTTGCCGCAACAAATGCCCTAACCGTTGGACCACCGAGACACTACTTTCGACCATCAAATTCTTTCATCACATTATAGTAATCTTACTTCTTACTAATATTATAAATGCGAAAGTTTGTGAGTGTGGATGTTTATTACTCTTTCACGTTCTAACGGCTGAACGGATCTGGCTGAAAATTGGTACAGAGGTAGACATAGGTCTGGAATAACACATAGGCTACTTTTTATTCCAGGTAATAAGTTCCCACGGGAACAAATCTTACGCGGGCGAAGCTGCGGGCATCAGCTAGTTTGACATAGATTTATGTAGATAACAGATCTGCTTGTGTGGCTAATTACTACAGAAATATCCTCTCGCAATTATGATTTAATATCTCATTTAGTTTGATTGTCGTTCATGAAGTCATGGTCACGTCAAGTAAGACAGTTAAAGAGTGAATTACAACTTATTATTTTCTTTATAAAGTCGAGTACATACCTAACGCAAACTTTTAGCCGGTAGTAATTGCGTTATCAAAATTTTAATAAAATTGCATCATACGCGATATAATTATCGAGTTATAACAATAAATCTTAGTTACGATATCTATATATTTCATAGTAGAAAGGCCACTCAAGATGGGCGGGTATTGCGATCAAGTTTTAAGAGCAAACAGCAGATCGTTAGTTTTAGCAATAGATCCATTAATCTTAATGTCAAAATGTAATTCAAAATTTATATTTGCCTTGATCCGGATAGTTAGAACATTTTAATAGATTCAATAACAAGGTCTTCGGGTGGGCATTAAGTAGTTTACACGCTGAGTAAACTTGAATTACTGTGCATGCATAATACGTTTAATTTAAAACTTTTAGTAAATGTAAAAAAGTTCACTATGGCCGGTCCATGGATGGGTTACCAGCCATGTGATCACTTTGTGACATTTATTTGAGCGTTTCCGTGCTTCGGAAGGCACGTTAAGACGTTGGTCCCAGTTGCCAGTAAAATGGCAGTCGTTAACTTAAGTTGAAGGCTTTATTTTCAACAGCAGGCAGTCACAACCTGCGCCTGTCCATTTAAACACGGCAATACGGCTCACCACCTATTACGTGGGACAAATTATACAAAAAAGGTGAAATGTGGGCATAAAATGTGCCTCTGCTTACCCCTTCGGGGATAAAGGCGTGACTATATGTATGTATGTATGTAAGTAAATGTAAACAAGGTGGTGAAGACTCAAATCTGCCCATTAACACTTATCGTCGACTAGCGCTGATCTGCTCAACATCGTTTGCGTCAGCATGTTTCCCATCGCGTGTACAGCTCTCAAAAGGAATAAGCTTTCCGCGTTTTTAGGGTTTCGTACCCTAAGGGCAAAAGCAGGACCCTATTCATGAGACTTCGCCGTTAGTACGTCTGTCTGTTTGTCCGTCACGAGACTGTATCTCAAAAATCGTGATAGATAGAGAGTTTAAATTTTTGACAGATCACGTAGGGTAGGTATTTCTATTGCCTTTTAGTACGGATCCCTAAAAAGGTAGGTATGAGTATACTTATTTTTTTTTGTCTGCAATCATTATCATTTTAAAGGGTAACTTCATATCTATAGACCTATGTACTATTACTAGTTAACTAGGTCTGTTTGTACTGCTTCTAAAACCACGTTGTAAACGGACAAAGTTGTAAAATTATACCTTAATAGCGATGCAAGTATCCTTGCGCAACCTTAAGTTTATATCCAAATATAGTTTGTCACTAGAAACTTGATCATGAGTAAGCTTATGTACCTAAGTAAGTACTTAGGTACATAAGCTTACTCATTAAATGCTAGTTATTAACTAGCATCAAAATTTACTGGTCGCATATTAATTTCTCAAAATGCTACCCACGTGGATGTTGACTATCGTACATACCTACCTACCAGGATCAAATGTAGGCTAATGTCAAAACTTGGATCAGGATATGGCCAATACTAAATTTCATCATATTTCGTACAGCAAAGCTGTCGTGAAAATATGACAGGTAGAAAGATCGACATTTAAAATAAATTATTAATGTTACATGTACTAGCCCGAGGTACTGTCTGTGGAGTAATGCGAATAAAACAATGTCACGTCCTCGTATCTACTTACTTTGCAAATCTGGTTTGCAATTTAAATACTTCTTTTTTTTCGTGAGGGAAAATCCTCTAGATGGACTCCAACCGACTAAAAAACCTCAAGTGTCCTGCTAACAGCCTACGGTTGGGAGCCCCGGGTAAGCCCTCGGAAGGTTACCCCAGGTTTTACTACTATTTAAATACTAGCAAATGCCCTCAGCTTCTACTACTAAAGCTCTATTATTCTAAAGTTTGATAAAAATGCATTCTGCTGTTTTTGTTGAAAGAGTAACAAGCCCTTGAAGCGGAGCGTGAAGAGGCACATCACAGGGCCACCAACATGAGGAACATTGTCATAAATCTTACGGACTGTGGGATTGGCCCCCAATCGCTAGATGCGCCACGGCTTTCCAGCAGACTGAGGACGCCAATTTGGCGAGCTTAATTTAAAAAAAAACTAATTTTACGCCTAAAAAAAGCATACATAATCCAAATAATCTTTCGCTCCGGCTGCATGGACTTCTGTTTCAGTTCCTGTCCCATGGGTGCTTATTCCGGGAACAAAAAGCCTGTCTAGACCTATACCATCTTTCAGCCAGATCCGTTTAGCCGTAAGAGCGTGAGCAAACATCCATTTTCCATCGATACCTACTTACAATCTTTCGCATTTATAATGTTAGTTAGTATTAGCACAAATTAGAGATAGTACAGATGGAAAACTCATGTATGTCCTTTTTTTTCACACCTACCCTCTGCTACACACACTCTCGCACAAATCAGTATCGAAAATTCGGTTGAGACCGCCTGAACTCGTGTCTGTGAATGAGTTGTCTATGAGTGCGTAGCTTTAGCGAATTTAGTATCTAGGTTTCCATCCATTCTATCTCTAATTTGTGGTATTAGTGTGATGCAATTTGGTCATATTTTCGATTTTAGGTACTCAACCCATCAAAAGAAAGCAGAGTTCTGGCACAGGGCGGATACTCCATACAAATGATTCGTTTTCAATTTTGTCATGTCACCTACACTAAAACTCGTTATGTTTGTACAGAGCTTGAATGTGTGTGTGTGACCACTAAGGCTAAGCAAACGTTCCGTCAAAATACCCTTAAACTATGACGAGAGCTGCGGGGTGGGTGGGGAAGCTGGCTCAGTGGGAGGCAGGGAGTTGCTTATCTGTATGTAATACTATTATATTATGTTTGGTTCTGATTTCAAAGTAAATTTTTGAATTATTGGTGACGTGAACCGAAAATTGCTCAACGCGCTAAAATAAGGTTACGCTTCAAATATTTTCAACCATTTGCCAAGACAGATTCTGTTACATGTGAGAATGTAAAACAAATTATCCTTAAAATGTCATTTCACTATCGCATTAATAAATGTCAAGGTACGTAATTACCTAAGTAACAGCATCCTTGCTCTAAAAACCACTAGAAGATTTCAAGTTGATCTTTAAATGTACCTATCCAAATTATATCGTGTGTTTCAATTTAATAATTTAATCACGACACTTACCTCACATTTTTATGATAAACTAGCGGACGTCACGCGATTTGTTCTACCCGCGTAGTTCCTGTTCCCGTGGGAATACGGTAATAAAATAAAGCCTATGTTCACCGGGAAGAGTGTAGCTTCCCAAAAGTAAAAAAAAAATTCAAAGCGGTCCAGTAGTTTCGGAGCCTAGTCGATGCAAACAAACAAACAAACAAATCTTTCCTCTTTATAATATTAGTATAGATGTATCATAATTTGTATTGCGTAGCGTAACTTTTATCAGCGGGTTATAAATTAGTCGTAACTTATACCTACTATGTAACAATAATTTACGACTGCAATAGTTTTTAATGTCATACTCCTAGTTGCTTGCAAATTCTACCTGTATTTCAAGTTCGTTTTTATTTTATTGAAAAACTTCACTTGTACTGTTCCACAACATTTATTATTGTAATACCTAACCGGTTTCGCCTTTCGGCATTCTCAAAGGCTATTTACTTATTTAGATCATAATTACACACGTGTGTAATTATAAATAAGGCGAAACCGGTTAGGTATTACAATAATAAATGTTGTGGAACAGTACAAGTGAAGTTTTTCAATATGTGTAGCAAGTTCCATCAAGTGCCATCAATCAACAGTATCAATAATTCGTTTTTATTGACCACTGGTACGTGATATTTAGAGTTCCGTACCCGAAGGTTAAAAACCGGCCCTTATTGCTGAGACTCCGTTGTTCGACAACGGTCGGTAAAGCAGATATCTATATCTATACTTCTATACTATCTATACTAATATTATACAGTAGTAAAGTTTGTGTGTTTTTATATTTGTTAAATTGTAAGGGGTAATCTCGGGATCTACTGAACCGATTTTAAAAATTCTTTTACCAATAAAAAGTTACGTTATAGTGGAGTGTCATAGGCTATATAGCATCACGCTACAATGAATAGGAGTGGAGCAGTAATAGTAAATGTTTCAAAAACGGGGGAAAAGTTATGCCTTTTGAGAGCTTCGTTGCGTGTGCTGCGTAAATATTAATTATAGTTATGTAAAAAATATGTACCTACTACAACATTGTTTCTCTTAAAAAAGTTCTAAAAAAATTGCGCGATAGCATGTGTCTATCTTTGGGTTGGTGCACAATAACCATTTTAATGGCAATCATTTTTTTTCCACAATAATGCCACAGGATACCTCTTTCATAAACGAAATTGTTCTTAAAAATAATGCGACGGGAATACACGCGACGACAAACCCCTCTCTCTCTCTCTCTCCCTCTCTCTCTCTCTCTCTCTCTCTCTCTCTCTCACGTAGTATTGAATATTAACGACGAGACGCTACGGGAGTAAACGCAACGCGACAAGAGTAAATGCTACGGGAACATATAATACTCTCTCTTATGGGGCGCAAACGAAGTTGCGCGGGTCAGCTAGTACTTAATAAAAGTAATTTAATTGTGTCTAATCAATATTAAATCAAGAACATAATGGTTTTACCACCCAACGAAATAATTAGAGAAATAGGGATTTGACAGCCTTGAACTTTGTTACCAATGAAACCTGCTCCTCTCGAATCGAATGTAATCTCGAATTTTCAAAATCGGTTTGGTTACGTATTTATATAGATACTAGCTGATGCCCGCAGCTTCGCCCGCGTAAAATTTGTTCCCGTGGGAACTTATTCCCGGGATAAAAAGTAGTCTATGTGTTATTCCAGACTATAATGTATCTCTGTACCAAATTTCAGCCAGATTCGTTCAGCGGTTTGAGCGTGAAAGAGTAACAAACATCCACACTCACAAACTTTCGCATATATAATAAGATGTAAGATTTTATTTATAAAGATTAGTATAGACAGCAATAAATTGTAAAATGGAACGATATCCTTCATTTAAATCATAATGATTTTGTTAGACGGTGTTGAAGTATGTATCTCTAGGCAAATTCCAAGAGCCTAGTGAAGGGTTAATGATACAACAAAGCGCCTCGGCATTTGCTGCCAGCCCGCGCTTGACTTTAATAGCATGTTTTGTCTGTCTTATTTAGTTGCAGGTAGACATTAATGGGTCGAAGTGATTACCGATTTATTTCGCTTATTGCAGTCTGGTTTATAAACCTAGCTTTAGTATACTTATATATATTATTGAACAAGGTTATTTGTTTGCTTATCAAATCAACCCATTGTTGAACCCGTACGTCTACGAAGTGCTGGACGTAAGGGACTAGGGCTCTCCTAATTTTCATATATAAGTATTGGGAGAGCGATTTCCATTTTTCTGGTCTACACTGGCCAGATGGGTCAGATCCTACTCTTCACTATAACTTCATCCGTCAAAAAGTAGACGAATGACTTACAGTTAAGAGGTGAGACTGGCATAAACTGGGAAGGTCTAAGTAAGGATCTATCACATAATTTTTTATACCTTCAAGATATTACAAAAATCTACATTCCAAGTAAGGTGTTGCACGATTTTCACGCAATGTGCAGCTATTTCAGGGCTATATCGTTGTTTTGTTCAATGAAGGTTTTTGTTTTGACAGATTCCAAAGCATTTATACTAAGTATTACGTAATTATATGTTCATACTTTCTACGCTACAGTACCTACCGATACCAAGAAATCTCGTAAATCTGCTTTAAAACAAAACGATATTTTAGGTAATAAATTGAAAGAAACGCTCGGATCTGAATATAAATGAGAAGATTATTGCGTTATGTCATCACCCGAGCGATAATTCCGATTGGATCTGAATGCCTACGTTATATAGAAAATATTGCGTTAAAATATAAGTACTCTCTTTTGGGTGATCAACTACAAAAACTATACATATACTCGTATTGATAACTGATATCATTAAAAAACAAAAATATGACGCCGACTTTCAGAGAGTGTCATGTTGCAAATTTGATCACGAGATCAGGGAGCATCATTCCAAGGGCTTACCCGGAGGTCCCGGTTGTAGACAGTGGTAGGGCACGTGTGGTTTGAGTCGGTAAAAGTCCGGCAAAGCATCCAGGATGGATTCGCACCCGTAAAAAAAACTTTGTTTGTTATCTCGAAGCGCTCGTGGCCCCGCGGACTCAGTCTTCTGCAAACTGATATATATGATCACTGTGCAACATTTACTATGGCCGGTTATGGATTGGTGACCACCGCATGACCACTCTGTGACATTTATTCACTATACACCGAAGACCTACGGCTACACAACGCGACTCTACGGGAAGAAACGCAACGCGACGGGAACGGGTGATATACCTACTCTGTTTTATATGACGCAAACGAAGTTGCACGAGTCAGGTAGTATTATATATACATAGATTTCGTGGCTGTTTCGAAGCATCGTTGCATACGCTGACAGATGCTAGGAGCAATAAGTTTTTATTAAAATATCTTTCCATCGATATTCGCAACTGAGGTTTCGTAGCCAGCTACGAAATATTACTGGTGGATAATCCTTCGCGCAAGATAGTTATAATTCCAATTCAGTTACATAAACTGGTTGTTAACACATAATAATACATAATTTATTATAGAGAAAATGTATTTATGTATTCAGATTCAAAATAAACAAGACTTTGAACTCAGATTTAAATAATATTCTTTTAGTCTGAGACTTTGAACTAGAAGATAGAGTCAGTTGGCTGAACTTATTATGCAACTGCGAGTATCGTAGTAAAATAACCTCTGGATTACCCGCTGCGAACCGGTTAATCGAACACCGCGTTGGTTTTGTTGGTATTGGTAGTATGACCTTCCAAGGGTCAGGAAGCCCCATAGGAATTCTGATCCCACAGCAAGATCGTAATCGTATTCTACAGTGTTAAATAACCGGCCAAGCGCGAATTGAAATCGTGTACGGAGAGTTCCGTATCAAAAAATGGCAAAACATCAAGTATAGGAGTCCTTAATTATTTTCTGTTTTTAGTGTTTTTTGTTGATACAACGGCAACCACAGAAATCTTTTCTGATATCTGTGGCGGCAACAAATACGTCATCTGTGAAAATGTCAAGTTTTGCTATCATGATTCATGAGATACAGCTAAGCAACAGACTGGAGTCTCAGTAATAGGTTCCTTTTCCCCCTATAGGTACGGAATCCTAAAGAAAACTAGTACCTACTAGTAGCTACACAGTCTACGGTAGAAATCTGTATGACACAGTAAATAATGAAAAAGACTACAAACGCTATTTTCCACGAGTGACGCTACTCGTGGAAAATAGCGGTTGTTTTTATTTCACTTGGAAATTCCTCATGGATGCCATGCCGGACTCCTACCTACTAAAACCCACACGTCCCCTAACACTGCCTACGGTCCGGGAAAATAGCGGTAGTAGTAGCGGTAGTTATCTTAACTATCTTTATAATAAGGTTTAGACGACTGTAGGCAAAATTGTTTGCTACCATGCTCTACATACAGTACACACCATTTTCCCTGAACGGGTAGGCAAAGGCATATTAGCTATATGCCCACATTCCCCCCACAGGCGTATCATCCATGGTGTCCCCTTCTATAACTTAATTTAGTCAACCATGGGTGCCGCCATGATTGTTTTCATAGGATGAAATACATCTGCATTCAGCATTATTTTCAAGAGTTTGCACTTGGGTCTAAAAACACTACAATTTATAATTTTTGTGGGTCAAAGCTGTTTATTGTTATCGAATTATAACGTGTAACGTTTAGGCGCTATTGGTCCAATTCACGATTATTCCATTCTACCCATTTCCCGATTGGTCCAATTCGAGATTCGACCAATTCTTTTCAGAATCTTAGTACAGAGAGAAAAAAATACTAGATGCTTATGTTTTGTTCAATCTATTTTAACGAGCGATGTGATAAAAAACCGGCCAAGTGCGAGTTGGACTCGCCCATGAAGGGTTTCGTAGCAGCAAGTAACATAATATAAAAGTTCTTATAGTTCGTTGTAACTTTGATTGATTTTTTAACACGTTCGCAGTGGTAGTGATTTTTCTAACCGAAAATTGCGGTTTATGACGTATTAAAAAAAAACTACCAGCTCTATCTCGTTCAAACTAATTTTCGTTGGTAGTTTTTATGGCAATGTACATCATATCTTCTTTTTAGATTTATCATTCTCTTAGTTTAGAAGTTAGAGGGGGGGGGGGGGGACACACATTTTTCCACTTTGGAAGTGTCTCTTGCGCAAACTATTCAGTTTAGAAAAATATGATGTTAGATACCTCAATAGCATTTTTGAAGACCTATCTATAGATACCCTACACGTATGGTTTTGATGAAAAATAAAAATTTGAGTTTCAGTTCTGAGTATGGGGACCCCCAAAATTTACTGCTTTTTTTCTAGTTTTACATAAGAATCTTAACGCGGTTCACAGAATACATCTAGTTACCAAGTTTCAATATCATAGGCCTTATAGTTTCGGAGAAAAGTGGCTGTGACACACGGACGGACAGACAGACGGACAGACAGACAGACAGACGTGACGAATCTATAAGGGTTCCGTTTTTGCCATTTGGCTACGAAACCCTAAAAAGGTGATTAGAAGTCGTTGATAAAAAAAAACGTTCTTTAATTATAGTGACTACTATTTATTTTAGACTTGCTCTTTGTTAGAACTTTCAGTAAAAAACCTCGCATCGGAAGTATTTTTAACCTCCGACGAAAAACGAGGAGTGTTTTTAAGTTTGACCTATGTATCTGTTTATGTGTGTGTGTGTGTGTGTGTGTGTGTGTGTTCGTGCGTGTGTGTGTGTATGGGTGTATCTGTGTGTCTGTCTGTGGCATCGTAGCGGTCCAACGAATGGCGATTTTTTGTATGAAAGTAAGTTGTTGACGGGGATGGTTCTTAGGTATAGATTTTGAAGCTCATCGGCTTACTTTTTCAGTGATGAAGTGATTTTACTAAAATTCACAGGTCCGATTCATCGGTAATTGGATATACCTACTGTTACTTTACTTTAAGTGGTCTGCCGGATACCCAACATCGCTCAGAAAATTACAGGATATATACCATGTGCGGGCTTAATAGAATAGTCTAAAGATCGGTGGGTTCTTTCTTTAATTTTCACTTGTGATTTGCGGTACTTCACGCCACATCAGAGATGTTTCGTCTACAAGACGCAGATACGTCCCTGCGTCGATTACTGTTCTCACCTTTGGGATGACTCTGCGAGGTTCTTATTAGACGCGCTTGACGCTATGCAGAGACGTGCTATCCGAATAATTGGTTGTCCTGAGGTGACGGGAGGCCTCGAACCGTTAGCGCAGCGAAGAACCATAGCGTCCTTGGCTGCTTTCTACCGAATGTATCACGGCGAATGTTCTAAAGAGCTCTTCAACCTGATCTCTCCCTCTCCTTTCCGATCCCGAACAACGCGTGCCGGGCAGAGATGCCACTCATACACAGTGGAGAGAATCGTCGCCAGAACTGAGCGTTTCAAAAGATCGTTCCTCTGTCGAACTGTAAAAACTTGGAACGACCTGCCCGCACATGTTTTTCCCTCATCTTACAATCCCGGGTTCGTTAAGAGGAGCGTGAAGAGGCACATCACAGGGCCGTCAACTTGAGGACCACTGTCATAAGTGGCCCTCAATCGCTAGATGCGCCACGGCTTTCCATCAGGCTGGTGGCGACGTCAATTTGGCGTGCTGAATATAAAAAAAAAAGAATAGTACATTATGATACAAGTTCGGTAAGTTGATAATTACAGCCGAGGCGTTATTGCTAGCCCGAGCCGCAGGCGAGGGCTACAAGAAAGCAGAGGCTGTAATTATCAAAGCGAACGTGTGTCATACGACGTTTTATAACATATTTGCGAGGAAACAATGAAATAAATAAAACGGGGACATTCATAAACTAACAAAAAAACGTAGCAAAAAATAACCAGAATAAAGCGCGCGGAATTTTACTTGTTCACAACGCTTTCTTTTTTTCTTATTTATTATGAGGCAAAGGCACAAAAACAGCCAGTATTAATAATAAAGTAAATTAATATTATTTGTTTTGGTTTCACATTTAATTGTCAAAATTTAACACAATTTATTGTCAAAATTAATTAAATTAAACAAGTCAATGTTTACTTTATTATATTTTATCTCCCAAAGTCAATTTTATTTATAAAATGTTGACCACTTTTCTGGCATAAAAACTCTTTGCTAAGATTTTTAAAAAGTACCGTTCGTTTTAGACGCAATCGTCCGTTTTACTTTACATTACCGGACTAGGCCGTAATGAGATACATTACGTTAGTGAAATTGGTCAAATAAGAGACCCTTTACAAGCAAATGTGTTATAAATATATTTTAATAATTCAAACCCTATCATTGATTCATAGGTAAAGAACAATGTTCGTATAATGTGTTAATGTGCGGCACGTAACAATGTGTTTTGTTTTATTTTATGTTTGTAAGATACGGGAAAGCGTGAAGGGCATTCTAGTTGTTGCGTTAGCCTTGGAAGCACAGCCTGGTCGAGTGTGACTACTAAGATATGAATAATTTATGCTAGCGCATGTTCTATTATTATGTTTGGATTGAGAATGAGATGAGATACAAGTTAAATAAATAGGGAATTTACGATATTTCAGTTCATAAGATTTTCTTTCCAATGTGCAAATTAAATATTTAAATTTAATTGCAATACAGATTGCAGTTTAGTAATGCAAAATCGATCACACATGTGTCGGGCCAATGTTTTCAGAAAGTTAATCTGTGTTAGCATTTTTGACAGCATAATTAATAATGTTTTACGGCCATTAAATCTTACATAATAAGGTCTCTTGGTCTGCATAGAAACCTGTTTGGACCCAGTACAACTAGATACAGTATGTCACCTTAGAACAAGTAGGAAAGGAAATCGCACAGATGACGTAGAATACTAAACAGGATTGGGGAGAGCATGCGCGTGGAATAACATTATGAGTTACGTAAAGTACAGGTAGGTAAGTATATTATATAGAAGTATGTTATGTTGTTTATATCGGTGAGCATGGTCAAACACAAACCGCTTTCGAATGAGATACCCACTGCATTTGATAGTGACGCAATCTGTACTCGATGTCACCTGAACTTATTTGGGCCTAAATTGCATTTATATCGATAACGATACGTACTCGAGTTATCTTAAAGTTATGCAGTTTATGAAGTTGTACTCTTTTTGACGTATTAGGGAAAAATTATTACTGCATTTTTACGACTCGCGCACCCCGAAACCTTGAAGTTAGTCGGTCATTGTGAGGTGTGCGTGCAGGATGTCAATAAAATTAGACATATTGAAGTTGGCTGCAAAATCAAATTTAAAAATGTATTTTAAATAATCTACTTTTGCTTCCTTCGATGTTAGCTGAATTTTATGAAACAAAAATGTCTTATTCGTCAAAAAAGCATGTAGGTAAAAGGCGTTCTACATGTGTAGTTTTGGTTTTGGCTCGGTGTGAATAATTCCGATCCGATGCAAAAGTTATATAGTAATTGCGAAATCTGGGGACCAGGTAGTGCCCCCACCTAGTCGAGCAACAGCAGCACAGCCGTACTATCTATTCTCAAACCCACTCAGGCCATTTTCGATTCCCTATAAATTCGTTATGGATAACCCTAGAAGTTTGAATTTTCAGTAACCAAGCATTTTATTATACGGTATATTTCAAATTTCGTTCAGCTTGAACCAGTACAGTAAAGGGCCAAAAAGAATGCACATTAAGCTTTAGAAAGAGGCAATCGGTACTTAGTTTAAGAATTATAGGTAACTAGTCAAATTTCTTAAATTCGCAGTCACTCGACCCATCATCAAAACTTCTAGCAGATATAGAACCTACAAATTGACCCCGTTTCTTGGTGGTCATACTGGCATGTCATACTGATATGACTATTGAGAATCGCTTGTATTGGTAGTCATCCTGTCATTGTCCCTGTAATACAATGAAAATCGCTTGTAGGTATCTACTGGTGGTCATACTATTTTTTAGAAAATCATTATATACTTTTTTTAACGACGCTTTTCTAAAAAAACTGACGTTAATCTCATTATGCAAAAGTTGTAATTGTGTTTGCATAATGAAATCATCGTCATCGATATACTCTTGTCGTCTTTCCACATCTTCTAAGTCTCTCTGCAGTTCATTCGACAATGCCATTACTGTTTAGTAGCAGGAAAAATTAAAAAAATATTCACGGACAAAATATTCACGGACATTTCACACAACGCTATCTGATCCCAAAGTAAGCTAGGAATAACCTGCCTGTGTTATGGGCATCAGACCACGGATATTAATACTTATATACTCTTAAATACATACATATTGTACATAGAAACACCCAGACTCTTGAGACAAACATTTATGGGTCACACAAATATTTGTCTCCGGTGGGAATTGAACCCACGACCTCCAGCGCCGCAGGCGGTATCACTACCGACCGCGCCACAGAGGCAGTCTAAAAATCTGGAATCCTGTTCCAGTCTTCAAGTGTTCGTGAATATCCTACTAATATTATAAATGTGAAAGTTTGTGAAGATGTTTGGATATTTGGATGTTTGTTACTCAATCACGCTCTAACGGGTGATCGAATCTGACTAAAATTTGAATAACACATAGGCTACTTCTTATCCCGGGAAAATGTTCCCACGGGAAACGGGAACGGGAACCAAATTTCACGCGGGCGAAGCCGCGCGCATCAGCTAGTTTATTATATAACTTTGTAATTCGATATAATTTACATGAAATTACAAAGTTTTACATGAAATTACATTTATTGTTAAAAATTACAGAGAAACATAAATATTACATATCTATATTTACACTATTACTATCTAAACTAAACCTAAATAAGGCCCCCGTGGCATTGTGCCCAAAAGACTAGCAGCATTCCCCCTTTGAATAGCAATAGGTACCTATTCGTTGAGCGAGAAAACTGCCAGCCCTTGGGTCACCAGTTGACTCCACAAGGCGCTTTTTCAAATTCTTGAAAAATTTTTGCGCATTGGGACCCCATGGACCTAGGGTCTCGACACCGACTGGACAAAAACGATACGATGAGTCGAGACCCTTATATTTATTAATTTTAATATTTTCAGCCGCTTCCGCTGCGGCACTGGCTTTTAATTTTGTTTTAGGAAGATGGGACGGGGCTAGAGTGTCAACACAAGTTGCATCCCACACCAGGACCCGACCCATCTCCCACGGTATCAAAGTTACACCATCCGGTCTCTTGCCATCGTCCCTGAAAACGCCGTTTGGCTCTAAGAGCGCAGGCACATTGGCGGTGGCAAGAGCACGGCGGATGATGTCATTCAGCGCAGCGTGGCGTGAGAAGCGGCCTGCGCTCTTTAAACATGAAAGACCATGATGCCCCAAAGTGTCAACGTTAAAACCGCAGGGGCATCGATGTGGAGCGCAAAGCGTGACGCCAAGTCTCAAACCAACTGAAATTCTTAGGATGTCCGGTTCCAAAAAAGTTCCGGTGTTGGCTATAGGGAAAGCTTTCAACCAATCACCGGATTCCTTTCTACTGAGCGCTAATAATCTGGCCCGATCCGGGCCTAGACTAGCATTTAAAAAGGAGTCAAAGGTTAATTTTGACATAGCGTCGTCCCAGCTCCGTTGTAAATTTGGATGGGTGGGTAAATTTTGACCCGGACAAGCCATTAGCCAAGCATTCTTGGCATCTGTAAGGCCAGTCGTCTCATAGTCTGTAAGACAATTCGTCAGAATTTTACCTACGAGACTCGACGTGGCATGTACAGATGACAAAAAGGCTGGCAAAGCCACACTAGAAATTTTGCGGATCCCTAGCCCACTATATTTAATGGGAAGAGATGCCTGGGACCAAGATTGTTCGCTCAGTTGTATATTGAGAATTGATTCCAAAGAAGATTTGATTAACGAATCAATAGAAAATAAATGACTTTGATGTTTCCAAAAAGGACAACAGCGAAGCAAATAAATAGATTTGGGAACAAACATACAAAATTTCAGAATTGTGATTGCGTAATGTGAACTAATAGAATGTAGCCGATCTACATTGGATTCAAATTTTGAAATTTTTTGTGCTATTAATTCGGGAATAGCATCTTCAAATATAGGGGACCCTAGGAGGTAAAGATTCTCTCTGCTAACAATTTTAATATTCGGACATAGGGAATTGAATTTTTCAACGAGTTCCGAAATGTGATTATTATGAAAAAATAATTCACACTTATTAAAATTTAATTCCAAACCAATTAAATGAAATTTATTTTTAATTTCTATAAGATCTGACAGAACAGAATCTGCATCACCTCCAAGAGTCCCGTCATCTAAATACCAGACGTTAAATTTTGACTTTAAATTTTGGATGATGGGGTTAATGGCTAGGCTGAAAATGGCTGGTCCGAGGGGATCACCCTGTTGGCAACCGACTTCAGAAGAAAGTTCGTTGCATTTATACATTAATTTGGAAGGTTCGTGATAACAGTTAAGTAAATAGTTATAAATTTCAGGAACATTGCTTCTAATTTCTGACAGCAGGATGTCACGGTTTACCGAATTAAAAGCATTTTTCACATCAATTTTTAGCAAAACCTCACACTCACCTTTATTAAGGTAGGTGCGTAAGGCGTGGACCGCCGCCTCACACCCACCTTTGGTACCAAACCCTAATTGAGTCGGTTCAAATTTTTGTTGTAATTTTGACAAGATGTATCGGACAGAAATTTTGGATGCTAAACGCCTAAAAGTGGACCCAACAGCAATAGGACGGACTCCTCCGTCTTTTTTAGTGAGAGCAATGAGATTAGCTCCATAGATAACAGGAGCGATCTCAGGGTTAATGTTACCAGAGAGCATGAGGTTTACTAATTTTGTTAAACAAAAAATTACATTACATGAAATTACAAATGGTATGTATGAAATTAATTGAATAGTTAAGTACGTTAATTTGCAGTTAATGAATCAGTGTTAATATTAATTTGATATGTTTAGTGCAATTTATATAATCACTTTCTAACACCAACAAATTATTAAAATCGGACCACTCGTTGAGATTTATATAATTCTTATTATCAATTGTAATAATGGGTGTCTATGTAAGAGTGCACTTTTTAATTTTAATATAAAAAACATATTTTTTTGAGAGAGTTGTGATTTTTTTATTGAATTGTCAAAAAGACAAGTTCCGATTAAGCATGGAACAAAATATCCGTCAAATGGCCTCCACGGCTCTGATGGCAGGCCATTACTCTATTCATGAAAATTTTCATGACTTTTTCACAGAGATGAGGCTGTATCGCACCGATGACTCGTTGGATCTCGGATTTCAGCTAAGGCATTGTTTCTGGTTTATTTGCTTAAACCTGCGATTAGAGAAAACCCCAAAGAAAAAAATCGCACAGCGTTAAATCTTGGTGGCCAGTTTACATCAGAATTTATTGAGATATTTTTTCCGGCAATCGTTGCTGCAATGGATTGTTTCATGCGCGGTGTAGCAGGTGGCGCCGCGCCGTCTTGCTGAAACCACATGCCGTCCGCACACAACGGAAGCACAGGAGTCTTACTGTCCATTACCGACCCAGTTTCTTCATATTTTTTGACAACTCTTCGAATGCTTCACACATTAGGTGCACTTTCTCGACTGAAAATAGTTCGTAATTTGCGAGCGGTCTCAGTATAACTTTCCAAATTTTTGTAATAAGTTTTCACAATTATTACGCGTTGTTCTTTTGAAAAGCGCTCCATTTTTATTAATCGGAACAAATAAATGTGTAAGCTGTCAAATCTCAGAGTCGCCACTTGCACAAAAAAAAATAGCACTAAATTTAAAAAGTGCACTCTTATTGAGACACCCTTACACCACACCTAGGTAGGTAGGTACTCCAACTCCGAACCCCATAGGCGAGGCTGAAGTGTTCGCCAAAGTCTGCCGAAGCCTTCCGAGGGCTTACCCGGGACTCCCGACTTTAGATAGTCGTAAGAAATCGTGTGGTTTTAGTCAGTAGGAGTCCGGCATAGCATCCATGTAGGATTTCATCTCGTAAAAACAAAAGTACTTCTCGTTCGCTCTAACTTTGCCGCTCGGCTCCATAATAAAGTCGAATTTTTAATTAGACGAAGTAAATTGACAGCAACTTATGTCACTTCTTCATACAATGTTACTGATATTTCAACTCATCAGTGCGCGCGGCGCTATGTGTGCGTGCGCTAATAATTATACAGTTTTCATTTGTGTGGCAGTGATGCGGCCGTCTTCACAGAGTACATTTGTATATTATGAGATAGAGACGTAAATGACTTATTAACGACACCAGCGGTGCCAAGCAGTCTTTGCAGGAAACTCTCTGCGCGGCCGCGAATTAAAAATCATAATAGACAAAAAGCCTACAGCGTCATCTACCACGTTCTGAAGGCAACTCTTACGGTATAATGAAACGAAATCAAATATCATGACAAGTCTCAATGTAACTGCAACGTTGACATCCTGTGTAAGTTGGTTACATTATAATTCATTACACAGTGTTCTAAATGATAATCCCATGGGTACAGTCGTTAAAGAAAATGTCTAGTCCTTCACGGAGAAAATGTTTAAAAAGTCAGGTAAATATTTTTGATGTGTCAATTCGATGTAATTAATATTTTTATCACTACATATTATTATAAAACAAAGTCCCCGCCGCGTCTGTCTGTTCACGATAAACTTAAAAACTACTGCATGGATTTTCATGCTTAGATCACCAATTATTCTTGAGAACGGTTTGCGTATAATACAATTTGCTGAGTTTGTATATACATTGACTAAAATATAACGATATTAGTTGGAGATGTCAGAAAAAAATAAGATGTATGGGAGCTTTTAACGAAAACGCTGCCTAAACCCTTCGAGACATAACAAAATAATGTATGGTAGAATTGTCTAACTTATAAAGGCCTACAGAATAGTCAAAAAATGATAGAGCTCCAAACTCTAATGCAAAAAAAAAATTAAATGCAGAGTTGGTCGATAGAAAAAAAACATTGCTTATACAGCAAATATGACAAAAATTGAACTGTTTGACTTGATTTAAAACGTAAAAAGATCATAATCTATACGTCTAAAAAAACTGTTGAGGGTCGAGAGTCTGTACATGGAAGATAATTAGAAAATTTTAATTGTAGGGCGTTCTCTAATCGATACTGAAGCCGAAAATGTAATTAAAAATTTTCGTGTCTGTCTGTCTCTCTGTATCCCGAATAAGTGTCACGCTGAAACTACTAAATTGATTTAAATGAAACTTGGTACAATCTGAGCTTAGGATCCGAAGAAGGTTCTGGGATACTTTTGATCCTGATATTTTGCGCTGTTCATTTGAGAGAGGGCGGGACAGTTTTACACGCTGCTTGATGAGTATGATGAAGAAATACCTCTCCTTTCGTACACCTCAAGTGATGTGAACGAAGTTGCAACGGTCAGTAGTTTGTTATAAGATTGATGACACACTTCAGCCACATGGCTTTTTTTTTTTTTTTTTTAACGTGAGGGAAAATCCTCGTAGGATGCTATGCCGGACTCTTACCGACTAAAAAACCTCGCGTAACGCCCAACAGCCTATGGTTGAGAGCCCCGGGTAAGCCATCAGGAAGGATGTCCCGTAACTCCCAACAGATCAGCCATATGGCTTAAAAGTTCTTCGGCTACCACCGTATCATCCTGAACTAAACCCAATCGAAAATGAATGGGGAATTTAAAAAAAATATAATGCTTTGCATAACATCGAACAAAATGTGATGGGAATAATGAAATTAATAAACGAACGTTTAGGTCAAATTGATGAAGGGATGTGGCGTAATACAAAGAAGAAGAATACTATGGACATTTTGATTTCTAATTTGAATTTATAATTCACCTTATAGAGAGCAGCGAATCCTAAAATTCCTCAATTTTATTCTCTTAGCAGCAAAACATATTAATATGTTTTCAACACCCTTGCTCATAAAGTGGTTTTTATCACATGGCTTTTACACTCATAAACCATGGTATTAAACACTTGTGCTTTTTTTTTCTTTATCGCACTAGTGTTTTATTTTATATTCTATCAAATTAAGTTGGTACCTGGCTGAAAGATATTATTTATGCATTCTATATGCTCTTAATTTAACTGGCTTATAGTTTTATTTTTAAATCTCTGAAAAAGTATTGACTTAGATACGTTTCGTTTCAACATTATGACTAAAAATAACACATATTTTGTAAAAAATAAGAAGTGTACCACCTTGAATATGATAAATTTTCAACAACTTATTTACTTTAATTAATAATTCAACGTGAAACTAATTTATAAATACATAAAAAATATTTTTTTAACATATAGCGCTTTGGCTGTTTAGCTCCAACAGCTAACATCCCGCGCGCAGAAAAAAAAATCAGCGCGGAGCGCGCCTTTTTGACAAACTTTCTGTCTGTGACTCTGTGCTGTGAGGCGTGAGCATTGTTCATTTGAGTATGAATAATTATAAAATTTGTTGTTTTACTCGTAAGTGTGTTGAAAAACGTCGTATGACACACGTGAGGATTGGTCATTACACTCTCGATTTCCTTGCAGCCCTCGCCTTCAGCTCGGGCTGTGCAATATCACCTCGAGTGTAATGACCAACATACCTCACTTGTATCATAAATAACTATTAACATACATTTCACCCCTTAAGTTTTATATTTTGGTTAAACAAGTGTCTTTGTATTTCGTACTTCACTGTACCTCTTGTCACGCACACGAAGTCACTGTGTTTATACGAGGTTTACCCACACATAGGGCCGCGCGCACAGATGAGTTGAACTTACTTATACTTATTTTCAATGACGAAGTGACATTAGCTACTGTCAATTTACTTCGTCTAATTAACAATTCGGGTATACGCATCTACGCCAGCGGCAAAGTTATAGCGAACGGGTAGTACTTCAACTGTGGCAAGAGGCAAACTTCCTTATGGGGCCATCTTTCGATCAGGTTATCCGTATGCTAGTTTATGACTTTAATGGTAAAGTTAGTTAATAGAGATTAATTAACCGTAGGTGTTCTTAATATGGTTAAGTACTTATAAAATAATAAAATCGGTAAACTTATTGGCCGGAACAGGAACTCAATGTGCACGACCGCAAACAATAAGTAAGTATCATTGCCTATCCTCGCAAAACAATTACATCTATACTTATAATAAATCTGTAGAAGTGAAAATTCTGTACATTCGAAATATCAAAAAAATTAATAGCAGGGGGTGTTACTAGACCGACACCGAACCCAAAAATGTGATTAAAAAAATTTTGTCTGTCTGTCTGTCTGTCTGTCTGTCTGTCTGTTTGTTCAGGCATCACGCAAAAACTACCGGTTCGATTACGATGAAACTTGATATAATTATTCTTTAATAGCCTGGGCACCACACTGGGTACTTTTTATCCCGGAAAAGTATATAGAATTCAAACCAAACTTAATTTTGCGGTTCGATCCCTAGACCCGAAGTTATTATCAATTATTGATTAAACGGTTAATGGTACGACGATAAAACTGAGCATGAGCGTTGTTTGTTGCAATGTAAAAAAAGTAATTTTAACATTTTTGCAAATTCCACCTCCAAAGGTATAAAAAAGGAGGGTAAAGTTTGTATGGGACAACGTGATTCCTTGGTCCGATCTACTTAAAATTTGGCATATAGCATTATTAACATAATTGATGGAAGACGTGTGTCGTATTTTATTGAAATGTATACTATAACGAGCGAAAAAGGGAATGTAAATTATTTTGGGGCTGATTTTCTCCGGAGTTGATATCAATACTCCTTAAATACTCTTATTTTATACTTAAATTACTTTTTATTTTGACACATGATTTGTGAAAGTTCAGTAAGTAATTGACGTTTTCATTTATGTTGTATTTCCAGCTTCAAACAGATGATTTTACTACATAGCCATAAACATCGATATAGATATGATAATATCTTAGATCATCTAACCACAGGATGCGCCTTACTTAAGCATTGTTTTCTGCCATTGCACATGACCATTTGGTCTTTTGGCTTTATGAAAAGCCTGTACATCAGTACATCATTTTATATGATTAAACTAGTACATTACATTGTAGTTGACTGTACAATAACAATTAACACACAACAGCCATTACGCGTTTGTCGATTAATACATTTTTAAATGCAATGAAATTTTATATGTCTTTGTGTTTCCCCCTTCACTTGTATGAAAACTGGCAGAATATTTTTGTATGCGGTGGTTCGCAAAGGCTAGTCCCGTGTTATATGGTCTAAGGATAATATATATAACTCTATGGCCATAAAGTTATATAATAAACGCTATTTTGGTATAATATTAACGAAATATGCTTTATGGAAGTATTATTGCTAATTTATTCAAATTTTGTGTGACAAAAATACATTTGTGAAAAGAAGAAGAAGACTGCTAGCCAGAAAAAATGAAAGCCCACGCTTCAGGTAGTATCCACTGGTCAATAAAATAACACCGCATGTTACCATCTACGCTCAATCCTTACGACACAAATAGTCAGCAGCACTAAGCGACTGGTCATGGAAGGCATGAACTTTATTATATAGTGCCGACTGCATTCTGTGAGGAAACAGACTCACAATGTCTTTATAAAATACGGGAATGGCCTTTACATCGGCTCTCAATTCGACAGGACTGAAAAGAGCCATTACAATGAACATGAACGCTCAGCTGATGAAATTTACGTTGTTATTACGTTACCAGGTCTTGGTTGGACCATCTGTATTAGGAGGACAAAGCCCACAGTAGTTCGGTTTGTCCAAACGTCGTAGGCTGGGACTTCCTGAAGAAGGAACTAAGTTACGATGTCAATTGCTTAAAAGAGAAGTTGTGTCAAGTAGTAGTTTAGCCATTGAATTAAGAAATGTATTTAATAAATAAATTTACTTAGCTCATATTATTATGCATTATGAATTTGTTAATCAGAAATCTATCTAACCAGGTATTATTATAAATGCGAATGTTTGTGAGTGTGGATGTTTGTTACTCTTACACGCTGTAACGGCTGAACGGATCTGGCTGAAATTTGGTGCCTACAGAGATATGTTATAGTCTAGGAACAAAATTTCACGCAGGCGAAGCTGCGGGCATCAGCTAGTTTATTATAAAACTAGTATATTACCTCCCATGAAAGTGTACGTGTAATATCGACGTCAGGTTTTGCTTCACTATACTTTTTAATCGACTTCAAAAAAAGAAGGAGGTTCTCAATTCGTCTGTATGTATTTTTTTTTATGTATGTCAAGCGATATTTCCGTCAATTATAGACGGATTTCAAAATTTATTTTTTTGTTGAATAGGGTTTACTTCTGAGGTGGTCCCATTTTCACCAGGTCAGGATCTGATGATGGGATCCAGGAGAAAACGAGGGCAACCACCGAAAATTGTAGGGACAACTAGTGCACTTGTTAACTTTTTAATTAAGTGCTTTAATGTTCTACACTTTAATGAAGGTCTGGAGTCGATCTGATTATTGAACCGAAAGACAGTCGAGGGAAATCCTCCATTACAGCAGCTACCTTGTGTTTGGGCTTGATTGATTTGTATTGATGAAAACTTTTAACTGGATAGATATATTTTTCGGTTCACCCGTCACTTAAAATAATGAAAAAAAAATTTTCAATAAAAAATAAAACCGACTTCCAACAAATCCTGAAAAATAAAATTTACTTAGCAAAAAGTAAAATGTATTTTGATTTATCAGATTTTATTCAATATAGTATTGAAGTTGGTGCCATGAATAATACCTACATAAACCTATGGGTTTACTTGGCGCCGACTTCAATATGATATTGAATAAAATCTGATTAATCAAAATACATTTTACTTTGTGCTAAGTATATTTTATTTTTCAGGATTTGTTGGAAGTCGGTTTTATTTTTTATTGATTTTTTTTTTTAGTATGGCACACAAATAAAATTGGCAAAACAAGTTGGATTATAAAATTATATTATTATTTATACTTATAGAATTCGAGACTGTAAGTAAATAGGTAGTAAGGGGGTGAATGTGAGTAAATAGTATTTCGCGTGAAGTCCCGAATTCTATAAGTATGAGTGTTAAAAACCGCGATAGTTTGAAGTTAGCTTGTCACAGTGTTTGTTATCGAACTCTGCCGAAACGGCGACACAACCTATTTTTTTTAATGAAAATTTTTGACTATATTTGGTTGGTCTGAGAATTTCTATCTTTAGTTGTGCTATTAGTATTTTATGCGCATTATTAATGGGTGTAATAAATAAATGGTTTACGATGATACAAATTTCTTCATGTAACTACGTATCCGATCCACTATAATTTCCAGTTTCTGATCAGCTAACTTGAATTCTCGAAACATGCTCTACACAATGAAATCTTATATTTCATCGGTTGTTGGTTTTCATGTATCAAATGACCATTGGGAGTAAAAAATTGCAAGTATTGTTTCCTGTAGACAGGTATTTAAAACAATAAACATTTTAAATCGGGACATAGTAAGTCCAAAGGAAAATTGCTAAGACACAAGATTTTTACGGTTCAAATGATAATTCGACCCCTACCAGTTTGCCCATTCAATCTCGCCTTATAGATCTGTTTAGTCAGTCTATTTTTATCCATCCTCTCCACATCTCCGAACCATCTAACTAAGCATCCCTTTTTCTATCTTTATTCTTTTTCCTTTTTCTTTCCTTTATTTTTTTTTCTTTTTACACTATTCCTTTCTTTGCCCATCAATTTCACTCCAGTTTTACTTCGCAGACTTCTTATTTCCATTCCATTAATTTTACTTTCATGCTTCTTCTGCCACACCCAACTTTCACTTACGTAGGGATAAGCACCCTATGAACAGCCACCCTTGCCTTCTTAGACACGTTTTGACTGCTGATGAAGATATGCATCGCCCCATTCACTTGATTTCCCGCCAAAACTCTTCTCTCAATATCCTGGTCACACTTCCCATGTCTCGTAAATTTTGAACCCAAGTAGGTACACAAATTCTTTCACCTGTTCCAATCTTTGCCCTTCGATAATAATAGGACAATTCGTCATACATTCCTCTCTTTCAAAAACCATTACTTTTGTCTTGTTTACATTCACATTCATTCCTCTAACTTTTAGCGACTCATGCATAATATTAATCATCAACTGCCACTCCTCCGCCGATGAAGCTAAGATCACCTGATCGTTAGCATAGAGGCATTTGATGCTCTCTTGCAATTCTTTCCATCAACTGTCCATGTACAAGTTAAAAAGCCACGGTGACGCTACACAACCCTGTCTCACATCACCCCTTTCTATGTTAAAGAAGTCCGTGCAAGCTCCGTTAATCCTGACACAATCACTAGAGCCCTCATAAAGAGATTTCAGTGCTCGTATCAAGTTGCTGCTCAGCCCGTACAAAGACAATGTTGACCACAGTTCATTCCTCACCACTTTGTCATAGGCCTTCTCCAGATCTACAAATACGCAATAGACCTTTTGACTTTTCGCCAATGCATCGTAAAGAGAAGACCTTATCCGTGCATCCCCTTTCTTTCATAAATACTGCTCGAACATCCCACATTTTTCCTTCACTTTTTTCATCAGACTTGAGAACTCGGCAATAATGTCGCAGGCGGTACTACTGTGCCGGTGTGGCATTTAAATATATTATTACAAAGCCTAGAAGACTAGATGTAGTCAAGGCCCTATATTTCCTCGTTTAATTTTCAGTAATTGTTATTCGAAATTAACTTCCTAGTATAACAAACAACCACAGCTTATAATTATCAGTCGTAACAACATAATTATATGCTGCAATTATAAATTTGAATTCAGAAAAGGTTAGGGTCGCTAAACATGTCAAAAGAACTCTATTGAGACTTCTCTTCTTATATTTTAGATATTTTATTCTACTAAGACACACACGGTGGCACACAAGCATACGAACGGCCTGATTAAAAGTAGTCATTGTATCTACGTTGTCAACACCAAAGACGTTACGCCTGCGCTGCCGACTACAGATGGGTTAAACAGACAGAAGATTGTGTATCCCGTTGTTGATAATTTTCAAATTATTTAGAAGACCCATACCTTAACAACTACCATGTAACTGGTACCCAAATAGCTTCCAGTGCCTTCCAAACCACTGTAGTAAAAGCTGCTTTATGCCCGCGTATTGAAGTTTTCCTTACTCTTGTTCCTGGGATAAAAAGCAGTAGAAGTATGCCAAATTTCATCCAAAATGGGTAAAGTGATATCTGATTGAGAAACATACATTCCTATACATTTACAATATTAGAATCATAGAGGACGATTAAGTACCTATGTATGAAAATAAAACTGATACACATCATAAACATACACTAGAATTATACTATTATACTAGCTGACACGCGCAACTTCGTTTGCGCCGCATAAGAGAGAGTTTTACCTGTTCTCGTCGCATTTACTCCCGTCGCGTTGCGCTTACTCCCGTAGCGTCTCGTCGTTAATATTCAATACTATGTGAGAGAGAGAGAGAGAGAGTACATATTTTTTACATAACTTACGCAGCACACGCAATGAAGCTCTCAAAAGGAATAACTTTTCCCCCGTTTTTGAAACATTTACTATCACTGCTCCGCTCCTATTCATTGTTGCGTGATGCTATATAGCCTATGACACTCCACAATAACGTAGCTTTCTATTGGTGAAAGAATTTTTAAAATCTGTTCAGTAGATCCCGACATTACCCCTTACAATTTAACAAACATACGAACTTTACTTCTATATAATATTATAGTATAGATTATCTCTGCTAGAATAGAGACAACCCAAATCTAGAATACAAAACTCCAAGTAATGGAGAATAGGATACTAATTAATAAACTTTGGTCAAAAAACAACATCCAGTTTAACACCTTTCTAGTATTTGACAAATCTGAATCTAGCTCCGGTTGTCTTACCATCTGCATCGTCAGCGTGATTTAAATCAACAGAAAAATATCAAAAGCATAAATTTCCGCCATGTAACGCCTGATTCCATTAGTTGTTAGAAAAATATCAGCTAAAGTTACTTATAATCTATTATTGATTCGCAAAATATACTGTTTCTGATCCTATGGATAATAAATTGGAGCCACCTTGCTTCTAAACTTAAAGTTTGTGACCTAATTGCTTATCGTAAGGATGTTTCAGAACTTCTGATAGACTTTGGCTACCACCGTCCTCAGACCTACTTCATTTTGGATTTAAAAATATATAATTTACATCAATTTCAAATATTTGTTACAGGCTTATCCAGATTGGTCATGGCATACAGCCGGCCGTGGCGACATCAACTGTACTGGACTGATATCCGTGTACCGACTCCGGGCCGACCGCTGCAACCGACTATGGGTATTGGACTCCGGCGTTATGACCAGCCTCGATGACTTCAGGCGGGTGTGTCCACCCAAGATTCTCATCTTTGACATGGCTACCGATCGTCTGGTAAGTGTTACATTAGAACAATACGACAGTCCAAATAAGTTAGGATTTCTAATGCAAAGCAGTCAAGGATAGCTTTAATCAATTATTGTAACAGAGGAATGACAAATCGAACTCCTTAAGGAAAGGTATGTAGGTCAGGAAATAGCTATCTTTACCCTCCATATTGTTACTAACTTGCACCTTTCTGGTTTTTTGTTTATCTTCCATTCTCGCTACTTCTCTGTCTTGATACATCTACCTCAAAAAGCTTGGCAAAAACATCATGAAACGAAACTCATATTCTCCATTGTGTGTTTAAGTATGGTTTTAACATGTGGAAATCCCCACGTTTGTCACATCGAACTTGATCCATTGAAATCCATAGATTCATACCTAAATCTCTCTACTAGAGTTACTGGTAAACCCACGCAAGGACGTCCTTGGCAGACATTAGCAATCACTGCTGCGGCCTCAACTAAGGGCTTGGATGGGTTCGGGTGTTTTCCCACTGGTTTCGGGGTCGCTGCAGGTGATATCTCGAATCTTAGAACGGGAGTCGTGTGTGAAACTCTCACTTCCAGCTAGGAATTGGATAATGGATCCATATTCGGATGTACTCATCAAATATTTTATTCTGTTTGCGTAAATTTATTTTCACTTTCTACGAGGCCGTGGAGAAACTCTGTATTACCTTAAAAGTCGTTTCAATGTAACACCATGTCATATTAGATTATGATCTTAAAATGTACCTTTATGTAGACGACCAAACGCTGAGGACAGTTTAGGGACACTGTCGGGCATCTTTATGTTTTTATCACCAAAATATGCACAATTATAACTCGTCCCTGTCTACACCTTCAAAAGAGTAACCTTGAATCCGAAAAACATCTTACTCTGCGGTCAATCTTTAAATGGATAGCATTAGCAGTAGCGTTTTCGTGCTTCGAAAGGCACGCGAAGTGTTAGTCTCGACAGTCAGTAACACAGTAGCTGTTAAAGTCAAGTTGAAGGCCTTATAGGCGACTTGAAAATTTTCAACAGCCACAGTCTGTGCCTGACCGTCTCAACACGACACTATGGTTGACAGCTCTAGTGTAACACCTCAGTTGTTGCAAATGTCCATAGGTCACAGTGACAACTTTCACATAAGTAGGCCGTAGCTTTTCTGCCACCTTAGTTGTCGATTTCTACTGATAACCGATATAGTTTAAAAGATCAAGGCTGTTAGAAAAAAAACCAAGCCACATTATTTGATACAGTCGGTAGGTATTCTGATACTGCAACATAATATGAATACAAGATTATCGAATAACCAGGATATAGCATGTAGCCATTTTTGTAAAGCTAGTCAAGCATTTCTAGAGAATGGTTAGAACTCCTTTCTGTACCTGTGTGTAACGGATACTTCCGTGCTCACTTTAACTTAACGTGCAACACTTTACCATATATTATTAATCTAGTTCTGCCCTGCGGCTTAGTCCTTGAGTTCTAAACCCAATGGCAATCCATAACCCTTTGTGCATACCAATTCTTAGTTTTGGATAGGTGATGTTGTGTGAGAATGTCCAACAATAATTAATGTATGGAAAAGTGTGTGATAGTATAACAGAGCGGTGTTGGGCCCACGCTGAGAAGCTTACTAAGATGGTAGGATACTCTACTCCCTACGTCAGTTAGTATTAGTACTAGTATTAGAGTAGAGTACAGAGATATGCTTAGAGCTATTATATTAGTCCATCGATCCGTTTCTAGTAACGGTGGCCTCAGGATGTTGATGAAACTTCCGTAGGCCTAGTATTATCACAGTATTAAAACATTTAAGTGGACTTATCAAACAGGAAAGTCTTAAAGAAATATTTGAAAGGCATATCAAGGTTAGTTAACAAACAATAGAGCTACTTATCTTAGCACCTCAATCACAGGTTAAGTATTACAGTTTACACCATGATCTGCATAAGTACCCACAGTAGACAATAATGACAGTATTTAAAATTAAGACACGGTTTTGCTCAAGAATCGAGGTAAGGTCCGAGTCTTAGAAAGGTTGGCAGTGTGTCCAACGAACCTATTCCTTATACAGTACGTTGCAAAATAGGTTACACACAAATAAGTATTTTTCTTACAAAAATAATAAAAAAGTGGGGTCTTTAATGCTCTTTTCACGCGTAACGCTTCTTTTCCTGAAATGAAAAAAATTACGTGCTGGCTGTGTGATTTATGATTAAATAACGAGACCTTTTCAAACTTTTTTTTCAAAATTACTTTATTTAAATATATTTTTGTTGACATTCTCACACAACATCACCTAGCCCAAATTAAACTAATATAAGATTGTGCTATGGGATCTGGACGACTGACAGACATACTCACTTATATATTTCTAAATACATCAATCAATACATATAATAAAATCGTAACAGGTCGCTGTCTGTACACGGAAGATAAATAAGAAAAATTATTATAGGGAGGCTTTATGAACGCAATAGAACCCAAAACAATGATTTTTAGAATTTTTGTCTGTTTGTCTGTTTGTCTGTATGTCTGTATGTCTGTATATCTGTTTGTCTGTACGGTTGTGCACGCTAATCTCAGTAACCGCTCAACAGATTGCAATTCGGTTTTTTTATTGTGTTGAGGTTTGCTCCAGTTAACATTTAGCGTTTGTTTTATGAAAATCGGTTTAGAAATAAAAGAGTTATAACACTTTTAAGAATCAGATATTTTGAAAATTTTAATTGTAGGGGTTTCTTCGAATGTGAGTGAACCTAAACTGGCGTGTTGGCTTAATCATAAAAGAGCTTAATGATTAAGACTATTTTTAAACAATTCATAAATTGTTTTAAAATAGACTTAATCATTAAGCTCTTTTATGATTAAGCAAACAGAGCAGTTTCAGACGCTGCTTGATGACTCTGATGAAGAAATACCTTTCCTTTCATACACCTTATGTGACGTAAACGAAGTTGCGGGCTCAGCTAGTAGGTACATAATATGCACGGAAAACACTCAAATTACAAAATATTTGGACCGACCCAGGAATTGAACCCAGACCTTATCGCGGCTGGCGTTTACACTACTGAATGCGCCACCGAGTCAAAAAAAAACACAAATCGATGACTAGAACCACACCCAAATTAATTACCTATATCCAAAAAATTTAATCAATGAGTGTACATACTACATAGAGATCGTGTGCATGTCCGAAATGACGTCATCTATCAAATTGGTATGTGACCTCCCTTTTATTACGTAGGAGGTACAAGTTGCATTCTTGTATAAACATTATAACAACTTAATTATTTCGCTTATAATAATTATTATTTTACTAGTATTTCTGTGAAGTGTAAACCTTGCGAGCACCCAGGAAAAAAAAAACAACCTGTGAGAAATCATATCCTTAATGTTTTAGCCAAAGATCATCAAGATCCGTACTTAAATAATGCGACAGCAATCTTTACCCCTTTTATTCCTCATTTTCTTCCCTATCAAAAAAAGTATCCGACAAAAGTTGTTTTAAATCAAATAGCACTTGTGCCAAGTTTGGTGAAAATCGGTTAAGAAATGCGACCACTAGACCGGAACTGACATACCTACATACACACAGACATACGAACGAAAGCTAAATCGTTTATACTGTCGGAATCAGAGAATCAGAGAAAAAACAGATAAATTATTGTTACATTACGATTTCATAAAACTATTATTTTAATTTTTTTTAAACACAGAAACGAGTGTTTAATTTTTGTTTGCGCTTTGTTTGATTAATAAAATTTAAATGCAAATTATCTCGCTTATTCCGTTTTCACTAAATGTTTATTTGCATAGTTACAAATCAAAGAGAAGTAGGTAAAAATAATTGAAATTATTTAACAAGAATACCTACTTACATGACGTAGCGTTTTAAAAAAAATCTGTTAGTAGTAACATACACGTACGTTATTAAACACGTTTCCTGAAATGAAAAAAAATACTCGTTTAATAACCCTTTCGTGCCTCTCGTGAAACTCGTATAAGGTTCTTTTATTCTATATCTCCTATTTTGTGGCAACGACAGGATATTTTAAATTCTTGCCTTTTTTTTAAAGATTTTTATGGCAGTGTTGTTGCATTAAAATAAAGAGATTTTTTTTCTTTAGTTCTTCAACTTAATTTAACGACTATCGTGTTATTGAGAGCTGGACAAACCTCGTAAATGAAAATGTCACCCACTACAACGTAGCCAAAGGTGCTTGACATGCAAGTATTATGTTGAGTAAAACATGAACAATATAAAGTTACTAGCTGATGCCCGCAGCTTCACCCGCGTTAAAGTTCCAGTTCCCGCTTCCTGTAGGAACTTATTCCTGGGATAAAAAGTAGCCTATGTGTTATTCCAGACTATAATCTATCCCCGTCCCACATTTCAGCCAGATCCGTTTAGCGGCTCGAGTGTGAAAGAGTAACAAACAACAACACATCTACACTCACAAACTTACGCATTTATAATATCTATTAGTAAGATTAGTATATTTATGGTTATTTACAACATTATGTTGTAACTTCTTGTAGATTTCACAGTTTTCAAATATAATATCAGTAAATAAATCAGCATTGTAACAATGATAATAATCCAAACGTTAGTCTCAATCCCATCTGAAGACCTTCACCTCGAGGCACAAGGTCCGCTTTTGAGTTTACATAACTTAGATTGAATAATGTTATGTATTTCTAGGAGTACGGCGTAAACATTTTTATTAGATTTCAAACATTTGGTTGCAATTTTGCAGCAGTCACTGTGAAACCGATCATCCTTCTAAAAATGTGCATGCTATTTCGTAAATATGTAAAAATGGATTTTATTATATCTACTTCATTCTCAGATAAAGAATAAGTGTCAAAATTAGCATACAATCGCGCTAAGATATATTGCTTTAAGCTTAATGCGCTTGTGTGTGGGCCCTCTAGTGCCTCGTCACAGGTAGGTATAGTGCCAGAGACATCAGCTTAAACTTGTTAAAAACTAGAACATTAGGCTCTCTCAGTGGTCAGACATCCTTTATTTCATGGCAAAGCTACCTCTGCAAACTGTCCGTAGGCCTCTCCCATTTTGCACGGAGGGCTTATCCAGGGCTCCTGGTCTTAAACAGATGGCAAGGCACCTTGTGGTTTAGTCAGTAGAAGTCTGGCATTGCATTCATGTCGATATTGACGCGATAAAAAAGAGGTCTCTCCAAATTTAAATTTGGCTGGGTAATTGGCCTTAACCAATTTCCGTACTTAACTGCTGGTCAAGGAGATTGATACAGGGTTGGTCTCTAGTTTTCTTTCTCTTCGAAATGACTGCATCCGTTAGTCAGAATGTGCACCACTTACAAGGGAGGCCTCGTAGATCTGAGAGTAGGGCACCATCGTAATAGACGCTACTTTTCGTATGAATGTATAATACAAATTTACAAACCACCTAACTTTAAGCCCACGTGCAGTTATGTAAAACTGTTTATGTCACACACATATTTCTCGCTCGTGAGCTAATAAACGATTCGTTAACTCAAGATCAAGTTACAACCGTTGTCCAATCACGGTCACTTACCTATTGCTAAATAAGTACCAATTGTTTCTGATATCACTATTCATTGATTACTTTTAAAACGGTTTCATTGTTGGTTTTCTCCGTTATTAGGGTTGTCTCAGTTTGAAACTTGATGGGAATCAAATTAAATCACCATAATGGCAGTTCATTCCTGGACGTAGGTATCTCCTAATGTTTTCCATTGGTGTGTCATGTCTTTCATCTTTGAAAGTAAAGAAAGTAAAGTAAATATTCGCATCTAGTCCAGTTTCGAGCAGGTAGTCCAGTCTCCAGAGTCAGTCAAATACAATTTAGTCACAGCAAGTAACGTTTGAAATTAAATCAATCCTAAACATTGCGATACAAATTAGATAAAATGAATGATTACATACCTAGTAAAGCATGTATTATTGTTTTCTCGTTCGTTGAACTTACTATTTCAGTAAATTCAGAGACTTAATGTACATACCAACCCTGTTTTCACAACCCTAGTAAATTGCAATGATCAGCGATATAGTTTATACTGACGTAAGACTAATACACTTTATCACAAGAATTTATAATAAATTTATAATAAACGGAGCACTGCCTACAATCAATTTAGCTGCCTGCTCTTTTGTAGAACACTGATAGAAGCATGTCAAGGAAAACTTAGGTAATGTTGTGAGCTTAATCGGACTGACTGATATAGATTAATTTTTAACGCTAGAGTCACGAAGTACAACATAGAGATATTTATACAGATACTAGCTGATGACCGCAGCTTCGCCCGCGTAAAATTTGTTCCCGCTCCCCGTGGGAACAATTTCCCGGGATAAAAAGTAGCCTATGTGCTATTCCAGACTATAATGTATCCCTGTACCAAGTTTCAGCCAAATCCGTTCAGTGGTTCGAGCGTGAAAGAGTAACAAACATCCACACTCACAAACTTTCACATGAATAATATTAGTAAGATTGCCTACGATATTATAGGCCTTTTAAACTTTCGCGTTGCATGATATTATTAATTATATAAAACGGGTATTAACGCGATCATGGTTGGGACACCGAAGGATGTACTGTTTTTACAAACACCGGGCGTTTATAAAATAAACTGCAGCTGCGGGAGTTCCTACATAGGCCAAACTAAGCGGACTATAGCTGAAAGGGTCAAAGAACATATCGCGGCTGTAAAAAACCGACAGACCAACAAATCAGCGATTGCAGAGCATTTATTACAATCAGGCACTAACCACTGGATAGAATTTCACCGTCCGCAAGTCCTCTCTACTGACCGCCATTTTTATTCAAGAACAGTGCGTGAAGCTATAGAAATTAAAAAACATCCCAATTTCAATAGAGAGGACGGTTACAAATTATCTGCGACGTGGAATCCAGTAATCAACATCACGCAATCTCGCTCGTTTGCACAGTCGGGTAGTGATCGGAATACGGACGGCTTCCAGAATAGGGACACTGTTAGCGTAGTGTGTACTAGTGCGTGTCCTGCGTGGATGGCCAATGCGAGGGTTGATTTGAATGATTCTACCTCGCAATCGGAGTGACACCGCCTCTTCAGTCTGCTTGTGACCACGGCTGGTGCAACCCAGCCGAAACGTCAAGCCTCAATTTTAAGGTATGCATGATCGCGTTAATACCCGTTTTATATAATTAATGATATTATAGGCCGCACTGTAAACTATAATATCGTAGTAACTTACACTTCACTGTAGCAAATTCCTATCTGTGAACTTCACAGATAGGAATTGAATTTAATTCAATTGTAGCAGTAAAGTGTAATTTATAGGAAAAGTCAATTTCCTCAAACCGATCTTATAACATTCACAATTCGATTAGATACCTACCCATCACTATTAAGAATATTAAGTACTTAGCTCTAAATTTCTTCATGACCCTGACAAGAAATTATTACTTTTATGTCATTTAGTGTCCAACTTGCCGTTCAGCTTACTTGTAGTGTAAGAAATAACCAATTTGACTAAGATAAATACTCCGCTTTTCAAACACTTACCTGTGATGAGACTGTTGCCGTACTTTTGGAGTCTAAACTCTCACTCGAACCCCCCCTAGGTGCGGCCGCAGTGGCAGCCAAGGTCTGTCGGGAGTGCTGGGGTCTTCCTTCCGAGGGCTTACGGCTCCCAACCGTAGGCATTAGGTAGGAAACGTTTTTACTCGGTAGGAGTCCAGCATAGCACCCATGTAGGACTTTCATCACACTAAAAAAAAGCTCGTTTATACATTTAATATGAAGGTGGAACTCCAGAAGTCTGTGCAGCCAGTCGCAATCTAGTAAGCAAATATTTTAACACTAATGACTAAAATACTATACCTATGCTCCTAACATTACCTATATTTCCTATTCCGGTATAACATAAATATATTATCTAAAAGTGAAAGGAGGTTTTGAACCCACTCTATAAATAGTTTATACCGGAGAACGTTCATTATTCAGGAACTGGAATACGGAAAGGGCCACTTGGCAAGCATCTTTATCGTATATCTGAAAAGATTCATTTCTAGTTTCAAGAAAAGAGTGAGAGAACACTAAATACCTACTACCGTCTTCACATAAGCCCTTGGTGGGTTCTACATACTTGAGAGAAGAGTTCTCGACAAAGGTATGAACCGGGTGACTTAGTAACACTGAATGGGTTCGCTGTTTACATTTTCATTGAATTCTAAAAACAATAAAACATACACAACAATCAACATTCTAAATGCAATTATCTTGACTGACTGATTAGCCTTGACGTGTCAAATTTACTGCAATTCTTTTCAATAATTAAACTACATGTCTGAATTAATTCAATAGCGGGGTCAATATTTTTTCTTCCACCAATATGTAACCTGCACCTACTCTTCAAGCATGTTAATTTCAAAGCTACCAGTGACTATGGAAGTTTGCATTCCACAGTTTTATACAATATATATTACGTAACATTCATAAGGTTTCTCAGCGTTTCTACGATTCTGGGTAATAGGAACTAATTACTGAGTGTGGGAGTCTTTTTTATTTAGGCATAAGCAAGAAATCCGCGTTGAATTGTTGAGAAATTAGTCATATACCTAGTTAGTTATTCTATTAATCATAAATTCATTATTTATTTTAACAATTCCTTAAGACAAAGAGTCTGATTATGAAATTAATAAATTCAGATGATAGCAGTGTATGCGTAAATGTGGCGTAGGTCTGTTGGGAGTCCTGGGGTATCTTTCCGAAGGCTTACTCGGGGCTCCCAGTCATAGGCTGTTAGCAGGACACGCGAGGTTTTTTAGTCGGTAGGAGTCCGGCATAACATCCATGAGGAAATTCCCTCACGTAAAAAAAAAACACCGCCTATGAGACAAATAAGCACTTTTTAAGCTCAGGGAAGGTCATAGGTCAAGGGACCTTTCCTGCCGTATGATCGTCATACGGCAGCCAGTGTTTCCCCTAGAAGTCAATAGAAAAGTAACACGCTCATTATACGTCCAGGGCTTTTTCCTGGTTGGTTAAACAAATCTGGAACCCATTGGGTTGTAAAGCGGTACCTGCAGGTTCTATAGTGAGTCTAATTTTAGTCAGACTTTGACATTGAAGCTTGCAATAAAATAAACGTAGGTATATTTTATGCGTGACATACAATTCTAATAGAATTACCTACCTACTCATACTCATGGTAACAACATGCTCTAAATACCTACTGTGGGAAAATGCATTGATAACATGTCTCAGATATTTATCAAGTAACACACTACTGAAGGTTTTTTTTTACGTGAGGGAAAATCCCCATGGATGTTTTTAAAGAATTCTACCGCCTAAAAACCCTCACGTATCCTGCCCAACAGCCTACGGTTGGGAGCCCCGGATAAGCCCTCGGAAGGATATCCCAGGCCACTGATTCTACAATTACTACCCATTCTTGTGTCTTACCGAATTACTTGGCGAGTTACCTTACTAAGATATTAGGGACCAATTAAATCGGTTAAAGTGGTTCACCTACTTCCTAACGGACGAATGCAAGGTGCAGAACAGAATAAGGAAAACTTGAAACAAAACCAGCGCACTCAATTTTACTGATTCAAAATGTAGGTATAGCATAGTCATGTTTGTTGGGTCGAAAACTTGGACAAGCTTTAAGTCAGCACTGGCCTACGATAGACTGCCTCGGTTTTCCCAAACGCCTACAGTATGAGGCTCTTCAAAAGGGGTCTTAGAAGGTTTTACAGGGTCGGCAGCGCGAGTGTGGCACCTCTGGTGTTGCAAACGTTCATAGGCTGCGGTGACCACCGGTCCTTCTGGTGGGCCGTATGCTTGTCTGACACCTTAGTGGTATAAAAAAAAGACTGATTGTATTGACCATAATAGAGCAACGCAATCCGTAAAGGCGCGCGTTGTTCTGTGGGATTGACTGATTAAACCAATGACTATCAAATGTGTTATATACCTACTAGTTCACGCCCGCGGCTTCACCCAGCGTGGAATTATGTATGCGTCATCGCATCATAAGGGAACTTATTCCAGGAATAAAAAGTAGCTTATGTGCTATCGCAGGCTTTTATCTATTTTTGAACCAAATTTCGGCAAGATCCGTTATGTCGTTAGAGTGTGAAAGAGTAACAAACATCCTGCAACGAGTCTTCTACACATCCACACTTACAAACATTTACATTTTTAATGTTCATAGGATGCTAATTTATTCAAGGGTTAGGTCACATACGAATAACCAATGTACAGGCCTATTCTATTACTCAATCTTTCAATTTCACCATAATAGTGACGTGACACAATTTGATCTGTTTTTATGATACTGGCTGTACGCACTAGCGAGGTCAGATTATTTAGTACTACCCGTTCGCTCTAACTTTGCCGCTGGCGTAGAAGCGTATACCCGAATTGTTGATTAGACGAAGTAAATTGGCAGTAGCTAATGACACCTCGTCATAGAAAATACCCAACATTGTATGAAGAAGTGACATTAGTTGCTGTCAATTTACTTCGTCTAATTAAAAATTCGACTTTAGTATGGAGCCGAGCGGCAAAGTTAGAGCGAACGAGCAGTAAAAAGGGTGTGGCGTACTCAACACTAGCAGAGCAATTGTGCTGCTAGCGTACGTACAAATTCAAACCTACAACTATGCAGGATATAATTGTACCTAGTGAATGGCATTTAGCCTCGGTAACGATTTAAATATTATTGCTTTTTATTAGGTTACATGTTCCTCACGAAATTCGCCACGAACTGACTTGTCCAATGTCATTATGTGCGTTTGTATTTTTATTTGACCTTACATGTCATACTGTTATTTAATTCAATACGGATTTGAAGTTATAATAATTATAATTGATCTAGATCAGTTTGATTGTTATTTTCTACTAGTGCATGCATGTGTCTAATTTAAATATGTTTAAAAGTTGATCCATTATTATATTTTGGAGTGCAATAACTGAAAAAAGTTTAAAGCTATGGCAATTAATGTGTCCAAGTCTTTGATTGCTACTTAGTTCGATATTAAGGCTGCAATGTTCGACCTTGACAAATCCTAAGGCAATTCGAACGATTGCAGCTTTTGCTGGATTTCATTCGATTCTAATACATTATTATCTATTATCTATATATATAAAAATGTTGTGTGCGTTTGTGTATGTATAAAAAACTCAAAATTTACAGAATCGATTGAGCTCAAAATTGGACACGATATACAATAGGATTCAGAGATGGTTTTAGGCTACTTTATACACTTTTATCATAACAGCATTAAGAATAAAGTAGCTTTAAAAAGTGATTTTACCAATAGATGGCGTTGGTCGCTTTTTTAAAATTATATTCTGCCAGCTTCAGAACAAAATATTATAAACAACCTATTTAGAAGGTACCTACCAGATTGATGTTTTTTAAGAGAAGTTTGATTGCGGCCTTCTTGCATTCAGAATAATAAAAGAGAGTAGGTACTTACCTAATAAAGAGGTCAGATATGTTTTGCATGTTATTTTTGAACTTTTTGGACATTCGGAATTTTGGAGTTTTGAACTTTAGACTTTTTGAATTTTGGAGTTTTGGAGTTTTGGAGTTTTGGAGTTTTAGAATTTTAGACTTTTAGACTTTGGAGTTATGGACTTTTGGACTTTGGAGTTTTGGACTTTTGGACTATTGGACTTTTGGACTTTTGTACTTTTGGACTTTTCGAGTTTTGGGCGTTTGACATTTTGGAGTTGGAGTTTTGGAGTTTTAGAGTTTTAGAGTTTTAGAGTTTTAGAGTTTTAGAGTTTTAGAGTTTTAGAGTTTTAGAGTTTTAGAGTTTTAGAGTTTTAGAGTTTTAGTGTTTTAGAGTTTTAGAGTTTTAGAGTTTTAGAGTTTTAGCGTTTTAGAGTTTTAGAGTTTTAGAGTTTTAGAGTTTTAGAGTTTTAGAGTTTTAGAGTTTTAGAGTTTTAGAGTTTTAGAGTTTTAGAGTTTTAGAGTTTTAGAGTTTTAGAGTTTTAGAGTTTTAGAGTTTTAGAGTTTTAGAGTTTTAGAGTTTTAGAGTTTTAGAGTTTTAGAGTTTTAGAGTTTTAGAGTTTTAGAGTTTTAGAGTTTTAGAGTTTTAGAGTTTTAGAGTTTTAGAGTTTTAGAGTTTTAGAGTTTTAGAGTTTTAGAGTTTTAGAGTTTTGGAGTTTTAGAGTTTTAGAGTTTTAGAGTTTTAGAGTTTTAGAGTTTTAGAGTTTTGGAGTTTTGGAGTTTTGGAGTTTTGGAGTTTTGGAGTTTTGGAGTTTTGGAGTTTTGGAGTTTTGGAGTTTTGGAGTTTTGGAGTTTTGGAGTTTTGGAGTTTTGGAGTTTTGGAGTTTTGGAGTTTTGGAGTTTTGGAGTTTTGGAGTTTTGGAGTTTTGGAGTTTTGGAGTTTTGGAGTTTTGGAGTTTTGGAGTTTTGGAGTTTTGGAGTTTTGGAGTTTTGGAGTTTTGGAGTTTTGGCGTTATGGAGTTTTGGACTTTGGACTTTGGAATTTTGAACTTTTGTACTTTGGACTTTTGAACTTTTATACTTTTGGAGTTTTGGAATTTTGGAGTTTTGGACTTTTGGACTTTTGGACTTTTGGAATTTTGGAGTTTTGGAGTTTTGGACTTTTAGAATTTTAGACTTTGTAGTTTTGTACTTTGGACTTTTGGACTATTGGACTTTTGGACTATTGGACTTTAGGACTTTTTGACTTTTTGACTTTTTGACTTTGGACTTTTGAACTTTTGAACTTTTGGACTACTACTAACTCCTATGATATTTCTTTCGAAAAATAAGGTCATGAAGAAGTTTCACTTCTTACGTGTGTACAATAGTTCACGCACACATTTTTTTTAAAAATGTACCCATCATTTAGTTTGTTACTCATTTCTCATAGGCACATAAAACCACCATAAAAAAGTCACAGCGAAGCGTGGCAGGGTACCGCTAGTATATTATATAACTGTTATAAAATCTGAGGGGTTATAAGAAAAAATCTAGCCGTAAAATATTGTTCTAAAGACCTACTTATATCTATTTTATGACAAGTTTTTTATGAGAATTAAACTCATTTATTTAGATAAAAAACTGGATGAACTTTACATCATTGTATGGAAGTTTGATCGATTTATTGACATTCATGATTACGGCTCCATTCTTTTGTATGGTGATAGTTGTACACTGATTGAATATAGGTACTTTATTTTTATTTTTATACCACTAAGGTGGCAAACAAGCATACGGCCCACCAGAAGGACCGGTGGTCACCGCAGCCTGTGAACGTTTGCAACACCAGAGGCACCACACTCGCGCTGCCGGCTTAGTAAAAACCTTCTAAGACCCCTTTTGAAGAACCCCATACTGTACGCTATCATTCATTAGTATTTTATTTATCAGATATCAAGCTATTGAATACAAAAATATGTATTTATAAGTAGTCTCCGATATTACCAAGTTCAAAGAAACTTACAAGCTCTACAAAAATTATTAGAATAGTGTAAGTTCATTAATAACCTTTTTTTTTTGTTTAACGTGAGGGAAAATCCTCATGGATGTTATGGTGGACTCCTACCGACTAAAAAAACCTCACGTAACGCCCAACAGCCTACGGTTGGTAGCCCCGGGGAAGCCCTCGGAAGGATGTCCCAGGACTCCCAACAGTTCATTAATAACCTTACAAAAACAATAAAGTACACAGTCTTAAATTACTTAGTTCTTGCAATGGCGTCATAGAATGTAACCACATTCTGTGACGCCATTATGTTGCGGAACTGTGACACAGTTCATTAGACAGAGTATCGTAGAAATTAATCGATTCACTAACTAGTGTGTAATGAGTGTGAAAACACCTATTGATTTTTTATAGACCTTTTTTTAACGTGAAAATCCATCATGGATGCACTGCCGGACTCCTACCTACTCTTATTTTTTGTAGAGTTAGACAAAAATTAGGGTTTTAAATCTTAGTAGATACATTTTCCGCAAATGATTTTAGCAATAGGTATATTATTAAAACATGTGGAATCATTTTTAATGTATCCCATTGTGGGCAATAGGGTACATAAAATCGGCCAAGTGCGAGTCGGACTCGCCCATGAATGGTTCCGTAGCAGCCACTAACATAATACTAAAGTTCTTGTAGTTCGTTGTAACTTTGATTGATGTTTTAACACGTTCGCTGTGGTAGTGATTTTTCTAGACGAAAATTGCGGTTTATGAGGAAACTACTTACCTACTAGATCTCGTTCAAACCAATTTTTCGATGGAAGTTTTTATGGCAATGTACATCATATTTTTTTTCAAGATTTATCATTCTTTTAGTTTAGAAGTTAGAGAGGGAGACACACATATTTTCCCACTTTGGAAGTGTCTCTTGCACAAACTATTCAGTTTAGAAAAAAATAATGTTAGAAACCTCAATAGCATTTTTTAAGACCTATGACCTTACACGTATGGGATTGATGAAAAAAAAAATTGAGACTGAGTATGGGGTAGGTACCCCCAAAATTTATTGCTTTTTTTCTAGTTTCATGTAAAAATCTTAATGCGGTTCACAGAATACATCTACTTACCAAGTTTCAACAGCATAGGCCTTATAGTTTCGGAGAAGAGGCTGTGACATACGGACGGACAGACAGACAGACATGATGAATCTATAAGGGTTCCGTATATTGCCATTCGGCTACGGAACCCTAAAAATGACGTCTTACTTGTAGAAAGTTGATCTAAATTTTATTTTATTACTTTGCGAGCTTATTAATACTAATAAAGTATATCCCTGTCAAATTATAGATTTCTAGTACTAAGAGTATCTGAACTAGACTGAGGACAAAAAAAAGATAGATGGACGGTTTATCTACACATAACAAATAGCTGTAGGTACTACCCGTTCGCTCTAACTTTGCCGCTGGCGTAGAGGCGTATACCCGAATTGTTACTAAGACGAAGTAAATTGACAGTAGCTAATGTCTCTTCGTCATAGAAAATACGCAACATTGTATGAAGAAGTGACATTAGTTGCTGTCAATTTACTTCGTCTAATTAAAAATTCGACTTTAGTATGGAGCCGAGCGGCAAAGTTAGAGCGAACGAGCTATACGTACAAATTACGCAAATTGGTGCAGCCGTTCTGAAGTATTGTGTTGACGTATATTATCTAATAATTGAGATTTATTAATACAAGTCTATGATAATAAACATTTTTACACGGCCTTTTTACCTCATGATTAATGTAATTACCGAAATTAAAATGAACAATGACTAATAACCTACATACATTACATTTGACCACAACATTAATTAATGGTGCGAAAAGTATTGCATCCTGCTATTATAAATTGTTAAGCAATATTAGGTTCATTTATTCTTAATGTAGGTATTTATTGCATACGAGGAAACGAAGAATATAATGAATTGTGAAATAATTGACTTCCTTACATATAAAATATGTATTTATTGCTTCTAAAAGCTTGCCAAATTTATGCCCCCGCCTGATGGAAAGCCATGACAACAATTATAGAGATAGGGGGCCACTCTTACAGTCCAATAAAATTTCTGATAGCAGTGGTCTTAATGAATTGTGAAATAATTGACTTACTTACATATAAAATATGTATTTATTGCTTCTAAAAGCTTGCCAAATTGATGCCCCCGCCTGATGGAAAGCCATGACAACAATTATAGAGATAGGGGGCCACTCTTACAGTCCAATAAAATTTCTGATAGCAGTGGTCTTCAAGTTAGCGGCCCTATGATGTGCATCTTCACGATCTTCACGCTTGTAAATGCAATTCGTAAAGGTCGCGTTTCTATCAGAGGTGGATAGATGAATGCGTCTACATTTCCCAGTTCAATGTATCTACCATGTAAGGAGTAGACGGGTAACACTCGTAAATAGATGCCACAAATGGTGGCCTATCTAACGACCGACCATAGCGTAATATGCTTCACATAGTGCTCGTTTACAACTGGGCAAGTGGGGATGTGAGAACTTTTTCACTAAAATTTCAATTCAACTTTGGAAACAATACTGGGAATATTATCATGCAACAGCCAAACGCATAGTAATAAATAAATCTCTCTTTACATATTAGAGGAATCATCTCACTCAATCAATCAAATCAGTCTATGAGTTCACAGCACTGCTGAACGTAGACCTCTCCCAGCTTGCGCCACAAAACATGGTCCTGCACCTTCCGCATCCAGGCCCTGTCTGGGACCTTTAAGTTTTCATATAAAGGAACTGTAGCGAGTAGACGTGCAAGTTAATCCTGCGCACTGAATGCAGCATAGCCACGCCTACTTCGTCAGGTACAGACGTCGTTCGCCTCGTGTAACGATATCTTAACCGGTGTATTCTGGATTGATGCATTGTGATAGTTTGTACTTTATTATTTCTATTGTTGAGGACTAGGTATAAAAGCAATGTTTTGGATGTAATAAATACACTCTACTCTCTGCTTTCGCGTGTAATTTTATCTACCTAATACCTCTGCCCGTCGATACTCTGAAGTTGCAAGTACTTAGTAAGTGGTACAACTACAACCAAACCACTTCACTGGTGACCCTGGAAGAAGTTCTTACGTACCTTCATCATCCGAGCGTCAATACCGGTTGCATCCGTTACCTTTCTGTACGTATTAGGAAGGAGTAACGTCGCTATTATCCGAGCGTTACTACCGGTTACCGTCTCGTACGTATTGGAACAGGCATCATCTTCATCCTAGCATCGCACCCAGTTCCGTTTTGCTGATTATACAGAGAAGCAAAATGACAGAGAAGACAAGTACGACCGCTAACGTCGTATTAGGAGAAGCCTACCGCGTTGGAGTGAGGACACCCCCGTTCAACCCCGACGACCCCGAGTTATGGTTCGCACAATTGGAGGGACAATTCGCTTTGTCAAACATCACCAAGGACGAGACGAAATTTCACTACGTGCAGGCGCAGCTGGAAGCACAACATTCGACTGAAATTCGAGACATTATTGTATCCCCACCTACTACAAACAAATTTGAAACCCTGAAATCTGAACTCATCCGACGTTTATCCGCCTCACAAGAACGTAAGATCAAACAACTTCTTATGCATGAGGAGATGGGAGACAGGAAGCCTTCACAATTTCTCCGGCACTTACAACTACTTGCTGGTTCTAATGTACCTCCGGACTTCATCAAGACCATCTGGGCCAGCCGGTTACCTTCTCACCTGCAGACCTGCATAGCAGCTCAGCAGTCGAAAATGACGTTAGAAGATATCTCCGAATTAGCAGATCGTGTCCATGATGTCATGCCAGTAACCATGCAAGTAACCGCGCCAGTTACCATGCAAGTAGCCAGTACAACGCCAGTTTCACATACAAGTAGCACGATAGCAACGCTAACTCGTACTGTGGAGGAGCTCAGTAGAAGACTCGAGACAATGAGCACGGACATGCGTAGACTATCACGCTCACGCTCCAGAAATGGATTAAACAGTCAAAGGTACCGTTCGCGCTCACGCTCCAATAACAACTCCTTCTGCTTCTACCACAACCGATACCGAGAGAAAGCGAGAAAATGCACACAGCCATGTACCTACAAGAAGGCGGAAAACTTCCCAGGCAGCCATTAGTGGCGGTAAACGACTGCCTAGCAATTACGAGCCGCCTGTTCATTACGGACCGCAAGACTAAGATTCAATATCTTATTGATACGGGTTCAGACCTGTGTGTCTTCCCACGGTCCGCTGTTCGGGAGCCACGAATGAAAACGCGCTACGAGCTATTTGCAGCCAATGGAACAATCATCCCCACCTACGGTGACTTGCCGCTTACACTAGATCTAGGACTACGACGTGCATTCACTTGGCGTTTCATCGTAGCAGACGTCACAAAGCCTATTATCGGAGTCGACTTTTTGGGCTACTACAACATTTTAATCGACTGCCGAAACCAGCGCCTAATTGATGGAGTAACTACGCTAACAGTTGCTGCGCCACAACAATCATCAGCAGAGGGAATTACTTCCATTCGCACCACCTCAGAAGACTCAGAGTACCACCGTCTACTGAGACAGTACCCTGATGTCACTCGCCCTGCTGGAAAACCTAACGTGGTAAAACACACCACGGTACATCACATCCGTACTACCCCAGGCCCACCAATAGCCAGTCGACCTCGCCGCTTGGACCCGGGACGCCTGAAGGTGGCAAAAGCTGAGTTCGAAGACATGCTGCAAAACGGTACAGCGCGAAAATCAGACAGCCCCTGGTCTTCACCACTCCACTTGGTACGCAAGAAGAATGATGGCTGGCGACCTTGTGGAGACTACAGACTTCTTAATGCGCGTACCATCCCTGACCAATATCCCATCAGGCATTTGCAAGATTTTACACATCAACTGAATGGATCTACTATTTATTCTACCATCGACCTGGTAAAAGCCTATAATCAGATCCCGGTCTTTGAGGAAGACATTCCAAAGACTGCAATAACCACGCCTATAGGATTATTTGAATTTTTATTCATGACCTTCGGCCTCCGCAACGCAGCCCCGACCTTCCAGCGCTTCATGGATGAGGTCCTCAGAGGCCTTGACTTCTGCTTTTGTTACCTGGATGACATCCTCGTCAGTAGCAACAGTCAAAGTCAACATCAAGAACACCTAAGGCAACTGTTCCAAAGACTAAGTGACTATGGAGTACTAATAAACACCAACAAGTGCGTCTTTGGCAAACCAGAAGTAGAATTCTTGGGATTCAAAGTCTCTGCAGAAGGGATACAACCCTTAAATACCAAAATCAAAGCCATGCAAGAATTTCCTATACCCAGAACGGTAAAAGAACTAAGACGTTTTCTCGGTATGCTCAATTTCTATCGACGCTTTATCCCAGCTGCAGCTACCCTTCTAGCTCCACTACATGCCTTACTTACTGGTCCGAAAATCAAAGGTTCACATCCAATCAATGTGACACCAGAAGTTTTAGAAGCATTTGAGAAGTGCAAACAAAGCCTATCAGATCTTGCACTGTTAGCGCATCCAGATCCCACAGCTGAAATGACAATTCAGACAGATGCGTCTGATACAGCAATAGGTGCAGTCTTGCAACAACGAAAAGGTCAGGATTGGCAGCCTTTGGCCTTCTTTTCAAGGAAGCTCAGCCCATCTCAAAAGAAATATAGCCCCTACGACCGAGAACTTTTGGCGATCTACGAGGCTATACGTTACTTCAGATTCATGGTTGAAGCACGAGATTTCTCCGTCACTACTGACCACAAGCCACTAACATTTGCCTTCAAAAACAACAGAGAGAACTGTTCTCCAAGACAGTTTCGATACCTTGACTATATCAGCCAATTTACAACGGACATTAGGTATATCAAGGGAAAGAACAACGTTGTAGCCGATACCTTATCCCGAGTTAACGAGCTCACACAGCCGATAGACTACAAAGCCTTGGCCAAGGAACAACAATCCGACCCTGAGCTTAACGATCTTCTTCGCAACGGCTCGTCTCTGCGGCTGGAGAAAGTCACATTACCTGACAGCTACACCGAGCTCTATTGTGATGTGACAGCAACGATTAGGCCATTCATCACAAAGTCGTTACGCAAGCTAGTATTTCTGTCACTCCACAACTTAAGCCACCCTGGTGCCAAAGCTAGTATTCACTTGGTGACACAAAGATTTGTATGGCCAGGCGTAAGACGGGATTGTAGACAGTGGGCCATGGAATGTGAAGCATGCCAGAAAAGCAAAGTTGGCCGCCATACATCAGCTCCACTAAGCAGCTTCAATCCACCATCAGGACGTTTCCAACACATACACCTAGATCTTATAGGTCCCTTACCTGTGTCGAGCAATCACAAATATTGCCTCACGATCGTCGACCGTGCAACACGTTGGCTCGAAGCGTACCCCCTGCAAGATATAACAGCTGAAACCTGTGTAAACGCCCTAACAACAGGATGGATAGCACGGTTTGGATGCCCTGAGCACATAACCACCGACCGAGGACCACAGTTCGTTTCACAAGTCTTCAGAAACCTAGTTGCACTTGTAGGTGCCACACATCATCTCACCACAGCGTACCACCCAGCAGCTAATGGCATTGTGGAAAGAACGCATCGTACACTGAAAGCTGCGATCATCTGCCATGGTTCATCTCATTGGACAGAAGCACTCCCATGGGTCCTAATGGGCATACGCAGCGCTTGGAAAGAGGATTTGCAGACATCGATAGCCGAACTTGTCTACGGAGAGCCGCTACGTTTACCTGGACAGTTCCTTACCACCAGCCCTCAAGATCCAGTTGATATGACGGACGTAGTCAGTAGACTGAGAGCTCATATGGCAAAGCTAACGCCACAACCCACTTCATGGCACACAAGCTCCAGTAGGCCGTTCTATATTCCCAAGGATCTACACACAGCCACACACGTCTTCTTACGACGAGGTCCAGTAAGACGATCTCTCCAGGCACCATATTTGGGACCATACAAAGTTCTTTGTCGCAGCGAGAAGACCTACGATATAGACGTCTTACAAACTGAGGCCAATTACGTTCAAATAAGTCCAGCCGTTTTCACACGGTTGAGTAACTATCATTTTTGCAACAACGTGTGATTGGTTATAGTTGGTTGAACGTAAAGAAGTTCATTATAAGTTAGATACCATTAGAGTGGCGTGACTTGAAGGTAGTAGTAGAAACAAGTAATTAAAAAATAGATCGGAGTCCCTATAAATAGGCATTGATTAAAAAAGATGATGGAACGAATTCAGTGGCTACGTTAATTCTGTGACATTTTTAGACCAGTCTAAACGATGTCACAGATTTAGCAAAATTAGAAGTATCATTTGTCCGTCTATTATAAAAATTGTAAGCTATTTGTAGCATAAACTAAGCTAATAAAGCTTGTGCTAGATTGAGAAAACTGATAAATTATGAGCAATCATATTATTCTCATCGCAGTTAGACTGGCTTTAAAGACGACCCCAATTGGGTAGGCTCATTAAATTATCGTATTTTTTTAAATATAAACATGCTATAAGAACACAGAATATAAACATCTAAATTCCGAAACAAACATTTCTGGACCACTTAAATATTTTTGGATTCCGAGGAAGTCAAAATAATTCAATTTAGCATTGAAAGTTTAAAAATATAACTTTTTATTTTTTAATGTTTCAGGTCCGAAGCGTATACTTCCCCCGCGAGCTTCTACGGCCCAGCTCTCTTCTGACCAACCTTGTGTTGGATGATACCAGGTCTTCGTCGAACCGCCTGCCGTCATCATGCGACAATCTCTTCGCTTATATTACTGACACGGTTGCCCCAGGTATGTTTTCGTCAGCTTTGATTATAATAAATCAAGTTTTATAATAGCCATAACATAATAAGTGGTAGTAAGTAGCATAGTGATTAGCCTGGGACATCCTTCCGAGGGCTTACCCGGGGCTCCCAACCATAGGCTGTTGGGCGTTACGTGAGGTTTTTTAGTCGGTAGGAGTCCGGCATAGCATACATGAGATTTTCCCTCACGTTAAAAAAAAAAGCACAGTGATTAGAGTGAAGAACTTGTATTTTACGGCCCAAGTTCGATAAAAATGAGCTCTCTTGGGTTGAACTCGTTTTAAGACACTCATAACATTGGTGAACCTACGAATGGTCACCATTTTTAGAATTTAATATGTATATTGTAGAGGCCCCACCATAGGATAGTGGTGGGGACCACTATTTCTCGGGTTTCAAACGACCTCATTTCTCAGAGGTGGCATGGCACCCGTGTGATCAAGCAACGGTCCATGTGCCAACCCGTCAGGCTAGCACAATACAATACGACGAATCAGTCCTCAAAATGGTTGACCTACGTCTAGCAGTTCACTGCGATGATGAGATGATTACGCCATGTCAGAATTCGATAGATTCCAGATCAATCTAATAGGCTTATGGTACAAAGAAAAAACCTGCGGTTACGTGTTTAGCAGTTGAGCTACTCTGCGCTTAGCAGTTTTTGGAAAATATATGTAAAGGTGGGTCTACGCTAGACGAGCTGAGCACGAGCGGAGCACGAGCCGAGCCATAATTCGTGTAGTGTGGACCGACGCACGTACGAACCTCGAGCGATACTTGTCATCGCGAGCAGAGCGACTCCGCTCGTGCTCCGCTCGTGCTCGGCTCGTCTAGCGTAGACCCACCTTTATGCCCGCCTTCCACTGCGAGCGAGTCGGACCCATTACGGACTACGCTATACTCGTAAGGACGATTTTCATACATGTCCTTCCACCAAAGCGGACATGACATGTATCGAAAATCATCTTTACGAGTATAGCGGAGTCCGTAATGGGTCCGACTCGCTCGCAGTGGAAAGCGGCCATTAGACCTCCTGATTTTACGTGTGTTGGTATTAGTAGTATCACGTGTTGTACTCGTGATATGTATATCCAGTATCAATAAAATATTTTAACGTAATATAATATATTTCAGGAGCATTAATCTAATTCTCTATTTTCATATTTCATTACCTTATTTTTTTTTTATACTACTTAGGTGGCAGACAATCTTACGGCCCACCGGAAGGTTGGTAACCGTAGCCTTTAGACGTTTGCAACACCAGAGGCGCTACACACGCGCTGCCGACCCGGGCGCAGGTTGTGACGACCCACAGTTGAAATTTTTCAAGCCGCCTATAAGGCCTTTAACTTGGCTTAACGACTGTCATTTTACTGACAACCGGGCCAACGGCTTATCGTGCCTTCCGAAGCACGGAAACGCTCGTAAATAAATGTCACAAAGTGGTACACGTGGTGGTCACCCATCTATATCCGGCCATAGTAAATGTTGCTTACTGCAGTGATTGTTTACAGAACACTGAGTCCGCGGGGCCACGAGCGCTTCAAAACTTATTTCCGACATTGCGCTTCCGTCGCTTTTCCGTAATGACTGGCTGAATGTAATTATTGTTGTAATAAACGTGTTAAGTAAAAAGTTTAAATTAGTTTGTGTTTCGGTTCTGGTGCAAACCAGAACCGAAACACACCGAGTAGTAATAATACCTAATCACCTTTTTATCAAATGTATTTCTATATTTGAAAACAGTGATAGGTACATTGCGATAAAAAGGATTGAATAATTTGACTAACTCTATAAAACCAAATAAAATATGTTAAAAAGATTTCAATTCAAAATCTACACGTTACTTCGTATCATAAGAAAAAGAGAAATAAAGAAAGTTGTATTCATCAGGATCAAAGGAGCGTGCGAAACTAGAGAGAAAATGCCCTGGGCGTGGACTGAATTATTTTACAATAGATTTAATTTTTAACATCGGTGAAGGCCCACCAAAGATCACCTCTGCTGGGTATATTACAATCATGTCATTACAAATTTAATCATTCTCTTAGAATATCAGCGTTCATAGGTGTATAGAAATACGTGGCCAGTCGATAATACGGGTTAGTATAATCCTACTAATCCTACTTAATGATATTATAAATGTGAATGTTTGTGAAGATGTTTGGATGTTTGTTACTTAATCACGCTCTAATGGCTGAACGGATTAAGCTGAAATTTGGTACAGGGATAGATAATAACCTATAATAACACATCGGCTGCTTTTATTCCCGGGAATACATTCCCATGGGAAGCGGGCACGGGTAACAAGTTCCACGCCGGCGAAGCCGTGCGGAATCATCAAATTTAAAATGTGGTTATTCGAATAATACCTACGTATGTTTTGTGTACGGCCCCTTAGCCATTGATAACGCTATAAAACCTACGGCGTATTTTCAGTTACAAACTATCTCGAATGATTCTGTGCGAAAAATATTTTTTTTGAGACATACAGTTTAAATATTGTAATAAGATGTTTAAAAATAGCGCAGAGATCACATTCAATCAATCAATCAACTCAGCCTATAGCAGTCCACTGCTGGACGTAGGGTTCTCCCAGTCCACGCCACAGTACACGGTCTTGTGCCTTTCGCATCCAGTCCCAGCGACCTTTACCAGGTCGTCGCCGTCGGTCCATCCGGCAGGTGCACATCCTACTGAAATATGGTACAGAGATAGGGTATAGTCTGGAATAACACATAGGCTACTTTTCATCTCGGGAAAATGTTCCCACGGGAAGCGGGAACGGGAACCAAATTTCACGCGGGCGAAGCCGCGCGCATCAGCTAGTAAAATATATTTTTTTATAATTTTTATAAAGTAGGTACCTACTAGCTGACCCGCGAAACTTCGTTTGCGTGATAAATGAAGAACCACTCGACCGATTTTGTGCAAACTTTACATAATCCATCTACTAAATAGTCCGAACAAAGCCTATACATTTGGTTTGGATAGGTGAGCCCGTTTGAGTTATAAAATTACAACAAAAAGTGGCATTGATTTTTAGGCAATATTTTTTCACGTGTGGAACCCTACGTGTAGGCTACCGACTCTTACCGACTGAAACCACACGGTGCCCTACCACTGCCTACGGCCCGAATCCCCGAATAAGCCATCAAAAAGATGTCCCAGGATTTAGTAGGTATGCAATATTCTTACTTAACCAAATTTGATATTGTTGAGCCACGGTGTTAGGGGCAGTAAATGAAAGTTCGAAGGTCACTGTGATATCGTATAATGTCCGACTCGATACACAACTTTAAACCGACGCCGACGTATAAATCGACCTACTCGCTGCCCGACAGTACCGTGACTGGCGAGAGGTTGTTCGTCATACAGGCTTGCGTAATATAATGCTGACATGCATTCCTGTGTTCCCACAGTATTCCCCCTCTTACTAAAAAATAGTTAATAAAATATTTTTATTAACATTTATAAAAAATATTTCAAAGGTATCTGGTCACCCTAACAACAATGTTTGTCGACTTTATCCGATACAAACTTATGGTCACCCTATCATTACAACGTACATCAAGTACGTTGTAATGATAGGGTGAAAGATACAATGTAAACAATTAATTATACACGTACAGTACAAAGGAAGGAATGCGCTGAGTTTACACCTACGCTTGTTGAGAACACAGTGCATGACTACTGCTCGTTCGCTCTAACTTTGCCGCTCGGCTCCATAATAAAGTCGATTTTTTAAGTAGACGAAGTAAATTGACAGCAACTAATGTCACTTCTTCATACAATGTTGCGTATTTTCTATGACGAAGTGACATTAGCTACTGTCAATTTACTTCGTCTAATTAACAATTCGGGTATACGCCTCTACGCCAGCGGCAAAGTTAGAGCGAACGAGCAGTACTATTAAGTTGCTTAACCGACTAAGTACAAAGGAAGTTATACATTGTTATGATTTACGTGTTAATAAAATGTTTTACAATTTAGCTCGTTTGATTCACTTTACGAAACAAAAATATCGCATGAATGTAATATACACTTGAAAGTAAGTAGGTATACATAATTACACAAAAATCTTTGCTTAATTACACCAATAAATCATATAATATTACACAATTATTAAAAAATTCACACATATTGTGTGGTTGGGTGTGCGACTGGTGGTGTGGCTGTGTGCTCGCTCTTAACGGCACGACCTTCTTCCACCTTTAAGACTAAATCACTCATCACTTTGTCTTTTACATATTTACTGCACTTTTTCACTGCTATGCTATGACAATAAAGATGAATATCCCTTGTAACTCAATTTTCTTTTCCATTACTGACCTCGCCTGATTGTCTGCACCAGTTTGTGCAATGACAACTTGGGCGTTTTTTGCATGTTGCTGCCCCATGTTAACCAAAATGGTCATTGACTTGGGTGTCACACGTTACAATCATATAGCTATAATGCGCGCTAAAACTAACGTTACTTAAAATTAAACATAAAATGCTGAGATTGGTTTGCTCCAATTATTACTGCATAATTATTGTATTTTTGGTGATTGCTTACTTTTTTCTACAATTTTAACTATAACAATCATAGTCGGGTTTGCTTGTGACATTTCTTAACTAAAAAAAAAACTAAACTCTAATTCTCTTTCATAAATTTTTTAGTGGTAGTTACCATGGTGTCCCGCTCTGCTATAGTTAATTATTCACCCCCTTGGGAGTCCACTGCGTACACCATGATAACGCCGTGCAACTCTTGTGTTCGTCACAACTCATTATTCCTCCTCTTTTATTCCTTTGCATAGTACTAAATACAATGAAATCGGTTTACATAATATTTACCTGGCGTCACTTGTTTTACTAGACTCATTTTACAGTTTTATATTGAACATACATAAAATGTTAGTTGTTTCCGTTTGTTTATTTGACCGAGCGACGTCGTGTTGCAAACATGTATAAATAATAGGTACATGACTTACAGAATAAGAAACAATAGTTATCTAGGTGCTGAGGAAATATGGACACTAGTAAGTATATAGAGAAAACTGCGTTCGACAACTAGTATTACTTGTTTACATGAATCGTACGGGTCGCCTTATCACTCTTCCACTTTGTGTGGTCCGAGTGGTAAGCGGAACGCTGTTTGGAGCAGTAACTATTTAGTAATCTGTGGTTTGGAGCATCAGTATTTGATCGTTCTACCATATCACTATCATCATTTATACAATATGCCGGTTTTAATCTATCGATTGATATACTCGCTTTACGACCAGACATTTGAATCACATATACTTTGTTTCGTCTTTCTAATACGCGAAAGGGTCCGTCATAAGTAGGCTGTAACGGTTTGCGTACAGCGTCGTGACGTATAAAAACATAACTGCATTTCTCTAAGTCTGGATGAACAAATATATTCGATTCACTATTGTTCCTAGTGGTTACGGATTGGATGATTGAATTCCTTAATAGTTTCCCTTAATCTATTAACGTACTCGCAACTGTCATCCAATTTTAAGTTATTTCGACAGTCATAAAAATCAGCTGGTAGGCGTAACGTAGTACCGTATGTCATTTCTGCGGCACTTATGCCATTGTCGCTTCTGACTGCTGTCCTAAGACCTAATAAAACAATTGGTAATTCCTCAACCCAGGAGGGTGTGGTTGAGTTGCATAGGCGTGCGGTTAGCGACGTTTTTACAGCTTTATTCCAAATTTCTACAGTCCCATTGCTACAAGGATGATACGGCGTAGTTCTTAACTTTTCTATACCTAATAATTTCATAAGTGAGCTAAATAACTGACTTTCAAATTGGCGGCCTTGGTCGCTAGTTAGCTTCTTCGGGCAGCCAAAACGAGATATCCAAGCCTCATACAAGGCACGTGATACCGTTTCTGCAGTCATATCTCTAATCGGTATGCATTCAGGCCATCGCGTCGCCCTATCAACTATAGTGAGACAATATTTGAACCCTTCTGTCGACGTAGGCAGAGGTCCTATCACGTGGATGTGTTCAAACCTATCGCAGGGTGGAAACGTCTCTAAGGCTGACGTAGTGTGACGACGTACTTTGGACCGTTGACATTGAATGCACGTCTTGGCCCACATCCCGATTCATATCAGGCCAGAAAAAACGATCCCGCATGAGCTTACGCGAAGTTCTTACCCCGGAATGGCTCAAACCATGTATGGAGTCAAACGCTATTCGCCTAAACTTCTCTGTCAGATACGGCCTTAATCTATCATTACTCACATTACAATAAATTGCTTTAGAACTAATAGGTAAAACTATCTTTTTGAAATTATCTTTGTGATTCACATCCTTTATAAGTGCGAAATACTAACATCGCATTCTTGCTCTCGAGCAAGTTCCTCGTAGTCGATCGCCGGCGCCGCCCGTGGGACAATCTATTGTTGCGACGCGCGATAACGTGTCTGCGACTATATTGTCCTGCCCGCTCAAATGTCTTATATCAGTTGTGAACTCACTAATAAACATTAAATGTACGTCTAGGAAGCTCGTTTTCGTGATTTATCTTAGAAAAAGCATACGTTAAAGGCTTGTGATCGGTGTATACAGTTAACTGACGTCCTTCAATCAAATACCGAAAGTGTTTGATTGATAGGTAAATAGCTAGAAGTTCTCTGTCATACGTACTATATTTGCGTTCCGTAGTCGACATACTTTTAGAAAAATAACCTAATGGATACCACGTATCATTAACACGCTGTTGTAAAACTGCGCCCACACACGTATCGGACGCATCGGTCATAAGTGCAAGTGAAGCGTTTTTGACCGGATGCGCTAGTGTGGTCGCCTTGCAAAGACTCGACTTACATTCCTCAAAAGCTTGCTCAGCAATTGGAGTCCAGCTAATGGGTGTTTTGTCTTTCTTTTTAGAACCGTGTAAATAATTATGAAGAATAGATTGCGATTTAGTTGCGTTAGGTATATGCGATCGGTAAAAATTTACCATCCCCAAAAACCGTCTTAATTGTTCTACATTTTCGGGTTTGGGGAAATCAGTGATTGCCTTAATCTTGTCACCTAGGGGACTTATCCCGTCTGCTGTAACCCGATACCCTAAAAAAATCTATTTCAGACTTACCAAATGCGCATTTAGACACGTTAATCGTAATACCAAATTTGACGAATTGCTCAAATAAGGCTTCTAAGTGTTTGCGATGTTGACTTTCATCAGAATCCGCGATAATTATGTCGTCTATATATGAAAAAATATGGTTCCTGGTCTCCTGGTCTAATCCCTGCAATACCGTGTGGTGCATGAACCGCATAAATGACTGTGAAGCCCCCCCGGAGGCCGAAGCTCATTCTTGGGAACTCCCATAAACCTAATGGCGTTATGATTGCAGTCTTCTCGACGTCATCAGGTGCTACCGGTATGCAATGATATGCGCGATTTATATCGATTTTCGAAAATATATTTTTTCCTGCGAAAATATAAGTAAAATCTGATAACCTAGGGATTGGGTACCTATCGGGCTTAGTGATGGCATTAAGCTTTTTATAGTCCCCACAAGGGCGTATCTCCCCATTTTTCTTGGGTACGACATGGAGTGGGCTCGCCCATGGGATTTTGGACGGGCGACAAATGCCCAATTCCTGCATTATGCGAAACTCTTCCTTGACCTTGTGATACATATGGGGTGCTAAGGGTCTAGCACGAGCAAATACTGGTGTTCCAGTCGTCTCAATGTGGTGATAAACACCGTGATTAGGCACTTCCTTGTACGATGCAGGTTTAGTAATATCAATGTACTTAGATACATAATAACTCGCGATAAGGGTGTGTTTCGTCCACAGTTTTCACCGTCGTACTATCTGCCTGGATGACGCTAGCAACACATTTAATATTAGTTACACCATCAATTAGTTTACCTGAGCTTAAGTCTACAATTAACCTATGATGAGCCAAAAAATCAGCTCCTAAAATAGGCTGTGTTACATCGGCTATGGTGAAACTCCAAACATAAGGTCGTCGCATACTAAAATCCAATGACAAAGTTTTATTACCGTAGGTTTTTATCTCGCTACCGTTTGCAGCGTACAGCTTATAATCGCTACATTGATTTATCAAGCGCTTAAATCTATTTACAGGAAGGACAGATATGTTGGCTCCGGTGTCTACTAAAAAATTAAGTCCACTTTTTCTGTCTTTTACACATAGGCGTTTGCAAGTAACTGTACAAGTGTCCGCCCGCACTTGTACTCCAACTAGTTTTTTTCTTTATTGCTAATATTATTTTTCATCTCCCATGCACAAGGCTGGATGCATTTTTTCGCATTATCCTTTTACCGGGAATGATAAAAACAAAGCCAGTTCGGATGCCTCTGCTTAACGAATCGACTTCGGGAGCTCGAACGAGAATAATTATTGTGGTTACCTCTATTTGCTTCTCTTGACCTCGACCTTGACCTTTCCAGTTGCTCCAAACGCGAAGATAGTTGTGCGATCTGCGTTTCTAGCGAAGACTGGGATTGCGCCTCAGCGTTAGTCCGTGGGCATACCTCTTGCACTTCGGCAAACCGGGTCGTTTCGACTATTTTGTCAGCCATACTTGCCAGTTTATCCGATTCCTTGACCTCGCTGGCGGTCAGAACGGCCTGCACTGCGGTTGGTAAGTGCCCCATCCACAGCATGCATAAGGTTTCCTCTGAAAATTTCTTGCCAGATAGCTCCTTCATCCTCCGCAAGAGTTGCGAAGGTTTTTGGTCTCCCAGATCCAACTCCTTCAAAAGCTTATGTAGCTGTCGTACCTCGGACTCTTCATAGACCGTAAGTAGCCTGGCCTTCAGCGTCTCATACTTCTTGACTTCGGGTGGAGACAAAACAATGTCACTCACCGGTTCGATGTGATTTCTGCTTAATTTGGCTATGACCAGGTTGTACTTCGCTGCGTCGGAGAGCTTTTGACTTTCCACTACGGCCTCGTATTGCGCGAACCATAAACGTGGCGATTCTTTCCAAAAGTCCGGAATTCTCGACGATACCGTAATTTGTGCCAACGTGCTAGAATCCGTCACTGCTTGCGTCGGTACAGGTATGGGATTCATTGTATAAGAGTTCTGACGCGCACTACACTTTTACTAAAAAAATTGATTTAGAATTTTGATGTTACGTATTGTCCAAACGATTCGGGGTCACCAATGTTGAGCCACGGTGTTAGGGGCAGTAAATGAAAGTTCGAAGGTCACTGTGATATCGTATAATGTCCGACTCGATACACAACTTTAAACCGACGCCGACGTATAAATCGACCTACTCGCTGCCCGACAGTACCGTGACTGGCGAGAGGTTGTTCGTCATACAGACTTGCGTAATATAATGCTGACATGCATTCCTGTGTTCCCACAATATCTTAGTATCCTGTTATGGGGCCTGAGGACGGTGAGAGGGTTGCTCACCGACCTTACAGAAGCAGATCCATGACGGCAGCGTGACGTGAGAGATTCACGCACGCACCCCCTTAGAAGCGGGATCACACCCGAAAACCCACAAAGACGCGGGATAGCACCCGCACCACCCCCTGGACGAGGCCACAGTGACGGCCGTGGGTCTGTCGGGAGTCCTCGGACATCCTTCCGAGGGCTTCCCCGGGGCTCACAACCACAGGCTGTTGGGCGTGACGTGAGGTTTTTTAGTCGGTAGGAGTCCGGCATAACATCCATGAGGATTTTCCCTCACGTTAAAAAAAAGTATCCTGTTATTAGGACACTTTAATATTCACATGTTCTTAATGTAATCATTAAGTAAGCTTTGTAAAAAGTTTCTCTCATTGTAACAGGTATTGTTTTCAACCGTAAACAAAAAAATATGTAGGTATCTGATTGCGTAAACTCGTGATTATAAATACGTATAAAATACATATGTTATGGTAATTCATAAAAAAACATAATTTAAGTTTCTCTCATATTTCGTTAGTCACAAACATTTTGCCAGAAAGCGGGGTTAAGGTAAGATTTCGGTAGTAATCCTTTTTAACTTTAAAAACTTTTGAGTTTCTGAGTTTGTTATATCTAATGATAATTTGGGTTCCGTACCAAAATCAGAAAATAATCACGTTTGCTATGTGGGAGCCCCACTCAATTTATTTTACAGGAAAAATACATCATCTGTTAAAGCTTCAACTGCCTATCTATTACCGTTCATGACATAAAGACGAAGGCCCATTGGTTACAGAACCTCAAAAGTTATCAGCAGTTAAACTAATATATCCGCCAAGATTTAAAATCCTCGTGGCCAGACGTCGTCTAAAATTCAGGTTTTTCAATAGCTCTATGTATTAGGAAGTCGTGCAGTCACCCGTAATAGGTAAGTAAGTATGTATTGAGCAATGGAACCCAAGCAATTAATTTAATACAGATGGGTGCGCTGAATATCTTCGTTTATGTAAGGAGTTTAAGAAACTGATACACATTAGAACCGGTGTGTTGTAAACTTGTAATCAATTACAAATATTACTCCATGAAGTTTATCAATGTACACCTATCAAGGTGTGTATAAAATTGAGCATTTTAAAGATCATTTTGCTTGATGTAGCATTCGCACGAATGTAAATGGGACATCCTTTTGAGGGCTTACACATGGCTCGCAGCCGTAGGTAATGGTAGGGAATGGTGCGGCTTTAGTAGGATCACCCACGTAAAAAAAACAAAACGCTCATAGCAAGAGAAAATTAAATCCTTCTGGTAAAAGATTATTGTAAGAACTTTATTCAGTTTCTGTTCGATAAATGCGACGATGCACGGAGTAACAGAGCGAGATCCTTTTTACTCGTTCTGTTAAAAGTAAAAGATCAACTGTATACTCACCTTTATAAATAATAAATAGTATTTCTTTCCATGACATTTGAGTATTGCAACATTGTGAGTGAAAAGAATCTGGTTATATTTTAATTATAAACAAATACAGCTACGCTTTCAAAAACAATAATATAATTATTTAATGAACGTAATTTCTGCTCTTTCATTTGCTACATTTCATTACTAAGCGATTAGGAATTTACAGGTCACATGCTAAGATACACCAAGGCTTTTTGGCGGGAATTGTAAGAACACTCTATTGTGTAATTTTTCAAAATTTACTGTTTTTTCGATTGTATCGCGAAGGAACCCTGCTCCCAATATCCGTAATATTGGGAGCTAGGCTGCACCTCGTCCTAGCCGTCGATAAAGCTGAACCCCAGGCTTTAGGTCTCTGTACAGTTTAGAGATAAACTAGTGGTAACTAGGTACGTTAAGATGAAGAATAGATTTAAAAATATTTGGCAAAAATTTTATAGGTAGGCATGTACCTACCCCTTTTTAAAAAAAGGGCATGGGTCAAGGAGTAGTTTTGATATAGTTATAAGAAATATAGCGTGCAGAAGTGCAGTGGGTATTATTATATTTGTATAATAATATATTATTTTATTATGCATTAAAAAAATTAATGAACGTCTAATTAATAACAGACAGTACACATATTTTATGCATTTAAAAAATTAATGAATGCATAATTAATAACAGACAGTACACATACTTCATACATGTATTATGTGTGTGTTTGACACAAATACATAATACATTAGGTAAATGCATTTTTGGTATAAATTCCAAGTTGAATGAATTGCGTCAACGAGTTTTTAGTATTTGGAATTCCACTCATTTTATTATTTCTCTAATACTCGTAAATGAGTGTGATGCACCCATTGCCATAGAATTAGTTATAACATTCCAAATTCTCCATGTTCCAGGAATCATTGTGTACGACGGTCGTCGCGACAACGCATGGCGTGTAACCCACGCATCTATGTACCCAGACCCTGACTTGGGTGAATACGACATCGGTGGTGAGAAGTTCACCCTTATGGACGGAATTGTGGGACTGACGCACTCTCCTGCACAAGGACTGCTATACTACCAGCCGTTGGCAACAGACAGGTACACTTACTCATGTTGTTATGAACACTAGAATATCTTATCAAGATTTTTTATACCACTATGGTGGCAAACAAGCATCGGCATGGCCCACCGGACGGACTGATGGTCACCGTAACCTATCGACGTTTACAACACGAAGCGTTACACTCCATTACACTATTATTACGTGCTGCCATTGATACTCATTATTATTACACGATGGTTCGGGCATGTAGAGCGAATGGGAGATAAAAGAATGACAAAACAGATACATACAACGCGAAAGTGGATGGACGTAGGAGTCGGGGAAGGTCACGACACACCTACCTACCACGACCAAATTAATAGTACTTATGTTAGTTGAAGGTGGTGTCAAGAGCCAAAGGAACCGACGTGCATGCATGAAAAGAAATTTGAAAGTTAAAGAAGCAAGTGAGGTGTGTATGGACCGTGCCGTGTGGCGCTCGGTTCTTTCTGCCTACCCCGCAAGGAATTTAGCGTGAAGGTAGATAGATAGATAGATAGATATTATTACACTTTCGACTAGTTCTTGGTCTAGATAGTGGTTAGGGCATTACAAACCCGAAGCAGTACGTTCTATTACCGCTCAGGATAAAAGTTTTTGTGCCATGAACACGTATGTTCTGTATCTGGGTGTATCTGTACTTTGTTGAAATAAATTTACAACCTCCTATCATATACAATGTATGGAATAATATATGTATGTTTAGGTCCCACAATCTAATATTACCTTAAATTTGACTACATGCCGCATGGCACTGTGTAAAAATGTTAAAGGTACCAAAATATTGTAGGTATATTATACACAAAAATTATACCTCCTACCAATAAACATCGGAATCACAGAAACTCTACTCCAATAATGCTGCTCCTATCAAAAGTTAAGGATATTTTTGCATATTAATATTTTGCAGTCCTAATTTTATAAGGCGTAGTGAGCAACATGAAATTATCGCTAAACGCTCGATAATCGTTCATTCTTCCTTTGACATTCAATGTGAGAAATACCACTAACCCTAATGGCAAACGGGAAGTGCCGAGGTCGAACAGGTTAGGATGAAAAGAGAATTAATAAAAGAAACTAGCACCGAATTAAAGCGATTGAAACTAGAATTTCAACCCAAAAATAGTCAATGTATTATTTGAAAGTTTGTTATAGCCTATCCAGACTCTCGCGAGGCACCTCCTGACGCCCTCAACTTGAGTCTTAGCAAGAGGAGGCGATAAAAGTGCTGCCGTTTACACTCTCGCACTCGCCTCGCTTACTGTGGCCTCCTAGAGATTCTAGATGGGCTATTACATGCATTAGAATAGCTGCAGTCTTAACTTCTACTACCTACATAGGTGGAAAAATATAGTTCTACTCTTTCTGAAATTGTTTTTATTTTTATTTTCAGATTATTTAGTATATCAACGGCAGTTTTAGCCTCAGGCCCCCCAGCGGAAGGCACCGACCTGCCCGTGAACCTCGTAGGACGCAAATCATCTCAAGGTCTCGGTATAGCTGTGGACCCACGCGACGACACCATCATTTTCAGCCCCATGTCTGAGACCGCCATCGCAGCTTGGAATCCAATTGCTAACTCACATAAGTATGTTTCTTTTAAATTATATTTCTATGAATAGTATCTGTGAGGGATTAATATTCGACTGGCTGTTACTTTATTAATTAAAGAACCCAAAACTATTGAGGCTAAATGAAATCCATAGGTATAATGTTGATTTATCGTCCGAAATGATTGTGATTAGACAGACTTGACACGCATGACGTCTACCTCGAAGTAAAAAAAAATACTTGGTGCAGTCTCGCTTACAAAATTTTGTCTCTCTTTTACGAAAATACCTAAACCAGTGATGTAATCTGTATGAATCCGTTAGCAAACATTCAAAAACTATCCACCCAGGATAAGTGATTACATTGCTTAATTAAAATTCATTCCCACATAGGGACTAAACACTTTATAGTGTTGTTTGGGACCGTTTGGCTTATTCATTGATTTATGGGTTATATTGCTGAAGCAGCCACCGATTTACATCAGCTTGAATAAAACAAAATCAGTCCTGTATTTCGACACTATTCATCAACCCGATATTCTCGCCAATTACAAGAGTGTAACGTATTGAAGTGATACCTGGATACTTTACACAAGACTACAATACTAAGCGAGTATTATTACTTACAACATGCTGTATATTTCAGGGTATTGGCACAAGACCCAGAGAAGCTGCAGTTTTGCGCGGAAGTGAGGTGGGCAGAGCGTGACAATGGCGCCGTGTGGGCTCTTTCTACGCGTTTCCATAAGTTCTTCAAACGTACCGCTTCTAAACATGAGGTGAGAATTAGCTCTCTGCATTCGTAGAACAACTGAGTAGTGTAACTGGTTGTACACATGATAAACTACCTGTACATTTCCACAACTGGTTGTACAAATGATACACCACCGGTACTTTTCAACTGTACGTATCTTTTTTAACGTGTGCATATTCGTACGGCTATCAATCTGGACTTGAATCAGCGAAAACCTAGGTCCCTACCTACCTAAATGACATAGAATATTTATTTATTTATGATATCACCAAAAATAAAATAATTCAAGAAATATCTTCAGTTTTGATCCATGGTTTTGACAAAATAATCGAGGTATAACTGAGACTTTATTTATTATCAGCGGAGGTCGCGCGGTTTCGTCACCGTAGTCCCCTTTCTAATAAGAATACAGGAATAATATAAAGCCTATATCACCAGGGGATACTGTAGCTTTCAGCAGTGACAGAATTTTTCAAAACGGGTCGGTAGTTTTGAAGCCTATTCAATGCAAACTAACAAACAACCAATTATTTCCTTTAATGTTAAAAAGAGAAAAAGACGCTTATTCTAAGCTGCTTAAGATACAATATTTTATTAAAAGAAGATAGAGACTGAAAAACACCAGTTTTGACAGAGGGCCTAAAAAGGCAACATTGTATGTGTCATATTATGAAATGTAAAATGTTTGGTATACTTTGTATGTTCTGTATTTCAAATTCTATGAATTGTATGTTTCATATTATGAAACATACAATGTTGCCTTTTTAGGCCCGCAGAGCTAATCTAAGAACCGGAATTCTTCAAGTATACTTTATGTATCAACGATTTTTATTCTTATTTGCAGATCAACATTCGTGTTGTTCGCGTGGTAGACAATAGCTTCGTGTCGCTGCAACCACATGTTCTCCGTCGATCAACAAGACAAGCCAACGCCACTCTGGTCTAAACTATTCTCCCCTTTACTTTATTAGTCATCAATAATTATAAATTCGTCAGAAATTTCTTAATTATCTTGCCTATACTTCCTTAATAATACAGTGAATAAATTAATAATAATAATCATCAAATAAATTATAAAACATTAGAACTACACTGAATTCTGAATTGGGTCACCATTGTATTCAAAATGTGTTGATAAGAGTAGATAATGATTGTAATATACCTACACGTTAAGTATAAAAACTACAGTTCATTTTTACAAATCGATTAAACTAGGTATCTTTTAAGAATTTCGAGCAATTAGTTATACTTAAGGTATACCTAAAACATTAAATCACGATCATTTCGATTTTAACTCCGTCTTCGATATCCGTTTCGCTGAAAACCTGTAAATAGTCCCATTTGTTTATAATTAGGAAAAGCTATAAATATTATGATAATCCAAAGCTTCTATGTGTACTTCTAAACTTGCTATACCTACTTTCAAACTAAAAATTGTGCCACGTACCGTCACGTTGGTAGGCTGTTAGATGCATAGTGAGAGCCCACTCTAATTTTTTAACAATGCGAGTACTCGTATCTGACATTTCTTGTCGATTTTTTGTCGAATTTTATAGGACTTAATGGGGAACTTGTTCTTCTGTAGTGAGAATATTAGTGCACATAGGAGTATTTGGACACTTGTAAATAACAAAGCAAAATCTTTGCACACGAAATGTCGCACTCAAATATAAACTAAAGACTACAAAATATTGAGCACTTTTGAGCTTTAATTTTCTATGCCATTTTTCCCTATAATGCTCTTTATTTTACTTAAAGAATTCGCTACGAAATTCAGATGCAATACTATTAAAATCATTAAAATCACACGGCCCCCAAACTATGTATTCGTCTATAACCCCAGCAGCCTCCAGAAGAAAATCTTCAAATATGTCTGAGTGCGGCTGTTAGAAATAAGTTGTATTGTATTTGTCATAAGAATTAGTTTATATTTGCGTACCACCAATATCACAGCCAGCGTTGCCAATGTTGATAAGTTTTTTAAAAAATACATTTAAGTTATTTAAAACTATGTATTTTTCTATATGATTTGTTTTAAAATTTAAATTTGAAATCTTGTCAAGACTCTGCGCTTTCAATTTACATTCATTCTCGCTATGTAATCTACTAAACCTAAGTTGTGAGTTAATTTTATTCTCCTAAATTAATCGACAGTTGAGAATTAGTTGTTAAGAAAATATAAAATTATGAATCTATTGCCATTTCAAGTATTATAAATATCATTTATTTTACAAAATTGAACGTCTTATATCAATGTGAATTTAGAATTGGGTATGAAACCAAATCTATCTCTGAGAGAGATAGACTAATAGTAGCCTTCTAAATTTTCAGGTGATATAAATAAACAATTAACAATTTCGGAAAACGTCACAGACATACATTGGTTATTGTAATACGGCTAAAATGCCGAGAGCTTAACAAAAACGTCTTTAAGATACGCCAAAGGATGAGTGATACAAATTCGTATGAGTAGGTATAATTAGGTACAAAAACATCATGCATTGCGTTAAAAATAAATATAAATTGTTATTTTAATCTTACCTTTAATTACACCCACAGTGGTCATCGACTTTCAAAATAAATTAAGGCCTTTAAAGAACAAACTAACTATATTTTTCAGAGAATTTAAGATATTCTAGAATTTTACTTGAGCACCATTGTTTCATATTATGTACTAGCTGAGCCCGCAACTTCGTTTACGTCACATAAGGTGTATGAAAGGAAAGGTATTTCTTCATCAGAGTCATCAAGCAGCGTCTGAAACTGCCCTGTTTGCTTAATTAATTTCTTAAAAATAAGCTTTTTTAATTAATTAAGCTCTTTTATGATTAAGCCAACACGCCAGTTTAGGTTCACTCACATTCAAAGAAACCCCTACAATTAAAATTTTCAAAATATCTGATTCTTAAAAGTGTTATAACTCTTTTATTTCTAAACCGATTTACATAAAACAAACGCTAAATGTTAACTGGAGCAAACCTCAACACAATACAAAAAACCGTATTGCAATCGGTTGAGTGGTTACTGAGATTAGCGTGCACAACCGTACAGACAAACAGATATACAGACATACAGACAAACAGACAAAAATTCTAAAAATCATTGTTTTGGGTTCTATTGCGTTCATAAAGCCCCCCTATAATATTTTTTCTCATTTATCTTCCATGTACAGACAGCGACCTGTTACGATTTTATTATATGTCTATTGATGATTGATTATTTGGTTGGAGAGTAATATGAGTAATTTCTAGTTACCTATTGTGTTAGTCATCTTTTTTCAAAACACTAATTATATACTTAGGTATAATATACCAAAATAATTGTCCGTATTCAAGTATTTATAATAGTAAATATTTGTGTCATACTTTTTCTTAAATTAATATATCGCACCTTCATTTCGAAACCGTTACTAAACAAAATAACTAAATTTTACAGGAGAAGCAATTTAAAATTTTTTGGCCTATTAAATACCTCATAATGAAAAACGTATGAACTTTTATGAGGTATGTCTGAGATTACTTATTAAATTATTAGTTCCTTTTCAAGATGTGAAGGCACATAATTAGATAATTTAAATAATTACTGATTTATAATAATTTTAATTTTTATAGTAACACTTTTGCAATAACTTTTTTTTCAATTATCATTGAATATTGTAATGTTAGTATGAATTGAATGTTACTATGTAAAAAAAAAATTCTAGCTATTTTAAATGACAGAATAATGAGTGTGAAATATATTTAAAGACACGGATAAAATAAAAGGTAATAGTTAAAATCACTATTTATTAAACGAACGTATGAAGTACAATTATAAACGGCAAATAACTCTTTATTCTTCTTTTGATAATTATCATTTAATTGAAGCTTACAGTCACCGTATTTACTTATTTTGAATAACAATATCAACAGAAAACTAATTCCTATTCAGATGGGACCACCTGCGGGATCCAGCCTACAGGTAGGGGGCGTCAGCATCAGCATCGAGTTCTCTTTGAAGGATCTGGGGCTCGTACTCGATGGCCGGTGGAAAATCGGACATCACTTCCGAAGTTTGGTCCCAAAACTGATGGGGGCATTGATGCCCAACATCAGGGGACCCTACGCTCCCTACAAGGAGACTGTACCTGGGGATCGTGCGAAGTATGGCCTTAGGGGCCGGATGGGCGGAGACCCTGACGGTCAGCAACGTGGCTAGATTGCTGAGCCCGCAGAGGGCGATGGCCGTCAGGGTAATAAGGGGATACCGCACGATCTCCGGTGAAGCGGCATGTCTCCTAGCCGGAACCCCTCCATGGGACCTGGAAGCGAGAGCCCTTGCGTCACTATTTAGATGGCGCAAGGAGGCGCTGGAGTGGAGCCATAGGCCTGCGTCTCGAGAAACTAAGCCCCAGCGGTCCCAGCTCCACCAGGAAACCGTGGAGACATGGAAGGTGCGACTTGAGCAACCAAAGGGCGAATTCGCTACAATTGCGGCCGTCAGACAATCATGGAAGAGTGGCTAGAGAGGAGACACGGTGCTCTACTGCTACTCCTACTGGTTGTCACAGATGCTTGCCGGGCACGGTAGTTTCGGTATGTATCAGTGGGGAAGACACCAGGAAACCACAGCCGAGTGTCAGCACTGCGAAGATCGCAGCGATGACACAGCGCTCCACTCGCTGGTGGAGTGCACTGCGTGGGCGCAATAGCACCAGGTCCTCGTAGTGGGCCTAGACGTGGACAATCTCTCACTCAAGACCATAATGCGAGCCATGATCTTCAGCGGGAGTAAGTGGGATTACGCCGCCTCTTTCTGCGAGCAGGTCATGCTCGTGAAAGAGGCGGCGGGGCGGGAACGCGAGAGAACTCTCCCACTCGACTTCCGCAGTCGGCGGCCTGGGCGCCGTCGTCGTGTCTTCACCGAAGACTATCGGCCTCCATGACTTGGGGCCTGAGGACGGTGAGAGGGCTACTCCCCGTCCAAACAGAAGCAGGCCCATGACGGCAGCGTGACGTGAGGGATTCCCGCACACCGCCCCTTAGAAGCGGCATCACACCCGAAACCCCCCAAAGACGCGGGATAGCACCCGAACCGCCCCTTGGGCGAGGCCGCAGTGGTTGCCTTCCGAGGGCTTACCCGGGGCTCTAGCTAAGTAAAAATAATATAACACAATATGAAACTAAACAGTCATCTATAAATCTTTTGTATTTGTTTTATACTTATTATTTGTATACTCATTGTAATAATACTACCACTGTTTATATACTTATTGTAATAATCCTAACCGTAAACATGAGAATCAAGTTAGTCAAGAAGAGATTTATGTCATACTTTTATCTAGAATCTTTATTATAAGGATTATACAAAAGGTAACGGTTTTAGTTTTAAATTTGAAAAAAATAAAATACACATTTTAAGTTAAAAACTGTGACTAAACAAAAAAACACACTTTATAGAATAAAAATAAGTAAATAATATAGCTTAACGAGAAAGTCAACCGTTCTTATATCAATAGTTACACTTTCATTATAAACTTGTACGTCGACTCCTCAAATGACCGGTGACAACTGGTTTAATAACGGTTATGTCATTACCGTTTGTTTAAAATTTTCGTTTAGTAACGTTTTAGTTTAGAGCTATCTACCGTAATATTGAGGTATTAAATAAACTGTCAAATTCATTCGGTAGTTCCTGACGATTTAAAAAAGATGGCGTTATTAACTCAATTTCGTAAAAATTTCGTTTAGTAACGGTTTCGAAATCAAGGTGCGATATAAATAAGTGCCTTTTTATAGACCATAAGCATATTTAAGTGTAAAATTTAGAAAATAAATTAAGTATTTAAAATTTTCGCCTAACAATTACATTTTCAGGTACCGAAATTATTAGAATTTTCTTTTGCAGCTAACCTAAGACCAATTAAGGGTATCACTTTAAAGCGCTTAATCTGCGAGCGATGTCGGCCACTCTCTTGGTTAGCTGAGGATATTATTATTTTGTACTTTATACTTTAGACTTTACGCCCCTATCCCCAAAGGGGTAGGCAAAGGCATTACCTAGATTACATTTCACAATTCTTTGTCCCAAGTCCCACGTAATTAGGTCTATAATAGAACTGTTGCTAACTTGATATGAACATGCGTAGACTCTGTTTCAATTCAAACCTCTCACAAGTTACTGATAACTTAACGTGCATTGAGAACTCTCAAATGAATTATCACAAAGTGGTTACCCATTCAAAACCAGCCATAGCGAAATATGCAAGTCTGCAGTGATGGTTTATAGAACACTGAGTCAGCAGGTCTACGAGCGCTTTTTGAGTAAGTATAGTAGTTTTAATAAGTACTGAATCAATTTCAGTTTAAAGTTGCCAATTAATTGAATAGGTACTTACACGATAACTACAAGTAATTTTTACTATCTAAATTTTTAAAACGTGTAGTTATGTAAGATTATAACCTTATGAGAGATTTTACCAAAGTCGAGTAAAATTAAAACAAAATTTAAAACTTTCTATAGTTTCTATGTAGAAAAGTAGCTCCAATCTTTATGTTTAAAGAGTATAATTATTATCGAAGCCATTACATGAATAATCTTACAGCATGGGACAGAAACACGTCCATGCTATTATTTCATTAGGTATAAGAATTCAAATTTTTATTCAAGTAATGTACGAAAATTAGGTACAATCTTGTTATCAACTTCATTTATTAATGGCATTTCAGTGCCATAAGTAATTCGAGAATTTCGTAAAGAAATAAAATTTGTATCCTCTCCTAGAGAGAAAGTAGTTACCTTATCTAAATGTAATCTAGATAGGCATAGGAAATAGAAATCATTCCAATATGTATAAAATATCAGTGCGAGCTGGAACTCTAACTCTACATAATATATTGGTACATTTTTATCGCTGTCGTCGGACACTTTAATTAAACGTTTTCCATTCTAAAAAAAAATAGGTAGGCATGTTCTCATGTTGTAATTAAATCCAATAAAATCCAATTTTCACAGCTATTAAAACATCTGGAGAAGATATTCGCGGTTGAATGTTAATTAATAATAAGTGGTACATCCTGTCGGCATGCTTCAAAAGCTATTGTACAAAGTGTACGAAGGTCGCTTTTTTGTCAAGTTTCATCGAATACAATGTCGATATTGGTGTCTATTTTGCTGGTACGTTTGTGTAAATTAATACGCTAACATGACTGTGCTTATTTAAATCTTATGTAATAAGTTCATTGACAACAATGCGTGTCTTTTATTTTTATACGAAATAAAATCATTTAAATAAGAAACTTCTTCTTTCTTTCTACCCGTTTAACTCTGACCGTTTGTTCTGTAAAAGATCACTGCGTGAACGCAGTCGTTGGGGACATAGTCTTACGGTACGAGTCGAGAGACTTTGATATTGTTCCAAAATAAAACCTACTCCAAACTACTTTCAACTACAACTTTAATTTTTCTTCTTATTAAAAAAAATATTTCGATTCAAATGGGATTTAAACCCGCTGCCTTTGACAAGGGCAACGCTTTGAACAACTGCGCTACAGAATGCAACCGAAATTAGTAGAAAATTTTCAGAGTAATTTTCAATTTCAAACACTTGGTACCTACACCCGCCAAATGGACCAACGACCTGGTAAAGGTCGCATGCTGGGACTGGATGCGGAAGGCACAGGATCGCGTACTGCGGCGTGAACTAGGAGAGGCCTACGTTCAGCAGTGGACTGCTATAGGTTGATTTGATTGATTGATTGATTGGTACCTACATAATAGAATTTCTAGATAATATCTTGCTTATCCCGATCCTCAAAGCTGAAATAAATTTGTAAAAGTATAAACTGTGTGTGTTTGCACAACCAGAGATAAAATAAATCTATGGTCATATTAACTCTATGGTAGGTTTATTTGAAAAATTGAGGTCACATTATATCTAACGTGTTGTAATTCCCAGATGTTAGTGTTACACGGTAGTAAAAAATAAGTCAATACAAATAAGGTATTATAAGTACTAGTCAAGTTCAACGGAACAACACGTTGACTCTTCTCCTTCTTCTATCGTGTCAATGATTCACTAAATTGACTTTCAAATAGTATGGGCATAAAACTCTGCCATCTTAACCGCATTGTCAGTGGCCTCGTTAAGATCCTTCTTAGTGCAGGAGACGAGGCACAGGGGACACGAAAGCAAATGCAACATGTACTGCATTGGGGCTCCGCAGTCGCATGCGGTCAAGCCCGGGTCCCGCATTCCCCACCTGCATAAGTTCTGTCTAGACCGGCCCACCTGAGTGCGCAAGCGGTTGAGCGACCTCCACACCGGCCATCGGAGGTCGTGTCCGGGAGGTAGTTTTTTCTTAGGTGGTAAGAAATCAGTCGGTGGTGGGAGTCTCTGTTTCCTCAGAGAGGTTCTGATCACCTCGGGGTGCTCACTTGCGGCTTGCGTTTTGTGCATGAAACTCTTACGACTTTTTAAGCGGACTTGAATTGGTTGGTATCCGTATAGGCAATGTCGGGGGTCCGCTTCCTGTTTTGCCTTCTCCAATCTGCAAGCGGCGGTTCGTCGTGTAGAAGGTGGTGCGATGCCCGCTAGTGGGTAGAGCATGGTAAGGGGAGTGGGCTTTAAACAACCGGTAATAATTCGGCAGGCATCGTTCAGAGCCACATCCACCTGTCTGGCATGAGCTGATTGGTGCCACACAGGACACGCAAACTCACCCGCAGTGAAGCATAAAGCCAGTGCAGATGTTCGGAGGACACACGTTGACTATAAGTGCGCCTTCACACTAGCGTAGGCGTTCGATGGATGTATGCGCGGCGTAGACGCGACGTATACGCCGCGCTAGCGTCACACTATTTCGTTGGCGTTTTGGTATCATCGTTAACAAAATAGATTCTGACCAGGAAACACTGTTGATGGCTTTACTTTAAAAAAAAAGAATAGTGCGAACTGCGAATAAAATTTTGTTCGTGGTTCGGGAAAAGCTACCCGGGCTGGCGCCTCGGGACCGTATGTTATTATTTTTTTATATCGATTTCTTTGATTAATTACACAATAATTAAAACGATGTTTACGAAAATACATTATTATGTAATTTGTACTCAGAATACTCAAACCCCTTAAACGATACCCACGTGAAATTTTGTAAATACGGCGTGGCGGCCATATTGTATTGCAAAATTATCTGATAATTACCTGCTCGCACACGTGTTTCCTTCATCTTACAATCCCAGGTTCTTCAAGAGGAGCGTGAAGAGGCACATCACAGGGCGGCAAACTTGAGGATCACTGTCAGACGTGGCCCCCAAACGCTAGATGCACCACGGTTTTCCATCAGGCTCGTGGCGACGTCAAAATTTGGCGAGCTAGATATTAAAAAAAAATGTAATTCGTATTCAGCATACTCAAAAACCCCTTAGGCGATACCCATCATGTAATTTTGTAATTGCGGCGCGACGGCCATATTGGATTGCAAAATTATCATGTAATTCCTAAAGAATTCTGTATTCCTAAAGGATCCTGCCGTTTGGCAGAATTTGTTTCGTCAATTTTCACTCCCCAAAAAACTTATCGCATAGTTTCATTTCCTAAAAGAATCTTTAGCAAATTTGTATTTCGCATTTTAATTGCTTCGTCAAGTAACATTTTGCTCAATTTTTGTTAAATCAAATATACACTTAAGGTAAATTAATTTCTAGTAGCAATCGTTTTCATGCCGAGGATAAGTCGCTTGTGAACATGATTGTACCCGATACCCCAGTAACGCGGCGTATGCGTCGCGTTGCCGTCGCGTATCCGCCGCGCATACGTCCATCGTACGCCTACGCTGGAAAAACGCTAGTGTGAAGGCGCACTGATATCGGTGTCTTGTATCATCTCGACTAAAACATTGTACCAGAAACACGGAGGTCATATGAAATATTTATGTAGATAAGAATAAGTGTGTGTGTATTACTATAATAACTAAACAACCTTGACATAATAATATTGCGTGAGGTCTTTTGATAAGAAGCTTTGTGTTATTTAAAAAAAATAAGCTAAAGAATCTGCATTGTTTCTTAAAGATTCCAATCCGGGAATTTCTACACTGCAACTACTGCAAGTGACAAAGTCTATTAGATAATTGAATAATAATACAATTTCTTAAAACATGTTTATACAAGATCTTATGGGAACTCATCAACGGAATAAAAGTAGCCAATTCCGTTCAGTCATTAAAGCATAAAAGAGTTACAAACATCCAAATATTTTTTTTTACGTCAGGGAAATCCTCATGGATGTTATGCCGGACTCCTACCGACTAAAAAACCTCACGTAACGCAAAACAGCCTACGGTTGTGAGCCCCGGGTAAGCCCTCGGAAGGATGTCCCAGGACTCCCAACAGACCTACGGCCGCCACTGCGGCCTCGCCCAGGGGGTGGTCCGGGTGCTATCCCGCGTCTTTGGGGGATTTCGGGTGTGATCCCGCTTCTAAGGGGGGTGTGAGTTCCTTACGTCACGCTTTCGTCATGGGCCTGCTTCTGTAAGTACGGTGAACGACCCTCTCACCGTCTCACAAATTTTAACATTTGCAAGAAAGTATGGATTGTACAGGTACCTATTACGAATAGTGCAAGGAGATTTTACTGCAGTCGCTTTATCAATATCAACAATAAAACGCCGAATCATAGCTTTCTACAGAAAAATGTAGCCCAGGCTCAAAAATTCCAAATCAAGGATGGATTTGGAATCAACTAGGAAGACGTAGGGATGAAGAAAAATAATAATTCCTACCGATTAAGCTAACATACCAAATTTTTGTTTCTGTTAGACTCTTCGATCAAGATCGAAAGTTAGACTGTTTTAGAGATTGCTTGTATTTGATGAAAATTTGTAGGTATTCAAATGCAAATGCATTTTTATTGAGGTGGCAGCCAAGCAAAAAAAATCAAAACAATTCTTTATTATTCTACAGCAAAGGTTCTTTAAAAAACTATAAGACCCTTTTTATTAAGAACCTTGTGCTGTAGACTGAATATCTTCGGTAGCTATCGCGATGCCAAAAGGAAGGAGCCAGAGATTAGGCCATCAACGGGTGAGCTAACCAGCAGATGCATTAAGTTCAATACCAATGATCTTCTTGAGTGAATCTTTACAGCCCACATCTTATCACGGAAATGTAATAAGGGAATTTTAACTTACTTGGAAATACGTATCACCTCTATCATTACTACCTATTGTAGGAATGTCATAGAAAAGGGGAAATTTTTCATACTTTAAACGATAGCCCCTATGACAGGTATCACTTCTTAAGTAGTTGCAATTATTGCATTTTCCTATGTCCTTAGTTGGTAATGCGGGTATGTAAATAACTTCACTGTGAATCATGACTCCATGACTAGTAATCTTGATGTTAAATCTAATATTCAGGCCAAGTATATTTGCTTTCATGATTAGTGATTCTTGGAATCAAGGTTTCATTGTGGTTTTCCTACAAGAAAATATATCGGTCCTATTGGGTTTGTTTCTAACGATAAAACCAGTTGTCAATGTTTAGCTCTGGTATGTTAATAGTTACGTACGATTAATTCGATTTCTTTACAACCATGACACATGAATCTGGAGTCGAGGGTACAAAAACAGCACGACGTAGATGCGCGCTTTGCCACGTGACCATGAAGTTCGTGATAGATATTTTTTAATGGTAATGTCAATCTCCTTAACCTTAGTACAGATAACTTGTATTCAGGATTTTTAAAGTATCGTGTTCCATACTAACAATGTGCGCTACATCTTCGAGGACAAAAGCGTCACTTTCAGTTTATTATTTTTACAGTAAATTTATTTATTATCATGAATATTTACAAATATAGAAACATAAAATTACTTATACTCTACAAATTTATCTACAGAAATAAATACAAAGAAAATTATCAACAAAAAAAGGAAGGAGGAGGTATACGACTGACAATGCCTCGTACAGGTGTCAAAGAGTTTCTACCCATCAATTTTTTTACGTGTGGAAATCCTACATGGATGCTATGCCGGACTCCTACCGACTAAAACCACACGATGCCCTACAACTGTCTACGGCTGGGAGTCCCGTGGAAGCCCTCGGAAGGACGTCCCAGGGCTCTCGGCAGACTTTGGCGAACACTTCAACCTCGCCTATGGGGTTCGGGTGCTATCCCTCGTCTGGGGAGTTGGTTCGGGTTTTAACCCGCTACTTGGGGAAGGGGGGGGGGGGGGAGTTGGGTACTGTCCCATCACTATCACCACTATGAGGGGCAAAGAGATATTCGCCAACGTCTTGGTCTGCTTCTGTAAGAACGGCGAGCAGCCAGCTCACCGTTATCAGGCCCCCGGTCATGCAGGTCGGTAGTCTTGGGCGTATAGCAGCCTGCGACGACCTCGCCGCCGACTGCGAAACTCGGGAGGGAGATTTCTCTCCCGGTCCCTCCCCGCCACCTCTTTTTGTAGCATAACTTGCTCGCAAAAAGATGCAGCGGCATCCCACTTGCTTCCGCTAGAGACCATAGCTTTCACCATAGTCTCCAGTGTGAGAACGTCGACGCCCAGGCCTGCAACGAGGTCTCGGCGCTGTAGCGTACATGCTGAGCAATCCACCAGAATACTCTACTCTGCAGCGCAGTGTGCTCGCTGCAGTCACCGCAGTGCTGACACTACGGTGTTACCTCCCTCTGTATGTGCCACAGATACTTACCGCAACACCCGTGTCCGGTAAGTACTTGTGACACTCGATATGTGAGGCTACCATGTCGCCTCTATACCAGTCCTCCATGACCGGCTTCACCGCCTCAATAGGGGTGAGCCCCCATTTTGGTTGCTCAAGTCGTACCTTCCATGTTTCCATGAACTCCTGGCGGGGCAGGGATCGCTGGGCCTTCCTTCCCATCGATATCTTTATGTTTGTACTATTTTAATATTACAGGGATAAACGCCATACTCATTCAGATATTATATAGGTACTAGCTGTTCCCCGCGGCTTCGACCGTGTAGAAGTCGTTATCGCATAAAAGTCGTTATCGCGTAAAATTATAACCCTCCTTTTGCGCAGTCGGTTAAAAAGTAGCCTATGTCCTTCCCAGGGCCTCGAACTATCTCTATGCCAAATTTCATCTCAATCGCTCCAGCCGTTTAGGCGTGAAAGCGTAACAGACAGATTAACAGACAGAGTTTCTTTCGCATTTATAATATTACTAGCTGACCCGCGCAACTTCGTTTGCCTAAGACAGAGAGAGAGAGAGAGAAATATAAAGGTTCCACGTCGCTTCTATTCTTATCGCGTGGCTTCCTGCCGCGTGTATTATTCCCGTTGTATTATTTTGACACATATTGGATTAGTTATCACAAATTGGATTTTCATTAAAATGGTTATTGTAATATTGTAAGCGAACCTAATTCGAAGATTGAGGAGCCAAATTAAACTCTTCTTAACTTCTTGAATTCCAGTAGGATAGAACGAACCCTACGTAATGCCTACAAAATGATACAAAAAAAAGACATTAAAATATATCCACGATAGCCTTCATTCCCAGTAGTTCCGCGGCAGTTGTTCCGTGACGGAACTAGTGAGACTTTTTGTCCCAATAGTTCCGTGGCGGAACTAGTGAGACTTTTTTTTCCCAGTAGTTCCGCACCACGGAACTACTGGGACATTTTTATTCTCAGTAGTTCCGTGGCGGAACTAGTGAGACTTTTCTATTCTCAGTAGTTCCGTGGCGGAACTAGTGAGACTTTTCTATTCTCAGTTGTTCCGTAGCGGAACTAGTGAGACTTTTCTATTCCCAATAGTACCGTAGCTGAACTATCATGGATTTTTATGGACATTATTTCATGTCCACTTTAATACCTTAAAGCCTTAAAGTATTTTTATTTTTTATGAATGTGGATCTTTTCAGGACATGAAAGTGGAAAACGATCCATTATTCAAAGAACATCTAGTTTAAAAGTAAAAAGTAGTTAAATAATTTTCAAAACAAATGAAAAACAAAAGAAGATCAGCAAAACAAATGACAGTTGGAAAAACAAATAACGATCGAAAAAACATTATGCAGATCAATAAAACAAAAGACTATAAGCAAGTTGATAAGGTCAAAAGTTACTTGCAGCCGTGTTTTGTGATCAAAATGCCATTAGCATTAAAAAAAATAGGTGCAAGCAATTCTCGGCCTTAATGACACTTGTTTAAAAATATGCTTTTAGGCGTTTATAGACATCACAGATCACGAATATATAAAAAATAAATAGATATTATGCATACTCATAAGGTCAAAATTGGCATGGACCTTTTTTGTAATCTAGATGCGATAACCATTCAAAAAAATAGCTGCAAGCAATTCTCGACCTCAATGACACTTCCCTAAAAATGTGCTTTAAGGCGTTTATAGACATAACAGATCACGAATATATAAAAAAGTAAATAAATATTATGCATATTCATAAGGTCGAGAATTGCTTGCACCTATTTTTTTGAATGGTAATCGCATTTAGATTACAAAATATCGCTGCAAGTAGCTTTTGACCTTATCAACTTGCTTAAAGTCTTTTGTTTTATCGATCTGCTTATGTTTTTCCGATCGTCATTAGTTTTTCCAACCGTCATTTGTTTTTCCAACCGTCATTTGTTTTTCCAACCGTCATTTGTTTTTCCAACCGTCATTTGTTTTTCCAACCGTCATTTGTTTTTCCAACCGTCATTTGTTTTATTGATCTTCATTTGTTTCATTGATCTTCATTTGTTTCGTCGATCTTGGTTTGTTTCGTCAATGTTCATTTGTTTCGTCAATGTTCATTTGTTTTGTCGATCTTCATTTGTTTTGTCAGTCTTCATTTGTTGTACCGATCTTCATTTGTTTTGTCGATCATTTTTTTTTATTGTACGGTGTCTACCGTAGGGAACTAATGGGAACATAAAATATTCGTATGTAAGAATTCGCTTTCTCCCGCGGGACTACTGGGACTTGATTTATTAGTTTTTAATTTATGCTTAGTTCCGCGGAACTACTGGGACTTAATTTATTAGTTTTTAATTTATGCTTTGTTCCGCGGAACTACTGGGAATGAATTTATTAGTATTTCATTTATACTTTGTTCCGCGGAACTAATGGGAACTGAATTATTGATGCTTTGTTCCGCGGGACAACTGGGAAAAAAAGTCTCACTAGTTCCGCCACGGAACTACTTCAACGGAACAACTGGGAATAATCGCACGATAGGTGCAACCCTGTCGAACCGTCTCGTATGGTCCCGAGGCGACCACGATAGGTGTAACCATGTCAAAACGTCGAGGAAAGTAAAGGTACCGAAACCTTTATTAATAATAGAATAGTGCCACGCAATTATCAGGTGGACCGTAAGCTTGTCTGCCATCTTAGTAGTATAAGAAACCGGTCAATTGCGAAGCGGAATCCCGCACAGAGGGTTCTGTACCAAAAAAACAGCAAAACATCACGTTTGTTGGATGGGAGCCCCCCTTAATCCCCCCCTTTTTCTGACGTTAGTATTTGTTGTCATAGTGGCTATAGAAATATTATCATCTTAAATTTCAGCTCTCTAGCTATCACGATTCCTGAGATACCTCTTCTAGGTCCTCGGTCCATCTGGCGGGTAGACCAAGTCGCGATGCCCGCTTTAGAACTCCTTTGTTCCATCTGCCGTCGTATGTAGTCTTCTGCAGATGTGGCCGTCCGCTGGAACTTTACAGTACTTACTGTTTTTAATTATGTACTTATAGATACTATAATTCTGACTAAATAAATCAAAAAAGGTACGTATTTACTTTGAGCGAAGTAAATCTATATTTTTATAAAAATTTATACCTAATGTCTTTGTTAATTGGTTTAGAGAGCATTCTCTGCTTTTGCTAAGGAATTGATATATCTTAACTCTTTCTTTCTCGTATTTCTGGATTGTGTAGGTCTTCAGACTTTTGAGCCTGAGGCGACCCGTACTAATACAATTTCTCCTATTGTGACAATACATTTACTGTAGATTTTATCTGCTAAATTTTCATCTATAACGCCTCTGATCTTTTGTATTATCCCTGTATAAGTGTATATAATAAGAAAGTAAGCGAAGATAGTAATAAATACTCTGTATTATTCGGATGAACCCCTTACCTAGAACTGTTTTTTCATGATTCCCTAGCCAGCGCCATGTACAGGTTTCATTCTCACAAATGTATTTTTGACATACAAGATATGAAGGCAATTCCACATATTGGAGAGCAAAAATCAATAAACTATGCAGTTTCAATAAAAATATTATTAGATTTTTTTGAAATTTATCAAAAATTGCGACCACCTTTTTTAAATCGAATTGAGCTGTCAAACATGACAATGTGTCAAAAAAAAAATTTATTAAAAAAGTACCGACTACGGAGTATTAATATGAACTATGAGGCAAATCCCTCTTAAAATATTTTACAACCCCATTTGACCATGTTAAAAGATAAATTTCATTAAAACACAAAACAGGTCTCCAATGAATTCAGTTAAGGATGTTTCATGCCAAATTTGAAGAAGATCGAATCTTCGATCGAAAATTCGATTTCGTCGGCAGAATTGGTCAGCGACTAGCCGGCTACCCCTCTGGAAGTCGTGAATTCTGGTCGCTCGCCAAAGCTGCCGAGGGAAACTTTTGTCGGTCGGGGTTACCACCTCTACATAGACTGGATGGTAGTCTGGCCCAGAGTGCCAAGGAGAAGGCCGACCTTTTGGGTTCTCTCTTTGCCTCCAACTCGACCATGAACGATGGAGGTGTGCTTCCGCCTGGTATCCCTTGGTGTGGCACTTCCATGCCAGAAATTAAGTTCAAGCAACGGGACGTCAGGCGGGAGCTTCAATCCCTGGATATTCATAAGTCGAGTGGGCCGGACGGCATTCCTGCGGTGGTACTTAAGCGGTGTGGTCCGGAGTTGTGTCCGGTACTTACACGTCTTTTCACGCTTTCATACTCCATGAAGCAAGTCCCGGCGTCGTGGAAGATCGCGCACGTGCATCCTGTGCCCAAGAAGGGTGACAGGACCGACCCGGCCAATTATAGGCCTATAGCCGTCACCTCCCTTTTATCTAAGGTGATGGAGCGTGTGATTAATACACAGCTTCTGAGGTACCTTGAGGAACATGACCTGCTCAGTGACCGGCAGTACGGTTTCCGTCACGGTCGCTCGACGGGCGATCTTCTTGTGTACCTCACACACCGCTGGGCGGCGGCTATCGAGAGTAAGGGTGAGGCTCTAGCAGCGAGCCTCGACATCTCGAAAGCCTTTGACCGGGTCTGGCACCGTGGTCTTCTTACGAAATTGCCCTCCTATGGACTGCCCGAGAGTTTATGCGGATGGGTGTCCAGCTTTCTGGCCGGTAGAAGCATCAGGGCCGTCGTTGACGGCAGCTGTTCTGACTGCATGGCCATAAACGCTGGAGTACCACAAGGCTCAGTGTTGTCCCCTACTTTGTTTCTGCTGCATATCAATGACATGTTGTCTATTGACGGCATTCATTGTTATGCGGACGACAGTACGGGCGACACTTATTACACGGGCCGCCCCGGTATCTCTCGGGTTGCAGTGGAAGAAAGTCGTGAACAACTTGTGTCTGAAGTCGAGGCTACTCTCAATAGAGTGTCCGATTGGGGTCGACAAAATCTTGTCCAATTCAACCCTACCAAGACACAAGTTTGTGTTTTCACTGCAAAAAAGACCCCATTCACTGTGGCGCCACAATTTCAGGGCACATCTCTCACCATCTCTGAAAGTATAGGGATCCTTGGTGTTGACATCTCCAGTGATGTGCAGTTCCGCAGTCACTTGGAGGGCAAGGCCAGGCTGGCGTCCAGGAAGCTCGGAGTGCTCAGAAGGGCGCGGCGGTACTTTACTGCGGCGCAAGCACTGCTTCTTTATAAGTCGCAAGTGCGTCCGCATATGGAGTACTGCTGTCACCTCTGGGCGGGGGCACCCGAATACCAGCTTCGTCCATTTGACTCGGTGCAAAGGCGAGCTATGAGAGTTGTCAACGATCCCATACTTGCAGGTGGTGTGGAACCTCTTAGTGACAGGAGAGACTTTGCTTCTCTGTGTGTGTTCTACCGCCTGTACAACGGTTTGTGCTCTGAAGAATTGTTTGATATGATGCCTACGGCTACATTCTATCATCGCACCGCTCGCCATAGACAGGGTATTCATCCTCACACGTTGCGTCCTGAGCGCTTGAGCACGGTGAGATCTGGTAGAGGCTTTCTTCCGCGTACGCTTAGGTTGTGGAATGATCTCCCTGCCTCGGTTTTCCCAAACGCCTACAGTATGGGGTTCTTCAAAAGGGGACTTAGAAGGTTTTTAAAGAGTCGGCAGCGCGATTGTGGCGCCTCTGGTGTTGCAAACGTCCATAGGCTGCGGTGACCACCGGTACATCTGGTGGGGCCGTATGCTTGTCTGCCACTCGGGTGGTATAAAAAAAAAAAAAAAAAAAAAAAAAAAAGATCGGACCAAGGAATCACGATGTCCCATACAAACTTTGCAACCCTTGTTCACCCCCTTAGGAGTTGAATTTTCAAAAATCCCTTCTTATTGCTCGCCTACGTCACATAAGGAGCATTTGTGCAAAATTTCATGGTTCTAGACCCAGTGGTTTAGGCTGTGCGTTGATCGTCAGTCAGTCAGTTCTTGTTAGGGTTTCGCAGCCAAATGGCAAAAACGGAACCCTTATAGATTCGTCATGTCTGTCTGTCTGTCTGTCTTGTCTGTCTGTCTGTCCGTCCGTGTGTCACAGTCATTTTTCTCCGAAACTATAAGGCCTATGCTATTGAAACTTGGTAACTAGATGTATTCTGTGAACCGCATTAAGATTCTTATACACAACTAGAAAAAAAGTAGTAAATTTTGGGGGTCCCCATACTCAGAACTGAAACTCAATTTTTTTTTTTCCAAATACCCATACGTGTGGGGTATCTATAGATAGGTCTTCAAAAATGCTATTGAGGTTTCTAACATCATTTTTTTCTAAAATGAAAATTTTGCGCAAGAGACACTTCCAAAGTGGAAAAATGAGTGTCCCCCCCCCCCCTCTAACTTCTAAACTAAGAAAATGATAAATCTAAAAACAATATATGATGTACATTGCCATAAAAACTACCAACGAAAATTGGTTCGAATGAGATGGAGCCGGTAGTTTTGTTTAATACGTCGTAAACCGCAATTTTCGGTTAGAAAAATCACTACCACTGCGAACGTGTTAAAACATCAATCAAAGTTACAACGAACTATAAGAACTTTTATACTATGCTACTTGCTGCTACGAAACCCTTCATGGGCGAGTCCAACTCGCACTTGGCCGGATTATTTTTATATATATAGAAGATAGTAGGGAGTTTGGATTTAAGTAGGTTATAAATAAACATTTAAGTAAATTAGATAAACTGCAATAGCCGTTTTGCGAGTTATAAAATAAGTATAAACATTGTAAATTAAAAAAACCGGCCAAGTGCGAGTTGGACTCGCCCATGAAGGGTTTCGTAGCAGCAAGTAACATAATAATTAAAAGTTCTTATAGTTCGTTGTAACTTTGACTGATGTTTTAACACGTTCGCAGTGGTAGTGATTTCACTAACCGGAAATTGCGGTTTATGACGTATTAAAAAAAAACTACCAGCTCTATCTCGTTCAAACTAATTTTCGTTGGTAGTTTTTATGGCAATGTACATCATATATTTTTTTTAGATTTATCATTCTCTTAGTTTAGAAGTTAGAGCGGGGGGACACACATTTTTCCCCTTTGGAAGTGTCTCTTGCGCAAACTATTCACTTTAGAAAAAAATGATGTTAGAAACCTCCATAGCATTTTTAAAGACCTATCTATAGATACCCCACACGTATGGGTTTGATGAAAAAAAAAATTTAGAGTTTCAGTTCTGAGTATGGGGACCCCCAAAATTAACTGCTTTTTTTCTAGTTTTATATAAGAATCTTAATGCGGTTTACAGAATACATCTAGCTACCAAGTTTCAATAGCATAGACCTTATGTTTTCGGAGAAAAGTGGCTGTGACACACGGACGGACAGACAGACGGACAGACAGACAGACAGACATGACGAATCTATAAGGGTTCCGTTTTGGCCATTTGGCTACAAAACCCTAAAAACAAAAATAATATAAAAGAAAAAAAAATGTGTGATCACGACTGGGCGCTTCTTTAGCGTATAAAAAATGCATCGCTCGTGATCATGGATTGTAGACGCAGTTAAAAAAAAACTGAGAATTTAGGCAAATGGGTTATCCAAGGGACAATTGACCGCAGTCAATTCAACCAATTGACTTCGGTCAATTCTTCCTTGGATAATCAATGGTCATTCACCCTCAGATTTTTTTTTATTTACATAAGCTGAATATTCGGATTTTCATGGAATATTAGGGACACCATTAAAGAAATTGGAACAGGTTTCGATCGATCCCATGTGGAAAGAGAAAATGGACTTCAGCGGAACGGTTCGTATTATGATAATCTAATTTAGAACAAAATTGCAGATAAAAATGTCCGTACGAACGGTACGTAATACGGCTTTGTTTCGTATCTTTAATTTAAATAAATGTATTCTCTATATTATTTACACAATTCTAGGCCACCTAGCGTGTTTTTACCCGACTGCCGAAGAAAGAAAGGTAATGTTTTCGAGACTATGTATGTAGGGCCATTTCTTTGTCACGCTCTACAGCCTGAACGGTTGACGGATTTTGACTTGCGAAGTCTCATTTGATTTGAAGTGAATAAGTGAGTATAATTTCTAGAAAATGAAAATGGCGGATTTTTGGCACTAAAATTATTTGGCCGCAATAGAAGCAAAAACTGAACGGATTTCGATGCAGTTTTATTTGTTTGTAAGGCCTTGGTTAGACTTAAAATGTTACGTTTGTTTTATTGCAATCAGTTAAGCAGAACCGGAGATATGAGCAAAAATATAATAATTCAGGTTCAATTTCGGTTATGTCTCTTCACTATAAGAAAATTATAACTCCTTGAGATTATTCTTATAGATATATTTTCCAACTATGACCCAATTAAGACGGGGAGCATTCCTGGGACGCCACGGATTGAATCACGACTAGCCGGAATATTAACGTGAATCAGGCTTTGGTAAAGGGCGCAATGGGCATGATCAAGAGATTTGAGTGGGCTGCTCTTCGAAGAGGTGGGAGAGTGTGAGTGTTTGTTGAGTTCGATGACTCTACCATCTGAGGTAATGAAATAGTGATGGGTGTATGGATTGACCCCTCAACGGTTCAACAGTTTACGGATTGAGCACTTCGAAGCACTACGAGAGGGTGTTGCCCCTAATTCTTTGCAGGGCTGTCTGTAACAGTCCACATACTATAAGGTATCACTCTCTTATAGCTGTTGTAGATTTCAGCTCCCATATTTTTGCAAAGAGACAAGCTTACGTAGCCCTTAATCGAGTAAAAACCTCGTTGATCAGGGGTGTCGGAGTAACGTGTTACGCTGACGACACCCTCGTTACGGCGCGAGGAGCAACGCACCGAGACGCAGCCCTAAAGGCTACGGCAGGAGTTGCTCAAGTAGTGGGTTGAATACGGCGGCTGGGTCTTGACATCGCCCTTCACAAATCTGAAGCTCTGTGCTTTCACGGACCTCAGAAGGGGCCACTTCCGGGATCAAGCATACCGGTAGGGGGCGTCAGCGTCGGCATCGAGTCCTCGACGTCGTACTCGATAGGGGTCGGGCTCGTACTCAATAGCCGGTGGAACTTCGAATACCACTTCCGAAAAAAACTCAAATAATATATATAACTATATTCACTTCCTTGGACACTACAAATCTGGATTGGATCACGACTACGCCGGAATATGGGCGCAATGGGAATGATCAGGAAAATTGAGTGGATCAATTAGAGGTGGGAAAGCTGGCGCAAGCAGTGTTTGTTGATTTCGGTGATTCTATCATCCGACGTCATGAAACAGGGATGGGTGTACGGATTGACTCCTCAACGGTTCAACGGTTTATGGATGGCGCACTTCGATGGACTACGAGAGGATGTTGCCCCTAATTCTTAGCTGGGCTGTGTTAGTCCACATACTATATGGTATCACTCTCTACAAATCTATTGTAGATCTTAGCTTCCATATTTTTGCAAAGGGACAAGCTTACGTAGCCCTTAGTCAAGTAAAGACATTAGATGAATTAGCTATCTGTGCTCTTGATCCAAAAAACTCTTGAATTGGCTACACGATGAAGATTCTTTAAGAGAACTTGATCGTCTACGTCAGATGCCTACACTAGCTTAAGTTTTCATGTTATCAAGCTAATCGAAGCTTCCCCATCACAAAATAAATTTAAATTGACGACATTCTGTTTTGTGCTAAATAAATAAATTTTCATTTCATTTGAAAGTCGCCAACGTGATGTCGCTTTGTAATATTATGATAACTAAAAAGTTTGAAATAAACTTAATAATTAAGAAAACAAAAAACCCGACTGCATAGTAAAAATACAACTGAAAAGCAAAAAACAAGCTCTACATTTTCCTTTGTGACTTTTTCAGCTACTTACTGCAGTCGGGAAAAAGCTGTAGGATCTTTTAGCTATTTTGTAAACCATCACTCGCTTGGCATAGCTTGTTCCGTCTGCAGTAAGTAGTTAAAAAAGTCACAAAAAAAATGTAGAGCTTGTTTTTTGCTTTTCAGTTGTATTTTTACTTTGCAGTCGGGATTATTGTTTTTTTAATGATTAAGTTTATTAATGTGGTTTCCCCAGTAAACATGCACTATCTCTATGTTTTGGAGGGTTTATGAGAACAAACACGACAAAAAATGAAACTGTTTAAAATGTTTAAACGATTGGATTATAGGTTGGCATTTTGTAGATTTTAAAGTAACATACTTTGAAGACATCCAAAGCGCTCCCATTTGTATGATCTTAAACTTGGTCTGAGACATTTTACTATAATAAAAATCACAGAAATACAAAACATCCATTTTCGTGAATTTTGTTTTGTATTTTAGTTTTTTGCAACTAATGTTGACAACAAATTTCACAATAATCAAAAAAGGCATGAAAGAGGACTTAGAAAAACATTTATTGTTAAAATTACAGTGAAACATAATTATTAGGTACCTAGGTACATATCTATATATTTACATTATTACTATCTAAACTAAATCTAAATAAGGCCCACGTGGCATTGTGCCCACAAGACTAGCAGCATTCCCTCTTTGAATAGCAATACCGATTCGCTGAGCGAGAAAACTGCCAGCCCTTTTTAAAAAGCATTGTGCATAAGCACACTTTTAGATACTGTGCTTTTAGCGTGCAACCTTTCCCACATGGGTACTAGAGAGAATGACGTCATAATCTCGCAATAGTAATGTTGTTTGACCACTTATTACTCAACATCAACAAGAAATCTAAGTTTTCCTGACTCATACATACTACTCATACTAGGATACTCGTTTTCACATTATATTTTACGTCTTAGTGCCTACTTCAGTTAGATGCTGTAGGTATTACTGAATGTGTAAATATATTTATCTTTATTAATTTTTTTAATTGGACACAATCACACGGGTCGTTTTTTGGAAATTTAAAATCATGGCAGCGTTTCTCAGAATGTAGTGGATGGTATTGGATGGTATTGGTATTATATTGATGTTCTCACGTAATAAAGGACAACCCGATTGCCGTTATAGGAGAAAGAATTTGAGAATTCAACATATGATTTGAGCACAGGCTACCTAAATTTAAAGAGAGATGCTTACAACTATTTTGAACACTTTTTATTAAATAATAGTGGAAAATCCCATAAAATCCCCTAATTCTAAAAACATACATATTAAGCATGGGTTATAAAATACTCTGACGTATTTTATGGTGCGGATATCCTACGTGTACTTCCCCGTATCGACCAAGTACACGCTAAATGATATTTGTTTTACGCCCAAAAAAGAACAAATACTTTAATGCCATTGACTTATGAATAAGGCCATATTTGTCTTTTACTGTAAACCTAAGTATTTCTTGTTTGATATTATATGATACCAATCCTTAAATATAAAAAAAAACATGTCACGTTTGTCTGTGACAAATTTCTAAACTATTGAGTCAATTTCAATCCAATTTTACACACTAGGCATGTGCAGTTTGATCCAAATTGAAAGGGGATATTTATTGACGCAAACAAAGAGCGTGGTTTTGCTAGTAAGAAGCATACCAAAATACGTTCTTTATCTTATCTTTTTTAGTTCTAATAAGCAAAGTAATCTCTAATCACCTATTCAGTGGATACATCTTTCCAGGCAGTACCTTATTGTCAGTTTCTGGATTATATATTCAGGCCTAGGCGTTATAGGTACAGCTGAAAGTAGCAAGAAGACAGTGGCAGATTCTCGCTACCAAGAGTGCCATGCTGGATTCGAACCGACTAAAACCATAAAGGCCTTTACCCATTCTATTAGAACCGGGCGCCTTAGGTCCTCGGAAGAATGCCTTAGGATAAATAATGTCAATTTATTAATGTTAGCTTACATAGATTCGGTTTATGAAGGTTTGACTTACTAAATAGATCACCAGATCTAACTAGTAACTAAGTAAGTAAGTACAGAGCTGATAGTCCTAACACCTGTTGGGACTATGCAACTCTGTACTTACCTAGGACAATTTTTGGGACCAGTTTAATTTAGTTTAAATCACAGAGAGATAGTGGGAGGGATGTGTATTTATTTGAATAGGGATTGATAACCTTTTATATCACCATTATTTTAGGGAAAATTTGTGAAAATGAATGATGAAAATAGGTAACGTGGACACTCTCTCGCTTGAGACCATGGTGCGAGCCATGATCTCCAGCGGGAGTAAGTGGGACTGCGCCGCCTCTTTCTGCGAGCAGGTCATGCTCGTGAAGGAGGCGGCGGGGCGGGTGCGGGAGAGAGCTCTCCCACCCAAGTTCCGCAGTCGGCGGCCTGGGCGCCGCCTACGTGTCTTCGCCGAGGACTATCGGCCTCCATGACCGGGGGTCTGAGGACGGTGAGAGAGTCGCTCACCGTCCTTACAGAAGCAGGCCCATGACAGCAGCGTGACGTGAGCAACCCACGCACGCCCCCCCTTAGAAGCGGGATCACACCCGAAACCCCCCAAAGACGCGGGATAGCACCCGAAACACCCCCTGGGCGAGGCCGCAGTGGCGGCCGTAGGTCTGTTGGGAGTCCCGGGACATCCTTTCGAGGGCTTACCCGGGGCTCCCAACCACAGGCTGTTGGACGTTACGTGAGGTTTTTTAGTCGGTAAGAGTCCGGCATAGCATCCTTTGAGGATTTTCCCTCACGTTAAAAAAAAAAAAAGAAATGATGAAAATAGGTATTGTGAGCTAATTGTGAGCCAGCCTTTTCGTCGTAGCGTGATATCATAATTGGTCTATTAAGATTAGTCTTATTAGGAAGGCTAAATGCCTTCCTCAATAAAGGGATTATCGAATTCCAACCCGCAGTTCCCGGGCTCATTAGCATTACATTCAGCCAAACAAATTCTTCACCCCACTATAATTGATAATATTTAGAACTAAATTATTGTGATCTGTGTCGATACCTTACTGATTAAGAAGGTAGGTATACTTACCAGTTTTTAAAAAGCTTTATCTAATTTTTTTCTTTTAATGATCTACAGGTACAGAAAAACCTGCTCGGCGTATTAATTTAACGTATTTAAAAATATTTTAATGAACTCTTTTAGTAAATAAAAATATTCTAATGTTTTATAGTAAGAGTTACAAGACATAATAACTAATTAACACGTTTTTGTACTTTTTTTTTCGTAATATCTAAGTCTACAGTGCGACTTTGTTTGATAGCTTTTGATATCATTGTGTCTCTCGTTTGATACTACAAGGCGATATTTCGATTAAAACAAATTTGCTTTTGGCTCAGTAACATTGTAGTAAAAGGGGCTTGTCCCCTTTTACTACAATGTTACTGTTAATATACGTTATCTTCGATCAAATGCAACATTTTATATAGAAGTCTTTGTTTTTACCAAGGTAAAGGTGCTCGCACGTATCTAGAGTAGGCGCTCTGCAACTGAGACATACTACCTCCATCTTGCTTAGACAAATTAAATATGACACACCGACCACGCTGTACTAGGTATATCTTATTTCACAACCCAAGAAATTTACACTATTCGTAAGAGAGTGTGACGAGCAAACAAGTCACAATGACGATGTATAAAAATATGAATTTACCACACTGCAACAATGTCGTCAATTGGTCAGCAAAGTAACAGATATAATTTTTTATTACTTTATTAGAATTTTAAATACTTACCATCCTAATCGTAACTAGTATTAAACTTGATGGATTTCTTGAGTGGCCTGTTGCGGTTACACCGACTGCGAAGTCGCAGATCGTGGTTAAGATTCCCACCCGGGACAAATCATCGTGCACGAGCACGACATACAATGAGATCACGATATTTTCATTGTTATGTACTTGGGTGAAGTTATATAAAGAGCATCTGACTTAAGATTCTTTGAGGTAGGGGGTAAACTGGTGAATCTACTATGCTGAAGTTTGAACTACATAAGCTGCTTATATTAGTTGGAAACTAGAAAGCATTTATGTACCTATTCCCATAGGTTGAAATTTTCAATGGATATTTTTTACGTACATTCATTCAATAGTCACGCCCCTATCTCCGAAATGGTTAGCAGAAACATAGTATTATGCCGACATTTCACCAATTGTTTTTATATCACGTAACGTAATAGGTGGTGAGCCTTTTGCGGTATTTAAATCGACAGAAACGAGTTTGGACTCTCTGGTGAAAATGTTCAAGCCGCCAACGGCCTCGATTTGGCTTAATGGCTGTCATGCTACTGAAAACCGAGACCAACAGCTTAGTCTGCCTTCCAAAGCACGGAAACGCCCGCAAATTAAATGTCACAAAGTGGTCACCCATCCGAAAACCAACCAATAATGTCCCATCTAAACACTGAGATTGGTGCTTATTTGTCACTCAACGTTTGTCTTTGTTTCGTTTGTTTTGTTTATTTGTCATGTAAATACAATAAATATGGCTGGTTTTAACGAAATATTGTTTAGTCTTGATTGACGTCAAATATTTCGAGTATTCGAAGAAACTTTCATGTTAGATATATATTTACAAAGTAAACTGGTTTATCCACAATGCTAATTAGTTATAGCTATTAAACATTGTAAGCACCTATTCGAAATGTTGTAAAGGTTTGACTCTATATACCTACCTCTAACATACATATTGACAAAAATGAATAAGGAACCTGTTCGTTCAGTTACAAAAACATGTGGAAAAGCTTAAATTTGGAATTTATTACGGAAATTATTTTATTTACTCTCACACTTTTTTTTTTGAAGCGCTCGTGGCCCCGCGGACTCAGTGTTCTGTAAACGATCACTGCAGTAAGCAACTTTCACTATGGCCGGTCCATGGATGGGTGACCATTCATGTGATCACTTTGTGACATTTATTTGAGCGTTTCCGTGCTTCGGAAGTCACGTTAAGCCGTTGGTCCCGGTTGCCAGTAAAATGGCAGTCGTTAAGCCAAGTTGAAGGCTTTATTTCAACAGCAGGCAGTCACAACCTGCTCCTGTCCATTTAAACACGGCAATACGGCTCACAAAGTATTACGTGGGACAAATTATAAAAAGGTGAAATGTGGGTATATAATATGCCTCTGCCTACCCCTTCGGGGATAAAGGCGTGATGATGAACCTGAACCTACTCTCACACTCTTACCGACTTAACAAGATGTCATCATTAACAGCCAATAAGTCCAGGTGCGTCAGACAAACCCCTCGTTTCGGAGTCGGAGCCCATGTTACGCTTTCCTCTATTTTACAAGTGTTTGGTTTCCCTTGTGGTTTTTCCTTTTAATTTATTAGTAATATATAGCGGCAATAGAACTACATTAACTGTCAAAATGTCAACTGTTGTTATAGCTATCACGGAGATACAGTCTATTTACAGACAGGCAGACTGACAGCGGAGTCTAAGTAGTTAATATGTTAAAAACTCTCGTTTTGGAGGCGGAACCCATGTTGTGTTTCCCTCCACTTTGCAAGTCTTCAGTTTGCCAACAACGTGCATGTCATCCTCAGCCACGTAAAGCGACGACTCTATCTATCAGCCTCGCATGTCGCGGCCCTGAAGAGGTGCCATGGCCAGATACTTATTCCACACGTATCCGGGAAGTTTGGCCGGCATGACTTAGCTACTACCAACTTACGAATTTGGCTTTTTAAATTAGTTCAGTGCCTAGTGTAAGTAGACTGAATTGTGCAGAATGACACAAGTCAAATCATGCCGAACGTAATGTAGGGTAGACCGGGGCTGGTTGACTAGGTTTCAGCTTAAATTTTTTTTTCTTTATAGAATATTAATTCAAAAACAGGATTATTTCATAGATTAACTATTAAGTTTTGGAAAAATATAGCAAAAAGCACCTAATTCACTATAATATAGGGTACAGGCTAGATCTTATACAATAAGAAAAACTGGGCAACCTGCCCCATGCTTGGGGTAGGTTGACTATTCGCCTGGGGTAAGTTGACCTATGGACTTGTAAAGGCAAAATCTACGAGGAAATAGGATAAAAGGCAACATACATAAACAGTTATTATTTTTATTATTTTTTATTGAAAATAAAACACAAATACAATAAATCACCGAGAGAGCGGCGCCGGCGTCGCGCGCGCACATCGTTTGAGTGAAGGAATTTAAAGATGAAAAATAACGTTGTAAGTAATTATTTTCATCGTAATGTTTTTGGAATAATGCCTATATATTTATGGTTACTGATTGTCAAAAAAATCATAATGGATGTTTGATTCATGTTCTTTTTTTTATGTACGATTATTGGTCATCCAGCCCCGTTATACATTAGTCTACTAGCCCCGAACCACATTTTTATTTTCAATCACATGACATACCCACAAAACTGCTAAGAAATCAAATAACATCATACATAAAAGAAAGAACATGAATCAAACATCCACTATAAATTCTTTGACAATCAGTAACCATGAATAAATAGGCATTATTACGAAAAACCTTACGATGAAAATAATTACTTACGTACGTTAATTTTTAACTTTAGTATCCTTCACTTAAACGGTGCGCGTGCGCGACACCGCGCCGCCAGTGACTGAGCGGGGAGAGGTAGCGGACTCTCGGGTGTCATCGGTTGGCTCCAAGCCATTGCTTTGGCTGAGTTATTGATAGTTAGTCTACCTACCCCTATAGTCAACCAGCCCCGGTCTGCCCTACCTAGTTACATTTTTCACAACAATACTACCGAATCGAATGATGTGTCGAACCGAATGAACTACTCGATTGAAACCGAACAAGTTAAGTAATAATTGCTTCGGATCGGCTTTGTTATTTGACAAATACTGTCTAACCTACAATGTGCCCCTTATGTATGTGGCAACCCTGATGCCATGCTTTCATCGCAGCATATTCATCTCCGCCACATCTAGCTCCTGCCTGTATCGCCCAGGCACTAGACGTACTTTGAGATACGCTTCTTTAGATTTACCATACAGTTATCCTTTAGTAACTGAAAGCCGTCCTTGTGATGAAGACATAAGAAACAAACCACGATTAACAGCATTTTGAACATGCCCAAACCAGTAACGGTTGGGTCGGGCGAATTAGTTATTTTATAGCAGACACTGGAACATCTCTGAAAGTGGTCGTTAAATTATACCACAAGCAACGGACATATTTTTACTTTGACAAAACCTTCACAAAGAAATCTGAAGCATCAGTGTCATTTTTGATATTTTATCTCAAAGATACTTGTTGGGTAGATAAGTACCTAGTTAGTGAATAGATTTTATCAAAAGAAGCATTTAATACTAAGAAAGTCTTGAACTTATCGTATCGAGAATAATGATTTGCGCTTTTTTCAAACTACAGGCGAGTATGGCTGACCTTCTGCAGTTTAGACGTCATAGGGATGATCAGTAGAAACAAAACAGGTGGTTTCTCCAAACGGACTGTGACGAGACTCCAGCAAGTCGGGACTAGAAATAATTTAGACTCCCGTACCTTTAAGAATATATTAGATGGATATCGCCATGTACTCAACCTTTTTTTTAGTAATATAAAACATTAAATACTAAGAAAGTCATAAACTTGTCGTTTCGAGAACAACAGATATTTGTGACGAGGAAAAGATTTGCACTTTTCTAAAACAACAGGTAAGTAAGTAAAGCTGACTTCGTGCAGATTAGGAGTCATAGAAGATGATCAAAATAAACAAAACAATAAGATGGTTTCTCCAAACGGAAATTTTGTGCACAGACTGCAGTGATTAATACAATGACTGAGTGAAATCTTACTTTCTTTTTTCCAGACTGCTTTGACGTAATTAGGATCGTATCGAAAATCCTTGATATTTTAATTAGGTACCATATTCTGTTTCTTAGTTACTTATATTAAGTAGGTATGGTAGTGTTTCAACTACTAAAATCAAGGTAATAGTAGTAGGGGCCGCCAACCTGGAATACACCATCTCTGAAAATTTCAACAGAGTATCTCAATTATATAAAAATGAATCCCTATTTCCTAGGTCACGACATCACGGGTGAACGGCGGAAACGATTTCGCTAATTCTTTTTTTGTTGTGTTTATTATTGTCAGGAGATGGTTCTTATGGGGAAAAGAAAGTTGCGTGAAAAATTAGAAAATTTGCAATAACTATCACTGGCTCGAACTGTTCAAATAAATCCAATCCAAAATCGCAATAGAAATTGCGATTTTTGATTGGTTTTGGAACGGCAATCGGGAACAGAAAGACGGACTTTAAATGAACCAGGAACGGGAACAAGGGATCGGGAACTTAGAACTCGGGATACCGATTTCCATATTCATAGTTATGGCAGGACAACGTCTGTCGGGTCAGCTAGTACTAGATATATAATTATATAACTACACAGAGGTACACTTTTTAAACGATAGACAGGCTGACTTATGTAATAGAGTCCGAAACGGATCCGTGTAGAAGAAAAATTCGAGTCAAAACCTTGCACTAAGCCCACTGGTGACTATGGTATTTTTGTTTTTAACCGACTTCCAAAAAAGGAGGAGGTTCTCAATTCGTCTGTATTTTTTTAAATCGTCATGGATGTTATGCCGGACTCCTACCTACTAAAAAACCCCACGTAACGTCCAACAGCCTATGGTTGTGAGCCCCGGGCAAGCCCTTGGAAGGATATCCCAGGACTCCCAACAGACCTAGGGCCGCCACCGCGGCCTCGCCTAGGGGGTGGTTTGGGTGCTATCCCGCGTCTTTGGGGGGTTTCGGGTGGGATCCCGCTTCTAAGGGGGGGCGTACGTTAGTTCCTCACGTCACGCTGTCGTCATGGGCCTGCTTCTGTAAGGCCTACTTCTGGTGACTATGGTAAGGCCTCCTAAAGTATTGCGATATAATATATCTAGTAGTGGACTGCAATAGGCTGATTTGTTTAATGCAAATTCTTTCATTGCTGATTCATAGCGTAATATTACAGTCTAATTTCCTAACAATTAATTTTACTACGATTGCTAAAGCTGTTTATAGAACAGAGTCCAAATATATTCAAGGTTATATGCTATGGTAAATGAATGAATTAGGTGTATTTTTACGACTTATTTGTAGTAACAGGATGGAAATCTATGGAAATCTATAGATTTACAAAGAATTTCCTTCTTCCTGTTCATTCATTTACCATGGCATATAACCTTGAAATATTTGGACCCTGTTCTATGTGACTTTCATCGTTTAGTGAAAGTCATTGAAAACCTCCTTAGGTATTATATGAAAGTAACAAACAACTTGACATGGGTTGGTTTCAATGAGTAATTACTGGGCTTATAATCCTTACTAATATTATTAACGCTAATGTTTTCGGGAGTCCTGGGACATCCTTCCGAAGGCTTACCCGGGCTCCCAACCATAGGCTGTTGGGCGTAACGTGAGGTTTTTTAGTCGGTAGGAGGCATAACATCCATGAGGATTTTCCCTCATGTTAAAAAAAATGGCCAATGTTTGTTTGTATGTATGAATGGATGTTTTAATCTTTCACGTTCTAACGACTAAACGGATTTGGCTGAAAATTTGTAGGTACAGAGTTTATAGTCTGGATTTATGCTACTTTTTGTCTCATAGGTATTATAATGAATAAACAATACATATAAACATAATACACATAATAAAGTCGAAACGGTCTGTTTGTCTGTACGTTTGTTCACGCTAATCTCAGCAACCGCTCAACCGATTGCATTGTGGTTTTCTTGATTGCGTTGCAGTTTACTCCACTTAATATTTAGTGTTTATTTCATGTCAATTGGTTCATAAACAAAAAAGTTATAACATGAAAAATGCAGCGTACGAAGTCGCAAGCAACAGCTATTAATTAATTAATGGCATGTATTTAAATCGATATCTGTTTATTCCCTTTTTCTGAACTAAATATTTCAAAGTTAAACCAAAAACACTGGCTTGCACACAAATTATGCACACTAAATAAATCGAATTCATTATACTGATTTAGGTGTTCGAGCCTTCGCTTGAACCACATTTGAGATTAACGTTCCGATATTCGTCAACAATGCTACTGAAAACCGAGACCAACAGCTTAGTCTGCCTTCCAAAGCACGGAAACGCCCGCAAATTAAATGTCACAAAGTGGTCACCCATCCGAAAACCAACCAATAATGTCCCATCTAAACACTGAGATTGGTGCTTATTTGTCACTCAACGTTTGTCTTTGTTTCGTTTGTTTTGTTTATTTGTCATGTAAATACAATAAATATGGCTGGTTTTAACGAAATATTGTTTAGTCTTGATTGACGTCAAATATTTCGAGTATTCGAAGAAACTTTCATGTTAGATATATATTTACAAAGTAAACTGGTTTATCCACAATGCTAATTAGTTATAGCTATTAAACATTGTAAGCACCTATTCGAAATGTTGTAAAGGTTTGACTCTATATACCTACCTCTAACATACATATTGACAAAAATGAATAAGGAACCTGTTCGTTCAGTTACAAAAACATGTGGAAAAGCTTAAATTTGGAATTTATTACGGAAATTATTTTATTTACTCTCACACTTTTTTTTTTGAAGCGCTCGTGGCCCCGCGGACTCAGTGTTCTGTAAACGATCACTGCAGTAAGCAACTTTCACTATGGCCGGTCCATGGATGGGTGACCATTCATGTGATCACTTTGTGACATTTATTTGAGCGTTTCCGTGCTTCGGAAGTCACGTTAAGCCGTTGGTCCCGGTTGCCAGTAAAATGGCAGTCGTTAAGCCAAGTTGAAGGCTTTATTTCAACAGCAGGCAGTCACAACCTGCTCCTGTCCATTTAAACACGGCAATACGGCTCACAAAGTATTACGTGGGACAAATTATAAAAAGGTGAAATGTGGGTATATAATATGCCTCTGCCTACCCCTTCGGGGATAAAGGCGTGATGATGAACCTGAACCTACTCTCACACTCTTACCGACTTAACAAGATGTCATCATTAACAGCCAATAAGTCCAGGTGCGTCAGACAAACCCCTCGTTTCGGAGTCGGAGCCCATGTTACGCTTTCCTCTATTTTACAAGTGTTTGGTTTCCCTTGTGGTTTTTCCTTTTAATTTATTAGTAATATATAGCGGCAATAGAACTACATTAACTGTCAAAATGTCAACTGTTGTTATAGCTATCACGGAGATACAGTCTATTTACAGACAGGCAGACTGACAGCGGAGTCTAAGTAGTTAATATGTTAAAAACTCTCGTTTTGGAGGCGGAACCCATGTTGTGTTTCCCTCCACTTTGCAAGTCTTCAGTTTGCCAACAACGTGCATGTCATCCTCAGCCACGTAAAGCGACGACTCTATCTATCAGCCTCGCATGTCGCGGCCCTGAAGAGGTGCCATGGCCAGATACTTATTCCACACGTATCCGGGAAGTTTGGCCGGCATGACTTAGCTACTACCAACTTACGAATTTGGCTTTTTAAATTAGTTCAGTGCCTAGTGTAAGTAGACTGAATTGTGCAGAATGACACAAGTCAAATCATGCCGAACGTAATGTAGGGTAGACCGGGGCTGGTTGACTAGGTTTCAGCTTAAATTTTTTTTTCTTTATAGAATATTAATTCAAAAACAGGATTATTTCATAGATTAACTATTAAGTTTTGGAAAAATATAGCAAAAAGCACCTAATTCACTATAATATAGGGTACAGGCTAGATCTTATACAATAAGAAAAACTGGGCAACCTGCCCCATGCTTGGGGTAGGTTGACTATTCGCCTGGGGTAAGTTGACCTATGGACTTGTAAAGGCAAAATCTACGAGGAAATAGGATAAAAGGCAACATACATAAACAGTTATTATTTTTATTATTTTTTATTGAAAATAAAACACAAATACAATAAATCACCGAGAGAGCGGCGCCGGCGTCGCGCGCGCACATCGTTTGAGTGAAGGAATTTAAAGATGAAAAATAACGTTGTAAGTAATTATTTTCATCGTAATGTTTTTGGAATAATGCCTATATATTTATGGTTACTGATTGTCAAAAAAATCATAATGGATGTTTGATTCATGTTCTTTTTTTTATGTACGATTATTGGTCATCCAGCCCCGTTATACATTAGTCTACTAGCCCCGAACCACATTTTTATTTTCAATCACATGACATACCCACAAAACTGCTAAGAAATCAAATAACATCATACATAAAAGAAAGAACATGAATCAAACATCCACTATAAATTCTTTGACAATCAGTAACCATGAATAAATAGGCATTATTACGAAAAACCTTACGATGAAAATAATTACTTACGTACGTTAATTTTTAACTTTAGTATCCTTCACTTAAACGGTGCGCGTGCGCGACACCGCGCCGCCAGTGACTGAGCGGGGAGAGGTAGCGGACTCTCGGGTGTCATCGGTTGGCTCCAAGCCATTGCTTTGGCTGAGTTATTGATAGTTAGTCTACCTACCCCTATAGTCAACCAGCCCCGGTCTGCCCTACCTAGTTACATTTTTCACAACAATACTACCGAATCGAATGATGTGTCGAACCGAATGAACTACTCGATTGAAACCGAACAAGTTAAGTAATAATTGCTTCGGATCGGCTTTGTTATTTGACAAATACTGTCTAACCTACAATGTGCCCCTTATGTATGTGGCAACCCTGATGCCATGCTTTCATCGCAGCATATTCATCTCCGCCACATCTAGCTCCTGCCTGTATCGCCCAGGCACTAGACGTACTTTGAGATACGCTTCTTTAGATTTACCATACAGTTATCCTTTTACACAGAGGTACACTTTTTAAACGATAGACAGGCGGACTTATGTAATAGAGTCCGAAACGGATCCGTGTAGAAGAAAAATTCGAGTCAAAACCTTGCACTAAGCCCACTGGTGACTATGGTATTTTTGTTTTTAACCGACTTCCAAAAAAGGAGGAGGTTCTCAATTCGTCTGTATTTTTTTAAATCGTCATGGATGTTATGCCGGACTCCTACCTACTAAAAAACCCCACGTAACGTCCAACAGCCTATGGTTGTGAGCCCCGGGCAAGCCCTTGGAAGGATATCCCAGGACTCCCAACAGACCTAGGGCCGCCACCGCGGCCTCGCCTAGGGGGTGGTTTGGGTGCTATCCCGCGTCTTTGGGGGGTTTCGGGTGGGATCCCGCTTCTAAGGGGGGGCGTACGTTAGTTCCTCACGTCACGCTGTCGTCATGGGCCTGCTTCTGTAAGGCCTACTTCTGGTGACTATGGTAAGGCCTCCTAAAGTATTGCGATATAATATATCTAGTAGTGGACTGCAATAGGCTGATTTGTTTAATGCAAATTCTTTCATTGCTGATTCATAGCGTAATATTACAGTCTAATTTCCTAACAATTAATTTTACTACGATTGCTAAAGCTGTTTATAGAACAGAGTCCAAATATATTCAAGGTTATATGCTATGGTAAATGAATGAATTAGGTGTATTTTTACGACTTATTTGTAGTAACAGGATGGAAATCTATGGAAATCTATAGATTTACAAAGAATTTCCTTCTTCCTGTTCATTCATTTACCATGGCATATAACCTTGAAATATTTGGACCCTGTTCTATGTGACTTTCATCGTTTAGTGAAAGTCATTGAAAACCTCCTTAGGTATTATATGAAAGTAACAAACATCTTGACATGGGTTGGTTTCAATGAGTAATTACTGGGCTTATAATCCTTACTAATATTATTAACGCTAATGTTTTCGGGAGTCCTGGGACATCCTTCCGAAGGCTTACCCGGGCTCCCAACCATAGGCTGTTGGGCGTAACGTGAGGTTTTTTAGTCGGTAGGAGGCATAACATCCATGAGGATTTTCCCTCATGTTAAAAAAAATGGCCAATGTTTGTTTGTATGTATGAATGGATGTTTTAATCTTTCACGTTCTAACGACTAAACGGATTTGGCTGAAAATTTGTAGGTACAGAGTTTATAGTCTGGATTTATGCTACTTTTTGTCTCATAGGTATTATAATGAATAAACAATACATATAAACATAATACACATAATAAAGTCGTAACGGTCTGTTTGTCTGTACGTTTGTTCACGCTAATCTCAGCAACCGCTCAACCGATTGCATTGTGGTTTTCTTGATTGCGTTGCAGTTTACTCCACTTAATATTTAGTGTTTATTTCATGTCAATTGGTTCATAAACAAAAAAGTTATAACATGAAAAATGCAGCGTACGAAGTCGCAAGCAACAGCTATTAATTAATTAATGGCATGTATTTAAATCGATATCTGTTTATTCCCTTTTTCTGAACTAAATATTTCAAAGTTAAACCAAAAACACTGGCTTGCACACAAATTATGCACACTAAATAAATCGAATTCATTATACTGATTTAGGTGTTCGAGCCTTCGCTTGAACCACATTTGAGATTAACGTTCCGATATTCGTCAACAACATCTGCTATCTCACTCTATCACATGGTATTGACGCGTCGTCCATACTATACCTGTCCTTGTCTTGCACTTTGCGGCAGCCCGCGGCGGCCTTGTTCCTCAGTACGCTTTTGATATTCGTGAAGTCAACACGTCTCCACTCAAAGTAAGTAAAGTTTCATAGCGTTATAGCTCGTTCGGCGCTGTTAAGCCCAACGATAATTACCGCTCGGCGCCTCCTTAGGCCCAGCGACGAACAAGTAATTACTTACAGTCTTTAACATACTATAAGTATGTTCTAGAACTTAGACGACTTAGCGTCGTGGCGTCGTTTGGTCATCTCGTGGAGACGACTATCGCTTCGGTCGGGACGACGGTCGACTCAGTCAAGAGCGACTGTCGCTGCGATTGGGACGACCGACTGTCGCCTCGGCAGAGGCGACTGTCGCTTCAGTTGGAACAAACTACCGTCACCCAAACTGGGGCGGTTGTCGCCTCAATTCAGTTATGGGCTGTCGCCTCAGTTGTAACGCCTCGGTAGAGGCGACTGTCGCTTAAGTTGGAACAAACTACCGTCACCCAAACTGGGGCGGTTGTCGCCTCAATTCAGCTATGGGCTGTCGCCTCAGTTGTAACGAGTCACCCGAACTTGTTCGTTACCTAAACTGTCACGTAAAAATTCAGCCACTCTTCTAAAGAGGAGTTACTCAATCATTTCCAGAACTATGGTGGAAATAACATCTATGGGTGCCCTGGCAGCAGAGTCTTACTCAGAAGATAATGGAGATAGTTTATCAGCCATTATTGCCTCCTTAGACGAACATTTTCCGAGTGATAGGAGAGACTGGAAAGTTTTCAAATTTGCCTTCGAATAGCTGTTTGGGAGTTCCAAGTTGCCAGCAGCAATAGAGATGAAACTCAGATTCGCCATCCCTACAGTGGATCTGGCATGCGCCTTCAACCCTTCGACGACAAAGCTGTCGGAAAGTTCATACTGAAAAATGAGAATTTCTTTCCTGAAATGGCCTCTGAGCAGAGCTCTCCTTTTCTTACCGCATAACTTATTGGAGAAGATACACTCCCCACACTATGATGCCTTCATGAACACTGTAAGGGAGTTGAAACCTAAACTCGTAAAACGACGAGAAGCTTCGTTAGAATTGGAGCGTCTTAGTCCACTAGCCGGAACGCAGCCTCATCGATCGAGACTCCGGTAGAAAAACATACATCATGTACAAACGTGACAAGCCCACTCACTCGTTCTGAAGCCTACCCAGCTCCAGCACAAGGTAGCAGCGAACATCTACTTGCCTCAGTTTTGTGTGTTGTTCAACAAAATGCTAAGGATGCAATCTGAGCAGAACGAAAACATTAAAACAATGATGCAATATCAACAGACGAACGGTCCACTACCCACACGTCAGGCCAGCGAGGAAGTTCTCGATGAATCGTTCGAATCACTTTCAGATAGCACCCAATCTGATGACGAGAAGGAGGAATAAGTTCAGGGGACAGGGAGTTCTCCCTGTTTATCCACTACTCGGCAAACCAGAATACCCGATCTACGAGAACGAATTGCCGATGCGCAGAAGGATTTGGCAGTAATAACAGAAGAAGAGGGTGCTCATAACAACACCCATTTCGACTTTACACCAATCACCACAGAAGCTGAATCTAAGATAGCACAGGCAGACTCCTTAGCTGCGAAACATAGATTTTTTTGTCAGAAGTTAGGCGAAAGCAGTTGGTGTAGTGTCAGATACGCAGATACGCGGAAACAGTTCCAAGCAAGCCCAGTTTTCACTTCTCTTAAAACGAATAACCTTCTATCAGAAGTAACCCCAAGCTGGAAATCCGTACAAATTTTGGAAAAATCTGGCCTGACCTTAGGAGCCATATCAAATGGCCTGATTCAGCAGAGGTTGACATTTGAAAACCTTCTGGAAAACGTTAAAAATGTAGTGGGTCGAGCCTTTGTAGCAGTGAACTCCAGCTTTTGGCGAAATTCTGATGCACTTCTGCAATACGTGTGTGGTCGACGAGCGGACGAAATTAAACAAGAGAAGGGCGTTCTACAACCCTCCTGTTAAGGCCTTCGATATCCCGTCTTCAGGGACGCACCTGTTCGAGGTCAAATCTCTTACGGAGATGGTAAAGGAAGTTGGTAGGATGCATAAACTATTTCCCACTAGGAAAAGATCATATACCAACAGAAAGCTGACTCCTCCAGAGACAAAGCAGGATGGTTCGCATCGTAGATTTCAAGGTACTTGAAACACCACCAACAAAAATTCGCTGCTCACCCACCGCAGAGAGGGTGCTAAAAAGGGACGACGTCAAAAACCCTTTCCTCCCAAAAAATATCAGGGAAAGAGAGACGAAAGGTGTAAGAAATTAAGCCTTCACCGTGGAGTGCCTAACCAATTATGCCAAGCACTGGGCAGGGGCACCTGAAAACGTTTTAAAGATGATATGCGGATACAGAATCCCTTTCAGGAATATCCCACCTATAACACAATTCACTCGAGCAAACGTGCTTAAATATCAGACACTCGCATCTCCAGAAATGTCAATAGAAATAAGATAACTGCTGCATAGCTTTGCAAGTCAGCACACATCAAGCAGGATTCCTATCGATACTATTTCTCAGGAGAAAAACGGACGGGCACAATCGGCCCATATTCAATATCAAAAAACTAAACGAACATGTGATTGCCCCAAGTTTTCGCTAATGCGAAATTTCCTGATGATTTATAATTAAATCATTAAAGCATCAGGAAATTCCATTACACTTAAAAGAAGGAGATTACATGATGAAAATCGACCTATCTCAAGCATATTTTCACGTACTGATCAGTCACAATCATCGGCGGTATCTGTCCCTTTCATACCAAGGGAAAGTATACGAAATGGCACGTCTTCCGTTCGGTTCGGTTAGTGCGCCAGCGGCGTTTGCCAAAATCACAAACTGGATAGCACAACAACTACGGCAAAAAGGATGCAGGGTGATCGTACATCTCCACGATTTCCTGTTCATGAACGAAGACCCGAGGACACTAGAGCATCAAACTGCTTTTGCTATTGAATACCTGAAGAACCTAGGGTGGCAAATCAACCAAGCAAAATCTTCGAGCAAGGCTTCGACCAGCATAGAATACCTAGGCATTACTTGGAATACAAACCGAAACACCAAGAGCCTATTTTATATATTATACAAAATTCAACAACTGTGGTCGTGTCTACAAAGTCTCCAGAGGATATCTCGATGGAGCTGGCACGATGCCAAAGTAATTCTGGGCAAATTAAACTTCGCTTCCTTCACAGTCCCTCTGGGCCGGCTTCATTGTCGCCCAATTCAGAAAGCAAGCCTTCTGCCGCAGGATCGGCCTCATAAGAGATTTCGTATACCAATCACGCTTCTAGAAAAGTTTCAATGGCGGTCGGAAAACTTGCAAGAGCCAACACCGATCCATTATCCAAGCCCATCAATTTTTGTCACAACAAATGCAGCAGAAAGAGGTTGGGGTGCCATAGTAAGCGGTCGATACCTGTGGGGTAGATGGACTCGCTCTCAGAGGGAATCGCACAGCAACCAAAAAGTATTGGTGTGGGTAGGCAACACATAAACATTAAAAATATTGAGCTCTTAGTTATAAATACTTTAATAATAGTTAAATAGTTATAAACAGTTTAATTTATGCATTAATTTGTTGCCAAGCTCACCCCCACTCGCCACATAATTTAATTTTCAATTATTCTACATTACTGCAAGAGTTACATACCTGATCTCAAAATGGACAGCAGATTTGAGGAAAACCTCGAGAAATTGGAAATTTTGTTTACAAGCGGTCTTCGAAGTCATGAAGAGAAATTGCAGAAGGCACTGGACACCACAGGCCCCGTACATACAGACGTCGTGGCCCTCTCCAGGGACTTTAATGAGTTCAAATGCTTTGTGATGGACTCTCTGGGGCACTTGAAGACTCAAGCTCAGCTTTTCTCACATGGTTTGGATCGCATAGAAACATCAATGCGCAGAAAGGTTCTCCTGCTTCATGGTGTCCCCGAAGGACCGGGTGAGAAATTACATGTTACTGTTCGGGACATATTAACCAACAAAATGCAGTTGCCTGATGTGAGTTTGAATACTGTTGAAGTTTGTCATCGCCTTGGGTCCAGACAAGATAAAGCACGTCCCATTGTCGTAAGGTTCCGTGACATGGAGCACCGTCACCTGGTGTGGGATCACAAGACGTCCTTGAAGGGAACTGGATACACCTTTTCTGAGTTTCTCACTAGAGTAAGGCACCGGGTTTTTACGGCAGCGCGCAAGCATTTTCTGATGAAGAACGTCTGGACTACTGGAGGGATCATAAACATTATGACTCCAGACAAAAAACGGCATAAAATCGAATCTGCGTCGGAATTGGCGGCTTTGGTCACAAGATTCCCTGCTTGTGCCGGCAGTGACGTCTCCGGGGATGTTAGAATTGCCCCTGCTGCTGCGTCATCGAGTGGACTGAATGCGCCTTCTAGCTCCAATCCTGATACAAGGTCCACAAGGAGCCGTCGTCGATAGCCGGCACTAAGAATTATTACTGTTCACACACACTGTTTAAAAGACTGACTTGTTATGGTCACTTTATTTAGCCGTATAATTGTACATCTTCAAGTAGTCGGTATGTTTTTTAATTATTTTTAGTTCCATTGTTTGCAAAAGTTATAATTTAATTGTTTTATTAAGCCGGTAACTTGTAAAAATTCTTGTTTGGATTATAAACTTCACCTTGGCAGCTATTTGACAACTTGTCACTGTCATCATGACAGTGACAAGTTGTCATTGTTGGCATGACAGTGTCATGCTAACAATTGCGTTTAGTTACGCGCGAGCGTGATATTTTGTATAAATTGTGGCTGTTCCTTATTTTGACACCTTGCCTGTTATTATTTTTATTTTCTTTCCTCTTTTGTAATTCTTATGAAATCTCTCGGTATGTTTGCGGGTGGGTGAGTTTGGTATATAGTTTCATAGAGTTTTTTTATTTATTATTTTATATTAAATAAGTATATATTTATTTATTTTAATTATTTAGGTATCTATCATATTTATATTTATTTATAAACATATTTATTGATTTATGTTATGGGTGATTATTCTGAATCAAGTAATGACTCTTTTCATTCGATTAGTTCTTCAGAGTCGAGTTTTCTTAGTGTTGGCAACGTTAATTCTGCATCTCTTACTTTGCATGATCAGCTTTCTTCTATCTATTCCAACTATGTAAAAAATTTCAACGTAGTTCACATCAATGCTCAGAGTATTCCATTCCATCACCCTGATCTTCTGGCATCCTTTAGCAGTGATCGTCTTGATGCTGTATTGGTCTCCGAATCATTCCTTAAACCGTCTCATCCGCCGCTGCTTTTTGAAATTCCTGGATTTGTCCTGATACGCAATGACAGGACTGACAAGGGTCGAGGAGGAGTGGCTATTTATCTGCGTGAGGATATTCCTTTTAAAATTTTAAGTGCTTCCCCTTCGATTTATACTCATTCAGCGGAGCACCTCTTTTTGGAAATTACAGTACAGCATGGCAAAATGTTGTTGGGAGTTTTTTATAGTCCTGACCTTCACATTAACTACTTTGACTCACTAGACACCTTGCTTAACGATCTGCGTCCCTCTTACAGCCGCGTTGTCATAATGGGTGATTTCAATACTTGTTTGATCAAAAATGATAAACGTACCCACTCCTTGCAATCTCTTATATCCTCACTTAATCTGCATATCTTACCCTTATCTGCTACGCATCATTCCCCTAACTTTCCTCCTTCTCTTCTCGACTTAATTATAGTTTCCTCCCCTGATCTTGTTGCCACTCATGGTCAACTACCTGCCTGTTTTTCGCACCACGACCTAATCTATTTATCTATGTCTATTCGCCCCCCTAAGCGTAAACTTCAATTCTCTGTAATTCGCAACTTCAAAGGCATCCCTTTGGAGGCATTGAGGCGAGATGCAGAAGTGATTGATTGGTCATCTGTCGTTGCTGGTGAGACCATTGACGAAAAAGTTCTGCACTTTAACAATATTGTAACTGAGCTGTACGATCGACATGCACCTAAACGCCGTTGTAATTTGAAACATATTCCAGCACCCTGGATTACTCCTGTCATCAAGGACGCTATGGCTAGGAGAGATAGGTCAAATCGAAAGTACAGGCGTAGTCCAACAGATTTGAATTTCGATAGATTTAAATACTGGCGTAATCGGTGCAATCGTCTGTGTCAGGATGCTAAACGTCGCCACTTTCATCAATCTCTTGATACACGTAACTCCTCCGATATATGGAAATTTCTCAAAGCTAATGGTATCGGCAAGTCTATCCCTATCAATTGTCACGACATTAACTTGAGTGACCTCAACAAGTATTTCTCGCTTCCTCCTTTATCACTTGACCCGTTTGTTAAATCTCGCACTCTGCTAGATCTCTCTTGCTCTCCTCTTCCACAGTGTCCTGAATTCAACTTCATTGCAGTCGATGAGCATGAAGTCAAAAAATCGCTCTTGTCGATTACTTCTTCTGCTATTGGTGACGATCAGTTATGCTCAAGAATGTTTACTCCTATACTTCCCAGTGTAATTCCCATCCTCACACATATTTACAACTTCTCGTTGAACTCAGGTTGCTTTCCTAGTGCTTGGAAACAAGCACATATAATTCCTTTACCCAAAACTACGAATCCTACACTCATGTCCGAATTTCGCCCTATATCCATACTTCCTTTTCTCTCTAAAGTTCTTGAGCATTTAGTACACCGACAACTATCTAGTTACCTAACGCAAAATAATCTTCTGAATCCCTTGCAGTCTGGCTTTCGGCCAGGTCACAGTACTGTCTCGGCTCTCCTGAAGGTGACTGATGATATTCGTCTGGCCATGGAGAATAAATTTCTCACTGTCTTAGTGCTGCTAGACTTTAGTAGTGCGTTCAACTCCGTGGATCTAGATGTCCTTCTCGGTATACTTAAATCAATAAACCTCTCGTCGGAGACTGTGGCCTGGTTTGACTCATATCTTCGGGGGCGCTCGCAGTGTGTGCGCCTTAACGATTCGTTCTCGGAATGGCGCAGTCTCATTGCTGGCGTGCCTCAGGGTGGCGTGCTTTCTCCTTTACTTTTTTCAATTTTCATCAACTCTGTTGTTCGAGTTATTTCCTCCAACTTCCATCTTTACGCAGACGATTTGCAGCTATATCGACATTTTGCACTAAATGAATGTAGAAGCGCCATTGTCAATATGAATCGAGATTTAAGTGCTATTAGTGAGTGGGCTAGAACTTTTGGCCTACAAATAAATCCTAAAAAGTCTCAGGCAATGATTATTGGTAGTTGGCAAATGCGATCCGGAATAGACATGTCTATGCTACCGCCTCTCCTGCTTGATGCGGTCCCTATATCTTATACCGAAACAGCCAAAAATCTTGGCATTATCTTTGATTCTACTTTGTCCTGGAACGCTCATGTTGGGGAGGTCAGCAAAAAGGTTTACTATACTTTCCACACCCTGAAATGTCTACAGCCGTATTTGCCTGTGGATGTTAAGATCACGCTAGCTCAAACGTTAATCCAACCCATTATTGACTATACAGATTCTTGCTATTTGGATGCTACTGAGGAGCTTTTAAATAAACTTGGGAGACTGCAAAATGTATGTATTCGATTTATTTTCAATCTTCGCAAGTACGATCATGTCTCAGAATTTCGCAAGAAACTCAAGTGGCTCCCAATCCGACTTCGTAGGAATACTCGAATATTGTGTGTGCTATTTAATATCCTTCATAATCGCTTATATCCTTCCTACATAAGGGAGCGTTTTTCTTATAGGTATGCACCAGATACTTTGTGTCGGACACATCTAAAACATCTCCTTACTATGCCTTCCCACAAAACTAATTTCTACTCTTACTCCTTCACTGTTCATGCGGTAAGATTATGGAACTCTCTTCCACCAAAGATACAATCTTGCCAAACTATTTCGCTCTTCAAAAAGAAAGTAAAAGAACATTACTTTTCCTCTTTACCATAACAATATTTTTTTTTTCTCTTTTCTTAGTTATAATCATTAAGTTTGTATGTAACTAATCTAATTACACTTAAATAGTGTATGTATGTACAGTCACCTCCAATATTGCATGGGCCCCTTAAGATCTATAATCCCATGCACATTTGAGTCCAAACTACAAAAACTCCGCTAGATGGCGCAACTTTACTCGAATATAATATTGCATAGATACCTTAGAATCACAAAAAATGAACTAGATGGCATATTTACACTACTCAAAAGATTAATGAGTTGCTATTTTGACAATAATCGCGTTCCTGTGTGAGGTATTAAAAAAATCGGCAACGCTAGATACTTGACTTCCAATGTTATCCGATAGATGGCGTCAATTCTCAGTGCAAAGCAATTTCGTTTCGGATTGACCATGCATTCTCAAATTCGTCTGTACATAATATTTAATTATATGTATGTATTTAAGTATTTATGCTATTATCTTTATGTATGTTTATTAACCTGCACACACTTATTTACCTTATTCCACTTCACATCTCCTCTCTCAGGCCTACTGGAAGAGATTTCTGTAGAAATAAGTAGTGCCTTGTACAATGTTCCTTGTTATTGTTATAGTTTCCCGTTTGTGTGTACAAAACTTATAAATAAATAAATAAATAAATATTGTGGGCAGTTACGAAGTCCTTCAAAGGTTGGGATCAGAGATTGCCAACAAGTTAATCATGATACAATCCGACAATCGAACAAGCGTAGCTTACATAAACAAGCAGGGTGGCACCAGATCCATGAGACTGCTGAGCGCCACAACTCATATTCTAGAATTATGCGATCGAATGAACAGTCGCCTGACAGCTCGATACATTCCGGGGATTTACAACGGCATAGCCGACCGACTCTCTCGAGAGAAAGCCTTACCAGAATGGCATCTCAACGAGAAAGTAGTCTCCTGGATTTTCGAGAAGTATGGTACACTAGAGGTAGACCTATGTGCCTCGAAGGAATCAGCAGTCGTTCAGAAGTACGTCAGCGAGGATGTGGCATACCCAGAATGTCAATTTTGCGACGCATTCAGCCGGACATGGAAATACAATTTGGGATAGATATTCCCGCCACAAGCACTAATTCCACAAGTCTTACGACATTTACAAAAGACGGTGGGGCAGTACATCCTAATTGCACTCGACTGGAACAGAGCCTTCTGGAAACCAAAGCTGGATCAAATGAAAGAACAGCCACCGCTCTTAATTCCGAACCTCCACGAGAACCTAATAGATCTTCGCACGAACCGTGCACCTCAAGGAGTCGAACAACTAGTATTGGCGGCCTGGTTGGTACGGGCTGGTCCAAACAGATAGCCAGCGGGCCGAAAGTAAGTAAATCTGCGAAATCATCCCGGAGAAGATCGTCGCTGAAAACCTACTTATCAATGTAGACTAGATGGGTTAGCTGGGCTCAAGCAAATAATATCCTTATTGATAACCCCAGCCCTCAAGATTTGGCAAAATATCTGTGCCAACTTTATGAAGTTATAAAGCTGGCTGCACAAGCAAGTTGCAGCAATTTTTAACAACCCATCAAAATCTCGTGAACTCAGCTCTCATCCCCAAGTCAAGCAAGTATCAAAGGCATTTTGGGATTGGAAAAGTGAAAACGTCAATTACACGTACAGCTGAGGACTTGCTTAACTTCGTATCGAGTTACTATTTAGATGACAACAATCTTATTGCTCTTTCAAGACACACTGCTATCCTCCTTTCTCTGGCTACGGGCGGAAGAGTTCATGGTTTAACCCTCTTATCAATAAGAACGTTTCGAGGACAAAAGTAGTGAAATTATATTGTAGCCTAGGTACGGTTTCAAAACAGATTTGTCACCCGGTCACTGAAAACCAGTGAAACTGTTCCAAACACTTGACTCGATATAATTCTTTGCCATTTTCAAGCCATTTCTCTTTCAGAAGCACGCCTAATAAGTCGTGTTATGGCAGTTTGTTTATAACCACAAGCGGGACAGTTAAGAATCCCCGATAGCATAATAGATTAAAACATTATTCAAACAAGCAGGCATATCTAACTTAGCATGTAGTTTCAGAGCTGCAGTTGCGAGCATTAATTTTTTTCAATTAAATTTAATTTCATTTATTGCGATATATGGGTAGTTACAATGATATTACAATTGGATTGGTAATCGAGTAACAAAGTAAAGTCTAAAAGCCTTATACTTACCTACCTATTTTTACATAATAAAAATAATTATGACATAATTTATATTCACATTTACGTTGTGTTATAGAAAAATATTTTTGTTTAAACTGTTGATCAAGTTCTTCAAAACGGATGATTGTTTTTCGAACAGTAGTAGATTATGATTTTCAAAATCAATAAAACAAATTATAATGCAGTTTCTCTGAAAATCATATTCACATTTCACAGTACGCTTAACACCAGTCCCAACACTAGTCTGGCAGCGCCGGCAGATAGTAAACACGTCTCAAATGTGGTTCAAGCGAAGGCTCGAACACCTAAATAGACCCGTTTTTCCCCCGAAGGGTAAAAAACGGATATTTAGGTTTCAGCCGCAGCTTGAACCACACCTGATGGCCTTGCCGGCTCTTAATACTGAGGAACATGGCCGCCGCGCGCTTCCGCAAAGTGCAAGACAAGGACAGGTATAGTATGGACGACGCGTCAATACCATGTGATAGAGTGAGATAGCAGATGTTGTTGACGAATATCGGAACGTTAATCTCAAATGTGGTTCAAGCTGCGGCTGAAACCTAAATATCCGTTTTTTACCCTTCGGGGGAAAAACGGGTCTATTAATGGTATTTGCAGAACTGTTTTACTAAACGAATAACTATTATCAAAATAGTAAATCTAACAATTCCTTAAATCAAAAAAAATATTAAAACTTTTTTAAGGAAAACCATCGCCTAATTACTTTTAGAAACATTGTTTATTCTTAGTAAAACCCTAATTTAATCAGTCACCTCTACAAAATTAAATTTTATTGATCAAAAAAATAAGGGGGGTAATAAAATGGGGGTTAATGATAAAAAAAATATTATTAATTAAAAAAAATAAAATTTTATTACAATTCCTTCACTAATTAATCGAAAGGAACTTCGTTCCATCCTGGTGTCCCTTGACACCTCTCAAGTTTTTTTTGCACAGCATTTAATTTTCTGGTTTGCATTCAGTAAATTAGTGGAGTTACCTAGTGTGCAGAAAAAATAAAGAGATGTGCATTTAAAAATATCCCTTAATAAATGACCACTCGGGCGCAGCCGCGGGCGCCATCTTTAGTCAATATTAAAATGTGTGTATCAATGAAACGTTACAGTTTCCGTATTTATAAAAAATACTCTTGTAATAAAATAAACATTGGCCTAGTTAAATAATTTATGATAATAATAACAAATTACGATACCTTATATCAGCCTATAAAATCACTTTTATTAATGATTAAACAAGTTGTTTTTGTCTTGATTTTTTTTATACTACTTAGGTGGCAGACAAGCTTATGGCCCACCGGAAGGTTGGTAACCGTAGCCTATAGACGTTTGCAACACCAGAGGCGCTACACACGCGCTGCCGACCCGGGCGCAGGTTGTGACGACCCACAGTTGAAATTTTTCAAGCCGCCCGTAAGGCCTCCAACTTGGCTTAACGACTGTCATTTTACCGACAACCGGGACCAACGGCTTATCGTGCCTTCCGAAGCACGGAAACGCTCGTAAATAAATGTCACAAAGTGGTCCACGTGGTGGTCACCCATCCATATCCGGCCATAGTAAATGTTGCTTACTGCAGTGATCGTTTACAGAACACTGAGTCCGCGGGGCCACGAGCGCTTCAAAAAGTTTTTGTCTTGATGTTTCCAGTATTTTGTTTGTATTTTGTAAAAGGCAAGATTATTAAAACAAATTACAAGATTATCCATATCAAATTTACGATCCATTAAAAATCTTTATTTCCCTGACTACCTATTTGTTGATTAATATGTTGGTATGGTCAATGCTGACCTCAAAAATCCTACAGAGATGCTATGACAGACTCCTACCAAATTCAAACCACATGCTTCCTACCTAATGCCAACGGTTGGAAGCCCGGGTAAGCCTTCGGAAGGATGACCCCAGGACTAATATATGTAGTAGGCTACCGATAACAAAGGACTTTTGGAAATTTCACCATTAAGTTGGTGAAATAAAGTATAAACTGTTCTAGGGAAATTGATGTGAAACGTTGATATATATACCAGCTCCTCAATAAAATGCAATGAATAGATACCTACGTGTTTCGAAATTCTAAATTTATTAGGCCCCGACTATTAAAATCTGTATTGGACTTGCTTTGTATTTTTTCAATCGGGTTTTAGTAGCTTTTGTAATAGCTCAAACACATACCTTTTTAACTTATTTGGTTGTGAATGCTGTAGGGCTTCAGAGTTTCTCTTATTCCTACACATAGAGATCTTCTTTGCTTAGACTTAGCTAGATCAAAAATCGAATAGAGCATCTTTTGATGACGTACTTTCAAGACTATACCAATTTTTTATGATTTATAACAAATGTTAATATAGTTTTAGATTTTCCGCTATATTCTTGTATTTATGACGATGTTACTTGCTTTTCATAGTTCTACGTAATAGGAAAATACCGTATTAATTTTGATATCTTTGAGTGTCTAAATATTTTATTGCGACACGAGCGTAACTTTTTTCAGCGTTTACTTGAAAGTTTGAAAATTTGACAGCGTTAAAAAACTGTACAGTAGACTGAAATATTATGTGGTTTTAATTTCAACTCGCTACTTCCACACCTTCACGAAAAAAGGCGGACAGCAAAACTATTCTCTAAGGGTTCCGATTTTCCACTTTCACCTTATAGAGGTCTATAAGTAGTACGAAAACTTTGCTCAGTGATGTTGATCGATTGCAAAAAGTTAAACGCAGTGTTTTGATACAATTGTCATTTTTAAGTGTTAGGTTCATTAAAATAAAATAAACACATTGTCCCCCAGCACCAGCTAGCTTGAATTAACGTAATATACGCTATATTACTGCAAGCACTGTGATATCTAGATGATCGACATAATAAATAATACATTGCTAAATACATACATAGAATGAACCCCTAAAAAACATTTGTGGTTCAATATTAGTTCTGACATGGGAATCAAGCCCGGCGCCACAGATGCAGCCAAAATGTCATACTTCTGATTTTAGTGTAACGCTTGGATGTTAAAGAAGGCTTTGCGCCGCCTTAGTCACTATACTTTAGGAGGAAAATGAGGATGCGCAGCCGGACATTCCGGTCAAAAAGGATTACTGTTATCTGTACGGGTATAATGTATATATACAATTAGTCGGCTTTCGCAACAGTTGGCGTGCGTCTCTCGTGATAAACACTCGTATGTCATAATTACATACATTATTCATGACATCTCGACAATAAAGTTTATGAACTTATAAGCCGGACAAAGTGTGGACACGCTGTATTGTAAAAGGTAGGTGAATTTAAAATATTATTTTATAGGTATAATATTATTATCTATTATTAACATTACATTTTTTACTTCTTTTAATCTAGTATTTTTTATTTATTCACATTTTTTAAATTGAATACAAAAATTGTCGTAGTTTTATCAATGTTATTGTTAAAATGTAAATGTAAACATGAATTTTAAAACATTATCATATCAACGGGTTTTACGATTAAGTTTTTTGTTTTTATAGAATTAACTTGAAAACGATTTAACCAGTTTTCAAAATTTGTTTTATGATAAAGAATGTTGCATTATCAGCTAGTAGGTATTATAAATACTTTTATTTTAATATTGATCTCTATCTAATTATTGATATTAAGATACAATTTTAATGCCAAAAATATACACTGGGGATCGAGATTAACGAACTCTAAAGGCAAACAGTTACTTTGTGCTATCAGAGAAATGAACTGTAATGTTATATCAACAGGCAAACCTACCTATTGGCCTACTGAAAAAGGGAAATTACCAGATTTAATAGATTTTTTCATCTACAAAAATTTTTCGTCCGGCGTCTTACAAATTGAAGAAGGATTTGACATGAGTTCAGACCATTCACCCATATTACTGACCATAGGTGAAACTCTTATTCAAAAAGAAAGCAAGCCCTCTTTAGTCAATAAAAATACAGACTGGGATAGCTTCAGATGCGAATTAGAAGAAGCTATTAACCTAAAAGTACCGCTAAAAAATCCGCAACAACTAGAACTTGATGTGTCAAAATTCATAACAGATATACAAAAATGTGCCTGGCGTAATACACCGGAAATTAGGCAAAGAATTAAAAATAACTGCTATCCTATGAGTATTAGAAATATTATAGCTGAAAAACGTATACTGCGAAAAAAATGGCAAAGAACCAGATATCCCCCTGACAAAACTGAACTAAACAACATTACCAAAAGACTCAGGAGAGAAATTCAAAATTTTCATAATACAACAGTAAATAGTTACTTAAGTCAGTTAACAAGTGATCGCACGACAAATTACTCCCTATGGAAATGTACAAAACATTCCAAAAAGCCAACTTTACATATCCCCCCCATTAAAGATACCAATGGCGGTTGGGCTATAAATAATGAACAGAAAGCAGCCAGATTTGCACAACACTTAGAGCAAATTTTCCGACCAAACGATGAAACCTCCGGAAACATACCTTTAGACGTAGCGTCAAGCGATGGGTTAGAAATAAGATTAGTTACACCGAGAGAGGTGTTCAATGAAATAAAACGCCTAAATACAAACAAAGCCCCTGGCTATGACCTAATTACGGCAGAAGTTTTACGCAACTTACCACGTAAAGCGATTATTAAACTTACCACCATTATTAATGCGTCATTTAGACTAAACCATGTACCTGATGTGTGGAAAGTGGCCGAAGTTATTATGATACTTAAACCTGGCAAACCACCCCATGAAACTACTTCATATAGACCTATTTCCTTACTACCAATAATGTCAAAATTATTTGAAAAGCTGTTCCTGAAACGGTTAAAGCCCATCATAGAAGAACGTCAGCTGATCCCAAACTATCAATTTGGATTTAGACAAAATCACACTACAATCGATCAAGTACACCGTATCACTAATATCATTGAAAAAGCTTTAGAAGACAAGAAAGTGTGTTCTACAGTCTTCCTAGACGTAGCTCAAGCTTTCGATAAAGTTTGGCATGAAGGTCTTGCACAAAAACTCGAAAATATGCTCCCAAAACAGTTCACCGCCATCTTAAAGTCCTACTTGACTCAAAGAATGTTCAGAATTCGACAAGATGATGCATACTCAGACTTAAGGGAAATAAAAGCTGGAGTGCCCCAGGGAAGTGTATTAGGTCCGGTCCTGTACCTATTATACACCTGCGATATCCCGGTATTAGAAAACCATACCATTGCAACATTTGCAGATGACACAGCCATTATGGCCACAGGTGTTACTCATGCAGAAGCCGTGGAAAAGGTCCAAAATGCAGTCAACATCGTATATGACTGGACGAAAAAGTGGAAAATAAAATTGAACGAAGCCAAATCAGTTCACATAGACTTCACTAATAAAAGATCCAACTATCATGCAGTGTATATAAATAATACGATTATTCCCTACGAGAATACAGCCAAGTATCTAGGCATGACACTAGATGCTAAGCTTCGTTGGAAGGCTCACGTTAAGAAGAAACGCAGCGAGCTACAGCTTCGCTACAAAAATATGTACTGGCTTCTAGGCAAACATTCTTCGCTGTCAGTACAAAACAAATTACTACTGTATAAACAAGTCCTTATGCCAGTGTGGACTTATGGAATACAGCTATGGGGCTGTACCAAATCAAGCAACATCCAGATTATACAAAAATTCCAAAATAAAGTACTGAGGGGTATCGTAAATGCGCCTTGGTACATTAGAAATGACGACCTCCATAGGGACCTTAAAGTGGACCTCGTAGCTAATGTAGTGCAAAAGTACGCCGAAGCTCATCAAAAAAGACTTCATCATCATGTGAATGTCGAGGCTATCCAACTCCTTGACCACACAGATTTAGTGAGAAGACTAAAAAGGACAAAACCCTTCGAATTAGTATAGTGAAGTGTCAGTGTGACATAGTGTAATAAGTGCAACTTGTAATAAAAACACAATATGAACTAAGTGACTTCCCCTTAATAGAGACATTAAGAAAAGTGTTAATGGACACATTCTTACAATTTACTCTATATTAGCAGCTTAGGTTAAATGTTAATTACTTATTAGTCTTATGGCTAGATTGTAATTTATATGATATGCTATTATTGTAGCACGTCATTACATAAAAAAAAAAAAAAAATAAAAAAAAAATAAATACTTTTATTTTAATATTGATCTCTATCTAATTATTGATATTAAGATACAATTAATTAATTGGTTAATTTCGGTACTTAATTATCCAATTAATTTATTGTTATTACAACGGGTAGTCTTAGCGCTTACTCAGCTTCAACGGTCTGTTCCAGACAACCTTAAGATGGATTGAATGTCAGACAAAATAATGTGATAAATTTTATTTTTAGTTAATGGTGCATACATACAACAAAATAATGCCTATACATTCATATATTTATAATTTCGTTCATTAATACGTAAATTTAGTATAATAAATTAATACATTGGTGGTCTATACTAATATTATAAAGAGGAAAGATTTGATTGTTTGCTGGTTTGTTTGCATCGAATAGATTCCGGAAATACTGGACCGATTTGAAAAATTCTTTCACTGTTGGGAAGCTACACTCTTTACGGTGAACATAGGCCTGTTAATTTTATTCCCATATTCCCACGGGAAAGGAAACTAGGCGGGTGAAACCGCGTGATGTCCGCTAGTAATTAATAAAAAGCTAATCCAAATACATGATAGGTAGCAACCCTTACCTACCTTTTCACTAAGATTCACTAATAAATTATCAGTGTAGGCACCTGATCTAAATGAAATTATGTGTCGATGTTCAGATAGGAATTGGACTTTTAACTTAAACCAGCGATAATAATATTATAGTACTACTTATACTTAATGGGATACAGACGTGTTGCCTATACAGCGAATAAATTGTTGAAGTACCTACCCTGACTGACTGCATGCATATTTCAAATTTCCTTATGGTCTAAATATTGTTAAATCACTTTAGGAAAGGATATAAGCATCCCAGCGAATTTAGGTCACTACTTGACGACATTCGGAAACGTATATTCGCAAAACCGAATATAGAACCGTTTTAAAAAAATCTTTAGCGCTCAAATTTATGAAACTGTTTTCCTGTGAGATCTTAAACAAAAAAAAAAAAGATCCTTTATAGTCCGTTCACAGTTATATTACCTCTGATTGACAGCTTGTCGATCATTTCCTGTGTGTTGGCATAGCAGTAAAGGCCCCCTATGAGTGCCAGCCTACGACATTTTACCGATTATAGTGGAGGTACTTTTTTTACTTTTTTTAGGTTATTACCTATATACCTAATATAACTGTGAACGGACTATAAAGGATCTCGTTAGACCAATAGGGTATTGGTACGAAACTCTAAACAGCATTTTGGGAATCACGGCCAACGCTGTTGGAAGTGACTGTATCACTAGGAGCATGGTGCTTCGGATCCTGAATTTCATGATTCTGATTCCTATCATAGACTATGCCGACGCCCGCTTCTAAGATCTCACAGGAAAACAGTTTCATAAATTTGAGCGCTAAAGATTTTTTTAAAACGGTTCCATATTCGGTTTTGCGAATATATGTTTCCGAATGTCGTCAAGTAGTGATGCAAGGGCAGTAGAGGTGACGCGGCGACTGTGGCACTACTCGTCAGCAGACTGGGACGGACTACGAGAATACTTTGCAGCCGTCCCGTGGAGTCAGCGCTGCTTTGCAGGGAGGGCTTCATCGGAAAGCGCCTCTGCGGTTGCTGGTGAAATCACATTAGGTATGGAATACTACATTCCATACACTGATGTCGCCAGCATCCGCAAAGCCCGCCCCTGGTTCGGGCGTGAGTGTGCCGTAGCTGTTCAACAAAAACAGGCGGCTTACCGCGCCTGGATCAGGGCTCGAGCTGTGCGCGACCCGAATGTGGCCCGCCTCAAGGCAGCGTACAACAGAGCCACTAGGTCCAGTAAGAGAGCCTTCAAGAGAGCGGACGCCCAGTGCGTCACGCGGCTTGGTCAGGAGCTCACGTCACATCCGACGGGCAGCCGTGGATACTGGCAACTGGCCAAAGCCGTGCAGGCCAACTTTTGCAAGCCCTCGCTGCCGCCGCTGCGCTATCCTGACGGATCACTGGTTCACAAGGCCCAAGAGAAAGCGGAAATGCTGGCCAAGCTCTTTGCGGCTAATTCCCGGGTCGATGACTGTGGCAAGCAACCTCCCACTATCGCCAACTGTGGAACCACGATGCCGGAAATTGTAATCCGGCAGTGCGATGTGCGGGCGGTGCTACGGTCACTCGACACGCGGAAAGCCAGTGGTCCTGATGGCATTCCGGCCGTGGTGCTGAGGAATTGTGCAGCTGAATTGTCTCCAACGCTAACACGCCTGTATCGCCTTTCGTATTCGTCGGGAGAAGTGCCGGAGGCTTGGAAGGAGGCGAATGTCCAACCGATCCCCAAGAAAGGGAATCGGTCGGATCCAGCCAACTATCGCCCCATAGCCGTAACCACCGTCATCTGCAAGGTGTTCGAGCTAATCATCAACAAACAGCTCATGCGCTATCTGGAGGATCACTCGTTAATTAACGATCGCCAATATGGCTTTAGGCCGAAACGATCAACGGGTGACCTCCTAGCGTACATAACGCACACCTGGGGTGAGGCTATGGAGAGGCACGGCGAATCTCTGGCTATTGGCCTAGACATCGCAAAAGCCTTTGATAGGGTATGGCATGCGTCGCTTCTTTCCAAGCTGCCGTCATATGGTTTATCGCATCAGTTGTGCCGCTGGTTGGCCAGCTTCCTGAACGGGCGACGGATTCGGGTCCTCTGTGATGGTCAGGCTTCCTGTTTTTTTCAGGTAAATGCCGGAGTACCACAGGAATCGGTATTGTCCCCAACTCTCTTTCTTCTGCATATCAATGACATGCTGTCCCTTGGGTGCATTCATTGTTATGCGGATGACAGTACTCTTCATGGGAGCTATTCTGGCCGTCGAGCGGTGGGGCGAGGCGACGTGGATGAGAAGAGACGACAACTCGTGGCGGATCTCGATCTGGACCTGGGCCGCATTGCCCAATGGGGTTCAGACAACCTGGTCGAGTTTAATGCCAGAAAAACACAGGCGTGTGCGTTTACAGCTAAGAAGTCCCCATTCCTACCCCTGCCCTCTCTTCAGAGCATTACAATTCCACTAAAGGACAACCTGGAGATCCTCGGTATAGACGTCTGGCGTGAGCTCAATCACAAAAACTACATAGAGAGCTGTATTGGTCTGGCCTTGCGGAAACTGGGAATCCTGAATAAGGTGAGACGGTATTTCACGCCACATCAGAGATGTTTACTGTACAAGACGCAGATTCGTCCCTGCGTCGAGTACTGTTCTCACCTTTGGGATGACTCCGCGAGGTACTTGTTAGACGCGCTTGACGCTACGCAGAGACGTGCTATCCGAATAATTGGTTGTCCTGAGGTGACGGGAGGCCTCGAACCTTTGTCGCAGCGAAGAACCATAGCGTCCTTGGCTACCTTCTATCGAATGTATCACGGCGAATGTTCTGAAGAGCTCTTCAACCTGATCCCACCATCTCCTTTCCGATCCCGAACAACGCGTGCCGGGCAGAGATGCCACTCATACACAGTGGAGAGAATCTTCGCCAGAACCGAGCGTTTCAAAAGATCGTTCCTCTGTCGAACTATAAAAACATGGAACGACCTGCCCGCACACGTCTTTCCCTCATCTTACAATCCCGGGTTCTTCAAGAGGAGCGTGAAGAGGCACATCACAGGGCCGCCAACTTGAGGACCACTGTAAGAAGTGGCCCCCAATCGCTAGATGCGCCACTGCTTTCTTACCATCAGGCTGGTGGCGACGTCAATTTGGCGAGCTGAACATAAAAAAAAAAAAAGTGACGTAAATTCGCTGGGATGCTTATATCCTTTCCTAAAGTGAGACCTAGATAGATATATTTTTAGGTTCACCCGTCACTAAAAATACTGAAAAAAAAATCTTTCAATAAAAAATAAAACCGACTACAAACAAATCCTGTAAAATAAAATTTACTTAGCACAAAGTAATATGTATTTTGATTTATCAGATTTTATACAATATAATATTGAAGTTGGTGCCATGAATAATACCTGCATAAAACTATAGGTTTACTTGGCGCCGGCCGACTTCAATATGATATTGAATAAAATCTGATAAATCATAATAGTTTGTGCTAAGTAAATTTTATTTTTCAGGATTTGTTTGAAGTCGGTTTTATTTTTTGTTGAAAGATTTTTTTTAAGGAATTCTTTTGAACCTAGTGTGGACTAGTTAAACTTTTGTATTTATACGTGTAAATACCTATTACTTTTTATTTCACCAAAACAGGTTCACCTGATTCATTTATTAATATCTACGTCAGATTTTGATTTCTTATCATTCCGGATCAAACACAGTTCTGAGTTACCTTGAACTGAATATCACCGGAAGAGATATTGTGGCCATAATAATTAAAATATCGAATGTATTTGATATCTACCATAATCATTAAGAAATCAATTATATACGTTGCGGGTTCATTTGAGGAAATATAGCGCATCATCTAATCAGACACAGAACATTAAGTTTTATTTACGACATTTCCTAGTGACTAGTTGAACTTGAAATTTTTTTGTTTTTATTTTACTTATACTAAATATAGATCGGTGAATGCATCGATTTAAAAAAAAATTGTTTGCATTTTATCTATACTAATATTATAAAGAGGAAAGATTTGTTTTGTTGTTTATTTGTTTGTTTGTTTGTTTGTAACGAATAGGCTCCGAAACTACTGGTCCGATTTAAAAAATTCTTTTACTGTTGGGAAGCTACACTCTTTGCGGGTGACATAGGCTATATTTTATTCCCGTATTCCCACGGGAACGGGAACTATGCGGGTGAAACCGCGTGACGTCCGCTAGTGTGCCATAAAACACTGGGGTGATAAGTAGGTACCTTTCATTAATTGACGCCTCATTCTTCAAAATCCGTTCAGCCATGACGCCCATGGAGAGAAACAAATGTAGTTTATTTAATAAAATCATTTTGTTCCAACTGTAACGATAACAAATTTCACGAGCAAGCGTTGGAGCCGCACAGATGATTACCGGGCATGGATGATTCGGTCTGTGCTTAATACACCGGAAGACCACGACGACAAGACGTCAACATTGCGAAGAACGCAGCGAAGACACACAGCGCTTCATAAATTGGTGGAATGGTGTGGGCGAAACATCAGGTCCTCGTGGCAACTCTGGGTTTCGACAGACTTTCACTGGAAATCTTAGTGCGAGCCGTGGTCGACATAGCCCCTAAGACGGATTTTCAAACGTAAAAAAATAAAATAGCAGTGGAGCCGCAGCCGTCCTTTTAAAAAAGATAAAAGTGAACATCGAGTTCCAAAACAGAAAAGGCTTTTAGTCGGATATTTTACAAAATGCTAAACTATGCGTTCTTGTGAGCATTTTTGATTTTAGTTCCAATAGTCCATCTGGGGAATCACTAACAAATATATAGAGCGCAAAAAAGAAAAAAAATACCACAGAAAAATAATGACGCAAATTGATAAAATACTAATTATTGTATCATTAGTGTCACGGATTGTACACAAATATCGATCCACTGTCAAGTTCAAAGCACTTCAGCTCACATAAGCGATATGAACTTGACATTGACTGTATAATCTGTTCTGTTCATTACATAATCATACGACCGCGACCGCAACCTCTTGCTATTTGACCGCTGGTCAAGGCCTTTTGCGGTTCAATGCTAGTATCTAAATGGTATCTCAGTTCTAAATAAACTGGATTTCTATCGACCTACAGTGGTTCTTATATTAGCCAACTCCGAGTCATAATTTTAAAGGAGCTCGTAGTATAAATGGCACACCGCACCCGGCCCGCCGCCTCCTTCGCGAGCATGACCTGCTCGCAGAAAGAGGCGGCGCAGTCCCACTTACTCCCGCTGGAGAGCATGGCTCGCACCATGGCCTCAAGCGAGAGAGTGTCCACGCCCAGACCCACTACGAGGACCTGTCGCTGTTGTGCCCACGCCGTGCACTCCACCAGCGTGTGGAGCGCCGTGTCATCGCTGCGGTCCTCGCAGTGCTGACATTCGGCCGTGGTTTCCCGGTGTTTTCGCCACAGATACCTACCGAAGCTACCGTGCCCGGCAAGCATCTGTGTCAACCGGTAGGAGAGAGCACCGTGTCTTCTCTCCAGCCACTCGTCCATGACCGGTCTGACGGCCGCGATTGTGGCGAATCCCCCCTTTGGTTGCTCAAGTCGCATCTTCCATGTCTCCAGGGTTTCCTGGTGGAGCAGGGTCCGCTGGGCCTCGATTTCTCGAGACGCAGGCCTTTGGCCCCGCTCCAGCGCCTCCTTGCGCCATCTGAACAGTGACGCAAGGGCTCTCGCTTCCAGGTCCCATGGAGGGGTCCCGGCTAGGAGACATGCCGCCTCACCGGAGATCGTGCGGTATCCTCTTATCACCCTGACGGCCATCACTCTCTGCGGGCTCATCAGTCTAGCCTCATTGCTGGCCGTCAGGGTCTCCGCCCATACGGGAGCCCCGTACAGGGCCATGCTTCGCACGATCCCAAGGTACAGCCTCCTGTAGGGAGCGTTGGGTCCCCTGATGTTGGGCATCAGCCGCGCGAGTGCGGCCGATGCTCCCCTCAGTTTTGGGACCAAACTTCGGAAATGATGTCCGAAGTTCCACCGGCCATCGAGTACGAGCCCCAGATACTTCATCGAGGGCTCGATGCCGATGCTGACGCCCCCCACCTGTAGGCTGGATCCCGCAGGTGGCCCCATCCGAGGTCCGTGGAAGCACAGAGCCTCGGATTTGTGAAGGGCGACCTCAAGACCCAGCCGCCGAATCCGACCCACGACCTGAGCAACCCCTGCCGTGGCCTTAAGTGCTGCGGCACGGTGCGTTGCTCCCCGCGCCGTAACGAGGGTGTCGTCGGCGTAACATGTTACGTCGACCCCTCTGAGCAACGGACCACGCAGCACCCAGTCGTAACCGATGTTCCACAGGCGCTCCTGTGGTGTTGCGGTGTTCCACAGGGATCGGTTTTAGGGCCGCTGCCCTAAAACCGATCCCTGTGGAACACCGCACGACACATCTCGCCGACCCGGCCCTATCCAGCTCGGGTAAGTTATGGCTCTCTCGGAGAGATAAGCCCCGACAATTCGACGGAGGTAGGGAGGCACTCCATGATAGATAAGCGCCTCCCTGACGCAGTTCCAGGACAAGGTGTTGAATGCGTTAGCGATGTCGAGAGACACCGCCACCACCACCTCACCCTGTGAGACTGCTTCCTCCGTCAGGCCTCTAATGCGCATGATCGCGTCCACGGTGGAGCGTCCCTGACGGAAGCCAAACTGGCTATCCGCCAGATCAGGCCCCACGCGTGTGAGGTGCCCGACGAGGCGTTGTGCAATAATGCGCTCAAAGAGCTTGCACACCTCGTCGAGCAACACGATCGGCCGGTACCCTGATGGGGAATTTGCCGGCCGCCCCGCCTTTCGAATCAAGACCAGTTTCCCTGTCTTCCAGACCTTGGGAAACTGGCCTTTTTCGAGGCATGCGCTATAAAGACCCATAAGTCGAGGCCCAAGCTCCTCGAGAGCCAGGACCCATGCACGGCCTGGAATGCCGTCGGGTCCAGGGGCGGTGTTTCTACGGGATTTAAGCCGCAGGACAGCCGCCCCTAACTCACCCTCGGTGACTACGGGCACGTCGTTCTCGCTGTCTTCCGCGTTGGGCGCCTGAGACGGAGCCATGCGCGGAGGAACGTGCATTCCAGCGGCTTTGAAGTATGAAATGTAATTATAAGGAAGTTGTAATACATGCAGTTTTTGTATGGAACAAAACAAATAACGTTCACCTTCCTATTCAATATTTTGCAAAAATACTTTTCATTTAAAATAATTAAAATACTTAGCATTTCCTACTGTCTAAATATAACACAAGGGTTCCAAAGTTTGCCGAAGATAATGCTAATAGCGGCTGCACTTGCGTTTATTTTGCTTAGAAAAGTCACAAATTTTAATTAACCGTGAGCCTAATTCCTAATTTAAAAATAATCTTCAATTATTTATTTAACAATTTTTTTACACAGTGTACTTAAAAATAGATCGTGTGCAAATTACATAACCATCCCTGTGCAAATTTTATACTCTAGCAACCACAAACGTAGCTGAAGTGTTCCGTTTTTACAAGTAACTTCAGTCTTGGTAGGATTATATTTGATAGTATTCAATCTACCCTAATCGGACGCAAGAGTATCCTCGATTTTCAAACCCGTAAAACATTAAGAATTTATAGTGTGAGTTGAAAAACATTTTTAGACACGAGTTGTACAGGACTTTCTTTCACTATAATCCAGGGGGTTTTAGCGTTATTCTTGTTAGACACCAGTAATTGATACAGTAAAAACAGGGGGGCCTTAAACACCGAGCCTCGTGGGACTCCAGCTTTGTTAAAATGTAATGTTCCTATTTTGACTATAATAATGAAATTAAAATTGTGATATAATATTATTAGGCACAATAATGACCCAATATTAACTTTTTCTCTTAAATGCATGATTTTTTATTTTTCAATGAAAAAAATATATGTATTATCTCAAGAGTATAGAAATTACTGGAAAAATAATAAAAAAAATATCTAAGAAGGTTAAGTCCATTAAATCCCTATTTTTTTCTGTGTAGGATGTAGCCTACATTATGCACTCCAAGTAAAAAGAGTATGTATGTAAGTAGGTGTATATGTCGCGTGATTTTCTTCAAAATTGAAACAATTAGATTATGTGTTTCATTACTTTACTATGGTATTTCCTAAAACAATTTTTCTCATAATGTAAGATAGAGAATTTTTTTTTACATATGGTTTGGGTAAAACCAGAACACTAGGGCATTTTACATGGCCAGAAAAGTAAAATCTTCATCTAAACTAATATCTTCTAATGGTGAAACCATGGAAACACCTTTCCTCTTTTTCGCCCGTATTTCCTGTTCTAAAGAAGAACTTTGTCCCTCTAGTTTTTTTCCCCAAAAAGTAAATGGTTTCAGCTACTTCACTTCAAGACGAAAGGTACCCAAGTTCTGGACGTGGACACTCTCTCGCTCAAGACCATGGTGCGATCCATGGTCTCCAGCGGGAGTAAGTGGGACTGCGCCGCCTCTTTCTGTGAGCAGGTCATGCTTGTGAAAGAGACGGCGGGAAGGGAGCAAGAGTGAACTTTCCCACCCGAGTTTAGCAGTCGGCGGCGGCGATGGTGCCGCCGATGTGTCTTCGCCCAAGACTATTGGCCTCCATGACCGGGTGCCTGACGACGGTGAGGGGGCTGCTCACCGTCCTTACAGAATCAGGCCCATGACGGCAGCGTGACGTGAGGGATTCAAGCACGACCCCCTGAGGTTTTTAGTCGCTAGGAGTCTGGTATCCATGAAGGATTTTCCCTCACGTTAAAAAAAAAGGGTACCCAAGTTATACTTATATATATAAAGCTGCCCACTTAATTTTAGGTTTTTGTGATAACAATTTCTTGTAAGCTACCCATGAATTTATCATAACTAGGTCTACAAGGCCATGAAACAATCGCATACTACTTTCTATTTTTTTGGATTTGTGATATTTTCCTATATAACTGCCCCATTAGATCTACGCCACTCAGGTGGGATCCTCTGCACTGTGGTCTACATCAGCACCAAGAGATTTGTCTTCCAAAGGACCATCTACAGCTTTTTCAGATTTAAAGCTTGACACTCAGTCCGTATAATAAACCTGCTCCTCTTCATCATTCTCCTCACTGAAATCTTTTTCAGCACCATCTGCTGTTTCATTGTCATCGAAGAAAGCTACGTAGGAGCTTATTTGGTCATCAAAACCAGTCCATCTTCAATTAGACATCTGAAATATATAATTTCAAACTCTATAATAAATATCTCATACAATATTCTACTTAGTACTGAATGCATAGTGTAGGATAAGTCCTACATAACAAAATTTCGAAAATTTGTGGTCATTCCCAACATAATTGAAACTTTTACTAATTACACCCAATATTTAACATTTTGATGAATAAAAGTACAAATTAAACAGGACAACTTACCTTGAAATTTTCGAAAAAAAATGTTCACTAAATACGTTCAATCACAACTTTTACAAATCGCGGTTCGCCAAAAAGTTTTAGCAATAAAATTTAAGTTCAAATTAAAAAACAGGACTGCAAACATAAAAAATTAGAAAATAGACCCGTTTTCAATTGACAAGAGATATTAAAAATTAATTTTAAGACAAAAGCGGATGACAGTCAGGCATCAGAGTATTGTGTAGTCTGAATCCTACACTATGAATTTAAGGGTTAACACATTTATATAATTTCGTTGTTTGATGCAATTAGAGCGAATTTATTCCATAAAATATTTAAAAATTACAATGAAGCATTTAGAATATAAGTACATAATATATAAAACTAAACTAAACCTCAACAAAGCCCCGGGGCATTGTGGCAAAAACTGGCAGCATTCTCCCTTTGAATAGCGATGCCTATTCGTTGAGAGAAATAACTGCCAGCCAGTCGACTCAACCAGACGCTTCATCAAAAATTTAAAAAAAGAATACACATTGGGACCTAATGGACCCACTGGATATAAATCGGGTACAAAGGTCTCGACAACGACTGGAACAAAATTGTAAGACCCTTAGACTAAGTAATTTAAAACTACCATTTAATTTACATACAATCTGATTAAGAACATTAATTACAAAATCACGACCAGACAAAGATTACCTTTACGATGATGTGTATAAATTAGCGTAATAATTTGTTTTTGCGTATTAGTAGGTAGGTATTTAAATCGTAGAATTTGTTTACGAATTTACCGGTTGTAGGCAAGTAGATAAACCTATCACGCAGTATATATCTGACATTGTTGAAATTTAGATTGATAGTTATATTTTTTGCCACCAAAATTTATATGTACCAGCAACTTTTAATTAACAGATTTATCAGCATGAAATATCTTCAGTCTCCGATACATAATTTGTCACCGTGTAATTACCTATTTACCACATTATGTTCAATAATGTCTACCTAAAATAAGAAATCGATTACCTATCAATAAAATCGTATTTAATCGTATATTTAGGAACAAAATGTTTATTTTGCAAATTAATTTTATTAACAAAACCTAATTTGCAAAATAAACATTTTGTTCTTTACATAACAGGTTTAAATACTTTTAATGTAATAGCTTTTTACCTACGTAAAATAGCAAATCTGTCGGCAGATTTATCATTTGCCAATTAATAGTTATTTTTATTTGTTATTTTGTCATCCATATTTTGTACAGACTATGTAGTGTGATTGCCAGGATTGCCTACTGAAAATGATACTGCTAATTAATTTGTACTTAAATTATTTAATGCTTCGTAATTAAGCTATAAAAAGTGTAATGATTTATAGCTACTAGTATACCGTCCGTTTGTTTGACGTAAAGAACTTTTAGGTAAATGTATACCTAATTGTAATTAATTAGGTGATTGTCTGCAATTGCTAACCGTGCGAACTGTACGGTCATTAGCCCGTAGTACACATTTTATTTACTTTAGTTATGAAAATAAATATTTGTTATCTATTTCATGTTATCTGTTTAATGTTATAGTATATTACAATGTATTGCAAGAGCTGAATCGCGGGGAATGCATTTACGCGCCGTTATCCCAACCGCAGGGGCAGCTGTGTGTGGGACTACCGGCCCGGTCCGGAAGGGGACCGTCCTACCCACTAAAATCTGTGGTGTTACTCCTGACCCTATAGCCGGTCAGAAGGATATCAAGAAGATTATTCACGTCGCCCCACAGAGGAAGGGGAGTGGTTACTACTCCATTGCCCAGGATGAGGATCCACCACGAAAAGAATCCCAACCTCTGGGGTACTGGAATACGGGGTCCCACTAACAACTAGTACCCCGTATTCCAGTAAAGATTCGATTGCGTTAGGTTAGGTTAGAACTGCGATTCCCTGTGTCTGAAATGTTTAACTAATCATCAATTTACTAATTGTAGCAATATAAATAGATAAATGCTTACATGAAAAGGGTTTTCTCTTTTCAATTAACAGCGATGCGTTGCGAACTCAAATTATTGTGTATGTGTGTACTGAGAGCCCAATTTATTTTTGTGGATTTTTGCAGTTTAACTAACAATAGTGCTTAGTAAAAGTTGATTGATTTCGTCCTACTGTTAATATGCGTGTGTTTGTACTTTTGTATTTCTTTAAATTATTTTAATCATACTTATTTATAATTAATTAAACGCCGCAGTCAGCGTGACAATTCACTATTATTATAATAAGGACAAACTTATTTATTTGTTACCTAGTTGATAATAATAATTATTGCCTATATCCCGATGGTTGTATATGATTTAGATATTGTTTGGCTACGAAATTTTGGCAAAATTAAAAAAAAATAACGAAAATATGGGTAATAGATTAAATTACACGCATACGGAATTAATACTGGTACTAACTTTTTTTTGTATTCATGACGTGTCGCAAGTGCCTTAGGTATTAGGATTATGTGAAATAAATGATTTTTGAATGTTTGAGTTGTAATGCCAATTTAATGTCTTTAATACGCCCACTTTGAAAATATCAAACTATAGGTAGGTAATTAGAAAACTTTCAAAACCATTACAGTTTTTGAAATGGTTATCAATGAGCACTATTCAAATCCCCCACTTTCATTGTGGGATGGTCACGCTACACCATCACCATCGATCTCACCAAGCTAATTTGTCTCGGTCGTATGCATTTGTCAATGATGCATAAATCCCTACGAACCAGTTGGTCGCGAATTCACGTTTCTATTGCGCGGTTTTATGGCCATTGGTCGTTGCAAAAACCAAATGCTGCCATTATTTTTCCTAAATTTTTTACAATGCTCAAATATATTAATGAAAGCTTTATAATTATCACTACGATTAAACTGGTTAAGATGGAATATATTTTAAAAATTAACTTTAAGCTATATAACTACTCACTTTAAAAAAGTAAAAGACTTTCCCAGAGGTTTCGTTTTGTTTTTAATGTCGCTATTATTTATTAGTTTTTTTTTTATTCGAGTCAATATTTTTACTATACCTACTTTATGCTACGTTAGGCACTTTCGACCAGAAGGGTTTTAAGGAGCTACGGTACACCTTAGGCGGTAGAAAAAAAAACCAAACATATTACTCGACAATCAGGTGCGGATAAAACTCAAAATAACATTTTATTTATTAATAATACGTAAAGCTTTAAAACGACCCTAATTTAAAATTAATATTACAAATTCTTTATATTTGATAAAATAAAAACGTGTTTTGTGAGTGAATTTGTATTGGTGATCTTTAAGTATTTATCTTGACAAATCAGGTAAGGACTTATTAATCAGATCATTTAGCACTTAAATACATTAAGTAATTGAAATCCAAAAAAAGCTTTTAAATAATAATATTATAGATAAGAAAAATAAAACTCAGCTAAACTAGAAGTCGACTGATTACGTAGTGACAAGCCACGATTTGTGACAAAGAAACTGATCGGAATACGGGGATTCAATAGAAATCTCACACACGCTGAGAAAATCAAAGCCTGTTCGAAGGAATTAAAAAGACATTTTCTCTGTAAGACATTAATTTAGATTCTGTAGTATTATTCCAACTTGGGACAGAATGGAGCGTAGGTCAATGCATTTATTTCTTACCTGCATCGGCTTACACTTATTTGTCTTATTTCTTTTCAGACAAAAATTGATGCCATAATAGATACCGAAAAACAGTAAATAAAGTTAGTTACCCAAAAAGTCACACCTATAAATAAATAAATAAATAAATAAATAAATAAATAAATAAATAAATAAATAAATAAATAAATAAATAAATAAATAAATAAATAAATAAATAAATAAATAAATAAATAAATAAATAAATAAATAAATAAATAAATAAATAAATAAATAAATAAATAAATAAATAAATAAATAAATAAATGAATAAATAAATAAATAAATAAATAAATCGTCGTTGCGCCTGCCAAGTTCCATATGTGCATTTTTTCGATTTTTCGATTTTTGCATATTTATAATCTCCGTCTAAATCTACACATGCTAGTAAAATCCGTTGTGTAATATTTAGCTTAGATCCAATTTTGCAAAATTCCGTATGTGTTTTAAGCTTTGGAAAAAAACGTTATGTGCACACACGCACATATGGAATATGCGATCTTGCCAATATCGCGCGGAAAACATGATAAATATGTAACATAATGGCGACAAACATGGTCTAAGGTGTCCTTAACCATCATTTTAATTAGTATTGAAAAGAAAAGTGTGTCGAAATTCGTAAGAAATGTGCTTTTTATTTATTTATTATCATTATTTGATAAGTTTTGTTATGGATAGAGTCCTACCCACAATATAGGGGCCACTTTCGGGTCTCACCAGCGAGTGGTGCTCCTGCTGATTAACGGATGAGGTCATGACGAAGAGAAAAACAAACAAAATAAAGCATTACCCACTACTAACGCACTACTTAGCCGTCTGCCCAACTTCGTACAATAAGGCCCAAACCCCTACCAATATGAAAGCTTATAAAAAAAAACTTGAGAGGTGTCAAGGGACACCCGGATGGAACGAAGTTCCTTTCGATTAAAGTGAAGGAATTGTAATAAAATTTAATTTTAATTTTAAAATTTTATTGTAAGCAAAAACAAAAACAGAAACAAAAACAAAAAGAAAACAAATATAAAAAAAAGTGAGTGCGTGTAACCTTTACGCGCGACTGAAACTGAACAGAGCGAAACTCCTATTTGCTTTGGTGTTGCTCGTAGAGTTCATGTTCATCCCCTGGCTAGCACTAGCACTACCACTATCACTACCACTATCACTATCACTTCCACTACCACTATCATTACTACTATTACTACCACTATCACTACCACTATCACTACCACTATCACTACCACTATCACTACCACTATCACTACCACTACCACTACCACTATCACTACCACTATCACTACCACTATCACTACCACTATCACTACCTCTATCACTACCACTATCACTACCACTATCACTACCACTATCACTACCACTATCAACTACCAAAAGTGTCGTGACAACTTTTCGTAAGAATTTTTTCCGTCTAGCCCCCTTTCACAACGCGCGATAAGGAACTTCGTTCCAATATACGGCCCCTAGTTCCCTGCACTTCCGCAGTTCCGGTCGCGGTAGCGGTCGCAACAATGGCTGGAGGGAAGTGCAAAGAATTTACGGGCTTAGACAGCCTACCATTCACGACTGATCCTGGCTCCATATATCGACGCACTTTAGGTACACTTCATAGCTGAACGAGCATCTTATCAAACTCGAGGTAGAACTGAGTCGCAAAGACGTACTAGACTTGTGCGAGGTCCGAATAAAGGGTATCTTCACTTACACACTTCAATCAAGGAACACTAGAACACGCTAACCCTCACACCAGATAAAACGCTCTATTTTTAGCAAAGTGATGGAAGGACCTCCGACGGTGGTGCCGATTTTATGGTGAAAATTTACCTCATTAGCAGTGGAGTGGAAGTCAGCAGTGTATCGGCTTGGGTAGCATATCAAATACTGGAACTGGAACTCCCTGAATGTAATACAGGTGTTTGCCACTACCTCGAGAAGCACGAAAGAGGCAATCGAGGCTGTGTACGACGACATAGCGAAGATATTACAAGGCACTGCCAACTTCAATGTTAATGGGGATTTTCAACGCCAAACTGTAGGGTATAAGGTGATCGAAAAACCGTGATACGGCGAATGACTGGCGCACATACTTACTTGTTGATTTTCCCTCCAATCTCAGGGTCACTTCTTGGTGAATTCTTTCTTTAATATGAGGCCCCATAGAAAGTAGATTATGTGAAACCCCGACAAAGTCACAATTAATGAGATAGTATTTATCATAACGGACAAAAGTTATGACTTTGTGATTGTCAGGTGGTTTAATGCCGGTTGTGATCACTGACTTGTCCCAGTATTTTCAGAAAGAGCCCAGGCTATAAAGCCTGTTCTTCGACCTACTACACGCCACATAGAATTGGGATCCGAAAGGTTTCAATTAAAACTTCGAAATCGTTTTGATTTGCTAGAAACCACTGACAACGATAAAACCGACACAGTGGTAAAAACGTTACAACAAGTGCTCGAAGATGTTTGTCCAGCAATGACAAAAAAGGTGTTCAAAGCTCCGAGACTCTCGAGATTATAAGGATTAGACGGGAAATGAGACCTACGCCTGCGTATTCGTCAGAACGGTTTGACCTTAACGTCAAAATTCAAAGGCGACTAAGACACGACCTCAGACGTAATAACACCAGTGTTTTCGGGGCTACGATTGAGCAGAACAGGGGCACTAAGGTCTGTACCCAACAGTTCAACAGCTGCAAACAACCACAGTTAGCAAAATTGTACCCTCAAGGTTAATTTCATTAAGATTCTTGAGGAAATGGACTATTTTTACAGAGACCTATAATTATCACGGATTAATTAGCCTACGTGGGTACAGGGTTCCATTAACGCACCAATGTACCAGATATCGATCAGAGCGAAGTCAGCGTGGCTCTTGAGCAACTCAAAAATAATAAATCCCCTTGAGAGGACGGAATCCTCTGGTCCTTAAAGTGTATTAAATTTCATTCTCCGACTGGAACAGACGGCTACAGCGGAGAGAGGGAGTGTGGTGACTCTGATCTTTAGAAAAAGGTGACAAGACCTGCCCCATGTCACTTGTGCTTGCGCGAGCTTCTGTGTTTACAAGTTGTTCTCGAGAATAGTGTCACAAATTGCCTCTCCGTAAAAAGAAACGACGTAGCAGGGACTAATCTTAGTCGAAAGATTGAGGTTTGTGGTTGCCCAGGAGTCTACTTACCTTGAAACTTGATTTGAAACGATGTTATCCATCAGAATACCATCGTTGTCGACATAGCTCTCAGAGCATGCATTTTGATCGTAGGTACAAATCTATAAAAGAAACGATGGCCGAGCTTGATGAACGTAGGATAGGACGATCCCTCTCCTGATGGCTCGACCGCCTGAAAAGGTCAAAGAGAGTGACTGAATGCGGAAGACGTAGGACCGTATGTTCCAGCGTAATTTGGGTGAGACCTATGTCCAGTACTGGATTGCCTGAATTTGATTACCTAAGTAAGAATAGGCATAAAACTGAGCACGGTTTCTACAGACATAAGATCGTACTTAATTATTCAAAAGTTTAAGCTCCATCTATTTTGTTCTGCACTCTGCATTGGACTCGTGTAAATGGATTGCGGACTTTATAGAGGTGTTTATATTGTGACATTTAGGTATTTTAACATACTTTTAATTTAACTTTTAGGATTAAGAACAGAAGTTTTAATTAATACTAATACATTATAAAAGGACCGACCAATAATTGTGAAAATGAAAGTAGTAAACTGAATGTTTAATACCCAAATGTCACATAATAAACTAGTTTTTGTGAAAACAGTGTTAACATTATCCCTTATGTGCAGGAAAATGGCACATGAATAATTTGCATGCACAGTGCCAAAACAGGTATGTGCAGATTTACAGAAAAAATTAATAAAATCTTCTAATATATGCAACATTGCATTTCAAATGTATATCTTACATATGTTAAAAATTAATGTTCATAATACTGCATTTACAGATTTTTGATTACTTACACACTTTTTGAAAAAAAGATGTTTTTTTGAGTTTCCCAAAACCTTGTAAAAATCACATCTGGAACTTGTCAGGCGCAACGACGAAATATTCACGGACATTTCACACAACGCTATCTGATCCCAAAGTAAGCTAGGAATAACCTGCTTGTGTTATGGGTATCAGACCACGGATATTAATACTTATATACTTTTAAATACATACATATTATACATAGAAACACCCAGACTCTTGTGACAAACATTTATGGGTCACACAAATATTTGTCTCCGGTGGGAATCGAACCCACGACCTCCAGCGCCGCAGGCGGTATCACTACCGACCACGCCACAGAGGCAGTATTAAGTTTCTATACATTATAATAAAATGATAGAAAAGTCAAAACTGTACATTGGAAATGTTTGAAACAAAATACTCCCTGGGTGATCAACGATACCGAAGCCGAAAATATAGTTACAATTTTTTTTGTCTGTTTGCTTTGTTTTGTCCGGAAGGATCTCGAAAAGCACTTAATAGATTTGATTCAAATTTTGCACAAATGTTAACTAGGGGCAGGGTATTCAAATAGGCTATATATTATCACGCTACATATCCTAGGGGTTAAGCAGAGAGCAATCAAATTTGCATTCGCGCGTACGAAGTCGCGGGCAAAAGCTAGTGTCATCGATAAAGACGTATACCGACTATAAAGACATATCAATTAATATATCGGTACCCATCGGTACCTCAATGGCCGGGTAACAAAGTTGAAGAACATAATCATACACTTTGATCATGCGCTTCAGGTTTAATCTGACATAATGCATGACATTAAAATATTTGAGGTTTACATGCAAATAAAACAACACCTTGTTTGTTTTATTTGCATGTAAACCTCAAATATTTATATTCAAGAAGTAATAAAATAAGTAATCATCATTAATCTAAAGAAACTATATACAAATAGTAAAAATTGTGAACTATACCTTGTGAATAAAGCTGAAGAGTTTGTTTGTTTGTATTTTAAACGCTAGGATCACTACTAGTAGGAATTTAAAAAATCTTTTAGTTTGATAGTCCATTTATTTTTATTAACGTATGTGCGTCATCAACTTGAACGATCAGTTTGTAAAACACTATCGAATTTAATTATATCAAAATACAAAATACACAAAATATATTCATTACTTCGTAGTAAAGCTTGTTCAATACCTACCTTAGTTCGTAATTTCAAAGAAAATAACTGCAAAATAAATACTTACTGGAAGCGGCTCTCCCATCAAAAAAAGGTTTAGCTCACTAACGCGTCGTAAGTTGTAAAAATATTGTTACTTGAAGGCGTAAGATCAAGTACAAAAGATTGATACCGGTTGCGTTCCGAAAAACAAACAAAATAAACAGCCGCTAGATTTTCACAGTTAGTTGCTTGCTTGTATCAAGTAAAGGGTTACTAAAATTATTATTTTATAAGCTCATTTTTTTAACGTGTGTAAATTCCTAAAGGAAATATGTGACAAAAAGGGGTATAACTTATTTCTTTTGACAGCTTCCATAACAGTCCTTAAGAGAAAATTGTTACCCTTAAAAAAGTTCTTTAATAAAGTCGCGATAGCAATATCATGTCAAAGGTTTGCTCGCAATATCCTTTTTAACGGAAAAAAAAATTAAAAAATAAGTAAGATGGAAAACTAATACGGAAAAATTGTGACTTGAAAAGTGAAGTCGCGATCATCAGCAGTTAAAGGATAATTGCTTCAATTAATTACACAATAGAATTATTTATGACCGTCCCCATATCCGTCTTATAAAATGCCTGACGGCTAATGGGCTAGCACTGTGTAATATTCAATTGTTTCGAGACGTGAAAATGGAGAAGTTTAAAGAGTAATAAGTGTACCAAACAAAGATGTAAGTTGAAACCCCAATTTAATGACAAAACACGATGGTGGAGACCACGTATTTTGCATCGAGGAGTTGCGTGCTAGTGTTACACGACGCGCATCACCTTAAGCCTGTCTCTGCAAGGGTGACAGCTAGCACGAAGTGTCGCCCCCAGGCTCATGATAATGAGAATTACATCTCATTTCTTTGCTCACCATGACCAACACCATGGCCTGCAGCGTGACGTTTCCACACCTAAGGACTCTACGAGGCCACGTCGTGGCCTCGTAGAGTCCTTAGGTGTGGAAACTATTAATATTAGAGTGGATGTCTCTAGACAATATTCTAGTGTGTAGAAGGCTGTATCCTCTGAGCAGCCTAAGGAGTCGTGTCACTCAGACGCTATATCTGTATCTGGCGCAGGTATACACCGGAGAAACCACGTCGAGTGAGCACCTGCATGAGATGAGTCAACCGCGACGGCTCTCCATCCAGTCATGTAAGATCAAAGATTAAAGAGGAAAAAATGGGGACATCCTTCCAACGGCTTACCCGGGGCTCCGAACCGTAAGCTGTTAGGTAGGACACGGGTGGTTTTTAGTCGGTAGGAGTCCGGCATAGCATCCATGTAGGATTTTCCTCATGTTAAAAAAAATACTGGCGACACACCCTACTCAAAGCGTCTATTTAGCACAGTTTAGTTGCAGCAGTCATGTATTGTTTAATTTTTTTATTATTATTATTATAAAACCATGACTTCTTTCGAGACAGTTTTACAATATTTTGAGCCATATTAGAATTACAAATATGTTTTTTGCAAAGTTTAAAAAATAAAATTGGGCTCTCAGTACACACATACCTACACTTAAATATTACATCCGTTTATATCAAAACAGAAAAATAACAAAAACCAACAATAAAACTGTATCTGCACAGTAGATTTGTGGTTAATTTGTATGGTCGGTTTTTTTGTTTTTTTTGTGCTCACAAACTTAGAATTAAATTTTGTTCCACGTCATGCGTCAATCAAATACTTCGAGACTTAAATTGATCACAAATAAATGTAATTATCACAAATTGTCGTTGCAAATTAAAATATTCTATGTGCATAAATTTACTTCTTGAGAAAAACGAAAAATACCTCATAAAGAAAATTGAAGTACTTAACTATTTTTCCTTTGGTTATGTAAAGAAATAAATAATGATTATGCATTGGATACCGGATTTGCTATAAATTAATGTTGCCCATTTTTTTTAACGTGAGAAAAATCCTACAGGGATGCTATGCAGGACGCCTACCCACTGAATCCCACACGTTTCCTACCTATTGCCTACGGTTGGGATCTCCGGGCAAGTCCTCGGAAGGATGACCCCAGGGCTCCCAACGGACCATGACTACCACTGCAGCCTCACCTAGGTGAGTTCAGGCACTATCACCGGGTAGTTTACCCGCTAACGACACCGGTCCTTAGCGGGGTGTTCGGGTGTTATCCCGCTTCTTGAGGAGAGGGGGGGGGGGCGTAAATCCATCGTCTCACGCTGTCATCTAGGGCCTGCTTCTGTAAGGACGGTGAGCAACCCTTTACTAGTCCTCAGGCCCCTGGTCATGGAGGCCGAAAGTCTTGGTTGCCCCCACGCTGTGTACGCCACTAATGTGTGGAGCGCTGGAAGGAAAGCCTAATTCAGTGAATGTAGTCAGTCAGATAGCAGCTATAAACATGATGGCCTTGTGTATGTCCCTAAAATAGTAATAAAATAAAATTCATCACTTACCTACTCTACAGGCGGATTAAATTCACTCTACAGGCGGGCGTATTCCTAGACTAAGATCTGGAAAATTTTACAAAAGCAGAAAAGCCCAAGGGAAAAAAACTTGTTGAATCCGTTTTGTAATCGAACTTTGATTGAAAATTGTTGATATAATTAGTGAGTTATTAAATGGCAATGTTTACATCACAATCTGAACTATTCAAGATATTGAAACAGCATTTTTTCTTGATTGACCTAGAAGATAATAGTTTGATGCATGTCATACTGGGCGGCACGGTATAGGTTTTCCTTACATTGTATTATTTATAGCTAGGGCTGGTGTAAATAAATAAATCAGACGAGCCTATAATCTAATGCTCAGTTGTAAGGGGTTCTTCGAAGGGTTTAGTGTGTGCGGTGTAATTTGGGTAATATTTTTTTTTCTTACCACGAGTTTTTCATAATACTTACACTTGATTTACAATTAGTATCACTTATCATAAATCAGCACTATTTTATGAATTAAGTACATCTATCTGGTCACAAAACTTTTAAGCTTAGTTATTACAAAAGACTAGGTCAAATAGGCTGTTTGCTAATATTCTATACGGTTTTCGTAACCAACAGAATATTGTATTTGGAATAAGTAGTTGACTAAAATTTTATCAATTATCATTTAAAATTCCATCCTCGCATTCAGGAAATCAAGTGAAAATTAGTAAAATAGTAATTAAATGTCGGTTAATAGTTATGTAATCACATTAATATTATATTTATCAAGCGGACTTGATCGTTCAATACCCGTAAAATGTTTCTGCTAAGGTGTTTAAAAATAAAGTTAAAGTTTTAAACATATTTAGAAATATCTAGCACGACGCCATCTATACAAAATTAGATAAGTGATAAACATTTTTATAAATTTCTAATATCAAACCGTTCCAGGATTTGAACTTAAGAGCTCGGCAACGACCTTTACAATAGGTAACACTGCGCCTAAGAACTATCTTATAAATACTAATTTATTTAATAAATTGACGCAGTATTATTATTATGTGATAAGTATAATAAATGAAGTAGGTATCAACCAATAAAATATGATTATGATTAGCTTTCTCCTTTTATTTTTTATTTATGGTTAGATAGGTTTAATTTTTATTTATGATAGTACTGTACTAAATTCGAATGAATGATATTAATACATACTTGTGACAGAAAAAAAAAAAAATATTAAATTGACATTTTATAAATATTTTATCACCGTGTAATGTCATCAATGAATTAACACTCGAAGCTTTTGTAAAAAATATATAAATTATACACGTACTGAAGGTTTTAGCAGCTATTCTCTATCACGGCACGGTACTTACTCGTTGTGTGAAATATTTTATAAAACATTCTAAACTTTAACTTTATTGTTGAACAAAAACATCCAGTCGTTGTTGCCGAACACGTGAATTTTAAGCTAAAGCGCATTAGTTTTTTCCCGTGCGAGTAAAAACCGCTTTTAAACAATACAACGAATTATGAAGAAAAAAAATAATAATAAGACGAAAAAAAAAGACATTTAAAGTCTCATCCAAATCTCAATTCAGTTTCGGATGTTAATAAGTGATTCTAGTAATCTTTACGTTTGTTGCTCTCCATTATCTTTCAACACTTTCAGCAATGAAATCTGCGACAACAGCAAAAGCATCCATTTGCCAATAAACACGTGTACTTACCGAGTTTTATGAAAATTGTTTGAGAACTGTAGAGTAGAACAAACTTATTATTAAATTGTATTTTTGTGACAGTGTACCTACAATAAAGAATGTTTATTACTATTATTATTATATTTTTTTCAAATTATTATATTATATCAATTATTATATTTTTTTCAAATCGGTCCAGTAGTTCCGGAGCCTATTCGTTACAAACTAACAAAAAAACAAATCTTTCCTCTTTATAAGATTTTTTTTTTGTTTAACGTGAGGGAAAATCCTCATGGATGTTATGCCCAACAGCCTGTGGTTGGGAGCACCGGGGAAGCCCTCGGAAGGATGTCCCAGAACTCCCAACAGACCCACGGCCGCCACTGCGGCCTCGCCCAGGGGGTGGTTCGGGTGCTATCCCGCGTCTTTGGGGGGTTTCGGGTGTGATCCCGCTTCTAAGAGGGGGCGTGCGTGAATTGCTCACGTCACGCCGCCGTCATTTCCTCTTTATAATATTAGTAAGACAAATACATTAATCAATCACATAACAGCATATTGAAATATTCGCAGCCCACTGCTGCACGTTGACCACTTTTAATCATTTTGGTTTCACCATTCTGTATCACGTTGGCCAAGTGGGTTGGTTTAGGGCTTTGTTTTAGGATTCCTTCTCTCCGTTAGTGATCAAGTACACCACCATAGGTGAGGCTGACTTGGGCTCCATATATATTGACAAGGCCTCAAGGCCTCAACGCACCCTTGATCAAACACACGTGTAGTTCTTTTCTTATTCGTAATAAAACTGTAATACTAGATCATAACTGTATACTATACAAATACACTTAACTGTAACTATTATTATGCTCATAAAATATGTATTTTGATAATTTTATAACTATAGTTTCTCAACCGTAACCTCAGACTTGTTTTGTCTAAACCAGGCTTTTGTCTAAAAATCATCGTTGTGTCTGTCTAATACTCGTAGTTTAGTATAACTTAACAAATAAGTTTCAGGTTTACATTGAATTTCATTTATCATAAAATAAACTACCAAAGAATTACCACGGGATCAATTAAAGTTTTAGTTTCATTCAAATCTGTTCATAGAAGATGTAGTTAGGAGGAGCAGCAAATCCGAAAAAATACAGTCGTCTTGAGTATCTTCCAATGTCTAAAAAAGAAAATACTTACGCCAAATGCCAGTCCTGCTATTGAGGAACTTTGGTTCGGGAACTAAGAAAATAGAAACTACGGATAGCAAAGTTCCGGACAACATCATACAATAAAATTGAAGCTTTTGGTCGGAAGAAATCAAAATTAAGTTCGTAGGTAGGTTATTGCATATTAGAAGGGTAAAAAGTCCGCTAAACTCTTCAGTTAATTATTCCGGCTTTACACGGTCATTTATTATTAGACCTTCTCTTCTATCGGTAGTTCTGTGTTGGATGAAAGCTTTTAATTATTGAGCCGGACTTCGGACTTACTTTGTAAAAAAGTGGCTAAGGTAAAAGTACCGGACTTATAACGGAACTATTTGGCACTCGCACAAAGTAGAGTCAAGATTAAAAGGCAGTCTTCAGTAGCATTTAACAACAGTATGAATGACCGATGTCAGAGCGAAACAACAGATAGTGATCTTTTTTAAATACCGTTGTAAAGTGTTTTTAACAGTTTTGTTGTTGAATTTGAAAATAACATCATTACAAAGACAGATGAAAATAAAATTAACATGATAATAAGAACAAAGTGCAATGAACATGTGTTCAATAATATTTTTACTAAAGTTAAAACTAATAAAGATGATTTGCATAAATCAATCGTAAAAGTGAATATTATAAGATAACAATTGATTTGTGTTTCAATTATAAATGTAGCATAGTTTTTATCTATCTCCAAATAGTGAAATAACTACAAAAATAAAATAGTGTAGTGAATTATAAAAAGGACACGTATAGCCAAAAACTTAAAGTGTAAAACATTAAATCAAAATTAATTTTGTAGAGCAACTGTGCTAACTAAATTATAAATTTAATGTGAAAAATTATTGGTCACAAGCAGAATTTATTACTATTACATTCCTAGTATGTTAAAAAAAGATATTAATAAATAACTTAAAAATGGAAACGAGTACAAGCAACAAAAGTGTCAAAATAGTGTTGGTGTTGTTATTATTATTGAAGCAAGTTACTATGGTTCCGTTTTTTCAACAAGAAGAGTACTGTGAGACATTGCTGAGTCAATATGGTAATTTATATTATATAATCTGCTCAATTTATATGCTTACATTGCATATGCGTTGTATATTAACTGGTATTATAATTATATACTGTTGATTGATGGTACTAGGGTGGAACCTGTTGAACAACACTTTGCACTATTACACAATATTATTTAGACACTTGAGCGGTTTTGTACCGAGGAAATATCAAATGTTACTTTGATGTCTTTAATTTTTGTAATCCATAGAGTAACTCTCTCATTGTAACGTCTCTATTATCTGCCGGTAGTCGTGTTGCTTTATGGTGTACCTAACCTTTAGTTTTAGTCATCTAATTAACCATCGAGAATACTGGGAACTAAAACAGTCAGGTGTCTAAATTAACCTTCCGGTCGACTTTGTCTAATTTTTTCCTAAACAATTCATTCCACAATAAAGTTAGGAAGATGACAATTTGTTCCTAAATTGTCATCTTCCTAACTTTATTGTGGTACAGTACATGTGTTATTGTTCTAAAATTGGCATTAGTTTACAATCCTATAGAGATTGAAGATATCTAGAGATAATGCGAGGATGATGGGTACGAGTACGATGCGATCTCTAACCGAAATAAAATATGTTTAATTATCCTTAATAGCTTTTAATCTTGTAGATCACGTCACAATTTTTTTATACTTGTCTAAAATAACATTGTGATGGATTTATCTTATTACTTATAAAATCAATTTCTGCTGCATATCGTCAACATGACAAATTATATCGAATGCACTAGAGAATCATTATTTTCGTCATGTTTACTTTTGCGGTCTTTACTTGCAAAACTTTGCTAGCAAATGTAGAATAATTCTGACTATTTTTATGAGCTCGCACATTTAATTGTCATTGTAATAAAAATGCAAAAATTTATGGTGGGAATGAAGAATGGAATTTCCAGCCATAACGAATCGTTAATGCTAACTATATATACGATTGAACACACTGTACGGACAGTGAATTCAATAGTATTTACAAACATACTAGTAATACATTTACATATTCCTATAACATGTTTAATATTTAGTTAATGTGCATAACATAGGTACAAATTTTTAGATATAAATTTAAGCAATTAGTATGCTAACTTAATCATAAATTAAATGTGAAACATTTTTTGGAACTTGAGGAGAACCCGAACCTGCTTCTTTTGGTTTGCCGGACCAGACGCCCTAAATGTTGGACCACAGTGACCGAGAGGTTAGGGCGTCTGGTCCTGCAAACCAGAAGATGCAGGTCCGAGTCTTACTGGAGACCAAAAAAAATTTCACATTTAATTTATGGTACAAATTTTTATTGTATAATTTAAATTTATAGGAAGTCGTTTTTAAATTAAACTAAAATATTTTTTTAACGGGAATCCATTCATGTGAGTTCGTCTTGCACTTACCATATTTTCTATAGAAAAACAACGCAACTACTTGGTTGTACAGTTAACACAGTGTTTACAGTATTTGACAGACAGGCCTACATACATGACAATCATTTTTCATTATGACAATCCTAGGACTTGCTTCTGAGTACTTATTCGAAATTTTTCTCTGTGATCCGGGTCAATTGGTGCTAGACGGAAATAAAAGTTCTTGAAAAAGTTCCTTTACTTTTGTAAGTGTCCTTTTACGTGCATATTAATTCTGCTTTATTCTTAGTAATGTCATTCATTATAGTACGCGGTTTAACTGTTCTATAAGTTGTACAGTTAGCAACGAAAGTTATTTTATAAATATAACTCTAATAAATGTATTTAGATATAAATATTTTGTTTAGTAAAAGTCACTTATAAAATTTCATTGAATGCATTTAGTCAAAAAATTTTTCAATAAAAAATAAAACCGACTTCAAGCAAATCCTGAAAAATAAAATTTACTTAGCACAAAGTAATATGTATTTTGATTTTATCAGATTTTATTCAATATCATATTGAAGTCGGCGCCAAGTAAACCCATAGTTTATGTAGGTATTATATTGATTGCACCAACTTCAATATTATATTGAATTAAATATGATAAATCAAAATACATATTACTTTGTGCTAAGTAAATTTTATTTTTCAGGATTTGCTTGAAGTCGGTTTTATTTTTTATTGAAAAATTTTTTTTCATCATTTTAAGTGACGGGTGAATCGAAAAATATATCTATCTAAGTGAAAGTTCTCATCGATACAAATCAATCAAGCCCAAACACAAGGTAGCTGCTGTAAATCGTTAAGGAATTCCCTCGACTGTCTTTCGGTTCCATCATCAGATCGACTCCAGACGTTCATTATATTGTAGTAGATACCTTTAAGCACTGAATTAAAAAGTTAACAAATGCACTAGTTATAACTACAATTTTCGGTGGTTGCCATCGATTTCTCCTGAATTCCATCATCAGATTCTGACCTGGTGAAATTGGGACAACCTCAGCAGTGAACTCTATCCAACAAAAAGCAGATTTGAAATTCGTCTATAATTGACGAAATATCTGTGAACATACATAAAACATTGAGAACTTTCTTTTTTTTAAGTCGGATCTATCAATCTAAGTGTAAAGTTCTCATCAATACAAATCAATCAAGCCCAAACACAAGGTAACTGCTGTAAATTGTTAAGGAATGCCCTCGACTGTCTTTCGACTCTATCGTCAGATCGACTCCAGACCTTCATTAAAATGTAGAACATTAAAGCACTTAATTAAAAAGTTAACAAGCGCACTAGTTGTCCCTACAATTTTCGGTGGTTGCCCTCGTTTTCTCCTGGATCCCATCATCACATCCTGACTTGGTGAAAATGGGACCACCTCAGAAGTAAACCCTATTCAACAAAAAAAGAAATTTTGAAATCCGTCTATAACTGACGGAAATATCGCATAACATAATTAAAAAAAAATACATACAGACGAATTGAGAACCTCCTCCTTTTTTTGAAGTCGATTAAAAAAGTATCGATTTTTAAAATTATTATGTGTATTAGGTTTTTATTGCAATCATTGATGTACAAAAAGCCCATGTATAAACTTCTTTACATGGTGTGCGACTTTTGTTGTTGATTGTGCAAATAATTAGACAATTTTTCAAATGAAGTGCAAAGTCCTAACTAATGCTTTCATATTGTTTCAGATCCTCAACTTCTCGACAGATTTAAGTGGGAAATGTCTCAGGGAGTACAAAGATTTTTTCTCCTGGCATGTTGCCTGGCCTGTTGCTGGCCTGTACAGGGGGGCAAAACCGACTTACGTATAATAAAGCAATGGAATGAACTGGACTTTGCGTTCCCTAGCGAAGAAGCTAGAATAAGAGCTATCGAACAGGGATACTTTAAACGTGGGAATTCAATACCTATTGATGTCGATGTACAACACAGAAAGGGTAAGCCGATGGGAAGGAAAGAATCAAACGAACATTTTTATCAAGACATTTAATTCCTGCATACATAAATAGCCTTTATTCCCGAAAGGGTAGGGGGTTTACTATAGCTAGAGATATTCTTAAGAACTCTTACTTAAGACAGAGGGAGAGACATCAATTCTCATGTTTTTGATGATCTCAAAATGTACTTGTTGGGGTTAACCCTATTTTAGCTTAAGTAGGGCAGTATGAGATCGGCAAAGAAGGAGTCAGAGGTTGTACAGAGAGAATGTACCAGTTTCTGTTGGGAAGAGAATGTGGCTATAAAATCAGACCAGTATTGTGAGAGCTTTGTATGGGATTAACAAATAAATAAATTAAAAAATGGGGCATTCGATAAATCAAACTAATATGAATGGGTGCTTTATGAATTTTGTACAAACACAGAACAAAAATTGCTCATCGCACAAAGATATTTTGTCCTGTGTGGGATTGAACTCACAAAAATCGGTTTCATAGTCAACAACATTTATTTAAAGCACGCCATCTTTAACAATGTTGGTGCACTTTTGGGATTGTTGCGTTCAGAACAATGATATTATAAGAATTTTTAAGGATTTAAGCAACTTTAATAAATAATTTCTTTTGTAATACTTTCAGGTTCCGCTGGATCACGAATATTCGTAACTATCCCCCGTTTCGATGAGGGACGGCCGGTAACTCTTGGCACAGTGGACAATGACAATAAGATCAGGCCTTATCCAGATTACTCGTGGCATGACAACCAGGGCCATAATTGTGATGGCTTAACTTCCGTCTTCAGAGTTGCTGTAAGTAGTAATTTGTATTGCAGATGTATTGTAATGTTGGTGACTGCTTCGATTCAGCCGTAGAGCCCTAGAAGTAACTAATAATACTATAGGTAATGGATGCGGTGACGGGAGCCCCTTGGTCATCCTTTCGAGAGCGGTTGGGACTCCCAGCCGTAGGCAGATGAAAGGGCACCACGTGGTTTTAGCCGATAGACGTCCAGCATGACACCGTGACGATTTCAAACGGTAGTTGACGGTAATGAAATTTACATCCCACTGGTGTCTTTACACGCGCCGGCGATCGCACTTTACTCTTATTTTCAATTTCTTTGGCATGCAACTTGTGTTGACACTCCGGCCCGTCCCATCTTCCTAAAACAAAATTAAAAGCCAGCGCAGCAGCGGAAGTAGCTGAAAATATTGAAATTAATAAATATAAGAGTCTCGACTCTCAGTTTCGTTTTTGTCCAGTTGGTGTCGAGACCCCTAGATCCATGGGGTTCCAATGCGCAAAAAAATTTAAGAATTTGAAAAAGCGCCTGGTGGAGTCTACTGGTGACCCAAGGGCTGGCAGTTTTCTCGCTCAGCGAATAGGTACTGCTATTCAAAGGGGAAATGCTGCTAGTCTGTTGGGCACGATGCCACGGGGGCCTTATTTAGGTTTAGTTTAGATAATAATAAGTAATGCAAATATATAGATATGTAATAATTATGTTTCTCTGTAATTTTTAACAATAAATGTATATTATTCAATTTATAAACACATTACATATTCCAAAAAACTAATTAGATAATATTAAGTATACGGAGCATAAAAACGCAAATAGCAATGCTGCGTAGTGTTGTGATTGTAACAGAGATGAAAGAAAACGGTGGCATGCGTGCCCCTATAGTTTTAGAGATGTCTATGGTTTTACATTTCAAAAATACCTGTTGATTATTTTGAAGTTTTGTTTTGTCTTATAAATTTTCTATATACTAAAGCAAAAAGTCATGTGTCGCTATCAATTGGGTCGTTTCGGGTATCAAAAACGATGTCTTTTAGGTAGGTATTACGGTATATCACAAGTGTCGTTTACGACCGACATAGAGAAACCCGTGAGTCAGATGCGTAGTTTACTTAAATTTTCAAAATTTCCTCAATATAAAATAGTAAACCAATAAATCAACATTCATATAGAACTCCTAATATTTTTGGAGGAAAATTTTGGCCGCTGTTCTTATATTTTTTGACAGCACTACCTATCTAATGTTAACGTGACTGAATAGGATTTCCCAAAGTTAAAAAATAATAATTTAGACAAGATCATCCTGTGTGCGTCATTATGAGCAACTACTGAAAAATTAATTTTAAATAATTTTGGAAATTTTGAAGGTCGTTGACTCATACCTAAATAAATAGTAGGTACAACATAAAAAAATGAATAATCTAAGCTTTTAAAAAGAGTCATAGTTTCAACTTAATTCTTTTTATTTTAAAACTTTTTTACGTTGGTGACGCCTCGGTCCGTAGCCTCTTCACAGACAGACGCGAAAGCATTAGTTAGTGTCTGCCTATCGGCTAATGAATTTACAACATAGCACAGTGCCGTGTTAGCAAGGTTCACCGACATAATTATCGGATATATATTATGATATATATCACGATATAATATCAATTATATCGTAGTTCAGAAGACAGGAAAAAATCAGGGGATTTTTTCCTGTCTTCTGAACTAAAAAAAATGTAAATTATTGTTTACCCTGGCAACACATAGCAAAAAACTACAATTCAGAATAATTTAGATTGTTTTCTAAAATGGAGACCTCATTTTAAGTTTAGGAAGTCCTCTTTTGAAGGTCTTTATGGGCGGCTTGAAAAACTTCAACAGCAGGCAGTCATAACCTGCGCCTGTCCATATCATCACGGCAATTGGGCTCATCACCTATTACGTGGGACAATTTCTAAAAAAGTTAAATTTGGGCATATAATATCCTACCCTAGCCTACCCCTCCGAGGATTAAAGGCGTGATCGTATGTTTCACATTTTAAGAAATTCGCTTATTTTGCTTCCTATATTATCCGATATTTATTTAAAAAAATCGGATTTTTTCGAACATTGCATATCAAGCATTGTGTGGTTTTAGTCGATAGGAGTCCGGCATAGCATCCATGTAGGATTTCCACAAGGTAAAAAGCATCGCCTTTTAATGTGTAATGAATGATATAGGTAGATATCCTAGCGAATCTATGAATGATTTAGGTGTCCGATCGAACGGTCAAAAACAATGAGTTCATTGAACGAATCTAAAGAATGGAATAGGTATTTGCATTTATAATCAAACAGTTATTTTTCATCCACTGTAATTTTTTTAAAGCATGAAAATCAACAATGTTAACTAGTTGAATAAACTATGTAGTTGAAAAATTTGTACTCGCAGTCCAACTGTTCCAATTTTAATTTTCTTAGGAACTTAATACTCATTAAAATAAACGCACCAAAAAAATATCAAAATTGGTGTTGCCGTTCTCGAATTAATCTACACCAACTTTGTTTAAAAAAATCCATAGGTACTAAGTGTCCCTGGAGTGTAAGGGACTCCACCAAGATTTTCGTAGCTCCAGCGACTTTACCTGCTACCAGTGCACCTGCTGCTGACTATCGAAACACAGATACAGTTACCCTGGTGTCAGCCGCTCATAAAGATGACAAAAATAAAAAGCTCAACTAATAACTGCTCTATCTCCTCACAAAAGCAGATCGCGTGTCGCGGGCCTCATATCAAGGTAGGGCTTTTTTTCCAATTGAAAATCCTACATGGTTGCTATGCCGGACTCCTTTTTTAGTAAGGGAAAATCCTTAATGGATGCTATGCCGGCCTCCTACCGACTAAAAAGCCTCACGTAGCGCCCAACAGCCTAAGGTTGGGAGCCCCGGGTAAGCCCTCGGAAGGATGTCCCAGGACTTCCAACAGACCTACGGCTACCACTGCGGCCTCGCCTAGGGGAGGGTTCAGGTGCTATCTCGCGTCTTTAGGGGGTTATGCCGGACTCCTGCCGACTAAAACCATATGATTTCTTACAAATATCTACAGCGGGGAGTCCTGGGTAAGCCCACAGAAGGATCCCAGTGTTCCCGGCAGACTTTAGCTAACACCGTGGACTCGTCTGCTAGGAGATCGGGCAGTATCCCACGTCTTCTGATCTGGTTACTCGGAAGTCAGCTACATCCAGGGTCTCTCGCACTGTAAGGCGCCGGAGACTATCAAGGCAGCTACTAGACTATTTTGAAGCGCTCGTGGCCCCGCGGACTCAGTGTTCTGTAAACGATCACTGCAGTAAGCAACATTTACTATGGCCAGACATGGATGGGTGACCACCACGTGGACCACTTTGTGACAATTATTTACGAGCGTTTCCGTGCTTCGGAAGGCACGTTAAGCCGTTGGTCCCGGTTGCCAGTAAAATGGCAGTCGTTAAGCCAAGTTGAAGGCCCTACAGGCGGCTTGAAAAATTTCAACTGTGGGTCGTCACAACCTGCGCCCGGGTCGGCAGCGCGTGTGTAGCGCCTCTGGTGTTGCAAACGTCTATAGGCTACGGTTACCAACCTTCCGGTGGGCCGTAAGCTTGTCTGCCACCTAAGTAGTATAAAAAAAAAAAAAAAAAAAAAAGGCAGGGCGTAGAAACAACTGGGAATACCCTACTAAACAATCATCTATTAATTAAATTGCTTATAATCTTCTGCAAACTATAAGCGTTTTAATCAATATATTAATTAATTGTTGCTATCATCGTAAATAACTTAATTATGTGTATGTAGGATAAAAATGTTTCACGAAATCGTTCGTTATACGTTAAAAATCGGTTAGCTACGTAAATTATGCAAATAAAATTGGTTACGTAAAAGGCTATTAAATAATTTATATAATTCAATTAAGGCTTTAAGACGAAATCATTTGATTATTTAATTATGCGTGGAATCTCTGTTTATTAATTGAATACCGGTTTACTCACCCATAATATCAATATCCAGCCGAAGCTCTTGGACTTAGAAACAAGGAACTGGAGTGTTTTTTGCATATAATATAAGCCACTAAGAGAGGATTTTTCAAAGTTCCATCCCCAAAGGTTTCAAGTTTGTTGAAGTAGGCATACTGCGGGAGAAGTCGAGAGGAAATCTTGGTATTCTTAATAATTTTTCCTCTAATAGCACGTTACAGATGAAACTCGAGTGAAAATCGGTTGAGTAGTTTTTGAGTTTGTAGTGTTAAGACAAGTAGGAAAACAAACAGATAGAGCTACGAACTTTATTTTTTTGAAGATCGAAAGTGGTACCCGTATCAGTAGGTATGTAGGCGTACCGAATGCCAATAAAAGCAGCGATTAAATAAAAGGAGAGAATAATTAATAGGTATTAAAAGAATTAATCAATATTTGAAGTGATATAACTTGAGTCCCTGAAATCTTGGTAGGATTCATGAAATACTAGTAAAAATAACGTTTATCAATACATATAATAAAATCGTAACAGGTCGCTGTCTGTACATGGAAGATAAATAAGAAAAAATATTATAGGGGGCTTTATGAACGCAATAGAACCCAAAACAATGATTTTTAGAATTTTTGTCTGTTTGTCTGTATGTCTGTATGTCTGTATATCTGTTTGTCTGTACGGTTGTGCACGCTAATCTCAGTAACCGCTCAACCGATTGCAATGCGGTTTTTTTTATTGTGTTGAGGTTTGCTCCAGTTAACATTTAGCGTTTGTTTTATGTAAATCGGTTTAGAAACAAAAGAGTTATAACACTTTTAAGAATCAGATATTTTGAAAATTTTAATTGTAGGGGTTTCTTTGAATGTGAGTGAACCTAAACTGGCGTGTTGGCTTAATCATAAAAGAGCTTAATGATTAAGACTATTTTTAAACAATTCAGTCCGCGCCGAAGGCGTGGACTGAATTGTTTTAAAATTGACTTAATCATTAAGCTCTTTTATGATTAAGCAAACAGGGCAGTTTCAGACGCTGCTTGATGACTCTGATGAAGAAATACCTTTCCTTTCATACACCTTATGTGACGTAAACGAAGTTGCGGGCTCAGCTAGTATTATATAAAATTAACGTTACGTGAGGTTTTTTGGTCGGTAGGAGTCCGGCATAACATCCATGAGGATTTTCCCTCACGTAAAAAAAAAAGCAGCGGACGTCACGCGGTTTCTCCCGCGTAGCTCCCGTTCCCGTAGGAATACGGGAATAAAGGGTTAAGGATGTATATTTTATTTATTGTTTTTGATATTTTTGTTTGAGTAGTGCTAGTGGAATAAACTATTTTTCTTTCTTTCTTTCTTTCTAAAATATAGCCTATGTTACTCAGGGTGAATGTAGCTTTCACCCCATAGCACAACTAAATCGCTGATGAACGTATGAAATCTTGGTAGGATTCATGAAATACTAGTAAAAATAAATTATTTTACCTATTTAGGCTGTTGGGCGTTACGTGAGGTTTTTTGGTCGGTAGGAGTCCGGCATAACATCCATGAGGATTTTCCTTCACGTAAAAAAAAAAGCAGCGGACGTCACGCGGTTTCTCCCGCGTAGCTCCCGTTCCCGTAGGAATACGGGAATAAAGGGTTAAGGATGTATATTTTATTTATTGTTTTTGATATTTTTGTTTGAGTAGTGCTAGTGGAATAAACTATTTTTCTTTCTTTCTTTCTAAAATATAGCGGATAACGCGGGAGAAACCGCGTGACGTCTCACGCGGTTTCTCCCGCGTAGCTCCCGTTCCCGTAGGAATACGGGAATAAATGGTTAAGGATGTATATTTTATTTATTGTTTTTGATATTTTTGTTTGAGTAGTGCTAGTGGAATAAACTACTTTTCTTTCTTTCTTTCTAAAATATAGCCTATGTTACTCAGGGTGAATGTAGCTTTCACCCCATAGCACAACTAAATCACTAAATAAATTGTAATAAAACTAATTTGGAGAAATTCGGTTGCGACAGGCAACAACCACGTGGCTAGTATATTAACCTTATTCTTTCTAACTAAATAATGTAGTTTAAATTATCTTGTTATGGTAATTCACGGTGTAAACATGGTAATCAATGAGAAATCGGTGACGCGAGTTGACCGTGATCCCTCTTGTAGGTCTTTGTCAAGTTAATAAATAATTATTATTTTCCTGATTACACATTGCGTATTTTTATTGTTTCTTAACCAGTAATGGAAGATCGCTTCCTAGTAATTAGTTTCCTGCAGTGTGTTTATGATTTTACGTAATATTTCACAAGATAAATTAGATAGCAGGATCCTCAATCCAATTTTTGAGGTGATTACTATCAACTTATTTTCCTTGAGTAGCTTCAGTTCATGCAAAATCTCTTTCTAACTAACAAGAGTAGTAGGGATAGTATCTGCTACCCGTAAAATTGCAATGAAAAATTCAAAACAATCAATCAAAATTATTCGCTTAATCAATCAAGACTATCGCAGTCGACTGATGACCCAAGGCCTGGCCCCTTGGATCACCATGCGACACAACTAGGCGCTTTTTCATTTTCTAAAAAAATCTCGACACCAACTGGAAGAAAAATGGAGTTGCTTATAGCCAAAATCATTATATTTATTTCATTATGGAACCAAGTGCGGAGGCATACAATCCGAATTAAATATACTCTATATTGTATAGACAACGTGACTACGCAATTGTTGGTAGGTAAGCGATGTGCTCATCGCGTGTCGCCGCTTTAGTTACGCCATCGCATCGTGTTCGTCTGTGAGAACATTGTTAAAGATCAATAATGTTTCCAATGGTCTAGTTCCTTTGTCGCCGTATCCATCGGTTCCTACCTATACTATACACATTGAAAAATACCAAATCATACCGTATTGAAAGAACCTGCTATACTGCCTTACTTAACGTAACTGCCTCAGTGGCTCATTATTAGTGTATGCCGCTACCCTAACTAACTGATGTCAAAGGTTCCAAGGAATCGAACCTATTCATGTAATTAGTTTTATCAAAGGTAGCTTCAGATAATGTAAAAATTGTCTTATTTTCCTATAAATAAAACTCTAATATTTTTATTACAGATAGATCAGTGCAACCGACTGTGGGTGATGGACACAGGGAAGATAGGAGACACACAGAGTTGTCCTCCACAACTGCTAGCATTTGACCTGGCTACAGACAACCTTATCTACCGACATACGATCAACAAAACCAACTACAACGAACTTTCATTGTTTATTACACTTGTGAGTATCTCTTTTTTCTTGGGTTCATAATACTCAAAACATGATGTAAAACAGTTAATTTACTGTTAAAAACTTCGCAATGAATGACTTCACTAGTGCGAAATAAATAAAATACACAAGGCTCACAACAACTGTTACATTCGTCAAATTAGAGTTTGGGCCTGCTTTCAATACGATCGAAGCTTTGGGAGTTTTAGTGTTTCGGACCACAAACGGCTAAAAATAGAACTCATAAGGTTCACTCGTGCGTCTTCCTCGTTCACAGCCAATTTGCTTCAAATCTACTGAACGATTTAATGTTGAACTGGATTTCGAAGTAATAGTAAGGGCACAGATGTTATAATAGTTACTACGTAAAGGGTTACACTTAATTTTTTGGGCAATAATATAAACATATTTACGTTCATTCGTCGGGAATTCATTTATGAAAAAACGTATTTTTCTTTATACTAAAATTCTACCTTCTCATCACTTGCGGAATCCTCTATAAGCAAATTCTCACTACCCAGTCTTCTTCCAAGTACTTTTTAGGTACCTACAGTGAGTAAAGAGATACCGTATTCTTAGCATTCCATGGATTCTCCGTGCAGGCGCCGCCGCCGGGTCCATAGCGTGGCACAGGGGGGAACACCCCGACGGCATCTGGGACTTGCGACCCATTTGAGTAGGTTTAGAGTAGCCACCTTACTATGCGCATAAACGATCACGATATTAGTTTTATTCAAGAGCTTACTGAAGCTCTTGGCAATCAAAGATCTTCAAATAAATTATGTAGGAATTTCGCTGGAATTCCCCTTGCTCCTACTTCTACGGCATAGAGTTTAACCACATAGCCAGTTTTGGTTAACTCATTGGTCAAGTTAAAGTATTTATTTGTCTTCATGGCGTGGTCCCTCGGTATGTTGCGGCACCGTTAGCTCACCGAGCACCACACGCCTGTGTATCCTAGAAAACAGGAATATGTCGGGTCTGGATGGCGAGGCACATAGGTACATCCTCCGGGATTTTGTAGTGTTTTTCATACGTGTCTGCGAGTATAGTCCAATCGGCGACAGCCATCAAAATTGAGTATGGCTTTTGCGGTACTTTCTTTGAACAGTCTTTCTTTACAAACGCAATGTCATTTCTTTTGTTTGTGGTTAATCCCTTATCTAATATTTAAAATTCTCGTGTCACAGTTTTCGTTGCCATACTCCTCCATAACGGCTTGACCGATTCTCATGAAATTTTGTGAGCATATTGAGTAGGTCTGAGAATCGGCCAACATCTATTTTTCATACCCCTGTGACCGGGAAAAACATTGCACGCGGGCGGAGCCGCGGGCGTCAGCTAGTATTCTTAAATATTCGTATATTCTGAAATAAGATATCAATATTTCAAAGGCAGCTTTTCTTCCCTGCCGTACTAACAAACCCTATTCTATCTAATTTCCAGGTTGTGGATGTACGTCCTCGTGGACCCGGAGATTGCGCCTCAACGTTCGTCTACGTCGCCGATGTATCAGCCTATGCCCTCCTCGTCGTAGATGTCTTCAACAATAGATCCTGGAAAACAACTCACCGACTGTTCTATCCTTTCCCATCAAGAGGAGTCTATAATATCGATGGTATGTCTGAATAAATCTTTTTTATCTATTCTACCATTTTAAAGTAAAGAAATCGTTTGGTCGAATTGATAAGCTCTGAAACTACTAAACCAATTTTAAAAATTTTTTTCATCATTAGATAGTCAACTTATATTTAAGTGACATAGGCTAATTGTCATTATGTTACTGTACTGGGTTTCGAATAAATTATAGCAAGTGCTGGCATGTTTGGTTCAATATGTTCTACAGGGTTTTTTTTTTGTTTAACGTAAGGGAAAATCCTCATGGATGTTATGCCGGACTCCTACCGACTAAAAAACCTCACGTAACGCCCAACAGCCTATGGTTGGGAGCCCCGGGTAAGCCCTCGGAAGGATGTCCCAGGACTCCCAACAGACCTACGGCCGCCATTGCGGCCTCGCCCAGGGGGTGGTTCGGGTGCTATCGGGGTTTCGGGTGTGATCCCGCTTCTAAGGGGGGGCGTGCGTGAGTTCCTCACGTCACGCTGCCGTCATGGGCCTGCTTCTGTAAGGACGGTGGGCCGCCCTCTCAACGTCCTCAGACCCCCGGTCATGAAGGCCGATAGTCCTCGGCGAAGACACGTCGATGGCGCCCAGGCCGCCGACTGCGGAACTCGGGTGGGAGAGTTCTGTCCCGTTCCCGCCGCGCCGTCTCTGTCACAAGCATGACCTGCTTGCAGAAAGAGGCGTCGATGTTTTACGGGGTTCGCAGTATGCCTTAGGCAAAAATGAAACAAGAATAAAAAAAACTAGAGAGGGTTCATGGTATCGTCTCACAGGGTGACGTCAGCAGTCTTCAATATCAGTTTATGCAGGGCTTGTAATTCAATCCCCCAATAATATCTTTTGACCAGGCTAGATCATTAAACCTGGTCAGAATACTAACCTAGAAGTCCCATAGCGTGATGTCGTGATAATTATCACCATATTGGTAGTTCGACTACTCTTCAATTAGATGGCATTAACCACTTGAACTTTCTTGACTTTATTGGTCCAGCAAAGGTACCTGTTTAAACTTTCTTGGGCCCTAACATTAATATTAGAGTTAACGGGATATTTACCATGTACCTATTATTGGTCCAGTCTTAAACTAGATAAGGTGCCTGCGCTATGGTTCATCATTTATTTCAATTTGTAATTTGTTCATGGCATTTGGAGTTGTATACAAAATACAATGAATAAAACCAGTACTACTACCTACAAAAAAAGCGTTATACTTTTCTTAAGCTAGGTAGAAGTTGTCTCTGTATCTTAGGGAGCACTGATGCATGTGTATTAACTTTGACATCTTTGTATCTTTCAGGTGAAAGATTCGAATTAATGGACGGTTTATTCGCCTTGGCTTTATCTCCATACAAGGCTGGATGTGAACGCAACTTGTACTTCCACGCTCTTGCATCTACTACAGAAAATGTGGTCAGCACTGGTCTGATCAGAAATGATTCACATATAACCGACCCCAAGCTTGGAATCGATGGTGCTTCGGTAAGTTAACCTTACGGTTTACTGGTAGCATAAAATATAAGTATAGGGCGTAGGTATTTGACTTTTTTCTCTACGCATACGCCTACGTTCAACTTGCTTACAAAATATGAAACTGTGTCCAGGAAGGCATTACCAACAGCAACAACAACCTCTGTGTATAGTATGTTATGAGCCCGGGTGTGCAAGTAGACTGAAGTGGTCACTTTTTTTTTAAAACCCACAAAGTAGCAGCTATGGTGTTTGGAAGTTTTTCTTATCGATCTTTTTTTCAAATCGAATTAGACAATTAGTATCTATATGTGAATCCGAACAAGGTCTTATTTTTTACTTTTTTTAACCGACTTCAAAAAAAGGAGGAGGTTCTCAATTCGTACGCTATGTTTTTTTTTTTTTTTTTTTTGTATGTATGTTACGCGATAGCGGCGCCAATTATGGATGGATTTTGAAAATTTTTTTTTTGTTTGAAAGAGGCTACTTCTGAGGTGGTCCCATATCCAGGGTATCAGGATCTGATGCTGGAATCCAGGAGAAATCGAGGGCAACCACAGAAAATTGTAGGGACAACTAGTGCGTTTGTTAACTTTTATTAAGTGCTTTAATGTACTACAATTTATTGAAGGTCTGGAGTCGATCTGATGATGGAACCGAAAGACAGTCGAGGGAATTCCTTAACGATTTACAGCAGTTACCTTGTGTTTCGGCTTGATTGATTTGTGTTGATGAGAACTTTACACCTAGATAGATATACTTTTCGATCCACCCGTCACTTAAAATAATAAAATAAAAATTTTTAAATAAAAAATAGAACCGACTTCATACAAATCCTTAAAAATAAAATTTACTTAGCACAAAGTAACATGTATTTTGATTTACCAGATTTTATTCAATATAATATTGAAGTTGGTGCCATTAATAATACCTACCTAAACCTATGGGTTTACTTGGCGCCGACTTCAATATTATATTGAATAAAATCTGGTAAATCAAAATACATATTACTTTGTGCTAAGTAAATTTTATTTTTAAGGATTTGTATGAAGTCGGTTCTATTTTTTATTTAAAAATTTTTTTGTATTATTTTAGTTGTGTTTTAATATAGTTTAAATAATCTTCAGGTATTCAAAGAAGAACGTCCAACGCAGTCAGCGTCCGAAGCAATGGATCGTAACGGTATCATGTATTTCGGCCTTAATGACCCCCCAAGTATTTGGTGTTGGAACTCAGCCACAGAGTATTCTCCTCGCAACTTCCACGCAATAGCAATTAATCGAGAAACCCTACAATTCGCGAGTGGTTTAAAAGTAGTCACAAGTACTCAAGGAGAGGAAGAACTATGGGTATTTACAACAAGTTTCCAAAGAGTCATGACAGGGTCGCTCTCCTCAGATAGAATTAACTTTAGAATTCATGCCGAAAAGATCTCAACCCTGTTACAGTCATCGCCGTGTAGAGAGGGAAGGACTAAGCCTCGGGGCTATTAATGGTACTAACCACTTGTAGATTTGTTACCATAATTGTAGTTATACTTATTAAAAAAATAGATGTAATGTAATTTATTGTAGCAAACGTTATAAGAATCTACTTATTACTTATTGTATTACCTAAAAAGTAGAACTTCACTATAAATAAAAGTCAATGAACCAGTGAATTTTATGCTAATACTATACATTAAATGTATTTGAATTTTAATGAGTTGTCTTTATTTTATAACTAGCTGACCCTCGCAACTTCGTTTACGCATTTCGCTATTCGTTACGCCGGTGTATGAAAGGACAGGTATTTTTTCAACAGACTCATGGGAGCGTATGAAACTGCCCTGTTTGCTTAATCAAAAAAGAGCTTAAAGATTAAGTCCATTCTAAAACAATTCAGTCCACGCCTTCGTCGCGGAGAGAATTATTTTACAATGGCCTTAATCATTAAGCTCTTTTATGATTAAGCCAACACGCCAGTTTAGATTTACCCTCACATGCAAAGGAACCCTTGAATTCTAGGTTTTGCGAAAGTTGAGATGTCTCTAATTCCTGAACTACATAAACCTTAACATTGAAACTTATGTGAAACAAACCTTAAAGTATTCCCTTATGACACTGAAAAATGTTTTGGAATAGCATAACTCATTGAGAAGTTACACCTAAAAAAACCATTTTATCTTTCATCCCCTCTCCCAAAGAAACCGCGCCAAATATTTTGATTAAAAGTATCCTAGAACCTTTCTCGGACCATAAGCTCAGATTGTATCGAGTTTCATTAAAATCCATTAAGTAAGATTATAGAACGCCCTACAATTAAAATTTTCAAATTATCTTCCATGTACAGACTCTCAACCCTCTACAGTTTTATTATAAGTACTAGCTGACCCTCGCAACTTCGTTTACGTCACATAAGGTCTATGAAAGGAGGGGTACTTCTTCATCAGACTCCTAGAAGCGTGTAAAACTACCCTGTTTGCTTAATCAGAAAAGAACTTAAAGATTCAGTCTATTCTAAAACAATTCAGGAACACAATACTTACACAGTAAGTACAGTACACAGTATTGTAAAATAATTCAGGCCCCGCCTTCGGCAATACCCTTAATCTTTAAGTTCTTTTTTGGAAGGTACGGCAACATACAAGTTCAACGGAAAACCTGCAGCTGAGAATCTCGCTGTGAAAGGAAATACTCCCACCACCCTGTGATTTTTTACCTCCTTAGGAAAAGCGGCGCGACCTCCTATGGCCAATGTGGAGGTCTCTCAACCGTTTACTTACAATGGTCGGCCGGTCCAAACAAAACCTATGCAGGTGGGGAATGCGAGATCAGGGCCTAACCGCATGTGACTGCGGCGTCCCCGTGCAGTCTTATGTTGCACCTACTTGCATGTCCCCTTTGCCCTACATCCTGCTCTAAGGCCGATCTCATTGGCGCCAGCGATACAGCGGTTGAGTTGGCAGAGTTCTATGCCAAAACGTATAAAAAATTACAAGAAACATTGACACTATAGAAGAAGAGGACGGAAAAGCATGAGGATAATATTATACTGCATTAAATATTCACTTATAAATTCATATACCAATATTACCAGGAAATATTTTATTCAATCTATTATCGAAAATAATTATGATAACACATCATATTGGAAGGCCTGATCTGTTTCAAGCAATGCTCTGACATAAACGACCAGAGAACCGAGCGCCATTGCAGATGTCAAGGAATTACAGGCTCCACCATCAGATGTAGCTGCTTTCTTCACTCTGTATTCCTCCTGTAAATAATGTAGGCATTTAAATGAATATTATGCGTTACACTACAGATATACGGGTGAAATTGCTAGACTTTGAAAAATGGTAAAGATGAACATAGGGAATACACGTGTTCTAAACGTCACCTTCATTCAGTGCCACGATAGCGATAAAGTATAGGTATATGAAGTATGAAAAAAGGCAGCAATATAAACCTGGCCTAATTTATCAATTTATATGACCACTGGACTTACAAGAGTGTAAAGTGTAATTTGAGTGTGGTAGATAGAACAAAGCTCTACTAATTAGCAATTACCTCTCTCCCCTTTTGTGTCGATCCCGAAGGCCCCACAAACCCAGTCAGCCTCAAAAATGGCTGGCGGTCGTCTGAGTAGCACCCTTTAGGTTCCTGCCATGCCAAGATTTTGTTTAGCCATCTTGGTTTTATGAACTCTCCATAACCGTGCAGGGAGCAGTAAAAGACTGAAACGAAAATCAATTACAATCAAGTCATAATGGTCAAATGTTTCACATAAACCACAGTCATCATGAGTAAATGAGGCGTTTACAAATCGTGCTTGTGTGAGAGAATAATAATATAAATAAATTAAGTGTCACATTGTTTGTCCGCGATGATCTCCTAAACTACTTAACTGATTTTAATCAATTTTGTATACCGTGTACAGTTTGATCCATTTTGAAAGATAGGTTCATTTTTTTTGTGAAAACCTACAAGTCTATGGCCAGGAGTACCGGGTTCCAAAGTATAAAATTATATCAGAACTTGAGTCATGCTTCCAATTCCACAAGAAATACATGATAGGTTCGCAGATTGGTATAGTGGGTTTGGGTAGTATCCGGAGACAAACAGATAAAGACATTACAAAATCTTTTCTGGAACAGGATGCGAATGACGCTTATAAGGTGCACACGATGAACCTAGAGATACAGAATGAGTGACTTACTCTGGGCGAATTTTGTATTCCCATGGCCTTGCAGTGGCGTACCTCGTTGTACGACTGGTCGCCGGATTTGCTAAGATTCTATCTGAACCCGTTTCAGTTGAGCCTCCCCGACCAAAGTAATCTGGTCAAGTTGGGGAAAGCCACAGATAAAACATGTAATGCATGTGGAGAAGTAATTGGAACTGCTAGGCACCTGCTGGCGGGTTGTAGGACGGGTTATTACTCACACCGACATGATAGGGTATTGGAAATCATACGTGATGCTGTCAGTTTGGCGGTAGTACGAGCGAAAAAGGGATTAATCACAAACAAAAGAAATTACGTTGCTTTTGTAAAAGAAGGCTGTTCAAAGAAAGTATCTCAAAAGCCATACTCAGTTTTGATGGCTGCCGCCAATTGGACGCAGACACGTATGAAAAACACTACAAAATCCCGGAGGATGTATGTGCCTCGCCATCCAGACCCGAAATATTCCTGTTTTCAAGGATACTTAGGCGTGCAGTGCTCGTGGAGCTGACGGTGCCGTGGGAGACTAACACACCTAAGGACCACACCATGAAGATAAATAAATACTTTGACTTGACCAATAAGTTAACAAAATATGGCTATGTGTTTAAACTCTATGCCATAGAAGTAGCAGCAAGGGTTATTCCAGCTAAATCCCTGTATAATTTATTTAAAGACCTTGGATTGCCAAGAGCTTCATAAGCTCTTTACTAAAATAAATATCCAAAGCGGCGTTGATAGAATCTTACCAAATCTGGTTGGGCAGGGCAGGGAACATTGCTGACGGTGGAAGGTGAGCGTTTATGTCCATAGTAAGGTGGCCACCCAAAATCTACTCAAATGGGTCACAAGTCCCAGACGCCGCCGTCGGGGTGTTCCCCCCTGTGTCACGCTATGGACCCGGTGCCCGCACGGAGAATCCATGGAATGTTAAGAATAAGGTCTCCAAGATTAACCTAACAAACATAAAAAATCCACTTACTTTGTTGCATAAAAAGTGTTCTTGTACCGGGCGGATGATTCCAAGCTTCTAATGATTTAGCTTCCTTATAAATCTGAATACACAATTTGTATATGTGTGCCGAAACGTCAAAACCTTCCAAGCAATCAAAAATATGTACTAATGAGGCAGCTCGAACCCGAGTTGTTTGTTGGAATGCAAGTGCCGAGCCTTTTAAAACCTGTGCCGAGCATTCTGGTGTCATCTCGCAGGTTCCGTCTGTCTGCACCGTCTGAGACTCCATGGCGGATATCAACAATTGCATTATACATGCATCTGCAAACACAATCAAAATATTTATTCATATAGGCCATTATCTCTTATCGTCTCTTATCCTCTTCATATAGGTAACTAGAGAATACGATATAAGAGTTCCACAATTTACCTTCTGCTCAGAGATTGCGTTTCTTTCTGATCCCGGCAATACGAAATGAATAATTTACGTTTATTGTAAGTTAGCATTTTTAAGCTATTGCATAGCTTCTATCGCGGGCCTTGCGTGGAGACCGAATCCAGAAATTCTGTCACGAAAACGAATCACACTCTCGGCTACCTTCGGCCACGTTCGTGCACTTCATATATAGTGGAATTCAACAGATTCAAACAATGTAGTAAACAAACAGATTGGATCTCGACTCTCCATAATTACTTACATTGAAATATCAATCCTGATCATATTCGTTTTAAGGAACCATAGTTAGATTTATGCGGCCATTTCGACACTAATTTACCTTGAGAATATAGAATAATTTCATGAAAAATACTTCGATGATAAAAATTTAAACCTGTCATTCTTGCTTGTCATTAAATTATTTTTTCTCAGTCTTGTTTGTCTTTGGCATAGTGTTGTATAACAGTTGTACTCGCTTATTGATTATGAAAAGAGGTTTAATCATAATCAGTTTGACAACAATTTGTTTAATAATATAATAAATTATTTAAAAATGAACTATAACTTTAAATAATTATAATCGGTAATCGTAAAACAGTACCTACTGTGTGAGTGTGTATTGTTCTGAAGTTCTGCAAGGTTTTTCTATTATCTCTAATTACGTATATCAACGACTTTGCTTCAAGTACTTTGGCTCATGGACATTTTCTTTGCGATCTAATTAAAACTTTTTTATACATAGATACTCATATAATTTCTAAGTATGCATACATACGGAGAATTTAAAACGGCAGTAACTGAGTGATTAAAACCAATGGAATATGAAACATACATGCAACAAACACACACACCCACACACACACTCACACACACACACACACACACACACACACACACACACACACACACAGAGAGAGAGAGAGAGAGAGAGAGAGAGAGAGAGAGAGAGACATACACACAGACACACACACACACACACAGACACTCATACACACATACACACACACACGCACGCACGCACACACACGAAAGCCTAAGCATGATTTTGTATTGGTTTTGTTTCATATTTTATCGTTTTCTCTATGTAGAATTATTATAAGTTTATAAGTTAGTAGGAAACAATTTTAATATTTTAATAGTTCTGTGAAAACATTTCACGTGAAAACAAGCCTTGCCGTGTACCTGCGATACGTCTCGATGGCGCAGTACTGAAAAGTGTTGCAGAATTTAAGCAAAGACTTTTGGGTCTTTTGGGACTTTTGGGAGTTTTTGTGACTTTTGGGAGTTTTGGGTCTTTTGGGTCTTTTGGGACTTTTGGACTTTTGGACTTTTGGACTTTTGGACTTTTGGACTTTTTGGACTTAAAAGTCGTACCAAAAGTCCCAAAAGTCCCAAAAGTCCCAAAAGTCCAAAAGTCCAACAGTCCAACAGTCCAAAAGTCCAAAAGTCCAACAGTCCAACAGTCCAAAAGTCCAAAAGCCCAAATGTCGACAGTCAAGTAGGTACTTGGTACTTTACTTTGTTGAACATAGGCCTTAAAATCTTACTTATATATCTTACTAATATCATAAATGCGAAAGTTTGTGTGTGTGGATGTTTGTTACTCTTTCACGCTCAAACCGCTGAACGGATCGGGCTGAAATTTGGTACAGAGATACATTACAGTCTGGAATAAAAAAAATAAAAAAAAAATAAAAATAATCTTTATTGGTTTCTAAAACATTTACATCGACTGCTAGATGATTGGGAACTACTTTTAAGTGTGTGCACACTTGTGTTAGCAGATCCCGCTCTTCCATAACAATAAGCATACATTATCTTTTGCAATTACACAATGAAATTTACAAGAAGGTAGGTACAAACAAACATACGGTTTAAGTAAGAGATAAGTGTGTGTGTGTGTGTGTGTGTGTGTGTGTGTGTGTGTGTGTGCGTGTGTGTGTGTGTGTGTGTGTGTGTGTGTGTGTGTGTGCGCGCGTGTGTGTGCGTGTGTGTGTGTGTGTGTGTGTGTGTGTGTGTGTGTATTTGTGTGTATGTATGTGCGTGAATGTTAGTTGTGAATATAGGTATATTTATTATATTTTGCGATGTCAGTTGCAGAAAGCTTCAGTTTCATCGTAGTTCCATGTTTTCAGCATATTTAATAGTGACCTTTTACATTCATATTTAGTTTTGGTATAGATGTTCAACTTTTTTTTTAAAAAATAACACATAGGCTACCTTTTATCCCGGGAATAACTTCCCGCGGGAACAAATTTTACGCGGGCGAAGCTGCGGGCATCAGCTAGTATTCTTATATAGAAATAATTATACTAGCATAGTTGATAAAAAATACTATGTAATAGCTTTACCGCGGCAGTCCCCGAGTGCCACACGTCTTTTTTTTATATATATTATTACTCCATATTAAAGTAAATAAAAGTTTTTTAAAATTTAGCCGTTATTTGTATGTACGCCAGTTCAAAAGTACATCGCCCATTCGATCACGAACTGTCAGAAACGTAAGCTTCAGCGTAATTAGTAGACTTTCCGTGGAAAAAGGTTATTTGTAACTTTTCGTGGTTCGGAAAGCTACTGTGCTTTCCGAACCACAGAAAAGCTGTTGATCCCAGTCGAAGCGGAGCGAGTTTATAAGCTGCTTGCGGTACTGGCTTGTAAACTCGCTGTGTCATCGAGTCTTAAAATACAAAAGAAGAATAAGATTAGAAATACCAGCTGCTTTCCTTGTAGGCATTTTCGTCCTTGCTTCCTGAACATATTGTTCAAATGAGAATCTATAAGGCTTTTGCGTGCCCATAGTACCGATTGTGATAGGTTCCATCATTGATGTGAGGACGTCTAGGTTCTCGATAATTGCTTTGGAAACTATAAAAATTACAGTTATATTACATTACATCAAGTACGTAAAGTATCGATACATAACCAAAAAGCAGGCAACAGTTCTGCTGCTGAGTGCTGTGTCACGACCACTGGTTCCCGTATACTTATTTTATATTTGAATACATTCCGAGTCCATAGCAGTGTCGCGGCTGCAATGCAGAGGCAGCACTGCTGCGTGCTGTCGAGTTCGAAATCATACCCTAAGGCTCTCATCTATAGGAAATGTTACGGAAGGACAATGTAATAAATTTATAACATCTTCGTAACAAATCTCTGACTACCTCTCAGGTAATAAGATATTATTTTTATTTCGGTCATAGTTCTGTTAATGATCACTTCAATAAACATCTTACGCTACTTCTGATCTTGAGTTGAATGACCGCTTTGGAAAATATTCATATACCTAAGTACACGCTTTTTCGTTAGTTCCCGTTGCCAGTAACATACATAGCATTCATTAAGCCAATTTGAAGGCTTTATGTGTAGCTTTAAAATTACAACAACAAGTAGTCACAACTTGCGCCTGCCAATTTTGACATGGCAATTGGCTCAGTAACACAAAACAACAACTAATAAAATAATGAGCGCATAGTACGATACTATGTAAATTTATGTAAAACGATAACAGCGTGACCAATTGAGACTTCACGAGAAAACAATGAATATGAAAAAAAAAATAGAAAGATAAAAACATTTTTTTAACATATGTATCTATTTTGCTTTTTTAATAACTCATTTTTTACAATGACTATCCTCCATAGCACAAACAATCTACCTATGTCATTAACACAGGTAGATTGGACATTTTCAGGATAACATTGACATTATTCCAAAATAATTATGTGAATTAAAAAGAAACCTCAAATTCCTGAACATTTTTTTACACAGCACTATCTGATCCCGGAGTAAGCTAGGGTTGTGGGTATACTTTTTGTTATAAATACGTCCTAATAATTTATATAGACTACCCAGACTCGAATGATTAAGTGTTTTTTTAATACCACTAAGGTGGCAGACAAGATGTACTGGTGGTCACCGTCGTTCTACATACCACTTTGAATTATGTACCTATTAAATTGTTTGGTATTACAATTTGAAATTGATAAACTAGATTATGTTCCGGTTCTCTGAAAACATGTGGAGCTGGATGAGCAATAACAACAACAAACTAGTAGGTCTAGAGAAAGTTTGCAAGATTATTATGACATAATGTATTTCTTTTTTTTGTAAAAGTTTCTAATACGAAAGGAGAAACATATAAGAATGAAAGGAACGGATCTCCCAAAAAAAATTTACACTGCAAGACATATTTATGGTAAAATGTGACGCATAATATGCCTTTACATTAACATTGAGAAATACATTAACAGTACTGTAGCTTAATGTTTGTAAGTAGGCGATAGTGTATTAACTCATTAGGCATACTATCCGTGAGTGAAATTATCCAGATCATTTAAGACAAAAACTAACCAGTTATAGGTAGCAAGTACTTCAAAGTAACTGGTATGTTACGAAAGGAGATACATATGCCCTAGATTTAACACTTACATGGAACACCTATGACTTATTTTAATCGATGTATTTGCCAATCTCATGTTGTACAACCTATGCATATAACTAGATTTATTCGAATGCTAAAGAAATTTCATTTGAAAAAATTAACACCCAAGCGACACGCATTTAAAGAGGTAGGTGGGTAGAGGTACAAGTTTGACTCGTGACTTTGTGTGTGTCTGTCTATGGCCTAATTTGATATGTAGGTACACTTCGAGAATGAAATTTTAATTATCTATGGTACTTGTTTTCGTCAGCAATTCAAGGTTCATTTCAAAGTTGAGTGTACTAACAGTACCTAACCTTTAAATTAATCAGGTTATTTCGTACCTGACGAAGAGATTTGTCATTTGAAAATTTTCCATTAATGTAATTTACCTACTTGAAATTATCGAGAGTTGATAGAGATTTTTAGGTGTCGAAAATATAATGGACGCTGCCACGTAGTGCCCTGCTGTATATACAGCCGAGAGTTTCAGGAAAGCCCTCAGAACGATAACCGTAAAAGGCTCCCGACAGTCAGGCTATGTGCACATCCTTTCGAAGACTTACCCGGGGCTCCCGACCGTAGGTAGTGGTAAGACTTGTGTGGTTTTAGTCGCTAAGAGTCCAACTGGTACCATGACGGATTTCCACACGTAAAAAAAAGAAGGCTTTATGCTCTATCGCGGCCTCATCTTTTAGTCTCTCTAGTAATTAAGGTAAAACTGTCATTTGTAGCTAGCTTAGAGATTTTATGTACCAATGGGATGCACAAACTGCACAATGCACACAATATATTAAACAAAATTACCTACTTACCTACCGAATACATAGATGATTTGCATTAAAGAGAATAGACTAAGCTTTAGAACATTCAAACGTATGTACTCGTCAATTAATCATGTTATGTACAAGCCGTATTCGTAATTTTTGCAACGATATGCCAGGTTTTTTGAAACGGCATAACGCAAAACGAGTAGAAAGAAATGATGGAGACAAGATTCAAAAAATCGTATTTCTGCCGAATCATAAAAACTTGGAACTCTCTGCCAGCGCAGGTGTTTCCTTTCTCTTAAACCCTCGGATTATTCAAGTGGATCGCAAACTTGACAGCCAATGTCGATTAGTGCTGTGGACTGTAAGAGTGGTCCTCAAACCGCTAGATGTCGCCATGGTTTTCAATAAGGCAAGTGGCGTCATTTCGGCTAGCTAATTGTAAAAAAAATATTCATCTTAATCGTTTTGTACAAACCGTATTCGTAATCTTTGCTGCGATAAACAAAGCTTGAGTAATCTGTTTTATTCCTGATGCGGTCCATGGCTCTTGTAATGTTTTGCAAATTTTCTTTAAGTTTCGCCGGCACTGATTTGTCCAATTCGTTTATTGTGTACTCTAATTGTCCTGGAACCAAATGCATGATGAGTTTCCGATTACTTATACTGACTGCCTCTGTGGCGCGGTCGGTAGTGATACTGCCTGCGGCGCGGGAGGTCGTGGGTTCGATTCCCACCGGAGACAAATATGTATGTGACCCGTAAATGTTTGTCTCAAGAGTCTGGGTGTTTCTATGTATAATATGTATGTATGTATGTATGTATGTATTTAAAAGTATATAAGTATTAATATCCGTGGTCTGATACCCATAACACAAGCAGGTTATTCCTAGCTTACTTTGGGATCAGACAGCGTTGTGTGAAATGTCTGTGAATATTTATTTATTTACTTATGCCAGGGGTTTCCAAATTTGACTAAGCTCTGAAACCCTCTTACAAAAAGTTTGTGATGTTGAAACCCGCCTTCTCAACATCTGACGAAAGAAATTTGAAAATATTTGACGAGACGAGAGATTTGAGAGACAGCAGACTAGGCAGTCTCTCAGCCTGCAGCCTGATTTTTGTTCAATCTGCTGCGTGGCGGTTGACTTTAAGAAACGCTGGTGAGGGATTTAACCTCAGATGACGCTTACCGAACAAGAAATTGAGACTATGAAAGCATAGTAGAATTATATACAGTAGGGTATCTCCGACCCCGACCGCACGATGCTTACCTATAGTATCAGGGCTGTCACTTTTAGTTTATTCAATCGTCGTAAATGACAGGTTAGGTTAAACAATTGGACATTCTCATACAACATCATCTAGTCCAAATTAGGCCAGTTTAAGCTTGTGCTATGGGATCTAGACAACTGATAGACATATGTACTTATATATTTCTAAATAAATACATAGTAGGTATACAAAAACATCAAAACTCTGATACAAAACTTTGAGGAACACACAATTTATTCGATTCCACCCGAATCCAACCTGGGACCTCAGCACAACATTCCCATATTAATGATGGCAACATTTCATGGATCACAGAATTAATGTGAAAATTTCAGCTTTCCAACTATCACGGTTCCTGAGATACAGTCTCATGACGGAAGGACAGACAAAGTTCAAAGGCAGCAAACGGACAACGTAGTCTCATAAATAGACTCCCGTTTTTATCCTTTGGGTAGGGAACCTTAAAAACGACCGAAATTCTAGAATATTTTAGCTTTTCCTTAATTCATACACTAAACACTATAAATTTGCATTCTTTTGAAGGTTCTATTATTCGTTTGAAGTGCCACCAAAGTAAAGTTTCGATTATCAGTCAGTCAGTGTTCACTCACTGCATACATACATATAGTCACGCCTTTATCCCAAAAGGGGTAGTCAGAGGCGTAGTATACGCCCACGTCTCACCTTTTAGTTTCATGTCCCGCGAAATAGTTGGTGAGCCTATTGCCGTGTTGAAATGGACGGGTAGTGTTCTGTTAAAAGATACTAAATTTACTTCAAACTTCTAGTTTTATCCACAAAGAAATTATAAGGGGTCGAAAACGAACTGAGTGGGTTCGAAGCAGTGGGAGTAGAACTCGCGCAGCGAGGGTTCCGTACCAAAAAACGGCAAAATTCATGTTTGTTGTATTCCATGCAACAAACGTTCCCCTAATACAATATTATTTTTCTGATTTTAGTATTTGTTGTTATAGCGGCAACAGAAATACATCATCTGTAAAAATTCAGTTCTCTAGCTATCACGGTTCCTGCGATACACACATTTTGTGGGACAGACAGACAGACGTACAGCGAAGGGTCATGTATTGGGTCCTGTTTTTCACTCTTTGGGTACGGAACCCTAATAAATACGAAGTCTAATAGGTATTGAACGAATTCGTACGTAAGCATTGAACTTATATTACTACTTCCATAATAATCTCAAGGTGCCTACCTTGAGAGTATTATGGACGTAGCAGGTACGTAAGTGAATTATTCAAACTCACCTTTCTTCTTCTTTTGTTACCTATCGTGAATTCGTGAATAACGATAGATAATGAGGGAGTTTAAAAATTACTGTTGAGGCATCCAAAAACAGAGCAATATATATCGTCCTTACTTCTTTATAGGCATTGTCATATTTATCTAATGGCGACAGGTTGTGGCGACGAGGTCCCGTGTTGCGACAGGTAAGAGTACAAAATGTCGCCACCCCAATACATCCCAAGGGTGTCGTAAGAGGCGACTAAGGGAACACCTTCGCAAAAAGATCCATTACGTAGAGAAGGAAATCTCAAAATGTAACCCGGTTGTCAGTAAAATGACAATCGTTAAGCCAAGTTGAAGGATTTATGCTTGGCTTGAAAATTTTCAACTGCGGGTCGTGGCGACCTGCGCCTGTCCATCTACTCATCTCAGGCTCATCACCTATTACGTGAGGCATAAAACTAAAATGAGAAATGGGGGCGTATACTATGCCTCTGTCTACTCCAACGGGGATAAAGGCGTGATTATATGTATGTATGTAAATAAAGATAACAGGCATATGACACATACATTTTACGTAATCACGCGCACGCGGTTCGCGGCAACACTGATTGAACGCTTGGTTTACCTGCTGGGAGCGTTCCGACTAGTACTGATTTTTAAATGTGTGCGTGACGCGCGGCTCGTTCTGACGCGACGCGTCCGTAGGCACTGCGCACGCACACAAGTATACCGCGCTCGGTACCTTTGATATAATTTAGTTTGAAGATGCCTAACTCATTAAACTCTGATGAAAGCGAATACTAAATTTCGAAGTGAATAGTGCGTAAACTCTTTAGAAGTGAATATGTGAATAATGCCGTGAACAGAGCTTAGCACTGCTGTGTCATCAATATTCATTTTTGGACTTAGCCTTCTTGGCCTCACTTTCTTGTTCGGTAAGAGTTATCTGTATTTATTGATACTGTTGATTGATGGCACTTGATGGAACTTGCTACACATATTGAAAAACTTCACTTGTACTGTTCCACAACATTTATTATTGTAATACCTAACCGGTTTCGCCTTTCGGCATTCTCAAAGGCTATTTACTTATTTAGATCATAATTACACTCCGAACGCATAAACAAAACATTGTTTATGCGTTCGGAGTGTTTTTCAATATATTATCTGTATTTATTCCAATAATCTGAGATCAAGATCTAAGGATTCAAGTCTGCTGCACCTACTTAAGCGTACTAATCTGCTGACCAACCATTGATCATTATAGCCAAATAAACATTGTATTGCAGGCAGACTTTCTTCAATAATAATAGATTACATCATAGTACAACCATCTGCGTTGGAACCTCTCAACATTATATTCATCTTGACATCACACATAGGTTACTCATTGAAATCGAATGGTGATTAGACCGTTATTGAAACCGATGAATGATATTGCAAAGTAGGTATTTAACTCAGAAAAAGATGCGAAATGTTGTCTCAGTAATTCAACTGTGACTTTTCAACACCCATATGCATGTTATGTTTCTGTAATAGTATTTGGAATCTGTGTGTTGATGATACAGGTATCCTACCAACGCACGTCCTTAGTCGTCAAAATTTATATGAACTGATTATGCCTAAGTTATACTTCTAAGGCTAAGGCAGGATTAAGTTTTCCTCCGATCTAATTCCCCACTATCACTTTCACATTCTAAATTTCATAAGATTGTTACAGTTGTTGTTCACAACAGGTACATCATACTTTCGTTACAAACATTTATAAATCAATCTTATTTATAACAACCTCAAGTCTAACACAATGCTCATTACCATGTAAATTTAATAAAAAAAAACAGTTAGCAAAGCATTAAAGATTTAAGTTAGTTGATTAAAATCATGTTTGTGGTTTAATAGTAGGTATACCTATAAATAGAAATACCTACATTCTTTAAAAAACCGACCGCGAGTCGGACTTGCGTCCGTCGGGTTCCGTACCAAAAAATGGCACAATAATGTTTGTATTACGAGAAACGCTCGTGGCTCCGTTGACTAAGTGTTCTGTAAACGATCACTGCACTATTCAACTTTCAATATGGCTGGTCCTTGGATAGGTGAATATCACGTGACCACTTTGTGACATATACTCTCGGCGTTTCCATGCTTCGGAGCACATGTTAAGCCGTTGGTCCCGGTTGCCAGTAAAATGGCAGTTGTTAAGTCTTATGGGTGGCTTGAAAAAATCAACAGCAGGCAGTCCCAACTTTGTGCCTTTCCAAATCAACACGGCAATACGGCTCATCACCTTTTACGTGGGAAAAATTCTAGAAAGGTGAAATTAGGCGCTTATAATGCTGCTTCTGCCTTCTTCTGCCCCTTCGGAGGTAAAGACGTGACCGTTATGTATTTATGTAGTGTGAGAGCCCCCTTAAATATTTTCTGTTCTATTTTTAGTGTTTGTTGTTCTAGCGGCAGCAGAATTACGTATTCTTTGAGAATTTCAAAATTGTCTTGCTATCACAGTTCATGAGATACAGCCTGGTGACAGTAGACGGACAGACTGACGGACAGAGGAATCTCTATAGGTACCTAATAGGGTTCCATTTTTAACCTTTGGCCACGGAACCATAAAAACTGCTTAATTGAGTGTTAGCTCACGTATTGTGTAACGTTTTGTACTTAATCCTCATATTAATTTACAAATTGCATTATTAAATAATAACACTAAAAGTAGGCCTCAGTAGTAGGTAGAGCAATACTATTACTAGACTATTATATTACTACTAGCCTACTAACTGGTAAATATGAAATACCCCGAATATTTCACTTCATAATATGTGAATATTATCCTACTATTATTTAATTGTGAAAGTTTGTAAAGATGTTTGTTACTCAATTACGCTCCAACGGCTGAACTGATCTAGCTGAAATTTGCTACAGGGATAGATTCCAGTGAAAAGTAAATCATTATTTTTCTTATCATGTTGAAATCCACGTTTGAAGTATTGTTTGATATTTAGAGTGTTTACTTTTGCATTTGTGTTTTTTTTTTCCTCCTTCCTGGCTGTGTGTTGCCAGGAAACCTGGTGCACCCACAAAAATAAATCTAAAGGATCCTGTTCACCCCTATCCATGCGATATTAAAGCAATCGTAAGTTATAATTTTCTGTCAATACCGAAAAACATAGTCATCAACCATCCACTCGGCACCTCCGGCCACAGGGCTCAGGGCGTGTGGATCAGTCCTAACAGACCGAAGAGGGCTCCCCCTGATAACTTAGATGTCCAAACATGCTGATGGTGCCTGAATAGGGATATCACGCAAGTTCTTTCGATATCTTCTTGGCCCAAGCAAGACAGTGTCTACTGTAAGTGGTGCTACTTCCGACTAGCGGATGAGGTTATGATGAAGAGATGGCAAACTTGAAACCATTTTCTGTACCCACCAGCCGCCGGTATGAAAGTAGTAGGTACAAAGTCAACCACTCTCTCAAAATTGAACTACATAGTATGTTGGTACTTACCTCTAGCTATTCCTAAAGCCATGTAAAACTCTGGATCTTTTGATGGCTTTTTCTCGTAGTGTTTCAACAATTTGTCTATTGTTATAGATATTCTGTATACTTTCGGCACATTGTAAATGAAATCCTGTGTATCAAAATACGGATAAATGCCAAATGCACCGACTACAACGAATATTAATAAAAAGGCGGTATATTTTGCGTACATTTTGATATAAACTGCCCATTTACCAGTTCAAAGAAACAGCTATCGTAACAATTAAATGGCAACATGGTGTTATCTGATTGGACCATTTGTTCATGTTTGATTGAAATTGACCGCTCGTTTATAGTTTTTCCTGCTTTCTTTACTTAGCGGTTTTATGCTTAAGTTATTTGGGTCAGCAGGTAGTAAATTCATTAATTGACAATTGACCAAGAAAAATAAATCAATCGTTGATACGACATCGTAGGTTTAGCCTTTGTATACACTTCGTAGCTAGAATAGTAGGTAGTAGAATCATTACTGGTAATCCTATTACATATTTATATTAAGAAGAAGACGCAAGGTTAATGAAGGCATACCAACAAGAAAATACTACAGTAAAATTGCGTTACAAACTAAAAGAAATATTGTTCTGTGTACATGAAATAGGTGTCTTGATCATGCAACATGCTGATTTGAAATGGTGCTTGCTTGGGGGTATTATCAAGTTCGCCCTCAGCTTCGGGGCCCAAACAATCCTCGCTAGCAATTTGTACACTAACAGACGAGGATGTGGCGAAGTGAAGAAAAACTCGAAACAAAGACTGGGTTAAAAAATTTAATTGCATAAATGGGTTCAATACGGACGCAGTTAAAAATGGCAGGGTTAAACGTGGGCTCTGCCAAACAAATGATGTTTAATTTTTGGCCATCCTTTACCTCTCTACAAGGACAATCGCATAATGATAAGAAGTTTTGAACATTATTACCTACAATTAAAATGTTCTATCATTTAGACGAGCTAAGTTCCAAATTAAGGTCCGTAACTTACCTAATTAGGTATCTACCTACGTTTTTAAAATATTTTTTTATTAACATCAATTGTTAAGAACGAGAGTTACCAAGTTTCTTTACATTTTTTTGACAGTTTTGAATGAAGACATTGTATCTAATCTCGCACATCACATCGCAAAATGCTGAGCTCATGACTGATTCATTTTTTTTTTTCATATATTGTCTAACTCCATAGTATCTTGAATCATATAACTACTAGTTTAAGATAATGATGACCGTTATGGAACAAAGACCGCAACGAGATCTTAAATTGAATTATCTGCAGAAGTGATGATGTTACTCAATGAAAACGTAATCGCACACTTTAGTCGTCGTGATAAGGTAATAATCTCCATATTAACCTACTTTTAAATAGTACGATTTCCCTATTTAATATACATGAGTCACGACAAACGATTTAGGCCGCTTAATATGTAAGAAATATTACCTATGTTAATTTCTTGTTTAAAATTTAAGATCATACACCTAATATCTAATTTCATTGTTGATATTAGTAGTCCTTCAATCCTTGATAATGCACTATAAAACGAAGAAGCTGTTCATTCGTGTGTCACAACCTCGAAAGTGCTTTACTACCAAGAGGGGCAGTATGTGGCCGTAAAGAAAGGGCGCGATTATACGCCACAGACAGATAAGTTCGGTTGCTGTACTTGCTTTCACGTATTTTTTGCGATGCGAGGAATTGTATCTGTGCTGTTGTGCTCTCTTTGTCAAGTCAGTGAAAAAAAACCTGTGTTGGAGTGAGAGGTTGTGATTTAATTGATATTTTGCATGTCAAGCCATGGCTGTGTCGCATCAGTGGTTCGTGCAGTGGTCCGCGCCACCGATGCTTGTAGCAGACATTTCTAGTCAGTACAATAAGGTGAATGAACAATGGAACGATAAAGATCACCATTGGAGTGATGATTTGAGCCCGTACGAGGAAAGTGATCATAGAGTAAATGATTATACGAATCGTGACAATTGGATAGGATATGATAAATACGGTGCACCCGAGAAGGTGAATAATAAAGGTACGATATGAAATTGTTATTTAATTTATTCAAATTTAAATAAAATTACACAAATTTGGAGTGATTTATTTATTTATTTACGTAATTAAGTGCAATTTTATAAATTGGTGTAATAAAAAGTTATTATTATTGCCTTGTGATATAATTATAACCCGCCATAAAAAAGCCCCATGCCACGGGAACTTTGTACCCCTTTTAATAAAAATTGGACGACAGGATAAACGTGAAGTTTTGCAGTTAAAGTTATTATGGGGAACTGTTGAATTTTGACAATCAGCGGGTCTCTAGTGCGAGTTGGACTCGCCCATGAAGGGTTTCGTAGCAGCAAGTAACAATATAAAAGTTACATCGTTGTAACTTTGATTGATGTTTTAACACGTTCGCAGTGGTAGTGACTTTTCTAACCAAAAATTGCGGTTTATGACGTATTAAAAAAAACTACCAGCTCTATCTCGTTCAAACCAATTTTCATTGGTAGTTTTTATGGCAATGTACAACATATATTCTTTTCAGATTTTTCATTCTCTTAGTTTAGAAGTTACAGGGGGGGGGGGGGGACACATTTTTCCACTTTGAAAGTGTCTCTTGCGCAAACTATTTACTTTAAAAAAAATGATGATAGAAACTTCAATAGCATTTTTGAAGACCTATCTATAGATATCCCACACGTATGGGTTTGATGAAAAAAAAAATTTGAGTTTCAGTTCTGAGTATGGGGACCCCCAAAATGTACTGCTTTTTTTCTATTTTTATACAAGAATCTTAATGCGGTTTACAGAATACATCTAGTTCCCAAGTTTCAATAGCATAGGCCTTATAGTTTCGGAGAAAAGTGGTTGTGACACAGGACGGACAGACAGACAGACAGACAGACATGACGAATCTATAAGGGTTCCGTTTTTGCCATTTGGCTACGAAACCCTAAACAGCGAATATTCTATTAACTTTCCTTTTTGCTCTTGTGGTTTTTTCAGAAATACAGAAGTTTTTTCAAATTTAATCAGAAAGTCGGAGACTAAGAATTCAATTCCAACTATAGATTTGTTTATTTTATGATAAGGTCATTGATTTAGTTTTAATCTGGATGTTTTCTTGTCACTTCATTAGGTTAAGAGTCATACGGTCCTGACTCTTAACCACCTAATGAAGCCTGTGAATGATGACAACCTGATGAAGTGTAGGGTACCGTGTGATTTACACCAAGACAGTCAGGGATTCTTCTCCAGCCAATACACATACATAGCATATGATCACGCCCTTTATCCCCGAAGAGGTAGGCAGAATAGAATAATACATGCCCACGTATAACCTTTTTGATCTTGTCCCACGTAATAGGTGGTGAGCCGTAATGCCATGTTGACATGGACAGGCGCATAGGTTGCATACTGCCGGTATACTGTAATATAAATACAGTGCTTCCAGGTTCCGTGGAAGCTTCTCAACTATGAAAATCATAACGTTAGTGGCCGGCAGGTCTTCACCCATAACCACTTTTTACTGTACGTTTGACTGCCTAAGTCGGTAGTGTAACCGAATGCGTGGTGAAGTCCTCGGTTCGATTCTTGAGTCGAATCAAATATTTTTGTGATCCACAAATGTTTGTTTCAGAGTTTAGGTGGTTCTATGTAGGTCGTAGGTACATACTAATAATATGCATGTATTTACAAAATATATAAGTATGTTTATCAGTTGTCATGATCAGCACAAGCTTTTATTCGAACGTTCCATATTATATTTAACCCTAAAATTGTGAGTCCTGGCACTTCCCTCCGAGGGCTTACCCGGGGCATCTAACCATAGGCTGTTGGGCGTTGCGTTAGGCTTTTTAGTCGGTCGGCATAGCATCCATGAGGATTTTCCCTCACATTAAAATAATCGTAAAGTTGTTAAAACAGTTAGATTGTAATGAATACCTATTTAGATAGTAAACTGTATTTTTTTTTAAATGTAACGAATTATATTTATCGTTACATTATAAACTATGAATAGCAAAAGTTCAAGAAACAATAGTGATATGTCCCATGTGGAACTCAGCGGCCGTTGTCGTGGCCTGCTCACCTTAGCGCGTTCTGTTTTTAGAAGAAACGTTCATTCGATCAGTAGTAAAGATACCAAATGTTTGTTCGATAAAACTCTTTTGGTCCATTGGTTCATTCGATCAGTAGTAGAATGGCCTAATGTTTTTTCGGTCACACGTCAAATGGTCAAACGAATTTCGGTCACTAGCAGTGGTAAACCCAGTTTTGACAAAAACACAGAAAAAAAAAAATAAGCTAAGAAGTGATCTGCGGTATCTTCTGCTAATATGCTCTTTCCTTCCTGTGTGTGTGTATGTGTGTGTACTATGGCTATGGCTGAGTATGGCTTTAAAATTTTAATTGATGTATATTATTTAGGTACTCTAATAAGACACTCTATTTGTAGACAAATATTATTTATCAGGCAATAAGAAGTCTTTATTGCTACTAGCTGACGCTCGCGGCTTCGACCGCGTTAAAATTGGTTCCCGGTCCCGCTACCCATAGAAACTTATTCCCAGGATGTACCAGACTACAAACTACATTGGTGCTAAATTTCAGCCCAATCCGTTAACCCGTTAGAGCGTGATTGAGTAACAAACATCTAAACATCTAAACATCCGAACATCTAAACATCCAAACATCTTTACAAACTTTCACATTTATAATATTAGTAGGAAGCAGGATTAGTCAGTACAATGTTATTTACGACGGATCCTACGAGTACATTTGATTTTATCGAAACCTAAAGGCTTTGTTGTCTTTCAAAAATATTTTATAATTACTACTTGGAGTGTTTCAATGCCTGCCAAAGAAATTATAATTATACATTATATCAGTCAAGGTCGAATTTCTTGACAAACTTGTACTTACACACGCTCAAAAAGTAGTATTACTTAGCAACGACCACGTGAGTTCCAGACGTAAAAGTGCGAATAAAAATTACATGCATCTAACAGTTATGACCTACGGTGCCGAGACGTGGACACTTACAGTGAAGCTAGTACATGCCCTTAAAGTTGCGCAGCGAGCAATGGAATGAGCTATGCATGGAGTGTATCTGAGTGATAAGATCCGGAACGATGTTATCCGCCAGAGAATTATTAGTAAAAAGAACCTACACAATCTTCCAATCTCTGTTATCACAATTTTGATTGCATTCCTGTTAATCTATTTAACTGCATAGTTTCTGATCCTAGCATTGAATACAAACCACGTCGGCTGGCATACATGCATCAGCTGCGTGAACGCAAACAATAACAGTGACCCAAAACTACCACCAAACATGAAAATGCAAACATATTTCCACATTCAATATAATCGAACCATAAAAGCCTGGAACGACCTGCCAGCGCACGTGTTTCCCTCCTCTTACAATCCTGGGTTCTTCAAGCGGAGTGTGAAGAGGCACATCACAAGGCCGCCAACTTGAGGACCGCTGTTAGAGGTGGCCCCCAATCGCTAGATGCGCCACGGCTTTCCATCAGGCTGGTGGTGACGTAAATTTAGCGAGCTAAATATAAAAAAAAGAAACGTCAGCCTAAATCAGTCCACTGCTGGACATACACCTCTTCCAATTTACGCCACAACACAATGTTCCTACGCCTTCCGCATCCACTCCCAGAATGCGACCATTTCTAGATTGCCTGTCAATTTGGAGCTGGATGTCGTAATTTTTAATTTTTTTATGATTGGTGCAATGTTATAATTACGCGTATGAATATTCACGCGATTTAACATTGTTTTTCATTGTTTTCTGGTCGCTGTCGGCAATAAAATAAAGAGTCTACTCGTGACCCCTGTTGCAGTATTTCTGAAACTTCAAGAGAAGAGCATAGTTTCAAAAATGTTAATGAGACGTGAAAAAGACCACTGTACTAATCCATAGCAATTTTATTATTACTCTCTGTAAATTAAAGTAATTTTGACTACTTATAAATGATCACCTATTGAACGTACACAAAAAGTAGGTACATTATAAAGTATAATTTATGATTGAAGTAGCCTTAGACCATTGTGGTTGAACAACAATGCTATATCGTAGTAGAAGTAATGTTAAATCATAAAAGCGTATAATATTTCAAATGCTTAGTGTTAGCTTTCATTTGCAATCTGTTTGTTCATTATATTACATTTTACTATAGACAGCTCGAGGTCAGTTGCTAGCTCAACTTTTCTTTTCATAGCAATTAAGCCTCAATAAATTATTTATTTTTACAGATAGTATTTAAAGCGGCTCTACAAAAGAAATTAAAAGTGCCTATTAATTGATATTGATAAAAACGGCCATTGTGAAAAATTTAAAGCAAAAAGAGATAACCAACAATCGATATAATCTTGTTCAAAGCAGTAGCTATTAAAACACCGTGAAACAAGTGGCTTTCTTTTATGTGTTCAGTATTTTACAACTATTTGATCATTCATTTGAGACTAGATAAGAGGCAGTCGTGGTTTCGTTCGTTCAGTGAACGATCACTATCTTACGTGACTTAAGTAACGTGCTCCCACACTGGATGTTTTTTTTTTCACCGTTAGGTTAATTCTACATGTATGCTACGCCAGACTCCTACCGACTAAAAACCACACGTATCTCACCTAACAGCCTACGGTTGGGAGCCTTTTGTAAGCCCTCGGAAGGATACAGCCAGCTATAGGTAACTGCGGTCTCACCTAGGGGCGTAGGTTCGGGTGCTATCCCGCGTCTTTGGGGGGTTGTTCGGGTGTTATCCCGCTTCTTCTTGGGATGGGGCATGCGTGAATCTCTCACTCACGCCTGGGCCTGCTTTTTTTTTTTTGTTGATGTGAGGGAAAATCCTCGTAGGATGCTATGCCGGACTCTTACCGACTAAAAACCCTCACGTAACGCCCAACAGCCTATGGTTGAGAGCCCCGGGTAAGCCCTCAGGAAGGATGTCCCGTGACTCCCAACAGACCTACGGCCGCCGCTGCGGCCTCGCCAAGGGGGTGGTTCGGGTGCAATCCCGCGTCTATGGGGGGTTTCGGGTGTGACCCCGCTTCTAAGGGGGGGCGTGCGTGAGTTGCTCAAGTCACGCTGCCGTCATGGGCCTGCTTCTGTAAGGGCGGTGAGCGGCCCTCTCACCGTCAACGGCCCTCTCACCGTCAAGCGGCCCTCTCACCGTCAACGGCCCTAGGGCCTGCTACTGTAAGGACGGTGAGCAGCCCCCTCACCATCCTCAAGCCCCCGGTCACACTGGATGTTACTAAATGGTATCAAACATTTTGTAACATTACAGATTTTGTTAAGTTGTTGTTACAAAATTTAATAGAGAATACCAATTAACATGAAAACATTTTATAACATTCTGATCAAATGTGTTTGCTAAAAATGTTCACGAATTTTGTAACAACCAGCGTAGGAGTACCACTAGGTACAATGATTCTGAGATGCATAGCCGTTTTCAGCCAATATTTCTATAAATATGTTTATGTTGACAGTCGTTAAGCCAAGTTAATGGCGTGGCAAGTAATTTGAAAAATAATTAACAGCAGGCCTTTCGTTGTCCGTTTCAAGACGGCATATACCTAGATTCTAAGAATTGAATTTATTGTGCACTTAATGTAAAATATTAAGATGTGATAATTTGAATTTATTTATTGAATAATGATAGTGTGATATATATAGTGTACAATTTAAAATATTAAATTGTATTAATTTTAAACATTAGGAGATCTATGATGCATGCAAAATGTATTTATTTAAATGATTGACAGCAATAATCTTTATGTTACTGACTGCCTAATCTAAATTTTAATTTTTAAATTTGTTTTTTGACTATAATTTATTTATTCATTAATTTATTTGACAATTCGAATTTGTTATATATTAAATTAAATTTTATATTATATTGCTGCGCCCTAACAGGGTCCACACTGAACAAATTGTATCTTAAATTGACATCTACCACCATGTATGTACTGTGGAATGGCAAATAAAATACTGAATACTGAATACCTAGGTGTATGTATAGTGTCAGTTCCTACCCCTTCGGGAAAAAAATGTGACTAATCTAAATATGGCTTCGTATGACTGTTTCCTATATCGCCTACTCGAACTAGGCAAAGCGGCTAACTGACATTTATCTTCGAAATGGTCACCATTCTTACAATATTGTTTGACATTTTATACAATAAAACCGTCTAGAATAATAGAAACACGTTCTTAGGTAATCGTCTATGAGCTGCGTTGAACCACAAGTTGAACAGTGACAGCATAGGCGCATACCCACTTTCTGCTACTAGACCCTCTCGTGCGCTCGTGGCCCCGCGGATTCAGTGTTCTGTAAACGATCACTGCAGTAAGCAACTTTCACTATGGCCGGTCCATGGATGGGTGACCATCCATGTGATCACTTTGTGACATTTATTTTAGCGTTTCCGTGCTTCGGAAGGCACGTTAAGCCGTTGGTCCCGGTTGCCAGTAAAATGGCAGTCGTTAAGCTAAGTTGAAGGCTTTATTTCAACAGCAGGCAGTCACAACCTGCGCCTGTCCATTTAAACACGGCAATACGGCTCACCGCCTATTACGTGGAACAAATTATACAAAGGTGAAATGTGGGCTTATAATATGCCTCTGCCTACCCCTTCGGGGATAAAGGCGTGACCATATGATGTTTTAGACCCTCTTTTCTATTCGCAGTGGGTAAAGTCTGGTGCGGCTGTGAATGGGTTAAATTTGATGCAATAGTGGTAAAAAAGAAATCTCATAGGTACTTCCGCGAAGTCATTCATGGGGATTTGCTCTAATTAGTTGGCAATGAATAAATTGGTAGTTTACATGTAAAATAGTAAGTACCATTATGATATAATTCAGAGTTCACGTAGAAATTAGATACGAGTAATAATGGTATTATATAGGTTTACTGCCGCACCCATCATTTATTGCATCATAGCCTTAAGTTCCGGTTGCATCTAAACGCTGGATTGCACTTTCTCGGCTAAGTACCTAAAGTCAATTTATGTTCAAGTAGAGCTTGATTTGGTATTGAACACCTTGCATCCAGCTCATCATCATAAATTAAGAAAAAAAAAATTATAAAGACATTGAATATTTTGCCGTATTGCAATAAGAAAGTAGATACAGTTTTCAAATTAATTGTTAAAAGTTAAAATGACATGTCATCATCAAATATCTTGATCTTGTGATTAATGGTCAATACATGCTTGTGCCGAATATAGAGTACCAATAGCGCCGAAATTGGTTTCGCACATACGATTACTATAGAATACACAAATGTAGTAATTATGGTGTAACGTGGTATACACCCGGAATATTAATGATGATTTTGTAAACCTTTAGAATAAAAGTGCTGTAAGACTACCGCAGTAAGTTCTGCTAGAGTCAAATTGCAATTGCATAGTTCTACTATGTTAAAGGCCTGTATTTCACTGTAGTTAATTGCGTATCTGTATAGAATAAATAATGAGAATGCATATAATTATGTAAATTAGGAGTCCCATGACGATTCAGGATCCACACTAACCTCATCTAGATGTGGTACACCTGCTAATTAACGGACGAGGCTCTGGCGAAGGTGCGATTTTGGGTTTGGACGGCCCGACTGGCGGCGGCGTTGGATCCTGAGATAAAGATAAAAATAGAATTACTCAATAAAGGAACAACGAGGGTACTAATTTTGTAGGCTTGTAGGCTTGTAGGACAGAGCTTGGTTGGTTACCTGTTCGACGGCGACGCAGTCTGCGAGTTGTCTGTCTACTTTTCTCACTATTCAATTCTCCCAATGCTCCTGCTTACTTAAAATCTCAACTGCATCTAATTGGCTCTAACCACTACAAACATCTGCGCTCCTCTAACAATCTTCTCCTGCACTGTCCAACTCACTCTTCTAACCTTGTCCATTCCTCTTTTCTAGTGCGTTCTATTCTTCTCTGGAATGCTCTTCCTCTTGAAGTCAGAAAGTTGACTAATAGGTTAACATTTAGAAACAGAGTTCGCGTAAGAACCCATAGGTAGAACAATATTTTTAAGGCTTTTCTCGAGTGTATGTATAAAATATGTTTTAGGTATATATTATATAAATATAGATAGATATGTATTTTATATAATATACATGTATATATATATATATGATAAGTATGTACTTATTTTTTATATGTATACATTTTATGTTTATATGATTTAATAGATAATAATATTAAGTAATTATAATTTATAAATTTGAAGTCTTGTACCGTTTAGCTTTCACCGTATTCTTTGAGCACCTACTCAAACTTATCTCTGCATCATCCAAAGGTTGACTGGTAGATAATGCCTTTTGGCATTAAGTCCGCCTTTGTACAATTATAATTTGTGCATAAAGTTTTATAAATAAAAAAAAAATTATTTTGTGTATTCTACAGTATTATATTTATCTCAATAGAGATTCTTGGACAAAGTCCGCCGTCGTCGCTTCGTCAACTTGCGAGGCGAAGAGGACGTTCGAGGGCGGATCAACGCGGGAACAGCCTTAATCAGATTTTCCTAAGGTAACGATTATAGCCCTCGAGACTCTCAAAAGAGTGTTGTCCATCCCTAAGTATTAGCTTACAAAATTGCCGTGACTTGCTCTCAGTCTGTTGAGATGAGGCAAAAAGCCGCGGTACATAAGTGGTTAGGAGGCTCTCTTTCTATCGATATTGAAACTGGGAACACAATGTTCTCCCCGCTACGGGGTCGCAAAAAGCATAATATCTTTATGCTTTATGCGACTCTGCAGCGGGTCTCATCATTTTATTAAAGTCTATTGAATAGGTGTTGAGGAACACAACTTTAAGTGTGAAGGAGGTAATGAGGTAAATGTCGTCGTATGCAATAATAATGCTATTTTTAAGAGTGCACGGGTATTGTTGATCGAAGGTTGACAAATACATTTTTATTCATACCCTAGTTTATAAGGGCATGTATTTAAATCGATATCTGTTTATTCCCTTTTTCCGAACAAAATATGTATTACAAAGTTAAACCAAAAATACTGACTTGCACACTAATTATGCACACTAAATAAATACAAATCAATATACTGTTTAATGGTATTTGCAGAACTATTTTACTGAACAGATCGCTATTGTCAAAATCGTATATCTAAAAATTCTTTAGCTTAACAAATTTATTAAAACTTTTTTAAGGAAAACCATCGCCTAATTTACTTTTATGAACATCTTTTATTCTAATTAAAAATCCAATTTAATCAGTCATCTTTACAAAATTAAATTTTATTAATCAAAAAAATAAAAAAACTAACCTAACCTAACCTATTCAGTTTTAAGATTGTAAAATTTAGAGTGCAAGTTAGTATTTTTGATAAGCAATTCGTATTTTTGTTTAGTAAATCATATATCCGGTGTACGAACCACATTTTTGATGTGAATTCGATAAAAAAGGTCATCGCGTTTTGTGTTAAATTTTAGTTTTTTAAGATGTACATGTTTAGTTAATCAATTGGTTTTTTTGCACAGCATTCAGATTTCTGGTATGGGTTCGGTCGCAAAAAAGTGTACAGTAACATTCATGACATCGTAACAAACGTTACATACGTGACTCAATGTGACATTCATGATCAACATAAAGCTTAGTTTAGGATCGTAGAATATGATTCATAACATACATTTTTTTATACATTTATTTATACCGATAGTAATAGTAGGTATACTTACTTGTTTCTTTTTATTAAAACGGTTATTTATATCGAACATATTTTAATATACTTAGATTCCTCTCGGAGATGGGTGACGCAATAATAAAATAAATCAAGTAAAAAGTAATTTAATGACAGTGAAAACAAGGTTTACAACAGGTATTCAGTTCTATCAATTCGTATTACCTGTCGCAGAGGTGCTGGTAAAATCACAATCATCTTTCTTTTTTTATCACAGTGTCAGTGTCTTTCCTATTAACTATATTATGATTTTTTCCTTTAAATAAATAATAGATTAATATGTACCTACTTAAAATTAGCTCTATAAAACCAATATTCAGTTCTATATACCTAGTCCCAATTACCCTATCATTGAGAAAATTAAATTAAGACGAGATTGCATTTCTGAAGTGAATACCCTGCCTTACAATCGGTCATGATCGTAACATTACAAATTTCGTTACGTGTGTTATAATCATGACATTAAAAACCTAACGACATAAATTCAAATCAAAATATCACTGCACTGCAAATAAATATAGTCAGAGAAGTAGTTTCATTGTGTAATGCGATATCAAAGCTTTACTTACCTTTATTTAATTAGTTCGTAAGGCTTCCAATATTTACTCAGCAACTCAACAAAATAAAATGTTTTTTTGACGACAATTCTCGCGTCGACACACTTTCATAATTTTTACTCCAAACAAACATGGCCATTTTGTTGTTTGAATGTTGGCGTCTTGTTCAATAGTGTTGTCAATAAATAAAAGGCAAAAACCACCAAATTATTTATAAGGTATTGCAAAAATAGGCGTTATAATGTCGTTATGTTCATGATGTTACACACGAAACAAAAATTTGGACACATTTTCAAAGTTGAACAAATTTATTATAGAATGATAAAATTAATAGTAACCTTTTGTAAACACGTTGCAAAAGTAACTCAGAACTTGAACCCAACTTAAAAACCCAATTTAGCATAAGAGTTTCGTTGAAATGACATGTTTTCTACCAGTAGACAGTAGTTGGACATACGATTTTTGTATAGAGTAAAAGTTGTGTCAATCAGAAAAAAACTAAAATGTATAGAAATTAGTAGGGATAGCCTAGATTTCATGGTTTTATCTTAATTACAGATAGGTGCTTCACAGATCAATATGGAACGTTTACTCGAAATTAAAACAGCACCGATGTTATAACATAAATAAAATCAGGACAACAAAAAAAAACGAATGTACAATTTTTTGCGACCGAACCCGTATGTATTCAGTTAATTAGTGGAGTTACCTAGTGTGCAGAAAAAATATATAGATGTGCATTTAAAAATATCCCGTTTATAAGTAGAGCTGCGTATGAACAGATATACCTACAGACTATGGTTTTACGCCAATAAGACTCGAATCAACTGCACTTTCACCGCTAAGCGTTATTGCACAATAAAATCGTTGTGTAGTAAGTAAAGCTAACGGTATCGATACATGCAGTACTTTTTAACAATCTTATCGCAATTTTTTTTTTGCCAAGCAACGTGTAGAACCGTTTTAAATGTTTAACAATAACTGATCGAATCAGGTGTTACGTCAGCGACGCAACGTGGAAATACATTGTATATCGGTAGTAATTCTTTTTAACTATCGGTAGATAAAAACAAGGAAGATTTGTGTTTATGTTTATTGAGCATAGTTAGTACTAGTCGTATGTCCAGAAAGTACATTTTTGTAATCGTTGTTGGCTTGCAAAATATCTTGTAAATAGTAACCACATAGTTTTAATCTTTTTGGAACCAAATTCAACGCTTTCTGTGCCCTAGCGCTGCGTAAAAAACGCCAACAGCAAATAAAAACTCGGACAAAAACACAAGATTTGGTTTTCATTCTCGTAAACCACAGCGTTGCTAATGAGCAGATTGTATTTTGTTAAAAAACGACAAACGATTATATACTTGGCAATAACTTAACAGAAACGTCAGTGCAAGTTTGTAGAGAAAATTGTTTTATGAAAGTGAAAGCTCCGTTTGAATTTATGAGCTATAATTTTATATGAGATGTCTACACTTAATATACCTACTAGCAGATGCCCGCAACTTCGCTCGCGTAAAATTTGTTCCCGCGGTTACTTATTCCCGGGATAAAAAGTAGCCTACGTGTTATTCCAGACTATAATGTATCCCTGTACCAAATTTCAGCCCGATCCATTCAGCGGTTTGAGCTTGAAAGAGTAACAAACATCCACACTCACAAACTTTCGCATTTATAATATTAGTAAGATTTGTTCTATTGCGCCACATCGGAAAGTCAGTGTACATCCCAACTAAAAGGTTCAGAGCCTACCATAATTTTTTCTAGTGAAAAGACCTACAAAGTTTCTGCCAAATTAAATCTACTTTTACCAAAAATCGGTGTAGAGAAAGAGAGTAAGTTCTGCACTAAACCGATTGACCAGCGTAGTACATTAAAACGAAGTACTTCTCATAAACAACAAAATTAGAATAGACTGGCATTCAGCAGCGGACAGCATTTATCTGGTTTGATAGATTGACTAGAATTGGGAAAGCTATGTCAAAATATTCAACACCCGTAGGCAGTGCAAAAATGCCTCAACCGACGATTGATTCACTAAATTGATAGCGTGATTGATTACTATCTTACTAATATTATAAATGCGAAAGTTTGTGAGTGTGGATGTTTGTTACTCTTTCACGCTCAAACCGCTGAACGGATCGGGCTGAAATTTGGTACAGAGATACATTATAGTCTGGAATAACACATAGGCTACCTTTTATCCCGGGAATAACTTCCCGCGGGAACAAATTTTACGCGGGCGAAGCTGCGGGCATCAGCTAGTGATAAATAATTTGAAAGTAAGTAGTGTACTTTTTTCAGTAACAAAATACCTGTGCCTTGTTTCAAGGAAAACATCTCATTGTTTATTAATTATCCACTATTGTCTCTAGTTTATTGCTATAACTTCAAATTCGTCCAAATAAAGGTTTTCACCTCAGTTAATAGGTATTTCAGAAATCATCAAGATTGGATATGCTTGGTCAATGGATATTTACCACGTGTCTATAATATTATGTTCATTTTATACTTCCTGCATTCGTTCTATTACGCGAATAATTACATAGAAACTCTATAATTAAATTAAGGTTTGCTAATCCATTTTGTTTTGAATAGCTAATTACTATTTTGTATGTTATTACATCTTCAACGCTATTATTCTATAAGCGCGAACACGGTGTTGAGTAACTTCCAAGCGCTAGTTCCAGTTGCGTAGTCTTCACTTCCGCGCCCATGATTGCCTACTTTGACTCCTGAGTTTTTAGGCATAGTTCGTATTTAGATCACTGACTCCCATGGCCTTCCCCGTCTATATTACTACTTGTAAATTAAGCGGAAAAAATATGACATACAATTCGAGGGATAACCTTTCTTCATATCTAATAGAATCGAGTTCCTTTGTATTGAGATCTCTGGTGACGTCCAAAGAGGTGCAGATTTACTCTACTGAGTTGCAAACACTGCTTCTTTATGTTGTAAGTGCGGCCACACGTGGAGTGCTGTCACCTTTGGGCATGTGCATCTGAATACCATTTCCGCCCATTTGAGTGATCGTCCTGCAAAACAAATCGTCTGTCTCTTCGATTCTAATCGATTTTCCACTTACATGGTCGTTATTGATCCACAATGTCCAACAATGTGTAATATATTCTCAACATGAGCTACTTTAGTTGTTAGTTCAGGGTTTAGAAAATCATTTGCGAATTCCATTACCGACAGAGTAAATTATTAAAATGCTTGTACCTAAGAAGTAATCCATCGTACATACATAAAGCAACTAATTGGTGGTTTTGCTTTGTTAACAATACCTCAATATTCACAATCGGCTGAATAATATCAATAACAATATACCTACTATAGATATAAATGAGATCGACTTAAACCTATTCAAAGAAGGGAAATCAGTCACGATGAATTAGATCACTATCAGCAGGGCTCTTTTAATACTTTTTACCATATAAGCGTTAATTTAATGGCTCGATGGTTCGAATAAAATTTGATGATTTGGAACTGGCGGATCTACGCATCGAACGAGCCTCTGCACAGGAGTGCGTGCTTTAGTAAGTAACAATTAAAGCTATTATCATACAAAGTTAATGAAAACTGAATCAATAATCGAAAAAGTTGTTCAGTTTTTAATAAAATTGCATGAACGGATGTAAAGTTTATTATATGAACTGTAATATGCATCCCAACAAAACATCCCTGTTAAAAAGGGGCCAAGTTCCTACCGGCTAATTGTTTGCCTAAATAAAACCGGCCAAGTGCGAGTTGGACTCGGCCATAAAGGGTTTCGTAGCAGCTAGTAACATAATATAAAAGTTCTTATAGTTCGTTGTAACTTTGATTGATGTTTTAACACGTTCGCAGTGGTAGTGATTTTTCTAACCGAAAATTGGGGTTTATGACGGATTAAAAAAAAACTACCAGCTCTATCTCGTTCAAACTAATTTTCGTTGGTAGTTTTTATGGCAATAAAGATCATATATTTTTTTTGATTTATCACTCTTGGTTTAGAAGTTAGAGAGGGGGGGGGGGGGGGGGACACATATTTTTCCACTTTGGAAGTGTCTCTTGCGCAAACTATTCATTTTAGAAAAATATGATGTTACAAACCTCAATAGCATTTTTGAAGACCTATCTTTAGATACACACGTATGAGTTTGATGAAAGAAGAAATTTTGAGTTTCAGTTATGAGTATGGGGACCCCCAAAATTTACTACCTTTTTTTCTAGTTTTATATAAGAATCTTAATACGGTTCACAGAATACATCTAGTTATAGATAATTCAACTCATCAGTGCGCGCGGCGCTATGTGTGCGTGCGCTAGTAATTATACAGCTTTAATTTGTGTGGCAGTGATGCGGCCGTCTTCACAGAGTACATTTTTATATTATGAGGTAGAGACGTGACTCGACTTATTGACGACACCAGCGGTGCCAAGCAGTCTTTGCAGGAAACGCTCTGCGTGGCCGCGAAATAAACATCATATTTATACAAAAAGCATACAGCGCCATCTACCACGATTGTAGGCAACTCTCACGTTATAATGAAACGAAATCAAATATCATGACAAGTCTCAATGTAACTGCAACGTTGAGATCCTGTGTAACTTGGTCACATTATAATTCATTACAAAGTGTTCTTAGTGATTATACCATGGGTACAGTCGTTAAAGAAAATGTCTAATTCTTCACGGAGAAAATGTTTAAGAAGTCAGGTAAATATTTTTTATGTGTCAATTCGATGGAATTAATATTTGTTATCACTACATATAATAAAACAAATCCCCGCTGCGTCTGTCTGTTCACGATAAACTTAAAAAAATACTGCATGGATTTCATGCTGAGATCACCAATGATTCTTGAGAAAGGTTAACGTATATAATTTGTTGAGTTTTTGAATACATTGACTAAAATATAATGATATTAGTTGGAGATGTCGGAAAAAAATAAGGTGTCGCTTTTAACAAAAACGCAGCCTAAACCCTTCGAGGCATAACAAAATAATGTATGGTAGAATTGTGTAACTTATAAAGGCCTACAGAAAAGTCATAAATGATAGAGCTCCAAATTCTAATGCAAAAAAATTGAAATGCAAAGATGGTCGACGGAAAAAAACATTGCTTATATGTACTGCAAATATGACAAAAATTGAACTGTATGACTTGATTTAAAAAATAAAAAAAACCATATCTATACATCTAAAAAAGCTGTTGAGGGTCGTACATGGAAGATAATTTGAAAATTTAAATTGTAGGGCGTTCTCTAATCGATACTGAAGCTGAAATGTAATTAGAAATTTTCATGTCTGTCTCTCTGTATCCTGATTATGAATTGATTTAAATGAAACTTGGTACAATCTGAGCTTATGATCCGAGGAAGGTTCTAGGATACTTTTGTTCCCGATATATTGCGCGGTTCCTTTGGAAGAGGGCAGGGCAGTTTCACACGCTTTTTGCACACCTTATGTGTAAGCTAGTTTGTTATAAGATTAATGACATACTTCAGCCATATGGCTTAAAAGTTCTTCGGCTACCACCGTATCATCCTGAACTAAACCCAATAGAAAATGTATGGGGAATTTAAACAAATTATAATGCTTCGCATATAATCGAACAAAGTGTGATGGAAATAATGAAATTAATAAACGAACGTTTAAGTAAATTTATGAAGAGATGTGGAGTTATACTTGTCGACACGCCAAAAAAGAATAATACTATCGACATTTTGATTGAATTTATAATTAACCTTGGAGAGAGCAGCGAATACTAAAATTCCTCAATTTTATTCTTCAAACAGCACGGTTTTTGTATTTTGTACTTCACTGTACTTCATGTCACGCACACGAAGTCACTGTGTTTAGACGAGGCTTACCCACACATAGTGCCGCGCGCACAGATGAGTTGAACTTACTATACCAAGTTTCAACAGCATAGGCCTTATAGTTTCGGAGAAAAATGGCTGTGACACACGGACGGACAGACAGACAGACAGACAGACAGACAGACATGACAAATCTATAAGGGTTCCGTTTTTGCCATTTGGCAACGAAACCCTAAAAAGGGTTGAAATTCAATCCAATGCCAAGTTAGATGCACTTTAAAATCAATCATAATCATCTTCATCAACAGTCTGATCCAATGGTAAACATTTGCCATTCCCAAGACTCGCCACAACACCCAGTCCTCCGCCTTCCAAATCCAGCCACTACCCGCTACCGTATTCACGTCAACTGCTCATCTGGCCGAAATTCACTTTACCACACCAAACTTAAAATATGGTATAGTTGGGAAAATACGTAGGAACTTGGTTAAAAATTTCTAAATTTATAATATATGTACTTCTAAATTAGAACTCTCGGAACAGGAGACTCTCGCTCCGGTTCTTGAATGGGTGACCACCAAGTGACCACTTCGGAAGGCGCGTTAAATCATTACTTAACGCGTCATTACTTAGGTAACGCGCCTTCCGAAGTGGTCACGTGCTGGTCACCCATTCAAGGACCGGCCATAGTAAAAGATGCTTACTGCTGTGATAATTTTCAGAACACTGTGTCTGCGAAGCTTCAATATCTTAATTTTTAATCTGTTCTGTTATGACACACATGGTTTGATTAAATAACATTATAAGCAACATTTTTTTCTTTCATCGTTTCGTTTACATTATGAGAGGTTTATAGATAAAAAAAACATTTTATGTCAATAAAGTACAGTTTACTTGCGCCGCCTCTTTCTACAAGCAGGTCATGCTCGTGAAAGAGGCGGCGCGCCGCCTCTTTCACGAGCATGACCTGCCGGGGCGGGAACGGGAGAGAACTCTTCCATCCGAGTCCTTCCAGTCGGCGGCTTGGGCGCCGCCAACGTGTCTTCGCACGCTACGTGTGGGCCTGAGACCTTACAGAAGCAGGCCCAGGACGGCAACGTGACGTGAGAGATTCAGGCACCCCCCCCCCCCCCCTTAGAAGCGGGATCACACCCGAAACCCCCTGAAGACGCGGGATAGCACCCGATCCACCCCCTAGGCGAGGCCGCAGTGCTAGCCGGGTCGACGTGAATAATTTTCTTGAATACCCATCGACCAGAACGAGAAGGAAGACCGCAGGGTATAGTAGGCATAAATGTCTCTTTCCGGGACCCCACACGCCATCCCTGGTGTGATTCTACGCCGTCCATAAGTGGGCCTAGTAGTTACAATAAAATAATAAACTTTATCAGGAATACTGGTCACAAGCTTATATTAACCTAATTTGGGCTAGATGACGTTGTGTGAAAAGTGTCCACAAATATTTATATATTTATTTATAATAAACATCTATTCTATATGTAAAGTTTCTTCAGACCAGAATACCGACCATTTTTGACTTTTCGTATGTCAAGTACCGACTCTTCGTCTCCCCTGGATTACGAGACGACTGCGACGCAATTTAGAATTTTCATAAGCTATTTACGATTTATTTAATGGTTTTGTCGGAAAGTTGGAACTTGGAAATAGAGTTTAAAGAGGAATTAAAATTCAAGGGAAACATTATAATCTTAAATTGATGCACCAAACTTACCGCTACGTTAAAAAGAAAAATGTGAATACTATACATTTATTAAACAGGAGTGAGGTGATTCACAAAAAATGTGCCATTGTTCTCGAAGAACATGATTATCAATACTAACCTAGTTTAAAAATAAAAAACCAAATTGTATAAACATCAAGAAGTCATTGTTATTCATTCGTAAGTGCTTGAGTGAAGTGAAATGTACTTACAGTTATATTATCGCAAATTAATACTTTAGAAAAATATAATTCGTTAGTACTTCGTTATGGAAAATGTTAAAAGGTTTTGTACATCAATAGTGCCGTATCTTAGAATATAGAACAAATAATCTATATCCTAATAAGCTATCTGACTCCCCATTTCGGGACTTCTCTTTGCAAAGTGACTTATCCTCCAGCTTATTAGAGACTCGTCTGAGGCAAGACTCTCTTTATTGGATAGTTTGATCTCGTTATGTGTATTTTTTTTGTCGGGCAATACACAGAATTTTTTATCCAACTTCCAACGAAAAAGTATTGAAAATTTAGATAGATTAGAAGACTATATTGTGAAAAAGCTGAAAAGCTGATGGCTTTCAGGAAGAGAGAGAGAAATGAAAAAATTGAATTTAAAATGTAAATAATTAGTAGTTTATTAGAATTGAGCACTTGGGGGTCGTGGGTGTGGCAACTTCGGGCAGCAAGTACGGTTTCCGAAGGCCTTCGCAGGGTTCGACTTATCTTGTGGCTCCAGGATGTCGATGCAGTCCGCCAGGTAGCCGTGTCTTCCACAATTTCGGCCGGCACGGTATTCCCAACCCGCAGGGCGGATGTTCGCTCGTAGAACTCGAAGGGTGGATTTTACCAACCCGTAGGGTAGACGGTTTCTTGGACCCGTAGGGTGAATGTTCCTTCGTGGAACCTGAAGGGTGGACTTCTTGAACCCGTAGGGTGGACCCTGGAATGTTCCATATGACGGGTTAGCTGGAACCCTTTTTCCCGCCCATTGCTAAGACAGCCGACCACTGTTAAACCATTTGGGAGTCGGTTGCCTTACAATGGTTGGTTCTATCCTAAGTTTACAGAGACCTTTTTTTTTCACACCCCTGTAATCTACCCTCCCATAACAGGGTCGACCAACAGCCGTTAATTTTCACTATTTTAAAATCTAGAATCATAATAATTAATTTAACTCACCCAATGATGGGGTCTTCTATTTATAGCTATTTGCTCCTTATCCTTGACAAATATTTACGAGGATATTTGCGATGATATAAACGATTATTTTTAAACTGATGTGATTCTCACAATTTCCAATTACACTGATACGTTCGTGATCTATTTTAAATATTAATCTGGCGGTCCTCCTGCATTGACGCAATGCCTTATATATCAATGAAATAGCGCCTCTAGTGGCACCGCTCGAAACTACTCAATCGTCAAGACCGTATCACTGCCTATAGCTTACGTCGTTGCGACACTAACTCGGTAGATGGCGCTTTCATTCATTAATCTAAGTTTTCATTTTAAAACCCCTAACGTTGAACCCCTATTTGCACCCGTTGTTTCACAACGTTACATACTCCCCCTCCCCAGTGAGCGTTTGACGTACCCTAACACGTCAAATGCTGCGTTCGTCCTCGAACGCCCCTAACTTAAGACCTACTACTCGTCTATGTGTGTGTGTATGTTAGTGTGCTGTGTGAATGAGGTGATGCTGGGTGTAGCGAAGAGTCGGCCTTAACCTTAATGAAACCAACTCGCAGGATGTATTTAGGTGATTCTGAAGGATCTTATGGGACAGAAAGAGAAAAGACGTATTTGAGGCTTTGGGTTGAAGGTTCAGGTAATACGCACCGCCTGAAAGTGGGGTGTGTATAATAAGGCTTTTTGCTGAAGGCTGGGATTTATACAACCGTCCCAGAGAAGAACATCCTACTAGGGCTAGTGTAGCACTTCCGAATCATAGGATGGACTATCCCCCAGGGCAAGCCTCTAGCTTCCGAGTGGTAGGAGTAGCCATGTGACGAAAATAAACATAAAGGTGACTTACCTCTACGACTGTTAGGGCAAGACAAATGCTGCCAAATAACAGTACACCATATATCTGTTCGGGTAAGACTCATGCTTCCTCGTAACAGTAATAACCCTACACCATAAATCTGTTCGGGTAAGCTTCATGCTTCCTCGTAACAGTAACCTACAACATAATTCTGTTAGGGCAAGACCATGCTGCGAACTAACAGTAACTCCCAACTAAACCAAGAAACAGAAAAGTGATAGAAATAATTTACTCGCAGAATCCTCCGTGATGCTAATTAACCCCTATGTCCCCATGACGAACACGGCATGTGTTTGTCACGTTGTTATATGTAGTTATTTGTAAGTCGTGTGTAGTGTGTAGTGTCCCTAACTAATTACTAGGCTATTTAGCCCTTTTAACAAAATAAAATAAAAACCAAGTGCTTATTCGCAATCTTAGTAGCAATAACAAAAGCTAAGTGCTTATTCGCAACTTTAGTAGAAGAATGTGGACTATGACTATTATGTCAACCCTAATAAATAACGAAGATAAATGATCTTTGGCCATTATGCCAAATATCTAAAAAATATATAGTACCCTTGTGTGCCACCATGGTAGTGTAAAATGTATGTGCGTGCTTAAATAAATAATATGTATGTATGTACGTATGAAATCTCCCTTGTGTAAGTTCTGTTTTGTTTGCGCGTAAGATGTTGACGTAATCATGTTGATGTAAACGTGTTATTTATCGTTGCATCTAAGGCCAGTGTCACACTACCTTCCATGCTATATAATAACCCGTCAGCTTTGGTCGGGAACCAAAACTTAAGACCTTTGTAACCAGTTTGACTCCTACTTCCGCCTTTGGGAGTCACACAACATGAAGTTCAAGTGTCACTATGTAAACAAACAAACAAAAAAAAAAAAAAAAACTGCTTATGAAGTGTTTGGAGTTGTGTGTGAAGATAATTGTGATGAATATGTGATGACCATCTACTACCTAATTATTATGTAGGTGTAATTGTGAAACTTCAGTATGATAACATGTATGCGTGTAACATGACATGAATTGTGGTACCTATATGTGCCACCTAAGTACTAAAATTATATGACGGTGTGTTAACACCCTTATATTTTCCCAAAAATGATTATCAAAAAACACTATCGTGTAACTGTACTGATGTACTAGATACGCTATTCGCAAACGCATCTTAATGCAGTGTGTTACGGCCTTTACCGTTATCTGCATTCGTCTTTGTAACATTGAGGAATGTGAATATTTTTCGACCCACCCGCGGAATAACGAAAAAATAAATTCTACTTTTTAGGGTTCGTTGAACCGAATTATAAATTGAACCTTTATAAAACTTAGTATTTGCTTTAGGAAATACTTAAGTTTGGAAATATTACCTTTTAGGGTTCCTTCACTCAATTAATAGATTGGACCCTTCTAGAAATTAATTGTCTGTCTGTCTGTCTGTGTTTAAATGTAATCTAATCCGAAGCAGTGAGTGGTGAAAGTGAAGTGTGTGATGATGGGTTGATGAAATTTACTAAATGTTTTTCAGTTTTGCACGAATAATGCAATTTTCTACGCTGCTATTATTTTTATTGAAATGTAACTATTTTCACGAACGTGGTAAGAGTTAATTGTATATTGACTCGTACCAACTATTTTTTTTTAAATAGTTATTTACTACTACGGAACCCTTAAATATTTCGAACTGTGTTAAAACGATTCGCACTTGGATGGTTCTGGAAATAATCTGTATCGTAGTAACTAACTTTTTTATGTAGATTGTTCCTTACCACTACGGAACCCTTGAATATTTCGAATTGGTTGAAAACCGATTCGTACTTGGACGATTCTGGAAATATTCTGTATCAGACTGTTGGTGTCCGGAGTGTATTTTATTCACTTCCACCCACAGTTTATATGGAAAAAAAAAATTTCTTCTAATATCGAGCTAGTAAATCAACTTACTCGTAAACGTTATGAAAGCAACATCTGCCGTTGTTTATTTAGAACCCGAATCAAAGTTAATAGTTTACTATTGTTTTTTGGCAAGAATGTTTTCGCTGCGTAATCTACGTTTGGAATGTTTTTTCTTACAGTTGTATTTCAGTGTATCAGAATTCGACGTAATTCGAAAAGTGAATCAATTATGAATCTTTTATAATTTACGTGAAGTGAAATTCGTAAAATCTTTGTTCTAACGTTTTACTAGCGTGAAATTTCAATAGGGATTGTTACCCAGAAGTGTGATTATCGGCTGTTGGTCTCGCTGTAAATTCACATATGGGAAATACAACAAAATAATACACAAATTGAGGCGGTTTGACGCCGTACAAAAATAAAAATTGTGGTGGTGATATCCTGTGACTACTTTTTACGATGAATATAGGCAATACAAATCACTTACTAATATTAATGTAAGCGTTTCAAATGTGAAGTTTTACTTCAGACTTTAATAAAGTAATATTTAAAATTGGAACAAAACAAAAAACTTTTACTTGAAATTTACTTAAAATTTTTCCACCATAAAATTAATATCTGAGGGTGTGAAAAATAAATTGGGGACCGTTAAAATTTGGAAAAATTACAATTTATGTTGAGAAAAAAATTCAAATTTTGCCTTGTTCTTGTTTATGCCGAAATCTGTCTAAAATCACTAAAAAAACACACAAAATAAGCCGGAAAGAACAAGTTGGCAGCAGAGGTCAGGAGAGCCAAATTCCTGGGTAGTTGTAATAATTTGGAGGGAAACTACCCCGCTAACGGGCACTCTTAAGACTATTTTACACAAGTTGAATATCTTATAATTATGACCTCCCGACTCCCGTCGGAAATCGCTTTCTCGCTACCCGAAACCACGATATGGGCGCCACTGAAAAGCTGATGGCTTTCAGGAAGAGAGAGAGAAATGAAAAAATTGAATTTAAAATGTAAATAATTAGTAGTTTATTAGAATTGAGCACTTGGGGGTCGTGGGTGTGGCAACTTCGGGCAGCAAGTACGGTTTCCGAAGGCCTTCGCAGGGTTCGACTTATCTTGTGGCTCCAGGATGTCGATGCAGTCCGCCAGGTAGCCGTGTCTTCCACAATTTCGGCCGGCACGGTATTCCCAACCCGCAGGGCGGATGTTCGCTCGTAGAACTCGAAGGGTGGATTTTACCAACCCGTAGGGTAGACGGTTTCTTGGACCCGTAGGGTGAATGTTCCTTCGTGGAACCTGAAGGGTGGACTTCTTGAACCCGTAGGGTGGACCCTGGAATGTTCCATATGACGGGTTAGCTGGAACCCTTTTTCCCGCCCATTGCTAAGACAGCCGACCACTGTTAAACCATTTGGGAGTCGGTTGCCTTACAATGGTTGGTTCTATCCTAAGTTTACAGAGACCTTTTTTTTTTCACACCCCTGTAATCTACCCTCCCATAACAGGGTCGACCAACAGCCGTTAATTTTCACTATTTTAAAATCTAGAATCATAATAATTAATTTAACTCACCCAATGATGGGGTTTTCTATTTATAGCTATTTGCTCCTTATCCTTGACAAATATTTACGAGGATATTTGCGATGATATAAACGATTATTTTTAAACTGATGTGATTCTCACAATTTCCAATTACACTGATACGTTCGTGATCTATTTTAAATATTAATCTGGCGGTCCTCCTGCATTGACGCAATGCCTTATATATCAATGAAATAGCGCCTCTAGTGGCACCGCTCGAAACTACTCAATCGTCAAGACCGTATCACTGCCTATAGCTTACGTCGTTGCGACACTAACTCGGTAGATGGCGCTTTCATTCATTAATCTAAGTTTTCATTTTAAAACCCCTAACGTTGAACCCCTATTTGCACCCGTTGTTTCACAACGTTACAAAGCTTATTACAACTTGATGGATTTTAGAATATACAAAAGATGAAAACGTTCTGTTTCAGACCGTAACAGCACAGCAGGCATCACGCTATGGCTGGCGATGCTAGGAGTGACAAGTTCGCAGATTCTACCTGCAGATGTAGACACACCACCGTTCAATACATTATACAAATGGAGAGAAATCGACTTCGAGTTTCCTACACCAGAACATCGCAGAATGGCACTTAGCACAGGGTAAATATGAACATGTTTTATTTGACCACGCGTCGTAAATCTTACTGTTATTTAACTAGCCCATATTTCGGAGGAGTTATCCAGGGGCACCCTACTTTAGACGAACAGAGAGGATCCGTGCGGTTTTAATAATGGCATCCACGGGGATTAAATACGCTAAAAAGACTAGAGACATGAACAGAATTCCCCACGTGACCTATGACGAACAAGCTACTTAAGCAAGTGGTGGTTTACAAAAGAGCTAAATGTTTCCATAGCTTGTTCCTGCCTGCAAATATTGCCGACAAAGTAAAACAGTAAGTTGCTAAAGAAAATTACAAAAGAAATGTAGAGCTTGTTTTTTGCTTTTCAGTTGTATTTTTACTTTGCAGTCGGGTTTTTTTTTATATTTAGCTCGCCAAATTGACGTGGCCACCAGCCTGATGGAAAGCCGTGGCGCATCTAGCGATTGGGGGCCACTTCTGACAGTGGTCTTCAAGTTGGCGGCCCTGTGATGTGCCTCTTCACGCTCCTCTTGAAGAACCCGGGATTGTAAGATGAGGGAAACACGTGTGCGGGCAGGTCGTTTTATGTTTATACAGTTCGACGGAGGAACGATCTTTTGAAACGCTCAGTTCTGGCGAAGACTCTCTCCACTGTGTGTGAGTGGCATCTTTGCCCGGCACGTGTTGTTTGGGATCGGAAAGGAGAGGGTGGGATCAGGTTAAAGAGCTCTTCAGAACATTCGCCGTGATAGAAGGCAGCCAAGGACGCTATGGTTCTTCGCTGCGCCAACGGTTTGAGGCCTCCCGTCAACTCTGGACAACCATTTATTCGGATAGCACGTCTCTGCATAGCGTCAAGCGCGTCTAGTAAATACCTTGCGGAGTCATCCCAAAGGTGAGAACAGTATTCGACACAGGGACGAATTTGCGTCTTGTACAGTAAACATCTCTGATGTGGCGTGAAATACCGTCTCACCTTATTTAAGACTCCTAGTTTCCGAGAGGTCAGCCCAATACAACTCTCTATGTAGTTTTTGTGATTGAGTTCACGCCGGACGTCTGTACCGATCTCCAGGTTGTCCTTCAGTGGAACCGTAATGCTCTGAAGAGAGGGTTGGGGTAGGAATGGGGACTTCTTAGCTGTAAACGCACACGCCTGTGTTTTTCTGGCATTGAACTCGACCAGGTTGTCTGAACCTCATTGGGTAATGTGACCCAGGTCCCGGTCGAGATCCGCCACGAGTTGCCTTCTCTTCTCCTCCACGTCGCCTCGCCCCTCCGCTAGACGGCCAGAATAGCTCCCATGTAGAGTACTATCATCTGCATAACAATGAATGCACCCAAGGGACAGCATGTCATTGATATGCAGAAGAAAGAGAGTTAGGGACAATAGCGATCCCTGTGGTACTCCGGCATTTACCTGCAAAAAGCACGAAGCCTGACCATCACAGACAACGGGAACACCCAAAAATTCCGAAATATGTTTTTCCGAATTTCAATATTCCGATGTTCAAAATTCCGAAGATTATAATTCCTAAGAAACAAAGCTCCGAATATTCAAAAGGACCATATTCATTTATCCGAAAGTCATAAGTACGAATTTTTATTTTTCCTTATTTCATTAGCACGAATAATCAAAAGACCGGACTGTTATTATCCCGAAAAACATTATTCAGAATTTCAAATATCCGAAAATTCAAGGTTTAAGTTTTTTTAAAATAAAAAATAAAAAATAGTACGGTCAAGTCTAACTACCGAAGATATTATTTCCAAGTGAGTGGAAGGCAAACGACAAAACAAAAAAAAATAACCACGATGGCTAAGGCCGGAGCTCCGCTCCGCTTCGCTTTCGCCTTAGCCTTCTAATCTAACCTATCCGAGTCGAGGTGTTAACCATAATAAGTGAATGGTTAACACCCCGACTCAGAGTACCCCGACTCGGATAGGTTAGGTTAGAAGGCTAAGGCGGGAGCGAAGCGGAGCGGAGCTCCCGCCTTAGCCTTCGTGGTTATTTTTTTTTGTTTTGTCGTTTGCCTTCCACTCACTTGGAAATAATATTTTCGGTAGTTAGACTTGACTATACTTTATTAAAAAAACGGGTGGAATCGGGAACATAAATAATCATCTTTAATGATAAGTTTTCGGGTAAAAACAGGAACGGGTGGAAACGACATTCACCCTTCGTATTTATTATATATCGGATTTTTGATAATCGGATTTCGTATTTATAATATGGCGGATTTTTAAAGATTCGGAATTAAACGGTTCGGTTTCTTGAAATTCGGCATTCTGACAGTCGGAATTGTAAACATTCGGAATTTTAAAATTATGTCTTTTATTGAAAAGGATTTATGAAACATCGGATTTTTGACTTTCGAGATTTCGAATCATTCGGACTTATGAAATTCGGAATTATGAAATTCGTGATTGTGACTTTCGGAATTAAGTTTTTCGTATTAATGTAGTGTACCCCACAGACAACCCGTATACGTCGCCCGTGCAGGAAGCTGGCCAACCAGTGGCACAAATGAGGCGGTAGACCGTATGCCGGCAGCTTGGAAAGAAGCGACGCATGCCATACCCTATCAAAGGCTTTGGCGATATCTAGGCCAATAGCCGGAGATTCGCCGTGCCTCTCCATAGCCGCACCCCAGGTGTGTATTATTTTCGCCAGGAGGTCACCCGTTGATCGTTTCGGCCTAAAGCCATATTGACGATCGTTAATTAGCGAGTGATCCTCCAGGTAGGGCATGAGCTGTTTGTTAATAATTAGCTCGAACACCTTGCACATGACGGTGGTTACGGCTATGGGACGATAGTTGGCCGGATCCGACCGATACCCTTTCTTGGGGATCGGTTGGACATTCGCCTCCTTCCAAGCCTCCGGCACTTCCCCCGATGAGTAGGAAAGGCGATAGAGGCGCGTGAGCGTTGGAGACAATTCGGCTGCACACATTCTCAGCACCACCGCTGGAATTCCATCAGAACCACTGGCTTTCCGCGTGTCGAGTGACCGCAGCACCACTCGCACATCGCACTGCCGGATTACAATACCCGGCATCGTGGTTCCACAGTCGGCAATAGTGAGAGGTCGCTTGCCACAGTCATCGACCCGGGAATTAGCCGCAAAGATATTGGCCAGCATTTCTGCTTTCTCTTGGGCCTTGTGAGCCAGTGACCCGTCAGGATAGCGCAGCGGCGGCAGCGAAGGCTTGCAGAAATTGGCCTGCACGGCTTTGGCCAGTTGCCAGTATCCACGGCTGCCCGTTGGATGTAAGTAAGGGAAGCCGATCAGGCTGTAGGACGTGACAAAGAATTGGACATACATGCATACTGCTCGTTCGCTCTAACTTTGCCGCTCGGCTCCATACTAAAGTCGAATTTTTAATTAGACGAAGTAAATTGACAGCAACTAATGTCACTTCTTCATACAATGTTGCGTATTTTCTATGACGAAGTGACATTAGCTACTGTCAATTTACTTCGTCTAATTAACAACTCGGGTATACGCCTCTACGCCAGCGGCAAAGTTAGAGCGAACGGGTAGTACATACATTCTGTCGAAAAACATTACCCTCCTTTCTTGGGCAGTTCTGGTAAAAACAAACCCTATTATAGTACAAGCGTTTTTTCCTCCTTTTAAGCGGTAAAAACTGGTTTAGTATCTATGAAAAATTCACTCTGTTAGTTGATTTTTTGGGCTCCCGTCGTAAAAAATGTCTCTATGTCAAAAAAATACAAACAGTTTAAAATAGTCGCCTTGCTTGTTTCAGAAAGTACGTGCCAGCCAACGTTCTGCCCTTAGGTTTAGAAGTATGGGGCTCTCGTGTGTGGGTTACTCTTCCATCTTGGAGAAACGGTGTCCCCGCAACGCTAGCTACGGTCTCCCGCAACGGAGGTCAAACGTCTCCGTTACTTAAACCATACCCCAACTGGAACTTTCACAGACTTTATAGTAAGTACCTGTTACATACACTACCCAAATTTGTAGAATCAAACCCAGATTCACCAACAAGTGGTGCACTTACTGACAAACGGACGAAGTCACGACTACGAGAACGAAAACTCGTAGTTTTCTAGGTGTGCACGGGCTGGTTTCGCCAACTCGACGTCTATTTTGCGTGGGTTATGTATGTGGGGTGTGTATATACTCGTAACAAAAGCGCTGTACGAATTCGTTTGCTCAGCGCAGTACAGTACAGTTCAACATGCTCCAAAAATGATGCCACACAGGCACAGAAATCAGATATCCTTTCTGATATCCCTGCACACATTAGGCCAGCGGTTGGGCCTAAATATCGGATCGAATATTTATTTTTATTTTTTCATCATCAACATCATCACAATTTTGTTTGAATATTATTATATTTAATTTTTAATATTCTTTGTCACCTGTTCAATTTATTAGGAAAGTTTTCCAGGAGTTTTATACTCGTAATGTATTTCTAAAGAAATATCATGTGCTTTAAACGTCATTTTTGCAATATGGCGGCATGAGTGGCGAGACAGCAAGGGTAAAAAGAGTACATCGTAATCCATAAAAATAATTATTAACAAAACTCCCGGTACATTTTCCAGGTAACCCCCTTAATTGGCACCAAATGACTGTACTATGCTTTACTGGAAATTCAAAATCAGTGATATTATATAATATTAGTTAAATAGTAGGTATACATGTATCAAAGTTTCGAATACTTACTTTTTATTAATTTTTTGTTTCATTACAGATAGCAGGAATAACTGTTCTGGACTTATATCCGTTTTCCGGATGAAAGCCGATACTTGCGGCAGACTTTGGGTTTTAGACTCTGGACAAATAGACTCCCAAGATAATCCTAAACAAATATGTCCGCCGAGTATAGTACTATTTGATATGGTATCAGACAAAATGCTCGCTCGGTATACGATTCCTAAACAATATGTTCTACAAGATTCATTATTTACGAATATCATTGTGGATACAAGGACTCTAGATTGTTCAGATCTTCATCTTTACATAACGGATACATGGCGCTATGGTCTACTAGTTTTCAGGGAACGTGATCACAAATTTTGGAGATTTACTCATCCATACTTTTATCCAGATCCCTTATCGTCTCTTTATACTCTCCATGGAGTTGATTTTCAATGGATGGATGGCATCTTTGGTCTTGCACTAACGCAACTCGATCATTTGGAAGAACGTACTTTAATTTTTCACCCCATGTCAAGTTCCAGGGAGTTTTATGTATCAACAAAAATACTGAGGGATTACTCAAAAGTTAACAGCAGTGTCGATGAATTCAATATACTTGGAGAATTTCGGGGTGAACGAGGACAAACTTCAGCATCGGTCATTGATAAGCGTGGAGTAATGCATTATGGATTAATATTGCGCGACTCTGTTGGATGTTGGGATACAGCGAAGCCTTATAGAAAGCGTAATTTAGATGTAGTCGCGAAAAATACGGAAACGTTGATATTTCCAAATGATATAAAAGTGGATGAGGATATCAAATCCCACGTTTGGGTTATAACCAATCGATTGCCGATATTCCAAGCAAGAAAGTTAGGGCCAGAAGATTACAACTATCGTATACTATATGCAGATATTGAAGAAGCTGTTCGAGGGTCGGTGTGTGATCCAAATATAGACACCTCGTTTCGTGCAGACATAATGCAAAGGAAGTGATTGCCATAAATTTGTCATTATTGTAAGTCTTATTTTAAGTTTATACGTTACAAGTTAGCGCCTGTAAAATAAGCAAATAGTTGTATATTGGATACAATTATTTTTCAATTAGGCGCTAACTCACATTACTGTGGATGTGGTGGATAGTATTATTAGATTTGAAATATATTCTTATAGCAATTTTTCTGTCTTATTGTAACTGATTATTTTTTATTGATGAAATGTTCTCTTTTGTTATCGTTTTATAACACCACCGTGCAAAGAAGCGGGATAAAAATCGAACTCATGAGTAGTGGTTAGGATGGCGGAGCCCTGGTACCAAACTTTGTACAATGATCAATCAATGAATCCATATATCTTTACTAGCGAAAATGGATACAAAAATGGTGTTACATATTTTAGTACCCATTTTTGCTAATCTAAAATGTGTACATTATGGTTTGTACATACTCTGATGAATTGTTTGATATGATGCCTACAGCTACGTTCTATCATCGCATTGCTCGCCACAGACCAGGGTGTTCATCCTCACGCCTTGCGTCCGGAGCGTTCAAGTACGTTAAGGTTCGATAGGAGCTTTTTCGCGAATGCTTAGATTTTGAAATGCGATCTCCCAGTCTCGGTTTTCCCAAACGCCTACAGTATGGGAATCTTCAGAAGGGGTCTTATAAGGTTCTTTCAGGGCCGGCAGCGCGAGTGTAGCGCCTCTGGTATTGCAAATGATCACAAGCTACGTTAACCACAGTCCATTAGGTGAGGCCGTAAACTTGTCTGCCACCTTAGTAGTGTAATAAAATCCTGCCAAGAGCGCACCCGGAACACCCGATCAGTAGCTAGAGGAAAGGACACCTCTAAAGCATGACATTGACAAGGATTTTTACAAGATTTTTGAAAATTCCACCCTCGAGGTGGTGATAAGGTTACACCAATTACCTACACCACTACACATGGAAATACACCTGCTTCTATTTACAAAACGACAAATAGCCACGTTGTATAATTTATTCGTGGGTTAGCAACTATTGACTATTATAGTTATGAGGTGAGTTGAAATTTTAATATAAACTAGCTGACCTCACAACTTCGTTTACGTCACATAAGGTGTATGAAAGGAGAGGTATTTTTTCATCAGACTCACCAAGCAGCGTGTGAAACTGCCCTGTTTGTTTAATCACAAAAGATCTTAAAGAGTAAGTCTAAACAAGTCAAACAATTAAGTCTAAACCAAATTTTTCTTCAGAGCTGACTGATTTCCCTAATATTGTGTCTTGTTTCAACAAATAATTTTCACACAAAGTCAGTAACTCATTAAAGGAGCTCACAGACATCCTCACATAGCTGAAAACCTTATCCGGAAATCTTCGTAGATCGTCGTTTATGGTAACGAATTGTCCTTTCTTACAGCGATCTGCTAAATAAGGATGAATTGTTTCTTTCTTTTACTAAGCCTTTTTTTCCTACGCACATACAGCAGTAGCAGTAGTGCTATCTCTTCGAAGTTCATTTTGATATACTCTCAGTGTGGTGTCGCTACTCTGGTGCCTGTTTGGTGTCTCGTTTGGTAGCTTTCGGGCACCACGGTTGCGCGACTGGTTGCCGCCATGGCGTCCCAGTGAAATATAGCCCTAAGGGAACACTTTCGCAAAAAGATCCACTACGTAGAGAAGAAAAACTCGAAATGAAACACGGTTGTCAGTAAAATGGCAATCGTTAAGCCAAGTTGAAGGCCTTATAGGTGGCTTCAAAAAATTCAATTGCGAGTCGTCGCAACCTGCGCCTGACCATTTCAACACGGCAATAGGCTCACCACCTATTACGTGGGACATAAATCTGTAGGGTGAAATGTGAGCGTATGCTATGCCTCCCTCTTCGGACTACGTGCTTTTAATTAGGTACCTACTGAATATTCGCTGAGGCACTATGACGCGTGGATTTGCCATCGAAATAACATTTGACTGCTTCGGTGGCGTAGTCTTTAGTGTAACCACCTGCCACGCTTGAGGTCCTGGGTTCGATTCCTGGGATTTTTTTTCGATCACATGTCAAATGATCAAATGAATTTCGGTCAACAGTGGTAAACCGCTACGGACTACGCTTATTTGTTTGTTTACTCCATCGCCTTGTGAAAAAATAGAAATATGTTACAGTGTACAGGATGCCATCAAAATGTTACAAAAAGTGACCGATTGAAGTGCACACTCTGCACTAAATATTACGACCTACAATGCGCAAACATACAAGTTGTAACATTTAATAATCTATACTTATATTATAAAGAGGAAAGATTTGTTTATTTGTTTCTTTGTTTTTTTGTTTTTTTGTTTGTTTGTTTGTAACGAATAGGCTCCGGAACTACTGGACCGATTTGAAAAATTCTTTCACTGTTGGAAAGTTACACTCTTTGCAGTGAACATAGGCTATATTTTATTCCCGTATTCCCACGGGAACGGGAACTACGCGGGTGAAACCGCGCGACGTCCGCTAGTATGACAATAAATCAAAAAGGCTTATGGAAATGCCAAGGTTGCAAATGCAAAATGCCTAAAGGTAATAATACTAATACTCCAATACGAGAATTGCAACAAGAGTGTACGGATAATATTACAACGCGCCGTAAACCAACCGTTGGCGAATCTACATATAGCAGCGAAAGTGAAAGTAGCTTGTCTGTGGACGACTGTGTAGGAAATACAATAGACAACAGCATAGATGACGTCAATGATCTGTCAAACTTTGAAAAAAAACTTACTTGTGAACCTTTGCTGCTAGAAAAACTTAGCTTGTTGTTGGATACAAAATTGGAAAAAGTGAAGTCTACACTGTTACAGGACATAAAAAACACCATTCAGGCCGAACTACATCATTCCACCAAAATATTGCAAAAAGAAATAGATATTAAGATACATAATTTATCCAGTGAACAAACGGAAATAAATGAAAAAATTAACAATACTAGTGAAAAAATTTAAAAAATTGAACTACAGCTGCACAGCTTACAAAATAAGAAGAAAATCGTTCTTTACGGGTTAAACGAAACATACCAAGAAACCGAGTACAATCTTTATGCCCGAGTTTCACAAGTTTTTCAGGAAATAATGAACATAAATATTAACCCATATATTGAAGAAATAAGACGTATAGGCAGACGCGGAGACAGAAGACCACTGGCAATCGAATTAATCAGCAAACGCATGTCTAAATACATTATTGAAAATGCCAAAGAATTGAAAAATGCCGGGCTAGCCGTGGGACCTTTATGGACAGGAAAGCCCTAATACAGCGCCATGAACTTAAACTCAACCTCCAAACGGCCAGGAAGAGCGGAAATCACGCCATCATTAGGAATAATAAGCTATTTATAAATGGTAAAGAATGTTATCCCTCTACATCAACTACTGAGTATCTGACATTTCCACCAACACCAAGTACCATACACAGGACACAGGTAAGAAACGATGAACATGACACACAGACACTCTCACAAAATCAACAACCCATAGCCATCTCAGTGGGGGAAAAGAGCAAGACGTTTCTATAACAACTTCACTATGACATTTCAAAACATGCAGAGTATAGGAAACAAGGTAGAAATGCTTGAACAACTACTTTTAGACTCCCACACTAATGTCATGTCTCTGTCAGAGGTGTGTTACAATCACCACTATGTGATGTCAGTTAAACCGGAGGGATATAAGTCTGGATCTATCTTCCATAGAAAAATCCACGAAAGCGGAGGAGTTTGCATAATTACAAAAAATAATATAGAATGTATTGAAAAAACTGATATTGTAAGCCTCTCTGAAAAATTTATAATAGAATTCAGTGCTGTTGAAATCCCAAAAATAAATTGTGTACTGATAGGGCTATATAGATCTGATCGCCATATTGACATATTTCACAGACAAATGGAGAAACTCCTACATAAATTAGACACAAAAAACTCTCAAAAACACATTATTATTGAAGGGGATTTTAATATAAATATTAACAAAAAGGAAAAACGAACTCGGGATTTTTTACACTTCACGAAATCGCATAACTTGACACAATTAATTCAGGACCCTGCACGGGTAACCAAAACCACGTCCACTTGTATTGACCTACTGTTTACTAACTTTAAATCTCTTATAAAAAAATCGTCTATAGAGAGTTATGGACTCTCTGACCACAGGGCTATAAAGGTGGAATTAAACATGGAATGCATACCAAGTTTAAACAATGACACATGGGTAGTTGAAAAAAAGAATTTTTACAAAACCCAAGATACACTCTTTCAGAGATTCACTGAGAGCAATTAGGTGGGAGGACACTATACAACAAAACAGAAACATAAATGAAAACTATGAGTCTTTTATTACGTTAGTAACGCAGTGTTTAAATGAGCATATTCCTGTACAAAGAATTAAAATAAACAGTAAATCAAAAAAAGGATGGCTAACAAAGGGTTTAAAAATATCATGCAGGCATAAAAGGGCGTTAAGAACAATATGTGATGAAACAAATAGCGATGTTATAAAAACATATTAAAAAAATACAGCAGCAGATTGAAATCAACTATTAAAACATCAAAGAAACTAGTTTATGTAGAACAGATGAAAAAATCGGAAAATAAAATTAAAACTATGTGGAAAATTATAAATACAATAATTAAAAAGACAAACACTAAAAAAAACCGGCCAAGTGCGAGTTGGACTCGCCCATGAAGGGTTTCGTAGCAGCAAGTAACATAATATAAAAGTAGTTCGTTGTAACTTTGATTGATGTTTTAACACGTTCGCAGTGGTGGTGAATTTTCAAACCGAAAATTGCGGTTTATGACGTATTAAAAAAAAACTACAATGTACATCATATAATTCTTTTTAGATTTATCATTCTCTTAGTTTAGAAGTTAGAGGGGGGGGGGGGGGGGGACACACATTATTCCACTTTGGAAGTGTCTCTTGCGCAAACTATTCACTTTAGAAAAAAATGATGTAAAGAACCTCCATAGCATTTTTAAAGACCTATCTATTGATACCCCACACATATGGATTTGACGAGGAAAAAAAAATTGAGTTTCAGTTCTGAGTATGGGGACCCCTAAAATTTACTGCTTTTTTTCTAGTTTTATGTAAGAATCTTAATGCGGTTCACAGAATACATCTAGTTACCAAGTTTCAATAGCATAGGCCTTATAGTTTCGGAGAAAAGTGGCTGTGACACACGGACGGACAGACAGACAGACAGACATGACGAATCTATAAGGGTTCCATTTTTGCCATTTGGCTACGAAACCCTAAAAAGGGAAAATATGACTTTGAAAATAAATAACGCTATAGTGACATGCCCATCAAGAATCTGTAATATTTTTAATAACTTTTTTGCCCCAGTGGGTACACAACCAGGACAAAACCATTCCAGGTACCCTTACTGGACAACCTGTTCTAAACTCACCAATACACTCCATGTATCTGCAACCAGTAAATTATAAAGAAATCCTAAATATTATTAAACTAACAAAAAATAAATACAGCTGTGGAATAGACGATATCCCTCCTCTATTACTTAAACAATGTGCCCTAGAGTTCACTGACCCTTTAACATTATTAATTAACCAAAGCTTTGAGGATGGGCAATTCCCAGATGCACTAAAAATCTCTCTAGTAAAACCCATACATAAAAAGGGCGACACTCAAACTCCAAATAACTATAGACCCATTGCACTGCTGCTAACATTCTCAAAATTATTTGAAAAAACTATGTATAATCGATTGTATGCATTTTTAGAGAAATATAAAATCTCAGACGAATAAGTAAATAGAAAAATAAGTACTTTAATCGACATAATGACGGCAATACAATCATTTTTTTGCATGGTAATCAAGTTGACAGTTTCGTGAGTTTTTACCAGTGACAAAACACAACCTTACCTGGCACTTCATACAAATTACTGTGGTCAATTTCGAGCAAAGCCGGCATCGACCAACACTAGTCATATTCATAAAGTGACCTACATTATCATATCTTACACTAGCGATAGGTTCATTTTGAGTAGGCTGTCTCTTTTTGACATTTTTGACAAAGCGGAAAATTTTCAATGACATGGGTGCCACGATTGAAATTATGGCGAGATCTTGTCTGTACATAATCCATGCATTATTTATGCAAATATCTAGCAACTGAGCAAAGATTCCCATATACCAGCGCCGGGTTTTCAAAGGAGTTTTATATAGAGAAATAAGCATATCAGCAAGGTCCACCCCTCCCATTATGCTTATTATATTCCTTTGCGATCTGCGGGCAGGCTACATCTTCTTTACTACGTGACTCTTTGCAATACCTTTTAATTTTATGAACTGGTCGTGTTCCGACATAGGAACTTATTAGGGTGACCGGTTTGTTGTCATTCCATCGGACAACCGACAAACGATTTTTGTTGCAAACCGCTTCGGCATAACTGCCCCGAGGTCTTTTTTTCATGATCTTATCCTTCGGTAAAATATCATCTGCTCCTCTAAGTCTATTACTTCGTATTGTCCCGAGTCCGAATACGCCATAATTTTCTCGCAACATATAAAATAGTTCCGGACTAGAAAAAAAAATGTCGCAGTAAATAATAGCTGGTTTATTTCTTATGCTTTTACACAAAGCTATTACGATCTGTGCTCCAAATCCTACCGTAGATTCTTCCTCTGTAAATGTATGGAAGCGAAAAGTATCTTCGCCACAACAAAATTTTTGAAGCCCCATTTATTGGGCTTGTCTTTCATATATTGGCGTCTTTTACCAGCTTTAATCCCTTTATACGGGATTATCATTTCGTCAATACTGAATCGTTGTTCGTTTTCTTGGGCTAAACAATTATCCCTAACTTTTTGAACAATAGGGCGAACTTTGTAGTAGCGATCAGAATCCTCCATAGCATTATCGGCAAAATGTAAACTAGTCCGAATTCGTTGGTATCGCTTTAAAGTCATCAAATCTGCCACTAACGGAAATCTAAAACGTTGACTCCAGTAATCAGTATAAGCGGGCATCTGTACTATACCCATCATCATTTGAATGGCCAGGAAATCGCAAAGATCGTCTTCAGTTAAAGCTATTGTTCTTGTATTATTATTTAACGAATTTGCATTTGTCTGTAAAACTACGTCAGTGAGAATGTCTGGCGAAAAGAAAAGGCAAAAATATTCAAAAGGAAATTTAACAGTCTGAATATCAATGTGCTTTTTTTTTTTGTTTAACGTGAGAGAAAATCCTCATGGATATTATGTCGGACTCCTACCGACTAAAAAACCTCACGTCACGCCCAACAGTCTATGGTTGGGAGCCCCGGGTAAACCCTCGGAAGGATGTCCCAGGACTCCCAACAGACCCACGGCCGCTACTGCGGCCTCGCCCAGGGGGAGGTTCGGGTGCTATCCCGCGTCTTTGGGGGGTTTCGGGTGTGATCCCGCTTCAATATCAATGTGCTTGGTGGTATCTTCTATTGTAGCAGTATGGCGAAAGATTCTGTTTTGCCATTCAAAGTTTAGGGCAAACTTCTTTATTCTTCTAGCTCGGTTAACCGCCAACGTTGGCTCTATACGTTGCCTTTTTGATCTGGTATTACGAGTGTTAGTAGAAGTAGTTGCAGGTGTCCAAGTACATGCAGGTGATTCAAGAATAATAGATGGCAGTGACGGTAAATCGGATAATATTGGAACATTGATGCAGTTAGGTTCTTGTGACGGGCTGGGATAAACTTCATGCATTATAGGTGTAAGACGAATGCCTTGCCCTTGGTCATTGCAGCTGTCATCTTCGGACAATAGTATGCATCTTTCTAGAGAGCTATTAATAGAGGGAGCTGGCGAAGAAGAACAATGAGAAGCATGCACATGGAGCTCATCTTCAGGATCAGACGATTCGCTACACTCAGAAGGTGCATTTAAAGTTGGAACCAGTGCAATAATTCTACCACCGCGTGTAAGTAGCTTTTGCTGCAGGCAAAGAAAAACAAAAAAACCTAAGCAATTGCAGGCAGGCCACACATATAAAAAATATAATTAGCAAAAGAACACAACCTCAAATTGGCAGTGTATTTCACGGGTACACTACATTAATACGAAAAACTTAATTCCGAAAGTCACAATCACGAATTTCATAATTCCGAATTTCATAAGTCCGAATGATGCGAAATCCCGAAAGTCAAAAATCCGATGTTTCATAAATCCTTTTTATAAAATGTCATAATTTTAAAATTCCGAATCTTTACAATTCCGACTGTCAGAATGCCGAATTTCAAGAAACCGAACCGTTGAATTCCGAATCATTAAAAATCCGCCATATTATAAATACGAACTGCAATTATCAAAAATCCGAAATATCATAAATACGAAGGGTGAATGTCGTTTCCACCCGTTCCTGTTTTAACCTGAAAACTTATCATTAAAGACGATTATTTATGTTCCCGATTCCACCCGTTTTTTTTAAGTATAGTCAAGTCTAACTACCAAAAATATTATTTCCAAGTGAGTGGAAGGCAAACGACAAAACAAAAAAAAATAACCACGAAGGCTAAGGCGGGAGCTCCGCTCCGCTTCGCTCCCGCCTTAGCCTTCTAACCTAACCTATCCGAGTCGGGGTGTTAACCATTCTGTTATTATGGTTAACACCTCGACTCGGATAGGTTAGGTTAGAAGGCTAAGGCGAAAGCGAAGCGGAGCGGAGCTCCAGCGTTAGCCATCGTAGTTATGTTTTTTTGTTTGTCGTTTGCCTTCCACTCACTTGGAAATAATATCTTCGGTAGTTAGACTTGACCGTACTTTATTAAAAAAACTTAAACAGTGAATTTTCGGATATTTGAAATTCTGAATAATGTTTTTCGGAAAAATAACAGTCCGGTCTTTTGATTATTCGTACTAATGAAATTAGGAAAAATAAAAATTCGTACTTATGACTTTCGGATAAATGAATATCGTCCTTTTGAATATTCGGAGCTTTGTTTCTTAGGAATTATAATCTTCGGAATTTTGAACATCGGAATATTGAAATTCGGAAAAACATATTTCGGAATTTTTGGGTGTTCCCGTATTTCACACCATACACACGAAAATGCTACTACTTTACTACGTATTTGGCAGTGTATGCCCCCGCATACAAACAGTATGACGGTAATTTTCTATCAAATTGGCAGTGTATGTGGTGAAATACAACAAGTTAGATATCAGATAAAAGTAAAGTAAGTTTCGTTATATTGTGTTTTTTAGTCTATATCAGTATTCACTAATATTTCAAGCACAAAATAACAATGAAACACACTCAAAATATCTACAAAGTAAAAAGAAAACAAATTATTTTTACCTTGGTGAGCGTCACTTGTTTCTGCATCGCTGCCATTTTGTATTTTGTAAGGTCAGAAGTGTTGCCAGGTCTAAGATTATATTTTATACTAAAAATATAATAATGTTACCATCGTAATAATAAAAGAAAACCGTAAATAAACTTTATAAGTTAAGGTCCCGATTTTTTGAATATTGCGTATGTACCGACATACGTTGTCAATTTAAGGGTTAAGTATGTTTATCAGTAGTCTAGAATTCTAGATCCTATAGCACAAGCTTATATTAGCTTAATTTGGGCTAGATGATGTTGTGTGAGAATGTCCACAAATATTTATTTATTTATTTATCTAGCCAGCATGTTATAGTAAGGTCAATCACCCTTCCAAGCAGAAGGTTACACAAAATAACGAAAATTGATAAAACATCGAATAGTGTTTCGATATCGGGTATTCATTTTATGTAAGTAATAAAATGCTCATTATCACTTTTTACTTACACGTGCCAGCCTTATCATTTCACGTAACACTTACCTACTTAGAAATACTTATTAATTTAAATGGTGTTATTTGTTTCACGCTTAAGTAGCAGCGGACCAACAACTGCTACAATAATCCCTACTAATTATAAATGCGAAAGTAACCTGTAGGTATGTCTTTTTGTCTGTTACGTTTTCACGCCTAAACCGCTGCACCAATTTTGATGAAATTTGGTATAGAAATAGTTTGGGTCCAAGGGAAGGACATAGGTCACTTTTTAACTAACTGTGCAAAAGGAGGGTAACGATTTTACGCGATAACGACTTCTACGCGGATGAAAACCCGCGGGGAACAGCTAATATTTTCCAATAAAGTGATAAAAGGCAACTTGGTTCAGACGGGACTTGAACCCGTAACCTTGCATATACCAGGCAAATGCTCTAACTACGGAGCTACGGAACCGTACACAGCTATGGATGTGGACGAGATCAATATAATATTCCTATTATTCCTATCGAACCAACTCTAAGAAGTACGGGTCAACGAGTTTCATTTTTTGTAACTTTTATTAGTTTCACCTGTATGTTTGCTTGTTTGTATGTTCATGATCCTGCTTTGAACGATCAGGTTTAATTCAATCTTTGAACACTTGTCAAAGACCTATGACAATGCAATAATTCGATAAAAAAAGTGTAAAAATAATGAACTAAGAAATAAAAAATAAATACTGGCATTTTAAGTTTTTTTTAACTATTGACACTATGCACCCCACGCTTTTTAGGGTTCAAACGGGAACCTATTCGTGAGACCTCGCTGTCCGTCTGTCTGTCTGTCTGTCCGTCACGAGGCTGTATCTCATGAACGGTGATAGCTAGAGAGATAAATTTTTCAGACATTATGTGTTATTGTTGCCGCTATAACAACATTATGAAAACTCACTCACTTGTACTATTCCACAGCTTTTATTTTAATTTTAATAATACCTAACCGGTTTCGCTATTATAGCATTCTCAAAGGTGTTTACACTAACTTTTGACATTAATAATAATAATAATAATAATAATAATAAAAAAAAAAAAAAAAAAAAAAAATTGGCATCCCTGTCAACATTTTGCTGTACAGTTTTAATTACTTTTTGCTTTAAAAACACATAAATTTTACACAATTTTAACATCATTTATCAACAAATATAGATTTATAATGAATATTTTATCAAAAATGTATAAATACTTCAAGAATAATAGTTATAAAAAATCTTTGAATAGAAAAGAATTGGAAGTCTATGACAGCTGTCATGTATTGGAAAATGCACAATAAAATGTAAAATTAAATCCAGCAAAATATGATAACAAGAGCCAAGAAACGAGAAGCACGCCTTATACCTCCGGACTCATCACTCAGCTCCGCCTCTCTTCCCCGTGAATGTGTAACAGCGACAAGGGGAATCGCAGAGGCGTCGAGCTCATCGTCGAGTGATGAGTTTTTCTCTCCGCCGACGTCGCCAACACCTGTACGTCGGCCGGGGAGAGGCCGGCCACCGTCTCGCTTGGGACCCCGAGGCCCACCAGCTTCGAACAGGGCCCCCGCCTCCGGTGGTGATGTGCACCGCATGCGATGGTCGAATTCGTTGAATGAGAACGTCATGCGGGCATATTTCAGGGCTACAGAGGGAGGAATCAACCTCACTGCGTATCGTGTCAGAATGCTGCCTCTGTTTCAGGAACTTGAACCATCAGTCAACGTGTCAGCACAGCGTCTATCGGATCAAGTGCGGGCCATACAACGATGTCATCTGTTGGATGCTACCGTACTTGAGAGGCTACGTTCGGACGTGTGTAGCAGTCTTGGTCTGCCATCAACATCATCGTTACCTGTGACACTAACTTCTACAACTACTTTACAATTAAATAACGGTAACGATGATGTGATGAATACCAGTGCTACAAACGTAAGTACCCATTACAACGAACAATTATTAAGGAGTGCTTTGGAGTGTGCCATGCTTGAATATCGATCTATGCCAGTAAAAATTAGACCGCGTCTACCACGTTTGCCCACGCATAGAAAAAACATAGCTCTAGTGTGTGCCCTGGATTCGCTATTATCGAATTATTTCGATAATAGTGAAGATCTCGGGGATACACACTCAATTTTGTATTGCGGAGCCGTTGCAGCTTGTCGTATAGCAAATGTAAAATTTCTTAATGATAACATTGTTATACGACCAAAGCAAGCAGTGCCGGCTTGGCAGGGCAGAATTGAGCGTCGTATTTCTGAGACTAGGGCACTCATTGGAAAGCTGATTTGCTTCAGGTCGGGAAATACCCGCCCGAGAGTCATGCGATTTGTGACCCGGGCTTTCTCGGGGACTAACACTAGACCTCGAGATTTTTTAGCCCGAGTCACAGAACGCATAGACTACCTGAAGCAAAAAATTTATGCGTGGGCAAATCGTGTGCGTAGATACAAAAAAAGAGTGGATCGGTATTCACAAAATCGCACATTCCAGAGAGACAAAAGATGGGTCTACAGAAATTGGGAGCGTCCTGACTCTAATGTGACCGAAGTGCATCGACCGGATGATGATGCCACTACTTCATTTTGGCGCAACATCTGGTCGATGCCCGTAGGTCACACAGAGGGTGATTGGATGCGAGATGTTGAACGTTCATGTGAGCCTATTAAAACCATGGAGCCAATTCAAATAACACCAAATAATGTCTCCAGTGCAGTCCGTCTGCTGCCGAATTGGAAGTCGGCAGGGCCAGATGGATTGCATAACTTCTGGCTAAAATGGTTTAAGAGCTCACATGGGCGTTTGGCATCTCAATTCGAATCATGCTTAGAGTCAGGATCGTTGCCAGATTTCACCACTACTGGCGTTACCCATCTTTTGTTTAAGTCTGGTAGTGCTACAGACCCAAAGAATTACAGACCAATTACGTGTCTCCCCACGCTCTATAAACTTCTAACATCTATTCTGAGAGGGAAAATATCGTCCCACTTAATTGACAATTCCATCTTGTCCACCTCTCAGAATGGATGCAGAAGTGGGTCTCGTGGCACTAAAGAGCTCCTTATAATTGATATGGCCATTAGCCAACAGACACGCCGTAACCGTAAGAATCTGGCGACATGTTGGATAGACTACAAGAAGGCTTTCGATTCTGTGCCGCATACATGGCTCTTGAGGGTACTGGAGTTGTATAAAATTGATGCAACTCTATGTGCCTTCATGAAGACATGTATGGGGCAATGGAAAACAGTCTTGTGCTATCCAGGATGTCGACGGGTTTGCGGGAACAGTGTGCCTATAAGGATTGAGCGGGGTATATTCCAGGGTGACAGTCTCAGTCCATTATGGTTTTGCCTAGCACTGAATCCTCTGAGTACTTTGTTAGAGAATTCAGGGTTAGGCTATCGGTTGCGGAGGGATGGCCAAGTTATATCCCACCTCCTTTACATGGATGACTTGAAACTATTTGCATCCAACAAGCTGCAACTGACAGAATTACTAAAGATAACAGAAGTTTTTAGTAATTCTATCAGGATGGAGTTTGGTGTTGACAAATGTGCGGTCATGCATGTAAACAGAGGCGGGATAATAGAATCTGAAGGCGTAGAACTTTCAGATTCTACACGACTTGGATGTCTTTCTGCAACCGAAACATATAAATACCTGGGTATGTCGCAGGCGTTAGGCATCTGTGAAGTTGGTATGAAACAATCGTTGAAGGAGCGCTTCTTTAGCCGCTTGAAAAAAGTACTTAAAAGTCTTTTATCAGGTGGTAACAAGGTGCGCGCCTATAACGATTGGGTCATGCCAGTTTTGATGTACTCCTTTGGCATACTCAGGTGGACTCAGACAGAACTTGAAGCCCTGGATAGGAAAGTCCGTACGTTACTCACCACATACCGAATGCATCATCCGCGTTCATCAGTGATGAGGTTGTACATACCGCGGAAGTGCGGGGGTCGTGGTTTCCTTAATGCTAAGACCCTCCATAACCGTGAGGTGTGCAACCTCAGGGAATATTTTCTTCACGCTGACGCGGATGTGCATCGTGATGTGGTTGTAGTTGACAAAGGACTTACCCCGCTTGCTCTGGCTAAAGAGAATTGGCATAAACCTGTGATACAGAGTCTCAATGATCGTAAGGATATATGGATGAGTAAGGAGTTGCATGGTCGTTTTTATCGGGCCCTGCACGGGCCCGATATTGATTTAACATCTTCTGTATCCTGGCTACGATTCGGTGACCTCTTTGGAGAAACTGAAGGTTTTGTTTTTGCAATTACTGATGAAGTGGTGATGACTAATAATTACCGAAAGTATATCCTAAAGGATGGTACGGTTGACATATGTCGGGCATGTCGCCGTCCCGGAGAATCCCTTAGGCATATTATTTCAGGTTGTTCTAGTCTTGCCAATAGTGAGTATTTGCATAGACACAACCAAGTAGCTAGGATTATCCATCAACAGCTTGCTTTGAAATATAACCTTATCGAATCAGAGGTACCGTATTATAGATATGTGCCTGACCCAGTTCTCGAAAGTGACCATATCACGTTGTACTGGGACCGATCTATTATCACTGATAGGACTATTATTGCAAATAGACCTGACATAGTGATAATAGATCGGCTAGAGCGCCTTGCAATAATAATTGATATCACTATTCCACATGACGACAATCTCGTGAAGGCTGAGATAGATAAACAAGCTAAGTATTTGGACTTAGCCCACGAGATGGTGGACATGTGGAGTATTGACTCAGCTATTATTGTACCGATAGTAATCTCTGTGCATGGACTAATAGCCAAAAGCCTCGACCAACACCTTAAGAGGCTTGCGGTGGGCAGTTGGGTCAAGGGCTTGATGCAGAAGGCAGTTCTTCTGAGCACGGCACGTATTGTGAGGAAGTTCCTGTCTCTGAAGTCCTAACCACCGGTAGCTTGGTCCCTGTACCCGATGCCGGTGGGACACTATTTTTTATATTTTTAAATGTACCTTTTTTTTATACGTATATTTAAAAATGTAATTTATATGTTAATGTATTTAAATAAAGAGAAATAATAATAATATGCTTTATTGTACACCAAAGAAAATTAAACTTAAAACTAGATGTTACAAATATTAAGAAGGTACAATGGGCGGCCTTATTGCAAACAGCAATCTCTGCCAGGCAACCTTTAGATGGACATGACTGTATGAGAAATTAAATATCGGGCTTTCTAAACTGGTGACAAATGCAATATTGATAATCTCTTCACAACAATGCATACTTACACATTACACATAATATATAGTATACATAGATACACACACTTAACATACATACATAAATAGATACATAAATACATACCTACATACATAATTATATACATACTTACATACATATAAAAATACATATACATAGCTCAGTATATAGCTAGCTTAAAGGGAAAGATAATATTCTTTCACCCCCGCCTTAAACGTTACCAACGTTTGAGCTCGTCTGATAGTAACCGGGAGTGCATTCCACAATCGTGCTGCTTCAACTGTAAAAGATTTATCAAGAAAGTTTGTTGAATGCACTGGTATAAGCAGGCTTAAGTTCTCCGTCGATCGCAGGTACCTAGAGTGCTTGTTTCCTAGAAACTCGAACCGTTCTTTGAGATAATAGGGAGTGAGAGGGTTAAATAATATATTATATAGTAAAGAAAGGATGTGAGTATTACGTCGAAGGCGAATCGGGAGCCACCTGAGTTGATTGCGGTATTCAGAAACGTGATCATATTTGCGTAAACCAAATATGAACCTTATACAGAAATTTTGAAGGCGCTCAAGTTTATTTAATTGCTCCTCCGTGAGATCAAGGTAGCTGGCATCAGCATAGTCTAAGATTGGAAGAAGTAACGATTGTGCAAGCGAAATCTTCGTCGAAATCGGAAGAAGGCTGCGCAGTTTACGCAAAGAGCCAGCTGAGGCAAACAATTTGCGATTAACTTCCTGCAATTGTGGCCCCCAGGATAGCGTCTTATCAAAATAAATCCCTAGGTTTTTAACTTTATCACTCAAAGGTAGCGGCATCCCGTTAAAGACTATTTGTGGCAACTGTGCCCAGTTCACTTTACGAATCATCCCGGTACTGCCTATAAGGATTACCTGAGTTTTAGTAGGGTTCACTTTCAGACCATAGCTGTTACTCCAGGCACAGATACGTTCCAAATCACAATTCACCACGGTAAAAGCCTCATGAATGTCATTTAAAGTAGCTTGCGAGTATATTTGCAAATCGTCTGCATAAAGGTGGTAGGATGAAATTAGTTGTTTTGTAATGGAATTAATAAAAATTGCGAACAATAGAGGAGACAAAACGCCACCCTGCGGTACACCAACTCCGATATTGCTCCAGGAGGAAACCGAATCATCAATACATATACGTTGTTGGCGACCATACAGGTAACTGCGAAACCAATCAATCACTGGTGGAGATATGTTAATAGAGCGTAGAATTTCAAGCATTATACGAAAATCTACAGTACCAAAAGCATTACTGAAATCAAGTAACGTCAGTAATGTAAGCTTTCCATTCTCCATGCCCATCCTGATGTCATCCGTAATGTTAATGAGGGCTGTAACTGTACTGTGCCCTGACCGGAAACCAGATTGGTAAGGGTTTAAAAGAAGATTTGTACTGAGAAAGGAGTTAAGTTGCGTGTGAACAAGACGTTCAAGAACTTTAGAGAGAAAAGGCAAGATAGAGATAGGACGGTAATCGGAGAAAGAAGAAGGGCTAGACTTTTTTGGTAAGGGTATGATTTGGGCTAGCTTCCAGATCGTTGGAAATATGCCACTGGAAACAGAATGATTTAAAATATCACAGATGACTGGTAACACTTCATCAAGAATAGGCATGATCATGTTGCGGCTAATACAGTCATTACCGACTGCATTAGACGCCAAAGACGTAATGCTCCTCTTAACATCACACGCCGTGAACTGATTAAATGTAAATGATTGATATCCGGGAGTTGGAAGCTGTGAAAGACTATTAAGTGTGTTAGTTTTGGTAGTATCATCAAAGCTCGAAAAAGTTGAGAAGTGCCTATTTAAAGCGTCGAGATTAATATTCCTTGAATCTACATTTTGTTTTGACTTGCCAACTCCCAGGGTTCTTAGAAATTTCCATATTCTAACTGGATCTCCATTTTGTATGGACATTTGAATGTGCTGGCGTTGTGCATTCCTACAAACCTTATTGCAGAGATTTCGTATTCTCACATATCTCTCCCGATTGTACTCATTCGGTTGGTATTTGAATTTAGATTTTGCCCTACCTTTTTTATTAATTAATTCCTTGATTTCTGTAGTGAGCCAAGGCGACGGAGTGTGTTTTATTTTTACTGCACGGATAGGTGCATGAATATCATATAGCTTGATTAAGTTGCAATTTAGAATGGTAACCTTATCATCAACGGAACCAGAATTGTACAACGAAGTCCAATCAATATTAATTACGTCTGCCCTTAGTTTTTCAACATTCATCCGACTGAAGTTTCGCTGCATTAACACCTTAGACTTTGCCTTAGGGGGACGAACTTTGTAAGAAAGAAAGATGAGATCGTGATAGGAAAAGATGTCAGCTGTGCATTGACCGTGTTTGGCTACATGCACATCAGACGAAACGATAATGAGGTCAATGAGGGAAGGAGCGCAGTTTGGAAAGTGATGAGTAGTATTCAATGGAAGGACAGAAAGATTAGAAGAGTCTAAAATATTACGAAGCTTTAAAGATCGTGAGAGAGAGAGAGGGTCACTTTTCACAAGACAAGTGTTAAAATCACCTAGTATTATGCTATGTTCATAGGATGGTACCAGGTTTTCCAACATGAGTTCGAAAGAAGAGAAATAGTTAACTCGTGAGGAGGGGCTGTAGTAAACACCAAGAAGTACCTTGATGTGATGGAGCTCTATTTCAATAAAGATGAACTCACCCGAATCCGATGGCGGCGGCTGAGCTGATATCTGTAAAACTTTATAAGGAATTTGAGATCTCAAATAGATAGCAACACCACCACCATCGCAATCCGAACGATCATTCCTTATTAGATGATAACCTGGCAGATTGACAGGAAGAGAAGACATATATGGCCTTAACCAGGTCTCGGATACAAGAATTGCATGGATGTTTTTATTACTTAAGTTTGCCAGCATACCGGGGAAATGGGCGTTAATACTCTGAGCATTAATATGCACAACATTAAAATTCAGAGGCACATTAGATAAATGCGATTCGAGCTCGTCTGCAAGTGAAGGAGTCCTTACTATGCTATCATTTGTAGTAATTGGCAATGACATACACTAAATATATATAAATATAAATTAAATATATAAATAAAATATATAAATATTTACTAATAAAATAAAAATCTCAATATAAACAATAATACAAAAACAAAAAGTGGTGCGTATGTACACAGCAGTGTCCATCCACCAGTTGAGTGCTAAAAACACAGATTAAAATATCAATAATAACTAAAAACCAATTATCTATCCAAAATCCAAACATCAAATAATTTACTCGTAATACATAGAGAAATAAAAATAAAAAAAAAATGCATTTATCAAAACTAAACAGAGTTCTCTATGACTAAGCAATCTTTGGAAAACAGTCTATGACAGAAAACTGATTGCTTAGTAATTTATTAACGCTACTTATAAGACTAGGCTGTATGGCTCAAATTGCCTTTGCCTATCCGAAAATGGACAAATTTAAACTGACAGTGACAATGACAATCACGCCACAACACAAAACAAACGCCAAAACGTGAACAAAACATTATGATTCGTGTTAAATTACGAGAGTGAAAGTGAAAATAAACAAAAGTAAAAGTAACAAGTGATCGCCTAAGTAATCACGGTATCAATCGATAGTATAAACAGATACTGTTATTTTTTCGCCGCTGCATTGCGCCTGGGCTTGGCACTGGCGCTTGCAGACCTTGGACCTTTATGAATTTGCTCCGCTTCCTTTGACACAGCCGAAGGCATTTTTAATTCGTGCAGTTCTTGGAGAGAAGAGATACGATGACGCGTCCCATCAGGCGCCGTTATGTGGATAAGGCCCTCTCGTGTCCAGCACTTGCTTAAGCCGAATCGTTCCCGTGCAGCCATAAATGCCTCGTGCCGGGGCTTCGTGAGAAACTCTGAAATTGTTACGCCAGAGCCCTTGAGTTTAGTTTTCGTGAACCAGATGCTATCACGAACAGAAACCTTGTTAAATTTAACCAGTATTGGTCTGGGCTTCTGTGGGGCAGATGGTCGCCCCATTCGATGGCAGCGTTGGACATCAGCTGCTACAAAATTATCAATGTGAAGCTGCTGTTTCACCACACTCACCACCGTATCCGCTGTATCCTCTGTAGCCAGCTCATTCACACCATGCAGGAGTAGCATTTTGCGGCGACTACGTGTTTCTATACTGTCTACCCTGCGAGACAGATGATCCACCTGCTGCTGAAGTAGGTTTAAGGCAGTTAAAGTGAAGTTCTTGAATGCAGTGAACTCAGCCACCAAATTGGAAGAATCGGGTGCAGTGTTGCTTGATAACCTTGCTTCAAAAATAGCCAATTGGTCTTGGAACATAGATCTGAAGTTTGCCATTGACTGTTTGATGCTTGACTCCATGTAGGCACTTTAGTGATATTATATAAGTGCAGTATTTTGAAGGGAGATAACACTCACACTGGTAGGTGATCACTAATAATTTATGATTTTCACCATTAAATTAATAATTACTGGTTTAAATAATTTTAATTTAATATTTATTATAGAGCGATTCATTAGTATATTAGTATATTTTTTTGACATTAGTACATTAGTATATTGACTTTTGATATTACTAATGTCAAAAGTTAGTGTAAACACCTTTGAGAATGCTATAATAGCGAAACCGGTTAGGTATTATTAAAATTAAAATAAAAGCTGTGGAATAGTACAAGTGAGTGAGTTTTCATAATGTATAACAAGTTCCATCAAGTGCCAACAATCAAAAGTATAAAGGCTATAACAACAAATACTGAAAACAAAATAATTATAATACTTAAGGGGGGCTCCCATACAACAAATGTGGTTTTTTGTCAATTTATTTTATACATTAGGTATAAGGCATTCTTCTCAAATTAAATACGTTAGTTGGCTTGAACATATCATCAAGATTATTTAATACCTTTACACCATGCAAATTAAATGAAAGTTTAGGAGATATAGCAAAATCAAATATTGCGCAACGAAATAAATTCCGTGTCGCCATGATTGAACTTATTTTTCACATACCAACTAAACTTATTTTTCAACTTTCATCGTAAATATTTTTTCTGTAAAGAGTGAACAACGTTTTCAGCAGATTACTTAAGATAGGTTCAATATTTCATAGATAGCAATTTGATAGGAAATAGTATACAAAGAGCCTTAATTTAGATTTTTCTTCTGTATAAACAATTTACGTACAAACACACAATTTTATTACATGTACATACCTGAATGAAGCGCTCGTGGACCCGCGGACTCAGTGTTGTGTAAACGATCACTGCAGTAAGCAACATTTACTATGGCCGGATATGGATGGGTGACCACCACGTGGACCACTTTGTGACATTTATTTACGAGCGTTTCCGTGCTTAGGAAGGCACGATAAGCCGTTGGTCCCGGTTGTCAGTAAAATGACAGTCGTTAAGCCAAGTTGAAGGCCTTACGGGCGGCTTGAAAAATTTCAACAGTGGGTCGTCACAACCTGCGCCCGGGTTGGCAGCGCGTGTGTAGCGCCTCTGGTGTTTCAAACGTCTATAGGCTACGGTTATCAACCTTCCGGTGGGCCGTAAGCTTGTCTGCCACCTAAGTAGAATAAAAAAAAAACCTATATTGTAGATATATCGTGTTTATACTGCCATCATTCAAATGTCATCAATATTCTGAAAAAGAAATTAAACATAGAGTTCTCAAACTCTTTTGGAAATACATACTGTACCTACCGTAGAGTATCTATATGAGGATAACAGGACAGTTAACAACGACCACAGAGAAAAATTACTTGTTTTATATAATGTAGTGATATGAAGTAATAAGGGCTCTTCAGGGCAGCTCTGATAAGACTCTTGAAATACTCACAGAATATCGAGCAGTGTATTTACATTAAACATAAATTCAAACGAAATGGACACTTAAGGGGGGTTCCCGTACAACAAACGTGACTTTTTGTCGTGTTTTGGTATGGAACCCTACGTGCGCGAGTCCGACTCGCACTTGGCCGTTTTTTTACATTGATATACATTTATTTCTTATTTACACTTTTCTTAATTCAAACTTATTAAATTCATTTTCTACTTTTAGCCCCTCTCTATAAAATTAATGGCAAATTATTAAGGAGGCGACTAACAATTTATTAGGCGACTAACTACATGGTTCAAAAAAAATAACTTGGTAGTGATTTAATATTTTATAGCAATACCTATTCGCTGAGCCAGAGCACTGCCAGCGCTTTGGTCACCAGTAGACTCCACAAGGCGCTTTTTCAAATTTTTTAAAAATTTTTGCTCATTGGACCCCGTGGACCTAGGGTCTGAACACCGACTGGACAAAAACGATACGATGAGTCGAGACCTTTATATTTATTAATTTTAAAATTTTCAGCCGCTTCCGCTGCTGCGCTGGCTTTTAATTTTGTTTTAGGAAGATGGGACGGGGCCAGAGTGTCAACACAAGTTGCATCCCAAACCAGCACCCGACCCATATCCCACGGTATTAAAGGTATGCCCATCCGGTCTCTTGCCATCGTCGCTTCAGTACGGCTCCGTAGCCTAAGTGGTTGGAGTTTGAGCATTGCCTGGTTTAGGAAAGGTTTCCGTTTCAAGTCCCGTCTCTGCCAAGTTCACTGTTCACTTTATAGTAATTATAATATTATTTTTCTGTTTTACAACATGCAAAAATAAATGAATTAATGAATGAATATTAAGTAAATAAAAAAATAGAGAGCAACTAAATTAATGCCAAGTCGCCGTAATTCAACCGGGCCGCCTGTAATGGTGTAACGATTCTGGCTGGAATTTTGTACAGGGATATAAAGCAGTGGCGGGGCAAGACCTAAATTTGGTGTGGGCAAGACAGATTTCGCGAGGCCCTGTTCTGTGGCGCCAGTAATACCTAATAGTATCGCCAAAAGGAAAAAAAAAATAAACCACAGAGGTTTATGTCAAATGTGGTTAGTGGGGTCACTCGTCCCAAAAAATCGAGGATAAAACATATATGTTGGTTCCACTACCTAAATGGGTCCAGGAGTATTTGTAAATCCTGTTGGACCCCTTAGTTGAACCAACAGTCCGGAAGGAATAAAACAAGGGATTCCCCGCACTGGTCGGCGGCGTACAGTGGATCGATTCATACAAATCGGCGGACATAGGAATCTTGAAAAACTTTTTACTGTTTTTACAAAAACTAATGATGCCAATGTGTTTATCTGAAATAGTCGAAAAGCATAGATACACAATTTTGATTAGACTTCAATTTTAAAAAAATATTCGACTAAAACTGATTTCAATGTTTGGAAAAGTACATTAAAAAAGGGATAGCATGCGATTTTCTCGTGTTTTCTTATTTTAACGCTAATTTTTTGTCAACATTATTTGATTATTGAATGTACCTTCATAGTTTTAATTTAATTGTCTTTGTCATATATTTTTGTTAAGCTAATTTTTTTAATGTTATGTACCTATCTAATTCTAATTTTTAACCGACTTCCAAAAAAGGAGGAGGTTCTCAATTCGTCTGTTTTTTTTTATGTTTGTTACCGGCAAATCGCTTGAAAGAGTTATCCGATTTTGATGATTCTTTTTTTATTTGAAAGCTGGTGCTTCCCATGTGGTCCCATATGCAGGAAGTCAGAATCTGATGCTGGGATCCTGGAGAAATCGAAGAAATTCCTCGAATCGAGGGAATTCCTTAACGATTTACAGCAGTTACCTTGTGTTTGGGCTTGATTAATTTGTATTGGGGAGAACATTACCCCTAGACAGATATAATTTCAGTCTACCCGTCACTAAAAATAATGAAAAAAAAATTTTTTAACAAAAAAAAACCGACTTCAAACAAAAACTAAAAATTCAAAAATAAAATTAACTTAGCACGAAGTAATAGGTAGTATATTTAGATTTATCAGATATTATTGACTGTAATACTGAAGTCGGTGCCAATATTTCTATGAGAGATTAATAATACTACCTAAACCTATAGTTTTACTTGGCGCCGACTTCATTATTATCTGTACTAATATTATAAAGAGGAAAGATTTGTTTTTTTGTTTGTTTGTAACGAATAGGCTCCGGAACTACTGGACCGATTTGAAAAATTCTTTCACTGTTGGGAAGCTACACTCTTTGCGGTGAACATAGGCTATATTTTATTCCCGTATTCCCACGGAAACGGTAACTACGCGGGTAAAACCGCGTGACGTCCGCTAGTATTGAATAAAATCTGATAAATACTTAAATTTTATTTTTTAGGATTTGTATGAATTCGGTTCTATTTTTTAATTTTATATTTTTTATTACCACTTTTCTTTTTATAAGTAGGTTTTTGTATTTATGTAACTATGATATATATGTCTAATAAAACGTGTTATTGTTTTATTTGATTAATATATTATTTTCTTCAAATCTTAATGAAAAATCACTATAGGTACAATAAAAAATGTTGCTAAAAAAGTAGGAAAAAATTGTAGTCGACTGCTTATAATTATCTCTCAAAAACTCCCGATACCGTATGCTAGTCATTTTATTTTTGATGTGGGTAGGACAGTACTAAGCTAAAATGTAGTTTATTAACAATAATAACTGTAAAAAACGAATTGGATATATTTTCTTAAAGAAAATAAGAAAAATGATGTTTTGTCATACAGCTCCCAGAGTGGTGTCTAGGGGTACCTAAAATGTTTGGCAGATATTTTGCTAACAACCCATTAAAAGTCACTCTAAGCGTTAAAATAAGAAAACACGAGAAAATCGCAAGCTATTCCTTTTTTAATGTACTTTTCCATACATTGAAATCAGGTTTTGTTGAATATTTTTTAAAATGGAATCTAATCAAAATTGTGTCTCTATGATTTCGACCACAATTATTAAGATAAACACATTGGCATCATTAGTTTTTGTAAAATCAGTAATAAGTTTTTCAAGATTCCTATGTCCGCCGATTTGTATGAATCGATACATAATTTTCACAGCAAAATTATTTTATATCTTGTTTTATTTTATTCTCGTTTTGAAGCAATGCATAAAATTTTTTGAGGCGCGAGGCCCCTTGTACCGCGAGGCCGTGGGCGGTGGCCCACGTCACCCACGCCTTACGCCGCCACTGCTAAAGGCTTCTTTTTCTGGAGTATGTTCCCAAGGAATGCGGAATAAGGAACTGAATTCCACATGGGCGAAGCCGCGGGTAACAGCTAGTATTAGAGCAGCGATAGATAGATACCTAGTATATGATACGAGTATAGTTGCTACTCTAGCAATTCTACAAGTATTAAGGCCAAAGGCGGATTCGACCATAAATGGAGTAAGGCTATACTAGACAATAACTTGTACTAAAATAGTCACTTCAGTATGGTTACCTACATATTTTTTAAAACTTACATTCTTTTTAATTTGTTCTCAGCAAGCATTGAAATAAGCTAATTACGTTTTGTTAAATAAATTTACACGTTGTGCTTATTAGTTGTTTGTAGAGTGAAAATCACTTTACTTTTAGAATAAGTACAAGTTATTCTCTAGTATAATCTTATTCTGATTTTGGTCAAATCCGACCTTACTTATTTGACTACCTCGGTGGCGCATTCGGTAGTGTAACCGTCACCCGCGCTGAGGTTCTAGGTTCGATTCCCGGGTCCGGTCGGTTCAAATATAATTATTTGTGATCCACAAATGTTTGTTTAGGAGTTTGTCTATGATTGTTGTATTTAGTCTAAAAATATATAGTACAAGTTTATTTGGGCTAGATGGTGATGTGTGAGTGAGAACGTCCAACAATATGTATTTAATTTTAATTTATTTATATAGGTATCTATGTTTTATACCCCTAACTGGTCGGGAACAACATTTCACGCAGGCGGAGTGGCGGGCATCAGCTAGTTTTATATGTATATCTATTTAAGAACGTCGCGAGAAATGGCTCACTCCATGTTCCACAAATGCAGCTCTAAACGTTTTCATTATAGTTTAAATGTTCAACAATACAAATATAAATAAGTTTAGTATAAGTAATTAAATAATTAAAATTATTAGAAACAGATAATAGGTAGTTTAGGCATTATTTTGAAAGTAACTGCGAAAAAACACAATATGTCAATATTCTTGTGTGCCTATCGACTCCTAACTTTAGATATCCAGCATCCAATGTACGAGATACTAACACTTTTCTAAACTGTTCATACTCGTAGTACCTACAAGAAAAGACAAATTTTCCTGATTAAATCACTAAATCAAATAAGCTCGATATTACGTTATATATTACAAAAAAAACCGGCCAAGTGCGAGTTGGACTCGCCTATGAAGGGTTTCGGAGCAGCAAGTAACATAATATAAAAGTTCTTATAGTTCGTTGTAACTTTGATTGATGTTTTAACCAAAGACTTCTATATAAACTGAGGTAGACGCGCCGTACTCTAACAAACGAGATTTCAAAAGCAATCCTCAAATACACACATTAATAAGACTACACTCACTTATAAATATGTTTTTACGTAATTGTTACCACACAATAGCAATATACGAATAGGAAAAGAGTAAAAGAGAAGGAGTATGGACTCCGAGTGCAAATCGAGCACCTACTTTCGAAGTTTTGACTCACAACAGTGCGAGCAACGCTGCTAATTAGCTCAGTTTATAGGTTTCAAAAATCGGTGCGTAGGGCATGTCTACCTCAGTTTATATAGAAGTCTTTGGTTTTAACACGTTCGCAGTGTTAGTGATTTTTCTAACCGAAAATTGCGGTTTATGACGTATTAAATAAAAACTACCAGCTCTATCTCGTTCAAACTAATTTTCGTTGGTAGTTTTTATGGCAATGTACATCATATATTTTTTTTAGATTTATCATTCTCTTAGTTTAGAAGTTAGAGGGGGGGGACACACATTTTTCCACTTTGGAAGTGTCTCTTGCGCAAACCATTCACTTAAGGAAAAAATGATTTTAGGAACCTGAATAGCATTTTTGAAGACCTATCTATAGACAGCCCACACGTATGGTCTTAATGGAAAAAAAAATTTTGAGTTTCAGTTCTGAGTATGGGGACCCCCAAAATTTACTGCTATTTTTTTAGTTTTATATAAGAATCTTAATGCGGTTCACAGAACACATCTAGTTACCAAGTTTCAATAGCATAGGCCTTATAGTTTCGGAGAAAAGTGGCTGTGACACACGGACGGACAGACAGACGGACAGACAGACAGACATGACGAATCTATAAGGGTTCCGTTTTTGCCATTTGGCTACGAAACCCTAAAAAATCTTTCTCGAAGCCTTTCTTAGTTTGCGCGCTTCCGCTTAAAGAAACAACACATGTCATGGCGTTTACCTTTGCGCAGTCGCGCTTATCCCGCGGTATCCCGCACGAATTATGTGCGGGACTAGTCCCGCAAAAATACTGCGGGATTCCGGTATTTCGGGATCCCGGTATACCGTTATAGAAATTTATAATAACTAGACCCCCTATTTTACCGTCTTGGGGATAAAATCAGCAATTCAGACCGTAATTTCACTAATAGTGGCTGCGCCCGTATCGATTTGTACATTTGACCTGTACATTTACAATTATTATTATGTAACTCACACAACTAAACGCATCGTATTTTTTTATATAAATGTATATGGCAACACCCGCTACCCGCTTTCATATTCATTTATCCGCCACTCTGGTAACGAACGACACCGCGCATAGCGCATACGCTCGTTTAAGGAGACGCGGCGCGTCGAGCGGTGCGGTCCGCCAAGCGGGCCGCCTGAAACACAAACATAATATGGAAATGTTCAGAGCGTTTAAGGAGAAGCGTTTTTGCAGGCGTTTGTTTGAGTTATAGCTGCCCAACAGCAGGCCTCCGTCACTCGCTCAAAACCGCGCGCTATGTACCTACCGCTAGGCATATCCCTGGGGATACAACTGGCACAGGGCTGCCGAACGCCCGACTGAGCGCTCGCATCGCACCGTACCGCATGTTTCCCGCGCTTACGCTTCGAAATACCGAAACCACGTAATTATTGTGCACTGGATGAGTGTAATAGTACAAAAACAAATGAAAATTTGTCGTTTTTTAAATTGCCGAGAGACGAAGAAAGCTGAGTAATATTTTAAATCTTATCAATTTGGATGTTTTCACCATTTATTTGTTTGAACATAAGTAGGTAAGTGATAAGTATGTAAATCGTAAACTAAGGAGTTATTTGAGTCAGGTATTATAAAATTGTTGTTTTTATAGGCAATTCAATGTTTTATAGAATTTGTAGGTAAATAGGTTTTATAGGTAGTCGAAGCGCTCGTGGCCCCGGGGACTCAGTGTTCTGTAATCGATCACTGTAGTAAGCAACTTTCACTATGGATAGATCTTGGATGGGTGACCATTCATGTGACCACTTTGTGACCTTTATTTTAACGTGTTCGTGCTTCGAAAGGCACGTTAGGCCGTTGGTTGCCAATAAAATAGCAGTCAGCCAAGTTGAAGGCCTTTTCAGGCGGTTTGAAAAATTTAAACAGCAGAGGGTCACAACCTGTACTTGGTACAAACTATAAAAAAATGAAATGTGGGCATCTAATATGCCTCTGCCTTCCCCTTCGGAGATCAACGCGTGACCATATGTATGTGTGTGTAACATAGTATGGTAGGATGGCCGGGTGAGATAGGTGAATAGCCGGTACTTACGCTAAAGGTTATGTCAGTTAAATTTAGATTTCTTTGATATTTTAGTTATGGGTAGGCATAAGATAAACAATATAAATATATAGGTATACCTACCTACTGTGATTAATTTTTTTTTTTTTTTTTTTACGTGCATTTATAAAAGCGTGTTTTTCTAGGGTGTTTTTAAACCATTCATAATTTTTTTCCTTACATTCCATTACATTGTTAGTTACATACACGTCGACCTAATAAAAGCGTATTAAAACATGGTTGATTCGTAACATTTGTTTTATTACAACAATCAGTATAGGTTCAACCCTAGCGCTTACGATGACGTCACTCGCACAGCAGGCAACACAGTCTCGACGCTATGAGCGCGTGTTTAAGGTACAATTCTTCTGGTTCTGAGTAGCAGGTATTATTATTAAAATTTTGTAGGCTAATATAGCGTAGGTATTGTCGCTTTTGTATGGGAGTGATGTATCTGTTACGTAGTAACTATTTAGTAATCTGTGCCAACAGCGAGCGGCGCCGCGTCGGAAGCGGCAAATGAAGCGACAGCTGACGCGGCGGTGGACGCGGCGGGTAAACCAGCCAGTTTCGCAATGGGGGAACGCGGCGGAAGAAGCGGCGGGTGACGCCGCAAAGGACGCGGCAATCAAGGTGTGGGAGAGGTGCACGCTTCACGCGCCGCCTTACTATAAACGGTCAAATCGCTCGACGTGCAGCGGGAAGCCACGCCGCACGTAAAGCTTGACGCCCCGCGTCTCCTTAAACGAGCCCTTAGTACTCAAGCTACGCTGGCTATTCTCTATATACCGCTATACCGCTTAAATATCAACGCCAAAGTCTCGAGAGCTTCGGAATAGCTCCTGTGAGCCACTTTCGTGGCCGCGCCTGAAACAAAATTGGAGCTGCGCCTACAATAGGTACAGATAAGCTTTAACTCATCGTTTCGTTTATTTTAAGAGAGGTTAAAGGAAAATAAAGTGTTTTTTTGCGGTTTAATTTTTATAAAACAGTTCTTTATAGGAGTATAGGTATATAGGATTGGCGTAGCTCGGCGGAAGATATCTGGGTTACAATTGCATTAAAGAGGTCTAGGCCGCAAGTAACCTATCATTTGCATTTTTGTGTCGTATATCTTTGTAAGGAAAATAAAGGCAATTCATATATCAATCAATTAAATAACTTTAGTGATAATATTAATCGTTTAATACTCGCGCACCCATTGGATAAATTTATGATCTTAGGAGATTTTAATTTTGCTAACAATGTGGAATGGTTAAATGCATATCCCGGCAGTGACGAAATGGTTCCCCATAATATATCTTGTCAGCATATTGTTAATTTCTTAGACACAACTAGAACATCATATTTGTCACAATATAATGGGGTGCGAAATTCTATAGGTAGATTACTAGACTTAGTTTTTTGTAACGATTCGATAACGGTCGCTGAATGTAGCACGCATCCGTTGGTACCAATTGATGTACAGCACACACCCGTTGTAATAAAGGTAGGATTTGTTGAAATACATTCGCTTTCAGAAAAAATATTAAATAAGTATATTTATTCGCGTGGAGACTATGTTTCAATTAACGAGGAGCTAAACCGAGTACATTGGTCTCAATTTTTGTCGGGGGATTCACTAGAGAACTCGGTTTCAAAGTTTTATAGTAAATTATATTCAATTCGGGATAGTTTTATACCGCTAAAATCAATAAAGAATATGACACACCCACCATGGTATAACCACTGTATACTGTAGTTTGACTCGGCCGGATTTTAGAAATAAATGCCTACAGCCGCGCGGTACGTAAGCATGCGATAGGGCTGCCCACCTACAGCATTTTAATAATAATGTGCCTACTTTGACTTTCTATTTAGTATTGCGATTGTAAATATGTACATACATACATTCATATAGTCGCGCCTTTATCCCTGAAGGTGTAGGCAGAGGCATAGTATACGCCCACATTTTACCTTATAGTTTTACGTACGCGTAATAGATAGTGAGCCTAATGCAGTTGATTTTTTTCAATCCGCCCACAAGCCTTGAATTTGTATTAAGGATTGTTGTTTTACTGACAACCGGCTTTCATTTCGAGTAATATTAAACCTTTTTTATTTAAACAAAAAAATACTTTGTGAGTAATAATATAATATCCCCGCAACGGCTGGTGGCGCGGGGCGGCGGCGTGGCGGCGCAGCGCCCGTTATCTACTAACGATTAAGTGAGACGGGTGTAGAAATTTGAAAACGAGTAAGCGGCGTAGACAATAATAATCGGCTCATCACATGTTTCGTCAGTGATAGAATCACGGAATTCTAGTCTTTATAATCATTGCGTTAAATTTTTGATTTACAAAATTAAAACTATTTTTCGATTTGAAAGTACTAGTCAGTCTCTAGTACACTATTACTTTTCGTACATTGTCAAGTTGTGTTAAACTTTGGAAGTTCATATTTGTCTCTATGCGTGTAATAAAAATCAAAGGTATTTAACAAAAATGCTGTAATTTTTTTTTTATTCACGGACATTTCACACAACGCTATCTGATCCCAAAGTAAGCTAGGAATAACCTGCTTGTGTTATGGGTATCAGACCACGAATATTAATACTAATATATTTTTTAAATACATACATATTATACATAGAAACAACCAGACTCTTGAGACAAACATTTATGGGTCACACAAATATTTGTCTCGGGTGGGAATCGAACCCACGACCTCCAGCGCCGCAGGCGGTATCAATACCGATCGCGCCACAGAGGCAGTCACGGTGCTAAGTGTACTGTAACATCGGTCATCCACAAAGAAATGAATACTCTTGAAACATACCTAAATCATTGCTCTCAATTAAATAACTACGAACTGACAACGGAACTAAATGTACTACCTACACGTACTAGAGTTCTGAACTAGTTTTTTTTGGATATTGTACTATATTGGATCGCACCGTTCACTGACTTAGCAAGCACAAGTCTAGTTTTAAACACAAACATACCTACTTCATGTAACTACCTACTTCACTCGTGTCAATCACTTTGTTTAACTTTAGTCAACTAGTAGTATAGTACCAATTAGTAATTAAGTAAAATCAATCTATAGTCTTACCTTTCGGAGTTTCCAGGTAATCTAAAAAAACGTTATCTCTGGGTGCGTTATTGACGAATTCATGCAACCAAAACAAGCACAATAGACTCTAGTTGTCATATTAAATATTTTTAGTAAATAAAACACGCGCGGTTACTATCTAAAAAACGACACACCGTCCATTCGTCTACTCGGCACAATCGCCTGCTAGCGTGCTGAAAGGCCTGCCGAAAACGAGAATCGTAGGTATAGCTTGCGCTTCGTCCGTTTGTAGGGAGCTACAATACTGGTTAAACAACATATATTTATACTGTGGTATAACTCTGCTTTAATAAAAACACTAAGGCGTAAAACAGACGACGGGGCGGGCCGGGCCGGTCAATTTCGCCGCGAACGATAGCGCTAAAGGAATCCTATACTACCAACGCACACGAAGGGCAAAAAGACCGCGCCGCCGCTGTCCGCCGGGCACTGGCGGCGCGGCATGTCCGTGGCTCGCCGCCATGAATCACACAAACCAGTTTGTATGAAGTAACGCAGACGGGGCGGCGCGGGGCGGCGCGGGCCGGCCAGGCTCAGTCCTCGCCGCACGTTTTCTAGTGATGGACGCCTTCGACGTCGAAAATTTAATTTCTCAAGTCGAAAAAAGATCGCCGATTTATAATACGGCATTAAAAGAATATCACGATGTAAATGAAAAGAGGAAGCTATGGAACCAAATATGCCAGGCAATATATACGCCTGCAGTATGGGATGAGTTGTCATCGAGTACCCAGTACTCCCTATTAGTCCATTGAAATGTTACAATTTAAGGACCGAATATTGCATTTGTTAGAGGACGCAATTTTATTTTTGGGACATGTGTGGGGGGTCAATAGAAGCTTAACCTCAAGTTTGTGGGGTTGCCACCCTTGTCCCCCGGCCGCAATCTTAAAAAGGGGTGAAAACACTTTTTCCTCAATATCTCGGAAACTATGAGTCTTACAAAAAAATTGTGAAAACTTAATTTGTAGCAAATTGTTTTGACTACAAATATGTCAACAAATTTTTGTCCTAAATTAAAAATTATGAACAAAAAATCAATACATATAATAAAATCGTAACAGGTCGCTGTCTGTACATGGAAGATAAATAAGAAAAAATATTATAGGGGGGCTTTATGAACGCAATAGAACCCAAAACAATGATTTTTAGAATTTTTGTCTGTTTGTCTGTATGTCTGTATGTCTGTATATCTGTTTGTCTGTACGGTTGTGCACGCTAATCTGAGTAACCGCTCAACCGATTGCAATGCGGTTTTTTTTATTGTGTTGAGGTTTGCTCCAGTTAACATTTAGCGTTTGTTTTATGTAAATCGGTTTAGAAATAAAAGAGTTATAACACTTTTAAGAATCAGATATTTTGAAAATTTTAATTGTAGGGGTTTCTTTGAATGTGAGTGAACCTAAACTGGCGTGTTGGCTTAATCATAAAAGAGCTTAATGATTAAGACTATTTTTAAACAATTCAGTCCGCGCCGAAGGCGTGGACTGAATACTTTTAAAATAGACTTAATCATTAAGCTCTTTTATGATTTAGCAAACAGGGCAGTTACAGACGCTGCTTGATGACTCTGATGAAGAAATACCTTTCCTTTCATACACCTTATGTGACGTAAACGAAGTTGCGGGCTCAGCTAGTTGAAAATAAAATTATAAAAATTTTCTTTTTTGCTCTGTGGCATTTTTTTTTAAATTTCTCTTTAAAGATCATCTACAAGATTAGTCTGAGGTATTATTTTTGTAAAATGTATAAAAAAAGTTAAAGACCAAAAAAGAAAATTTTTATAAAAAAATTCAAAATTTTTTGTTAAGTTATATACACATTTGTAGGCAACACAATATGCTACAAATTATGCTTCTACAATTTTTTTGTAAGACTCATAGTTTCCGAAATGTTGCGAAAAAAGTGTTTTTTTCACCACTCTTTTCAAGATGGCGGCCGGGGGACAAGGGTGGCGACCCCACAAACTTGAGGTTAAGCTTCTATTGACCCCCCACATATGTCCCGAAAATAAAATTGCGTCCTCTAATAAATGCAAAGCTCATGTAACATTTCAATGGACTATATTACGATTGCGTCTCTTTCTTTTTTTGTACATTAAATAAGCAACTACTCGAATTCTCTGGGTATCCATTTTCACTGACGCGCTCTTCACTAGAACGAACGTAGTGAACTAACTGCCCGCCCGTCGCCGTCGTGTGCGTTGCGTTCGCGGGGCGGGCAGTCGCGGGCATCGGCGGACAGACGCGGTCTTTATTACGTCGCGGGCAAAAAGCCCGGCCCGCCCCGTCGTCTGTCTAGCGACTAAAAGAAAAATATAAATTTCATCAAAAATATAAAAATTACAGAAATATATCTGACTACCACTCATTCTCCATCCTTCGTGCTAGGGCTAAGACATTGGAAAATTCATGTTTTGAAGAATATATGGCAAAAATAGAAGAGTCTATCGTAAGTAATCCTAAGTCTTTCTGGAATTATGTAAAGAGCAAGACGAATTCAGGGCCCTTTCCTAATGTAATGCGTTACGGTGACAAAGTTGCGAGTACAGGTGAGGATATCAGCAACTTGTTCTCAACCTTCTTTAACTCAACGTTTCAAGTATCCGACCAAGAATATGATTATATATTGCCGCAGACTTGCAGTATGGAGAGTGTGGCTTCTATTAGCACAGTTGAAGTGTCCCCTTCTCAAGTACTAAAACTACTCAAAACACTTGATCTCTCAAAGTCCGGGGGTCCAGATCTATTACCGCCTATATTCATTGTAAAGTGTGCCGATAGCCTTCTAGAGCCAATATGCATTTTGTACAATAGGTCTATATCGGAGGGAATAGTTCCTAGAATTTGGAAATCGGCTTTTGTCACCCCCGTATTTTTTTTTTTTTTTTTTTTTTTTTTTTTTGTGTTTAATATCTTGCAATCAGTCATTTGACTATAAACAGATGGGGTGAATGATTCTTGGCGTGAAGGGCGCTACTCCCAGCAGAGTCAGCCCTGTCTTTAGTTAGTCCATCTGACTATCTTGGTCGAATATGTCTCGACGCTTTTTCAGACGACGCATGGTTTCTTCTTTCACCATAGCCATGTTAAGGTTTTCATGGACTTCTGTTATTTTTGTGAACCAGGGTGCATTTGAAATTTGTTTCAGAATGCAGTTTTGTGCCCTTTGTATGATCATAGTGTTTGAGGCACTAGCGGATCCCCATAACTGTATTCCATAGGTCCAGATAGGTTTCAAGACAGTCTTGTAAATAAGCAGCTTATTGTCAAGTGAGAGTTTAGAATTTCGTCCCAACAGCCAATAGAGGCCTCTGTATTTTAGGTTCACTTCGTCTCGTTTAGTTTGGATGTGTTTTTTCCAGGTTAGCCTACGATCCAAGTGCATACCCAAGTACTTGACTGTTCCACGGTGTGGAAGCCGCATGCCATTTAGGGTAACTGGTGGGCAGTCTTCCTTTCTAAGAGTAAATGTTACCTGTACCGACTTGGTTATGCTGGCAGCAATTCTCCATTTGCCTAACCATGCCTCTATTTTGTTTAAGTTCTTCTGCAATAGTTTGGAAGCTTCAATAGGGCTTTCACTTGAGGCAAGTAAGGCCGTGTCATCAGCAAAAGTCGCAACTGTCACACCCGGGCTTTGTGGTAGGTCGTAGGTGAACAATGTGTACAAGACTGGTCCGAGCACCGAGCCCTGTGGCACACCTGATAACACATCATGAAAATCCGATGTGCAGTCCTTTTCTCTAACTTGAAATATTCTGTTAGAAATGTAGGATTTCAGAATTTCGTAGAATGTGTGTGGTAAGAGCACCTTTATTTTATAGAGCAAGCCCTTGTGCCACACTCTGTCAAAGGCCTGCTGTATATCAAGGAAGGCTGAGGAGCAGTATTCTTTTTTCTCGAACGATTTTCTTATAGTTCTGCAGACTCTATGTACTTGCTCTACAGTCGCATGTTCTTTCCTAAAACCGAATTGGTGATCTGGGATTATCGACCTTTCTCTGATGATTAACAACATTCTATGAAGTAGGCACTTTTCAAGTAACTTCGACATAATTGGTAGTAGACTGATTGGTCTGTATGAAGTGACTTCATGCATAGGCTTTCCCGGTTTGTGAATCATTATGATTTGAGAAACTTTCCATAAGTCTGGGAAGTATCTCATTCTCAATATGGCATTGAACAGTATCGTCAAGTAGACAATGACTTTACGAGGTGATTCCTCCAGTACTTTTTTGTCTATGAGATCATACCCTGGAGCTTTGTTGTTCTCTATTGACCTGATATTTCTGTTTATTTCTCTCGGTGTTACTTGCTTCAATGGCAGATCAAGTTGATGGTCCTGGTCGAGAATTTGGTCGATATCCGATTCATCTGCATTTATTATAGGCTCATTCGGCTTGAATATTTGGCTAAGATGGTTAGCAAAAGCTTCGGCCTTAGCTTGAGCAGTTTTGATCCACTGTGTATTCTGTGTTCGTAGTGGCGGTTTTTGATGCAGGGGACGGTCAAAGTTTTTGCAGGCTTTCCACAACGAGTAGTTTGTCGCTTTTGTAGCCGAGAGATTCTCTAGGTAGGTATCTAAAGCGGTGTTATTAGCTTCGGATATGAGATTTTTCAGTTCTCGAATAGCTTTGTTCAGTTTTGTTTTGTCATTGGAGTGTCTGCTATTATGCCATACCCGTCGTAGCCTTCTTTTTTCGAGGATCTTTTGCCGTATAACATCAGAGTATGTCTTACTTTGAGGAGGACGGTTCATCGATTCAGGCGTGGCCAGCCAGCAACATTCTTGAATCACTGAGGTTAGTGACCTTGTAGCGAGGTCAATATCATATTGGGTTTTAAGGGAGACTTTTAAGTCTAACTTTTCATGAATCAGTTCACGATAGTAGTTCCAGTCTGTCCGCTTGTTATACAGCTTTAGGTTACTTTCCATGTTTAAGACTGTGGTGCCAATTGTTAATATCACCGGTACATGATTTGTGTCCGAGTCTAAGGATGTTCTTATTTGGTAGAAAAGTCTTGAGAGCCCCTTGACAATGAAGAAGTCTATGACATCAGGAAGTCTATCAGGATCCGAACGCCAGTTGGTTGGTTCTGCCGTTGACATTGTTACTAGGTGGTTTTTGTCTATACTTTTCTTAAGTTGAATCCCTCTAGTACTATTTAATCTTGAGGCCCAGTGAACATGTTTGGCGTTCCAATCACCACCAGCTATGAACCGATTCCCAAGAGTGTTAAACAGTTCATCAAATTGCTCTTCTTTTATGCTGTGCCTGGGAGGGCAGTATATAGCAGATACATTAAAAGTTCCATTCCTATCTTCTACTGTTACGGTAGCGGCTTGTACATGTGGCGTTTGGAACTGTGGATGTTCATGATGTTTCATATTGGACTTTATAATTACTGCTGCACCAGCATGCGCTGTGCCATCTGGGTAGTTGGTGGGGTAAATACTATAGTTGCGTATTTTGATTTTCTTGTCTTTGGTAAGATGGGTTTCAGACACTAATAATATGTCTATGTTGTGAGTGTGTAGTAATACTTCTACCTCATCTAGCTTCGGGGATAGCCCATCTAAGTTCCACGTAGCTATCTTGAGGGAAGCCATTATTTAATTTTTGCTACTAGCGTTGTCATGAGGCTTATCAAAGTACTCATCTGTTGTAGTATTAAATCAAACTTTTCGGCTTGTTTTATTAGTATTAGTTCTAATGTTTCATTTGATGCTGATGATTCTTCTTTTCCTCTGCCACGATTAGTTTTGAGCACTTCAGCATATCTGTTTTGTTTTTTGTTGTCCGAGTCTGTCTTTGTTTTGTCACTTGTTGAGTGTTGTTGTTGTGTAATTGTATCTGTTCGTGATTTTGTGGCTTGGTTTTCTGTTACTCTCAGAGTAGAATTAACAGCAGTTTCTTTATTACTTTGTCTTGTTCTTAAGTATGACTGTTTGTTCAATTTCCGCGATAATATCTCCCGATACACTTCACACCCCTTGAAGTTTGCCGGATGAGCACCAAGACAGAGCGCGCATTTTGCTGGGGTACTTCTGTCAGTCTTAGGACAATCCACTGTCCTGTGTGATTGGGCACATTTCACGCAGCGGTATGGTCTCATACAATAGTTCTTTGAGTGACCATATTGCTGACATCTTTGGCATTGAACAATGGTGTTGCGTTTTCTAGGTTCTTCCATTGTTACGGATTGATGGTGAATATATTTGATGGCCTTTATATTTTTATTATTGGGACCGTGTTGTAGGGTTGCGAAGAATGTAGATGTTGGCTTTTTATCAGGGCCAAATTTTGCATTTATTATTTCACCAATAATCGTGTTACCTGTCTCCTCCAGTGTTCCCTTTATTTCACTTATTGGGGTTGAATGGTGCAGATTTTTTATTACAACTCTATATGGCTTTTTGTCTTTTCTGTTGAATGTATGTCCAATTAATCCTTTTTCTCTGATAAACTTAATTACTGTTTTATAGACCTCTACATTGGTGCAGTTAATGCGCAGTTGGTTTCGATTAATAATTTTGTAGGTAAAGTCTGCTTTGTTGACCACACTTTCCAGAAGTTCGGTAAGTTTTGTAAGATCTTCAATACCATATAACAAAATGGGTGGAGGTTTTGAGATCTTTATTGTGGTTTGGTTTGTATCTATTTCTTGATCAATAGGGAGACTATCAAATTGATTTGATACCACGATTTTTTCGATTTCTGGGGATGAAGCGAGTTTCTTCCTTTTGGGATTTCTTAGAATTGGTACTCTCTGCCACTCAGGATGGTTAGTTGTATCTTTTTCCAAATCAGCATCGATATTCTGGAAACTGGTGTGGGTAAATATCTGGCTTTGAATATTACTCTCTGTTGAACTACTTAATGATGAGCTTCTAGGTCTAGCCAGGAATAGACCAGGGTGGAGAGCTTGCTGTACAAGCTTCTTATTACTATCATTTCGACCAGTAGCATTCACTGGTAAGGGGGCCTGGGTACCCACCCTCTTACAGTCTTCGGTAACCAATTTCTCACTTGCAGGCCCGGGTACCTGCAAGCGCCGGGTGCTAGCCGGATCGCAAGGCAAAACACTCTCATTATTATTGGACATTTCATTACGATGGTTGGGAGAATAGTGTAGCGCTTCCCCAGGGCACTACACATCATGATTTCGGGATGACACCCTAGCCTTTGATGATTCAACATCTCTCTGCAAGACAGCAGATTATTTGATTTCGGAGTTTGTTTCTCCTAGACCATAGCCGTCACCAGGCTCACGAGGCTGGTCTCCCCGGGTCCGAGCTTTGATTTAAGTGGCGGCTCCTCCTCGCCACTGTCATCCTCTGTCATCGGGTTCAGCGCCATTTTATAGGGATATCTCCGCCATGAGACTCCCGGCACCCCTCTAGATGGATCGCCCTATTGTCCGCGACTGCCTAAGCAGCTAGTCTCCATATCTGAAGACCGTTTCGCTATCCGCAACCTGCGACGCGGTGGGTGGCACAGGGCAGTGCCCCTGGGAAGGTTACCCAGAACCCACGTATTAAAAAATGGTAATAAAGCGGATATCATCAACTATCGCCCAATTTCAAAAATATGTTTGTTTTCAAAAGTTTTTGAAAGAGTAGTATACACGGCCGTGTATGCAGCCGTTGAATGCGGTTTTGGAGACGAACAACACGGTTTTCTTAGAAATCGCTCCACCACGTCAAATCTGATCCTTTCACATGACTTTGTGTCAGATAATATGGAGCGTGGGGCACAAGTGGACGTTATCTACACCGACTATAAGAAAGGTTTCGACAGAATTCATCATGGATTGCTACTGCGGAAACCAATGGCTGCTGGAATTCATGGTGATCTATACAGGTGGCTTTCCTCTTATGTTGAAAACAGAACTCAGGCTGTAGTTCTTCAGGGCTACACATCCGGTTGGAGTTCTATTCCATCAGGAGTTCCACAGGGCTCAATATTAGGACCACTTTTGTTTGTATTGTTCATTGCTGATATCAAAAGCTGTTTTAAACACTCTCAAATTCTATTATACGCAGATGATATGAAAATACACAAAGTGGTCAAAAGCATATCTGATACTCAGGAGCTACAGGCTGACCTTGACAGATTTCAAGCATACTGTGAGAACAACAAGCTACAACTTAATTTGTCGAAATGTTTTCAGCTAACGTTTACACGCCAAAAATCTGTGATTGGTTTAGGATACACATTATGCAACGAAATTATTAACATAGTAAGTAGCGTCAGGGACCTCGGTATCATACAAGACAGTAAACTAATGTACGATGAACACGTAGACCACATTGTTACAAAGGCGACCAAAGCCCTAGGCTTTATAATACGAACTGCGGCTTCCTTTACATCAATTAAGCCAGTTAAAGTTTTATATTGTTCTTTTGTACGCAGCCACTTAGAATATTGCTCACCAGTGTGGAACCCTCAATACAAAATATATAAATCACGTATCGAAGGTATTCAGAGGAAATTCCTCAGATATTTAGATTTAAAAACTCAGCAGCATTCGGTGGATTACAGTGATCGTTGTAGGCGGTATCACTTTCTACCTCTCGAATATAGGCGTTATATAAGTGACATTTGCTATTTAAATAACATCGCAAATGGTACAGTCGACAGTGCAGAATTGTTGCAAAGGATAAATTTACGAGCAAATCAAAAATATCTTCGGTGTCGGCCTATCTTGGATATACCTTTTGCGTCTACCAACTACAGAAGTAACTCATTTTTGATACGAAGCGCGCGTAGTTTTAATGAACTTCCGCTCTCTCTAAATGTTGATCTGTTTTGTTCTAAAGCAGGAACTGTAAGGCAAGTACTTGCCAAACAGTTTTTTGATTCATAATTAAGTTGTGGTAACTGCGGTGCTCAAACTGTGGCGTGCTGAAGTGATCTATAGACCTGATCTTGTTGAGTACATACTCATAATAAGATACATTACTGTGTACCATGCTTGTCACAGTCATTTTTCTTAAATTGCTTTTATCAGTGGGGGCTTGTTGTTGGCAAAGTGATGATGCATAAAATATTACCTAATTTGTTATTAGTCCGTAAGCTTCCTTCAAGAGTAAATAAATAAATAAATAAATAAATTTATAAATTATATATATTCTCATACTTATAGAACTCGGAAATTCACGCGAAATACATTTATGCACGTTGCAGCGCCCGTGGTCGCGGTTGGACTCCAACCTCGACCACGGGCGCTGCAACGGGCTCGAACGTTGCGCGTTGTGAAAATGTAAGTAAATGTATTTCGCGTGAAGTCCCGAGTTCTATAAGTATGAGTGTAAAAAACCGCGATAGTTTGAAAATAAAATTATATATATTATTTGACAGCGTCTATCAGTAGGCAGCTATCGCTGAATTAATTATTACATACCTGTCTAGACATAATCTATATGATACATTCTTTATTACGTTCAGTAGGTATATTTTATCCTTGCTGTTATTGGGAATGCTACACTTGGTTGGAATTTCACCAAGTGTGCACTTCATACTTGACTGCTAAAGTCTTCCTCATATAATAGCAGCTACAATCAATTTTACCTGCGATATTGAGGATCACAAACATGTCGGTGTCTATTACATCTGTACTTAGTTCCTTCAAAACAATATTTGGTAAGTAAGTTTAAATGCACACAGTAATAATTATAAAATAATGTTTAGTTTCTAGTTCATTGAGACAAATCGAGAGTAAATTGAGCCCACCATAATTATTAAATTTTAACCCCCTTCGAAAACGAGGGATGTAAAAATTCGAAGCTGTGTATCTGTGTAACCGTATTTTCACTGGCCCTAGCAGAATACCAGCGCTAACTCGCTAATATTACGCGAAGTAGCATTAAAGCTGAGCTAGGGACCATTTCTGTCTCATGTAGGGATATTCATGTAGTTTCATGTATTATGTATTTATTTGTATTATGTGTCCTTGCTGAGAAAATAATAAATATTTTTCTTTTTTCTTTATTTTTTTTCTTTCTCTGTCTATCTGTGGCACAATAGCTAACCAAGTCTTTAGACATCCTTCCGAGGGCTTACCCGGGGCTCGCAAGCATAGGCTGTTGGGCGTTACGTGAGGTTTTTTAGTCGGTAGGAGTCCGGCATAGCATCCATGATGGATTTTCCCTCACGTTAAAAAAAAGCCAACCAAAGTATGGATCAATAACTTTGATGTGAATTTTTAGTTTAGAAAGCCCATGTGATCTAGATGGTTCTTAACTATAGTGTTGAAGATTCAGCTCGCTTGCAATCCAGCACTAAAATTCACAGGTCCGATTGATAAGTTTAGTTTGCTGTTATTTTGATAAATTAATAAATAATTTATTGTTGGACAATATCACAAAAATTCATCTAGCCCAAACTAAGCTAGATGCTTGTGCTATGAGATCTAGACGACTGATAAACATACTTATATATTTCCAAATACATACATTTAATACATAGAAAACACCCAAACTCCGAAACAAATATTTGAGGTTCACACAAATATTTGGATCAACCCGTAAATCGAACCCAGGACCTCAAGCGCGGCAGGCGGTTACACTACCGACTACGCCACCGAGGCAGTCAAATGTTACCCACCAAAAACATTCATACAAATGTAAAAAAGGAGAGCCAAGTTCAATTCAAAAATTATGCTTGGCTGTGGGCTTCGCTGCAAAAAGAATGGAGATCTAAATGTTATTTAACATAATATATATTTTAATTATGATAAAAACTAGCCAAGTCAAATCTAACCTACTTTAACATCTCACATTTTTTTTAAATAACGGCAATTGTTTTAGGTATCCAGTAAAACCAAAAAAATATAGAGTTTAATACTGGTTCATTATGTAATTTTGTTCCTATAACTACATTTTTGGATTTTGAATAAAATTTGACACGCATTTAGATTTCCATTCTTTTTGCGGCGAAGCACACAGCCAAGCATAATATTTGTATTGAACTTGGCCCTCCTTTTTTACATGTATGTTTTTGGTGGGATATCATTACTTTTGTTAAGATATAATAAAACATACATTGGGATAGTTTCAAATATCTGCTGGTAACGTTGTAACGGTTCCAACGCTACAATAAAAAAGTGTATGGGCCCCCTATTATTATTAATTTTTATTTTTAGATTCTTTTCTACGCTTACACACAATTACCGAGCTGCATTCCAAATTTCATTCTTCTAGATCATCTGGAAGTAGGTTAGATTTAGGTACCTACTATATGTCCAGTCAGACGGTACTAAAATTTACGACTTTTTGACCCTCATTATCTTTATAACCGTTTGAGCCAGTTTCATAAAATTTGGGTTTCTGGATGTCCTTATAGATATAATAAAATGCACGAAGTTTTTTGACTTTATGTTAAAGTGGTTTTGAGTTATAGAAGGGTCAAAAGTGGCACCAAGTGGTTTTTGTAATATTACACTCGGCGCTGGCTAGCCAGTTCTTCTGCTTGAACTTGAATTGACACGCTACCGCGTGTCTAGATTTTGATGTCAAATCCACGTGTCATGTGCCTCAATGAATATCCAGTATGTAACTACAGTTTGTCTATAAAGTCGTGAAATTAAATGAGGGCGCTGCTGAATGCATGTAGCAACCCTATATAGTACGACCAAAATGATTTTGATACGAGGAGTTCGTTCCGCGTAAAATCTTACTAATATTATAAATGCGACAGTTTGTGAGTGTGGATGTTTATTACTTTTACACGCTCGAACGGTTAAGGGGATCTGGCTGAAATTTGGTACACGGATAGGTACATTATAATCTGGAATAACCATGGCTACTTTTTATTCCGGGAATAAGTTGTTACGGGAAGCGGGAACGGGATCAATACAAATATTGTACGGTTCACGTACAAATAAATATACACTCGTTTCTTTGGGGGCATGTACGGTTTAACGTACAAACAAATACATTATTATATCTATTAATATCTTGAGCAAAACCAGGAGATATTAATAGATTGAGTTTTATGCTTAGTGTGTAATCTATAGCACGTACACAATTTACGTGACATTTATTAAATATTAATTAATAGTCAATTTCCCCTCTCATCCTGCGTGATGGATCGGCACGTACAATTAGCCATATAAATATGTGTACATCAATTAATAAAATCAATGTTATCTAAGTATCTCACTCTATTCATTCATCTACGGCTTATTTCCCAGTGCTGATATAATTGTGGGTCGACCACTACCCTTTATGGTGTTCAGCGGCGAATCTGGGGTATTCCCCAACTCCTACAACTAACAAACTGTACGGGTGAAATATCCCGTACATAGTGGTCCTTCGAGCCGGATTTGAGCTATACTCACTGCTGGGAAGAGGAAAGTGATCCTTCGAGAAAAAGTGGTCCTATACTTCCTGCTGGAAAGTGGTTCTACGAGGAACGTAACTACAAAACTGTTTTTCGTGCTGGATACTACACTTTAGAGAAGAAAGTGGTCCTAAGAGGAACGTAACTACAAAACTGTTTTTCGTGCTGGATACTACACTTTAGAGAAGAAAGTGGTCCTACGAGGAACGTAACTACAAAACTGTTCTTCGTGCTGGATACTACACTTTAGAGAAGAAAGTGGTCCTACGAGGAACGTAACTAAAAAACTGTTCTTCGTGCCGGATAATACAGTTTAGAGAGGAAAAGTGGTCCTACGAAGGACGTAACTACAAAACTGTTCTTCGTGCTGGATACTACAATTTAGAAATGAAAAGGGCTTCTTCAAGGCCCAAACAAGCGGACGGTGGTAAGCTCACTAAAACTTATGCACTCAACTTAACGGCCCAAACAAGCGCACGGTGGTAAGCTCACTAAAACTTACGCACTCAACTTAACTGCTCAAACAAGCGCACGGTGGTAAGCTCACTAAACTTACTCACTTAACTTAACTGCTCAAACAAGCGCACTGTGGTAAGTCCAACTAAAACTTACTCACTCAACTTAACTGCTGAAACGAGCGCACTGTGGTAAGTCCAACTAAAACTTACTCACTCAACTTAACTGCTCAAACGAGCGCACTGTGGTAAGTCCGACTAAAACTTACTCACTCAACTTAACTGCTCAACGAGCGCACTGTGGTAAGTCCAACTAAAACTTACTCACTCAACTTAACTGCTCAACGAGCACACTGTGGTAAGCCAACTAAACTTACTACACTTTAGAGATGGATATTGATCCTTAGAGAAAGTGTTCCTTTGAGGAAGAAACCCAGACACGAGGTCTCTCAAGAAAGAACGAGCGCACTAGTAAGCTCAAATTTAACTTACCCTTAACTTAGTCACTCAACTTACTTGCTTACAATGAGTGCCACGGGATTAAGCAAGCTACAAGAAGCTGTTTTCATGGAACTGAAACGTATCTGTGTTAACTATAAGAAAGACGGACCTAGCAGGAAGACTTTGCAATACCGTCTTTCACAACTAAACGCAACCTGGGAGAACTTTGTCTCCAATCATCAATTACTGGAAGAGTCTGGAGTAATGGATCTTCAATACATCACTGAAGACAGTTTCACCAAAACAAAGAGGATATACTAGGACGTATTACAGTATATACTCAAACTGAAGTAAGATTGGACGTTCGCATTCGCCACTACTACCTACTACTCAAAAGGGAAAATTAACGACAAAAATGTTCCTTCGAGGGCAGCAACTTTTAATGTGCCACCTCGACAAGTAAACAAACAAGCAAACAAACAAACATCTGCAAACAAATTTCACCTTGAAGAGCGAAGGTCAACTACCAAAATGCAGTGTAAATTTGCATCACGATTAACTATCTTCTATTTGAAACCCATATACCACTACTGAGCGATGAAGATTACAAGATATATAGGGTTTTCCCAGTACCATTCCTTAAACAAGGACAATGGAAACTCCTACAACCAAGCTCAAAATTTGTAGCCATCAACTTTATTAAGAACACTTACATCACGATGGAAGATCAAGACATGTGCCAATGTATTTCTTCTGGTAAAGGCGAATTCTACTGCATCTGCAATCAACTACTCAGTTTCCGCTCTGCTTTTGGGAGGGAACGCAGTGTTCGTTTAATATACCTACATCAAAAGACGACACGCTACTAAGTCTACTCTACACGAAGGAAGGATAAACCCGGATGAAATATTGAGCTGCGGAACAAGAAGCAACAGAATAGTCTAGAACCTGAAAAGGCGTTCGATTTAAAAAGACATTAATTTATATAACTTTGTCTGTACCCATAGTAGAAACAATTTTAAGAACTATTTACCTTTAAGAAAACTTTTTCTGTTAGCCACTAAGTATACACTCTTTTCTTTGGGAGCATGTACGGTTCACGTACAAATAAATATACACTCGTTTCTTTGGGAGCATGTACGGTTTAACATACAAACGAATACATTATTATATCTATTAATATCTTGAGCAAAACCAGGAGATATTAATAGATTGAGTTTTATGCTTAGTGTGTAATCTATAGCACGTACACAATTTACGTGACATTTATTAAATATTAATTAATAGCCAATTTCCCCTCTCATCCTGCGAGATGGATCGGCACGTACAATTAGCCATATAAATATGTGTACAACAATTAATAAAATCAATGTTATCTGAGTATCTCACTCTATTCATTCATCTACGGCTTATTTCCCAGTGCTGATATAATTGTGGGTCGACCACTACCCTTTATGGTGTTCAGCGGCGAATCTGGGGAATAAGCCAACTCCTACAACTAACAAACTGTACGGGTGAAATATCCCGTACATAGTGTTTTTTTTTTTTTTTTTTTTTTACTCAGATTATAAATGCGAAAGCATAGGAGTGTGGATGTGAGACTCTTTCACGCTCGAACAGTTGAACTGATCTGGCTGAAATTTGGTACAGGGATACATTATAGTCTGGAATAACACATAGGCTACTTTTCATCCCGGTAATAAGTTCCTACGGGAAGCGGGAACGAAAACAAATTCGACACGGGCGAAGCTGCGGGCATCAGCTAGTGAGTTAATAAATAAAACACATTATACATTTTTAATTTTGTTTCTGTTTTATTGAATCAGATCCAGAATAAAGTTATTGAACCAGATCCAGAAGCCCCGGTCTAATAGCGTCTTACAACCCACCAGCAGGTGCCTAGCAGTCCCAATTGCTTCGCCACAATCATGTAATTACATGTTTTATCTGTAACTTTCCCCCATCTGACAAGGATTTTTTTGGCGCAGTGCACAAATATTAAAATCGTCTATTTCTTTCTTTGCCGACCTTTTCTGTGTTTCCCAGGAGTTTCAAACTTTCCTTCATTATTAAAACCTTCGTTAACTATTCGCCTAACTGTACTCTCTGATTTTCCTGAAAAAAATAAAAATTGAAAATTAATTACCTAATGGAAACAAACTATTGACATGAAGCAATTAATTCGAAATAAAAAATTGGTAGAAAACCAGATTGAACTGAGTATCAAAAATGTAGGTCGTACTATAAAATAACCTACTAACAATGTTATTCTAACCACTGACTTACATTATAGGTAGATTGTAAGTCTGTGATTCTAACCTAAAAATATGCAACGTAAACAATGCCTTTTTTTGTCTCCAAATCGTAAATTTGTAACTTCAGACAGATTCAAAACAAACAATAACATACCCACCAAAGATGCTGTTCGCTCATAAACATCCTCAAAATCCCACAACAATTGTCCGTTTAGTCGCATAATGCCTAATTCGCAAAATGGCACCCGAGTCTGAAAAGGACTAATTCGCAAAAGGACTAATTCGCAAAAGGACTAATTCGCAAAAGGACTAATTCTTAAAAAGACTAATTCGCGAAATGGCTAATTCTGAAAAGGACTTATTCGCAAAAGGACTAATTCTTAAAAAGACTAATTCGCGAAATGGCCAACTCTTAACAAGGTATGATGTTGGTGTTGGTTATAAAAAAAAACCACGAAGGCTAATGCGGGAGCTCCGCTCCGCTCCGCTCCTAACCTAACTCTCTCTAACTAACTCCTAACCTAACTTATCGAAGTCGGGGCGCGCAGAATTCGACTTTACCTACCAATATCGATGCAGTACCTCCTAAACGGTTGCAAATCGAATGCTGCGCGCCCCGACTTCGTTTTTTTTTATATCCATTCAACACCAACATCATACGCTGTTAAGAGTTGGCCGTTTCGCGAATTAGTCTTTTTAAGAATTAGTCCTTTTGCGAATTAGTCCTTTTCAGAATTAGCCATTTCGCGAATTAGTCTTTTTAAGAATTAGTCCTTTTGCGAATTAGTCCTTTTCAGAATTAGCCATTCCGCGAATTAGTCTTTTTAAGAATTAGTCCTTTTGCGAATTAGTCCTTTTCAGACTCGGGTGCCATTTTGCGAATTAGGCATTATGCGACTAAACGCAATTGTCCAGCTTGGTACTCCGCGAAACATCACTGGAAAACTTTAAAAATCACTTCCTGCGCACCACTCCGATTTTCTTTACTCATTTCTCAAACCTTTATGCGTAGTTTGGTTTCAATTTGTTGCAGTTTAATCCAAACATTAAAGTTACGTGAGAGAGTAAACGAAATTCGACGATAGCATTGACAACTGACGTACTTATGTTTCGTGTTGCCAGTGTTGTGCCACACACATAACTAGTTCCTCAAACATTCATTTCACGACTTTATAGACAAACTGTAATTAAACACACATAGTCCGAAGGGGGAGGCATAGCATACGCCTACATTTCACCCTATAGACTTATGTCCCACGTAATAGGTGGTGTGCCTATTGCCGTGTTGAAATGGTCATTCGCAGGTTGCGACGACCCGCAATTAAATTTTTTGAAGCCACCCATAAGGCTTTCAACTTGGCTTCACGATTGCCATTTTACTGACAACCGTGTTTCATTTCGAGTTTTCCATCTCTACTTAGTGGATCTTTTTGCGAAAGTGTTCCCTTAGTCGCCTCTTACGACACCCTTGGGATGTTTTGGGGTGGTGACATTTTGTACTTTTACCCGTTGCCTTATTGGACCCCGTTGCCACAACCCTATTTAAACAGTAGGTAAATTACTGCATAATATGTACCATGTTTTTTCACCGCTAAGCAAACCCCAATTACTGTAGCGCCGCAATTTCAGGGCACATCTCTTTCCATCTCCAAAAGTATAGGGATCCTTGGCGTTGACATCTCCAGTGACGTTCAGTTCCGTAGTCATTTGGAGGACAAGGCTAAGCTGGCGTCCAAGAAGCTAGGTGTGCTCAACAGGGCGCGGCGGTACTTCACTGCGGCGCAAACACTGCTTCTCTATAAGTCGCAAGTGCGGCCGCATATGGAGTACTGCTGTCACCTCTGGGCGGGAGCACCTGAATATCAGCTTCGTCCATTTGGCTCGGTGCAAAGACGAGCTGTTAGAATTGTCAACGATCCTGTACTTACAGCTGGTGTGGAACCTCTTCGCGACAGGAGAGACTTTGCCTCCTTATGCGTGTTCTACCGCCTATACAATGGTATGTGCTCTGAGGAATTGTTTGATATGATGCCCACGGCTACGTTCTATCATCGCACCGCTCGCCACAGACAGGGAGTTCATCCTCACACTCTGCGTCCGGTGCGTTCCAGCACGGTTAGATCCGATAGGTGTTTTCTTCCGCGCACGCTTAGGTTGTGGATAGACCTCCCTGCCTCGGTTTTCCCAAACGCCTACAGTATGGGGTTCTTCAAAAGGGGTCTTAGAAGGTTTTTACAGGGTCGGCAGCGCGAGTGTGGCACCTCTGGTGTTGCAAACGTTCATAGGCTGCGGTGACCACCGGTCCTTCTGGTGGGCCGTATGCTTGTCTGCCACCTTGGTGGTATAAAAAAAAAAAAAAAAAAAAAAAATGTTTGGGCTTATTGGAATAGTCTTCAGGGGTGTCTAATTTTTAAATTGATTACTTTCATTACAAGCAATTTTGGCTATTTATCAGAGATTTTAATTAAGGCGAAGTGCAATTGTGTCTCCAGCGATTCGGAGGGGGTGAAGCAGACGCAAGATATTCGGGACGCTCGCGCTCCGTGCGTCGGAAACGTTTTCGCGCGTTAACCCGTTCACTATGCTATTGAAATCATTGACAGAAGTACAAGTTTACATAATTCTTTTTTTCGCCCTGTTTAGATAAACCTCTTAGATTTTCTACTCGTGAGCAACTACGTAATTGATTTTGATGCAATTTTTATAACTAACATGTAATAAAATTCATTTTCGTAATAATAGTCCAGTCAAAATAGACATTCCAGTTTGCATTAATTCCCAACAAGCTGGTTTTTTGTGCAGGCCTTGAATACGTCATTACAAATGATATGTCAAAAGTATAAGAATAGAACATAATATATTTGAGAATTACTTCAATTTATTTTTTTACCTGTGACGATTTTTGCCAGGTTTAATGAAAAAGAATCTGCTGACCCTCTTCTTTATAGTTTTTATTTTTTGGTACTTTACTGTACTGTTTACTGTACTGTGTAATGGTACGGTACTGTACAAAAAAGACTGAAAAATATACCTGTATACCCTCCTTAATTTTTTTGTGTTTTTAGAATTCGTAAATTTCAAATGCCTAGCGATTGCAGTGGTGCATGAGATGACTGATAGACGGTCGGCGAAGGCTCAGTGATAGGCTCGCGTTATTACAGATTATTTATACTGTTGGTTGATGGCACTTGGTGGAACCTGCAGCGCATATTGAATACCCACCACTTGTACCGCAAAGAGTGTAGCTTTCCAACAGTGAAAGAATTTTTCAAATCGGTCCAGTAGTTCCGGAGCCTATTCGTTACAAACAAACAAAAAACAAATCTTTCCTCTTTATAATATTAGTATAGACTAGCGGACGTCACGCGGTTTCACCCGAGTAGTCGTTCCCGTGGGAATACGGGAATAAAATATAGCCTATGTTCACCGCAAAGAGTGTAGCTTCCCAACAGTGAAAGAATTTTTTAAATCGGTCCAGTAGTTCCGGAGCCTATTCGCTACAAACAAACAAACAAAAAAACAAATCTTTCCTCTTTATAATATTAGTATAGATTTAGATTATTATAGTTGTTACAGCGCCAGCGGTAGCAGAAACACATCTTTGAAATGTATAACTGCCTAGTTCATGAGATACAGATGGACAAACGGACTTCGAAGTCTCAGTAATAGGGTCCAATAAATTTCGATACTAGTTATTTAGACTAGACAAGGCTTTAGTATTGTCCAAACTATTACCATTACCCAAATTAAACAATCTACGTTTCATTTCGCATAGCTCTTGCCCGCAGCTTCAGCTGTGTAGAATTATGTTCACGTTCCCACCTACCATTGGATCATATCCAAGGATAAAATAGCCTTTATGCTATTTTCTAAATAATATTTAAATATCCAGGAATATATTGCAGTCTGGAAAAGCATAAAATAATTATACTAGGCCACCAATTACAGCCAGATCTGCTCAACCGTTGGAACGTGATTTTGTCACAAACATCTTCACAGACTTCAATTATATCATAATTAAATAATTCGTAAACTAATCGTTGTCACTGTGGAGAAGCAGTCGACACGCTTGGGCACCACGGGCTTTCGTGCAGCAGGAGTGCAGGTCGTATGTCTCGTCATGCATACCTAAATGATATTATCCGCCGCGCTCTTGTCACCGCCGGCGTGCCAGCTATTCTTGAACCAAATGGTTTGGCGCGCGACGATGGCAGGAGACCGGATGGTATGTCATTGGTGCCATGGAAGATGGGAAGGCCTTTGGTGTGGGACGCAACTTGTGCCGACACCCTTGCCCCTTCTCATCTTCCAAGCACGGCGGGCTGCGCCTGTTCTGCTGCTGCATCTGCCGAGACACTCAAACGGCGCAAATATAATAATTTAATTGGTAATTATATATTTGAGCCGTTTGGTGTCGAGACACTAGGTTCGTGGGGCCCAAGTGCACGTGCGCTATATAAAGATATAGCAAAGTGTTTGGTCGATGCTTCTCGTGACCATAAGGCTGGCCTCTTTCTCGCTCAGAGAATAAGCATTGCCATCCAACGTGGCAATACGGCCAGCCTTATGGGGACCTTGCCAGTCGATTGTGATGGGGAGGAATTCTTCGACACCTAGACGAGTGTTACAACAGTCTTGTGTATTTTTCCTTTCTGTTTATTCTTCTCCCATTTTTCTGTAAATATTTAATTCCTAGTTATAATTTTAATATTTAATGATTGTATATATTTTTATGTTGTACTTAATAATAATATTATAAATACCTATGAATGAATATATTCGTAAACTATATTAAATCATCAGGAACTTCTGAATATTTTGCTTTTCCGTGCTTCTGAGTCGTTGGTTCCGGTTTTCAGTAACATATATTCACAAAATCATCTTCTAGCGCTTAACATATAGGTATACCACTATCCATTGAACATTGTATTACTGTTTTACATTATAGCTTAAAAACAAAGTTAGGGTTGTATTGACTGGCCGGTGGAACTTCGGACATCACTTCCGAAGTTTGGTCCCAAAACTGAGGGAAGCATCGGCCGCACTCGCGCGGCTGATGCCCAACATCAGGGGATCCAACGCTCCCTACAGGAGGCTGTACCTGAGGATCGTGCGAAGACGGCCCTGTACGGGGCTCCCGTATGGACGGAGACCCTGACGGCCAGCAATGAGGCTAGACTGCTGAGCCCGCAGAGAGTGATGGCCGTCAGGGTTATAAGAGGATACCGCACGATCTCCGGTGAGGCGGCATGTCTCCTAGCCGGGACCCCTCCATGGGACCTGGAAGCGAGAGCCCTTGCGTCACTGTTCAGATGGCGCAAGGAGGCGCTGGAGCGGGGCCAAAGGCCTGCGTCTCGAGAAATCGAGGCCCAGCGGACCCTGCTCCACCAGGAAACCGTGGAGACATGGAAGGTGCGACTTGAGCAACCAAAGGGGGGATTCGCCACAATCGCGGCCGTCACACCGGTCATGGACGAGTGGCTGGAGAGAAGACACGGTGCTCTCTCCTACCGGTTGACACAGATGCTTGCCGGGCACGGTAGCTTCGGTAGGTATCTGTGGCGAAAACACCGGGAAACCACGGCCGAGTGGCAGCACTGCGAGGACCGCAGCGATAACACGACGCTCCACACGCTAGTGGAGTGCACGGCGTGGGCACAACAGCGCCAGGTCCTCGTAGTGGGTCTGGGCGTGGACACTCTCTCGCTCGAGGCCATGGTGCGAGCCATGCTCTCCTGCGGGAGTAAGTGGGACTGCGCCGCCTCTTTCTGCGAGCAGGTCATGCTCGCGAAGGAGGCGGCGGGCCGAGTGCGGGAGAGAACTCTCCCACCTGAGTTCCGCAGTTGGCACCCTGGGCGCCGCCGACGTGTCTTCGCCGAGGACTATCGGCCTCCATGACCGGGGGTCTGAGGACGGTGAGAGGGCCGCTCACCGTCCTTACAGAAGCAGGCTCATGACGGCAGCGTGACGTGAGCAACTCACGCACGCCCCCCCTTAGAAGCGGGGTCACACCCGAAACCCCCCATAGACGCGGGATTGCACCCGAACCACCACCTGGGCGAGGCCGCATTGGCGGTCGTAGGTCTGTTGGGAGTCACGGGACATTCTTCCTGAGGGCTTACCCGGGGCTCTCAACCATAGGCTGTTGGGCGTTACGTAAGGTTTTTTAGTCGGTAAGAGTCCGGCATAGCATCCTACGAGGATTTTCCCTCACATCAAAAAAAAAAAAAAAAGGGTTGTATTGACTGTATCGGGTTGTAAGCTGTTTATTTTCAGTTCACTGTTGGTTAAAATTCAAACTCATACCTACAACTTTCAAATTCAATACCTATCTACATCAACTACGACGTACTAGTAGTAAAGTAAGACTACCAGAATATCAACAATACGCAATACGTACATTGAAAACTGTAATTTTGGATAGGAGAATACCAATTTTTTGAGTTTTTATTTATTATAGACTCAATTAAGGTTTATACCTACTGTTATATTGTAAAGTTTAAGAGAATTGGCCCACTGATTCATCAGTCATTAGTATTATACTCGTAATATCATTGATTTTACTTAAATATTAATAATAATGTACATGTTATAAGCTCGGTCAGGGCGTCACATACATGAGCGCATTTATAGGTGAATCTTCTGGACTTATCTATTATGTGGCATCAGGCGAACTTTGTATTGGAAAGTATGAAAACTTTAGGTACTAGGTATAACTTATATAATACACCAAAGAAATTTACTCAAACAGATGCGACATTTTTACGCTCTTGAGCTTAAGCCTTGAATACTTCCTTTTTTGTTTTTTTTATTACCCATTTTCGTTACTACGGCAGCGAATTACGTCAGCGGGCGCGACAAAGTTGTATACGGGTGTCCTCAACGAAGCCTGTCGGCTGACTGAGCGGGCGCTGTGAGGTGGCTGATAGCGGCAAAATGCACTCCCGCTCAACAAAACGTTTTTTTTGTTTTTAAACAATATGTTTTTAATAAATAAATAACAGCATAGCGCCTCGAGGTAACTTATTAGGGACATGGAAATAAAAAAATTAGTGTGGTACATTATATAACTACTGAATAAAATTGATTATAGTCAAGGCGGTCACAGGTAAATTTACAGATTCGAGGCAACTTTGGGATAAATTTCTATCGAGCCGAATTTTCTCAATCGTGTTTTGGAGAGCTGACAACCCTAGTCAATATACTTAATAATAATTATCCATTTAAAAAATTGTGAAAACCTTGGTAACACCATTGCAAAATTGGTTCGAAATATGTCAAAATATGTATTTTGAGTTCCACTTCACCAATCGTAACGACACCAAAAATATAGCATCAAAATGAGCAAGTGTCCTCTATACATATACCTACGCTGTCGGAGAACAAAAACTCAGAAGTAACTACGAAACCAATCAATTACCGATAGAGAACTGGAGATAATATTATGCGGTTAGCTCTTTACCAGCTAAATATCCTAAATATAGAGCTGTATACCTGTCTGCATTGGAAATTTTTCTAATCGATTTTGTACAAGAAATGCTTCTGATCTCAACCTGCTGGCTAGTTTGTTAATTAGTGAGGCTTGTCATTGGTATCAACCGCTAGCTTTAGGAACGTCGTTGATTCCACAAATTCCAACTCACGACTATTGTGTTGAACTTCAAGTGGACTTTTGCAACATCAGAGGTATGCGCGCGAAATTCAACGTAGTCCACCACCATCTTGAAACTGCGAAGCCGACCCTTCTTTTCTTAACGGAGACGCAGATCTTACGTCCGGGCGATACATCTTGCTTAATGTACCCTGGCTTCAAGCTTGAGTACCACTTTAGGCAGAAAGCCGGGGTATGTATGTACGTCCGGGATGATGTCTGCTGTCGTCGTCTTACAAGCCTCGAAGACAGGGACCTGTCTACGTTATGGGCACGCTTGGATCACGGGGGCCACACTCGGATCTACGCGTGCGTGTATAGGTCTCACAGCGGTGGTAACACGGACACAGTTCACCTTTTTGACCACCTGCAACAATCGACTGTCAAGGTGATTGAGCAGTATCCCTCCGCGGAGATAGTGATTCTGGGGGATTTCAACGGACATCATGTTGACTGGTTGGGCTCCCGGACCACCGACTTTGCGGGGAGAGCTGCTCACGAATTTGCCCTGACCTATGGGTTCTCTCAACTGGTTAAATCCCACACAAGGATACCAGACAAGAAGAACGAGCATAGTGCATTGCTGGATCTCCTGCTGACAACGCGTCCGGACGGATACAGTGTTTCAGTGGATGCTCCGCTTGGATCGTCGGACCACTGTGTCGTTCGGGCGCATGTGCCTCTCGCAAGGCCTGAACCACCTCGGCCCAAGGAGTGGCGACATGTATGGCACTATAAGTCAGCAGACTGGGATGGACTGCGAGAGTTTTTCGCGTCGTACCCATGGAGGCGGCTTTGTTTTGCCTCAGAGGATCTGGATTCTTGCGCTGCAGCAGTCGCTGCGGGGATCTTGGAGGGCATGGAATGCTACATTCCTAACCGTTGGATCCCTGTAGGAGCGAAAAAGCGACCGTGGTTCAATCGGCTCTGCAGAGAAACTTTGATGTTGAAAGAATCTGCTTACAGGGCTTGGACCACGGCTCGTGCAAATTCAGATCCAAACATCTCTGAGGTGAAACGCAAATTAAATGCCGCATCGAGGGTCAGCAAAAGATCAATTGTCAGGGCTAAGTTCGATTTTGTCGGCAGAATTGGTGAACGGCTAGCAGGCTACCCTTCAGGGAGTTGCGAATTCTGGTCGCTTGCCAAAGCTGCCGAGGGAAATTTCTGTCGGTCAGGTTTACCACCTTTACTTAAACCCGACGGTAATTTGGCCCAGAGCGCTAAGGAGAAAGCCTCTAACTCGACCATCAGCGACGGGGGTGCTTTGCCGCCGGATATTCCGTGGTGTGGAACTTCCATGCCGGAAGTAAAATTTACACAGCGGAATGTCCGACGTGAGCTTCGATCCCTGGACGTTCATAAGTCGAGTGGGCCGGATGGTATACCCGCGTTGGTACTGAAGCAGTGTGGTCCAGAGTTGTGTCCGGTACTTACACGTCTTTTCAGGCTTTCATATTCCAAGCAACAAGTCCCGGCGTCGTGGAAGATCGCGTATGTGCATCCTGTGCCCAAGAAGGGTGACAGGACCGACCCGGCCAACTACAGGCCTATAGCCGTCACCTCCCTTTTATCTAAGGTGATGGAGCGTGTAATTAATACACAGCTCCTAAAGTACCTAGAGGAACACGACCTGCTCAGTGACCGGCAGTACGGTTTCCGTCACGGTCGCTTGACGGGCGATCTTCTGGTGTGCCTCACACACCGATGGGTGAAGGCTATCGAGAGTAAGGGCGAGGCTCTAGCAGTGAGCCTCGACATCTCTAAGGCCTTTGACCGGGTCTGGCACCGTGGTCTTCTTACGAAATTGCCCTCATATGGACTGCCCGACAGATTATGCGGATGGGTGTCCAGCTTCCTGGCCGGTAGAAGCATCAGGGCCGTCGTTGACGGCAGCTGTTCAGACTGCATGGCCATAAACGCTGGAGTACCGGAAGGCTCAGTCTTGTCCCCTACTCTGTTTCTGCTGCATATCAATGACATGTTGTCTATTGACGGCATTCATTGTTATGCGGACGACAGTACGAAGGACACTTGTTACACGGGCCGCCCCGGTATCTCTCGGGACACAGTGAAGGAAAATCGTGAACAGCTTGTGTCTGAAATCGTGGCTACTCTTACTAGAGTGTCCGATTGGGGTAGACAAAATCTTGTCCAGTTCAACCCTTCCAAGACACAAGCGTGTTTTTTCACCGCTAAGCAAACCCCAATCACTGTAGCGCTGCAATTTCAGGGCACATCTCTTTCCATCTCCAAAAGTATAGGGATCCTTGGCGTTGACATCTCCAGTGACGTTCAGTTCCGTAGTCATTTGGAGGACAAGGCTAAGCTGGCGTCCAAGAAGCTAGGTGTGCTCAACAGGGCGCGGCGGTACTTCACTGCTGCGCAAACACTGCTTCTGTATAAGTCGCAAGTGCGGCCGCACATGGAGTACTGCTGTCACCTTTGGGCGGGGGCACCTGAATATCAGCTTCGTGCATTTGACTCGGTGCAAAGACGTGCTGTAAGAGTTGTCAACGATCCTATACTTACAAGTGGTGTGGAACCTCTTCGCAACAGGAGAGACTTTGCCTCCTTATGCGTGTTCTACCGAATGTACAATGGTGTGTGCTCTGAGGAATTGTTTGATATGATGCCCACGGCTACGTTCTATCACCGCAGCGCTCGCCACAGACAGGGAGTTCATCCTCACACTCTGCGTCCGGAGCGTTCCAGCACGGTTAGATCCGATAGGGGTTTTCTTCCGCGCACGCTTAGGTTGTGGAATGATCTCCCTGCCTCGGTTTTCCCAAACGCCTACAGTATGGGGTTCTTCAAAAGGGGTCTTAGAAGGTTTTTACAGGGTCGGCAGCGCGAGTGTGGCGCCTCTGGTGTTGCAAACGTTCATAGGCTGCGGTGACCACCGGTCCTTCTGGTGGGCCGTATGCTTGTCTGCCACCTTAGTGGTATAAAAAAAAAAAAAAAACTTTGGCTTCTGCCTGTATTACATTAGGCTAAATTCCATAAATATTCTTTTTTTATCATTCAGACTTCGATCAAGTAAAGTCTTTCAGGCTAATGTTATCTATACTAATATTATAAAGAGGAAAGATTTGTTCTTTTTGTTTTTTTGTTTGTTTGTTTGTTTGAAACGAATAGGCTGCGGAACTGCTAGACCGATTTGAAAAATTCTTTCACTATTAGGAAGCTTCACTCTTTGCGGTGATCATAAGCTATATTTTATTCCCGTATTCCCACGGGAACGGGAACTACGCGGGTGAAACTGCGCGACGTCCGCTAGTTAGTAATAAACCAATGAATCGTTTAAGATTGCATTGTATTGAGTGCATCGCCATAGTTATCTAAAGTATTTTAATTTTATATTAAAAGTGAACGTGGTCCCGCTCGTGGCCCTGCGGACTCAGTGTTCTGTAAACGATCACTGCAGTAAGCAACTTTCACTATGGCCGGTCCATGGATGGGTGACCATCCATGTGATCACTTTGTTACATTTATTTAAGCGTTTCCGTGCTTTGGAAGGCACGTTAAGTGGTTGGTCCCGGTTGCCAGTAAAATGGCAGTCGTTAAGCTAAGTTGAAGGCTTTATTTCAACAGCAGGCAGTCACAACCTGCGCCTGTCCATTTAAACACGGCAATACGGCTCACCACCTATTACGTGGGACAAATTATACAAAGGTGAAATGTGGGCATATAATATGCCTCTGCCTACCCCTTCGGGGATAAAGGCGTGACCATATGTATGTATGTAAAAGTGAACGTGATTCCTCGCATCTCGCAAACCAGAAAATGATTCAAAATGGAGTTTGTCATTGTAAGAAATTAGGTGTAAAAAAAAAAAGAAAAGCACTTATAACTCAAGAACAGTGATACTACTAACGCGTTTATTTTGTTTCAGATCCTCAACTTCTCCACAGGTTCAAGTGGGAAAGGTCTCAGAGAGTTCAATTTTTTTTTCTACTGGCATATTACCTGGTTTGTTGTTGGCCTATTCAAGGTGCTGAGGCACGCTTTACTATCAGAAAGCAATGGGCTGCACTGGATTTCGTGTTCCCTAGCAAAGAAGCACGATCAGAAGCTATCGAAAAGGGATATTTTGTACCTAACATTTCAGTACCCATGGGTGCAGATGTACAATACATAAAGAGTAAGCTGAACATTTTTTTCAATGCTTTTTTTCAGACATTATAGTGACGTCTGTATTCCCAAAGCAATAGTCAGAGGCATATTATTTAAGACTAAATAACATAAAAAAAGCTGCACGTTAGTCTCGGTAAAACTCTAGGCTGACCGGTCTGGCTGATTGCGATCTGGAAACATATTTCTAGAAATTAAAAAGGTATATTCACAATAAATAATGAGTAAAATAAAATTTTCAACCGTACTAACTGTTCACACTTAATTTCCTTCCAAGAGGGCTAACATATTTCGCGCCACATATTGCTCAGAAACCATACTTTTCATTGCATTTAAAGTCATTAAATATTTATCGTACAAACATGGTATTCACTAACATACTTAGTAAATTTAGCTCTCTAAACGTTTATTAAAACATATTTTACCTAACAACGGATTACATATGGTAATTATCAATGAAAGTGAAACAGGTTTTTCAAATCATACGATTTGCATAGTTTTCGATGCTTAAATTCATGTCAAATTACTGATAAATTTAATAAACAAGGGATACGAAGCAATTGCAAAGGGGGTTGGCTATCTGTTTGTAGAATAACCTGATATCAGGTAGGTTCCTTTTTTTAGAGAAAAATGACTGTAAAGTTTGCTCAAATACTGAGAAATTTCACCAAAATAAAGTAGTCTTTTCACCAGCTTCTGTAGTTTAAATCATTATGATAATTATGTAATATTATGTCAGAACTTCTCCTTTGACAATAAAAATATTTCTTTTTATGTAACTAGATACAGATTTTTTTTTACAAAGTATTTTGTGAACCCCTATAAATGCAGATACGCGAACAAATACGATTTAGTACCGCCGATAGGCTCTCAGAGAGTGGTCATGTTGCTCGATGTTCCATTTTTGATTACGAAAAAATGAACAAAAATAGTCTAATTCAAGCGTGACCAAACAATCTTAGTACTTTGTGACGTATAATATAATATATATAAATATTTATGGTCGATATACAACGTGAACTTTTGTATAGTGCAAAGCTCAGACACCCCGACTAGAGTTTCGCTTCGAAATACTGTATAAAAAAAATTTAATGAAACTAACGAAAACTGACCAAGTTATAAGCTTTTACAGTTGCACTATTTTCTTCACGAACAGCGTAGGTGTAGGTATTATACGCAATGCAGGTAGTCGCTATTCGTGTGGTATTGATAATAACACATTAACACACCATTTTCATAAGTGGTAATTATGGAACACCTGTGAGGAACTAGATCAGGATTGGGACGGCTATGAAGCCGTTAAAGCAAAATACAAGTAGCGACTGAGATACAAAAGTACCAAGTCTTGGAGAAACCTCTGATAGAGTCAGACTAATACTAGCCAAACAAGGGACAGAACTGTCCTGTCCGTATCTATAAAGAAACCTGACGGCGCGTCGCGACGGCCTGACCCACACATGAAAATAATTATTTATACTGTTGATTGATGGCACTTGGTGGAACCTTTCGGCATTTTCAAAGGCAAATTGACATTATATAATGACCACTAAATCACTTAATTACTCGAAAACAATAAATTAATAACATATAAATTACCACTACATCATTCTACTAACGTTAACTATCATGAAAAGAAGCCGAGAGTATTTTGATACAAACGCACTTCCCAGAATGCCAATTGCTGCAGACACTCATGTGGCTGGTAGAAAACGTATCCACAGAAGAAGTCCAGTGGGAGCTCGCAAGACCTGTTCTAATCTATTCTGTCAACTTACAAAAAACTGAATGGGTAATTAACAGCTTCAAGTCCTTCAAATCTCCAGGACAGGATGAAGTGTTCAATGCAGTGATAAAATGGGGGAGGACACAAGTTGATATTGTCAGTTACATAGTATCTATACGCCAGACAATGAATGGGACTGTGACCCAGACTGTGGAGAGAGGTCTAAGTGATCTTTATACCAAAACCCGGTAAAGGGATTATGTTTGTGATTCAGACCTCTGGTTATACAGACCGATAAGCCCTTCGTCTTTCCTGCTAAAAACTCTGGAAAGATTGTGTGACAGAGACAAAGACGGCCCTTCAAAATAAGCCACTGCATTCCAACCAACGCGCATAATGCCCCCGGCAAGTCTACAGACTCAGCACTACATGCAGTAGTACACAAAATAGAAGAGATCATCCAGAATCAATCAATCAATGTGCCTTGGCACTTTCACAAACATAGAGGGAGCTTTCGACAGAAGAAGCATAACCACGTCACTGGCAAAACACCGAGTATACACGGTAGTCAGTGAATGGATAGATAACATGCTAAACAAACTCATTTTAAAGCTACAGACAAGCAGAAACCAGTGCGCAGCCATGGCCAAAGGTTGTCCACAAGGGGGCGTGGTCTCACCACTGCTAAAGAACCTTGTTGTAGACGACCTAATAACCAATCAATCAATCAATTTAACCTAGAACAGTCCCTATATACTATGGATGTGGAACAAGCCATAGCAGATGGTAAAATTAAATTATGGAGAAAAACGGATCTGTTTACAAAGCATGACTGGTATTTTAAAATCCAAGGCCAACTTCAAATTAAGTGATAAGCTGCGTTTATTTTATCTTCTAGTGATCTTGTGTAATTATAATAAATATTTTTAATGAATTGTATTAAAATTACTTTCAGTCAAGCCAACATTTATCGATTTGCGGTGTAGACTGAACACTAATTTGCCCAATATTTCGCAAGACGACGAGTTCTGGACTACGAGAATGGAACCTAAATTGTTAAATTTTTACGACTAATGTCGGTTGCCCAAAATGATTGAGCCCAGAAAGAGCCGATAAAATGAAATGAAATAAAATTTATTACCTTTGAAATTAAAAAAAAAATAGGTTTGTCAACATTTTTTCGGAAATGCTACAAACTGAGAAGAACACCCCAAGAAACTCAGTTCGGTCCCTCCCAAAATTCATCTTAATAGGTATCTAATAATCTATCAATGCCGATACGGAATGGCTTTTTCTTGGCGGTGTACATTATTATGCACGTACCACTCAATAAATATTTGGTTGTTGTAAATGAAAAACACCTACTATCAATTAAGATTAGATTTAGATCCCATAGCTCCAGCTTATAGCTTAGTTTGGGCTAGATGATGTTGTGTGAGAATATCCAACAATATTTATTGATTATTATTTATTAAAAATATTTTAACGTTCCTGCCAGCACTGAATCTGCAGTAGGCAGCAGAACATCGGACCATGCCAAGCACCTGCGCATTGCTATTATTGTTTTTAACTATGATTATTGTCAAATTTAAATATTTATAGTGTAAAATAAAATATTGTCCATTACTTTCTACAATTTTCGTATATTTAGATACTTTACTTGTGGACCGTTTTCATGTATGTGTGTATTATGTACTATACTATCTTCACGCCAAATCCCTTGCGGGGTAGGCAGAAAGATCCGAGCGCCACACGGCACGCTCCATACACACCTCACTTGCTTCTTCAACTTTTATTTTTCTTTTCATCCATGCACGTCGGTTCCTTCGGCTTTTTTTTTTTTTTTTTTTTTTTTTTATTTATTCAAAATAAGCGTTACAAAATTTTTTCTTGCCACATTTTACTCGCCAAACTGTTATGTTTGATGGCGAGACGCGCTCGTGTTCAATACATAGCTTAAGTTTACTTAAATATACCTTAACCTACTAACAACATATTTTTTAATAAGTATTTCAATGCAAAATTGAAAGGTTCGTCTGTAACACAAAATTCAAACAATCATAAATGCACACCCAACACAATGAAAAACATACGACAAAGATATCGTTATTTTTATTTTACACTAGCGGACGCCACGCGGCCCCACCCGCGAAGCTCCCGTTCCCGCGGGAATACGGGAACAAAATACAGTCCACGTTCACCGCAAAGAGTGCAGCCTTCCAACAGCGAAAGAATTTCCCAAATCGGTCCAGTAGTTCCGGAGCCCACTCGTTACATACAAACAAACAAAAAACAAATCCCTCCTCTTTATAATATTAGTATAGATTTGACACTCGGCGACCGCTTCGCGCCACCGCGCCCTCTGCCTTATTGCGACCGTCGAGTAGCAAATCTCGAAACTTGGATCGTAAGATACCCTTACTTATCTTTGGGCTCTGTCTCAGTAAATCGTACTTATTAAAAACCTTTGGTACCCAGTATTTAGATAATCTTTCTCCATAATAGTTGACCATCCGCGGTTGAACCAATCGATTATTTCTGACATTTCTTGTATTATATCTATTTTTTATAAATTCTTTATGCTCGGTATTATAGTAATACTCTAATAATCCTAATAAATATTCAACCCTTTTTTCCAATGGTAAAATTCTACAGATAGGAAACAAATTTTCATAATCTTTATTACAGTTGTCTTTGTCTTTTTTGCTAACTAAAAATTTGAGTAATCTAATTTGTAAGTCTTTTATGTTTTTTAAGTAAGTTTTAAAAGTTCTGCCGTATACAATAAGTCCATAACTAATAAGTGAGTCCGCCAGTGCATAATATACAATAAGTAATGTGTGTTTATTTAATACTCCCTTCAATTGAAAGAATTTCCCTAATACTGATCGCAGCCTGTTACAAACATCGACAACATGTCTTCTCCAATTAAAGTTTACATCAATAATAATACCTAGATATTTAAATGTTGCTACATATTCTAATTTATTACAATTACAGTTATTCTTTTTCTTATGCAAACATTCATAGGTGTGCCCTATCACAGCAAGGCTTTCCTTCGTCACTGCTCTAGCCCGTCTATTATAAGGCGAGTGTATATGCATGCATTTGGTTTTGGCATAATTTAATATTATGCCATTATCATGTGCCCACTTAGTAATATTTTCCATATCATCTTGTATATACCTTTGGGTCTCAAAAATATCTGTACCACCATAAACCAGACACATGTCATCTGCATACATATACACCCGACACCTGCTCACAACATTTGATACGCTGTTGACGTGCATCACATAGCCAACAGGACCAAACACTGATCCGGTCGGCACCCCTAATTCCACATTCATTTCCCTACCAGCTATTCCACATATAACGGTGCGCATTTTTCTATTTGACAAGTAATTTTCAAACCATTTATTAGTAGGACCGCGTATGCCGCATTCATGCATGGCCCGCAATAATATTGAATGATCTAGCGTATCAAATGCTTTTTTATAATCTATATATATAGCTATAAGTTGTTTACCAGCATCTAAACATTCATTTACGTACTCTGCAAACCCTGCCAGAGCGGTGATAGTACTCCGCCCCTTACGGAACCCGTGCTGTGGCTCTGCTAGAATATTATGACACTCCAAAAATTTACTTATCTGGCCAACAATATTTTTTTCAATTATTTTATCAATTACCGAGAGTATGGCTATTGGCCTGTAGTTAACATATTCTAAATGACTACCAGACTTATAAATCGGACGTACAATCGCACTCTTTAACTGATCAGGATAGACACTCTGCAACAGAGACATATTCATGAATAAAGCTAGAATAGGACTTAATTGTTTCTTTAAATATTTAATATCACTGACTCTGCTTCCATCCAAGCCCGGTGCCTTTTCACCAGATAACGAGTTTATTACCTTTTCGATATCTGACGAGTTGACGGTCATATATCTAAAACTTACTTGACTCGGTGTAACATATCTTTTTCTATCCAAAAATTGGGTGTTACAATTATGCTTGATTGATTTTATTTCCTGCGTAAATGTTTTACCAAAATTTGTACACACTTGCTCCAAATTTTCCGTTTTACCTAAATATCTTACTATAACATCATCCAATTTATTATTTTTTTGACCCAACCATAAGTTAATTTTACCCCATATTTTCCTATAATCCCCGTTACAATTTTTTATTTCCATCTGTCTGTATTTATTCTTGGCAAGGTTTACTAATTTATTTACTTTATTTCTAAATTTTGTATATTCTAATCGCTTATTCATACTTTTTGGCTCTGCTTTCCACACTCTAAATAAATAATCCCGTCTTAACAACATAGTATACAAACTTTTATCCACCCATGGCTGTTTTAGTCTCTTATTATGAATCTTAACTTTAACAATACTTTCCCTATAGATCGAATCGAACGCCGTACACAATGATTGATACAATAACAATGGACACGTAATACCTAATAGTTGCGACCAGTCATAGGCATCTAACTTTTTTCTAACAAGTTTATCACAAATAATTTCACGCACAGAGGTCGCCTTTGAAGGTGTATAATTATTACTCGTGCGCAAGTCCAGAGTTAATCCCACTGCATGATGATCGGAGATCTTAGCTTCAAACACAAACGAAGTCAACTCGCACTCGCTGCGTCCCGCTCTCACCCATACGTGGTCTAAGCACGATACTCGAAGCTGCCCTTCCACTATCGCCTCGCGCGTTATCTCTGTGGTCGGTATTACACACTGCAGGCCGCATTCACTTAGGGAGTTTTTATACTTAATTACGGTTGGGTTTGATATATTATTTAGTATATTTATATTCGTGTCTCCGATCACTATAATGTTGTGTGCTGGAGAAATAGATCTTACGATACTCTCTAAGTGGCCAATAAAGCTTAATTTGTTATTATTTGGAGGGTTATATATAGCTATTATATGTGTAATATGCTCACCTATTTTCAGCTGGCCATGGAATGTTTCTAAAGTCTCAGTACTCACGGTTTCAGCTGTAAAACTAAGCTCTTCTTTCGCATATATCAATATACCTCCTCCTTTTTTTGTTTCTCTGGTCCGTATGTACGTATTATATCCCATAATTTGATAGTGCGGTAATTCTGCCTTCTTGATATTTATTTCACTCAAAACTATTATATCTATTCTGTGTTTATTTTCCTCTAACAATACAAGTAGCTGATTGAAATGTTTTCTAAGTGACCCAATATTTAAGTAAAAAATATGGGTGTGCCCTTTGTATTGTGATAAATCCTTACTCAACACTCTTATATCTGAATATCTATTATATATATGATCATTAGTAGATATATTATTAGGTCGATTGAATTTTATAGCCAATATTCTATGTGTGTGTCCACTTCGCTAATTGCACTTCTCTACTTACATTCATCAAATTTAATTAAATCTCCCTCCGATGTTATGTTATATATCTTTTTGTCTTCACTGTTTTTCTTTACTAGAATACTACAATTCTGAACCCAAATATACTGAAAGCCCATAGGCTTTAGCTTGTTTCTTGTAACCCATAACAGTTGGCGTTTATATTTCGGCAAGTCTTCGTTAATATAAATTGGCTTATCACTTCCATTATTGTATACCTTATTATTTGTGATTTTGGTTTCTTTTTTTGCCGACATCCATTGCAAACGAGCGCTTTTTGATCGGAGCGTAACCAGTATAGTTCTTGGTTTTGAATTGATCGGTTTGCCCGGTCCTACCCTCTTAGCATCGTCAATATCATTCGGGTTCAGGTGCAACTTTTGAGCTAGGTCTTGTATCAAGATTTTAGTGTTTTCATTATCATAGGTCTCTAATCCATGCACTTCGATATTCCTCTCCTTTGACTGCACCTCTAACTCCTGAACCCTTTCTTCAAGAGCTTTGTTGCACTTTTCCAAGAAAATATTTTTTTGTTCTAATGCCTTGATTTTTTTCTGTGATTCTTCCTTGTAATCGTTTAATTTTTGATACATATCTCCATAAAATTCTAAGCTGGTAGTGAGTTCTTCAATTTTTTTCTCCATCTTAAAGAGTATAGCCAACTTTTTATTAACTTCAGCTAAAACCTTCTCGCCCGATACCTCTTTGAAATTTATATTCAATTTTTGTTGCTCGCTGGCTGGCTGCGGAGACTTGCATAAGGTTTTTTGGCAGTCATCACAGATCGCCGTTTGCATGAATTGCTTGTTATGTTGCATACATTTCTTATGGAACACCGCTTCACATACACTGTTACACTTTATAACATCGTCCTTGGTCACAGACACAAATAATTTGCATTTTTTGCATTGCACCATTTTAATTAGCTTTAAACGCAAGTTCAGGTAGAAATAAAAACAAACAAACGTACAAATGCACTGTCACACGACCGTTCGCCGAGCGCTCGGTATTTCTAATTGCAATATTGATATTAGTTAGGTAAATAAATGTCTACTTTATTAATTTTATGATGTCAGTGTCAATCACTACTTAATATCAATCAATTTGCAATAAAATAATCAATAATTATTAACTAATATTACTAATATAAAAATTAAATTAAAAGATAAAGAACGCTTAGACTAAGAATATGACACCGGTAATACATCAAGGAAAACAAAAGTATCAAACTTGTTAGCAGCAACAATTGGCACTATACGGCTATGTGCCCCGCGCCGGCTGATTTCTTACGATCGTAAAGAAATTTGAAAACCGAATTTACGCTCTTAAGGCCAGGCGCGCACTACGATTTTAGTTTTTGCGACACGATTTTAGAATCGCGCTGTAACTTATCGCAGAAAATTCACTGCGCGCACTGCGATGAAAATGTCGATGAATTGTTCATTCTCAACAGGAATTTCATACGAGTCGCTCGTCTTGCCTTGCTCCTTCGGAGGAGTAGAAAAAAGAAAAAGAGAAACTATCAATTTTGAACGCATCCTTTTGCAGCTGAAAGACAATATATTAAAGGTTCTTTTTATCTAAACCTAATTAACTTCGCCTAGACATATCCTTAAAAATATTTGGCTATTATTGTATGAAGAATCAAACTGTATGACTGAGTATTTATCCCACAAAGGTGGTCTTCCTTCTATTTCCATAATTATGTTCAACATCTAACGTCTCGTCTTGTGACTCTATTGGGGAAGCAGGTCCCGACATGTCAACGCTTGAAGAGCGAAATGCCGACTGACCCCCGCCGACGGGTCCAGGGTGCGATTTTATTATCGCAGTGCGCGCGGAGCCATACAGCTGTGTATCATGCAATTCAATTTTACGACAATCGCGTCGCGAGCGGTCGCGGCAAAATGTGACAAATCACAATTTTAAAATCGCTGCGATTATTTTGTAGCATATGCGCTCGCTGACATATAAATACATACGTTGCATTTTGGCGACAGAATTATCGCACGAGAAAAAAACGTAGTGCGCGCTTGCTCTAAGTCAGGATGTCTAATCTCTTTTGTATCTGTATATAATATGTACTAGTACTTCTGCGCAGAGTAGATCTCGCGGGCAACGAGGAACTAAACAAAAAAATCCTGTGGCGCACCTACATAATATGTGCCGCTAATCTGTATAGGATCCGGTACTTACAGCACTTAGCAATAAGGCAGGTCACACATGTCATGACCTGCCTGATAGTGTTCATTATTGTCGCTGTGGCAATCGAAGAGATATAAGTAGTCTGCCTACTTCCAAACACCCATGGTCATTCGTTGAATAGTGAAAGTGTAGCCCCTCCGCCACACAACGATTGAAAACCTCTTCTAGGGCCTTCAAACTCCTATCAAACAGTCAAACAAAGGGTCAACCTCTCCGTAGTTTTTCTCAATGTAACCATCAAAATTAGAGCATTCCACCCAAAATTGCCGCTCACTTTCCGTGGGGAGCAGGTCGTCAGAGCATAGCTGAACAATCATAGAACGGCGCAGATGTAATTGCTCTACTCTAGACAAAGTCGATAGCAAGTACAAGTATATACACAGCACCACATGATCACTACGAAATTATTAAAATCAATGTCATTTGATGTGCCATGAATCACTGTCGTTGTAGCCATAGCGAAACATTGTTGATATGGCGCAGCAAAACCTCCTGAAAATTTACCAAAACTTTCTTTTCGCCTCGAAACTTATGGTTTCATTCATTCTTTACGACAACAATTCAATCAATTCTTATTATATAAAGAGAGAAAGTGACTGACTGACTCATCAACGTAGAGACTGTAGCGTAACGGGAGTCAAGGGTGTCGGTATGGACTTCCCGAGTCCCACACTACAATAATCCCTACTAATATTATAAATGCGAAAGTAACTCTGTCTGTCTGTCTATCTGTCTGTCTGTCTGTCTGTTACGCTTTCACGCCTAAACGACTGGACCGATTGAGATGAAATTTGGTACAGGTATAGTTCGAGGCCCTGGGAAGGACATAGGCTACTTTTTAACCGACTGCGCAAAAGGAGGGTTATGATTTTACGATGACGATAACTACTTCTACGTGGTCGAAGCCGCGGGAACAGCTAGTTTGTTATAAAAGAAGGTTGCCTGGATAACGTCAGCCGGAGATACAACGAACCTTTTTAGACCAGTGCAGATAGCTCTGAAAATGATGAAAAATGTAAAAAATTAGTAGTAGAATAAAACCTATTACAAAAGGAAGAAAATGTGACAATAATAACAGGAAAAATGGTAAATTTTCTCAGAAAATGCAAAAGAACTCTAATCATATCTTCTATTTTAATTATTCATCAACAATTTTGAGCTATTTATTAATATTTACTGCCTCTGTGGCGCGGTCGGTAGTGATACCGCCTGCGGCGCTGGAGGTCGTGGGTTCGATTCCCACCGGAGACAAATATTTGTGTGACCCATAAATGTTTGTTTCAAGAGTCTGGGTGTTTCTATCAATACATATAATAAAATCGTAACAGGTCGCTGTCTGTACATGGAAGATAAATAAGGAAAAATATTATAGGGGGGCTTTATGAACGCAATAGAACCCAAAACAATGATTTTTAGAATTTTTGTCTGTTTGTCTGTATGTCTGTATATCTGTTTGTCTGTACGGTTGTGCACGCTAATCTCAGTAACCGCTCAACCGATTGCAATGCGGTTTTTTTTATTGTTTTGAGGTTTGCTCCAGTTAACATTTAGCGTTTGTTTTATGTAAATCGGTTTAGAAATAAAAGAGTTATAACACTTTTAAGAATCAGATATTTTAAAAATTTTAATTGTAGGGGTTTCTTTGAATGTGAGTGAACCTAAACTGGCGTGTTGGCTTAATCATAAAAGAGCTTAATGATTAAGACTATTTTTATACAGACTTAATCATTAAGCTCTTTTATGATTAAGCAAACAGGGCAGTTTCAGACGCTGCTTGATGACTCTGATGAAGAAATACCTTTCCTTTCATACACCTTATGTGACGTAAACGAAGTTGCGGGCTCAGCTAGTGCATAATATGTATGTATTTAAAAGTATATAAGTATTTATATCTGTGGTCTGACACCCATAACACAAGCAGGTTATTCCTAGCTTACTTTGGGATCAGATACAAAGACTCCTATATAAACTGAGGTAGACATGCCCTAGGCACCGATTTTTGAAACCTATAAACTGAGCTAATTAGCAGCGTTGCTCGCACTGTTTTGAGTCAAAACTTCGAAAGTAGGTGCTCAACTTGCAATCGGAGTCCATACGCCTTCTCTTTTACTCTTTTTCTATTCGTAAATTGCTATTGTGTGTGGTGACAATTACGTAAAAAATATTTATAAGTGAGTGTAGTCTTATTAATATGTGTATTTGAGGATTGCTTTTGAAATCTCGTTTGTTAGAGTACGGGGCGTCTACCTCAGTTTATATAGAAGTCTTTGATCAGATAGCGTTGTGTGAAATGTCCGTAAAAAAAAAATAACAAAAATTGACACTTTTTTTATTTTATTTATCAATGTACCATAAAATCTTACGTTTTTCGAATTATTTAAAAGTAAATATTAATAAATAGCTCAAAATTGTACATGAATGATTAAAATAGAAAAATATGATTGGAGTTCTTTTGCATTTTCTGAGAAAATTTACCGTTGTGATGTATATACATTTTTACATCATCAGAAAGAAGAGATTTTAAATAACAAAAAGCCCACAAATTTTAAAAAAATATCTGATATTTTGACAGTTGATTTTTCGATTGAAAATTTCAATGCTTTTGCGATATTAAGTCAATAAAAGGAGAAAAAATAAACATTTTGGATCAAAAAAAATACAGTGCATTAGGAATATAAAAAGTAAGGTTTCTGCCAAATTTCATGACAAAACGAACATTTTTATGAAAGAAAAAATTCAAAAATTCAAAATCTGGGTTTTTTGAGTTTTTGACATACTTTTTGAGGTTATGTCACTAAAGTGTAAATACAAAAGTTGTAGTTTTTTTATTTTCTACAACTTTGCCATTAAACATTTTTCCATAGGACTTGCTGTTTTGTCGGAAATCGAGAAAACCCCTTTTCCTCCCTTAAAACCTCAATTTTTTCACTTCCCGACCTCAGATCGCCCGTAAATTATTTTTCCTGTTATTTTTGTCACATTCTCTTCCTTTTGCAATAGGTTTCATTCTACTACAATTTTTTTTATATTTTAAAAGCTATCTGCACTGGTCTATTTAGGTTAAGGGCCGTATTGTCTGGCTAGTAAAACCCTGTTGCAATGAGTTCGTGAAAGAAAAGTCAGTACTGCTCGTTCGCTCTAACTTTGCCGCTCGGCTCCATACTAAAGTCGAATTTTTAATTAGACGAAGTAAATTGACAGCAACTAATGTCACTTCTTCATACAATGTTGCGTATTTTCTATGACGAAGTGACAATAGCTACTGTCAATTTACTTCGTCTAATTAATAATTCGGGTATACGCCTCTACGCCAGCGGCAAAGTTAGAGCGAACGGGTAGTATGTACGATTGTCACCACATTTAATAATCCACAAAAAGGAAAACTACGGGCTTCGTTGAAGTGTGTATGCACTACTTAATCTAAATATGTTGCATCCCTATGCAGGATGCATCAACCTTATGGCAGGGGTAAGGACACTTATGTCTACAAACACTTTACTTACTTGCTAAATGCATCAGATCTCAAGATCTGATCGGCTCTCGCGCCGATGCGATGAAGTAACACTATTTGATACAATAAACCAAACATCACCTCGTGACGTGGTTATCTAAAAATATATGTTAGCCTAGTTACCTAGGAATGGATTCATTCAGGTTTGCACTAGTAGTACAGTTTAACAGCTAAGTGAACTAGTTACACGCTAATTGTTGTGTAGGCAGACCGTTATGCAGGCTTACTGGGGATGAAACACGTTGTGCAAGATACAGTCCCAGAGGTGCAGTAATCGACCTCACGTGGGGTTGTACAAGGGAAATCTAGGTGTCACTCGTAGGTGCAAAGTTGTGAAGAAAAAAATATGGCGTCTTGAAAAATAAAATATGAAATTGCGGTGCAAGCACCGTTTACCAAATCATGCGGTCCGTTGGGCAATCGCCGGATTTGTTAGCTAGGTTTCATTCGAAACAATGCTTTACGTAGCACGAGACGCGCTTTTGGCATGCCCATTCCCGAGTTGACACGTTTATAAACTATATGAAAATTGTTATTAGTTCTAAATCTGGTTATTAATTTAACATATATATTTATTCCAACGTAGACCTTTTGTAAACTAAATAAAACTATTCGCTTTTTTATTGAAAAACCTTTCGTCGATAAGAATCAGTCACTGTCATCTGTCAAAATGACAATGTCAGATCAAAGACGCTTTATATTGCGAGATTCTTGTTATGAACTTAATATGTAAATGGAAGTAAATATGGAATAATAAGAACAGCAAGATATGAATATCATATCCCCGTGTTATCATAATTGCTTCGTGATGGATGAAATCCTAGCTAACACGAGACAAATTAAAAATACCAAACCACAACGTATGGATAATGTGATAGTGAGTATTGCAGAGTGTTACAAGACGAAACCCCTAAACTTACAATGAAGGTAGGCATACCGGAAATTAGGTATACTGGTTTCTGGTTACAAAATAATAGACAAGTATATTTTGGATTTGCTAAATTTTACCCATAAGGAGGTAAACTAGAGGTTGTATGTTTGTATGGGAATTTCTTCATTTTCAATGGAAACTACTTCAAAATTCGTACACCTGCATCTAATTGAAAATAAATGAGCACGTGTTTCAGGATTTTCGAAGTTCTACCTCTAAGTATGTAAATCATGAAATCTTCAACATCCAGCCGAACAAAACCCTTTGGCCTAGAAAAATATTAGCAGATATAGCAAAATCAAAATAACGCAATTTCGTGTAGCCGTGATTGGACGGTGTCACCTCCAATGCAGTTAAACAAACGTGGCTGAAATTGAGATAGATTAGAACTGAAATTTGGATTCGTCTTGAATAACATATATTCTACTTTTTATCACTGACTTAAATATGTTCCAATGGGATGCGACAACGGGGTTAAAATTTCACGCGAGGGACGCCACGGGCAAGAGCTAGTAAGTTACATCTCAATAGCTGAATATTGAAACGAGCAATAAATGGTGTTTTGTATGAATTTATAAATAAAAACGCGGTATATTTAATTATCATCACCAAAGGAACAATGCTGCTCGGACTACAGAGATTTAAGTGTGTGTAACAACTGTCCCGGTTGCTGGATGTATTTATGACCCGAAATACAGAAGAATTACAATCATCCCTTATCCTCATCCCTCTCCTGCGTCAACCCTTTCCCTGTTCTCTTATCCTTTTCCTACCTCGTCCTCGTCTCATCCTCTCTCCGCCAAGCCAACGTTGCCGTGCGTATGTACTGCGTGACTAGGGGCGAGCCTAGTACTACTATCCCATATCCCAGAAAATGGCTAGCCTTACTCAGACAAGCGGGGCTCTGTCTAGGTGGACCTTATTTTCCCTTGCAGTTCGTGGGTACGCAATGGAAAAATAAACAGTAAAATCCAGAAAGGCGGTGATGTGGTTCGTAACCCGTCACGTCTCGTTTCCCATCGGGACGAAAAGTGGACTGGGGACAGCCACTTTGCTACATTGAATGTGAGAGGAGGATTGGAAAACTAAATTGAGGAAGTATGTAAGATGACGCGAGAAAGACGACTAGATAACTGTGCGTAAATGAAATAAAGAGAAAAGGATGCAACAATACCAGACATGGAGCCTATACGGCTTACTGGTCAGGTGTAACTGAGACCAGTACAGCGTGTCAGGGCGTCGGTGTAGTAATGTCTGCGAGAATGAATGAATGACATAATTTTTCAGCTATTCCGGAAGCTGCAGATTCGAATCTTACTATTGTTTATTGGTAACGAAACAAGCAGCTGGTTTGTTTTTGTTAAGGTCGTAAGCTTATCTGGAGTCAGTCAGTCGACTTTGTCTATTTCCTAACTTGAACACTTCCAAGCTTGTCCACTTCCTAAATTGTCATCATCCTAACTTAACCATTTCAAAAGTTATCACTTCCTAACTTGACTTCTTCCCGGTTCGTCCTCATAATAGCTCATTTAGTTTGAAATCGTTTAATTACATTTTTGGCTAGCCATCAGCCATGTTGGATCCCAGCAAGGACACAGCGCTCCACACATTGGTGGAGTACACAGCTCCAGGTCCTCGTGGCCGATCTGGACGTGGACACTCTCTCGCAGGAGACCATGGTACGAGCCATAATCTCCAGTGAGAGTAAGTGGGTCACCGCTAGTGATGTACAAGCCTCGAGGCGTCCGAGTCCCTTTGCCTAGAGCTCGGCGTCGTTTACAGGGCTCGCCTCGTTTGTATAGCGCTAGACGACTCGGGAGTCTTTTTCAGAGCTCGAGATTTTTTGAAGCCTCGAGTCCTTTTTGAAGGCTCGAGCCCTTTTTGAAGGGTCGAGCTCTATTGAAGGCTCGAGCCCTTTTGAAGGCTCGAGCTCTATTGAAGGTTCTAATCCAACATACAAGTTTTTTTTTTTTTTTTTGTTTAACGTGAGGGAAAATCCTCATGGATGTTATGCCGGACTCCTACCGACTAAAAAACCTCACGTAACGCCCAACAGCCTATGGTTGGGAGCCCCGGGTAAGCCCTCGGAAGGATGTCCCAGGGCTCCCAACAGACCCACGGCCGCCACTGCGGCCTCGGCCAGGGGGTGGTTCGGGTGCAATCCCGCGTCTTTGGGGGGGTTTCGGGTGTGATCCCGCTTCTAAGGGGGGGAGGCGTGCGTGAGTTCCTCACGTCACGCTGCCGTCATCGGCCTGCTTCTGTAAGGACGGTGAGCCGCCCTCTCACCGTCCTCAGGCCCCCGGTCATGGAGGCCGATAGTCCTCGGCGAAGACACGTCGGCGGCGCCCAAGCCGCCGACTGCGGAACTCGGGTGGGAGAGTTCTCTCCCGTTCCCGCCCCGCCGCCTCTTTCACGAGCATGACCTGCTCGCAGAAAGAGGCGGCGCAGTCCCACTTACTCCCGCTGGAGAGCATGGCTCGCACCATGGTCTCGAGCGAGAGAGTGTCCACGTCCAGACCCAACACGAGGACCTGGCGCTGCTGCGCCCACGCTGTGCACTCCACCAGCGTGTGGAGCGCCGTGTCATCGCTGCGGTCCTCGCAGTGCTGACATTCGGCCGTGGTTTCCCGGTGTTTTCGCCACAGATACCTACCGAAGCTACCGTGCCCGGCTAGTATCTGTGTCAACCGGTAGGAGAGAGCACCGTGTCTCCTCTCCAGCCACTCGTCCATGACCGGTCTGACGGCCGCGATTGTGGCGAATCCCCCCTTTGGTTGCTCAAGTCGTACCTTCCATGTCTCCACGGTTTCCTGGTGGAGCAGGGATCGCTGGGCCTCGATTTCTCGAGACTCAGGCCTTTGGCCCCGCTCGAGCGCCTCCTTGCGCCATCTAAACAGCGACGCAAGGGCTCTCGCTTCCAGGTCCCATGGAGGGGTCCCAGCTAGGAGACATGCCGCCTCACCGGAGATCGTGCGGTATCCCCTTATCACCCGGATGGCCATCGTCCTCTGCGGGCTCAGCAGTTTAGCCACATTGCTGGCCGTCAGGGTCTCCGCCCATACGGGGGCCCCGTATAGGGCCATACTTCGCACGATCGCCAGGTACAGTCTCCTGTAGGGAGCGTTGGGTCCCCTGATGTTGGGCATCAGTCGCGCTAGTGCGGCTAATGCCCCCCTCAGTTTTGGGACCAAACTTCGGAAGTGATGTCCGAAGTTCATCCAACATACAAGTAGGGAGCGTTAGCAATGCTAACGCATCGAACCCCTCGATGAAGTTTCTGGGGCTCATACTCGATAGGTAGCCGATGGAACTCCAAAAATTAACGTTCCATATTTTAAGTATACTGGTTACAAGTGTGCCAAGCGAACAGTCTTTTTTGTATTCATTAATAACGTAGCACTTCATTTAATATACTATCAGTTTGCCACCAAACTTAAACTTAAGCGCAATTATAATGTGATTTTTTTTAAATAAATAATACCTGTCTTTATATTGAGTTTTGAAGTCCTAGCTATTAAAGACATTAATTTATTACTTAGTACAAAATTAATTTAAGCTTTTATTGAAGCCTCGAGTTCTTTTTGAAAACTCGAGCTCTTTTGAAGACTCGCGTTCTTCTTGAAGGCTCGAGCTCTTTTGAAGGCTCCAGCTCTTTTCAAGGCCCGATGCACAGCTCATAAAAGGCGTGGCTCGGCAAGGCTTGGGACGCCCAGCTTACCGACCTCACTGAGTCTTGCCATTCCGCGTCGAGGCTTCAGAAATAAGACTCTACGCCTCGAGGCTTGTACATCACTAAGTCACCGCTGCATCTTTCTGCGAGCATGTCATGCTTGTGAAAGAAGCGGCAGGGAGGGAGCGGCCGATAGTCTTGGGTGAAGACAAAACTGTGGCGAGGGCGTCGCAGACTTGTTTTCGCCCAAGACTATCGGCCTCTGTGACCGGGGTCCTTACAGAAGCAAGCGCAAGACGACAGCGTGACGTGCATTGTAAGCCAAGGTCTAGTGAGAATCCTAGAGTCATCCTTCCGAGGACCTACCAGGGCTCCCAATCGTAGGCATTAGGTAAGAAACGTATGGCTTTTCACACACTGTACAGAATTTGTGTAACTTGGTTATATAAAGTAAAAAAAATCCCGTTCAGTGTGATTTGATGGGTATCGTACCAGAAATGGCAATAGTGACTTATTGTCATTTCTGGTCTGGTTTGTCGTATGAGACCCCTTCTTTTTATTTTATTTTGATTTTAGTATTTGATATAGATGCAACACAAATGCATAATCTATGAAAATTACAACGTCTAGCTGTCACGATTCGCTAGATACAGATAGGCTACAAACAAATAGATAGAAAGCAGCAGAGTTTTAGTAATACGATCCCGATACCCTCTGGGCTCGGAACCATAAAAACCAGCCCAAATCATCGGTATCTAGCGTCCCAGGAATAGAAAGTGATTAAGTTATGAGGTGACAGACTAAGTACCTAATGACGAATTAAGAATAGACTGTCGAAGAAGTAGACGAATTAGGAATAGAGGAATGACAATTCAGGAAAAGGACAACAGAGTGGACAATTTAGGAAGTGGACAAGTTTGGAAGTGGTCAAGTTAGGAAATAGACAAAGTCGACCGGATACTTGGTGACAAAAAAAAATATCGGGATATAGATTTTGAACATGTTTAAATGAGTATTCAAGTCTGTATGTGTAAAGTATATAAATAAAACTTCCAATATCTATGTAATTTTTTCATACTTCAGACTTTTATGCAAAAGATGGGTTAAAAATTAAAAAAATTAATTACAATTATTTATCAATAAAACAATAAAAAACACAACAATAAATGGCCGAAATAGTTTTTAGCTTGTTTCTTAACGATTCAAGTGATATATGAATGATATACAGCTACTGTACAAAAGTTATAAATATGTCATTATAATCAAGGTCGTCTAGGTCATCCTGGATGACGTAATCGACCTAGACACAGGTCTGGGAATTTAGCAAATTGGACAGACACAGTTGAAGGGATAAGATTCCTGGTTAGGGATGGTGTACTACTTGTAAGATGCATTGTTTTATCGGCGCTATATTATTTTCAACATAATTGAATTAAACGTCAATAATCTTGCGTCTAGCTTGCGTAATACCAATTTTGCTGTAAAACCGACTTCTTATAATATCTGTATCCCTTGCATTATTTTATTAAGGTTCACAATAACAACAAGAAGCCGTGAGACGGTCTCACCCGACTACCCCTCTAACGTTTATTGTGAAAGTGAAAGTTCAATCCGATTGACGTTGTCATTTTTGTTTTATTTCAAACTTTGAACAGATGATCCACGTAACCTAGTGTAGTCTCGCCATAAGCCCCTCTGCAATCTATTTTATAGAGAGGGGCTAAAATCGTTATCCAATAACATTTTGTGACTACTACAGTACCTATCTGAGACCAACTACTAGTACAATTGCAATATTTTTACAGATATTAAAACTTTTGATTGATACAAAACTAACTTAATTAAGTACACTAAACTATTTTTGCAAAATAAATGCTTATGATTATAACAAACCTATTCTCTTGTTATATTTGCAGATTCTTCTGAACCACGAATATTCTTATGTATCCCACGTTACGATAGGGGACGGCCAATTATTCTGGGCACAGTGGATAAGGACAATAAGATCAAACCATATCCAGATTATTCGTGGCATGACAACCAGGGTGAAAATTGCGATGGTCTAACTTCCGTCTGGAAAGTTTTTGTATGTATTATAGTAACTTGTCTATACTTTTATTACAAAGAAGTAAAGTTTGTGTGTTTGTTAAATTTTAAGGGGTAATTTAGGGATCTACTGAACCGATTTTAAAAATTCCTTTACCAATAGAAAGCTACGTTATTGTGGAGTGTCATAGGCTATATAGCATCACGCTACAACGAATAGAAGCGGAGCAGTAATAGTAAATGTTTCAAAAACGGGGGAAAAGTTATTCCTTTTGAGAGTTTCGCTGCGTGTGCTGAGTAAATATTTATAGTTATGTGAAAAATATGTAGGTACCTACTACAAGATTGTTTCTCTTAAAAAAGTTCTAAAAAAATTGCGCGATAGCATGTGTTTGATGTAACATGCTATCGCGCAATTTTATTATATATCTTTGGGTTGGTGCACAATAACCATTTTAATGGCAATCATTTCTTTTTTACAATAATGCCATGGGATACGTCTTTCATAAACGAAATTGTTCTTAAAAATAATGCGACGGGAATACACGCGACGAGAAACTTTTCTCTCTCTCTCTCTCACGTAGTATTGAATATTAACGACGAGACACGGGAGTAAACGCAACGCGACGCAAGTAAATGTGACGGGAACAGGTAATACTCTCTCTTATGTGGCGCAAACGAAGTTACGCGGGTCAGCTAGTATTGTATAAATATATGTAAATGTTTGTCTCAAGAGTCTGGGTGATTCTATGTATAATATGTATGTATTTAAAAGTATATAAGTATTAATATCCTTGGTCTGATACCCCTAATACAAGCAGGTTATTCCTAGCTTACTTTGGGATCAGATAGCGTTGTGTGAAATGTTCGTGAATATTTATTTATTTATTTATATGTGGGTCAAATATTGTGTGATGGTGTACCATAGAAAATAATACCATATACATAGTAAAAAGATAGAAGTAAATTATCTTCAAAGTAATGGTTAAAGGCTTTTAAAGAAAAGAGTCCTAAAAAAATTGAGAAGTTGGTAGACGCCTGAACTCTATTACATTCTATAGCGAGAGAGGCTAACATCTAAAGCCTTTTTCTGAGGGAGTGCTTTTAATTTTTAATATAAGGTTAGCATATTTAAAGGGTAGCATTGCACAGTTTATGATAAAAAAAATACATAGTAGAATAAAATATTCTGTATCCGCGGGGAACCGCTAGTATTTATTTAATACTAGCTGTTCCCCGCAGCTTCGGCCGCGTAGAAGTCGTTTATCGCTTAAAATCATAACGCTCCTTTTGCGCAGCTGGTTAAAAAGTAGCCTATATCCTTCCCAGGGCTTTGAACTATCTCTATATCAAATTTCATCTTAATAGCTCCAGCTATTTAGGCGTGAAAGCGTAACAGACAGACAGACAGAGTTACTTTCGCATTTATAATACACTCTCTTTTGCGAAAAAAAACGGGCACCTAAGGAAATTTACGTTCTAAGGTCGATTTATGATTGAAATTTATTTCTTTGACATAGTCTGTATGCTTATAATCGTGTAAATTAATGCGCGTGAAGTGAATTCGAGCAATTAAAAGAAAAAAAAAACGATGGATTCTTTAAAATCGATGTACACGCCCAAACAATTAGAAGTGGTCGGCAATAAAGACAAGTATTTTTTTACATTTTTTTAATTAAATAAAGTAACAAAATCACAGCTTGAATCCTTCTGGGCATGCTTTCCACGATGTTTCTAATAACGTTTTGAGGAATACGTTCCCACTCTTCTGCAATGACTCTTTTTAGCTCCCTGATGTTTTGTGGAGCAGGTTGCACTGATCTTACCCGTCTCTTTAGAACATCCCACACATGCTCAATTGGATTGAGGTCAGGACTTCGAGCTGGCCAATCTAAGCGACGGATCCCAACTTCTTGTATGTACGCTTCCACGTCGCCAGAACGGTGCGGGCGAGCATTATCGTCCATAAAAATGGAATCTTCCCCAAGTGCAGTCAATGTGGATTGTGCATATGGAATTAGGACATCCATTATGTACCGGTGTGCATAATTAATTGCTGCCCAAAACATAACGGAACCTCCGCCATAATGAGTGTTTCCTCGAGACACACTTCCGCATAGCGTTCCCGTGGTCTTCGCAGCACTCGCCGGCGTCGGTCCTCTCCACACAAAGAGATTTTAGCTTCATCAGAAAACAATACTTTATTCCAGTCCTCCAGAGTCCATGAAGCACAGTTCCGAGCAAACTGAAGTCGAGCAACACGGTGCTCACGGAGTAATTTAGGGCCCCGAGCTGGGCGGTAACTCTTGATATTGGCAGCCAAAAGCCTCCTCCTGACCGTCCACAAGCTAACTTCTACTCCTCTTTCTTCTTCAAGGCTCTTCTTCAGGTCCACACTTGACGCCTTACGATTACGCAACGCCTGACTCACCAAAAAGCGGTCATCTATTGGTTCTGTGCGTCGTTTTCTTCCCGAACCGGGTCTTCTTTTGACCGAACCAGTCTCTTGATACCGTTGCCAAGTCCTCTGGACAGTTGAACGACTCACATTTAGCCGCTGAGACACGTAAGTTTGCGAACAACCTTCTTCAAGTAGGGCTATAATTTTACCGGCCCATATCGCTTTATCACTCATATCAAAAAGTGGTATTTTATATAAAAAGAAAGATTAAATTGTTAAATTTGCAGAAAATATCCAAAATGTTTTAAAATATCGTAATCAGTTAAAAATTGTTTCGGCAATTCGCGCCATTAGTAAAGCAATTTTTAACCGACTTCAAAAAAAGGAGGAGGTTCTCAATTCGTCTGTATGTATTTTTTTTTATGTATGTCAAGCGATATTTCCGTCAATTATAGACGGATTTCAAAATTTCTTTTTTTGTTAAATAGGGTTTACTTCTGTGGTGGTCCCATTTTCACCAAGTCAGGATGTGATGATGGGATCCAGGAGAAAACGAGGGCAACCACCGAAAATTGTACGGACAACTAGTGCGCTTGTTAACTTTTTAATTAAGTGCTTTAATGTTCTACATTTTAATGAAGGTCTGGAGTCGATCTGATGATAGAGTCGAAAGACAGTCGAGGGCATTCCTTAACAATTTACAGCAGTTACCTTGTGTTTGGGCTTGATTGATTTGTATTGATGAGAACTTTACACTTAGATTGATAGATCCGACTTAAAAAAAAAGGAAGTTCTCAATGTTTTATGTATGTTCACCGATATTTCGTCAATTATAGACGAATTTCAAATCTGCATTTTGTTGGATAGAGTTCACTGCTGAGGTGGTCCCAATTTCACCAGGTCAGAATCTGATGATGGGATTCAGGAGAAATCGAGGGCAACCACCGAAAATTGTAGGGACAACTAGTGTGTTTGTTATTTTTTTAATTCTGTGCTTAAAGGTACTACAATTTAATGAATGTCTGGAGTCGATCTGATGATGGAACCGAAAGACAGTCAAGGGAATTCCTTAACGATTTACAGCAGCTACCTTGTGTTTGGGCTTGATTGATTTGTATCGATGAGAACTTTCACCTAGATAGATATATTTTTCGATTCACCCGTCACTTAAAATGATGAAAAAAAATTTTTCAATAAAAAATAAAACCGACTTCAAGCAAATCCTGAAAAATAAAATTTACTTAGCACAAAGTAATATGTATTTTGATTTATCATATTTAATTCAATATAATATTGAAGTTGGTGCCATCAATATAATACCTACATAAAACTATGGGTTTACTTGGCACCGACTTCAATATGATATTAAATAAAATCTGATAAATCAAAATACATATTACTTTGTGCTAAGTAAATTTTATTTTTCAGGATTTGCTTGAAGTCGGTTTTATTTTTTATTGAAAAATTTTTTTTAGAATAATCCACAATAATCATTATTTTTCTTTTAATAATATAATTTCAAATTTTAAATTTGGAACGTAAAGAATCATGCCAGGATGCTTCAAAAAACATGCCAATACATCGTCAAATTAACAAAACCTATTTCTTGTTCTTCTTCATTGAAGTAGAGAAAAAAATCTAAAGTGTCCGTTTTATTTGCAAAAGAGTTTATTAAGTAGGGAAGTAGGGATGATGAGACGCGTCTGTGAATTTAGTAGGTAGGTACTTACCTATTTCGTTTTCAAAACTATAATATTAATGGTTTAATCGACGAAACTGTTATTAAAACCTTTTGAGAACCGTAGAACTATGCTGGATGCCATTTGTGTGTCACATCGCTAGCTGACAATTGGCAGTGATAGAGCGAGATAAAGATGTATTAGGTATGTGAATTTATGAAAGAAAGGAGAGGGACATAGTGTCAGAAAGGGGCGGGGCAGCTGGTCTGGATATGTCAGTGCTTATCGTTGGTCAGTGCGTAACCCCATTCAAGCGCTGTTTATTATAATTCTGGGTGAAAATCACCCGTTACCGTCGCATTTACTCCCGTCAGAATAATTTCGTTAGCGAGAGATGTTTCCCGAAGTTTGTAAATCAACCAAAAAAAGCGAAAAAAAAGCGAGGTCAAACAGGATAAAAGTATCCTATGTCCGTCTCCTGGTTCTAAGCTACCTCCCCACCAATTTTCAGCCAAATCGGTACAGCCGTTATTGAGTTACCTATAAGTAGTGTAGCTAACACGATTTTCTTTTATATATACAGGGTGTGGCGTAAATAGTGTCCAATCGTCAGTGTATGATAGAACAAATGCCCCTCTATAACATACTACAATTTCACCCATATTTGTCCAAGGGTTACAGAAAAAAAGAACTTTCCTTAAAAAAACGCCCTTTTCTTGTTAAGTTGGCTGTAGTTTAAAGGAAAATCGCCATTTTTTATTTCTGTTTTCACTATTGTGGTGTTTGTATCTACACAGTAGATATAATACATTGGTGGTGGCTCATGTACACGAGTAGAGGGGGCGGCTGTCAGTCGTTAGTCTGACGGTAGACACGGTGTGACATGGAAGTGCGCCCGCGCTCGAGACTGTGTGTGCAAGTGAGCCAGTGCATTGCAATAGTTACCTATTTCTAATTCTTTTGTGTGATAGTGATCACTACAAGTGGCGACGAGGATCAAGGTCAGTAAATAAAAAATATTTATTGAAAATAAAAGGAGGGTACCTTCAAAGAAAAGAACAATTCGTCGCTGCGCTTGCAAAAGTCGCTATGTATTTTTAACCTACTTTTCAGGAGGAAGTAAAAACCGATTTACTCGAAATATAATTGTGATAGATAAAGTACATATTTTTTTTATTATGTAAATATTATATTTACGTTGTGGAAAATGACTTTGAGGAAGATAACGTTTAAAACGAAAATACCAAAAAACAAATATTGTGAATCTGAAACATAGCTAAAATTGTTTGGGTCTCAAATATCGCCATGTGTTGTTGAGCACATAGCGGGAACGAATAAAACATAATTCACGTTGTTTAATTACACATAGCTATTTAATAAAAGGTGTCAATTGAAAATAATATCAAATTTTATTGAGAAACTGGCAAACATGGTGTTCTCTGCCATAAAACTCTGCTGCCTTGATGTGTGAGGATGTGTTGTACGCAATAAAGGCGCCGAGGTAGGAACGGGAGCGCAACAGTTCTCTCCCGTACCGCAGCAGAAACACTGGTCGCCGGAGATCCCAAAACGATCTCCATAACTCTGGGCTGGCTGCAACCTTTGCTTTTTTTTAACGTGAGGGTAAAATCCTCATAAATGCCTAAAAACCTCACGTATCCTGCCGAACAGCCTACGGTTGGGAACTCCAGGTAAGCCCACGGAAAGATACCCTAGGACTCCCAACAGACCTTCGGCTACCATTGCGGCCTCACCTAGGGGGGGGGGTAAGGCGCTATCACGCGTCTTTAGGGGCTTTTTGGATGCCATCCCGCTTTTTAGGGGGGGGAGGGGCGTGCGTGAATCCCATACGTCACGCTGACATCTATCAGGACGGCGGCCTACTTCAGTAAGGACATTGGGCAGCCCCCTTACCGTCCTAAGGACCCCGGTCATGGAGCCTGATAGTCTTGGGCAAAGATTTGTCGGCGACGACCCCGCTGACTGTGGAACTAGGGTGGGAGAGTTCTTTCCCGTTCCCAAACCTCTACAAACTCTTTCACTAGCATGAGATGCTTGCAGAAACAGGCAGCGCAGTCCCACTTACTCCCGCTAGGGTTCATGGCTTGTACCATGGTCTCCAGCGAGACATCCACATCCAGACCTGCCATGAAATACTTCCAGCCTAGTAAGACGTGGTTTCCACGACAACCGTGGCGAAAGGTCGCCGCAGCTTGGCGACCACGGCTGGTGAGGGTGCCTGGGATTTCCTCTCGAGAGTGCACCAAAATCCCTGGCTACATGCAGCCGGAAAGGAGACTACGAAAAGGCGTGCCGTCCCAATTATTTACCTCTACCAACTCCTTTAAAGCAACCAAAGAATATTACTATTTTTTAAGGAACCCTGGTAGGTATGTACGTACCACCTATAATACTAGTACCTAGTTTTAGATACTTGTCTGTAAATGTATGCGACTGTTGTGCTAAGATCCCGTAAGGAGGTTGATTCCCGATTAGACTCAAATATTTGTGTGAGTAAAGGAATGAGTGCAGAGCTCGGATTTTTGAAAGAATTTTTAGAATGAAACGTAAAAGGGTCCTTTATGAGAAAAACAGGCTTAAGTAAAGGAGATTAGGATTTTATGGGGTAATGAATAAACTAGACATTCAAGTGATCCAGCGAAGACGGAAGGAAGCCACTTGAGTTTTAGGCGAATATAGAAAATTCAGCGAGGCCACGGCACTTCCCACAAATAGGGAGTACATAGCGTGGGCGTAGCAGTGCTAGGTTCTTGTTGCAGGTCTGGGCGTGAACATTCTCTCGACTATGGTGTCAGAGAATGCAGCAGGCATGGCAGAGCAATCATCTCCAGCGGGATTATTTAGGACGCCGCCGCATCTTTCTTTGAGCAGGTTATACTTGTAAAAGAGGCAGCGAGGAGGTAGCAGACTATGGAGAGGCATGGTGAATCTCTGACTATTGGCCTAGACATCGTTAAAGCCTTTATAGGGTATGGCATGCGTTGCTTCTTTCCAATTTGCCGGCATACAGTCTATCGTCTCAGTTGTGCCGCTGGTTGGCCAGCTTCCTGCACGGGCGACGTGCACGGGGGTCCTCTGTGATGGTTAGGCTTCCTGCTTATTGCAGGTAAATGCCGGAGTACCACAGGGATTGGTATTGTCTCCAACTCTCTGTCTTCTGCATATCAATGACATGCTGTCCCTTGGGTGCATTCATTGTTATGCGGATGATAGAACTCTGCATGGGAGCTATTCTGGCCGTCCAGCGGAGGGGCGAGGCGACTTGGAGGGGAAAGAAGACAACTCGTGGCGGATCTCGACCGGGACCTGGGCTGCATTGCCCAATGGGGTTCGGACAACCTGGTCGAGTTCAATGCCAGAAACACACAGGCGAGTGCGTTTACAGCTAAGAAGTCCCCATTCCTACCCCTACCCTCTCTTCAGAGCATTACAGTTCCACTAAAGGACTACCTGGAGATCCTCGGTGTAGACGTCTGACAAAAACTACATAGAGAGCTGTATTGGGCTGGCCCCGCGGAAGCTAGGAATCCTGAATAAGGTGAGACTGTATTTTACTTCACATCAGAGATGTTTACTGTACAAGACGTAGATTCGCCCCTGCGTCGAATACTGTTCTCACCTTTGGGATGACTCCGCAGAGACGTGCTATCCGAATAAATGGTTGTCTTGAGGTGGCGGGAGGCCTCGAACCGTTAGCGCAGCGAAGTACCATAGCGTCCCTGGCTGCTTTCTACCGAATGTATAACGGTGAATGTTCTGAAGAGCTCTTCAACCTGATCACACCCTCTCCTTTCCGATCCCGAACAACAAAAGAGGTGCCACTTATACACAGTGGATAGAGATTTCGCCAGAACGGAGCGTTTGAAAAGATCGTTCCTCTGTCGACCTATAAAAACATGGAACGACCTGCACGCACACGTGTTTCCCTCATCTTACAATCACGGGTTCTTCAAGAGGAGCGTAAAGAGTCCCATCACAGGGCCGCCAACTTGAGGACCACTGTCAGAAGTGGCCCCAATCGCTAGATGCGCCACGGCTTTCCATCAGGCTGGTGGCGACGTCAATTTGGCGAGCTAAATATTAAAAAAAAACACTTTACTAAAATATTCTAGCTCCAAAGCTGCCTTATTATTTCAATACATTCCTGAACGGATCGATGACATAAATATCCAAAACGACTGGCAAATTTCATAGAAAAAGATAGCTATGTGATACTTGATATGTGCAATGCGCGGTGTTTCAGGTCAAATATTGTACACCAATATCGCTATGTGCCCGTAAACACATAGCGGGCGCAATTTCGTGCAATATTGACTATATTTTAGTTAAGGTGAACTTTTTAGCTATGTGATTTGAAGCACATAATTATTTTGAGGGCGCCAAAAAGTATTGATTTCACATAGCTATTTTTTGAAACTTCGTTAATATTAGGTTTTTTAAAATTTCGGTTTTTGCTCCTTTTGCGCCTTGAAATAAGGATCTAAATGGCATCAAAATCCAAAATTCGAAAAAAGTCACATAGCGACTTTTGCAAGCGCAGCGACGAATTATATAATTCTTGTGACCTGCGAAACTTATCGTGGATTTTATATCATTTCATATCTACGAGTACTTTGCTAACTGTTGGATGAACCACTCAATTATTAAAATTAAAATTAAAATTAAATTAAATTAAATTAAATTAATTGTGCAAAATAAATTTTACTACCTATAGGTAGTAAAATTTATTTTGCACAATGTAATGGAAAATTATTTCGGCAAAGAATCCTGTAGTGCCCTGCTATAGATTGATTGATACATTGATATAATTAATGTTAACGAAATCGTTACTTGTTTACCTTCCTTATCTTTTTACACAATTTATTCTAATAGAAGTAAATTTGCTACCAGTTGCCAGGATTATTTGTTTTATGCCAAAAAAATTTAAGTAGTAATGTAGCTACTGCCACGATTATTCCATATGACCACAGTAAGGTTTAATTAACTAAACATACTTACAATTCTTTCTGTTACCTACCTCATACTTTGCAATAAAATGTCAAATTAGTTATTGAGCACACTTTTTAAATTTCTTCCGGTTAAAAGAAAAAAGAGTTTAGTACACTTTTGTGATATAAGTATACAGTGATTTAATTAAACCGTAATATTGTAGTTACTTTATATAAATATACACTATAGCAATATAACTGTTAGCAAGCTACGAATAAATTATAATATATTGGACAATTATTTATCTTTTTACATAAAGGCATGCTTACATATTATTACCTACATTTAGCTCCATGTAGTAAGTGTGTAACAGAGTGTATAAAATAATAATAGAGACCTCTCATTCTATTCGAAATTTAACTGACATTTAGGTTTAGATTTCCATTAAACTGGAATACTTACGTGATGAATTAAAAAAACAATATTTCTTTGTCCCGTTTGCTGTTGAGACGATGGGCAGTTGGGGTACGGACGCCAAGAATCTAATTAAAGAATTGGGTCATCGGTTGAGGGATAAGACAAGTGACTCCCGTTCCGGTTCGTATCTGGTGCAAAGGTTAGCCATCGCTACCCAGCGAGGCAATGCCGCCTGTGTGATGGGTTCATTTGCACCAGATACGATGAGAGACGGGTTAATAAATTGATTAGGTTTAATTTTAAATTAAACGTAAGACTATGTGTTGTGTGAATCGACTTTGTATGTAATTATGACCTAATAAATATTATTTATTGTTCTGTGTAATATACCTAATAAATATTATTTATTGTTCTATGTAAATAATAATTAAAAAGTAATTCTTAGAATTTCAATAGAATTCAATGGAAAAAGAACTGTAAATAAGATTCATTACATTGGCCGTGTATAACAAATAATTATTTCACAGCATTATGAGGTTTTTAAATTCAATTGAAAACATTTCGACTTATTTGTCAACTACGACGTAAGGTGTTAATTTTCATTAAATTGGAGAGATGAAAAGATAATTTTGAAAAGATAATTTTTCAATTGCATTTAAAAACTTCGGACTTCTTGATAAGAGGTTTTGATCTTCATTAAATTGAAGGTACGCCGGAAATTCATTAAATTGAATTTAAAACGCTTCGGACTTCTTTTAAATAAGAAGTATTGATCTTCATTAAATTGAAGGTACGCCGGAAATTCATTAAATTGAATTTAAAGCACTTCTTAAGGCTAGTATTTCCGATATCGACCAAAATCGACCCATTTTGAAGCGATCTTTATACTAGGAAATATTCTTTGATTTGATCTGATAAGAATGTATTACTGTAGTTTAATAGATACTCTTGCTTCCTTTAATTTTTAAAACACGATTAATAAAACTTTATTCGATAAAAATCGTTCTCGAAAAACTGGAAATGTGCAAAAATTTTTAAGATGAATGTTGTTATTGCTCAAAATATACTTGTTTATTTTATATAAACACATGTCTATATTAAAGATATTGATCTTATGAACAATATTCATGCTATTATTTATTTTTTGAACACCTCAGATTTTAAAACAATGATAAAAAGTGTAGAATCTAGAACAATTAGGTATTCAGCGTACAATTCAATCACTTCATACGCCTGACAGGGCTCTTATAGGTTGGACCTGTGTCGCTGCATCCGTGACCCGCTACGTTCGCACGAATCGATCGTTGTATATAGAAGTAGTTGCAGAAATCTGTAAATATTATTTTGTTTTTATTTGTAAATATTAGGATAAGTACGTTATAGTGTATGAATAAATAAATATCGTGTAATAGTGATTAGTGACTAGGTAGTCAGTGAATATGGGTAAAAGAAAAGCCAAGAGAATTAAAATGCCCAGATGTCAATGGCGGCTACTACGACGGCAAGTATGGTAAGTTCCTACAAGTATTGTTTTATCTTTATTATATTTATAAAAATACACAACCAAATAATTCACTGACGGGCATGGTGAAATTATAAGGTTGATGCTGAGCGAAGCGACTGAAGCCAACAGCTGCCATTATTTTGCTACCTGATGAAGAGGCAGTACAGTAGCTAAATGTACTCATATAGGCTTAGAGATCTCCCATTCCAGTCCTCTTCTACGTAGGTACAGGTAGGTGTCATTTAGCAAAGGCCCAGTAAGTTAGATCACGGCTGTTTTTGGTAATGAATGACTATGAGAAATTAACTCGGTGCCCCAAAGTTGCTTGGGACCTTACGATAAGAAGAGGGATAGTATTTACCTAAACAACAGTAACTTCTAGGTAATATTCTCTTTTTACTATGCCTGAACAATCAACGTATTGCCCGGCCGCTCTAAGTTTGCCTTTCGCCTCCCATACTACGCCTGTACACCATCCTGTCCGCCAGCGGCAACCTTAGCGCGAACGGGTAGTAAATAATATAATGTTTGACGCTTAGAATATAATAGTAGGTTCACGTTTTTCTTGCTACACTGTATAAATTATAACAGTAGTACCTACACACTACCGACATAAAAGCATAAACGTGTAGTTTTATTTTTCGTTGTAGTCTAGCTAGCCGTTTCGTTGTAGTGTACCCTCAAAGTCTTTTTTTTTCAGCTCATCGATTCCGAGATTGAACGGTGGTTCATTTGCAAAAAAAGATTCACGTGAATGTAAGTACCTAGTACTCGTAGGTACTTTCATACTTTAATTTTGAGTGTAATAATCGTTACTTTCTTAGTAAATATGAATGTATGAAAAAGTGGATAATTTTTAGGGTTCCGTACCCAAAGGTAAAAAACGGGATCCTATTCATGAGACTTCGCTGTCCGTCTGTCTGTCTTTCGGTCAGTCTGTCTGTCGGTCAGTCTGTCTGTTTGTCTGTCCGTCTGTCTATCTTTCTGTCTTTCCTTCACGAGGCTGTATCTCATGAATGGACATAGCTAGAGATCTGAAATTTTCACAGATAATGTGTTTCTGTTGCCGCCATAACAACAAATATTGAATTTTGCATGCCAGTATTTCTATCAATAAGCTGATTCACCGAATTGACATACGAGAGCGAGACTTTGAGGACATGTACCTTTTTCAATAAACTTTGTAACAGCTTTATTTTTTGTAAGCAAGGGTTATAAACCCTTATTTTTTTCTTTTTAACGTGAGAGAAAATCCTCATGGATGCTATGCCGGACTCCTACCGACTAAAAACCTCACGTTACGCTCAACAGCCTATGGTTGGGAGCCCCGGGTAAGCCCTCGGAAGGATGTCCTAGGACTCCCAACAGACCCACGGCCGCCACTGCGGTGTCGCCTAGGTTCGGGTGCAATCCCGCGTCTTTGGAGGTTTCGGATGTGATCCCGCTTCTAAGGGGGTATGCATAAATCCCTCACGTCACGCTGCCGTCATGGGCCTGCTTCTGTTAAGACGGTGAGCAGCCCCCTCACCGTCCTCAGGCCCCTGGTCTTGGAGACCGATAGTCTTGGGCGAAGACACGTCTGCGGCGTTCATTTCAAGTGTGTACTTGTTGCCGTTATTAATAAAAAAAGGCAAAAAAACTCACGTTTCTTGTATGGAAGTCCCCCATAAATATTTATTATTTTTCTGGTTTTAGTACTCAATTCAATCGTTTATTTTTGGAAACAAGGGTTTATATCCCTTGTGCTTCCACGGACCTCGGAAGGGGCCACCTGCGGGATCCAGCCTGCGGGAGACTAAGAATAGGTTTTTGAAAACTTTCTAGGCAACCTAAGTTCCTAGTCTATAGCTGTTGATTTGGTCGTGCACAAGCCTCCTTCAGTGCGTAGTGTACTATAGGTATTATCGATTGCAAGCAACACAAACATACGTAGATTACAAAAACCCTAAAAATCCTGTTTTTAGTGAAATATGATTTACGAAGAAAAAATCTTCACCCGTGTATTTAATGTTTACGTCGCCGAGCCAACGCTAAAGCGCAAGTCACACTGCCAGCGGGCGGGTGAGCGAGCTAGGCACACTGCGAGCTGCCGAATAACCTACGTGGCTGATGCGAGCGAAGCTACTCGTTTTCGTCGTTAGGCGCGCCCGCTTCGCTAGCTTAACTACCGTCCTCCCCGTTTCGGGTACTCAGACTAGTCGTCGCTTGTCATTCGAATAGCAGTGTTCACGTGTCTAGTCTCATCCGCACTACCCGGTTCGCCCTTCCGTATGTAGTTTTTGGTGTAAACCCCATAGTTTAGCTCGGCAATGTCGCGTAGTTTGCATAACTTCAATATCTCACTTCACCCGCCCGCCTAGCTCGCTCGCCCGCCCGCTGGCGGTGTGGCCTGGGCTTAAAGCTAGACAATAGTAGGTATAGATATTTCAACTCATCAGTGCGCGCGGCGCTATGTGTGCGTGCGCTAGTAATTATACAGCTTTAATTTGTGTGGCAGTGACGCGGCCGTCTTCACAGAGTACATTTGTATATTATGAGGTAGAGACGTAACTCGACTTATTGACGACACCAGCGGTGCCAAGCAGTCTTTGCAGGAAACTCTCTGCGTAGCCGCGAAATAAAAAATATAATAAACAAAAAGCATACAGCGTCATCTATCACGTTTTGAAGGCAACTCTTACGTTATTATGAAACGAAATTAAATATCATGACAAGTCTCAATGTAACTGCAACGTTGACATCCTGTGTAAGTTGGTTACATTATAATAATAATTCATTACACAGTGTTCTATCTAAGTGATTATACCATGGGTACAGTCGTTAAAGAAAATGTCTAGTTCTTCACGGAGAAAATGTTTAAGAAGTCAGATAAATATTTTTGATGTGTCAATTCAATGTAATTAATATTTTTTATCACTATATAAATATTATTATAAAACAAAGTCCCCGCCGCGTCTGTCTGTTCACGATAAACTTTAACACTACTGCATTGATTTTCATGGTGAGATCACCAATGATTCTTGAGAACGGTTTGCGTATAAGAGTCTGTTGCGTTTGTTTGACATTGACTAAAATATAACGATATTAGTTGGAGATGTCGGAAAAAAATAAGGTGTGAAAGAAAGAAAGAAAGAAAAAGAAATTTATTTCACATAGGCATATACAGATGCTCTTGTAAAACGTCCAGAATATAAATCAAAATTTCTACCACCAGTTCACAACGCGACCCACCTGAGAAGAACTGGCAAGAAACTCAGCGGGTTATTCTTTTTAGTGCTCTATTTACAAAATGAATCTAAAAACTAAGCATTTTAACAATTGGGAATCTGGGAGCTTTTAACGAAAACGCTGCCTAAACCCTTCGAGGCATAACAAAATAATGTATGGTAAAATTGTGTAACTTATAAAGGCCTACAGAATAGTCAGAAAATGATAGAGCCCAAATTCTAATGCAAAATAAAATAGAAATACAGAGATGGTCGACAGAAGAAAACATTGCTTAACCACTCACGTGCCTGCGTTTTGAAAAAAACACGTCCAAAGTGCTTAAGAAATAAAGTTATCGGATGCTACCGCACAATGGAGCATAAGACCGTAATAAAACTTAAATTCACTTTATGACTTGATTTAAAAAGTAAAAAGACCATACTCTATACATCTAAAAAAACTGTTAAGGGTCGAGGAAGATAATTTGAAAATTTTAATTGTAAGGCGTTCTCTATTCGATACTGAAGCCGAAAATGTAATTAAAAATTTTTATGTTTGTCTGTCTGTATTCCGATTAAGTATCACGCTGAAACTACTGAATTGATTTAAATGAAACTTGGTACAATCTGAGCTTATGATCCTAAGAAGGTGCTGGGATACTTTTGATCCCGATATTTTGCGCGGTTCCTTTGTCAGAGGGCAGGGCAGTTTTACACGCTGCTTGATGAGTCTGATGAAGAAATACCTCTCCTTTCGTACACCTTATGTGACGTAAACGAAGTTGCAAGGGTCACCTAGTTTGTTATAAGATTTATGACATACTTTAGCCATATGGCTTAAAACTTCGGTTACCACCGTATCATCCTGAACTCAACGCAATCGAAAATGTAGGAGGAATTGAAAAAAAAAAATGCTTCGCTTAACATCAAACAAAATGTGATGGGAATAATGAAATTAATAAACGAACGTTTAGTTCAAATTGATGAAGAGATGTGGCGTAATACAAAGTAAGTAGAAGAATACTATGGACATTTTGATATGGAATCTGGATTTATAATTAGCGTTGTAGAGAGCAGCGAATCCTTAAATTTCTCCATTTTATTCTTCTAGCAGCGATACATATTAATGTACCATACATTTCACCCATTAAGTTTTTATTTTAGTTAAAAAAGAGTTTTTTTATTTTGTACTTCACTGTACCTCTTGTCACGCACACGAAGTCACTGTGTTTATACGAGGTTTACCCACACATAGGGCCGCGCGCACAAATGAGTTGAACTTACTATACCTAGATAATGCGGCTACGTATCGCATCTCATGGCTCCTCTACACTGCCCGCGAAGTTGAACGAAGTTAAATGAATACGATAGTGTAAAGAGGCACTTCGGCTTACCTCGTCAAAAACTATACCTCCCCTCAGGCGACTTTATTTGCTGTCGATTTTTGCGCCTCAGTCAATGGGCCCAAAGATGCGGGAAGTGCGTTCACGAAGTACCTCTCTACACTACTTGGCCGACATCGTGTGTGCCGGTGCTTTGCCGGCGCGTGATTTAAGCTATAATTAGTGCTTTGGTGTATGTGATCCAATTATCAGCGTCAAACAGTGGTCAGGAGCAAATTATGTTGTTCCTGGAAACTCTGCTACACAAATTTCTTTGTTCATTACAAACGGCGGCAATGTGCGTGCGCAGGCTACTGACACCACTGAGTGTGTAGTGACGCACTTTTTTCGAACTTAGACAAAGTTTCTAGAGTACTTCGCCTATGAACTTTGCGGGCAGTGTAGAGGAGCCATTAGTTATTAGGTTTCATGAGTTTTTAGTTCCAGCTGACAAGTTCGGTGACCTTTATGTACTTTTTTGATTTGATATTAATGATTTGATGATGAGTTTATGTTGATTTAAAAGATTCCTTCCTACTTCAAGGGCTTAGGACCGGCAGAAACACGCTATTTATAATGCAATTGCAAACAAAAACATTAAGTACTGTTAGTAAACATTAGGTATGAGAAAAGTATTCTGAAATAAAGCATTTCTGGCGTAGTTAAAAATTTTAAATCAACTTATTTACAGAATTAATTGAGAATCAAAGCTTAAATACCTATTTACAAAATCATGTAACACGCAATAATTGTTCAAAATGCTCACCGTGTCTATGCACAGATTGGCGCGGCGCACTAAGTTGCGTTTTAAGCTGCGAAGCACTAGCACATTTGTTTTTATTTGTTCAAATGCCAAAACAATTCTTTCACGTAATTGTGTAACACTCACAATGTCTTCATTGTAAACAAGTCTTTTAATATCTCCCCACAAATAAAAGTCTAAGGGCGTTAGGTCGGGTGAACGCGGCGGCCAGGCTACCGGTCCACCACGGCCTATCCACTGCGTACCAAACACTTCACTTAAATATTCGCGCACTTGGCGTCCATAGTGAGGTGGCGCACCGTCCTGTTGGAAGTACAAGTCCCTATGAAATGCGAGTGGAATGTCATCGAGCATCTCATTAACCACATGTCGGAGTAGCACCAAGTATGTAGCACTGTTCAAACGACCGTCAATAAAATATGGGCCAAGTAGATGATCACCGATGATACCAGCCCACACATTCAGACTAAACCGGACCTGGAACGAGTCCCGCGTAGTAACATGTGGGTTGTGTTGTCGGTGAGCCCACCAATGTTCATTGTGGACGTTATAAACGCCCACGCGCGTAAACAATGATTCGTCGGACCACAAAATGTTCACGTCCTGATGTTCAAGGAGCCAGTGACAAAAAACTGTCCGAGCGTTATTGTCCTGTGGATGCAACTCTTGAACACGTCGGAAATGGAACGGATGCATTAGTTCGCGATTCAGCAGCTTCCACACTGTGGTATGATGAACACCGAAACGGCGACCGGCTTCACGCGTACTGGCTCGAGGTTCTTCCTCAAAATAATTGAGAATCTGCTCTTGCCGATCAGCTGATAGGCCTTGTGTACCACGACCTTGTGCATGTCGAGGAACCTCGAACTGTCGGTGATCCCTTAAGCGCTGTGTGGCGGCAAGCATCATGCGACGAGATGGTATTGGTCGGTCTGGAAACATTTCCCTGAACATGCGAATTGCATCAACAACGTTATTATTAGAAATAGCGTAAAGGCGCACCATTTCCACCAACTCAACGTTACTGTAACGCTCTGACATCGTTACCGGTGTTGTTACGGACGTTACGTAGATATCGGCGCGTGCGGTTATACTCACGCTGAACGCGGGCGAGCGACTAATTAATTCAAAATTTCAAATTCACCAATCAAAGGCGCCGCCTGAGCCGCTCGCTCCTGCGCGGGGGTTGGAGGGGTAACTTACACGCGCCGCGCCGCCACCGCAGGCCACCTTTGCCTATGCCTACACATTTGTATGTGCCTACTAAACTGTAGGCAAAGAAGAAACGGTTTTGAATGAACGATGAAAATGTACCTATGTAGGTAATAGTATTATTAGAATATTTAGAACCGATTCATACGAGTTGCTTTTTAAATTTATTTTATTTAATAATTATTAAGAACTTAATTTTACTGCCCCATTTTTTCACTTAACTTACATTAAACATATTAAAAAAAAATACTCGCGGGGGGTTCTACACAGGATACCGAATTTTTTTGTCTGTTTGTCGTCTGTTTGTCTGTTAAGTTTGCTTTGTCCGGAAGGATCTAAAAAAGTACTCAATATTTTTGATTCAAATTTTGCACAAATATTAACTAGGGGTAGGGTCTTCAAATAGGCTACATAATTATTATCCCGCTACATATCCTAGGGGCTAAGCAGTAATATAGAGCGCCAGTAATATACCACACATTTCAAATTATTTTTTTCTTAGTTTCCCATTAATTATTAAATTTATGAGAATTTTTGTTTTAGAAAATCAAGTCAACTACAGAATGAATTGAGTTCGCCTGAAGCTTCTGAAACTATGACAGTCATTCCTCATCTAGCCAGGTCAGTTTACAATATGATAAATACTATTATTAGAGTTATCGGGATATTTACCATGTATTATTGGTTTTTCCGATATTTTGACGCTGTTGCAAGCAAGCAAGATCACGGTGGAACTGAAGTACTGGCGGTTAAAAGTGAAAGTCTTAGGAGCACATATATCGATCTACCCTCCTTCGCACTCGTTTGTGTCGTGCAACACCACAATTATCGGATTCACTCTCACTTTCACTGTGGATTCGCACTGAGCCTCGGTCGCGACATACAACGCTTACCGTATCTTCGCGCGGTTTCGGTTGGATATGTTTGCTATTATTTATGGGGATATAATAAACAGAGCCTCAAAAGTTTTTATCGGCCACGGCATTTGGCATCTGATTTAATAACTAAGCCACGCGAAAATTAAATAGCCTCTAATATGCTAATTCGTCCTATTTACAACGTCACCTAAAAAAATCCATAATGAGCATCAAATAAAGATCAACAATTATTTTAACTTATCCTGCGTATTAATATATTAAAAAAAAAGATCATTTATCTTCGTTATTTATTAGGGTTGACATAATAGTCATAGTCAACATTCTTCTACTAAAGTTGCGAATAAGCACTTAGCTTTTGTTATTGCTACTAAGATTGCGAATAAGCACTTGGTTTTTATTTTATTTGGTTAAAGGGCTGAATAGCCTAGTAATTAATTAGGGACACTACACATTACACACGACTTTCAAATAACTACACATGACAACGTGACAAACACATGCCGTGTTCGTCATGGGGACATAGGGGTTAATTAGCATCACGAAGGATTCTGCAAGTAAATTATTTTCTATCACTTTTCGGTTTCTTGGTTTAGTTGGGAGTTTCTGTTAGTTGGAAGCATGAGTCTATCCCTAACAGAGTTCGTCGTTAACTGTTAGTTGGCAGCATGGTCTTGCCCTAACAGATTTATGTTGTGAGTTGTTACTGTTACGAGGAAGCATGAGGCTTACCCGAACAGAATTATGGTACTGTTATTTGGCAGCATTTGTCTTGCCCTAACAGTCTTAGGTGTAAGTCACCTTTATGTTGTATTATTTATATGGCTACTCCTACCACTCGGAAGCTAGAGTCTTGCCCTGGGGGATAGTCCATCCTATGATTCGGAAGTGCTACACTAGCCCTAGTAGGATGTTCTTCTCTGGGACGGTTGTATAAATCCCAGCCTTCAGCAAAAAGCCTTATTATACACACCCCACTTTCAGGCGGTGCGTATTACCTGAACCTTCAACCCAAAGCCTCAAATACGTCTTTTCTCTTTCTGTCCCACAAGATCTTTCAGAATCACCCAAATACATCCTGCGAGTTGGTTTCATTAAGGTTAAGGCCGACTCTTCGCTACACCCAGCATCACCTCATTCACACAGCACACTATCATACACACACACATAGACGAGTAGTAGGTCTTAAGTTAGGGGCGTTCGAGGACGAACGCAGCATTTGACGTGTTATCGTACGTCAAACGCTCACCGGGGAGGGGGAGTATGTAACGTTGTGAAACAACGGGTGCAGATATTGATTAACATTAGGTGATTAGAATTAAAATTTAGGTCAACATATGAAAGCGCCATCTACCGAGTAAGTGTCGCAACGACGGAAGCCTTGATTCGTAATTATAGATGCGGTCTTGACGATTGAGTAGTTTCGAGTGGTGCCACTAGAGGCGCTATTCATTAATATATAAAGCGTTGCTTCAATGCAAGAGCACCGCCAGATTAATATTTAAAATAGCTCACGGACGTATAAGTGTCGTTGGAAATTGTGAGAAAAACACAAGTTTAAAAAATCATCGTTTATAAAAATATTTGTCAAGTATAAGAAGCAAATAGCTCTAGACAGAAGACCCCATCATTGGGTGAGTTAAATTAATTATAATGTAATCTAGATTTTAAAACAGTGAAAATTAACGGCTGTTGGTCAACCCTGTTGTAGGGGGGTAGTTTACAGGGGTGTGAAAAAATGTCTCTGTGAAATTAGAATACAAGCAAACATTGTAAGGCACCCGACTCCTGAAATGGTTAACAGGGATCGACTGTCTTTGGGGAATAAGCGGGAAAAAGGGTTCCAGCTAACCCGTCATATGGAACATTCCAGGGTCCACCCTTCGGGTTCCACGCAGGAACATCCACCCTTCGGGTTCCACGCAGGAACATCCACCCTTCGGGTTCCAAGAAGAATCATCCACCCTCCGGGTTGCGAACGTTCACCCTACGGGTTACGGAAGTTTAGAAGACTTATTTACCCTCCGAGTTCAGCAATACCGTGCAGTTCGACGAGTGGACGGCACGGAGACGTCGCTGACTGGATCACCACAAGAAGGCCAACCCCAGATAAGTCGGAACCCCGCGAAGGCCTTCGGAAGTCGCACTTTCTGCCTGAAAATACCACGACCCCGAGTTCTTTCCTTTTTTAAAATAAATTGTTATTTTAAATTTACACGTCACCTCTTCTCATTTCTCTCTTCTTCCTGAAAGCCATCAGCTTTTCACAATAATGCTATTAAAAAGAAGTTCATTTAATTAGCACCCTTATTTATGCATACGCGGACCACTAGATGCCTGACGCTCGGCAATTGAAACCCGTCCTCACGATTGAAATTTTTATACTTCTTAATTTCAATCGCTTCCCTAACCATATACGGGAGTGTACAAAATTTACTGCAGCTGCGGTAGTTCGTATATAGGACAAACCAAACGAACTGTTACGTGCCGAATAAAAGAACACATCAGGGCAGTCATAAACAACGAACCACAGAAATCCGCAATAGCTGAACACCTGTTGGAGTCTGGTACGGACCACTGAATTGAGTTACATAACCCCAAGATGCTGTCGACAGAACGCCACTACGTGAACTGAATATTAAATAAATAAATAAATACCAAGACTGGTTAGGGAAGCTATTGTAATTAAAAAGTATAAAAATTTCAATCGTGATTTTGAAACCCGTCCGGTTTCAATTGCCGAGCGTCTGGCATCCAGTGGTCCGCGTATGCATAAATAATAGCAAACATATCCAACAGAAACCGCGCGAAGATATATATCACCTAAAGTCCGAAAAAAACTGTTGCAAATAACACAAATATTTGATTCGACTCGAGACTGAGCTCCCGCCGACAGTAAATCCCTAAGTGCTCGTTTAAGGAGACGCGGCGCTTCGAGCGGCGCGGCCCGCCACGCGGGCCTCCAGAAACACAAACGTATGGAAATGTTCAGAGCGTTCAAGGAGAAGCGTTTTTGCAAGCGTTTGTTTGAGTTGTAGCTGCCACAGCGGCGAGTGTCGTCGCGTCGGAAGCGGCAATTGAAGCGACGGGTGATGCCGCGGAGGACGCGGCGGGTAAACCAGCGAGTCTCGCAATGGAGGAACGCGGCGGATGAAGCTGCGGGTGACGCCGCGAAGGACGCTTTAAGGAAGGGGTGGGAGATGTGCGGGGTATGCGTTAGGTAGGAATGTCGGGCAATAACGTTCATAGAAAATATCGATATTAAAATAAAAATATTTATCAAAATAAAATATCGATATTTTATTTTGAAAATGTAATCGATGTTTATAACCCTCTGGAGCAGAACGTCATGAAAGCAAGATATCACGTACGCAAAATAAACGATACATCGATACTTATGAAAGATTGGCGTTCAATTCCATACGTCGAACTCGAACATTTCCATACGTTTCAGGGTGGCGTTCTATCTCCTCTTTTATTCTGTATCTTCATCAACTCGGCTACGAGTCTTATTTCCAGTAACTTCCATCTCTACGCTGACGACTTGCAGCTGTACCGACGTTTTTCGGCCACTGACGCCCCATTTGGCATATCGTGCATTAACCGCGACTTAGACGAAGCGACTGGGCTAATTCGGTCGGACTGCGCATCAACCCTCTGAAGTCGCAAGTCAATAGCAGTAAGTATCAAACTGACAATATGCCGGTGTCTGAACTGGATCCAGTTCTTTTGGCCGGTATTCAGATACCCTACGCAGACACTGTGAAGAACCTGGGAGTGATCATGGACACCACGCTATCCTGGAGTGCCCATATTAGTGACGTCAGCAAGAAAGTGCACTTCTCCTTTCATTCGTTGAAGTGCCTCCAGAGCCTCTTACCCTTGAGGACGAAAATTAGTCTTGCTCTAACTATTATTCAGCCCATTATTGACTACGCCGACGCCTGCTATTTAGACGCCACTGAGGAGCTTCTGGATAAACTTGAGAGGTTGCAAAATTTGTGTATACGCTTTATATTCAATCTTAGAAAGTTCGATCATGTTTCTCACTTTCGCAAAGAACTCAAGTGGCTCCCAATCCGCCTTCGCCGTAACACTCGAATCCTCTGCCTCCTTTACAATATCCTTTATAATCCATCTTCACCTCCCTATCTAAAGGAAAGGTTCTCTTTTGTTCGTTCTCCTGATGCTCTCTGCAGATCTCACCTACGCTCAAATCTTAAATTTCCTTCTCACAAAACCGGTTTTTATTCATCCTCTTTCACCGTGCATGCAGTCAGACTATGGAACTCACTTCCGCCTGGTATCAGGGACAGTAAAACTATCACCACTTTTAAAAAGCAAGTCCGTGGACACAATTTTTTTTTTTTTTGTTGCCTACGGATTTTTAGTTTTTGAATAATTTAATTTACTTTTTATTTATTTGAATATTTTGTTGATTCAATGTGAAAAACATTTAAATTTCAACCTTATTGTTCTACAACTTTAATTTGTGTTGATTATTAAGAACTTACTATTGTTTATTTTAATATTTTGAACCTGTTATAATTTGATTGTTCTAAAACTTCAATTTATGTTGATTATGTAAGTACTTACTATTTCTGTTGTTTATTATTAATGAATAAAACTTGATATGGTATTTATTTTATAAAAAAATAAATGTCAAATTAGGAAAAAATCGATTAATTTAAAAAAATCGATTATTTTCTTGAGAAAAATCGATAATTTACTAATCGATTTTTCATGCTAAAGAAAAAATCGATTAACTAAAATCGTTTTTTTATGTACAATGTCACATCCCTATGTCGCACTGAACGACGCCGTGTATGAAGCTGCGTGCAACGCGGCGGATGCAGCGCCGAGTGAAGCTGCGTGCCACGCGGCGGACGCAACGCCGAGAGAAGCCACGCCACGCACGTCGCTCGACGCCCCGCGTGTCCTTAAACGAGCTCCTACATTTCTATATGTTTGATTTTGCGCGTGACGCTACGCGGGCCGCTTCACGCGCCGCCCGACTATAAACGGTCAAATCGCTTTACGCGCCGCTGCAAGCCACGCCGTACGCGACGCTTGACGCCCCGCGTCTCCTTAAAGGAGCCCTAAGACAGGAGTCAGAAAATATATTGGAATATGGGACCATTCTTTTTCAGGTAGTCTTCCTCGTGAATTCAAAGTGTCTCGGAACAGGTCTAGGACCTGTGTCTGGATTTCTTTGACTTCTCCCCTGATTTCCCACGTTACCTGCCAACTCATAAAAATATATCATGTTTTGTTTCAGTGACCCTGATGATTCATTTGAATTTCAAGTTGAGGAGATTATAATGAATAATCATGAACAGTTGGTTTCTGGACGAAGAATTGTTGACATTAACTTTTTTTTGCGAGAAATACAAGAAAAGGCGCGTCATATTAATGTTGTTGATTGCGGACCCAGTACTTTTCGGTTAATTGGGGAAAAAAGAACTGGACTAACTTCCATTTTTAAATTTCAATGCGAAATGTCTCGACAGATTTGTTTCATCAACTCTGAAGATACAGACAATAAACAAACGGTAAATTTAAATATAGCGGCTACCACAGGAATAGTGGCTACTGGTATTGGATTAACACAATTTGAAGAGTTGTGCTCATCTATGGATATACCAGTGTTTTCTTCACACTTCTATAATAAATTACAGAACGAAGTTTACGAAAAATGGGAAACAACAGCAAGTGCTTGTATGGAAGCATCTGCTAAAAAAGAAAAAGACACGGCAATAGCAGAAGGCCGAGTCAAAAATGGGTACCCTACAATTGATGTGTATGTAGATGGTTCGTGGTGTGCTAGGTCATACGGTACTAATTTTAAAGCTTTGTCTGGAGTTGCAGCTATAATTGGGAGGAAAACTAAGGAGGTACTGTACATTGGAGTAAAAAATAAGTAAAGTTCTTAAAACAAACATGTGCCGAAAATAAAAACATTACTCCGATGAAACATGTTTGTTTTAAGAACTTTGAGGGTTCATCAACTTCAATGGAGACTGAAATTATATTAGAAGGATTCAAGTCTTCAATTTCAATGCACGGCCTTATTTATAATAGAATGATCGGTGATGGTGACGCTTCGGCATTATGCTAAAATCCTCAATGCGAACCCATACGAAGCTCAAAATGTGACTGTGGAGAAAATTGAGTGCCGCAATCATATATTACGCAACTTCTGTAAAAAATTACGTGTACTAACCACAGAAACAAAATATTTGCTTCGATATCGAAAGACTCTTACCAACATAAGAGTAATGTCCATGAGAAAAGCCATTGTGAAATGCATCAAATATCACAACATATCCACGAACCCAAGAAATGTTGCCATATCAGTTCTGCATAACGATATTCTGAATTCAATGTTACATGCTTACGGTGATCACAAAATGTGCCAGAGCTATTACTGTGACAAAAAATACGGTGAAACAGCTTAAAATTATACAAAACTCAACATTTGCATTTCGAATGAATGCAATCGTTTCTAGCGTTGCCTCAAAATCACGAAGTTTAATTGAAGACGTGGATACCAATGTTGTTGAATGTTTTAATAGCGTCATAGCAAAATTTATTGGAGGAAAAAGAATAAATTTCGCGCAAAAGCGAGGCTATCAAGGCAGATGTTCAGCAGCAGTTGTTGCATTTAATACGAAATCTGCAATTTCAACCATTCATAAAGCGTTTGCAGGCACTGCTTCCACTTGTAACATTGAAAAGATAGAAAACAGAAGAGCACTTAAAAGAAATTATTTAGCAGAGCACCCTGTAAAGAAAAAACGGCTATTAAAAGACAAAAAAAAAAGTCAACATTATTATGGTCCCACTAGCTCTGCACCGGACATGACGGAAAGTGAACTGAGATTGGCATAAGAAGAATTTTTTTTTTTTTTTTTTTTTTTTTTTTTTATACCACTAAGGCGGCAGACAAGCATACGGCCCACCAGGAGGACTGGCGGTCACCGCAGCCCATGAACGCTTGCAACACCAGAGGCGCCACACTCGCGCTGCCGACCCTGCAAAAACCCTCTCAGACCCCTTTTGAAGAACCCCATACTGTAGGCGTCTGGGAAAACCGAGGCAGGAAGATCATTCCACAACCCAAGCGTGCGCGGAAGAAATCCCCTATCGGATCTAACCGTGCTCGAACGCTCTGGACGCAGGGTGTGAGGATGAAATCCCAGTCTATGGCGAGCGGTGCGATGATAGAACGTAGCCGTGGGCATCATGTCAAACAATTCCTCAGAGCAGATACCATTGTACAGGCGGTAGAACACGCATAAGGAGGCAAAGTCTCTCCTGTCGCAAAGAGGTTCAACACCACCTGTCAGTAAAGGATCGTTGACAACTCTCACAGCTCGCCTCTGCACCGAGTCAAATGGACGAAGCTGATATTCAGGTGCCCCCGCCCAGAGGTGACAGCAGTACTCCATGTGTGGCCGCACTTGCGACATTCTGAAAAGCTTAGAAATTCTAACGCAAGATAGAGTAGCAATCGAACAAGCTACGAGATTGCAAAGAGAAAGTAGCGAGTGGATGGAAATAAGAAAAAAGTTGGTTACTGCCTCCAACTTTGGCTCCATTTGCAAAAGAAAATCTACAACCAACCCAGCTAATTTAGTAAAAAATATTTTGTATAAGAAAAATTTGGCTCACGTCGCTTCCATTGCTCATGGAATAGAAAATGAAAAACAGGCATTACTACAATTGCAACGACAAGAAAATGTGGAAATTTTCCCATGTGGATTATTTATAGACTTTAAATATCCGTTTATTGGAGCAACGCCTGACGGGGTTGTTGGTAATGACACACTAGTAGAGATAGTGTCCTATCGCCGCGTAAAATTCAAATACTAAAATATAATAAAAAAAACAAGTCATATAGGATAAATAAACAGAGCAGTTGGTTTTATCAAATACAGGGCCAATTGCACGTTACAGGTCGCAAAGTATGTCTCCTTGGAATCTGGGCAGGTGAAAATGAACCATTGCACACTGAATATATAAAAAAAGATGATGATTTCTGGTCAACAAAAATGGAGCCGAAGTTAGTGGAATTTTATAAACGATGTCTATTACCCGAAACGGTTGATAGTAGGTATAGTCGAGGTATGGCAATAAGAAACCTCGCATCACATAACAAAGAAAATGATCAATCTTGTTCAAATTTCCCTACTTCGTTAGATGTGCAGTTAGAATGTACTGGCACAAGTTTTATTTAATTACTAGCAGTTCCCAGCGGCTTCGATCGCGTAGAAGTCGTTATCGCGTAAAATCATAACCCTCCTTTTACACATTCAGTTAAAAAGTAGCCTATGTCCTTCCCAGTGCCTTAAACTATCCCAACGGGAATTTTGGCTCTCTAGCCATCACGGTTCCTGAGATACAGCCCTGTGACGGACGGACAGACCGCCGACGATGTCTCAGTAATAGGATGCACGACCTTAACGGATACGAAATTCTAAAAAAAATGAAAATACTACCCGTTCGCTCTAACTTTGCCGCTGGCGTAGAGGCGTATACCCGAATTGTTAATTAGACGAAGTAAATTGACAGTAGCTAATGTCACTTCGTCATAGAAAATACGCAACATTGTATGAAGAAGTGATATTAGTTGCTGTCAATTTACTTCGTCTAATTAAAAATTCGACTTTAGTATGGAGTCGAGCGGCAAAGTTAGAGCGAACGAGCAGTAGCTCTTTTATTTTGAAGGACTTGGTAGTAGTGAAAGTGCCATACCAGGTGTTAAATGTGTACACTTAAGGAATAAAATAAAACTTGAAAATACAACTTTAAATTTACATTTATTTGAGCAGCGTTACAGCCTATCTAAGCGTTCAGAATGCAGAGAGGGCTCCCAATATTCTACCCGCCATTTTATACATTTTACCCCAGAAGCTGCTAATTAGACAATACCATTTACTTACATAATATTATACAAAACTATATTAGCAATTATGGATAATTATAATTAATAATTTTAGGACTCGATATAACACAAAACACATAGTTATCATGTAAAGTAAATTATACAATTTAATAGTGATGTTGACTATGTTGGGGTAAGCGCCATCTATCATTGGTTGTATTTTGTAACACAGGTCTAAGCTGACATGCGGCGTGTGTGTTACTTGCATGGAGCAAATATAAGAGTCTTATTTGTATTATAATGTAAAATAAATAAACGCATTATTTTACTCACAAGATGCATTCTATTATTTTTTGCTACTTATGTTATACCTATGCTTACCTCTTCGAAGACTGCTCGAATTGATTTCATAAATTATTGACGGATTTTTTTCTTATTAACTTTTCTCGGCTCGTCTCACAATTAAAATGATGATAAAAAAAAAATTAGTAAAAAATAGAACCGGCTTCAAACAAATCCTGAAAAAAAAAAAAAATTTACTTGGCACAAAGATAAATGTATTTTGATTTTTCATATTTTATTCAATATCATATTGAAGTCGGCGCCAAGTAAAGCCATAGGCTGAGGTAGGTATTATTAATGGCACCAACTTCAATATCATATTGAATACAATCTGATAAATCAAAATACATATTATTACTTTGTGCTAAGTAAATTTTATATTTCAGAATTTTTTTGAAGTCAGCTCATTTTAAAAAATTTTTTGATCGTCATTTTAAGTGACGGGTGGACCGAAAAGTATATAAGGTGTAAAGTTCTTATCAATACAAATCAATCAAGCCCAAACACAAGGTACGTGCTGTAAATCGTTAAGGAATTCCCTCGACTGTCTTTCGGTTCCATCATCAGATCGACTCCTGACCTTCATTAAATTGTAGTACATTAACAGTGGGCGCACACTAGGCGTCTTGTCACGGCGACATGTCGCGGCGACAAGCTGTGGGCGCCAAATTACATACATTTTGTTCTAAGCTCCGCACACTAGGCGACATGTCGCCGCGACTCCGAGACAAAAGCAAGGGGAGTCGCCGCGTCTGTCGCGCTATTGTCGCGGCGACACGGCGACAGTCGCCCAGCGACAGCTTTTGGACAACGTGTTCCTTGCACAACGTCTGTCACGGCGTCAAGTCGCCCGATGCAGGCGCACACTGCGCGACAAGTCGCCGCGACTGTCGCCTAGTGTGCGCCCACTGTAAAGCACTTAATTAAAAAGTTACCAAACGCACTAGTTGTCCCTACAATTTTCGGTGGTTGCCCTCGATTTCTCCTGGATCCCATCATCAGATCCTGACCTGGTAAAAATGGGACTGCCTCAGAAGTAAACCCTATTCAACAAAAGAAAAAAGAATTAAATCCGTCTATAATTGACGGAAATATCAGTAAACATACATAAAAACATACAGACGAATGTAGAACCTCCTCCTTTTTTGAAGTCGGTTAAAAATAAGGAAAGGTTTCTTACAACCCCATTTTGAATATACCTGCTAACAGGCACTTACTAAATAAAATGTCTTATAAAGGTTTGATAAACTTATACTTCTGTTGTAATTTATTTGGTGGTACAAAAAGTGCGGCATGAAATACACGCTGCACCAACTGGCAACGTCCAATTGCACCAACTGGCAACGTCCAAACAAAGTGCTTGGGGTCAAATGAGTTCATGTCGATCGCATGCTACGGGGGTATCACCCGCGGTGAGGTGAGGTGGTAAAAATACCTAATGCGCTCAAGCATTCGGCCCTTAATAAGAGGTATTGATCTTCATTAAATTGAAGGTACGCCGGAAATTCATTAAATTGAATTTAAAACGCTTCGGACTTCTTTTAAATAAGAAGTATTGATCTTCATTAAATTGAAGGTACGCCGGAAATTCATTAAATTGAATTTAAAGCACTTCTTAATAAGAGGTATTGATCTTCATTAAATTGAAGGTACGCCGGAAATTCATTAAATTGAAGTTAAAACGCTTCGGACTTCTTTTAAATAAGAAGTATTGATCTTCATTAAATTGAAGGTGTTTGACGTCCATTCAATTGGATGTATTACGCTTCGGAATTCTTTTAAATAGGGAGTATTGATCTTCATTAAATTGAAGGTTACACCATGACGGTCAATCATGGCACACCAGTTACCGATCACTGAAAAATTACATGTCAAGCGTGACACTACATCTATTGGGTTGTGATGGAGAAACGGTAACGGGCCCTTCTTTTTCTTGAAGCAACAGATCACAAATACAACTTAAAAAAAAAAGGGCTAGAGGAACTACAGGAAATATGCCATAATATTTCTGGGGAAAGCGCGTTATCTCACGAATGTGTTGATATCTTTGGAGTAGCTACCATGTAAGCGAGACTACTACTTCCTACCTAAATGAAACTCGACTTTTCAACGGAACGGCACAATTTCTATCTTATCAAGCACAATGAAAAGGACAGTTTGAGAAGTTTCTTATTAAGTTAAGAGCTGAAGCCACTTGGAGAAAAAAATTATAAATCTTGATAATCAGAAATAAAATCAATAAAAGATGAAATTGCATGAAACAAATTTATAACGATAGCCGATACTTTAGAAATTGTGAATTAGAACTCAACTAAAAGAGAAAAGAAAAAGAGAACATTATAATCAATAAGTTAATGCCAAAGTTAATGCCATAAAAAGTAGAAATAATGTTATTGCAAGATGAATTAATCAAATGAATAGACAAAATAAATAATGGATTTCAGCCCAGTCTAGAAATATAGTAAACATGTCATGTTTTGACAGTCGTGGCCTAAGACAGACGAGTAAAAAATACTATGACAGTTTTACAAATCATTATAAATTTTACCATTCTGAGTATTTTAAAATGTAAATAATCAATCTTAAAGAAGGTATTTGATGTCGAAATGATTGTAAGAACACTGTATGGTTCCTTGATACGTGAATATAATCAGTGTGATTATTCAAACATAAGTAAATATGGAGATATTGATATCAAATGTGTTTGTTTACATTTCTTTTAAAGCTATTGAAATCTGGTCATAGGTGTAGATATGGTATAAATAATAACTACAACAAGTGCCAGCAGAAGGAAATCCGTATTTTTTTTGGAAAATGGAGGAGTAGGGTACATATAGGGTACATATTTAATATAAACGACGATGCAAAGTTTAAATGCGAGGAGGTATAAATCTAGGAATGGTGATAGACTCCGGATGCAAATTAAATCTGACAACTTGTGAAGACTGGAAATATTTAAAACAGAACAGAGTAAATTGTGACACACAAGTAAAGGAATCGAACAAACCAGTGTGTATTAGCATACGGGAGTGAAATAACGTTAAGAATGAAAAGTTCTTTTGAAGCAATAATAAAAGTAAACAGAAGAATTGAACAAATTGCTATTTACGTATTTAATAATGGATTAAGAAACCTGTTTGGTAAAGGTACTGCATTACATTGGGGGTTCGGAAGTCAATTTTAGGTACCTTTTCCGAAATTTAAAGATACTCTAATTGAGATCCCTACTGAGAAATCAGTAAAACGTTTATGAAACCTATGACGACTTGAATCTAAATCCTGCGCCATAGTATTATAATTTATTTCCTAAATATTTCAATTACATATATAATTTAGCAATAACTGCATCTTCGGGTTCGTGGCACGGGATGACAATCTCCCTCTGCACTACTACTCAGATTGTATATAACTTAAAGTATTTTAGTTTATTCCCGTCTCTATCCAACTATCTAGTAAGCTATGTAGAATCTCTGTGGCGACTATGCCTCCAAGTCAGTTCATAATGAAGTGCGTAATACAATTAAAAGTGATCTGTAATTATTGCAGAATTTAATATGCAAATTAAAGGACTACGGGATTTTGTTACAATAGAAAAGTTTGATGAAATTTCGCTATGGGTTCTCCAATGGTCCCAGTTTGTAAAGAATGGGGGAATGCTGTCAGTCTTAAGGCACAATGCCACTGGGGGCCCAATTTAGATTTAGTTTAGCTTTATAACATATTGTGAATAGTTATTTTGCTTTATTGTAACATCTACTCAATGTTTATTGAATAAAGTTTAACATATTTAAAAAAATGTAAATATGATGGTGATAGGACCCCTTCTTCCACGTAGTCAAACTATTTTGTCAAACTGGTTTGACCACGAGGAATTACGTTTCCTCGTGGTCAAACTAGTTCATCGACCCACCCTGTATCAATCTTAAGTTAAAAATGTGTACATTTATGCAAGTAAGTGTTACCAATAATACCATTAGATTTAACTTAAATCCTGTAGTGTAGCCGAATACATACGTACGTTTTACGAATGAGGCAACTCGTCCGAGGATCAGTCTTGGCTCGGACGATTAGCCCCATAACCCAACAATAGACTTGCGCAAAACAGTACCCGATGATGTCCTGACATATGGCATAGCTTTCCGAACCGTGCCATATGGCATTCGAACAGTACCCGGACCAGTACCCGATCTTTCGTACAAGTACAGTGTTCTGATTGTTCTGACAGGTGTCGGACCTTCATAAACCGTATTAAGAAAAATAGACCTTATTCACAAGGTAATAAAGTTCTCTTGAACCCGGACCAGTACCCGGTCTTTCGTACGAGTACATACAGTGTCGTGATTGTTCTGACAGGTGCCGGACCCTCATAAATCGTATCAAGAAAAATACACCTTATTTTAATGTACATAAAGTTCTTTTGAATTTGCATGCCATTATGCGCCATCTAGGGCAACCCAGGCAAAACAGATACGATGGGGTGGACGTATCTGAATTATCCCAGTTGCAGCAGATGTCTCTGTTATAAAATGTATGTGTACAAGTGTAGATAGGTACAAGACCTTGAATTATATATAGAATAAGGTCTAATTTTCTTGATAAAGTCCCTTTGAGTTGCTTATGTTGGTACGATCGAATAGAACAGAGAACCACAGATAATTTATAATATTTTTTATAAAGTACAAGACCTTGAATTATATAGATTATGGTCTATTTTTCTTGATAAAGTCCCTTTGAGTTGCTTATGTTGGTACGATCGAATAGAACATAGAACCACAGATAATTTATAATATTTTTTATAAAAGAACTAACTCATTTGTTTCGTGAAAGTAAGAAATGCGGTCAACGTGCTCTAGATGGCGTTGGTACTGCTATTATACTAATATTATCTTTATTCAGACAAAATAAAGCCTAAACTAAGTTTATGAAAACGGAACGGAAAGGTCCTGCTGAGTGTTCTGACAGGTCCCGGTTCTTTTTTTTATTATTAATTTAAACACGCTTTGGTTACTTAGACCGAATGCCAAGTCTTGTTTCTTTTTTCATCTTCATTTCACATTTCCTCTAAGTCCCAGTCAAAGTCAAGTATAGTCTTCGGAATCCACCGTTGATACACACAAAACATTTGAAAATACTCTAATTTAGAAAAAAATATACGACGGAGAGATAACCGCCCTTGCCTGCTTCGCGCCAAAAAGTCCTGATGCCGTATAAAACAGCAACAAGAAACTTAGACCATAATATATCTGCAGTTCTTATGAATGCCATAATTTACTAATTTCCGCTTTGCAATAAATAAAGGGGGGGGGGGGGGCGAGGGTCACTCATGTTTGTAAGTGTTTGCCCCTTATAGTTGGGGCTTTCTTAAAGGGGGATGAAAATTTTGTTGTATTTGATCAGGATATCACGCACGGTTTTCGAGATACAAGATTTAGAAAAAAAAATCTACCTTGTAATCATTCTCTTCTATGAAACTGCTAGCTGATGAGGATGACTGCAACACCGCCAGCATGGACCCTTTTTGACGATTAATATCAAACCAACAAATAAACCTATACTACAGGCAACATTATGCCACCTTAGTGGTATAAAAAATCGTTATTCGTATTGTATATTTGGCGGATGGGGGGTTTCAAAGGGGGGTCAAAAATGCCATTATTTTTACGATAGCACGCACCGTTTTCGAGATAATTAAAAAATAAAATTATTCACTTTTTCTTCATTTATCCTAATAATAAATATTATTCGTTTAATATATTATTATCTGGCAGGTACTACACGTGGCTCGACTAATGGGCTCTTATGGTCAATATGCACTTGACAAGTCGATTAAAATATTAATGAAAGTAGCTTCAGTGTGCATGATTTCTTTGCACATGTGTATGCATCGACGTGTATGTACACTTGATATTGACTCAAGTCGCTTGACCGTCTCCTGAGCCCATTAAGCAGGCAGGCGTGCCTCAAGTATTCATATAACATTCATCAGTATTCGTTACTACTCGTACACGTTAAGTTGAGATACACTACGTAGCAAAATGTTCCCAAGCGTGCATCATTCCGGTCACCCGGTCGCTCGGACCACAGATAGTATAATATATTCTATCTCGGACTCGGACGCGGCCGAGTATTTGTAATCTATCTCGGACTCGGACGCGGGCCGGCCGAACGCGGCCGAACGTCGACTGTACGCGCCCGAGCGGTATATCGCGTCCGATAAAGGTCCTGGGTCCTGCTAAATTCTGTCGCGTACTGGGTACTGAACCAGTACGCGGTTATGCCATATAACACGTCCGGCAGTACGAACAGTACCTACCCAAGTCTACCCAACAAATGAACGTCGAAAAACAAAAGACAATCGTAAAGTGATCTGACAACGATTGTGATTTTAAAAAATGGGTGCATGCAATTTTCGACCTTATCGACAAAACTTTAGAAACACTTTTATTGGGTAATATAGATGACACTGATCATGAATATGTAAAAAAAATAGGAAACTGAGCAATGTCGATAAGGTCGAAAATTGCATGCACCCATTTTTTACAATCGCAATCGTTGTCAGATCACTTTACGATTGTCTTTTGTTTTTCGACGTTCACTTGTTTTGTAGACTTTCATTTGTTTTGTAGACGTTCATTTGTTTTGTAGACGTTCATTTGTTATGTAGATGTTCATTTATTTGTAGACGTTCATTCAAAAATAATCCCTATCGCACTTTATTTAAAAAATAACCAACATCTATTTCATTATGGATCAACTCCATTTGGCATTTTGTTATGAAATCATCTCTATACACATGTTCACTCCGACGAGGAGATGGTTCTTCACAGAAACTTATTTCTTTTTGTAATAATGTTGTGAGCAAACGTGCAACTGTTATTGGATGATGCCTTTTCATCGCTTTATTTAGTTGGGCATTCCAACTCTCCACAACATTATTTGTGCGATGTCTTTGTCCGTATACGCACCATTGCTTTATGAAGAATTCATTTTTTAGCCACGTATTCTCGAAATATTTAAAATATTTTTGAATTTTGTCTGTGTTAGGAGTATCAGATTTAATGTAACACCACCCTTCCGCAATTCTGTCATCGGGGAGTAAAGCGAGTGCTGAACATAGTCCAACAGCTCTGTTTCCATCTTTGCTCTTGATTTTTAGTTTTTTTGCCCGCCTCCATTGGGAATTAGTGAAATGGTAAAAACAGTTTATGATTTGAATGTCGGGAAAAATGCTTGAAATGGCCGTGCTCGCAGCAGTTTCAAAATCAAGATGAATTTTTTTAGGAGTCCAATTGGGTATTCTTGACTGTAACATAGAGAACAAGATAGTATACGATTCTTCAGTTTTATCCGTCATTAAAGTGTAAATAACGGGGAGCACGTGCGTTGTTGTTATCGAAGTAGATAGATCACCATGCATTGTATATAACTGAGAAAAAGGATTTGGGCAGCTGAAGAATGTACCATCCCCGAAAAACTCTTTTAACTGAACCATTCTTTCCCGATTAGTTTCAGAGCAAAAAACCATAATCCGCCGTGTTTCGTCAATATAATCCGCCAAGAGAAATGATTTGAAACTATCAGGAACTGTTACCTCTTTGAAGTGTCGGAAGCACGTCTTTTTTTTCCTGTTATACAAATCGGACTTGAGGCTGCCGAAAGATGGCAACGTAACTCGATCTTCAACCGACTTCTTTTTTTCTTTGTATACATCCGGAATAGGGACGTCACTGTTACTAACTACCTCATGTCTTAGTTCATCAATGACTACATCCATCTCATTTTTTTTAAAATCGGCATTGCATGTGTGGCTATTGCATTTAACTATGACTTCATCCTAAGTAACAAAATAGAATATATTGAATTAATGAAGCGGAATATAGAATAATTGGAGCTGAAGAGAGAAGAGAAGATTCTCCATATATAATACTGGAGGTAATAATTTGGTATGGTACCTTCAGAGTAACCGATCCCCGACACTTTTCCTTTCTTCGCTGGCTGCAAGCCCAGAAAACGTTCTCATTTTTATATGTACGCCATTTATAGTATTGCCGGCCTTCCAGTAGAAGAACTGTTCCACCTTTACGTTTCACATATTTTAAATTCATCTTAACTACTACTAATAATAATAATATTACTAATAATACTACTAATAATAGTTAGGTACTAATATGATAAGGAAAACAATTTCACAAACGTCGCGTCGCTGTACCTGACATTAGACATCAACTTATTACTTATATTTTTATCTATGACTGTATAATGAATACATAAACTGCATGCACGTTTTGAAAAGAGGCCGCAATGTGAATGAAGTTTGACCACGAGGAAACATAATTCCTCGTAGTCAAATCAATTGGATAAAATAGTTTGACTACGACTGTACACACCAATTAAACATTAACACAGGGTGAATAATTCGATTAGTTTGACCACGAGGAATCATAATTCCTCGTGGTCAAACCAGTTTGACAAAATAGTTTGACTACGTGGAAGGTGGATAGGACTACTTACGTTCTCTCCCTGATTTTTTCATATGGGACGCGCAATTATGTATTATCAGCTTATAGAGAGTAACCGTATGGAGACCTTATTAAACATAAAGAAAGCTATATATAGCATAAAATAAAGAAAACTATTATAGAATAAAATAAAGAAAGTAGAGTATTTCTATAAGCTTGATATAAAATGCATTGCATCAATTAGGACTACACTCAAACTCAAGATACTTAACGACTTTCATTACATCAAGTCAAAAGACTCCTGTTTTAATTTACATGTGCTCCAGAACGGTTTCAAATAATTATGAAGGAAATTATGCTTATAAAGGTGCAAAGGTGCTACCAATTTTGTCAATGATATTAATATGAGTGGCTTTATGGTACTGGATAATGTATAATGAAATACAATATTTTATTGAATCAGAAAAAATGTATTTACAAAGTACAGACAATACACTATTTGGGAAATGACTTAAAACCAGAAGGCGTGAAACCGCTACCTAAAAATATGAAGAAAATAACTGTTTTTAGAGTAGGTACCAAAAACAACAGAGAAATTGCAAAGCATAGTAAAGTGCATAGAATGGATTTCAAATTTGACCATTATGACAAAACCTTTAAAACAAAATAATACAGAAACTGGAGAGGAAAACAGACATAGAAGAACACTGGAAGAACAATCACAAATAAGCTTCTCAAAATGGGAAAAGGAAAAGGGATGTCATCTAAATTACAAAAACTGGCATATCGCAAGATCAAAGACATGATGCAAGTAATAGCCGACGCAAGTCCCGTAGGATTAGGAAATTATTAGTATTAAGAAAGATATTTATAGTCACCAACAGCATGAGTCTGTAATGTAAAGTTATGTAATGTATTTTCCGATGAACTGTGCTTTTATGGAAATATTCGAATCTCAGAATAAAGATATTGCTGGTGGCCAATGAGAGCCAACCAGGAATTGTTTTCATTAAGATTCGACTGCGCTCTAAGGTATGGGGACCTAGAATATACAAGCACGTCGATTGAATGGTAAAGAGTTGCAAAGGATAGACCTGGTTAGCTTATCATATCCTCCAGCAACAATGAAACGTCGCGATTCCATTAGAACCTTGGGTTGAAATTGCAACGGATCTGCTAGTTCTATAACCAAATAACGTCTTTAATTATGCATAGAATAGAATACAAATAAATTAAGATTATGAACTCTTATATTATAAAAATCTTAAAAGAGGTATTTAATCTACTGGGTTATCCACTATCGATAACTGCTGATAACAGTCGACAAATTGTTAATGACGATGTTATGGATTTTTTCAAATTAGTTAAGCTCTTTAGTATTTAGCAGAGATATTGTATGAGCATCTAACGATTTACAACTCCACACCTTATTGCGCCATTCACGTTGTCACATAAAAAACCATCTGAACTGTTTTCAAAATAATAAATAAGGAATAAATACCCGCGTTAAAGGAGATAAATAAGGCAGAAGTTGATACAAGCAAAATAGGGACCAAGATTAAAAGCAAACGGAAAAAGGAGAGGAGTATGGAGACCGGAAAAGAAGGACGGGAGTCCCGGAACTGGTGGAAGGTGAGAAAGAGTACGTTAAGGAAATGAAAATCACTAGCAAGCTTGCAACTACTTTTAAACCTACCATTACATGTATTGGAGTAATGTGTGGCAGAGGAAATGAAGAAACAGAGCAAAGACAGAGAAAGAATGTGATTCAGCTTAAGCGTATGGAAGGATAGTGGAACGCAATAGGAGACAAGACCAGTGCAAATGAGAACCAAACAAATCAAGAAAATAAAGCATAAATTATAAATTTCAAAGTTATTTTCATAGTAATTGAAAAAGTAAATGTTAAAAAAATGGTTAGGTCGGATAATTTCCCATGTGATTGTATTTACTAAAATAAAATATTAACAAGGAAGGGATGTAGTGTTTGTATCCACACAGTAGATATAATACATTGTCTCATGTACACGAGTAGAGGGGGCGGCTGTCAGTCGTTAGTCTGACGGTAGACACGGTGTGACATGGAAGTGCGCCCGCGCTCGAGACTGTGTGTGCAAGTGAGCCAGTGCATTGCAATAGTTACCTATTTCTAATTCTTTTGTGTGATAGTGATCACTACAACTATCATAAAGCATACGTGAGCTATCAAAAAAATATAGTTAATTAATTTGCACAACAAATGTTTCAAAGAAAAGTAAGTTCATATCAACATTTTCTCAAATATTAACCACTCCGCCACCGAAACCTACTCGGAACCAACCAAATTTTCCACCTTAATATACGTCTTGAGTTCGCCGGTTCGCCGAAGACGCAGGTTCGAATCCTGCTCGAAACCAATTCTTTTTCCATATTTAAAATTTATGATCAGTTAGCATGCTAATTGCTTTTCAAAAATAATCTTATGTATTTAGCTTTAAGATAGTGAAAATAGAAATAAAAAATGGCGATTTTCCTTTAAACTACAGCCAACTTTACAAGAAAAGGGCGATTTTTTAAAGAAAGTTCTTTTTTTTCTGTAACCCTTGGACAAATATGGGTGAAATTGTAGTATGTTATAGAGGGGTACTTGGTCTATCATGCACTGACAATTGGACCACCTTTTACTCCACACCCTGTATAGATTGTCTTTGCTGTGTGTATGAAAAATTATCTAACAAATATTTACTATACCTAACTTACTAATAATTATATACCTACTTATTCTAATATTTTAATTTCAGATAGATGAGTGCAAGCGATTATGGGTGATGGACACAGGGAAATTTTTAGGGAAACAAAGTTGTCCTCCACAACTACTTGCATTTGACCTGAATACCGATAAAGTTGTTTTCCGACACATTGTCAACAAAACCAGCTACAACGAACTTACAACGTTTATGACACCTGTGAGTATCATCTAAGTTTTCAATTTATCTATCTACTAGAGGAGCCTGGTCCTCTTGTTGAGGCTTGTTGAGGCTAAGATTTTTATAATCCGGTATGTAATATGTAAGCTTTCCACAAAAAAGAACAATCCTTTTTCTCAAGTTGGAACGAACTGCAAATTCGGTTATAATCGGTTAGGTATGTAGTTTAGGAGTTCATCGCTAACAAACAATGTAACACGTAATTTTTATATATATTTAGATAATTACACAAATAGCAATTCATTTTGCTACTTGATATACTCGTAGTTCAAGGAGACTATTCAGATCCCAGATCATACAGACCAATAAGCCTTACGTCTTTCCTCCTAAAAACTCTGGAAAGATTGTGTGACAGAGACATTCGAGGGACGGCCCTTCAAAATAAACCACTGCATCCAAACCAACATGCATATGCCCCCGGCAAGTCTACGGACTCAGCACTACATGCAGTGGTAAACCAGATAGAAGAGGCCATCCAGAATAAATCAATGTGCCTCGGCACATTCATAGACATAGAGGGGGCTTTCGACAGAACTAGCTTCAGAAGCATAACCACGGCACTGGCAAGGCATGGAGTGAATACTGCTGTCAGTAAATAGATAGAAAACATGCTAAGAAAACGCATTATTAGGCTACAGACAAGTGAAAAACAGTGCGCAGCGGTGGTCAAAGGATGTCCACAAGGGGGCGTCGTCTCACCGCTGCTGTGGAATCTTGTTGTAAATGACCTAATAACCAAACTAAATGCAAATCACCACTACACTGTTGGATATGCAGATGACATAACAATACTAACGAAGGGAAACTTCACCAGCACGGTGTGTGATGTCACACAGACGGCGCTTAAGATTCAACTTAAAGGTCAACCCAAGTAAGACAGAGCTGGTACTGTTCACAAACAAAAGGATTCTTGGAAACTATCGGGTGCCACGACCCTACGGCACCAAACTACAACTCTCAAAAGAGGTCAAGTATCTTGGGGTACTTCTTGACAGCAAATTGGACTGGAGTAATCATCTCGAAAACAAAATAAACAAAGGAACAATCATATTCTGGCAGTGCCGCAGAATGGTAGGAAATAAATGGGGGTTGAGCCCCAAGATCACCCTCTGGCTATACGAATCGATAATCAGACCCATTGTCACCTACGGGGCTGTGGTATGGTGGCCACGCACAAACCTAACCACAGTCAAAGACACCTTACAAAAATTTCAAAGACTAGCCTGCATGGCAACCACCGGGGGCATGAGAACTACGCCCACTGCCGCCATGGAAGCGAAGCTGGGTCTCCCCCCACTACACGTCTTTATAGAAAGAAAGAAAGAAAGAAACATTTATTTGGTGCATAGCGCCCACACATACATAATATATAAAAAATGGTACAACTACAAAATAAATAAAATTAAAAAGAGCCTAAAGTAGTGACATGTGCAATGTGGCACACAGATGCACCAAATGGGTGTCCAGTTCAGCATTATGCCAGGAGAAACCTGACGCTGGTTTTCAACTGGAACCCTATTGGACAGTGACACACGGACGCCGAACCGTCGAAAGCCGAGCGCGAAAGTGAAATGTAAAAAGTAAATTAAAGCAAGCAATTCACAGGTACATCACAAGAAGTTCGCATATATTTTAATTTAACATTTATACCAAAATCATAAAGAAATAACGTTTGTGAGTTTGTGACGTTTAAGGAGTAATCTCTGGATCTACCAAACCGATTTGAAAAATTCTTTCACCGTCAGGAAGCTACTACTATTCCCGGGTGATATTGCTATATTTGATTCCCGCACTCCCACGGGAACGTGAACGACGGCGACGCGGATGAAACCTCGCGAACGTCTGCTAGTGTTACATATACAATTACCCACACATCCATAAAATTAACGCGGTTGAGGCCGCAAGCATCGGCTAGTAAAGCATATTTCCATTCTATCTAAATTAATTAAATTACAGAAAAAAAAATTAATTGGTTAATCTAGTTCTAAGTAGTATCAAACAATTTAATATTATCAAACAAGAAGCCGCGGCTACAGCTACCAGACTGAAAAGTCTAGGACTTTGGAAACCAACAAGGGTAGCACATACGGAGGTATACAGGAACTTGGTGGATTTGGAACCACTAGCTGAAGCGATCACCGACACAATACCAAAGCAGTTTGTGTTCGACAAAAAGTACAAAATACAAGTACAAGAGTCCCCCCAAGAGGGACTCAATACCAGGGAGCTGAGAATATTTACGGATGGTTCCAAGACGAGGATGGGTACCGGAGCAGGAACCTTCTCGGAGGACCTGAACATAAATATCGCAACACCACTAGGCACCCATGGCACAGTATACCAGGCGGAGTGCATGGGCATTATCAAGGCGACTGAGGCCATCAAGGCTAGAACCGTAAAGAATCAGCGTATACGGATTCTAACTGATAGTAGATCGGTCCTGCAGGCATTACAGAGCCATACAATAACATCTGGCCTTATTATGGAATGCCACATAGGCCTGATGGATATATGCGTAAATAAGTATGTTACCCTACAATGGATAAAAGGACACAGTGGCTCACGAGGTAACGATGCAGCGGACGAGCTGGCAAGAAGAGGCTCTTCGCTGACAGCAATGGGCCCTGAACCTATTCTGCCCCTCCCATCTGGATGGGTACGAAACCTGTTAAAACAGCAGACAAGGAGCCAGCACCAGGATTACTGGGCCAGCCTTGACACATGCAGACAGGCGAGAGAGGCATTGCCGACAATCAACACCAGATTCTCTCGCAAAATTCTGCAGTTTAACAGGACTAAGATAAGTATAATAACAGGTATAGTTACAGGTCATAGTCCACTTAACAAACATCTCTTTAACTTAGGTGTCACAGACAGCCCCCTTTGCAGAGCCTGCGTGGAGACGGACAAAACTGCCAGCCACATTCTTATGGAATGCCCGGAACTGGCAAGATACAGGGCTACACACCTCGGCACACCGAGGTCGCTCCAGGAAGTCGTCGGCAACTTGAAGAGTCTGCTAGGCTTCCTGGAGGAACTGGGATGGCAGTAGCCATACCACAACCCCCCACGCAAAATAGGCGCATTAAATGACGTCAAGTTGAGAAAACCAGCCCGTGTAAACCTAGAACCTAGAACCCTACTCGTAGTTCGTTCAGAGCTTAGAGTAAACATTAGAAGGTTCAGAGTTGATTTATTTCTAGCTCTGATGTTGGCTTCCTTGATTTTCGTGTTACCATAGATACTAAGTTTTTAATTGTCACATGTACCATGTCAAAGGTTTAGCGGACCTAAAAGCTGAGGCCGCACTCGCAGTTACCGCGGCGATTTCTAACCTCAAAATGTCAAACCACTGACTTGATTTCCTTGGAGATAATTTTGCAAAGCAAAGTGTGCTGATTCAATCACATAACTATTTAATGTGAAAAAATTTTGGTCTCTAGCAGGATTCGAATCTGCGTCTTCTGGTTTGCCGGACCAGACGCCCTAACCATTAGACCACCGAGAGAGGTATGATAAAACTACAGGTGATTATTTTTTTCTCGTGTAGCGGGTTCGATTCCCGGTTCAACCATGTAATTATTATTTAAAAATCTATGTATGCAGTTTAAATTGTTTTTTTTAATTAAAATAATGTCTTCTTTCAGTAAAATGTCCCATCTACAATCTTTAAGGTACTTTTCCTCCATGTGGCATAGCCGTGGGTGGGACGCCCTGTACCTATAATCGTTCGACTTGCGATGATACCAGCTCAAACATTAGAGATAATTTTGAAAAGCAATTAGTATGCTTACCTACTCAATCACAAAAGTGTAAAAAAAGTTGATTTCATTGGTTTTGTCCTCTTGAAGTCAGGATTTGTCATTTTGAGGTGAACAACCACCGCGGTAAACCGCAAATGCGGCCCCAGGCTAAATCGAAAGCTGCCGTTTTCTCGGGTGTGAAAATTATTCGAGATTTGGAAGCAGTAACTTCATCCTTCTTGGTGATCGTACTATCTTTTTAGGGTTCCATAGACAAATGGCAAAAAACGGAACCTTTATAGATTCGTCATGTCTGTCCATCCGTATGTCACAGCCACTTTTCTCTGAAATTATAAGGCCTATGCTGTTGAAACTTGGTAAGTAGATGTATTCTGTGAACCGCAATAAGATTTTTACATAAAACTGGAAAAAATGCAGTAAATTTTCTGTAAAACTCAGAACCGAAACTCAAAATTTTTTTTTTCGTCAAATCCATACCCATCTATAGATTAGATAGGTCTTCAAAAATGCCATTGACGACCAAAAAAAAACATTTTTTTTTTTTTTTTTTTTTATACCACTAGAGTGGCAGACAAGCATACGGCCCCACCAGATGTACCGGTGGTCACCGCCGTCAGCCTATGGACGTTTGCAACACCAGAGGCGCCACAATCGCGCTGCCGACCCTTTAAAAACCTTCTAAGTCACCTTTTAAAGAACCCCATACTGTAGGCGTTTGGGAAAACTAAAGCAGGGAGATCATTCCACAACCTAAGCGTACGCGGAAGAAAACCTGTACCAGATCTCACCGTGCTCGAGCGCTCAGGACGCAACGTGTGAGGATGAACACCCTGTCTATGGCGAGCGGTGCGATGATAGAATGTAGCCGTAGGCATCATATCAAACAATTCTTCAGAGCACAAACCGTTGTACAGGCGGTAGAACACACACAGAGAAGCAAAGTCTCTCCTGTCACTAAGAGGATCCACACCACCTGCAAGTATGGGATCGTTGACAACTCTCATAGCTCGCCTTTGCACCGAGTCAAATGGACGAAGCTGGTATTCGGGTGCCCCCGCCCAGAGGTGACAGCAGTACTCCATATGCGGACGCACTTGCGACTTATAGAGAAGCAGTGCTTGCGCCGCAGTAAAGTACCGCCGCGCCCTTCTGAGCACTTTGAGCTTCCTGGACGCCAGCTTGGCCTTGCCCTCCAAGTGACTGCGGAACTGCACATCACTGGAGATGTCAACACCAAGGATCCCTATACTTTCAGAGATGGTGAGAGATGTGCCCTGAAATTGTGGCGCCACAGTGAATGGGGTCTTTTTTGCGGTGAAAGCACAAACTTGTGTCTTGGTAGGGTTGAATTGGACAAGATTTTGTCGACCCCAATCGGACACTCTGGTGAGAGTAGCCTCGACTTCAGACACAAGTTGTTCACGACTTTCTTCCACTGCAACCCGAGAGATACCAGGACGGCCCGTGTAATAAGTGTCGCCCGTACTGTCGTCCGCATAACAATGAATGCCGTCAATAGACAACATGTCATTGATATGCAGCAGAAACAAAGTAGGGGACAACACTGAGCCTTGTGGTACTCCAGCGTTTATGGCCATGCAGTCAGAACAGCTGCCGTCAACGACGGCCCTGATGCTTCTACCGGCCAGAAAGCTGGACACCCATCCGCATAAACTCTCGGGCAGTCCGTAGGAGGGCAGTTTCGTAAGAAGACCACGGTGCCAGACCCGGTCAAAGGCTTTCGAGATGTCGAGGCTCACTGCTAGAGCCTCACCCTTACTCTCGATAGCCGCCGCCCAGCGGTGTGTGAGGTACACAAGAAGATCGCCCGTCGAGCGACCGTGACGGAAACCGTACTGCCGGTCACTGAGCAGGTCATGTTCCTCAAGGTACCTCAGGAGCTGTGTATTAATTACACGCTCCATCACCTTAGATAAAAGGGAGGTGACGGCTATAGGCCTATAATTGGCCGGGTCGGTCCTGTCACCCTTCTTGGGCACAGGATGCACGTGCGCGATCTTCCACGACGCCGGGACTTGCTTCATGGAGTATGAAAGCGTGAAAAGACGTGTAAGCACCGGACACAACTCCGGACCACACCGCTTAAGTACCACCGCGGGAATGCCGTCCGGCCCACTCGACTTATGAATATCTAGGGATTGAAGCTCCCGCCTGACGTCCCGTTGCTTGAATTTAATTTCTGGCATTGAAGTGCCACACCAAGGGATACCAGGCGGAAGCGCACCTCCATCGTTCATGGTCGAGTTGGAGGCATAGAGAGAACCTAAAAGGTCGGCCTTCTCCTTGGCACTCTGGGCCAGACTACCATCCAGTCTATGTAGAGGTGGTAATACCGACCGACAAAAGTTTCCCTCGGCAGCTTTGGCGAGCGACCAGAATTCACGACTTCCAGAAGGGTAGCCGGCTAGTCGCTGACCAATTCTGCCGACGAAATCGAACTTAGCCCTGGCAACCGCTCTTTTACTGGCCCTCGAGGCGCCATTCAGTTTGCGTTTCACTTCAGAGATGCTAGGATCTGAGTTAGCGCGAGCCGTGGTCCAAGCTCTGTAGGCAGTTTCTTTCAACATCGTAGTTTCTCTACAAAGCCGATTAAACCACGGTCGTTTCCTAGCTCCTGCCGGGATCCAGCGGTTAGGAATATCAAAATCAAAATCAAAAATATATTTATTTCACATAGGCATTATACAGATGCGCTTGCAAAACGTCCAGAATACAAAACAAAAACTCTACCACCAGTTCACAACGCGACCCACCTGAGAAGAACTGGCAAGAAACTCAGCGGGTTGTTCTTTTTTTTGCTTTATTTACAATTTTAAAGAATCTAAAAACTAGGCATTTTAACAATTTTTTTGAGAATCCAGCAGAGCAGGTCATTTCCAGGCTTCCTTATCCAACAAATAATCATTGATTGTATAGTAGCCCCTGCAGTTCAATTTACTTTTAACAGATCTTTTAAACTTATTAAGGGACATACTTTTAATTTCGTCTGGAAGCCTGTTGTAAAAGCGTATACAGTTACCCATGAAAGAATTGCTGGTTTTGTGCAATCTGCTATGAAAAACAGCAAGGTTATTTTTATTTCTAGTGTTGACATTGTGTCTATCACTTAACTTAGCGAAACTATGTAGATTTCTTTGTACATACATAAGGTTTTCAAAAATATATTGTGATGCTACAGTAAGAATATTAACCTCTTTGAATTTTTCGCGCAGAGAGACCCTTGGACCTAGTCTATATATAGCTCTTATGGCCCGCTTTTGTAAAATAAAATTTTTATTTATATCTGCAGCATTGCCCCACAGTAGAATACCATAAGACATTATACTGTGAAAGTAACTGAAATAAACTATTCTAGCCGTATCTACATCAGTCAAGTGCCTTATTTTTTGTACAGCAAATGCTGCTGAACTTAATCTACTAGCTAGTTTTACAATATGTGGACCCCATTGTAAACCAGCATCAACCGTTAACCCTAGGAATGTGGTTTGTTCCACAAGTTCCAACTCTCGACCATTAAGTTGAACATTGGTTTCTGACTGTGCAACATTAGGCAAGGTAAATTTAATACATTTAGTTTTGTTATCATTTAGTTTAAGATTGTTAGTGTTAAACCAATGAACCACTTTCAAGATTGCGTTGTTGACATCGTCATAGTTATCTATTTGTCTTTTAACTTTGAAAATCAAAGAAGTGTCATCTGCAAACAAAACAATCCTGTTGTTGTCCCCCACGTAAAAGGGTAGGTCATTAAAATATATAAGGAATAAAAATGGTCCGAGTATTGAACCCTGCGGGACGCCCATAGTAACTAAAGATCCCTCTGAGCGTGTACCATTAACATCGACCCGCTGAATTCTATTGTTCAAATATGAAGTCAGAAGGTCGAGAGCCTTGCTTCTTATGCCATAATGGTGTAATTTCCTGATTAATGTTTTATGTTGGACGCAATCAAATGCCTTAGACAGATCACAAAACACACCAATTGCATCTTGTTTATCCTCCCAGGCGTCATAAATACATTTCAATAACTCTACACCAGCATCGGTAGTCGAACGTCCTTTAGTGAAGCCAAATTGTTTCTCATGAAATAATTTGTGACTGTTAAAATAGATCAGCATCTGCTCTAGTATCAATTTTTCAAATACCTTGCTCAAGGTCGGCAACACCGAGATAGGTCTGAAATTACCCGGATCTGAAGCGGTGCCAGCCTTGAATAGTGGTATAACTTTACTGTGTTTCATCAAATCAGGAAATACACCACTAGAGACGCAATCGTTAAACACAGTTGCCAAGTGGGGGGCAATGACATCTATAATACTTGATATGGATTTTACTGATAACCCCCAAAGGTCAGCGGTTTTTTTAACATTAATAGATCTAAAAGCTTTTATGATGTCGTTGCAGTTGACAACGGTGAATTCGAACGCGCCTTCACAGGCAGCTACAGATTCTGCTAATAATAGCTCGGCGGAGGTGGAAGACGACTGGAGAGTGTCAGTTATCTCTATTGGAACATTACTGAAAAATTTTTCAAACTCGGTCGCCACTTCCAAATCCCCCGATACGTGGCGATTGTTTATATTTAAATGAAACTTTCTTTCATTCGTTGTACACCTACCACATTCCGCATTGATAATGTTCCAAGTAGTTTTAATTACATTCGCAGAATCATAAATTTTATTTCTAATGAAATTAGACTTGGCTAAGGTACAGGCTTGCTTAAATATCTTTGAGTATTTCTTAACATATTCCTGAAACTCTGGGTTGAAATTATATGATTTTTCAGAATACAGTTCATATAGTTTATGGCGACTTTTATAAATTCCGGGTGTAGCCCAGTCACTGAAAGCAGAACTGCCTCCGATTGATAATGTTTTCGGGGTAAAGATTTTCCCAAACACAGTATGTATCAAATTAAATAAATCAGAGTAGGATTCTTCTACGCTAATGTAATCAGGCAATTCTGTTATTTTCTTGACTAAGTTTCTTCTAAAGGTTTCCAAGCGATGTGTGTTAACTGGGACAAAACTAATAATCTTCTTAGTTTCCCTACTATTTCTCAGATAAGAAACAGACTGGCCACGATGATCTGATTTTACAGGGTCCACTATACATTTTTTAATGGGATTTATATTAGTAAAAATATTATCAATACAAGTAGCACTAGTTGCAGTTATACGAGTAGGTTCCAAAAATATATTATACAAACCAAATGACTTGAACAAATTTAACATTTTCTCTCTCTGTAAAGGTTCCCGTGCAGTTTCTAAAATGTCTACATTGAAGTCCCCACAAAATAGGACGGTTTTTTTGTACTTTGGCATTTAAACAATGCTTCTTCAAGTTTCTCTTCGAACTGTGCGTATGGAGCATCCGGGGGACTGTATACGCTTAGTACAATGAACCGCTCAAACTCTATACTGGCTATCTCAATAACTCGTTCAACAGAGAGGTCTACTATGTCTTTACGTTCTTTACACTTTATTGACTTATTAATAATAATTAAAGAGCCTCCCCGTTTATATTTTATTCTACAGAACGAGCTAGCAACCCGGTGATTTTTGAAATTGAACATGACTTGATAAGGCCTTAACCAATGTTCTGTTACACAAAAAATATCAATGCCATTCAAGTCCATGTACAATTCCAATTCCAACTCCCTTCCACCAATCAGGCCTTCAACATTTTGGTGCACCAGGTTCAAAGTATTATATTTAAGATTAATAGACCCAACGGCCTGAGAGCAATCAGATATAAAATTTTGATGTGGCTGTTGTAGAACTAAATGGCTAGATTTAACATTCCTTGATTTATACATTGTGTCAAGTTTAGTGCAAGAACGTTGCTCTTTTGTCTTATATACTAATTTAAATTACTTGGATATAAACAGCTATCCAGGGTTCTAATATCAATGTCAATTTTTTGCTCAAAAGGAGCAGGTATAGCCAGATTTTTGGCTAACATATCTATAAAATAATGTAGCGACATTGCTACCTGTCTTTTAAAATAATCCAGAAGCTTATGCTTTCCTTTAGTCAAATAAAAATAATAATTTTTTCTAACAATAGTGTTAGTGTCAATTATATGAAACTTTATATTATGACATGTTATTGTGTCCAATGACAAATTTAAATGGTATCTAATCCTATTTTCTGCAGCTGGCATAAGCTTACAGTAAGGCAGTGTGTAAATAATAATATTATTTAAATCTAAGGAGTTTAATTTATTATAATATTTAATAAGTTTTTGTTTGGTTATACCTATCCTGTTTCCTATGAAAATGACCAGATTGTCTTTCTGTTGAAATTTATAACTACATATGGACTTCATTATTTGTGTATAGGATGAAGAAGGCATGCAGTGATTTATAAAGGACTGCCCCTGTGTACAAAAAATTAATTTTGACCCCATGTCTCTTCCAATTTCATCACTGAACATGATCCATCGACTATTTTCGCTGTTATCTTTTATAAGACCTAGATTGACCTGTTTTTGTATCCTATGCATCTGGTGACCAGACAGGGTAAGTGGCCGGCTCGGGCTCGGCCCTGGTTCGGGTTGGCTGCAGTTACATTCTGTTTTATCTGCTAAAGAGCTAAAACGGTCAGCATAATGAGATGTTGAGTTTAAAAGTTTATCCATAGCCAAAGAATATTCTTTTATAATCAGCTGAGATTTATCATACATTGTCTTAACAGACTCCAAGGAATCTTGAAGCTGTTGTAATTTATAACTAAATTCCTGTGTATCTGCAGCATGCTGTTTCTGACTACTTTCTAACTTTTTAGTGCATAAATTTAGTTCATGTAATATATCTAATCTGTTTCTGCAATTTTTAATATTTTTGGTGAAATTTTTATTATTATTAAGCAAACTTTGATTTTTTCTTATCAACTTATTTATTTTTATATAATGTTTTAACTTTTTGTTACTACAATGACCTAAACCTATTTTAGCCGATACTGCAGTGTGATTGGGAGTATCATTTGTAAGGTCTATAATGTCTGTCTGTTTGGGTTTTGCAGCGGTAACTAACTGTGGGGACCTATCTATTAGTTCGTCAAACAAGGTTTGGTTTTGTTGGGTACTGACTTGCAAAGAGATCTCTTCTAGCTGGATTATTTTTTGGTGGGAGTCCCTAAGCTCATGTTCCAGATCAGCTATGCGGTTCAAGGCGCGTTCATACTCTGCACTGCACTTATCAAAATTATTAACTATTCTTAGCAGTTCATCCCGTTCCCTAGTCACTTCATCTAACCGCACACTTAGCAAGGACAACTGTTGTTTTAGGTTGCCGTTGTGTTTTACAACAGAGATAAGCTCTGTTTCATTGTCCTCACGTTCATTACTGAGCTGGACAACCTGCTCCTTGGCAGATTTCAGTTCTTCTAAAGCCAGTTGGAGTTTAGTCTGTTCCTGACGGGCCAGACCTCTTCGAGTCATCATTTTGTAATTTTATATAAGACAGCTACTTTATATTAAAAGCAAGGAGCAGCCTGCGAAGCTATGGATGGATAGAAGTAGGATTTCAATATATTAATGCAAGATAGTACTTGTATGAGTGTGATATCTGTCAGTTTTCAACATAGAATATACTATTAGGTATATTACAAGTGAACAACAGGTGCACACACCTATTGTACCAATTACTTTCAAAGCGAAGGTGGGATTCGATTGATCTACCTGTTTAATATCAGCATTGAATATATTATGACATATATACAAGTGAACAACAAGTAAACAAACTCACCGGCACACCTATCCACTGAATAACTTTTGACACTCCTTTTGTGAATCTATACTTGTTATTTATTTAATTATTTGAAGTGAAATTGTCTGTAACCAGCTGAACTAACTAAATACTTACTGGTTAAATAACTTTTAATGTGTTAAAAGTCAATTATCAATAATTGTTGCAGGTTTTTATGTTACGTACTCTACAGGTTATGTTTCCGGCAATAATTTTATTTTTAAGTACTAACACAAGTATATTATCGTTAGATAAAGTTGATTTAACACTTTAACACATAAATTAATTCCACACCGAGGAAATAGGCAATAAATTTTGAATAATACGTCAAAATCACTTCACTAAAACGGTTGGATGACTCATTACTTTGTTTTTCGAAAAATTATAATCAAAACTTTGGATTTTTGTATTTTTACACTTTTATAACATTAATATTTTAATTTCAATAAATTTTAACATTTAAATTAGCGTATTTTTAATAATTTTAATTAAAATTACTCAGAGCTATAAAAATTTTGACAGTTCGCTAATGTTGCCAGCTGCAATATAACATTCCATGCCCGCCAAGATCCCCTCAGCTACTGCTGCAGCGCAGGAGTCCAAATCTTCTGAAGTGAAGCAAAGCCGCCTCCACGGGTACGACGCAAAGAACTCTCGAAGTCCTTCCCAGTCTTCTGACTTGTAGTGCTACACATGTCGCCACTCCTTGGGCCGAGGTGGTACAGACCTTGGGAGAGGCACTCGCGACCGAACGAGGCAGTGGTCCGATGAACCAAGTGGTGCATCCACTGATGTGGTGTATCCGTCAGGCCGCGTAGTCAGCAGAAGGTCCAGCAATGCACTCTGCTCGTTCTCCCTATCTGGTATTCTCGTATGAGATTTTACCAGTTGGGAGAAACCGTAGGTCAGGGCAAAGTCGTGAGCAGCTTTCCTCGCAAAGTTAGTGTGCACGGAACCCAACCAGTCAATATGGTGACCATTAAAGTCCCCCAAAATCACTATCTCCGCGGAGGGATACCGCTCAATAGCCTTGTCGGTCGATTGTTGCAGGTGGTCAAAAAGGCGAACTGTCTCCGTATCACCGCTATGGGACCTGTAAATGCACGCGTAGATCCGAGTGTGGCCCCCATGATCCACGCGCGCCCATAATGTAGACAGGTCCCTGTCTTCCAGGTCACTGAGACGGCGACAGCAGATATCCTCCCGTACGAACATGCATACCCCAGCTTGACGCCTGAATGAAAATTTTGATGGACATTGCCATAAAAACTTCTAACGAAAGTTGGTTTGAACAAGATCTAAGTAGTTTTTTTTTTAAATACGTCATAAACCGCAATTTTCGCATAGTAAATTCAATACCACAGTGAACGTGTAAAAACATCAATCAAAGTTACAGCGAATTACAAGAACTTTTATTTTTTTAAGTAGGTACAATCGTACAGTAAAAGAATCACGTGTTTAGTAAAGTTGTTTTATGTTGAGTAAAATGACTGTTAGTGATAACGGTTACCTACATCTCATCTTAATTTTGCACTCATAGGGAGAATTTACGGCAATACCAACACACATAAAATGATCTGTTAGAGGTAAATTAACTGTGAACGGACTATAGTCTAGCTAGACCCCCAGGTCCTCGTAGTGGGTCTGGACGTGAACACTCTTTCGCTCGAGACCATGGTGTGGGCCATGATCTCCAGCGGGAGTAAGTGGGACTGCGCCGCCTCTTTCTGCGAGCAGGTCATGCTCGTGAAAGAGGCGGCGGGGCGGGAGCGGGAGAGAACTCTCCCAGTCGAGTTCCACAGTCGGCGGCTGGGGTGCCGCTGACGTGTCTTCGCCGAAGTCTATCGGCCTCCATGACCGGGGGCCTGAGGACGGTGAGAGAGCTGCCCACCGTCCTTACAGAAGCAGGCCCATGACAGCAGCGTGACGTGAGGGATTCGCGCACGCCCCCTCTTAGAAGCGGGATCACACCCGAAACCCTCAAAGACGCGGGAAAGCACCCGAACCACCCCCTAGCCGAGGCCGTAGTGGCGGCCGTGGGTCTAATGGGAGTCCTGGGGCATCCTTCCGAGGGTACCCGGGGCTCCCAACCATAGGCTGTTATGCGTTACGTGAGGTTTTTTAGTCGGTAGGAGTCCGGCATAACATCCATGAGGACTTTCCCTCACGTTAAAAAAAAAGACGTGTGGCACTCGGGGACTGCCGCGGTAAAGCTATTGCATAGCATTTTTAGGGTTCCGTAGCCGAATGGCAAAAAATGGAACCCTTATAGATTCGTGTCGTTAATTTACATATAAACATTACCGTGTCCGTTGTGAAAAATTGTGAATTAAAAGTGCTGTCAATATTCTTATCTATGACGCATTTCAATCGCAGCATCGAAATTGTTTTCACACTATGAACTCTAAATTCGACCAGTACTCTTAATTCAACTTTGGTCGAGTGGTTAAGACGCGGATCGGTATGCAGAAGGTGCAAGATCGATTCTGGGTACAAGCGTCACTTTTTGAATTATGAAGTGCGAGACGAGATGTACGAGCGTGACCGAGCGTGGCCGAGAATAGCCGAGTGTTATGCTTTTTTCGTGACGGAATTTCTGCATTCGGTCTCCACGCTCAAGGCCCGCGATAGAAGCTATGCAATAGCTTAAAAGCCCGGAATAAGTTTGTGAAACCTCAGTGTGTACCATGCCTACATTTCTCGAGGCCTTCAGAACCAAACAAAGTAGTCATTATAGAATCATCGCCGCGAATTTCATTATTATTAGTTAATCAGGCACCTTGATAGCGTGCCTGATTAACTAAGACTATTCAATCGATTAATAGGATCAATTTACCGTGTTTCATTAATTATTTAGTCACTTATCATTTTTGCACACACTTTGCTGCGAGATACGCGAATCCACGAGGATTTTCCCTCAGGTTAAAAAAAAGCTAGACCCCCAGAATGGGACATCCTTCCGAGGGCTTACCCGGGGCTCCCAACCATAGGCGGTTGGGCGTTACGTGAGGTTTTTTAGTCGGTAGGAGTCCGGCATAACATTCATGAGGATTTTCCCTCACGTTAAAGAAAAAAAAAAAAAAAAAAAAGACCCCCAGAATGGCTATGGACTGATTTGGTTTATTTTGATCTTAAAGTACTAAGAAGGACAATTTCATTTTTCCATACAAACAAACTGTGCCGACCTGTGTCAGACAGATGGAAGGCAGGTGAACGGACAACAAGTGATCTTTATAATCATGGAGCAAACTTATATTTGCTCCATGTTTATAATAGACTAGCGGACGTCACGCGGTTTCGCCCGCGTAGTTCCCGTTCCCGTGGTATTACGGGAATAAAATATAGCCTATGTTTACCGCAAAGAGTGTAGCTTCCCAACAGTGAAAGAATTTAGCAAATCGGTCCAGTAGTTCCGGAGCCTATTCGTTACAAATAAACAAACAAACAAACAAAAAACAAATCTTTTATCTTTATAATATAAGTTTTATTGGACTAGCAGACGTCACGCGGTTTCACCCGCGTAGTTCTCGTTCCCGTGGGAATACGGAAATAAAATATAGCCTATGTTCACCGCAAAGAGTGTAGCTTTCCAACAGTGAAAGAATTTTTCAATCGGTCCAGTAGTTCCGGAGCCTATTCGTTACAAACAACCAAACAAAAAACAAATCTTTCCTCTTAATAATATTAGTTAGTATAGATATAGATAAGTACTATCTTTCTTTTTGAGGCAAGGAACCCTTTTATTGTATCATTTGGTAATCAAATACATACATAGGTGTCTCCACAATGTTGTCTGTTTCAAAGCTTTTTCTCGTTTGTTCTGTTCCGTACCTCAAAAAAAAAACGGATCGCTTATAGGATTACTTTTTTGTCCGTCCTTTTATCTGACCGTCTGTGACCTGTGTGCTCTTTATTTTGTGAATGCGTGAAGGGATCGACTTGAAATTAACACCATTATAAATTAAATAGACTCAATTTATAATGTTGTGAAGCGAAAGACGTGAAGCTTTGATTTCAAATTTTAAATTTTTTTTTTTTCAATCATATCATTACAAATGTACTTGCTACTTGACGTCTCGGAAAACCATCAACTTTACAGATCGGACTTTATTCTATGCATCTTTTGTCGTACCATAAGTACTAACTTAAAAAAATTTCATGACCTATAGTTAACATCTAATTTCCAGATAGCGGATGTGCGTCCCAGTGGAAAGAATAAGTGCGCCTCAACGTTCGTCTACGTCGCTGATCCAGACGGCTTTAGCCTCCTCGTCGTAGATGTTTCCAACAATCGATCCTGGGTAGTGAGGAATTACGCGTTCTATCTTACCCCATCAAAACATATTTTTAGTATCGATGGTATGTCTGAATTTCTGAATAAACCATTTTTATCTATGATTAGCTAGGTACTAGTACCTACTAGCTGACTCACCCATTATGATGTTTGCGAATATAGTACACTCGAGAGCAATGAATCCGGGTCACTTAAAGAATCCTAAAAATCTCGGAAACTAAAAATGCTAGGTTAATGCAATAAATTGTATTTAATAGACAATGTAATACTCCTTAAATGAAGGTATTAAAACTTCTTAGTTATTGTAAAGTTATATCATAAAAAAATCAAATTTGAAAAAGGGCCACTTTCGAAGATGGAACTACGAAATTACAGCATTTGGTGTTGCTTTTGTTTGTAATCTGTCATTTATGTGGGTACATAAACCATGTTGATAGTGCTCTATATTCATTAATCAAGCTGAAATTATGTCGCTTACGCCTGAAGAATGCACCAGAATACTTACAATGCTGGAAACCGGCCGGAGTCAGCGCGATACAGCCAGGACTGTCGGTGTGTCGCTGTCAACAGTACAAAGAGTTCTCCGACGTTACGAAGAAACTGGTTCTAACCTACGCAGACCAGGAACGGGCAGAACCAGGTGTACCACAGCACGAGAAGACCGATACTTGGTGAACACCATGCTTCGAAATCGCTTTCTCACAGGAACTGAACTCACCAATCAGTTTCGACGCCTCGGAGGAAGTAACCCAAGTCCATGGACAGTAAGACGTCGGCTTGCTGAATCTAACTTAAAACCCCTTAGACCTGCAAACGGCCCTAAACTGGAGCGTGGGCATCGTATTTCGAGACTAAGGTATGCCCAGAGCCACGTAAATTGGAGTATTGAAGATTGGTCAAAAGTTATGTTCTCCGACGAATCAAAATTTATGCTCTACAAGCACGATGGAAGACACAGAGTGTATCGAAGACCAGGGGAAAGATTCAAGCAAGCATGCATCGAAGAAAAAGTAGCCTACGGTGGTGGGTCTGTACTTGTGTGGGCCGGAATTTCTTCTGAAAGTCGCACAGAGCTGGTGATCATAGAAAACGGCTCTTTAACTAGCGTGTGGAAGAAATCCTCAATGATCACGTTGGTCCATTTATGGTCAATTTAGGTGAGGATGCTATATTTATGCATGACAATGCCCGACCTCATACAGGTAGGATTGTGAATGACTACCTTCAAGAGATGAACATTACTCGTATGGAGTGGCCAGCGCGCAGCCCGGATATCAACCCGATCGAGCATGCTTGGGACGAGCTAGGCAGATGCGTAAAACAACGAAACCCTCCCCCAATCACGCTTCGTGAGGTCAAAATTGCTCTCACAGAGGAATGGGAGAATATTCCCCAAAATCGTATAAGGAACTTGGTGTACAGCATGCCAAACCGCGTAAACGCAGTAATGGAAGCACGAGGAGGCAATACGAAGTATTAAAATTCAAGAAAATCGTAATAAAGTTCAAAAATTTCATGTTTCCTATTTTTGTTTTAAGGAGAGATCAGCAGTTTTTTCTTTATGTAATTTTGTGTTAATAAAATGTATGGTGACTCATATTTTTTTTACTTTCATTTAAGGAGTATTACATTGTCTATTAAATACAATTTATTGCATTAACCTATCATTTTTAGTTTCCGAGATTTTTAACATTCTTTAAGTGACCCGGATTCATTGCTCTCGAGTGTACTTGGTGAATCTTGATTGCTGCGGGGGAAATAGTACCTATACATCTATTGGCTGTCACTATAGAACTTACATTATGTATTACGCAATTTATTCTTAATAAGACACACATATATATCTCTTAGGGAACGCTTTGACAGAGGGGAAAGTCTCAGTATGGTGCCTTCACTCTCGATTATGGTCATAGATTGTGTTGCTCTACGGTGAGTCTTAGGTTTCTTGTACGTCAATGTAGGACTCCCTTTCCTAAGCCAGGCAGAAATTCTGTCTGTACGGTATATTAGCACTGCTGCATCTGTGTTACCTTTGGAAATATTTTACAGGCATAAGATTCGAATTGACGGCTGGCATAGTCGGCCTGGCTTTGTCTCCTTTCAAGCGTGGACAAGAACGCAAATTGTATTTCCACGCTCTGACATCTACTACAGAAAATGTGATCAACACAAGTCTGATCAGAAATGCTTCATATACAACTGGACCTGTGCAAGGAATAGATGATGCTCATGTAAGTAAAATCCGCGTTCCCTCTATCTGGCTGAAACTTGATGTTCCGACTTTCTTTTTAACCGACTTCTAAAAAGGAGGAGGTTCTCAATTCGTACGCTATGTTTTTTTTTTTTTTTTTTTTTTTTGTATGTATGTTACGCGATAACAGCGCCAATTATGGATGGATTTTGAAAATTCTTTTTTTATTTGATAGAGGCTACTTCTGAGGTGGTCCCATATCCAGGGTTTCAGGATCTGATGCTGGGATCCAGGAGAAATCGAGGGCAACCACCGAAAATTGTAGGGACAACTAGTGCATTTGTTAACTTTTTGATTAAGAGCTTTAATGTACTACAATTTAATGAAGGTCTGGAGTCGATCTGATGATGAAACCGAAAGACAGCCGAGGGAATTCCTTAACGGTTTACAGCAGTTACCTTGTGTTTCAGCTTGATTGATTTGTGTTGATGAGAACTTTACACCTAGATAGATATATTTTTCGGTCCACCCGTCACTTAAAATAATAAAAAAAAATAGTTTATACAAAAATAGAACCGACTTCATACAAATCTTTAAAAATTCAATTTACTTAGCACAAAGTAATATGTATTTTGATTTATCACATTTTATTCAATATAATATTGAAGTTGGTGCCATTAATAATACCTACCTAAACCTATGGGTTTACTTGGCGCCGACTTCAATATGATATTGAATAAAATCTGGTAAATCAAAATACATATAACTTTGTGCTAAGTAAATTGAATTTTTAAAGATTTGTATGAAGTCGGTTCTATTTTTTTATAAAATATTTTTTTGCACAACGCATTTGGCAGAACATTCTTCTTTTTAACGAATAAAATAATATTTAGCGTGGTTATTTTTTGTCAGGTGTGTCAGGATTTATTATGGCATACTTATCACTTAGGCAGAATTAAAAAAAAATCATCATTTTGTTTAGCACGTTTACTTAAAATTTATAACAGTTTCAATGTAGATGGTTGAATTTCGTTTGAAATAATTTGAGGAGACTTATGTATAACTTTTTTTTTTGTATAAAGTGTACGCTATCTTAGGTAGGTAGGTACACTTTAGACTATTACAATCTAGCTTATAGGCTAATAAGTAATTTTATGCTGACTTAAACTTCTATAATACTTATTCTAAGAAAAGTATCCATTGATTAATCAAGTCTGATAAATTAATACACTTTGTTCTTGTGTTCTTAAACAGTAAGCACTAAAGACACTTCTTATTCTCACTAGTCACTACACTAACTCAAAGGGCTTAGTTCTTTTGAGTCTTCTTTTTAAGTCCGTCCAGTCGAGGAGTTGAATTGCCTCCGGATTGTCATGGTGGAGCAGTCTCTTTTCATGAGCTTCTGCGAAACGTTGGATAATTTTGTCAACCGGCTGTACTTGAAGGTCCCGGTGAAAGTCATCACTTCGAACGTACCAAGGTGCATCAACTATGCCCCTTAGCACTTTATTTTGGAAACGCTGTATGATATTTCTGTTGCTCTGTTTAGTGCAGCCCCACAGCTGTACACCATATGTCCATACCGGCATCAGGACTTGTTTGTAAAGTAAAAGTTTGTTTGGTATTGACAAACTTGATTTCTTTCCAAGCAGCCAATACATATCGTTATAGCGTATGTTGAGTTCTTCTCGTTTTTTTCTTAATGTGTGCTTCCACCGCAACTTTGCATCAAGAGTCATACCTAGATATTTTGCTGTATTTGCAAACGGAATGATCCTGTTGTTGATATAAACTGGGTAGTAGTCAGCTGATTTGTTAGTAAAGTCAATGTGAGTCGATTTTGTTGTCCATTCAAAGACTTTTGTCACTGCGATTTGCACATTTTGCACGGCTTCCTCGCGAGTATTTCCAGTTGACATTATGGCGGTGTCATCGACGAAAGTTGCAATGAGACTTTTTCAAAGGCAGCATCGAACTCAGTTTATGTTTTAGTCCTTTATGCCATACTTTATCAAAAGCTTGCGCGACATCTAGGAACACCGAGGAGCACACTTTTTTTTCTTCTAATGCATTTTCAATAAGTTTCGTGATCCTATGTACTTGATCTATAGTGGAATGTCTCTCCCTAAAACCAAACTGGTGATTAGGTATTAGAGCTTTTTGGTCAAGTATAGGTTTCATTTTTTTAATAGAAGTTTTTCGAACAATTTAGAAATTATAGGTAGCAAAGATGTCGGCCTATAAGATGTTGGTTCGTGTGGCGGTTTTCCTGGCTTTGCTATCATTATAACTTCAGCTACTTTCCAAACGGCTGGAATATATTTCAATCTTATTACTGCATTAAATAGGTTTGTAAATTTCACCAATGCTTTTCGTGGGAGATGTTGTAGTACCTGACCTGTAATAAGGTCGTAGCCTGGCGCTTTTTTCACTTTCATGCTTTTTCTAATTTCGAATGCAACTTCTTTTGGGGTAACCAATTTTATTTCCGACAAATCTTGTTGGCGTTCGTGGTACGGCAAGTCCTCTGATGATCCTTCATTTGGTTGAAATATTGATTCTAAATGTAGCGCAAATCTTTTTGCCTTTTGTTCATTGCTTACAGCCCATTTGCCGTTAGTTTCCCTTATGGGAGGAATGGGTGTAATAGGTGCTTTGCATTTTCTCAACGCCTTCCAGAGTAAATAATTGCTGGTGCGGTCACTAGACAAGTGTTCCAGTGAAGTGGCAATTGAGTCTTCTTTATAGGCTTTAATTGTTTTAGTTAGCGTTTTTGTCAAGCTATTTAGTATATTTTTATCGGAGGGTGATCTTGTGTGATGCCATTTCTTTCTCTGTCGCCGTTTTTCGGCGATTAGTTCAATGATTTCTTTAGGATATATATTACTTTTACTCTTTGTCATTAAAGCAGGTGTATTTTGCCATGCCACCTGCTGAATATCCGAAGTAAACTTGTTAACCTCGAAGTCCAATTGAACTTCATTTCGGAGGGGCACATTAAGTTTGATTTTGGATTCTAAGTCAACCTGAAAACTTGACCAGTCTGTTTTTAAATTGACCAATGATTGATAAGTTTCTCTGAATAGAATATTTTCACCAAGTTGTAGAGTTATCGGGGAGTAGTCAGAATTCATATCAAAACCTTCTTCAATGGTCAAATAGTTTGACGATATATTTTTAATAATAAAAAAATCTATCAAATCTGGCAATCTATCTGGATCCGTTGGCCAGTAAGTCGGTTTCCCAGTTGATATTACGTCGCATTTGATTTCGTTCATAGCACTTCGTAGTTCTCTTCCCTTTGTTGAAGTTAATCTGGAAACCCAGTACGTGTTCTTGGCATTAAAGTCACCCCCAAGAATGAATCTATTGCCGAGTTTTTGCAAAAAGTTAAAGTATTGCTCTTTTTTGATCTTATATCTCGGAGGACAATATATTGCTGCCACTGTTAGCGGATAACGTTTCGTTTCAACGCATACCGATACTGCTTGGATGTCACATTCTTCATGAATCATGGATTGATAGTGAGAAATACTTTCTTTTATTATAACGGAGCTACCTCCCCTAGCATTATTGTATGGATGTAAAGCATGATATGCTCTATATCCATTTAGCATAATGTAGGACTCGTTTGTGCAATGGGACTCGGATATCAAGCAGACGTCGATATTTTCGTTACCTAGGACTACTTGTAACTCATGTTGATGTTTCTGTAGACCATTAGCATTTCAAGTCATAATTTTCAAGGTTTTATTCATGACTGTTGCTGAGAAGTAGCTCTTTTAGTGCTATTTTCAATTGTTTTTAAACGTTCATCGAACGTGATCATAAGTTGTAGTACCTGATTTAATTTCACTTCAATGTAATACATTGTCTCGAGTTGCATTGTTGCTATTACGTGCAATTTCTGCAAATGAAGCGTTTCTCGGCTTATTTTTGCTTGACGGGCAAGGTTGTGGCGGAGCCGTGACCTTAAGGCCATACCCAGGGCTAACGACCTTGAGCATATGGGCGATATGACTTGCCAACATAGAGTTGCGCAACTACAGAGACATCAGAGTAAAATAACCACGGAAGAAGAAGAAAATAGTAGCGGAAATGCGTTCCTCGCTTCACCAAATAAACAAGAAGCCGTGAGACGGTCTCACCCGACTGCCCCTCTCTAAAACGTTGATTGTGAAAGTTCGATCCGATTGCCGTTGTCATTTTTGTTTTATTTCAAACTTTGAACAGATGATCCACGTAACCTAGTGACGTAGTTTAATGCAACAGAGTCACAGACAAAGTCTCGTCACGAATTCACAAAGTCGAATGTTCATTATATTCTTTGTTTTGTACTTAAATTATTACAAATCCGGACAAGAGGGGTCTTCCACTCGCTTGAAATTTGATTAATACAAACAAACAAAAATATGTACCTACGTACCTACGTAAGCGTCGTTAGGGTTAGCTAGTTATGTATGTATAAATAAGAAGCGCTCGTGGCACTGCAGACAGACTCATTGTTCTGTAAACGGTTACTGTTGTAAGCAACTTTCTCTATGGCCAGTCCTTGGATGGGTGACCATCCATGTGACTACTTAGTGACAGTTATTTGAGCGTTACCGTGCTTAAAAAGGCCGTTTAATGATAAGTCGTTGGTCCCGGTAGCTAGTAAAATGACGACCTGCGCCTGTCCATTTCAACACGGCAATACGGCTCACCACCTATTAGTAGGACAAATTCTAAAAAGGTGAAATGTAGGAGCATAATAATATGCCTTTGCCTACCCCTTCGGGGATAAAGGCGTGACCATAATCCATACTAATATTATAAAGCTGAAGAGTTTGTTTGTTTGGTTGAACGCTAGGATCTAAGGAAATACCGGTTCGATTTCAAAAATAATTTCAGAGTTTTAAAGTACATTTATTGAGGATGGCTAATGGCTAATAACATTACGTTAAGACAAATAGGAGCGGAGCAGCCATGAATAATGTTTTCTGAACGGGGAAAATTTATTTCTTTTGAGAGCTTCCATTGAGTACGTTGCGTAAAAGGTTAAAGTTACGTAAAAATAGTATACGATTTTTTTTTTCCTTTTCAAAAAATTAAAAAAAAGACCTGCACAGCACCCTCTAAATTATCATTAAAACATGAGCGACGCAACTCGACGCGACGACGGGAGTAAACGTTTTCTGCAGTAGTAGCCAGTCAACTGATGAAAGATAATACCGGCCAAGTGCGAGTCGGACTCGCACACGATGAGTTCCGTACCAAAAAACGGACAAAAATAAATGCGACGGGAAACATTATATCACTTCAACAAAGTTGTGGGGGTCAACTCTAATGGATGAATATAAAAGACGTGAAAAAAATTATATCACTTTAAATATTATTATCTACCTCTCTAATAAATATAAGACACGCGACGGGAGTAAGCGCGACGGGAATAAATGCGACGGGACTATATTACTTAAAGTATTAATACAATAGGTACCACTCTCTTACTCACTCTCATGTGACGCAAACGAAGTTGTGTGGGTCAGCTATTGTATGTATATATGTAACTATCTGACCCTCACAACTTCGTTTACGACGCTTAAGGTGTATGAAAGGGGAGGTATTTCTTCATCAGACTCATCAAGCGGCGGGTGAAACTGCCCTGTTTGCTTAATCATAGAAGAACTTAAAGATTAAGCATAATGTAAAATAATTCAGGCCGCGCCGAGGGCGTGGATTGAATTGTTTTAGAATCTATTCTAAATAATTAATTTTAGTCCACGTCTTCGGCGCGGTTGAAATATTTAACACTAGCCTTAATCATTAAGCTCTTATATGATAAATTCTCTCTTAATTTCTCTTAAATGATTTTCATAGCAGATTGCACAAAACCAGCAATTCTTTCATGGGTAACTGTATACGCTTTTACAACAGGCTACCAGACGAAATTAAAAGTATGTCCCTTAATAAGTTTAAAAGATCTGTTAAAAGTATATTGTACTGCAGGGGCTACTATACAATCAATGATTATTTGTTGGATAAGGAAGCCTGGAAATGACCTGCTCTGCTGGATTCTCAAAAAAATTGTTAATATGCATAGTTTTTAGATTCTTTAAAATTGTAAATAGAGCAAAATAAAGAACAACCCGCTGAGTTTCTTGCCAGTTCTTCTTAGGTGTGTCGCGTTGTGAACTGGTGGTAGAGTTTTGTTTTATATTCTGGACGTTTTACAAGGGGGAGGATGTAGTGTGCCTTCACGAAGAGCGTTACCTGTGCTCGGGCCCTCCCCGTAAGTAGCGGCGAAAGCGGAAACGCGAAACCAATCACTACCGAGAAATGAGTCCCGACAGGGCTAGGGCGTCCCCCCGAGGCGACGCGTACCGGTGTGCCCCCGTCGGTATGACTGCATGCGCACGCGGCGAAGGGGGCCGCCACCCTTCACGCAGCGCCAACTCTGGCGGGATGCGAGGAGCCGAGTGCCGGATAGGCACGTGGAATGTGCGTGGTGGTATGGAAGGTAAGATGAATGAATTGATAGATGTAATGAAAGAGCGATGCCTGGATGCATTGTGTGTCACAGAGTCTAAGCGGAAGGGGAGCGGCATCGACGATCTTCCTGGCGGAATCATTGCTTTGTGGTCCGGAGTGGACCAAGAGGATCATGCCAGTAAGGGAGTGGGTGTCTTGCTCTCCTCCCGTTTGGCCTCTGGAGTGAAAGATTATGGATTGGCAGGCCCAAGACTCCTGTGGGTACGTATAAAACTGGGGATCACGAGAGTTTTTTTGGTCGCAGCCTATGCTCCCGTCAGCTCGGCTAATCCCCAAGTGCTCGCGGAGTTCTGGGATTCCGTTAGGGACGTCCTCGATTTGGCTGACGGGAATGAAAAGTTGATCATGTGTGGTGATTTGAATGGATGGGTGGGGACCAAGCGAGATGGCTTCGATGCTGTCCTTGGTCCGTATGGAGATAAGAGAGCAAATGATGCTGGTAAGTCAATCTTAGACGTATGCTTGGAACGAGACCTCCTTGTGGCGAACAGTTTATTCCGTCACAAAGATATCCACACGTATACTTGGAGACGGAAGGAAGAAAAAAGTGTAATTGATTTGATTTTGATAGACAGTCGTCTCCGAGAGGCTATAAGGGATACAAGAGCCTATAGAGGCCCAACTCTTGAAACTGACCACTACCTGGTGGTAAGCCGGTTTGTTGGTCTTTTCAACAAGTGGAGTCACTGGCAAGTGCGTGTCCCTTTCGGAGACTATGAAAGGATAAAGAGTGAAAAACTGGAAGATGAAAGCGTAAGGAGTATGTATGTAGGCTTAGTCAGTGAAAGGCTTGCAAACGCGAGCCTTTCCGACTTAGATGTAGATGAATTCTGGAATATTATGAAAGAAAGTATAGTGGATAGTGCAAAAGAAGCATGTGGGAGTGCAAAGAGACATGAACATTCGAAAGGTGATGCCTGGTGGGATGCAGAAGTTCAATCCTGCGTAGCAAGAAAGAAGAAAGCGTGGTTGGATTATGTCTCATCTTTGCAACTGAATGACAGTATGAAAGACACGAAGAAAGAAATTTACCGCCTCTGCAAGAATGAAGCCAAAGCTTTAGTGAAAGAGAAGCGTGAAAGAATAAATATGATTGCGGAAGAGAAGCTGACGAGGAACTTCGAGACGAATACCAAACTCTTTTGGAGGGAGGTCAAGAAGTCTCGGAGCTGTTCGTCAGTTTCCAGAATGGATAAGATAAAGAGTAAAGCTGGGGACATTCTTGCGGACCCATTAGAGGTGTTAGAGCGGTGGAATGAGTACTTTGGAGAAATGTATGAATATCTCCCGGATGCGGGCACTGCGAGGGAGTCGATGACTGATCTTGCGGTGCAAGCATCAAGCGGAGATATTACTTTGGAAGAGATTGAATGGTCGATACGAAGCTTGAAAAATGGAAAGTCTGCGGGAATTGATAGGATATCTGCTGAAATGATCAAATTAGGTGGTCCTTGCGTCCGGGACGCCTTCTGGTCATTGAGCAATCTATGCTGGAAGACTGGAAGGGTCCCAATGGACTGGAGGCGTGCCATCATCGTGCCCTTGTATAAAGGCAAGGGCTCGCGTATGGAGTGCGCCAACTATAGGGCCATCAGTTTGATCAGTATAGCAGCTAAAGTGTATGGCAAAATTATTGAAAGGAGAATGAGGGTGGAATCTGACGGATTACTGTGGGAGGCGCAGGGTGGTTTCCGAAATGGAAGGGGATGTATGGACCAAGTTTTCTCGCTTCGCAACATTGTAGAGAAGCAGCTGGCTGTAGGCCGGAAGGTTTTCTGCAGTTTTGTGGACATGGAGAAAGCATTTGACAGAGTTGTACGGAAGGATCTCTGGGATATATTGCCAGGATACGGGATTGATGGTGCGCTGCTTCGTGCTGTGCAGTCTACATAATGTGGGATGTACGGCATGTGTGCGGGTGGGCGGCAGCCTGTCTCCCTGGTTTGACGTCAACATTGGCGTCAGACAGGGCTGCGTGCTGTCGGCTCTGCTGTTTGTCCTGTACCTGGACGATTGTCTTAAGAGAGTAAGATCGATGAATGTTGGATTGCGAATGGGTGACTTACTTGTGAACTGTTTGCTGTATGCAGATGATGCCGTGCTCATAGCCGAATCGCCATCAGAACTACAGTCACTAGTCACAACGATGAAAGATGATTGTCTAATGAGAGGCTTACATTTGAACGCGACTAAAACGAAAGTTATGGTATTCGAAAGAGAAGAGGACAGAACGAACGCCAGGATAACTCTAAATGATGTAGTGCTGGAACAGGTGGATGAGTTTGTATATCTTGGATGTGCATTTAGCAGGGATGGACGGTACACCGCTGATGTAGAAAAGAGGGTAACTGCGGGCAATAGTGTGAATGGAGCGTTAGGCAAACTTTTAGGTACCAAGGGCTTAAGTCAAAAGGCCCAGCTCGCAGTACACAATGCGGTGCTGATACCTGCGCTAACGTATGGAAGCGAGAGTTGGGTATGGCAGAAAACGCATGAAAGTAGAATAAACGCGGTCGAGATGCGCGCGCTACGCAAAATCTGCGGAGTAACGCTCGCAGATCGCGTTCGGAATGAAGATGTAAGAAAGAGAGTTGGTCTGAAAGAGAGTGTCGGTGTTAAAGTAAGGAAGGGCATGCTACGATGGTTCGGGCATGTGGAACGAATGGGAGATGAAAGAATGACAAAACAGATATACAACGCGAAAGTGGATGGACGTAGGAGTCGGGGAAGGACACGACACACCTACCACGACCAAATTAATCGTGTGTTAGTTGAAGGTGGTGTCAAGAGCCGTAGGAACCGACGTGCATGCATGAAAAGGAAAATGAAAGTTGAAGAAGCAAGTGAGGTGTGTATGGACCGTGCCGTGTGGCGCTCGGTTCTTTCTGCCTACCCCGCAAGGGATTTGGCGTGAAGATAGTTAGTTAGTTACGTTTTACAAGCGCATCTATATAATGCCTATGTGAAATAAATATAATTTTGATTTTGATTTTTTGAATAAAGCCAACACACAGGTTTAGATTTACCCTCACATTCAAAGGAACTCTTGAATTCGAAGTTTTCAGAAAGTTGAAATGTCTCTAACTCCTGAACCACAAAACCCTCAACATTGAAACTTGTGTGAAACAATCCTTAAAGTACTCCCTTTACGACACTGAAAAAGAAATTGGAATCGGACCACGCATTGAGACGTTATAATTAAAAAAACCGTTTTGACTTTCATCCCCTCTCCCAAAGGAACCGTGCCAAATGTCGGGATCAAAAGTATTCTTAAACCTTCCTCGGATCATAACCTCAACTTGTATCAATTTTCATTCAAATCAGTAGTTTCGGCGTGATACGTATTCGGAATACAGACGGAAATGAAAATTTTAAATTTTATTTTGGCTTCAGTATCGATTAGAGAACGCGTAAATTTTTTTTTAAATAGCTTCCATGTTCAGACTCTCGACCCTCAACAGTTTTATTATTATGTATAGACATATACTAGCAAGAAACTCGGCGGGCTATTCTTTTTAGTGCTCTACTTACTATAATACCTATAGACTTAAATAGTAGATTGTATAACAAGGGGGCAAAATAGTATTTTGCCGGCGAGGGCGCTACTTTGAATCACGAGCGAAGCGAAGGATTCTAGAATAGAATCCCGAGCAAAGCGAGGGATTCTAACGTAGAATCCTGAGCGCAGTGAGGGATTCAAAGTACACCGCCCGAGGGAAAAATAATTTGCCCTCGAGTAATATACTCTACTTTTCATTCCCTTTCTATGAGAAAAAATAAATTTGCACGACGTAGTTACCTTCTACAGTTATTGTTCCAGGAGTTCACGGATTGTCACTTTCATAACTTGACGTAGAATTTATTATATTTGAAGAATACAATAAAATATGTTTATTACTGATTACAAGAACATTAATAATGACGAACACGAACAGATAAATGGCGCTCTTTAGTTTTTTTTAGTTAGCTCAGGACACCGCGCTGTGCAGCCAACACTTACCAGCCAGTAATTCATACAATTTGCGTTCGATTTCTATGAAATTTTCAAATTCCAAATTCAAATCACTTTGCCGCCCGCTAAAAAGCTCTTAACAGAAAAGAGCTATTTTGCGCCCCGTTATCGTGGTGCAAAGTGATAATTTTCGAATAGAAGGAAAGAAAAAATAATAACACATTGTTTGAGAATCCAACTAAGCCAGCAGATCATTTCCAGACTTCCTAGACAAGGAAGTCTGGAAATATTCTTTGGCTGCTGGAAAATAATTGTATACAATTTTTGGTCCCGAGCAGGATTCGAACCAGACGTAATAAGTTGAAAGAATTGACGGTCGAGAGTAGTGTCTCAAAAAAGCAGTGTGTTAATAATAACTGTAATATAAGTATTTTCATCAGTTGTCTATATCCCTTAACACAAGGTTATAATAGCTTAAGTTGTGTGAGAATGTCCACAAATATTTCGTCATTTATTTATTTTGAAATGATTAAGTACCGCTTACAATATTAGCATGACTACATTTCGAAGTAATTTAATAAAACAATTCATAAAATAAGTTGAAATGCTTTATATTTTCATGCAATGCAGTATGCATTGTGTAACTCGGGCTCTGTTACACGCATTACTCTGTAAATGAATGAAAATATAACATATTACGAGAATATTTTGCAGACCAGAGCGGCACACGTCCGTCTAGCAACACGACTCCCCCCGCACTAGATTTTCAGGCGAGCGCGGGGATGCAAGCAACTTGAAGTATTCGTTGAATGCATTATTAGTCATAATTAGTTTAAATTTACACTTATTCCAAATTGAAGAAAACCATTTTAGAGGTCTATGTTTTCTTTAGTCTTTGATATAAATTTTATTATCATTCATTAATAACTAGACGTCATAAAACGTCTTTATCTAAAAAATTCTAGGCGATTTCAATGATGTTTTACTAATTATTTATAATAAATACACAATTTCTGACAAAACCATCTTTTGACACACATCTTGTAGATTTTAAATCTACTTTTGGCTATCATTTTTCGTTTACTAATACCGACAACAATGTCTTCATTTGCACCTCTTTTTCGCAAACTTTGTCGACTAGTCCCCTTAATAGGTTTTGTCGTGTTTACATCGATAGTTTGTCTCGGCAAATGATGAGATTTCTTTGAGATATTTTTATTTTTGAAATTCTGCAATTCCTTGGCTACTATACATCCCCTATAGTTAGCGGGATGAGGTTCACCACAGTGGACACATTTCGGTTTGTCAGTGGCGGACTTTTGGCAATCCGTTGTTAGATGCTTGTCAGTACATTTAACGCATCTCGGCTCTTTAGAGCAGTATTTTTGCGTGTGGCCATAGGCTTGGCACTTTTTGCATTGGGGTATTAGTTTTGGAGTTTTTAGGGGTTGGATTTCCACCTTACATCCTAAAATATAGTTAATTTTGTAGATATTTTGGATATCTTCTTGATTATTGAAGCTGAGCATAAATAAATTTAGAGGCTCCTTTTTCCTCCAACAGAGTTTATTTACTGCAGCCTCAATTTTGTACCCAATCCAAGATTGAAGATCTTCAACAATTCTTTTGGGTTCGCACGTATGATGCAGTTTTTTCGCAACTACACGTATGGGTCTATCTTGTTTGTTTTCGTAAGAATGCCACGAACAATTATTGGTAGACAGATGTTTAGTTATTAACCTATAGGCTTCCTCGTTGGTGACATTCACCTTAACAGTGTCCCCGCTTAACATTTTGACAGTAAAAAGGTTACCTGACAAACCTTCTACCAAAAAGTCATAAAATTTTTGGTAGTCTCTGACGCCATCTAACATTATTGGTGGCGGCAACATCATTGTTTTTTAAAAAAAAGAAACAGAGTGGGTTGGGTGGGTGGGAAAGGTCATCCTTTTAGGTTTTGTTTGTCTTGCATCCTCACAGTCGGAAGCTGACTTGGATAGGGGGGAGGGTGTTGTGTTGAGTTTCCTTTTTTTCCTGTTCTTAACACGAACCCACTCTGTTTCTTTGGCTAATTCCTCCTCATCTGTGCAATATTTCACACATTTTGAGGAGGAATTTTCGGTTACCTGTTTGGTGGTAGGTTGAGAAGTTTGTTGTTGTTTCAAGAGTTCCTCAAATTGTGCCTTTAGACACTGGAGTTGCTCTTGCAGGACTTTAACTTGTTGTTGCAGTTCTTCATTGGCTGCTTTCTTCTGCGTTGCGGTAATACGTATACAACAGATGTTCATTCTCTGTTTTTAACTTAAGACAAGGCGGAGTTGAAGCCATTTCGAACACGACACTTTGATCACTTTGTAAGCGTCACACGCGGAAGTAGGTCATGCTGACGCGCACTGCCGTCAGTGGGCACTGGTAGTGGCGCGGGCAGCGCTACCTGTGCACTTTTATCACGTACGAACGAGCACGAGTGTTGCGTTCAACACGTCCGCTTTGGTTGGAGTCACGGACAGCTATGGAATGTATAACCATACGTGTAAATACTAATAGTGAGTCAACTCCATTGTTAAATCGCAAAATACCTACAACGCTATCTCGACATAAAATATGCTAGGGTTGTCACAAAAATACTTCCGTTGATTAACTAAGGGTTTCCGTATTTGCAGGTACGTAAATAATATTGTAGACTGCTTATCTTATGCCACTATAATCGATCTATCTTTATTAGGTTTATTTCTATTGTGAGCTTCCGTTGCGTACCTACTCTGCGTAAATGGTTACGTAAAAAATGTGTGGTAAGTAGGTACAAAATTGTTCCTCATATAAAGTTCGAAAATAAAGTCCCCAACAGCGTATGTCTATCAAGGTTCGCTTACAATAACCTTTTAGTTACTAAAATATTAGCGACTGAAAACATGATATTAATATAATAATACAACGCCTCTCTCTTTCTATTGTGTTGCGTCTCTTAAGAAAAAGAGGGGTGTTTTATAAATAACGAAGTTTCCTGGGTTAGGTCTAACGAATATAAGCAACGCGACGGGAGTATATGCGGAGGGGAACATTATAATTACTTAACATCATACCCCACCTCTCTCTTTCTCTCTCTTGTGACGCAAACGAAGTTGTGCGGGTCAGCTAGTTAGTAAATTATATATGTATCAACCTTACACAGTTCAAGTACCTAATGGTACCCACGCGACCACGTACCTATATCATATTATAAGATACCTACTAGCTGAGCAGACAGACGTTGTCCTGCCATAACTATAAATATGGAAATCGGTATCCCGAGTTCTGAGTTCCCGGTTTCGGGTACCGAGTTTCCGGTTCCTGGTTTTCATTTCCCAGTTCGTTTTTCTGTTCCCGGTTCCCATTTTGGTGCTTCGAGTTCCAAGACCCGATCCAAAATCGCAATAGAAACCATTTCTTTGAACAGTTCGAGCCAGTTACAGTTAAATTACAAATTTTCTATTTTTAAATGACAAACACAACTAAAAAAGAATAAGCGAAACCGGTCCAGCCGTTCACGCGTCGTGTCGTGACGTCATACAGATATTTTATATGATAAGACTAACGAAATAAATCTAAGTTCACAATCAGCTACAGTGTTTGTCAGAGTAACTTCTTAAAATACCTTTCGTAATGATTTCGTACCTACATTTTTAATGTCGACTTGATTTTAAGTCTACGAAAGGATTTTTATTACATAAAATAATAAAAAATAAAAAAGCGTCATTAATTCCGAGACGCGAGTATTAGTCTTTATTTATAAACATTGTCATATTATTGTATTACCTATTACATTATAAGTACATTTCATTCAAATTTTGTATTTTGTATTTTCGTCTCATAATTTGACACACCGGAACGGGCGTCAAATTTCATACAATACCAGCGGGCGCACCTCAGGCCTCGCGGTTAGGGGGGCGACCCCACTCTCTGACATACCGCACCGCATCGTTGCTCCGCCAAACGGCTGAGTTGAACCACTATTAGTATTTACACGTATGGTATAACTAACGGCCACTATTTATTTTCACCAAACCGTAGCTCAAAATAAATGAACACACATAATTGCACGTTTTGTACAAAAATATTCTTTTGGATTTACAAAATGTACCTACTGTTAGAACAACGTAAATTGTTTTTACGCTGCTGTAAAATTATACAAAATCTAACTGCTCTTTGTTGTTGTTTCTGTTTCATGAAATATTATTAGGTAGGTACTCTAAGAACGTCCCTTCATTTTGGGATTCAGCTAAACCGGGTAAGTTCATTCGATATTTTTCAAATACCGGCAAGTCCAAATGGTTTTTTTTTAAACTCCGGTACATTTAGCCAGTGTAAATCAAACATAAAACATATAACATAATATAATATCTTTATTGAGCAAAATAAAACATTACACGTATGGCTTAAGTGACCTAAGGTATTACAAATAATTGTATAGGTATCGAGTTACAGGGCGGACCGAGGACCAATCCCCAGCCCCGTGCTAGGACTTAACCTGTGTTACGGTAGCAGGAAGATGGCCCCGTCCCCGTACCTGCATCCCGATGGTGTTGGTTATAACGGTACCCAAGCTTTAGGTATTATCAAGTTCCCAATATAGGCAAGCCTGTATTTTGGGAACTTATTCTTATCTAAGTAATATCTATATTATACAAAAAATTATACTAAGTATACCAAAAAATTACCGCTGCGGACGATTTATTAGGTAACGCCTATAATCAAGAGCAGAAGCAATTTGGTATCTTTCGTGTGAGAGTTTGTGCTCGTGTGGTAGGGTGTAAGTGTGCGTGTGTTTGTGTAGTGCAGTAGGTGAGTATGAATCTCATTCAGTAAGTTTGGAGAAGATCAAAGACCGGTATGTCATATTAGAATCAGATTTTCTAGCTTAACCGTTTTATTACAAGTTGTTTTTTTACTTATTGTTTTTTTTTTGTTGTGTGTGAATGTCCACAAATATTTATTTATTTATTCACTAGTTTAATATAGGTACACAAATAAACGAATTTCTTTAATTTTCTACTTTTCACTTATAGTGGACGTAGCGGGTTTTGATATTTGACTAATTGTTGGTAAAGTGATTGTGCACAGTGAGTTAGTTGTTTACTTCACGTGAGAAAAAAAAAATTTTGTGTATTTATGTTTTTACGCTTAGTGCCTGCGTGTAACATACGTCGAAAACCTCAAAACAGGGTCGAAAGAGGAAGCCTGTGAACTTCATAACACTTAGTAATTGTATTATAAGTCCTGGCGATTCGAAATTTTCCTAGCCATATTTAGGCAATTAGAATCTATATAATTATGGAACGGAATAAGGTTTGTTTCCATTTTTTGTGTTTTAATATAGTTTAATATTTCACAGACATTCAAAGGCGAACGAAAATCACAGTCAGAGACTGAAGCCATGGATCGTAACGGTATTCTGTATTATGGAATGATGAACCCCCCAAGTATATGGTGTTGGAACTCAGGCAGAGAATTTGCTCGTCAGAACTTGTTCCCAATGGAATTTAATAGAGAAACCCTACAATTCGCATCTGGTGTTAAAGTCGTCACAAATAATAAAGGAGACGATGAACTATGGATACTTACATCGAGTTACCAAAGAGTTTTATCAAACACTCTATTCACAAATAGAACAAACTTTAGAATTCAGTCAGAAAATCTTACATCTTTCTTAAAGACATCGCCGTGTAGATTTGGGAAACCAGGTCACCAATAATTTTATTATAAAATTCTTTGGTCACCGTAATTGATGTTATAATTATTTAAAACAATAATACATATAAAGTTATTAAATAACAGATAGAACCTCACTTACACCAAAGTTAGTTAACCTAATGCACAACTGGCACTGTTAGTGTGATGAAATAATTGGATGGGGATCGGCACTGTAGTCCTTAACACAGGTTATCTAATAACCTAGCTAGGACTGCAGCACCTTAACCAGTTGAATTGTATTATCCAGTAACAAATATCGATTTATTTCGCATTTATGTACTACTATATCATAATGAATATTGAATAAAGTTATATATGATTAAGGAAAAAAAATGACCCGTGATTATTACCTATGCTAATACTAGAGGTATAAAATAAATTTACGTGAATTTTATGGCCAATTTTTTTCTTGTATTTTCATCACTAATCTACCCTATGTCTTACTAATATTAAAAATTGAAATGTGAATGTGATGTACATATCTGAATGTTTGTTACTCTTTCACACTCTAACCCCTGAACGGATCTGGCTGAAATTTGGTGAGAGGTTTCATACTCATTTCGAACTAAATGAATATTAAACATCAAAATAATTTGCGTTTTTTTTTAATTGTTCTCATTATTGATGATTAAGAAACGATGTAACAAATGTGTAATTAAATATAAGTTTGAAGCTGATCAGATCAATAAACACGTTGTTCCATATAAACTTTACAACCACTTTTCACTCCCTTTGGGGTTGAACTTTCAAAAATTCTATCTTCGTGTCCATTTGTGTAAAATTTTAATTGGCCAAACCTTGAAAGGCGCTGGACCGCGTACTGTGGCTTAAATTGGAAGAGGCCTACGTCCAGCAGTGGACTGCTATAGGCTGAATCGATTGATTGATTTGGTTAATGACAATGGTTCGTGCCTTCTAACGTGAGCATCTTACTAATATTGTAAATGCGAAAGTTTGTGACGGCTTGTTCGAAACGGCTTAACAGATCTGGCTGAAATTCGGTACAGAGATACATTATAGTCTGGAGCTCACAGAGAACACATAGGCTACTTTTTATCCCGGGAATAAGTTCCCACGGGAAGCGGAAACGGGCGGGCGTCAGCTAGTTAAGTGATATAATTGTTTTTCAAGCAATCAATCAATTACACATTTTTTAAGACATACAATGATCATTCACGTGGAATGATCATTGTATGTCTTAAAAATGTGTACCTGGTGTAAGGTTCGGTATTGAGGTATTAAATAATAAACCACTTGTTAGCTAACAGTCACACGCGTACGACATCCGGAGTAGAGATGAAAATGACCAAAGTGACTGAATTTGACTGACAGTCATTTACGGTCAAATTGGTCAAAAACGGTCACTTATTGTCAAAAAGGGTCATAAACAGTCACTTTGATCTTGAGTGCTTTTTGATATTTATTTTGAAGTAGCTGACCCTCGCAACTTCGTTTACGTCACATAATGTGCACGAAAGGAGAGGTACCTAATTCTTCATCAGAATTGTCAAGCACCGTGTGAAACGGCCCTGTTTGCTTAATCGTAAAAGAGCTTAAAGATTAAGGCTATTCTAAAACCATTCAGTCACGGCTTCGGCGCGGACTGAATTATTTTACAATACCCTTAATCATTAAGTTCTTTTATGACTAAGCAAACACGCCGGTTATGAGTGACCCTTACCATTCGAAACACTTTAATTATAGGCATAGCGACAGTTAGATGTCTCTAATTTCTGAACTTCAAATTTCTTAATATTGAAACTTGTGTAAAACAATTCTTAACTACTCCTTTTCCAACACTTTAAAAATATTTGAAATCGGACCACGCGTTAAGAAATTACAACTGAAAAACCATTTTGTCTTTTATCCCCTCGCCTGCGGGAACCGGGCAAAATATCGGGATCAAAAGTATCCTAGAACCTTCCTCGGACTATAAGCTCAAAACGTACCAAGTGTCATTTAAATTGGTTCAGTAGTTTCGGCGTGATACTTATTCGGGATACAGACAGACAGACAGACATGAAAAATTTAAATTACATTTTCGGCTTCAGTATCGATTAGAGAACGACCTACAATTAAAATTTTTAAAATATCTTTCATGTATAGACTCTCGACCCTCTACAGTTTTATTATATGTATAGATATCCATAATCTTTAAGTTCTTTTGTGATTAAGCAAACACGCCAGTTTAGAATGACCCTTACATTCAAAGGAATCCTTGAATTATACGTTTAGCAAAAGTTGAGACATCTCTAATTTCTGAACTTCAAAACCCTCAATATTAAAATTTGTGTGGAACAATCCTTAAAGTACTCCCTTTCCAATACTAAAAAAATATTTGAAATTGGATTACGAGTTGAGAAATTACAGCTGAAAAACGATTTTAACTTTTGGAAGTGCACTTACCTTGAACTCTGGTTGGTAGGTAGGCGCTGCTCCCAGCTTTGCGTTCGGGGTCTTGATTCACGACCGCGAAATATGCACACAGGAGTTATAACCGTAACTCTCGAGACTGTGGCTGATGATAAGCGATGTAGCGCGATATGATGGGTAATCACAGCGGCCGATAGCGGAGCGGAGCGTTAAGAGACGGGTGCGTGCGTATCTTCCAATAGCTATGGCGGAATGTGAATGTAGGAAGCGGGCGGGATAGTGTTGCCATAGACAATACATAAAAGTAAGATGCGTTTAGTGCGTGAGTGTTGACATATAATAATTATAATAAATACCATTAAATACATAAACTAAAAAATATGTATGCGTCGGTACTGGCGCATCCAACTTCGGGGGGCTTAGAGGATTCTTCCTCTACATTGAATAAACAAAATAAAAAAATAAAAGGAATGAAAACTTATGAACTAAAAAATAATTCAAAAGCGTAGGAGTTATTGCGTGGGTAACGGGCAAAGCCGAGTTACAGGACGAATGTATTCACCAGAAGAAGTCTTAATTCTGACGACTCTAATTACACCATCCTTCCCGGGAAACACCTCTGATACAACCGCGAGTGGCCACGATAAAGGATGCGTATTGTCATCCTTAACAACAACTACAGTTCCTATCGTCACAGGTTTGGACGGCATATTCCACTTATGTCTAAGTTGGAGAGAGGTAAGATATTCTTTGCTCCAACGTGTCCAGTAACTTTGAACAATTCTATTTAATAATTGATAGCGGGTGAGTCTGTTATCTGGTAATAGGGGTTCAATGTGTTCAGCGGGTAAATATTTAAGCGGAGTAACATTAAGAAAATGATTAGGCGTTAGGGGGGTTGGATCCGATGGATCCGAAGAAAGTATGCAAATCGGACGGCTATTCAAAATGCCTTCAATTTGCACCAATATTGTACTGAATTCTTCATAGGTGAGTATTTGACTCCCGATAGCTTTAAATAAATGAGACTTAACACATTTGACATTAATTTCAGGCAACGAATTAAAATTGGGCCCGAAAGGTGGGCTGTGCTGAAACTGAATCTTATGTTGAGTTAGATATTTATTCAGATCATTTTTATAATTAGTGGACTGTATAAGCGTGTAAATTTCGTTCAATTTTCGTTTCGCACCTATGAAATTAGTGCCTCCATCGCTGTACAACACTGAAACAGGACCCCTGCGTGAGATAAAACGTAATAAATCTGTACTAAGATCACTTACTAACTCTAAATGGAGCGCCTTTGTTGTGAGACAGACGAACAAGCAAATATACGCTTTATGACTTTTTACTCCACGACGCCTTATGTGAGTTACGTAAAAGGGTCCCGCGTAATCAACTGCGGTATGCACAAACGACTTTACTTGTGAAACTCTAATGGATGGAAGATCACCCATAGGTGGAGTTGTAGAACGAGGCCTAGCTTTAAAACATAAATTACATTTATGTACTCGTTGGCGAATCAAATTTCGTGCAGAAAGAATCCAATACTTTTGGCGAGTCAATGCTAACACTAGTCCAGGACCGGTGTGTAAATTGTCGGTGTGATAGTGGTCTACTAAGAGCGACACTATACGTCCTTTAGGTGATAGCAGTATTGGATATTTTGTATTGTAATTTAGTTGAGAATGAGTAAGTCGACCACCTACTCTAATTAACCCTTGTTCGTCAAGAAAAGGGTTGAGTTTTAAAATAGCCTGATTTGGACAAATTTTAGTAGCCTTAAGTGCTTGTAATTCTACCTGAAAATACTTAGACTGATCGAAGCGGACCGCATAATATTCTGCGTATTCTAAATCGTATACAGAAAGTATACCGCGGGATTTGAGAATCCTTGTGAAACGTAATACATAAACCAGTGAACGAATAAATTTTACCCAACTCGAGCAACGCTCGGCAAGTTCGTCTATCATGTGAACGTGATCGGAGACAGGTATGGTATGTGCATGGAGAGAAGCTATTTTAATTTCCGGTAATTCTGTCTTCTCGTTATGATTGATTTTATATTCCTTCACAGGCCATGCATTTATAGGTGCGGACAGCCATTTCGGCCCGTGAAACCAAAGATAGTTATTTATTAACCCTTTAGGTGTCACAGGGCGCGAGACTATATCGGCGGGATTTTCAACCCCACGAACGTGATACCAATGGGAAGCAGGCAGATATTCATTTACCTGAGCGATGCGATTAGCTACAAAAGTTTGAAACTTATGAGCGGGAGAGTGAATCCAGGTAAGGGTTACCGTAGAATCAGAGAATGCGAATATATTGTTTATTTGACACCGCTTATTAAAAACAGTGCGCACAGAATTAATTAATTTTGCGAGTAAGACCGCCGCGCAGAGTTCTAAACGCGCTAGCGTTTTATTAGAATCTGACACTTTGGATTTAGCGGTCAGTAGATTCACATTAAGAGCGTTTCCGTTCTCAGCCGTTTCTATTCGTACATAGATAACAGCACCATAACATTGCTGGCTGGCATCCGAGAAGCCTATTAGAGTAATTCGACGAGCGGATGTTAAACCTATATGTCTCGGTATTTTTATTTCAGATAAACGCGACAACTCCCTATGAAAGTGTTTCCATTTAGACAGAATGCAACCCGGGACCGTCTCGTCCCAGTCCAGTTGTAATTTCCAACATTCTTGTATAAGCAACTTCATGTATGCGACCACTGGACTGATGATTCCAAGCGGATCGAACAAGCGCGCGGTTACGGAAAGGATCGAGCGTTTAGTGCATGTTAAAGGCATGTCGATCACTATTTTAAAGTTAAAGGTGTCATCGTTAGGTTGCCATTGCATACCCACGATCTTAGTGTCAACATGAGGATCCTCATCAAACTTGACAGCGAGACAGCTCTTATGAATTGACGGGATACGTGACAATAGGGTATTGTCATTAGAGATCCACTTAGTTAAGTTAAAACCTCCAGATTTAAACATAGCGACCATTTCCCTATAGGTGTCTTCAGCTAAATCTACATTCTCTATGGAACTAACGTAGTCGTCAACATACATGTGATTGTCAGCTTCGTAAGCCGCCAGAGGATATAAAGCGCGACAGTCTGACGCGAGCTGGTTTACGACTCGCATTGCCAGGAAGGGTGAGCTGGAGACGCCAAAACAAACGCGGTTGAAATGATAGCTTTCAATAGGAGAATTGGAATCGAACCTAAATAATATTCTTTGATATGTATGATGATCTTGAGTAAGTTTCACTTGAAAATACATTTTTTCTATGTCCGCGGTTACAGCAACCGGGTACATACGCAAATTGAGAAGCAAATGAAAGATATTGTTCTGTAATATTGGTCCCGTATAAAGCAAATCGTTAAGCGATTTACCTGACGTGGTTTTACACCCAGCGTCTAAGACCACACGCGTTTTAGAGGTTTCTTTGTCAGGGCGATAAACGGCCCGATGCGGCATATAATAAACTTGAGAGTCTAGAAAGCTATTTGACACTTTAGTGAGATAACCTTGATCAATATATGTTTGAATAATGGCATTATAATCGTTGCGTAAGTTAGAAGCGTCTAACTTTTTTTCTAAATTTAAAAACCTGCGTTTGGCGATTGTGTACGAATGCCCTAGCTCACTGGGAGGGTATTTAAAGGGAAGACTAACCGTATATCTACCGGTATCGTCGCGTGAGTACGTAGACGAGAACAGCTTTTCACATGCTGCGTCGTCCGTGCTAATGTGCTTCTTATCTGGCACCTGTTCTATCTCCCAAAAGCGTTGCGTTAATTGTTCGAGAGACACATCTTGAGTGTGACATAAGAAGGCCTTGTCGGACACGGAGGAATGAGACATGCGATCGCGGGGATGCTTGTTTGCCACTAGCGAATAAGGTAAAGCATGCGCCTTTCCCATTGCGACGTATCCGAGCGTGGTTTCTATCGCGATTACTGATGAGGTTGGGGATGTAATTTTTTGCGACCCTAAAATCATGGGGAAGAGTTCATTACCTAACAAACAATCTATACCACCCGGAGTATAGTATCGTTCGTCAGCCATAGGTAAATTTTGTAAATGGGTTAATTCCGCTGTATCAATTTCCACGTTAGGCAAAAAATCTGTAATAGTGTCTATAACCCGTGCACTAACTGAATAAGAACAGCGGGCATCAAATCGCGAATATATTTTGAAATGCGTAATTCCATAAGATTGGCTTTCAAGTTGACCTATGCCTTTAATGACAGAAGGAGCGTTAAGTATGGTTAAGTGCAAACGCTCACAACAAGACTTCGTAATAAAGTTACTCATAGACCCTGAGTCCAAAAACAAACGTATACGATCCGATTTATAATTTGCATATACACAAGCAGTCGGCAACAAGACCGTGGTCGCGCTGTTTGAATTACGCGGCGGAGGGATCACAGCCGATAACGACGCGATATTGCCACTATGTGACCGCGCCTCCCGCGAGTGCGAGCGGGACGGATCATCTGCCGATGACGCACGAGTCGATATGGAATGCTCGGACGGCGCAGTAGACGCGTTTGCCTGCCTCGATGCGTTGCCGGCAGCATGATTTCTTGTTGAATTTGATGCGTTCAAATTATTTTTATAACACAGTAAACTATGATGAGACCGATTGCAAATCGAACACCTATTAACAGATCTGCAAGCACTCACGTGATGAAAACCTAAACAATTAACACAAAAGGAATGTTTACGAACTATTTCATTTCGCGTTTCAACAGTCTCTTGAATAAAATGTTGACATTTGAACAAAGGGTGAGCGGAATTATTGTTACATACGATACAATTTTTTATGTTAGAAGTATCGACTGATTTCAAATTAGTAGGGCGGGTTTGCGTAAAAAATGACTTAGGTTTATTTAAATGAGAGGCGGTTGAACTCCGCTGAGCGCGATAATCACCTTTTTGGGAATGTGATGGTGAGCGGAGCGTTTGGAGTTTGCTTTGTTCTGTCAAAAATGTTTTGACGTCACTATATGTAGGTACACTCAAATGTCTATGAGATTGTTCAAACAATTCAAGCATAGGTTTATCAAACTTGCTTAATGCTAAATGAGTTATTATGAAATCTGATAAATTTGTGATAGGTAGACGCTGCAGAGCTGCTTCAGCTGAACAAAAGTTCTCCAAGATCTGATCAGCCGATTGCCCTGGCTTCTGGTGTAACATTTGTTCTAAATAGCACGACGCCTGAACCCTGGTATCGTGGTATTTAGCCAGAAGGGCTTGCCAAATAACATCGTAATTTTGTGCGGTAGCAGCTATGCCTGAACAAACAGTAAGTGCCTTACCCGAAAGGCAACCTATCAAATATTGAACCTTTTCGGCGTTGGTGAGACGAGTATTCGTATGTATCACACTACAGAAATTTTCATAAAATGTAGGCCACTTACCATAAGTACCATCGAAACCTGTGAGTTTAAGTGGGGGTAATTTGATATTAAAATTATCACTTTTCTTTTTATCGTCGAGTTCTTGTCTCAGAGTAGTTTCCGTTTGCTTTATGAAACAGTATAATTCATCAAATGTATTAAAAACACTATAACTCGGCTGTACCTGCGGATTATCTTTTAATTGTTCAATTAACAATTTATCGATAGTTTCGATGTAATCCGATCGGGTTTTATCGATAGATTGAACCCGAGCGAGAAACATCATGCGTACTGTTTCATCGGTAACCTTGAGACTTAAGTTGTACACTTCTTGAACTATGTGAAACAAACTTTGTTTTTTGTATTCTAAAAAATTTATCATGACCTGACTTTCGTCTGAACTTTTACTATGGGATTTGTCTTTAGAAGCCATGATAATATAATTGATACGAGATACGAGTATGTATATAAGTGGGTAGGTAATAGAAATATTCAGCGAAAAAGTATAAAATTCGAACAACGATCAGCTGTTAGCTTAAATCAGCTGTTTGCGATAAAGTATTCAGAGAACAAACCCAATATGGAGTCTGCGTAACAATCAGCTGTTAATCGTTTGAATACCGTTATGTATCGGCTGCGTTGCCCAGTACCGTCACAATAAAATAAATATATGTGGGTATAAAAATAGCGTATAAAAATGAGTTTTATATGCGATTATATAGTTTAAATAGATGATTAAACATATAACAAATAGAGTAAATGAGTTATAAAGTTATATAAATATGTATTATATACTTATATAATAAGAATGTATAAATGCGATGTGAAGAGATAAAAATAATTTTATAATGCGTGCGGTGCGGGTTGCGTGAAATAATATTTGCCTTACGTACTTATAAGTAATATACTAAATATTATATGGGTATGTGTGAATTTAATGGGAAAAGAGGTAATTAATAATATTAGTAGAAAAGAATGCGTTAAAATGAAATATCCGGACGGAGGACCACACTTGGAAGTGCACTTACCTTGAACTCTGGTTGGTAGGTAGGCGCTGCTCCCAGCTTTGCGTTCGGGGTCTTGATTCACGACCGCGAAATATGCACACAGGAGTTATAACCGTAACTCTCGAGACTGTGGCTGATGATAAGCGATGTAGCGCGATATGATGGGTAATCACAGCGGCCGATAGCGGAGCGGAGCGTTAAGAGACGGGTGCGTGCGTATCTTCCAATAGCTATGGCGGAATGTGAATGTAGGAAGCGGGCGGGATAGTGTTGCCATAGACAATACATAAAAGTAAGATGCGTTTAGTGCGTGAGTGTTGACATATAATAATTATAATAAATACCATTAAATACATAAACTAAAAAATATGTATGCGTCGGTACTGGCGCATCCAACTTTCATCTCCTCTCCCGCAGGCACCCCGCAAAATATCGGGATTAAAAGTATCCTAGAACCTTCCTCGGAAAATAAGTTCGGAATGTATCAAGTATCATTCAAATTGGTTTAGTAGTTTCGGCGTGATACTTATTCGGGATACAGACAGACAGACATGAAAAGTAAAAATTACATTTTCGGCTTAAGTATCGATTAGAGAATGCATTGCAATTAAAATTTTCAAAATATCTTCCATGTACAGACTCTTGACCCTCAACAGTTTTATTATATGTATAGATTATACTGAAATGGTGCCCCCTGTCGGGAAAAATTGGCATATTTAGTCACTTTAATAGTTAGAATTAATAGTATGTTTAAGTCAAATTGATTGAATTTGACAATAAATGACCGGTCAAATATGGTTTTTGACAATCGTGACCGGTCAGATTCAGTCATTTTACATCTCTAATCCGGAGATAGAATAGCGGCTAGCAGAGCTTTGCCGTATCCCCACTCCCGCACGTCATAGTCATGTGCAATACCATATTTTATTCCAATATGCTACATCGACCTTTTACAAAAGTTAATAAAAACAATTATAGATCTTCTCAACCAAGATTGTAACTATTAAGGTCAAGATTTCTGATTCTTCATTTACTGCCAGATTCGCAATAGGTAGAGCCTGTGAGAAAGAACCTGGCAAGAAAACTCACGGCCACTCTTTTCAAATACTTTGCAATTACACAATAATTTAATTTGCTACATCCTACATCTACCTTTTACAAAAGTTAATAATACAATTATATATTTGTTTTCTAATACTTCCATTAACTTTCAATAATAATTACAGGTTAACAACTCTACGTCCTTTTCTTTATTACTTAAGATATACCTTTTCTCCAATTTTAAATCCAACATCAACAGTAAATCCACGGACGTTTCCTTTTATCCGCGTGTTCATTTCTACATTTCGGTGCCTGGTTTCAAAATATACCTCGGAAAATTCTATATCTATACTAATATTATAAAGATAAAAGACTCGATTGCCCGTTCGTTTGTTTATTTGCATCCAGTAGGCTCCGAAGCCGATTTGTAAAATTCCCTCACTGATGGAAAGCCACGCTCTTCCCAGTGAACATAGGCTACACTTTACTCCTGCACTCCCACGGGAACAGGAGCCACGCAGGTGAATTCGTGCGACGTTCGCTAGTTAAAAATAAATTATACGAGTACGTATATTACATCACGTCTATAGCCCCAAAAGCGCCGATATACATACATCCCTGTAGTCAAGCCGCTCATAAAGGCATCTAGGTACCCGGTCCAACAACTGACCTGTCGCTGTCAACCGGAACCAGTCTCATGGCATGGAAACGCTAATTCTAAATGTCACAAAGTGATCACCCATCTCGTCACCCGCCACAGCACAAGATGTTCAGCGCAGCAATCGTTGGTAGAACACGTCCGGGAGGCTATGAGCGCTTCACACTCACACAGTTTTATAGCTCAATCAGAGAAAGTAAATTATCTCTATTGACACATAAATATGTTCTGAAATAGATTTTGATGTAATGGAATTAGACACGATAGTTAAGCAAATTGTCTAACCAATTTTTATTTTTTAAATAATTAACACTGGCTAATTTCCAATGTCCAATTGTTTTCAGCTTCACCGTTTCTTGGGCCATAGGTCTATGTAATAAATGTAGGCACTTAGGTACCAAATTTTGCAAATACCACAAAAGTTATATTGGAAAGCTGTCGCCCATTATCAGCTGTAACGCTAACCAAGGCACGAAGTAAATTGCTTCTGTTAGTGTGTTATTAGGGTGTATGCAAAGTCTTAACTACATTAAAACGACTAAATTAGTCACTGATTTGAGAATCAATGATCAATCAAAAATGAATCCAGAGTTGAACTGGTTGGTAACTAAACTAAGTGGAAGTCTAAGTTACATCGTTTTTTACATAACAGTACCTTCAACCAACTTTCTCCGTCCAAAGGTTGCCTGGTAGAAATTGCATCTTAGCGATAAGGCCATTTCCCATTATCTTCTTGCCTTGCACGGCATTTATGTAGGTACTATAATTTTATTTACTTGGCGTATAATAAAGTGTAAAATAAATAAATTACACTCTGCATACCTATCAATTTTGAATGTAAGTTCTCAATTGAGAAAACAATCCCATTTTCATTACTTAGTAGGTACCTATGTTATTATGGAAATATGTCATGTGTTTGAGAATTATGTAGGTAAGTACTCCGATCGGACAGTACTCAATTTTGAATTTATATAATTACAAACGTAAAGCCCACCAAAAGCACATGTTTCTGACCTCCCGAGATCCTGGTCACAGAATTAGCTCGAAACTATTCGTCAGAAACTTTAATATATCAAGTGTTCTAGACTGCTCAGCCCACGCATGAACTCCTGTCTTAGTTGGACAGCGACGTCTTTCACGGTCTGTCTGATTATTGTTGCAATTTTTAGTGGACCAGAAGCATCATACGATCAGAAGCAATTGAACGGCCCCCAATGCAAATGGACTGGCATCATCAAAATCTTGAGTTCTATCTAACGAACTGCACTTAGTGCCTTAATGATGTCATTTGGGTCAAAGCCCTTTTCAAATGATTATCTGCTTTACTTAGTAAAATTATTGCGCCAGTTTGTACGCAATATACTTTTGTGTAGTTATTGTTTCAACACGTAACCCACACGATCTGTTATTACTAATATTCTTAAAATAATAAATCATTGGCATATACAATCTGTCAAAAAGCCAGAACCTTTGCCTTTTAGGCTGTAACATTCGCAACTGTAAAACACAGCTTTGACCATCGATACTAATTTTAAAATTTTCTTTACCCATCTTTGAGATTTTCTTACCCTCGTAATTCAGGGTTTCTAATGATGGTATGTTCGATATGGTCTTAGAACTATTCGGTAAGCAGGAATTTATTCAAGTGCCATTCTAATTACATAGGACAACTTGATAGAATTAAATGTAGGTACCTTGAGTGCTGTGGCATCCAAAGTCTCAAATCTTCCGATGACCTTAAAAATCTCGAATCTGTATCTAATAAATTAACTTTAATACACAAACCACTTTCGTTCATGAACTAATAATACTCAAAGCTAAAACATAATTACTAATAGATGAAAATTTCGATAGTTTATTTTTTGTAGAAAATACCTCGAGTTCGTAAAATTTTAAGCTGGATTTCATTAGTTTGAACTTGGTTTAAAAATTATTTTATTTATATGAAAGACAATAGTCAATCTTAATTTACTTTAACCACTTTTTTCTAATGGTTATAGATCTTTTATAATTAATTGATTTCGTTTAAAACGCACAAAAGCCTCTCTTGTACGCTGAAATGTATATCTGCTATCTTCTTTCAACTGATTAGCGTCTTATGGACTCTTAAAGGGACGCCTCAGAATATGGTTCTGCTTTTCCGATGGACAACCAAATAAAAAAATCTACATTATGTGCTCCTCGTGAATGTCCTACTCCTCTCTGAGCAGAGAGGTGAACTGCTATCACAAGCCAGCGAAACAACCCCGCACCCTTTTATGTTGTTATATGTACCTACATTGTAATTTTAGTGCAGTATAATAAAAGTAAGCGTTTACATTGGCTACGTACGTGGTGGTCGTCTCTAGCTGTGGCCCGCGAGTTCATCAGCGTGTGAATGCTGTTTAGAGGCCTGACGGAGAAAGCAGTCTCTCAGGATGAGGTGGTGGTGGGGGTGTCTCTTGACATCGACAACGCCTTCAACACCTTGCCCCGGGGCTGCGTTAGGGAGGCGCTTATCTACCATGAAGTGCTCCCTACCTCTGCCGGATTGTCGGGGCCTATCTCTCTGAGAGGGCCATAACTTACCCGAGCTGGCTAGGGCCGGGTCGGCGAGATGTGTCGTACGGTGTTCCACAGGGATCGGTACTAGGGCCGCGCCTGTAGACCATCGGTTACGACTGGGCGTGGTCCGTTGCTCAGAGGGATCGGCATAACGTGTTACGCCGACCCCCGACCAAAGCTACCGTGCCCGGTAAGTATCTGTGGTGTAGACACCGGGACACCACGGCCGCAGCGATGACACAGCGCTCCACACGTTGGTAGAGTGAACGGCGTGGACGCAACAGTGCCAGGTCCTCGTAGTGGGTCGGTACATGGACACTCTCTCGCTCAAGACCATGGTGCAAGCCATGTTCTCCAGCGGGAGTAAGTGGGACTGCGCCGCCTCTTTCTGCAAACAAATCATGCTCGTGAAAGAGGTGGCAGGGCGGAAACGGGAGAGACCTCTCCCACCCGAGTTCCGCAGTCGGCGGCTTGGATGCTACTGGACGGTGAGAGGGCTGCTCACCGTCCTTACAGAAGCAGGCACATGACGGCAGCGTCACGTGAAGAGTTCAAGCTTGACCCCCCCCCCCCCCCTTAGAAGCAGGATCACATCCGAAACCCCCCAAAGACGCGGGATAGCACCCGAACCGCCCCCTGGGCGAGGCCGCAGTGGTGGCCGTGGGTCTGTTGGAAGTCCTGGGACATCCTTCCGAGGGCTTACCCGGGGCACCCAACCGTAGGCTGTTGGGCGTTACGTGATGTTTTTTTAGTCGGTAGGAGTCCGGCATAGCATCCACGATGGATTTTCCCTCACGAAAAAAAACGTGTGAATGCGGTTATAGTTTAAACTGCTCTCTACCGAGCCCATGGTTACAAGTAAACCCCTTTTATTGTTCAAAGTAATTTTACAATTTGCATACATAGCATAGTTACACCTATTTCCCCTAAGGGGTAAGCAGAGGCATGCAAAATCAAAGATGCTAAATTGGCACATAAAACTCAAACGAAATGCGTTGTGTGCTTTGATCATTGAGCTAAGGCTGTGTGTGACGCCTGAAAACGCTACTTATATTAGCCTTAACACTATAAATACAAGTGGACGTTATTCACTTGCTTTAGTCATACAATGGAAGTACTACCACTGATGATGATACTCTCCCCGAATGTTCGGTAAACAAACGGAACATCCTTTATCTTCAAAATATACGAAAATATATATTAATATACGAAAATATATAGTAATATACGAAAATATATAGTAATATGCTAAAATATACCAAGCTATATCTGTCGACATATTTTGATGACGTCATAGAAATATATATTATAGCTGCGTGTGTGGTCCTTCGAAAATTTATATTGAAAATATGTCGTAATATGCCTTGCTATATTTCATATTAATATATATTATAGCTACGTTTGTGGTGGCCTTCATGCACAGAATGTACCCACACGAGAGAATAAGTAAAATAATCACATAAGAATATTCGTTAAAAGTATACGACTGAACTGATTTTCATAAAACTTATCGAAGAAACACCGTTTCATTTCAAACTCAATGGGTATTTTTTGCGAAAGTGCCCCTTTACTCGCTTGATTATGATCATTACAGGGGATGAATGGAGGTGGTGAAATTGTTGTTATACTACTATGGTGGCAGTCAAGCTTACGGCCCGCCTGACGGTTAGGTCCTGCCCTCCGTCCCTAGCCTATGGCCGTTTGCAACACCACAGGCGCTACACACGCGCTGCCGACACGGGCTCAGGTTGTGACGATTCACTGTTGAAATTTATCAAGCTCCCCATAGGGCCTACAACTTGGTTTAATAACTATCATGTTACTGACAACCGGGACCAATGACTAAACGCGCTTAGTTTACAGAACACTGTGTCTGCGAAGCTTCAATATCTTAATTTTTACTCTGTTCCGTTATGACACACACACGGTTTGATAAATAACATTTTAAGCAACAATTCTTTCTTTCATCGTTTCGTTTACGTTATGAGAGGTTTAAAGATAAAGAAAACATTTTATGTCAACAAACTACAGTTTACTTGCGCCGCCTCTTTCTGCGAGCAGGTCATGCTCGTGAAAGAGGCGGCGCGGCGGGGCAGGAACGGGAGAGAACTCTTTCACCCGAGTTTTGCAGTCGGCGGCTTGGGCGCTGCCGACGTGCCTTCGCAGAAGACTATCGGCCTCCATGACCGGGGGCCTGAGAACGGTAAGAGGGCTGCTCACCGACCTTACAGAAGCAGGCCCATGACGGCAGCGTGACGTGAGAGATTCGCGCACGCCCACGACCACAGGGTGTAGTAGGCATAAATGTCTCTTTCCGGGACCGGGACCCCACACACCATCAATGGTGTGATTCCACGCCGTCCATAAGTGGGTCTAGTAATTACAATAAAATAATAAACGTTGTCAGGAAGCGCTCGTGGCCCCGCGGTCTCAGTGTTCTGTAAACGATCACTGCAGTAAGCAACTTTCACTATGGCCGGTCCACGGATGGGTGACCATCCATGTGATCACTGTGTGACGTTTATTTGAATGTTTCCGTGTTTCGGAAGGCACGTTAAGCCGTTGGTCCCGGTTGCCAGTAAAATGGCAGTCGTTAAGCTAAGTTGAAGGCTTTATTTCAACAGCAGGCAGTCACAACCTGCGCCTGACCATTTAAACACGGCAATATGGCTCACCACCACCACCTATTACGTGGGACAAATTATACAATGGTGAAATGTGGGCATATAATGCCTGCCCCTTGCCTCTGCATGTATGAATGTATGTATGAAGGAATACTGGTAAGAGCACAAGCTTATAACTATTAGCCTAATTTGGGCTAGATGACGTTGTATGGAAAATGTCCACAAATATTTATTTATTATTTATTTATTTATAATAAACCTCTATTCAATATTAAGAGTGTCTTCAGACCACAATACTGACCATTTTTGACTTTTCATATGTCAATTACAGACTATTCGTCTCCCCTGGATTACGTACCAGACGACGCGCTGGCGACGCAATTTAGAATTTACAAAAGCGATTTTTGTCGGAAAGTTGGAACTTGGAAACAGAGCAGGGCATGTGAATTAAAATTCAAGGGAAACATTATAATCTTCAATCGATGCACCGAACTTACCTCCAGTTAAATAGAAAAATGTGAATACTATACATTTAATGAAACAGGAGTGAGGTGTTTCACAATAAATGTGCCATTGTTCTCGAAGAACGTGATTATCAATACCAACCTAGTTTAAAAATAATGAACCAAATTGTATAAACATCAAGAAGTCATTGTATTTGTCATTATTCATTCGCAAGTGCTTGATTAAAGCGAAATGTACTATCGCAAATTAATAGTTTAGAAAAAAATAATTTGTTAGTACTTCGTTATGGAAAATGCTAAAAGGTTTTGTAGGTCAATAGTGCCGTAAGGTTGTGAGAGGCTTTTCTGAAGCAAGACTTTAGATAGTTTGGTCTCGTTGTATGCAATGCTTTTGTCGGGCAATTCACAGAGTTCTTTAACCAACTTCCAACGAAAAAGTATTGAAAATTTAGACAAATTAGAAGCCTATGTTGTGAAAAAGCTATTACAACTTGATGGATTTCAGAATATATAAAAGATGAAAAACAAATCCAAACAAATCGTAACAGCACAGCAGGCATCACGCTATGGCTGGCGATGATAAGAGTGACAAGTACGCAGATTCTACCTGCAGATGTAGACACACCACCGTTCAATACATTATACAAATGGAGAGAAATCGACTTCGAGTTTCCTACACCAGAACATCGCAGAATGGCACTTAGCACAGCCGAGCCAAGTGCGAGTCGGTCTCACGCACGGAGGGCTTAGTACCAAACAACAGTAAAATATCACGTTTGTTGTAAGGGTGCCCCCTTAATAGTACGAGAGCCCACGACCAAAACCATGTCTCATAGCAATACGGCAAAAACCCTATAAAATCGTTAGATTGTATGATTCTGAACCCGACTAGGTGTGTAGTAACGGTCGAAAGTGTAGCAACTGCGTGGGAGGCCATTGCTGCTGTGTCAAAAAAAAAGGCAGTCGGTATTATAGCAATACGTCTGATAGTGAAAATGTACATAGATTTTATAATTGTATTACGAAAAAGTTTGTTTTCAGACATTTTGCGCGTAGCACATGGCCTGCGCGCATTTTTGAAAATGTCAACAAATTTAGCCGACCTGTATCATAGCAATACGGATAATTATTTTTGGGATATTTTTAAATGTACCTCTGTTTAATTTTTCTGCACACTAGGTAACTCCACTAATTTACTGAATGCAAACCAGAAAATTAAATGCTGTGCAAAAAAACAAATTGATTAACTAAACATGTCCTACTTAAAAAACTTAAATATTACTCAGAACGAGATGACCTTTTTAATCGAATTCACACCAAAAATGTGGTTCGTACATCGAATATATGATTTGTGAAACAGAAATACGAATTGCATATCTAAAATACTAACTTGCACTCTAAATAGTACTATCTTATAACGGAATAGGTTAGGTAAGGTTAAACTTTTATTTTTTTGATCAGTAAAATTTAATCTTGTAGAGGTGACTGATTAAATTGAGGTTTTACTTAGAATAAACGATGTTCCTAAAAGTAAATTAGGCGATAGATTTCCTTAAATAACTTTTAATATTTTTGTTGAACAATGGAATTTTTAGATATACTATTCTGATAATAGTTATTCGTTCAGTAAAACAGTTCTGCAAATACAATTAAACAGTATAATGAATTTGGTTTATTTAGTGTGCATAATTAGTGTGCAAGTCAGTATTTTTGGTTTAACTTTGAAATATTTTGTTCGGAACAAGGGAATAAACAGATATCGATTTAAATACATGCCATTATTTTTTTTAACTTTTCGTATTGCTGCCATGATTACCAAAAACCTGTTTTCAGACACTTTAAGTGTAGCATATACTCCCAAAAACGAAAATAACGTTTCGGAGTCGCCTGCCCGACGCCTCTGTTAAATGTTTTTTTTTAAATTTACAGCCTTCATAGATATTCAAGAATCTCCCTTGTCTATTATATGTACTTTGACAGATGACAGATGTCATTACTTATTTATTTTGTAAAAGTTACTCAAGTGTGCTTTAAATAAAACCAAAACTATCAAATCAATCAATTTTTTAACTTTGAATAAACCATTTTTTTTTCAACTTCATCCCAGTTTCCTTTTGTGCGATTTATTTCAGTCCTTCAACTTCAATGTTACGGTTTCGGGTAAATTCTTTATCATTAATTATCATCTAATAAATTCAGAGTCGCAACGTATTCATTGGTTTGTAACAGAGAATTCAAGATGCCTCAATACGATTTTTAAATGATATCTGAGTATCGAAAAGTTGTCTGATAGAGAAGGTGCTACACTTAATTTGTCTGATATAATTTTTTTGCACATGTGGACAACTTATTTTATCATGTCCAACAATTTTCAGACATATTGCTATGATACCGATCGGTAAAATTTGTTAACATTTTCAAAACGGTCTCAAAATTTAATGCGTTCACATTTCCGTCTGAAAATTGTTTTGTTCGCATCAAATAACCAAAATTTACTAATAAAAAAGATTTTCAGACGTATTATGGAATTTATAAAAGCCGTAACAAACTGTATGAACTATATGAAGAGAAGTCCTATAACCACAATCCGCAATTTCAAGAATTTGTAAAAAAATATTCAAAAACATTCAGACAACCTGTCTTAGAGCGAAATCTATTTATTTAAAAAATAAAATCAAATGTTCAAATAATATTATTAATTAAACTTGGAATGTCATAAACATTGAAACTGGTAAATCTAAAATACGTTGTAATGATTTTCATTTAAAAATAAATAATTTTGATATTGAAGAGGACTTGGAAGTTGCGACTGAATTTGAAAAATATTTTTCTACATTACACGTTACATTGTGACCTATATGAATAAAGATTTTTTTCATTTTCATTTTCATTGCTATGAGACATTTTTTTTGTCTCATTTTTAATTTTTTTAAGTGATTTTACGGGTTTGCGCTACACCACTAACGTCTGAAAAATATGTTTCCGGTATCTCAGAACTATCATTCAACTACAGTCTGCAAATCAGACATATTGCTATGATGCAGTTCGGTAAAATTCTTTGACAATTTTGAAAATTCGGTCAGATCAAACACTACGCGAAAAATGTCTGATATTGGTATTTTCAAGTTCAGGATAATCGTATCTATCGATTTGATGCGGTTTTGGCTGTATTGCTATGAGACAAAAATTTTGGTCGTGGGCTCTCGTACTATAAATATTATTATTTTTCTGATTTTAATATTTGTTGTAGACCCGAAAAATTACTTTGTGGTATTTTTACTACAGGGAAATATTTTTTGCATGATTATTATTGGTATGAATCAACATTAAAAGATAAAAACAAAAGTTTTCGCACTAAGGTGCCACGACTAACCCAGCTAGAAAGGGGTCTTGGTCTTCTTGTTTCCATCAGGAGTTTAGAAAGTGACATCATATTAACAACTACTACGGAAGCTGCCAGGGATGTTAGGGACAAGCTGGAGCCACGAATAGGCGATCGTGTCAAAACAAGAGTGCGGACTATGGCATCCTTTCTGGTCAATAGAATGAGTAAGGGCGAATCGTGTATACGCCTCATGGTGGACGAGACCCTTATGAACCACTTTGGCTCCATAGTAATGGCAATACAGCTTGCCAAAGCCAGCGAAGCCTTATTGATCGGTGATAACAATCAGCTTCCGTACATAGACAGAGACAACCTTTTCCCACTGTTCTATAATAGACCCAACCTTATTACTAACATAACAAAAGAGCTGTTATGTACGTACAGAAACCCCCAGGATGTAGCGTATGCCCTCAGTGAAATCTATAGTGGCATATACTCATTCAAAAACCGTACTAAATCACTGTCGTTGAGACCTTTTACAGGTGCAGAGATCCCGAAACAGGATGCCACATTATACCTCGTCCACACCCAGGCTGAGAAAGCTCTCTTAATCAGTCAGGGATACGGTAAAAACGAGGGATCTCGCACACTGACGGTTCACGAATCGCAGGGATTGACATACGAAAAGGTGGTTATAGTACGTACAACATCACGCAAATCCCAAATCCTCCAAAGTGTCCCGCATGCTGTGGTCGCAATTTCAAGGCACACAAACACCTGTGTCTACTACACAGACGACAGCAGTGACGACGCGACAGCGCGTCTAATAACTCGCGCTGAAGTTGCGACCGCAGAGCAAGTGAGGGATTACAACCTAAAAATGGCGATCCGGCGAAGGGACGATAAGGCGAGAGATACTCTTTTGTCCTTTATAAAAAACCCGTGCCCTTGACGTTGACTTAGAGCGGCAGCGACACGGTCGGGGCCGCTACTAGCTTATTTAATTTACATTACATAGATTATTATTGTAATTATATCTCTACTATATAAAAATAAGTCGGGTTTTCCTTCCTGACGCTATAACTCCAAAACGCACGAACCGATTTCCACGGTTTTGCATTCGTTGGAAAGGTCTCGGGCTCCGTGAAGTTTAAAGCAAAGAAAATTAACGAAATGTTACATAAAACGAAGCCATCTGGTGGCGAAACGGAGTTCGCTGAGTTTGCTACTTATTGTATATAATCATGAATTTGTCTAACGCGGAGACAGACATTAATTTAAATTACATTTATAATAAACATTTATAACTAAAAAATGGTACGGACCAAGCGTCTGTAGATGTAGTAATAATAAAGGAAAAAAAAAAAAAAAAAAAAAGACAATCGTCCAGGTGCAGGACAAACAGCAGAGCCGACAGCACGCAGCCCTGTCTGACGCTAATGTTGACGTCAAACCAGGGAGACAGGCTGCCGCCCACCCGCACACATGCCGTACATCCCACATATGTAGACTGCACAGCACGAAGCAGCGCACCATCAATCCCGTATCCTGGCAATATATCCCAGAGATCCTTCCGTACAACTCTGTCAAATGCTTTCTCCATGTCCACAAAACCGCAGAAAACCTTCCGGCCTACAGCCAGATGCTTCTCAACAATGTTGCGGAGCGAGAAAACTTGGTCCATACATCCCCTTCCATTTCGGAAACCACCCTGCGCCTCCCACAGTAATCCGTCAGATTCCACCCTCATTCTCCTTTCAATAATTTTGCCATACACTTTAGCTGCTATACTGATCAAACTGATGGCCCTATAGTTGGCGCACTCCATACGTGAGACCTTGCCTTTATACAAGGGCACGATGATAGCACGCCTCCAGTCCATTGGGACCCTTCCAGTCTTCCAGCATAGATTGCTCAATGACCAGAAGGCGTCCCGGACGCAAGGACCACCTAATTTGATCATTTCAGCAGATATCCTATCAATTCCCGCAGACTTTCCATTTTTCAAGCTTCGTATCGACCATGCAATCTCTTCCAAAGTAATATCTCCGCTTGATGCTTGCACCGCAAGATCAGTCATCGACTCCCTCGCAGTGCCCGCATCCGGGAGATATTCATACATTTCTCCAAAGTACTCATTCCACCGCTCTAACACCTCTAATGGGTCCGCAAGAATGTCCCCAGCTTTACTCTTTATCTTATCCATTCTGGAAACTGACGAACAGCTCCGAGACTTCTTGACCTCCCTCCAAAAGAGTTTGGTATTCGTCTCGAAGTTCCTCGTCAGCTTCTCTTCCGCAATCATATTTATTCTTTCACGCTTCTCTTTCACTAAAGCTTTGGCTTCATTCTTGCAGAGGCGGTAAATTTCTTTCTTCGTGTTTTTCATACTGTCATTCAGTTGCAAAGATGAGACATAATCCAACCACGCTTTCTTCTTTCTTGCTACGCAGTATTAAACTTCTGCATCCCACCAGGCATCACCTTTCGAATGTTCATGTCTCTTTGCACTCCCACATGCTTCTTTTGCACTATCCACTATACTTTCTTTCATAATATTCCAGCATTCATCCACATCTAAGTCGGAAAGGCTCGCGTTTGCAAGCCTTTTACTGACTAAGCCTACATACATACTCCTTACGCTTTCATCTTCCAGTTTTTCACTCTTTATCCTTTCATAGTCTCCGAAAGGGACACGCACTCGCCAGTGCCTCCACTTCTTGAAAAGACCAACAAACCGGCTTACCACCAGGTAGTGGTCAGTTTCAAGAGTGGGGCCTCTATAGGCTCTTGTATCCCTTATAGCCTCTCGGAGACGACTGTCTATCAAAATCAAATCAATTACACTTTTTTCTTCCTTCCGTCTCCAAGTATACGTGTGGATATCTTTGTGACGGAATAAACTGTTCGCCACAAGGAGGTCTCGTTCCAAGCATACGTCTAAGATTGACTTACCAGCATCATTCGTTCTCTTATCTCCATACGGACCAAGGACAGCATCGAAGCCATCTCGCTTGGTCCCCACCCATCCATTCAAATCACCACACATGATCAACTTTTCATTCCCGTCAGCCAAATCGAGGACGTCCCTAACGGAATCCCAGAACTCCGCGAGCACTTGGGGATTAGCCGAGCTGACGGGAGCATAGGCTGCGACCAAAAAAACTCTCGTGATCCCCAGTTTTATACGTGCCCACAGGAGTCTTGGGCCTGCCAATCCATAATCTTTCACTCCAGAAGCCAAACGGGAGGAGAGCAAGACACCCACTCCCTTACTGGCATGATCCTCTTGGTCCACTCCGGACCACAAAGCAATGATTCCGCCAGGAAGATCGTCGATGCCGCTCCCCTTCCGCTTAGTCTCTGTGACACACAATACATCCAGGCATCGCTCTTTCATTACATCTATCAATTCATTCATCTTACCTTCCATATCACCACGCACATTCCACGTGCCTATCCGGCACTCGGCTCCTCGCATCCCGCCAGAGTTGGCGCTGCGTGAAGGGTGGCGGCCCCCTTCGCCGCGTGCGCATGCAGTCATACCGACGGGGGCACACCGGTACGCGTCGCCTCGGGGGAACGCCCTAGCCCTGTCGGGACTCATTTCTCGGTAGTGATTGGTTTCGCGTTTCCGCTTTCGCCGCTACTTACGGGGAGGGCCCGAGCACAGTTTCTCTTCGTGAAGGCACACTACATCCCCCCCTAAAATGGACACTAAGATAGAATTTATGAAAATTCAACCCTAAAGGGAGTGAAAAGGGGTTTTAAGTTTATATGGAGCAACGTGTTTTATTGATCTGATCAGCTTCAAACTTAGATTTAATTACACATTTGTTACATCGTTTCTTAATCATCAAAAATGAGAACAGATAAAAAATGCACATTATTATTATTATTATTCCCTTTATTATTTTACACTTTATTGTACGCCAAGTAAATAAAATTATGGTACTTAAATACAGTGCAAGAAGATGTACAATGGGCGGCCTTATCGCTAAAAAGCAATTTCTACCAGGCAACCTTTGGATGGAGAAAGTTTATTGAAGGTAACGAGTGGTAGTTCTTAGGCGTACTCTAAGATCGAATAAAGCTTTTTAATTATATAAACAAAAATTGTTATAACACATAAATATTTAAAATAAATACAGCATAATAAGTATATATATATAAACACATCATACATACGAATATACATACCTACATATATATAATATTTAAATACATAAATATGTACACATATTCTAAATACTACAAAGATAGGTAGTGATCCTTTACCATTTTTCTAAAATTGACTATCGTCTGCGCTCGTCTTATCCCTACTGGAAGTTTATTCCATATGCGTATAGCCGTAACCGTGAACGATTTGTCATAGAACGTAGACGAGTGAGACGGCATCTTTAATATTAAGTTTTCTGATGACCTCAGACATTTCGAATGCATATTGTGGAGGAACTCGAAGCGTTCCTTTAAATAGGAAGGAGTTGAAGGGTTAAATAAGATACTATACAGTTGTGAAAGAACGTGAGCATCCCTGCGAAGTCGTATTGATAACCACCCAAGCTGCGTTCTGAATTGAGAAACATGGTCATATTTGCGTAAACCAAAAATGAACCGTATGCAAATATTTTGAAGACGCTCTAGTTTGTCTAACTGGTTTTCGGCAAGATTAGGATAGCTGACATCTGCATAATCGAGTATGGGTAACAGTAACGCGTTTGCAAGCGCAATTTTGGTGGTTATAGGCAGAAGGATTTGTAGCTTCCGTAATGAGCCCACCGATGCAAACATCTTACGGCTCAATTCTTGCATCTGTGTCTCCCATGATAACGTAGAGTCCAGGTATACTCCCAAGTTCTTAACCTTATCGCTTATTGGAATTATAATATTGTCAAATAGTACCGGGGGAATATTTGTCCACACAAATTTCGATTTCATCTGGGAACTGCCCAAGATTGCAACTTGTGTTTTGCTAGGGTTTACCTTAAGACCATGAGATCTACTCCACTCGCTTATATGATTCAAATCCTTATTTATAGACTCAACAGCATCACTCAACTGTAGAATTGGTGTCTGGCAGTATATCGATACCTCTGGGCTCAAAGGTCGTAAAGGACATTTTGGCGAAAATGACTTTTTTATACAGTTTTACTCAATTTTTAATTCCCTATCGCTCTGTATATTCCGTTTTACGAAATTCGCAAAAAAAATGCCTTTACGACCCACATAATCTGAGACTTTAAGCCAAGTTTACCGTGAAAATATGGAAGTAAATAACACTTACCTATTAGAGTGAAATTATTTTGGTAGTAAAGGAAAATATAAAGAAAATTTTGGGTGTAAAACACATAAAAAATTTAAATGGTCCTATACTCCCTATAAGTCACCTCAAAAATATGGATGTAAAGGACATCAGGACTGGTCCTGGTGTCCTTTACATCCATACTGCTACTTGTAGCAGTGTGTTAAAGTGGGTAACTTTAAAAGTGAGCTAGATACAATCGACTTTGGAGACCCACGGGGTAGCGTGCTTGGCCCAACGCTGTTTATAATTGGATAATAATTATGCTATGCCGTTGACACTTTTGTTATATAATTTGATGGTGCAAGTTGGGCTGAAAAATTTACGAAAGCCGAGTTGGGCCTGGGGCAAGTGTCAACATGGTTGCGTTATAATTTAGTGACACTGAATGCCAGTAAAACTAAATATGTATGTTTTCATAAAACAGCTAGATCGGCCCATTACACATCTCTTGGTATCAAATACACTACTGCAAAGAAATGAAAGGTTGCAAATGTGAATTCATCCAAAGGATAGACAGCATTAAATACCTTGGCGTAATTATTGACGAAAACTTGTTAAAAAACACATCATCGTTTTGTCAAACGGAGTGCGAAAAACCGCAAATATAATGAAATTTCTTCGTTCTTCAGCGCCAACGGATGACCTGAAATCCGTTTATTTTGCCCTGAGTCCTCCTGAGTCAGTCGGCCGTCCCGTGGAGTCAGCGCTGCTTTGCAGGGAGGGCTTCATCATTGAGATTACATTCCATACATTGATGTCGCCAGCATCCGCAAAGCCCGCCCCTTGTTCGGGCGTGAGTGCGCCGTAGCTGTTCAACAAAAACAGGCGGCTTACCGCACCTTGATCAGGGCTCGGTTTGTGCGCGACCAGAAAGTGGCCCGCCTCAAAGCAGCGTACAACAGAGCCACTAGGTCCAGTAAGAGAGCCTTCAAGAGATATTGTAATCCGGCAGTGCGGCATTGGTGCTGAAGAAGTGTGCAGCTGAATTATGTCCAACGCTAACACGCCTGTATCGTCTTTCCTATTCGTCGGGAGAAGAGTCGAAGGCTTGGTAGGAGGCGAACGTTCAGCCGATCCCCAAGAAAGGGGATCGGTCGGATCCGGCCAACTAACGCACCATAGCCGTAACCACCGTAATCTGCAAAGTGTTCGAGCTAATTATCAACAAACAGCTCATGCGCTATCTGGAGGAACACTCGTTAATTAGCGATTGTCAATATGGCTTTAGGCCGAAACGATCAACGGGTGACCACTTAGCGTACATTACACACACCTGGGGTGAGGCTATGGAGAAGCACGGTGAATCTCTGGCTATTGGCCTAGACCAGGGGTCGGCAAGGCGCGGCTCGCGAGCCGCATGCGGCTCTTTGGGTGTAGACCTGCGGCTCTTTAGTTGCATACATAATTATCATATTATTCATTTTCAAGAACATTATCACCCTTTCATTTTTAAAAATACCACAAAAGTCTCACTATTAGTTAAACAAGCAAACTCGCCTAATGGTGGTGTGCTGCGCTTGAAAGCGTTATATGGAGCACCATTTTCTTTCTAATAGGATTCTGCAGCGATGTCCGCAGCGGGCCATAGCCCAGAGAATATAATATCATAAGATACGGCATGTCTAATTCTGACAGTCCGTCGCAGAACCTAGAGGCCGCAGTTCTGGCAGAAATCTACCGGCACAATGCTTTGGTGCGTCAAAATGGCAAACAACCATCTTCGGAAGAGATTGAAAGCTGGCGTGTTAGAGCGCGCAATGATCTCATTCATATGGCGCACCAGGCTAGAGCTCGGCGGTAAGCATTGAGTTCGTCTCTGCCATCTTATTTATTCTGAGGTCCTGGGTAGAAAAGCGGCACTGACATATCTACCACCTCACACAGCTCCTCACGGGGCACGGATATTTTAGTAAATACCTGCATGATGAGGTAGGCATTGAGCCTGAGGCAACGTACCCATTGCGAGGACGGCGCCGTGGATTAACGCTGCACACCCTCGCTTTTTGTACGGAGTGGAGTGGCGAGCATACCCCTCTAAGAGTCCTAAATTGGCCCGGTCGCGTCGCTGTCTATTATAGTTTACGCTATGTTAGACAGCGAAGAAAATTGGTTCGGCTGTTGTTTTGACGTCAACGGCAATGAGAAAAGCGCTGCGGGTGCCAGAGCGGGGTGGCCTAACACTTCCAGTATGCCAACCTCGCACACGTGGCCGACGATGGAAGCTTTATGACAGCCGTGAGACTGACTAAGACGCACACCTCGTGTTCAGGCGTCGCGGCAGTGAAGTTTCGGTGGGTAATATTTAGATCCCCAGAGTCGAGACTGTTGCAGGTAGCTGTTGTACGCTTGCCTTCCCTGTGACCCAACAATAGTGACAAGAAGGAAAATCCCAGGGTTTTAGTGGGTGAATCCCACATAATCACTCATATTTTTTTAATTGTGGAAATTCTCCAAAACCACCTTGTGACTTACCATCTGCCTATGGCCGTAAGTCCTGGAGACGCCCTTCGAAGAATTTTGTCAGAGCTTCCGACAGACTTGGTTTGTCTCTATAGCAGACTTTCCCCGCCGTCTAGTCTATCCCACTTCTTACGGGGGGGGGGGGGGGGGTCGTGGGATCAAGAAATATTTTGTGGCTCTTTAAACATGTGGTAATTAAAAATCGTCATTTATGGCACTTCCGACTCAAAAGGTTGCCGACCCCTGGCCTAGACATGGCTAAAGCCTTTGATAGGGTATGACATGCGTCGCATCTTTCCAAGCTGCCGGCATATGGTCTATCGCCTCAGTTGTGCCGATGGTTAGCCAGCTTCCTGCACGGGCGATGTACACAGGTCCTCTGTGATGGTCAGGCTTCCTGCTTTTTGCAGGTATATATAGGAGTACCACAGGGATCGGTATTTTCCCCAACTCTCTTTCTTCTTCAACTCTCTTTGTTCTGACATGCTGTCCCTTGGGTGCATTTATTGTTATGCGGATGATAGTACTCTGCATGGGAGCTATTCTGGCCGTCCAGCGGAGGGGCGAGGCGACTTGGAAGGAAAGAGACGACAACTCGTGGCGGATCTTCACCGGGACCTGGGTCGCATTGCCCAATGGGGTTCGTACAACCTGGTCGAGTTCAATGCCAGAAAAACACACAGTTTACAGCTAAGAAGTCCCCATTCCTATCCCTACCCTGTCTTCGGAACATTACGGTTCCACTAAAAGAAAGCTCAATCACAAAACCTACTTAGAGAGATATATTGGGCTGGCCTCGTGGAAACTAGAATTCCTGAATAAGCTGAGACTATTTCACGTCACATCAGAGATGTTTACTGTACAAGACGAAGATTCGCCCCTGCGTCGAATTCTGTTCTCACATTTGGGATGACTCCGCAAGACACCTACTAGCGTCAACGCTATGCAGCGTGCTATCCGAATAATTGGTTGCCCTGAGGTGACGGGAGGCCTCGAACCGTTAGCGCAACGAAGAACCATAGCGTCCTTGGCTGCCTTCTACCGAATGTATAACGGTGAATGTTCTGAAGAGCTCGATTCAACCTAATCCTACCATCTTCTTTCCAAACCCGAACAACGCGTGCCGGGGCAGAGATGCCACTCATACACAGTGGAGAGAATTTATGCCTGAACCAAGCATTTCAAAAGATCGTTCATCTGTCGAACTATAAGAACATGGAACGACCTGCCCGCATACGTTTTTCCCTCATCTTACAATCCCGGGATCTTCAAAAGGAGCGTGAAGAGGCACATCACAGGGCCGGCAACTTGAGGAACCACTGTCGAAAGTCTTACAGACTGTGAGACTGGCCCCCAATCGTTAGATGCACCACGGCTTACCATCAGGGTGGTGGCGACGTCAATTTGACGAGCTTAATATTAAAAAATATAAGTTTATTTAATAATGTAGCCCTTAAAAATGAGTTAGCAAGTGATCCTTATGACCTAAAAATTATTACACTAGTCGATTATTACCTTATTTTCTTCAGAATTGCGCAGTGAAGTAGATTTACACCCTTCGGTGAAATCTTAGGATGGAAATTTGACGGGTGTAAAGGACTTTTATTTTCAAATTTATGGTCGTAAAGGAAATCTATCTCGGTAAGCACTAGGGTATTTTTTTAGTCTGCCTTAGAAAATACTATAAATTCTAAGCACTTTCTTCCTTGGTTTTATTAAAATTGCTCAAGAAACAAAAAAGATAGAGTGCAAAATATTTTTTTTCTTTTGTTTTTTGCTTCTCCTGAAAAGTCCCATTTTGTCCTTTACGACCTTTGAGCCCAGAGGTATCGATATTTGCAAATCATCTGCATATAGGTGGTGTTAGCGATGTAAACCTTCTTTATCAGCTGCATTATGCGCGGCACGCGTCTTTTTACTTTTTATACTGACGTTTTGTATTGTTTTTTGTGTGTCACCTCAACTAAAGGAATAAACTGCTTTCATTTGCAAAAATTACCATTTTTCACTTAATGAGGAGTTCCTGACCCTTTCAAGTGGTCTTCGAGCCGAATGTTCACCACTCCGCCGCGAAAAATGGTGAGGACGCGCCAACAAACGAAAAAAGAAAATGAAACAGAGCAGCAAGAGGCCACCAGCACTCAAAGATTGCCTTCAACTATGCCTACATCATCTGCAGCAAGAAAATCGGGCGATGTACACATTATGGAAAAATCTTTCGATGAGGGTGTGAAGTCGGAACATATGGTCCCACTTAGACCGACTTCACAATTGTCCCAGCGAACTGTAAAGTCGAAGAGTCAGTCATCGTCGCGTTCGCTACAAGCTCAAAGAAAAAAATTGGAGCTAGAAGCAGAAAAGGCAAAGGCACAAATAAAATTGAACTTAATAGAGAAACAATTAGCGGCGGATATTGCCGACCTAGAGGAAGATTACAGTCCACCATCAGAAGTCAGCCAGTCAGATCATGGCGCTGACGAAGAAATTAAAAATTGGTTTGAGCGTAACCAACGGGAGCTGCAGCATGCCCCAAAGCCGGGTAACGAAAGGAGTGAGCCGCAAGCGTCGGGTCCGTCCGACACAGATGGTACGGCACAGCTGCTAGCCAAAGTATTAAAGGAGTTACTCACCTCTTCAGCAGCCCAGCAGAACTCAAACTTACTTAGTCGCCTTAGTACGCCAAAAGAACTACCAATATTCTATGGACATCCGAAAGACTGGCTATTATTCAAGAAAGCGTATGAAGAGTCAACAGAGGTTTGTAAATTCACTGAAAGGGAAAACCTATGGCGACTGAGTAAGTGTTTACGTGGTGCCGCTCACGAAGCTGTTGCAGCACTTTTAATTAGTGCCACATCCCCTGAGATTGTGATGTCAACACTACAGCTGCAATTCGGAAACGCTGATGTCATCCTTTCCCGTATAATGTCAGATGTGAAGAGGATGGGCAACTTGCCGCCGGAATACCACCGTGAAATAGTGTCATTTTCGGTCAAAATAAAGAATTATGTGGCAGCAGTAGAAGCTCTTGGTCGCAGTGAGTACTTACAGGGAATGGAAGTAGTTAATATAATATTGTCGAAGCTACCTACTACTCTTATTTCTAAGTGGGCGGATTACAGCTACCCATTCATTACTGCTGAATCACCTAAACCTAGATTGAATTTAATGTCAGATTTTCTCACCGAAGAAGCCGTGAAAGTATCTACATGTAGTGCGATTTTACTACATTCGAAGATAGACGTTTTTAAACAGAAACAATATGAAAAAGTGAATAATGTACAGACTGTTTCGCTATTCGAAAAGCAAAGCGATCAAAATTGTAGCTATTGTCGCACTAGTAGTCATAGACTGGACGAGTGTAAAAGGTTTAAAAAAGCGTTGCGTAAGGACAGATGGTTTCATGTAAAACGAAACCGTATTTGTTACAAATGTTTAGTAGCACATCATCGCAAGGAGGCGTGTCTAACTTCTAACTGTAATGTAGATAACTGTGGACAAGCACATCACCCTCTACTCCATTACGTACCGCGCCCAGACAATAATACGACCGCGGCAGTAAGTACAGCAGATACACACTCTACATCTACTACTAGGCTTGAACCCACTCAATCCGAAACAGTAACGAACATAAACATAAAAAACACTGCGTTATTAAAAGTTGTACCAATAAACATTCACACACCAACCGGAGTAGTTAGCGCAACAGCTTTGTTAGACGACGGTTCAACTGTTTCATTGATAAGCGCCCCACTCGCTGCTAAGGCAGGCCTTCACGGGCGTCGGCACTTCGGCAGTCCCTACGTGTGAGTGGTGCATGGGACGACAGTGAGCTAGTATGTGATACTGAACTGACTACTATGACACTGTCCGGAAAGAATAACAAACGATTTACTATGAATGTTCGAGTAGTAAAAGAATTAAACATTCCTAATCAAACACGGTTAAGCCAAGGCAGAATTCCGAGGACTTGCGTGCTGAGAGTATCTTAGAACAGACTTCTACGTTGGTTGATCATCAATGGCACGTAGGTTTACCTTGGCGGGATGAAAACTGCTTATTACCCGATTCATTCCCAACTGCGATGTCAAGACTCAAGGGAGTTGAGCAGAAGATGAAGAAGAGTAAAGAGTATGCCTTTAGGTATAAGGAACGCGTACAATACCTGTTTGACAACGATTACGCTAAACAAATAACGTCAGAGGAAGCGTGTAGCAGTTACAATGCGCAGGACACTAGGAAAATTTGGTATCTACCTCACTTTGGGGTGGATAACCCCAACAAGAAAAAACTACGACTAGTGTTTGATGCTGCAGCCAAGACGCAAGGCTTTTGTCTCAACGACTATTTATTAAAAGGACCCGACCTATTGGCGTCACTATTCGGTATTATGTTACGATTTAGAGAGAATCGAGTAGCCGTAACCGGGGACATAAAAGATATGTTTTTGCGAATTAAAATTAGATCAGAAGATCAAGATGCGCTGCGTTTCATTTATAGGGAGGAACCTGAAGAGCCTGTAAACACGTGATTTTTTTTTTTTTTTTTAATACCACTAAGGTGACAGACAAGCATACGGCCCACCAGGAGGACTGGTGGTCACCGCAGCCTATGAACGTTTGCAACACCAGAGGCGCCACACTCGCGCTGCCGACCCTGTAAAAACCTTCTTAGACCCCTTTTGAAGAACCCCATACTGTAGGCGTTTGGGAAAACCGAGGCAGGAAGATCATTCCACAACCTAAGCGTGCGCGGAAGAAATCCCCTATCGGATCTAACCGTGCTCGAACGCTCCGGACGTAGGGTGTGAGGATGAAATCCCAGTCTATGGCGAGCGGTGCGATGATAGAACGTAGCCATGGGCATCATGTCAAACAATTCCTCAGAGCAGATACCATTGTACAGGCGGTAGAACACGCATAAGGAGGCAAAGTCTCTCCTGTCGCAAAGAGGTTCAACACCACCCGTCAGTAAAGGATCGTTGACAACTCTCACAGCTCGCCTCTGCACCGAGTCAAATGGACGAAGCTGATATTCAGGTGCCCCCGCCCAGAGGTGATAGCAGTACTCCATGTGTGGCCGCACTTGCGACTTATAGAGAAGCAGTGTTTGCGCCGCAGTAAAGTACCGCCGCGCCCTGTTGAGCACACCGAGCTTCTTGGACGCCAGCTTGGCCTTGTCCTCCAAGTGACTGCGGAACTGAACGTCACTGGAGATGTCAACACGAAGAATCCCTATACTTTTAGAGATGGAAAGAGATGTGCCCTGGAATTGTGGCGCTACAGTAATTGGGGCTTTCTTAGCGGTGAAGAAACACGCCTGTGTCTTGGAGGGGTTGAACTGGACAAGATTTTGTCTACCCCAATCGGACACTCTAGTAAGAGTAGCCACGATTTCAGACACAAGCTGTTCACGACTTTCTTCCACTGCGTCCCGAGAGATACCGGGGCGGCCTGTGTAACAAGTGTCCCCCGTACTGTCGTCTGCATAACAATTAATGCCGTCAATAGACAACATGTCATTGATATGCAGCAAAAACAGAGTAGGGGACAACACTGAACCTTGCGGTACTCCAGCGTTAATGGCCATGCAGTCAGAACAGCTGCCGTCGACAACAGCCCTAATGCTTCTACCGGCCAAAAAGCTGGACACCCATCCGCATAATCTTTCGGTCAGTCCGTAGGAGGGTAATTTATTAAGAAGACCACGGTGCCAGACCCGGTCAAAGGCTTTAGAAATGTCGAGGCTCACTGCTAGAACCTCGCCCTTACTCTCGATAGCCGTCGCCCATCGGTGTGTGAGGCACACGAGAAGATCGCCCGTCGAGCGACCGTGACGGAAACCGTACTGCCGGTCACTGAGCAGGTCGTTTTCCTCAAGGTACCTTAGGAGCTGTGTATTAATTACACGCTCCATCACCTTAGACAATAGGGAAGTGACGGCTATAGGCCTGTAATTGGCCGGGTCGGTCCTATCACCCTTCTTGGGCACAGGATGCACATACGCGATCTTCCACGACGCCGGGACTTGTCGCATAGCATATGAAAGCGTGAAAAGACGTGTAAGTACCGGACACAACTCTGGACCACACTGCTTAAGTACCACCGCGGGTATACCGTCCGGCCCACTCGACTTATGAACGTCCAGAGAACGAAGCTCCCGTCGGACGTCCCGCTGCGTGAATTTAACTTCCGGCATGGAAGTTCCACACCACGGAATGTCCGGCGGCACAGCACCCCCGTCGCTCATGGTCGAGTTAGCGGCAAAGAGAAAACCCAAAAGGTCGGCCTTCTCCCCGGCACTCTGGGCCAGACTACCGTCGGGTTTAAGCAAAGGTGGTAAACCTGACTGACAGAAGTTTCCCTCGGCAGCTTTGGCAAGCGACCAGAATTCGCGACTCCCTGAAGGGTACCCTGCTAGCCGCTCACCAATTCTGCCGACGAAATCGAATTTAGCCCTGACAATTGCTCTTTTGCTGGCCCTCGAGGCGGCATTTAATTTGCGTTTCACCTCAGAGATGTTTGGATCTGAATTTGCACGAGCCGTGGTCCAGGCTCTGTAGGCAGATTCTTTCAGCATCAACGCTTCTCTGCAGAGCCGATTGAACCACGGTCGCTTTTTTGCTCCTACAGGGATCCAGCGGTTAGGAATGT